>OY728166.1:370383059-375183059 GCA_963277665.1 Viscum album | reverse complement strand
TACAAAATTCAAAACATATAAGTTGCATTAATTAATTTAATAATTAATTCTCGTTGTCAGATCAAATAGTGTGTTTTTATAAAACAGTAAGTATCAAAAGATTGACACTAGTTTATGTCTGATTTCAAAGTGAAATTAATTCCAACGACAAACATTGGATTAAATTGTAAAAATATATTCTAATTTAACTTTTAAACCAATTCAAATGATAATCTAATCATATAAATAAAATATATTAAAAAGAGGTTTTGAATTTAAATACAACATTTTTCAATATTCATTAAAAAATAAACTTTATCGGAAAAATACCAAAAATTTACACAAAGTAGATTTTGATGTCCCGATTCTATAGAAGAATTTTATTTGGTTCAATAGAATCTATAAGAGTGACCAAAACTATTTTTAAATAGGGTTCTCCATCAAATAGCGATAAGTCGACCTTTAGTGAATGTTAGAGTATATGTGCCTAAATTTTATTTATTTTCATATTGTAGGCCTTTATCTTTTATTGGATAAATGTAAAAACATTTAAAATACATATATAATCATATTTTAGTTATTTCTATTCATTACGGCCAATATAATGACTACGTGTTAACTGGAATTTAAAGTAATATTATTTTATTACTATTGTGCAACATATGATTTCAACGAAACGCTTTGTTGCGTATCGGGTACACTATCGAACATAAGTACCCCTTTAAAGTAAAATTAATATTTAACTTGTAAATATTAATAAATATGAAAATGTTTTATTCATTAGTTACCTGGGATGTTACATCCTTTTCCCCTTTTGGGAATTGCATCCTCGCAATTTTATTCACTTATCAAAATAAGTTGGGGTATTTATCACTCATAGCATTTTCAGATTCCCATGTTGCATTTTCAACCATATGGTTTTTCCACAAAACCTTTACCTGGTGAATTACCTTATTTCACAACACTTTCTCTTTTCGGTCAAGAATCTGGACTGGTTGTTCATTATAAGATAGATTATCCTCCAACTAGACTAACTCTAGGATCAAAACATGAGATGGATTTGGAATACACTTTCTCAACGTCAAAACATGAAAAACATTATGTACCATAGATAAACTCAGAGGTAATGCCACTCTCTATGCAACTGAACCAAATCTCTCCAGAATTTCATATGGTCCAATGAACCATGGACTCAGCTTTCCTTTCTTACCAAATCGCATCACACTTTTCCATGGTGAAACTTTGAGATAAATATAATCACCTACCTCGAAAGATAGATCCTTCCTCCGGTTATCCACATAACTTTTCTGTCTGCTTTGAGCTATTCTCATGTGTTTTTTAATCAACTGAACGTTTTCTTCCATCTCTTCTACCAATTCTGGTCCCATCATCTTCCTTTCACCTACTTCATCCCAAAAAGCTAGAGTTCGACACTGATTCCCATATAACGCCTCAAATGGTGCCATATGTATACTGGAATGAAAACTGTTATTGTATTAAAACATAACCAAAGATAGATGTTTTTCCCAAATTCTCAGATAATCCATCGAACAAGATTATAGAATATCCTCCATGTTCTGAATTGTTCGTTCTGACTGCCCATCTGATTGCGTATGAAAAGTTGTACTAACATTTAATTCAGTACCCAATGACTTCGGAAGGCCTTTCTAAAAGTTAGAAGTAAACCTGGGATCACGATCAGATACAATGGATAGGGAAACTCCATGAAACCTAAATATCACTTTAAGATAAAATAAATAATGTTGATCTAGAGAGAATGTATCTCGAATATGAAGGAAATTATCAAATTTAGTCAATCGATCAACAATAACCCAGATTGAATTATTACCTCAAGATGTCCACTGTAACCCCACAACACAGTCCATGGATATATTTTCCCACTTCCACTCTGGCACTGGTAATGGCTGATGCATCCCATTTGGTAACTGCCGCTCTGCTTTAACCTTCTGACAAGTAAAACACTTCACAAAAAAATCAGCAATATTTATTTTCATTCCATCCCACCAGTAATACTCCCGCAAATCTCTGTACATCTTATTACAGCTAGGATGAATTGAAAACAGGGAACTATGAGCCTCACATAACAACTCATTCTTCAATTGTGAATCAAAAGGCACACACAATCTCTTCCCAAATACCAAAACACAATCATTATCAATGTTGAATTCCGGAAACATACCATTCTGAACCAGCTCTACCTTTTTTTGCAACTCACTGTCTTCCCTCTATGCATGCTTAATTCTGTCTGATATGGATGATCTCACTAATACCTGAATGAAAACAAAATAACTTCATGCACAAACAACTTCTATGTCAAAGTTCATCAAATCAAAAACCTAAGGATGTCGTTCCAAACGTATCATGGTAAATGAAGCATTACTTTTTCGACTCAAAGCATCTGCCACTGTATTTGCTTTTATTGGATGGTAATTAATTGTACAATCATAATCCTTGATTAACTCTAGCCATATCCTCTGTCTCATGTTCAATTATTTCTGAGTGAATATATACTTTAACCTTTTGTGATCAGTATATATTTATCACTTTACTCCATACAAATGATGCCTCCAAATTTTTAAAGAAAAAATAATAGCAGCTAATTCCAAATCATGTGTAGGGTAATTTACCTCATGAGTTTTCAATTGACGTGAAGCATATGCAATTACCTGATCATTCTGCAAAAGGACACAACCAAGTCCCTTCAACGAAGCATCACTATAGATAAAAAACTCACCAATCCTAGAAGGAAGTTCCAAAACGGGAGCATTCATCAATCTTTGATTCAACTCCTTCAGTAGTAACCTGAGTCAACTGAGCCATCACTACAACAAACTGTTTAGTTCTGATTCTGACCATCTTAGGATACTGATTTGAAATTTCATTTCCCTCTGTATGCCTTCCCAGAAAATATGTTCTATTTCCTCCATGAAAAACCATTCTTAACACAGAAATATCTTAGGATAAGAAACATGGTAATCTTTAAATGCTATATCATTTCAATCATACCATAAATTAATTCATTATTTAACAATTTTATAACTCCAAATGTTGTCTAAACCGACCTCTATTACCAACTAAAAGGCCCCGACCTTAAACATTACTTAAAATTGATTTAAATGAATAATTCCCATTGAGGATCTTTTTAGGTTTATAGTTTTAGATAATTTGATCATAACTATTACATCTCAAAAGATTACAAAGTAGACAATTCTACTATGTTTCCATAAAATAAAAACTCTTAAAAAGAACATGTCTAGATCCATGTTTTAGATAGCATGACATTCCCTTGATCCCATCCTTGACCCTATTCCACATTAATTCCTATGAAAAACATTTCAAAAAAACATGGAATGAGCATAAAAAGCTCATTAAGGGATACAGAAAGAATGAAAACTGTTAGTTTTTCAAAAAACATGTAAACCATGTATACATTATCAAAGTAATACCTTCTCCTTTATGAAGTAGTAAAAACTCTTCACTGAATAAAAGATCATTACTTACCATTTTGTAACGAAAATATTACCATAGAACCCATATAAAGAACACATAACATATAAAGGTAACTTGGGACATAAACATACTTATGTGGAATAACCATACGGTCGACTTCCACACATATCACTTAATGGAATAACCATACAACCGACTTCCATACCCAATGCATTGGAGGCAATAACGTAAACACATGTCCTGGTATTCACTGCACCACCCGTCATATGGTTTATCACGTAACCACCCGTCAAATTTCCAAGTACCATTATAAAATCATAACAATTATAAATGAAATAAAAAATTTCCACATTTCAATCACAATATGTCACATAAATATATTGACATGAAAAATCCATTATAAAAACCATTTTCAATACCAAAATACATAAAAGAGTACATGGTATTTATTTAATTTTAAAAACATTACGGCTTATTGAGGATGCCAAAGACCAAATAATACTCGCAGTGGCTGAAAAGGTCATTGTCACCGCGTACGTTAAAAGAAAAATTTCTTTTTATCATTTAATAAAACGCTTCATAGAAAAATATTTCTTTTGTATAAAATTAAAATTCAAAGGGGTTTATACACCGTATAAAATAATGTTGTGTATAAAACGAAATATGCCTCAATGCAAGGAGATTGAGAAGAATTCCATTACAAAGATAATTTTTTAAATAAAATTTATCTATTATGTGTATTAACTATAATTACACATAAATAATGTTCAAATACAAGATAGGACATAATAATATCATGACATAATTTTAAAGTAGTATATTAACCCAAAGAATGGAAAATGGGTTAAGAAGATCCCTTACCACGGGTCCGACTTGACTTGATCGTTCTTTAACGTCCTGGATAATAAACATGAGTTAATTTATACATGATTAAGAACCTTTTTCAAGTTAATTATTACTTTTATATCACTTATTACCATGTTATAAACATTATGTAATCATTTAAGTTAATAACTTTTGTTTTTTCGATACTTGGTTCATAAGGTGAAAGTGGACTTCTTACAATTACATGTTGTTCGTGTGGTCAAAGGTTAATTATAACCAAAATGATATTAATGATTTGGATATTATATATATCATATATATCCTGCATATACATGTATTTATAATATTACATAATCATTTTGAGGTAAGAAATGAAATGCACCGTTCATGGAGACGATAAGCTGTACGTAGGCTTGAACGCTACTTTCATTTCTATGTCATATTAATGGAAATAAAACTAAATGAGGGGTATGTATATTTTAATTCCAGAATTATAGTAATCATTTATATGTAACATAAATAATATATATCCATTATATAAATGTACTTATAATAGTAAATTATATTTGGGGATAAGAAATGAAATTCCCCGTTCATGGAGACGGTAAGTTGTACATACACATGAATGCTACTTCATTTCTATCTCATACTTTAATGGAAATAAATAATAATTTTATAAATTTATATTATAATTCCATTAGAAAATCTTATATAATATCTTTTAATCCATCCTTTATATGTCCCACATATGGCATTAATGAATCTAATCACTTTGAGGGGGCGGAAGTCCGCACTTCCTAAAATGAAGATATCGCATATACCCATAATGGAAGCCATAAAGGTATGCCATAAATGAAAAATATAGAAGCTTAAGGAAAACATAAGAATATTATATATCATATAAAAATATAGTGATATCTTAATGGCCACCTTTGAAGGTTTTATATGAGTGTTGAACAATCATCGTTTCGTGAGCCAGAAATTCGACATCCACAGAAACAATATGTTCTTTAACCATTAGATGAAGGTGTGTGTAAATGTAGATCGATTACTTCTTATAAAAACATCCTAGTATATTTAATATAATTTATTTGTTACAAAAAAAATTAATAAAAATAGTTTAGGGGGTTGGAGAAGAAAAATAAAACAAAAGAACACATGGGAAGACATTACCTTAAAATCGGGTAACTCTCCTAGATTTGAGCTCAAAGGCTTCCTTGGGAAGCCTTTTGCCCAAAGTGAGGTTTCAAGAAGTAAGAGAGGGATGTATATAGACAAAAATATCAGAGTGTGGCCGATCCAAAGGCTTTGGATGTCTGGGTAAGGTGGTAGAGGTGGGGGCCTTTTATAAGAGGAGAGGAGGGGCAGTCTTGGAAAGTTAAGAAAAGATACTTTATTATAAAATGATTTTCGGTTAAAAAGGGTCCAAAAATTATATATTTAGAGGATATGGTGATAAGAGTTCTAAATACACCCATCCAATATGTTTTTGACATTTTTAGGTCTTATATTTTACGTTATCTTTTAATTTTATTTAAATCGTTAAATAATTAGGTAATCGCTTAATCATTATGGTGTCATAAATAATTTAATTTATTTAATGTCTAAAAATTATAAAAAAAATATAATGATGTAGGAAATATTTTTATCTTTCGAATTAATATTTATAGTCAAAAATATTACTTGTATATCCCCATTAAATTTTTTTTTAGTAAAACAACTCATGTTTGTGACATCTTTTTTAACTTTAAATAAAAAGATATTAATGTCATTTTCCTGCCAAAGTGGCTCCATGGGGACCCCAAGTTGACCCGTGGATTGTCTTGGTCTGCCATGAAACATAAAATAAGGGTATTACATGTGTCTAGGTCATTTCTTATTATTAAACCATTAATTTTACGTTAAACTACACTAATTACCTCTAATCGCGATTAATAAATATAAAAGTTACTATTCACCAAAAAATTATTTTAATCCCATTGAACCACATTTTAATTATTAATGACAACAATGTATGTTCGATTTTTGAGATTCAACAACACAGAAGTGGTAAGGTTTCATTTAAACGAAAAATCAGTTTTTTAAGTACCACTTAGTGGTTTCACTATTCACCAAAAATTGAAGTTTTTCAGAAAAATACCAAAACATCACCCTAATCTATATTTGATATTATAAATTAAAAAATGAAGTATATTTTAGAAAATTCAAAACATATAAGTTGAATTAATTAATTTAATAATTAATTCCAGCTGTCAGAGCAAATAGCGTGTTTTTAGGAAACAATAAGTATCAAAAGATTGACACTAGTTTAAGTCTGATTTCAATGTAAAATTAATTCCAACAACCACCATTGGATTAAATGGTAAAAATATATTCTAATTGAACTTTAAAACCAATTCAAACAATAACATAATCATATAAATAAATTATATTAAAAATAGGTTTTGAATTAAAATACAACATTTTTTACTATTCATTAAAAATTGAACATTATCAGAAAAATACAAAAAATTTACACAAAGAAGATTTTGATGTCCCGAATCTATAGAGGAATTTTATTTGGTACAATAGAATGTATAAGAGTGAAAAAAAAATATTTAAAGAGGGTTCGCCATCAAAAGGCGATAATTCGACCTTTAGTGCATGTTAGAGTATATATGCCTAAAATTGAATTCTTTTCATATTTTAAGCCTTTATCTTGTATTGGATAAATGTAAAAACATTTAAAAAAACATATATAATCATATTTTAGCTATTTCTATTCATTCCTGCCAATATAACGGCTACGTGTTAACTACCATTTAAAATAATATTATATTATTACTAGTGTACAACTTAAGATTTCAAAGAAACTCTTTGTTGCGTATTGGGTACGCTATCGAACATAGCAACCCCTTTAAAGTATAATTAATATTTAATTCGTAAATATTAATAAATATGAAAAAAAATTATTCCTTATTTACCTGGGATGTTACACTATGAGCCTCATCTAATAGATGTTCTTTAATTATAGTATATAATGAAAACAAACATAGTTCTTGAACATTATAATTCCATCACAATCCGGGATGAATTCATGTACCTTATTCACCTTCTTTTGTATCTCTACATCTTTCTTCTGCACCGCCTTAATCTTCAGTTTTCTTGATGGTTTAACATTAATTTAAGAAATATAATAATTCTACCATTCAAATAATATATAAGGATCTATCCTTTTCAAATTCTTAAATATTATATCTTTTGTGGTCATCAACATGGATAAGCTATGATGTTATTTTCGAATCAAAGCATCTTCCATCATGTTTGATTTCGGAGGGTGGTAATGTATTGAGTAGTCATAATCTTTAATCAAATCCAACCATATTCTATGGTACATATTCAGATCCTTATTTTGATAATATAAATTAATATTTTAGGATTAGTATAAATGTCACACATTTCACTATAATGATAATGCCTCCAAATAATTTATTCCAATATTACCATAGCTAACTCCAAATAATCAGTTCTGTAATTTTACTCATGAATTTTCATATTCTGTGTGGTATGAGATATCACAATATAATTTTTCATGGGAAAACATTTTAACCCCTTCTTGGATGCATCACTATAGATCAAAAACCATTATCCACTACAAGGATTTATAAGAAAATCTACACTAACTAACATACTTTTTAGCTCTTTGAAATTCTCTTCATATTCCTCCATCCAAATTAACTTATCTATTTTCATAGTCATCATGTGTAGTGGATGAGATAATCATGTAAAATCATTCTCAAAACATTGATAATATCAATCCAAACAAATAAAAATTTGTATCTTAGTTACTATTGTTAGCCTCGACCATCTTTCAATACCTTCTGTTTTTTGCTGGATCCATAGTTATCCCCTCTCTTGAGAATATGTGACCCAAAAATAATACATTCTAAAGCAAAAATTCACACATTGTAAATTTGGAATAAATGTCATCCTTTATTAGGGACTTTAGTAAAATTCTATTGTTGTCTTCATATTATTCCTTGCTCACATAATATACCACAATATCATCTATAAATACTATCACAAACTGATCAATATAGTATTTAAAGACTCTATTAATTAGATCCATGATGATAGTAGTGGAATTAAAAAAATGGACTCATTATAAATTCATAGTGTCTATACCTTTTAAGGAATGTCATATTTGGTATATCCTCCTTTTTGAGCCATCAGTAACGATATCCTTGGTGAAGATCAATCATAGAAACGTATTGAGCTCCAAATAGTTTGTAAAATATTTCCTCAATGTGGGGTAGAGGATATTTTTTCTTTATAGTATTATTGTTATGTTATCAATAATCAATTAATAGTCTCATATATCCATATCTATTATTAAAAATAGAATAGGGGCTCACCCAGATGACACACTAGGATGTATGAATCCCTTAATAAGATTCTCGTGGAGTTGCTTCTTCAATTATTGCATCTCAATTGGGTGTATTATTAATCCTGTGTTTCTACCCAACTATATGAGATAAATAATCTTCATTTATAGGAATCAATACCCATAAGTTGGATTAAATTTATACTGGATGGTTATATTCCTCCTTGAATCGATATAGGAGCCTATATTGATCTGAAATATGAAATGTCATATCCCTTCAATGGAAGTTTATATGAGTTCCATATAGTGAAGTCCAATAAATTCCATGAATCACAAGAAACTATACTATAGGAAGGGTCACGTGATTTTCCAGAAGTGCTTTCCCATAATCTTCTACCAGAGAATAATTGTAAACTTTTGATGCAACCACTGTTCCATTATCATTTTTCAAAGGTAACCAAACATCTAATTGTTGAGGTAATATGGTGATACCCATAGTAAATTCATTACAAATAAAATATTGGATGGAACCAGAATCAAATAAATCATTTAATACTTCTGAGTGGATGATAAGTTCACCTTTCACAACATCATAATCGTACTCCATGTTTCAGATAATGATTTCATGGGTTATTCATTTGCCTTTGGGTTTTAGAGTTTTTTGAAGTCGATCATCATCAATAACTATTGTATTAGGTCATTGATTGGAATAATTACACATTTCCTTACACTTGTATCATTGATGGGTAGGAGGTTCATTTTGTGTATATTTTTCGTTGTTTAAATAATTATACATAGTTTTACCATAACATCAACATTAAAAACCCTAAATACCTTCTTTTACACACTTAAAAAAATTTATAGTCCCTTTAAGAAACTTCCCTCCATGTTTCTTTCCACACATAGAGGATTAGGCAAAAATAATCTTCATTTCAGTTTGGCCTTTAGATTTTCCTTTGAATTCAATTTTTCTATTCTTATAAAATCCATATGGCTTATGGGATACTCCAATATCTACCTCAAACATGAGAGAACATCAAACAATTTCTTCATATCTATTGAATCCAATTATGGCTAATTCTCATCGGAAACATGGTTTTAATACACTATATAATTGATCAGTTTTACTCTCAGTTTGGATAATAATTCTAGATGTTTAACATAGAATTATTGTAAAACTAACTTCATAGGTACCAACATATTAATATTACTTTTTCTTAATCTTAATGAAATAATTATTCATCTTGGTTCCAAGAATAAAAGTGAAGTAATTATTGAAAAATAAGTTCTTAAACACATATGATTTAATGGACTAAATTTCATCTCTTTTCCTCATATTGTTGATAAGATTAGACAATTTATCATCTTCACCTTCAAAATTATATTGTGTAATGATTATATTATTTTTTTCAGAACATTATAGAGCTGAATATATATTTTCATTGTTATTGATCCATTGTTCAACCACTAATGGATCAGAAGACCTGCTGAATTAAGGTGGATGCTTCCTCCTAATGTATTAAACATAATGATCCTCCCTACATTTCTCGTTTGGAAGTATAAAATGATTCATATCTTGAGAAAGTAGTGTGATCATTGATACAAGATTTTACATTACAGCTCCCATAACATTTGGTTTCTTAGTGGCACAATCATTGCATTTCCCGTCACATTCAGCATTTACGTTGTTCCTTCGGGTTCAATCCATTCACTAAAATGATGAATCATTATGTGAGAAACACTAATAATAATGGAAAAGACAAATAATTCCATAATAAAATATCCATTTTGGATACATTATGTTTTTTGCTAGGTTATTCATGAACATCTGTAAATCTCTATGATAGGATTGTTATCAATAGTTACACACACATATATGTAGGTATCTTACTAAGGTTCTCTCACCCTAGTTTCAAATATTTAATTATACCATATCTCTGATACCAACAACAACGGCCCATAAAAAATATATAGATATTAATTCTACATTGAATATAAAATATTACATAACATAAAAAAACCCAGCCAATACCATATAGGTGTTGTGCCTTCAGATACTAGGAAACATAAACAAATTGTCATAAAACATCCACATTTTCTACTTCATATTTCATTATAACTAGACTCTATTTTGATATATCATACTTAATACCCTTCTTCATGAAATTGGAAAAAGGAACAATGAATGTTTGAGCTCAAATACGTAGTAAGGGTAAAAAAGGAAAATATCAATCAGATCATAATCATAAGAACATAACATTTTGAAATATTATCCTCTATATAAAATATCATAATATCATCCCATAATAAAAAAATAATAAAATTGAAATATAATCCCAGTATTCATAACATAAGAAATGAAATTTTGTTTCATTCACACATATGAATATAAAATAATTTCATACTAGTTGAGGTTCATTGTTGAGACCATCATAGTAGACAATGTCCATTACTGAACTGAATACACTCCTCATTCCAGCACTGTATTAATTAACTGGATTTACTTTCCATTCATTTCATGTATATACCATTATATATAAATCCATACCCAATTAATTAAATGGATATATAGGTCTTATCAATCTGATAATTAATCCATTCTTACATGTTCCTCAAAAACATAAAAACATTAACCATACCATAACCTATGAAGTAAAATGGGTTTCCTAAACATCATTCAATCATAATTGATATAAAAAAATATATTTAATTAATAAGATATAATAAAATCTTATTAAAAATAGGGTTAGAAATATATACTTTTTCAAATAGTGACATCTTATATGGAAAATAATTTTGAGAAAACACTTAAAATTAATTCCTATGAAAAATATCATTTCATCATCAAAAACATTTTCCTTTATCAAAATGAAAAAAAATTATAAGAAATAATTTTAAGCCAAAATAAACTTATAAACATGTAGGGGTTTTCTCAAGGAAATTACAAATTATGAAAGTGTAAAAATATCTTCGTGTCGTAAAAGTAAATAAACATGCTTCTTGTACTATTTCCAAAAAAGTTCAAATGTACGTCGTACAGAGAATGAAAAAAGAATCTATTTGAATATTTTAGAAAAAATTCACCAATTAGAATTATTATTAGTTGAATTTAAAGAATATTTTTAAACAAATATTTAGGAATCCTAGTTGTGGATGATAAATTTACGCCGGTTTATACTTATAAATAAACAATCTCGGATAAAAATGAGAATTTTTATGTTATCCCTGACCTTAGGTATAATATGTTTTTTTTAGTTGAGCCTATGTTATAATGATTTAAATAATGTTAATGATTTATTACAGAATAATTATAATTTTTGTGATAACATTTATCAAAAAAATTTATCCGCTTTTTGGTAAAATTTTATTGTTACTCGTTATTTGGGTATTAACTACTTTGTGTTCTTGATCATGTTTTGTCAAATAAGTTCATATTAATATTTTTAGGATATAGTTTTACCATTTAAATCATGTTTTTAGAATTATATATATAATATTTACTTATTAAATTAATTTCTAAAATCATGAATTAATGAAGATTATGTAGAACAAATCACATCACATCGTGGAGTTGGTAAGCCATATGTAAGCATGGGTGATGATATCGTTCCCATAACTAATGAATGGTATTGAAGTTCATAGAGTATAGTATATAAAAAAATATAATATAATATTAATATTATATATGCATTTATTAATTCAATCATTATACCCATCCATGTATGGTGATGGTAATAAAATGGATTACATGAGGACGTGGCGACGGTAAACCTTATGTAAGCATGTGTGGTTATTTATTTTTTATAGGAAGGTTAGAAGGTTCAGAATGATTATTTAAAATTCATAATAACCTCCTAGTAAATATGTACTACATGAATTATTACTTTATAATGAAAAAACTCATGAGGTGGAAGTATAAGAATTTTTTTTAATGAATCGATAAATGATATTACTCTTCTTCGATGTGCCTCCTCTAAGTCTCCTCTAAGAGCACTAGAGTTGTTCTATGAAAATACTAGGGCCTCTACAATGTTTATAAATAATTTTATAATGGATATAGGCTAGGTATGGCTGATATTGAATGCCCAATGTGAAGAAAAGAGTTGATGGAGGGTGTGCACTTTTATAATTGAGGTTAGGGGCACTTTTAGAAACCACCAAAATAATAATTTATCATAAAATAAAACCCCACATATAAACATCCAAAATTTCCCAATTTAAAATATTATATGGTATAAGGTTGAATCTCATAAACCAATAAATTTTTTATATGTGTTTATTTCAATTTAATCATTACCATTTTAATTAATACTTTGTTATCTAATTTAATTTTTAACTAGGACAACAAATATTTCAATATTAAAAGTGTAATATATTTACTTAAGTGAAGAAAATTAGAACGTTAATAAATAATTTAGAACATTTTATTCAATAAAATTCATATCAAATATTTTTTAAAATGGATTATGATTTTTATAGATTTTATGAATACCTTATTTTGACAAAATATCAATAGTGTCAAATTTGACACAATTTATTTCATGGATTTTTAAAAATATACAAATAAGAAGTGAAAGTAGATATAAATATTTTATTATGTCCCTATGATGAAAATTTAATCTAGAAAATTTATTGAACAAAATAAATATTGATAGTTAAATTTATTAAAATAAATTTAATAACATCTATTTGATCTCTTCCTTTATAAAATAATTACTTCCTTAATTTTCTAAAATTATTTAATATAATTATTTTTGGAATAAAAATTCAAAAAACAATATTATTATGAATATAAATCAAATAGATTTTAGAAAAATACTTTAGGAATAATTTATATTCTGATAAACCCAACAATAAAAACAATATTCTATTTTAAAAGATGAATGTAACAAATTAATGTTCACATTAAATAAAATAATATAAGTGTCATAATCTCCTCTATAAGACTCCAAATATTCCATAAGATTACCCATGGTTGATTAATGTCAAGATATACACGACCAATAAGGTATAGTCAAGTGTTTGTGCCATTTTATGATCATTAATATTTTAATAAAATTAATTTAATTTATTTCTAATTAAATATTTAATTTTTTCATCATCCATGTATAAGTCATTAAATTACTTATTTAATTCCTAAAATTTAAAAATAAATTTTCATGATAAATAGAATGAATTTTTATTTCAAATAAGTTTTTATTATCTAATTTATCTTCTATAAATCCTTATATTACAAATAATTTAATTATTAAAGTTTGAGTAACACATACTTAACCTTTCTTTAAATAAAATAAATTAAATGTCATAATTTCGTCCATTTGGGTTCAATGGAATCCAATTTTTTTTAAAGAATTTTTTAGGAAAAATTATTATAATCCAATTATATTAATAAATGTTTTAGGTTAATTTTATAATATTACGTTTACCCTTAATTTCATTATCTATCTTTTTATCGTGTTAATAAAATTTACCAAAATTAAAATTCATACTACCCATAAATAATATAATGATACTTAAATAATTTTAATAGAATAATTAAAAATATTTAATATATCATTCAATATTGAAAACATTGAATATTCTGTAATGAATTTAAAATTAATCAAGATAATAAAATGAAAAAATGAGTTCTAATGTTAAAATATTGTAAAAGATGTAAATTTTTTTACATGTAAATATAATATAAAATTATATCGAATGACCTACATTGTATTAAATTGTAAATTTATATTCTATTTATAATTTTAATAAATAAATTAATATAATTTATCAATATAAATTATTATTACGCAAACACGTATTTTCAATTAAAATTTAGCATATATTTACTATTCATCAAAACATGAAGGTTATCAGAAAAATATAAATATTTATCTAATGTTTATTTTTATACCCCGAATCCAATGAAAATATTTACTTTGTCCCATTTAAATTAATGATGTGTCAAAATCTTCAATTAAAAGGGTTATCCATTCAACAATTTATAATTAACCTCTTTTAAAAAATAGGATTTCTATATATCAAAAGTGTCTAATTCATTATCTATGCATAAAATATCAATTGGATGAATATTAAAGATATTTTATTATGTATATAACACATATATATCTTATTAATTTCAATACCAAATGTAATTCACTTAAAAATAATAATATCTAATTGATTTATATATTTCATAACTAATTGAAAGCCAATGAATTCACAATTAATTTTCATAAGTTAGTTATAATTATTCAAGCTAACCTAACGACTAGGATATAACAATACTTTTATAACAAGGGAATATTACTATTCTTTTAAACTCGTGACTGCATGCAAATAAATATACATCAGAATAAAAATTATTTAAAGAAAATATTTCTTAAAAAAATCCTATGTTACACCCATGCACAAGAAAACCTATAACGTCAAGACCTTTCAAATGATGGTTTAATACTATAGTTAGAAACCTATTTAATTTTCACAACTAAATTTCCTCATAATAACATTCTGATGCACTAAAGGGCTATATAAATTCTATACCCACCTATCATTTACAGTCCAAGGAATACCTCATATCAAATAATCGAATCATATAATATGAAATATCAATTTTGAATAAAGAATACACATATATAAATATTTCCATAGTGGAGGATAAATAAAAATAAGGGTTGTTTATTTTGATGAATATAGGTACCATTTAAATATCATTAAAAATCTCTCATTGAAAATAATAATTAAAATTTTAAAAGTGTCCCAACCCACTTTTAAACATGTTAATAAAAATTTCTCATGAATTAATAGAAGCATAGAATATTATGAGAATAATGTTATTCCTGATATAACATATGAAAGTAAAAACATTTGTTACAAATGATATAGGGTCTATGTAATAATCTTATCCATGATAATTGATATCTATAATTGGGGTAAATTCAATGTCAACTGATCATTGGAAAATTATTTTTTCTATGGGTACTAATAAGGAATCAAGGTATGAAATGCGAGTACTATCCTTGGTAAAATAATACAAAAAAATATACAGGAAAAATAAATATGGTTTCAATGAAAAAGTTTCCCCAATGGAGGAAAATTAACAAAAAGTGTTTTTGATATTGACGAATGGGAATAGCCTAAAATGGCCTTTAAAACATTCAAGAGTGAAATATTGTGTAAACATTCTAGAGTAACCCATACCACATGGAAAAATTCGAATAAAAATCCCATTAAATTAAAATCTCTAAATAAAATAAATATAAAATATTTCATGATATAATATATCATAAAGTGGTAGTAGATACATGACAAAAAATTAAAAAGTGTTGAAAACTACAATTGTCGCGCAAATGTACAAAGTGAGATTAAAATATCATATATTGTGTTTACTTTTGGGTGACCATCATTTAACTACTTGTATAATAGTTTTATACATGTAACTAATGTCTAAAAGAAAAATTATATAAATTATATTATCATATATGAACTTATTATAATATCTTATTACTTATTTTTTATAAAAAATTAATTATTTTCACTATTTTTTAGTGTTAATTGCATAGTTTTTTGAGAATTTTTTGACTTTTGACTTATTATTCTTATTAAGTATGTCATTTTTTAATAATGTAAAGAATGTAAACCATGATGTAATAATAAAATATTATACATATATGTATTTATAATAATTAGTTAATTTTGGAGAAATAGAATTAAATGCATCAGTCATGGAGACGGTAGGCCGTATATACACATGAATATGACTTTCATTTCGTTTTCATATAATAATAAAAAAAATTACATCATATATATATATTTCTATATGTATATTATATAAAAATTATCAGATATATATCATATATGTTATATATTTTTATTAAATCCTTCTTTTATACTTTAAATGTGTGTAGTGACGGATCACATCTCTTTGGGGAGGCGGTATTCCACACATCCTCAATCAATTTTATCAAGTTACATAAATTCGATAGCATAAAGGGTTTTGTTTTAAAATAAATACCGAACAATAAAGACAATATAAAAATATATATATATATCTTATAGACAATAATTTTTCATCAAAATTCCAACCATGGCTGGGGGTAATTGTAAAACTGAAGACTTCGATTTCTTAGGTGGTATTTTACCGTACACAAAAATAGTAAATTTGTTACCCGTTAGAATAATGATTGTGTAAATTATGATAAATAAAATATTTTAGAAAAATCTCAATATATTTAGGATACTTATATTATTATGTATTCATGTAATAAAAACCTTTAGGGTTTATATAATGAAATTAAAACAAAACAACTTGAGGAAGGATGTTACATATTATTTGGGTAACTCCATTTGATTATAACCGAAGGGATTCCTTGGATGGATTTATTCAAAAGGTTTTTTATATAGGTTGATGTTAAGGATTATTAGGATATATTTGGATATAATTTATTTGATAAATGTTTTCTTGAGAGTTACAAGTAAGCGGGAGACGTGAGTGACTTTTTTATAGCGGAGGAGTGACATTCAAGTAAATTTTATAAAATGGAATTCCAAACACATTTATCCTATGAAATATTTCTTCAATAATGAAAACAGTTATATCCAATGGAATATAGGGTATATATATGAATATGAAATTTATTTTGGGCTATTTTATTGGATATTTTGTCTCTTAAGATTATGGTTTTTTCCATTATTAAGCTAGTTTTTTTCTAAATAATTTTAATTAATTTTATTCACATTAACTAGTGTTCTGGTCAGAAAAAAGTTCATATTATTATAAATTAGAAATTATTCTTATTAAAAATATGGAATTCATTTTTCTAAAATTAAATCATATAATTGTTCAAAATTAATTTATATTTATCCCCATAGACAGGACAACAAAGCATGTTTTTAAAGTAAGTTATTTAAAAGCACAATATTTTTTTATTTTCAATATCAAATTTAATTTTATTAGAATGATATAAATTTGATAAATTTATATTAAAATATAAATTTAAATATTAAAACATGTATAAAAATATAATTTTAATTTATTAATAACTTAGACAAAAAAGTAATTTTCATTTAATATTCAGTATTTTTCACTATTTAACAAAAAATGAAACAACTCAGGAATATTCCACATATTAAACATAACCTAATTTTAATTTTAATATTTCAAAAAATGAATCACATTTTGGAATATAATATTTTTAAAATTTCCCTAAATTGTATTTAAAATAGGTTCTCTATTAAAAGGTTGTAAATGTTTCATTAGAAAAATACGGATTTTTGTACGAAATATTGGGATTTCTATAATATTATGAATATTGAATCAATTTGATTAATGTAAAAATATTTTATTTAACATATAATATTTATATTTCACGAATATCACTCACCAGATATAATTAAATCAATTTTTGAGTATAAAATAGCTTTGTGGGAATAAAAATAGTTTTCTATAGAAAAGTTCTCTTCATATTCAATTTATTCTAATATTAATTTTTATTTAATTTTTGACCAATTTATTTTTTCTATATTAGTGTAATGAAATGCCCCGACCACAAATTAATGGATTCATTTCATTATTACGTATCATTGGCATGATCTCATATGTTTAAGTATCGAAAGACCAATTAGTTTAGTAGCCTTGGAAGTATGGGATACATTCATAAGGATTACATTACATCATTAAATGGAAAACTACAAAAACATTGTTTCCCTAGACAAAACCGAGATCATAGAGACTATCCTTGAAGGTCAGTCATAATATACTTTTTTGCATCCTCGGAAAAATAGACATAGAAAGGGGTGAGCTCAGATGCTTAGTAGAGATAATAATATAGTGAAAACTTTCATAAATATTAATAAACATTTAAGTCAATGTAAATAACTAAATTAATAGCCTTTTCAACAAAAACTTCATAAAAATATGGAAAATATAAATCAAAATATTTCCATTTAAATACATACATGGATATTCTAATAGTTGAATAATCACATGCAATATCATTATCCACGTTTATAATGAGTGAATGCATAATGCCAGACTTCATAACCACATAGTCAAGGCCTTTTTCCAAGAGTAAAAATAAGATTTTATCAAGGACTTGTGCTAGGACACTTTTTTTCTCATGAGACCTACCAATTCATAGAGGATCTATAGAGGGATCCACCCGTACTTTACTAAATCCAATGTGTTATTCATTTGAAAAGGATGAAATATATCATAAATATTCTTATTAAAACTCATATACGAAATGTTAATAATTTAACCATAAACCACAAATGGTATAAATATAACACATCTACTGTCAAACATATAACAAAATATTCAATACATTATTGAATATTTTTATTATAACGAATCAAATTCAAAACAAGTGTAAAATTCATCAAAGGATGTTGACATAGATGAAATCAAAACTATTTGAGAGAAGTATATCTTTTTCTTGAAATCATTTAATGACACATAATTATAAAATAACTAATTATTTTGAAAATATTTTTAAAATCTTGTAAAGGATGCTTCACTGATGTTATAACTGTGGAAAATAGCTTCACCTACTGTAAATGTAAAAAAACATTCTTACCTTAATTTTGGGGAAAATGTCATAATTTACCTTGTTTAGAAAACCGCCGAAAGATTCATTTCAAAATATAGAATGTCAAAAAGGGTATAAAATTCTTTGACCCATAGTCTAGTAAATAGTAAAAATGTTTATAAATACATTTTTAAGAAACATGGATGTGGATGATAAAGAGGTCCTAGTAGATAATTGTGTATAAACAACCTCTGATAGTAAAGATATTGTAGAATTAACCCATAACTTGTACATTTTTGTGGTCGATGGTATTTTAACCTTATATATAATAGTTTAATCATTGTTATTAAATTATAAAAGAACTATATACATAAATTTGTTATCATATATGATCTTCTAATATTTCTTTGTTAATGATATTTCATTAGTATCATCGTTTCAGGTGTTAACTGATTCATTTTACTTTATATGATTTGATAAGTAAGTAATGTTTTTATGGATAGGGTGTATATTATTAATATTCATAATGATATTAAGTCTTTTAACATTATTTTTAATCATAAAATAAAAATTAGTCTTCAATGTATACGATGGGGAATGAATCTCATAACATTCATGGAGACTGTATTCCGTACTTACACACAAGCGACAATATCATTATTTTTTATATTAAAATTATTTATAATTGGATGGTATATTATATATATAGAATAATTATCAAATTATAATTATTATTTATATCATTTATACTCATTATTATACCAATCCAAATGATGATGTTTTTTAATAATAAACTACTCCACGACGTGGAGACGGTAATCTGTGTATACGAACGTATGGTGACTCTTTCATTTATAGGATGGATATAATAATGAATAGGATTGTTCCATTTTTATAATAACATCAAATTATATTGAATATACTGGATTTATTATTTTATAATGGAAAAAACAATGAACGAGGAAGTGGAAGAAGAAAAGAACATGATAGAGGTGATGAAATATTTACCTATTGTTCGAGTTCATAATTTTGATTTGATCATAAGGGTTCCATAGAATGGCATTATGACTAAAGGAAGGCCTTTATATTGAAGTTAGGATAGTTGGGAGTATATCTGGGCAGGGTTTTTCCGAGACAAATGGCTTTGATGGTGTGAATTTTATAGAAGGGGATGTTCCCTTTTATAAGAGGGGTGAGGGAACCTTACGAAAATATTGAAATATTATTTTATAATAAAATTATTTTCGGTTTCTAATGTATCAAAAATGAATTATATAATGGGTAAAGTGTTTCTGGGTCGAAAAACTCTCTATCAATAGGTTTTAGATAGGTTTGGGTCACTATATTAACATTATCATTTATATTTAACTCTTAGTTAAATAGTTTGACATTTACCATGTCTCTTTGTATTTTTATATTATATTATCAATAAACCATATATAAACATCTAAGAGAACACTATGTGGTTCATTAATTAGACTCATATCATTATATAAGTCTTCTTTCCAAACCGTATACTTTTATGATTATTATATCAACCAATAGTATTGTATTTTTAAAAAAACTCATTTATGTAAATTTTCACATTATTTAATAATGGATTTTTTTAATCATAAAAATTTTATTATATTCAAAATAAATACATTTAATCAACCCTAAACTGTCATATTAACCTATAAAATTATTTTAATTCCTTAAATGTATCTAATTAGATTTATGTGGAAAATTTTAATATCAATTATTTCAATATTTCATTAATATGGAAATTACTGCATCATCATTGTGTCATAAATTAATTTATTTTATTTAATGTATATAAATTATAAATAAAATATCATTATGTAGGAAATATTTTTATATTTCTAATGAATATTTATAGTCAAAGATTTATTGTGTGTAACCCTGTATTAAAAATGGTTTAGTTATTTAACGTTGAATTTAACTCATTTAACACTTCTTTAAATAAAATAATAATTAATGTCCTAATCGAATCCAAGTGGACCAAAGAGGTTCATATTTTATTCATAAGGTTGTATTTGATCGAATTATACTTATCCAATATAATTAGAACATGTTTTAGGGTTATTATAAGATCATTATGACCCATAATTACCCTATTTACTTTTAATCGTGGTAAATAAAAGAAAAAGGTTTCTATTCATCAAAATTTATTTTCATCATGTTGAACACATTTTACTTACTGATATCAACCGTGTGTCTAAATGATTTTAAATTCAACTTAGAACTGGTAAAATTATGTTCCATACAAATTTGGATATGCTCCTAGGAGGTGGGTAAAAGATGATAAAAAGATCAAGAAAAGTTTATATATCTAAACTCATTATAAATTGACTCCAATGAATTAATTGAACTTTTAAAGGTATTATGTATCTATTTTGACCTAAAATAATTTTAAATAAAATAAATAATTATTTAAATAATAAGTTAACTTTAAACAATAACTTATTGTTTTTAACTATTCATCAAAAATTGAATGTTTTCGGAAAAATAGAAAAAAATCACCCTAAGATAATTTCGATATTTCGAATCGATAAATGAAGTCCATTTTGAAAGGTAAAATTTATAGAATTTAAAAAATTGGGTATTTCAATTCATAACATCTAGTTTGATTGGTCACGATGTGTTGGAATCTAAAAGTTGCGTACAATGCAATCTATTTCATTATTCAAAGGGAAACATACTGTGGAACCTTAGGGTGTTACATTCTTCCCTCCTTTAAATAATTTTGTCCTCAAAATCAATACAATATTACTACATAAAAAGATTCAGGTGGTTCTTCATCATAAGTTCCTAGGGCTCCCATGTTGCCTATTCCATCTTATGGTTTCTCCATAGAACTTTTACCTGACAAGTCATCCGGTTTCTCAACTCTTGTTCTCATGTATCAAGAATTTTGACAGGCTCTTCATAATAAGATAGATTAGGTTCCAGTTCAATTTTTTCATAGGTGTGTACATGTGTTGGGTCAGGCATGTATTTTATCAATAGTGATACGTGGAACGCCTTGTGAACTTTGAAGAGACTTGGAGGCATTAAAAACCAGTACGCTACATCCCTCATTCGTTCTAGAATTTTTTAATGGTCCGATGTTCCAAGGAAATAGTTTACCCTTCTAACTGAATTGTATAACTCCCTTCCATGGAGATACCATCATGAAAACATGATCTCCTACTAGAAATTCCAAATTCGTCCTTTGATTATCTAAGTAGATATCATGCCTACATTGTGCTGTTTAGATGTGGGTTTGGATAACCATTACCTTTTCCATCGTTTCCTCAACAAGTTCAGGGCCTACAAGTTTTCATTCACCAACATCATCCCAACAAGTCGGTGTGCGACATCTCTTGCCATATAATGCTTGATATGGTGGCATCTGAATACTTTAATGGAATCTATTTTTATATGAAAATTCTACGAAAGGTAAATATTGATCCCACATACCTTGAAAGTAATGTTATAATGATATCAACATGTATTCTAAAGTTTGAATAGTCTATTCTGATTTCCCATTAGTTTGAGGGTGGTAGGCAATGATCAAGAGAAGTTCAGTATCCAGGGATTTCTGAATATTTTCTAGAATCTTAATGTAAAACAGGGATCACGATCAGAAATAATTGATATCGGTACACCTTGGAGTCATACAACATCATTAATATACAGTCTAGCTAATATTTCATGTGGTAAATCTTCTCTTATTGAAAGAAAATGTGCTGACTTGGTAAGACAATCAACAATGACCCATATTACATCATTCCTTCTAGGTGTCTTTGGTAGCCCAAAGACAAAGTCTATTGTAATATTGTCCCATTTCAACATAGGTATGGGAAGAGGTTTCATGACACCTCAAGGATATTTACTTCAAACTATCACTTATTGACAAATCATACATCCTGAATGAAAATAATGAATCACCCTCTTCATGTTGTCCACCCAAAATTTTCCTTCACATATCTATAAATCTTAGTGCTACCAGGGTGTATAGAGAAATTGGAGCTATACTGATCATCCAACAATTCCCTTTTTAGATCAGGTATGTGAGGAACACAATTTCTCTTCCAAAATTTAAAAATATCATCTTCATATATGAAGTCAATCAATATCCCATCATTAAAATATTTAATTTTATTTTGAAACTTCTCATCATCAGCCTGAGAAATTTTTATCTTTTCTAGTAAATATGGTTTTGAAATAATTTGAAAAGGTATTCATGTTTCACCTTCCACGATTATTTTAATATCCATTTTCACTAGATCCATGTAAATAGGATCCCTTTAAAGTCCCATATTGTTCAAAACTCCAGGATCTTTTCGGCTCAAAGAATCTCCCACCTTATTTTCCTTCCTTGGGTGATAGTTTATTGTTCAATCAAAAACCATGAGTAGCTAAATCCATCTATTTTGCCTCATGTTGAGTTCTTTCTATGTAAAAATATTCTTCAAACTCTTGTTATCGGTATATATCTCACATTTTCACCATAGAGATAATGAATCCATATCCTCAAAGAAAATATTATAGTTACTAACTTCAGATCATGATTAGGATAGTTTTTCTCGTGAATTTGTAGCTTTTGTGATCCATAGCCAACAACTCTATCATTCTGCATAAGGACACAACAAAGTCCATGTGTGAAGCATCACTTTAAATAACAAACCCACCATTCCCTGATGGTAGAGTCAATATAGGAACATTGACTAATCTTCTCTTCAGTTCTTCAAAAAATTCTTCACATATTTTTTTCCAAACAAATTTAACTCTTTTACGTGTGAAATTTGTTAATGGGTTATTTAACCAGGAAAAAGTTTGGACGAAATGTCGATAATAACCTTCTATATCAATAAAACTGCATACCTCAGTTATACTTGTCAGTGATGGACATTCATGGATTTCCTTGGTATTTGAAGGATCAACAAGGATTCCATCTTAAGAGAGAATATGGCCATGAAAACAAATCTCATTAAGCCATAATTCACATATTTTAAATTTATCATATATTCATTTCTTCTAAGATTCTTTAGAATAAGGCGAAAGTGATTTCCATGATCATCGTATCTTTTGAAGTATTCCCAGATATCATCAATAAAGGCCTCTGAAAAGTCATCAAGATATTCTTTAAAAAGACTATTACTTAGATCTAGGAAGACATAGGGTAAATTAGTGAATCCAAATGGTATTACTGTAAACTCGTAATACTCGTACCTGGTTCGAAATGTTGTTTTCATAATGTCTTCCTTTTTCACACACAAATGATGATATCGAGATCGAAGTTCAATGTTTTAAAAATATTGAACTCCTTGAAGTTGGTCAAATAAATCATCAATGCAATGTAAGGGATACTTGTTCTTTATTGTTATAGAATTGATCTCACTGTCATCAATGCACAAACACATAGATCCATCTTTCTTTGTAACAAAAAGTACTGAGGCCCCCCATAGAGAAACACTAGGGAAAATAAATCCCTTATTACTCAATTCCTCTAGTTGTTTCGTTAGTTCCACAAATTCCACAGTGGCCATTCAATAAGGTGTCATCAATATGGTCCTTGAACTAGGAATTAAATAAATAGAAAATTGAATTTCACATTCTAGAGGATGTTTAGGTAAATATTCTAGATAAACATCAACATATTCTTGCACAATAGGTAAATCTTCTATTTAACCATTCCAATACTCACCCACAATTATTTTATTATATTTCTCCCCTATAATTGAATTTAGTTGAGCTAATAGGTGTAGATATAGATAGAAATTATGTAGTGATGTTTCTTCTCTAATGAAAAGGTACTTCCTATCATCATCAATAATTGTAACCCCCTCCTTCTTATTATAAATTTTGTAATCATGGTCCAAAATCCAATCCATTATGAGGATTATATCAAATTCAATCATGGGTTTGATGATGAGATCAGTAGATAAAGAACAATTATATTCCCTAATGGTAAATGATTCAAAACAATTTGTTGCAATGATACTTCCCTTAGGTGATTTGACTAACAACTCCCTTGTTAATTCAATTTTAAAATATCTAATTTTATTAGAAATTTAGGAAGATATAAAACAATGAGATGATCTAGTATCAAATAAAGAATTTTTCAAACATGGGAAACCATTAAATTACCTACCACCACGTCTTATGGAGCTTCAACCAGAGAAGCAGTGATTACATAAACTTGGCCTTGATATCTTGGCCTATTCTGAGGTATATTTCCTTGGATCTTAGAAAATTCTTTTTCGTAATTCCCCCTTTCCCTACAATTGTAGAATTAGACACTGATTGACTCGTTTTTCCCCTTTCTATCACGAGCTTGGTGGCATTTTTCAACACACTTGTAACAGACTCACATTCCCTTCAAGCAAGTACCGGGGTTGTTCTTCCCACATTTACTATAGGATTGATATTCAAATTTTTCCATCTTCCCCTTATTTCTATTTCTAGAGTGTTCAACAAATCTCTTCTTATCTTGCTTTAATTTAATGTCGTAAGACTTAGAGGATTCATTTTTTGTCTTGAAAACACATGAGGAAATATCTTTGTTTGACAATAAGTATTGTGAGACTAATACTTGCCAAAGAAATGGATTTAACCCTTCAAAGAATCGATTAATCTTACTCTTTGGGATACATATATAATCTATTTCAGGCCTCACTAACCTTGTAATGTTAGCCTCATACATTGTGACATTCTTATCCTCCTTTTCCCTCAGACTCAGAAATTAACATTATATAAATGATCGATGGACATGAGGAAAGTATTTTTTGAAGAAAATCTCTTTAAACTCCCTCCATTGAATTTTTGATACTTCAAATATTCCTTTTTGTTTTGAATCAATGACTACCATTGATCTGCATCTCCTGTTAGGGGATAAAATTCCATGGCATAATTTTCCATTTCGCTACTCCCCAAAGTGTGAAATATTTTCTACAAGGATTTTCCCATTTCTCAGCTACTAATGGATCTATACTCCCATTGGATTTTGGTGGTTGTTTCTACATGAAGATATCTAAAATTTATCATCCACATTGTCGACCATGGGGCTCCATACGGGTAAGGTTATTATTCATAACCTGATTGTGTTTTCCCAGTATAGTGATAAGATAATCCGCACAAGTTGCATCACTAGATCCACTAAAATTATCTTTAGTAGGAGGTCAATCGCTACATGGAATTCCTTAATTGATTATTTTTCCATTCCATAAACTTGGTTCCATTTCTAACTAATGTCATACACTAGATTAGTTTATGGATCACAATACATAATTCCAAACTTGTAAAACAGTTAACATAAATTGAAATGTTTATGAATATAATCCATAATTATAATAATATTTTCTTTGGGGAATTATATAGTCATAAACACTTCATAATGTTTTTTTAATGATAATGATAATTTTCTTAATCATATCCCCCTGGAGTGATGTAACCAAGAGTGAAAAAGGCCTATTGTCGTGCTCCAGTTCCCATTCAAGTCATGCTCAAAGCGATGTTTTTGGGTTTTACCAATAGGTATATCTGTGCCAGAGCTGCCTCTACCTGCTCGTATCTAGATAGGTATGTATTTCTTGGAAAACATAAAATATATCTATAATATAAAATTCTATACAATTATTTTATAATAATATTCAAAGTCTATCTTAGGATAATGTGCCCTAATGAGAGTTTTTCTAAATCTAGATTCCAAGGTTTGTACTAAACCTCCCTCTGATACCAACTGTAACACGATGACCCAAGAAGCCCAGAGTCAGTGCACTATTATGTATTAATGGAATGATCACAAAAGATCACGTCTCTATAGACCAATTAGTTTAGTATAATTCGAAGTAATAGATACATTCATAAGGTTTACATTTGTTGGGCAAAAATCCCTCAAGGTAACATTGCAGTATTTTTGGGTTGATTTTTTTTGTTGAAAAAGCAGGTTTCCATGGATAATTGTCGAGTTCCTGAGAATTTGTTGACATTACATGTTGACAAAGAACTATGAAAAAGGAATGGATGATCTGGAGGCGGTACAAAAGAGCAGTATAAGGTGGCGCCGTTTTCCAGTGTTTGCCAAATTTTTGGGGTCCAAAATTTGGAGTTTGTTGAGCATCGCGAAACTAGGATTTCCATAAAGATCATAATTTAATATGGCAAAGGCATGAATTTCTCGAAGATAGGATTCATGGTTTGGAAATCGCTAAGACCAGAAGAATGGAGGCGGTGATGCTTCACGATTACGTCAAGCTTCGCGAACGACAGAGGCTGAAGCACATCGCGGCGGTGACGTGAATTTTAAGGGAGCATCGCGACGAAGGCGCGAAGGAATGTTTGGCTTCGCGAGGGACTTCGTGGCGAAGTCGCGAAGGTATGTTGACGGTGATTCTTTGCGACTACGTCAAGATTCGCGAATGGAAAATTGCCATGGTGCTTCGCGATTTGGAAAGAATTCCTGCGAAATCATTGGAGATTTGCGATTTGAGATGACGTGGCATTGACTTCGTGCGGAAGGGACGAGGGTCGGTGGAATCGCCTATAAATAGAGGCCGACCCCCTCGAGAGAAGTAGGGAGCTATTTCATAGAAGATCATTAGATCTCGATTTGCGAAGGTGGTTCGTGGAGCCAGTGTGCTTCGCGAAAGATGTGCTTCTTGGCGGCTATTGTTGCTCTGCGAAACCTGCGAGCTCCACGTTGGATTACTATGCTTCACGAGGGTCGTTGCTCTGCGACGGCTTGAGCATCGCGAGAGTGCTTCGCGAGAGTGCTTTGCAGAAGAGCTTCGTGAAAAGGCAGGAGATTCCTGATGGCTTGTTTGAGCCTCACGAAATTGGCAGCTTCGCGAAGTAGGGTGCTTTGCGAAGGTTTTTCCCAAAAAGGAATTTCCCAATGTTCAGAGGAAAAGAGGTATTACTCAGTGGATGAACGTTGAACTTCAACAGAGCATCTACATATAGAGAAAGATGCATTCCTTAATGGAATTTAAGAGACCTACAGGTCTATAAACTGTGAGTGAATCCCTTCCAAGTGCAGTGACCTTAGGAAGAGGAAGAAGGTGATCCTCTCCACCGGGAGTGAGCCAGAGAGAGAGAAACAGGAAGTGACCCTTGGGAAAGCAGTGATCTGAAACTAAACATTTTATAGGCAGTGAGCCTGGGCATAGAAGTGATCTAGCCCGAACATTGTAATCCATAGCTAGTGAAGTCTAGTGGAATTGGTACGACCGGCAACTTGTCGGCATATGCTCCTTGGACGTAGCCCAGTGAGGGTGAACCAAGTAAAAATCTCGGTGTCTACCTACTAATTATACTGCATCACATTTAAAGCATCATCATCAGATAAAGGAGAAAATAAGTGATCACAACATACACACAAGTGAAAACAAAGTGACCCTTGTAACAAATAGGTCATGATCCAGCAGGGCAGGAAGAACATTGAAAATATGAATCCAAATATTCCCATTTACTTACTCAAAATGATATTTTACTAGTCGAATAATCACATGCAATATCAATAGAAAATTTCATAATGATGGACTGAATAATACCAGATTTCATAACAAAATATTCAAGGCCTTGTGCCAGGAATACAAATAATATTTTTTCAACGCCATGTGCTAAGACACTAGATTGTTTCATGTGACATACCGATGCATCGAGGAGCTATATCCGGCTCCACCCATCACATACTATGCCCAATGCATTCCTCATATGAAAATGTTGAAACATAACATAATCATTTATATTA
Organism: Viscum album; assembly: GCA_963277665.1. NCBI lineage: Eukaryota > Viridiplantae > Streptophyta > Magnoliopsida > Santalales > Viscaceae > Viscum > Viscum album. Next base: position 375,154,174 of record OY728166.1, on the reverse strand, counting down.
AAACTAGAATAAAAAATGTTAATACATTAACCATTAACCAAGAATGGTATAAAAATAACACATCTATAGTCAAATATATTGGAAAACCTTCAATACAACATGGAATATTTGTATCATAAGGAATCAACTTCAAAACAAGTGTAAAATACATCGAAGGATGTTGAAATAGATTAAAACAAAACTATTTGAGAGAAATATATATTTCAATTTTTGAAATCATTTAAAGTAACATAATTAAACAAGAAAATAATTATTTTGATAAAATTCATATAATCTTGTAAAGGAATCTTCGACAATGTTATAACGACGGAAAATATCCGCACCTGCTGTATATGTTATGAAAAAATTCCAACCTTATATTTTTCAAAAAGGTTATAAAGTACATTTTTTATAAAAAGACAGAAAGATTCCTTTCAAACATCGAAGGTCAAAAAGGGTATAAATTTATTGAAGCCATATTCTAGGAAATAGTAAAAATGTTTTGAAATAAATTTTTATGAAACATGGATGTGGATGATAATGAGGTCCTAGTAGATAATTACTTATTAGCATCCTCGGAGAGTAAAGAGATTATAGAATTAATCCTTACCTTGTAATTTTCCCTGGTCGAGGGTAAATTAACCTCTTGTAAAATAGTTAATTAAATTATTAAATAACTATATAAATTAACATGATATCATATATTATCTTCTTCATATTGATTTTTAATGATATTTTAGTAGTATCATCATTTCAGGTGTTAACTAATTTGTTTTACTTTATATTCTTTGTTACGTAAGTAATGTTAGTTATGAATATGATGTATATAATTCATATTCATAATGATATTAAACCATAAAAAATTATTTATAATCATCATATTAAATTTATTCTTGAATGGATACAATGGGGAATGATTCTCATCACATTCGTGGAGACGTTAATCCGGACGTACACACGAGTGAAAATATCATTCTTTTGATATTAAAATCATATATAATGGGATGGTATATCATATATACATAATCATTATCATATTATATTTATTATTTATATCTTTTATACTCATAATTATACCCATCCAAATGATGATGTGTTTTAATAACAAACTACACCACAACGTGGAGACTGTAATCCTTATGTACCCACGTATAGTGACATTGTAATTTACAGGATGGATAGAATAAGGAATATGGTTGTACCATTTTTATAATAAAATAACAGAATATAGAATATACTAGAGTTATTATTTTATAATGTAAACAATAAATAAATAATAAGTGGAGGAAGAAAAGTACCTGAAAGATGTGATAAAATATTTACCACTTCTTTGGGTTCTTCTTTTTGATTTGATCAAAAGGTTTATTTAGGGTGGATTTAGGACTAAAGGAAGGCATATAGGATGAATAGTGGAAAATTGGGAGGATATTTGGGTAGTGTTTGTTAGAGAAAAATGGCTTTGATTGTGAGAATTTGAGATAAGGTGAAGTGACCTTTTGTAAGAGGGGTGCATAGCACCTTAGGAAAATATTGAAATATAATTTTATAATAAAATCCTTTTCTGTTTCTAATGGCTCAAAAATTAAATATGTAAAGTCTATGGTAGGGATGGGTTGAAAAACTTTCAACCAATTGGTTTTAGATAGTTTTGGGTTACTATATTTAACTTATCTTCTAGATTTAACTCTTAGTTAAATAGTTTGACATTTACTATGTCTCTTTGTATTTTTATATTAAATGGTTAATAAACATACTATAGATTTCAATTCTGTATCACCCTGATATTTTATGAGAAGTATATATTTTTTATGTCTTCTATTATACACAACATCAAAGGAATATTTCATTACACACAACACTAGTTTGCCTTTCTTTACATGAAATCACGACTTTCCTCGATATCTTGCGTTGTACGTGAAACCAAGTCTTACTAAACAAGGATATGTTATTAAAATATTATTAAAACTAACTGTTATGAATATTAATACCCAATTTTTGAAATTTTATACATTTTATCTTTCAAAATATACTTCATTTTTGGATTCGGAATATCGAAATTATCCTAGGGTCAATTTTTGGTATTTTTCTGAAAACATTCAATTTTTTATGAATAGTAAAAACACTAGGTTACTATTTAAAATCCGAATTTTTATTTAAAGTTTTTTTTATTTTATTTAAATTTATTTTTTTGTCAAAATTGGTACATAATAACTATATAATTTCAAAGTAATTCATTGGATTTATTTTATAATTATTTTAGATATATGAAAAGTTTATTGAACTTTTCACTGCCTTTTACCCACCTCCTAGAAGTTTTTGAAAATTTAAATAAAACATAATTCTACATCTTCTATCAGTGGAATTTCAAATATCCAAGATACATGGTTAATACAAAGAGTAAATTTTGGTTCAATAAGATAAAAATAATTTTTGGTGAATAGTAACTTTTTACTTTTTTTTACCACGGTAAAATGTAAATAAGGAAATTAAGGGTAAAATAGTATTATTATTACCCTAAAACATGTAATAATTCTATTGGATAAGTTTAATTAGACCAAAAAACCATAGGAATAAAATATGTCCATTTAGGTCCACATGTATTAGATTTGGACATTTAAGATTATTTTATTTAATGAAGAGTTAAAATAGTTAAAATCAATGTTTAATAACTAAATCATTTTTAATATAGGGTTATAAATATAATAAATTTGACTATAAATATTTATTATAAATATAAAATGATTTCCTACATAATTGTATTTTATTTATAATTTTTAGACTCTAAATAATTTAATTTATTTATGACAGAATGATGATGGAGGAATTACTTTATTAATGAAATATTTACATATTTGATATTATAAATACCCAAATAAATGTCAATTGATACTTTTTATGAATTAAACAAATTTTATAGGTTAATATGAAATATTATTATTGATTTAATCAAAAAAATTTGAACTAATAATGATGTTAGGATTTTCACAAAAATCAATTACCAAATAGTGTCAAAATTGACATAAAATAGTTTTTAAAACCAATATTATATTATTAATTGTTATTTTATTCCAAAAAATATAAGGATCGGTAAAATGACTTAAATATTGTTATATATTTTAATAATTAACCACTTGGGGTTTTTTTGGCTTGTTATAGTATGTTTATTAACCATATAGTGTAAGAAAACAACAGGACACAGTAAAAGTTAGATTATTTAACTTAGAGTTAAATCTTAATGACAAGGATAAAATAGTAACCTAAACATGTCCAAAATAAATTGGTTGAGAGTATTTCAATCCATTCCAGCTTTATCTTCTAAATAAAACAATTTTTAGGTATTAATAACCGAATATGACTTTATAATATAATAATATTTTATGTTTTTTCTAAGTTTCCCATCTCCTCCCTTTTAAAAGTGGACATCCTACCTCTCCTCCTCACACCACTTTGAGCCGTCAAGCTCAGAAAAAACCCCACCCATTTCCCTTATCAACTTCCCTAGAAACATCCTAGAGGACTTAGTCTTCTTCAAAGACAACCTTTAGTGCCCTAAGAGGAGGTTAAGAAGAGGCGCTTCAAAGAAGAGGTAATTTCTATTACAGATTATTTCAAATTTATTTCTTCTTATACTTATTCATCATTAGTTGTTTCATTATAAAGTAATAACATAAGTATCACCTATAAACTGATATGTTATTATAAATATGAAACAACACTATTTCACCATCTATCCATCCTATGGAAAATGAAATCATCGCGCAAGCATACGTTCGGAATACTATCTCCACGCCATGGTGTAATCTGTTTTCCACCACCACCTTACATGGATGGGTATAATGGTGTAAAGAATAATTATATATTAATATTGTAAATTGATATTGATTCTTAAATAGTATAAATAAACTTATGTACAATTCCACGATCATGGGAATGATATCATCGCTCGTGCGTACGTACGGCCTACCGTCTACACGATGTGATGCGACTTGTTCTACATGATATTCATTGCATAATGATTATATAAATGAATTTATTGAATAAATAAGATATATATTACACTAATACCATTCAGGAAATGAGGTATCTATAACCTAAAAAGAATAATAAGATTTATTTGACAAAACACGCATAAGAACATAAATAAATAAACAGCCGAATAAAAAGTAGCAATGAAATAATAATAATAAGAATCTAAGAATATAACCATATAAGATATGATAACAATGATTACGATTCAGAAATAAGTCAATAAAATTATTTAAATCATTATATACGAGGTTCGGACACATACGAAGCAAATCAGACCTAAGGTAAGGGAAAATCTCGCAATCGTATTTTTATCCCAGATTGTTTATACTTCAAAATTTACTGGGGAATATTTATCATCCACATTCATGTTTCCTCAATAATTAATATTATTTATATCCTCCTATAATTTTTTATTTCCAATATTACCCTTCGGTGTGTTTTTAGTAAATGATATGAAATGAATATTTTTTCGTTTTTTTCTACGAGGTAATTTATTGGCATTTCCGGCCAAAGTATGAGGAGAATGTTTTTCTTTAACTTATACGGCATGAATGGATTTTTAGAAACTTATTTCCATTAAGATTCCTTTAAATGTTTTCATGTTTATTTTTAATCATCTTCTTTTATTTGAAAATTGTATGACATGTTAATAAAGGATAAAAAATTGAAGAAGAAAGGATATTTTCCTCAAGAATGAAGTTCTAGTGTTTAATAAAAATTATTTTCCATCTAAGATAATATATGGTTCTATTTATATCCCTATTTTTTTTACATTTAATTTATTATGTTATGATGTAATTATTCTTATGATTTTCTTTTTATCTTATATTTATTATGTTATGATGGTATGATGTTTAAGAATCCCATTTTTTATTACACGAGTTATGCTATGATGTATGATTTATGATCTTGTGGATCACATAAAAATGGTATCGTTATGGTATGGGTGGTACCTATATCTCCATCCAATACATTGGGTAATGATTTCTAACTCATGATATAGACATGGCTGTAACAGTAGGTTAATTCAGTCAAGTGAATTAGGACTAAACTGAGGAGTGAACAAGGTTCCGAAATGTACGTTTTCCGCGAATATAGTCTTGGAAAGGAGTCTTGACTACTAAGAAATGATTCTCTATGATTATATGTGTATGAAAAAAAGTTTCATGTTATGTTTATTGGTATTATATTTCACTACCATGATTTATCCCGTGTTATGATATTATGATCTCTTTTGCAGGATAAGATTTTCAAAATGTTACGTTCTTATGAATATGATATGACTGATATTTCTTTTGTTTACATTGAGTGAACATTTGCGCTCACCCTATTGTATGTTTTCTTTTCCCCAGGTAAGGAAGAAGGGTATTAAGTACGATATGCCAAAAGGGACTCTTGTTATGATAAAATAAAAGGGATACCGTGTTGATGATTTATGAACCGGTGGCTTATGTTTCCTAGTTTCTGAGGACAATATACATATACAATCCGTTCATGGTTTTGTTATGTGTTTTAATAATTGTGATACAATTTTAAAGTAATGAAAATGTATTTAAAGTATATGTCGTTATAGTTGGTATCATAGGAAAGGTATAGTCCTCCTTTGGAAACTAGGATTTGAAAGCCTTAGTATGAACCCTAAGGATTAGTCTAAACATAGAACACAATCATAGTGTTTTAGATATTACCATGAGTTACCTATAATAAGACCTTAAGTGTGAAATTTTATTCTTGATTATGTGGTTTTCCTATTATAATTAGTGTTCCTCACACTATTCTTCTTGGTTTTAGTCAATGTCTATAACCTGACGGAACTGTGTTAATGCTGAATGCGACGGGCAATGCAATGATTGTCCCCCTGAGCAACCAAAAATTATGGGAGATGGAATGAAAAATCATTTAGCCATGCTCACACAACTTTCTCAAGCTATAAATCATGCAGGACCTCCAAATGAGAAAAGTAAGGAGAAACATTCTGTTGAATCCTTCATGAGGCAGCGTCCACCTTCATTCAGTGGGTCTAATGATCCATTAGTGGTTGAAAAATGGATCAGTACCACTGAAAATATATTTTCAGATCTTCAATGTTCTGAACATGATAATGTCATCTTAGCAGTATATCCTTTGGAAGGTGAAGTTGATCATTGGTGGAATCTTATAAAGAATACAAGGACAATAGATGATATTGAGTCCATGGAATGGTATGAGTTCAAGAACTTATTTTTCAATAAGTACATATTTCGTAATCATCGAACAAAGATGGAGAAGGAGTTTCTTGAACTGAAGAAAAATGATGACGAATATGTTGTTACCTATGAAGAAAATTTTACAAGACATGGAAGGTACGCTTCTGGGATTATTATCCAACCTGAGAGTAAGATCGATTGATTTTTTTAGTGTATTAAAACCAAGTCTTCTAAGGGCGTTAGCCATAAGGGACATCATTAAATACCAGGAAATTGTTCGATGTTCTCTAAAGGATCATATTGAGATTGGAGTAACCCATCAGTCATATGTGTTTGATAAGAAGAGGAAAATAGAATTCAAAAGGGAAATCCAAAGACCACAATAAAAAGAAAATTAGTTTTCCCTTATGCTCAAATTGAGGAATGAATCATGGAGGGCGTTATTTTAATTGGACAAGTAAATGTTTCAAATGTTTAAAGGAAGGTCATCGGCTATTTGAATGACGCAATGATGGGAAGAATATGTCTAATAATGCGAACAAAGAAAAGGCTACATAGAGTGCACCTCCTACACTTCAATGTTACATGTGAAAGGAAATGGGGAATTATTCCAATAAATGCCCTAATCCAATGGTTTTTGACGATGATCAACGTCAATAAACACTTAGGGCAAACGAAAAAGGAAAGTCACATGAAATTTATATCAGCGATGCGGAGTATGATAACGAAGTGGTGAAAGGTATACTTACCATCCACTCTAATGTAGAAAATGTTTTATTTGATTCTGGATCTAACCAGTATTTTATTTTTGAAGAATTTTTAAGGTTATCTCCATAATATCTCAGCATTTAGATATTGAGTTTGTTGTGACAACCCCTAATGGAAAAAACGTCAGAATTTTTTTTTAAAATTATCCTTCAATTGATGTTTGTGGAAATGTGCTTCATGTAAATCATGTGATCCTTCATATAGTGGAATTTGAAGTGATTATTGTCATAGATTAGATTTCTTTATATGGAGCTCATATTAATTGGCAATGAAGGGAAATCACAATTCATATTCTAGATCAATCTATGATCGTCTATCGATACAAAGATGAACATAACATTCCAGTGGAATTTCATCCATCTTATGAGTCTTGATTCCACTAAATGAAGGTTATTTATCTCAAATGGTTGGAGAGAAACTCACAATTAAGAATATTCCCATTGTATGGGAGTTTGATGATGTCTTATCGTAGGAATTGCCTAGTCTTCCACCAAATTGTGAAGTTGAGTTTTCAATAGAACTCGTACTGGGTGATTTACCTATTTCAAAGACACCTTATAGAATGGACCCAATTGAGTTATAGGAATTGAAGAAGAAACTCCAAGAGAATCTTGATATGGGATTCATTCACCATACTGCATCACCTTGGGGAGCACCTGTTCTGTTTGTTATGAAGAAAGATGGTTCAATGAGACTCTGCATTGATTATTGAGAACTTAACATGATCACTATCAAGAAAAAATATCCTCTCCCATGTATTGATGAATTTGTTGACCAACTATGTGGGGCTCAATACTTTTCCAAGATTGATATTCATTCAGGGTATCATCAATTAATAGTAAAAAGTGAAGATGTACCAAAGGCGGATTTCCGTAAAATGTATGGAGACTATGAATTTATAATGATTCCATTTGGTCTTACTAATGCCTCGGCTATCTTCATAGATCTAATGAATAGAGTCTTTATAGACTATCTTGATCAGTTTGTGGTTGTTTTTATAGATGATATTATTGTTTATTCAAAGTGAAAGGAATAACATGATGATCACTTGATAATTTTATTGAAGACCCTATGAAAGGAGATGTTTTATGCTAAATTTACCAAGGGTTATTTTTGGATTCAAAAAGGTTCATTTTTTGGGTCTCATAATCTCAAAAGAAGAGATATCTATGGATAAAAAAAACAGAGGTTATCAAAAGATGGTCAAGACCAACAAAAATAATGGACATCCGAAGTTTTCTTGGTTTGGATGGATATTATCGACGTTCTGTGAATGATTTTCGATGATTATTTAATCCACTCACCAGGTTGACTCAAGAGGAGTTATGTTCGATTGGATAGACGAGTGTGAAGAGAATTTCAAGAAGTTAAAAAGAATGTTATCCAGTGCACATGTGCTCACACTGTCATGTAGTGTAGAATGGTTTGTGATTTATAGTGATGCATCCAAGAAGGGATTGGGGTGTGTTCTTATGAAAAATGATATGGTGAAAGCTTATGCCTAACAACAGTTGAAAATTCATGAGAAAAATTATCCAACTCATGATTTGGAGTTAGCTACAGTAATCATTGCATTAAATATTTGGATGCATTAACTTTATGGAGAAAGGTGTGATATTTTTACTGATCATAAAAGTTTAAAGTATATTTTCACAGAAAAGGAGATGAAAACGCACCAAATAAGATGGTTGGAGCTGATTATGGATTAAGACTTCTCAATTCATTACCAACCCGGGAAAGCAAACAAGGTGGCAGATGCATTAAGTCGACAAGACCATGCTAGCTTATCCATGATGAGGATCACAAAAGATCCAATATTTATGGATTTACAAAGGATGGATCTTGGAATTTTAATTGATGGGGAAAAATAATATCTTTCTTAAATGAATGATCATCCATCTATACATGTGAAGATTAAATAGGCATATAAAGAAGATGTAGAGTTACAAAAGAATGTGAGAAATGTTCCTGAACATCACAGTAATTGTGATGAAATAATAAGGTTTAGGAATAAGATTTTTGTTTCTCCCATCCCAGAATTAAAGAAGGAGCTGCTGGATGAGGCTCATAGTTCTTCATTCCCTATTCATCCTTGAATCTCAAAGAAGTATAGGGACCTAAAAGAGTTATTCTGGTGGTATGGCATGAAAAGACATGTTTTTGAATATGTCTCTCGATTCTTGGTTTGTCAGCATGTTAAAGATGAGAGACAGAAGTCTAAGGGGTTGTTACAACCATTACCCATACCCGAATTGAAATGGGAAAACATCATTATGGACATTGTCACTGGACTTCCTAAAACATCCAAAGTCAATAATGCTATCTGGGTTATAGTTGATTGTCTTACAAATTCGTCACACTTCATTGCTATTAGAGAAGATTTCTCTCTGGATCAGCATGCCAGGATATATGTAAAAGAAGTGGTAAGATTGCATGAAGTACCACATTCCATTAAATATGATTAGGATCCAATGTTTAGATCAATGTTTTTGTGATGACTTTATCATACTCTGGATACAAAGATGAGTTTCAGCACTGCTTATCATCCTTAGACAGATGGTCAGTCTGAGAGGAAAATTCAAACTCTATAAGATTTTTTTAGATCTTGATCTGTGGATTTCAAAGGAGGTTGGGATCAACACATACCTTTGCTGGAATTTTCTTATAATAATATCTTTCACTCCAGTATTCATATTTCTCTTTATGAAGCTCTCTATAGAAAGAAATGCCGAACTCCAACATGTTGGGATGATGTTGGGGAAAGAAAGCTATTAGGACCTAATATTGTTAATGATAATGTAGAAAATGTATGATCTATTAAACAACACATAAGAGAATCTCAGATTCAACAAAAAAGTTATGTCAATAACCGAAGAAAAGTCATAGAGTTTGAAGTGAGTGATAAAGTGTTCTTACGAATATCTCTTTGGAAGAGATTAATGATAGTTAGAAAGAAGGGAAAGTTGAGCCCTAGGTATATCGGGCCTTTAGAAATACTTGATCGTGTTGGGAAGGTAGCTTACCAATTGGTGCTTCCACCGAATCTCTCTCTAGTTCACGATGTGTTCCATGTATCTCTCTGAGAAAGTACATACCTGATCATTCACATGTACTCACCACATAAGTTGTTCCGTTGGAGAAAGATGTTTCTTATGATGAACGACCGATAGAGATTCTGAATCGTAGTGAAAAATTCCTACGGAACAATACCACTCTATTGGTGAATGTTTTATGGAGGAACCACTAATTAGAATAAGCTACATGGGAGCTTTATGATATGATGAGAGATAGGTATCCTCATCTGTTTTTTACAAAGTGATGAATTTTGAGGGAAATATTCATTTTAAGGGGGGTCGAATGTAACAACCTGATATTTTATGAGATTTATTTTTTATGTCTTTTGTTATCTGAAACATCAAAGGAATATTTCATTGCACACAACACTTGCATGGCTTTCATTAGACGCAATCACAACCTTCCTCAATAGCCTGCATTGTACGCGATACCGAGTGTCTGTAAACCACGATATGCTTTTAAAATATTATTAAAACTAGCTGTTTTGAATAGCAATACCAAATTTTTTAAAATTTATAAATTTTATCTTTCAAAATGGACTTCATTTTTTGATTCGGAATATCAAAATTACCCACGGGTGATTTTTTGGTATTTTTCTGAAAAATTTAAATTTTTAATGATTAGTGAAAACACAAGGTTACTATTAAAAAACCAATTTTTTTTTAAATAATTATTTATTTTATTTAAATTTATTTTAGTTCAAAATTGATACATAATACATATATAAGTTCAAAGTAATTCCTTGGAGTCATATTATAATAATTTTAGATAAATGACAATTTTATTGAACTTTTCACCATCTTTTTCCCACCTCCTAAGAGTGTTTGAAAATTTACATAAAAAATACGTTTACCGCTTATATGAGTGAAATTTCGAAAATCCAAGACACACGGTTAATATCAAGTAGTAAAATGTGGTTCAATAAGATAAAAATAATTTTTTGGTGAATAGTAATGTTTTACTTTTATTTCCCGCGGTTAAAAGTAAATAGGGTAATTAAGGGTAAAAAGTATATTATTATTACCCAAATACATGTCCTAATTATATTGTATAAGTTTAATTAGACCAAAAACAACCTTACGAATAAAATATGACCATTTAGGTACAGTTGTATTAGATTAGGTCATTTAATATTAATTTATTTAAAGAAGAGTTATAATAGTTAAAATCAATCATTAACAACTAAAACATTTTTAATATAGGGTTATAATTAAATTAAATTCGACTATAAATATTAATTAGTATGATATGAATATTTCATACAGAATATTATATTATTTATAATTTTTAGACATTAAATAATTAATTTATTTATGACACAATGATGATGCAGTAATTACCTTATTAATGAAATAATAAAATAATTGATATTATAAATACCCAAATAAATGTAATTTGAAACTTTTTATGAATTAAACTAATTTTATAGGTTAATATGACATATTATTATTTATTTAATTAACATTTTTCGAAATAATAATGTTGTTATGATTTTAACAAAAATCAATTACCAAATAGTGTCAAAATTGGCATAAAATAGTTTTTAAAACAAATATTATATTGTTAATTGTTATTTAATTCCTAAAAATCTATGGTTCGGCCAAATGACTTAGATAAGGTTTTATATTTTAATAATGAACCAATCGGGGGTTTATGGCTTGTTAATGTATGTTTATTAACCATATAGTGCAAGAAAACAAGAAGACACGGTAAAAGTGAAATTATTTATCTTAGAGTTAAATCAAAATGATAAGGTTAAAATAATGACCTAAAATTCTCTAAAATCTATTAGTTGAGAGTAATTCGACCCATACCTACCTTATCTTCTAAATAAATCAATTTGGATCTATTAAAAACCGAATATGACTTTTTAATAAAATAATATTTTATGTTTTTCCAAAGGTGCCCCTCTCCTCCCTTATAAAAGGGCTCCACCTCCCTCTCCTCTTCACACCTCATTGAGCCTTCATGCTCGGCCAAACCCTGCCCATTTTCCCCCTCAACTTCCCTAGAAACATCCTAGAAGTACCGGTCTTCTTCAAAGACCATATTTAGTGCCCTAAGAGGAGGTTAAGAAGAGGGGCTTCAAAGAAGAGTTAATGGCCATTACCGATTCTTTCAACTTTATTTCTTCTTCTAATTCTTCGTCATTAGTTGTTTCATTATAAATTAATAACATCAGTATCAGTAATATACTTATATGTTATTATAAATATTAAACAACCTTATTTCACCTTCTATCCATCCTACGGAAAATGAAATCACCGCACGTTCGTATGTACGAAATATCATCTCCACGCCGTGGTGTAATCTGTTTTCCCCCACTACCTTACATGGATGGGTATAATGGTGTAAATAATAATTATATATTATTATTGTAAAGTGATATTGATTCTGAAATAGTATACATACACTTCAATACAATTCCACAATCATGATAATGCTATAATCGCTCGTGCGTATGTACGACCTACCGTCTCCATGATGTGATGCGACTCGTTCTACCTGATCTTCATTGCATAATGATTATATAAATGAATTGAATGAATAAATATGATATATATTACAGTGTAACCACTCTAGAAATGAGGTATCTATAACCTAAAAAACAAGAATAAGAATTTGTTCAATAAAACACGCATATGAACAAAAAGTAATAAACACATGAATAACAAGTAGCAAGGAAATATTACTAATAAAAAGCTAAGAATATGACCATATATGATATCATAAATATGAGAAAGATTCTGGAATAAGTCAATAACATTATTTAAATAATTAAACAGGACGTTCGGACACATACAATGCAAATCAGAACTATATTAATGGAAAATCTTGCAATCTCATTTTTATCCAAGATTATTTATACTTTAGAATTTACTGGGGAATATTTATCATCCACATCCAGGTTTCCTCAATATATAATATTATTTCTATCCCCCATTAATTTTTTAAATCCAATTTTACCCTTCGTTGAGTTTTTAGTAAAATATATGAAAGTAATATTTTGTCGTTTTTTTGTACGAGGTACTTTTTTGACATTTCTGTCCAAAGTACGAGGAGAATGTTTTTCATTAACATATACGACATGAATGAATATTTAGAAAATTATTTCCATGGAGAATTATTTAAACGTTTTAAATATTATTAGTAATCAAATTTATTTAGTTTAAATTTTTTTGACATGTTAAGAAATAAAAAATGTTTTTGAAGTAGAAAGGATATTTTCCTCAAGAGTGAAGTTCAAGGGTTTTATCAAAATTATTATCCATCTAAGATAAAATAGGGATCTGTTTCTATCCCTATTTTTTTACATTGATTTGATTATGTTATGATGGAATTATTTTTATGATGTCCTTTTACCGTATATGGATTATTTTATAATGGAATGATGTTTAAGAATTCCATTTTTATTACATGGGTTATGCTATGATGTATGATTTATGATATTATAGAACACATAAGAATTGTATAATTATGGGATGGGTGGGACCTATATCTCCATCCAATTCATTGGGTAAAGATTTATATCAAATGAGATAGATATGGCTGGAATGGAAGGTTAATCTTGTTCAATGAAACATGACTCAAACGAGGAGTGAACTCGGTTCAGAAATGGACTTTGTCCGCTAAGATAGTCTTGGAAATGAGTCTTGACTAATAAGAAAATATTTTCTATGATTATGTGTGTATACCAAAAAGTTTCAGGTTATGATTATTGGGATTAAATTCCACTACCATGATTTATACCATGTTATGATATTTTGATCGCTTTTTCAGGTTAATATTTTTAAAATGTTATGTTCTTATGAATATGATACGATTGATATTTCTTTTCTTAACCCTTACTGAGCATTTGAGCGCACCCTTTTGTATGTTTTCTTTTCCCACAGTTAGGAAGAAGGGTATTAAGTAAGATATTCCAAAAGTGACTCTAGATATGATAAATTTTAAGGGAGACAGTGTAGATGATTTATGAACCAGTTATTTATGTTTCCTAGTTTCTAAAGACATTATACTTATACGGTCCTTTCATGGTTTTATTATATGTTGTTATAAGTTTGCTTCAATTTTGATGTAATAACTATGTATGTAAAGTATAGGTCCTTATACATTAGAACCACAAGTAATTAATTAAATATACACATATCATTATATAAGTCATTTGGTTGATCATTATATTTTTAGGATTTTAATATCAACCAATAATATTATATTTGTTTTAATAACTCATTAATGTAAATTTTGAAATTTTTTAATAATTTAATTTTGTTAAAGTCTTAAAAACTTTATAACATAGAACTAAATATAAATATATTATCAATATAAATTATTATAATATCAATATATTATCAATATTTGGATTATAATACTTTATGAATCATTATTTGGATTATAATACTTTATGAATCAATATATTATCAATATTTGTTTTAATAACTCATTAATGTAATGTATCATTATTGGAGTGATATATCAAGTTCTTGGATTATAATACTTTATGAATAACATGACCCTTTTGTATATTTACATTCAAATTATTAATATTTATCATTCATAAAAATTATTTTTATCTAAAAATAATGATGTACCGCCCTTGGCACCAATTTAAATCATAAACATGTAACTGGATGAATTTAAATTTACATATCATTTCATAAAAAATATAAATAACAAAATCCATATAATCTATAACCTCATCCAAGATTATTAGAGTTCAAATCACATACTATAAATCCACCATATATTTTTTATTTCAATGCACTACTATAATTTTTTTATATATGATCTATACTATTGGAGGAAGTTGAATCTACCAATTTTTGAAATTCACTAAGAAGGACATAAATATATCCTGAAATGTATATGTTGTGAATTAATATTTTCTATCAGTTTATGAATGATAAGACATGATAATTTTTTGATGTATGTTCTATTCCGGTTGAAAAAAACTATATAAAATTTTGGAGGACGTCATATCTCAACAAAAAAAGTTAAATCCTATACTCTTTACATCTATACCACATCATATATATATATATACGTATATATATTTTCTTGTGTCTATGGGTGTGTGTGTAAATCATTTGAGTAATCCTATAACTTTTGTATAATTATTTTTGACATTGTGTACCAATAAAATTGATCAAGAATAAATTTTTTACATTATATTTATTAATAATACCAAATATTGATAATATATTGATATTATAATAATTTATATTGGTAAATTTATTATTTTAAATGCTTTATAAAATGATAAATATCAAACCATGTGAATTTTTTTAAATAATGATGATTTATATTATATAATCTATCTTTTTTATGTTTTAACACTATAAGTATATTCATAGAATCATATGTATTTTCTTCCATTAAATGTGGAAAAGGGATGGTGATCTATTTTAAATATTTATTATTATTTTATGAAATTATAAAATGTATGGGATCTATATATTCCTTATGTACGTCAATGATCATCACATGGAGAGATGGTTAATGAAATTTGTTTTATAGTTATGAATTCATCCATTCTCTAATATATTCAATAAACATATTTTATATTTCTATGTTTAATTTTTGTCATTTCGTACTCATCGTGAATAATATATAATGCAATAATATAAATAGATCACCATTATTACATTTTTATTTCTCTAAAATATAATATATTGAATATCCTTAATCTGTTATTAACACTAATTAACTCTTATCTCCCAGGTTTAGCTAACATTATTTGATAGTATACAATTTCATTCTATGATTTATATATAATGATTGAAAAATATTTTAAATATTTTATCTCAGTTCAGTGACTAAACAATTAGTTATTATGTTTTTTGTGATGATTTTTGATCACAATGAATTAAGAGTTATAACTGTAAGATACAAGATATGCGACACCAGATGATATTCAGATATTATTTTTGATAAATTAATATAATGTTTGATAGTTTTGTATACACATGACATCAAACTAAAAAGTGGCATGACATATTTATGAATAATAAAATTTATGAGTAATAAAAATGTATTAAATAAATATGAATATAATCAATTATAATATTAATACAAAATATGATTAAGAAGACTTGATTTCATAAAAATTAAATTTTAATTAAAATAGGATTTTATTTATATGAAAACAATTTTAATATAAAATATATATATATATACATATATTTTATTATAATTTTATAAATGGAATATCATATTGGAATTTTATATATCAATATTATCCTTAAATAACTATTTTATATTTTTCTAAAATAATTAATATTAAAAAAATGTGAAAAAATACCTATTTGTCTAATACCATCATTGTAATTAATTTATAGCAATACAAGAATGAAATAAGTAATTTGACACCATTTTCTATAATAATATATATTCATAAACTGAAATATTTCATTTTAAAACACAATGATTAATTTTTGGAACCAATGTCAAATATTTTGGAATCATAAGTATTATTTTAACAACATAGGGTCATCTTAAATTATATTCAAAATTTTTAATCATTACCTAAAAAAATAACTGAAAATGTGTTTCATATTTGATATCAATAACTTAAAAGTATGTAATTCGGTTAATTTTATTCTTGGAGTAAATGTATGGTTACTATGAATAAATTTAACGAATATATATAATAGTTATTTTGAAATAATTATGTTATTATATTTGTGTATATTTTTTAATCCTAATTAAAATGATCTATTATATATAACTATTCTTATATTATGATTATATATATATACATAAATACATTATCACTCATTTATCTTGTAACATTTGTTATATGACACTAATAACTCATAATTTTAAAATAAATTCTATAATTTAATTTGTGAATTTATTAAATTTCAGAATTTAATCTTTAAATTTTTCTTATTTTGGTATTTAATTTGAATTTACAGTTCCTAAATATATTTTATTAAATATAATAAATTTTAATAGGGTTATGTATTATTTTTTAAAAAATATAACCAAAGTGTAATTTTTTTAAACTAGGTGAAAACCAAAATTGTAAAATGAAAATAAAATATGTAGTAGAAGGAATGGAGCATGATTAAAGAATGTGGGAGAATAATTATTGGAGATTTTAACAATAGTATATCCCTAAGAACTCATTTATAAAATGAATTTAAAACCATTTATCATTAACTAGTGTCATTCAATAATTGAAAAATAATTTCTATTCAAAAAATATATTTTATCCATTATTAAAGGATAAAAAACCTCGACATCATTAAAATAATATTATTTAGAATTTATTCATGAAAATATTCTATTTAAATCTCTTAGAATCATTTCTCATGTTTATAAGCCTTTAGAGTGATTTATTTTTTTCATATTCCATTAATTTCCAAGGATTTTTTCAATTAATAATTCAAGGTCACAATGTGAGTTTTACATAATCGTAATCTTTTTTTTTCTAGAATATAAAATTCTAATACTATCATAGAAAATTAAAATAATTACCTAAGTGGTATCGTCATAGCTAAAGTGTTACTTTCGAATGATCATATCTAATTACCCATTATTTCCACTAGTATTTTGTAAGTTTCAGATTGATACACAGGGAGAGAGTTAATGTATTTTTCATTGTGGATTTGTGATTGATTAAGGAAAGATTTATTAATTTTATAGTCAATTTTTGAGTATTGTAAGTTTCATTACAATTACCATGTAACTAATACTTTTAAATTCTTTTATGACTTTTCTTAAGATAGATGAAATCAGGAAGAACTAGTTTTTACGATAAATGGGAAAAATGCTTTGGGGATGTGGGTCAATAGGGTCATTGAAAAATAAATTTTATTGTTCTGTTAAATTTATCATAACATCTCGAATCTATGGGTTCCAAATGTAATTGAAGCCCCTTGGTCTGGTGGGTTATAATTATGTTATTAATGTTTAATTCATTGATCTAGACATTGTCCTCTATAAAATTTATTAAAAAAAATTTCTATTTGAGGAAAAAAGAGCACCCAATGGTAATGGTTTTACATTGAAATAGATTCCTAGATTCTCCCTGGAAACTTTGTTCTTGGTCTAATATAGGTCTTTTAGCATGTTTTATAAATAGGATTCGGAGAAAGTTATTAGAGTAAGATGAAACAAGGTAAACATAAAAATAAATTTTTTTAACAATGAACCATTATTAACCACATCTATAAGATATAGGAGAATTACTGACACATTGGATAAATAATAAAATATAATCTTGGGGTACCTAAAGTATTCATTACAGATAATATCTGAATGAATAATGACAAAATGATATAAAAAAAATACACTAAAAACTGCCTATATTGAGTTTCATGTTCTTCCCAACCCCAGATGATCCTCATCCGGATGATGATTCCCCTTACATAGACTCTCCCCTTCCTTAATTTGATGTCCCTACTATCCTCAAGTAGTTAAAGTTCCATATCCCATGTCAAATTTTGGGAAAGAGTGGATGATAAAATGTTAGAGGGGATTTATGACTCTCAAATAGGTACCTCACATGGTTAGGTAAATTGTGCACAAAACGTTTGTTCGGTTATATCCATAATGGAAGGTGGCGCATGGTTACATGTGCTGGTCTGTAAAACCATGCAGATATTGTTCTTTTGGCCTCTATAAAATCTTGAGCACCCCCCCAATGTTTGTGAAACTGTGCAGAGACCGTTCAAGAGTAACTTCCGTAATACTCCATGTTCCATTTGGCCTTCAACACTGAATTTATTGTCTTGGATGTCCTAGTAGTAGCACGAACCTTAGTAAAGGGTCCATAAGCCTCCAAGTCCAATCCAAATCACACTGTTATGAAAAATATTCAACTCCATTCATTGGATGACTGAATTATACTGATAAAAATATATTAAGGTTTTAAAATCATAATACATTAACAAAAAACCATTTTCAAAGTACATAGATAATAGGAAATCATTATTCACAAAATTGCATCAAATTCCACCACACATGATTTATTGTATTCCCTGAAAAAATTCCTAGACAATTGTTTAAAATGTGTTGTTAAAGAATTATGTAGAAGATTAATAGTTTATATCAACTAAATTATTGTGCCTTTTCAATTAATTTTCATTATAATTTCTACATTTATTCTTCATTAGTCTCCAATTTTGGAAGGTATCCAGCCAGGCTGTGAAATTCAAAACATCAAAACAATCATTCAGAAATAATATTTTTTTAAAAAAACTAAAATTGTCAATTTTCATTCAAATAATGTTCCATCCATTATTTCCATATCATCATACACATATTTCAGTTATACAATGATTTCATCATCTCCAAGTGGAGATATATCACATCTATAGGTCACACAACCTCATCGACTTGAATCTTTTGAAAAATTATGAAATTGCATTAAAAAATTTGGGCATGACTTTGCATATCTTTAATTATTTTCAACTGGGATGTGATACCAGCCTAAAAATTGGGCCAAATTATATATGACTGATCATGATGAAAATAGAGATAGATTAAAGAGTTCTTGAAATTATGATCGTATAAAATCCACAACTGCAGAAAAAAAAACTCCCATAATTAATTTGCTAGTCTTAAATAATTTATTGGTCTGAGAACAACATTGAAGCCAATATTTTATAGTCACTATTTTGGTAAAACTGAATTTAAGCAAGAATATGGTGTCTAAATTATATATATACATATAAATTAATTATTCAAAATGAATATATAATATATGAAGATACCTTTTATAATAAATATGACGTTTTTATCATGGGGAATGTTTTTTTCACTACGAAACTAAAAATCTCATTGAAATACTGGATTCGATGATATTTTAGTCTTCATATAGATTATGAATGTTTTTTCAGGTCATAATAAAATTTGACATGTTTCACCTAAATTATATGTTCCATTATATAATAATTTTTTTCATTGAAGATATATCTCAATGAAAAATTGGGAATATGATATATCAGAGGTACATAAATCAAAAAAAATTAAGAATAAAAAATGGAGTATATATTTATTTATTGATTTGATTAAAAATAATATTTCAAGTGATTTTTATGATATTGTTTTCTGTACGACTCAATTGATAAAAACATTATCCTACACATCCCTAAAAAAATGATGTGAGAAAAAGTGGTATGTAATAATTTAATGGCTTAGATATAAAGTCAATGTTGTAAGAAAAGGATGGGTGTAATAGTGTTTGAATTTTGAATTGAAATTAAAATAAATTATTAATTGATTATATATTAAAAAATTAAAAAATTATTTTATATTAACTTATAGTTTACTTATTCGGGGATGGAGAGATGAGGATACCCAATGTAAAATGGTAGACAAAAAATTACTATTTAATTCTATTTTTTATGATGGAACACATGCAATTTAATATATAAAGTCATACATAAAAATAATATTTATTTTTATGCAATTTATAATGAGTTTATTTTATTATAATTATTTTTTAATCATGTTCACAATTTTCTATTTTGTTTTCGTATCTCATTTAATAAATAATTATTGGGTTATGTTTTTTCAGAATTTTTTGACCATCTATATACTGATACATATTTTATTTTATTATGAGTAATGAAGGTTAATTTTATCTATTTCAAATTATAATTACATTTAAAGGTTCAGTATTGAATATATATTTTTTGATCATAATTCTATTAGATAGCACAAGAGAATGTTAAATTTCATAGAACAGTATTTTTTATTTTAAAAGTTAAAGGATTATATCTATTAGTTTATATGAGAAAGGATTATTTAATTGTGATATGGCATGTTTTTTTATAAAATATTTCTTTATTCAGTCAATTTTAATGATGGTTATTTTTAATTCATTGTTTACATTATAGTT
Source organism: Viscum album (assembly GCA_963277665.1). Classification (NCBI taxonomy): domain Eukaryota; kingdom Viridiplantae; phylum Streptophyta; class Magnoliopsida; order Santalales; family Viscaceae; genus Viscum; species Viscum album. Next base: position 375,133,285 of record OY728166.1, on the reverse strand, counting down.
ATTTTAATTCTTTTCAGTTACTATATTGGCGAAGAAAATCAATAAATGTTTTTGATAAATATAGAATACAGTCAAACTAATTTATTTTATGATTTTAAAAATGATAAGCCTATTGTTAAATGACTATATAAAGCATTATAAATCATATATCAATATTAAATAGATTAATAGTTATTTATAATTTATTTATTTTTAACTTATAACTATATTTTAATTTTCAAATCTTTGGTGTTACATTGTTTCCTATTCACCATGGAAATTGTTTTCAAATAAAAATTAAATTACATAGTATAAAATAGATATGTGTTCTTTAGTATCTATATAATATTAGTTTCCCACATCATAACCTTATAATATTTATAATTCTATAAAACAATACTTTTTTAGAGGTCTTTCTTTATTTAAAATTGTTTCTATATAATATCGTCTTATCATTTTTACCCATAACAATTATCTTTCTTTCGTTTATAAAATTATTTATTAAATATACATGATATATTCAAAATTAAATTTTCTAATATTTTATTCATCGATCACATTTTAAACTTTATAGGGGATTAATGGATGAAATTTTTGATGATATATATTTCCGACTACGTAATATATCATTATTGGAGTGATATATCAAGTTCTTGGATTATAATACTTCATAAATAACATGACCCTTTTGTATATTTACATTCAGATTAATAATATTTATCATTCATAAAAAATATTTTTATCTAAAATTAATGATGTACCGCCCTTGGCACCAATTTAAATCATAAACATGTTACTGAATGAATTTAAATTTACATATCATTTCATAAAATATTTCAATAACAAAATCCATATAATCTATAACCTCATACTAGATTATTAGAGTTCAAATCACATACTATAAATCCACCATATATTTTTTATTTTAATGCACTACTATAATTTTTTTATATATGAATTAAAATATAAGAGGAAGTTGAATCTACCAATTTTTTAAATTCTCTAAGAAGGACATAAATATATCATGAAATGCCTATGTGGTGATTTTTTATTTTCTATCAGTTTATGAATGATAAGACATGATAATTTTTTGATGTATGTTCAATTCCTGTTGAAAAAATCTATATAAAATTTGGGAGGACGTCATATCTCAACAAAAAAAAGTTGAATCATATACTCTTTACATCTATACCACATCATATATATATATGTATATATATTTTCTTGTGTCTGTGGGTGCGTGTGTAAATCATTTGAGTAATCCTATAAATTTTATATAATGTTTTTTGACATTGTGTACAAATAAAATAGATCAAGAATAAATTTTATTACATTATATTTATTAATAATACCAAATATTAATAATATATTGATATTATAAAAATTTATATTGGTAAATTTAGTATTTTAAATGCTTTATAAAATGATAAATATCAAACCATGTGATTTTTTTTAAATAATGATGATTTATATTATATAATCTATCTTTTTATGTTATAACACTATAAGTATATTCATAGAATCATATGTATTTTCTTCCATCAAATGTGGAAAAGGAATGGTGATCTATTTTAAATATCTGTTATTATTTTATGAAATTATAACATGTATGTGATCTATATATTCCTTATGTACCTCAATGATCCTCACATGGAGAGATGGTTGTGAAATTTTTTTATAGTTATGAATTCATCCATTCTCTAATATATTCAATAAACATATTTTATATTTCTATGTTTAATTTTTATCATTTCGTACTCATCGTGAATAATATATAATGCAATAATATAAATAGATCACCATTATTACATTTTTATTTCTCTAAAATATAATATATTGCATATCCTTAATCTATTATTAAATCTAATTAACTCTTATCTCCCAGGTTTAGCTAACATTATTTGATGGTATACAATTTCATTCTATGATTTATATATAATAATTGAAAAATATTTTAAATATTTTATCTCATTTCAGTGACTAAACAATTTGTAATTATGTTTTTGGTGATGATTTTTGATCACAATGAATGAAGAGTTATAACTGTGAGATACAAGATATGCGACACCAGATGATATTCAGATATTATTTTTGATAAATTAATATAATGCTTGATAGTTTTGTCTACACATGACATCAAACTAAAAAGAGGCATGACATATTTATGAATAATAAAATTTATGAGTAATAAAAATGTATTAAAAAAATATGAATATAATAAATTATGGAATTAATACAAAATATGATTAAGAACACTTGATTTCATAAAAATTAAATTTTAAATAAAATAGAATTTTATTTATATGAAAACAATTTTAATATAAAAAATATATATATACATATAGTTTATTTTAATTTTATAAATGGAATTTTATATTGGAATTTTATATATCAATATTATCCTTAAATAACTATTTTATATTTTTCTAAAATAATTAATATTAAAAAAATGTGAAAAAATACATATTTATCTAATACCATCATTGTAATTAATTTATAACAATACAAGAATGAAATAAGTAATTTGACACCATTTTCTATAATAATATTTATTCATAAACTGAAATATTTCTTTTTAAAACACAATGATGAATTATTGAAACCAATGTAATATATTTTTGAAACATAAGTAATATTTTAACAAAACAGGGTCTTCTTAAATTATATTCAAAATTGTTATTCATTACCTAAAAAAATAACTGAAAATGTGTTTCATATTTTATATCAATAACATAAAAGTATGTAATTCGGTTAATTTTATGCTTGGACTAAATGTATGGTTACTGTGAATAAATTTAACGAATATATATAATAGTTACTTTGAAATAATTATGTTATTATATTTGTGTATATTTTTTAATCCCAATTAAAATGATCTATTATATATAATTATTCTTATATTATGATTATATATATATATACATAAATACATTATCACTCATTTAACTTGTAACATATGTTATATGACACTAATAAATCATAATTTTAAAATAAATTCTATAATTTATTTTTTGAATTTATTAAATTTCAGAATTTAATCTTTAATTTTTATTATTTTGATATTTAATTAGAATATAAAGTTCCGAAATATATTTTTATTAAATATAATAAATTTTAATAGGGTTATGTATTATTTTTTTTAAAATATAACCAAAGTTTAATTTTTTTAAACTAGGTGAAAACCAAAATTGTAAAATGAAAAAAATGTAGTAGAAGGAATGGAACATGATTAAAGAATGTGGGAGAATTATTAGTGGAGATTTTAACAATATTATAACCCTACGAACTCATTTATAAAAATCATTTAAAACCATTTAACATTAACTAGTGTCATTAAATAATTGAAAAATAATTGATATTCAAAAAATCTATTTTATCCATTATTAGAGGATAAAAAACCTCGACATCATTAAAATAATATTATTTATAATTAATTCATGAAAATACTCTATTTTAATCTCTTAGAATCATTTCTCATGTTTATAAGCCTTTAGAGTGATTTATTTTTTCATATTCCATTAATTTCTAAGGATTATTTCAATTAATAATTCAAGGTCACAATGTGAGTTTTACATAATCGTAATCTTTTTTTCTAGAATATAAAATTCTAATACTATTATAGAAAATTAAAATAATTACCTAAGTGGTATCGTCACAGCTAAAGTTTTACTTTCAAATGATCATATCTTATTACCCATTATTTCCACTAGTATTGTGTAAGTATCATATCGATACACAGGGAGAGAGTTAATGTATTTTTCATTGAGGATTTGTGATTGATTAAGGAAAGATTTATTAATTTTATAGTCAATGTTTGAGGATTAGAAGTGTCATTACAATTATCATGTAACTGATCCTTTTAAATTCTTTTATGACTTTTCTTAAGATAGATGAAATCAGGAAGAACTAGTTTTTACGATAAATGGGAAAAATGCTTTGGGGATGTGGGTCAATAGGGTCATTGAAAAATAAATTTTATTGTTGTGTGAAATTGATCATAACAACTCGAATCTATGGGTTCCAAATGTAATTGAACCCCCTTGGTCTGGTGGGTTATAATTATGTTATTAAGGATTAATTCATTGATCTATACATTGTCCTCTAAAAAAATTATAAAAAAATTCAATTTGAGGAAAAAAGTGAACCCAATGGTCATGGGTTTACATTGAAATAGCTTCGCAGATGCTCCCTGGAAACTTTGTTCTTTGTCTAATACAGGTGTTTTAGCATGTTTTATAAATACGATTCGGAGAAAGTTATTAGAGTTAGATGAAACAAGGTAAACATAAAAATAATTTTTTTTAACAATGAACCATTATTAACCACATCAACAACACATAGGAGAATTAATGACACATTGGATAAATAAGAAAATATAATCTTGTGGTACCTGAAGTATTCATTACAACTAATATCCGAATTAATAATGACAAAATGATAAATAAAAATACACTAAAAACTGCCAATATTGGGTTTCATGTTCTTCCCCAGCCCAAATGATCCTCATCCGGATGATGATGCCCCTTACAAAGACTCTCCCCCCATTAATTTTATGTCCCTACTATCCTCGAGTGATTATAGTTCCATATCCAATGTCAAATTTTCTGCAATGGGGGTTGATAAAATGTTAGAGGGGATTTATGACTCTCAAATAGGTACCGCACATGGTTAGGTAAATTACGCACAAAACGTTTGTTCGGTTATATCCATAATGGAAGGTGGCACATGGTTACATGTGCTGGTCTGTAAAACCATCCAGATATTGTGCTTTTGGCCTCTATCAAATCCTGAGCACCCCCACAATGTTTTTGAACTGTGCAGAGACCGTGCAAGAGTAACTTCCATAATACTCCATGTTCCATTCGGCCTTCAACACTAAATTTATTGGCTTGGATGTCCTAGTAGTAGCACCAACCTTAGTAAAGGGTCCACATTCCTCCAAGTCCAATCCAAATCACACCGTTATGAAAAATATTCAACTCCATTAATTGGATTACGAAATTATAGCGATAAAAATATATTAAGGTTGTAAAATCATAATACCTTAACAAAAAACCATTTTCAAAGTACATAGATAATATGAAATCATTATGCACAAAATTGCATCAAATTCCACCACACATGATTTATTGTATTCCCTGAAAAAAAAATTCTTAGACAATTGTTTAAAATGTGTTGTTAAATAATTATGTATAAGTGTAATAGTTTATATCAATTAAATTATTGTGCCTTTTCAATTAATTTTCATTATAATTTCTACATTTATTCTTCATCAGTCTCCAATTTTGGAAGGTATCCAACAAGGCTGTGAAATTCATAACATCAAAACAATCATTCAGAAACAATTTTTTTAAAAAAAACTAAAATTGTCATTTTTCATTCAAATAAAGTTCCAACCTATATTTCCATATCATCATACACATATGTCAGTTATTCATTTATTTCATCATCTCCAAGTGGAGATATATCACATTTATAGGTCACACAACCTCATCGACTTGAATCTTTTGAAAAATTATCAAATTGCATTAAAACATTTTGGCATGACTTTGCATATCTCTAATTATTTTCAATTGGGATGAGATACCAACAAAAAAATTGGGCCAAATTATATATGACTGATCATGATGAAAATAGAGATACATTAAAGAGTTCTTGAAATTATGATCACATAAAATCCACAACTGTAGAAAAAACAATTCCCATAATTCATCTCCCATTATGCATAAACTGATTTCCATTTTAGGGGCATCCTTAATTTTAATTACTCAATAAAAAAGTTTTGTTTAATCAAAAAGTTTATTAAATGAAAATCTAAATGTTTTCACCTAAGTATAAAAATGTTTATTTTTATAAAAAGCAAGTTTATAAATCCGGAATAATGATAGATATTAGAAATAAGTTACCAAAATACTTTTTTTTATCTAATTTATATACATGGTTGGAATGTATAATAGACCTTTAGGAAGGCCCTATGAATATATTAACATACTAGGTAACGTTAATGGAACTACAAAATGGGGTTCCAAATATGGGTTCCCTCCAAAAACATAAAACAAAACAAGGTCCACCACGATGACGGTATGGTGGAGAAGGGTGGGCATTGAGAGAACTGACACTACAAGATAAAAAGACAATGAAAATTTAAATGAGAATTGAAAATTTAAAATCTTCTTTTAAAAACTGACGAAGAGAGGAAAATATGTGGTTGGGTGTGGGATCCCACCATGAGGAAAATTGTATTTGATTTGTAGTAAGGGATCAACCTATATATGTAGCAATGAAAGGAATAAAAGTGATGGAATAAACGAAAAATAAGTATCAGGATGAAAATAAGTAAACCAAAGAATCACACCATTTCAAATGAAATATAATAGTAGGAATAGAGAAGATCATTTCAGCAATACATTCACAAATGATAAAGGAGGGAAATTTTCATTGAACTAAAAAAGAACTACTGGCACATCGTGATGGTTTTATAGGGGTCTCAAAAAAAGTGTGAACCGCCTTATCCTAGGATGGATTTGTGAGAGGTAGATCATTCTAATGAATACAGTGGAGGGGGTTAATGATGGACCTGGTGGGAGAGAAGATCCAACCACTCAATTGGGATGGAAGGGGGAACCACCATACATATAATATGAGGGTGTCTTATTGTGCACCACACTATAAAGATCAATCCTAGGATGGTCAGTCATACTAAGGCATGTCACCTAGAATCGAGTAGCCTTTTATTGCAATTGAACATTACTTATGATTCGTGATCCCATTTCCAGAAAAGCTATATATAACCATTGGGGGTTCCCTAAAGGTGGGGTATGAGGGATAATGGCAAAACTAGGTAGGTGACATAGATGGGGGAGGGTGGGTGGTGGGTAGTCACCAGAATGGGGAGGGGAGTGGTATAAGGTAATTGGTGCAATGGGAGAGGCCTCATCCTCTGTAGCCTCATGATGTGGTTCATCTGGTCCTTCTCCTTGATGATCATATAATAGGTAACATTTAACATCATAATCGATCATCCTCATGTGATGTACAATAGTAACATAGAATTATGGGGCCAATGGTCTAGAATTGAAATCATCCTCATCAGACAAAATGTCTAGTCGGTCCAAAAGAATGTTGATAAATGGTAAAAAAAATTACCCCTTTTCGTTGGATAACATGTGTTGTAGGTACTGAGTGAAAATGTAGGAAATGATAATCTCATCATTTTTAACCATAGAGTGAAGGATAAATAGGTCATGAAAGATAAACTTTCCTTCCCTATCAAATCTAGTGGTGAAACATGTAGTAAGGAATCTGTTCCAGATTCGGAGAATAGGGTTGAGAAGATGGGATGACTTGGATGTTTGGGGAATATAAGGATATCTAGGATGAGAAATAGTATCCCATAAAAGACTTTATGATATTGGATCCCACTCTAGGGATGCATCAACATAGGTAATAGTCTCAACATGACCACAATCATATATCTGGATAAAGGTGAAAAAATCACTAAGCTGAAATTGGAAGAGCTAGTTCACGAGGGAGAATGAGACATCACCTTTAATCTCACTCAAATATAAATGATCATCCTAGTGTATCAGTCCCGACATTGGAAGGAGGTCGAGAACTAAAAAAACGTTTTTTATAGGTTGGTTGGGATATAAAAACTACCTAGGTGAGGTGACCTTGGTTGATAAATTGCCAAAGCATGTCAAAAATTATGTATGCTGAATGTTTTTATGGGGTAAAATATTGAGGGGTATTTGCATTACATGTGACCAAAACCTGGTACCAGTTGTTATCTTCCTTCATACTAACTATGAATTGTTGAACAATGCGGTTGGTGGAACGTGAGTCATGTGCACATTTGGAGGTTAACATGATGGAATGTTGTGAAAACCTACATGTGTTGGATAACAGACAAAAAAATTTAACATTTACAACAATAATAGAAAAAAATTTAATAGTTATTAGGAAAAAAAATTCAATATTGAAAAGTAAAAATCATGATAAATTGTCACTTATAAATGGGGTATTTGTTTTGAAAATCATTTTGTATGCATATATGGGTTGGTGAGTTGAAGAAAAATGTTTCTAGAGAATGAACAATCAAGAGGAAAATGCAAACAAAAGAAATTTGAAAGAGTGGGTTGGACAAAATTGGGATACTAGAACCCTAGAGAGATAGAGAAGAATACGAATAAAGGAAGGAAGAAAAGAGGAGGATGAGAAAGTGAACAATACATAAGCTTATAACCTGTTATAAGGAAGGTTGATTGAATGAGAAGGAGAGAGACTGTTAGGGCATGATACAAATATAGGAGGAAAGGGATGTCCCGATTAGGTTTTCAATAAGGGGGTGTAATCTTATGACGTTTTAAAAATATGGGTTTTTAAATTATATGAACAGTTTCATTTCATGGTTTGTAAAACCATGAGGATACTGTGCGTATTAACACTAAAATGGATCAACATTTCCCATGGTTATTGTACATAATTTCTCAAAATGTGCACAAACCTTGCATATGGTTCTATTGGGATTTGTTTGGAAAATATCTCTAATTGATTAAAATTACACCTTTTGGAATGAAAGCACTTGGACCCCATTTTTTTAAAGATGATTTGAAATTTCCATAGAAACGATTATTTAAGAATAACAAAATTCAATAATCCATATATCACATTACATTGATCCTATGACTAAGACACTCAAAGAGTGAAAAAAACACTAACATCTACACTTATGTATACAGAAACACACAATTATTATTTTGGAATTTTTAAAATTCGAGGATACATATTGGTCAGTGTTGTGATTAATACCTCTCTCATGACATACCTAGGCCAAATTTCACCCAAATTGAATGGTGGACACCCTTCCCACCATATCCCCCAGTTAAAAAATAGGCATTATGTGTTTCCCATTCATCTTGGATGATTTTTAATTTTCTATAGAAATATCCACTACACCATGGTGGAATTCCCTAACAATATTAAAAGAGCCTGACCAATAGGACTTCTAATTACCTAGAAACCAAATCAACCATGAATTAGATAGTATTTCATATTATCTAGGCTAGAATAATTTCTGGGAAGTCATAAATTCATGAATTTTCTTTGTCTTTTCTTTTTAAAGCATGAAATTTTGACATGCCTCTCACCATATTTCATCAATATAAGAGATTTTGAATTTATGTTTCTCTTTCAAAACCATTAAATCATAATTTAAGGCTTTCACAACAGAATATGATTTATGCTCTAGTTCCACAATCATGTGACATGGTTTCCCATAGGTACAACGAATTACATACATTCCTAGTGGTGTCTTGAAGGTGGTCTGGTATAACCATAAGGAATAATCTATCTTTTGGACCAATTTTTTCACAAGGCTCCCACAACCTTTTCCAGAATTTGTTTATGTTCACAGTTTGATACCTCTACATGACCATTGGATTAAAGATATTATAGTACCTAATGTTATACATCACCCCATACTTCATTATAACATTCCTCATTAATGTATTATCAAAATATCTACCAAATTACTGATAAGAATTTTGTGAACACCAAAACAACTGATAATGTTTTCCTTCGTGAAGGAAATGACTGATGGATTTATGTTTTACATAGTTGTGGAAACCAATATCCATTTACATACGTAATCCACACACACCATAATATATGTGGTTCTATATTATGGGGGAAATTTCACATTGATGTTAATACATAACACATAGAAGACTTTGACCACTAGGATGGGATGTTGAGTAATTTCAGCTCTACACCCTATACTACTAATTCTTTGAAACATATCATTTTTTCTACAAAGTGTTTGTCAAGCTTATGCACGGTGTGTGGAAAATCCAATTTATAGAATTTTTTTATGGTGTGGCCCAAATCATTATTTTCCCTAACTAATTAAGAGTGATAAAATTCCCTACATCCATTAACATCATCCTTGAGAATGCATTTTAGAATTATCCCATCTCAATATGTGGAGAAGAGCAGCAAGTCATCCCAAAAAAATTATTTATGTCAGACTTGAATCGATTCTATTTACGGAATGTCGGATCAGGGTGGAGAAATCTTGTAACCAAATAATTTTCTATATCATCAAACCATGGATGAGGTTTATATTCAACTGAGAAAATGGTTTCATCTTGAAAATCATCCTTAATCCACATGACATCTTGTTCCTACAAGTGAGTTAATTCCTGGTTGTGGAGACGATAAGAAACTATGTTTTTACACCATTTTTATAAAAAATATCCAGATAAAACTCTTGGATAAGAATTACCCAATGAATGAGTCGAGGAATTTAATACTTCTTGGTGAGAAAAAAATGTAAGTGTTGTGTGGTGAGTAGAAACAAAAACTATTGATAACACTAAATATGATCGTAACATGTCAACTAAAAACCCCAAAAGAATCTCATTACTGGTGGTACTATAGTAAATGTTTCTTCATTAATGGCCCGAAAATCATGGTAAATATATCTGAAGATTCCATCCAACTGTTATACAAGGTCTGACCCAACATCATAATCACATGAATAACACATAATTTCAATTGGATGATCCCATTTCGGAGCATTCATGTTGGGGGATTCAACAATTATTTTCTTCAACAGTTTAATGTCTGTTATAAATGGTTCATAAAATTCAAATATAACATCCTTTGAAAAGATATTCATGTGATGTTGTTCTATCATTTTGAAATTCAGAAAACCCATCTATAAAATCCCTCACTTTCAAGAAAGATATTTATTTCGTAGATATAAGTTTAAATGTCTAATTTTTATATCACGTCAATCTTTTTGGGATTTTATTTGATTCCCATCATAAATATTTGAGGACATAAAAAATTCTATTATTCACCATGAAGTGTAATTTATCCTAATTTAGGACAATGTTTGTGTGATCTCACTGATCAAATACTTATACTGAATTTTTCAATAATTTTTTGATTGATTTCCTATAAATGGATAAATGGTTAATGAAACCCTCTAGAATCTTTTCCCCTGTGTCATGGAATATAGATAACATGAACTGTTAAAAAGTGATTAGATCATTACACCTATCATACGATATATGACGGTATGCAAAGTTTCCATAAGGTTATGTGGAGATCCTTTTCTCTAGATTTCTTATAGTAATAGGAATCTAGGTATAGACTATGTAACCTTAGAATATGTGCCCCATGAGTCACTCAAGTATTTGATCCATCAATGGAAGAGGGAATTGAACCTTCCTTTTGTAATAATTTAGCTATTGGTAGTCCACACTAACCCACCATCATGTTACTGTCCTTTTGGGATAAACTCATTTTTCACATTTGAAATCACAGTGATTCTCCATATATCGGGTATTAGCTGCATGAGACTCAGCCATGGGCTGTTGAATATTAGATAAATAATATAGGCATCAAAATGATTAATCTCTTATTTCTTTACAACCTCCTTCATTGGAGGATTCAACCATCGATGCGGTCACTGATAGGGATTTGTTATTTCCTCATGCACCACCATTTGTGTGTAAGTGGGTGGACTGATTCCATTAATGTCAGACACTGTCCAACAAATATCTTGTATCCTTTTTTAAAAAACCTATAAAATTGCATCCTCTTGATCTTTCATGATCCAAGCATTGAAAATTACTAGCGGTGTGTTTTTTCTTATGTATCAGTATTTTAAATAAGACCGATGGTGTTTCAGTTCAAGCTTTAGAGGTTTAGGAACATAATGTATGATTGGTTCTATATTATCACACTTCACGATATACAAGACCACTAACAATTTCCAATAATGACTACCATGGCCTAAAATACACTTTATCTTCTTTGTTTCACCATGATGCTTGATGTCTGTGGAAACCTATTTATCAGATGTAGAGCAACATCCCATATCACCTTTGGTGTGTCCAACGTAATATTTATGTAATCATAAGGCACAAAATTCATCATTCTATACAAATTACACATTCTTGATTGCTTTGAGGATTTTTTTGATACTTGTTCATCCCCTAATCAGAAAATATATTCACCTTAGTGGATTTCTATCAACACATTTCTATTAGCCTAAATGGGTCTTCCTAAAATTAGTGGTGCTTCGTGGTCTTCATCCATATCATATATTATAAAATCATATGATTGAATTAAATTCCCTACCTTGACTAGAACATCATTTAGTATCCCATTGGGGTATTTAATGGAGCATCCATCTATGTTCATCACAACCCAAGTCAATTTTAAATCATTCATCCCTATCATCTTAAAAGCTCCAAAGGGCATCATAGTGACCGTAGTCCCTAAGTGAAAAAGAGATTTTCCAAACACATAATATCCAATTGTTCATGGGATAGTAAAACATGCAGGATCGTAGAGTATTGGAGAACAAAAATGTTAAAACACTTTTAATAACTCCATATGGGGAGGAATGGTTCACATATCCTCCAAATTCCATTTGATTGAGATGTTTTAATTCCCAAAATAAGTAGATGTTATCATTTGATTCTATTATTTTGTAAAGTGAATTTTTTGTGGAGATTCCATTATATCTCCACAAATTATCCATATTTTTGGTTTAATATCATTTTATTTAAAATTTCTAGAAATACTAAGGATGGTTCATTGGGTTTGACAACCACTTTATCTTTTTCATATGGGGCCTCCTTCCATTTTTACAAACACTATGATAAGGATGGATCATTGACATAAGATTCACTATTCAAGGTGATTGGGGGTTGTTCTTTACACATAGCTTCTTATTTTAATTATAGTCACATGGTGGGGATGTTACTTACCACTTCTTAAAGTGGCAACATTAGCCTCCTCCATTGGGTTCTTCTCGGTGTTACCCAACAGTGCATCAAGTTTCCTTGAAGCGAGATGACTGGATATTTTTCCAATTTAATTTTCGAGGCTTCAAATTTATGCCTCTTGATTTTGAATTCTAGTCTCAACTTTTATAATAAATTTAGACATCATCTCTTATAGATTTGATGGTAGCTCCTACTAGGGTTATTGTTGTATTTTTTGTTGAGGTTGTCGTTGTCTTGAAGTTTGTGTTAGATGAGGGTTTTGATACCCCTATTACTGGTAGGATCCCTAACAATATTGATTTCCCATCAATTTTCTAGGGTTTGGATTTTGGTACTATTACTATTAACCCTAATCAGGTGGTCTCTGGGGATGAGGGTGAGTATTTTTTCATTGTGGTATCAAGACCATGTTTTAATTATTTTTCCTGGATGGGTTTTGGTATTGAAGTTATATATTTGGACCATGGTTCTACAAAAACTAATTTACCTCACTTGTTGATGGACTGTAACTTAAACACTGTCATTCACCCATGACATGTTTCTGACATCATTCACAACATGGTAGATGATGAATCGTTTGAACATATTATTCGGGGTTCAAATTCAATTAATCAATCTTCTATATTATATAATTTGGAGCATAGAATTGTTTTATCATCAATGATATATGTGCCCCACTTCTGAGATCCCCACTCAGACTCCCATTGATATATTTAGACCATCATGTCTTTGAGTAGATCAAAAATCTCCTTGTGGGATTTTATCATAACCATTTCTCCAATATAAGTAGACACCACTTATTGGGTGCTCATTATAATACCTCCATAAAAATTTTGGGCATGGATACACAACAGATGTTTGTGATGAGGTAATTTACGTAACATTTCTTTGAAAGGATCCAATGATTCATATAGTGATTCTAAATCATTTTTCTAAAATTTATGAATTTTGTTTTGCATGGTCACTATCATGGAGGGAGGAAAATACATAGATATAATGTTCTTGGGGCAATTCCTCCCCTTCGAGGATAGATCACTAAGTTAATCCCTTTATCCCGTCATTCTATATATATTTTTCTTAAAAAATACAGATGTGATGAATAATTGAATCCTAAGATACTCAATGATTAATGAATGTGTCACATATCATAAAAAAGATGGGAGATTAGCATTGGGGTCCTCACATGGTAAACATCCAAACTACATTGAATTTTTGATAAGCTGCATGTTTGCTATCATAATCTCAAAATGTTACTCTTACACCGGTGGTCTAATAATACCCATATCCAATCAATTAATAGAAGGAAGCTCAAACTGTATAATGGTGAGATGTGGAGGCAATTGTTTTTAAGGATGATGGGGAATAAACTACAACTCTTGTGGGAAATAATTCTATTGATTTGGGGGTAAGTACAACTATGGATATGAGGGAATTTTTTACTATGATTGCAGAGTTCCATATCCTAGAACAAATTAAGATGGTTCTCTTTGTGGGGAAAGTGTCATGAACTCTATAGAGATGGATGGTGGATGTTGGTCATGCTCTCCATATCAAGTATATTGTTTGTTCTAGTTTTCTAAAGCATAAAATACTTTCCAACTCATGGGATAACAACTGGTTCTCCGTCATCCAAATTTTCCATGGGAGCATTTTTATGTTGATATCTGATTCGTTCCCAACATTTCCTTGAGATCATTCATTCAATTTCAGTGTCAAAATGATTTATTTACGATGACTTGACACTCTTGGAAAGAGTTATGCTCCCACTCATTAATCTACGATCATGAACAACACTAAATAACAAACCAAGCATAAAAAGGGAAAAAAATAATCGAAATCATAAATGATGTTCAGAACACAAATTTTCTGAATTTATGATTTTTATTTTCGATTAATTATTACAAACTAAATTTTTCAAAACATAGTTAACCTTCCTCCCTGGAAAACGGTTCCATAGATTTCTATCATCATATCCTATGTGTTACTTTGAGTAACCCAAATTAAAGTACACACTCTTTCCACTAGAGTACTATATATATGGGATTGATCCATTGGGGGATAGTTATTATGTTCCAATTTGTTGATTTTTGATTTGTTATGTAAAGATTGCAGAATTTTAGAGTAGTTGTCTAAGGTTTGGATGAGTTTTTACAATGATTAAGTATGTTATCCTTTCAAATTCTATTTTCCTCTATCTAAAAGAATAAAAAATGTATAAAAAATTAGTTTTTATGAGAAATTGAAAAAATGGGGTTGGGCTATGGGTATTTAAGGCAATTAAAAATTAAATTTTCTTATTGTGTTGCGTTGTTCTTATTAAATCAAATCACTGGGTTCCAAATGTAATGGAACCCCCATAGGCTGAAAAACGTCCAATTAAGTTAGTAAATAATAATTCCATGATATATAAATTTACATCCATTAAATTTATTAATGAAAATTCTTTTGATGTAAAAAGATCACCCAGTGGTCATGGATTTAATTTGGCATATCTTCCGTGATGATCCCAAAAAAAAACTATTAATGGATTGATAACGGTTTTCTAGAATGATTTAGAAATAGGTTTTAGAGGATGATATGAGATGAAGATAAAATAATATAATCATAATAATAATATTGATTCACAATGAACCATAAATAACCACAACCCCAACACAAAATATAATTATCCACACATTGAATAAATAATGAATCATAATCTACTAATACGTGATGTATTCATTATAGATGATACCATAAATAATAATGAAAAATCAATCACTAAAAAGTACTCAAAAAACTTCCCTAAATGAGTTTCAAGCTCTTCCCCAGCACAAAAGATCCTCTTCTAGATAATGATTCCCCTTCCAAAGAGTCTCCCCTATTAAATTGGCCAACCCTACTACCCCCTAGTGGTACAGTGTACAAATCACATGTCAAATGATGGGTAGAATGTGTATATATAATGTTGGTATGGGGGATTCTGAATATCGCATGGTTACTAAGAACCGTTATGTAACCCATTCACAACTAGTGTGTTCAGTTCCTTTAATAAAGGGAGGTGGTGCACGATTTCTGGGGCTGTTCCATATAGCCATGAAAACATCGTGATATAGGCCTCTTTCAAATACATAACACACCGCATTGTTTGAGAAACCATGCAAGTGTCACAAACATGATACTCTAAGTTGTATTTGGCCTTCAAGGCTAGAGTTCTCGGTTTGGGTGTCTTAGCAGAAGCATGCAACGTTGAATAATGGTCCAAAATCCTCTAATTCCCATATGAATCACCTAGTTATGCAAATTCATTTAACTCCTTTATTTTGAAGACTAAATTATACATATCAAATTATATTAAAGCTGTAAAATTGTAATATTGTAATAAAAACCCATTTTAAAACTACTTAGATGAGCATAAATGCTTTATACACCAAATTCAATCAAATTCCCCCACAATTTATTGATTGTTTATCCTCAAAACCTTCCTAGAAAATCAATTAAAATGATCAATTTAATAAATGGGTAGAAGAATCATGTTTTATATCATAGAATGAATATGGATTTCAGATAAATTCATATTAAAATTTCTACATTCATTCTTCAAGACTCACTAAATTTTGAAACTAGAAAAAAATGAAAGCGTAATACAAATTTTCCAAAACCATCATTCGAAAATCATTTTTGTTTAAAAACATAAACAATTTTTATTAATTTAAATAATGTTCTAACCTCCACTCCCATCTCATCATACACTGAGGTTAAATATGTACTCATTTTTTTTCAAATTGTGGGATATCACTTTTATTGGTCACAAAACCTAATTGACTTGGTGCTTATGAAAAATGATTAAAATTAATCATTTACATTGTCCTAGCCTTTTCATATCTCGAATTATTTTCTATTGGGATTAGATACTAACCTAATAATTTGGCCTAAGTTTTCATGTCTAATCATGAAGAAAATAGGGAGAAAATAAAGAGTTCATGAAATTAAGACTATATAATATCCAAAAGTGCGGCGACAATAATTACCATACCTGACAACCCATTATGCATTAAACGATTTCTATTTTAAGGGGTTATTTAATTTGAATTAATTAATCATAATGTTTATTTAGAAAAACATTTTATGAGTGAATATCTAAATGTTTATCTTTAACTACTACGATGTTTATTCAAATTAAAAATCATTTTCTCAATCCGAACATATGATTTTTTTTAGAAATATTTTCCCAAAATTCATTTTTATCCAAATAATATACATGTGTGACACTTATAAAAGCTTATTAGGCATTTCTTAAGAATATAATGTAATAATAGGTAATTTTAAAGAAACTACTAAATGGGTTACCACAGGTGGGGACCTTCCCCACCCATAAAACCATGAACGGTCTTATGTGAAGGTGGTAAAGTAGAGAAGGGTATGAAATGAGAGAACGTATATGTGGAGGGAAATAGGAAAAGAAAATTGAAACAATAATTTAAAATTTAAATACTCTCATGGAGAAATAACAAAAATATTCTAATAATTGTTTGGTGTGAGAGATCCCACCAAGATTAAAAGTGGCTTCCTGTTATAGTGGGGTATCCAGTTTTTTACGTATCAATGAATGAAAACCATGTAAAGAAATAAAAGAGAATGTGGTTGTAGGGGGAAATGAAGGGATGCACACAATCACACCATTTACAATGAAATATATACATTGGAAAAAATAATATATGTACAAAAATACTATCATAGAAAATACTGTAGGGAAAATTAGTTGAAGAAAGAACTAGTACCACCCCATATAGGGAACAAAGGGGTCTCTGAACAAAGAGTTAATACTCATCTCATGATGGATCAGTGGGAGGTAGATTAGTGTCAATTCCTGAGTTGGATGGGGGTGATGATGGACATTCTAATGGAGAGGATCCCTAGGTTGGATAGGGATAGAATGGGGCATCAAGATATATAAAATAACAGGGTGGGTAATTGGGCACCACACATTATAGATAAATCTTGGATAGGGTCAATACTAGAAATTTAACCTTTGGAGCCCAATGAAATGGGAAACTGCCATTAATAGTCACTTTTGTGTATCAATAGTGATGGCTAATGGACTTTTCTAGGCTTAAAAAATCATGTGGTATCGCCCCCACACCCTTTCGCCCCCCACTCCTCCCTCGTGCACCGACCACCCTCAGCAAAACCTACCTCTACCTTCGTCACCGTACATCCTCTCCCTCAGCGTACCCTAGTCAACCTCCATCACCAGAACCCTCTTTCTTTGGCTCCCTATCCATCCTCGTATCCCCTCCCCACCTCAGCCTCTGCCTCCCTCACCCCCATATCCCTCTCCTCATGGAACATTCGTCACCGTGCCCGTACCCGGAGCCTCGCGCCAACCATCCACCTTCACCACCGCCTCTCCTTCGCATCTCACCAATTCATTAACTCCACTTATTCACATGGTTCCAGATTTTTTTCTCTATATTTTAATCCTTATTTTTGGTTTTAGGGTATTTATTTTGTGTACTTCCATCACTCATATTGCATAATGAATTGGCTTTCTGATTTTTTTTGTTGTTGATTGTTTAGTCTTCGTAAACTGAATTTATTTTCTCATTTCTTACCCATACGTATATCAAATTTGGTGTGACCAAAAGGGTGGGGTGTTTTAAGTAAATGAATGATGATATGATTAACAATAATCATGGATGTTATAAGACCTTCCCCATAAGAAATTAATTCCATAAATTATACACTTTTGGTGCTACTATCGTAAAAAAAATTTTGATCTTCAATAATGATTTCTAACATAATATCTTTGATAGAAACTACAATGACTGAAAAACCATGATCGTTGAGATATATATCTAGAACACTTCACATATTCTGTAAATAATGATGGTAGAATTTCACGCCCCTTATATGTTGTAGACAAATGCATAATCATGATTAAGAACATCAGTATGGAAAATGTCATTCTTATGCTACTTTTCCCTTGCAATGTTGAAAAGTTTAAATAATGTTGTACTAGATGATGTAGATGATTATAATATGATTCATATAGATGTAATAAATATGATTTGGGTATTTTTTTTCTCATCGGATGTGGATTTCGTTGGTACATGCTTATATGGGATTGGGTAGGAAGGTGATTTATCATATGTTGGGAAATATTAGTGGAAGGAGAATGGATGAAGCTTTCGTATGGTGGTTTCCAATGAATGTAATACTCATTTGTTAAAATCTCATTTTCAAATCCTAATTAATGGAGCATTCTTTTTGTAGAGAGAAGTTTTAAATTCACTAATTAGCTTACCTACTATTTTTTAAAACATTTTTTGATGAATTGATGATTGAAGACAATCAAATTATAAGGGAATGTCTTAGAAAATGGCTTTACATTGTGAAAAAATGTTTCATATTAGTTTATAAAAAATATTTTAATTTATTATTTTGTGTTATAGTTTAGATAATTGGTGAGGGGTGGTTTGAAATTTAGTATATAAATAACCATAGACACATGTGACTCCATGAAATATTCATTTTGATGTGTCTATAGCTAATGATTATAACATGAAATAAAAACATTAAAATTCAACGACCCTTTATATTTGATGAAATATGTATGGAGTAAATAAATTTTAAATGAGTCCTTTTTAGTTTATATTATATTGAACTGTAATATGAATATATTTTTGTTTATTAATGTTTTCTATGACAGCAGATATGTAAGGGGAACAAACACCATATCCATATCATTTTGCAGTGCCATATACATCTAAGGGTCTAGTTATATATGAATGTAAATGTGATTATTTTTTAATTAAGCATTAAAATTATATATTCACATGTATATATCTACTTTACATGATTGAGAAACAATGGAATATGGATTCTATTATCAGATTTTCACAACATAATGAACAATTTTGTTCACTCACAACCCTATAGACTCTAGTTTTTCTAAATTACTCAAATGTACTTCTGAAACTAGCATTGCTTACAGTTTCGAAAATAGTGGATGTAAATAACCAAGATCATTTGTGTGAGTAAGAATCACTAGAATTTGAATCATATTTTATGTTTTAGGGTTATTTTGGATTTTTTATTTTCTTTTACAATAATGGTAAATGATTTTTGGTGTAAGGGTTTCTGGGTTTGGAAGAAGAAGGGTGGGAAACAACTTATTTCAACATGTCATGTAATCTCGAGGATTTAAGAGAGAATACAACACATATACATGAGATGAATGTTTTCTTAGAAGGTATGGAAATATATTGGCAGCCTCTTTGACATTATGATTTGCACAAGCATACACCTGGAAGATCTCATGGCTGACATCAACTTGACTGGTCTGAGTAGATAGGTACACAACCAAATGTTAACTGTTGTTACCTCTATTTTTTTATTGTGTGGAAAATAAGAAATGTTGGCATTTTTTACAACCAATTACCTACTTTCCTTAAGGGTGTCATCACAGAGCACCCAAGGTAACACTAGGAGGGGAACAATAATACAAGAATGCAACAAAGCAGTATCACCTAATATTAGATCATTGGACTCAAGGTGAATTTTCTTTCTGAATACATTTAAATTCTCCTAGATCCTCTAAACAACACCAAAAATGCATTATTAATTTCAAATTAAATATTTTGTTATAGATTTAATTCATACTAATTAAAATTTCTGTCATTATTTTCCAAATTCAATTTGTTTATTTCTATAATTTTCATTTTAGTAATCCTAATGGATTGATTATAAATATCTTGACCTTTATTAATATCACATATCATTTTCATAAATACATTCATAACATCAAGTAACTTAGATCCAGTCACTATTTGATCAATTCCCTTAGTATAATCCTTAACATCATGTTCTTATTTATCAAAACTAGATCTGAACAGGATGAGGAAATCTTTGTTAGATTTCTTGACTAAAATGGATATATTGTAATGATTTCATATGAGAAGACTACTGAGTATACCCTGAACCTTCTATGATTTTCTTCAGTCATTGAAGTCATAACTTCTTTTTCATTCACATGATCTTCACTTCATTCAAGAACATGATGCACTTACATAAATATTGAATGGACTTATTTATGTCCTATGAAAATACATTAGGTGATCATCTAATAATAATCAAGCTTGGATTTTAGTTGCTCTGATGAAAAAATTACTATATTTTTTATGTATTATTATCTAGTCATTTGAATTTATATGAAAATATTTTTTACTCAAATTTATTGCTCCAACATGAGTTGTAATTGAAATGGATTCCAATCAAAACTTCTTACAATCATTTATATCAATATGATAATTTCCATTATCATACTTATAGTGTATATAATTCTCTAGACTTACTTTAACATAGGTATCTTCAGGTCAAGGGTGTCTGAATGTAATTCATCATAGGTGAGCTATAAATTATAGCATTATTCCACTTAATTGATGCACCCATCCACATTGAACATTTTTCATGTGCTTCTGTTTAATGTAGGTTGGTTGTTTTGGTTATTTGGCTAATTTCAAAATGGGGTATTTTTTTTAATAATTACCAGTCTACCGACCGCCTATGGAGGTCTCTAATGGTTTCATTTTTCAGATAAATAGCGACCAAAAATAGCGGTTGTTATTACTCCTCCCAGCGACTGCCATCATGGTTGGTGATGGTCCCCCTAAAGTGACCACCATTAGTTATCACTATTGTTCTTTAGCGACGGGCCGAAAGCGACCGCCATTGGCAGTCGGCCAGCGGTCGCTAAAGACCATTAGCAAACACTTTTGGAAGATGATAATGGTCAATTATGTAGTATATGGTGACCATAATGGGGCCCTCCACCTTGGACTGAGTATCCTCAATATGCCAATTAGGCATCAAATATCAGTCTTGCTTCTATTTTAATGATTTATCTAGATCCCCAAAGAGTGTTACCTCAATGTGGGGCTATCAGGGATAGATGGAAACTATGTTGGTGACCTAGAGGTTGTAGGGGTGGGTGGTGGGTTGTCACCAAGATGGGTAGAGGAGTAGTGGGGGTAGTATATTCAATGGGAGTGGCCTCATCCTTGGAGGCCTCTTGTTGTGGGTCATCCAGTCCATCTATACATTGACCATGAAAATGGTAATGGGTACCGTAATACTCGATCATCGTCATGTGACATATATAAGTAACATAAAATGTTGGGGACGATGGAACCACAATGAATGAATTATTAACATACCTGATTTTTGGTTGGTCCATTAGTAGATTGATAAATGGTCCGCCAAAAATTCTCCCCTTCGGTATAGAGAACATGTGTTGTATGTACTAAGTGAAATGGTATGTGAGGTTAATATTTTCACCTATAACCATGGAATGAAGTATAAATAGGTAAATAAGGATAAAATTTCCTTCACTAGCATACCATGTTGTGAAACATGTAATAAGAACTCGGTGAAATATTCAGTGAATAGGGTTGAGATAAGGGGATGCCTTAGAAGTTTTGGGAACATAAAGATCTCCAAGATTCGAAATGGATGCACATAAATATCTTACAAAAGAAGGATACCACTATAGGGATGATTTATCATAGGAAATAGTCTCAACATGAGCATTTTCAAATATCCCATTAATGATAGAAAACGAACTGAACCAAAATTGGAATCCTCAGTTCAGGAGTTGGAATGAGACATCACCATCTAACTCACTAATGTAGACATGTTCATCCTCAGTGAATTTTTCATGAGACTGTAAGGTGGTTCAAAACTCCAAAAAAATTTCATTAAATGTTTGTTCAGACGTCAAAAGTTCTCGATTGAGGTGACCTTGGACAATGAATCATCAATCCTAATTAGAAATTCATAAGGCCTCAATGTTTTTTGGGGAAAATTTGAGGTTTATTTAGTTTATGGGGGGCCTAAACATTGTACTGGTTGTTCTCTTTATTCTAACTAAATTTCTAATGTGGACCACGTTGTTGGATAAAATTTAGGCGTGGACACGTTTGGAGGTTTACATGATGGATGGTTGTAGAAACCTACTAAAAATTGAGGGATTACAAAAAAAATATTATTTTTTACAAAAAATAGACATAGAATTGAATAGTTAATTAGAAAATCCAAAATTCACCATAGAAAAGTTAATATTCATGAAAAAATTATGTAATGGGAATGAGGAATTTTTTTTGAAAACTGTATCATTATGCATGTGTGGGTTAGAGAGTTCAACAAAATCATAGGTGGAGAATGATTAATCGAAATTCAAATGATAATAAATAAATCAAAAAAGGGGTGGAGAAAATCATGATACACTATCCCTATAGAAAAATGGAAGAAAAAAAAGAAGAAAGGGATAAAGTGATGAGGATAAAGATGATAAATAGAATGATACATGATCTACTAATTAGGTAGAAGGAAAGAGGATTGAAGTAGAATAATATAGAGGGAGAGGGTGTGGTGCATTGTGAGGATGAAAGGGGTGGAACAATTATGGTTTGAGAGAGGGGGGAAAATATTTGTTGTTTTTATATTTTTTTGGATTTATAAATGTTTAGCAATGTTTCATCATACAGTTTTTAAAACTTTTTGGAATATTTGTGTATAGACACTGGAATGGTTCGACATTGTACACAGTTATTGTGTAAAGTTTCTAAAAGCGTGGACAAAACATGTGTGTGGATCTACTTGGAATTGTTTTTGAAAATCTCTCTAAATAAAGGAAATGAACCCCTTTGGGAATGAAATCACTTTTCCCCATTATTAGAATTGTGATTTGAGATTTACATAGGATATTTGAGTAAACAAAAATAAAAATTCAAAGATCCATCTATCACATTATATTGATCCTCTGAATAAGACACCCAAAAAAGATAAAAACACACTAACATGCACTATTGAGCCTAACAAAAGACAAATCCATTTTTATGAAATATTTAAAAATTTAGTTTAACTCCCTTTCAGTGATATGTTTAATATCTCTATCTCGACATACATGATCCTCTTATCACCTGAATTTCATGTTGGAAACAATGCCCACCATGTCATCCATTTGAAAAAATGTAGTTAAGAACTGCTTGTTCACCTTGAATGGTTACCAGTCTTCTCCAGAAATTTCCACCGCACCATGGAGGAATACATTAACAAATTTAAAAGGGACAGACAAATGAGAAATCAACTTACCAGGGGAAAACATCAACAATGAATTAGAAAATAATTCCTGATCACTAGGGTAGAAGGATTTTTTTTGAAATCATATAAATGTGAAATTTCTATGTCTTTTCTTTTTAAATATTGGTATTTTCATGTGAGTCTCACCAGATTTCATCAAGCCTGGACAGTTGGAATTTATATTTTTCCTCCACATTCATTATATCATAAATTAAGGCATTCACATCCCGATATTCTTTATGATCATGTTCCATATAAAGGTGGATGGTTTTTCCCTAGATCAAATGAAATGGGTTCATTCCTAGTAGTCTCTTGAAGGTATAATGGTATTCCCATAAGGACCCATCCTACTTTTTAGACCAATCTTTACCTGAGGATCCCCCGTGATTTTCTAGAATTTGTTTTAACATCTTAGTTGTAGATCGACTTGACCACTGGATTGTGGATGGTATGTTGTCCCAATGTTATACTTAACCCCATACATCATTAGCACATTATTCATAAAATTATAATCATAGTGATTTCCCCTATAAATTTTATGATCCTAGGGAACACCAAACCCGTTGAAATAGTTTTTCTTCAATAAGGCTATAACTAATTTTTTCGTGTTTTGCACCGTGGAGGAAACCTCCACTAATTTAGATACATAATCCCCAAATACAAAAAATTATGTGTTTACATATGATGGGGGAAATTGCCCCATTAATTGAAAACCCCATAAATCAAATACTTCGACGTATAGGATGGGGTGTTGATGCATTTCAACACTGCACCCAATTTTAACATTCCGTTGACACTTATCACAGTGTGCTACAAACTGTAGGGCATTATTATGCATGGTGGGCCAGAAAATATAGATTCAATTTTTCTTCTATTGTGTAGACTAGATCATGATGTCCCTTAGACAGTGAGGAGTTATTGAATTCAAAAATAACATTTTCTTAATCCAGAGGGATGAATTCGAAAATTATCATGTCTCCACATGAGAGGAAGAGAAGCGTGTCTTCCCAAAAAAATCATTTATGTTAGAAACAAACTAAATCTATTGCTGAAATGTATGATCATGGAGGAGAAATACCATAAAAATAATTGGAAATATCAAAAACCATGGACAAGGGGTAACATCAACTGAGAAAATGTTTTCATCTATAAAATCATTATTAATCTCTATGTCATCTTATTTCTTTTAAGTGTGGTAATTTTAGGTGGGAGAGGTAATCAGCATCAACCTTCTCGCTCTGTTTCTTATCATAAATCACCATATCAGACTCTTGGATAAGATGTACCCTAAGAATGAGTCACAAATTTTCATTCTTGTTTCTTAACAAATACTTATGTGCTACGTGTTCATTATAAAAAAAAATTTAGAGAACTAAATATGAGAAGAACCTATTGAATATAAAAACTGACACTGTTATATCCATATCAGTGGAATTGTAGATAATTTTTACTTTATTAAAGGAACTAATTTTGTAGTAAATAGGTCAAAAGATGTGATCAATTCGTTGTCAGAGGACTGATCCCACAATATAATCACTTGCATCTCACATAATTTCAGTTGGCCAATCCAAGTATCATGAAATCATGATGGGGCATCAATAAATCTATGATTCATGATTTTAAAGGCTTCTATACATGTATCATCGAATTACAAGATAACAAATTTTAAAAGGATATCAGTAAACTGTTTGGATATCATTTAGAAATAGAGAACAAACCGTCTATAAAATCCCAAATGCCTAGGAAGTATCTGTATTGCTCGGATAGAAGTTGGAATGGTTAATTGTGATATCAATTAAATATTTATGGGATCTACATTAATTCTCTTCACAAGGATATGATGACCTATGATAGATCCATTTTTCACCAGGATGTTTTTTCTCTCAATTCAATAATCGATATGTGTGCTCGGACCATTACAAGACTAATTACAAATTTTTCCGACATGTGTTGCATGATTTCCTATAGTCTATGAAATGATCCATGAAACCATCATTAATATTCTCCACTCTTTCATAGAATATATATAACATGCACTGTTGAAAGGTGGTTGTATCATTAAATTTATGAAACAGAATATGACAATATGAAAAGGTTCAATAATGTTACATTATTGTTCTTTTCTCCTGATCTTCTGGGGAAATAGAAATCTGGTGATACAAAGAGTAACCATATAATAAGAAATATAATTCTTTCCATTCTAGTTGATCCATCATTTGATCCAAAAGAAGATGGTGGAATTGATCCTTTATTGGGGAATCATTTATCTTTCGGTATTCCACGAAATCCCACTATCCCGCAATTGTTATTGTTTCGATAAGATCATTTATCTCATTATAAATCAAGGTTATCCCCTATCATGGTAACTAATTTCACAAGAATCACCCATGGGACTTCATAGATTGGACAGATAGTACACACATCAAAAATCTAAATCATATATTTTTTCACAACCTCCTTCATTGGAGTATTCAACCGTCGTTGCGATTCCAGAGAAGGCCTTTATTCTAATTTGAGAAGCTCCGAGTGTGTGGAAATGGTTGGATTTATTTCTGTAAGCTTAGAAACCATAAAATCAATAGACTGTTTTCTTATTTTTAAAACATGTACATGTTTATCCTCTTGGTCTTTCATGAGTGATCTATTGATAATTATCAGTAGTGTGTTTTTTCCTCCAAAGTATCCATATTTTAAAGAGGATGGAAGAGGTTTTAGTTCAACATGTATAGAATGATGAAGTGAAGGCATGATTGGTTCATACTCCGCACACTCCAAGATATATGGGACGACCACTCACGTTGAATAATGAATTCCCTGACTTGAAATAATCTGTATCTCTAATGGTTCAAATTCAGGATGGTTTTCTATTGAAAATAGTTCATTGGAAGTGGAGTAACATTACATATCACCTTCTATGTGACTAGTGTATGTTTTAACTATAGTTGAGGGAAAAAATCCAAATTATCCATTATTGATTCTTTCTTGAAAGCATTGACGATTTTGTAAGATAATTTTTCACCACCTACACAAAAAAAGAACAATTCTCCTTGGTGGATGTCTATCTACACAATTCAGGTATCAAAAAATGGTCTTCCCAAAATTAGTTGTGCTTATTGGTGTTTCTGCATATCATGCGTTGTAGAATCATAATGTTTAATTAACATTCCTACCAAGACTATATCATCCTCAAATATACCATTAGGGTATTTAATGGTGTGTTCATCTAGTTGTAACAACCCCTAAGTAGGGTTTAAATCATTCAACCCTAGCATCTTTAAAAATATAAAGCAAATCAGGTTGACATTATACCTTTTGTATCCATGTGATTTTCTAATGTGATAAGAGTCAATTGTTAATGGGATATTAAAACATCTAGGATCTTGTATTTTTTTAGGAAGTGAGTGTTACACTACTACTGAGCAATTATTAGTGATCGTAATGGTTCCCAAATCCATAATCATCTTTTTATTTGAGATTATTTACTTCATTAACTTAGTATATGTTGGAATTTTAGTAAATGATTCTATAAAGGGAATGTTTATGTTGATTTTCCATAATATCTTCATAATTAGTCCATATATTTGGTCTAATTTCCTTTGCTCTAAAACGAACATTAAATGGTTCAGTGGGTTTATAGGATTTGACCACATCTTTACCTTTTTCACGTAGGGCCTACACCCCTTTTGACAACACCTATAATGATGATGGAACCTCAACTTCATATTCTATATTTGAGGAGAGTGACAATTGAAATTTATTCGTTGTGCATCATTTCCTTGTAGTCACCTGTTGAGGAAGTTCCTTCCCTCTTCTTAAAGTTATAGGATTAACCTCCTCCCTTGCGTTCTACTCGGAGTTACCCAGTAATGTACAAGTTTTCCTTGAAGAGAGTTGGTTTGAATGTTTCCCATCAGATTATCAGGGGTTCAAATTTATTTCTATTGATTTTAAAATATAATCTATGTTGTTGTAATGAATTTAGAAATTATATCTTCTAGATTTTGTGGTGTCTTTTACTGAGTTTATTGTTGTACGATTTTCGGAGGTTGTGGTTTTCTTGGAAGTTGTGTTGGATGATGGTTGTGATACCAATGATGTTGGTAAGATCCATGTTGATACTAATTTATCTAGTATTATATAGGGTGTGGATTTTTTTACTTCTATAATTTACCATAACTAGGTGGTCCTTGGGGATGAGGGTGAGGATTATGTTTTTATTATCCCAATTCCTTATTTTCATTATCCTTACAAGAAAATTTGTTTTATTTAGAGTTCATATTTTTTCCTCAGTTCTACAAAACATAATTTTCCCCACTTTTTAATGCAATAACACTTGACCAGGGACCTTCATCCCTAACATGGTTGTCACCACATTCGGGGCATACTGTATGATTAACCACTTGAACATGTGATATGGTTTTTAGATTAAAAGAATCAATATTTTTAATAAGGAATCAATTTGTGTGGAAATAATTATAGTATAATAAATGTTATAAATCCCCATCTTCTGAGTTCCTAGATTAGATTTCCATTGAAATCAGTCAGCTGGAATGTCTTCTATAAGATAAAAAAATATCCTTATCGGATTTTCTCATAATTTTTGTACCAACAATATTATCCAAGACATATTTTTTTTATAATACCTACATAAAAATATTGGACATGAATCCACAATAGAAGTCCATGATGTGGGTTTTGCTTCAACATTTCATTGAAACACTCCTATGATTTATATTGTGAATTAGAATCATGCTGTTGAATGTTATGAATTATACTCTACAACATCACCGTCTTTGAGCGAGGAAAAAACATTGAAAAAAATGCTTCGGAAAATGCCTCCAATTTTTGGATGGAACATTGATTTAATCACTTTATCCAATCCTTTTTTTTATCCTATAATGAATATGAAAATAAGTACAGGTGAATGGAATCATTATACAGTACTTGATATTAAAACTTTTCTAATATCTCAGAAAAATCGGAAAGATGAAAATTTTGGTCTTTACATGTTAAAACTTCAATCTACACCGTATTTTGGATAAATTGAATTATAATCGGCGTAATCACAAAAATGATTGTCTGTGATAGGTGGTATAAAAATACCCATATCCTATCAATGAATTGAATGTAGCCCATACTCAATAAGGGTTCGATGTAATGATAGTTGTTCTTGAGGAATTTGGGGCCTAAACAGCTGCTCCTATGGGAAATACTATTGTTGATTTTGGGAGTATGTTTGGTTGTGGCTCTGGGGGGAATGTATTTCCATAGCTACTACCATCCATATCCAAAAACAATCTTTTTCATGTTTTCTTTACTGGTTTCATGGAACAAACTCCATAAAATTTTTGGGTTGATGTATGTTCTGCTCACCCTCTCCAGTAAGCAGGTGGTTCCAATACTGATCAAGCAAAAACTATTGGCCAAATCCTTTGATATCATCTAGTTCTCCAATATACAAATTTTCCATGGGGGAGTTTTGGTTGTTCTCTCTTATAAGTACACGATGTTTCCTTGAGGTTGTTCATTAAATTTTGATGTCAAGAGGAAGTATTTTTTATTCCTAAATGACTCGAGGCTCTTTGAATGAGTAATCATTAAAATCATGCCCATGTGGTCTTACACAACATTAAATAACACATATAGAGTAAAATGGAAAAAAATATAATAATAATAAAACATAATTGAGGTTATGAAAATATTTTTTCAGAATTAAAATTTTTTATTTTTACTTAACTGTTACAAACTCAATTTTTTAAAACACCTGTAACCTTACTCCCCAACAACGGTGACCTAATTTGGTATCGTCCCTGCTAAAGTGTTACTTTTGGAATCCCAAATTAATGTACCCATTCTTTCCACTGACATAGTGTAGGTATGGGGTTGATCCACTAGGATATAGTTAGTGTGTTCTTCTTCTAAGATTATTGATTGGTTAAGTGAAGATTATTGAGTTTTAGAGTTGATTTTTTAGGGTTTTAAGATCCTCCTTGATGCTTTAGTAACTGATACTTTTAAATTTTTTGATTCTTTATCTCTTGAGAGAAATAATTTGGGAATTCTTATTTTAATGATAAATTGTAAAAATATGTTGGGCCTGTGGTTGATTGAGGGTGTCAAAAATAAATAATCATATTGTGATGTGTTATTAATAATAACATTAATCTAGGGGTTCTAAAGGTAATAGACCCCCCTTTTCTGGTAGTTCAAATTAAATTAGTATGGATTAATAACATTATCAAGAATGTAACATCTATTAACTTTATTAAATAAATTCCCTTCAGGGAAACAAGTGCACCAAATGGTCATGTGTTTACATTGTTGTATATTCCCTGAAGAACCATAAAAAATCTATTATTGGTTTGATATGGGGTTTCTAGAATGATTTAGATTTATTTTTCAGAGGATTTTATGAGAGGAATATGAAACAATTTAAACATAATAAGATAATTGATTCACAATGAACCATAATTATCCAACTTCCCAGTACATTGGATAATTAGCCACAGATTGAGTAAATAATGTAATTCAATCTCAGGATACTTGATGTACTCATTAAAGATGATTCTAGAAATAATAACAACAAAATGATCACCAGAAAATATTACAAAAACTACCAAGAATGAGTTTCAATCTCTACCCTAGCCCAGATGATCGTCCTATGGATGATGATTCCCCATACAAAGACTCTCCCATCCTTAATTAGTTGTCTCAACATTCCCATGCTGGTTAGGGGTCCATATATTTGAGTAAAAGGATGGGTAGGAGGGGTAGATTGAAAGTAGGTGGGGGCCTACTGGCTATCCCATGGTTACTATGCATAGTAAGGTAAATTGTGTGCAAACATTGCGGTTGGTTATATCCACAAATGTTGGTAGAAAATAGTTACCTGGGATGATCCACATAGCCATGAAGATACCATGTAGTTGTCTTATTTCCAATTCTAAACACC
Source organism: Viscum album (assembly GCA_963277665.1). Lineage (NCBI taxonomy): Eukaryota > Viridiplantae > Streptophyta > Magnoliopsida > Santalales > Viscaceae > Viscum > Viscum album. The sequence continues at coordinate 375,102,427 of OY728166.1, read as the reverse complement.
CTACACGTTTTGTGAAAACATTAAGATACTTTGTGGTGATCGTGCAAGATTATTTTCCATAATACTCAAAGTTCCATTTGGCCTTAAGGGCTGGACTGCTCAGCTTGGGTGTTTTAGTAGTAGAATGCACCATGTAAATAGAGACCATAAGCCTCAGATTACGATCTAAATTACCCAATTATACAAAATATTCAGCTTCATTCAATTCAAGACTAATTTATACCTTACAAATTATATTAATATAGTAAAATCTCAATACATTAAAAAAATACAATTTTCAAATTTCATAGATGATCAGAAATGCCTTGTGTATAAGAGTGCATCACTCTGTATCATTAGAATATTTATTTTGTATTATATTATTATAAAAACTATAATTCCTTTATTTTCGTCCCCATAAATAATCGAATATCATCTTTTGTGTTTATTTTTGGATTACTCTCTTAATGAGATGACATATTCCATTTTTCATCACATATTATTAGGGTTCGTAACAAAGATGTATTTTATGGATTAATATTCTTAATATTTCAAAATGAAATTATGAAATTATTATTTTTCATATACCTCTATTATATCACATTCATTGTGAAATGATATTTTTAATCATGCATGCAAAGTACAACCCCCCTAAAAGAATGACTAATTTTTTTTCCATCACTGCTAAAATAATATGGTTATAAGAATGATTTTAAAGATTATATAATATATATATATATATATATTTTAAATTTATGAAATTTATATTTAAATTATATAAAATCGTATCACTGCCAAAATAAATAGTTATAATAACATTTTTTTTGTTTTTTTAACCAAATACGTAAAAATGTTATAACGTTAAAAACATGTATGATTAAAGAAAGATTTATAATGTTAATATTATATAATAGTAATTTATATATCATTATTTATTGATTGTAGAAATATTTTATTAATAATTATTATATTTATTTACATGCCATCGTTTGACTATTAAACACAGTGGAACATATTTATCGCAATTCCCTTTTTCATGGACCATATACATGTATTTAACCTAATGAAATGGAAATAATGAATCGTTGAGAAATAATGATTTTTTAAATAGAATAATATTTCAAGTATGATCATTTTTTATATTAAAAATAATAACATATCTTTAAAATAACTAGTTCCAAATAATCACAATTACTCACACCCAATATCAAAAAATACATAATATGTAACTAGTATACATGTCGGGAATAGTTAAAAATGAAATTTATTAATGTATGTGGATTCTGATAATGTTCTGTAAAAACTAATTATTTTTGTTTTGTTTATTATATAGGATGTTAGCACATGTTTGAGTAAGATGAAATGAAATTTAAGTGGTTATATGTCTGAATTTTAACTCATTGATTCATATTATTTTTATAATATAAAATATCATTTATATATTGTGATTACTACGGAATGGATTTATTTTTCATGTATTCATGAAATAAAATTGGTTTGAAGATCCATATATGTCCATTAGTTAATAAAATTTTGATTCAAAAATATATCTTCATTAATGGTTTCTATTAAAAAAATTCCCTTCATTGATTTATAATGACCCTTCTAGAAAAAAAAATTCCTCAACGTTCGTAGAATAAACATTTAGATTTTATTTCATGAAACATTATCATTCACTATTTTTAAAATTATTGCATAGATTCACATTTTCCTCCAAAAAATTTTTGTTCCCCAAAAAAAGAATATAAATTCTAAAAATAAATCTTAAAATCTTTAACGAATATTTGAATCCAAGTTAATATTTTTTCCCAAATGTTATTTCCAATTATATTTTGAAACAAAATTTTTTTACTCATTTTACCTCCACATTTCACATATCATAATTAAAAAATTATGATTTGTTACTCTATTTACAATAAGGGGGTTAAAAAAATCCAAATTGTTAATTTGTTTCTATCCGTTCAAAATAAAATATTTTATCTACCATTCAACATTTATTTATATACTTTTAATTTAATTTAAAAAATATATTTTTGAGTTTAATTTTTTAAAAATAATATTTTCAACGTGTTTTCACATCAACTTTTGAGGCCTCAAAAATTTTCATTATCCATTATAGTGGATTATTTAAAATGTAAAATTTTCAAAGTGTTATATTATCAGCATTTTTAAACCATTGATTATTTTGGAGCCATATTTATGGATATTTTTTTATAGATATTAAATTTTAGAATTAATTTTTTTATATATCTTGAATTTTATTTTTCCAAAATAATAAATTCATAGGTTACTATTACTTGACATTTCATGTTAAATATGAATCTATTTTCCATGAAATTCATTTATGATTTAACTTCCATTTTTTCTTCTTCTAAAATTTATTCATTTAATTTAAATTATTCTACATGAATGTACATATAAATATTTTTATTATATATTCTTCTGGGTTGATTGAATTTTTGGAATCAACCATTTATATTTTTAGGTCAATATGGGTGATACTATTTGGAAATGATATGAAACCAATTTTTCAATGAGTTATTTTAGTTATGATAATGGATTACTTTTTTCTATGTATTATATGTGTATAGATTAATATTAAGAGGAAATTTGGGTTTCATATTGACTTTGGATTTATTCAGATAGATAATGATTCAGATGGTTTGGGTCCCTTATAGAAATCAAATGGTTTGTGTCTGATAAATCCATGAGATAGACTGGGTCTGTTATATCACTGAGACATTCTAATATTGATAAATCCCTAAGATGGTTTTGGTCCAAAAAATATATAATATTTTTTGGAATTATAAATCCATCTAATTCATTTTTTTATATTGATATCCCATGATATTGTTTTGAAGAATATAATGAATTTAATTACATAAAAATGAGTATAATGAGTTTTATCACATTTTAGGTGTGGACATAATGATTTTGTTCAGCTAAGTGTGTCCATAATGTGATTAATTAAATGGATTACTGATTATTATTTTTGTTCGACCTTTTTAGGTTTATATTATTTTTATTCTACATCACATTTTATTTTATTATATCTTTTCTATGATATTTTCGACATTTATGTTCTGCTCCCATGATTTGAGATCAGTTTTTTATTCTTATAAGGCATGTTATTATTATTATGACTACATAATATATGGAAAACAAATGTCATGTAATTATGATACCCATTACATATGTCATGATATGTGATTTATTATTCGTTGGGTGAAACATTCTTATATATGTAGGTTATACCCATATTCTCCTCTAATTATGACTTATTATTCATGATTAGTAATTCCTATATTTAACTTTTCTTTTTTTCAAGATCAACAATTTCTTATGTTTTTATCCACATATAATATTAATTTATATAACCATGGATATGTCTAAAAATTTATCATGTAATATTCAAATATGGATATATTTTTAGAAGTTTCATAAAATTAGATTCATGAATAACTGATCCTTAAACACATTAAACCGTATGTTATTAGGAGTGTAATTATTTATCAGATTTACTATTTAACATAGATAATATATATTAATATAGATATGATTAGTTTTTATTTCTATTTTTTTTTATCATAGTGAAGTTTAATTTTTTTAGTATTAGTTATTTTTGTTTAGGAAGAGTGATCCTAAGTAAAAGTTCCATAGAAATATATATACATTGGATTACAATACGATGTATTGGTAAAGTCGATATTGTACAGATCATCTTGAAATTTTATCCCTATATATATAATATAATATCTATAATTTTTTTTTAATATTCTCCTTGGGGTAATCACATAAAAATATTTTGATTGATTTTAAACTCAATATTAAAAATGGTGCATGATGAGTGGGCCTATTAAAGAAAAAATGGATATACACAACCCAGAGATGTGATTTGGATAATAACCATCTCATTGCATGATAGAATTAAGAGTTTATTATTTTATGGAATTATGTGGGGGAATATAAGATAGAAAATCCAAAGATACAAATACAACACATAGAATAATTTAGGCTAAACCAAATAGAAATGTAATAATTTCGAATAGTAAATAATTTGGAGGTTCAAATTTTTACTATAAAATAATTTTCTTGTTTTAATCGATTATCATTCATGTTAAATAATTATTTTATAAATATATAGAACAATGATGAATCAATATATTTTTCATTCATGATGGAAAATAAAATAATTTTCATAATAATGAACAATATGGAGTATAAGCTACAGTTAAAAATCATGTGGTTTGGCTCACCCAACTATATCATGTTATGATTACTAAATTGAGTCATTCCAAATATTGGAACATAAAAATGAATTTAATTATAAATATTCATATATAGTTAAGCGATGATTTTTATAATGTAAAGAATAGTCAATGTTCCATGTGTTATGAATGTGGGAGGAATAACCTAACAAAATATCTCAATGTAATATTTTTTCGCAATATTTTAAAAATTGACCATAGATCTCATAACTTTTAATAGATTGTGATTAATATAACCAATAAAATGGACGATATGAATGTCTGATTCATATAATATTAGGATTTGGGGAATTATGCATATCTATAACCCATTCTAGTGGGATAATATAACTCAAAAAACTAATAATGATAGAGAAAAAGGTAAATCATATTCAAAAACTACAATCGATGTATATATTAGTAATTTATCTATGTTATATATTATTTACTATTAAATTGTTAATTTATTTTTTTGTGTAAGTGAAACTAACTAATAGTTTTAAAATTATAAGAAAAATTATTTATAACATTAAAGTATCCATTGAATAGTATTTTCTAACAAGGTTTGTGGGTTTTGATTTATGAAAATATTTTTATCATTATTTAATATGAATTTAATGTGATTATTTAAATGGGTTTCTTATCTTTATATAGTCTCTATATTAGTTTCCATAATAGTTAAATAACATTTCAAACCATCTTATGATCATTAATCATTATAAAGGTGATTATGATATTTCCAGGATTTCACTATCGATGGTCGGAGTTATCAGAAATTATTATTATTGTCCTTTATTTAAAATTATTTAATAAAAACCCATATCCTTATTAATACCATTTTGATGAAATGATATGTATGGATGATATTTCTATAGAAATTATACCCTCATATATGACTTATATTTGATACCATCGACTATAATCATTAGTATATGATATTAAAAATTATTAGGATGAAATTTATTTAAGGTGAGGAGAATAAAACACCCTAAAATATTAGAATAGAATTTCTAGTAAATTAATACAATTTTTTAATAGCAACATTAACATTAAAATTCCAGTATAATATTATATGATGGATGATTATTTTTTATATGATTATAGAATAATAATATCTTTAAAAACTGAAAATATATTTTAATCAGATATAATTTCATACAAAACATTATTATGATCACATAATGTTTTGAAAAGGATTTTTTCAATAATATATGTTTTCTATTAAATGTATTCAATTTTTATATAAAACAATTTCATGAAAATTTATAATTTTTATTTCAAAAAAGTATCCCCACTTGGAAAATATAGATATAAAATTAATAATAATGTGAATTTTTTATATTTTTATAAAATTATTTATTTTTAGGTGAATACTATAAAAAAAATATTTTTCTAATGTCGTCACATTTATAGAATTATCATAATAAAAAAATAATGTAAAATAAATTTCATTCTTTTATATATATATATTTATAATGTGAAATGAATCCTATAAAAATATATTGAATTTATTTAAACACTGTTTAACATTTTGGAAATAGAAGTAATGTTTTACAATAAAAATCATTTTATAGTATACATTAAAAAAATATATCTATCAATTATAGAAACTAAATATGGAAAACTTCTTTTCATTAACAACATAAACATGATTATATTATTTAGTATGGTGAATCTAATTTCCTTAAAAACATTATGATTATTAAGAATATTTTTAATGACTAATGTGAAAATATTTATTTAACATAATTGTTATATTAAAGATATGTAACTATTTTTCTAAAACTTCCGACTGAGTAGGTTAACCACATTACCTAATATGGACCACCAAACGGTGATCATCATTATAAAAATAAAAACATGTATCGTGTATAACCCAACTAATAAACAAATTACAAGTTATAATAATGGTTTTATAAGCATGAGATAAAAAATATCATGGAAATATCTAAAATGAAAATTAAAATAAGACAAGGTAATGTGGTAAATCGATGTAATTAAATATCAATACCGAAAGTTTAGACAATAAATAGATTTCATTGAATGACATTATGTCGGTCTATTTTCCCATGTATTGAAAAATGATATCTATAAAACCCATAAGAAAATGTATAGAGATAACATAGAGCCTAGTAGGTTCTCAACAAGTAAAATATACAATGTTTAATATCAAGAAAACAATATGTTATGACCATAAATGTACATCATTATTAATAATTTTCAAAAAATAAACCATTTTTAAATAAAAACATCCTTTGTTTTATCATAAATGTATTCCACAACTGTAGAAACCATAAATATGTCAATTATGTGAAATAAATAAGGTGATAATAAAAACAATCCTTGGATAGACAAAAAGATAGACATATTAGTAACCATGAAATATATCATCATATGTAAAGATAGTTATAAATTAAAAATAGAAATATTGGGATCCAGCATATGCAAATATATGAAAATCAAAAAAAATATACAAATAGGTATAACATGGATCTAACTGATATTGGGTCACATAATGGTCTATGAATAACAGAATACATCTAGTGTAATTACACTCAATAATGTGAAATGTCCAGTTCTCGATGAACCCAATTTACTCAAAGTGTCATTCTTCTGAAAAAAACTATTTTAAAGCATATCTCATAATTTTAAAATAAATTTTAATAGAAATGAATATTTTATTCCTTTCATGAAAACTAATTTATTTTAAAATCATACATTAAATATTTTCATAAACATTTAATGTATTTTAAAATTCCTTAAAATGGATAGATCTAATAATGAAAGTCAATGTTGATATAAAAAGAAACATTTTTATAGAAAACAATGAAATTTAATAATAAAATCATGTTATTCTAGAATTATAACCTTTATATAGACATACCTACCTCATGAATGAAGAGGAAACACTAAGGAATGATAACACAATGCTATGTGTTCAATCCAATCAAGAGGGGATAAATGGACTACAAGATAATTTTTGGGAACCAAAAGACTGGGGAATCATGTTTAAATATATGATGGATAATAGGGGTGTATAAGAATTTATACCTATATTATAAAATATAATTTCACACAAATTATATCTTTTCCATGTTGTAGTGAAACATAGTCAATGGCACTATGGAAATTTGGGAGTAATGTTTAGACATATTCTCTTTACCTTGGGTGAGGGCAGATCACATCCTTACATCCACTATAAAACCCAACCATTGTTAAGGAAGGTGTTACAATGAATCAAATAACTATTTCATAGGGTTTTCTAAATAAGAATAACCATCTAACAACAACCACTCAAGACCATATTCCATAGTAGCTCCCTTTATACAATAGAGCTTAGGCATTACACCATGACCTCTGCTCCATGCCACAGAGGGTGACAAAAAATGGAATTGACACTAAATTTCAGCTCCCGGTATATAAGATCATGTACTTCATGGAGGTGCATTCTTTTTTAAATTATGGTATAAAATTGAAATGCCTTGACCCCATAAACTCGAAGCTGGATCAATATTTGGTTATATTTTCATGATTACAAGGAATTAAATCCTTAAGAACCAATTAGAATAGTTTTTTTGTAATGTAATATTATATACATGATACTCAGGTTATATTGGGAAAATAAAATAATACACAACACAAAATAAAATGAAATATTTTTCATTCATTACATATTATTCAATGGTTTCATGTTCATGACATGGGAAAAGGAAACATAATAAGGGTGATCTCAAATGCATAATAAGGTAAAAAATAGTTGAATAAATATTGAATCGATGAGAATAATAAAAATAGAAAGTAAAATAATAAATAAAATATGAAATTTCATATAAATAGATAGTGAATATTCATTATGGAATGGTATGAAATAGAAACATATCTCATTTAGTCTCTAAACTTAGAATAGAATGCATACATATAAATCATAATTAAAAAATAAAATGGATAAATAATAATTGAATAAAAATTATGTAAATTATTAATTGTTGGAATCCATGTTTCATATAAACATAGTACTATTACCATTAAGACCATTCAAAAGACAGTTGAGCATATCAGATAAAAACACATCTAATTTGGACAACAAATTCATCTCATGAGACTACTGAGGCATCAATGAGGTATCTATTACTGGGCCCCACCCATATATACCATTCAAAAGAATTCTTCTTGTATAAAATATTATATTTAAATAATTTACATATAAAAATATTCATATTGAATAAAACATATATATTTTTCAATAATTCCTCACTCAATCAATAAATTGTAAAATTAAACACTATATATAATATTGTATATTGTTTATAAATAATAATATCATATTCATGTGAATATTGATTTTTAGGATATATGTAATATTCCATAAAAATGATAATAAAAAAGTGTTTGTTTCTATATAATGTGAAAAATAAAAAATTAAATTGATGTATAAATTTTAATCATTAATCATATTCTTGGGGATAATTATCATTAGACATTTCAATGTGTCCCATATAACTTGGAATCATTTATACAATACTCCACAAAAAAGGAAAAAAATTAATGGAATGTTTTTTTGTATGATGTATATGAAAGACCTGATGATTTAATATATTAAAAGGTTTAGTAGATACACAATGAAAAATAAGTAAATGGTGAATAAGGCATTTATCTCACAAATGTAAATATGAGATGAAAATAACTTACTTTATACTTCCTTTTTGTTGTGTGGTCATTAATCTCATGTATAGGTGTGTAGAAGATAACTTATAATAGAACTATAATTATATTTTATATATAATATTGTATCTTTTTATATTATCTTATTACTTATTTGTTAACAATATTTCAATATTTTAACTATTCCACCTGTTAATTGCCGTGTTTTTTGTGTTTGTTTTGACATGTTACTTATCGTTCTTATTAGTTATAACATTGTTTCATAATATACATAATTTAAACCATGATTTAAATATAATATATATTATAAATATATATATTTATAATAATTCATAATATTTGGATATGGAAATGAAGTTGACTATTCATGGAGGGGGTACGCTATACGTACACATGCCCTATACATTCATTTATTTGTCATATCAAATGAATGAAAAGTAAATGATATATATAAAAAGTATAAATCCAATATAATATTATTTACATAAATGTTTCATAAGTTTAATAATACAATCCTTTATATGTCCTATGTATATTTTGAAGAAATCACTTCACTTTGAGGAGGGAGATATGCCACACATCCACATTTGATGTTATCATATCTACACAAAATAGAAAGAATAATAGTTTGTGTCATATTAAAATTATATAAGAAAAATGAAATTATAAATATTTTAAATATCATATATAAATATTTTTTCCATAATATTTCCCACAATGATATGTGGAAATGGAAAACCAAACAATCATCATTTCGTGAGGTAGTTGTTTGTCATTCACATAAATGGTTGATTAGTTAAGCATTAGATTGATGTGTGTGTGTGTTCCAGTAGAAACATTAAAATAAAAACATATAGTATTTTAATTATACTGATTTATTTATATAATCTATTAGTAATAATATTTTATGTTGTGGGTAACGAAAAAAATGAAGAACATGAGGACGAGTTTTACCTTTTCATTGGGTAACTCATTTTGGATTCCACCAAAGGATATTCTTGGAAATATTCATTCAAAATGTGAGTATTATAGGTTTAGTGGAAGGATGTTAAAAATATATTTGGGAATATATTTGTAAATGAAATAGGATTTATAGTTTTGAGGAAGTGGGGGTACCTTTTTATAGTGGAGAAGGACTAGCATTCTTTTATATTTTTGGAAATGGAATTATACCCATGTTTTCCTATAAATATTGTCCCAATAAATGTTCCAAATATGATAAAAGGTAGTATAGACGAGAAATATGGCCATGAAATGGGGTTTTCAAAACATTCTAACTCATTTCTTCTCTTATATTTATGGATTAGGTCCTTATTAAGATAATTATTCACTTAATAGTTCTAATGAAATTTAATTGCATCCACTAATATTTTTTTCCAAAAACTAAGTTGAATTTTTTAATCATTTTAAATTATGATTATTCAAAATATTGAATATATTTTTACAAATTAAAATCTTATAGTTTGAAGAAATTAATTTCATATTAATCTTGTATATGGGACGATAATACAGGTTTGTCATGTATAAACATTCAAACAATTTCTTGGTTTTTCCAACCAATTTCGTTTTTAAATTAGGTAAAATGAACTAAATTTGAATAACTGATTTAAAATTTAAATAATTAAAATTTAAAACCAATGAAAAATATAACTAATAATTACAAATAAATTAGATAAAAATGATTTATTGAATTAAATTTATATACATTTCATTATTCCCCAAAAAATGAAACATCACTGATAAATACCAAAAATTCACCATGACCTAATTTTGATATTTTCATTTTAAGGATGATGTTTCTTTTTAAATTTTAAATTTATTAATGTTCCAAAAATTATATTGCAAATATTTTTTGCATTATAATGTCTTAAAACTGTTTTTAGAAAAATATTTATTTTTATATGAAATATTGTGTTTGTTCATATCTTATGAATGTCAAATATTTTGGATGAATGTAAAAATATTATAATATATATATATATATATAAATTTACTATATAAAATCATAATAAGTGTTATTAATTGAATGACTATTAAAAACATAACTAAATGTTGTTTTTTCTAAATCAGTTGTGGTTTTTATTGCGAAGCTATCAACAATATTAAATTTATTCTAAAAGGAAATGATGTTAAATTATTATATTGATACATTATTTCATCCTAAAAAACCTCAATATTTTATGGGATATTTATGAAAAAATTTGTTTATTCTCTATTATATAATCTTCTAGTTCCTGTTTTGTGTATTCCAATTTTTTCTTTTTGTAGAGTATCATTACAAGAATATTCATCCAATTCCTTAATACTTTATATCTAATATCATGAATTTGGATGGATTATTCATAGAAAAAAAGGTTTAGGATCCAAATATATCTCATCAGAGGTGAGGAAATGTTTTGGGGAAGTCATGTACTTAAGTAGCATAGATATATGTAATAGATGATCTACCTTTGAGAGATTTGGAGGCATTACTAAATGATAAGAAACAACTTTAACCCTTTTAAGAATATAGAAGGGTGTGATGTACCTTTTAATTAGTTTCCCTTTCATTTAAAACCTTATAAATACCATACATAAATATACATTCAAGATAATAATATTTCCCTCTAGCAACTCTAAATATTTACTATTATTATTGGTATAACAATTTTTTATATATTAATATTCCTAGAAATGAGCCTAAATATCATTTACCACTGTTTTTTTCTTCAACATTTTCTAGACCAAGGAGTTTCTCTTCACAAACATCAACCAAAAAATTTTGAGTGTGAAATATCATAACATATAACTCTTCATACAGTGCCATTAGAATACATGAATTGATGATATTATTATATTAATACTCTACCGAAGGTAGTTATTGATAACAAATACCATGAATGTCGAGTGCGAATGTTCTCAACATATCCCCCACTATTTGAATTGTTCTTTCATATTGTCCATTTATTTGATGATAGTAGTCCGTTCTCGAAATGAAATGAAATGTCAGGATACCTATGAAGAGCATTCAAAAAAATTGATGTAAAATGGGGGTCTTAATAAAAAAAACTTATAGATTTGAAACATGAAGTCTTACAACATCATTATGATATATCCTTAAGAGGTTCTCAAGAGTTGGGTATTACCTTATAGAAAATAAATGTGATGATTTTTTAGTAGATAAAAAATAAACCATATTGAAACACTATTTCTTAAACTCTATGGTAGTCCTATGAAAAAATCTATTTTAATTTCATCCATCTTTTACATAGGATTGTGAAGAAGTTTCATGAATCATTTAGGATTCTTTATCACATCTTTCACTTTTTGAAAAATGAAACACCTGGACACATAATTAACAATTTCTTCCTTCATGGTATCCCATAAAAATTTTTTCTAAATGTTCCTATAGATATATTATTTCTATGGTGTTTATAGAAATCTGATCGCTAGGAATCATCCAACAATTCTCTTTTTATCTTAGAAATAGATATAACACATAGCCTATATCAAAATTTTATAAAACTATATTCACAAAAAAATATTATTTTACATCATTCATAAAATTGATTTTATACTCAATGTCCTCATCATCAGATTGCGTCTTCTATATCCTATATAGAATATAAGGGGTTTCAATCATTAGAAAATGGATTGATGTTCCCCATTACATAGAAATATATATATCCATATTTTCTATGTCCATTAACATATGATCATTCTCAGTCCTCAATTAGGTTAGAACCCAATGATACGTCCTACTCAATGCATCATATAACTTATTTACTCTCTCTGGTGGTAGTATATTTTGATATTATAATCCTACGGTAGATCAAGTAATCACTTATGTGTCATGTTGAGATCATTCTATGAGATGATATATTTTAGGATTTTTTGATCGTTGTATATATCATATCCTTTTATAAAGAGATAATGTATCCATATTTTGAAATATAAGATCACAAAAACAATCTCAAGATAATTCGTTGGACATTCATTTGTAGGTGTCTCCATTTACCATGATTAATATTCAATAATATTATCATTTTAAATTAATAATTATACAAGTACCTTCTTCAATGATTCAATATATATTAAAAACTCATCACTCCTATATGGTAGGGTCAAAATTATAAAATTGAATAATCTTCATTTATGTTCATAAAAGAATTATTCACATTCCTTTGTCCATGAAAACCTAACAACTCTATGTGTTATCTTGTCTAACGAGTTAATCAAATGGAAAATATTATGAATTTTTTTTTATAGTAACCATTCAAACAAATTAAATTAACTTCATATATTAATTATTTTTGTTTTATAACACTCTGCCAATGCCTCTTTCATTGTATGATAACCTAATATTATATCCTTGGAGACCACATAGCCAATAAAATAAACATATTGAATCTATACCTTTTATTTGTTAAATTATCGATATTACTATTCCCTTATACGAGCCTTAAGAATGATCCACATGTGATTCTCAAGGCCTTAATACATTTTTCAATACAATGGAATATCATATATGAATTCCACCAAAAAATAATCAAGATATTCCAATAATACTCTATTAATTAGGTCCATAAAATACAGGGTGCATTAGAAGATCCAAATTTAACTAATTTCAACTCATAATGTTCATACCTAATCCAAAAAGTGTCCTCCATTATGTATTCATTCGTTTATTATAATTAACGATATCCAAAAACATGATCAATATTTTCAAAATATTAGGCTCTTTAGATATGATCAAATAAGTCATTAATGTGATGAAAATTATACTGGTTTGTTATTTTAATTACATTTATTTCCATATAATCAATTCACCAATTCATTGAATCATTATTGTTCTTAACGAATAGGATGGAGGGTCTAAATTATGAAGCACTTGGGTGAATAAATCCCTTATTAACCAAATACTCGACTGGTTTCTTCAAATCCATTTATTCCACAATTCTCATTGTATATGGAGTCTCTGATATTGCCATTTCATTAGGTACTAAATAAATACAATATTTAACTGAAGGATCTAGAGTATTTATATTTAATTCATTAAAAGAACATCATTGTATTTATACACAATAGATACATCATCAATTTAACGATTACCTTATTCATCACATGATCTTGTTTTTTGTTCTTCCCCAAGAATTTTATTCAATAGATTTAATGTTTGTATATCTAGGTGATAAATAGTTTTGGAAAAAGATGTGGGATTCTATATCTTCCTCAAAAATCATAATTTCCATCCTCTTGAAATAAATTTTTGGATCATATTTTTAGATATATTCTATATTAAAGATTATATAAGGTCGAATCTAGGTATGATAACATGGTATTCAATTAAGGAAAATTTATGTTTCATAATTAGTACATCCCAACACATCCTTTTTTCAATGATACCTCTCTTTTGAGTCTTTATTGAAAAATTATTATTAAATTCAATGTGAAATATATAATTTTAATTGAAAATAAAGTAGATATAAAATACTGTGATGATAAAAATTAAAATAAATCATTGGATAAATTTGATGAAAAAATTAATGTACCTATCACCACATCACATTGTACTTATTCCTCCACTGTTTAGATCACGAAAGATAGGTTTTATTGCCTTGTACTTCTCTTTGGTAAATATTATTGGCTCTTATGGAATTTTTTTTTCATAGTTCCCCATATCATTAATTATGTATCAATGAATGGTGGTTTATTTCCTATTCCAATGTTTATCATAGTGAACTCTTTCTCCACACATAAAGATAACTACTATTCCATTCGGGCATTTCTGAGGGAGACTTGTTCCATAGTTTTTACAAGATGGAAATTGATCAAAACTATTATTCTTCCTTAATTCAATCCATTTTTCCTTGTTCTTAAGATACCTCTTTCTCTTTGGTTTACTTTTAATATGTAGGATCCAATGAATTCATTCCACATATGGATATCACATATAAATATTTCTTTATATAATGAAAACGTTTGAGAAACCAGTTCCCTTCAATTATTTATCATAATACCATCAAAGAAGGGTTCATTATTTCTCTTCATTTTGTGTATATAATCAATAGAATTACTAGAAAAACTTCTCAATGAATATTCACAATATGGAAAATATTATTTTTAATTTTTATTTTAGATAATATAATTAATCATCATCTAATTTTTTTTATCATGACGGAAGTATTTTTTATGAATATCCCATTAAAAGTAATCCATTACATGAGTTTTATTTATTCTACCTCCCTAGTATTCTAGATTAATGACCGAAATGTATCAATATATCTTTGGAGATAATATAATTCAACTATAAAAATTTACATTTCACTATATATTAATGCCATAAATACCTTCTTTGTATAGTTAATCCTTTTATCATCTACAATTGGATTATTAGTCCCACTAGATAATGGGGGATTCTGTCACATAAAGCGGTCTATTATAAGATATTATCTCATCGGAATAAGATTCTCCATTTCAGAATGTCTTTTATTTCATAACCTTAATATGATTCCATATAATAATGACAATTATATTTTATCCAATACAAGGTATATTTATTTCTTCAACTGGAAAATTGGAACATTTTTCATGATTATTGATACCATCTGTCCACTTAGGGGCCAATTCTAATTAATGGATTATACTAGATTAGCTCAAAATACCACACTATATAATTTGAAATATATTATAGTTTATGACACATATTCTTTAAAAATAATAGAATATAAAAAATTTGTTACATGGGGGACATATATACTTTTAGATCCTTCAAAATGGATTATAATGAAAATGTGAATTATCCCAAGAGTATCCAACATGACTGTCAAACAAGGTCCATAGTAAAGCCCATTTTTGTGTATGAATTTACACTGATTCATTCTGGACACACCTATCTAGAGTTATTACCCATAGATTTATCTATTCCACAACAACATCAACTTTTTGTATCCATGTAGTGATGTATTTCGTGGAAGGCCTACATAATCTATAACTTACCAAAAATAAAGGATGTTATTTTTCAATTATCTTTAATGTATATATAATTTTTTTATTTACTAATTTTTTTTTTCTAAATCTATATTCTTATGTTTCTGTTAAACATTATCTAATACCAACTGTATCTCCCTGAAACCATAATCGTGGAGATGGTACATTATTTTATTACATTGTCATGATTACAAGGAATAAAACCCTGAAGGACTAATCCATTTATATAATTTGGAATTAAAAATTATATAAATGATACCCATAATACATTTGGAATGTAACATAAAACATGAAACATAAGAAAATGAAACAAACTACATCCTCTAAAACTTATTCAAAATTTTCATCTTCATAACATGGTAAATGGAATCATAATATATTTTAGATCAAATGATTATTAATGTAAATCATAGTGGAAGAAATAATGGATAAATGAGAATAATAAACTTGGTATTATAAATAACTGATAACACAATCCATTTCATGTAACTAGACAATTCAAAAAAAATATGGCATGGAATGAAATGAATACACAAGTCATTTAATCAATAAATGATAATCGGATGCATCCATATATTTTTTAATGAATAAATATCATAGGTAAATTAAAATTGAATATTAATATAAAAAATTCATAATTATTGGATTCCATGATTTCCATGTACATTGAAAATTTCCCCTCAAGACACATGACAATACAGTTTATCATTTTTGGATCAACCCCACCTAATTTGGCCAACTAACTCGTCTCATGAGACTACTGATGCATCAAGGGGAAATCTATAACCAAAACCCACGAGTGTAATACCTATCCAAAATATTGTTCATATATCGAATAACTTATTTGAAAATTTTTCTTATAAAATATCCACATTGAATAAAATATATGAATTTATCAAAACATCCCCCACATAATCAAATAATTGTAAAATTGAACATTTTATGTCAAATGGTATACTGTTTTAGAAATAATAATATCCATTTTATGAGAATATAAATATTTAAGACAAATGTAATGTATAATAAAAATTATCATAATAAAGTGATTCTTCTAAATAATTTAAATAATCAGAAATGAAAAATGATATTGCAAAGGTAATCATTAAAGATACTCTATAGGAAAATAAAATTTATATATTCCAAAGTATCCAATACCACATTGAAAATTTTAAATCAAAATCCAGATAATGGAATAAAATTAAATGATTTTTTTAATATGATTAAGATAAAAGGGTTCATGTTATAATATATCTAATTTGTAATTAGATATAGCACAAAACATATGTAAGGGTGAAATGACATTTATACATATATGTAAAAATTGAGATGAGAATCAATTACCATATCCTTTATTTTTTATGTGAGGTATTTTTCCTTATATAGAGCTATTTTAAACAGGTTAAGAAATTATAATAGAACCATAATCATATTTATGACATCATATTATAACTTCTTATATAGTCTTATTACCTATTTGATAACAATGTTCCATTATTTGTAATATTATGGGTGCTAAATTCCTAGTTTGTTGATAATGTTTTAAATTTTTATTTATTGTTCTCATTAATTATAACGTGGTCTCTTCACATAAATATTTTATAACCTAATGTAAATATAATATATATTCAGTATATATGTATTTATTATATTTTATAAAAATTTCGTGATATGGAATGAAATGATTCATTTATGGAGACAGTAGGTCGTACATACACATTAACGATACATTCATTTATTTGTCTTACTAAATTAATAAAATTTAAATGAAATATATTTATATTATAATTTAATTACTATATTTATTTCAATATGTTTCATAAATATAATAAAACCGCCCTTTATATGTTCCATGTATATTTTGAAAGAATCACATCTCTTTTAGTGCGTGGTTGTCCACACTTCCACAAAACAATGTTATCGTATTACAAAAATTAGACAGATATGGGTATGAATTATATAGAAATTTAAAAAGAAAAAATAAATTATAAATATCATATATATCATATATAAAAAACATTTTTCTCACAATTCCCACCATGAAATATGGTAATGTAAAAACAAACATTCATCTTTTTATTAGGCGGTAGTTCACCATACACATAAATGGTATGTTTGTTACCTATTAGTCGGATATGTGTTTAACTAAACAAATGACCATTTAAATAAAGAATTATTTTATATTTATTATAATTTTGTTATTATTCCGTATTTTAATAAAAATATTTGAGGTGTTGAATAATTAAAATAAAACATAAGACCTTCATAAAGGATGTTAGCTCTTCTTTTGATAACTCCTTTTGGTTGGTACAAGAGGGATCCCTTGGGTGTCTCTCATTCGAAGGTGATGTATTTTGTTTTTGGGTATGGATGATTATGGTCTATATATTAATACAATGGCCTATATAAATACCATAATATGTTTGATGATGTGGGAGGGGTGGGTACCTTTTTATATTGGATGAAGATTGACATTCTATTAAATTATTTGAAAGGGAATTCCACCAATGTTTTCCCAATGATAAGTTGATAAAATAATGTTCCTAATTCGACACAAATAAGTATAGAGTCTTCATATTTACATATAATGTATTTTAGGAAAATATATAGGTCATTTATTTTATTAAGGTTAAGGTTTAGTTCCATGTTAAACTAATTATTCTCTTAATCATTGTAATTAATGTTGATGACATTCAAGATTATTTTTGATAGAGAACTATGATGAAGATATTAGAAATCATAAGATATGATGATTAAAAATACATAATATCTTTTTTAAAATTAAAATAAAATAAGTGGCATAAATTAATTTAAAATAAATCTTGTAGATGAGACAAAAATACATATTTTTTAAGCAAAACTGTTCAAAATCATGTTAATTTTTTATATCAAATTTTAATGTAAAATAGGTTTCAATTATATAAATTTGATTAATTTTTTTATTAGTGATATAATATTACTATAAAAAGAATTAAAATTTTAATTTATCCTTACTAATTATTTACAAAAAAAGATGTTTTGTATTAAAATTTAGTTTTCTTAACTATTCTTAAAAATATGAATGTTCCAAGAAATATACCAAAATTTATACTTAAAATAATCATGATATTTTGGTTTCAAAAATAAAGATATTTTTTACATATAAAATTTATAAATCTTCTAAAATATTTTTTTTAAAATAATATCTCTTATTAATGGTGGTAAAAATCAATTTATAATAATATTTTTTTTATATAAAATATTGCGGTTGTTCTTCTGTTATGACAATCAGAACTGTTTGGATGAATGTACAAAATATTTAATTCAATATATAACATATTATATTACTTTATAAATTCTATAGAAGTGTTAAACATCTATTTAGTGTAAAAATGTGAATAAATACTATTTTTTATATTCGGTGTTGTGTGTATTTCAATGATATCAACAAAATAATATTTATTATAAAAGTGAAATATGTTAAAATATTAGTGTGATAAAAATTCCCTAAGTATTGAAAATTAAATCATTATTTGGTTTATGTGGATGTGTGGGAGTGTTTTGGGGGTTTAGGATGTGATGGAAAGGGAAAAATGGTCATCTAATGCATGTATCATACTTGGGGAATAGTTTTGAATAACTTTGCACCATAACTGAGCATTCCTAGATGAAGGGTACACGATTTGGATGAAACCATGCTATGGGGATGTAAAAATAGTGTTGGATTGTATAATACCATTCCATATAGTTCACATAAGTTTTTAAAAATATGCAGGCACCATAGGTAACTATGAGACTTGGACCCCCCCCCCCCTTGGACATTGGATGGAACATGATTTGCGGATGGTTTGGTAAACCATGAAATCAAACCACATTCTCCATTAAAAGTGTGTTTTTACTATTTTTACCACTTGGTATTTTATGTGTTTCACCATATTTTCTTCCCTATTCTTCTACCAACATCTCTAGTGACAATAAAATGTGTCAAAATCTTTTCAAGGATCAATCTCTTTCATTTAAAATCCATTTAGTGATTCATTGGGTTTGGATCAAAGCTATGAGTAATTTTGACTCTCCCCTTTGTTTTTTATGGATTATGTCTTTTGGATTCATTTTTATTCTTCTAAAACCCTGAAACACTCTTTTTCTAGTGGATATTAGGATGGTGATTCAAAGGTTGTTTGAATTTGAGTCAAAGTCCTTGGTTAAGCATGCATTCACCATCAGGATCGAGGTAGTTGGTCTACATGTTATATCCAATAGATTTTATTTTTTTGTGCATGGGTGTCTATCATATTTGATCCATTTTGCTGACATTGTTTTTAAATTTAATCGGATTTGGTAAAATGTCTGGTAAACTGATTAATTGAAACCATCATGACCCCCTAGATGCATTGAGGTTGATTTATCCGTTTTAATGACATACATGGGGTTTTCCAACATCTACAAATATAGAAAATTGTAATGTTGAGACTAGAGTTGATTTATAATGAAATGGAGCCCAAAAAATATGTTGATTCATTGGTTTGAATTATAAATATATGTTAATAGTTGTTGTCTCTAGTCATTACCATGTACATGAGGTATTATATGAAATAATGTGAAGGGGTTAAATGGAATTAATTGAATGTGTCAAATGGTAATGGGTTTATAATTTAAATTCATAAATGAGTTAATTCATGTGAATTTGTGAATGTGAAAAATAGGATTAATATATGGTAATTGATGAAAATGATAAAAGGGTTATGTAATGAAAAGTTGAAATGGGTTAAATGGTATATGCATTGTAAATGATAAAGGTGATTGTGGTTCATGGCTTGATTTTTCTATATATGTCAAATTAATATGAAATGTGAAATATCTAAATACTAAATATGTATGGTTTTCTAAATGGTTTATATGAAAAATTTATAAATAATCATGCAATCATGTCTTTGTAGTCGTGGGGTATTGGATAAAAGGATATATTCCCATGGGATATGTCATACTAATGATTTAAACCCCACCCCCTTTAATGAACGTTTTGATTAGTAGACTGAGGCTCTCTTACCCAAACAATTTCATTTGTTGAGACTATATGGGTTAAGGATCCATGGTATGTGTAATGTATTTGATGTGAAGTTTTTACAATACTGATATAGAGAACATGAATTATCCCCTTATAGAATGTTATACTATAATTGGTTGGCGTGAAAATGGTGAAAATTTTTAACCCATAGAATAAATGATGAATATTATTTTAGTAATGTTTATTAACAGAAGTCATCCAATTTATATTTATTTATCATGATGTTTATAGTTCATTCATACACTATCTATTTGGATTGGATTTTTTTAAACACCCTTATTGGTGGCCTAATGAGTTTTAGTCCCACCCCACATGGCCTTCCTTTGGGTACTATGGAGGACATTATAGTTGTAGGTTTGGATAAAGAGAAGGGACCTACTCTAGTGGGTTGATTAGGCATGGGATGTGCATGGATAAAAGATCTAGACTCGGTGTATGGTCAAATTTTGGGAGGTAGTCTGATTTTATTCTTTTAGGTTTTCTATCACTTCACGTTCTATGTCATTAAATGGCA
The DNA here is from genome assembly GCA_963277665.1 of Viscum album. NCBI lineage: Eukaryota > Viridiplantae > Streptophyta > Magnoliopsida > Santalales > Viscaceae > Viscum > Viscum album. The sequence continues at coordinate 375,081,012 of OY728166.1, read as the reverse complement.
TATTTTCTATTTCGTTGTGTTCTTGTCCCCATTTTTAGGAAGTGGTTGTTAATGCATGTTTGGTTGTTTTCATTTATTATTTCCATTATTTTAAATTTCTATCTGTCATAGATTAATCAGAAAAATATGGTATTGTATCCCTAGTTATTCTACTATACCCTCTCATATGGTCACAAATTTCTAATTTATGGGAAGGCATGGCAAAGTCATTTAGAGACCCATCCTAGGGCACCGATTTACATACTACTGGGTTGGGGACTATATAAAGATGTACTAGATTGTTTCCTTTATATATTATTATTATTTGGGAATGGTATATGATATATTAGGATGTCTCATGTCTGGGATATGACCTTATTCGCGGTATTAGATCACTCATGTTTGAGGGAAATCCCAAGTTCCAATGGTGGGATTACTATTTATGGTGTGTGTTGTTATGATCGATTGTTGTTTTAGCTTTTGGTTATGAACATGTTGTGTGGTGTAAATTTTTTATTTTTTATTTCTCCTATAAAAAGTTGAATGGTGTTGTGAATTAATGTACCATTTTTGGAACCTAGGGATATATGGTTCATGCATCCTTGTAGGAACACAAGGGGACGATATGTGAGACATGAGGGATAAACTAGATTTAATTTCCATAAAATATCTGTTAGAAGTGGTGTCTTATAAAGACGATTAAAATGGATAAATGGAAGTAAATGTGAATGAATGGGTAAATAAATAGTTCATAATAATGTTTCATAAATTCTTTTATTTTTTAATGACATAGAAATACAGATTAGTATCTTAAATAAGAGAAATTTATGTTGTGAGACTAAAAACGGTAACATAATGTTTAGTGAAAATACATTAAGGTGTCTGAGATAATCTAACCCATGTTGACCATGACCCATGGTAAGAAAAGATAGGGGTATCTTTATGGATGAAATTATATTTACTAGAACATTTTTTGTAGAATGAGTTGTTCATGCATTTTAGAGAGAATTATTTGGTGATGAATGTGTTTGTTTTTTGTTATGTGTTCTGAGATGTGTGTTAGACATCATAGAGAAATGCCACCATGATGACAGGATCCAATTGGGTTACATGAGTATATCACAAAGAATTCTCATCAATAGGTGGGGTAATAAATAATATTTGTTTAGGATAATATAGACGATGAGAAGTTCCATGAGAATATTTGTCATTTATACATATGATAGAATGATACCTAGGGTTTAGTGACAAGTATGATTTATCTGACCAAAGAGTTTAAAATGAATCACTCTCAAACATATTTCAAATAGGTTGGTCCTAAGGGCACATAGTTCTTGATAGAGTACATCTAGATAATATTGTGTCATTTATAGACTATTGCTGGAAAGAGATTCAATAAGGCAACTTATATGTTCTGAGACCAGCGAAGCTTTGGTGGGATATTCTGGTTCATATACCGTAGTTTGATGGTATGATATATGAGTAATTTAAGGATAAACTAATAAAACACTTCTATCCAGGGAAAATGAGACAAGAGAAGGTTGTTGAGTTTATAATGTTGACCTGAGGGACTATGTCAGTGATGGATATTGATGGATTCTTCATATACTTGTGATGTTTTTTCCTATCATTGGGAGAGGATTAGTTTTCTATGTAATGAAATTTCATGACTAGACTTAAACATGAGATCATGTCCAAGGTTAATATCTTTCATTTAAATATATTTTCATAGGTGGTGGGCCATTACATCATTTCAAAAGGTTACCTAAGGGTGGATTATTGTGGTCACCATGTGGTCCTTGTTGTACTATTAAATGGTTCAAATTTTGTGGGCAGCATTTGTATCTTTGGGATTATACACCAGAAATGTTTCATGAAAATTTGTTAGACTTGGGGACCATGATCTCATGGGTGGTGACCTGGTGTTTTTCGATCAGTGTTGAAGGCCAGAGAACATGTATGGTCAGTACCCCTGACAACTGGTTATGTTAAATGAGTTTGAAATAATGAGGCATATCAAGATGTTTTGTAAGAACCCCCAAAATTCTTTAACTGGTTGTGGTTCGAGGATGATACAGAGTGTAGGAATGGATTCTATCACCCTATATATGGTAGGATGTCGAGTTACATTAGATATATTGATGGTGTAGTTGGATATAGTACTCATAGATAGGAGTGCCCGTATCATCAGGGTAATATGGTACTAGGAACATAGACCGGAGATGAGGATGGATTGGAAGGTTAGCTTCACTAAGTTCTTTCATAACATGGTGATGGCTTCATTGGATCATAGGCTATTCTAAGTACTCTTTTTACAGATTCCATGGTTTCTATTGCTTTATTAGACATTTTTTCCTCAAATTATTATGTATATACATATTTTGTTAGTGTGTTGGGCCAAGTGTTGTAAGATATATGTGGATTTATTTTTATTGACACACCATTAGGGGTGAAATCGGAAAATATTATACAATTTTAGAGGTGTACAATTATGGTTGTTGGTAAATAGCTTGTATGGGATTTTGTTATGTTGGTGATGTTAGACTTTGATCTGATTTTGGAAATGGATTGGATAGTGTTGTGACAAACCCATATTCTGTTTTAACTCTATAGGGAAATGTTCATGTCCCTAGGGGGGTACGTTTAACCACCATGGGGGATGATATTTCTGAGAAGGCCTGGCGGGGTGATTAAGTTAATAGTTGAGTGAACTTACAACCCAAGGGGCTAGTATTATGATAGGTGTTGGGGAAGTAGATCAGTATGTATTCCCCACTACAGTGGATGAGTTTTCAGATGTGTTTTTAGTACTTCTCTATTTTGTCAAATGAGACAAATTTTCAGTTCGTGATAGAGTCAATATCAAGGGGAATCCAAATTGTATTATGCTGTATATAATGGAATCAGAAGAACTCCAGGAGCATAAAACTCAGTTGGAGTTATTAGATAGAAAGTGGGTTTTCACCTAAGTATATAACCTTAGTGATCTATAGTGATTTTTTCTAATATGGATGATGGTTCCTTGAGGTTATGTGTTAATTATAGTAGACTAAATGCATTTAAGGTTAATAACTAATACTCACATCCTTGAATCGATGAATTTTGTGACCATTTGAGATGTTCATTACTGGTCTGTAAGATTGATTTTGTAGGGTATCACCAATTGAAATAAATTCCTTCTAGTATAACACAAACTAACTTTATTATCTGGTATGGATTGTATTAGTTTGTTGTGATTCCATTCAGGTTGACCAATTAAACAGTAGAATTTATGTCCCTAATTAACTGAATTATTCAACCTTACCTGGATCATTTCACAGTTCTCTTTGTTGATGACATCTTGGGGTACACAAATACTCATGAAGATCATTCCAAGCACATTGACATCGTCCTGATTACAGTAAGGAGAATATTATATATGCCATGATATCTAAATTTCATTTCTATATTGAAAAGAATAATTTCAATGGTCAAATAAACTTAGAGGAAGTTATGTTAGTGGACCCTAAGAATGTGAACGTTTTTGAATCTTGGGATTATCCCAATAATGTTTCTGATGTCTTATGTTTTATGGGTTTAGTAGGCTATTAAAAAATGATCATCAATACTTTTCCTATTTGGAAACACCCATTAGTGATCGACCAATAACGATACAATGTTTTCAATTACTGGTGTGTGAGAGAATTCCTTATAGGAGTTAAATAATCGGTTGACAACTACACCGATTATGATCATATACTATCAGGTTTATATGTATGACATTTCTTTGTGATTCATAAAGTGTTTGGTGGGGGAAAGTGTTTATTTAGAATGATTAGGTTGTTGCATATGACTCAAAAAAGTTGATTCCTAATTAACGAAATTACCATATGAAAAATTTTGAATTGGAAATGATTGTTTAGGAGTAATATTATTGGAGTCATTACATGTTGTGAGATAGGTTAAATGTGAAAACCAATCATAAAAATATTATTTATAACTTCTCAAAATTTTATTTTGATATTCAACATCAAATATGGGTTTAATAAATGAAATATTTTGATATTGAACAGATGGACACACCGATAAAGGGGAATTGTGTTGCATATTCGTTGAGTAGTATAACTCAAAACCAGGTTGTTTAAGAAATAATTTCTAAGTGGAGGATGATTGAATTCTATTAGAAAATGCACATATAGGTTTAGGATGGGAAAGGAAATATGACCCTTGAAACTTTGGAGGTTGATTCCACCATTCTAATTCAAATCAATTAGTGGTAGTATAGGGATCTTGACTGTTTGGCTTTGATGGTAAATCATGAAGATGAAGAGCCACCTTTTGGTTGGAGGATTGGTGGTGATGAGATGATATATGTTTACAGAAATGTCATCATTCATATATATATTTGTGAAGTGATGATTCGTGGGTTCCATTCCACAAAGTGGGTACTGTATCCTGGATTGAGTAAATTATATTAGGATCATCATCAGCTATATTTGTGGCAAGGGGTGAAGAATAAATTGCATGTTCCATGATGCGATTTTATACCAGTCAAAAGGTGAAGGAAAATAATTATCAAATCGTTCGGTAATTATAGCCTTATTAAATTATGGAATGGAAATGGGAAGATATGAAAATGGATTACATTGTAGGTAAACTGAGTAAGAGATGGAATAACGATGTGATTTAGGTAGTTATGAATTTTTTTCCAATGGTAAAACATTTCTTATTGATTTGAGAGACCATAAACATTGATCATTTGGATGAGTATTTTGTTCAGGAGAGAGTATGAATTAATGGGGTTCCATGAATGTTGTTTCTTATCATCATCCACGTTTTACTTCCTTTTTCTAGTATAGGTTACAAATAGAATAGGGAACCAAGGTCTTTTTTAGTACTACTTACCACCCTCAGATGTATTTGAATTCATGGAATAATATTCAGGTGAAAAAGGATATTTGGAGGGATTTTCCATTTATAGTGGAGTATTTTAGGATAAACAGTTATCACATTTTGCGTTTTCCTATAATAACAGTTACAAGGTAATGTGTCGTATAGAACCATATGCGGTTCTATACATGGGGACTCGTAGGTCCCTTTTATATTGGATGGAGGATGGGGAGTTATATTTTTTGGGTCTAAGCCTCATGTATGAGACATCCATTACAGTTCAGTTAATCCAGAAGCAGATGGCTAAAACTCAGAGTTGGTAGAAGTCATATATTGATGAGCATTGATGACCTCTTGAGTGTTTAGGAGTAAGTAATGCATTTCATATGGTGTATCCATGGTTGGTCACCATTTAATTCAGAAAAAACGTAAAGTTGGTGCCAAGGTATGTGGGGTAATTTTGGATTGTGAAATATATCGGATGAGTAACATACTTATTAGATCATCCATAGTGGTATAGCGGTATGCACAATAATTTTCATGTTTTATAGATTTAGTAGTATTATCCTCACAATTCTAATTGGGTTGATATTAATGATGGGTATCTTGAGGATTATTATTCATTTTAGGAGAATAAAATTTGTATTGTATAATATATAGAAAAATATATATCATGAAATATAGTGCACATGGATTATGTTTTTTGGTAGTAATGTAATGTTCATGATAAAACCTAGGAGATGGAGAAAAATATATGATCTCAATGGGATGATCTAATTTCATTGGAAACTCAGTGATACATGGGAAGAGAGGATCAAGTATGATCCATTATATGTTTGGGAGGTTTCACGATCATGGAAATTAGAGAGGTATGTTATTTTTTATATTTTAGTTTAAATACCATAATTATTTTTAATGAAATATTTATTGGGTTTATGAGTAGGTTTGGGGGTGTTATAGGGGATTGATACATGATGGAAAAGAAAAAATGGCCATCCAGTACATTTTTCATGATAAAAACATGGTTAGAAATAGACATGATCCCTAACCATGCATGTCTGGAGGATAGACTCACACTTTGGATGAAACCATTAAAGGGGGAAGTATAAACCTTGTGGAATTATAAAAATACATTCCACATGGTTGGAACCTATTTTTTCAATCTGTGTGAGCTCCCTAGTTATCTTTGTGACTTTGAGCCCTCTTGGAAAGAGGCTGGCGCACAGTTGGTGCATGGTTTGGTAGATCATGTGGCCAATCATTGCACTAATTAAAAGTGTATTTGTAACATTCCCCCCAATTAATTTATGTTTTTATAAATATTGTATTTACCATTATTCTATAAACAAAACTAGTGACCAACCAACATGAACATGTTTTCCCATGGATCTATTTCCTTTGTATCTAAGTAGTTTCAAGTGTTGTTTGGTTCAGATCAAAGCACTATAGATTTCTAACACTCCTATTTGATCTTTTTTTAGGATTGTAGCTTGTGAATTATTTATCCTAATATTGACGCCCTAAAACCATATTTCTCCAGCATATATAATGATTGGGATTCATATGTTGTTGGAATCATTGTCAAAGGTCATTTTTACTCATGATTTCACATTAAAAATCGCGGAAGGTGGTCCTAAATTTATATCCCATAGTATTGAAGTTGATATGTGCCTATGTGGTTGTGTTATTTGATATCTATTGGTAATATTTTTATTGATCTCATATAAAATGTTAATTTTATTACCAAATGATAAATAAAATCCATCATGTTACGTGTGGGATGCATTGAGGTTTATTAGACTTGTTTATCGACACCCAGGGGGTGTGCCAACAATCCCGAACATGGAATACGGTAATATTTATCCAAGATTTGTTTTATACTAAAATGGATCCCATTATAAAAATGATGACATTTTGGTTTTAATTATAAATAATAAATATTTTTGTCTAGTAATTGGAATTGAAATAATGGATTTTCTTGGCATAATTAGAAATGGTTAAATGAAATTAAGTTTTTTTTAAAATGGCTAATGATTTTGTAATTGAAATTATTAAATGGGTTAATGCATACGAATTATGAATATGTAAGAAGGCGATTAATTTATTGAAATTATTGAATATTTTAAATGGATTTGGGAATGAAAAAGTGAAATGAGTTAAATAGTACAAAAAATGTAAATGTTAATTGTTCTAATGGGTTGAGTATTGATGTGGATTAATATGTTTAATGGATTTGAAAAGTAAAAATATTATGTATTGAAGTTGTATGTTTTTTGAAATGGTATATGTGGTAAATGGATAATTAAGAATGTGAACATGGATTATTATCTTTGTGGTATTGGACCTGAGGATCTACACCCATGGGTTGAGGTTAGACTAAGGTCTTAAACCCAACCGCTTTTAATGCATAGGATTTTTTGAGGACTAAGGCTCTTTTACCCTAATGGTTGTGTTTGATGAGACAAAATTGAATATAGATACATGTTACGTTTGACATAATTGTTGTGAAACATACACCATAGTGAGATAAGGAAATTTACATATCCCCTTATGTATTGTTTTCATTAATGGAATTGGATGGTGAAAAAATTAGGAAAATTCCAAACCCATGGAATAAATGATTAAAACGATTTAACTGAAAATTATTAACAAATGGGACTAAGTTTACTTTTACTTATGTTTTTTATAATAAAATTCATAAAATTTATATTTAGACTAAATTTTTTTATACACCATTGGTTATGGTCTAATAAATTATAGTCACACACTACATGATCCACGTTTGGATACCTAAGCACACACTATGGATTCATTTATGGAAAACAGAAAGGGAAGGTGGTAGTGGATGGATTGCGAATGAGTTATAAATGGGTAAGGGATCGATAGTCTATTTGAAGACCATTTTGTGATTTTTTCTGTTCATTATTTTTTTCATATCACTTCACATTGTATTACATCACCTAACATATTTACTATTTGGTTGTGGGCTCTTCTTTAGTTTTGGTATATGATTGTTAGTACATATATTTTTGTAATTGGATATTGTTTCCTTTATTCCCCATTGTTATCTCTCATGTCTTACTCTAATAAATTAAGTTTGATATCTCCATTTGTTTTGTATACCCTCACTACTAGTCGGAATGCTCTGGTATATGGGGATGTGCGCCAATGTTCATGTACTGACCTATCCTTGGGAACTTGTTTAATGGATTTGGGGTTGGGGAAATTAAATGATACCCTATTACATAGAAAGCCTTCCAACTATAATATTATCCTCCAATACGATGATGTCCATACCTTCTATGACTATGACCCCACCATAAAAACATGTAAACTCAATATCACCAACAAAAAATATATGAATCACAGTACCAACTCATAATATTAAAATTATTCATACCCAAATATGGATGGGGCACAATTATCAAATTAATTTAAATAATCTATTTTAAATAAAATCTATGATTTTTTATTGACACATATATACAACTATATTATCACCCAATATATTTTCAACAATTATTAAATGAAATTAATAACAGATAACGATAAAACAATTCTCTAAAAATAATTTTATTAAAAAATTAATTTTTATATTTATAAGCTACTTTTATATTACATTGAAATTTTATTAGCCTATGTTGATTCTAATTTTATATTTTTAACATATTTTTTTTATAATTTTGAATTTTCTTATCGAAAATATAAAATACTGGGAAAAAAATCATGTTTCATTGGTAAAAAACAATATTCGAAAATATAAAAAAAATTATAAAAGTATTTAAAAATGATTAAAATATGCTGAAAAAAGTGTTTTGGGGAATTTATACACCATAGATTACTCTGAAATAAATTATTCAAATAATTTGGAACTATTTAAACTTGAATAATTTCATTCCATTAGTAATATATAATTCTTATCCATAATAGTTCCCTTTTCAATTATAAAAATGAAACATTTACACCCATTCATACAACACTAATTTCATAATATTACATCATGGAATAAAGAAATATGTATCCTCACATCATTCTTTATCAATTTATTAACACTCTAATATTATTTAGTTATCATAAACCTTTATTTATTATGATAATTCAAATGATTGTTCATGGTTCAAATAATATTATTACTTAATCTATATGAATACATTTTAAATGTTCACATCCAAGCATGTCCAGAATATAGTATAAAAATAACCATAGTGTCATTGGAATAATAATGTTTTATTATATTAATGTATCAATATTTATTTATTTATTTACATAATATTAAAAATGTACAATAATGCTGATCTTGTATATGTATGAACTGCTTCCTCCAAACAATAACATCTTCTCTTTTTCATCACCACATTTCATGATTGATTACACCGGTATATTTGGTGAATTAATATTCAAAATGACTCACATGTATAATAATTATATTATAATTTTTCATATAAATCTATTATATAAATTCCTTGATAAATTCAATCATTTATCATGTGTATGGTAGGCTAGAACCTCCAAAAATGAATTTTCTTTTTCATCACCACCTTTATAAATGATTTTAAAATTAATTTAATGTATTTATGGTGTTTTTATTCCATTTTAATATTATTTTTTATTCTTATTATCATTATATAACATTATACGATGTCCTCTTATGATTATAATTGATTGGAGACTAATTCTTAAAAAATATTGTAATATTCACATCATTGAAATGATTATTCGTACTATTTTGATTAATTTCACTGATAATATTCCAATTCCTTTCTCAAGGTTTCATTTATAAATAACATAATACACTAGATTTGGTCATAAAATTATTTAGAATAATTAAAAATCCCATAACTAGTGAAAGACTTAACATAAATTAAAAACATTATACATGGATAATCACAAAATTATAAGCATGGTTACTTTTTGAAAGAATCAAAATCATAAAAATATTTTGAAATATTTTATAATAATTTTTTAAGGATAAAAAATTATTGTACCTATATCTACAAGGAGTTCAGAATGAGGCATATAGTAACGGTCATTTTCATGTACCACATAATGTTAAATTCATGATCATCACACCTTTTTCAGAGTTATTACTATTTGGTACATCTATGCTATTACCACATCCACTCATTGTATCCCAACAAGGATATAATAAAAACAAAAATCAAATAATATATGTTTCAAAAAATATATATCTTGTTCTTTTATAATTATTATAACTATCTATCATGGGGATTTTTTTAACTAATATATGTTTTCCAATATCTTTTCCCCGAGAATTCTACTAAAAATATTTTGATATCAACTATACCAACACCAAATCATGTTACCTATCTTTATAGTCTACATTATTAAATTTGAAAAATATATAATGTATGTTATATTAATGTTCCAAATATTGTAGTAGTATTAGTAAACAAGATACATTCTTGAAATCTATATTATATTTAAAAACAAAATACAAAAAATGTTTTCTTTGTAAACTTCATTATTCCCCTTAGAAAATGCATACATATCAATCATATAACACATCTTGGTATTCTGGGAAAATAATACACATGAAAGGGGTGAGATCACATGCTTTTTAAGGGTATTATTATAACATAAGTGACAAAATAACTACATTTGATACATGATTGTTTTATTTTATTTTAGGTACAATTAATATTTGAGATATTTTTTGGAGGTTTATAGGTTTTCTGGAATAAATTGGAGGGTGTTTTGGAGGTTCAATGATTGAGAATGGTTATTAAAATCTATGAAATACCTCTAAGAAGTAGTGATACTGGAAGAGTGGGCATAGGGAAGACACATGGTTAGGCACCCAATTTCCCGAAACAATACAGATTCCATGAAAAACTATGCAGCACTGAAAATTGAGGAATTTCATGGTTGTTTAATGGTTTTTATAACTATGTTATCCAACTGTTCATGGTGTGGTTTAAGGTAGTGGATTGTGCATGGTTATTTCATGGATTGACATATTTTTTTACATAACCACGAACCATTAATTTTTTGATCCGAATATCATTGAGGTAATATAATTTACCTCATAATCCACTAATTCCCACTTAATATAGCTAGACGTCAAATTAATCTTCCTCCCAATACATTAGATACAAGTCCTTTCTATATATGAGTGATTCACTGGAAAATCATGGTGTGTTAGAGTCGCTGATTTATCGGATTGTATGTGTTCTTCATCATTATATATAGATATATAATTATTCAATCTCTGAAAAGAATGGGTATAATTTATTAGATATTGATCCATTTGGTGTTATTTCAATGATTATGGTGTATAATAGGTTTTACTTAAGGTTATGAGATCTATGGATGAATAGAGTGGTTTCAAGTGGTGTTTTAAAGTTGTTATGTCATTATTTTCTTCACCAATGTTTTTGAGGTATGTGGATTATTCACAAGCTCATATTCATTTAATAATGGAGTATTTATTTCAAATTAATTTAATTAATTAAAATTTTCTGAAAATAGTTCATGATTTCATGTCAATTCTCTTTTGAAATATGGTTTTTTAAAACAAGATAATTGGATGATTTTTTAGATAACCTTTGTTTATAATTTTAAAATGTTTATTTTTACATTATGTATAGATGATGATAGTATAGAATTTGTTGAGATGATTTTAATGAAATTGGTTTATATAATTTGGGAATAAAGGTTGAGAAAGTGATGAATGAGATGGATATTGGTCATGATATACAACTATAAAAGGGAAGGAGTATGGATATAATATTCTACAATAAATGGTAACATGAATATTTTGTTAGTCTACGTTGTGTATGTTTGTGTACATGTAAAAGATTAGTCTAAATAAAAAATAAAAAATTCTTAACTTATTCTACAATGGATTAATTGACTAAATGTTTTAATTGTTCATTTTATTTCAATCCTTGGATGCCTATTTTGGTTGTATATAAACTGTATTAAAATGAATTTAGAACATATTATATAAAATTTTAAACTAGTTAAATCTCATTTGTATGATTCGGGAATTCATTGTGGAAATCTAACTAATTTTTATACTCACCCCCTTCTTTTGGACTTTGGTTTGTTGGATGATGTTATATATTGAGACATATGTAATGTTAAGATATCCCAGTTCATTAGTGATATTTCTATATATCGTGGTATTTTATAAGGTTTAGGAGTATAGATCATGTTGAAATTTACTATGGTTATGTAATTTAAGTATTTTAGTTTTTTTGGTATTGTTTTTAAAATTTTACTTGGATATGTTTTTTTGATTGGATATAAAATAATATGAATTTTCTTGTACTCATGCATCATACAGGGGTATTTTTGGTTACTTTTGTAAACTATTGTCAAATTTTATTTAAATGTAATATCATTCACTGATTTTTTATGAAGCACTTGTCATATATTATCAACCATTAGTGTCTTTGGTATGTTACCAAAGGCCAGTAACACCCTCCAAATCTTCCCAAGCCAATGGTTAAGGAGGGAAATGTTTGAAATGGTATCATATTGTTCGAAATATAATATGGGATTAGTGTTAGTCTGCCTATTAGAATGGTATAATGTAGTATGATTATCATAACATGAAATATATATTATAAAAAGGTGTGTCTAAACTATTTATGTAGATCCTTATGTTAATGAAGAGTATGGGTACTTGGCAATTTAATGAAAATTCTAAGGGAGGTCACCTCACCATCAGGGGTTTATCAAGTTAGAATAGAATGATGTTAATTGATACTAATGACTACCCTCTAGTAGTGTGTAACTCATTTTGATTAATGACTTCTGATTTGGTGAAATGGTGTTGATTTTTGAATATAAGTGAAAATGGTTTGATATTGAAAATAACGGTGACTTTTAGAAAAAATCAAAAAATAGAAATGTTGAATTTTGGAATGATTTGTTATTATATGTGTGACGTGATAAAATTTGAATATCTAATCCTTCAGTTTCGAGGGGATGCAACTAAATAGTGTTTTTTTTGTTATAGAAAATAGAACTAGGTAGGCACTCCAGGAACCCACTAGGAGAGTCTACTATGAAAGTGGTTCCACCTGATCCATATGTAAACCATTAGTTGGATCATAGTGTTTTCCATCATTTTTAATTCATTTATAGATATAAAATAATTGATGAAACATTGATAGTGAATCCTTCAGTTCATTTTTTAAATTCAAACCCATCCAATTTTTTGGTTTTTCTAAATAGAAAAAATAATATCTGTGGATAAATAAGATGAATCAAATATTAAATATAATCAAAACACTCTATATATTGACTGTTAATATGGAATGTATATTCTGGAATAACTTTCATGCCAATGGTTGGATACAGATATTCAAGCTAAAATGTTCTAATTCTTGACAATGGAGGATTTTGAATAATTTTTTAAGAAATTAATCTATTCTCTAACATTTAGGATTTCAAGAATAAATGTGTTCTTATGTTTGAATAAAGGTCAGACCATACTGATAGAGTATGATAATAAAATTATGAGTTTCTCTATCATTGAAAATAATGTTGCTACATGTGCATCCATGAAATAATTTTTTATGAATCATAGTTGAGGCTAGAGATTCAATTAAATATTTCAATTCTTTTTATATCAAATTATACAAAAATGATAGATAATGTAATTGTGGAATAAAGGGAAAAATCTGGAAATACATGTGGAGGGAGCACGTTGATAACAATAAGATCATCAAAGAAAAATAAATTTGGGAATACGTTAAAGAGGGATACATGTTTCCAAGGAGGTGGTATGACACAACATCAGATGTAGGGGTCAGTAATTATTCAACCTAAACCAAGGGGAAATTTTGATTGTTTTCAATGGGGTTATTGTAATCACATGAAATGACATTGTATGAAACCACCATGATCATTTCACATTAGTATCTGTATGGTACATATTCATTGTTATTATCATATTGATCCAAGGATGGATGATAAAAAAATATCTCATGATTCTCAGGTGTCATAGGCTTTGATCATATGAGTGTAGTAGAATAAATCCTTTCAATTATATCAAGCCAACCATGATGATACTATGCATAATATGACTCCATGACCATTGAAATCAAAAAATTATAATAAATTGAAACTTATGGTGATTAATAAATTATAAGGAGCTGAGTAAGTGACCTTGGATGATCAATCAAGACCATCGATGCCGAGAGGTATTATTTGTTTGAATTATACCATTATACAAGACTTTATTGATATAGGTGTGTCCCATATTTTTATTTCTATTTTTTTTGTCGATATCTGGGTTTTCATATTGATAATATAACATCTATATTGAAACATAAAACTATTATTTCTTAAATATTATATTTATCCTTTTGTGAAAATAATTTTCTACAACTATCAATGGAGATAAAATGATATGTGGATTCCCATTGCTTAAAATGGATGACTGTCTGTTAATCTTATGTACTTATAAGTTTAAAATATTCAAATCTCACATCGATTATTATACCTAAAGGGTTATACTTAAAATTATTGATGGAATAAATAATATCTTTATATGAGATCAGAATGAAAATGAATGTAGAGAATGATTGATGGCACAAGCAGTTGGAACTATCTTGTACCAGTTTGCAGCCTTGAATTTCAAATATGTGGTGAGATAGAGAATGGTGGTTTAATAACAATTTTAGAGAAATTGAAAAAAAAATTCAATTTGAAATATTTTGGGTTCTATCCAATGATAAGTATAGATTATGATTGATCTTCTACTGGGGACCATTCTTATTTTCCATCCATATTATTAATTAGAACCAAATGAATTGATATAATTAAATTAAATATATGAAGAGTTGGAAAAAAATTGTTTATTCAACCAAGTACATCTCTAAGGGAACCATTTTTTCTTTTTCTGAAAATGTTAGACAGAACAATTAGACGTAGTATATATTTTTATAATATAAACGATGTTATGATAAATAATAAGTATCTCCTTATATGAATTGATTATTTGTTTTATTGATTCCTAGGATTCCAGTGATTCTATGATTTTATTTGTGTTTAGGATATCAAAAAATTGTGGGATTGGAATAAGGATATTTTGAAGACAGATTTCATGAATAGATATGTCCATTGTGAGTATATGTTTATTCTAATCGGTCTTAAAAATACAACAAAAACTATTTGTAATTGATGAAGTGGATATTTCATAGGTGTATAGATTTATTTAAGCTGGTTTTTGGATAAAATAATAGTTTTTTATTGGAAAAAGGATGATCATGAGAAACAATTGGAGATAGTGTTGGGTATCATTTAGGGTCATTATATATATTCTATACATTCAACATGTGATTTTTGAAGTAATAGGTACATTTTATTGTCTATGTTATCTCTCAAAAATTTTCTTACATGGATCCAGAAAGGATAGAGGTCGAGATGTCATTAAACCCACCATCGAATTTCATTGAGATACATACTTATCATGTCTTAGCTAGTTATCATCAATGTTTTATTTGTGGATTTTCACAAGTAGCATCACTAATGAATTCATTGGTAAGGAAAATTGTTCTATTCCAATGGACTGATGTCTTTTAGATGTATTTTCAAGATTATAATATTCATCTTACATCTTCATCGATCTTGATTTTTATATAATCATGGAATGTCTATGTGATGTATCGTGATTCTTTGGGATCTATGTTGAGTTTTGTTCTCATGTAGGGAGATGAAGTTACTTATTATAGATCAGAATGATATCATCTTCATGACATAAACTATGAAATACATGATTTTGAATTGGCATTTATGGTTCATTAATTACAGTAATGAAATAATTACCACTTTGGTGATAAATTCAAAGTGTATATGGATCATAATATTTGTAATAACATTTTATCTCAAATATATTTGAATCAAAGGCAAAGATGTTTGATGGTGTATCTTCTAATGTTTAAATTTGACTTATGTCATAAACCGGGTTAGGGAATATCTATGGAATATGAATTAAGAATAAATTTATATATTGAGTGTTTAAAGAGGATTGAGATTAAAAAAAACTAGTGAGAGTGATAGCTGACCTGTACTTGGAATGTGAAGATTGAGGTAATATGGTAGTTTTATTTTTAGTTTTTTTGTTTTATTTTTGTTTATATTGTTAAATAAAAATTGATTCTGATTCTAAATGTTTTTCATTCAATTAAAAACTCAATGTTTGGAGTCTTTGATTGGTGAAACCAAAACATACTTTATCTTTTTTGTTTTGAGATTTAATGGGCATACATTAGTCTTCTGTATTACTACTTATTAATTCTTATCCCGATTACAAATGGGATGTTATCCTATAATAAAAATTATTTATAAGGAATTAAAATAATCATTTTTGTGTGATGGCATGAATTGGAATGTGGATGATTATTAATTTAAATACCTCTCCTTTCATAATTTTACAGAATATTACCTATATCAAGGGGGTTTTATGTAGTACATACCTATTCTTATTTGGAAATTATAGTAGATAAGTATGTATTTAGTAATCGTTATACCATTTATTGTAGGTAAGAATCATTCCATATGGTAATGGTGGATCAACATACATATTCATCCCATTTCATACCTATTCATGAATTGATTACATTGAAAGACTTCTTACAAATCTATATTTGAGAAGTGGTAAAATGTAATAGAGTTCTATTTTCGATAGCATCAGACCGAGATCTAAGATTTATGCCTCATTTTAGGAAGCCCATAAAACAATCACATCGGAATTATTTAACTATTATCATGGTGTATCATCCTTAATTAGATGGAAAACGAAAATCATAATTAAAAAATGTTGGAATACATTCTTAGGGATTGTGTAATAGAGTTTGGGGGATCATGGTAAGATCAAATATCATTATAATAATTCTCATATAGTAATAATTATCATTCCTTGATACATATGATTTATTTGGATTCATTGTATTGGTGTATTTATGGATCTCCAAAGTTTTTTGTTGAAACCGGTTAGGCATCACTAGTTGGAAAGAGACTTTTTCAAGACAACATAGAGATAATTCAGTTGATTAGAAATATGGTGGATATGGCTCAATGTCATTAATAAATCATATTTAGATCATCATCGACTACAATTATCATTTTAGGTGAGTGATCATGCATTATTTATAATATATACAAGGATTGTACATCATCACTTTTGGAATATGGTAAATTTATCTCAATGATACATAGGACCTTTTGAGATACGTTATTGGGTTGGTGATGTGGAATATTACATTTCTTCTCCACTATTGTTTAGTTTAGTGCATATTTTCATTCATTAATATAAATTGAGAAATTATAAACCTTATCCTTACCATGTGATTCGATGGGATAACATAGAATATGATTTAAATGCTACATTACTTTATTTTCGAGAATGTATTGTGGATATGAGAGAGAAATTACTGAATGAGAAATGTATTTTTCTAATGCCAAATTTATGGGAACATTGTTATATTCATGAATGGACATAGTAGTACATCAATGAAATGATGGAACAATGGGTAGAACTATTGAATGAAAACAATAATTTGTTACATTTTGGGTATGGAATGACCTGTTGTGGTGAGTGTGTATCTATGGGTTACCTCCGAGTTACAGGATCATCATTTATATGCATGGATTTGATTCTACATATTAAATTTTTATCTAAGCCATGTGATGAGTCTCTCAAGATTTTATCATTATTCATGATTTATGGAAGGTGGTTCGATGTTGGGGTTGGGCTCATAAGTTGGTCTTAGAACATTTCTTTGAGAGAGGAATCATATCCCACGTTGTTCAGTTATCGTGACATCCTCCCCAGAGAAAGCCCTTTAAAATAGGGGTTAACATTTTTATTGGGACATAATTCTGAGGAGATTGTACCTTGTGTTCTGGCCATGGATAGACACCCTACGTATCCCAATTATAGTGGTAATCAGAGTTATCGTAGTTTAGTTATCATTGATATTACACCTAGGAGAAGGCCCATTTTGGTGGGCATAATTGTCTGAACCATTTATAAGGTCATGCCTTTGATCTTGGGCCTTCATGAAGTCATCCTTTGAATCATGTTTGGAAAAGGAATCAAACATTTCATAGTTTTGTTTTGAGTGGGAGAATTTTGTATCATCATAAACCCCTATGTCCATGTGTTCCATACTTGGTGTGAGAAATAAGAGTATGTGAATGATTCAACAAAGGTTCAATTTCTCTTCCCTATAGATGGAAATGGTGGACAAAAATAGTAGAAGTGGTAATTGATATGAGCCCAACATGAGAGTGAATGGGAGAATTTAAGCATTCAACCCTCACCTGTGTTGATATCCAAGATAGTCATATCGTGGTGATCTGTCTATACACATCCTGAGTTGATGAAATTAGGCAAAGAGTGGTACCTATCATAAAATTATATGGTATTACCTCTAGAGGAGTTGCCCTTTATGGGTTCTGGGAAAGGGTAGGACCATCATCCATGGTCAACGGGGAAGGAATGAGTGACCTTTTTTCTTTCCATTGGTACTATTTGAAGGGTAGGGCTTATGGTTACTACTAAACCCAAGGACGGGTAGGTTCACATTTGCATCCCAAATATGGTCATCAGGTCACCTTGGTAATGTATAATGAGTGACATTCAAATGTTCCAAACTGTTGTGGGGACAAAATTTGTGACCCCTCTTACATTGGTTATGTAGATTCAAGAAGGCACATTGGTGCACCCGATGATCTGATCATATGATTTTGGTGGCATTTGTAGAGGCTTTGGCCTGATGTTGGTGGACTCCTACATGGAGGAGCTATGAAGAAATGGATTGTAATGGAGGGGAATGATTAGAGATGAAGGGATGGAAAACCAAAGATAAAAAAATTTGCATACTATTTTCTAATGCGGTATGGGGATGTCCTGTATAGTGTAATGATATGTGGGTAGAGGGGTCATCTGCATACCCAAGCGGTATGCGGGCATGTGCATCGTCTTCCATGTACCAAAGTAGTAGGAAAAACCTATATGTTTTTCTCCATGCTACTCCAGGTTCTATCTGTCTACTGATGTAGTATGTGACATATGGTTCGATCAACAAAGTGATATGCTATGTGGAGCGATGAATTGAAGAAGGGTTATAAAGCCCCTGGTTCCAAGGAAATTCAACTACGATAGATTTATGGTTCTCGGTAGAAATAATTAGGTTTATAGTTCACTAATTATTATTAAGTTCATTTTTATGGTTTTTGTTTGGTAATACATGTAAAAAAGGGATTTGTCATTCTCAATTTGTCAATGATTCAAAACTGAATTTGGAATCTTATATGTATCCAAATTATATCTTCTGTCCTCTAGGGTGTCCTTTATACTCTCTTACACCCATCTCCCCTTATCCATTTTCCAATTCCTCTTATTGTCATTTGATAGACCACTAGTAAAATCATATCTATGGGCATGTTGCACCATTTGCGGAAGCCCATGATGATATATCTCAACCCAAATAAGACTTGGTCAATCAGGTTTTGAAGATGATGTGGTTCTTGAGATGTTGTCTGCATAACCCTACCATCTTGATTGGTTCGCAAACATCTTAGTTCACAAGATGGTTTGTGAATGACATTTTTTTGCTGTATTTCACTTACAACATGGTTCATGACATCCTTGGTTTGTTGGCCAATGACCTGTGGGCCAAAGCCTCATGGGACCTTCCGTGTACTATTGCATTGCGGTTCATGCGACCTAAAATTCCATCCCGGTGATGGTACGTGGTATAATAAAAAATCATAAATATTTTTATTTCATCAATTTTCTTCTCAAATTTGCAATCAAATTTGCATTAATTTTCTTTTATAGACTTGTAGTAATTTTTTCTTTCCTCTACATAGTTCTTGTGGGATTATATACTTCCCTTTATGATGTTTCCAGAATCGGAATGGGGTCTGATCAGAATGAAGAGGAGGGTATTTTGATATAGAAGTGATCCTAAAATTATGTGTTTTTAGGTAGAATGGGTTGGTCTGGTAGGGGGGACCATGCCTATTTATGGGGTCCCATATCATTTTCCATTTACTATTTTTTTCATTGAAAATAATTCTTGACCACTCCTTAGCTTATATTGCATCTATTTACTGACTTTTAGCGAAATTCGTATTCGTGAATCACTTCGAATGTTCTGTGAACCGAACTCTTCACAATTGATTCTATCCAAGAACTGAATTTTTGGTCCATGAAATACACTGTGGAATTTAGAACATAATTTCCAGACCTCTGTGTATGAAAAAGCTATGAGACTTTCATGTTATTCACATAGAAATGTGAAACAGAGAGATAATCATTATACGTTGTTATAAAAATCATAAAACATTAATTAGAAAATAGTTAGCTTTTGAATAGTGAGGCCTCAATTCATTGTTTCTTCGTTGCATGAACCACTTGGTTCTAGGGAAATTTCTCTTCGGGCATGTTCCTCATGTGCCTTCGACATAACGAGGCAATATGTGGCAGATGGATTTCACATACCAATTTATTACGTGATAAATGGCTTCGGAATATAAATTTAGGGAGCAACAAGAAGATCCCCAGGCAGACCTCTAAGTCCCTTCCACTTTTTTGGGGATCTTATCCAACAATTTTCTCATTAGATGGATTTTTTGTGGCCTTTTTGAATTTTATTTTGTAGATAGCGGTGACTCATCCACAGACCATTTCCAATATCGTTGTTCCTATGGAGGCTACCGCCACTGCACCACTTTCAGCTACTGATGAAACATTGATGAACATGGTGGTATTGTTTTTATGATAACATTTTTGGTTATACACTACATCAATATATGTAACATTTTCTTATGATAAGTCAAAGGGATAGTTAGGATTCATTTAGGCTTCCATCTTGTGGGTTTGGTCGATAATTTGATATGTCGATTATAGCACCACATCAGGCTAATCGGCCTACTTCCTAGATAACTAAAACCTCCATCTCAAAGACCCTGATCTCTTCCAATGGACTATACCTCCATATAGATAACATTACTGGGTCACTACCGAGCTATGCACCATGAACCTTAGGGGTGGTCCAACGGAAGCTAGAAACAATTACCCATTGTTATCAAAGCATTGTTAATAAGAACAATTTGAGAAAAATTATGTCTGTTCATCCAAGAGGGAATTTCGTTATAGGGGTCATTTAGCATCGACTAGGGGTGGCCTTTCTGGGTTCACCGAAGATGTGATGAATTTCAACCTGAGTTGCTGGGTGTCGGACTATAAGTGGATGTTTGGGTATCTCATACATTCACTCATCGAACCAATGCCCTTATTTCACAGCTATTTAGCAGGTGGATCCTAGACACAAATACATTTTATTTAACCCATGGTTAATTCAGTATTAGCCTTTGGGACATATAGAAAATTTCTAGAGTCCCTATTGTTGGGGACATGTGTGTTATATTTCTTCTTTATTCCTCTACTTGGGATAATGATGAGAGTACACCTTTATCCCAGAAACACATTATTCAACTGAAGGAACTTTTTATGGATGTTAATCTATATTCAAATAAAGACATTCCTTTATTTGAGAGTTTTGGTGTCTCTGTTAGCAAAACATTTCTAGAGCCCCACCCACACAGACCCTGGGCATGCCCTATAAAGGAACCCCATATAAGAGTGGGTTCCTATTGGTCCACCTTGGAATATTGAAAATTTCAGGACTGGGGAATGAGTTTTTCCATGAAGTTGACCAATTATATTGACTGGAATCCTTCTTGGATGTGTTTTTGTGAAGTTGGATATTACCAGTACATGAATCTGGTTGTGTAAGAGTCTCAACGTTCATCATTTCTACTCAATTGGCCACTGGTAGATGTATCAATCTGGATATTCTAGTGTTGGACAAGATTTATCCCTTGTTGGGATAGACCAGCAAATAAAGGCCACTTTACCAGATAATTGGCACATTAAAAATCCTTTAGGATGGAAAAGATCTCAAATAAGATTTTATTACATTATCAATTCCCTACTGATTCCCCATTCCATCCTCCAACCCTAACTTTAGAGCCCCTATACGGTTATTTTGATGGGTTGGTCCTAATAGGATATGCAAGTGGAAGAGACTGGAAAGAATGATAAAGACATAATGGATTATATAAACATCCCTGAATTATTTTCATATCATCCTTATCATTACCCTACTTGTACTATTTTGAATAACAAATCTGAATACTTTTTAAATGGAGTATACTTATATTATTTAAGATAAGGTGTCTTAGTTTCCCATATAAATGGGGATCTTATTTTCGAGGGATAGAAAATTTTCAGAATCAGTCATAAATTTAATATTGTCTTGAAGTTGTGCTTTCCAACATTAAACATTTAAAGTCAAGAGAAACATCTGATTATAGTGCATCAAATGTAGTTAATGTCTACCTTGGAGGACCCCCAATTCCAGGTCAAAATTCTAGATTCCAAATATTATGTAACCTTCCACACCAAAACCTATGGTGTGGCCTTGGTGATATCATATATAGATGATCAATTAGCTAATCTGGTTCCTATTGTAAAAACATCTAAGGAATCTGAGGCCATGTGGAAGGAGAATCAAAAATAATTTTTCGGTAACTATTGTCCAAGAAAAGTCCTTCGAATGTCTCTCAGTAGTCCCCAATGGAATGTTGTGAAAGACAGGGTTGTGACTTCATAGGTGGCCGAATGGGATATCAAAGTTTCTACATGGAACCTACCATCTATCCCACCAAGGGATGATCTTCCAATGGTATGGAGGTAATGAGACCATTTTAGAGTTTTTAAATCCACTCGCAGCCAATCCCCTCATGCCTTGTGGATGTTCTGACAAACCAATGAGGTTTCTATAACTAGAATTGTTTATTAGAAAATACCATCTAAAATATCCTTTGACGAGGATCTTAATAAGGTGTGTCCTTGCCTTGAGGACATTGAGATCCTACTATATTCTTAGAGTGGTATCCAAAAATACTCGCTTCTGGTAACTTCTCAGATTGGATGAGAAACTAATGACGAGGACAACAATTTTCATAGCTTTCCCATTGTTTCTAAAATGAGAGAAGCTTCTTACATTATCCCAAAGTCCATTAATCGTTTGACTCCTGGGGGTCCTAATACAGCCGAATCACCCAAGAATTATTTACAGCTAACGATACCCACTATTCTCCTCTCTTCTAATCCTATAACACTGGCCATCCCAGTAACAACTGCATTTCTAGATTCTTAGAGGGTTTATGATGAACTGATGGAAACTACTACGAATGAGAAAAATGGGAGACTACTTCTTGGATGACTCGTTATCATTCTGGGTTTTCGAGGAGTTATTTTCTCCTCATTATTTTTTATAATGAATAACCCAATGATGTGGATGCTTATTTGAATTATATGGACAATTTTCATCACGCTCCAAAGACATGAACTACTGGTCCAACCGAGTGGAATTTATAGAATTACTCCCATGATCTATGAAAATCGGAAGAAAGATATTTATGTCTATGAACCCCATCTTTAATTTCTTTCATTTTGGAGATGCTAAAGACCCCTTCCCTTTTTTCGTACCTTTCAGGATACTGTAGGGTCTTGGGAAATGGTTCTTTCCTGAGTTTATTTCCCAAAGGGATATGTAGATAAGGGTCATACATTTCTGATTGTGTGGCTACTAAGAATTGATCTCCTATATCCTGAGAGAATATGGATGAAGTCATCATATTCCCTTCCAAAGAATTTCCTCCTCCATCTCCCATAGGTCCTCTTATTCCAGAACCATCTCCATGGAAAACCAAGAAACTCAAGCATGCATCCCAACTATCAATTCACATGGGGAAGGGAATCACTAGTAATTATCTATTATCCTAGTGGTCGAACAGAGTACCCTTTTCTTGGTGACTCACTATTATGTGTGTATTTTGAATAATAGGTTATTTGTAACTAGGTGGAAGTTGCACGAGCATATGTGGCTCATGTTCCCTTTTATGTTAGAGGAAGAGCCGCCAAAAAATATTATTGAAATAAGAAGGGGAACATGACTATATTAGAAGGATGTTGCTATTTTAAACCCTTTAGGTTCACCTTACCCTGCTCAAAAAATCATTACCTTAATGATATAAGAACATCTAGAAGTTTTGGCCTCATTTGAACATGTCAATCCAGTTCCCAAGTGGATAGGCATGAAAACGTTTATGGTAGGGGCTTAATCCATTAAATATCCTCAAGACCCACAAGATATTGGAGGGAATTTTAAGTATAAAGAAACCAATCATTCCTGATCAAATTGACTTTTCCATTATATAGGTATTCATTTTAGATAATGATTCTTTGATTCCACATGTCGACACTCCATCGGTAGAAGTTACAACCACATGGTAAGCTATTGTTCTAGATCTTGAAAACATGGAGTAAGATATTTTTTCTTTTTCTATAGTTCAGAGAGATGTTTTGGTATCATCCCCCAAAATCTAAATACTAGTACCCTTTTAAGGACTAATCATCCATGCATGCTAGATATCAGTGAGAGAACTTTTAGGGGTTGTCATGGAGGTTTTTTTTTCTAGATAGGAATGGTCCCATGCCACTGATTCCCTTGAGAATTTGTGTGGCACGACTACTGATTTAATTTGTGGTTCCACCTTTACTGGGAATATATGTTTTCAGGGAGGTCAGTATAATTCATGCCTTGATAAATAGAGGTTTTTCTCTAGGAATTCCATCAATGATTTTTTAGGAGTCATGGATACATAAATATTTTTCCAATACATTTAGAATTACAACAAATAGAGTTGTAAATAGTGGTGGATGCTACTACTTTTCCTTTTGTTTCAATCATCAAAGGTGAAGCTGTTGAGGATTTGAGTCATGTTGTAGTCACTGAATTGAGTCCAACTCTCATGAATTTTTTTTCTGACAATATTTAATCATCAAGGAGTGACTCCATGATGTACTGAGAAGGATCGGTCGACGTTCATCCCATCCTCCAAATGTAATTGAAGAATGTTTGGAGATTATACACTCATAATTCATTAGAAGAGATTCTAGAAATTTTTATGAAATTAAACAACTAGTTTTTTGTCCCATGATTCATCAGATTCAATAATAATGGAATGTATGATATAGTGTGATACGTGGTTGCTACTAGGGAAGCACATAGAAACCCTTGAATATCGAATTTTTCTACAGAGTTGATGAATTATCTTACTATTGTAATTAAAATACTCATTAAATAATCCTCCAACCAATATGGAGAGGTTTCAAGGATGAAAATGAGCTCATAAGGCATGATGAATTAGTGAAAAAAACTCCTCCATGAAGTGGAGGTGTAGAGACGAATGTTTGAACAACGTAAGCAAGAGAGGGCCCATGCCATGACTACTATTGGGGAGGGGAGATGGAAAGTGATATAAGTAGAAAGGATTTACCTTGATGCTATGAGGGACGCAGAGGCATTGTGGGATGGTGTGGAGGTAGAGATCAAAAAATTGTAAAAACATCCTCATGATACTGAGGAGCCGTAAAAATTTGCGATACAACTTTGCAAGCATGTCCAACATCTCTCGTAATGATCATGTCCTACCCACAAGTAATGACTCCATGTTTTGGATATCTTCCATATCTCTGTGTTATATAATAAAACTATTTCTCCCTTCGATGATTCTAATTTTTCTTTTTCTTTCTATGATAATCAATCAAAATGAACCATATATACATCATTTTTACCAGTTATTAATTTAAACAGTTATTTGAAATCGATAAATTGATATAATTGAATCCAGGTCTAATTTTTTATAACTGTGAGGCTCAGCGGGTGATGTCTAACTATTGGTGGGGATACATGGATAACCTCACTAACTTTTGTGCCTATTTCAATATTTCCCCAATTTTCCCAAAGAATATTTGGTACGGTATTAGAGAGTATAACCTGGCATTTTCTCAGGCCTCCTTTTAATTGTTATGACTAAACAATATTTATATCTATTATGAATTTTTTATTGTTCGAAATTTTTTCCTAAACCATAAGTAGTGTATTTTAAATGATATGGAACTCAAAACTTATCCTACGATTGCCTTTCTGGGTTTTCACTCTAGAATGTTTTGCATATTCTTCATTGGTTATTTATATTTTTGGTAATCAGACTTATTACTAATGTTTTAGGTAGAACATATATGACCAAAATTGATGGGAAAGGAGCCCCATTTTAGGATTCATCAGCTAGGAATGTTCTAATAACTCTCAGACATGAAATAGGGATTTTTCATGGCCTTGAAATTATAATATATTGTTGTATATGAGGATTGGGATCCATTTTAGTCATAGAGAGGAAGGAAAATACTCTCCTAAGGATATGTTTTCCTTCTCTTGATGCCCATTTTGAGGCAGACTTATGTAGATCCAGAAGGGAATGATGTGCATAGTAAAAAAAAAAATTCGTAGCACACTGGCCATCCATTTCTGATGTCCATGGAGATTTACAACACTTTGGATTTGGTTTGAGGGTGGGGACCACCATGGGTGGATTATCTGAGGGATGATATCGGAAAGTGTTTGCAACATTTCTATCATCATTGAATGGGAAATCACCCCCATGAACGTTTCTTTTGTAATGGAAATCCGATGAATATTATAGTTTTGCATCATACAACCAGGACAACTGAAAATTATTATGGGAGATCATATTACTCATTCTAAGAGATATTAAATGGTTCACTAGTTCTTCTAGAAATGCATTCCATATTTGGGAATTTGAAAGGGTAAATTTATGTAAACTGTATTCTTGGGTGTTTCTAATTCCTAGGATTTATATAAGACATAAATGTCATTTGGGTATATAGAAACTGGAAAGGACTATCCTGGAGATGAATTTTCTTTTTGTTTATGGCCATTTTTTATGAAACATATGCAGAGCCACTGTGTCATTAGGTGTATAGTCAGAAAATGGCGTTCACAATACATTTTCCTTTTATCTTTGATGGCCATGATGGATTATGGGGTTGGGACCTTTCTAGAAACAATATATGGCTTATGAAATTGCTTCTCCTAAACATGATTGGAAATATTTTATTGGAGGATCTTTATTATGAAATCTGAAAAGAAGTGTGGGAATTGTTTTTCGTATCCGGATCAACATCACTCATTTGGATGAGAAATACTTATTTGGAAAATTCCTTGAGAGACTTGAGGTGATTCTATCTACGATATTTTAGTATATCCAACATGTGGGAATGAAGAAGAATATATATAATGAATTTGAGGGTTCTTGAATTAGGAAGAATGTCATAGTGCTTGGGAGCTGTCAAGAGTACTAATGCAGGGAATGAATCTGATGAGGAATAAAATTCCCATTGATTGACAGATGTATTGTTGGAAACATATGAAGAGATAATGAGGCATGATGTGCATTGTCAAACCAAGGCTTATGTAAAACACTAACCTTCCATATCCGATAGCCAGAGAGGGTCATGGGGATCCATTATTACTCAAATCATGAATTATTATTGTTGAAGAAGTGTATCTAGATACATTATAAACATTCGGGTTTGATTCACCAAAGGAATTATGTAGTACCCTACATATATCTAGGTCATACATAGGAAGAGGAATCTGTTCCATCTGTGGAGTACCATATTGTTTATCATTGCATGGATAGGACCTGGACTTCCGCGTTGTGAAGGAAACCATAACATGCCTTTTAATGTGATCCTACTATGACTAAAATTTTGGACTATTTTTTCATGAAACCGTTGTGGATCTCCTTATAAGGTCCTTAAGACCATAATAGATATAATCAATATGAGATAAAAGGAATTAAATGGATTTATAGTCACCACTTAAGAATGGAATAATTAATTTAAGAGAGTGTTTTATTCTTAGACGAGCATTGTGTAGTCTAACATTGTGCATTAAGGATGAATTCCTCAAAATTTATCATCATTTGGGGTGTACGTAGGGTATTCGTAAACTGAAATAATGGAAATACGATTACCCTTGCACAACCCTATAAGTAAGACCTACCTAGGGATTCTCTTCATTGATTCAATTTGTGTGTATAGATGGGGAAATTAAGGGCTACTTTTGGATCATAGGATTCATGTATACCACCCATCTATCAAGGGGAAAACATGTTATGTAGGAGTCCGAATTAACATTCCTTATTGGTGTTTATCCCATATGCTTCATGGAAATTGATATTATTTGAGGAGGCTGAGCCATGATAAGAATCTTAGAATACCATTGTGCGGTGCAATTTAATGTTGTGCAGTTGGGACACTTATGACCTTACAATTTAGCATCGTGCGGTAACAATACTATAAGCATATATTACCATAGATACTCATAGACAAATTCTAAGAATGAACATAAAAACATTGAGTTAATCGTGGTCAGGATACTCTGGTGTTCCATAGACATGAGTGATGATAGAAGGTTTAAAACATTGTCTTGGGGGTACTGTGGATAAGGACGAATGACATGGGGTTTGGAATCCATTGGGTATATAGAAATATGAAAAACCTCTCATGAGGAAGAATGTTCCATTGATTAACAAGCCCATTTTGTGGGAAACATATGTAGAGACCCTGGGCCATGATGTTTATAGTTAAATAAATGTGTATGTAGGACATTGGCCTTCCATCTCTGATGGCCATGAAGGATTATGGGGACCTTAAATTTCTCAGAGTATGTTGGTTGACGAATGGAAATGTTGTGTATTGGGACGTATGAACTATGCAGACAATGGTTAGCTCTGAACTACAGAATATTCTACATAGATATGAATTCTTTATAGGGGAAACATGATCTTTTGACTCCTTTTGGCTGTTATAATTCGGTCATGGAATTTATGTCCTCCCTTTTCATTTTTTTTATTGTATAGGAAATTGGGGGCATGTTTAGGATCTCATAACACCGAGAATCAAGCCAGGTATTATTCTTGAGGAACCGCTCCCTTTTATGTAATGTGGTTATAACCTTTAATGGATTCTCTTTTTAATGTTTGGCTTATACACAGAGGAAGGGGAATTTTACCCATTTTTTAATAAAATTGGTGGGTGGACTATGATAAAGGATATAGGCATCACTACGTATCCAACAAGTTCAGGAATCAATCCAAATATTGTTTTGTAAAAAAAATCCTTACTTTGGCTAGATCCATACATTTGGAAAAGGGGAATTTTTGTTTCTTGGTAGATGGAACAAGATTTTGGGTCATGGTATCACTACGTATACTATAAGAGAATGAATCAACCGACACATTGTTATTGACATATCCTCCCTGTAATGGTCTTGTCCATGCATATAAAGGGTATTTAACATTAAATGATGGATAAACTAGGATATGAGATTCGGGAATCACTACGTATCCCACTAAAATAAAAATGAATTAATACATTGTTCTAGTAGATTTATTGCAGTTTAATGTCATATAGTAAGGAAGGAGGTATACCAATGATAATATTAACCATATTTTGGTTGGTCCTGAGACTTTGGATTCAGGAATCACTACCTATTCCACTAAGATACGGATCAATCAAATATTTGGTCATGAAAATTACTTCCCTATATAGGAATAGTCTATTCAATGGGAGGGGATGTCTTATCTGGTGTGGATGGATGGTCCAAGATAGATGATCCCAGTGTCACTACTAATTAGGGAATGGTAGGAATCAATCCATACGTTGTTTTAAAAGTTTTGTACTGAGGCATGGTCAATATATATGGAAACAAGATAGTTTTTCATTTATTTGTGGTTGGGATATATTGTTTAATCTGAGCATCACTTCGTATACTACAAGGGAATTAATCAGTACATATGTAGTTCTGTATAAAATTTGTTCCTTGTACCAATCTTACTCAGGCATAGGAGTAGGGGAATTTCAATATCATCCTCTATAGGTGATGGGACGATCATTTTCCTCTATGATTTATTCACACAATGGTACTCTTACCACTGATCCTAAACTCATGTGGGTTCTACTCAAAGTGATAAATAATGAGTGAAAATAATTTCCATCATAGTATGGGGTAATAGAGGATATAACTGGGTCATGTCGTTTCATGTGATGGTTATATCTAAATCGAGTGTCAAGGCATCGCTATGTATCCCACTGATTTATGGGAATCTAGCCACACATATATCTAGAATTATTATCCTTTATCGGTCGGACCTGTGCATAGAAAGGGGGAGGCTATTTCTATATTTTCCTAGAATGAATTCAACTTATATGTGATATATTTTTAGCTTGAACACAATACCTACCACCCAGTTTAATCTATTAAAGATAGAATGAATTTTCTATGTAGTTTAGCGTCATGCAATAAGGATTATTTTGGCCATGCTATTTAGCATCATCTGGTATGAACAATGATGCTACTATGCAATTTTACATTCCGCAACTAGGAAATTTTTGGCCTTGTTGGTTAACGTCATATGAAAATTATGATGGTGTGGATATGAAATTTTATTTCATGTAGCTATGAATTTATTGTCCTTGTAGTTTAATTTCATGTGGTAATGAAGAAGATGTTGTTATGCAGTTTTAAGTCATGTAGCAAGGAAAGTTTTTCTCTATTATGGGATGTATTTATTTAGTAACCATGCATTAGAGGGATCTGTGAGGAGTTATCCATCCACTAATATTAAGGAATATTATCCCTTAGAGTAGACCATATGTATGATATATGGACCATCCCAATTTGTCTCTTACTTTGGGGGATTTTTATAAGTATCATTGGGGTTCTGAGAACCATCACCTTCTCTCCTTTGAGGAAAGACCAACGGATAACCTTTTTGTTGGAGGCTCATACAGTCTGATTTTGGTAGATTTACAAATGTTGAAAAGTGTGAAATTTTCTCTCATCCATTTTCTCCATGTCATCAAAACATTTCTGTGATAGCTCATCCACGAACAGTTGATCACAAATGGAAATGCAGTGTGATTTCACTTTTACTTCAATGGGATAAACCACCTTTATCCCATATACAATGAGTATGGGGTTTTGTAGATGGAAGTGCAGGTCATTGTTTCGTATTCCCATATATCACGATGGATCTTGTACAACCATGATTTCTTTTCCTTATATACCATATTTTGGAGTATAATACTTAGAGTCTTCTTGAAATCATTTGTTAGCCCATTTTATGATATATGATAGTGGGATGAACAATTGGATTTGATTCCATACTCCTGGTATAACTTTTCCAACTCAGGAGAGTAAATGTTAGTGCCATTTTGTATCAGTATTTTATAATGGACAGAGAATATGGTAATTATGTTGGAATTAACAAAGCTAAAAATGATTCTTTCCCCGACCACTTTATGGGATATGACTTCTTCCCATTTGGATAAGAATTCAGTTTTTGTGAGAATTAACATGAATTGTTTGGTTGTAGAGGGGGGATATGGTCCCACAAAATCCATCCCCCGTATGAAAAATGGGCAGGAGTACATAACTATGTGATGTAGTTCTTGGGGTTGGTGAATGAAATTGGCATCAACTGGGAAGGGATGAAACATCATAGAGAATGTGGCATATTCATGTATAACAGTGGGCTAATAGTATCCAATCCATCAAATTTTATGGGAGAGATTCATTGCTCATAGGTGAGCTCTCTAAATTACGGCGTGCAATTCTTTAATGATGGAATCTGACTATTCTCCATTGATGCACATGAGAAAGACTCAATCAAGGCCTCACATATAAAGATCCTTATCTTGGTTTGTGGAATTTTACAAAATAAAATTGATTGTCTGCCTCTGAATATGTTATAAACTAACTGTATCGGCTTAGAGTTCCCCCCACTAGAGTTAATTGTCATTGGGAGTCATCCAGCTGGTGGTGTCACCATAAAGCTCAGGAACATGTCTAATCTTGTTGGTTTCTTCTCTGTTGTTTGGAATGAATGAAAACCCATTTAATGGGGGAAATTGTTGAATACTGCTTTATCTCTATATGGATTAACCAGGACTGTGGCTTCATTTTCCAATGCATCAACTTGATCATTTTTTGATCAGGGGATAGAACTCAATGTTGGTTTTGATTTAAATTCTTCCACCATCTCATCACCATGGTTCATTAATGGAACCAACACATCTTTCTTAATGGAATAGTAAAAATTTACCTTCTTTATGATCATGTATTAATCATCTTTTATCATCAGGAATTCGGCCCATGCATGAAGTTCCAGCACTAGGACTGCAATGTGGGTCTTGTATTCTGCTTCATTATTCGTGAATTACTATGAATGCAATAAGGATTGTGGAAAGAAGCCTTTTTTGGAGATATGTGTATAACTCCTATCCATACATTATTGAGCATGGGGTCCTCAATAATTTTTTATGTCAATATTCTGGATGCACCGTCAAAGTACATTTACCATGTATGGGGGGCTTCTTGGTTGGAGAATTATTCTTCAGGAGGATGTTCAGTACCCAAGTGGTCATTTCTTCTGAGGGGTGATTCTCCCACAAATATACTATCACCTAGCCTTTGATGGATTATTTAGGGATATACCATATGTCAAACATATGCATTATTACTAGCCATCATGATAAGAATCCAGTTATCATAGGATGGTAGAGGATATATTTGAGTAGGGTGCTGCATGAGACCAGATGGACCTTGTGGTGCTACAGGTAATTCCTGCATTATTGAACTGCAATGATCAGGGATAGACATTTATTTTTGGTTCATTAAAATTGAGTCTCAACGTTGATTGTTGTTTTTCTAAGCTAATAGACACTATTCTCTCTATCCACATCATTTTTTGGGAGAGAAAAGTTCCTAGAGACTATTCCAATGTGGTCACATAAAATATGAGTGGTCTTCCCTCCACTAGCATCAACAACAACTGTGGTATTATAAGATACCATTTAAGATTTTATAAAGAATCTTTAAAATCATTATCCCACTAGTATGAGACCCCTTTTTTAATGAACCATTTGAATGGAATAAAATTACGTACAATGTTGGATATGTTGCACCGAATTTAGGATAGGTTCCCCCGACGACCCCTCCACTCAGTGAGGTTAGGAGGTGGGGACAAGCAAAGTATGGATTTTTTAATCTTATGGTATACATCGATGTCGTGATGGAATACAACAGAGTTGAGGAATTTCTTGTAGGTAATCATGAAACAACACATTAGGGTATTCATTATTAGATTGTGTTGTCATAGTTTTTTTAAGATAGTATCATGATATTTTAGGTTGTCTTAGCACAATCATGGATTAACAACCATTTTTTCAATGTATCACTCAAAAAAATTCATAAAATAAATTGAAAATGTGATGCATGGCATGATCATATGTAGCTCCGTCATTTCTCAAATAAAAATGTATCATCTTACTGCAGAATAGTTCATAGGGGACCTAAAAGCAGTGTCTTCTTCATCTTATTGGGCCATTCAGATCTTTTGGTATCTAGAATATCCATCCATGAAATATGGGGCCTCATATATGGTTTTTTAATCGATCAACAATTCTATGATGGTGACCTAGAAAACATTCTTTGGGTAGTGCCGATTGAGGTCCCTAAAGTCAATACAGACTCTGATCTGTCCATTATTCTTTTTGACAATGATATTGTTATCCACCAAGATCATATATTGGTATTCCCAAATGAATTTATCCTTGATTATTTTGTCAACTTTTTCCTTTATTTTGGAAACATTTTTTGGGTGGGTCCTTCTGGTAGCCTTCTAATAGCCACAACTTTCTTCTGGCAGACCCATGTGATGAGTGGATACCTTATGATTAAGGCCTGATATTTCTGTGTAGTTAGAAAAAATAATATAAATTATTCTTTAGGAAGGATGAATATATTTATCAATCCTTGAATGACATATACACACTAATCATAGTGGACTGTTGTTCATCCTTAGTTCCCATGTTTATCTCCTTATGTTTGTTGATCATGGTGGAGATGCCTTCTTCAAATGTGTGAGGGGAATATTTGAGATCTTATTCTTTATCATCATCATCTTTTTCATTATCTTATTTCAATTCCGAATGGGATATTTTTGTTGATATAAACTCTCCAATGTTGGGAGATGAATCCAAACACTGAATTCTAGAAACACAAACAACTCATTTTACCCCAGCTGACTGCGGGGAATTTTCTAAAGAGGATTGGATGGGGTGATTGAGTTTCCAAGATTTCATTTAGTGACATGACATAATATTCTACCTTATTGAGTATATCAGGAAAAATATAGGTCCCCATGGATGTGTTGAGATCATTTTTGTTTTATCCTTCATCATCGTCATGGGTGTTAGCATGCTTTTCGGCATCCTTGTACTTGACGGCCATAATGGAAATCATTAAGATAGATTATTCTACGCCTGAGCTTGAACATATTCACTCAACCTTATTTATGAGTAATACATTCTCATCCCAAAGAAATTTGAGGGGATTAGGGAGAACGATTTCAAGTCCGTTTGGGGCAATGATCCATCCATCATCATTGGGGAATTATATATTCTCTATTAGATCATAGAACCCTATGTCGATGTAGTGGGAATAACATAATTCTAATGGGGAGTTATCAGCATGCAATGTCCTGTTTTTTCCATTATTGTATTATTTGATGAAATCATGGTATGATTATGGAATTGTAGTGTGTTTATGTAGTCAGGGACTCCCCCACGTGACATTGATGTACATACATTGATTCTCTACCAGAAAATCGAAATCATACATGAGGTAACCTATTAATGTTTTATGATTTATTTATCCCAATGGAATATAAATAATTTTTTCATATACAATAAGAATTGTAGTACAGGGTGTCAGAATGTCCTCATCATAGCTCCACGAATGAAGTGTTCACAGTGGGAAGAGATTCACTCCAGAACCATTGTTAATGAAAGTTTTACAGAACTCATTTCTAATTTTCATTCCAAACACATATAAGGGTTTTCTGTGTCCCTTCATAATTAAATATTAATCCTAATATTTGAAATATATTACTACATGGAATTCTTGAGGATTAGAATATGTCTGATAGTATTCGACAGTTGCTACTTTGGCCTTGAATTCCGCGGGACTTTGTAAAGCTTTGATGAGTGCCTCGCCAAGATCTGATAGAATATTAAAGGCATCCAAGATCAAGAGTTTTACAGATAATGAGGTTAGATGATTCGAAATAGATTATTTATTATATAAATACTAGAGCTTCCCGGCATGGGGATGCTCTTTCATGGGTAATTTATGTTCTTGATATTTGGAAGTATAAGGTCTGGCCTCCGTGACAAGAGTTGTTGGTCCTGATGTGCATTCTGTGTTTGTAAGAACTAGTTTTAAGGAATTCCATGAGATATTAGACATATTATCTTCCTCTAATGGATACTCTAAGATGACTGGGCTTGGATTTCTTCTAGCATGGGAAAGAATCACTCTAGTTCCTATTGTGTCTACTAGAGGTTCCTTCTGCAAGTTTCAACAACATTAATGGTTTGAGTATAGGTGTGGCAGAGAATTTGACTAATGCCAAGATCACACCTTCATGGAAATCATTATCCTTCATAGTCACATCCAACGGATCTATGGTTTGATGTAGGGAATTCAGTTTTCTGTCCATAGTCTCCATCAGATAAGTTGTATATTAAGTGAATGACATTAATGGAGCTGGAGATTAGTTCATGATTTTACAATAATTATGTCTGCATGATCATTTCTAATGGTTCCTTTGGGTGAAGGTGTTCCCATTATCACATTTTGAAATCTAGTACCCATGCATTCATTTTTTCTAGCTTGAAGTTCAAAACACTCATGTTTAGTTTTTTATTTTTTTCAGGATCAACATAATACTCCTTATTTATTCCTTTTTAGACCTTATAGGATTATAGGACTGAGGATATTGCTTGTGTTTCATCAAGAGCTATTGGGGGAAGGGTTGAATACTTAATCATTTCCTAAATGATTCCATGAGATTTTTTTACTATCTTATGATTCATCCAACTATTAAATTTTTTGTCTTTTGAACATGTGATTGTATTCTACTCATATTATGCTATTGTTTCTATGGTGGAGACATAAAAACTAGTGCTTATGGCGGACCTAAATTAACTTGTCTCAAATCCACCATAATTTGTAGTAGATCCATAAATAAGAAGAACTCATGTATGGTATGTACCAGTATCCTACAGTAGGTACAATGATTTGGATGTTCATCAAAACCCACTTCATCGGCTCGATGTGGCTCTGGTAGCCAAAGAAAGTTACAATTCATGGTGGCTAAAAAGTAGACATGGACATGGTCACCATAGATTGATTATAATTCATTTCTTAATTCCTCAATCAAATTTAGTATTGTACTACTTTTCTCTGCTTTCCAAGGTGGAAGTGGTTGTTGGCATCCAGGGGGTGCTGCATAGTTTGGTGGAGGCCTCAGAACTAGAGATGGTGCGGGGGTTGGAATAAGCATGATAGAATCCGCTTCATCATTTCCTATTCTTTTACCTCAGGAAAATGAGCCCACTCGGGACTTAATATTGTTCCACATCAAGGAGACTTCTTCCTTTTCGAAATGGCTGTGAATTCTTGGGACCCACTTGTGTACCACACTAGGATGAGTGTTGTATGCAATTCTTCATGGAGATTCTCTATACACATAGAGAGAATTTTTTATTGGCGGAGTGTCTTGTTTATGGAGTAAGTTCGGAAATTCCACCTAGAGATGAAGTATGAAACTCTTTAATTGTATAGCTTTTGGTAGTTCATGTGACCATTGACTATTGTATTAGGCAATGTCAAACTGAAATGAAGAGAAACTATCACCGGAGGTCCTCCCAGCCTGTGGTTGAGTTAGATGGAAAACTAGTAAAACACATGAAGGCTGAACTATGTAGAGTTCACATGAAAAACTTGTGTTTAACTACATCTTGTTTTCTTGGGGTTCCAATCATGGGATAAAAATATGATGCATAGTGTGTTAGATGATGTTTTGGGTCCCTTGAACCATTGAACACGGGGAATTTGGGTTTCCCAATGTTTGTTGGTGGCAGAACATTTCTCACACAATCAAGGTAATGTTTGTATTCTGGTTGTATCAGAGCACACCACCCTTCCATGGCTATAAATAAAGCTATCAATTGATTTACTGTATTTATGAACCCTTGATGCATTTCCTACCAGACATGAACTTGTGTGGGTCCAGCTTCGTGAAAAACTAGACATGTCGGAACTACTAGAATTTGGGATGGATACCCACCTAGGGGTATCATATCTGTGTATTATAGAATATATTTTGGCTACCTCCCTAATGGAGGGATGTCTTGATATCCTTATGTGTACATATTAAAGTAGAATGGTTGTCTCGTTTTTTGGATTGGTTGGTTATCTGAAAATAGTTTCATTAATTGGGATGAGTTCCTATGATAGAGGCAACTCTTATGGGAACCTCTGTTGACATTCAATTTGAGGAACACATCTGAAAAAGATTGCTTCCTCGACACAGCTGAACATTGATTCACTTGTGCTCTTTCATTTCTTCCTCCTCCTTGGTGAATCATTCATTGATCATGAGAGAAACCTTATCGAGGATAAGAGGTGGTGGGTCATTGAATAATTGAGATTTATTCTTCTCCTAGTTGGGGATTCACGAGTGAGGTATTAATGGGTTTTTTGAGGTTGTTCCCAAATTTAGGGAAACTCTGTGGTTCTGGGTATGCACACCCACTAGCTCGGAGTGGACTGCCTCTGAGAGGGAACCTTATTTTCTTCCATCATGTCAATTTTTATCATTTCTTATAGGTCCATTGGAACTATAGTCCACCACGTTCACTACCTCATATAGAATTTGTGGCAGTGTACCCAATGCTGAATGGTAGGATATCATTTTCATCCTTTTTTGGACTTTATCTTCTAATTATGTGTTATTATTATGATTTCATGGTAAAGAGAGACCCTTAAGTGATCCCAGATATGACCTTGTAATATTCCTTCAACATGACAGGAATAAACAATGAGGTAAGAATAGATGGGTGACCACTCTTATCATTTTTCTTCTGATATGGCAGTATGAAGATGACAGATGTGCTGAAATTTGAGTTAAAAATCTGTCTATCCTTGTGGTATTAGGTTGCTTCCATTCATCTGTTGATGCACTATGGACTAGATTCATTTGACTCCCTGGGGAATATTAAATTAAAAATTCCTCCACCTCTGCGAGATCGGGTTGTTCTTGTATTGTGGAGGTAGTTACTGTTATTGACCCCTTATTATTTTCATGCACTGATGCACGAGTGTGGCTCGAGTATGGTGATGGATTTTCATGATATGTATTTTCTTTGGAGTACATGAGAACTTCTTGTTAGTTGGCATCCCTTTGTCAGGATGCCTGCTAGATGTTCTCGGTTTCCAAAATCAGAATCTTCTTGGTGAATTAATCTCATCTGGCCTGATGCTTTTTCAGACTTACTCAAGGCCATTTTTTTTGTTCATTACAAATTTTTGGAGTAGTAATTTCATTTGATTGATGTCTTTGTGTAATGAACTGCAGGATTTCATTTCCAATGAGGTTGGTTGGACGTGACATTGGGTGAAGTGTAGAGTTTTGTGTTCTCCACATCCCTGGATATAAAATCTAAATTTGGAATCACCAATGATGCAACACAACTTTTATAAGATGTGGAGACAGGCCAGTTCAATTTCTTTCTTTCGCCATTCTATTTTTTTCATCGTGTAGATGGGATGTCTTCTAGGTCGATTAGATGGTGAATCAATCCTACATTTTTGACATAGTCTACATACCCTTTTAAGGGTAGAACTTTTATTTTAGCTGGAAGATATTTTTCAAGATATTGTGTAGAATGTTATGCATAAATTCCCTATACATCCCCCTTCATATATCGAAGAGTGATGTGGACAGAGGACTAAACATCACTGGTATGTCATCCCTATACAGTTGTCTTCTGACAAGCAAAGTATCATATTTTTGTTCTTGTGGGGACTCCTCTACATGATATTCCAAACATGACTGCTTCTTGATAATTATTTTCAATGAAGAATGGCTAATAAGAGCCTCATTGATATGTGAGTTGTGTGGGGGTGTCTCAGATGATTTTCGTGGACGTGAACCATCTTTAAGTTGATCACAGATATCATTCATCATATAAAGAGTTTCTTGAAATTTTTTACTCCGTCATTCCATGGGCCTCCGCATAAGAGGGAATTCTCAACTTTTTTCATGAAGGGGAGGACCTTCTTTCCAGTGTGAACTTTTACTATGGGGATGACCCTCACAATTGGTGCTACATCAGAGATGGATACCATTGAAACTCAATGCCCGACCGTGGGGAATATCCCAATTGTGTATGCCCTAGGTATGACCTTTATGGTAGATAACAACAGGAAGAGGGACATCATGAGATCGATGTCATTGAGGGGAGGACCTTCAGGGTAGGCAACAATATGAGGAGGGCCTTCATTCAGCTCGATTTCATTGAGGGGGGGACCTCCTTGATGATTTCTCTGATTAAGAGGACTACTATCACATCTTGATATCTAGCCACATGGATAATTTCAATAGTGTAAATAATAGGGAGGGCCTCTATAATGTACTAAAATGAGGAGAGGAATTTCTCATTTCTTGATGTTTCTATGGGGATGTCCTTTGTAGGAAATTTAATTACTGGGAGGGACATCATAGTTGTTGTCGTCAATGAGAGGACTACCAACATCACTTGATTTTTGACTGAAGGGAGAAGCACATATGTAGCGTATACCCTGGGGATGATGATCAAGGCAGAGGATATCCAAGGGAGTTCCTTCTCACTGTTTTATCTTATGGTTTGGTGGGAGGTCTACCTTCAAAGAAATCAGGGGATCTGATCTTTTTATTGATCATTATTATCCCATTGAGTAAGACCTCTTGGGTGCTCTGGGGAGGACCGTCAGTGTTGTTTGTAGAAACATTGCAGGAAGGGCCTTCACAACTACTACATCCAAATCAATAATTCTTGAATGGGAAGAAATGGTCTTGACCCTCTATCGTTATATGCTCAAGGGATTGAAGGAATACAATATCCAATAGAATAAAATCATGCATGTTCTCCTTATTATCCGGTTTGCTTTTTCACATTAATTTTTGGATGCTCTTTTGTAGTTAGCCAGGGTCTTCTACTATTGGTAACAACCATCATATATGGGTCCCTATTTTGTTGTTTCCCATTATTTTGTTGAGATAGACTGACTAGAATCTTGTTTTTTGGAAGGGATATATTCCTCCCTTGGAGTGGCCACCATGTTGGACTGACATCCCCCAGTTGGAAGAAGTATTTCTTCCCAATATTGTTTTTTGTTTTTCGTGGGATATTTCTGTCAACCCTCCTGGACTAGAGAAGAGATGAATAGCTACTCTATAAAGAGAAAACACTTTTTCAGGTATGTTATTATGTTCTAGGAAACCGGGTCATGGTTATGGTTCCCTGCCTTTATCACTAATGCAATTATATCTAGACATTTCTAGAGAATATGTTCTGGAATCAATGACTAATTATCCATAATTTCTAGGTTGTGATGAGATACATCTTTTTCTAGAACATGACTGACGTCTCATTCTAATATCAGGTCAGTAGTTTGTTCAAACTATGGTCATCCATATGATGTTAATGGATACAGACATTTCTCCTATGTTGGGATAGAGGAATGAGTCTACCACCTGTTTTATTCTCTGATATCCAACATATTTGATGGGCGATATTCATATTTATAAATAATAATTTGAATCTTCTAACCTCCCAATATATTTTCCTCACTGATTTTGTATGCATCCACATGAATTTGAATCAGATAATATTTTTTCACCCAATTTAGATTGTTGTCTTTATGTGAATCAGTAGGTGTTTTTTCTGGATGTAGCAGGTTTCCATCATATTTGGATGAGGGGTTTCTTATGGATCAACATATATTTTCATCTGCCTATAATTGTTTGCTCTATATATAGGGAGGGACCGAGGTGTATTTGAAGGAATGTGCACGTGCTCATATTAGGCTACCCCATCTTCATTTTATGCTCTACTGGATTAGGAATATTCGTATGTATGCTGGTTGAATACATACATGTTTTTACGGTTTATTTCCTCCTTTGGAATTAGGGTCATAAGATAATCCTCGTTATATGTTTTCTTACCATGGAGGACGGGCATAGATTTAGATACCCAAAGCTTGACATACATGGACATTACATTACTTTTGCAGAATACTTAATTCATAACAAAAACTGACACACAAGGACCGTAATAGTTTAGTGTCTTTGGAAACTCAAAACGTAATCTTCTAATCGTGGTGAAAATCCTCAACATATCCCATAAAGATCTTCCACATTTTGTTTCCTTGCCCTAAAACATTTCATTTAATTCTGGGGGAAAAGAAAACATAAAAAGGGTGAGCTCAAATGATCAGTATGGGTAAGCATGGATAAAATAAAACATACCATATACATTTGAACTTAAAAACATGAACATAATGTTTAAACATAAAAATCTTGAGCAATGACATAAAACATGGATGTACGTAAGGAATAGATCATAATGAAACATTAAGCATGATAAAATAGCATGGTAATAAAAAAATGTAATTGTGGAAACCATTAAGAACGTGATATGATTTCCATATTAGACAAGGAATTCCTTCCAAGACCATCTTAGTGGACAAAATCCCTTTCTGAATTGTTTTCACTCCTCGTTCCAGTCCTATATTACTGAACTGGTTTAACATTCCATTCCACCCATGTCTATCTCATGAGATATAAATCTTTACCCAATGCATTGGGGGGAGATATATGTCCCACCCATCTCTTAATGAAATCATTCTTACTTATGCCACAAAATAAACTTAAAACATTCATCATAACCCAATGAATAAAATGGGTTCCATAAACATCATTCCATCGTAACATAATCCATATAAAACAAATGGATATCATTTCATCATAAGAAATGTGAAACCATGAAAATCATAGAGACATTATATTTGAAACATACACATATGAAATAATGTCATCTTAGATGGAAAATGGTTTTGATAAAACACTTGAAATGAATTCTTGAGGAAAATATACTTTCTTCTTTAAAATCATTCTCTTTTTACAAAATGTCATGCAATTTTAAAAGAAAAGGATTTTGTTGAAAATAGTCAAAAAATATTTTGGAGGAGTCTTCATAAAAATAATTCTTTATAAAACCGTAAAAATCCATTCGTGCCGTATAAGTTAAAAAAACATTCATCTCGTACTTTTACCAGAAAAGTCAAAAAGTACCTCGTAACGTAAACAAAAGAAAGATTCCTTACATACCATGTAGTAAAAGTCAAAATGGGTAAAAAGGACATTAAACATACATAAAAAACTTTTATAAAACATGGATATGGATGATAACAATAACCACAGTAAATACATACTTATAAGCAATCTCGGATTAAAAAAATGCGAATTGAAAAATTATCCCTTACCTTATTTCTGATATGCTTAGTATGTATCCAAACCTCCTCTTCATTGAAGCACCTCTTTGAGACCTCCACATAGGGCCCTAAAAATGTCCTTTGAAGAAGTAAAATACCTCTAGGATATTTCTAGGGAAGTGGAGAAGTGAACATGGTAGGGGTTGGCAGAGCTTGAAGGCTCAAATTGGTGTGAGGAAGGGAGGGAGGAGGTGCCCTTTTATAATGGAGGAGAGGGGCACATTTTGAAATCTTAAAAATATTAAATTATAATAAATCTAACCCCACTTAAAATCCTCCAAAAATTACTCATATTCGAATATTAGATGAGATAGGGTTGTAATATCATCAACCAATAAAATTTATACATGTTAGGAATTTATTTTAAACATTATCAACTTGATATATCCTTACCTAATCCATTTAATTTTATTTGTGGTAATAAAATTCTAAATTTTAAATTATAACAAATAATTACTTATTTGTTGTGAATTTTCCATAATTTTATACTTTATAACATTTGAGAACATATAAAATCAAATTTATAATTTTTAAATATTTTTTTTGATTTTTAAACAATTTTATAAAATGTTATTTTTATAAAATAACAATAGTGTCAATTTTGACACTATTCAATTCTTTGAATTTAAACAAAATATATACAGAAGATATGTTTGAAATAAAAGAATTAATAGATTCATAAAAGGTCATATGTATCTGGAAAATTAGTGGAGCACATTAAATAGTTTATATAATATTTATTTTATTATTTTTAAAACCATTTATTTGGTTTAAATCATTTTTGTATAATTATTTATTAAACTTATTTGTTGCATAAAAATTAAAAATAAAATACTATGATGAATATTAATTTATTACCTTTCACAATAATACTTTTACTCGAATTTACCATCTTAAAATAACAATATTTAAATTGTTATATTTATTAAATTATGAAGGTGACAACTTTGGTATCATTTAAAATAAAATAATATAAGTGTCATAATCACTTTTACAAGGCTACAAATGGTCAAATATTAGACCATTGGATGATTATGGTTTAAATATACATGACCAATAAGTTTTGGTCAGGGTTTTGTGCCTTTTATGGTACCTATTAGTTTAATAAATACAATATTCTTAATGTTTCACTAGAAAAACAATTTTCTGCATCACTATTGTGTCACAATTCATGATAATAATTTAATCCCTAAAAATTATAAATAAATTCATATGATGTAGATAATTTTATTAGATTTCTGGAGACTATTCCTTTTCGACGTTTCATGAAGTTTATCACTAAATTACAATTAATATACTTATATGATTTAAGAGAGTGACATGTTGTCACTTTCTTTGGTTTTAATAATAATTAAGTTATTTTCATGGAAAAAATCCCATTAAATTATTATAATCCGACCCTTAGGTGATATGGGTAGACTTTTAGCCGTCTAATATGATTTTGACAGGTGTTAGGGTAATTTTATAATCATATATTTACCATTAATTAACTGATTACCTTTAACTATGGTAAATAAAATTTACTATAGTTACTATTTATAATGCCCAAAAATAAAAATCAGCTTATTAACATAATTTTGACCCACTGATTCCAAATATGGAATCCATTTTTTAAAATTCAATACACAAAAGTTGCAGAAATTAAATTAAAATTAATCCCGTTGTTGAAAGAAAACGGGTTTTTGTTTAAAACATTGCAAAAGATTGAATTGATTTAACCTATGAATTCAAGGTAAAATCATTGATAATGAAATACATTATATTACTTGGTAAAAATATATTCTATTTATAATTTAAAACCATTAAATATTATAATTTAACCACATAATTTGTTACGATAAAAAAAGTTGTTTTTAATTAATATATAGCGTGTTTTTACTATTCATTAAAATATGAAAGTTATCAGAATAATATGAAAGATTTATCCAAGG
Source organism: Viscum album (assembly GCA_963277665.1). Taxonomy (NCBI): domain Eukaryota; kingdom Viridiplantae; phylum Streptophyta; class Magnoliopsida; order Santalales; family Viscaceae; genus Viscum; species Viscum album. Next base: position 375,036,797 of record OY728166.1, on the reverse strand, counting down.
TAAAATTTTATATACTTATTTAAAAGAATAATATTATTTTATAAAATTGAACTTATAAAAATGTCAAAATCTAGATTTAAAGTGGGTGTGCCATTAAAAGGCGGCAAACAACAATTTTTTTAAAATACTTATTTTACCCGAAAAATTTATTTTGTTCTTATACCATGTTCTAAAAAATGTGTCAGATGAATAATAATGTTATAAAATTCAAAATTTAGATAATACTATTCATAATGGTTAGTTCATAATAATATTATAATAATATATCGTTGTTTAGTAAAACCTGGTATTGCGTACAACACACGCTATCGTGGAGGGTCGCGATTGCGTGTAATGCAAGACAAGTCAGGATTGTGTGTTGTGAATTCTCATTTTGGTGTAGCGTACAACACAAGACATTAATGAAATTAAAAAGAATATTTTTCCTAAAATCTCGGGGTGTTACATTATACCCCCCTTAAAATGAATTTCCCCCTCTAAATTCGTCAGGGGTTATAAATCATTTACTATTTATAGAAACCTACATCATAAAAAGGAATACTAAAACATAATTTTAAAAAATAATGTATGAAACATAACAATTACCCAAAGTAACTCGTCATTGGGTTTCTATATAGGAGAACATTGGTGAAAATATGGATATGGAAGAGAAATCTATACATCAAGTTCTGACAGAGAGTGGTAGAGAACATGGCTATGATAAAGGAAAAAATCACAAAGCCATAGATTTGTGATGATCTACGATACCATATGATTCATCGGATATAAGGGCACTAGGACAACATTTTTTGGTTTTCAAGATCATTTCCATAAAGTTGATGAAATTGTAATTAGAAGAAATACTTTCGTGATTTTAGTACAGTCTCACCGTTGGTCATTATTTGGGCAATTTCCACTTCATCTCTTAATTAAATTAAGTTGAATTTGTAATTCGTGAAGTGTTAGCAGATCATGTGATAGAATGATGGGTCATTCCACCTGTCTCAAACAAAAGGTTATAAAAGTTATCAAGAATACTCTATAGTGAGATTAATCATATGTGGTTCCTAAAATGGACTTATACTTCTTATATAATACTACTTAATATAATAAAACTAGTTTCTACTAAACAGGGACTTCATGTAGGCCAGTGGTAGGCAATAAATGCTAGTCGCACTTCAGTTATGGGTTCGATTCCCACAGCCATGTCCGACGTGATGGGTTGTTGCCCGTCTTGCAGGTTGTCCTTTTTCTAAAACTACATTACTATAACATCCCATCAATAATATCAAAAAGAAGATCAATCCTTAAACAATACTAACTTATGTCCAACATAATCCATTACAATCTTTAGGATTATCTAAAATACATCGGTCCATGCTCATAGTATAAAGAAAATTATTACTTGAAATGTCATCAACCAAGCATGTGAATACCGTCATTTATCCCCCATATATCTTGTTGGTCAAATTCCAATCATGTGAGTACCTTAATGATGTATTCTCTTGAAAAATGAATACCCATTAAACCTTTGTGAAAACATGAATGCTATCAAAAGTGAACTCTTTCCACATACAAAAATACAAAAATTCTATATACTCAAACAATGATATAACCTTCTCCGTATATCAGTCATGAGCTCATGAATACTATCAAACATTTAATGTTCTCCTTATCCCTTCATTATGCGCATATCCTCTACATTCCAAAAATATCTGAATATCCTTTCATGGATACTGGTACCATTAATCATACACATTCAAAACTCAAGGAAAGACAACAGTGTAACAATCCTTAGATGTCTCTTTATTCCATTGTACCATGAGATTACTTATACAACATTTTACTTTGATAAACATGTAATCATTCCACTACCTTCATAAACCATTGACCGAGCTTCAACAATTCTTTCATCTCACATATAATTTTTAGTCTCTTCATCATCATCAACATAAATACTACCCATACGGCCGTACTGATTCCCTTCATCAGAATTTCCCTTAGGGCATTGGTTTTCATAATCCCCGTACATTCCAAATTTAAAACTTTTAACAATTATTGAATTCGTAGAAATACCATTATCCTTATCCATGGTTTTAACTGAACCTTTTCCTTTGCACTTACTGGCTTTGTGTCCTTCTTTTCCACACCCCATGCATCTTCCAGTTCCCTTGAGACAATCTCCCTTATGCCTCTCCCCACATGATTTACATGAGAGAAATTGAACTTTCATTCCACTATGATCATCTTGAAACTCAATCATTCTCTTATTATCTGAGTCGGGAATCTTACCAAAGTTGAGATTATTGATCATATTATGAGATTTCTGATTAGGCATAATAATGATGTTTGGACTTCCAAATCCCGTTTAATTTGGTTTCTCAAGAAGAATATCATTCCATTGTCCTCCATATCCTCCATTATCGTGAATCTTCATGTTTCTAGCCTTTTTCTAAAACCCAAAAAGAATTGTGTAGAGGAAAAAATCATGCTAGGGAAAAAACATAGTAAAGGGGAAGTACCCTCAATATCTAACATCTTATGTTAAATTATATGACCGTTACCGTAGTTCTAGGACTATATCCTATACGTATACTTATCCTTAGGTATATCCCTAGACATACCTTAGAAATATCTCTAGGGATCTCACTAACGTTTCGCATCCTAGTTTCCAAAGGATGACTAAAACTTTCCTCTAATACCGACAGTAGAGACCCAAAGCTTGACGTACATGGACATTACATTACTTTTTCGGAATACTTAATACATAACAAAAACCGACACACATGGACCATAATAGTTTAGTGTCTTTGGAAACTCCGAACGCAATCTTCTAATCGTGGTGAAAGATCTTCAACATCTCCCATAAAGATCTTCCACTTTTTGTTTCCTTACCCTAAAACCTTTATTTTAATCCTGGGGGAAAAGAAAACATAAAAATTGTGAGCTCAAATGATCAGTAAGGGTAAGAATGGATAAAATAAAACATACCATATACATTTTAACTTAAAAACATTAACACAATGTTTAAACATCAAAAGTTTGAGCAATGACATAAAACATGGAAGTACGTAAGGCATAGATCATAATGAAACAGTAAGCATGATAAAATAGAATTGGAATAAAACATGTAATTATGGCAACAATTAAGCACATGATATGATTTCCATATTAGCCAAGGCATTGCTACCAAGACCATCTTAGTGGACAACGTCCCTTTCTGAATCGAGTTCACTCCTCGTTCCAGTCCTGTATTACTGAACCAGTTTAACTTGCCGTTCCAGCCATGTATATATCATGAGATATAAATCTTTACCCAATACATTGGAGGGAGATATAGGTCCCACCCATCTCATAATGAAATCATTCTTACTTTTAACACAGAATAAACTTAAAAAATTCATCATAACCCAAAGAATAAAGTGGGTTTCATACACATCATTCCATCATAACATAATCCATATAAAACAAATGGATATCATTTCATGATAAGAAAAGTGAAACCATGTAAATCATAGATACATTATACTTGAAACATACACATATGAAATAATGTCATCTTAGATGGAAAATGGTTTTGATAAAACACTTGAAATGAATTCATGAGGAAAATATCCTTTCTTCTTCAAAATCATTCTCTTTTTACAAAATGTCATGAAATTTTAAAAGAAAAGGATTTTGTAGAAAATAGTTATGAAATATTTTGGAGGAGGCTTCATAAAAATAAGTCATTATAAAAACCTAAAAATCCATTCGTTCCTTATAAGTTAAAAAAACATTCTTCTTGTACTTTTACCGGAAAAGTCAAAAAGTACCTCGTAACATAAAAAAAAGAACGATTCCTTACATACAATGTAGTAAAAGTAAAAATGGGTAAAAAAGACATTAAACATACATAAAAACACTTTTATAAAACATGGACATGGATGATAACAATAACCCCAGTAAATACTTACGTATAAGCAATCTCGGATTAAAAAAATGAGATTTGCAAAATTATCCCTTACCTTATGTCTGATATGCTTAGTATGTATCCGAACCTCCTCTACTTTGAAGCACCTCTTTGAGACCTCCACTTAGGGAACTAAAATTGGACTTTGAAGAATACCAGGACCTCTCTGATGTTTATAAGGAATTGGAGAAGATAATTTAGCAGGTGTTGGCCAAGCTTGAAGGCTCAAATTGGTGTGAGGAAGGGAGGGAGGAGGTGCCCTTTTATAAGGGAGGAGAGGGGACCATTTAAAATCATAAAAATATTAATTTATAATAAATCTAACCCCAATTAAAAACCTCCAAAAATTACTCACATTCTAATATTATATGATATAGGGTTGTAATATCATCAACCAATAAAATTTAGACATGTTAGGAATTTATTTTAAACATTATCAACTTGATTTATCCTTACTTAATCAAATTAATTTTATTTGTGGTAATAAAATTCTAAATTTCAAATTATATCAAATAATTACTTATTTGTTGTGAATTGTCCATAATTGGATAATTTAGAACACTTGAGACCATATAAATTTAAATTTATAATTTTTAAATATTTTTGTGATTTTTAAACAATTTTATAATATTTAATTTTTATAAAATAACAATACTGTCAATTTTGACACTATTCATTTATTTGAATTTAAATAAAATAAATACAAAAAGATATGTTAAAAATAAATGCATTAATAGATTCATAAAATGTCATATGTATCTGGAAAATTCTGGATCACATTAAATAGTTTATATAATATTTATTTTATTATTTTTAAAACCATTTATTTGGTTTACATCATTTTTGTATAATTATTTAATATAATTATTTGTTGCATAAAAATTAAAAATAAAATTATATGATGAATATAAATTTAATACCTTTCACAATAATACTATTACTCGAATTTACCATCATAAAATCATAATATTTAAATTTTTATATTTATTAAATTATGAAGGTGAAAAATTTGGCAACATTTAAAATAAAATAATATAAGTGTCATAATCGCTTTTATATGAATCCAAATGGTCAAATATTAGACCATTGGATGATTATGGTTTAAATATACATGTCCAATATGTTTTTGTCAGGGTTTTGTGCCTTTTATGGTCACTCTTAGTTTAATAAATACTATATTCTTGAGTTTTCACTAGATAAACAATTTTATGCATCACTATTGTGTCAAAATTCATGATAATTATATAATCCCTAAAAATTATAAATAAATTCATATGATGTAGAAAATTTCATTAGATTTCTGGACACTATTCATTTTCGAAGTTTCATGAATTTTATCACTAAATTAAAATTAATATACTTATAAGATTTAAGAGAGTGACATGTTGTCACTTTCTTTGGTTTTAATAACAATTATGTTATTTTCATGGACAGAAGCTCATTACAAGATTCTAATACAACCCTTAGGAGATATGGGTAGACATATAGTCATCCAATAGGATTTTTACAGGTGTTAGGGTAATTTTATAATCATATATTTACCGTTAATTACCCGATTTACCTTTAACTAGGGTATATAAAATTTACCGTAGTTACTATTTATAGTGCCCAAAAATAAAACATAGCATATTAACATAATTTGTCCCCACTGATTCAAAATATGGAATCCATTTTTTCAAATTCAATACACAAAAGTTGCAGAAATTAAATTAAAATTAATCCCCTTGTCGAAAGAAAACAGGTTTTTGTTTAAAACATTGCAAAAGATTGAGTTGATTTAACCTACAAATTCAAGGTAAAATCAATGATAATGAAATAAAATATATTAAATGGTAAAAATATATTCTATTTATAATTTAAAACCATTTAATATTTTAATTTAACCACATAAGTTATTACGATGAAAAAAGTTGTTTTTAATTAAAATATTGCGTGTTATTAATATTCATTAAAATATGAAAGTTGTCAGAATAATATGAAAAATTTATCCAAGGTAAAATTTTATATCCTGATTCTAAAGAATAATTTTATTTTGTAAAATTTAACTTAAAAACATGTCAGAAATTATATTTAAAGTGGGTGCGCCATTAAAAGGCGGCAAAACTGCATTTTTTGAAAAATACTTATTTTACACGAATAATTTATTTTTTTCTTATACCATGTTCTAAAAAATGAGTAAGATGAATAATAATGTTATAAAATTAAAAATTTAGTTAATACTATTCATAATGTCTAGTTCATACTAATATTATAATAATATATCGTTGTTTAGTAAAACCTGGTATTGCGTACAACACACACTATCGAGGAGGGTCGTGATTCCGTGTAATGCAAGCCAAGTCAGGGTTGCGTGTTGTGAAAGATACTTTTGGTGTATCATACAACACAATACATTAATGAAATTAAAAAGAATATATTTAATAAAATCATCGGGTGTTACAATAGATGATGTGTCCTTTGGACTTTGGTAGGTGCCTTAGCGTGAGATCCTCTTCATAGTGAGGCTACATTTTCCCATGGGGTTGGTGGTAATTCTCTCCAGTAGGGGCCCATGAGTAATACCCCTATACATTTGGGATGATTTTATCATCATCGACTTCATATTCCTTTCTGTTATATAGGATGTACATATTGTCATGTTCTTGGTATAGGCTCCAAAAATGGTTTGAGATGACCTCAAGGGCCACCTTGTGTTTGGGTGTCGGTCACATGTGAGGAGGTGGTAGGTGAGCTTTTGCAGATTAGAGGGATTGTCTTATGGAATCTATAGTGGGGAGAGTACCATTTTGTTTGTACTATTTATGCATTTTGTTGTATACCCAATGATAACAATGCTGGGATGGAAAAGGGGTCCTACTCTACATTGAGTCCCCCACCACCTATGGGATTGATAAGGATTGTGTATGCATTGGTTGTTGATATGAAATCTGGATTGAAGTTTTCTTTGGTAACATGAAAAATATATTTAAAAAATACAGACAAGAATTACCCATTAATATATAATCTCTTGATCATATGAATATTTGAAGATTCAATATATCCCCCATCCTTTTTAAGAGGATAAGGGAATTGTGTGGGGTAAAAAGGCCATGATGGATGAGGATTCATGTCTAGTTAATCATTATTGATTCAACTCAATATGCGGTGTTTTTGGGGATTATAAAATGGTCTGATGAGATTCATCACTGATCTATTTTTGTAGAGGTATTCATGTTGGGTTCACTATTTTTATGTCGACCCGAGGTGGGAATTTTTGGAGAAAACAAAAGGTTTCGATGAGTGATAAGAATTTCTCTATTATATTGAGATGTTAATATTTCCAAATTTTTCTCCCGATCCACATAATTATTAATTATAGGTAATTGGATTCACCCAATAGGTAGTGGGTATTTTACCCCCTTTTCATTATGAAGGAGGTTCTACAGATGAATTGTCCCTGTGTGGAATTGCAAGGGGTTAATATATTGTAAAATCGGTCCTCCTAGGATATGATTTCTTCAGATGGTATCCAATGGGTTTATTTGTGGATATAAAAACACCCAAAAACCCTTGTATCTATTATTCATGGAACTACATTCCAAATTCTGTCACTCATTGGATGATGATTTGGACAACGACACTTAATGACTCTATTGGTCGTGGGGATGGGAGGTCAGGCTCATCACACCCTTTTAGGGAAAATTATTTCATATTTAGGGACACTCTTATAGATTTGATCCATGTTCATCTGTTCATCAATCCTCAGTTAATTCCTAAACAGTGTATCCATGGGATAACAAAAGATTTTAGGATCATAATGGATATACATGAATTTTATGCTATAGCGTCAATGTTGACTTAATCCATGTGATGAGAACTCTGGATTTTTTCATCACTCGGGAGAGACGAATGGTGGTTTGATGTTGGGATTAGGCCCAAGTGATGGGATTCCTACATATCCACATGATATGAATTAGATTCCACATAGTTCGGTTTTTGGGACATAAGATGAATACCTTTCAAATTTTCGGAAACATTTTTATCAGGACTGACTTCGTAGGACAATGTCTATTGATCTAAATAAATAGACATTCATCATACGTATTCCAATCATGGTGGGAATCGGGGTTCTTTTAGTTCATCTTTCTTGGGGATTACACATGCGAGGGGACCCATTTATTTGGGGAATAAGTGGAGGATCCTTTTTTAAGGGAACCCCTTTGAGATTGAGACATCAAGGAGTCATATGTAACTTTGTATGAAAATGAATCAATGATCTTGTAGTTTAGTTGGGAGTGGGTGGATATTGTATCTTCACAAATACCTAAGCCCATGTGAGTCGTGATTGGTGTGAGAAACAATTGGATGTGAAATATTTAACAAAGGAACATTTTCTCTTCTTTGATGATGGAAAATTAGGACGACAATAAAAGAAGAGGATGTGGCTATGAGTCTAATAAGAGAGGGAAAAGAGAGAATTAAGAATGAAAACATCACCTGTGTTAATATGATTGATACTCATATCATGGTGATCTATTCGGATGTGACCCAACCTGGGGTGAAGATGGTGGGGAGTGATACATATTACAGAATGATATGGGCATACCTCAGGAGGAGTGCCATTTTGCAGTTTCTTGTAAAGGAGATGAAAATCCTTCCTAATAAAAGGGGAATGATAGAGTGACCTTTTTTCTTTCCACTGATACTCATTGACAAGAAATGCTAGTGGTTACCACTAAATCCAAGGACTAAGAGGTTTACATTGTCATCCCAAAGTCAGTTGTTGGGTCACCTTGAGAATTTATACTTTGAGACATTTAGGGGGCCCAATACGTTGTGGGGAAAACCTTTGTGGATCGGATTACCTTATATATATAGATTAAGAAATGTGTGTTGGGTTCCAAATGATATGATCATATGGTCTAGTGTATTTGGAGGAGGTTTTGGCCAAATACTTGTGGATAGGTTCATGGAGGAGCTATAGATTACTGGATAGTAATGTTGTGGGATGATTGGAGACTGAGGCAAGGAAACAAAAAGAAACCCCATTTCGCATATTATTTTCTTGTACGGGATGGGGACAATCTCGCATAGAATAATTCTATGCTGGTAGAGGGGTCGTCCAATATAGAAGTGGTACATGGGCATGGGAATGGACCACCACACACCAAAGTGGTATATTGCCCTGGATGTGGTTCTATATGTTTCTTCGTGTTTCATCCGCGTACTCATGTAGTACACGAAACATGGTTCGATCTGTAATGCGATGTGATATGTGGATCAGAGAATTGAAGAACTATTATGAAGCATGTGGATCATGGGGAATTCATCTGTGAGGTATTAATGGTTTGTAATAGAACCAATTAGGTTTCTGGTTCACTAATTATTTTCATGTTCCTCCTTTTTTATGGTTCACGTCTGGTAATACCTGTAAAAACGTGATTTAAGGTTCGCACATTATTGATGATTCAAAACCGATGTTGAAATGTACTCTGTATATGAATTCTCCCTTACAGCTTTTACAGTCTAATCCATACTCTCTTACTCTCATATATGCTCTTCCTTATTCTTATACAAGTTTTCCTTCTTTTATAGAGCACTAGGAAACTCTTATCTATGGGAATGCATAACCATTTACAGAAGCCCATAATGCTATATCTCAACTAACAAATGACTCGGTTAACTAGGGTTTACAGAGGCAGTGGTTCATGAGACATTTTCCATTAAACCATGCCAACATTCTTCATTCACAAACATCTTAGTTTGTGAGATTGTACACAAATGGAATTTCTACACTCTATTTCATCAATGACATAGTTCATGGCGTCATGGGTTTATTGGATTTCACCCCACGAGTCAGTGCATCACAAGTCCTTCCGTATACGGATGGATCCCAGTACATGCTACCCATGAAACATTCCTAGTGATGGTACGCAGTACACTAAATATCTAGAAATATTATATTTTTTTCTTGTTTTTCTAAAATTTTGAGTCAAATATTTATCCTTTTTCATTGCAAGACCTGTAGGAATGTTTGCTTCCATATGCCAAGTACTTGTGACAGTATATAAATCCCTTTGCGATGTTATTCAGACCTTGCACATTACTAAAAAATATAATCGATATATGATGTAGAAAGAGGAATAATTAGTGTATATTTAATGTTTTTTTATGATTCACACAGTTTTGTAAGTGTGAATATGAGAGGAGAGTGGTTACCTTTTATAAGTTGGTAAATTGATGTAGATGGTTTTTTTGAAGAGAATGTGATACTAATGATTTTCTCCCACAAAGCCTAAAAATGGTTCATTATAGAACATTATAGATTATAGGGTCCCAGTATATAGTAATAATGGTTTTTGAGAACATATAGGTTATTCTTACCAATTATCTTAATAGTTTGACTCTCGGTAAACCCATTATTTACTTAAACTACAATAATTATTTTTACCTATTTTAACTATTCATTTTGGCCAAATATTAACATGAAAATATTATAAAATATATTTTATTTTGACACAAAATATGAAATACATTTTTATAAATATAAACTACATAGGTGTCTGACTAAAATTAATATTAAATCAAACACATAAAAAAATTTCTATATTTTAAAAAAAATATTTACATAAGTATATAATGATTTCATATAAAAATTCAAATTCAGATTGATTGTAATGATGTAAAAAAAGTTATATTGTAATATAATTGAATTAATTTTACCTTTGAGTGAATTTAAAAAATAAATGAATTTTCTCAATAATTTAAACAAAAATCCAGTTGTAAATAAAAATGAGTATTTTTCCCAATTCCAAAAAAATTATTATTTTCAGAAAGATCCAAATAATTGAAAAAAATGTTATTTTGACATGTATAGTTCAAAAATAATGTTTTTTCGAACATATTTTATAAAATTGTAATAAATTAATATAAATTTATCTTTAAAATGTTTAAAAAATTCATATTTTAGAAAAATAATGTTTTTTAGAAAACATTTCCCTCTTTTAAATGATCCTTATTATATATATTATAAAAAAATAACCATTAAATTTATTTTATACATGCGTAAATCATATATTTTTCATAATTTATTCACTACAATTCATTCCCTCGATCTTAATAGATAATTTACAATTCTTATGTCTAAAAAATATTATTTTAAGAGAATATATTTTTTCATTCAAACATGGGGTCAGCTACATTACAACATATCATGAAGATTAAATTTATTTCAAAATAAATATATTATAATGTATTGGGGTGTTACATTATCATATATGTTTTATATTACATTTCATATAATCTATAAAAAAATTCTTACATTTTTTAGATATTGTGGAGCTAAAATTTTACCTCATGTGTTAATTAATAATCAAAAAATTATCGTTGGATAATATTTTGTAATTTTTCAAAAGAGATTTATTTTTTATCAATACGGTTTAATAACATATTTATAAAATCCTTGGTTTTATTAAATTATAAGTATATTTTCATGACCTGGAAATTATTGAAACTTATCCCTGAAAAATAATAATTTTTTATAAATATATTTTTTGTTAATATTTATATTATTTTAGATCATATGTTAAATTATTCTATGATGTTGTTTTTTAGTCATTTTATATATTTTTTATAAAATAATTTTTATCACTTTTAAAATTTTAATATAATAAAACAATTTTAAAGTTTGAATTATATGTTCTGTATCATGTATTGATGTCCATATTAGTATTAATCCACAAAAAAAATTTTATCGCTGTAAAATAAAAAAAAGGTAAAAAATCTTGACCGAAGTAGTATAAGGAATAACATGTTTAAAAAATATTTTTAAATTAGTGGGATTTTTTTTAGAAAAATGTATCTCTAATATTTTATTTTTCATTTTTTTTATTCTTAAAGTGTGAAACATGTTTCCTATTTATATTAATAATAATAATTTAAAAAATGTCATTCTCAAAACTTATAAAACGTGAATATCAACACATTATCAAGAGAAAATTTAAATTTAATTTTTATCATTAAGATATACACTTTTTGTCTTTACCCCAAAATCCTTTTCCATATCTATTATGTTATGGTCACATGAATTTATCCCCAGCGAGTCCTCCAAACAAGGCACCATGTTCATAATAATAGTAGTTAATTTTACTAAATATTTTATCATTTAAATATTTACCGTTGAAACATATATTTTTTTATTAAAATATTTTTGGATTTATATTTATATTATAATAAATATTTTTATATTTTGTAAATAACCATTAACCACCATTTCCACATTCCATTAAGATGAATTAGATAATTATTCATGCACATGTGTGAAATACCTCCTTGATGACGTTATATATAAATTTTCTCATTTAGATACTCTAATATTTATTGAAATATATTATCATATATTTGAATGACTTACTATTATGTAAGTAATATCATTATTATTCAGTAATAATGATTATATTTTAATAGAAACTACAATCATTACAACACTCATCCAATAATTATGTTATGTTCATATATGGTTTAGTATAACCAAAAATAAAGAAAGTTATATAACATAATATCATGGAAGACTATTATGAAATAATGGTAGAAAACATATAATATTTTATAATAAATAACTATTATATTTTCGTTCAATAATGGTAACATTAATTTTAAACTAATTAATTAAGTTACAAAACTATGTTCAATAAATATAACTAAAATATTCTCAAAATTGATTTCAAATTCAATGATATTAACTAAAAATACATATAAAGAAATTATAAAATTAAATATCATTTTAAATCATCAATTTCATTACCAACAATGAACTATGAATGATGATAATTGGGAAAATAATGACAAACATCCCATATATTTTAAAATGTTTTCAAAATCATTAACATGACTCGAACATTATATTGAAAATAGATAACAAATAAATAATATATATATATATATAAACATTATAAAATGTTTTTAAAAGTTTATATATTTTATTATATTTATGAAATATGTTATTAAGAAAATTAATTTTTTTATAAATGATAATCAAGCACTGTGGTGAATGTTAGAAAATATGTTAAGGGGTTATTGTTTTAAATTTGTTGTCTCAAGACTTATTTTTTATTTTTAACTATGTTCCCATTAATATGTTTCTATTATATCAAAATTAAATTATATGAGATTATTCATTTAATTCATTGGTTTTTACATTTCCTCAAAAAACATTATTTCACATTTACTCATATTTTACGCAATGTATTTATTTTAATTAAAACCAAAACAATCACTCATCTTTGGTCAGGAACCATCTATTTTCATTTCATTATTTATTACATGATAATTTGAATTTGTAGATATATAGCTCAATAATTGATTAAGGTTATTTTCTACCAAATTTAATTTCATTATAATGTTTTAAATAATTTTTTAATTTTATTTAAATGGGTTATTTTAATCATAGCATGAAAGAAGTCTCTTATTAAAATTTTTCATTTCAACACAACTTATGACCATATTTTTATTTTTCAAAAAAACATAAAATATATGTTTTTTTGTGATTCAAAATAAACTATTTTTATCGTTATTTTAAAAAATATATCTTTTTAAATTAATGATTATAAGAAGTTCATGAATATATATTCTTTTAAAATAGCATTTTAGAATTATCCAAAAAAATTATTTATCACTCTTTCAACATCTATTGATATATATTATGTTTGACCATGAATTTTATTCCAATGATATCATAAAACATATTCATAATGTGAAATTATTTAATTTTATTCTCTATTAGAGGAATGATCATTCACTTCCATTTTCATTCTTAACCATCCGCTATATATAATAATGGTATTTAATCCAATGCCTTTCCTAGATGAAAACTCTATATTACATTCATTTAAATATTTAGCATTCACCTAGATGTAATAAAACAACTAATTCATATAATTATTGAATAAATAATTTACCTTTTAAATATGTCATGTTAATAACTTATAAATCATTATATTAATTATTTCTTCTTTTACTTGAATGTTACTATAAATAATTGCATACAAATTTATCATTCATGGGGTTATTATGTAAGAATTATTTAAGGGATTATTAAACAATAGCTTTTGTGCATTCATTTTAAATTTATATAAAACCAATTTCTAGTCCCCTGGTTCTTTATGATTTCATTAATGAAACTATTTTTCATCTCATGGGTTTCTTATGGTATGATAAAAAACTGACTTCAATTGAAACATGCATGTTTTGATAAACAGTGGGGAGTACATATATAACCCAAATATTCATTAGTTAAAAGTTTATATATCATGATACATGTATAGACAAGTTATAATTTAGTTACTCAAAACACTTTGTATAGACTAAAAATGTAAATTTTCTCCTTCAAAAAAATAATATGGAGATAGATGGTGTGAAACCACTAGGTCACTGTGTGACAACTAAAATTTACAGGGGAAAAACATTAAAAAATTAACATCGAGTGACCCAAAAAGATACATATATGAATTAACATGGGTAAGGCCTCGATAGTAATACTAATATTCATAACATAATTACATATATGGGTTATAGAATGAGGCCAAAATTTTCATGGTTCACCTTCTCTTACCACTTGAAACACAACTCTCCACTCTTATTCCATGACATCCTCCTATGTAAATATAATCATAGTGATATATAAGGGGTCGCAACATAATCACATCCCATTATAAAATTCAAAAAATTAAATGTGTGGGGATATCTAGTAACAATATATATTATCAACCCATATTTTATTACCTCCCCACACACTACATAAACCCCCGTATGTTTGGATTTCGAATACATAACGCATGGGATATAATCAAAGAGTGTTTCCCTCATTTATGGTGCAATCAAAACATGGAAAATATTTTACATTGTAAAAAAATCATATAGGAACCCATCATAATGATACACCTACCCGGTTGTGGTATGACGGTCCCTAATTTTCCATCATCTCAGTATCACTCATACCTATTATATGGTGAAGAGACAAATGTATCTAAAATCTAAATAAATTTCCCATAACATTGCTTCAATTTTCACCCAATCACACAAGACTCCTCATATGACCCAAACCATTTCATGAAAATCCATTCAAGATATTATTATATTTATAATAATCATTTGAGTTCCAATTATAAAAATTTCTCAGCATCATGTAATATAAATTAGAATTTCAACTAATATTTTTAAGCTATAATGATGTGGGTCATTAATCAGAAATGTTTGAATTTAAAACCAAACCTAAAAATATATTAAATAATTAAATAATTGAAATAAAAATAAATTTCTAAAATTAAATATGTCCTTTGAATTCTAAAACATGTTTTAATGATTCAAGACCATATTCTGTCAAATTTATAATACCAAACACCCTAATATTTTATCACTAAACATCATCAAAATACTAATGGAAAATGATAACTACACTAAGTATTTAGTCAGGATTATACATATAATAAAAATTAAATTATTCTATTATTTTTATTGTATACAATTCATGTTAAAATTTTCATTTGGTAACTTTTTTGTATTTTATTGCAATAAATAATTTTTCGGTGAAAGGTGAAATATACTTTTCTTATCAAAAAATTTATTTTTATAAAAATAACTTTAAATTTCCTATAAATTTCGAAAAACTATTTAATTTATAAATGGTTTTTAATGTGTAATTTTATACATACAAATAAAGTATTCTGAATTTATAAAACATTAAAATTTATGTAAATTTTTTAAATAAATAAAAATATTTTTGGTTTCAATTAAAATAACTTTTCTTTAGTAAAATTAGGATCTGGATGTATTTTGAATCCACATAAAATTTATTTATTATTTTATAATCCAATTTATGTAATCATAATTAAATGAATTAATAATTTCTTCCTAAACACAACTATTATGAATAAAATTTACCTTTAAAAAAGGGGTTATTAATTAGCTACTATTAATATTATTTTTCTAAAATAATTTATTAATTTTATTTAATAAAATGGAATTTATATTTAAATTTTCTTGGACCAAATTATGCGTAAGGATAATTTTATTTTTATATATTTAAAATATCTTTCTTATGTTAATGATTAATTACAATGGTAAATGTACAATAGATATTTTGAATAAATAATTTTTATAATAGGTACATATATTTTATCTAAACAAATTATGTAAATATATTTTAATATATTAATCTAATATTATGAATAAATATATTAATAAATATATTAAAACACTTTAAATAAATAACTAATAGAAAATAACAAAAAATAAGAATAAAAAAGTTTATGTATTAAAAGGGAATTGTTCTATAAAATGTTTTTGATATCTTATGTTTAAATAAAAAAGATTGTTTTCTAATATTATAAATTTATTTATATTAAATTTATTACATATTTAGATTAAATATTTGAATATTTTGTATGAGGAATCGTCTTATATATTTAGTATAATAATAATTACAGTAGTTAATTTTTAATATTGACTAAAAAGGGTAAAAATATGTATATAATGTATCTTAGTTTCTTAATCATTAAAATATCTTTAATACCTTATGGAAATCTTTATTTATGTTTTAATGTTATAACCCCATGAATCACCTACCATATCTCCCCAAAACTCACCAAAAACACATAACCAACCTAACCCCCATGTGACTCTATTCTTAAACAATATATAACCTTAGTCTCTAGAAAAAGAACCTAATTTTAACCTTTAAATAGAGCTTAATCCCTACAGTTATCTCACCCCACTATAACCTAATGGAATTAATCTTGAATTCTCATTCCATATAATACTCTAAATCTAATCCAAGGAGTTTATATTTTTCAAATGAGCCCTCCCAAACATTAGGATCCTGCATGGAAAAGTATGTGTTTAAAATCATTCTCATTATTTTTTAAATGAAATTTATTTTCCATAATACCATTTACATATATTTCTTATTTTAAATTTCAGGATATTATCACCAATATGATATGTTTGTAATTGGAATTACATATCCCAATTCACTATGGAGTTATTCATATTCCATTGTTATCAGGACATATGTTTTACCACTCAAAAAATTCAATTTTAAACAAAAAACCATTATTGTAATGTTATAAATCTTGTAATTATAATTATTTTCAGCAATTTGGTATATTTAAAATGAAATTTTTTCTCAATAAATACTTTCCCAATGGTTTCAAAAATCCCAAGATAATCATAAATTTATATAATATAAAATTTTATAGATCCCATGAAATGAAATTAATGTCTAGATACTATCATGATGATGTAATTATGGAATATATTCACATTGGGTTAATCACCCTAAAAATGGATTTTTAATTATTAGGTAAATATTAACTATGGTGAGATGATATTGGGAATATTACAATACAATTTTCCCGAATCCACTATGGGATATACACTGGATAATTTGAATGCACGTTAAAAAAAACATTGATTTGTTTTCTTCCATTTCTATGGTATCATTACAATAAAAACAATTGTATATAATTAGTATCCTCTAATAATAATCCAATGTTCTAAAAGAAAAAATTATCATAATTGTTTTTCTAGATAATTTTAATTTCATTCAAAATGATAATATCCCATAATTTTTATATTTTTTATTGTTTAGAATTCCACCCTATATCTATAAATTACTCATGTAATGTTATTTTCTATGAATGATATCATCTATAACTAAAATTTTGTGTCCTAAACATATTTAGTGAATTGGATTAAATTTTCAAACAAGGAATATTCTTTTATAATTACATGTTTTAAATTTCATTTATTGAAGGGAGGTCACCTATATTCTATACATAGATCAATTGTTGATGTTATTGACTTAAATTTATACAATGTACTATATAGAGTGTCAATTTTGGGATACATGATAAACATATTTATTGTTAAAATGTTTTAAATAAATATATTATTTATTATAGAATAAATTTTCATTGATTATGATGAAAATTATTTTATATATTTGTTATCCATACACATTCATTCTCTAGAAATATTTTGATCATATAATCTATTCTATTTATATAGGGAAATGTATCTGAATGCAATTTATATTTATTATAATATAAATGATTATTGGAAAAATTGATTATGTATTTTTCCTTAATTTTACCATATGATTAATTTATTAGATGTAAAGGATGATTGGTAGGGACCCATTATTGATATTACCGTAGGCATTAGAAGGTCTAAAAACTAGCTATGGGGTTGGAATATGTCATCCACAACTTTATCTGATTTCATAAAAGAATTAATTGTTTTTATTTTTATTATTTCAAGAATTATTCATTCCATTAGTATTATAAAATGGATTAACACCCATTTTTTTGTTTTTTTCATTGATATAGTATACACTCATTTTCATTTGTATAGGAAATTATGTTGACCGTTTACATACTTTTTTCAAAAAAATATATATGATTTTTTATGATAAATTCTAATGTATATTACCCATAATAAAAATATATGATCACCTAAATTTAACATTCCATTCCATTTAAATCTTAGTAGAGAACAATCTATAATTTTCAAATAACAAAAAAAAGTGATAATAATGTTTTACATTAAATTTTATGATTTATTTTATGTTCTAATGTTAAATTTTAATGTTATATATATATAGTCATATAATAATAATAATATATATTATTTTTTAGGTATTATTATAATTTTTACTAATAATGTAATATGACTACCGACTCTTGGTTTCCCAAGATAGGGTTGTTACAGTTTGTATCATTGTATTTTTAGTAGAAACCATAAGGACATGATTTAGAGGTAATTATATATATAATTATGAGAATATGGATAAGCCTTAACAAATTAATAAATTTTAATTAGGATAAAAATTAAAAAATATATTTCTAAATTCAATATCATGCAATAATTTTTGGTATAACAATGCTATATTTTAAGACTAATATAAATTATGGTAAATTTATAATCACCCATACTCAATATAAGGATATTAATTTAATGAAATACAATGAGTATGTAGTGGGAGATGATTAGAAATTAACTATATTTAGAAATTTAAAACAATTTATGAAAAATTTACTCACCCAAAAAAATAATCCTGATGATCTACAATTTTGTGAAACTATGTTGAATGGATTCATGAAAAAAAAAATCAACAATGTAATAGACCAAATAATATTCTGCTAGAAATTAAATAGTCCAACTCCCTATAAAATATTTTGCCTTATTTGGGATTTAATTTAATGGGAAATGGTTTTGTGATAGTATTAGTCCTGATGAGAGATGTAGATCAATGGTGGTCACCATTATAGATCACTACTGTAAATTTAGAGATAGATACCATTGAATTGATAACTTTTAAAGATAAATTCTATGACATATACTATCCTTTTCAGAAAGGGTTGAAATTGAATGACAATACCTCAATATATGATATAACGTGGTATATTTTATTCAATGGACATGTATAACAATATGACGATAGCTAGACATTCTATGGAAAATGTAAATATACTTTAAATAAATATTCATCATTTTTATGGGACAATTTTGATACTTAAAAGTGATTTATACTCCTATAAATTTTCATCAAATATGGATATAGTTTCTAGTGACTTAGATAATGAAAAGAACTTATCTAAATCATCAATTTTCAAATTAAATATGGAGAAGAATTGGTTTATTGAAAACTATAAAGATAAAATAATGTCATTGGGAAAGAATAGAAGTGTATAATTTCTCACATGTATAAAATGTAGAACATGAAAATTGGGAACTTTAATAATGGGATAAGGAGATTTTTTAATGTGTAGAGAAAAATGAATCAAAACTCATTAATGAAAAGGAAAAGATTAATTTATTAATTTTACATCCATCAATTATTATAAAAGAGGAACGATGAAAACCAATTCCCCAAAAATCAAGGGTGTTTACAACAAAATGGTCGACAAATAAAAGATAATATAGTTTGTTCTATATATCTTAGGTTGAAGTATCAAATGACATAATTTTAAGTATATAAAACCTAAACTAAATGTTAGTTAATTAATTGTTTGATTATTGTCCTATTTACAACATTATACCATTCATGTTTTCTAGCAACATTGAATCATCCATTAATAATATAATAATGATTTTATAAGAAATTTAATGGGATATTATTTAGAAAGATAATTTTTTAGTAGTCTCTATTAAGATGAATATATATTACATTGTTTAAATTTGATTAATATACCTATGTTTGATATGGATTAATCATTTTAATATATTTCTCTCTAGCTATAATAAAATACTTTTTTCTTAATAGTATGAGACTATAATATTTTAATGGGCCCTAGAATCCTTTATTTTCAACTCAGATAATTGACCACCCTAATCATTCCTAAACCAACCTCTAGTGGCTCCGATTAAAGTTATTATAGTAGAAGAAGAAGATAGAACACATTCTATGAACGAGAAGGACATCAAAAAGATATAAAATGTACCTATTGTTAAAAATTTGAATTGATTTATTTTAAGAGGAATTATATCTTCACAAAATAATATGTGTATTTTAGATTTTAATTGAAATAATTATTTATTTATACCATTATATAAAACTCCATATATAACGGAAACAATGAATCATTAGAAGATAAATAACTAACTAATACCATTTCATGACATGTGATTTATATGCACTAGTGTTTCACTACTGGGAGAATGTATTTTATTCTTGAAAATTAAGGATGATATTATGATATTGAATATCAATTAGATAGAGATAAATGAAACTATTATAATGAATAAATATCCATTATAATGAATTGATGACGTATTTCTTCAACAACATGGATCAAAAAATGGTCAGTGTCCAATAATTGATCTGGTTATAAACTATATGGGTAAATAGGTAGGATAAAATAAGGATATAATTTCATACAATAAACAGACATTATGATTTTGTATTATGTTTCATTAGTTTGATTAAGGCACCATATATTATTATGGATTTAATGAATTTAATATTAATGGATTATCCAGAAAACAACATCCTTGAATTTGTTGATAACATCATTATATAATCTAAAGTATACAAGGAGGCTAAGAAATTTCATATGAAAAATTCATATGACCCTCAGAGAGAATGATTTATAATGTAAATTTAATAAGTTTAAAATTTGGGAAAATAATTTTTCCATCATTATCTATATTATTTTCAATGATTTAATATTTTTTGATCCTTCAAAGATAAAGGTAGTCAAATAATTATGTACATTAGAAAATATAACCCATATAAAAATTTTACATGGTTTAGCGTGTTACTATTGATGGTTCGTTTAGAATTTTCACTAGTTGGATAACCCGTTAAAATAGGTAATGTAAAATGGGGCTACATTTATATGGTCTTGGAAATGTAAAGAATGTTTTTACAAATAAATATATGATTGATTAACGCCTTGTTATTTCCATTAACAGCAATGATTGAAAGAAATTTAATATATTTTGATTCATCGAAGGAAGGATTGGGTTGTTTCTTTATAATGAATGATATATGAATTTCTTGTGGATTGAAAAAATTTAGGATTCATGAATAAAATTAGCCAACATGTGATTTTGAATGCTCAAATGTAATCATTTCTTTGATGATACAGAGGATTAAATCTATAGAAAAAGATGCAGTATATATATGTATTACAAATGATTGATGTATATTATCTCTCCAAAATATCTCAAAGATAGGAAAATAATTTAGTCATAACTACTCAAGGACAATGATTTCACGATATAATACCACCCTGGAAATGGAAAAATGTGGTTAACACAAAGTGCAGGAGGGAACATGGACTTTGGAAAATAAAATTGATTTATAAGGAACCAATATTTATGAATCTAGTGAAGATTTATGAGATAATTTTTTTGAAAGGGATCAATTGTTCATTTTTTTAGAAACTATAAAATATAATTAAAAAAAGGTTATAGATGTTCTTTCAAGATGAGAATGATATACAAGGGATGATTAAGCCCTGAAGAGACTTGATATTGATAGATTTCATCTAAAAATATGATTTTTTAGGATTGGAAAGTGGTTATATATATCAATCATACCTTAACTAAATATGGAGACAATATATGATGTACATAACTCAAATTTAAACATAGAAACATATAATGTAGTGATTTATATGTATTTTAGAAAACATATTATGATGTTATGATGTAGGAAATTGTAGATTATGTTTCAACATTCTTAGTCTTCCAATAGGTACAAGATGAAACAAAACATCTTAAGGTAGCCACACTACCTCTATCTATACCAATATAAATTTTTTATAATATTGAAATGGATTTATTAATAAGGAACCCAAATACTACAAGGAAGAACGATTCTATATGTGTGATCATTGATTACATTATAACCCCTATGAAATTCATAGAAATAAGGAATGAAAAACTCATCGAGTAACCTCATTGAATCTATATTATTGAAATTATGAATCTTCATGGGGTATATCAATCAATTATTTCTGATCGTCACCCATTAGTTCACTTCAAAATTAAATAAGAGTCTATAAATTTTTATCATCACCGATGTACATTAATGATCCAACTATTATACCCAAACCAATGGGTGTCCTAGATGGAACATTTAGACACTAGACGACTTGAATATATTATATTATCATTACTTCAAAGTATCATGGAATAAATATATATATCTACTCTAATTATAAAACAATATCTTTATTTATTCAAGAATATAGATCAAACCACATGATATAGGTTATGACAATCAATGTCTAACAATATCATATTTAGTAGAATTTGGTGATAGGAATCATGTAGTACTATAATATGTAGATACAAAAATAATAAAGTATAGACTATTCAAAATCATATCATAGGAAAAAAAGCATATGAAATATTTATGATAATAATAAAAATAAATTCTTGGAATTACAACTAGGGGATCAGGTATTATTAATGTTTTCACAATGAAAATGAGTGTTATGGTTTGGAGAAAATAGTGTATTAAGTCTCAAGTAAATTGGTACTTGTGAAATTCAAGTTTTTTACTCCTACATTTTAGTCTATATACTATGTTAGATAGCATATACATCACATAAAATCATGTTCTAATAAATATAGAAATATTAATTTTTAAGTTTGGCCACTATAAGCTATTAAATAATTTGACAATTTTAAATAAGATATAATTCATTTATATGTTTTTATAGTGGTTATACTAAATATAAATGTGTTTGTTAATTCTTAAGAAATAATATATTAATTTTTATTATGTCCATTTTATTCATTAATGATGTATTTTATTCAGAAATTATTTTATTTCCTTTTTATGGTATATATTAATATTTTCTTGGAACCCCTAGAAAATTTATTTTTTAAAATAAATATATATTTTCTAACTAGCATATCGAAATTATATTATGGTGAAATTTTTTAATTTTTCAAAAATGATTAATTTTTAATTAAATAGTGAAAAATAATTATTTTTATTTAAACAATTATATTTTATTAAATTAACTATAAACTAAAATTTAATAGATTTAATATTTTTAATATTTTAGTAGTTTATTATTATTAATAAATATATTACAGTCCATGGAATTAAAATTGTACATGAATTTTTATATAATAATATTTACAGAATTAAATTTCCATTTTCATGAAAACAGATTTTTATTTCGTTTTAGAAGTTTAAATTTAAATATATTTATTCAAATTACTATTTTTCTAATATTGAATACTTATTCTATATTTAAAATTAATTGGTAAAAATTTGGTAAATAGGTCCCATTTATTTTTAGTCATTATGAACTATAATCATCTAAATTTTCTTTCGATGGTAATGGTAAATCATATAATTTTCCTTAAAAATAAAATGGTAAGGATTAAAAAAATGACTCTTACACAATACATTATTTTATTTGTTGAGAATATTTCATCTATAAACATAATTTATTTTTAATATTTTACCTTTTTATAATTTTTACATTCTTTGACTTTTAAAATATTTTAATGAATATAAACCCAAAATATAATAATATTTCTCTTCATAATGATATTTTTTTTAATATTAAGATAAATAGATATATGTTCACTTATAAATAAATATTTTAAATAAAAATAATCTTTGAATCATTTTAATTTATTTATTTTTTTTAGTGAAAAATTAATTACCTTAAAATCTGACGCAACACTGAAGATGTAATTTTTCAATTTATTTAAAAATAAAATAAATGATATTAAAATGTTAAAAGAAATATTGTTTTAATAAATTATTGTGTTCTATGTTTTTTTAAATAAAAATGAAATAAAATAGTGGTCGAAATTAATTATATATTAATTTGATTGTTGTCTTCCATTTTTAAAATCCAAATTAATGAAATCCTAAAAATTGTTATTATTGATATTTTATTATAAATAATGTATTATTAAATTATATAAAATAAATAAAAATATGAAATTTTCCTTATTTATTTATATATTTTCGTAATGTCAATTATGTTCTACAAATTTGAGGTTTTTCCTTTTATATTAACTACATTGACCCCTAAATTCTAAAAAACCTTTTTATTAATGTAATAGTAAAAAATGATCAAAACAAGTTAAAAATGATAAGGATAAAACCCATATTTAATCATGTACAATTTTCATTTTATTTGATTATTTCATGAAATCCTCATCTTATATTATAATATTATATGTTTAATTTATATTAACATGAAAATTAATTTATATTAATTTAATATTTTTTGAAATTCATTAAATGCCCCTCCCCTCTCTAATAAAACGAAACCTTATATAATCATTTATAAAAACATTAAAACCATTTTTTTCAGAATATATCAACCCAAACTATAACGACCCATACTTTACATAAATTGTTAATAAATCAAAATTGAAGCACACTTATTACAACATATGACAAAACCACAAAGGACCGTATATGTATAGTGTCTTTAGAAACTGGGAAACATAAACAACTGGTTCATAAAGCATAAACTTTGCCTCCCACTTATTTCATCATATCTAGGGTCCCTTTTTGGCATATCCTACTTAATAACCTTCTTCCTGGCCTGGGGAAAAGAAAACATACAAACAAGGGTGAGCTCAAATGCTCAGCAAGGGCAAATAAAGGAAATAAAAATCATATCATATCTTTTTGAAAATCATAACCTGCAAAAGAGATCATAATATCTTAACATGGAATAAATCATAGAAGTGAAAATGAGATCCCCATAATCATAACATAAAACTTGAAACTTTTTGGAATGCACACATAATCATGGAAAATCATTTCTTGTTAGTCATGACTCATTTCCAAGGCTATCTTAGTGGGCAAAGTCCATTTCTGAACCGAGTTCACTCCTTGTTTCAGTCTTGTATCACTGAACTGAAATAACCTTCCGTTCCAGCCATGTCTATCTCATGAGATATAAATCATTACCCAATGCATTAGAGGGAGATATAGGTCCCACCCATCTTATAATGAATCCTTTCTTATGTGTGCCACATAATCATAAATCATACATCATCGCATAACACATGTAACAAAAATGGGATTCTTGAAACATCATGACATCATAAAACAAATCATATAAGGTAAATGACTTCATAAAAATAACTCCCTCAAAACATAATCAAATCAATGTAATAATAGGGATAAAAACATAACCCTTTATTATCTTAGATGGAAAATAATTTTGATAAAACACTTGAACTCCATTCTTGAGGAAAATATCCTTTCTTCTTCAAAAACATTTTTCCTTTCTTAACATGTCATACAACATTAAACTAAAAGAAGTTGATTAAAAATAAAATTGAAAACTTTTAAAGGAAGCTTCTTGTAAATAATGTTTTAAAAATCCATTCATGCCGTATAAGTTAAAAAAAACATTCTTCGTACTTTTGTCGGAAAAGTCAAAAAAAAGTACCTCGTACAAAAAAACGACAAAAGATTCCTTTCATATTCTTTATTAAAAACTCACCGAAGGGTAAAATTGGATTTAAAATATTGTAATTGGATGGAAACAATATTAAATATTGAGGTAACATGGATGTGGGTGATAAAATACACCCCAGTAAATACCAAAGTATAAACAATCTCGGATAAAAATGAGATTGTGATATTTTCCCTCACCTTAGGTCTGATTTGCTTTGTACGTGTCCGAAGCTCTTGTATAATGGTTTAAATAATGTTATTGACTTATTCCAGAATCATACATATTGATATGATATCATATATGGTCATATTCGTGGCTTCTTATTGGTAATATTTCATTGTTACTTGTTACTCAGGTCTTTATTGCCTTTTGTTCTTATGCGTGTTTTTCCGAATAAATTCTTATTCTTCTTTTAAGGTTATAGATACCTTATATCCATAATGGTATTAGTGTAACATATCTCATATTTAATCGTTCAATTCATTTATATAATTACTATGTAATGATGATCATGTAGAACGAGTCGCATCACATCGTGGAGACGGTATTCCGTACGTTCGCACGAGTGATGATATCGTTCCTATGATCGTGGAATTGTATTGGATTATATGAATACTATTTCAGTATCAATATCACTTTATAATAATCATATATAGTTACTCATTACACCATTATACCCATCCTTTTAAGGTGATGATGGAAAATAGATTACACCACGGCGTGGAGAGGGTATTCCGTACGTACGCACGCGCGGTGATTTCATTTTTCCGTAGGATGGATAGAATGTGAATTTGGGTTGTTTCATATTTATAATAACATATAAGTATTTCAGTAATACTGATGTTATTTCTTTATCATGAAACAACTAAAGAAGAATAAGTTGAAGAAGAATGAAATTGAAAAGACCAGTAATGGATATTACCTCTTCTTTGAAACGCCACTTTGAATCCTCCACTTAGGGAACTATGATTGGTCTTTGAAGAAGACCACGACCTCTAGGATTATTCTAGGGAAGTGTAGAAGTGATTTTGTCAGGGTTTGGCCGAGCTTGAGTGCTCAAATTTGTGTGAGGAGGAGGGGGAGGAGGTGCCCTTTTATAAGGGAGGAGAGGGTCACCGTAGGAATATCTCAAAATATTATTTTATATTAAAGTCAAAATCGGTTTATCATGGTTCCAAAGGGTCTTATTTCGAAGTTAAAGTGGGGATGGGTCGAAATCCTATCAACCAATAGGATTTAGACAAGTTTAGGTTATTATTGTAACCTTATCAATTAGATTTAACTCTAAGTTAAATAATTTAACTTTTACCGTGACTTATTGTTTTCTTACACTATATGGTTAATACACTTACTATAACATGCAAAACGAACCCCAAGTTGTTTATTATTAATATATATATCCTTATATAAGTCATTTGGCCAAAACATATATTTTTAGGATTAAAATACCAATTATTAATATAATATTTGATTTAAAAGCTATTTTGTGTCAATTTTGACACTATTTGATATATGATTTTTGTGAAAGTCATAACAGAATTATATGTTCTAACCATGTTGATTAAATCAATACTAATATATCATAGTAACCTAAAAAATTATTTTAATTCATAAAAAGTCTCAAATTACATTTTTTTGAGCATTTATAACATCAATTATGTTAACATTTCCTTAAAAGGGTAATTACTACATCATCATTTTTTCATAAATAAATTAATTTATTTAAAGTCTAAAAATTATAAATAAAATATCATTATGTAGGAAATCTTTTTATATTTATAATGAATATTTATAGTCGAATTTATCTTATGTATAACCCCATATTAAAAATGTTTTAGTTATTAAACTTTGATTTTAACTATTTTAACTATTTATTAAATAAAATAATATTAAATGTCATAATCTAATCCAAGTGGACCTAAATGGTCATATTATATTCATAAGGTTGTTTTTGGTCGAATTACACTTATACAATAGAATTAGGACATGTATTAGGGTAATAGTAATATCATATTTACCCTTAGTTACCCTATTTACTATTAACCGCGGTAAAAAAAAGTAAAAAGTTACTATTCAGCAAAAAATTATTTTTATCTCATTGAACCACATTTTACTTACTAATATCAACCGTGTCTGTCAGAGTTTCAAAATTCCATTCACAGAAGTGGTAAAATTAAGTTTTATGCAAAATTTAGTTTTTAACCTACCACTTAGTGGTTTCACTATTCATCAAAAATTGAAAGTTTTCAGAAAGAAACCAAAATTTCACCCTAGGATAATTTCGATATTCCGAATCCAAAAATGAAGTCCATTTTGAAAAATAAAATTTATAAAATTTCATAAAGTGGTTATTACTATTCATAAAGGCTACTTTTAATAATATTTTAATAGCATATCGTTGTTTTGTGAAACTCGGTATTGCGTACAACGCAAGCTATCGAGGAAGGTCGTGATTGCGTGTAAAGTAAGTCAAGCTAGTGTGTAGTGAAATATTCCTTTGATGATATATATATATAACATAAAAACAAAATATTACTCATAAAAATCTCGGGTGTTATATTCTACCCCCCTTAAAAAGAATTTCGCCCTCGAAATTCGTCACTTTGTAACAAACAGAAGAGGATACCTCTTCCTCATCATATCCTCAAGCTCCCAAGTAGCTTCTTCTGATTGGTGGTTCCTCCATAAAACTTTCACCAATAGAGTGGTCCTGTTTCGTAGGACTTTTTCGCTACGATCTAGAATCTCTATCGGTTGTTCTTCATAAGAAAGATCTTTCTCCAGCGGTACAACTTCTGAGCTAAGTACATGTGAAGGATAAGGTATATACTTTCTCAGGAGAGATACGTGGAACACATCGTGAACTTGAGAGAGATTCGGTGGAAGCCCCAATCGGTAAGCTACCTTCCCAACACGATCCAGTATTTCGAAAGGACCGATATATCTAGGTCTCAACTTCCCCTTCTTTCCAAATCTCATAACCCTCTTTCAGGGAGATATTCGTAAGAACACTTTATCACCCACTTCAAACTCTAGGTCTTTTCTTCGGTTGTCGGCATAACTTTTCTGTCGACTCTGAGCTGCTCTTATGTGTTGTTGAATAGATCTGACCTATTCTTCCATTTCATCAACGAGATCAGGTCCTATAGCTTTCATTCCCCAACTTCATCCCAGCAAGTTGGAGCCCTGCATTTCTTTCCATAGAAATCTTCATAAGGAGCCATCTGAATACTGGAGTGAAAGCTATTATTATAAAAAAATTACACCAATGGTAGGTGTTGATCCCAACCACCTTTGAAATCCATAGATCAAGCTCTCAACATATCCTCTAGAGTTTAAATTGTTCTCTCAGACTGACAGTCTGTCTGAGGATGATAAGCAGTGCTGAAACTCAACTCTGTATCCAGAGTATGCTGAAGACTTCGCCAGAACATCGAGGTAAATCTCGGATCCCGATCAGAGATAATAGAAAGTGGTACTCCATGCAATCTTACCACTTACTTTACATATATCCTGGCAAGCTGATCCAGAGAGAAATCCTCTCTAATAGCAATGAAATGTGCAAACTTTGTAAGACGATCAACTATAACCCAGATAGCATTATTGCCTTTGGATGTTTTAGGAAGTACTGTGACAAAGTCCATAGTGATGTTTTCCCGTTTCCATTCGGGTCTGGGTAATGGTTGTAACATCCCCTTAGACTTCTGTCTCTCAGCTTTAACTTGTTGACAAACCAAGCATCGAGAGACATATTCAGCAACATCTCATTTCATGCCATCCCACCAGAAGTACTCTATCAGGTCCCTATACATTTTCGTGCTTCCAGGATGAATAGAGAATGAAGAACTATGAGCTTCATCCAGTAGTTCCTTCTTTAATTCGGGGATGGGAGGAACACAAACCCGATTCCTGAACTTTATTATCCCATCACAATCAAGGTTGAATTCAGGAACATTTATCACCTTCTTTTGTAACTCGAAATCTTCTTTCTGTGCCTCTTTAATCTTCATATGTATAGATGGTTTAACATTCATTTGAGAAAGATAATATTTTTACCCTTCCATTATAATTCCAAGATCCATTCTTTGTAAATCCATAAATATTGGATCTTTTGTGATCCTCATCATGGATAATCTAACATGGTCTTGTCGACTTAATGCATCTGCCACCATGTTTTCTTTCCCAGGGTGGTAATGGATTGAGCAGTCATAATCCTTAATCAGCTCCAACCATCTTATTTGATGCAAATTCAGCTCCTTTTGTGTGAAAATATACTTAAAACTTTTATGATCAGTATAAATATCACACCTTTCACCATAAAGGTAATGCCTCCAAATCATTAATGCAAAGATTACCGCAGCTAACTCTAAATCATGTGTTTGGTAATTTTGCTCATGAATTTTCAACTGTCGTGAGGTATAAGATATCACCATATCATTTTTCATAAGAACACACCCCAATCCCTTCTTGGATGCATCACTGTAGATCACAAACCTTTCTCCACTACAAGGCAACGTGAGCACAGGTGCACTGGATAACCTTCTCTTCAACTCCTTGAAATTCTCTTCACATTCCTCTGTCCAAATAAACTTAACTCCTTTCCGAGTCATCTTGGTGAGTGGATTAGATAATCGTGAAAAAGCTCCCACAAAACGTCGATAATATCCAGCCAAACCAAGAAAAATTCGGATCTCAGTTACTGTTGTTGGTCTCGACCATCTTTCAATAACCTCTGTTTTTTCTGGATCCACAGATATCCCCTCTTTTGAGATTATGTGACCCAAAAATGCAACTTTTTGAAGCTAAAATTCACACTTGGTAAATTTGGCATAAAGCTTCTCCTTTCTCAGGGTCTTAAATATAATTCTCATGTGATCTTCATGTTCTTCCTTCCTCTTTGAATAGACAAAAATATCGTCTATAAAGACTACCACAAATTGATCATGATAGTCTCTAAATACTCTATTCATTAGATCCATTAAGATAGCAGGGGAATTAGTAAGACCAAATGGCATCACTATAAATTCATAGTGTCCATACCTTGTACGGAAAGCTGTATTTGGTATATCCTCCCTTTTGACCCTTAATTGATGATACCCTGAACGAAGATCAATCTTGGAAAAGTATTGAGCTCCGCGTAGTTGGTCAAATAAGTCATCAATGCATGGGAGAGGATATTTTATCTTGATAGTGATCTTGTTAAGTTCTCGATAATCAATGCAGAGTCTCATTGATCCATCTTTCTTCCTAACAAATAGAATAGGTTCTCCCCAAGGTGATGCACTAGGGCTTATGAATCCCTTATCAAGATTATCTTGGAGTTGCTTCTTCAATTCTTGCAACTCAATTGGGGCCATTCTATAAGGTGTCTTTGGAATAGGCAAAGCACCCGTTATGAGTTCTATTGAAAACTCAACTTCACGATTTGGTGGAAGACCCGGTAATTCCTCCGGAAAGACATCATCAAACCCCTGTACGATGTGCATATTCTTAATCACGAGTTTCTCACTAACCATTTGAGATAAATAACCTTCATTTACTGGAATCAATACCCATAAAATGGAAGAAATTTCCACTGGAATGTTATGTTCATCCTTGCATTGATAGATGATCATAGATTGATCTGGAATATGAAATGTGACTTCCATTGTTTGGAAATTGATATGAGCTCCGTATAAAGAAAGCCATTCCATGCCAAGAATCACATCAAATTCCACTAAAAGAAGGACCACCAGATTTGCAGGAAGCACATTCCTACAAACTTCCATCAGAGAATAATTATAGACATTTGATGCGATTGATGTGCCATTAGGTGTTGTCACAGCTAACTCAACATCTAATTGTTGAGGTAATACGGTGATACCCTTAGAAAATTCTTCAGAAATAAAAGTGTTGGTGGATCCGGAATCAAATAAAACATTTTCTACTTTAGAGTGGATGGTATGTGTACCTTTCACCACTTCGTTATCATACTCCACATCGCTGATAGAAATTGCATGTGACATTCTTTTGCCTTTAGCCTTAAGAGTTTGTTGATGTCGACCATCATCATCAACCCTTGGATTTGGGCATTGATTGGAATAATGCCCCATCTCCTTGCACTTGAAACATTGAAGTGTAGTAGGTTCATACTGTGTATCCCTTCCTTTGTTTGCATCATTACACATCTTCTTCCCATTATCGCGGCATTCAAATGCCCGATGACCTTCCTTTCAACATTTGAAACATTTACTTGTCCCTTTAAGACAACTCCCTCCATGTTTCTTTCCACAATTTGATCATAAGGGAAAGCTCATCTTCTTTTCAGTGTGCTCTTTAGATTTTCCTTTGAATTCCATTTTCCTCTTCTTATCAAACCCATATGACTGATGGGTTAACCCAATCTCCATCTCGACTTTGAGAGCACATTGAACAATTTCCTCGTAGCTATTGAAGTCCCTTATGGCTAACACCCTTCGAAGACTTGGTTTTAAGCCACTAAAGAATCGATAGATCTTACTCTCAGGTTGGATAATAATACTTGAAGCGTACCTTGCAAGTCTTGTAATATTTGCTTCATAGGTACCAACAAATTCATCATCCCTTTGCATCAGTTCAAGAAACTCTTTCTCCATCTTTGTTCGGAGAATACGAGGGAAGTACTTATTGAAAAATAAGTTCTTGAACTCATCCCATTCCATGGACTCAATTTCATCCCTTTTCCTCGTATTATTAATAAAATTCCACCATTGATCAGCATCTCCTTCCAAACGATACACTGCTGGGATGAATTTATCATGTTCAGAACATTGATGAACTGAAAATATCTTTTCAGTAGTACTAATCCATTGTTCAGCAACTAATGGATCAGTAGACCCGCTGAATGAAGGTGGACGCTGCCTCATGAAGGATTCAACAGAATGTTGCTTTTTCCATTGCTCGTTTGGAAGTCCGGCATGATTCATAGCTTGAGAAAGTTGTGTGTGCATGGCTACAATATTTTGCATTCCAGCTCCCATAACGTTTGGTTGCTCAGGGGGACAATCATTGCATTCCCGTCGCATTTCGCATTAACACGATTCCTTCGGGTTCCAGCCACTGACTAAAACCAAGAAGAATAGTGTGATCAACACTAATTATAATAGGAAACCCACATAATTCAAGAATAAAATTTTCACGCTTAATTTCTTATCCTAGGTTATTCATGGCAATTTATAAAACACTAAGATGGTGTTCTGTGCTCAGACTTATCCTCAGGGTTCTTACTAAGGCTTTCACATCCTAGTTTCCAAAGGTTGACTATACCCTCCCTCTGATACCAACTATAATGACCCATACTTTACATACATTTTTAATAATTCAAAATTAAAGCACACTTATTACAACATATGACAAAACCACAAAGGACCGTATAGGTATAGTGTCTTTAGAAACTGGGAAACATAAACAACTGGTTCATAAAGCATCAACTTTTCCTCCCACTTATTTCATCATATCTAGGGTCCCTTTTTGGAATATCCTACTTAATAACCTTCTTCCTAACATGGGGAAAAGAAAACATACAAACAAGGGTGATCTCAAATGCTCAGTAAGGGCAAATAAAGGAAATAAAAATCATATCATATCTTTTTGAAAATCATAACCTGCAAAAGAGATCATAATATCGTAACATGGAATAAATCATAGAAGTGAAAATGAGATCCCCATAATCATAACATAAAACTTGAAACTTTGTGGCATGCACACATAATCATGGAAAATCTTTTCTTGATAGTCATGGCACATTGACAAGACTATCTTAGCGGAAAAAGTCCATTTCTGAACCGAGTTCACTCCTCGTTTGAGTCATGTATCACTGAACCGAAATAACCTTCTGTTCCAGCCATGTCTATCTCATGAGATATATATCTTTACCCAATGCATAGGAGGGAGATATAGGTCCCACACATCTTATAATGAATCATTTCTTATGTGTGCCACATAATCATAAATCATACATCATCGCATAACATGTGTAACAAAAATGGGATTCTTGAAACATCATGACATCATAAAACAAATCAAATAAGGTAAATGACTTCATAAAAATAACTCCCTCAAAACACAATCAAATCAATGTAATAATAGGGATAAAAATAGAACCATTTATTATCTTATATGGAAAATAATTTTGATAAAACACTTGAACTCCATTCTTGAGGAAAATATCCTTTCTTCTTCAAAAAATTTTTTCCTTTCTTAACATGTCATACAACATTAAACTCAAAGAAGTTGATAAAAAATAAACTTGAAAACTAGTAAAGTAAGCTACTTGGAAATAATTTTTTAAAAATCCATTCATGCCGTATAAGTTAAAAAAACATTCTTCGTACTTTTGTTGGAAAAGTCAAAAAAAAGTACCTCTTACGAAAAAACGACAAAAGATTCATTTCATATTCTTTACTAAAAACTCACAGAAGGGTAAAATTGGATTTAAACTATTGTAAGTGGATGGAAACAATATTAAATATTGAGGTAACATGGATGTGGATGATAAAATACACCCCAGTAAATACCAAAGTATAAATAATCTCAGATAAAAATGAGTTTGTGATATTTTCCCTTACCTTAGGTCCGATTTGCTTTATACGTGTCCGAAGCTCCTGTATAATGGTTTAAATAATGTTATTGACTTATTCCAGAATCATACATTTTGATATGATATCATATATGGTCATATTCTTAGCTTCTTATTAGTAATATTTAATTGTTACTTGTTACTCGGGTCTTTATTGCCTTTTGTTCTTATGCGTGTTTTGCCGAATAAATTCTTATTCTTCTTTTAAGGTTATAGATACCTTATATCCAGAATCGTATTAGTGTATCATATATCATATTTATTCATTCAATTCATTTATATAATTACTATGTAATGATGATCATGTAGAACGAGTCGCATCACATCGTGGAGACGGTATTCCGTACGTACGCACGAGTGATGATATCGTTCCTATGATCGTGGAATTGTATTGGAGTATATGAATACTATTTTAGTATCAATATCACTTTATAATAATCATATATAGTTACTCATTTCACCATTATACCCATCCTTGTAAGGTGATGGTGGAAAATAGATTACACCACGGCGTAAACGGTATTCTGTAGGTACGCACGCGCGATGATTTCATTTTTCCATAGGATGGATAGAATGTGAATTAGGGTTATATCATATTTATAATAACATATAATTATTTAAGTAATACTGATGTAATTACTTTATCATGAAACAACTAAATAAGAAGAAGTTGAAGAAGAAAGAAATTGAAAAGATCGGTAATGTATATTACCTCTTCTTTGAAACGCCTCTTTGAATCCTCCACTTAGGGAACTAAAATTGGGCTTTGAAGAAGACCGGGACCTCTAGAATTATTCTAGGGAAGTGGATAAGGGATTTTTTCAGGGGTTGGACGAGCTTGAGGGCTCAAATTGGTGTGAGGAGGAGGGGGAGGAGGTGCCCTTTTATAAGGGAGGAGAGGGGCACCTTAGGAATATCTCAAAATATTATTTTATATTAAAGTCAAAATCGGTTTATAATGGTTCCAAAGGGTCTTATTTCAAAGTTAAAGTGGGGATGGGTCGAAATCCTATCAACAAAAAGGATTTAGACAAGTTTAGGTTATTATTTTAACCTTATCAATTAGATTTAACTCTAAGTTAAATAATTTAACTTTTGCCATGACGTTTTGTTTTCTTACACTATATGGTAAATACAATTACTATAACATGAAAAAGGAACCCCAAGTTCTTTATTATTAATATATATATCCTTATCTAAGTCATTTTCCCGATCCTTAGATTTTTAGGAATAAATTAACAATTAATAATATAATATTTGATTTAAAAACTATTTTGTGTCAATTTTGACACTATTTGATATATGATTTTTGTGAAAGTCATAACAGAATTATATGTTCGAACCAAGTTGATTAAATCAATTCTAATATATCATAGTAACCTAGAAAATTAGTGGAATTCATAAAAAGTCTCAAATTACATTTATTTGAGCATTTATAACATCAATTATGTTAACATTTCCTTAAAAGGGTTATTACTGCATCATCGTTGTGTCATAAATAAATTAATTTATTTAAAGTCTAAAAATTATAAATAAAATATCATTATGTAGGAAATATTTTTATCTTTCTAATTAATATTTATAGTTGAATTTATCTTATGTGTAACCCCATATTAAAAATGTTTTAGTTATTAAACTTTGATTTTTACTATTTTAACTATTCATTAAATAAAATAATATTAATTGTCATAATCTAATCTAAGTGGACCTAAATGGTCATATTATATTCATAAGGTTGTTTTTGGTCGAATTAAACTTATCCAATAGAATTAGGACATGTTATAGGGTAATAGTAATATCATATTTACCCTTAGTTACCCTATTTACTATTAACCGCGGTAAAAAAAAGTAAAAAGTTACTATTCACCAAAAATTTATTTTTATCTCATTGAACCACATTTTAATTACTGATATCAACCGTGTCTATCGTATTTTCGAAATTCAATTCACAGAAGCGGTAAAATTATGTTTTATGAAAAATTCAGTTTTAACCTACCACTTAGGGGTTTCACTATTCATCGAAAATTGAAAGTTTTCAGAAAAAAACCAAAAGTTCACCCTAGGCTAATTTCGATATTCCGAATCCAAAAATGAAGTCCATTTTGAAAAATAAAATTTATAAAATTTCCTAAAGTTGTTATTACTATTCATAATGTCTAGTTTTAATAATATTTTAATAGCATATCGTTGTTTAGTGAAACTCGGAATTGCGTACAACGCAAGCTATCGAGGAAGGTCGCGATTGCCTGTAAAGTATGTCATGTTAGTGTGTAGTGAAAGATTCCTTTGATGATATATATATAACATAAAAAAAATATTACTCATAAAAATCTCGGGTGTTACACAAACTACTTCCTTCCATCAGTCCTCACATTTTAGAGGTCTTAATTTTTTTATAAAAACCCATTCTTAAATGTATTAAGCTGTAATGAAAATAAGTTTTTCCAATAAAGGAGTATAATTCATAACCGAGTTATTTATTTTTATTCAATCTTTCGCCTAATTCAAATATTTTTCATACAATTTGAAAAATTAATATTCTGACATTATAAATATTGGGATGTTATTGATTTTTTATAACATATATCACCCTCAAACCTCCCTTAAATTGGAATAGAGCTCATCATTATTGTCTACGACGTATTACCACCACGCAGATCGATGTAATTTTTTTCTATAAACACATATCATTTCAAGATATAATGGTGGATTTAATAAATATATATATATGATAAAAATGTTATATTTATAATTTATGAAAAATAATATATCATTTATTTTCTTAATATTACAAACACTAAAAAATGATAACATAATTTTCACGTATATATAGACTGCCACCTCCATGTAGTGATGCAATTAATTTTTAACTACCACATCACATGGATGTTACATATAATTTAATTTAAATAAATAATATGTAACTTATTATATTTTAAAAATTTTTTAATTATATACTAATACATACCTTCTTCCCATAATGAGCATTAAAAAATGAAATGTTTCTCATGAATATGTACGACATATTCTATCAATGATTATAATGTAATACATTTTCATTCAATTTTTAGGGATAGTTTTAAAATTAAAATTACATAATATATATTATAATTATTTCATTACTAGTTTTCTAGCTATTATGTATCAAGGACCCCATTAAACCTAATCAACGCACTGAATCTGTTTTAAATTTATGACCAATAATTCTCAAATTACGTTACATAGAAAACATTAATTAAGTAATTAATAATGAAATTAAATAAAATTAAATAAATTTTTTTATAATAATGTAAAAAACTATAAGAATATTCTTAATAAATAATTTCATTTCTCAAACCTTACTATACTAGAGTTAATGGAAATAAAAAGAATATTGGGGCATGAGTTAAATAATATCACCTCAAATATTATTTCATCGAGGCATAATATATTTTTATAATTCTATTTTAATTAATATTATTTTTATAAATCCATATTATATATAATATCATGAATTATATATATATATATATTAGTTTCATCATGGTACAATTACATTTATACAAATATACAGACAAACCTCATACAAAGGCCTGAAAGGTATGTCATTGCCCCCTCAAGGGGATAACCTACCCAGCAAGACTTATTAATTCAGTACACGGACTGTAGGCCTAGTGTTTACGAGTCCCATTACATGGTCTTTTGACCTAGTGGTCTTGAAATCCCCTTACATGTCCCCAAGTCCCAAATTTTTGACCAAACGGACCTCTGGTAATTAGTATTACTATAGTACCCAGGATTATATAGTACCTATTGTAGTGCTACCACCACTACATTTCTTTCTCATTAATACATATTTTAATACCAAATTATATTTCTGGTTTTACTATCAATTATTTCACTAAGAGTGATTTGACATAAATAAAACAAATTGGTAAAATGATTTAGATCCCAATTTCATTTCATTGGGTTATAAAACTTCTTTATTCAGGTTGTAATTGTATGATTCTATGTTAATTAATATATACATTTCTCTTATTCTAATTATAAATTTTTTTTGAATTGTAGTTTTCAAATATAATATCTCCACGGATTACCTCTAAATTCAATAATATGTTATTTTCAAGGGTTATTCATCTCAAATTTCCTTTTTTTTGACAAACGATCATGATATGCACCTATATTCTATTATGAGGTGTATATACATCCCCTTATACATGTTATTAAATGAATATAAAAATTTTCATGATATTTAATGTTTCACATGTTTTTATTATTTCATGGGGATTATAATTTAATGTATACCACAGCGGAGAGCCTTTATGTTACAATCTCTTATCTTTTTGTGATTTTTATGTTCAAGTATCCATAGTGGGGATCATATGATTTAATTTTTTGAACCACATCACTATATTCTCTAATTGTTATGAATTTTTATAAATTTTAAATTTCCAATTCTAACCTTATATATTACAGAAATAACATGAATTTGATTTCCAAGTGAAATTGACAGTGTATATTCTTTTATATCTAGAATCATTCTCATTCATATTCTTACATTCAAAAATGTTTTAAAAAATGTTATTTACTAAACATAAATTATTTTACAAATATATTTCACATTATATTTCACTTTGTTTTAAAAGGATTTTGAAATAAAATTTATTAATGTTTTCTAAATGGGTCACTTTAGACTCGCATTAAAAAATGATTGAAAAAAATTCTTATTTTTAACATTTAAAGCCTTAACATATTTTCACTCCTTAATGGCCATTATTGTAATTTAGGATTACTTTAAAATATTCCAATGTTATTTTCAATGAAATTTATTTTTAAAATATTATGGTTAAATTGTGTTTTTAAGTTATATTCAATGAATAAAATGTGTTTTCCCCCAAACTCGATTTCATGATAATTTAATAGTAAATCTATTCATAAATAACAAAAATCATTGTTATTACTAATGATTAATTAATGATATTTTTTAATTATACAATCCTCTTTATTTCTCTATATGGATTTTTTATTATTTTAAAGACATTTTCCTGGAAACCATTTCTATTTCATGGGATAATCATGTTATAAAAGAAATTATGTGGTTTATATGAGTTTTACTATGAAATTAAACCCATATGTACTAATTCTGTGTTATGTTCCTAAACATTTATTATGATAATGGGTATGCCATATTCACTTCATTATATTCTGTGAGATTTATATATATTATATTATTAGTGAGCCCAGATAGAATTATAATAAATTAATTATTATATTGAAAGAGGATTGTAAGTTT
The DNA here is from genome assembly GCA_963277665.1 of Viscum album. NCBI lineage: Eukaryota > Viridiplantae > Streptophyta > Magnoliopsida > Santalales > Viscaceae > Viscum > Viscum album. The sequence goes on along the minus strand of OY728166.1, from coordinate 374,997,057 downwards.
ATTAAAAATTGTATGAAATTTTTATGGGATTTATAACCATAATATTCTAATTTAAGAATGAATTTTTATTTTTTTATTTGGGTTTATAATAATTTTTCTGAAAAATATTTCAATTGTATGACTTAATAATTTTGAATCTTATTATTCTTGTGTTCAATAAAATATTAATACCATGTTTCATGATTATTGATCAATTTATTAATTTGTGTGAATTATATTATATTATTCTCATACATATTTATTATATCATAATTCCCTAATATTATTTTTATTATCACTAATAATGTTAAATTATTAGTGATTATGTTTAATCATACCAAAAATTTGATCTCCCCTTTATAATTTCTTTATAATATGTTTTTAATAATATTTTTAAGTATATTATACCTAAGAAAGATTCTATTTATGAAAAAAATTTGTGATATGATCTTGATCTTTATAAACAAATTAATTATGAATCCATGTTCTTATAATTTAGTCCAAATGATATAACACATATAACCTAAATTTTAATTGTGTATAGAAGTGATACAATATTTTTTTAATATTGAAATATCTAGATAGAACATTTCGGGTTACATTTATTAGTATTAATTCAAGAAAGAAAATGGTTATGTTTTTAGCACCTGATATAGGAGTGTTGTTATAGTGATATTATTGATAGTATAGGATCATGGTTTATACAATTTTGGTGATTATGATTTTTTGAAGAGTGATTATCTTAAGTGTTATGGATACCTTCATTGGTTTATTATTTTATGGTTTAGAATATGTAAAATGTCTAAGACACCCCTTTTGAGGATTTCAGTTATGAAAGTTTAAAGTGACAAATGATATTATAGGAATAATTTATTTTGTTGAGAATTATATATCCCATTGTTTTAAGTTGAATATTTATTTTTGGGGTAATGGGTGAATTAAATTCTAAAATATTATATGATCTTAATATTGATTTATTTTGATGTAGGATGCCTTTGGAAAGTATTTAAATATTTTGAAAATTATATAAATTGGGAATATACCATTTTTGTTATACGACTTATTTATATTTATATATAAATGATAAATTTATCATTGAAGATTATGTGATAAAATTCCTCTAATCAGCGGGTTTCAATCTTAGTATATTGTTTTTTAAGAAATTTAATGATAGCTATTTGTTGAATAACAAAACATTGAATTTTGGTGTTAATACTCAGTCTTTTCAGATTAATGTTGTCTTTCTTCTTATGATGATGTATTCATTTCAGAAATTATATTATCTTATTAGAACCATTATGGTTTTTCAAAATATATAGAGTTTTCATTAATATATTTTTATAATTTTGTGGGTTTTTTGAACTGGTATATATTAATATTAAATCTTATTGCATGAGAAATTCATCTTCAATGGTCATTATTTTGAGAAAAAATGGCACTGTCGTGAAAATTGATTAAAGGATGAAATTATTCTTATAAAGTAACTTTATTTTTTATTTTCACCATATATATTTGAAATGAACTCCTAAAATTTTATAAATTGATCTTAAAAATATGATATCATTTTACCTTCATTTATAATGAATCAACAATCTCTTCAACCATCACAATTTAATGATTTTGTGGATGTTAAAATTCTATAGAACATGTTCTCTATCAAAATATATAAGTCTTTACAAAACCATTTCCCTCTAAAATATCTATATATTAACATTACACCAATTTTTTTATATTTTTAAACATATTATATATTATTTCATTGTAATTTTTTATTTCACTTTTTGATATATTCATGTATATAATTTATTAAAACTATTTACAATGTAATATTTGAGAAAACGTATTTTGAAATATCAAACCCCCAGTTACTATAATAGATTTAAAAATTAAAGGAATAAATTTATTAAAGGGGAGAATTTAATATCCATATATTTTAAATAAAATAATATGGCGGTAATAGTATATGATATACAACATTAATGTTCTATTATGAAAGATTTTTTATATATAAGATATCTATAACCTAATAGTAAAATTTATAGTAATTAATAGGATTAATTTTTTTATTAAAAAAATAATATATTTAAAAAAAATATTTATTAATTCTTAGGAATTATGAATTCAATTTTTTGTAAGGTCATTTCCTTCTTCAATGATATTTTTTTATCAGAAATGGTTTTTTATTACATTCTTTGGTGAAAAATATAATTTGGTTCTAGGCCATAAAACCATTTATTTGGTAAAATAAATATCAATTTTGAGATCAGCATGTAATAATTATCCAATTGTGATGTTTTTAAAGTATTATGAAATTATTGGTGTTTTATTTATGAGAGAAAAATATTTATTTTTATTGAAAATGGTCTTTCCCTTTTAAATTATTTATAGCATAAAATTTCATGAGGAATTATTTTTAAAACATAATTAGTTCAATTTGTTTATGATTAATACAATTATAGTACTTTTAATTAATGTTATAAATTAAATTGTTATAAAAACATTTTTATACATATAATAAATTTTTCTGGAAAATAATTCTTTTTGTATTTCCCCGTTTAGTTTTAAATTAGATTCTTATGACATTATGTTTTGAATAATTGAAAATTTATTCCATATTTTTCATCATTAGGTTCAAAAATATTAAACATTCCTTTTCTATTTTTAGCAACATTGAATCGTAATCATTGTAAATTTTTTTATCACGGTAAGCATTAATATAGTAATTTATGTTAAAAATAATATCGGAAGGAATCTGAAATGACCCTAATACATGGATTATTTTTATTGATCGGCTATATCAAATCCATAAGTATTGGATTGTTGAATATATGATATTTTTTCATTTTTTAAATGATTTATACATTAATAATTTTTAGGTTATTATACTTCCAAAAATGACATACTATTGCTATTAATAAAAACGATAATTTTAAAATAATGATAAAAAGGAAATTGTAGGTCATTAATAGTTATTTGAATATTAAAAGAACATGTTACCATGGTAATTTTTTATAATTTTTAGGGTATAAATATTTACCTTAAAAGCTTATGCAACACAAACATTCAAATTATTCAATTAATAAACAAAAAAAATAATATTATTAAAAGGTAAAAAAGTATTTATATTTGAATGAATTTTAATTTTATGAGACTTTTGAATTTAACAATTACATATTATAATTTTTTTAAGGAACTAAATTCAAATTATATATTTTTATTATAGTTTTTGTTGTCAAATTAATGGAATAGTTCCAAAATTGACTGTTATGATACTTCATAATGAATATTATTATATTAAATGATTTAAATTGACTGAAACCAAAATATTAATCTAGGTGATTAGAAAAAGGATTAAAATATCATCTACAATCCATTTACGTTATGTTTATCTTTTTATAGTAACTATATTTACCCATAATGTGATTAGACATTTGTGGTAATCATAAAAAAGTGTCAACATGAGTTGAATTAACAATATACTCAAAAAAAAGTTATATAAACACGTAATAATTTTTATGGATGATATATTATATAATATTCATAATAAAAACATATATTCGTTACAATTTTAGACCATTTTAAACATAAAATAAGTTCTTATTAATGTAATATTTTATGAAAGTCAAGGATTTCCCCTCCCCTATCTTATAAAATGAAACCTACTTCCTCTTCTATTCACACAAAAAAAAATTCAACCATTTTCTACTAAAAAATACTTATAAACCTACTTAAATTATATATGTATTTATATCGGGAAGAAATAAATCCATATATGGATTAAGAATTAAAGAAAATGTGGTTTTCTGAAGAAGTGGTATAGTTCTTAACAAAACGTTCTCATTTTATTTCTCCATCCACATCCTTCAAATCATATCTAACCATAACAAGATAAAAAAATTATAATTCATATAATATGATGTTATTAGTTTATTATAATTACCTATAACCTTATACAACCTCCATAAATGGGAAATGAATTATTCCTTCTCGTGTACGATAAACTACTACCTCAAAGACTGATGTATTTGTTTTCAATTGAAAACTATCAATGCATGTTATAATGATGGATTAAATATATATATATATATATATATATATGATATTAATTAAATATTTTTAATTATAAGGAATTATTATTTAGGAAATTTCCATTTATTCCCATACAGCTAATATAATAATGTCATTCAGGTGTATGTGTAAACAGCCATCTCCATGGATCGATGTCATTGATTTTTCATCAACACATAATAATAATGGTATAATGAAATGTTTAAATATTATTAATACCATATTTATGATATAATTATAATTTAGTAAATTTAAAATAATACTATTAATTTTTCTATAATTTTCAATGATAAATGTAAATGTTAATCATGCATACGTAAAAATTGTTGTTTTTATGATACATATATATGTAATTTTTTATAACCACATTTAACTGATGATTTTAAATATATAATCAATATATAAAAATTATAATTAAAACTAAATAAATATTCTAGAGTGATTAAACAATTACTCCTTTTACCATTATCAACATACTGATGATGTTTAGAAATTATGGACAGAATATTCTTAAAGTACATAACATCGACATGATATATTAAGTAATTAAAAAATAAATTAAAATTATTTTTTATAGATGATGTATTAAAGTAAAATATGATCATAGTTAATATAATAATTATTATGATCATATTATAGTGAATTTGAAGTACAAACATGGATTTTTTGGGCTCGAGGTAAGGTATTTGTCTAAATTTTCCATTCAGTAGTTATATTTTAATAGTATGCAACTAAATTTATTTATATTGTGTTTATTCTTACCCTTATCAATTAATATTATGATTCATTAATAATTCATGTTAATATATGTGTCAATTTGAATTATTTCATCCAATGGTATTTGACATGAATGTTACCATGTGGTAAACTATTTCTCAACTCAATTTCATTTCACTGGGTTATAAATATTCTTCATGGACATTGTTATTCCATGATTATGTGCGAGTTGATTAATATGATTTTTTATTTATTTTTCTCATTTTTTTATTTAAGTTTTTTTCAAATGATATCTCTATTTATGAACTCTTAATTCAATGATATTATCATTGTATGTGTTTTTCATCTCAAATTCCATTTCATTGGGACATTTTTTATGATAAAAACTTATATTATTTTATAATCTCTATATAATTCCTATTTTAGATCTTAGATCATTAATCTACTTGTGTTTTTTATATTTTAATTTTTATTTTAATTTATTTTTCCATGGGGAATAAGATTGAATGATATCATAGTGGTAATGTATTTATGTTACAATTTCCGTTATTTTATGTATTTCTTATGTAACACTACCAGATTCATATTCCGGAACCATTATTCATATCTTTATAAGGATATATACTGATCATATTAGTTTTTAGGATGTTTTTAGGGGGTATTATTGTTTTGGAGGCCTCTTTAGAAGGTTAATGATTTGTTCATTGTTTGAAGAAACAATGCACCATATCGAGGAAATTGTTCAAAGGAAGATTACGAGCACTGTGTGGGATTACAATTAGCTCTTGGTTTGTCCAAACTATATGAGGGACATGGGGAAACTATTATTCATTAAATATATGGAAAATTTATGTTGTCACATGTATTGACTATCCATGTGATCCAATCATGCAAGGTTAGACCTTAATATAGTGTCACCCCATAGTTGGTCCACAACATTCCAAACTACATGGCCTAACCACGTCACATACAATTATTCATCCCAAAAAATAGATACAATATGAATTAAGGATACAAACACACTATATTACCTTATTCTATCAATAAACTGAATTTTATTTCCTTATGATGATTGAGAGCCTCTTTCTTTTGATCTGAATGTGATTCACACAAATATCAATGATTGTTAGTGACTATGATTCAACAATAAGTCATTGATTGTTATTGCTATTTATAGATCATGCGTTTTTATCTATCCAAGATTTTTATATCAAATATGATGTGTATATATTCATGTTTCATTATTGGAAACATGAAATTCCACTATTCGATTGACTGATATTAAGTATATCCAAGGGAAAATATATAGTTTCATTTTTTCGTTATTTTTTTCAACCATTATTTATTGGGTGGATTCTATATTATTTCCACATGATTTAGGGAATTAAGGATTACTACTATTAAAATTATTTGATTCAAATTTTGTTGAAAATATTAGGTGATTATTAGGGGTAACCCTAATTGGTAATGTCTTTTAAATTTTTTTGGAAAATTGGTCATTTTTTAGAAAACCCATTTGGTTTAAATTTGACATGTTGATTTTAAAATTATGGGTTGATTTTTAGGCATGTATTTGTAAAAATTATTTAATGTAAAAGAGTTTTGTGAATGGTTTTACGTGGTTTTTGTCTCAAATGGTTGTTTTGAAAAATTTACAATAGACATGACCATGTCGAAGGAGTGTGTTCCATTGGTGAACATTATATTGGTCACCTTGTGATGACATGCTGGATCGATTATAGATCACTCATGAGCATAAAAATGTCACGTGGATATGTGTGGTGTGTGTGGGGAAATGTTTATGGTTACGAAACATCGTTGAATAAATTTTTATTAATAAATTTTATTTGAAGTGTAATTTTTTATAGTTTTGATCTAAAATGTTTTAATTCATTTTAAACTATTTTAAATAATTTTTGGTACATGTTTTTTAATTATGGGATGATTTTGAATGATATAGGGAAAATACCTCAGAGTATAGACTCATCACTTTCTTGGGTAATATTTTTCATTTTCATAAGTACTCTATTATGAAAAATATAAAGGTAATGTATCTTAGTTCTTCAGTGATGCCTCTTGATATTGTGGGAATGAAATGTAGAATTGCATCATAGAGGGTTGGGTGTTTCCTGTTGACGTTACATGGGTGGTTTTTAATTTTCTCGTATTTCTTTCTCCTCGAGTATGTATGTTGGTTTCAACTATAATACTAATATATTTAATTGGTTTAGTTATTTTTTAATTTTTAAATTTTCTTCATTCATCATATAGAGTTTTTGTTGGTTTTGTTTATGTAGTGTGTTTGTTTGATCATTGAAAGTGAAAATAATCCCCCAACTATTTTGAGGCCCTTAGAGATATTTGTTAGCCTTTTCTTTTTAGGGACATCACCTAAGTCCTAGTAAAAATCATGTCACATCCTAAGACAATGAGGAGGGTTGGGATGTTAAAAGAAGGTATTATATTATTCAGTCCCCAAAATAGGAAATAGTATCAAAATTTAGGTTACATGACATAGGAAATAGTATCATTGTTCACTGTATTTGACAAACTAAATTGTATCATCATGTTTTTTCCTTGAAATATAAAATAGTATTAGCTTCAGCCAGTCCATTTATAATTTTTTGGGATAAACGGTGGAACTTTTATTTGGACATAGACTTGTAAATAGTATCATTATATATCTATGGATGGTTTTTAGTAGTAATATTTTTTGAATATTTAATTTATTTCAGAAATATGTGTAACTAACATATTTATGATGATGTTCATGTTACCAAGGTGTTTGTTTACATTGGTTTTCAATAAACATCCCGGTGAGTTTTCACCTCATTATCATCGGTGTATCCAATGAGAGTTCCATGAAATGAAATGATATTAATATTTCTCAATTGGGATGTATTGTTCAGTCTTATTTTAATGGTTACTAAAATGGAAAATATCATTGAATTTTGAAAATAGATAAAATGACTCTTTGGAAAAGAAAAAATGTAGTATTTTTAAAATGTTTAATATAATGATGATGTATGAATTGTGGAAAACTATGTTGTGATATTTTAGGATATGGTACATTAGAATTGATAAGACTTTATTTTCTAATTAGTGAGACTAATTGGGGTTTTTTAATAGAGAATGGAACCGGGTTGGCATCATCGAAATCAACCGAATGATTCTACTGGGAATATGGTTTCACTTGATCCATAGGCGAACCAATAACATGTCTCAATCTTATTATAGGCCTTTTAGTCCATTAATAAGGGTAATAAGAGTGATGAAGCTCTGCAAGATGACCATTTTGATTAGCTATAAAAGTATAATTCAATCATATATTGGAGGGGTTCCATGATGAAAAGGAAGAATTATTGTTGAATCAGAATAATAAATATTTTGATTCCTCTAGGACACCATCAGAGTTGAAAGTGATGTTAGAAACATAACTTCATATAAAATTGGTACAACAGTATTAGAAATTATCTTTTTAGGATAAATTTAACTAAGTCAAGATATGAGGGAATTTTAAAGAATTATTTATCAAATAATTCTATCCTCAAACCTATCAGATTATTAGGACAAAATATATCATCATATTAAAGTAATATAGAGCATAGTTATTGTGTATGTGGCCAAATTCATGTATTTAGTCTATATTTCTCTAGAATCTACTACAACTTTACCCTAAAAAGAAAAAAAAATTAGTTGGGGTTGAGGTTGGATATTCAATAAATGATTATAATTCCTTTTATAATAGATTATATAGATATGGTTTATTGTGTGATGAAGGACAAAATATAAATCTACGAAGATATGGTTGTGGGGAGAATTTTCATCCATATGGGAGAATGTAAGAACTCAAATTCTAGGAAAAACAAAAACAGGGACACATAAATCTAAAGTATTATAATACCATAAAATAAATCCATGTGATCATTAAACAATCCTCCTCAACCGAAATTTTATTTTACTCATTTTTAAATCTATTATCCCCTCCTTATTATGTGTGATTATATGGAACCATCAAGATCTTTCCAAAATTTCACACAAATGATAAATATTTGTGACACATTTCATAGATCTCCATGTCATGTTTATGGGGCTACATATCATGTTTCTTAGACATCATATTCTTTTATAGGATGAGAATAATAGAAAAAATTTTTTCATTAGGATAGACTGATCCATGTTGATTGTAGGAACACATCAACAACTCAACCAAAGTAATTACAATAGGGTAACAAAATGTAAAATGAAATTAGTAATAAATAATAATTATATGAGATTGTGATCCTGGATGACCAGTTGGATCCTTTGATTATGATAGGTAGGCTTCTTTGGAATTATTTAATTATCCAATATTTTTCTCTATTTAGGTAACAACCCACTCATTCATTTCTTGTCATTATTCTTGATCGTATGTGTTTAAATTTTGAGATGATTACTTCCATTTTTGAATGATATAATTATCTTGTAAATGTATAACATTGATTAGTTATTATTAATATTATTATATATATTTATATGGGGATCATATGTTTTGTGATTTCTATTTTCTTTAGATTTATGTCAATGAAATTACTTTTGATATGGATTTGTTGAAATCGTTCAAGGCCCGTATTGACTGTTATGACTAAATTTTCTTTTTCACATCTCTAGATTCCTAGAGAATCTATTATAGTGACATTGTGATATTAATGAATTTATAGTAATAATTTTTACACTATTAGTTATAAACATATCTAATAATTTTTTAGTGATTACATTGGAATCTGTGGATGAGATTGGGTATTGATATTTCCATATACTATTGACCATCTTCATGATGTGTTTCCTTAAAAATTAAAAATATTTACAATGAAAATATAAGTATAGTTTACAATTCAACTCTTACAGAGTACCAATCATATCTCTCTTCAATATTATCTAACGTAATTAACATAATTTGGGGAGAGGAATGCATTATTGGAACATTTATAAGGAATTGGTTCCATTGAGAAACATGTATCCATGGTAACAACTCATTATTTTTTAGAATATGGTTGCTGATAATGTTATAATATTTGTGGATTATTATAAGATTATATAAATTATGAAAATTAATTAGTATCCCTTTCAATGTAGTGATGTTATTTTTGAAAAATTGATGAGATAAACATGGTTAACAAAAATAAATTTTTGTTTGGGTTATAAATAATTAAATTTTTGTAAGGATGATATTATGAAGATTTATTTTGGATATAGATATGAACAATATAAGTATGTGGTTAATATTTTTGTTCTTATGAATGCAACATATATAGTTATATAATTGATTGATTGAATCATTCAAAGGTATATATATTTTTTATGGTGGTATATTTTCATGATATAATGGTGTAATCTAGGAATAAATAATTACATGAGAACATAATTACAATATTTTTTTTATATTATGGTAGAATCATTTTTATCCTTTTTTATTAATGTTTGGTTTTGGATATTATAGATACATTTACTTGAAAACTTCATTTCTAAAAAATATTTTCTTTAGATTCTTAAGATATAGAAGATGTTTTATCTTGATAACCACTAAAAATTTTCATTGATATATTTGTTTCATTGAAATGGATGGATATTATAGATGTTTGTTATATTTTTTTCATGTTTGGAATCAATAATAATATCTCTGATGAGGAAATGAATTCCTTTCCTATGGAATGATGAATTTAAAAAATAATTTCTAGAAAACATATTTGGACATACTTCATCACTAATACTTACACTGAAAGAGTATGGATGATGGTATATAGTCTATTTTGATTCATTTAGTTTTGTTTTGGGATGTATTAATATGTAGGGAGATTAAAAAAATTCGGGTTTATAATAGTTACTTTTTAATGGGAATAAGGACCCAACATAGAATTTTGAATTTTATGATATAGTCCATGATTTATGTACATTATATTATGACCAGTAATTTATGAAATTTATAGTGTGTAAATATCAAAAGAGTTTGAAACACATATTAAAAAATGTATTTCAATTTAATGTATTGTAGATATATGGAGAATCTACAGATTTTTGACTTCGACTTTACATATACTCCTTGTATAGGAAAAATTTTTATAAATAAATTGAGCAGAAAGTTATGTGTTCATTTTCATAATGTTTTTTTAGGCTAGTGGAAACTAAGGTCATTAATAGAATATATAAATCAAGATTTCTTATGCAAAGTTGATATGGTTGTTTTCCATCTTTTTTAATTATTTTATATTTGGTTTAAAATGACAGAATGGATTTGACATCTGATCCTGACAATGATACAATGAGGTAAAAACTAAAGTGAGGAGTCTAATAAGTTTTTAAATCATCATTTTAATTAAATTTTGTAGTTTACATCTCATAATGTAATACCATAGTCATATTAAGAAATAATTCATAGTAACTACCATCATTCCAGATTTTCTTTTCACTATAGAATATTCAAGATGTAAAATGAATTGAATGAATAATTTTGGTGGGTTGGCCTGCAAAGAGTTTTAGATGTGTGTGTCTAGATATTACTCACATGTGAATTGGTTATGGTAGAGCATAAAATAAATTTGATTGTATAAAATTCATAAACAACTAGAATGTGGAAATGGGAGAAGGTATCCATGTATATTGTAATAGGTTTACCAAGAATTCATGAAAATAGGAATCCATATGGATGATTATGGATCATATCATAAATTCATGTCACATTATCCTTATTCGAAAAATTAATTTGGTTGAAATAATTTCAAAATTATATATTCATAAAATTCAAAATTTACATGGTTATCCGATAAAAACTTTTATATCCAAGAACATGTTTTTACATATCATTTTATGAAATACTTTCACCAATACATTAAGAAAATATAACTATGAGTAAATATTTTAATCCTCATATGTATGGACTATCAGAATAGAAAATCCATTTTTGGGGTATGCCTTTTGATTATATGATCAATTTTGGGGGATCATGGGAGGAGCATATACATTTTATGGATTTCAAAAAAAAATAATTATTAGGCCTCAATACATATTTTTATTTTTAAATAATTTTGCCAAAATCATTTTTTCTCCTTTTTTGGGTGGAAATAGGTGAGACTTTACTAATTAGTTTCATCCCTATTAAAGTGACAACAAAGATGATATAGTTGGTCAAAAAGTGGATGGATATGACTTAGGTCATTAGAAATCATATTATGATCATAGTCAATGACATTTATATTTTTTTAGTTATAATATTTTTACGACAATCTCTCTAATAGATAGTATTTTTCATTTTTATAAGAAGGTTCAATTTTTTAATGGATACATATTCCACTTTTAGATACTTTAGTGAATTTATGAGGTGGAATATTAGTTGTATTTTCCACAAATGTTCAATTCAGTGAAAATTGTGTTTCATGTATCTCATTTAATGATGTATAACCCTAATCATGACTATTTGATTTAACGAGAAAAAATTTACCTTGAGTTGAATGCTATGTTGATTCACTTATCCGTAGAGATTTTGGATATGAATGAGAAGATCATTCATTGTATAATAATTAGTATATTTTATATTTTTTGGACATATTGCCGGATTGAGGAGGAAAAAAGTGAGTGTGAGAAGGAAATGTTAGAGAATTGGCATGAACTATTTCATGAAAACAAGGGTTTTATACATTATGGGGAAGGAAATTTCAATGGTTCGTAGAATATAACACACCCGATTTTTGGTACATGACTCTGTATTCATTTTTTAGAATACATAATTATAGGGTAATATTTTTTATTTTTGGAGGGGTTTTGGAGTTTTTTTGGGTATTCCAGAAGTTCAAATTTTTTGTATAATTAGAAAATACCATAAAGAAGCAATGATAAAGGAAAACCTATATATGTTTAGTTGAAATCATGTATCAAATTGTAGGGATGAAATTATCTGTTTGGTTAAGAATGTAATACCGAGAACCTATTATAGTAGGTAAACACGAAATTCCAAAACACTTTCACAATGTGTAATATAAAGATCCATTATTTATTATAAAAATTATTGATATATTTACAAAATTCTTGGATTTAAAGTTTTTTAATAGGATTCCGTAATTGTAAAAATAAATTCAAATTTCTTGTATTGTGATTTTTTATTTTATGAAAATAATTAAATCCAAATGAATAGTAAAATAGTTTTTTCATAAAAAATATTCTTTTGTGAAAATAAATTGAGAAATAAATACAAAATTATAGTATCATTAAATTGTTCAAACATGTGCATATTTTTTGAAATTATATATTTTGAAATATTATTTTATATTTATAAACACTGTGGACATAAGTAATGTTTTCTATAAAAATACTTTTTTCGAATACATTTAATTTAATATTATTTTTGGTAATATTTTTTTCTTGATTAAGGATAATGGAACATGAGAATACATGATTTATTTAAAACCAATTGATTTCATAAATTTCAATATAATTGAAAATTTTATTGTAAAAATAATTTATATGCTTAAAAATACACATTTTTTAAAAAATAATTACTCTATTTAATGTAACATCCGGAATTTATAGGGAGGTTTGTTTATATTTATGTATATATTAAACAAGAGACCAATAATTATTTTTGATCAGTTTCATTTTTGGATGAAGGTTGTAGAGGGGATGAAACATGGTGGCGGACTAAATACGCGTCATGTATTAAATAAACAATTTTTATTTGGATTGGCATACCATTTCATGATGTGTAATGAGGATTTCCCTATGGGGAGACACTATGTTTTGAATGAAATATAATTAATTTCCACTTTTTGTAGAATACGAGGTCTATTTTTTAAGAGGAAGAGAATCATATTTAAAAAAGAGGCTTTTATCTTTCTGTCATGCACAATAGGAGAAAAATGGGAAACCTTTTCCATCCCTCAAAATATTTTACTTTTTCTGTCCTCTATATGGTATTTGATTCACCTCTATCTATCAAATTTTATCTTAATTGGTAATCTCCATAATCATTTTACTTCCTATGATTTTTTTGTCCCATATCTAGCACTACTTCAGTGCCATCCCATATGTGTTTTTTCAGGGAATTGAACATTTTCTCAATTATCATACATTCTTCTTAAAATAAAATGTTGATACCTGATTTGTATTAATATATGGATCTATGGTAGGCGGTATTTCTATTTTTCCAAAAATTTATGAGTTTTATTGTCTTTTACTGATGTGTCCAATGCTACACATTTCTACTCAATGCCTCAAATTTTCATCAACATCCCTTAATTAATTATTACATATTTAATTACTTATATTTACTATTTTAAATTGTTATGGAATTATAAGATTATTTTTCCCACCCACTTGAGTGAGACAAATTAAATCCCCTCGTTTTTATATAGATGTTTAAATGAAAAAACAACTTTTCAGTGTTCATCTTGGCGTGGAAATTTTTTTTTCCTCTTTCATATAATTATTTATTTGATGAACAAACCTTCCATGTGTTTGGATTTACTATTGCGTATAATTATACTTCCATGATAATGAAAAGTCTTGACTTAATTACATAAATTTGGATGTCAAGACCTCAATAGATGTTATATTTATAAATTTGATTTATATGAATAATGTACCCTTGCATATTATTTCTAAATGATTATAAATTCCTTAGAGGTAATCCCTCATGTTTATTATAGATAATTTGAGTATGAAATTACAATTGGATATTTCACAATGTCATAGGTTTATGTTGAGATTGGTTTTTTATTCTCCCTTATGTTTGGTGTTATGTAAGATGTCTCGAATTGATATACATTTATAGGAGAGATGGGCATAACATTTCATGGTCCGTTGTTGTGGGTGTTTCTAATGAGGAATCACCCCACCATATCGAGTGGGAAAAAAAATTTCTTGAAATTATATATGATAATGGGATTATACCCTTGCTAGATCCATTGGAATACGAGACTAGTTAGGAATTCTTGACTTACGCCCTTGGTCCATCTAGCACCTTGTATCATTTTATATGGATCTAAATGTCCTGACATATAGTGTTCATATACATGTATACATATTATATATGTATGAATATATATATGTGTGTATGGTTAATGATCATACACATGTTGGACTACACATAATCAGGTTGAGCACCCTAGTTGTCCTATATAAACATGGGCCAACTCGTATCTATTCATTATCATTATTTATACATGCTTTACCTCGTTATTATTATGCTATGTATACTGGATGGACTTTTCTAGACCCCAATGGTGGTGACATGTTATGTTTATCTCAAAAACCTACCCAGACCTCCTTTGTTACTTGAGTAGAATTCATGTCTTCATGTGTATATAATGGAATGCTCCATGACATGGATGATGGATCTATGTAACTTATAGAATTGTGTATGAAATCATATAACAATGTATATACTCATAATTATATAGGAGAATTATTTTGTTTTTTTATTTTTTTATTTAAAGTTATTATTCATATTCCATGTATCCCTTAATTCTATTTTTATATCATCATTAAATGAGGCCATCATGTATATGACTCAACCTATGGAATGTTGGTTACTATTATTATTGCTTGTTGTCTATGAAAATGATGTTACTTGTCCTAGTTGTTTCAATTAAGCCATAGGTTATATTATAATATCGCTATTTCATGATTGCATGTCATATTTTTTTCTGCTTTCATGTGGGGTTATATTCACACCACTATACCACATTAGAACCACACTACTAGTCATCAGCCTCTGGTGTATGGGGGGACTATTGAGGCTATATTTCCCTCTGACATGAGGAACCTATTAAGTGGATCCTAGGTTGAGATGCTACAAACATGGGTTTGAGAAATATTTTCAATTTTTATTCTTAAATTATGGGAATTAGATAACTTACTTGGATGTAGAAGAATTTGTTAAGGAATGTGGGCCTACTAGTAGATAACCCATGTATTGGGAAAAACCAAATTACCTTCGATGTGGTAATTCTTTATTGAATTATGAGTATTATATTTGACACAATTTCACGATTGGTTGACACACATGCTTGGTGATAATATTATTTCTGATTTTATTGATACATTTTTTCCATCTATATATTATAGATTGAAATTATATTCGCATTGAATATTATTGGATCATTAGGACTAATATTCTATGAAATTATTTCTGCCAAAATTACATTATCTGTGCATTTTCCATTTTCATATATTTATTTTCTTTATTCTCAGATACGAAAATGCTCTAGTATATATTTTAGTGATAAGTTATTTGATCAATTAAATTACCAAAATCGATTTAAATGATGTTTTCCACAAATATTGATGATGGAACATTAATAGACCAATTATACCTTTATGTGGGTTATATACCTAATGATTTCATGGAATATGGTAACATCAGTTGAATGGGATACATGAATACCAAAGGAGATTTACAAATAAATAAATTATATAAATCTTGACCAGTGATTCATGTTATCCGATCATTTTTTATGACATGTTACATCAAAATAATGTATTTAATTATTATTGTATGGTTAAATGACTTGTAAATTTCAATTTAACAGTGTTTGAATTTTATAAATTGGAATGGGAATCTTACATAACAATTATATATATATATTTATATTTATATTTATAATTATATAAAATATTTTCAACTCAATAAATTTTAATCGTTAAAATTAATTTTTTAAAAAAAATGGGTCTCTAATTGGAAATTAAAGGGTGTCTTCCTCTATAACTTGTGGGTGAAACTCCATATTATAAAACCCCTATTATTTTATTTAAGACCTAGACCCAAACCCGGACTCATTAGTGGGTATTTAAGAGTGTAACATATCGTTATTATTGGATAATATGGTCTCTCTTTATCACATAGACCATGCGTTTGGGGAAAGAATAGATGTGTGACATTTTTATACAAGAATTTTGAGTGTGAGTCATGTTTTCATTTTGTAATTATTACAACTATTAAATTTTTTGGGGAATATGTTTAGTATTTTATAGTCACTCCACCTTGACATCTCTGGTTCCTATTCAATAAAACTAATGAATAGAATGCACTAAAGGATGTGGGACTTAATCCTCCATTGACACCTCTTAATGTGCCAATGTTGGAACCATATACTCTTCACGATATGATCATTAATTCTTAGTATCGATAGTGTTTTTTCTATACGATATAGTCTATGAAATTTGTTTCTCAAACTGCATAGAATATGGAAGATTTGACTTTGGAGTTTCAACCCTAACATCCACTCACCTTTTTGGGGAATGTATACAACATTTTTCATAGTAATTGACTGAGGCCATATTTTCTATTTTTGATCACATAATGATGCCTCAAAAGAAGAGGTTTAATATCATCAGAATTGTGAAATATGGTTCTAAAAAGAGTTAATTGGGTGTAATTAACCAGTTAGGACAACATCAATATATGATAAGAAAATTATTCCCAACAATCTTATACAATTACCTAATACCACACACATTGAGAGATGATATTTCAAGAGTGTTTATAATCCTAAACTAGGGTTCCATGTCTATCATGGAGTATTTTTTCTCATTTTACTAAGATTTAGTGATTTTCACTAAATCTAGAGGGTGGTGATCTCATGTCTACTTGATGATTTGAGGATGGGAAGGTATACATCTTCCAATGGCAATTCAATGCCTTTCTACTGATGAATATTTTTGATATAGCCAACCAAGCTCTCATTTTTTATAAAACCTTGATGGAAGACAATTGTAGGAACCAGGGTGGTTCATCACCCATACCTAAACTTATTTCTTCTATTGGGTAGAATATATGTCTTGAGGATTCACATGGGAGTGGAAATAGTCAGGTGAATCATGTTGATGGCTTCCATATATTTCACCAGTGAGGGATGTTGGGAAATGAAAAAACATTGTGTTAGTGAGATCCTATTTAATTAAGAGGATACGATTGGATGGGGAATATCTAAAATTTATATAGGAAATTTCAACTTGTTTCATGTGATAAGGTATCTAACCAACCCCATGTTCAATAGTGGGGAATGCAGTATCTCTTTAAATAGGTAGTTGTAATCCCAGTGTTTACTTATGTTTTTGTGTTAGTCAAGGAAGGGGGAATGAGACTAAGGACATCCAGTTCTAGAAGATCTGGCATACTCCATCCATCCCAGTTGTTATTTAGGGTTTTAGTATGGGATAGTTACATGAATTACATCCTATTCTGAAGAATAATAATTCCAGAGCTTCTATTATTTTAGGTAAATTTTTAGTTACCTCTAACTTAGATTCTTCGTTAATTGAAACAGTTGTGTTTTACTACATTATTTCGGAGAAAAGTTTGGATAGTATGATCCCTAAGAAAGATTATTATTGTGTCTTTATGACACTCATTAATAATTTGGGTGTTTAATCAGAGAGAGTTCACCATTTTAAGTATTTTACCCATGAGATAGGTGGATATCTCCTTGTATGGGATTATTTTATCTTCAAAATGATATGGTTTAATGTAATAATCTGAAAAGAGTAAAAATTTATCGATATAAACCATATTGACTGTAATCACCATAGGGTGATGATTACATCATCATAATGTTGTATTCATATCCACAATGAACAATGGGATGTCCATAAATATCATGTCGGACCTTGGCATTAGGTGATAGGTAGTGTGACAACCCATATCATCAATTTTTGCATTGACAGTCATGGAATATGACCTAATGAATTCCCTTATGTGGTTGATAGTTTTATGGATGTATTCCCTGATGAATTTTCTATGATACCTCTAGTAATAGAGGTATAATATACCACTGATATATAGTAAGAAGTATCACCACTTCCAATTCCTCATTAATATATTTCACCTATGCATATTTTGGGCCTTAATAAATGTTTGTAATTCTTAGAGGATAAAGGATATTTTCAACCTATAATGTCAGCATGGGGTTCACCGGTCCTTTTCCTGAAAATTTTGTATAGTACCCTTAGGATATATATGGATTAACAAAGGTTAATCCATCTTTTGGTAAATAACTAGAATCCACATCCATGAATAGACATCTTCATTGATCAGATCCGAGCAGAGATGTTGTTTTCAAATATTGATATGAGGTTAGGATATCCTCGGTGTCATTTCAGGTCATCATGCATACCTCACAAAGCATTATTGAGTAGGTATGGTCATCAAATGTACCTAGAAATATTGTTCTCTATCATGAAGACACCAATTCCTATTATGGATTTGTTGAATCATGTTTTTCACTCGTACCATGATTATTTCATGGATGTATTTTTGAACAATATGTTAGTGTATAACTTCTCAAGAAATTACAATTCATAATATCTTGGGATCATGATGAATACACTAAGAGATCATTATCAATATGCTGATATCAACAAATTACACTTTTGGATTGAAAAATTCTACTTCATGGATCATATAATCTTAAAAACATGAGTATCAAAAGGCTCATATAATATAAGGGATATAGTTTCCTCCTAGAATCCAAATAATATAATTTTTATGAAGAGTTTATTTGGGATTTTAGGCTATTTTATATTCTTCATCAATTATTTATCATGGAAATAATCACCTATAATGAGCATGACTATGGATGGTGTGAGAGTCATATGGTCTGAATCCTGTGAAGAGAACCTTCGGGAGTTTAAGGGATGGTTGAATTTAGTGTTGATCATGATTATTTCAATATTGGGGAGTAGTTATATGTTTTACTATGACACATCATGTATATATCATGGTTTGGTCTTGATTTATATAAATGAGTCATAGTATATGAGTCTTTTTTATTGAGGCTTCATGATGGTAATTAGCATGCGAAGAATGAAAATCTACTGTATATTATTCAAGATATACATAGTTTGATAAATTATTTACATGGGGATTAGTTGGTGGTGTTCATAAGAGAAAAAACATCAATTATATTTTTAAACTACATGAATGGAATCTAAAGTATCTATATGGTTTATGTACCTGAATTAATTCAATTTTTATATTACCTTCATATATAGTAAAGGAAATGATATAGTATATTCTCTCAGTGCATGACTCATACACATGAAATTCTGGAGAATAAATGTTATTGGTAACTCATGGACTTGTTTTTAGAGTTGATTATTGAGGTTTGGGAGGTTCATGGAAAGACTACCCCCTCATCTTTATCATTGACACATTCCATTTTACAATTGGTGAGAATGAGGAAACTCTGAGATTATGATGTTGTACGCCTAAGGGAATGTATCTCAGATGTGGATTAATATTCTAGTTTAACCATGGATGAGGATGATTCATTATGTTATCATGGGTGTGTATGGGTCCTAGCCGACATCCATGAGTAGTTGATACTAAAATCTCACACATCAGTTTGGCAGTACATCTGGGTGTCACTAAGATGTATCTCAACATATGTATAAATTGTTGGTTTCCTTCTACGAAATGAAATATTCCTACCTTATTAGTTTGTGTTCCACATAATATCATGTGAAGGTGTAATATCATTGAACGGTTGGAATCTTTTAGTTTTAACCATTTCATATGTTGAAATGGGATGTTATTTCCAGGGAATTTCTGACTTGTTATCTCATATCACCTCATAGAAATGGTATAGTGTGGGTATTTGTTTAAAGGACAATTAATGGTGAAAAATTGTTAACTATTTTACTGTCCTTCATAGTAGACAAGATAGATAGTCTATATGTGTGGTAGGTTGTATGTTTTCACGGTGCATTATGGTCTATCTCATCTATATTGGTTTCTTTATTTTCATATTGGATTTATCTAGGGTAGGTGATTGAATTTTTTATATGGGGTTTTTAGAGCCTGAGCTATCACCCTCGATCTACCAAATAGACAAATCGTACAATTAAGGTGTTACATAGAATTCTCTATTCATGTTTCCTTACCATTGGGGTTTCTCTAAGGATACATATACCCCTAGTTGATTTCAATTATAATAAAAATATTTAGCTACCATCTAGATGGCCCCTATGAGTATTTATATTTTAGGCCTTTCCAATCAACTTTGTGATGATTAGAGGCTTGGGAGGCTGTTTTACATGGGGTATGTCCCATAAAGGATACATCATATGAGGTGCAATTGATTATGATGTGGATGTTTGACAACTCAGTCTAGAATGAAGTGATCATCAAATAGACACAGATAAACACTTAAATCCACATTCATGGAATGCGTTTTATTAGGTGTTTCACCTAGGTGGGGCCATAAATGAATTCATAGGTCGGGTATCTTCTCACCAAGATTCATTAGTTTTTTTAGTTCATAAAGAGTATATCGCAAATAGATTTCTAGATATTAGTCCCTAGAGGTACCTACCAATGTGAAAAATCTACCATATATCTCATCTACACCAACATTATCAAGAATGGTCACATTTTCTATTTCTTTATGAGGATTAGTTTTACGTGGATTCTTCCTTTGAAGATTATATAGTGCTTATTGTGGATTAGATCATGAAGAATCTTTGATGAAGGTGAGTTCCTTTAGTGAAGGGGCTATGGTAGAATGGATGATTATAGGATTAGACTTTGGAGTGGGAGGCTAATGTACTATCTAAATGGATAGATTTTTTCTTAGATGATCCATTTCTACCCTCAACATTATAACTCCTTGAAGAATTTGTCTATGGTCGAGAGGTTTTTACGAGGTTAATTTTTTGAGTTATGTATTCTTTTTTAACATAAATTTAAAAACGCTAATTAAGGATAGTTAGTTTTATTTTTGGAATAATGTTACAGACATGAAGAAAACAAGAGGTAGATTATATACACAAGATGTATTTAAATTAATGACATGTATTAAATACACAGTCTGAATTATTCTTTCTTGAACTACTCACGAGGTGTAAGGGGTTTTCCTTTGGGGTAGACCCTAGGAATTGCAATTTGTGTAAAGAATTTACACATCATATAGATTACCAAGTTAGTTTTCTTTATCAAAAATAGGTGTAGCCTCATATTTTTTATATAGGTTATTATATTCCTACTACACACAACAAGATCCAAATAGTAGATCTCCTCCACACCTACACCTAGGTTCCTCTATTTTCCCTACATATTGTCTCAGATATGTTTTTTGTCTATCATGTTGAATATGTAATGGTAATATCCATAATCCATTAACTTCCTATTATTAATTATCTTCCAATATCATAACTATTTTCATGTAAAACCATAATCCTTATTTTAATGGAATTAGATAATTCTGTCATTATCTTCCATATTTCTTCAAATAAAATGTTGGTACCATTTGAGTGGACATATATAGACATATGGTAGGTGGTATAGATATTTTAAATAAATTTTTATGAGTTTTTATATCTTTTTTCTTTGTCTAAAATGCTATAATTTTTTATTAAATTAATTAAATAATTATAACCATCTTTAAGTAGTTATGATATATTTAATTACTACCACAGAAAATATTAAATTATTAGGGGATTTCAACGTTATTAATTTACACCCCCTTGGGTGTTCCAAATAAAATTACCTCTTTTTATTTAATTTTTTAAATGACTAAGAACCTAATAATTTAACTTCTTATCAAGGAAAATGTTATATTCATATTTTATATAATTTTTAGTTGACCAAAGAACCTTTTATGTATTTGTATTGACCATGGTATTTAATTACCATTCATTGATCATAAAATGGATTGATTTCATTAAATAAATGTTCATTCAAAGCATCTCAACTTGTTATATCTATAAATGTGGATTATATGAATTGTTCACCTATGGATATTTTTCTATAAATGGTAATAAATAATATATAGGTTATATATTATTATTATTTTTATTATTATTTGTATTCAATTAATATTGGTTTGTCGGAAAATGGTTAATTATTCTATATACCAGGGTGTTTTATTTTCCCACGTGTTTGGTCTAGGGAATGATATATCAAACTTTTAGACTCTTATATGGTCGATGGGGATGACATTACTTGTTTGTTTTCTATAGATTTTTCCGATGAAAACCCACCCCATATTCTCAAGTAATTATAAAGATATCTCACATTTCTATGAGATTCTGTTCCTTTTCCATTAATAAGTCCATTATCTCACAAAACATGTTATGGTTTTATAAGTAATTCCCTGAGTCCTGCTAACACCTAGTATCAATGTATATGGATATAAAAATAATAATGTATAGTGTTCATATACTTGTATACATATTATATATATATATATATATATTTGTAAAAATTACACATATAAAGTCACTGATCAAACATTCACTATCCTAAACTGAAGGAGGTGGATCCACCATGTGTTTTATTAGAATAAGATCTCAATAGAATTTATTCATTAGATTTATTTATATCTTATTTATCTATAAATATATAAGTTATCTACACTTTATGGATTATTATAGACATTTCATGGGTTGGCGTAATTATTTTATCTCAAAACATAATCAGTATTCCTTTGATAATAAAGCAGGCTTCATGTCTTTAGGTTGGGATATGTGTAAGTTCCCTACTATAGAATCTTTATATGTTTCACATATAGCTTGGATCATGGTTGAAATGTTCAGACTATATACTCCTGATTATAAAAGATAATTATTTTGAATTTTTGTACTTTTGTATTTTATGTTCTATATGCATTTCCCATGGATCCCATGTTTAGCTTTATAGATATCACCTTTCCAGGATGCCCAACATTATATGAAATAGCTTATAATATTTTAATTACTATTTATATTTCTTCTTGTTAATGTTTCCATTTTAATTTGTCTTATATGTTTCGCCTATTCTATCAGTTATATTATGATTCATCTATTTCTTATTTACTTATCATATTCGATGTGCCACTTTGATATGAGGGAATAATCTCCCAAATATAACACCATAGTCCCTCATTGGTTTTTGGTAGCCTCTGGTGTAAATTGAGGTGTGATTAAGACCATTTGTAACATTGACTTAGGGAACTGGTTAATCGCATTTTATGTCGGAATGTTACAATAAATATTAGTAAATTTTTTTACACATGTTATTTTTATTCGATAAAATTGATTATATATTTAGAGTATGTAGGTCTATATTATGTATTAATATTATAATTTTTTAGGGATTTAATATATATTAACAAGTTTAATGATTGTTTACTATGGTAAAAGTGAAATGTATATTTTTTAAGAAATAATTGTATGAGAGTTATCGAAAATAATGTAATAAATAAAAAATAAAATTGATCAAATTTTTTCAATTATATAATTTTTAATAATATGAAATATAAAATAAAAATAATTAAATTAGAAATTATTAATTAATAATAATAATAAAAACCTATTGTATAAAATTTCATTTTTATCTAAGAAATCATTTTTTCTTATATCTTATTTTCTAGAGTAAATTTTTTTTTACTCACATTTAAATATTTATTTGGATTTAACGAAGTCCAATTTTGGAATAAAAAGTTACCAATTTGATAACAGGGGTAAGGTTATATTTTTATTAAAAAAATAATTACCATTTTTGATTTTTAATAAAGAAATATATTGTTAAAAAAATTGAAATGGTGTATTTCAAATTTATAATAATTAAATGGCCACAAAACCCTTATAGAAACCCTTTATTTAGGATTGATGTCATATCCACATGTCTCACCAACAATTTCTCTAACAAACTCACTTAACTTACCTAATAAGCCTATAATAACCCAATATAAACACATCTATATTTTAAATAATATTCAAAACAAAAACAATAGAATATATATTAATCCATATATCCATAGAACTATTAAGTTTAGTTCCTTTTGAGATGATCTGAATAAAACTATTTACATAAAATAATTATGAACATTTCTTCATTACAACACCATACCAGGTCATCTTCTAAACTTATTACATGTTATGATAATATTTCAAAACATAGTTATTTGAAACATAATAAATGATTGGGATTAAATGATTAATAATGAAAAAATCTTGATAATGCATAACAATTTTTATCATATGTATATGATACAACATGTTTAAGGATATAAATGTACACTAATAATATCATATGAGCATAACACAACATTAACGTCATCAAAGATTCATTATAATATAAATATTGCAATTAAAAAGTTAATAAAAAAATTGAATCATGGAAAGATGAATAGAAAATAGAATATGCTACAAAAAACATAGAACAAATGTATGTATATGAATATTAAATCACACAGTGGAGTAGTCATCAAAACCAGATTATCGTATCATAAACTGCTTGGGAGAATTACTTGTGTACCCAATTTAGGTTTGGGATTCAACCCATGTACCTATTTAGGCTTATAGAATAACCCAACCACTAAATTATTCTTGGTATACAACTCATTAACCACTTATTACTGATAAATACCTCATGTAACTCCTTATTCTTGGTTTATAATCCATGATACACTATATAATTTGAAATCAATATTTATAAATAATTACACTTTAAAATAAACATATGTTTGTTCATGGGATAATAATATATTAAACATTAACATATTAATTATATGGTTATATAAGACCCCGCCAATCATTAATTTTAACTATATGTTTTATAAGAAACAAATCATTAATAATATAAAAATTAATTACAAAAAATAAAATGGGTTTTCTAATATATCAAAAGAGTGTCACATAAAATCACTTCTAATGATGGTTTAGTTGAAAAAAATCTCAACAACACCAATAAATTTTTTCATAATGGGAATCAGAGAATGTTTCATGACACATAACATAGTTTAAGAATTATCAATTTATTTGTTGGTGAAAATAGAAACAAAATAAAAAAATATTCTTTTAAAATGTAGTTGTTAACCATCTACATGGAGATGATGTTGTGGGTCATTTTTTAATGATATTTTTTAAAATGATAACGGAAAAAATTAAATACATTTATATTAAATTGATTCTTTACAAATTTTTCCTTAATAAATGAATCTATGTATTAATGGAAAAATAATTAATATAATGTTTTTTATCATGTAATGTAAAAACAATTTGATATATTAAATCTACCTCTGTCGAAAACCAATATTTTAAAAAGAGAACTAAAAAGTTAATTTGAAACATTTTTAAGATAAATATGATATTCACATGATATATTATATAATATGGATTCATAATATTATTTGAGATCAATTTGGAAATTACCAAACAATGATATAAAAGAGAAATAAACATTAAAGAAAGACATGGATAATTCAAAATATGATGTATTTTTTTAAAAATAAATTCATTCAAGAAATAATTATTTATAAAAACATATTTTACACAATGATATTGAGGATAAAATATCATATTAACTTATAAATGGAATAACATATTGAAAATAGGGAAGAAAAATTAAAAATCAAGCATTATAACTCATATAAATAAGTTCAATCCATCAAAAAACACCATGGAGATTATATAATTCATGAACAAAGAATCATATAGAGAGGGTTTTAGGTTCTAAAAGTTTCAATAAACATAGTTAAATAAAACATACAAAATTATTTAAATATATTTCATAATATACCCATCATATAAAAAATATTTACAATATGATTAATCATAAATCAACATACAATAATTGATTTAACAAAAAAACACTTATAACTTCATGATAATTAAATAAAATCCCCATGGGATATAGAGAGAATAAATTTTAAATTTAAATGAAATTCTTATCAGTCAATATCGACTATAATATGTCACATAATATACATATACACTATGGGAATAGATTTAGATTAAAATTTGACAACAAGTATCAAATAGAATAATTTGTGTTGAAACCCCTTACCATAAATCTGGCCTTCATGAATTCACTATATCCTCCTATGTAATAAATATAAAATTAATAATACGTAATTTAATAACAATTATTATACCTATAACCATTTAATAAATATATCTTTAATATAATTGTATATGTATATTAGATTGTTTTTATATATTTTCCGACATTAGTTGTTTATAATTATTAGCATTTATTAAAGTTTTTTAAGGGAAGTGTCAGAATTAATTATTCATAAAATATTAATGTCTAAAAAATTATTCAATATAATAAAATTGGTGATTTAAAATAATTTATAAATTTTTTAATTCCTTTCATGAGTGTTTCCTTTTTATCCTTAATGATTAATTTAATAAAACAAATGTTTAGAATATTCTTAATTAATGATAGGTGTTTTCATAATTAATTATATTAATATTTACATAAACATACTAGAACCAAACAAATTCTATTTTTAATATTTATATCACATTATTTGAGTAATTAAAATACAATTTTCATATGGGAGATAATTTTATATAATTATTCATATAGGTTGATAATATGGCCAAAAAATGAACATACTAGGTTTAATGGATGATGATGAGATTGTTCATATGTAATATCATTATTATATAAAAAATATATATATATTATTTTTTATCATTAATGTGATATATGTGAATTGGAAATAATTTTAAGCTGAATATAATTCACATAAATTTTTTAAATAGAACGAAGAGATCATTTTTCTATTAGAGATCTTGTTTTGAACTGTTAAATTTAGGACTATAGTTTATTAGTCCTATTATTAATAGGTTCTACAGTTTGTAAAAACATAAAAATCTTGATTTAATTAATATAATATTTATTCATTAATCACATACATATAATAATCTATGTACTTTTTTTGTAGAAAATGAAACACACCATTCTATTCAGATCATAGTCCACACATTCAAATAGAAAATTTAACATTTTCATAGAATAATAGGGAAATAAGAGTTATATGGTTTGACAATTAGGAATAATTTACAAAATATAATGATCGTAATTATATATTAAATTCTTGTTTTAACTTTCCATTATATTTTGTGAAGGGAAATGGACATGATACATCATGGAGGTCGTAGTCTATATATACGCATGATCAACTTTTCAATTTTTCTTAATATAAATTTTAGAGACAATTAATGATTTTACCAAAAATATAAAAACATATAAATATAGTGGTGATACCTATTTTATAATTATAATCTGTTTTAATAGAATTTTAGGAATAATAAATGTTTATAATGAAATAAAAATGAGGAAGGAGTGGCTAGAAATTTATACCTCACTACATTGACTATATCCTTGTGGAGGGGTTAAACCTTTGAGGAATGGTATTTTGAGAAAAAATAAACTATTTAATGTGATTTTTTTAAAGGATGAGAAATTATTTTGGATGAACTATGTGATTTTTTGTGTTAGGGGAAGTCAAGAGATGAGTTCCCCTTTAATATATTAAAAGTGGTGGCATTTTTTTATATACCGATTACATTTCAGTAATGGGGTATCTCAAAAAATGTATGTGGATGAGAAATTTAGAAGTAACAAAATATAGGAAATGATAAGTCCTATAAATTTATGAAAATAAATTTTAGAAACATTTTTAATCATAATTACACTCTTCGAAATTGTCTTTTTAATGTTTAGTATATTTACATTTACAATATTATGTATTTTTTACCAATGGTATGTTATCCTTTATTCCAAAAATTTGACCATTTTATATAATTTCCCTAGTGATAATTATTTGAAACAAAATTATTATTTTTCAATTTATAAATTTAATATGAAGTAATTTTAAATTAATTATTTTATAACACAAAAACATATATTTCTTGAAAAAACATATATTTTTTCAAAAAATATATGTTCAAAAATTTCAATAATAATTTTAAAAATTGTGATTTTTTTTGAAAATTATAAATTAACCTTCAAAAATATGTATATTTTATTACGAAAATTTTATAAATTTTAAATCAAACTTATATACTAATAATTTTGTAAAATACATGATATTTGTAAAAATTGTATATTTCTATATTCATAGTAAATTATATATTTCTAGAAAAATACCAAAATTTTAATCATTGATAATATTTTTTATGAATCCATATTGATTTTAATTTTACAAAATTAAAATTATATTATTAATAAATTTAGTTTTTATATTTAAATTATAAAATAGAAGGAAACTATATTCTTGTAAAGAAAAAATATTTTTAGAACATTCATTATACTTCTTGTTTTCTCATATTATTTGAAATTTAATTTATTTTTTAATAATTGTTATTTATAAAATTAATTAATTACATGTTTCTGAGAATATAATTTTTCATCACATAAAAAGGTAATTTTTTGAAAACAAAATCATGAAATATTGATGTTATTAGTTATTTTCGTTGTACTGGCTGAATTTCCTTAGGATTAAAACTGAACTATATATTCCTTCAATAGAAATTTCATAATACTAGTACTCATTTTCAAACTACTTAGTTCAACATCCATGTGTTTATAAAACAAAAATATTATAGTATTTTTTAGTTCGATGTTGTGTTTGGAGAAAGCAATAAAAATAATTATGAATTTAAGAAAACTGTACACTATAATATCAAGTCGTTAGATTCATCCCCACTCAAATATATTCCTTGAAATTAAAATTGATAATTACTAAATAAATATATCATAGGGTGACTATGAGGTACACATGACTCAAAAAGTAGTATTTTAATGATTTATAAATTTTCCAAAATACTAAAAACACACCTATATGAATATCCATATATTTAGTTTCTTTCTAACCAATTGAGATAAATACATCTCATTTATTGAAATTAATCATATTTGAGGCACATTTATTAATTTATATAGTCATTAGTTATGTAATAAATGGAAATCAGTTTATTTGAAAAAAATATTTGTATGAAGACTATTTGAAAATAACTAATCCTTAATCAAATCAGTCTAAATAATGAATGACAATATTATAGTTTCCATTAACTTCAAATTCAAGTACACTGATATTACATATAGATGTTTTTAATAATAATGAAATCATATTGGTAGTAATTTTATTTTTATTGAAATCTTTTTAGGTATATAAGGAAGTTTAGTCCAGAATTTAGGGAGTCATCCCCATATATGAAGTGGAGGGTGAGTGTACCACTGATGAATCACTATCCACTATAGTATTAGTTATTATATATGCATTCCCTTATCATCATGGTTGCATAGGTTTTTCATTATCATTGTCATTAGTATCCAATGAATAGGAATTTTTTTCCATGATTCCCAGAATCATTGTACTTAAAAAATTGATGTCTGTATAGTTCATTAGTTGGAACATTATACACATTCATTGGTGTGATTAAATTTTAACTATAATAATTATAGATATAACCACATTTTCATAGACACAGAATACTCAAAATCCTTTTATACAATATCATGTGTGATTCTATCCTTATTCCTAATATGTATGATATTTAGTCATCCCCTCACTTAGGTCATTGTACATAGAACATTCCTATAAGATCATATTTCAATTATTTTGTGAGTTGCAAAGTGTTTACTATTTAAGATGTTAATAATATATTATGTTAGCTAGGACAGAATAACCGTACTATTTTAACACCTACATCATAGAAATTTTATTAAACTTTAGAACCATAACCATGTTTTTAATCTTTTCTATTATGTCTAGATTATATGTAGATCCATTTTTATTAAACCCAAAATTGTTTTCATAAGTTCATAACAATAAAATAATAATTTTATTTCCATAAGTATCAAAACAATTCACCTTAAAATGCTTTGAAATATAAATTTCCTCTAATTTCTTTAATTTCGTATTATAGCACTGTTTTTAACCTTTATTATTCACAGTTTAAACTACATTGTTATTTTCCCAACCCAATTAACAGTAATTTTATTTTTCAAATAATTATTAACTTAATTACTTAATTTAACGAAAAAAATATGAGATATTATTGGTTCATTAATATAATTTGATCATCCACTGGATATCCCTATGTATTTTCATTCAAAATGTGATATATTAAGACCACAGAAGAGTCATTAGAGTGATCATCATATAACTGATCAACTGACCCATTTATTAATAATTACCCCTAGGTGAATCTACACCACAACTTCTTACACTTTCCAGAATCTGTACATTGATTTATTTTTAAGACAACCACCATATAATATATTACCAGTATTTCAGGATATAATACTATACCTCCACTCATATATATTGTTTTCAATAAGATTATATATCAATAAAAAGATAGGTAGTTAAAAAAGTATAAAAAATTAATTAAACCTTCACATTGATTATATATATTTATACAACCAAGGTAAATATGTAATTTTTTTCATAATTTCCTAATAAAACATTAAATTGCATAACAATCCAAAAAATTATGATAACTGATTAGTAAAGTGTATTTTGATATCAGGTATATTATTATATAAGTCTACAATTCTAGTGAACCGTGGATTATAATATAACTCCAGTAGTCCTTATTTTAAATATTTTATATAGTAAGATGTTCCTCATAATAAATGAAATGGAAAAATAATATAGATGGGGGTTACAAAACAATGTAAAGTAAACAATGAAATTATTAATATGGATTATATAATATTTATGTATAAAAATATGGATAGGGATTAAAATATATGATAACAGAATCATATGATCATATGATCATTTATGTTAGTCATATTGTGATAATAATCATATGATATCTTGGATGATAATAAAAGGAATCTTGAATCAAGGAAACATGAAAAAAATTGGAATATCCTAGATGAAAATGGAATAGTCATAAACATATGAAAATAAAATCACTATGTATAGTAAGAATTGTAACCTGATTCCACCATGATAATGGGATTGGGATAATTTTCAACTTACCATCTCTTGGGTAGGGATATAACCTATACAACTATTTTATGATTGAGAAACAACCCAATATCCAATTTTCCCTTGGTCTATCCCTTGTGTACCTATTATGCATCTGGATGTATCTCTTTTACCTCTCTATGATTTTGAAATAACCTATTTAACTATTTAGGAATGTGAAAAACTATTCTACCACAATAGAAAAGTGAAATAACCAATGTACCTTATTCATTAAATGAAATAATTAAAATTTAATAATTCTTTGGAGGGATATATTGGAACCCACCCACCATCATCCATAGAAATGAATTCCTTATAATATAAATCATCCAATATATCAAAAATTACTCATTGATTGAAAATTTATTTTGAAAAAATTTGTAATAATACAATATACAATTTCTTCTATAGGTGGTTCTATTGATACCAACAAATAAATCATAGAATTAAATTATTTCATAATGGATTATAGAGGTTAACTGATCAAACATAAAGGTATTTTATAATGATCTCTTTATTCTAATGTTAAAAATATAATAAAACCCTAAACATAGTATTTTATAATACATGGGTAAATAATTGATAAGTACCAAATGTTCCAAGTCATTTTCAAAATATTTTTTCAAAAGGGTTAAGTTATTTTTTTAGAAATCATTATTCAAATATGATTCTATAAATATGGACCACTGATAAAGAAAAAGTTCATCCAATGAATTTTTGTTTTTAACAAAAAATATTTTCTCAAGAAAGGTAAAAACAATTTCATATTTTCGATGTACCATTTTTTTAAACTTATAGAGAAAAAAAAGTAAAAAAAAGTTATATTGAAAATGATAATTGTATATATAAAATTCTAAATAGTTAATATATAATCGATTTTTAATATATGATAGGTATATTGTTTTAGGATGTTTAAACCAATATATAGAAGTGAAATCACCCCATACAAAGGATGTGGATTATAAAAATTATATTATATATTTTTGATAAAGGAAATCCCTCATTGAAATAGATTTGTAAATACTTATTTTACTTAGTAATATAAATTATTTCACATTATTTGATCCTGTAAATATAAGAACATTCATACCATAGAATATCTAAATTCATAATGAATCCTTATGACTTAGATAAATAATTTTGTGATAAAAAATATTATGTATGCAAAAAATAAACCATGATGTAAGAATATTTTAAATGTGGTAAAATTTTGTTAAAATATATATCATAAGATATCTATATAAAATATAAAATTAGACTTTAATAGGTTATAATATTCCTATTTTATATGAAACAAATTTAATATGAACAATCAGAACTCAATGAATGAAAATTTAGTTAACAAAAACCCTTATATTTTGAGGACAAGTGAAATTAAATCCGATTGATGGAGATTGATTCTAATCGTAGAAAAAATATCATTGTTAAATTTAAATTCATTATATAAAAAATAAATTAATCTATATATACCCTAAATAAGTGTAATTGTGTATATGATACAAAACGTTTCTCAAAGGGTGGAATATGGAATGAAAACCCATACCTTATATCCTGAAATCCATTAAACAACTATAACCTACAATATAAAAAAATTAACTATCATAAAAATTAAATTAATAATAATATTAATACATATAAAAATTTCAAAATATCATATAAAATTCTTTAATACAGTTAAATTGTTTATTTAATTATTTTCACATATCAAGTGTTTATCAGTTATATTTTTGTACTAGTTTTATAATAATTTATATGGTATTCATAATTTAAAAAAAATCCCTCCTTCCAAGATTATTAAAGGTAATAAAGTTTATTTTTTTTTATTATTTAAAATATTCCACATTCCATTCATGAGTTTTATATTTTTCTTTTCCTTTAAGATGATATATATAATTAGCATTTGTCGGTGATTATTAACAACATAACGTGTTATATTAATTATTTAGTAGAATATTTAAATAAAATTTCCATGATAAAAATTTAAAAAATAAATATTTATATAATTTTATATAAGTAATAATTTTTTCATAGTCATCAAGGATATGATTTCTAATAATTTTTTAGGTGGGTGGTTAAATCGTCTCAAAATGAACATAATAAAATTACCGGAAGATTATGAAGTGGATTTGTTTCGATATTATTACAATATACTTATAATGTTATTATTTTGTGTTAATTACTGTGATATATCATAATTTAAAATAATTAGTCAAATAAGGAGGATATTCATGTTAATATATTAACCAGATATAACGTTAAGATTTCCTCATTGTGAGTTTGTTTTGGATGGTCAAATTTATGATGATCACTAAATTTTGATTTCATTAATAGTTTCTCCAATTTACCATACAATAAAATGTACTATTTAATTAACATAATATTTATTCTATAAACATGTTTTTATAAAAATATATCAATGGGTTTAATGAAAAACAAAACACACCCGTTAAAAGATGTGGTCATGTGGACATACCAATGGATAATGATTTCCTTTTCATAAAATATGGGAGAGAAGTAATATGGATTATTATTTAATAATCTTAATTAAGTAATTAAAATTTTAATTATATATTAAATTATGTATTTATGTGTCCTTCATTAGAGATAAATGCAAATTATCACATTTCATCGTGATGGTGGTAGTCCACATGAATGCATGATTCATGTTTTGGATTTTCAAAATGGAAATGAAAAGGTTCTGAATTAATGTACAATAATTAAAATAATATATTAGTACATAAATTATTCTGATGGTATGATATTTATATTGTTTAATTTAATTTGAGTTAGAATATTGTCCCACAAATAAATAGATATAAGGAAGGAACGATTAGATGTTTATTCCATACTACATAGATTATATCCTTTTCAAAGGAGGATAATCATTTGAGGGATAGTATTTTGAGAAGATCAAAACCAATTTAGGGTATCATAGAGTATGGAGGACCAGTTTTGCAACAATTTGTGTTGAACAATATAGGTTCTTTTATGAGAGTAAGTAAAGATTAGAGTTCCCCTTTTTAAGAGAAAATGATTGTTTTTGATAAATACGTAAAAACTATCAATAATGGGAATTAATTATATAGGAATGTGGCTGATAAAATAATAAATAATGGAGGTAAAGAGATAAGGTTAATAAATCCAATAACCAACCATTTAAATGTATTTCTCAAACATGTTCCCAACTCATTTATATAACATTTTATACTTTTAAAATATTTTCGTTTACAATTTTAGATATTTTTTTTCCAAAAGAAAATTATTACTTATGACAAAAAAAATAAAATGATCCATATTAACGAATATGGACCTATTAATTCTAAATTCAAAATATTTTTTTATTATTTAATTACATAATTTTATAATGAATAATTATAAGATAATAAATTTATGATATATCAATATAGTTTTTTTAGTAAAATATATCTTCTGAAATGAAAAATATACTTTTAAAAATTGATATATTTTTTTTAGAATTAAAAATCCATATATAAACAAAAAATATTATATAAAAAAAGGGGTTTAAAAATTTTAAAATCATTCATATATAGTAATAATTCCGTAAAAGAATAGCATTTTTTTGAAACATATATTTCACTTTTCACATTAAAATCATCATTTCAAGTAAAATACCAAAAACATATCCAAATATAATATTTTTAAGATGAATCAAAAAATAGTCCCCATTATATTAAATTCAATTTCTAAAAAATAATTTTTTTTAATAAAATATTAAATTAAAATGAAAAATTATTCTTATTGGAAAATTGATTTTTTATAATAATAATTATAGTTCTTATTATTTATTATCATTTAATTATTGAAATATATATTTTTTTCATTTCATCATCAATTAATCAAGTTCATTTTGAAATAAAAATGTGTTGTATACAATGAAATTTTATCTAAATTAAATTTTCAGGCATTGAATGATATTATTAGTTATCTTTACTATTTCAAATGAATTTCATCAGGATAAAAATTGACCTTTATAGTATATCTACATTTATTTCATAATATTATTACTCATAATCACATGTGTTAATTCAAAAAACACATTTTAATAGTTTAAACAAATCTCCACTGTGTATATGTATGGTGTTTTATGCAGAGAAATATATCCAACTCATTGTTTTTTAGGGGATATGTTTAGTGAAATATCTCATCACTAGAAATACTAAAACTGATGTTATTTTATTCTTATTATTTGTTTAAAAATAGAATCTTAAAGAAGGAATTAACTTTTCACCAATAGATGAAGTTTATTACTCCCTATCTTTCACATTCCACTCCATCAAAAAAAATATAATGATTTTTACTTCCGAATCCCTCTTTGAAATATATAATAATGTTTTTCAATGGTTATGATGATTAATACAATGA
Organism: Viscum album; assembly: GCA_963277665.1. NCBI lineage: Eukaryota > Viridiplantae > Streptophyta > Magnoliopsida > Santalales > Viscaceae > Viscum > Viscum album. The sequence goes on along the minus strand of OY728166.1, from coordinate 374,961,184 downwards.
TCATTGAAGACATATAGAAAAGTAATGGTTTTTTCCCTTCTAATTCATTTTTAATTGAAATTAATTTTTTACAACACAATTTCAATATATTTCCTTCATTTCAATTTAATGGAATTATCTCTTAATTAAATTTTTTTTGAGTGTCTCTATAGAAACACTAATCTTAACCTTTTTCTGATGAAATTACTATACATATTTAAGGGTTATCATTTCACATTGTATATTTTCAATTACAAACAATTAATTTATTATCATGATTCTTGTGATATGATTGAATTATCCACTAATTTATATATTGAGAATGATTTTTCCAATCATTAAATCCTTTTCTAAAGCCATCATAATGAAAAATAAAATCCTAAATTTTTTGAATTAAATAGTTTCTGGTTCTCCATAAAATGATATCTATGTCTATATATATAAATGTATTTTTAATCGTGTTACAATTTTACATATGGATATTCTCCCTGAAAAGGCTATTTGAATTTCAACTCAATATTCACTAAGCAACCAGATTTTTTATCCTATGATTACAAAACTAACTAGATATTCTAATAGAAAATGATTTGGATAATTTAAATAATCATTAAAAAACACAATGATGGTTTTTCCATTTATTTCTACATGATCCTACTAATAGAAAGTATTATTCTCATATAACATCTTATATTGATAACACCACAAATTGAGTGTACACCTCTGTACAACCATATCTTTTTATCTATGATAATGGTATATCCTTATACTTATATATTACATCATAGGTTCTATATTTGTTATCTATGGTTTAACTATCCCCCTCGAAGGCAGTGGTTATGGGTGGTGGGATTTCAAATCATGTGGATGTGGTAATGGAAGATACGAAGATCCCTAAGAGGATGCCTGAAAGTTTTTCTTCCCAGAATTCATTTTTTCTGAATCACAACATGATTTTGTTTCTTTACATAAATTGATTACCATGAATGGATCTATTGAATTTCATGAATAGAGCCCTAAAATTTAGGAAGCTCGTCTTGAAGAATGTCAGTTCTCCCTCCTTGCCAGGTTATCAGGCATTCAAAGTGATAACCGATTGAGGGTGGATGAAGTGCGGGCTCAATTATCTCAAAGCTGGGGATTCACTGATTGGTTCTTAATCTATGTTGGGAGAGGTATTTTCAAAATTAAATTTCCTTCGAATGAAATTCACAATGTTGCATGGAGTTTTGGACCAGTTTCACTGAAACCTGGTTATATAATGGTTCAACAGTGGGATCTGTTAACAATTCCCATTCAATTTGGAACTCCTCCATCGAAACTTGAATTCGAATTTGGGGTTTGAATTGGTTTTTTGGGAATCTGTTAGTTTTTTGGGAGGTTTCTTCTACTGTGGGTTGTCATATTGATGTAGATAAAGAAAATGTAGTATCCTAGGTATGCTCATTATGCCAATGTATTGGTAAATATTGACATATCTCGGGTTCTGATTGACACTGTTTTTCTTGTTTCTGGTGTTAATAAGTTAGAACTAGCTATACAATATGAGTGGTTACCTATATTCTATAATTCTTGTCTATAAATTTTCCATGCTCTTGAGAAATGTCGTAGGAAAATTAAATTCTCACTTTGTAAATAACTGGGACATGGATCCTATCAGTGCAAGAAGAAACAAGTTGACCTTAATGATAATTAGAATGTTTTTTGGTGGAAGGACCCTCACAATATTGGTACTTCCTCCTCTATTGAGGATGTCTAACAAGGTATATCAAAACCTACTATATTTCACCCACATAACATTTCTACTGTACCGGTTAATGGTGGATCACTGGAGTAGGCTACCATTGGAGTCATTAGAGGTTTAGGTAATAGGTTCTGGGGTGATGTGGCTGAGGAGGGGGACGAAGAGATTCAATCTGAGCATGAAGTTGTTATCCAGAATGATATAAATCAAGAGTAAGATTGTGGAACACTATTTTATATATTTAATAAGAGTAAGATGAATGTTTTGGATGCATATAGATTCCGGCTGTTGATGTCTATGATGCTGAGGGAATCTCTGACGATTCGAGATGAGGTGCAGGTGGGCAAGGTGGATGATTAGATGGATATAGTGGCTCCAATGATAGAAAAATATGTTGTAGAATATTTTTTTGTAGAAAAGGGGTTCAGGATGGGGTGCATGTGGCTAAGATTCCTCTTGTTCAGCAATTTTGTTATTAGCTAGGTGATCTAGAGGGGGAGGGTCTCCTCTGATATTCTACAACTCCGAAGGGTGCTTCTATGGTATGATATTCTGAGGTTTATTTGGAGGAATCCGCTACAGATGTTTACCATGGTCCTACATAGGACCTCATCTGTTCTCCTCCTATGGTTAATTATTAGGGGGGATTAATTTGGATGTTGTTTCAATGGATTCCTCTAGTAATGTTAGATTTCAAGGAAATGAAAATCCAGCTGTTAATTTCTTTTCTTTGTTAGAGTTTCTTAATAATCCTAATTTTGATTTTCTTAATCATGAAGGACTCAAGAATGCAGGATGCAGTAATCTAATGTGACCCTCATCGAAAATTTCTTTTGTTGATGGATTTGAGACTCAATTGATCTATACCAGCCTATTCATAATGCTTAAAAATCAAGTGTGGATGTGCATGAATCAAAGGATGTACTAGAGGTTCCTAAACTACATGAAGGGTCTCCTCTTGGTAATGCAAACTAGGATAATATTCCCCATTTTTAGGATATTCATTCATGGTTGAATAGAAATGTACCTCATGATGAAACTGACCTACATGTTATGGAGGCTCTGGTGAAGGACAATGAACCAATGATTCTATGGGGAAGAGGATGTCATCCCGCTAATCGGGGAGGATCTCGGGTTCGAGGTCATCCTAGAAAAAGGTTATAATTGGTATATATTTTGTATATTTTTTTTTCTATCAAGGTTTGGTCATTCAAATGTAATCATTTCCTCATGTATACTGTACATCTACACATTTTTTAATAAGTTTTTGGGGTCATGGGTTTGGGTTTCTGAACCCATGGATGAGATATTTTAGTATTGATAATATAATTTTCATTTGTTACAATGATATGATCAATAAATACCTTTATCATGTCAAAAAATACACATTGAATTAGTATAAATTTTATACAAACTCATTTCCTATGTGAATATTCTATTATCTATTTTAATGATTTATGGGTTTTTTCCTAGATTCCATACATTGATTTACTGTGGAAATTACTAACATAAAAGTGTACCCCTTACTCAATATGATATTAGTTGAGGAATGATTACATAGAGAGAAAGTCACATTATTGATTATAGAATTATTAAATATATATATATATAAATCTATATATATTGTTTATTCGAATACAGATGATTATTGATTAGTCAGGTGAGTTGATTGTGATTTTTTAACTGTCCACATAATTCTCTTGATGGATTATGATCGTGTTATCCAATTTCTTGACATAAGGAAAATTATTGAAGTTATGTATGTTTTTATTCTAATTTTAATTATTATTGTAAAATTTTCCTATGTATTGTTTATACAATTTATAATATAATGAATAAATTTGACATAATAAGTTAGGGGTACAGCCAATTTATAGATATTCTCTCAATAAAATGGTAGTATTAAAGGGACATACTATATAGGGTAATGGAATATGTACTACCTATTTATATTTTATGACCTATAATAAGTCCATGATAGTATGTTTATGATTTCCAACATTAAACATTCTATAAATATGAGACCAGTCATTATTATCCATGATTTTTTTTATTATAATGGATATAGTTTTCCATTTATTTTATCTAATTATTGAATTATTTTTACCATTTATTTCCTATTTTTTATTCTATTTATTCCATACATATATTGTGATATCATAAAATATACTAAACCTTTTATTTAGAATCTTATCACACCTTATTTTTTTCATGTTCCCAAAGAAACCATTATTTTGGATTTGTGTAATTTTCAAGGATTTACTATATGAGATAATAATGTTCCCTTGTTGCTTTCATAATTCATTTATTTTTCACAAAATTTAGGTGAACATTATGTATAAATCAATTAAAAAATAATATTATGTTGTTGGATTTTTTGATATCTCATGAATTTGATACAAAAAATGAAATATAACTTCCAAATCTGGGTTTCTGGAAGAAGGGTTTTTACAAAAAGTCCCATCATAGATCATAAATTACAATATTTTTAGAAAAAATATTGGAACTATCTAAATATCATACTTATATTCCATGTAATTCTCATGTGAGATTCACACAAAAATTTTCCCTATCACCCATGTATCCATGACATACACTTACTCATAAATTAAATTCCTAACATATATATATATATATGCATACCAAGAAAACATCAAATTATCACACCATAACTGTAACACCCAGAGATTTTGAGAAATTATTTTTTATGTATTAATTTATCTTATAGTTATTTTTTATTTCATGGGACAATGAAAATAGTTATTTATATATATATATATTTCAATACACTATGTAAAAAATTATATTCAATTCAATATCAACATGGCTTTCACTAGACATAATAACGACTTGTCTTCCGCTACACGCAAAACCAACTTAGCATACATTACATGGAACAGAAATGTGGCATACAATATAGATAACATTGAGTTTCTATGAAATATCTTTATATATATATAACTAATTAAAATGAGATAATTATAAACTAATAGATAGAATTATATATAGTAATTTGTATCACTACTAGAAAAATATTATTTATAATTAATTTATATAAATAAAACAAATTAATAATGAAGGATAATATTTATAGTAATGTCCTTTTATATTAAAATTTTTGTTTTCATGAATGAAATGATTTTAATATTAAAATTAATTTTAGAAACATTTAGAAATTTATTTTGATAAATTATACTTCATATTTTAATTAACGATGTAAAAATAATCTTAGGGTGATTTTTTTCTGAGTAACTTCATTTTTTGATGAATATTAAAAAATTCTATTTTTTATTTAAAAAATACCTTTTTGTATAACTAATTATTATCGATAAATGATATAATGAATTTGATTTAAGGTCATATTAGAGAAATAATACATCTAATAAAACAATTTAATTCATTAGAATCAATTTTACTATGAAAGTAAATATAAAATGTTAAAAATATTTTGATATTATTCATACTTCAAAACAATGTTATTTTGATCCATATGCAAGATTAACATTAATATTAAGTGTAATTGTGTATATGATACAAAACGTTTCTCAAAGGGTGGAATATGTAATGAAAACCCATACCTTATATCCTAAAATCCATTAAGCAACTGTAACCTCCAATATTAAAAATTTAACTATCATAAAAATTAATTTAATAATAATATTAATACATATAAAAATTTAGAAACATCATATATAATTCTTTAATACAGTTAAATTATTTATTTATTTATTTTCACATATCAAGTGTCTATTAGTTATATTTTTGTACTAGTTTTATAATAATTTATATGGTATTCATAATTAAAAAAATTCTTCCTTCCAAGATTATTAAAGGTAATAAAGTTTATTTTTTATTATTATTTAAAAAATTCCACATTCCATTCATGAGTTTTATATTTTTCTTTACCTTTAAGGTGATATATATAATTAGCATTTGTCGGTGATTATTAACAACATAACGTGTTATATTAATTAATTAATAGAATATTTTAATAAAATATCCATGATAAAAATTTAAAAAATAAATATTTATATAATTTTATATCAGTGATAAGTTTTTCATAGTCATCAAGGATATGATTTCTAATAATTTTTTAGGTGGGTGGTTAAATCGTCTCAAAATGAACATAATAGAATTACTGGAAGATTATGAAGTGGATTTGTTTCGATATTATTAAAATATACTTATAATGTTATTATTTTGTGTTAATTACGGTGATATATCATAATTTAAAATAATTAGACAAATAAGGAGGATATTCATGTTAATATATTAACCAGATATAACGTTTAGATTTCCTCATTATATTTTTGTTTTGGATGGTCAAATTTATAATGATCACTAAATTTTGATTTCATTAATAGTTTCTCCAATTTACCATACAATAAAATATACTATTTAATTAACATAATATTTATTCTATAAACATGTTTTTATAAAAATATATCAATGGGTTTATTGAAAAAAAAACACCCGTCAAAAGATGTGGTCATATGCACATACTAATGGATAATGATTTCCTTTTCATAAAATATGGGAGAGAAGTAATATGGATTATTATTTAATAATCTTAATTAAGTAATTAATATTTTAATTATATATTAAATTATGTATTTATGTGTCCTTCATTAGGGATAAATGTAAATTAGCACATTTCATCGTGATGGTGGTAGTCCACATGAATGCATGATTCAGGTTTTGGATTTTCAAAATGGAAATGAAAAGGTTGTGAATTAATGTACAATAATTAAAATAATATATTTGTACATAAATTATTCTGAAGGTATGATATTAATATTTTTTAATTTAATTTGAGTTAGAATATGGTCCCACAAATAAATAGATATAATGAAGGAACGATTAGATGTTTATACCATACTACAGAGATTATATCCTTTTAAAAGGAAGATAATCCTTTGAGGTATAGTATTTTGAGAAGATCAAAACCAATTTAGGGTATCATAGAGTATGGAGGACCAGTTTTGCAAGAATTTGTGTTGAACAATACAGGTTCTTTTATGAGAGGAAGTGAAGATTAGAGTTCCCCTTTTTAAGAGAAAAGTATTGTTTTTGATAAATATGTAAAAACTATCAATAATGGGAATTAATTATATAGGAATTTGGCTAATAAAATAATAAATAATGGAGGTAAAGAGATAAGTTTATTAAATCCAATAACCACCCATTTAAATGTATGTCTCAAACATGTTCCCAACTCATTTCTATAACATTTTATACTTTCAAAATATTTTAGTTTACAATTTTAGATATTTTTTTTCCAAAAGAAATTTATTACTTATGACAAAAAAATAAAATGATCCATATTAACGAATATGGACCTATTAATTCTAAAATCATAATAAATTTTTATTATTTATTTACATAATTTTATAATGAATATTGATAAGATAATAAATTTATGATATATCAATATAGTTGTTTTAGTAAAATATATCTTTTGAAATGAAAAATATACTTTTAAAAATTGATATATTTTTTTTTAGAATTTAAAATTCATATATAAACAAAAAATATTATATAAAAACAGGGGTTTAAAAATTTTAAAAATATTCTTATATAGTAATAATTCCATAAAAGAATAGCATTTTTTTTAAACATATATTTTACTTTTCACATTAAAATCATCATTTCAAGTAAAATACCAAAAACATATCCAAATACAATATTTTACGATGAATCAAAAAATAGTCCCCATTTTATTAAATTCAATTTCTAAAAATTAAATTTTTTAATTTAATATTAAATTAAAATGAAAAAATATTCTTCTTGGAAAATTGATTTTTTATAATACTAACTATAGTTCTTGTTATTTATTATCATTTAATTATAGAATTTTTTTTTCATTTCATCATCAATTAATCAAGTTCATTTTGAAATAAAAATGTGTTGTATACAATGAAGTTTTATCTAAATTAAATTTTCAGGCATTGAATGATATTATTAGTTATCTTTACTATTTCAAATGAATTTAATTGGGATAAAAATTGACCTTTATAATATATCTACATTTATTTCATAATGTTTTTACTCATATTCACATGTGTTAATTCAACAAACACATTTTAATAGGTTAAACAAATCTCCACTGTGTATATGTATGGTGTTTTATGCAGAGAAATATATCCAACTCATTGTTTTTTAAGGGATATGTTTAGTGAAATATCTCATCACTAGAAATACTAAAACTAATGTTATTTTATTCTTATTATTTGTTTAAAAATATCATCTTAAATAAGGAATTAACTTTTCACCAATAGATGATGTTTACTACTCCCTCTCTGTCACATACCACTCCATCAAAAAAATAATAATGATTTTTACTTCCGAATCCCTCTTTGAATTATATAATAAGGTTTTTCAATGGTTATGATGATTAATACAATGATCATTGAAAACATATAGAAAAGTAATGGGTTTTCCCTTCTAATTCATATTTAATTGAAATTATTTTTTTACAACACAATTTCAATATATATCCTTCATTTCAATTTAATGGAATTATCTCTTAATTAAATTTTTTTATGAGTTTCTCTATAGAAACACTCATCATAACCTTTTTCTGATGAAATTACTATACAAATTTAAGGGTTATCATTCCACACCGTATATTTTCAATTACAAACAATTATTTTAATATCATGCTTCTTGTGATATAATGGAATTATCCACTAATTTATATATTGAAAAATGATTTTTCCAATCACTAAATCCTTTTCTAAAGCCATCATAATGAAAAATAAAATCCTAAATTTTTGGAATTAAATAGTTTCTGGTTCTCCATGAAATGATATCTATGTCTACATATATACATGTATTTTTAATCGTGTTACAAATTTACATATGGTTATTCTCCCTGAAAAGGCTATTTGAATTTCAACTCAATATTCACTAAGCAACCAGATTTTTTCTCATGAGATTACAAACCTTACTAGATATTCTAATGGAAAATGATTTGGATAATTTAAATAATCATTAAAAAACAATGATGATTTTTCCATTTATTTCTACATTATCCTACTAATAGAAAGTATTATTCTCGTACAATATCTTATATTGATAACACCACAAATTGAGTGTACACCTCACTACAGCCATATCTTTTTATCTTTGGTAATGGTATATCCTTATACTTATATATTACATCATATGTTCTATATTTGTTATCTATGGTTTAACTACCCCCCTCAAAGGCGGTGGTTATGGGTGGTGGGATTTCAAATCCTTTGGATGTGGTAATAGAAGATACGAAGATCCCTAAGAAGATGTTTGAAGGTTTTTCTTCCCAGAATACGTTTTTTATGAATCACAACATTATTTTGTTTCTTTACATAAATTGATTACCATGAATGGATCTATTGAATTTCTGGAAGAGAGCCCTAAAATTTAGGAATCTCGTCTTGAAGAATGTCAGTTCTCCCTCCTCGCCAGGTTATCAGGCATTCAAAGTGATAACCGATTGAGGGTGGATGATGTGCGGGCTCGATTATCTCAAAGCTGGGGATTCACTGATTGGTTCTTAATCTATGATGGGAGAGGTATTTTCAAAATTTATTTTCCTTCGAGTGAAATTCAAAATGTTACATGTGGTTTTCGACCAGTTTTATTGAAACTTGGTTATATAATGGTTCAACAGTGGGATCTGTTAGCAATTCCCTTTTCAATTTGGAACTCCTCCATCAAACTTGAATTCGAATTTGAGGTTTGAATTGGTTTTTTGGGAATATGTCAGTTTTGTGGGAGGTTTATTCTACTGTGGGTTGTCATATTAATGTAGATAAAGAAAATTTAGTATCCTAGGTATGGTAATTATGACAATATATTGGTAAATATTGACTTATCTCGGGTTCTGATTGACACTGTTTTTCTTGTTTCTGGTGTTAATAAGTTTGAACTAGCTATACAATATGAGTGGTTAACTATATTCTATAATTCTTGTCTATACATTTTCCATTCTCTTGAGAAATGACATAGGAAAATTAAATTCTCACTTGGTAAATAATTGGGACGTCGCTCCTATCAGTGCAAGAAGAAACAAGTTGACCTTAATGATAATAAGAATGTTTTTTAGTGGAAGGACCCTCACAATATTGGTACTTCCTCCTCTATTGAGCATGTCTAACAAGGTATATCAAAGCCTACTATATTTCATCCTCATAAAATTGCTACTGTACCGGTTAATGGTGGATCACTGGAGTAGGCTACCATTGGAGTCATTGGAGTATTAGGTAATAGGTTCTGGGGTGATGTGGCTGAGGAGGAGGAGGAAGAGATTCAATCTGATTATGAAGTTGTTAGCCAGAATGATATAAATCAAGAGTAAGATTGTGGAACACTAGTTTATACTTTTAATAAGTGTAAGATTAAGGTTTTGGATGTAGATAGATTCCAGCTGTTGATGTCTATGAAGCTGAGGGAATCTCTGACGATTTGAGATGAGGTACAGGTGGGCAAGGTGGATGCATAGATGGATATAGTGGCTCCAATGATAGAAAAATATGTTGTAGAATATGTTTTTGTACAAAAGGGGTTCAGGATGGTGTGCATGTGGCTAGGATTTCACTTGTTTAGAAATTTAGTTATTAGCTAGGTGATCTAGAGGGGGAGGGTCTGCTCTGATATTCTACAACTCCGAAGGCTGCTTCTATGGTATGATATTTTGAGGTTTATTTGGAAGAATTCGCTACCGATGTTTTCCATGGTCATACATAGGACCTCATCCGTTCTCCTCCTATGGTTAATTATTAGGGGGATTAATTTGGATATTGTTTCAATGGATTCCCCTAGTAATGTTACATTTCAAGGAAATGAAAATCCAGCTGTTAATTTCTTTTCTTTGTTATAGTTTTTTAATAATCCTATGTTTTATTTTCCTAATCCTGAAGGACTCAAGAATGCAAGATGCAGTAATCTAATGTGAACCTAATCGACAATTTCTTTTGTTGATGGATTGGAGACTCAATTGATCTATACCAGCCTATTCATAATGCTTAAAAATCTTGTGTGGATGTGAATGAATCAAAGTATGTACAAGAGTTTCCTAAACTACATGAAGGGTCTCCTCATGGTAATGCAAAATAAGATGATATTCCCCCTTTTTAGGATATTCATTCATGGTTGAATAGAAAAGTATCTCATGATGAAACTGACCTACATGTTATGGAGGCTTTGGTGAAGGACGATGAACCAATGATTCTATGGGGAAGAGGATGTCATCCCGCTAATCAGGGAGGATCTCGGGTTTGAGGTCGTCCCAGAAAAAGGTTATAATTTGTAACAGCCCGAGATTTTATGAAAAATATTCTTTTTATTTTACTAATGTCTTGTGTTATACGCTACACCAAAAGGAGCTTGCGCAACACGCATCCTTGACTTGCCTTGCATTACACTCAATCGCAACCTTCCTCGATAGCGTGTGTGGTACTTAATCCTGAGTTTCACGAAACAATGATATGATATTAAAATATTATTAAAACTAGCCGTTATGAATAGTAATAACCACTTTTTAAATTTTAGAAATTTTAACTGTCAAAATGGACTTCATTTTTGGATTCGGAGTATCGAATTTAGCCTTAGGTGAAATTTTGGTACTTTTCAGATAACTTTCTTATTCTGATGAATAGGGAAAATTACTAAATTATAATTAAAAACAACTTTTTTAATCGAAATAATTAATAGTGATAAATCATTAATTTGAGTGGTTTTAAAGTATATTTAGAATATATTTTTACAATTTAATACAATGTTGGTCATTGGATGTAATTTCACATTTAAACTAGACATAAACAAGTGTCAATCTTTTGATAGATATTGTTTCTTAAAAACACGCTATTTGTTTTAACAGCGGGATTTAATTATAAAATTAATTAATGCAACTTTTATGTTATGAATTTGGTAAGATAGACTTCATTTTTGAATTCGGAATATGAAATATAGCTTCGGATGAAATTTTGGCATTGTTCTGAAAAACATCAATTTTTGATGAATAGTGAAACTACTAAGTGGTAGGTTAAAAACTAAATTTTGCATAAAACTTAATTTTACCACTTCTGTGAATGAAATTTCGAAAATCCGAGAGACACGGTTAATATCAAGGACTAAAATGTGGTTCAATGAGATGAAAATAATTTTTGGTGAATAGTAACTTTTTACTTTTTTTTTTACCGCGGTTAATAGTAAATAGGGTAACTAAGGGTAAATATGATATTAATATTACCCTAAAACATGTCCTAATTCTATTGGACAAGTGTAATTCGACCAAAAACAAACTTAGGAATAAAATATGACCATTTAGGCCCACTTGGATTAGATTAGGACATTTATTATTAATTTATTTAAAGAAGGGTTAAAATAGTTAAATTTAAAGTTTAATAAGTAAATCATTTTTAATATGGGGTTATAAATAAGCTAAATTCGATTGTAAATATTCATTAGAAAGCTAAAAAGATTTCCTACATGATGGTATTTTATTTGTAATTTTTAGACATCAAATAATTAAATTTATTTATGACACAAAGATGATGCAGTAATTATCTTATTAATGAAATATTGACATAATTGATAATATAAATACCAAAATAAATGTAATTTAAGACTTTTTATGAATTCCACTAATTTTCTAGGTTACTATGATATATTAGTGTTGATGTAATCAACTTGGTTCGAACATTTAATTCTGTTATGACTTTCACAAAAATCATATATCAAATAGTGTCAAAATTGACACAAAATAGTTTTTAAATCAAATATTATATTATTAATTGTTATTGTATTCCTAAAAATCTAAGGTTCGGCCAAATGACTTAGATAAGGATATATATGTTAATAATAAACAATTTGGGGTACGTTTGGCATGTTATAGTAAGTTTATTAACCATATAGTGAAAGAAAACAAAAAGACATGGTAAAAGTTAAATTATTTAACTTAGAGTTAAATCTAATTGATAAGGTTAAAATAATATCCTAAACTTGTCTAAATTCTATTGGTTGATAGGATTTCGACCCATCCCCACTTTAGCTTCGAAATAAGACCCTTTGGAACCATTATAAACCGATTTTGACTTTAATATAAAATAATATTTTGAGATATTCCTAAGGTGCCCCTCTCCTCCCTTATAAAAGGAAACCTCCTCCCCCTTCCTCCTCACACCAATTTGAGCACTCAAGCTCGGCCAACCCCTGCCAAAATCTCTTATCCAATTCCCTAGCAACATCCTAGAGGTTCTGGTCTTCCTCAAAGACCAATTCTAGTGCCCTAAGAGGAGGTCTCAAAGAGGCGCTTCAAAGAAGAGGTAATTACCGTTACCAATTATTTTATCTTTATTTCTTCTTCCACTTCTTCTTAGGTTGTTTCATTATGAAGTAATAACATCAGTATCACTAATATACTGATATGTTATTATAAGTATGAAACAACCCTATTTCACTATCTATCCATCCTACGGAAAAAAGAAATCACCGCGCGTGCGTACGTACGGAATACCGTCTCCACGCCGTGGTGTAATCTATTTTCCACCACCACCTTACATGGATGGGTATAATGGTGTAAAGAATAACTATACATAGTTATTACAACATCATATTGATTCTGATATATTGTATAATTCACTTCAATTCAGTTCAATATTTATGGAAATGATATCATCGCTCGTGCGTACGTACGGACTACCGTCTCCACGACGCGATGAGATTCATTCTCCATGTTAACCATTTAAGAATGATTATAATGTATATATAAGAAATAATAATTAAATATATGACATTATAAAGCTACTGGATTTATGTATATATACATATGTATGTCATCTACTTACTTCCATTTCAAGACAATAAGGAAAGTAAACCAGCGTTCAAGCGTACGTACGGACTACCGTCTCCATGAACGATGTTTTTCATTTTATTTATCTATCTATTATATATATATATATATACTGAATATATATGATATATAAATCATATTTTATATTCTAGAAGTAAGTAAATCATGATATAAGTAATAATGATGTCAAGAACAACAATTCAAAACACCTAAGATAAATGAAACGATTTTACCCAAAACGCTTCTTTAACATAGAACTTACAAAAGAACGGGTAATATAATGTTATAAGTGAACCATATATGATATCATAACAATGAATATGATTCTGGAATAAGTCAATAACATGATTTAAATCATTATACAGGAGGTTTGGACACTTACAAAGCAAGTCGGACCTAAGGTAAGGGAAATATCACAATCTCATTTTTATCCGAGATTGTTTGTACTTTGAAAGTTACTGGGGTGTATTTTATCATCAAAATCCATGATTCCTCAATATGTAATGTTATTTCCATCCACCTACAATTGTTTAAATACAATTTTACCCTTCTATGAGTTTTTAGTAAAGGATATGAAAGGAATCTTTATTTGTTTTTCGTACGAGGTACTTTTTGACTTTTCCGACAAAAGTACGAAGAATGTTTTTTTAACTTATACGGCAAGAACGGATTTATACTGTTTTATAAAGCCTTATTTTCATGAAGCTTCCTCTAAAATATTTCATGACTATTTTCAATAAAATCTCTTTCTTTTAAAATTGCATGATGTTTTGTGAAAAGAAAATGATTTTGAAGAAGAAAGGATATTTTCCTCAAGAATTCAATTCAAGTGTTTTATCAAAATTATTTTCCATATAAGATAATAAAGGGTTCTATTTCTATCCATATTTTTACATTGATTTGACTATGTTGTGATGAAATTTTGTTTATGAATTCCTTTATCTTATATGAATGGTTTTATGATGTCATGTTGTTTAAGAATCCCATTTTTATTACATGGGTTATGCAATGATGTATGATTTATGATTTTGTGTCACACATAAGAAAGGATTCATTAAGAGATGGGTGGGACCTATATCTCCCTCCAATGCATTGGGTAAAGATTTTATATCTCATGAGATAGACATGGCTGGAATGGTAGGTTATACCGGTTCAGTGAAACAGGACTGAAACGAGGGTTACTCGATTCAGAAAGGGACTTTGTCCACTAAGATAGTCTTGGCAATGAGTCATGACTAACAAGAAATGATTTTCCATGATTATGTGTGCATGCCACAAAGTTTCAAGTTTCATGTTATGATTATGGTGATCTCATTTTCACTTCTATGATTTGTTCCATGTTAAGATATTATGATCTCTTTTGCAGGTTATGATTTTCAAAAAGATATGATATGATTTTTATATCTTTTGTATACCCTTACTGAGCATTTGAGCTCACCCTTTTATGTTTTCTTTTCCCCAGGATATAAAGAAAGGTTTTAGGTAAAAAAAAGGAAGATCTTTATGGGAGATATTGAAGATCTTTCACCAGGATTAGAAGATTATGTTCCGAGTTTCCAAAGACACTAAACTATTACGATCCTTGTGTGTGTGTTTTTGTTATGTACTAAGTATTCCGCAAAAGTAATGTAATGTCAATGTACGATAAGCTTCGGGTCATTATAGTTGGTATCAGAGGAAAGGTTTAGTCAACCTTTGGAAACTAGGATGCGAAAACGTTAGTGAGATCCCTAGAGATATTTCTAAGGTATGTCTAGGGATGTCCCTAGGGATAAGTATACGTATAGGTTATAGTAATAGAATTACGCTAACGATCATAGAATTAAACCTAAGATGTTAGATGTTCAAGGTACTCCCCCTTTATTATGTTGTTTTCCCTAGCATGATTTTTGCCTCTCACGCTATTCTTTTTGGGTTTTAGAAAATGGCTAGAAACAAGGTGATTCACGATAATGGAGGAAATGATGGACAATGTAATGATATTCTTTATGAGCAACCAAATGAAATGGGATTTGGAAGTCCAAACATCATTATTATGCCGAATCAGCAATCTCATAATATGATCAATAAAGTAAAATTTGGTAAGTTTCCTGACTCGGCTAATAAGAGAAAGATGGAGTTTCATGATGATCATAGAGGAAAGAAAGTTCAATTTCCCCTATGTAAATCATGTGGGAGGAGGCATCAAGGAGAATGTTTCAAAGGAACTGGAAGATGCTTTGGGTGTGGAAAAGAAGGACACAAAGCTCGTAAGTGCAAAGGAAAAGGTTCAGTTAATACCAGGGATGAGGATAATGGTATTTCTACGACATCAAAAATGGTTAAGTGTTTTAAATGTGGAATGTATGGGAATTATGAAAACAAATGCCCTAAGGGAAAGACTCATGAAGAGAATCAGTATGGTCATATGGGAAGTATTTATGTGGATGATGATGAAGAGACTACCAATGGTATGTGAGATGAAAGAATTTTTGAAGCTCGGTCAATGGTTTAAGAATGTAGTGGAATGTTTATCATGTGTAATGTTGTATAAGTAATCTCATGGTACTATGGAATAAAGAGACATGTAAGAATTGTAACATTGTTGTCTGATTAATGTTACCAGTATCCATGAAAGGTTATTCAGATATTTTTGGAATTAAGATGATATGCGCATAATGAATGGATAAGGGGAAAATGAAATGTTTGACAGTATTCATGAGCTCATGATTAATATAAGGACTAAGTGATATCATGGTTTGAGTATATATAATTTTGAGGATTTTGGTATGTGGAAAGTGTTAACTTTTAACTGCACTCATGTTTTCACTAAGGTGTTCAAGAGAATACACGATTAAGGACATTGAGTGTCTGGAATGTGACCAACAAGACATATCTTATGATATGTGGGGATCAACGACAGTATTAAATCTCTGGTAATCGTTGTCACTATATTATGAGAGTGGACTGCAGTATTATGTATAAACCTAAAGATTAGACTGGATTATGTTGGACATATGTTAGTATTGTTTAAGGATAGAAGATTTTCGATATTATTGATGGGATGTTATAGTAACGTAGTTTTAGAAAAAGGGACAACCTGCAGGACGGGCGACAGCCCATCGCTTCGGACAAGGCTGTAGGAATCGAACCCACAACCAAAGTGCGACTGGCCTTTATCGCCTACCACTGGCCTACAGGAAGTCCCTGTTTAGTAGAAACTAGTTTTATTATATTAAGCAGTATGATATATGAAGTATAAGTCCATTTTAGGAACTATATATGATTAATCTCACTATAGATCGACTTATGTATATAATTTTTGCTAACCTTTTTTTGAGACAGATGGAATGACCCGTCATTATATCACATGATCTGCTAACACTTCACGAATAACAAATTCAACTTCATTTATTTAAGAGATGAAGTGGAAATTGTTCAAGGCACGAACAACAATGATATTGTATCAAAATAAAGTAAGTATTTATTCAAATTTTCAACTTTAGGGAAATGATCATGAAAACCAAAAATGTTGTCCTAGTGATCTTATACCTGATGAATCAGATGGTACCTTAGATCGTCACAAATTTATGGATTTGTGATTACTGGATTTTCCATAGCCATGTTCTCTACCACTCTCCATCAGAACATGATGGTTAGATTTCTCTTCCATATCCATATTTTCACCTATGAGGAAACCCAGTGATTAGTTTATTTGGGTAATCGTTACATTTCATACTTTAGTTTTTAAAGCCAAGTTTTGGTATTCCCTTTTACGATGTGGGTTTCTATTAAAAAAACTTTCAAATAGTAAACCATTTATAACCCCGACGAATTTCGAGGGCGAAATTCATTTTAAGGGGGGTAGAATGTAACAGCCCGAGATTTTATGAAAAATATTCTTTTTATTTTACTAATGTCTTGTGTTATACGCTACACCAAAAGGAGCTTCCACAACACGCATCCTTGACTTGCCTTGCATTACACTCAATCGCAACCTTCCTCGATAGCGTGTGTGGTACGTAATCTTGAGTTTCACGAAACAATGATATGATATTAAAATATTATTAAAACTAGCCATTATGAATAGTAATAAACACTTTTTAAATTTTAGAAATTTTAACTGTCAAAATGGACTTCATTTTTGGATTCGGAGTATCGAATTTAGCCTAAGGTGAAATTTTGGTACTTTTCGGATAACTTTCATATTCTGATGAATAGTGAAAATTACTAAATTATAATTAAAAACAACTTTTTTAATCGAAATAATTAATAGTGATAAATCATTAATTTGAGTGGTTTTAAAGTATATTTAGAATATATTTTTACAATTTAATACAATGTTGGTCATTGGATGTAATTTCACATTTAAACTAGACATAAACAAGTGTCAATCTTTTGATAGATATTGTTTCTTAAAAACACGCTATTTGTTTTAACAGTGGGATTTAATTATAAAATTAATTAATGCAACTTTTATGTTATGAATTTGGTAAAATAGACTTCATTTTTGAATTCGGAAGATGAAATATAGCTTGGGATGAAATTTTGGCATTGTTCTGAAAAACATCAATTTTTGATGAATAGTGAAACTACTAAGTGGTAGGTTAAAAACTAAATTTTGCATAAAACTTAATTTTATCGCTTCTGTGAATGGAATTTCGAAAATCCGAGAGACACGGTTAATATCAAGGACTAAAATGTGGTTCAATGAGATGAAAATAATTTTTGGTGAATAGTAACTTTTTACTTTTTTTTACCGTGGTTAATAGTAAATAGGGTAACTAAGGGTAAATATGATATTAATATTACCCTAAAACATGTCCTAATTCTATTAGACAAGTGTAATTCGACCAAAGACAAACTTAGGAATAAAATATGACCATTTAGGCCCACTTGGATTAGATTAGGACATTTATTATTAATTTATTTAAAGAAGGGTTAAAATAGTTAAATTTAAAGTTTAATAAGTAAATCATTTTTAATATGGGGTTATACATAAGATAAATTCGATTGTAAATATTCATTAGAAAGATAAAAAAATTTCCTACATGAGGGTATTTTATTTGTAATTTTTAGACATCAAATAATTTAATTTATTTATGACACAATGATGATGCAGTAATTATCTTATTAATGAAATATTGACATAATTGATAATATAAATACCAAAATAAATGTAATTTAAGACTTTTTATGAATTACACTAATTTTCTAGGTTACTATGATATATTAGTGTTGATTTAATCAACTTGCTTCGAACATTTAATTCTGTTATGACTTTCACAAAAATCATATATCAAATAGTGTCAAAATTGACACAAAATAGTTTTTAAATCAAATATTATATTATTAATTGTTATTGTATTCCTAAAAATCTAAGGTTCGGCCAAATGACTTAGATAAAGATATATATATTAATAATAAACAATTTGGGGTTCGTTTGGCATGTTATAGTAAGTTTATTAACCATATAGTGAAAGAAAACAAAAAGACATGGTAAAAGTTAAATTATTTAACTTAGAGTTAAATCTAATTGATAAGGTTAAAATAATATCCTAAACTTGTCTAAATTCTATTGGTTGATAGGATTGCGACCCATCCCCACTTTAGCTTCGAAATAAGACCATTTGTAACCATTATAAACCGATTTTGACTTTAATATAAAATAATATTTTGAGATATTCCTAAGGTGCCCCTCTCCTCCCTTATAAAAGGACACCTCCTCCCCCTTCCTCCTCACACCAATTTGAGCACTCAAGCTCGGCCAACCCCTGCCAAAATCTCTTCTCCACTTCCCTAGAAACATCCTAGAGGATCTGGTCTTCCTCAATGACCAATTCTAGTGCCCTAAGAGGAGGTCTCAAAGAGGCGCTTCAAAGAAGAGGTAATTACCGTTACCAATTCTTTTATCTTTATTTCTTCTTCCACTTCTTCTTAGGTTGTTTCATTATGAAGTAATAACATCAGTATCACTCATATTCCGATATGTTATTATAAGTATGAAACAACCCTATTTCACTATCTATCCATCCTACGGAAAAAAGAAATCACCGCGCGTGCGTACGTACGGAATACCGTCTCCACGCCGTGGTGTAATCTATTTTCCACCACCACCTTACATGGATTGGTATAATGGTGTAAAGAATAACTATACATAGTTATTACAACATCATATTGATTCTGATATATTGTATAATCCACTTCAATTCAGTTCAATATTTATGGAAATGATATCATCGCTCGTGCGTACGTACGGACTACCGTCTCCACGACGCGATGAGATTCATTCTCCATGTTAACCATTTATGAATGATTATAATGTATATATAAGAAATAATAATGAAATATATGACATTATAAAGCTACTGGATTTATGTATATATACATATGTATGTCATCTACTTACTTCCATTTCAAGAGAATAAGGAAAGTAAAACAGCGTTCATGCGTACGTACGGACTACCGTCTCCATGAACGGTGTTTTTCATTTTATTTATCTATCTATTATATATATATATATACTGAATATATATGATATATAAATCATATTTTATATTCTTGAAGTAAGTAAATCATGATATAAGTAATAATGATGTCAAGAACAACAAGTCAAAACACCTAAGATAAATGAAACGATTTTACCCAAAACGCTTCTTTAACATGGAATTTACAAAAGAACGGGTAATATAATGTTATAAGTTAACCATATATGATATCATAACAATGAATATGATTCTGTAATAAGTCAATAACATGATTTAAATCATTATACAGGAGGTTTGGACACTTACAAAGCAAGTCGGACCTAAGGTAAGGGAAATATCACAATCTCATTTTTATCCGAGATTGTTTGTACTTTGAAAGTTACTGGGGGTGTATTTTATCATCAAAATCCATGATTCCTCAATATGTAATGTTATTTCCATCCACCTAAAATTGTTTAAATCCAATTTTACCCTTCTATGAGTTTTTAGTAAAGGATATGAAAGGAATCTTTTTTCGTTTTTCGTACGAGGTACTTTTTGACTTTTCCGACAAAAGTACGAAGAATGTTTTTTTAACTTATACGGCACGAACGGATTTATACTATTTTATAAATCCTTATTTTCATGAAGCTTCCTCTAAAAGATTTCATGACTATTTTCAATAAAATCTCTTTCTTTTAAAATTTCATGATGTTTTGTGAAAAGAAATTGATTTTGAAGAAGAAAGGATATTTTCCTCAAGAATTCAATTCAAGTGTTTTATCAAAATTATTTTCCATATAAGATAATAAAGGGTTCTGTTTCTATCCATATTTTTACATTGATTTGACTATGTTGTGATGAAATTATGTTTATGAATTCCTTTATCTTATATGAATGGTTTTATGATGTCATGTTGTTTAAGAATCCCATTTTTATTACATGGGTTATGCAATGATGTATGATTTATGATTTTGTGGCACACATAAGAAAGGATTCATTAAGAGATGGGTGGGACCTATATCTCCCTCCAATGCATTGGGTAAAGATTTTATATCTCATGAGATAGACATGGCTGGAATGGTAGGTTATACCGGTTCAGTGAAACAGGACTGAAACGAGGGTTACTCGATTCAGAAAGGGACTTTGTCCACTAAGATAGTCTTGGCAATGAGTCATGACTAACAAGAAATGATTTTCCATGATTATGTGTGCATGCCACAAAGTTTCAAGTTTCATGTTATGATTATGGTGATCTCATATTCACTTCTATGATTTGTTCCATGTTAAGATATTATGATCTCTTTTGCAGGTTATGATTTTCAAAAAGATATGATATGATTTTTATATCTTTTGTATACCCTTACTGAGCATTTGAGCTCACACTTTTATGTTTTCTTTTCCCCAGGATATAAAGAAAGGTTTTAGGTAAAAAAAATGGAAGATCTTTATGGGAGATATTGAAGATCTTTCACCAGGATTAGAAGATTATGTTCCGAGTTTCCAAAGACACTAAACTATTACGATCCTTGTGTCTGTGTTTTTGTTATGTACAAAGTATTCCGCAAAAGTAATGTAATGTCAATGTACGATAAGCTTCGGGTCATTATATAATTGGTATATATTTTGTATATTTTGTTTTCTATCAAGGTGTGGTCATTAAAATGTAATAATTTCCTCATGTATATTGTACATATACACCTTTTTTAATAAGTTTTTGGGGTCATGGGTTTGGGTTTCTGAGCCCATGGATGAGATATTTTAGTATTAATAATATAATGTTCATTTGTTTCAATGATATGATCAATAAATACCATTATCATGCCCAAAAATCCTCTTTGAATTAGTATAAATGTTATTCAAACTCATTTCCAATTTGAATATGCTATTATCTATTTTAATGATTTAAGGGGTTTTTCCTAGATTCCATACATTGATTTACTGTGGAAATTACTAACATAAAAGTGTACCCCTTACTCAATATGATATTAGTTAAGGAATGATTACATAGGGAGAAAGTCACATTATTGATTAAATAATTATTAAATATATATATATATATAAATCTATATATATTGTTTATTCGAATACAGATGATTATTGATTAGTCTGGTGAGTTGATTGTGATTTTTTAACTGTCCACATAATTCTATAGATGTTTTATGATCGTGTTATCCAATTTCTTGACATAAGGAAAATTATTGAAGTTATGTATGTTTTTATTCTAATTTTAATTATTATTGTAAAATTTTCCTTTGTATTGTTTATACAATTGATAATATAATGAATACATTTGACATAATAAGTTAGGGGTTCTTCCAATTTATAGATATTCTCTCAATAAAATTGTAGTATTAAAGGGACATACTATATTGGGTAATAGAATATGTACTACCTATTTATATTTTATGTCCTATAATAAGTCTACGATAGTATGTTTATGATTTCAAACATTAAACATTCTATAAATATGAGACCAGTCATTATTATCCATGATTTTTTTATTATAATGGATATAGTTTTCCCTTTATTTTATCTAATTATTGAATTATTTTTACCATTTATTTTGTATTTTTTATTCTATTTATTCCATACATATATTGTGATATCATAAAATATACTAAACCCCTTATTGAGAATCTTATCACACATTATTTTTTTCATGTTCCCCAAGAAACCATGATTTTGGATTTGTGTAATTTTCAAGGATTTTCTATATGAGATAATAATGTTCCCTTGTTTCTTTCAGAATACATTTATTTTTCTCAAAATTCAGGTAAACATTATGTATAAATCATTTGAAAAATAATATTATGTTGTTGTATTTTTTGATATCTCATGAATTTGATACAAAAAATGAAATATAACTTCTAAATCTGGGTTTCTGGAAAAAGGGTTTTTACAAAAAGTCCCATCATAGATCATAAATTATAATATTTTTAGAAAAAATATTGGAACTATCTAAATATCATACTTATATTCCATTTAATTCTCATGTGAGACGCACACAAAAATATTCACTACCACCCATGTAACCATGACATACACTTAGTCATAAATTAAATTCCTATCATATATATATATTCATACCAAGAAAACATCAAATTATCACACCATAACTGTAACGCCCAGAGATTTTTAGAAATTATTTTTTATGTATTAATTTATCTTATAGTTATTTTTTATTTCATGGTACAATGAAAATTGTTATTTATATATATATATATATTGCAATACACTATGTAAAAAATTATATTCAATACAATATCGACATGGCTTTCACTAGACATAATAACGACTTGTCTTCCGCTACACACAACACCAACTTAGCATACATTACATGGAAAAGAAATGTGGCATACAATATAGACAACATTGAGTTTCTATGAAATATCTTTATATATATATAACTAATTAAAATGAGATAATTATAAACTAACAGTTAGAATTATATATAGTAATTTGTATCACTACTAGAAAAATATTATTTATAATTAATTTATATAAATAAAACAAATTAATAATGAAGGATAATATTTTTGGTAATGTCCTTTTATATTAAAATTTTTGTTTTCAAGAATGAAATGATTTTAATATTAAAATTAATTTTAGAAAAAATTAGAAATTTATTTTGATAAATTAAACATCATATTTTCATTAACGATGTAAAAATAATATTAGGGTGAATTTTTTTTCTGAGTAACTTCATTTTTTGATGAGTATTAAAAAATTCTATTTTGTATTTAAAAAATTCCTTTTTGTATAATTAATTATTATCGATAAATGATATAATGAATATGATTTAATGTCATATTAGAGAAATAATACATCTAATAAAACAGTTTAATTCATTAGAATCAATTTTACTATGAATGTAAATATAAAATGTTAAAAATATTTTGATATTATTCATACTTCAAAACAATGTTATTTTGATCTATCTTCAATATTAACAATAATATTAATTTTTCTGATTCTATGAATTAAATTTGAAAAATACCATATACAACATTTTATTCCATATAATATTTATATTTTTCTAACACCGTGTTAATGTTTTATTGAAAATATTAGTAAAAGTGATTAAATTTAATAATAGTAGTTAAGGCCTAATTAAGCTTAATTTGAGACTGATCCTTAAAATTAAGGGACCAAATGAACTATAGATTTTTAAAACAACCATTATATGTCTTAATTTAGTCCATAAAACTTCCATTATTGAGTTTTTTGGTTTGGTAAGTCTTTTTAGGTAATAATATGTGCCCACCAAACATGTTTCTATAAACTAAAAATGAGTAACGCTTCTTCCATATAAAAGGCCACCACATATACCCATTCCCCACACTTCATAAACAACTAATTTTAGTCAACGATCTTCCAAATTAGCTTCCAAAAAAAATCCTCCCTTCTAACTTGAATTATCCCATTGGGACAAAAGCCTCTTAAGAAAGCATTTTGGAAAAAACCAAAAAGAGTAACCCAATTTAGAGGTAATGTATTCTTTCAAGATCTTTTCCTTATTTTTCATTCTCTACCCCAACACTCTATTAATTCAATTATTCGGTGAAAACACCAGTATAATTTATAAAATAGGATTTTTTACTGTAATGGTCTGATCTAAAATTACACACAAATCCATATAATGGATGTTGAACATATTGTTTCTGTGTATGATTAACTACCGTATCATGAAACAATGATTGTCAATATCTCTTTTACAATCAATAATGGTGGAGATTATGATGGAAAATAAGTTTATACATATCATATATATTATATTTACTATTTTTTTATTATTATTTATTCTTTTTTTCAACACACATCACATTAAATTATTTTTGGTGTCAATAAGATGTTCTCATTTGGGGAAGTGTGGAATACCTCCCACTCAAAGCGATGTGATTCGTTCACACCCCACATGGAATGTAATAAGGATGTGTTTATTGAAATTATATGATATATTTGATATAGTAATTATACTTTAGTAGTGATATATATATATATATTCCATTTAAATACAATCTTTCAATACGACAATAAAAACGGAAACCACGTTCATTGTATGTATGGATTACCATCTACATGAATGGTGTGATCCATTTCATACTCCAATATTATATATATTATTATAATAAAAATATAATTTATATAACTTATATTTATATTCTATATTACATTCTAAAGTAATTATATATGTATAGGGACCAATGACGTAACAAATTATGAAATGTACGACGAACAATGTGATTATTGCCCGAAGTGAAACCTTAACATAGGATCATTAATAGGAGGGTAAAATAAGTTTATAATAAATTAATATATGTTAATAGATATAATAATATTATTATATTAAATATATATAATAAACTTATATTTGTTATACAAGAAGCTTTAACGAGTATGGATAGAGTCAAGACACATGGTAAAGGGATTTTGTCTCACTTTTAATTTTCAAGAGACACATGTTTTTTTCACTATAATTTTTTAAATGGGCTTCTTATGATTGTATTATATGTTTCTTTTACATAAATATATGGGTATTCACATGCCCATTTCATTATCCTTATTTTACAGGGTTTTAGTTTCATAAGTTACCAAACTGATAAAAATATTTAGTCACAAGTTGCCATCTTCGAGACTCATGTTTGATTATGCAACTATAAACTGCTTCATGGTGAATATAATTAAAATTTACAATATAACTAACTAATATAAATCATTTAATGATATTATAATCATAATTTCATTTCATTTCCTTGCATGGAGAGATTTATTCCAATATACCAAGTAATAACAGTTTATTGAGACAATCTCCTTACTTTTTGTTATTGTTTATGTTTATGCTTCCTTTGATGAAATCATATTACACATATCTCAAGAATATTCATGATTTTATATATCCTCTATTATTTCATGATATAATAATTTATTGGTACCATTCTCTACTACTGTGTACATAAGATATTTAAGAAGGTGTTATTAAGAAATCATGACTTTACCCCCCCTTCGGTAATAAATCTATGATTTATAAAAAGGTTTTTCGAGAATATTATAATATTTTACTATAGAATTTTAAAGGAATTTTTAACCTTTTTTATTTTTCTAGTCACTTTAATGGATTCTTATTGTATCTTTTCAGATAATGAATTCATCTTAACCATTTTACCTTGAAAAGTGATGTTCTTTTTTTACTTCATATGAACTATATGGATTTACCAACCATCATTCCTTTGAAGGTTCATTTTCATTTTTAAATGGTTTCACTTTACGAAATTCTTTTAGTAATAATTTTAAAATAAAATTGTATTCACAATGTTTTTAATCCTTCGTTATATGATTTAAAGGTATTTTATGATAAAATGATTTTCAAATAGTTTTATTTTATAACAAGACATTTTCAATGAAGAAATGTTATATTACTCGTGAAATGATTTTTTCAAGATATTAGAAATATATTTTCCATATATGATGACATCCATTGATGTTATACCAGCCTTTATTGAAATGGTCTAATGGAACTATTTATATCTTTCTTATGAATGGGTTACGCTAAATGTCATGGTATTTATGAAACATGTTTCTCATTAATGGGTTATATGTTTATTAAATCAGTTTTTCTATCACAGGTTATGAATCAATGAAATTGTTATGAAACCTGTCTCATTTCCATAGGTTATGATGTGATGAAATTTTAATGATACCCATTCCTTTTTATAGGGTATGATTTGATATTTATAAGACCCATATCTTTTTATAGATCCTGATATGATGAATGTTTTATTATCTTGTATCACATGTGTGAATTATTTTACTATGATATCCATGAGATCTATATCTCCCTCAAATTAATTAGGGATTAATATGTTTTTTATAAGCTCAAAGGGTACATGACATGTAGCCTGAGCCCAAAATAAATATTGATGTATGGGTTGTATACAATGAAAGAAAAGAAAAAGGGTTTATGTGTTGTATCCCAAGCCTGAAAAGAAATAGGATGTATGGGTTGTCTCCCAAGACTAAATGAAGGAGGGTACATGGGTTGTCACCCACAATAAAAAACATGATATTACATGGGTTGTATCGCATGCCTAAATTAAAGAGGGTACACAAGTTGTTTCCCACGACTGGAAAAAAAAATTCCATGGTTTGTAGCCCAAGAATAAAAGAATATGGGTACATGATTTGTTATCCCAAGCCCAATGTTGGTACGAAATTCATATCCATATATTAACATGTTCTAATGGTCTTGGTAGGTAGACCCGATAAAGAAAAATTTATTCTAATATGCCACGTCATGCCTTCTTCTCGATGTGGGAAGAGATAAAAATATTTTGAGACCATCCATCCTTATGATGAAAGAGAGATAATGGCCCCCGAGTCCCACCTCCAATATGATCTAGAGTGGTGACCGACACTAAGAAGTTGGAAATACCAATAAAGTGAGAGGCATTACCCATTTTGTAGTAAAACAAATTGTGAAAAAAGATGTATTAACCTCAAAAAAGTCTTATAAACACATATATATAAGGAAAACAAAGTCAATACCACAGATATGTTTAAAGTAAAACTACTAGAAACATACAAGGAAAACTCAAATGTAAGTACGAAAAAAATAATGATTCAAAAATTTAACAGCACACAATGTTTGAGAAAGTAAGGTCTAGCACGGTTTGTGTGATCTCCCTAGAAACCAGAAAATAGTTTTATATAGGTAGGGTGAGCATACAAGTATACTCAGTAGGAAACTATGATGTCAACGACGTACAAGTGGGAGGAACATACTAATGCCCTTGTGAGAAAATAACAAAAACCAATGGCACCTATCAAGGAATAACTACCACCCTACCTCACCAAGGCACACTCACTAAGTAATTGAAATGATGAAATGTAATATAATAGGCACATAGATATTTTTCTATGCTGCATTAATCCCCACTAGTTAAATACAAATTCATAATGTCAAAAATCCTGATGCTACCACATTCTTCCACAAGCTCTACCACCACAACCTTCTAATACACACCATGACCACAGAAAACTCTAAAATACATCCAAAAAAACATATGACACAAACAAACCACACCCTGCCTGAAAAAGTTTGGCGTCATCCCGATGACACCTGGGAAACAAACCACCACTCACACAGGCAATACCATAAATCTTGTAACAATCCTCAACCCCTTACTACCTTCCTAAAGAGTCTTGGTTATGAAATTATTAGAAGTGGGAGGAGGGTGAATTCATTAAAAAACCATCCATATTCCCACTAAGATGTTGGGAAATTCACCCCCCACCACAACAATGGTGGTGTTTGGAATAAAGTTCACAACGCTGATGGGGTTTCCATATAAGATATAAGGATCTAACAGTTTATATATATAGGTAACGAACACATAGACCATCATATTGGATCCCAAGTGTATGAACATGGATATTATTTTCAAGTATGAACTTCCTTTCAGGTGTTTCTAAGAAAAATAGGAATTTCTAGAAATTTTTTAAGTACACGACGTGTCCTTTATAAGCAAACGTCGTGTACTCGGTTACCGTAGGTAGCCATGTGTTAGCCATGTAATGGTCTTGCACATGACCGTGTCTGGTGAACTGGAGGCTACCTGATGCAGGGATCGATAAGGGTAAGTACACACCATGTACATCAAAAGATCATTCCATGTATTTTTTTCATTAAACGCATTGGGGTTACGCCTGATAGATAGAACAATATCCTTCTTAACCTAGTTCGTCAGAGAAAGCCTGTACGGCCACAAATCATATTTGGGCCCCCGATCGAGCACCAATTCCCTGATTCGACCACCGTTGATTGCGTTGGGATCGCCCCCGTAAGATATTACTTTTTTTTTTAGCTTCATTTCCTAATTCTTCCTCTTTCAAGAGTTATCATAAGTTGGGAGTTTTTAGTGTTTTTTTAGATCAATTGTGTTATTGGGAAATTCAAGTCTTGAGTTGAACATATATCGATCTACCGTCACCAAGGTAGGAGTATTGTTCCTTTCTGTTGAAATTTGTTGAGTTATATGTGCAAATTTGTCCAACACCCTCGAATGGGGTTTTGAGTGTTGAATTTTTTAGCCCTGTTAATTTCCCGTTATGCATGTATTCTTTAGTATAGGTTAATTGAATGTGAATAAGGTTTATTTCTATGATTTGGAATTGTTTTCCCATTCATGTTCTGTTTATGACCGTTTTGTCCCGCTTAGCCTGTTAGGATGCCTTGCCAGATTCACATACGTAATGTTGTAGGATGCAGTTATTGTTTTTCTAACATGTTGTTATGTGGTATATCGTTAGCCAAGTAGTTCATGATTTTTTAGATTGGCCGATTATCATTGTTGCACTTGTTGACATTAACATGGTTGTGCTAACCTGGTGTAGTAGAAAATAGAGATAATGGACGTACACATTTCTCTAGAGTGTTCATTTTAATTTTATGATACAAGACCATAGGGGTAATTGATGAAAATGAATCCTCAGAGTGCCTGTAGTTCCTCGACACAGGCCACAAGGAGAATGTGTCGTAAGTGCTTATCTATAGTGACTTTTAGTTACTGATACGATACTATAAAAGTAATTTACGACAAGTTCTTCCTCAAAGAGTCTATGCATAAGATGGAGCAGAGGGATTAGATTATGTGCACATCCCAGAGGGTTGATTATACTAGTTTGGTTAAACTATAGGGGTTAGGATGTGAGTACATCCCATAGTTTACCATTTGTTTTTAACTAATTTCTTGTCTTGTTTGGTTAAAATAGTGGGTTAGGCTATGTGTACTTCCTAGAGGGTTACCTTATTTGATTAGCTGTTGATTGATATATGGGACTAAATGCATTGAAACTGTGGGTTGTTACTGGAGAGTACTTCCTTGTTTACTGCTTCCCTTTACATATTATCTGCTATATACTCACTGACTATTGTACATAAATCTTTTGATGGTTTCCTAGTAGGATTTATTCTCACACCCTGTTTGGGTCATCCTTTTGGGCCCAAAAATATTATATCAGTGAGGTTATAGATAAGTGAAACCACCCTTCGACTTCAAATTCTTGACTGCTTTGGAGATGGAGTGCATTGGACCAAGATGAGGGTTGTGATGCAAAGGAGTTGTGATCTGTTTTCCTTTTCACTTTTGGTTGATACTATTGTACTCCAGCATTGTGGCTTTCTTGGCTTCATTCCTAGATATATGTGTCTTGCATCATTTATATATGTGCTCCAGTTGTTTCCTTATTAGTCTTCTGTTTTTTACTATTGTTTGGAATTTTTACTGCTTTCGATATTGTATATTTGTTTTTCTTCCACTATGTTACTCTACAAATGAGGGAATAGTTTCCCCACTATGAAACCTAATTCCATCGCTGTTAGTCGGCAGCTTCTAGCATTTGGGGAAATGCGCTTGAGGCAATGTGACCAACCAGGTATAGAACGCCTCTGGGTGGCTTCTCGAATAGGGATGTTACAAAGTGGTATCATAGGAATTCTTTTATTATTGATTTAATGTTTAGAGCCTATAGTAATGGATAGCAAGGAATAGGTACTTGGTAATAAGGTGTGCCTGGGAGTAGAAAACCCATGTACAGGGAAAAGACAATTTACCTCATTATCGCATTGTTTCTGGTTTGGAAATTTTACAGTTGATTTGATTTCCCAATTGGGTGGTTCACATGTTTTGTTCTATTATTATTGATAATATTGTGGGTCTATTTCTATCTCAACCTGATGAGATGAGGGTATTCCATCTCATGAATCATATAGCTACTTTCTATCAATCACATGTCAGGAATTCTTGCAATACCATTTAGGGCGCATTAGTGATTTCATGTTGTTGTGATAAATGGTGTGCTATATATGCATGTTGTTGTGATAGATGATTTGATAGAATATCTATTGTATGATAGGGTATTTCTTTGTGTAAGGATTTTTTGAATGAATTCTAAACGTTTGTTCTTGAGGTGTTATGGGCCCTCATTAATCGGGAATTGGTGGATCATTGAATTTTTAACTTTTTTATAACAAGTATATGATGCCAATGTTTTAATTTTGAGGATTATGGGCCCCCATGGATTGGAATATGGAACATCAATGCTTGTATCAGTGTTTTTTTGGGTCCCGAAGTAGTTTTTGAGGCTTACTCTCTAGAATAAATCCAGAATACACATTGTGTAATGATGAATACACTCCATGTGTTCTTTTGTTTGGGAGAAAACTGCTTTTCTTAAGTACACGACATGTCCTATATGCACATTCCGTATAGTCTCTAATTGTGTTGATGGCTGTGTGGGTAGAGATACAGGGTTTGGAATCATTGGTAAGACACACCTTATAACATATGTACATGTTGTATTGTAGAACTATGTACCTGACCGTGTCACTAACAACATGGTTCAGTTGAGTATTTTCTAATACATGGAGTGTCCATCTATAACATGTCGTGTAGTGTAACTCAGTTATCCTACTGTGTAACGAACAACACGGGTTGGAAAAATCTTCTTACTACAGGCTGTGTCCATCCGGAACACGCCATATAGTCTTAGCTGTATATACGGCTTTGTCACTAACAAAAAGGGTCATTTAATCTCATCTAGTACACACCGTGTCTGGAACGAACACACAATGTAGTCTTATTCTATGAGAACTGTGTGTCTTAGCAATGTAGAAGAACTCGAGAATGGGAAGACAAGTCAAGTACACTCTATGTGTCTATAAAACATGCCATGTGTTTGGGGTGTTATATGACCAGTTGTGGCAGGAGTACACACTCATGTGAAAGGCTTAAGGGAACACGTCGGGTAATCATTATACACACATTGTATCCATGTTTTGAAAAACATGAATGATTTATTTCTCATGTTACCTTCTTGTTCCCTTCTTATGAATCTATTTTTCTATCCTTGATAGCATTCATCTATAGTCTTCCCATGACCTTGTAGAGTCTTTCCACCAAGACGTCTTCTGGTTCTATGCCAGTAGAAAGGTGTTTATCAGACACAAAACATGGCTTATTAGGGAATATCTGCAAATCATCCAGTTGTTCCAGTCTTGGCACAAGCTGTAATTATAGACACATGTGAATATTCATAGTTTTTAGAGGGAATCATGAGTTTCATGAAGGGATGACTAGGTGTACCGCATCCTACGTCGTTGATGGACGAGCTGACGCAAGTTTTCCAGAGGCAGCATCCTCCCACATTCACAGGGGAAGGAGGACCCCAGGCCGCAGATTCATGGTTAGATGACATTCTTTCTATCTTACATCAATTGGGGACACCTCTAGATAGAAGGGTGAAACCAGATATATACATGCTTTGGGATTCCGACACGAAATGGTGGGATGTGATCTCATAGGCAGGACGCTAGTAGGTTATGGCTTGGGATGAGTTACAACATGAATTCTACGACTACATTTACCAGAAGACCTTGAGGAACGAATGAACTGAGAGTTCATTAGTCTGGGGCAGGGTACTCCTACTATTATGGAGTAATCTTCTTTCTTCATAGAGCTGTAGTTCATCAAGACTATTCTAGGAGGTGAATAGTTATTCCTGGAAAGAAAGCTCGAGGAAGATGTTAGGAAGAACATCTGATTGCAAGTGAACATATTTTGGTTGACTTTCATCACTTATATAGTCAACTAGACACTGATCACGATGCTCAATATGAGAGATTATGGAGTTGTGAGCCATGTCGTCTCAACATTGGGAGTTAGTATTACTTCTAATAACAGAAGGAAGCGCCACAAAAAGTCTACATGTAGTGATCCTAGGAGGATAGAGACTTCTTCTGGTAGCCAGGTGGTGTGCAACGAGTGCAGGAAGAGTGGGAATATGAGGCCTCATTTCCCAAGGGACCCAGTTGAGTGCCGATCATATGGAATGAAGTGGAATCATCAGTGATTATGTCATATATTCTTACTAGAAGCTAGTGATAGAGGATCTTCTATGACTCCACATCCAGGAGCAGCACCACCAGTTACACCTCAGCCACGGAACTGGAGTTCTTCTAGCCATTCAGGCTGAGGAAGAGGTCATGGGTGTGGTGTTTAGTCTCCAATCATTCAACGATAGGAGGGTGGATCTGCTCATAGTAGTCAGGCAGGGTTACAGGGTTGCAATGTAGGCCATACTTGTGTAGTGGAGCAGACCTAGCAAGAGCAGGATCCCAGACTCTCTACTATTCGAGGTACAATTCTAGTTGCCTCAATTTTAGCTACTCGTATTTTCGATACAAGGTATTCCCATATATTTATATCTTTTGTTGTTGTGGAGTGTCTTAGACTTTGTATCTTTTTTTCTTCAGCTATCTTGATGCTAGACACTCCGTTGGGGAATAGAACGGCTAGTGTATGTCAGCAACGAGTGCCCTCTTGTGGTTGGTGGGTGTCACTTCTCATGGGACCTCTGTGTCCTTGAGATGACATGCTATGATGTCATTCTCAGAATGGACTGATTAGTTGCCTTCCTGGAAATTGTTAATTGATATCGCTGTAGGGTGAGTTTCACATCACCTGAAAGAATATTGTTTCTTCATAAGGATGAATGGGATGTCTAGGCGAGTAGAGCGAAACCCGAGCATCATGGGTTGGGATGAATTGTATCCCAAATCACTAGCCTATATCTGGATGACTAGGGGACTTTATAGATAGACATTCATCTAGTGTTATATTGTTTCAGAGATGTATTTCTAAAGGAATTTTTACGTTTTCCTCCGAAGAGTGAGGTATAATTTTCTATTGAGATTTTGCAAGGAGTGGCACCGGTGTCCATTCCTACATATAGGATGGGTACTCTAGAGTTATAGAAGGTCAAGAAGAAGATGGGGGAGTTGCAGGAAAAGGGTTTCATCTGACCTAGTACTTCTCCTTGGGGTTAAACTATCATATTTGTGAAAAGGTGGATGGTACCCCGAGAATGTGTGTGGATTATTAGAAGTTGAACCAGATGATGGTCAAGAACTGACATCACTTGCCGAGGATTGATGATCTCTTTAATAAGTTTCATCGAGTCATGGTGTTCTCGAAGTATGACTTGAGATCTATTTACCATCAGTTGCACATCATACCATCTGATATACCTCTCACAGCCTTTCGGAGTAGGAATGGTGTATATGAGTACGTGGTTATGTTGTTCGGTCTCACGAACGTGCCTATAGACTTCATGGCATAGATGAACCGAGTGTTCCATCTCTACATGGATTCATTCATGGTAGTCTTTGTGGACCATATCTTGGTATACTCTCACACTCGACACGACCATGCCATACATCCTGATATTTTTTGGAGTACACTGATAGAGCACTAGTTATATGATAACCTCTCAAAATTACGCTTTTTGATAGATAAGATTCACTTCTTGGGTCATGTTATCTCAGAGAAGGGAGTAACAGTAGACCCAGATAATGTGATATTAGTAGTTTCATGGGAGAAGCTCAATAAAGTATTTGAGTTGTAGAGTTTTATTGGGTTGGTTGGATACTACAGACGTTTCAAACTGAACTTTTCATGCATAGTAGTACCATTGATGACTCTGACTAACAAAGGTGAAAATTTCATCGGGTCAGATTCTTGTGATTCAGCCTTTTAGAAGATGAATGGAATATTCACATCAGCACCGATAATAGTATTTCCAGAACCAGGAATTAGATATATTTTTTACTGTGATTCTTCATGTATCGGGTTGGGAGTTGTGCTTATGCAGGGGGAGGAGTCGTTGTGTACGGGTCTCAGCAGTTGAGGCCACATGAGAGGAACTACCTGATTCATGATCTCTAGTTGGATACTTTTGATCATGATTTATGCTATTGGAGAAATTATATTCTGGAAGAGTATTTTTTTGGTTTTCACTAACCAAAAAAGTCTCAAGTACATCTTCACTCAGTGTGACCTGAACTTCAGATAGTGAAGGTGGGTTGAGTACCTTCATCCCATTGATTTTGAGGCTTCCTATATGCCTCAGAAAGGCAACACAATAGCTGACATGTTGATCAAGATGACCTAGATACAGGTAGTTCAAGAGTCCAACATTGAGTGGAAGTTTATGGCTTTGTTCTCTAATATTCATTTGGAGGTGCATGACAAACAAGGGAATACTTTTCTTTATTCTATAAATATTCCCTATAATCTTCTTGATCGAGTGAGTTTGATGAAACTATCATATTATGAAGGCCTAGTCCTATAGTAGTGTGTGTTAAGAGAAGACTCTTTTCCTAGATGGACCATGGGTGAGGATGATTTCATGCATTTCCAAGTGTGTGAATGGGTGCTAGTTGACATACGCGATGAGCTGATGTGGTACATTCATTCCTCTGTTTGGGCAGTTCATCATGATGTCACCAAGATGTATTCTGATCTACACCGTTATTATTGGTGGCCATGTATGAAGAGAGATGTTGTTGGTTTTGTCCTGAGGTGTTCCACCTATCAGCAGGTGAAGGCAGAGCATCATGGACCAGATGGGATTTTAAAACAGTTACAAATTATTGAGTGGAAGAGGAATGATGTCGTGACGGATTTTGTGACAGGATTGACGATGTTGCCTCAAGGGAATGATGCAGTATGGGTTTTCATTGACAGACTCAGGAAGGTTTCTCAATTCCTTCTGATCAATGACACTATCAGTGATGATGAACTGGGAAGATTTTACATCCATGATATTGTACGTCTATATGGGGATCCACACTACATTATTACAAACAGAGACACCTATTTTACTTCTCGGTTCTAGAAAGGGATTCCAAAGGATTTGGTTAAATAGGTACATTTGAGTATATCATACCACCCCCAGATAGATGGTTAGTCACAGTGTATGATTCAGGTTCTTAAGGACATGATTCGAGCATGTATTCTAGATTTTGGAGGTTCTTGGTAAAAGGACATACCTCTTGTGGAGTTTTCCTACAATAATAGTTTTCAATAAAACTATTTAGACGGGACCTTATGAGGTTGTATATGGTAGGACATACCGATCACCATTATGTTAGAGGAAGGTAGGATAGGTAGCTATGTTTGGACCTCGTGTTTTCAAGGAGACCATATAGAAGATAAGTTTTATTTAGAAGAGGATGGATAATACACAGTCTTGACAAAATTATTATGCTGATTAACAGAGACAAACTCTAGAGTTCAAGATTTAGGATCATGTTTTTCAAATTTTCATATAATATTTGGGGCACTGGAGGATTTGGAGACAGGGTAAGATTTCACTAAGATATTTCGGGTCGTTGGAGCTGTTGGAGAGAGTTGGGTTGATTGCCTATTGGTTTTAGTTACCTTAGAGGTACCAGGAAATGCACGACATCTTCCACGTTTCTTATCTTATCCATTACATTTCAGACTCATCTCATGCTTTTAACCCAAGGAATTTGAGCTGGAGGTGGATTCATCTTTCAAGGAGTATCCTATCTGGAATTTTGATCATAGTATGAAGGTTCTCAGTGGTTGGTCTGTTCCTATGGTACGAGTGTTATGGCAGCATGAGCGAGAATAGGAAGAGACATGGGAGAGTGAGTATAATGTATGGTCTAACTGGCTTGATATGTTTGGGGTTTCTTCTTCTACTCCACCATGCAAGGGGAATTCAGTGACGAATTTTTTAGGGAGGGGGGGGGTTGAAAGAAGCTGGAACTTCGTTCTAGGTATGTTGTTCCATTTTTTTGTTTTTTGAGAAAAAGTTGAATCTTTGGAAATTTTTAAAGTAATTGTCGTGTACATTATATTTACACGTTGTGTACTCGGTTACCATGGGTAGCCATGTGCTGGCCATGTAGCGTCCTTGCACACAATCATGTGCAGTGACCTGGACACCACCTAAAGTGCAGCTCACTAAGGTTATGTACATGCCATGTAATTCAAAAAAACATGATGTGTATTTTCTTTATTTTAATTGAACGCTTCGGGGATGCACTTTACTGATATAACAATCTCTTTCTCAACCTAGTTCTTTCGAGAGCGCACGTACAGCTGTGAATGATCTAGAAGCCACCAATTGAGAACAAGTTCTCTGATTCCACCACCGTCGATTGAATTGGGATCGCCTAACTATGATCTTCCTTCTTCTAGAGCTTTGTTTCCGGAATCTTCCTCTTCCAAGATTTATCTTCAGTTGATCATTTTGAGCGTTTTAGTAGATCTATGGTGATTTTGGTTGATTCAAGACATGAGGTTCGCATATATCTATCTCCCAACACCAAGGTAGGTGTTTTGTTCCTTTCCATTAAATGTCCTTGAGTTATATGTGAAAATTTGTCTAATACCCTTGAACACGGTATGGCATGATTATTGTTTTAGCCCTGTTAATTGTATGATATGATTTTATGTTTTAGTATATTTTAGATGTATGTCGATATGGTTAATTGATATGATTTGAAGGTGTTTACCCATTCATGTTCTATTTATGACCGTTTTGTCTTGCATAGCCTATAAGGCTGCCTTTCCTGATTCTCATGCCTAGTCTTGCTGGATGGAGTGATTGTTTTTCTAACATTCTCTTGTGATGTAGACTGTTATCCAAGTAGTATTGAAGTTCACATTGGCCGATACGGTTTTCTATTCTTTTTTACTTACACAGGGATGTGATAAACTAGTGTAGTAGACCATAAGGAGAATGGATGTAAGGTATTATCCCGAGTATCTATATTACTTTTACGATATGAGACCATAGGTGAAATTGATGTAATTGATTCCTTTGTGTGTATGTAGTTCCTTGGCGTGGGACAATGGGGGAATGTGATGTAAGTGATTATTTATATCTCCTTTTAGTTACCAATACAAAACTATATGAGGAATTCACAGTGAGAGTTTCCTCAGAGATTTTATGCATAAGTTGAACCAGAGGTGTTAGACTATGTGTATTTCCCTGAGGGTTGCTTGTACTTATTTGGTTGAACAAGAGGGGTTAGGCTGTGTGTACTTCCCAAAGGTTACCATTTTTGTTTAGCTTCATTCTTGTGTTGTTTTATTGAACCAGAGGGGTTAGGGTACGAGTAATTCCCATAGGGTTACATTCTTTGATTAGGTGTTTCTTGATATAAGAAAATGAATGCATTGAAATTGTGGGTTGTTACTGCTGAGTTATTCCTTGTTTACTGCTTCCTTTTACTTATTATCTTCTATATACTCACTTACTATTAGGCACATATCTTATGGTGGATTCCTACTGGGATTTTGTCTCACACCTTATTAGGGTCATTATATTGGGCCAAAACATATTATATTGTTGTAGGTATAGATAGTTGAAAGCACCCTTCTACATCAGGTACTTGAATGCCTTGGAGCTGGTCAGCATGGGACCAAGCTGAGGCATGTGATGCGGATGAGTTGTTATCTATTTTATTTTGATCTTTCGTTTATTAATATTGTATTCCAGTGTTGTCATTTTTTTGGATGCTTTCCTAGACATATGTATCATGCATCTTTTATATATGTGCTCCATTTTTTTCTTTATCAGTCATCCACTATTTTGTATTTTCTGGAATTTTTAATTCTTCCACTATTGTGTATTTTTTTTACATATGCTATGTTACTCTGCAAATTAGGGAATTTTTTATCCACTATCACACCCAAGGCCCTCACTACTAGTCGGAATCCTCTGGCATTCGGGGAAATGTGCTTGAGGCCATGTGACCAACTGGGTATGTGGCGCCTCTGGGTGGATTCCGGAACATAGACGTTTTGTAATAACGTGAAGCTTCTTTTAAGGTATATTCATCCTTTCTGGTGTTTTTTCGAAAAAGAGGACTTTCATGAAATTTTTTAAGTACATGCCATGTACATTATTAGTACACACCGTGTACTCAGTTACCACGGGTAGCAGTGCGCTATCTGTGTAGCGGCCTTTCATAGGGTCGTGTGTGGTACCCTAGAGGTCGCCTAAAGTAGTTCTTGGTAAGGGTAAGTACACATCATGTACATGGAAAACTAAACCCCATGTTTTTTTAATTAAACATATCGGGTTCGCACCTAAAAAACATAACCATATTCTTCTTGACCTACTTCATTTGAGAGCTCCCGTATGACCAAAAATCATCTATTAGCTCCCGATCGGGCACTAGTTCTTCGATTCGACCACCATCGGTGGTGTTTTTGTAACGACCCGACCCTACCCGGGCCCAAGCCACAACTACCCCAATCCTGCCTCCATAGGACAGGGGCTGGCGACATGCACCGAAGGCTAAATAACTCGGGGACTCCTTTGACTGAGTACCTGTAAACACACATGCAGAACACTCAATACAGAAGTGCAGAGTAAATGAAAATACAAGTAATGTAAAAGGGAAACTACTATAAATAAACCACAAAGTTCATCGACCTCTAAATAGTACAAATCATGTGCTGAAGGTAAACTGAAAAGAAAAGGGAAAAACACGCGCCCAACCAGAAAAGTGCCACAACCCAGCAACAGATAAACAAAAGAAAAACAGCTAGAAGGGTCCCCCACCTAGAACTCGACTAAGACCACCGCAGATGGTCCAAGCTCCTGAACTCCTAATATCCACTGAAGTCACGACCATCTTGTCCATCGTCTGCAAGGGCACACCAAGTGCGGGAAATGCTCAAGGATGAGTGAGTATAAACATACTCAGTAGGATTCCCCGAAGGCTCGAGGGAGCAACAAATGAGGTACTGAAGGGTGAGAAGTAGATCAAATAGATAATATTAAAGGAGTTCAATAAGGAGTGTAGTAGAGTAACCATAGAGAGTCTAGCTCAACCCAACGAGAGAAAGGAAGTAGACTCTTCCAAAAACAAGGAGCTGGAAATGGGGGGAAGATGAACTTCACGTCAAGTCTTCGCTACCTATAGCAGGAGAGTAGAGTTGTCCAACCATGAGAAGCTGGACAAGGAAAGCACGTGGCATACCCCACGCGTCTTCTCCTCCCCTGGGAGGAGAGTAACCAAAACACAAACAGTGGGTACTAGAACAAGGTATATACATATATATATGCTCTGCCAAGAAACCCAAACAAGATTGTCAGGGGATATCCGTCTCGTAGCTCAGCCCAAGAAAGTCAGTCACCAACATTCCTAGAAGTAAAAACCATCGATTCCCAGCATCCCGAACATAAGACTCGAACTGCAAGACAAGGGGTTCAAAGCACCGCACCTCAACAATATCCGTTTTGGGCGGCACTAACTCACCCGCACGGTTTTAGGTCGCGTCAGAAGGACTTTCCATGGTGGGGAAAGTTCCCCAAGTACTTGAGAGTTTTGGGGGGAAGTGAAACCACACATCATCATTGTCACATAGTCGATAGGTCCTCAAATTCAAGCTATCACAACACTGACTCGTATAATCAATGGTCCCACTCTGGTAGTCATGGAAAAATGTCACTAAATAGACTTATAAGAAGGCCTGAGTCTGAAATGCCAATGGGTGATCCACTACCTAGCCCAGCTGGATGGTAAACCCTAATACATCATCAGGAGACCCACTGGCCAACCCTACTAGAGGGAAAACCTGGAAGAAGTCGACATGCGACCCACTGCCAAGCCCTGCTGCAAGGTAGACCTGCAAGATGTCGACAGGAGACCCACTTCCCATTATCTGCTAGAGGGTAAAACCTAATACATCATTCGGTGACCCACTACACAGCCTTTATGGAGGATAAACCCATAACAAGTTGACAGGCGACACACTGCCCAGCCCTACTGGAGGGTATAACTGGAAGAAGTCGATGAGCAACCCACAACCCAGCTCCACTAGTGGGTAAACCCAACGATGTCAATGAGCAACCCTCTACTCAGCCCCACCGGAGGGTAAACCCGAAACGTCTCTTTCCATTCCTACTGGAAAAAACCTCCTAAAAAGTGGATTGTTTCTCGCATAAAGTAATGGTCACGCTAGAACTCACAAATCCAATCAGGGAACTTGAATCACCTTTGTCGGCAAAACCACCGAGAACAGAACTAGGTGAAAACCACTCAACCCTGCTGATCAAACAACCGAGAACAAAGGGACCCTCTACATCTCACGAGGTCAAGGGTAAGCAAAGCAGAACACGACACGCACATGGGGCCCACATGAAGTGTGTCCCTAAGAAAAATCCGACCAAGCGTGAAAACATTCTCAGGTAAAAACAACCTCATGTACCACACAACGTTCTCGCATACTCCCAGAGTATGCCACGCCTCCAGCACAAAGGCTAACATGCACATGGAACCCACTGTCAACGTGAATGCGTGTATGTAACCACTCCAACCTGACACCTCATTGGCCCATGCACTACCAACTACAACTCATTAAACTCCAACATCACTCTCCCAAGATTGAACGCGATCACAGGCTGAGGGTCCATTACAAACATGATAGATGAACCACCATGAGGCACCTTCACATTGCACATTTAATAAGATCGTGCAAGAGGCTCTGCATGTCTGAAC
Organism: Viscum album; assembly: GCA_963277665.1. NCBI lineage: Eukaryota > Viridiplantae > Streptophyta > Magnoliopsida > Santalales > Viscaceae > Viscum > Viscum album. The sequence goes on along the minus strand of OY728166.1, from coordinate 374,919,794 downwards.
AGATTATACCATTTTAATCCTCGTGGAAAAACATGTGTGGTCGAAAACATACTCTCGTCCAACAAATATCCGACAGAAAAGTCTCCAACACTGCCTTACGCCCGAACGACATTTCGTGATCCCGACACTCAGCCCCAAAAACAGTCGGGCGCATCGCACCATTGCAATCCCCTCAGGAAAACACATCAAAAGGGATTCTCACTTGAGTGCAATAGATATCTGGAGAAAAGATGCATTTCGGTGCACCGCACACGAGCAGTGCTTCTGGGGACCCGCATCCCGGCCCCGAAACACAATGAACTGATCGCGCTGTTGAGATCCTCTCAAAAATGTTCACAAGATTGACTATTCAGTTGTCTGAAATGGAAACCTTGTGATAAAACTAGAAAAATCACCGTTAACTCCCAAACGACCCTTTCGGGGGCCTCACCACCATGCTAAATGAAGGCGGGTAGACATCACCAATGCAATGCCCTAGAAAAAACACCCAAAAATTACTGCTCGAACGCCCCGAACGGACGTCCGATGAAAACGTTTCTAAACGATAATCTCAGCATAAAATATGGGCCGTGGGTCCCATGAATCAACTCTGATTTCGATGCTCGAATCCACACGGGAAAACTCTGTCTTGACACCAGGGTCGCAATGCCACTGACGACGCTCAATTCGGAAATCAGATGTATCTGCGCCGTCCAAAAAAAAATTCCTGGAAAAACTCCTGTCCACATAATGGTCATGCTGCGCCATCGAGCCCCTCATTTAAGAAATTAAAATTCCCCGAATCCATCTCAAAATATTCCTCTCATTATGAGGCATGTGCCGCCGCTGACTGCCCGTGAAACTGACTCCTAATTTATGGGTAATTAAATATAAACCACTTTCATAATAATAATAATAATAGTAATAATATTATTATTTAAAATTATATTTTAATTGATATCTATTATTATTATTATTATTTAACCAGACCGGCCATTCGGCAGGTCTTCTTCTCCCAACAGGACCCACAGCTTGCAGGTCCTTGTTGGCAAGTCGGGGTCCGTAGACCCCAGTCTTCCCCCATGCGCTCAGACCGGCAAAAGATTGTCGGTCCTCCTCGTCCGACCCCGCTCGCCCACAGACACCCCCTACTGCCTCGCCCGCCCTATGCCACCTACCACCCCTGCAGACCGCCACCGCAGTCCCACTCACCCACATCTCCTCCCTGCCGCCGAAGACCCGCCTCCGCCGGCCTCTGCTCCACCGCGACGCCCCACGGCCGCCTGCGCCCTCAAGCGCCTCCATCGGCCTGCACCGTGCTCGCTTGCTGCCGATGACCCCCTGGAGCACCACCTATCCACCATGCTAACTAGCCGGACCACCGTTCTTGATGGCTGGAACCCCCAAAACCGTTCGGTAAACATAAAAAAACCCCGATGATTTCGGCGGACGAGCGCGTGCGCGTCGTGACTCGAATTTTAAAAACCGAAAGAAGTGTTGGATAGGCCAGAAAATGTGCTACACATTTATGGTCTTTGATCAATGTTTTTACAGTGAATCGAGAATGAAAATTGAGATCAAATCAGGATATATGAAATTAAAAACAAAGCGATGATCTCCTACCTTGTGGGCGTTGCCCGAAGCTTGACTGAGAGGGATCCACCGGTGCGTCGTGCCGCCTTGGAGAGGTGGAGGGGAGGGGGATCCTCCTTGGTTGAGATCTTCTGTCAGGGGGAAGAGGAAATGGGGAAGGATAGGGGTGGGGTTATGGATTAAACAAGGAAAAGAAATTAATTAAAACTTTAATTAATTTAACCGCCAATTTAACCTACGCCCGAATATTTCTATAGGGTCGAGGTTAAGCCTCCGCTAGGGTAAACACCACCTCCCAAGAACAATGGTGGTCACAGAATTTTAATCTGATGCCCCATTCACATGTTATTAAACTCAATGCCCAAGGCTGCCAAATTACGAAAATGCCCATGGGGCCATTTCTCACAGACGGCCCACACCCGTGAAAAATACACCCCTCCTAGGGTAAACGGCACGTTCAGAACTAAACGGTGCCCTCGATTTTTCAATATGAGCCACCGTTTAAGAGATACTTGAGCTAAGCCATTAAACGAATAAATTAATTAATTAATTTGTCCATTTAATGTTCCAAAAGCGGCTGAGGGGTCCAAATGTCCCGCACCGACATGTTTTATGTCATTCCTCGGGTAAAACCCCCTTACAGATCCATCTGTACACTCATATTTAGGATCCGAAGGATCTTTTAGGAGTTATATCATTTATTTTGCATTCTTAGTGTGAACGCACTGAGAGTTACATTATGGCCACACCGGGGCTTGGAATCCCACGCCGTCTGAAGACACTACACTGGAATAATACCAAGAATATTCCAATGTATTTTATAGCCAAAAACAAGGTTCTTACATCATTACCTCCTTTAATTTTTTCGTCCCCAAAAAGCAAAACTAGGGAAAAAATCATGGTACAAAGACTGCACATCTCTTTCCCATACATAGAAGAAATCTTGCACAGTTCTGTGTCACCGCACATAGACCAAAGGATTTGATCTGTTCACGCGAGATCTGCTCTCATGGATGACATGCATAGGAGCACACACACATCTCCTCAAGTGAGTCATGTGGGCGATGCTATGAACCCAAACCATCCTTTGGGGTTACGACAAGGTGGTAGTGAAACTCGCCATCCCTTTGCTCGGTCTCAAATGGCTCGAAGGCTCTCGGGGGTAGCTCACCTCCCTGATCGAACCCTTACATCAAACGTCGTGACTGGAATCACCACCCACACCTGGAACAAGGCCCAGTGATTCCCTCCTTTATAATATCCATATGGGGGACCACCCAAGGATATCTGGTCGCACAAGGTTTCACAGTCGATGTCACTCAACCAAGACTCTCTTACATGCTCGGAGAGCGATGTACTCGAAGCCATCGACTGAAGAGAAATGTTCCACACCTTTTATTATACTAACATGGGGTTACACCGAAGACCCTTGTCACCCTGGTAACACCTCAAAAATGAGCTGGGAGAAATGAATTTTGCACACAGAGTATAATAATTATACTGCAAAAAGTAGAAGATCTATAGAGCGTACCTCTTATCACCTCATGCTCTGTAGGATCTTAGACATCCAAAGCTCACGGGTTTCCACGGTCCTAACTTTCGTCTCCCATATCCTGACGTGGACCACATAGTGGAGATTCTAAGACCTCTTAAAGTAGTCACCCACTACCAACTCCTCCCGCTCCTCTACTAGCACCACCTCTCTGGGCGCTACTCTCCTCATGATGCTGCCTCCATCAGGGTTGTGTACCTGCTTCCTACCCGAAACTCTCTGCATGCCTGGTCAGGTAGTCTTGTTCTAGGGGACCTCCCACATCGCAATCATAGCACCAACTCTCTTTAGGTTTCACTGGTGCCCTCCAGCGCTACTGTGGTGTACGACCACACCCATGATTCCGGTTGTCAAAAAGCCACCTTCTTCGAGGTTCTTCTTGCCGACGCCCGCTGGCTGTGGCAGACGTCTCGTCTCCAACGTGCCTGCTGCCACCACCAACTCTAGAACATGACATGAATATCTCTGTCACCAGCGCCTACTCTAGCACCCCAACATATGTGGAAATTCCCATGGGTAATATGACAGCATGAATCTCTCGGAGAGGACCTTTCTCAAACATCTGTGCTCGGATGTTGTCATCATGGACCAAGTCCCGGTAAAAGCATGCACGGTCTACGAAACTAGCAGCGTAATTATCCATCGTCATCCCTCTATGCTGAAACTACAGGAGAACCTAAACCAGAACGGAGCGTAAGCAGGAAGGGAAAAACTCTCCACAAAACAATAACTGGTAGTCGCCCCACAAAAGCGACGACTCATCAAGAAACTAAGTAACCAGACTCCCCCAACGCCACGATTTCCCACGGAAAAGGTCGGTTGCCAAATCCACTCTCTGAGATGTTGGTGTCTGCACAAGCCTGAAAAGGGGAACCACTTCCTCTAGCCAAACCTCTACTACCTGAGGGCCTGGTTCACCACTGAACCTCAGCGGTCTCTGCTGCTGGAACTCATGGAGAACGCTCAACCTATGCTCAAGCTCATTCTATTATACTGAAGCTGTCTGCTTCTCACCAGGTGGGGGTGATACTACCCGCCCACCCGGAGAAAGGGGTTCGCATGATGGGTCCTGCACTGCTGCCTCGTAGCTCACAGGGTCGTCCTTATGAACCAATGCTCGTATCCAGGATGGCTGTCTTCGCGGAGACATCCTGAATATTATCAAGGAGTGTAGATGTCAGATGAGCATATATAAATATAACAACAACAACAACAACGATGGGGATCTCACTCAAGAAGGACTATCAAAGACTCAATCCTATGTGATTCACAAAACAATTTTCTCAGAAACGAGTGTCTCAGCATGCCATATCGAAAAGTGGGTTATCAGGGTCCGGGTGAATGGATAAGTCGGCCGCCACACCATCACTGGACCCCTAGCCTGAGGGCCACTCTCAAGAAATGTTAACACTATTGCCCTAAATACCAACCAATTCCTCTTGTAGGGACGTCCGCGCAACGTCCCAAAAAGCGAACCACATCTGATACAACTTTTTCATGACCCAACCCCACATGGGCTCGAGCCGCAACTACCCCATGCCCGCCTCTAAAGGCCAGGGGCTGGCGATAAGCGTCGAAATCTAAACAACTCAGGGAGGACTTTTCCTGAGTACCTGTACACACACACGTAGCACACTCAATGCAGAAGTGCAGAGTAAAATAAAGGACAAGTGAAGTAAAAGTGCAACTGATATAAATAAACCACAAAGTGCATCGACATCTAAACAGTACACAACATGTGCTGAAGGTAAACTGAAAATAAAATGGGGAAATTATGCGCCCAACCAAAAAAGTGCCAAAACCAGGCAACAGGTAAAAAAAGAAAACCATCTGGAAGGGTCCCCCACCTGGAACCCGACTCTGACCACCGCACGCGGTCCATGATCCCAAACTCCTAAGCTCCACTGAAGTCATGAAAAACCTGTCTATCATCTACAATGGCACACAAAGTGCGAGCAATGACCAAGAAGGGGTGAGTATAAAAATACTCAGTAGGATACCCCGAATGCTCGAGGGAGCAACAAAGGAGGTACTGAAAGGTGAGAAGTAGATTGAACTGATAATAGTAAATGAGTACAACAAGGAGTGCAGTAGAGTACCAGTAGAAATTATAGATCAACCCAACTATAGAAAGGATGTAGACTCGTCCAAACACAAGGAGCTAGAAACGGTGAAAAGATGAACTTAACATCGAGTCATTGCTACCTATAGAAGGAGATGAGAGTCCTCTAACCATGAGAAGATTGACACAGAAAGCATGTGGCATACCATGTGCGTCTTCACCTCCCCCGGAAGGAGAGTATCCAAAACCCAAGGAGTGGGTACTGGAACAAGGTATATACATATATATATGCTCTATCAAGAAACCCAAACATGATATTAAGGGTATCTCCATCTCGTATCTCAGTCCACGGAAGTGATTCGCCATCAGTCCCAGAAGTAAAAAACCATTGATGCCCATCATCCCGCACGTCTAACCCGAACTGCATGTCAAGGGGCTCAAATCACTGCACCTCGAAACTATCCTTTTTGGGTGGCACTGACTCACCCACACAGTTTTAGGTCAGGTCACAAGGACGCATCATGGTGGGGAAAGTGCCCCTCATACTTGAGAGTTCTGGGGGAAAGTCAAACCACCCCTCATCACTATCACAAAGTTGAGAGGTCCTCAAAGTCATGCGGTCACAACACTGACTCATTGAACAAAGGTTCCCACTCAGGTTGTCATGGAGAAAAGTCGCCGACTAGCCTCATAAGAAGGCCTAAGTCTACGGGTGACCCACTACCCAATCCAGTTGGAGGGTAAAACATAATACATAATCAGGCAACCCACTTCTCATCCCTACTGGAGGGTAAACCTAGAACAAATCGACAGGAAACCCACTGCCCAGCCCTGCTAGAGGGTAGACCAGGAAGAAATCGACAGGAGACCCACTATCATGTCTCTGATATAGGGTAAACACTAATACTTCATCAGGTGACCCACTTCCCAGCCCTACTGGAGGGTAGACCTGGAAGAAATAGTTGAGAAACCCACTACCCAGCCCACTGGAGGGTAAAACCAAAGATGTCGATGAGAAACCCACTGCGCAACCCCGCTGGAGGGTAAACCCGAAACTACTCTGGAAATATCTACTCGAAACAACCTCCTAAGAAGAGGATCGGTGCTGGAGTAAAGTATTGGTGACACTAGAACCCACAAATCCTACCAAGGAACTCAAAGGAACTCTTCCGACCAAACCACCAAGAACAGAACCATGGGAAAACCACTCAGCCCTTCTCATGAAACAACCGAGTATAGAGGGACCCTCTCCATCACGAGAGGTCAGGGGTATGCAAAGAAGAACACGACACACACATGGGGCCCACACGACGTGTGTCTCTAAGCCAACTCCAACCAAGCGCAAAAATGTTCTGACGTACAAACAACCACATGTACCTCACAATGTTCTCACATACTCCAAGAGTATGCAACGTCTCCAGCCCAATTGCTAATGTGCACATTGAACCCACTGTCAACGCAAAGGCATGTACGTATCCACTGCAACATTCCACCTCATTGACCCAGGCAAGGCCCACTACATCTCTTTAAACACCAACATCACTCTCCCAGGAGTGAACGCAATCACAAGCCAAGGGTCCACTACAAACACGTTAGAAGAAATGCCACGGGGCACCTTCACATTCCACATTTAATAAGATCGCACAAGAGGCTCCGCAGGCCTGAACAGATTAAACCATTGTAATCCTAGTGAATAAACTACCATGACCGACTACTAACTTGACTCCAATAGATATCTGACGGAAAAGTCCCCAACACCACCTTACGACCGAATGACGTCCTGTGATCCCGAGCCTTGGCCCCTAAAACAGTTGGGTGCATCACACCATTTCAAACCCCTCGGGAAAACACGTCAAAAGGTCTGCTCACTTGATTGCAACATATATCCGGAGAAAAAGATTCATTTCGGCACACCACACACGAGCGGTGCTACGTGGTACCCGCATCCTGGCCCTAAAACACAAAGAAAGGATCGCAGCGTTGCGATCCTCTGGAAAATGTCCACAAGATTGACTATTCATTTTTCTGAAATGGACACCTGGTGATAAATCTGGGAAAATCACCGTCAACGCCCAAACAAACCTCATGGGTCCCTCAACATCATGTGAAATTAAGGCGGGTAGACTACGCCAATGCAATGCCCTCAGAAAAACTCCCAAAAACGACTGCTCACACACCCCGAATGGACATCCGATGAAAAAGTTTCTAAATGCTGCTCGCAGCATAAAATATGGGTCATGGGGCCCACACCTCAACTCCGGATTCGATCCCCAAAACCACACTGAAAAACTTCGGCTCGACAGCAGGGTCGCAACGCCACTAACAGTGCTCAATTCGGAAATCGGAAGTGTCTGCGCCGTCGAAAACAAAATTCCCAGAAAAATGCACATCCACTTAATGCTCATGATGCGCCCCTGAGCCCCTCGTTTCTGGAATTAAAATTCCCCAAACCATCTCAAAATATTCCTCTCATTATGAGGCATGCGCCGCCGCAGACGGCTCCCGAAATTGACTCCCAGTTTATGATTTATTTAATATAAAACACTTTCATAATAATAATAATAATAATATTATTATTATTATTAAACCAGACCGGCCATTTGGCTGGTCTTCTTCTACCAACAGGACCTGCAGCTTGCGGGTCCTTGTCGGCTAGCCGGCGTCCGTAGACCCCGGTCTTCTCCTATGCGCGCTGACTGACAAATGCCGGTTGGTCCTCCTCGTCCAACCTCGCTCGCCCGCAGACGCCCCCTGCTGCCTTGCCTGGATGACACCGCCTACAACTGCAGTGGACCGCCGCTGCAGCCCTGCTCGCCCGCAGCTCCTCTCTGCCGCTGAAGACCCACCTCCGCCGGCCTCCTCTCCACCCCGACGCCCCACGGACACATGCGCTCTCCAGCGCCTCCATCAACCTGCACTGTGCTCGCTCGCTGCCAACTACCCCCCACCCCCCTGGAGCACCACCGTGCTGCTGCGCCAACTCTCCGTACCACCGTGCTAGATGGCCAGAACACCCAAAACCGTCCAGCAAACATAAAAAACCAGCTGATTTCTGCGGATGGCCACTAGCGCATCGGGACAGGAATTTTAAAACAGGAAGATGCGTTGGATAGGCCAGAAAATGTGGTACACAATTATGGACTTTGATCGATGTTTTTAGAGAGAATCGACAAAAAAAATTGAGCTCAAATTAAGATATATGAAATTAAAAACAAAGCGACGATCTCCTAACTTGTAGGTGTTGCCTGAAGCTTCACTACGAGTGATCCATTGGTACGTCGTGTCGCCTTGGAGAGGTGGAGGAGAGGAGCGGGGATCCTCCTTGGTTGAGCTCTTCTGTCAGGGGGAAGGGGAAATGGGGAAGGATATGGGTGGGGTTATGGAATAATAAAAAAAGATATTAATTAAAACATTAATTAATTTATCCCCAATTTAACTCGCGCCAGAAACATTCAACAAGGTCGAGGTTAAGCCTCCCCTAGGATAAACACCACCTCCCAAGCACAATGGTAGTCTGGGAATTTTAATTCTAGGCCTCATTCAATAGTTATTAAACTCAACGCCCGAGGCTACCAAATTACGAAAACACCCCTGGGTCCATTTTTCACAGACGACATGCGCCTGCACAAAATACACCCCTCCTAGGGTAAACGACAAGTTCCGAACTTAAAGGTGTCCTCTATTTTCAATTTTGAGCTACCATTAAAGAGATACTTGAGCTATTCCATTAATAGAATAAATTAATTAATTAATTTATCCTTTTAACGTTCCAGAAGCGGGCGAGGGGTCCAAACGTCCAGCGCTGACATGTTTTATGTTGTTCCTAGGGTAAAAACCACATTCTGGATCCCTCCGTACACTCAGATTTTGGATCTGAAGCACCTTTTAGGAGTTATCCCATTTATTTGGCGTTCTCAGTTCGAACGCACTGAATGTTTAATTTCGGCCAATCCGGGGCTCGGAATCGCACGCCATCTGACGTAACTGCTCCAGAATAATACCAAGAATATTACAAAGACTATTATATCCAAAATCCGGGTTCTTACAGTTTGGATCGCCTCATAAATATTTTCTTTCATCTAGGGCATCGTTTCAAGATTCTTCTTCTTTCAATAGTTATCTTTGGTTGAGCTTTTTGAGCATTTTTTGTATCTATACGGTGATCATTGGTGATTCAAGGATTGAGTTTTACATATATAGATCTCCCAATACCAAGGTAGGTGGTGTTTTCCATTCTATTGAAATTCCGTGAGCTATATTTTCATATTTTTTCAATACCCATGAATGGGGTATTGCGTGTTTACTGTTTTAGCCCTTTTAATTTCCTGCTATGCTTGTGTGATTGAGTAGAGGTTAATTGAATGTGAATAGGGTTATTTTCTATGCTTTTGAAGTGTTTTCCCAAGAATGTTTTATTTATAATCGTTGGGTCCCACTTAGCATGTTAGGTTTCCTTTCCTGATTTTCGTGCCTAGTATTGTAGTATGGAGTAATTTTTTTCTAACATGTTGTTATAATGTAGACTATTAGCCAAGTAGTTCATGAGGTTTAGTTAGACGATATCCTTTTCTTTACATGTTGACTGATATAGTGTCATCAGAACTAGGTGTAGTATTCCATAGGGATAATGGATGTAAGAGATTCTCTAGAGTGAGTGTTTTACTTTTACAATACGAGACCATAGAGGTAATTGATGTAAGTGCTTCCTTAGAGTTTCTGTAGTTTTTCAATGCAGACCACAGGGGGAATGTGATGTGAATGATTATCCAGAGTGCCATTTAGTAACCGAAATGAGACAATAGGAGGAATTTATGTTGAGTTCTTCCTCAAAAGTCTATGCTTAAGCTGAACAATAGGGGTTAGACTGTGTGTACTTCCCAGAGGGTTGCTTGTACTTCTTTGGTTGAACTAGAGGGGTGAGGCTGTGAGTACATCCCAGAGGTTACCGTTTGTGTTTAGATTCTGGATTGTTTTGTTAGGATGAACCATATGGGTGAGGTTGTGTGTACTTCCAAAGGGGTTGCCTACTTTGATTAGCAGTTGCATGATATATGGAATTGAATTCATTGAAATTGTGGCTTGTTACTGCTGAGTACTTCAATTTTTACCGCTTCCTTTTACTTATTATAGGCTATATACTCACTGAATATTTGGTATAGATCTTATGGTGGTTTTATAATGGGTTCTGTATCAAACTTTGTTTGGGTCATGCTTTTGGTCCCAAAATGATTATACTGCTATAGGTATAGATAGGGTAAAGTGCCCTTATACATCAGGTACTTGACTGGTTTGGAGCGGGAGATCATGGTACCAAGCCGAGGATTGCGATGCTGAGGAGGTGTTATCTATTTTCATTTACTCTTAGGTTTATTACTATTCTATTCCATCATTTTGGTTTTTTTGGCTGCATTCCTAGCCGTATGTATCATGAATCATTTATATATGTGCTTAAGATGTTTCTTTATAAGTATTATGTTGTTTACTGCTGTATGGAATTCTTACTACATCCGCTATTGTATATTTGTTTTACTTCTGATGTGTTACTCTAACAATGAGTGTATAGTTCCCCACTATCACACCCAGGTCCCTTGCTTTTAGTCGGAAGCCACTAGTGTTCGGGTAAATGTACTTCAGGCCATGTGACCAGCCTGGTACGAGGAACCTCTGGGTGGCTTCCGGAACTAGGACGTTACACCAAGCATAAAACCATACCACTCAAAAAAAACTTTTTCTGCTATCCCTAAAAGCATTTACTACCATGAACGATGACCACATGATCATTTCTTCATTATAAGCCACAAATAAAAACATACTTCCACAAATTCATTTTAACATTTTTCATTATTCATTATAAATTCATTTATATTTTTATTAAATCCCTATATAGGAAAAAAACACATCACAAGTGATAGCCAAAAATTTATCCTTAACACAGAAGGAAAAAGGACCAGGGTAAAACAATCTTTTACACACTCCCCTTTACAAATCTCACATTCAACCTCATCCAATAATCATTATTCAATGTTATCAAGCCCAATAATCCTCTCCAAACTAAACCTATAATCCCTATTATATTAAAAAAACAACACCCAATACACCCATAAACATGAAATCATGACACAACCCATACATATAGCCTTGCTTCTGACCACTACCTAGATACATTCTCAATGCACCAAAAGTCCATAAATTCCACAATCAATCAATCTCTCAACCTGAGATACGATCACACCACCTATTATGCCCCATCCACACAATCACATAGCAACCACAACAAATAACCAGACAAGGTACAAAACCCAAAAGAAAAAATCCCAATACCAAACCTATCAAACATGGTATATTCATATTTGGCCATCAATATTCCTTAAATTCCACTTTGACAAGTAGGGGTGAGGACACAAGTGTTATCATCCTAGGGAATCCATTTGTTTAATCAAGTGTACATGATTAATCAGATTGATATTTATAGAAATCATCCTCAGAGAAAGAACAATAATTATAATTAATCACCCTTGAATAATAAAATACCACAAATGGACATGATTTTTAGAGGCCACATGGCCACAATAGATCACATCTTAAAAATGATAAAAAAATAAAATAATTGATCAAGATTAATCCACTCCTAGCCTGTTATCTAGTTCACATTTCCGCATTTTCATTTTCATTTAATAAAAGTTTGATTCAATTTTGTTCACCAAATAACATTTCTATACCTATACATCATGAAACAAAACTAAATAGAGATATTAGAATCCCTACATGGAATAACATCTGACCAACGATTCTTCTGTGCAATAAAATAGACTGTGCATGAGTAGCAGAAAACATTAGGAAAACTGGATCAATTGATATAATAAAATATGTACATCCATGGTAAGGGAAGGCTCTAGGCGCACCAAGAAAAAATGGAAACAAACTGGGAAGAGAAGGTCTCATAATGGAAAACATCAACCCTTTATCGACAGAAGATGATATGATTTTAAGGGCCATTAATGTTGGATCATGGAATAAACAACGCAGTTCGACTATTTCAAAGTCCCATGAGTGTTTGTATATTAATTGTATAATTAATATCATTTGAAATTCGTTTATAAATATAGAATATTATTTAATCATTATTAACCGTAAATAAATCATAATAGGGGAGAAATGTGAAAAACTAGAAAGGAGTCACCAATGGGTGAGTCACCAACATCAAGCCATCGAAAATGTGTCATCAATATTGATATATCGATGATGAGTTACCTGAGCCACCAACATGACCTGCCAAATCTTGACTCAATGACGCCCTAACTCACCAATGCACTGACTCAGCGATGCACTGACTCCCTGACGCCCTGACTCACCGATGCCCTGACTCACCTACACCCTCAATCACCAATGCTCTAACTCAAAAACACCTTAAACTACCGACCCATTAACTCACTGACACCTAGATTCACCAATGCTCGGAATCACCGACTCCTAGATATACTGATTCCCTCAATCTACCGTCACCCTTGACCTACCATGCCTTTTCCTACCAACGTGTCAACCTATTGATGTAAAAAATGGAAATTTGAAAAACTATTGAAATTTATTATTGTTGCCTCCCAGAACACCCCAAACCCTGGATTTTGACAATGTAATGGTATGGGGAATGTTAGGAAACTACATTAGAAACCTATTAAACTATTTTAACCCTTGATAATTTAAAACCAAACCTAAAAAGAAAGTGGGGTCCAAACAACCACCCATTCAGATACCTCTCAATGATAAACCACCTTGCTAGAGTTAAACCACAACATCCACGAACAACACCTCCATGATTTTCCAACCCAACAACTAAAATACATAACACACAAGAACCAAAAGTCACACCACTCAAATATATGAATAAGTGAATTCATTCTACCATTTAAAGATACTATCTACTTTGGGAGGCACTAACTCACCCTTATGTGTTTAATCACATCCACATTAATGATTCTTGATTAGGGATAAGGTCTTCCACTCCTAATTCATCAAGACAATATCATAAGTAAAAAAAAAGAAAATAACGGATCTCATAGAAAACAAGTTTCAATTATTACATCACAAATAAAAACACATTAGGATAAATCAAAATAACTCTGGGTATTGGGTAGGTATATGTGTATCTCGCTCCCATGTACTCCCCTCCATGCATCCATGCCTCCACAAAACACAAACCAAGGGAATGGTCCTTCAACAAAACACCTTATCCCAACAATACTAGATCTCCACTTGTCCCTCCATGAATTTTTCACCTTTCCTGGAATCCAACTCTCCCCAATAAATGAAATTGGAGTCATCATAATGATATCGACAAAGGTGGGATATATGAAAGACATCGTGGACCCTCCCAAACTATGGAGGAAACTGCAGTTCATGTTCCACCTCTCCAAATTGTCCCAACACCTCAAAATATATGATGAACCTAAGTGAAATATTATTCTCTCTACAGAATCTTTGCTTCCCACGTCGAGGGGAAACCTTCAATAATATGTGGTTGCAAACCACGAATTCCAATGTCCAAAACCTATGATCGGTATATGAATTCATCAAGTACCTTGCTGCCTTCATACTCTAATGGACAAGAATCACAATCTCTTTCATACTATGCACCATGTCTTGACCAAGTACAACTTCCTCCTTAAATCTCATTCACCACATGGGTGAAATATAGGGTCTTCCGTATAAATCATGAAATAGAGTCATGAAAATAGAAAAGTGGTGGAAATTATTGAAAAAAAATTCAACCAATAGGAAATATCAAACCCAAGAACCACTGATGTCTATAACACATGCTTGTATCATGTCCTCCAATGTCTGTATGGTCTTCCCTATATATCCATCCTTCTGAGGGTTAAATGAAATGCTAAGGTGTAACTTGTTGCCACAAAAAATCCTAAATCCTCTCAAGGATCATGATGTAAAATATGTATACCTATGTGAGATGATGGATTTTGTAACTCCATGATTCCACACCACCTCATACATATACCTTTGTGATAAGGAATATATTGTGCTTGACACCTAGATCACTAACAAGTGAGCCGAGTTCATCAATAGAACCACTACTACCCAGATAACATCAAATCCTCCCTGAGACCTTGTTAATCATGTAACAAAATCCGTCTACATGTCATCCTAATTCCACTCAATGACATATAGGGTCTTCAAGAAACCACCTGGAAAATTGTTCTCAACCGTTACTAGATAGAACACTAAGAACTTTTCCAAAAACTCTACCAACGCCCACTTCATCCCAGGCCACCAAAACTGTTCTCTCATGCCCTGATATATCTTATAAACTCTTAGTTATAGCACTATGGTAGAGATATAAAACTCATGGAAAACATTCTCTTGATTTTCCACTAAGCCAAGCATCATGCGGTACAATATAGGATATTAAATATCCTCTTACTTCCCTCTGGAGAATAACCTTTGTCAAAGATATCACCCATGACCTATACTTCTATGTATCCCCACTAAGACCCCTTCAACATCTACGTTAGATACGATTGTACAATTATTTTAAATATATTCTCTCTTCCTCCATCCATTCTAATATCTATGTGCAAGGCATCCAACTCCTCCATCACCCTCCAAGCATATTAAAATTCCTAAACCACTTCCTTCTACAACTTCATGATCAATGTTATGGCCACAATATTCCTCTTTTCTAAGATGTAGGATATCTCAAAATTATACTCCTGGATAAACTCTATCTATTTCCACTACTACAAGTTCAGGTATCCTTGGTAAAAGATTTAACTAAAGCTTTTGTGATATGTGAAGACTAAAAGTACTCCCTATTAAGGTAATGTTGCCATATACTTCCTGAGAAAAAGACCACATCTAGTTCAATATCATATGATTCATAATTATGTTCATGGGGAAATAACTTCATAGATCCATAGGAGATCACTAAATGTTTATGAATCAACACACAACCCATGTCATGACCGAAAGCATCACTAAACACCTCAAACATAACCCATTCCACTAGAAGTATGAGAACTGGATCACTAAAAAAATTCCCCTTAAGATTTCCATACATTAACTAGAACTTCTCTCCCCATAAAAATATTGTCGTTTTCTGCTCATAGTAGTCAATTGATATACTACATGAGAGAAATTAGATATGAATATCTAGTAGTTTCTTTACAAACCAAGAAAACTACAATCCTCTACTACATTCACGAGTTCTACTCTAGAAAAGACTACATAGTTCTTTGATGGGTCCACTAATAAAACCATATAATCCACCAAATGTACATGGAATTTGACCTAGCATGTTCAAAACATGCACTTGAATATGTTTTCATAGAGTTGGTGGTGCCGAAGGTCCTAAGGGATAGTCTTGAGATGCTCAGTATGATCCTCCAATGGCATCATGTAGATTAGGATTTTGGAAATGATTACGATAATGATCTAGTTGATGAAATTAAAAAAGAAAGAGTTCATGATCCCTCTGTACATGAATGGTATGTTCGCCACATCAAATGGAATAACTAAGAACTCTATGTTCCCATAATTGCACAAAAAAGAAGTCTTCAAGAAGTCACCCTCTTTCACCATCAACTGGTGATATCCATCCTAATATTGATTTTTTAAAACCAACTCTCTCACTTATCTGGTCTAAAAGATCATCTATAATTAGGATAGGGTAACAGTTCTTGAATCTTACATAATTCTGTATCTGGTAGTCTTTTCATAGCCTCTGACCAACATATTCCTTCTTCTCAAAAAAGAACGGAGAACCCCATGGTGACATGATGGGTTGGAAGAAACCCTTATTTATCAGAACCTTAATATGAATCCACAACTCTCACAACTCATAAGGTGAAATCCAATAAGGATCCTTTGAATCCAGACTAGCATCGGGATATATGTCTATTCAGTACACAACGCCACATTAAAGGGGTAGAGTCACATCCTCCTTATGGAAACATCCAAAAACTCTCTGAAAACTCACTAAACCTCCACTATCTCAGAATCCATTGATCATACTAGCATATTAACTAACAATGAAAGAATAGGATCCATACATCCTCTTCCCACCTGATAGATCCACTCGCCAATAAAATATAAACATTTTCATTACATGTTTGGAAGCATGACACTTTTTTGGATGCAGTCAATAACAACACACAGAAAGTACAACCAACCGATTAAAAGGATAACATAGTATGGTTCCACTTGTAGCATATAGATATTCCCACTACACTAATGCAGCCCCAACATTAGTCTGCATCCCCGAAAAACATCAAACAAGTTGGTATGACCTCCGACTGGTGTACTCAAAAAGGGAGTGTACAATCACTCTATGTGTACTCCCAGACCATGGGTTTGGCCTTTTACAACAAAGGAGTGATAAGCTATTGAATCAGACAATGAAAAATCTTTAATACTAAAAAATAGATCGTATCTCAAATGATCTTCAAAACTACTATAATTGTTTACTCTAAGGCATGAATCTATCCATGACTAGTTCTTATACTCCTTGGATACCGAGTGCATCCTCGACCGCTCCCTTGTTGAGTTTCATGTAGAGAATCCAGATGTCAGACTACTCGTGCAACATCTACCCTTGATGGAGAAGCGGATTATTGTCCATACTACTGGAATGGCCAAAATAGAGACTTCTAATGAGGCATTTTTAGAACCTACCCACCTTCCACTAGTAATTTTGATCTGGGAACTGCCTCAAAAGGTGCACAGGGTCTCCACAAGTGAAACAACTTATCTCCAAGCTAGTGAAAAAAGAGAAAAGTCCATGGGGGTAAAAACAGAAACTATTGGGTTGGATTCCCATTGGCCAAAACCGAGAAGGACATTCCGCTGGAGACTTACTAATGACAAACTTCAGCTTTGAAGAACTCGACTGACTTCCCTTTCACGGCACACCACCTCATGAGTTCATCCTTTGTACTAAGTCATCATTCTTCTTAACCTCTATGTATTTTTTTCAGGTAAATATAGTAACCACATACTAAATAAAAAGATAATGTGCCTCCTATAAGCGCCTCACCCATGAATCGTCATCCAGAAAGAGAACCGTTGAAAATTATAGCAGATCTTGGAACTAGATCCCCAACTCCCTCTCCGAAAAAATCCCCTTATGGATGGAGAGTATTTCATTCCTCTTCTCATATTTTATATTAAAGGAAATTAATTCCGCTCGAAAATCATTGTGAATGTTGGCACATGAATCATCAATCTTTTTCCTCTCCCTGAGGTAATGCTTCCACCACTAATGTGATGATCCCATTATCTGGATCACTGCAAGAGGGACACAGTACTCTGTCAGATCCCAGATCAATATGAAGGTGATCACCATATCTTCAAGACAACTCACCATTTTCATGTCTGAGACACTACATAGGTACTTTCCTAGATCCTACCACTGAAAATAATGAATCTTAATCTTCCAATAATATTTCTTCTCCAAATGGTTTACCCTCCAGTAGTCAACAAGGCCATCCTGTAGACCCTCCACTACTCATATCACACACAGGAGATGTCTGAGATCCATAGCTGAAAGGAAAATAAGGAACTCCAAAGCCAGAGTATAATTGAATTTATCTAGGAATTATTTTAACTCGTTGTTTATTTAATTTTCTGTAAAATTTCCAAAATAAATAAGAACAAAAGTTATCATGATGAATGTACCTTTTCGAGTGTCTTTACGCAATAAATGGTTTAGCCTCACATGGTTTTATGTAAGCTCAATGTCCTTGTATCAGATCACGAGGGGGGGGGGGCTAACTCACATTTCTTAGGTAGTCTTTCCTGAACTATGACATGAACCAAGTTCACCTAAAACTGTTTCCATACCAAAAAATGAAATTTCTCACTGTGCCTAACTCAAAAATCCATCCTATATCTCAAACAACCTCACTCGGATACCATTCTGTCATGACCCACCATCTTCAAGATGAGGATATGTATAATAAGATGTTGATACATTCCATCAGGAAGATGAAGGATAGATAATGGCCCTCATCTCTCGCCTTCAATAGGCCCTATGGTGTTGACTGGCACCAAGGGTATATAAATCTAAAAATGTTGGAGGCATTGCCTATTTTATAGTTACCAGTAACAGGACACAGTACATATCAACCTAGAAAAACTTCAACACACACACAGACACACATATAATGAATCCAAAATGAATAACACAACCATGTTCAAAGTAAAACTATTAAAAATTTACAAGGAAATCCATAAGGTAAGTACCAATAGAATAGATAAGTAGAAACATACTAAGTTCCACTAATTACTGAGCTAGTACTGTCTATAATGGTCCATGTAATCTACCAAGAAACATGAAAAAATTTATATAGGTAGGGTTATAATACATGTACACTCAATAGGAAAATCCAAAGTCACTCATGCACAAGTGGTAGGAATACACTAATTACTCTGTGAAATAATAATTAAAACCAACAACAACTATCAAGGAATACTAACCACCCAACCTCACCATTGAACACTCATCAAGAAACGCAATTATCATAATATAATATAATAATCACATCCATATTTGGGAACTCCACACCACGTTATATTCGTTAGTTTATCATCCCAAATGGATTACATCCTGATGCTAGCACTCTCTTCTACAATCCTCACAATCAAAACCTTCCCACACACACTTGGGCCACAAACCATACGTCTATCCAACCCGCATACACCTATCCCTTAAACATACCACACTCAGCCCGAAAACACCTAACCTTTATCCTGAAGATACCTAGGAATCAAACCACCTCTAACAAAACTGATACCATAAATATACTAATAATCCGTAATACTTTACTTCCTTCTCAAAGAGACTTGGGTGATAAATTCCTAGATGTGGGAGAAGGGTATAGTTAGTAACCATCCATCCATCCTCCCATTGGGATGTTGGGAAAGACATCCTCCCCCATAACAATGGTGGTGATTATCATATAGTTATCCACATGGGTCAGGAGTGTATATAAATAATAAGGAACTAAATGTATATATATATATATAGGTAACAAACACATAGACCATCTTATGGAATTCCAATCATAAAACCAACCCACTCTAAATTACCTTTGCTGCTACCCTATATGCGCGTACCACCATAAACAATAGTCACATGAATGCCACTTCACTATAAGTCATTACACAAATCATTCCCCCAACCAATTCATATTATCATTCATTATTATTCCTTATAAATTCATTAATTTTTATATTACATCACCAATCTAGAAACAATAAAACACAACACAAGCAACATCCACATAGTCATCATAAAACACTAGGATGAAGGACAAGGGTAAAACACCCCATACACACCCACCTTTCCAGAACACCCATTCAACCACTTCCAACTGTCATTATTAAAAGTTATCCAGCCCAATCCTCCACTCACAACTAAACATGGTATCCATATTGCACAACAACATCACCCCCAACACACCCACAAACATGAAATCTTGCACAACCCAGTCTTGAATCCCAACTTCCCAACCACAACCCTAATGTAGTCCCACTACATAACAATTCTATCTATTCCATAATCAATCAATCTCTCAACCTGGGATAAGATCATACCTCCCATTCCAGTATATACAGATAATCAAATAAATAACACCACCCAAACCCAACCAAGTCACAAAACCCAAAAGAACACCACACAAAACCACACCTATCCAATAGAGTGACTTATGATTTGTCCAATGTTGTTCTTTAAATTCCACTTTAATAACAAATATGATCACATAATGTCTTTCATACTGGGAATCCATTTGTTTAACCAAGTGTGTGTGATTAATCAGATTTATATTTACAACAGTTATCCTGAAGGAAACAACAATGGTTATAAAACATCACCCATGCGCTGTCATGGAGCACCAACAGATGTGGTTTTTAGAAGCAACACAACCACAACATATCGTATCTCGAACAAAGATAACAAATGAAACAAGTGATCAATATCAATCCACTCACATCCCATTATCATGTCCGTATATCATCAACCACATTTATGTTTTTTAAATGATGAATTTGAATGTTTTAACAAAATAACCTTACAATACCCATGCCACATGATACACAATTGTAGAAATATATAATAATCCCTACGCGGAACAACAAGTTACCAAAGAATATTCAATGCACCAAAAAGGGGTGCATGAGTAGTATTAAAACTACAAGATATCAACAATCAATGGATAAGAAAAAACATGCGAATACATGGGAAGGTAAGGGTCTAGGAACACCAAGAGAAAGGGGACACACATTGGGAAGAGAAGGTCTCAACTTAGAAAATAAAGATCTAACATCAAATGAAATAGAAAATGGTTTAAAGGTCCATTAACATTGGATCGTGGTCATGAACACATAACTAAATAGTTTCAAAATCTCTAGAGAATTAGGATATTAACTATATAATTAATATCCTCTGAAACACCTTTAAATTTTTTTAAAATAATATTTAAACTTGATAAAAATCATTCAATATGTAAGAGAGAAGAAAATGGAAAAATTGGGAAAAACTAGAAATGAGTCACTAAGGGGTGAGTCACTAATAGCGAGTCAACAACAACAAGACACCGATAGTGAGTCACCAACACTGAGCTATCGATATTGAGGTACATGGGCCACCGATGTGACTTAATGATTCCGGAATCATTGATTCCCTAACTAACTGATGCTTGGACTCACTGATGCCCTAACACACCGAACCCCTCACTCATGGAATTCTGGACTCACATATGACTTGATCCACTGATTCCCGAACTCACAGATGCCCTGACTCACCGATGCCCTAACTAACTTACTCCCTACCTCACAGACATCCTGACTCATTGATGCCTTAACCTACCGACACCAAGACTCACCAACACCCCAAATCATTGACGCCATGACTCAATGATGCCTTGACCAATTGACACCTATACATACAGATTCCCTCAATCAACTGATCCCATCATCCTATCGATAACTCATCCTACTGATGCCTCTTCCTAATGACACTGAGACTTATAGAGAGAATAACTGGATAATTAGAATACTTTTTAGGTGAGATTTTCTTTCCTCCCAGAACACCATAAACAATGGATTTTGAAAATGTAATGGAAGAGGGAATTCTAGTCCATTGGATTATATGTATTCCATAAATCCTATATCGTATTACTTAGTTATGATTTTTTGGATCATGATGTTTATTTCATTACGATTCATGTCCTATGATCTACCTCGGTTTATCCCGTAAGTCATGTTTATGAACACTGATATGAAGGGTATTATCTCATAATGATACGCTCACATTATTATACTACTATTTTCATGTTTATTCTAACATGACTCCATTTTTTTACCATTATAAAGAATCTAATATCACCATTTTCTTATGATTCCTTTTTTCAGGTAATAGAGAATTGTATTTGGTAGAAGTTTTAAAGGTGGTTATATTTATGGAATATATTGAAGGTATTTCTCCTTGATAGAATATTTTCATTTCATGTTTCCAAAAACACTAAACTAGTATAGTCTAATCACTTGTATTTTTGTAATTTACCAAATATTAATCTAAAAGGGTGTAATATCAATATTTGTTATGTCACGATAGATATAATTGGTATCAAAGGAAAGGTTTTTTATCCTATGGATACTAGGACAATAAGACATTTGTATGATCCCTAGGTATATTTCTCGGTATATTTCTAGGGATGTCACTATGGATAATTATAAGGATGATTTAATGTTTAGAAAAATGTCATTGAATTTTGGTAAAGGGTAGAGTGAGTGTTTTACTATAAATACATCACAATATGGATACTACAATTTTATGTTGATACGAAACATATGTACCTAGGTGTAAAAATCTGACTAGATATTTTGGTCTTGACTCAAGTTAATCTGGTACACTATAACATGCGTTGCTGCACACCTTGTTTGGCACTCCTAGGGGATATGCTTTGGGAATTCACATACTCTTCATGAACCATCATGAAGGATTTTAAAAAAAAATTGGCTATGAGTAACCTAATATTAAACTAGTGTGACATATATTAAATAAGGTTTCATGATTTATAAATCTTATAAGTAAAATGTTTCATGACTCTATGGTTTTCTTCTATGATAAGTAATCGTCACCCTATGATTTCTTGTTTTAGTCAATACTGAGAATTATAAAGAAAACGGTTAACATTAAATGTCATAGATGTGGAAATTATGACTATTATGTGAATTTATTTCTCATTTACGAATAAAAAATGGATAATTATGAAGGTGGTATAAGTAATGGTTATATTTCTAAAGATAAATAGATCACAAATGACATGTGAAAGCTATGAGATGCAATTCCAGTATTGTTTAAATTAAAAATAAGAAGAATTATTAGAATGAGTTTAAGGAACCATAAGACATGATTCATATTTCATATTCTATGAAATAGGTTTTAAATAATAATTTCACAAATTTGGAGAACTGTTTTAGAATAAGGATTGACTGATGAAGATATTA
Source organism: Viscum album (assembly GCA_963277665.1). Taxonomy (NCBI): domain Eukaryota; kingdom Viridiplantae; phylum Streptophyta; class Magnoliopsida; order Santalales; family Viscaceae; genus Viscum; species Viscum album. Next base: position 374,897,088 of record OY728166.1, on the reverse strand, counting down.
TGTTTTAGAAATGAAATATTATGTTATAAGAATCGTGATATATATATATGTATTTTCAGTATATGTTTTCATTAAGTACTTAAAAGGACATGTTGAACGGAGATGAATACATAAAGACGTGATTTCATGGGTTTGTGATAGTTTTATTTAAGGGGAGTTGACCGTTAATTAATATATGATATTTAGATAATGATGTAAGGATAAAGGAATGCTAAATATGAATATGTAAATTGGACTTTATAGATTACCCTGTAAATAATTATTGATAATGTTTTCTATATTAGTAAGGATAATGTTTATAACTTCTTGGATTTAATTAATATATCATGTAGTGATATGAATAAAGAATAATATAAGTTTTCTAATGTACTTATTTTAATTACCATGGTTCAAGGGAATATAATATGAGGTTATTCGCAAGTTTGGAATGTGAAAACCAATTGGTAATTTATTATATATCGGGGATCAATGATAAGATGGTTTCATGACATTATTTATAAATCCTTTAATTTCTATACTTTTGAGGGGTTATGAGGTTAACCATTTATGAAATTTTTATGTTAAACATCAGATTAATTCATTACGATTAAAGTGTTATCATACACAAATATTTATTCATATTGGATAGCATGTTAAAACTACCTTGTTTTGAAGGTAACTAACGACAAATGGTATAACATATCATGGAACATGTTATTTCCTAGTACTTGAGGAATGAAAAAGTAACCTTTTTTTATAGATGGGTGGTAAGTGGATCCAAAAACATTAAAGGTTGGTGTTGTTTAGAAATCAGGAAATTATATCTTTTAATGTAAATTATTTAACATTTCTTGAAAACAATTTTTCTTTATAATAATAAAATTTCTAAGAATAAAAAGATCCCATATGTTATTGCAGATTAAGGGATTTTTTGAAGATAACATTCGCATAAACTTGCCCTATATCACTCCCCATTAGAACTTGATTGTAATATATATCTTTCTTATCCATGTTTTCACTCGCAACCAATGTTCTCTCTTATAGAAATGTATTTATATGTAATGTTGGGTAACTATTATGTTTCCAAATATCCATTTTTAGGGGATGTTTTAGTGTCCATTTTTAAGATGTAGGTATCTATAAATGAAATATTAAATTATTAATATATTGGTAAACTAGAAGAATTCTGATGGACAAATTCATTTTATGGGTGTAGAATCTAACACCTCATGATTTTTTCAAATATACTTTTTTGAATTAATTTATTATTCGATATTTCTCATTTCATGTGAACAAAATATAGTTATATATATATATATATATTAAAACACTAATTTAAACATTTCATGGCGTACAATGCACGCAACACTGAGTTTGTATGAAATATATATATATTAATATAATTACAACATAACCATTATAATTAGTTATAGGATTAGTAATAACAACTTATCAAATTTTTTTAATTGATTTCTGTATATATATAACATATTTATAATGAATGATGATATTTTTTGTAAAGTCCTTTTATGTTTAAAATATTATCTTCTTGAAATAATCAATTTTATTAATAAATTTTTTTTTAGAAAAAATTAAAAATTAAATTCGATAAAATAGAATTAATTTTTTAATTCATAAATTTAAAATTTTTCTATGGCAATTTTTTTGGGATTTTTCTACTTAACATCATTTTTTGATGAATAGTTAAAACAACTATTTTTAGTGAACAAACTGCCTTTTTATTATTAAATATTAATGATAAATGATATTATAAATATGTTTTAATATCACATTAGATAAATAATATATCTTATAATATAATTTTATTAATTATAATAAATTTCACTTTGAAACTGAATATATAATCGTAACAAACTTTTGATGTTTTTCCATCATTAAAACCTTGTTATTTTGTCATGTCTCTGAGAATATAACTAAAATTAATTTTTACAATTCAATGATTGAAATTTATAAAATCTAAAGTATTAATTTTTATGAAGTCTAATATTTAATTTCTAATAATACCATGTTACATTTTTGCCAAAATGAATAGTAAAAGTGATTAAAATGAATCACACTGGTTATGGAATAATTAAGGATAATTAGGGACTAAACATTAAAATAAAGGAACCAAATGAACTATAAACATCTAAAAACAATTTTATGTCTATAATTATACCATAAAACAACCATTATTGTGTTTCGTTTTGTAAGACATTTTTAAGGTAAGAATGTGTGTGCACCTAACTTGTTTCTATAAATTCTGAATGAGTCATTTTCCTTCCATATAAAATGCCAGCACTTATACAAATTTATAAAAAATATAACACCATTTAATTTAATCCATTGTATGAACAATTAAAATCCCAACAATCTTCCATTAAACCATGAATCATCCCTTTAAGTAGAAATAATATCAAGGAATCCTTTTTCCAAAAATCAAAAGGAGTTATCTGATTTAGAGGTAATGCATTCTCTGTAGATATTTTCCATTATTCTCCTTCTCCACCGCCTCCAATATCTTTATTACATTATTTGGTGTCAACAATAGTATGTGAAATATACTATATTTTTTTTTAAAAAAAGGACATGACCTACACTTACCTACACCTCCATCTAATTGATGTTGAACAAACATTTTCTGGTTACAAAAAACTACAACCTCATGAAACGATGATTGTTCATTTTTCCTTTATAACCAATCATGGTAGCCATTATGATGGAAATTTTTTTTATACAACTCATATATTATATTTAATATATATTTAGGCGCATTTATTCCTTTTTCAACAAACATCTCTTTACATTCAATTTGATGTTAATGCGATAATCTTGTCTGAGGAAGTGTAGACTACCATCCGCTCAAAGGGATATGGATAGTTCAGAAATCACATGGAATGTATTAAGTATGAGTTTAATGAAATAATATGATATATTAATTTTATTTTAATAAATTTATATATATACAAACACATATATAAATAATTTATTTACATACCTTCTTTAAATATGATAATAAAAACATAAACAACATTCAAGCATACACATGGACTGTCGTCTCATTGATTGATTTATTCCATTTAATAATCCTATATTATATATATAATTATAATAAACATATAAATCATATACATGATATTTATATCCTAGTTTAAATTCAGGAATCACGATATATGTATAATGACCAATGATGTAACAAATTAATACACTTGCGAAGAACAAATTGAGTATTACCCAGAGTGAAACCTTAACATATGATCATTAATAATAGAGTAATATAAGGTTATAATCAAAACATATTTGTTAATATATAAAATAATATTATTCTGTAAAATATTTATATTAAAAATATATTTAATATATATGAATCTAGTACGATTAAAAAGTGAGTCCAGACACATGGTAAGGGGATCTCATCTCACATTTAATTTTAATGAGATAAATGTTATGTTTGCCCCTCTCTCATTTTTTGTGGTTTATGTACTGCCTATGATTGTATTAATCTTTTATTGTATTTAAATTTGTATGTATTCAAATGATAATTTTACGATCCTTCTTTCATGGGGTTTATGGTTCAAAAGTTTCCATCTCGGTAAAAATGTTGTGTCTCAATTTTCAATCTTTGCAGATCATGTTTTGTTATGTAACTAAACTCTTCTTTGCGGTCCATATATTTCAATTTTACATTACATATCATGAATCTAAATCATTTAAAGATGTTTTATGATTCATTTAATTTCATTTCCTATCATATTTGTCATGATACCATGATACCAAGTTATATGAGTTTATTGAGACAATATCTTTACTAATAGAGATTGTTAATGATTATGATTCTGTTGATGAAATATAATAATATCTCTCCAAATAATATTCAGGATTTTATTATACTATGTTATTTAATTATATAATAGTTTATTTTTTCCATTCTCTACTTTTTGTTAAATAATATAATAATGAAATTGTAATAAAAAAATCCTGAATTTACACTCCCTTCGGTCTGAAATCTATGATTTATAAAAAGGGTTTTGAAGAATATTATACAATTATCCTGTAGGAATTCAAAGACATTTTTACCCTTTTTGTTTCAATAGTCTCTTCAAGGGAATATTGTTTTTAATTTCCAAGCAAGAAATTAATCCTAACCTTTTTACCATGAAAAAGGAATGAACATTTTATTTTTTACGACACATATGGATTTACACACTATCATTCCTTTGAAGGTTCCTTTTAATTTTTATAAATCTAGTCGTTAATAAATTTTTTTAAAAGTAATTTTCAAGGAAATGGATTTCAATATGGTTTCATGTATTTTTTATATGTATTCAAGGTATATCATATGAAATTCTTTTCAAATTGTTTTATATATTAACAAGAAATTTTCATAGAAGAAAGGATATTTTCCTCAATAAATGTTTTTGAAATATATTTCAAAACTATTTTTCATTTAATATGGCATCCATTTATGATTCCCATGGATTATTTGAAATAATGTAATAGTTCTATTAATATAATTTCTATGAATGGGATATATATAATTCCATGGTCTCTATGAAAGATATTTCTCTTTCAAAGGTTATATGTTTATGGAATCAATTTCCCTTTCCTAGGTTATGCTATATGGAAATAGTTATGAAACATATATGTTTTACATAGGATATGATGTGATGAAATTCTAATTATTCCCATTTAATTTTATGGGTTATGATTTTATGTTTATAAGACTGATATCTTTTTATGGTACAGGATATGATGTAAGTTTTATTATATTTTTGGAACATTTGTGAATGAATTTACTATGTTATGGGTGAGACCTATGTATCCCTCTAATACATTGGGTAATGATTTGTTTAATATGATATACAAGGGTACACCAGTTATATAGCATGCCCCAAAAGAAAGAGTGTGTATGGGTTCTATCCAAAGCCTATAAAAATAGGTTGTATAATTTGTAGCCCAAGCCTAAAAAAAGAAGGTGTATGGTTTCTATCCCATGCCCAAAAGGAAAGGATGAATTATAGGTTTTATCTCAAGCCTAAAAAGAAAAAGGGTGTTTGTGTTATATCCCGAGCATAAATGAAAGAAGGTAAATGGGTTTTTTTCCAAGACTAAATGAATGTGGGAACATGGGTTGTATCCGAAGCCCGAAAACAAGATTTTACATTAGTTGTATCCCAAACCAAAACGAAAATAGGTACATGGGTTGCTAGCCTAATTTTTATGTAGGTACATGGGTCGTAGCCCAATTCAAACATGTTACAATGGAATTGGTAGGTATCCATGACATAAATTGTTTTTCTTATATTTTTTCCACAAATACAATTTCTGATTCCTTAGTTATGATTTCATGGATAAGGATATTTATTTCATTAGGATTCATGTATTATAAACTACCAATATTTATCCAATAACTAATTTTTATGGCATTTGATATACATGGTATGATCATATAATGTTGTAATATCATTATCAAACTATTATGATCATATTTATTCTTACATGTCTCTTTTGTGTACCCTTACTGAGCATCTAATCTCACCCCTTTCTTATGTTTCCTTTCTCAAATATATGAAGAAATATTTTAGGTATAATTAATAATTGTGTAGATCTTGATGGAAGATGTTGAATATATTTAACCAAGATAGAAGTCTTTTTCCATGTTTCCAAAGACACTATATTATTATGGTCCCCTTGAATGTATTTTTTTTGTATTGAATATTCATCTACGAGGATGTAATATCCATTTATGTTAATCATGGGTCACTATAATAACCATAAAAATTTACATTTACCAAAATTGAATTTATATTATATATATATATTACATTTGAATATATAATACCATGTGTTATCTATCCCCAAAATTATAATAGCATTATAATACCCATGATCATCAGAGTAGTACAGAATATGACTAACCATAACACTTAAACCATGTGACTCATGAGCTCCAAATTATGTCAATAACCACTATAAAATATCATCAACCAAGATGTTATATCTCCCTTCTGATCAATTATTAACCAATAATATAAGAAGTACAAACTAACATACTTATAATTCATAGATATTCAATCAATTCTAACTACATTAGTGTTAAATATTGTTTTTACAGCATAAATATACTATAATAAACTTTTAACCAAGAAATCTAATTTTAATGAACCATTATAAATTCACTATTGAAAATATATTTTTCCAAACATTTAATTTTTCATAAATATATTATAAAAAATTATTTTTTTAAAACAAAATTTAATATTAGTATTGGGATTGATATGTAGACAATACTATTCTATATAATATTTGGTATACTCACACGGAAATACCATTCATGAAGATAAATAGTTTTCATATTTTGGAAATGATAGTAAATTGAATTTTATATAAAAAAAATCAATCTATACACATTATCATGATATATTAATAATGAAATAGGAAATAATAATGTAATAGATAGATTCATGTGTAAATCAATGATACCCACTAATGGAGAAATAATATGTCAGATAATAACTAAAATAATGAACCAATCGATGCTAACCACTGACACAGTCATAATAATCAGTAATTCAATTCAAGTATTCCTTATAAAAGATAATTATCTTATTTGATGATTGTAACATGATTATTAATTTTAATTAAAACCTAGTAATCATATATTTGAACACATTAATTACGAACAAAATTCTTACGTAGGGATTCAAGAAATAATTGTATAAATTTTTAGTTTCTGTTTATTATATAAATATTCATATAAGTATTAATATTAATTAAAATAATATATAAAAATTAATGGGATGAGATAGATATTTCTTAACCATATACCAATATTGAATCGAAATGTTATTTTTAAAATTATATTCAAATTATAGAAAATGTCCATAAACTATTAAATCACCTATATGGGTGGTGCTTAACATACAACCAAGACATCTTGAGTAACATGATAATCATACTGAGAGGGGCCTAAAATGAATTGCTTTGGGTTTCACACACATTATACACTATAAATCCATTTTAATAATATTAATACCAACCATTTGAATATAATTCAATGTGAAATGATATCATTTCTCTACAATGATACAATTTTTAGTTAAAATAACATAAATCCATGGACATTACCACAACTAACCATTACCTATCCCCAAGAGAACTTCCCATTATGTACTCATTAATGCTTAATTCAATGGGTTTCAATTTAATTAGGTAAATATTTAACTTCTTTTAATTATGAAACTAAAATTAATTGAAATAGTCCCAAATTAATATAATTTATTTCTAAAAACATGTATAGAATACTGTTAATTGTCAATGATAATAATATCTAATATAGAATGGTAAATTCAAAACATCTCCTCTATATCATGGTTCAAATGTCTTGTTGACACCTACAAACACCCATAGACTATGCCCAACATTATCCACTCATCCATATATATCATCTTATACATTTAAGTTCCAAAAAAATAAACCAGTAATCTATATATCCATAACGGTTAACATGTAGTATGTGAGAATACAACACTCAGTAAGAGAACACAATTTTTCTAACAAGAATGGAATGTACTGAGTTTCATGTGTCATAAAATTATACAAATTTTTGTTAAAATAATTAATAAAATTAATGAATGGATTTTAAAATCAATAAATGTATGAAAAATACACATTGTTCATAAATAGTTTTGAATCATATCACTATATAACATGACTATATATACATAAAAACATACTTCTTTGTAGGAGCATATAAAAAAAATACGAACAAGTTAGGGAAAACATGACTCCCATCCATGTTAAATATTTTTCATGTGTAAATCACTATTAAAATTTGTAGTCAATGGTTTTATTATAAACATGTTACGATGATCATGTTGCTTAACCCATTATAGTATAGGAGAAGGTATATAGATAAGTTAAATTATTTTCATCCCATACAATTTTCATTAACTTTAATTATAAATAATTATACATTTGATTCATTTATATATGTATAATATAATTATTCCATTATAAAATATTCTACATTTACCAAATAAAAAATAAATTTGACATAAGGAAACAATGAATTTTTAAAAACTACATGTCCATTAATGATCACTATTATCCTTACAAATACATACAATCATCCAACACGATAATCATTATTAGTATAGGCATCCATAATATTTGAATATTATATTGATAAAAAATAAAATATATTATTTTCTCAATAAAATGGAAGTCTAATCCGAAATATATTATGTCATATAATGTAATCTCACATAAATTTTTACCTTATAATTTTTTTTATAAAAAATAATTTCAAAAAAGTTAATTAATTTATATGTCAACATCATTTACTTATGAATAAATAATTTCCCGCGACCTAAAATATTCTATATTGAGGGTGAAAAAATGTAATACAAAAAAATCGTTTTGGATATTAGTTATCATGAAAAAAAGGAAAACATGGATTCCATAATATATGAATAATATTTATAAAAATACAATATTACTGTGAAAAATAATTTTTCTACTATCTTGATTTACCTGATAACTACCTCTCCACTAAAGATAAATGTTATGTATATGGGAAATATGTTTCTTTATATTTCTATTACATTAGGATAATATATATATATATATATATATTGGTTTTTAATTCATTTCCTAAAAAATAAGTGTATAAATATAAATTTATTGTATTAGACTATATTATAATAGCTCTTAAATATACTTTAATAAAATCCATTTGTCTTGAAGATCATGATTTAATCCAAATTAAAATTTAACACAATTTTTTGTGACCTATATACATTTATTTTTCTTAATTACCATGGTTGTTTGTATGTGAGGACAAAACAATGAATGAGAACATTACTTTATAACATATTCAATTTTTCTAGTTATTTAATTCTTTGATATTGTTGATATTAATTCCATTATGTCACAAAAATAGTTTAATTACATAAAAATGATTATTTAAACATAATTTAGATAAAATTATTATTTAATATCCTAAAATAGACATTTTAATAACATAAATTTAAATTATAGGTCCTTTAAGACGCAATTGGGTGATTTTGATGTGGGTTTTGAATTCCAATTCACTGTAAAATTATTAATTTAAAACAACATTAAAAAAATTGATCATTTTTACTTTTTTAAATAATTCTTCCATAAATTATTAATTTTCAGTATAGGAATTATTACCTAGTCGGTAAACTGTTGAATTTATGTAAATGGTAAAAAATTAATTTTATACACATAACAATAATTTTGGTATATGATATTCATTCACAGTTTTCTAAAATGTTAAAAATTACTTCCAATCCAATTATTTTGGATTTACCCAATGAATGATAGAACTATTTTCCCAAAAAAATAATTTTAAAATCATATATAAACCCAAATACGGTTAATGAAAATATTGAATTTTTTTAAAAAAATATTAATTCCACGTGTTGAAATTCCCTAACTAATCATAATTTTAGAAATGATAATTGAAAATTATAATAAAATTATTTGGAAACTAATACCATTAAAAATGGGTTTTCCTTAAAATATATTTATCAACTTTATAAAAATAGTTTTTGGAAGATTCAAAAAAAAGTTACTTCAAAAAATTATAATAGAAATTATTATTATATTTCATTAATTAAATTGAAAAATCAGAATGATAATCCTATGAAATCTCATACTGTTCATAACCATTTACCCTTATCTCATAATTAAATATCTGTCCCATTATACTCTATAAAAAATTTAGCAGCCCCCTATAATTACTAAAACAAAATATATAAAAAGGGATCCCAATATTAAAACATAATATATATATATTTATATATACTTAATGAAATGGAATGTTATAAAATATTTAAAATAGTCAAATATAATATTAAAAAACACTAAATATGTTCCAGAATTATATAAATTAATTTCACCCCTAAATGTGATAATTTTGAGGTAATAACATTACATAGTTCAATAAATTTAAATAGTAAATAACATTTGAATGAAAATATAAGCATTTCACTAATATACATTAGAAGAAGTATGGACAAAAGTTTTAAGTGATTTTACTATTTAAAGGTATAATTAATTAATAAAATCCAATTTTTTTGTAATATATGTTAGAAAAAAAGTACTGAAAAGTGATAAACAATGGAGATAATATACACACCATTTATTAAATAAAAAATACACCGATTATTTAACCTTTAATAAAGATGAATTTTGGAGAGATAAAGGGAGGCCGACAGAGGCCATGAGAATGGTCATATATGGATGTATAGAAAAATACTCAAAATAAGAGGATAATTGGGTAGTAATTTTATGACCAATATGAAAATTATTGAAATAATTTCCTATAAGACAGAAATTCCCAAGTAATATATTACCTAGTTCTTAGTTACACCCCTATACCACATGTACTACTTCCCAATTAGTCTGGAACCCATTGGCCACCCACTAGTTTCTCGGTGTGACATGTAATTCTAAACTATTTGTGAAGGTAGACTTGAGGAACTTCTACAATACATACTATGATACCAATAGTCTGAACATAATAAAAAACACTTAATATTTATTCTGAAAATTCCAAATATATAATCAAAATTACTAAATGAAAAACATCCCATTAATATGTTCTATTGGTTTAAATGATCTGATAACCTATAATTTTAAAATTCTTACGAAAAACCATAAATAACACTATAAATGGATTAAGTCATTATAACCTCCCCACCCTTTGAATTTTATCCTGATGAATTCCTTGATAGATACTCACCCAATGATTAAGTTATCATATGTCACCATAACATTAATTTTGGAATATACTAAACTTATTATATAAAACTCCAATGTAAAAAAACATACAAAATATTAACTAAATCATAAATATATATATATATATATATATATCATTATGTCTAATAAAAAATAAGAATAAAAAAATTAGTCTGAAAAAACCCCTAAAAACATGGTACATGTAAGAAGTGATATCTCAATGGATCAATAGTGAAAATAATTAGAACTAATAATGTTGGCTTCAAGGAGATAAAAATATCACCACCACACTAGCCAACTCTTAACACATAGAAAGATAATTAGAAAATATATTTCATTATCTCCTCCTATGTGTTGCAATGGTTACTTTATCCGCCTTCGAAACACATGAATGTATCATGTAAAAACATAAAAATGAAATTTTTCCATCTCCTTCAAAAATTTTAATTTTTTATGTATCTATTTCAAAAAAAATTATCTTAATTTTCTTCTCATGAAATAAATTAATTACCCTGAGATGTGCCTTTTACTCTTATATAATAAATAATCCATCCCTCTAGTGAGATAACAATCCAAAAATTATTTACCCATGATGGAATCGATATACACCCCCACATAACATATTGTTATTTCATGTCGAACAACTTGTATTTAATATATAACCACTACTCAAAGGTTAGTATTATATCTATAGCTATGTATTAACATCCATAAACCATTTTCTCACCTATAAAATCTCCATAATTAGTAGATTGACAAATTTTTATATAGTTATCATTTTTATTTTAACTATGATATGGTACCCTATTTTTAGGAATGATGTTTTGTTTAGTGAGATGTTGGGCAAAAAACCACATTCTTGAACTCATCCCCCCATAACAGAGTGTTTAACATACTACCACTACATTATAAAATTGAATAGAACATAAACATTTATTCTTCATAATTGTTTAATGAGAATAAATAATATAATTAACATAGTTTTTACTGGTATAAAACTCCTAATTGATTTAAAAATATCCACCACATCACCACCTACCTAAACCATCTATTAAATGAATGATACATATATTCACCTCCAGGAGAGGTATAACACCAGTACATAGAATCCATGTAAAAACCACCCCTTTTAATTAAATCATCAGAAGGAAAATAATTTTTCTTAATGAACTAAGTATGAAATCTCATTTTTATGTGTATACATTTTTTGTAGATAAATATACCCACAACCAATGGAGATTTAGATTCCTATTAAAAGAATGAATGATATATCAGAAGAATGTACCAGTATCACTAGGTTGATAAACTAATAGAATCATAATACGATATTAAAAATTTTATATATCCACTAAATATATGGAATCATCAAGAGTAGTATATATGATGTTTGGGAATGAATGTTGCTCATAAACAATATTGTTTAGAACTAAGAATACTGAAAAATAAAGTCAAGTACCTTACCATTAATACTACCAAAATGAAATACCACTATTAACCAAAAATGAAAAAGAAAGAAAAATGAACAGACTAAGTATGTATATCTTACATTTCAAAATTATAGAGTTCAACCACAATTACACTTGGAAACCACCTCCCATATATTCCCATTCTTGGTATGATTTAATCACCCTAATAAGCATGACCAAACCATGTATTCCCATATCATATATTCATGAAGGTATTTTAATTTCTCCCCAAAACCATGTATATTAATACCTCCCTCTTTCATAGGAATAAAAATATAATTCCATCCATGATTGAGAAACAATTTATTACCACCATTTCCATAAAAAATGTTTATAAATGTAACTTACTAGAATTGGTTCACTCATATATAACAAAAAATTATTGTCCATAGGTCCTTATGTATAGCTCACTGTATTCTAGAGGATATATAGTAGATATTAATTCCTAAGGTTTGTTTGTGGGGAGATTATTTCATTATGTCATATTATATCACAGAGGTAAAATATAGGTAACAATAGTGAAATAAACAATAAAATAAGAAATAGTGGAATTAAGCATCAGTAAATAAAAAACCTATAACAATTTATAATATCTATGTCATATACATAATGATTATTATTTTGTGATACTATATAAAAACTATAATTTTGAAAAAAAACAGTACATTCTATATAAATATACAATGATGGAAAAAATCGAAACTCTAATAGAATATAAAGCCTATGCTAGGTCAACTTCTTATTACCTTAATCCAATAAGTCTTTAATATTAATAAAAAATTTCTCAAATAGGTTGTGAGTAAGACTCAATATTACATCACTAATAGTGTATATAACACATTAACTGTATGAGAGTAAATAGAAAAGTGTGTAGGTAAATTGATAACAGGTAGACAATCTACATGAAAAAAATCATCGTTTCCAGAATGGGTTACCCATGGTATTATCGGCTTCCTATAAAAACAAAGTCCATACTAGGATATAACCGTTTAGGTATCCTATAATATGTCCAAGAAAAATGATAATACAAACCATGAAATAGTAATAATGATGGATTCCCCAATGTGAATGTGATTCATCATGGACATTATGAGCTTAAACCAACTCATAGAAATATAAATACAGTCCTTCCAATGTTTCTCTGTGTAATCCAAGGGTTACATAAATTTCATTAAACTAGATAAATTTACCTGAAAAATTAATTAGAGTAAATCAATTGTAAATACCAGGCTAATAATTACTATAACCCAAGGTGATGATCCATAATGACACGTGTAACATCTTGAATGTTTATGAAATATTTTCCATAAAATTAATTTAACTTATATGATATCATGATTTACACACTATAAAATGTTTATATTTTTTATTTTTCAACACTATGTATATCATTCATTACATTTAAAATTTAGTTTCATCTGTAAATTGTGTTACTTGTAAGCTTAGGTCTTACCAAAAAACAATATAATAGTAGTATTATAATTTAATATAATAATTATATCCTGGTAGTTAGAATTCTTGGAGTGGGTTGGGTTAACTGATGTTTTAAAATATTGTTTAAAAATTTATATTTAATGAAAACGTTGTTAACAAATTAAATATAAATGAAAATAAAAGATAATTTTAAATAAAATAATTGTTTTTACACAAAAACTATTTTTATGTTCCCAATGAAGTTTCATCTTAATAAATTAAATAAATATAATTTATTGAAATATTTTAGTGAATTTTATATATATTATATTAATAAAATTATTCTTAAAATCATTTAATATGTTTAATATTTATAAAATAAGAAAAAAAATCAAATATTAGGCCTGAAAATGAGTAGTTTCTTAAAGGAAATTATTTTGGCATTTAATATAATACTTATTTTAAAAGAAAAATTTGATAAAATTATTAATTTTTTTAGAGAAAATGAACTTAATTTTTTAATTTCTGACTTCCAAACTATCATCGGGTTAGTTTTTTTCTCTGAAATTTCAATTTTTGATGGAAATTGAAAAATATAGATTTGTAGTTAACACCCACCTTTTCATCCAAATAATTTATAGTGTTAAATTATATTCTCAATTATTTTTAAAGTTATATTAGATCACTATGATATCAAATAATATAAATTATTTCATTTTAATAATTTTTTATTTTATTTGGATATTGAAACTAAGTAAACATTATAACATTTTCACTTTAAAAACATGTTTTTTTATCCCATCATGAGATTTATTTTATATTAAATTCTAACAATTCCATGAAATAAACTTTTCAGAATAGATTAAAAAAATTAAACATAATAATTTATAATTTATAGTGATTCTATAATGGATTTTCACCAAAAATATAAGTGAAAACAATTAAAATTAATTACAATGATTAATGTAAAAATTAGATTACTAAGTGGTTAAACATAAAATATATGGTGTCAAATTGACCAAAAAAATCTCTAAATCCCATTTTATAACATATATATATATATACCATTAGGCCTCTAGGATACTGTGTTTTAGTTATTTAAACCGCTATTTATGTAAAACTGTGGGTTTACCTAACTTGTGTTCAAAATTACCAAGTGTTTCCTCTGGCCCACTTATAAAAGGACACCATCTCCCCTACTCACTTCATACATCTAAATCTATTTTTATCAAAAGATGATTTTGAAAATATCATCCTAACATACCTACCTTCATCGAAGATGGCTAAAATTGATAATAATTCCATCCAAGTAATTTCATTGGTTCATTCCAAAAGGTGACACCTGAAGAACAAGTAATGTACATCAATGACCAATTTTGATTTATTTATTTGTCAAACCTCTTAATTTATTTTAATATCATCACCATATACTATCCTATGTTTTATAAATATAAAAATATGTTGTTATGTTTTGTGTATGACTGAACCATCACACGCCTCTATCGAATGGGATACACAATCATCGTTCGTGTGTACGGTGGACTATAACCACAAGGACCGATGACATTTGATCGTCAGTTAACACATATAAATGTTGGTAATAAAGATGTAAAAACTATTTTTATATAATATATAGGATATATATGATTTATTTTCTCTTCCATAATTATGATATAACATATACCTTCGAACATTCCTTTTTGTGGAAATTTGATAACATCATTTGTCGACATGAGGTCTAGAACATCCTCAAAGTGATGTGATTAATTCATGAATTACAAAGAATACATTTAGGATGGGTTTCAAAAATTTATGTGATATAAATAAAATATATATGATATTACTGACATAATTATATTTCTATAAATATAATTTATCCCTTTTGTTATTACATTTTCATACACTAAAAATGTGATAACATCATTCATGGATGTTTGGACAACATAATCCTCTAATTGATGTGATTATTTTTTTTCTAAAATAATTGAAATGAATGATATATATAAGTTTATATAATTTAATAATATGGTAATGATAATAAAATTATATCTATTTGAATATTAATGTTACCAACCTTCTTCCCATATTAGTCATTGAAAAATGGGAACATTACTCATGTATACGTGTGGCGAACCGTTTCCAAGATCAGAACATTGGATCATTCATCATAACCATATTTAATGATAATTTGAAAATTATAATTTATATATAAAAATGATAATTATTTCATGATAATTATTCTTTATATTTTTAAATAATTTACCCTCGTGTCATATTCGACCTATAAAAGACTTTTTTGAAACATAAATCAAATATTTCCAAAACACCCGATATAAACATAATTGATAACATAATTTTATAGAACATGGAAATAATATTTAATATAATAGTAAACTTGAAAAATTATCTCAAAAAATTATCTAAATAACCATATTTTGTGATTCAACATGATAAAAACACACAAGAAAAATTTTACTCAATATAAGGGAATTTTTCTCAATCTCTTTTCATTGAGTCATATCATGATGTTATGTATCATGATTCTTTTATAAGATGTATATAAATCCCCATAACATTTTATATCATCAATTTTACTTTTATCATGGTATTTAATTTTTTTGTGTTAGCCCTTCATGGGGATTATGATTGTAAAATATATAATGTAATAAGGGACTTTTCTATATATAAAATTTTATTTTCCAATTTTCGTTCTAACTCTTCCTTTTCCATGTATATGTTTATGAAATGAATTAATGAAGGGTTTAATGGTGATTAAATATTTATAATTTTTATTTATGTATAATTTTACTTTAATTTGAAAAAAATTCAAAATGATTTTTTTACAATTTATCTATGAAATAGTTTGATAAAAAAAATAATTTTTAACATGCTCAACTACAATTACATTTCCACTTTTATGGATATTATTTAGTTTTTTGGATTACTTTGAAATATTACATGTTTAATTAAGTTAACTAAACACTTTACCTTTTATGGTAATCATTCTTTGAAAATTTCTTTTCAAATAATCCGGTGTTTTTGTATTTAAGATGGGTTATATAAAAATTAGATTTTCTATGTCAAATTATATTTCATATGGGTTTAAAAATACATTTAAAGGGTTTTTATTGGAATTTATTTTTATTTTTGATATATTAATTTATAATTATATGAAATGAGTGAGTATCATAAAACATATTAAGGGGTATGATCCCCATTGTAGCTCACAAGTGAGCATGTTATTGCTTATTCAAACGTTTGATCCCCACTATAGCTCGTGAGAAGGGGTGAGCATGATATAGCATATATGATGGTTTTATCCCAATTATATATCCTAAAAGATACCGATATAGTTTATATGAAGGCTAATCCCCATTAAAGATCACCAATATATTTCAACGTTATAGTATTGGAAGTCGGCTGTATGGTTATTCTAATTAAAAGGGCTTTGAAGGGGTTCTATGTTATGATGATATAATTTATGTAAAACATGTTTTAATTACATGATATGGGTTTTCACAGACTTATTTTATAAATACATGTATGTTTTTTTGTGAAAATGATTTTTTTATTTTCCTCAATGTACATTATTGTAAAGGTAATTATTTCTCGGATTTTACATGAATTTACTAAACTAACATTTTCTTTTCATTTTAAATACATTATTTTTTCTCTTATACTGTGTTTTTAAATGTGTTTTAAAAAAATTTATGGATGTGTAATCGAATGTAATAAGTAATTTTAAAATTCATTTAGATTTTCCAGAAAAATAAAGTATTAATTTTTCTAAAATGATTATATTATTGAAAAAATGTATACTTATCAGTATTTTCCGCATTATGTTTTATGTTTTTTTTTATTTTCGAGACATGTAATAATTCAATAAAAATATTAACCTTAAAATATAGTCAATTTGAATAAAATTAAAATTATTATCTTAAATCCATCATTATGTCATTATTAAGGACTAGTCCTTATAGTGGGTAACAATGGGATGTTTTAGATTACATTATAGGTTAGTATAATGTTAATAAACATCCCAAAAAATAGTTTACTTTCGGTAAGGTTAGAATGATATAATAATTAAATATTTCCTTGTTAATTCATATAAGGAGCATTTGTTTAGAATATATTTCTATAGAATAAATAATTAAGTTATATAGTGAACTCACTATGAGTAAAATATCCTTCCAAATCAATATCCTAAGATCATTGGAATTATATGTGATTAGTTTTTTAGTGATATATCAGTTGAAACAGTCTAAAAATGGTTGTGGTGTCAATGTAAGTGAGTAACTGGATCTACCATAGATGAACATGACAATAGTTGACCATTTTTTGTGAAAACATATCCCATAATTAATTAAATTATGTAAACAAGTGAATGATAAAGGATGTGTCAATTCCTTAAAAAGATATTTTTTGTCATGGGATATTCAAAATATCAATATCTAACACTTACCAATTATCATTTTTAAGGGGAATCATATTTATGAATTCATTTAGATTCTAATACTATAGGGAATTATTATATTTATTCTATGTAATGGGACACGTTAATAAATATATTCCTTCATAAATATATCCAAAAGGTTTTTCAACTTATGATTGGATAAATTTTCCTTGTAATTAAAGAAAAAAAAGGATGATTATTAATTTCTTTGATACAATGAAAACATCACACGATTGGATATGTATATTCTATATTTAATTAATTTCATTAATAGTAAAATTAAGATATTTTACTCAATATTGAAATCATGTCTAAAAATATATTTTCCCTCTCATTAACAAAAAATTAATGTTAATGTGGTTCATTTTTATAAGAGTATTAAAATGTATTCTTATAAAACTTACATTCCAGAAGATGAAAATAGTAAAAACTGATTAAAGATTGATTAAATTGTGAACAAATCATCTAAAAATTTTATAAGAAAACCTAGAACATAATTGATGTGTGGTAAAATATATTTTAGAGAATATATGTCTAGATTTGGAAGATTATAATAGTGTGGTATATTAGGAAACATGGTTCGTGACTACAAATAGTAGTGTCTTAAACAATCCGAGAATGACATTAATTATTTTAAATCTGTAGTTATATTTTTTAGTTTCATTGATTTAGGATTTTTTTCTAACATGTTCACTATATTACTTAAGTTGGGTCTAAATCATAATGATCATAATAAAAAAATGGGTCGAAATCTATTTATACACACACATATATATGTGTGTTATTTTGGTCCATATGGTGAAGTGGTGAAAGATTTATTGATCTATGTATTTTTAAAAGGTTAACCCTATGTTCAAGGTATTAGACCCACGTTTAGATATTTTAAGTGTTTAGATCATAAACTGACTATGTACATGTTTAGAGATGTTTTATTGGGTTTAGTTTTATGTAAGGTTTTAGTTTAATTAGAAGTATGCCATTAATATTGGTCATTAGATTTACGGTATTTAAAATCCTTATTTATTATATTAAATTTGATGATTAATGTTATTTTTTAGGATATACGTCTTATTTATGGGAATTTTATAACGATTAAATTGTTATTGGGAAATATAAAAATATCATTTAAGTTTATTTTTTTATTAGATAGTAATATTTTTCATCAACTCTAATAAAAGAATATTGAAAAACAATGTTATCTAATAAACATTAGTTATGATGAAATTATTGTATTTTTAGTCATCACAGATTTATGGTTTTGAGGCCCTTAACATTCCATTGGTCATTCACATTCTTATGATAAATTACTTCAATCACCCTCAATAATTATTAACTATTTTAGTCTATTTTCAACCTATGATCTCTTATTTAGAAATTTTGAATGTGTTATTCTATGTTAATTTGAAACATAATTTTAATTATTATTAATATTATTTACTATTAACCCTTTATGATATAGGATTCAATAATTTCAGTCTTATAATTCTTATCCTTTGATTGCCAAGATGAATTTCAATGGAGAAATTCATTTTAGGGGCGGTAAGATGTAACATCTAGATATTTTATTAAATTTGTTCTTTTAGAAAAAATTTTGTTCATTCATAGATTGATTTACAACCACTTAAATTTTTTTATTTCACTATACACAATACCAGGTTTTTCTGTTTTTTCATATAACAACGAGATTTTATATTACTCTTGTTACAGGAAAGGTCGATTCTGGTTGGACAAAAATATTCTCATGATATTATAATTTAATATTATAGTTATCACTTAAGTTTTAGAATGTAGAAAATGAGTAGGATTAATTGAATTGGGAAAATGTAGTTTAAAATTTTCATATAATGAATTCATTGGTAAAAAAATAATTATAAATGAAAATAAAAACCAATTTAATATTAAGGAATGTTTTTACAAAAAAATATTTTTATGGACACAATGTAATTTTATCTTAACATATTATATTAATAAATATTAGTAAGGTAATTAATTAATTTTTTATATTATATATTAAAACAAATTACATTCATCCAAATATTTTGATAGGTATAAACTAATACGAAATCAATTTTTATGCATGAAAAGATGTATTTGTCTAAAAGTTAGTTATGACTCTTTTTAAGGGGAGCATGTTTTGAAACTAAAATTTGAAGATTTTATAAGTTTTATTTAGAAAAATAATATTAATTGATTATATATTTATTTAAAATGTATCTGAGTTTGAATTTTTGGTATTTTTCTCAAATGTTTCATTTTCTGATGTATAGTGAAAATACTGAAATTTAATTGAAAAAATATTTTTGTATAAAATTACT
Source organism: Viscum album (assembly GCA_963277665.1). Classification (NCBI taxonomy): domain Eukaryota; kingdom Viridiplantae; phylum Streptophyta; class Magnoliopsida; order Santalales; family Viscaceae; genus Viscum; species Viscum album. The sequence continues at coordinate 374,876,689 of OY728166.1, read as the reverse complement.
ATAATTTAAAATTATATTATAAATTGGATATCAGGTTAACTTAAGAATATTATAAATCTAGAAAACCATTTTAGGTCATTTTAGTTTTTTATATATAATTTGGATATGTAAAATTATTAATCATTTGACCATTTTCCCATTCAGAATAGTTTTCTCATTTTGTCTACATGATTAATTTAAAATTAAATTCTACCACATACATAATTTATTTTAAAAAAATTAATACCATATTTGGAATCAAAATAATTTACATTTAATAGTATTATTAATTTGTTTTATGATAAAAAAGCAGTGAAATAAATTATAATTAATTACATCAATTTAAGGAAAAATGATTTCTCATAGTGGTTAAATATTGAATATAAGGATTAAAAATATACCAATGCATTTAAAGTCCAATTTTATGAATTTATTTTGAACATTTAACATATATTTTATATCTTTTTTTTAAATTCACATATATTGTAAAAATGTGGTTTACCTTACTTCTTTTAAAAAAATTCTAAGCTAGTTATTTCTCCCACATATAAAAGAACACCACTACTACTCCTCCAATATTCACACCTCTAAATTCATTATCTTGAACCAATACAATTCCAAATATCTAAAAATCATTCCTACCCTTGACATAGTTCCCTAATATTTTCCATAAATCAATCCATGTATCTTCATTTGTGCAAACCAAAATGATTTACCTAAAGAAGACGTAACATTTATCAACAAACACCATTGTTTTTATTTATTCTCAAAACAATTAATTTATTTATATATATACATATATTATATAATAGTATATGTATATTAAATATAATTATACTTTTTAAGTTATGGGATGACCGACATCTTCACAAAACCCCATCAAGTGGGATGCCCAATTATCAGTCATGTGTACAGTAGACTACCGCCTCACGAATTGATGTCGTTCATTATTCCATTACCACCATTAAAGTTTGGTAATAATGATTAAAATACTATTTTTATATTATATTTATGATATTTATGATTTATTTATCCATATATAACTATTATATTAAACATAACTTCATTATTTCCATTTTGTGGGAATATAATAACATCGTTAGTGGATGTCTGGACTACCACCACCTCAAAGTAATGTGATTTATCCAATATTTACATGGAATGTATGAAATATGATATTAATAATAACATATGATATACATTAAATTTATATGGTTTCAATGAACTAAATATATTTCAATAAATAAATTATATCACTTTATATATTACCTTTTGACACACTGAAAATGTGATAATGTCGTTCATCGATGTGTGGACTACTGCCTTCTTGAAATGAAGTGATTATTATTTTTTAATCAAGAAATAACAATAATGATATATATAAAAATTTATAATTTAAATATATAATTATAATTCTATATATATAATTTTTACTATCATTTTTTCGATATGATCATTTAAAAATGGGAGCCTTACTCATGCGTACGTATGACCTACCATCTTGATGATTGTGATATTGGTTCATTTTTCATAACCATATTTAAGAAAATAATGTAGAATTATATTTTATGTAAATATATAATAATTATTTAATTATTATTATTATGGATATGTTTAATTAATGACTTGTTTGACCATAGTCGACTTAACAAAGTCATTTTTATAGAATAAAATGAATATTGTCCAAACTACCAACATTAAATTAATTGATTAAGTAATTGAATATAAATTGTTAATGAGTGAAATTATGTAATAATAAACATGAAAATTTTATCATGAATTTAATTTATTAAGTTAATGTATTTCATTCAGGAAGATAAATAAACACATGACAAATCAAACTCAAGGTAATTGACATTCTCCCAATCTCGTTTCATTGAGGCATATATTGATGTTATACTCCTTTATTATTTAAATGTTTTATATATAGAACATTAAAATTTTATATCAATAACTATATTTTATAATAGTATATAATTCTTGTTTTATTTTTTCCATTCATGGAGATTATGATGTAAATATTTCCAATGTTATATGGAACTTTTCTCTAATGAAATATTTTCTTTTAATGTTTTCCTACCAACTTTTCATTTTACATGTATGTGTTTCTAAAATTATTTAAAGATGGATTTAAAAAAATATATATGTATACAATGTTGTTATATATCACTAAACATTATTTTAATTTTTTTCAAGCTGAATATTTTTTAAATGTTTTATACAAAAATTTATTATAAACAAACAAAAGGAATTCAAAATTTACAAGAAAAAAATTACTTTTCCACATATACAACCATTATTTTATTATTACTTATAAATATTTCATTTTTTATTAAATTAATAATCCTCTTCATATTTTTTGTTATTTTGTTAATGCAAATTGTTTTTTAGAGAAAATGTTGATTTGATAGTGAAAATTGGTTCTTAAAAGAAAATTACATTTTAATCTGAATCTATTTCTAATATCGGTTTACGAAAAAAAATTTAAATTTATTTATGAAAAATTTGTTTAATTAATGATATAGTACATTAGAAATATTTGAATCATGTTATCCTGAAACATCTTATATGAATGGTTGATCCTCATTATGGTTCATAAGTGATCCCGATATTGTTTTTATAATTTGTCAAGACCGATTGTAGCTCATGAAAAATGAGTGAGCCTGGTATAGATTATACGAATGTTTTATCCCATTTATAGATGTTATGTGAACCTGATATACTATATATTAAGGGTGATCCCCATTATAGATCATTAATTAATTACAAAATTTTAATGTTAGCATTCTCCATATGGTTATTCTAATTAAAAGGGTTTTGAAATGGTTTTATATATATGATTATGTAAGTCACCTAGAAGGGTATTTTATTTATTACTATGGGTATTAAATGATTTAATTCAGAAACAACTATGTTTTCATCCAAATAAAAATGATTAATTTATTTCACTCAAATAGAATTAATGTAAAGGTAAATATATCATGGGTTACTATGTTTTTACCAAAATAATAGTTTCCTTTATTTTTTATCTCGTTCTAAGATTCTATGCTCGTCACAACTATTTGAATTTTGTCTCAGATGGATTAAGGATATGTAAGGGAAAATATAAATTCTTGTTTAAATTCAACAATCTTTCTATGAAATTAAATAATGATTTATTGTAAACTTTTATATTATGGGAGAAATAGATACTGGTCATATGTTTCATCATTATATTTCATGGTTTTTATGTATTAGTTGTGGAATAATTATCTAAAAATATACATAGAAATGTTACTCAACGTTAATGAAATTAAAAATATTGAAATAAACATGGGATTATGTAATGATTAGTATTGGGGCCTTATATCAAAAGTTGGAAGACATCAAACTAAATATTATTAGATTATTGGATTTATTATAATTTCTTGATAAAAAGTTAATTAATTGTCAATATTATTCCCAAAAATTTATATACTAATAATAAAACCAACGAAATAAATGGTGGTTATCTCCATTGGGATCTAGATGAAAGAATCGTGGTGTTATCCACTGAGTGATAAATGAATTACCTCATGAATCCAAGGATATCTCAAGTATGGAATCTCCTTTATGTAAAAAAGTTCCATAAACATTTTGAACCATTTATAAATAATCATTGTCCACGTATTAAATCACGCCTCTATACTATTCCATTGAATTCAAAATATTCTATTTCCATTTATAAATGAAAATATCTCATAATTTTGTTTGTGCATTTACCCATGTTCTATATAACAATATGTGTCCTTGTAAATGATATGTTCCATATAATATCCCTTTTAAAAAATTATTACCAATTAATCAAATTTACTTTTAAAAGTTAGGCCAACACATGTAATGGGTTTTAAAGGATCATATATATAAATATACACCAAAATGGATGATCATTATTCAGGTTCATATCTCCAATATGGTTAAATGGAGTCCTATGAGATCTAGGTTGTTGTTTCCACATTTAATATAATAGATTTTAAAATTACATGTAAACATTAGAGATTTATGTTGCGTCGAACAATATAAACAATTATAAATGGGTGATAAATTGTAGGAATGATATATTTAGTCTATGTTACATAATTAAGGGAACACTATTCATGTATCATCTTCATATATGAGATGGGAGAGAATAAATAAACGAAATAGGTGAAGACTTGAATTTTTTTTATTATATTATACAAAAATGACTCCAAATATGAAGAGATAGAATAGAAATGGATGAAAATTGTTGAATCACATTCCATTTTCTATACAATGTTACTAATAGTGAAGGAATTATAGCATGGATAATAGAAAGGAATCAAATAACAGGTTGAAATTAGGGGAGAATCATTTAATGGTTAGAGGATTCTTTGCATGGATAATAATGAAAAATTTTATTAAAATATATAATGGTTTAAGTGATTTTTTTAGTTTTAATCATTTTAAATAGTGTGAACTATTTGTTGAAACCATGTGCCAAACATACTGTTCTACAGCCTCTATCGCATTAAGGGTGAGGTCAGGGTGGATAGTTTGGTTGTACCGTGTATATCTCGTGTTCCGCTATGCAGGTTTTGACAACACATTTTATGACCATGAAACCTATTTAACATGTATGTAACCTACAATTATCTTTTATATGTGGATTTTATAGTTAATCCATATAGTTAGTACTATCCATGATCCAACCATTTTAATTATATATATTTTCTAATGACTTGTTCTATATTCACCGAATAAGATCTATATGCTCACAGTCTTCTCATTAAACCATTAATAACATCCAATAGAAGAAAAAAATATTATATGGAAATATTAAAGGGTTCACACCTCACGAGAAAAAATATGATCCTATAACCTCACACATATAATACAACTAATCCTTGAGTTACCCTATTAGGGGTTTTTTAGATTCATCTACGAATATATTTTTCCACTGGTTACATATATTGGAATCCCCCTACCAGGTATAATCTTGTATGCATTCTCACTTCAATATAAAATAAACTAAAGTAATTTACATTCCTTAGAGTACATTCATGATCTGTTCATCTACATGAACAGTATACTCCTCATAATAAATTTAAGAATCTAAAATTATATCTTCTAGATAAAGTGCATTATATGCATCATAAAAAAATGTTGAAGATGAGATATGTGGAGTACACTATACATGGCTTCATAAAACTATGAAAGAGCTACATGATAGGATAAATACTCGAATCCTTCTAATATCTCGAGTGGAATGATATAATGTGGTTATAGATTCCCATGATCTAAAATCCATTTATTCCCCAGTTTTGGTGAAACACATAATTTTACCTGATCGCTGACCCCAAACTCTAGCGGTTATTGATGCAAATATGTATAATAATTATGGATAGACTAAAATAATTTAATATTATTCATTATAAGTTTTATATACAATGGTGTTTTTTCGAAAGAATATGAGATCTAAGTAGGCCTACCTCTGATTACTCTAACCATAACATGGTTGAATGACACAATATACCATATAAGGCCTCATATAGTTCAATCTATATCATCACCTGAAATATATTATTATAGTAGAAGTTCGTTAGAGTTTAATGATTTTTTAATGATCCTACAAATTCTTGAACACATGCTCACTTTTATTTACCCCCACACATAAATAGTATGATCATATTTCACATTATTCTGTTGTTGATTGGATGTTCTCAAAAATACCTATGATTCTATCACACTCGTTAATCCCTTCCAAAACCATTTCGTTAATAGAGAATATATTTTTAATAATTTATTATAAGGGATAACATGAATTATGAAAATATCACAAACCTAAATTTGAATAAGATCATTAACAATAAGTTTCCCCCTTGATAAGAAAATAGTGGTAAACCTTTGTTATCATGTTGATGATCACCCACACTACATCACTTCATTGAGGGTATTTTTGTAATATAGTCAAAACAATCCATGGTAAAATATTCCCATTTCCACTATGAAAAGGGAGATCATTACAAACTACATATTGGACACTGGTGTTATCCTATCACCTTTTTATAGGTGCAATATCGAGTGGAAAAGACATATCTATGTACTTTTAACATCGTCCACACAATAATAGTGGTGTAATTCCGGGTATTTATTTTTTTGCATGGGTGTACCCCCTAGTTTAGATCATTATATTGTTACATAGATTCCACTCAAAAATATCAAGTATCCTAGATACATCAATGAATATGGAAAATAACATCCCCATAGATGATCTAACATTTTCAAGGGTTATCTTCAATAAAAACTACCTTAGGACTATATCCTTGGGGTATGGAAGTTTTTTCATCATCTCATTATCCAAAAGTTCTGAGCTCACTGATATATCTATAAGGATTGTATACACATGATTCTCTTGGACCTCTTTGTGCATCTCAAAAACAATGGTCATCAATAGATACACACTATTGGCCTCATTATTAACCTATGATAGAGTCTATAAGTTTATAGCATTATCCAAAATGTTTCCCTTCCCAGAAGTATAAGCACACTCAAAATCAAAGGATTGCAAGTATTTAACCCACCTTCTCTTTATAAGATTTAGGTCCCACCTTGTGAAGATGTTTTTAATGAATTTTTTATGTTTATACACCAAAAATTAATCTTCTAGTAACAAGTTCCTCAAATAATGTAATTTTTAAACCATATATAATATCATGAGATCATGTTTTAGGTAATTCTCTTCATTTGGATACAAATGATGAGTCTCATATTCTAGGACATGGTCTTCCTTTATCATAAATTCACTTAGCACATTCACACACACACATAACAATAAACTATTTTTATTATGAATTTCTATGACAGAATTATCATCAATACTCAAGTCAATTGTACCTAAAAATCATAAATTGAACTATCATATTCTTTATACCATACAATTTGATTCACTTCATAGTTAATCCAATAATAGTTGTATATAGGTGTGAAATGTCATTAATAAAATTCATGTTGTATCTTGATATCCGTAAGAATAGTTTTAGGTAAAAACTTTTATTTGTATTATACCTAGAATCCATTTCACTCACCTTCTTGTGGTTCAATATATTTTCATGCCCCTCAGTTATTTTTTCTCATGAAGGGCATCGTCTCGATCCAAAATTTAAATTTGGAGAGCATATGAAATATTTGATTTTCTCCGAGTGTGATAAAATTGATACTTATATGTTCTATATGTGTGTGTTGAGTATGTTTTTACAAAAAGATAAAACAAACAAAGACTATCACAAAAAATTCCAAAAATCTATGGAAACCGCAATTCAGTAGAGCTAAAAACATAGAGGTCACATACATCAACTTAGATGGGATAATTGAATACTCAAAATAACATACCTACATTGAAACATTTTACATGTTCTTTATGATTTTTAAAAACATACCAGAGGTTATCCCAACCCCAGATTAATCTTCAAGAAATCTCATGCTCCTTAAATATGGCAAAGATGTCATTTTTATGTGTCCAAGGATACCTTGTCTTAAAAATATGTTGGTTAAAATCATGGAAATAAAATAAAATACTAAGGGAACCATTGCACATCCTTTCAATAATTATAGGTTAAGTCCTTATATAATTATTGGTTTGTATAAAACCTTTATCATCCAAGACATTCAACAGTCTCTTGAGATATTGCAAAAAAGTAGTAGCTATATTGTATGGATGAATGGATATTGGTGTTGATCCTTGTAATATATAAAAAAGTATACCTCTCTTTGAGGTATTCTAGAAAATTATATATTTATGAAATACTTGAAAATATTTACAATATGACATAAATCATATTGATTTGTTCCATGATCATCCATATAATGGCTATTAGTCTTGGTGTCACTATGTATAGAAAATGAATCACATATACATCTTGACTATCATGTACATTTGATTCACCATTTTAAATATATGTACCACGTTATTATTATCTTATATAAAACCTTTGACGATAAAATCAATGTGATAATGGAAGGGAACTAACCAATCCATATCGAGAATGATGTCAATGTGAGTTATCGTAAGGATAACGAGGTCCCTTATGAATCGATAACTATTTACCTCGAGGGGGAACACACATCATTAGAATACATCTTTTTACCATTATCCCAATGGAGTGTTTAGAGTCATAAATACATAAAAATAATGAATAACATGACTAAATGTTTTTATTATATCTACGAAATGAAATTAATATGAATATCCTATATTAAAATCTAAAAAATACTAAAAAATATTTCACGTGTATTGTACCTCATATTATAGACTAATAACCCCATTGATCCTAAGATATGGGTTGTACTAATTATATACGGACTATTCCATGACCCATGGATGCAACATGACTACCCAAAATTGGTCAACAACATTGCCCCTAAATATCCCGAGACTATTCTCCTCAACAAAATCCAACTCCTCAGCCTGTAAAATTAGTGCTACACTAACTCACCACCTGATGTGATGCTACAAATCTTCTCTAGAAGGTGGAGATTGTGTAGATCCTCTACAAAGTAGAACTAACGAAATGTATGGGGATAATATTTGAAGAAGGCCATTTTTTTGTAGGCCTAGAACTCCACTTATTCATTTCCACACTCAATATTTATGTGATATTATTACCAACACTGATGAAATATAATAGAACTACCAGTAAAAATATAATGGCAACCACAACTCTTTCATGAACCCTCCCTATGATTCTTCCTACCTCTAAATTACCTACCCCGTCTTAGATTTGAACCTCCAGTACATATAACATCAATTTATATCATATTGTTCTTAATAATATGTGTCAAGTAAATTATCTCGGAAATAGTAGTATGTAAGAATATATTTATCTATGATCAGATAGAATACTTGATATCATCATCAAAGACATCTCTCATTCAACAACTCATCACTAGAAAATGTAGGTGAAAATCGTTAAATATCTATAAAAGAAGAAGAATATTCTGTAATATACATTATGTCAGGATCTAGATTCATGAACACTCTCTCTCAATTGGCTCTCAAAATATCATAAAAATAATCATAGAAGTAAGATTTTAAATCTCCCCAAACATTACCTTGATGAAAATAATACTAGTTTAGCACATCCTCCCTGGTGCTTGTCAGATCATAGAATAATATAAGTGTTGAGATTGAACATCCATTTTTGGTGCATCAACACATTCTCGAGGATAGATAATATTCTATGTAGTAATGATTTCGCAGCATAGGGGACACCCTCTAGTGATAATGTAGGTGGGTGCTAATATTTTAATTCCAATTTAAACTCTCATAGAATCAATGTAGGACTTAAAGATACCATTATTGAATGAACTAGGTGTATAATATTTTCATTAAACTATGTTCGATTTCATATTCATGGTATGATAGTAGGTACAATGAGAGGTGACATAGGTGGAACTTATGATGAGTTACATTCCCCCACCTCAAGAGCATTGTAATTTCCACCTTCCTATAATTCGATTGAGGCCTTTGTGGAGGAATATATCTAAAATGTCCAATTATACATATCATTATGTTATTATAATAGGAATTTATTTCTTGTAATTATATATAGATCTAATGTTTTACTACCAAAAACATACTAATCCAACAATTAAACTCCTATGGTCAGAGTATCAGTAAATTTCAATTTTTAATCATAGGTTTTCTATTATATGAAGTTCCATTTACATGTTTAAGGGGGAAACACCATTAATGATGTAATTAATATACCCTTTTAATATAAAAAGAATTATAATTAAATTTTAGAACTCAATAGATTATATTATATTTATATGCATATGAATATCCATATACATATATATATATATCAATGTCCAATTAGATGTGTCTATCATTAACAAATTTTGAAATCCTATTCCTTGTAAGTATAAAAATTTACTACATGTTACCACAAATAGAATTTTATAATAATTAAACTAAAAGAACCCCACACCCCAATGTTTAAAGAGGCACAAAAACGTTTTAAATTGCAATCGGAATCCATGTAATTGTAACCAAATAAAATTTCCACTGATTAAACTAATGCCTCGTGGATTAAAATCAATATAATAGACTCATTATGTTGACACCATCATGTTATATGGGAAAATAAAATTTATTTTGTATAATTAACTTTAATTAATCGAATTATTTTATCCCTACAAGATCACCATCACAAGCAAACACAGACTTATGAAACTAGGAATATTTAAAATGCAATGACAAAATTTATTAATTTGGGAATGGTATAATTCATGAAATGTAAATTATCATGTTTCTATAATTATTTATGACGTGCTACCTTATATCCATATTTGGCCAAGGGTAATGGTAAAATCTACAATAGTAATAAAATCTAAAAATAATTTTTTCATCAAATTGTGAAATCATAACAATTGTAATTGTAATAATTTAGAACTTCCAATCCCATAAAAGACAATTTGGAATTTCCCCACACATGGGTATGATAATCCAATGCACAGACTCGTTGAAAATTACAACATGTCTTAATCTCATATAATACCATTTTTAAATAGTACAACAAAAAAGGGATCTCATTTGACTTTTCGACATCAGGATGTGGTTCAATCATAAATAAACAAACATGATTTGCCAAAAGGCCTCCATCCTGCCTCCCTATATGCAATAGGATATTGGCTAGAAGCATGGGGAAAGGGTGTGTTCATTGAAATACTATTCTCTCCTTTTATAGTGGATCCAAGTGGTAAAATATTTAAAAAAATAGAAAGAAGACGAAATAAAAATTAAATTATAATAAACTAATAAACAACCACAATATCTATGAAATATTCAAAATGATTATGATGTAATGATACCATAAATAACTAGAAGGAGGAATACATGAGTATATAATATAATAAATACACCTAAGGACTAAAAGGTTGGACTCTAAAAGCCTCCCAATCCTACATTTGGTCCTCTTACCCAAACATTATCCAATTATATGATCCTAACAACCAATGTTGAACCCTTTAACTTATCCCGACCAGAAACAATGATGTCTACATGGGTATGGATTATCATCCTTAATAGGGTGTGAGTAAAAATAATTAGGCCACCACTAATTATATCTATTAAAAAAAATTGAGTAAAAAATATTTTATTGTGTATGTAATATGATAACTACTATAAAATTAACAAAAATAATAATTGTGTTGGGATTGACTTCATCATCGGATGCCCAACTGACCATACATGTTTTTGGCTAAATCTGATGTCTATGAGTTTGTAACATATAAGAAGTTAGTTCCTGAAATATTATCAGATAATCAGTGTTATAGTAATAGTGATAGATGACCTAAGGTGAAACTAAGGCATCCATGAATGTAGAAGGACAATCCATTTTACATAAATATCTAGTTAGCTTTTCTAAAAGTGCTAAATGTAATCCATGTGGTACAGAAAAAGAATTAATCTAGTGGAATGTGTTTAATCGAGTCCATGGATGAAATAAAACATAAATATGATGATAATAATGACTGGAAACAAAGGCAATGATCCAAGGTATCACATTTCTGAATTCATCATGATTAATTAAAAGAGATATTTAAAATAATTTCAATTATTGATATAAAATAAATAAATAATCAGTACATAAATGATGAATACATATAATAATAAGGCAAATACATAATCCATAGGTGATAATATACCTTGTAAACTGACAAAATGAATAAGGATGGCATCCTTTGTGTGATAAATTCATTCCCTATAGAATATGTGGATGACTTTAGTCTGAAGACTCCTTTTTCGAAAAAAATCTACATCAATATTTTGATGGTACTGGGTGTATAGTGAAAGATTGAAAAATTTTGATTTAAAAAATTTTCCCCTGACAATCGACCTGATATCTTCATCATTGGAGAAACGATTCCTATTTACATCTTTAAGATCACACATGAAAAATTTTATTTACCAAATAATAATCCTAAAATAACTGGTTATATATGAAGCTTCACTCGATGTATTCTAGTCTTCGAAAATCACTAATACAATAATATGTAGTTAAATTCCTTTAGAAAATACATATTCACTTTGAAATCATGATAGAATGTAGATCGTTTGAATTCATGTGCTATAATGGAGTTATGATGACTCCTTATATTCTCTAACGGTCAACTATGCCCTTTTCTATCGACATGTGAAGATGTACTATGATCAAGCACTGAGAACCAAATCTTCTCTATCTAGGAATAATGAGAGATAAGGGGAGTGGAAATTGAAATAATCTCTCACCATTTAGTAGTGAGTAGTCAAGCTCATGAGATCTCTATCCTCCATTTATAGTGAACCAAAAAATATCATAGATAAACTCCTGATACCCAAATATTTTTTATCACAAAATAAATGAAAAATTAAAAATACTATATTGATTCATAAATATCATTTATATTTTTATCACATTATTGTAGCATAATAAATATATTACAAGATAAAACCCAAGTCATTATTTTGAATCATAATTCATTAAAATACTAAATGATCCATGGATATTTTAAACTAATATTCGTTGAAATAATATATTCCAAAATAAATAAATTCAATACAAATTATTGTTAAATGGAATAATATAACATTATTTATACTTTTAGTGACCATTTTTTCTTTTAAAAAACTTGAACACTAATGGTGGGTAACACCATGTCCTATATACATATTTTTTGTGATACAGAATATTCATGAATATGCTATAAGGTGCGACCCTATAGTCCCATATCTCTATAGCGGTGAATATAATCCATAGACCAAGAGTGTGATCTACAAAAATTTCATAGCCCTTAATGAGATAATGAATGTCATAGAAATGAAATAAAACCTACGAACACACATTATGTAATACGATCTCTTTGCTTTGAATATCTCCTATATGAGGATACACACCCTTGTCCTTTCCCTTTCAGGCATTATTTTTATTTGATAAATCATTATTTATTTACCCTCGACTACCATGGATGTGGATTTATAAATGAACTACTGTCCTAATTAAAGAGGCCATATATATATATATATATATTAATTCCTTGTCCTAGAAACAAAAAATCCATTCTTGACTATTCAAACAATGTCAAACCACTAATGACACACCCAACACAAGCTACCTCACCAATATTTCATTATCACGGTTTTTCCATTGCATTAAAGTATACAATAAATTGGAACACATTGGTAATGATCTAATTTTAGGATACCATTACTCATTTCCTTAGAACAAAACATACAATGAAACTTGAAAAATATGGGGTTCCCATTGGAGGTTTTTTCATCACGATCTCATTAAAAGAGATCGCCATGTTCAAACTTCATGTGAATAAGTTTCAATGTTTATAAGCACCTGACACCAGATAGTCAAACATATATTTTCTCTAATCAGTATGATGTTTTTAGACCATATGACATATATTTAATATTTATTTCATAGTATCTAGAGTATATAATTATAGATTGGGATTATATATAACCTTTTTGATATGAAAATTAATCTATGGAATTTTTAATTTAAGTAGTGTATACAATAATATCTAAACTATAATTATAAGTATACATAATGTATAACATACTGTACAAGTGATATGGTAATGAATATTACATCATAGGTGTTTCTAGAACATCCAGTATTACAATAATCCCACATGCACTAGAAACGACTTTACAAACAATCTTGTTAGCTCTCACATGATTAATATCATGTTTCAAATTAGTAACAACATAATTTTCTAGTTCTTCCAAATTACAACTACATGAAAATTATTATATATGTGACCTCACCTCTTGTAGTAAAAATTATCATGATATGGTATACCTGAATATATCATTACTGTAAAATAAAGCTATTCCCATTGTTCAGAACTATTAATATAGACCATAAAACTGTTGGAATAGGATACACCCAATGTTATAATAATTGTTGTAGATCAAGGAATTAGAATAGACAAATACCTTTGGTTTCCCCAAACTGTGGGTATAAGCCTCCAATACCCATGGTTCAAAAACAATTTTTTCATGAAATTTCAATGGAAATACCTATACCAATGGTTTGACCAAATCATGAGTATTGGTCTCTACACATGGTGTGGTCAAACTGTGGTTATAAATAATTATTAAAAAATTAAATCCTTCATTGGGATTTGATCCCACCACCATCTTATTAAATATGAATGAATTTGCCACTATCATATAACACATATTGTGTTATTAAATTAAAAAATGTATATATATATATTTATATATATGTAATATATATATATATTATGTTATTATTATTATTATGGAAAAATAATGTGATAACCTATACCCACGATTTTATAAAACAATGGGAATAATATTCCCCATCTATTTTTTTCCCATGTATTCTATTACTATGATTTTAAAAATTATTATCAATAGGGGTGACCTGTGCCCACGATTTATAGAAAATTGTGGGTATAGGTCCTTCTCGGGATTTTTTAGGGAATCATATTCCCATGTATTATAAAAAAAACAGTATAGCTGTGAATTATACCAATGGTTTTTGAAAAATCGGGTGTATATGTCATTACCATGAAATATCCCCCCCCAATGAAACCTTTACCTTTTTGTAAGAAAACAGATATTATTTTTAGGTATGATTTCATTTTCATATCATTTTTGAGAAAAGTGGTTTTTCTATAAATTTTAGATGTACATGTTGTGTACTTTATGAGTACACATCATGTACTCGATTATCGCAGGTAGTTGTGTGCTGGCCGTGTAGTGTCCATGCACATGACCATGTGGGGGGTGACCTAGAGGCTGGTTAAAGTGGGGTATGGAAATGGAATGTAAACTCCATGTACATAAAAAGTACATGTCGTGTATTTTATTTTTTTACTAAATGTAACAGGGTTGTGTCTAATCATTAGACATGTGTTCTTTAAGGTTTTGTTTGGCCAAGAGCTCTTGTTTGGCCACAATCTTCCTCCGAGCCCCCGACTAAGCTTCTAAACTCCGATTCGACTATCGTCGATTGCATTGGGATCGCCTCGGTAAGATTTCCCTTCTTCTTGAGCTTCGTTTCATTATTCCACCTCTTTTTAATGTTATTGTATGTTGAATACTGTATACTTTTTTGTAGATATATCACATTATTGGTCGATCCATGGACCAATGGTAGAGCAAATCGATCTCGCAACACCGAGGTAGGTGGTTTGTGCCTTTATATTGAATGTCTTTGAGTTATATGTGAAATTTTGGGTATTACCCTTAATTGGGGTATCATACATTTTCCTTTTTACCCCGTTTAATTTCCTTCCATGCTTATATGCTTGATTAGAGATTATTTGGATATAAATAGGGTTTATTTACATGTTTTGGATGTGTTTTCCCATTCATGTTCGGTTTATGACCGGTTGGTCCTGCTTAGCTTTTTTTGGACACCTTGCCTATTTTTAGATGCCCAGTACTATACGGTGGGGTGTTTGTTTTCTAGCATGCCTGATATGTTCTAGACCGATTAGACAAGTAGTTCTTGAGGTTTACTTTGGATGTATTGAATTTCTATGCTCATTCACTTACATAGGGCCGTGAAAACCTCGTGTAGTACCTATAAGGTGAATTTACCATGTGAGATTCCTCAGGGAGTCTTTGAGAATACAGGGATATAAGGGTAATTGAACAATTTATATTTCTCAGAGATCCATTTAACAATTATAGACTGTGATGAGAATTGACTGAGTGAGCTTCCTTAGAATGTCTTTGACCACTTGGGGCTAGAAATAGAATTGACCATATGAGCTTCCTCAAAGATTCATGAATCAATTTTTAATATAAGGGAAATTTATTGTGAGTGCTTCCTTGGAGAGTCTTTATATATTCTTAGGAATGAACCATAGGGGATTGGATGCGTGTACTTCCCAGATGGTTCCCTTTTCTGATTAGCTTCTTATTTGATATGTGGAATTGTTTATTGATAAGTACTTTCTTGTTTACTGCATCTTTACTTACTACCTAGATTATATATTCACTGAATGTTAGGCACAGATCTTCGGGTGGTTTTATACTAGAATTTAGTCACACACTCGGTTTGTTTCATGCTTTTGGGACCAAATTGATTATATTGCTGCAGGTATAGATAAGGGGAAGAACCCTTCTACTTTAGGTACATGACATGCTAAGGAGTTGGAGTGAATGTGACCATGCTTAGGCATGTGATACTGATGAGTTTTTTATCTGTTTTCTTTTTTGCTTTGATTTATTACTGTTTGGCTACTTTCCTAGACATATTTATAATGCATCATTATATTTCTGTTCGAGCTGTTTATTTCTTATAGTTCTTTGCAGTTCACTTTTGTATGGATTATTATTGTTTTCATTGTTGTTTTTATTTTGTTCCGCTACGTGACTCTGCCAATGAAGTCATATTTTTCCCACTATCATACTCAGATCCCTTGCTGCTAGTCGGAATCCTTTGGAATTTGGGGAAATGTTCTTGAGGCCATGTTATCAACTCGGTATGGGGCTCCTCTTGGTTGCTTCCAGAACCAGGATGTTACAATGTTGTATCAGATTAATTATTTTCTTCTTGATTTACTGTTTGGAGCCTATAGCCAATGATAGGACAGAATAGGTACTTGATAATAAATTGTGCCCGGGAGTAGCTAACCCGTGTATAGGGAAAATTCAATTTACCTCGGTTATTGAAACATTTCTAGTTTTTCAATTTTACTGTTTATTTTATTTAATCGTTGGGCGATTCACATGTTTTTTATGTTATTGAGGTTCTATTTTTGTCGAAACTTGATGATATGAGGGTATGCCATCTCATGCATCATATATGAACTTGCTAGAAATCACATTTCATGCATTCATTCCATGCCATCTACGATGAATTAGAAATATCTTGTTGTTGTGGTGGATGTTGTGTAGAATATGGATGTTGTTTTGATAGATGCCTTGAAAAAATAACTACTATTTGATAGGGTATTGTTTGTGTATGTTTTTGTCTGAATGAATGCCAAACATTGGTTCTTGAGGGATATGGGTCCTCCTTGAAAAAACTTTGGTGGATTATTGAGTTGTTTACCTTTTTATAACATGTATAAGATTCTGATATTTTAGTTGCGGAGAGTATGGGCCCTCCTGGATCGGAATTTGGAACCTTTAATGTTCGGTTTAGTGTTTTTCTAGGTTCTAGTGTAGTTTCTGAGGTTTACTATCATGAAAAACCTAGAATACACGCCTTGTAGTTTTGACTACATGCCATGTGATCTTCTATTCGGGAAGAAACTATTTTTCTTATGTACACAGCGTGTAATTTATATACATGTTGTGTAGTCCCTATATTTGTTATAGTCTGTGTGATAAGAGACCCGAAATAGTGAATTTCTTCTGAGAACACGTCGTGCACCTATTGTACACACCGTGTGGTGTTGACCCTATGTCTACCCATGGATTCATGACACAGATCGATGAATCATCAGTTATACACACCATTTCAAGCTTCAACAAACCGTTTAGATTAATCCTATGTACCCAGCTGTGTAGCTAACTTCTTGGGTCGGTATAGGCTTCTTAGTACACCCCTTGTCACACTGGAACATGATGTGTGGTGTAACTCATGTACCCGGCCGTGTAACGAACAACACGAGTTGGAAAAATCTTTCTGGTACACACTGTGTCAATATAGATCATGTCGTGTAGTGCGAACCATGTTGCTTGCCATTTCACTTACAACATGGGTCAATGAAGCTTGTCTAGTACACACCATGTTTCTCTTGAACACGCCGTATAGTATGTTCATAGGAGAGTTGAGTAGCCTAAGCGTGTAGAAGGACTCGATTAGGGGAGGAGGATTGAAGTACACGCCGTGTTTTAAGACAATATGTCATGAGTTTATGGTGTTACACAACCTAGGTTGGAAAATGTACATGCCCATGTGAATGACTTAAGGGAACCTGCTGTGTAGGGTTTATACATTCCATTTAGACTTGTTTAGTAAAACATTAATGATTTATTTCTCTTATTCTCTTATTACACTTTTATTTTTTAGTACCTGTTAATCATGATATAAGGTGTGCATTTAACCTTGCAGTGTAATGATACAGAGATGTCCTCTAATTGTAAACCAGTCGCAAGGTGGTGATTAGACACAAGGCATGTCCGATCAGAGACTTCCAGTAGATCCTCTAGTTGTTCTAGTAATGGAATTAGCCATTATACATGACACAACAAGTGATGCTCAGTTCAAAGTGTGCTTTATTAGGATGATTCTGAATTTTCAGGGAGCTCCACCTACTGCCTTGTCGATGGAAGAATTGACCCAAATCATTCAGCAGTAGCATCACCCCACCTTCTCAGGGGATGGAGGACCTCGGGCTACTAATTCATAACTAAGAACCACACTGACGAACTTCGAGCATATGGATATACTTCTAGAGATTAGGGTGAAACTCTCTTACTACATGTTATGGGATTCCAGAACTAGATTTTGGGATATGATCTCACAGTAAGGACGCCAGAAGAATATGGAATGGGATGACTTTCAATGCATCTCCTATGATTAATTCTATCTAGAGAGCTTGAGGGGCAACCGAGCCCGAGAGTTCACTAGTCTGGATCAGGTTACACTTTCTGGTATGGATTATTCTTCTCATTTCATAGAGATACAGTTTTTCATGCATTATCCAGGAGGTGATGAGATGTTCCTTGTAAGAATGTCCGAGGATGGTCTTGGACAGAACATTTGATCGCAGGTGAATATCTTTAGGATGACTTTGATATCCTCTATATTCAACAAGGCACTGATCACATATTGAAATAAAAATGATTATAGAGTGGTGGGACAGTGGGGTTCAACATCCAAGGTTAGTGGTTTTACGGCTGATTGAAGGAAGCACCACATGGAGTTTTTACGAGGAGATTAGAGATGGCGGGATGCATCATCTAGTAGTCAGGTTGTGTGCTACTTGTGTGGGAGGAGATATAATATGAGGAAATGTTTCTCCAGGGACCCAGTGGAGTGTCGATATTTCAAAAATATGGGTCACCATCAACATATCTATTAGGTTTTCTCACCAGCATCTGGTGAGAGGGGTTCTTCTATTACTCCTCGTACAAGATCAGCTCCAATAGTTTCTCAACAGTCAGGGAACTAGAGTTCTTCCGGCCGTTCAGGCTCAGATGAAGGTCATGGTCATGGTGGTCAGTCACCATGCTACCAGCGACAACATGGTGGATCAGCTCAGAGTGGTCAGGCAGGGTCACATGGCCATGGAGCAGGTTAGAATTTTTCAGTGGAGTAAACCCAACAGAAGCAGGATCCAGACCCCTTTATAGTTGGAGGTACGATCCTAGTTGCCTTAATTTTATATTCAGGTCTTTTTGACATAGGGGCTTCCCATATCTTTATAATTTTTATTGTTGTTGAGAGCCTTGGGCTCTGCATCGTTTCTTCTTCTGATATCTTGACGCTAGAAATTCTGTCGGGAATGAGAACATATACTGTATGTCAGTGCATGGGGTGCACACTTGAGGTTGGTGGGTGTCACATTCCATGGTAACTCTATGATCTAGAGATGACAGGCTATGATTTCACTCTCAGAATTTACTGGTTGGTTCCCTTCTATGCATTCATCGATTTTATTCATCATATGGTGAGTTTCATATCACTATAGGGTGGATCGTTTCATCATAAGGGTGAGTGGGATGTCCAGGAGAGTAGAGCGGGTCCAGAGCATCATTGGTTAAGAGGAGTTACAACCCAGATTGCTATTATGTATATGGATGATCAGGGGACTTCATAGATGGACATTCCTCTAGTGGAGGATCGTTTCAGGGATGTCTTTCCAGAGGACTATTCATGTTTCCCTCTAGAGTGTTAGGTAGACTTCTCAATTGATATTATTCCAAGAGCGGCACTAGTTTCCATTCCTCCTTATAAGATGGATAACCATAGTTTCATTACCTCATGAAATAGTTAGAGGAGTTGCATAAAAAGGTTTTCATCCATCCCAATACTTATCCTTGGGGTTCACCTGTCCTGCTTGCGAAGAAGGCAGACGACACTCTCAGGCTTTGTGTGGACTATCGGATGATGAACCAGTTGGTGGCCAAAACCGGTAATGTAACACCTTGAGATTTTATGAAAAATATTCTTGTAATTTAATTCATTTCTTTTGTTGTATGCTACATTAAAATTATATTGTACAATACACAAGACCGTATTATCTTTCTGTATACGCAAAACTATTTTTGGCTCGTCATACGCACAATTTCAAGTTTTTTTATAGAAATTATTCTATGTGACATTAAGTATAGATTTATTTAATGTATAAATGACATATTTTTTTATTATGTTATACGCAATACCAAAGGGAGTTTTCACTACACGCAGGCCTGACTTGTCTTGCATTACATGCAATCATGAGCATCCTCGATATTGTGTGTAGTACGCCATTCCAGGTTTCACTAAACAACAATATATTGTTATAATATTACTATGAACTAGCCATTATGAATAGTATTAACTACATTTTTAATTTTATGAAATTATAATTTATCATACACATTTTATAGAACATGGAATGAAAACAAAATAAATTTTTCGAGTAAAATAAGTATTTTTAATAAAATGGAGTTTTTCCACCTTTTGATGGCACACCAACATTAAATCTAATTTTTGACATGTTTATAAGTTCAATTTTACAAAATAAAATTCTTCATTAAGATAAATATGAAAATATTGGTTTTGAAAATAGTAAAATAAATATTATATAATCTAATTAATATTTTCCACAAATTTTCTAGATGAATATGACATGTTAGGAGTCTGTAAAATATTTTGTTTTGAATATAGCCTATGTGTGGAGTTTATTTAAATTCAAATAAATGAATACTATCAAAATTGACACTATTATTATTTTATAAAAATAACATATTATAATAAATTTTAAAAATAACAAAAATATTTAAAAATAATAAATTGAAATTAATATGGTCTAAAATGTCATAAAATAACCAATTATGGACAATACACCACACCTATGTAAATATTTAGAACAATTTAAAATTTACAATATTATTAACACAAATAAATTAAATAGATTAAATAAGGATAAATCAAGTTGATAAGGTTTATAATAAACATAAAACATGTCCAAATTTTATTGGTTAATGATATTTCAACCCTATCTCATCTAATATTCTAATTGAGTCATTTTTTGAGGATTTTATGTGGGTTTTGAATTTATTATAAATTAACATTTTTGAGGTTTCCAAAGGTGGCCCTCTCCTCCATTATAAAAGATAACCTCCTCCCTCTCCTATTTACACAATTTTGAGCCTTCAAGCTTGGAAAAACCCTTCCAATTTCATTTATAAATCTGATTAATTATATCATAGATGTTCTGGTCTTCTCAAATGTCCAACTCTAGTTCCCTAAGAGGAATTTCAAAAGAGGCACGTCGAAGAAGTGGTAATCTCTTCTACCGATTATTTCAAGTTTCCTTCTTTTTATAACTCCTCTTCCTTAGTTGTTTCATCATAAAGTAATTACATTAGAATTATTTATATACTGATTTGTTATTATAAACACTAAACAACCTTATTTCACCTTCTATCCATCTTTCAAAAAATGAAATCACAGCGTGTTGGTACGTATGGAATATCGTCTCCATGCTATGGTGTAATATGTTTTTATACCACCACCTTACATGGATGGGTATGATGGTGTAAAGAATAAATATATATGATTATTATAACATTATTCTAATTCTAAGATATTATGTCATCCAATACAATTCCATTCAGTAATTATGGGAATGATATCATCACTCGTGCGTACGTACAGATTACCGTTTCCACGATGCGATGAGATTCATTCTCCATGTTAACCATTCATGAATGATTATAATGTATATTTAATGAATAATAATTAAATATATTCCATAATAAATCTATTGGATTTATGTAGATACATATATATTTCATCTACTTACATCCATTCAAGTCAATAAGGAAAGGAAAACATCGTTCATGCGTACGTACGACCTACCGTCTCCATAAACATTGTATTTGATTTCATTTATCTATCTATTATATATATGTGATGAATATATATGATATATAAATTATGATTTAAATTATATAATTAAGTAAATCATTATATAAGTAATAATAATATCAATGACAACAAGTGCAAACAAGTACGATAAATGAAACGGTTTTACCCAAAACACTGCTTTAACATGGAATTGACAAATGAACGGTTAATATAAAGTCATAAGTTAATCATATATGATATTATAAATATTATAATGATTCTATTACAATATAGTAAAATGTTTAAACCATCTATATAAGAGTCTCAGACACATATAGAAGAAATTGGACATAAGGTAAGGGATAATTATTCCAATATCGTTCTTATCTAGGATTGTTTATTCATAAGTATTTACTGGGGTTATTGATATCATCCATGTGCATGTTTTATAATAATATTTTCTTGTATGTATAATGTTTTTTTACCCATTTTTTACTTTTACCACAAGTTATAGAAGGAATCTTTCTTTTGTATACCATACGAGGAACTTTCTGAACTTTCCAAAAAAAGTATGAGGAGAATGTTCTTTTAACTTATATGGAATGAACGAATTATTATGACTTCATAATTCCTAATTTTCATGAAGCATACTCTACAGGATTTCTTGATTATTTTCAACAAAATTATTTTCTTTGAAAATTGAATGTAATTATGTGAAAAGGAAATAATTTGGAAGAAGAAAGGATATTTTCCTCGAGAATTCATTTAAAGTGTTTTACGATAACTATTTTCCATCTAAAATGACAGTATTTCATATGTTTATGTTTCATTTATAATGTCTCTATTTTTTAAATGGTTTGGTTTTTCTTATGATGAACCGATGTCCATTTGTTTTATATGGATTATGTTATAATGGGATTATGTTTATGAAACCCATTTTATTCATTGGGGTATTATGAATAATGTATGTTATTTTGTGGAACAAGTAAGAATTATTTCATTATGAGATGGTTGGGAGATATATCTCAATCCAATGAATTGGGTAAAGATTTATATATCATGAGATTAAAATGGATGGAATGACAAGTGAATCCAGTTCAGTAATACAGGGATGGAACCACAGGTAAACCCGATTCATTAATGGACTTTGTCCACTATGATAGTCTTGGCAGCAATGCCTTGGATACTATGAAAAAAAATATCATTTTCATAATGGTTTTCCAAAATTACATGTATTATTCCCATGTTATTTTATCATGATTGATGTTCTATTATAATCTATTCCTTACGTACTACCATGTTTTATGTCATTTCTCAAGATTTTGTTATATAAACATTGTGTTCATGTTATTAAATTCAAATGTATATGGTTTGTTTTATTTTCACCTTACATACCATTATTGAGCATTTGAGATCACCCTTTATATGTTTTTTCCCCAGGATATAATGAAACGTTTTAGGTAAGAAAATAAATATGGAAGACCTTTATGGGAGATGTTGAAGATCTTTCACCATGACTAGAAGATGATTTTCTGAGATTCCAAAGACACTAGACTATTACGGTCCTTGGGGGTCTTTTTTTGTTATGTATTAAGTATTCCAAAAAATAAATGTAATGTTTATGTTCTTCAATCAGGGATTTTTCAGCAGTTACCCATTCCCAAGGAGAAATGAAATGATGTCGCAATGGAATTCGTGACATGTTTTCCGAGGTCTCCTTGAGGGAATGACATAGTATGGGTGGTCATTGATAAACTCACAATGGTTTCTCACTTATTTCCAATCAAGGAGACCATCAGTGTTGATGAGTTGGATAGTTGAACATCAGAGGGATTGTATGTCTACATGGAGTTCAACACTCCATTTTTTTAGAATGGGATGCACATTTTAATTCTCAGTTCTTGGAGGGGCTTCGTAAATAATTGGGTACACATGTAATTTTGTGAACAACTTACCACCCCCAGACAGATGGGCAATCCATGTGTACAATTCAGGTTTTTGAAGACATGCTTCAGGCATGCATTCTGGATTTTGGAGGTTATTGGGAGAAGCACATACATATTGTTTAGTTTTTATAAAATAATATTTTTCAAGCAACTATTTATATAGAAACTTATGAGGATTTGTACGGTAGGTCATATGGATCACCCTTATGTTGGTAGGAGGTAGGAGATGCAGATTCGTTGGGAACTCATCCTGTCCAGGAGACCACAGAGTATATAGAGTCGATTTGGAAGAGGATGGCTACTGCACAGTCTCGTCAGAAGTCTTACACTGATATGCGGAGACGACCTCTAGAGTTCGAGGTCGGGGATTAGGTTTTTCTATGTGTCTCACCGAGTTCGGAGCATAGAATAATCATGAGATAGGGTAAACATTCACCGAGGTATGTCCGGCCATTTGAGGTGTTGGGGAGAGTTGGGCCGATTGCCTATCGGTTGCAGTTACCTCAGAGGTATCGGGCTATGCACGACGTCTTCCCCATTTCTCTACTTCAACATTACTTTTCAGGCTCGTCTCTTATTTTCAACCATTAGGAGGTTGATTTGTAAGTGAACGTGTCTTTCGAGTAGCATCATATTCGGATTTTCGATCGTAGTACAATGGTTCTTCATGGCTAGTCTATTCCTTTGGTACGAGTGCTATGATAGCACAGAAGAGTACATTATGAGACATGGGAGAGGATCGCTGATTTTCGAGCATAGTGGATGGAGCAGTTTGGGGTTTCTTCTTCTACGCCGCCATTCTAGAGAAATTCAGGGACAATTTTCATTATGGGGGAGGTTTGTAAGAACCCATATCTTCATTTCAGATATTTTTCCCTTTTCTTGTCATTTTTCATAAATGGTGTTTTTTTGGGAATTTTAAAAGTACACGCCATGTAGCGGACATGCACAAGGCCATGTGGGGGTGACCTAGAGGTCGCTTAATGAATAGTACAAAAACTTCATGTACCAGCTATGTACTCCAGATGTACCTTCGGTGTATTTTTTTATTAAATGTACGGGGGTCGCGTCTAATTTTTGAAATTTCTGCTTCTAGGATTCTTTCAACCGAGAGCTCCCATATAGTCATGATCATCCTTCGATCCCCTGACCAGGAATCCGATATCTGATTTGACTACCATCGATTGTGTTGGGATAGCCTTAGTAAGCTCTCCATTCTGCTTGATCTTCGTTTCATGATTTCACTTCTTTTTTTATGTTATCGTGGGTTGAACGTTTTAGAGGATTTTTAGATCTACTATGATCTAGGTCGATCCAAATGAAAAATGATGTGTATATCAATCTCCCAGCACCGAGGGAGGTGGTTTGTACCTTTCAGTTGAATTTCATTGAGTTATATGTGTAATTTTGACCAATACCCTTAATCGGGGTATTGTGCATTTTCCATTTTACCCCTGTTAATTTTCTTCAATGCTTGTATGCTTTAGTAGATGTTATTTGGATATTAATAGGTTTGATTTCCATGTTTTGGATGTGTTTTCCGATGCTTGTTCTGTTTATGACTATTTGGTCCTTCTTAGCCTTTTTTGGCCGCCTTGCCTATTTTCCCATAACTAGTGTTGTAGGGTGGCTTGTTTGTTTTCTAACATGGTTGATATGATGTAGACTGACTATCCATGTAGTTCTTGTTGGTAACTTTGGTTGTATTTAATTTCTATGCTTGTTTACATACATAAGGCTGTGAGAATTTGGTGTAGTATACTATAAGGGGAAATGGCCGAGTGAGCTTCCATAGAAAGTCTTTGAGCACTTAAGTCTATAAAGGGAATTGGCCAATTGAGCATCCTCAGAGAGCCTTTGAACTATTTAAGACTATGAGGGGAATTGACCGAGTGAGATTCCTTTGAGATTCTTTGACCACTTGGGGCTATATGAGGAATTGATCGTGTGAGCTTCATTAGATATTCCTTATCTACCTTACACTATAAGGGAAATTGATCATGTGAGTTTCCTTAGAGAGTCTTGAATCACATTTGACTATAAGGGGATTTGACGGTGATTTCTTCCTCAGTGATTCATTATATATTCTTATGACTAAACTAGAGGGCATAGGTTGCGTGTACTTCCCAGAGGGTTACCTTGCTTTATTAGCTACTTATTTGATATGTGGAAGTATTTATTGCTGAGTAAATTTTTTACTGCATATATTCTTATTACCTTCCATATATATTAACTGTCTATTAGGAATAGATCATCGAGTGTTTGCCTACTAGATTTAGTCTCACACCTTGTTTGGGTCATGCTTTTGGGCCCAAACTGATTATATTGCTTGGGGTATAGATAAGGGAATGAACCCTTCTACATTAGCTACATGACTTGCTGAGGAGCTGGAGAGCATGGGACCAAGCATAGGCTTGCGATGTTGAGGAGATGATTATATGGTTTCTTTTATAAATTGGTTTAGTACTGTTTTTATTCAATCATTGTGACTGTTTGGCTGCTTTCCTAGACATATGAATCATGCATCATTATATATATGTTCCAGCTGTTTATTTATTCCAATTCTCTAATATTCACTTTTTTATGGATTATTATTGTTTCCCAATTTCTATTATTTTCTTCCATGTTGTTACTCTTCCAATGAGGGCATAGTTACCCCACAATCACACATAGGGCCCTCGGTCGTATTCTGTAGCCTCTGGTGTTTGGGGAATTGCGCTTCAGGCCAAGTTACAAACTGGGTATGGGGCGCCTCTAGGTGACTTCTGGAATTGGGATGTTACACCTTAGTTCTATACAAATAGTGGGAATAGCTACCCCAATACCAACATTTTTTGGAAAACCTTGTGTATATGTCATTCCCATGAATTATTTTTTCACTTGGATATAATGTTGACCTATACCCATATTTTTTTCAAAACTCTGGGTATATATTTATTTAATAGTAGTGTCTCCCTTTTTTTTACAATCATAAAATAACATATTAACAATAAATAATATCATAATTATGATAATATTTTACTTTCGATATATGACTCTAATATAATGGTTTTTAGTTTCTTCTAATCTTATTTTGAAGCTACAATGTACTCAATATTTATAGTTATGGATACCGATGGATTGAATGATCCTGGATTCAACTTTACATTATCTAAATTTAATAATTGATCACATGGATATAAGGAAGACTTGTTTGTGTCATCTAAAAACTAGAATCCTATGTTCTCTACATACTAGGTATATATGTTTTTTACTTTATGAAGTATAATCAAATTGTTCTTACTACTTCACTTGCAGTTCTATGGGATATAACTGATATTTTAATAATATAATATTTATATTTGAAATATAATTTATTATTATATATCATGGAATATTGAATTGATTCATCACTGAATAATATATACTTCAATTCAACATGCTAGTCTCCTCCCATCTCTCGAACATGTCAACGTAGAAATATTATTACATGTGACACTAGAGACAATTCATCCCTACAATTGTTCTGACTTGTATTTTTCAATAAAATGTGACTATATAACGATTGACTAGGTCCAAGAAACCTTTATATATAAATCATTAGATCAGGTACCATATAATATATGTTTATAAATTAAGTCAATCAATCGAGAATATATTTTATTATCGTCTTCATTAACTGTTAGACCATTTTCTAATATCCATATATTGTTGAAGATATTTTATTAAGAAAAAACTGAACTCTCACTAACCTTTTGTAGACACATTGTGACGATTCATTCCAAATTAATGTTTTGACATCATGTATTTTACATTAATCGTGAACTATATTTCAGTAACTCGCAACACTTATAGGAATCCATTGGTTTCACCATCCCTTTCTGGTTATGTTATATAGACACCATTCTTGAATGTTTTTATTAACAAACAATTTCCAATTAAAATGATCATATATATAATATATGACATGTAAATTTATAATTTATTTACGTATAATCAATTTGTATAACTAATCTACCATTATTGGTATCGTACATCTACCATCCATGTATTTAATACCTAATAGAATATTTTAAATAATAAGACAATTTCCCTTTAATACATGGAATCCATAATTGAATTATAATTGTCCTTCTCTAAATTAACTACTTTCCATATTATTGTTACTTATAGGAATTGATATTATTTACTAAAAAAATTCTTCACTAGTAGTGGTAAATTCAATACTATCACTATGGTTATAACTTTACTACACAATATGTGTATCTATAATATTGTTTTTCCACAAGCACATGTGGAACTAGTGCGTATTCCAACAACATGTTCATCTCTGGAATCAACAAGACCCAAGTCAATCAATCTACCACTATCGCTAATAGAGATGTTCATCCTTATATAAATGTATTTATCACTTGACTAACACTATTTATTCTTAGGGATTTATGTAGTATCATTATAAAAATTGTGGATAATTCATAAGATGAAAATTGTGTTTATCTTTATGTGTGCTTCTTATATCCTAATATACTAATTGTATATAAACTCATTTTCGGTTAAGTAATGTATTTCCATCATAAAATGACTCATATGATATCCATTTTTAATTTTATTTGGAATGTCATTATGTGATATAACAATATTTGTACGCACATCATGAAATATAATGTAATTTTATTCAAGTTGAAACCATGATACTCCATACATCATAACATTGATATGTAATATGTGTGTTCAAGAATTACTTTGAGCTATATTTTATTGATCAATATCACTATGTACGAAGACATCATCGATCATCCTCATCAACATCAATATCATGATATAGATATGATAATGTGCATTTAAGAATGAGTCCATGCTACATCATATTGATCGATGATTTCTTAGTCCGAATATAATTCAGAATTCCATTCCAAAGAAACATATTTTATCTGACTATTGAATTCTCATTCCTTAATTACATGATATATAATGATTTAGGTTTTTCACTATCTTTCCCTTGGAATAGTCCATTCCTGAATTTTGAACTAATTCAAAATTCTTAAGGGTTACATCTATATCTAAATTTTATTTTGTAAATAACTATGTATATACGTCTATAAAACCAGGAGTCTTTATCATAGAAAAATTCTAAACACCAATGGGGTACATACTAGATGACTACTTTAGTTTTTCTTGAAAAGATTTTATCCTTCCTCAAATGTGTAAATAGGCCTTTCATTTTTATAATCATCTAGTATTTATTATGATTCATTTGTCACAAAAATATTTGTTGAATATTAATGAGAAAAAAAATATTCATGAACCTGGAATAATCTCTTTCTATGACCAAAGTGTAGATGAGATAAATTTTTTGTTCCGAATGTTTTATATATTTACAAGAATAATTTACAATGAAATATAGAGTTATGTAATTCTCACTATTGACTTAGGAATCTCCCTTTCCTAGATTTCTAGAGAACACAACTTCCTCCTATTAACATTTATATTATTAAATTGTTAAAATATTTAAATAAAAATAAAATAAACGAATATTTTACATAATAACCAAGAATTATTGACATTATATTACATTTATGTTATGAATACAATGGAATAATAATAGATAAAATGAATCATTAAATATATTTATTGTTATTAATGTTCCTCATATTTATTTCATGATATTCAAAGAAAAAACCTCCATTTTTAATCCATCCTCATAACATTTAATGAAATTTTGAATTTTCATTTTGTTTTGTACATTATATTGGCCTTTTCCCTATTCCATTAAATTTATTCTCTAAAATAACTAAAGATTAATTTTCCTTAAAATTCTTATTTACTTATTGATCCTTACCTAAATTGGAAAAGATGTATTTTACTTAATACTGTTCATTTATAAACATAAAATGACACTGATGTAAATGGGTGAAAACGATCTGAGAAAGGTTTCCATTTAAGGATCATGATCATCCTTTGAATTTACACATGTCCAGTGTAATCACCACTTTATTCATATCCATCTTCACTTTCTCCTCATAGACTTCTCAGAAAAGAGAATACATGTTATATCATCTATATCTTGATTTAGTGACCATAACTTGTTCTGGATGTCGATGATTTCATAATGTCATAACTTTAATACACTACATACATGAATCTTATCTAAGAAATTTTACACCATATCTTCTTGAAGTAGCTTTACAGGTTTTTGGGACACAAGAACCATTAATTTCTAATATAATAGTATTTTTAGAAAGATCCTATACTACTGTTAGATACTCATAAAAATGAGGTGATT
Organism: Viscum album; assembly: GCA_963277665.1. NCBI lineage: Eukaryota > Viridiplantae > Streptophyta > Magnoliopsida > Santalales > Viscaceae > Viscum > Viscum album. The sequence goes on along the minus strand of OY728166.1, from coordinate 374,846,474 downwards.
TAATTTTTATATTATTTATAAAGTATTCATTGTTGTATGAATATCCATTTTATACAAAACAAATCTAGTAGATTAATATTTTTTATCTTGATTACTCATGTCAACATTATTGAACATATCATTAAATCCCTCTGAGTATTTTATCTAGTTCTAGGAACCCTATTTACTAGAATCAGAATTGTATATCACATGGGTATTCTAATGGAAATGATATATATACCTCACCCTAGAGTCTACTATATTAGGCTACACCATTACTTCTGGGGTTAATGGTAGGAGTTTAGATAACCAAAAACATCAATTCATGGTTCCATGATCTTTTTAGTGAAGTAAGAACTTTAAAAATCACAACATTATTTACACAATGAATTCCTCTAAAATGATTGAATGTTGTATCTGGAAAATATTTACTAACACTTTAATTAAGTAAACCCAATAATCCCATAAAAACACCCTGGTAGTTAGAGGCATCATAAACATTGGCTGATGAGCACCCAAAACACTTTATTTTGTTTCAAAAAATTGAATGATGGATGGTAGTTACAACATAACATTTCATTGAGTATTTTTATTATTTTTAGGTGAAAAAAGATATAATTTTCCATTTTATAATAACATACTATTTGATTTCACTCACAACTGACCATGTAATGAATATAAAATATTAATCATGTCACATAATAGTTTTACCAATGTATTCTTGTTTAATATTCTATGTATATGTACATAATCTACACATAAGAAATTAATTATCCCTGAATAAAATAAAATTATGATGTGATCATGAGATGATACTAATAGTTGATCCACTGAGTGATTAATGTATTAATCTAGGCCCTATGGTCAATAACTTTAATTGTGTCACTTGGTACACAAGTTGTAGTGTATGTCCATCCAATGCATCATACTCCAATTTACTCTATCGACATAGCTCAGTATAATGAGTGTCAATTATTATCATCATCATTATAAAAAAAATACTCATACGTATGTGAGGAGGTAAAGGGAGTATAAAATGCATGTTGTAAAAATAGTTACGCATGCCCTTATATATTTAATGACTCATAGATGACATGATACTGTCTATTTATTAGTATACATGTTAAAAATAACAATTGAAATTAATAATTAATTGAATAATAATCATCTAGACATACCTTGGTCGGTTTAAGGAGCATGACCAGTCGATACACATTAAATTCATATATATAAATTAAAATCATAATTGAAATTAAACTTGTATCATATTATAATCGAGGGAAATTTATTGAATTAAAAATTAATTGTGATTTAAATTAAATATTTATGTCATTAAAATATTATTTTCCAGGTATTTACATTAATACATGTAAATATATTTAATTAATAAATTCAATTGAAAGTACCTGGTGAACTGTGGAAGCAAAAAAAATGGTATTTGAAAAATTTTCCACCGAATATTGACCTGAACTCATCATTGTGGGAAAAACCCTTCTCGATTACCTCCATATGATCGACAGTGAGAAATTTGAAGAAGAAAATAATAAACCAAAAATACTTGGTTTGATCAGAAGACATTGTCAGTGTCATCTATTCTTATATGATAGTTGCTCGAATAATGCGATGTTGAATTCTCATATATGGTCGACACATTATTTTAAATCCTATAGAAACATCGATACTCGGATTCAGGGTGCTATAACACTATTCCTATGACTCCATTGATATCCCAATGATCTTCTCTACTTTATTCCCTTGATTTGTGAAGAAACATTATGATTGAGCACTTGAAACCAGAGAATCTCTCTCAATGATGTGTGATAGTGAGAAGAGAATGAATGTACCACCGTGGAGGAGTGAATAGTTATTTTCATAAGAGATATGTTATTTATTTACTGTGAATCAATAAATACTTGAGATAAACTCTTGATTCATGAATAATTATTTCCAACTAAATAAATGAAATAATGTGTATATTGTATCGATTAATAAATATCATTTATATTTTTATCACATTCTTGTAATATAATAATGATATTAAATGATAAAACCCAATCCATTAACTCAACTCATCATTCAAAAAAATATTTAATGAACCTTGAATATTTTAAATTAATATTTGTTCAAATAATATGTTCAATAATAAATAAATTCAATACCAGTTATTCATGACTTCTGAAAATGAATTTATTTATTCCATTGGTGATCATATTTAATTTGAAAAAACCAACACCCCAGTGGTGGGGCCAAAATTATTTTATATACCTAATTAACTAAATAGAGAAGATATATTAACAAGATATTATAAGGTCCCCTTTAGAAAATTATCACTATATCATTGAATAGAATCCAAAGGCCAAGAGTGGCATCTAGAAACCCTTTAGGGCCCCAAAAATCTATGGATATTCATATCAAGGAAAACCAACCAATGAAGACACATTGTGTAATATAATCTCTTTCAGTTTAAATATCTCATATTGTAGGACACAAACACATGTCATTTTCTTTTCACCCTTTATTATTTACTAATATAACTCAATGGATTTACCCTTGACTACAATGTTCCTGATTTTATAAAGGAACTACCGTCCTAATCATTGAGTCTAGAGATATATTAATTAATTATACTTGAAGTGACATATCCATTCATGACCATTCAACCAATGCCATACCACCAATGGTGCACCCAACACAGGGCACCTCACTACGATTTCATTATAATGGGTTTTCCATGCATCATGGTAAGAGATCAAATGGAAAACCTTTGTAATTATAAAAATATTGGAGAACATTACAGATGTTTTTATATAGAAACAATAATGACACTAGAAACATGTGGTTTTCTTATTGGTGGGTTGATCCTCATGATCTCAGAATCCAATATCACCAAGTGTGAAATTCATGAGAAAAGGTACCAATGATTATGTACCCCTAGCATCTAAAAGTAGAAAATATATTGGTTCCAGTCAATAATATGTACCTAACCAATATGAAATAAATTTTTTATTAATTTCATAGTATCTCGAGTTTCACGAACCATCCCCCAGGGGCCATTCTGTGACTACTCCAAGACCGCCTCCCAAATTCGTGGGGATTGTGCCCATAAGTAAAGGAGATAACCTACAAGTGGGAGTCATTTGTAGAGTACTTGTACACATGCACACCAACAACACCAATCAACAAATATGAAAAGGAAAACTTTAATGAAACTAAGGTAACCACATAGAGTATTAAGTACAAGCTGAAAAAGGGTCAAGAATAACATCCCACCAATGAAAACTAAAAACTATAACGTATAAATGCCTATGAAAATTCTTTTGATAGAAAATCCAAGCAAAAGGGTAGGTGTCGAATAGGTTCCAGAGCTGTTGGTGTACTCCATGCATGTCTGGTCTCATTATGCGCCTCCTGGTCATGGACCACCATGGTGTTTGTCCAAGCATTGATCATCTGAAAAATACATGACACATTTGGGATAATCCTAGAAGGGGTGAGTAACTCATTACTCAGTAAGGTCCACATACCACAAATATTTTCCACATTGGAAATGTGCAGACTAATCATTGGACATATCACAAAGTTATAACCTAAATAATGGAAATCAGTATTATCAGTTGTAAAGATGAAGAATTTTTAATTCTTAGGGACTTATCCCCCAATGAGTAACTTAATTATATTAGGCAATTTAGGTCTGACCTTCTACTAAGAAACTAAGTCCCACTCCGCTACTGATTCATCAGCTCGGATAGGTCTGCACAACTACTCGTCTTCTGAGCCACACAAGTGTGCACAACTGCTCATCTTCTTTGCCATACGGGTCCTCACATCTTCTCTTTTTATAGGTTAACAGTTCTTCATTGTTTCTCACCTATCGAGTCACATAGGTCCTCACAGATACTCATTTGTCGAGCCACACAGGTCCAGTGGGCACTCCCTTCTCGTCATAGGTGGCCACATGACACTCTCTCGTAGTGAGATTGATTTTGATAGAATATTATCCTCAAGACATTAATCATATCTAAGCCTCCCATGAAACTCACATGTATTATTTTAAAATAAATAACTCATTGTAGTGGTCACAACTTCACAAACGGATCATCAAACAGACATAAAATTTACAGGTTAGAACCATTTTAGTGAGAAGGATCCGAGGGGGTCGGGGCCAGTCCAACCTGAACTATGTCTTACCCGACCCAGATCTGACCCAGTTCGGCTTCATCTCGGACTAGCTGGAAACAGGTCTGGCCCACTGGGGAAGCCCGCTTATTACAAGGCTCAATTTGAGTGGGATGATAGGCTTCGATAAGATGCTACCGATGTGCCGCGTCCCCGCTCCACCATATAGGTGGCCACCATCGTGGTCTTGAGGACCATGGCCTTCCAGTCATGTGATGTGGAATAGTCGATTCAACCACATTAGCTGCATCTGGCCCACGGTGGGCAGTATTATCCACTGCCAATATGATGTCTCTACATCGGCACGACCCGCAGGCCGTGGGCTCCTGTCTGGCGGTGTGCTGCTGGCATGCACTGGCTCCTGCATGTGGACGTTGTCACATAATGCTGCTCCAGAGATCTGTGTTTTGGGATAATGGAACATATAAACAGGTGAATAATGATCCATTTATCATAACCCCATGAATATCATATATAAAAATATATAAAATGAAGGATAAAAGAAATATAAATGTTTAGGAATGAACCTACACCACTGTCTATTGTGACATCGATTCACTCCCTTTAAAAGGTTCAAATCAAGAAAATAAAAAACTGGAATTAATCCCCAAAAATCAAACTTGATAAAGACCATCCTAAAAGAACGATGACTTGAGGGTTGACATGTTCATGGGATGTCTTGAATTCATCATTTTGTTAAAGAAAGGGGAGAACAAAATCAATAAAAACCCCTACTTGATTGGTGGATGGTTCATTGGTGATTGTCGGTGTCGCAGTGTTCATCCCTCGTCAATCAATCATTGGCAGTCATTCGTTGGTCTCCGTTCTATAACCCTAAATCACTAAGGGGTCAAAATGTTTTTCTAACATGGACACGATTGATCATGGTCAATCCATTAAAGATAGAAAACATGTTCTCTTTTGTTGCAATGTAGCGTCGTTACACAGTTTCATTTATGAAATATAATTTTGGTTAAGTTGTTTTTCAATTTCGTTATGTTGCAACAAATTTAAAATTAAAAATAAAATAAACATTATGTTTATTTTATATTCCCTTAAGATATACTTTTATAAATTTTTTTTAATAAATTCTGAAAACTATCTTATTTCCTCGACCCACATCGGTCAAGATTAAGTACATTCAAATGTAAAGACGATGTTTCAGATGCAACTGCGATTTCATAATTTTAATCCGGGAAACTGTTTATAAGATTACCAAATATCTCATAGGTGTTATTTTTAAATAAACTAAATAAAAGTTCAACCAATTGTTCTGGGTTCAATAGGACAAGTAATCACGTGTCTTTTGATATAATGATCCTGAAATAATCTAATATAATTTTTTAAAAAAATACATGGAGTTTATGGAAATTACATCTAGGATCTCAATATAGACTAGAATATTCTTTAATCATTTTATATGATAATTAATATTTGTACATTACCATCTAAATATTGGACCAATGAATTTCTACATTGTAATGGTAAGTATCTATCATTTAAATCTTACTATACACATGATTTACTTATAAAAAATACCATATTGTTGGGTCTGGGGAAGAAACTATTACATCACATTTGGAAAAATTTGTAAATAATTCCAAGACTTGTATTAATTCAAGAAAATATTCCTTTTCAATTAGTTCAAACATTGACTCTAAAGTTTAAATGAAAATTGTTCATAATATATTACCTACATATAATAATATTGAAAAAATGGGACATGTGAAAGGTATTTTCAATACTTTATCATCATTATCCATTTATAACATCTTAAACAAATTTACTTATCAAACTAATCCCAATAAATGTAATGGTTTCTAAAATATCAAATATATATATGGACTCATACCAAAAAGAGATCCTTGGTAGGGTTCCGTCATCCATCAAGGTCGATGAGTATCATAGGAGGTCCAAGTAGTATATCTAATACCTAAGTTAATATATTTCATATGTAAAAAAGAAAGGAACATAGATATCCAGATTGTGACACAATAGAAAAATTTATAAATGGGTAAGAATTTAAGGGAAATTGTATAGACCACCTTCAATAAGAATTTAGAGGAACAATTATGTAGTATTAGATTCAAATTCATGGTAGGAAAGATGAAATAAGTGATGTAAAAAATCTGAAAATTTGGAATATTATCTCATGCAGAAATAACACCAAATATGGTGAGATGAACCAAGAGGGGATGAAAATAGATTCAAGGACATATCGTTATCACAACAACGTGAATATCAGGGATGGAATTAGAGTTTGGATAACGTAGTTGTATTAAATCCTAGGTTAAAATAAAGGGATATCCTTTCAATGGTGGGAGGTTTTTATGTATTGAGAATTATGAAAAAGGGGGATAAAAGATATAAATTTGTGTTGGATATGTTTAATTTTATCCATTTCAAAGGAGGTTTAATATTTGGACCAATGGTTCGACAAACTCTTTTTCCAAACATGTAGTTTAACTATCTATGTGGAACTAAGAGTGTAGGATAGGCAAATGGTTTGGCCCAATCATGCAACGTCATTTTATCTTTACATAGTTTTTTGAAGCCATCTTGAATGACCATGCGGAAACATGTTTAGAGTTAAAACCAACTGATCTCCATTACATATGTCTCGAACGATTAATCTGTATGGTTAGTACTAAATGGAATATATCTATGAACCTCATAATGACTCTCCATAAACAAGAGATTTAGGCTCAAAACATGCCATGAATGCTACCAAACACATCCTCAAATTTCTATTCACTTCAACTTGAAGAAAAAAAAGTGATTTATACTAGAAAATTAAAGGGTTCATTACAAAATAGATATGCTCAGATCATACATTATACATTTTCTCCAATATATAAATGACCCATTTAAGAACCACTGATATTGATAATAAATATATTTCCATATATGTTAAGTCACATTGATCATGATAACACTTCCACAAAAATATTAAAAAATATTATTTTAATTCTGAATTATGTATGCCACCTTCAACATAGTAAAATTAATATGATTGATTCATACATGAATATTCATTAACAAAATCTAATTTAATTTAATTCTTAAATAATACATGTACATGTCAAAAAAAATCTCAAGTACATCCCTCTACTTGTATGAAATTTTCTAGGAATCCCAAAACATATTTTCATAATATTAATGTTCTAATAACATCAAAACATATAGATTTTTATAATACCCATATAATTTCCAATAAATTTTTTCATACCAATTACAAACACTAAGACATCATCTTTAATGAATTTTAGGGAATTTCCCATGTTCCAATTGCATCCTATAAACCACCACACACTCCCGTACTCCATGCAATAAATTTTCACTCTAAAATAAGAAACTTGAAAATGGGGGGGGGGGATAAAATGTATTCAATAAGAGTATATAATACCTTTATTTTTACATATATGATTATTAATAATCTATAAGTGATAAATAATATAATATGTTTAAATTTTTGGAGTAAATATATGAGTTATGGAAGAATATGATTTGTAATTTCACAATCCACAATGCATAACACTCAAAATGTCATATTTGATGATAAGATAAGAAAATAATTAAAAATAACTCGAAAATATATCATAAATAGGGGAAAAATACACTCTCATGCAGTTAAAACAATTATATATTTCTTCTTCTCTAGATAGTAAATATGTTAAATCATTATTACAGTGTTCAATTGTAATTGTATTGTGGTTACCAAAACCAATCCATTATTTTTCTTAGTTACATAAGTAAGATTCAAATATAGGTTCTACTGGGGTTCTTGTAAATTCCTAATAGTTTGGCCACAAATAAAATCTACATTCTACTCAATTAAAAAATGTTCAATAAGAATATTGATCCTTTTTATATATTGTTTTTCATTAAAACCTAATTGAATTATAATGTATTATTAACCAATTTTTATACAATTCCCGAAGAACTATATTTATATTTAATACATTACTTAAAAATGAATTAAAATGATATGTTATTTTGAAAAATTCATCATATACAATTGTGTTTATGTCTAATAGAATTATTTTAATAGATCTACTATGTCTCTTCATTGAGTTCTAACTGTATCAATCGAAATAATATGTTCACCATGGAACTTCTACATCTACTTTTTTCCATCATTAGTTCTTTTATAATTATAAAAATTTATTCCCATAAATAATGTCCTTCCTTGTTGAATAAATCACCAATGAAATGATTTATCAATTTTTTATAATTTGGACAATGTGATGATTTCGTTCCTATATGGTTTATCATAAATTTCTAGGATCAATGTTGAAATATTATATGAACCCCAATGAAAATTATAAACATTCATTCAAAAAAGTTAATTAATCCCCTATATAATTTTTTGAAAATCGATATAACCAATTAAAAACATGACTTTAAACATTTTGATTATTCCACCAAGTTAAGTGTTCAGTATTGAGACCTATATCAATCATATAGATATCACTAGAAAATGAGTCAAAGTCATATATATGCCTTATGGGTAATTAAATCATATTTTATTTTCATTGGGGGTCGAAATAATGTAAAAATTAACCAGAAAAAGAAGATAAACTCAAAATAAGGATACAATAATCTACCAAAGCAAACCCATTCCTCTAGATCAAACTGCTAATACATAACAGTGAATATGAACTCCCTATTTAGATTATAAAACAAAAAAAGATGAATTGATCCATTTAATATTAGAATAATAGAGACTAATATTCTATATATATTACCTAGATATCTAGGTTGATAAGGGAACCATGTATATTGTAACAGAAACCATGTCTATAAGAAAAGACTTTGAGAAACAACAAATTTTTTTGGGATAAAACACATCTATTTTTTAATCAAAATGGTAGCACATAATGATTATTATATTAAAATTTAAAGGGAACCAAATAAATTATACTCCATAAAAATACTAAAATATTATTTTATATTTATAGTTAGGACCTCAGAATCTTCCCCACATTAGACATGTACTGAAATAAATTATTCCCTAAATGTTCTAAAATATTTATACGGGGTGAGTTTTGATCCTAAATTATTATATACAAATACTGGGTCGTGTTTCGATTAAGTTTTTCTTTTTTCCCCTTTTAAAATCAATGAAATAAAAAAAATTTTGTTTCCCTATATAAATTAAAATGAGTTCATTGGAAAAAACTATAATGGATTATGTTTTTGTGGAAGTACTTTTATCATGGTCATGTATATTTTGAAACTTTCCCAACTTGGGTGAAAGATGGTTATATTAAAGAAGTGTTGAAGTGACTATGACATCTAATCGAGTTTTTGGAGAAAAAATATGTTTCATAAATAAATTTAGTTTTATATTTTTAAATCATAGATAAATGGTAATATTATTCAAAAAATAGTATTATACTCTCACTATAAAACACTATAGAAATCCCTTCATAGAGAATGTACACAATGTTTGGCCACTCTCTGGTAATGGTAGAACCCTTAGTGGTAAATCAAAAATATTAATTGAATGTGACTAGAAGTGATATATTTAACTAAGAGAGAAATGAATCTATTATGAAAATATAAATAACATCTCAATTATGGTAAAAAAAGATGCCATGATACAAATGAAATCAAGGATAATAAGAACTAGCCAAAACTGATGAGCTTTGCTGATAAGAAATGTTCATATTATAATCAAAAATGATAAAATATGGATAAAATAATTAATATTCATGAACCATAGAAGAAATATAATTTTTAAAGAGATAATTAACATATTTCATACACATATCATAACTACACTATTAAATATGACAAGGAAAAAAAACATGAACACCACTTTGTATTAATTGCTTTTCTAACAAAAAAGCTGCACCACCTTTCATTTATTGGATCTAATATGAAATGGGGTTGAGAGATATATATGAATCAACATATTATTAGATATAAAATATTAATGTGATTAAATATTGTAATATTATATTTATGTAATTACAAAAGAGAATTTACAATACCATTATGAATATCTTTATTTTTGAAATAGAGTGAGATACATGAAAGATGCAACCAAAGAATTTTATTTTAAGGGATAATTCCACATGTGAAAATCAATTACACACCTAAATGGGATTAAAATTTCTCATTTTAATTCTTAATAACCATATGAAAATGAAATAAAAAAAATCATTAGTTTTACTATAAATTCCCTAGTGTCTTTTATCTACAATGTAAACTCTTGCTAGAGAAGAAAGGACTCACATATTATTAACCTATTAATAATAGTAAAATGAATAAGAAAAATATTGAACAAACATGACAACAAGAGTTTGGAGAATTAATAAAAAATCATCAAAAATTTATATTTCATATAGAAGAAACAATTATATACCATAATGTGATGCATATGGTTTCAATGAAATTTGGGTCACAAGATCCCATATAGAGCCATTCAAAAGTGCTGAAAATAATGTGTGTATTATAAATTGAAATTATTTAAAATATCTCCTAAAACAATTTCAGAAACTTGATTACATTGACCATTGTAGATCAACACCACTTCTAGTCACAAAAACTAATATATCCCAGAATAAAGAGCCATTTCGACCATAAATAAAGATACCCTCATTATTTAAATTTACAGAACTCATAAAACACCTTTAATGATTGAGAAATTAGAATATATTGAGGTAGTCATATGAAACATATTGATTACATGTACCACTATTACACATACTTATAAACAAATGCATAACACATAAACCCTTCTATAATTATTTATCATATACAATTTCTAGTTCAGAAAGTGTAGGAGGATTCCATAGACATTATTCATCAATTTCAATGTAAATCTTTAAGAGATAATGTTACCTGGACGATGATCAACTGGGTAATGAAATTGACTCATTTTATTTTCATCAGGGACACAACTATGGTTGATGATTTGGGTAAGAATTTTATGTTTTAGATTTATTTTTTTTGTTGGGTCTCTATTTCCATTATCTTAGATAGGAAACATATTTTTATATCATGTTTCTAAAAGATTATTAAAAAGAATATGGGAGCTTAATTAAGGTTGGGTATATATTACATTGAAAAAAAGGATGGTAAAATAGAGAATCCTATTTTGATCATGGTGGATATTTTTTGTTCTTGTGACTTGGATTTTTTGGTGATCATGGTATAAAAATCTAGGATTGATTGAGTTTTCTTGTAATAATAGATACCTTTTAATGATCAAACTAGAACCCTTTTAGGCCTTGTATGGTTTCCAGTGTATATCAGATATTTATTGGGATGATTTATTTGTTGACTCACTTGTAGGATAATGTATTTTTAGTAGATTAAAATGAGGATCTAGGATATATTTCTATGTATTCATTATACATGGTTTCTAATGATATTTTATATCAATCATCAACTCCATAATTTGATGATATTAAATAGTGATTAGTCTTTCTTAAATTTCTATCCAATGCTTTATCATCATCATATTTGGAAGTAGGAAATTCTATCTCTAATATATGTTGGAAAATATTTTTCCAGGAGCATATTTATCATGATTTTTATTTAGGGATCTTATGAATGAGTCAATAGTGATTTAGGATGCTTTCTATATATCTTTGATCAGAAAGTACCATCATGATCCCTATATTGTTATTTCATGGATAGATATTGATTGAAAAAGACTTGTTTTAGTTTTGTATCAACCAGCTACGATCTATTATTCCAAGGTGGAAGACTTCCTTGGGAATTATATTTGTATGTTCAGTGTTATATGGTGTCACAAATTAGTTTCTTGTGAGACATGGCAATGCGAAACCTCAGGGAAGGAGAAATTTCCTCACATATTTTTGGACAATCCTTTTCATACATGACATACTAGGGAAATGAAATTACTATGGTTAGGAGATCATTATGATAACTATTAATAGTATGATCTCATTTTAATTTTTCGGAGTTTTTTCATTCAGTTCCTGGAGAATTGGGAGAAATATATGTGTTTTTCTAGGGACTACAGAATGAATGATAAAAGATTTATCATAAGGAAGGATGATGCAAGGTGGAGTCTATGGATGAGTTGTAATGGGTTATTTGGTGGTTCATCTATTTTTTGTTGAGATTCTTTGTGGATCTAAGGGATTCTTCATAGTTGAGGATTTTTTGGAATGTTTTTGTCACTATGACATAGGGATCCTAGGGTGTAGGATTTTTCCATTCATCCATTCAAAAAAATGGTTAGGTTGTGGGGATGATGACTAATATATAAGGGCTTGGTGGAACGTTTTAATTTTAATTCAATTTTTCGGTTGGTTTTATTATTGATGGGTAGGTTGTGACATGGAACCTCAAGCCAAAGAGGTGGATTCATCATCGAGGAGAGCTACATTGTGGATGCTTTATTGACCAATTTTCAAAGTATCTAATGTTTGGAGGGTAGTTTTTCTATGGTGTGTCACCTAAATCATAGCCTTAACATAGGTAGAAATGATTAGGGTGAAATCTATAACACAATATCTAGAGGCTAGTTGGACCGAGGGAGATTATTACATGAACATGGAATCTATGTCATGGACAGTCATATTTTTCATATGTTATATAGTGTAGTGGTCTAGGATAAATAGTGGTCTTATGGTTTTTAGGAAGGATATATGTTCAAAAATACCCTTTAAACCTATCATTATTATTGAATAATTATCAATTATTAGGCTACCTAAGTGAATACCTAAGATGTATTTGGCCCTTTTTTCTAGATTTCAACCCTAGATGTAGGAGATCAATTATTGAGGATTTTAGGTGAGTTTCCCACTTAACATCCCTCAGTTTATACCCTTTATTAACCTAAGGATATATTTTATATATGGAGTGGTTGGGTTTGGTGATTCTTTAGTGAAAGAATGATGTGGGTTGTTGTGTACGAGGTCGATTAGGGAGTTTCCATTTCATCGCTTTCTTTGTGGATTCCATCCCAGTTGGTGTGTAACCTATGTTTGAGGTAGGTATTTCAATCTATATCCAATTTAATTGAAACAAAATATTCCTTATGTTTTAAAAAATATTTTTAAGGATTTTCTAATTTGAGTGTCTGGATGATGTTCTTAGGAAAAATCATTGTTCTTATGTTTTGTTAAAAGGAAATGGGTATTTTCAATTAATTTTGAAATATATTATGAAATATAATTTTACATCATATTTTTTATGAATAAAAATATTTTTGAAATTTTATTCAAATTGTGATTAACACATTCAAAATTATTGATTTATGCCTCACATGGGAGGCTTGGTTACATAATCTTATGTTTTTGTATTAGATTTTAATTATGTATACTGTTACATTTTTCACTCATGGTACATTAAGATGTTAAATAGGATAAGCATCATATAGAATTAATCTACACATTATAGGGGGTTCACTTATTGGATGTCCCTCTTTCCCATAGGCCTTTTGTTATAGGGATGTGATTTCTCATCAGTTATTTTTTTCACCGTGGTATAGGCGATGTAGCTAGCCTGAAATTTGTTACCCTTTGGGAGTTTGACATTTTTCATTCTCTTGTACTAATTTTATTTTAATATGAAATGTATTATGAATTTATAAATGTTTATTTAAATTATTATATAATGTTGTATTACTTGATTTTTTTCAAACTATGGAAATTGATAAAATTTTCTATATAATTTTGATTTATTTATATTTAACTATTTATCATGTCATGTTTTCCATAAATTTAGAATATCCAGATGATTACATTGAGATATGATACGGAACACCGAGGTGTTATCCTACTAATCATTTTATTCTTACACCTAAAAAATTTATTAGTGAATGTATAGACCATGGGTTATATTTTTATGTTAAAAAATTCATGGAACTAAAGTGAGTTGGCATGGTTTATTTTGGTTGGGTATGGGTTTTTGGTAATGATATGGTTGGGAATTTCCCAAATATCAAAACAGAGTAGTAATTTCATGTTCATTACACTTTTATTGGTTGTTGGAAGTGTAATGTAGGTTTTGACATTCTTTTTTTTGGTTATATTACTAACACATCATTTTTTTGGATATGGAATATGTCTATTTTCATTTTCATATACTGTTTCATTTCCATGTGTATAGACTACATGTATATTTTTTCAATATGGGAAATATTATTACCTATAGTTTTTTTATGCCCAGGGGATAGTCATCATCCCATAGGGATCGAGAAGTCCCTTTAGGTCACTATTGGATCAATTTTCTTAATAGTTTTATAAGGTATCTAAGTTGGATTTATTACATAGGAGATACCACACATATGGGTGCAAATTAGATTTGATAGAGGATGTGGTATGTGTTAAATAAATTCAGGATAGGAACAAAAATCATAATTTTTTAATAAATATGTTCCCAAAAAATATTGGTTACAATGTTAGCTTCCACATGCTGCCCAATGGAACACCTGTTCCATTACAACTTTTTATATACCATGTAGGTAACCAGTGTCCTCCCAATATGATCCTAGTTTCACAGAGTTATAAATTTTTTTTCACAAGTCTAGATGCATTTCTAATTACCCATGAATACTAGACACACATTAAAAAATTATATAATAAATACATAATAACATAAAAAAAATCCAAATTATAATGAAAAAAACCATGAACTAAAAAAAATGGATGCAACAAACCCATACTTAATCCACTTGAAATGCAATACTACATACTCAAATAACTATAGTAGAGACATATATTGTTACACCCTCCAACAAATCTATGTAATGACCCAAAAAATTCTAATATAAACTAAAATATTCATTTTCCCATTTAGGTCATTAGTGTTATATTTTATATACCTTACATCAGGTTGAACAGATATTCTCAAACAAATCTCTCAAAATTTGTTAAATAATAATGTCTTCTAAATTAGTAGTTTCAACTCAAATTTATTATATATATAATTCCCAAATTCCATTAATTACATTACATAGTGATATTTGACTCCACTTTTTGTAACACTATAAGAATTATCATTTATTGGACCCATGTTCACCTTATATAATACATCATATTATTCTATAAGGATTCGTTTCAAAAATATTATTTGTGGATTGTTTAATAAAATTTAAAATTTTCAGAATATGAATTTTAATAATAATTAGATTGATTGTAAGAACTCATGTTTTGAGACTATAAGACTTTTAAATTTTCTTAATGTTATTCTAGAGAATGGCGTTCAGACGGCGTGTGATTCGGAGCCCCATTGCAGCCGAAATTAAACTTTATGTGCGTTCACACTGGACACACCAAATAAATAGAATAAATCCTAAACGGTTGCTATGATGGGAAACCTGAGGACACCTTTGGGTCCGTAGAATGTTGTTTACCCTAGGTGGGGTGCGACTTTCGTGGGCATGACCCTTCTGTGGAAAACGCCACCAAGGGAATTTTTGTAATTTGGTAGCCCCGGACGTATACTTTGTAAATTATGAACGGAGGCTTTCATTAAAATTATGAGAGCCCCGTTCCACTCAGAACGTGTATTTTACCATAGGGGTGGCTTAACTCTGACCCCATTGAATGTTCATGTGCATGGCCAATGGGTGGGGGTTTTAGGGGTGTTCTATTTAAACACACCACCCCCACCCTCTTCTCCAACTTAGGTTTATCCTTGGCACAAGTTCCTCCCAACAAAGAAGATCCTCCTTCAAGCATCCCTCTCCCTCTCCAAGGTGGGAAGCGGCTCTGGAGGACCATTCGTGAATCTTCGTGCTATACCCAACAAGGTAGGAGGTTTCATTTTTCATTTTTGATTTTCACATCGTCCTTAAATTGGGTTTCTTGCGTTGAATTGCATTCCAATCATCAATCGAAGATAATAGATGCGTGGGGATAGATTCGAGTATTCAAATGCCATTTTTAAATTGACTGTTCGAGTCCCAGAGTGTCTGGGGTTACCCCGTGATGTTTTCCTGCCGTTTTCTCCTTTTTCCGATGGTTCTAGGGGAGATCTGGTGGTCGGTGTGGCGGTCTAGCAGGCTCCCAGTGGCGGAGGCAGTTTTTGTGATGGCGGCGGACCTAGGCTGCGTATCGGATGACCCAAGAGGTGTAGTGGAGGACCAAGGTGACGCGACGTACCCAGCGGCGGTGGGCGAGCTCTCTGATGCGTGTGCGGTGGGGGGTCGCGATGCATGACCCTATGGAGACCGAGACCCACATTTTTCGGGTCTCCACGCGGACTAGTGGTCGGCCACCAGGGCTGGTCGGTAGTGTGGCCCGGGGGTCCGCAGCCTGGCCGCGAGGTAGGGCCGTGGGCCGGCGCTGCGGACCGAGCCAAACCAGGCCGGGTGGACCGGCAAGACCGGGCCGGTCCACCCCAATGGGGTTCATCCCCCTGTTTTCCGACACCTTTAACATCCACAACGGGTTTCTAGTTTTCATGTTGTCTATGTAAATAGATTCCTATTAGCAAGAAGAAGATTATGAGATGGTCCTGGTAATTATAAATTATTGAGACGAGTGGTCGGTGGTGCAGCATGCTCATCATGTACTACGCCGGGATTCTTCCATCGGGTGGTGTGAACACAGCCAAAGTCTATTTAAGGAACTATCAGTGGTGTTGTGACCCTGGTGTCATGAAAAAGTGGTACATGGTGGTTTCAGACATTGAATCTAGAGATGAGGTCGGGACCCCACGGGACGTCTTTTAATCTGTGAGCAGCGTTTTGAATCTTTTTCATCAAACACCTGTTCAGGGCGAATGAGTAGTCGTTTTGGCATGTTCTTTCGAGAGCATCGCGATGACATAGTTTTCCAGACCACTTTCGAGACTGAGGTGTCAGCCTCACAAGACTCTGTATGGGTGTATAGAGGTCTGGAATAACATTTCCGTTGGAAGTTCGGTTCCAGCGAGTATGTAGTCCATCTCACGTGTTTTCAGAAATGATTACAGTGGAGTAATCATTTTGGGCATGGTGATCATTTTTCTAGATACCATTACATGTGGAAACATGAAAGGACATTGGTCGGAGGTTTCATTGATGCACTCCGAACCAATGCATGATTGCGATGTTAGTGACACCAAGTGATGGTGCAGGTAGCGCAGACTTATCAGACCAGTTCATGGTTTACCCTCCAATGGGGTTTGGTAGTGGGTTACCCACTAGTGTATCTGGTTTTACCTCCAGTGATACTGGGTAGTGGGTGACGTGTTGAATTTAGGGTTTACCCTTCAGTAGGGTAGGAAAGTGGGCCACCTGACGAACATTTTAGGGTTTACACACCAGCAAGGCTGGGCAATGGGTCACCCAATGACCATTTTAGGGTTTACCCTTTAGCAGGGCTAGGCAGTGGTTTACCCGACAAATTATTTTAGACTCATCCCCATACGACGAGTCTAGTTAGTGGCTTTACTCTGTGATTACTGGAGCGGGTCTTTTAGTAGTACGGCTTTACGATGAGGCAACATTGGTGTGCGTGGCTGTTGCGCATCAGTGATGGATATTCATAGAACTGTTGGATACTTTTCCTGGGCTTAGATTGGAGATAATGATCCCCTTACACACTTTTTTGGGTTTCATTTTGATCATATATATATATAAACCCTACCTTTCTCCCACTCATTGGGTATAGTTACTCTCCTTTTAGAGGGGAAAAGTCACGTGGTGTATGCCATGTGCTTTCCATGTCTATCTATTCTTGGTTGGGATGGGTCTACTTACATTGTTTTTTTGGGATGAGCTATATTATCTCTATTGTAATCTTACTTTTTATTGTCTATCGTCTGTCGTTTAGTGCCTCTTTTGTTTCTCTCGAGCTTTTGTGGAATCCTACTGAGTATCCTTATACTCACCCCTGCTTGGGCTTTCCCCACACTTGGCATGCCCTTGCAGAAGATGAACAGGTTGATAGAGACTACAGATGAGCATAGAGGACACAAGAGCTTGGGTTACACTCAGTGGACATAGTAGGCCCTTTAGGTGAGAGACTCACTAGCTGTTTACTTTCGTTTACCTATTGCCGAGTCGTGGCACATTTCTGGTTAGGCGTTTGTTTTTTCCTTTTTTCCATTGAGTATCTGTCTATACTTTTTATCACATTTCATTTCCAATTTAGAGGTCAATGCATGATTGTGGATGGGTAATAGTTGTTTGTCCATTGGATTCCTTTTTTACTCTGAACTTCTGCATTTAGTGGGTTGTGTGTGTGTGGGAAGGTAATTTGGCAAAGGCCTCCCCGAGTTTGTTATTCCTTCAGGGTTTGTCGCCAGCCCCGGGCCTGTGGAGGTAGGCTTCGGGTAGTTTCGGATCGAGACCTATAGGGTTGGGTCGTTCTAATGTGGTATCAAAGGTTGTTCATTCCTTGGGGCATTGTTCGATGTCCCTAAAAAGGAATTGGTTGGGATTTAGGGTAATGGTAACGATGTGTCTCAAGAGTGGATCTCATGACAGGGAGTCCAGGGATGGTAGTTGCGGCTGACGTATCCATTCACCAAGATGTTGATAACCTGCTTGTCGACTCAACACGCTGAGACACTTGTTTCAGGGAACTTTGGAACATGAAACTAGTAGGATTGAGTCTTGGACTATCCTTTTTTTTTCATATACCCTTTCTTATTACTGATGTGTATATATATTCTTATCTGATTGTGGTAAGCCTTGATAATTTTTAGGATTCCCCCATGACAGCAGCCATCCAGTTTAACCTCTTCAATTTGTGACGATTTCCTGCAGAGCGATGATGCATCGGTTCATGAAACCCCACATGATCCCCTTTCGCTTAGTGATTTAGAAGTGGACCCTCCACCTGGAGAGCGGCAGTTAGTTCCGACATCATAGGCCATGATTGAGCGTAGGCTGTGTGCGCTATGAGATTTTCAGCATCTGCGACCGTAGAAGTCCCATGGAGACCTGGATCCCTAGGTAGCACAATACTAGCTAGAGTTCGTGGATCGACTTTTCAGGTTGGTATGAACATGAGCAGACCAGATGGTAGACCTACATGCTAGTCTATTCCTTGGGATGGCTGGGCATTGGTGGGGGTTGGTTATGCGGACCCATGATGAGTTGTCTCTCATGTGGGATAGCTTCCAGCAGCTCCTCCGGGAGGAATACATCCCCTCTTGCTTACGCTCTGTTCGGATTTAGGAGCTTCTGGAGCTGAAGTAGGGTGGATGACAGTGGTGCAGTAATCGGCTCAGTTTACTGATCTGATAGGAAAATCGTAGGATATGATCCATTATAGTCACTTCCGGGGATGGAAGAGTGTGCATGGTCTTCGCATGGAGATCCGTTCTAGTGTAGTACCCCTATGCATCCAAACTTATGTCGGGGTGCTAGAGCGGGTGCTCATAATGGAGAGACTCTTGGCTAAGGGATGCCAGCAAACATGGCCTAGTAGTGGCCGCTTCATAGGAGATTCCTTGGTGACATGCAGGTGGAAGAGAGCAGAGCCTCGATCGAGGAGGAACTTCCATGAGAAGAATCAAGGGAAGGGCCATAAACCGCATTGGTTTCTTGGAGCACCAGGGAACCTAGGACAGAGTCGGTGCAATTTTTATGACGGATGGGGTCACCTAGCATTGGACTGCCCAACCAGGAATAACGAGCAGTCATGGCAGGAAGGGGGCGCACCACATCGGTAGTCACAGTGCCATTATAAGGGATCCCCTAGGCGAGGACAGGGTGGTCCTCACGGTGTTGGCGTAGGAAGAGTGGCATGACCTGGAGGTTCGAGGCAGTGCTTTGATGTCCTTCCACCGCCACCACAAGGTGGCCCACGCCAGGCTCAGGGAGCTAGCAGTAGGTGTCGTGGGAAGCTTTAGGCTATGGGTGTTCGTGACCCCCAAACACAAGAGATGGTTCAATGTACACTTTGTATTTACACTATACATGCTTTGATAATAGTATACATAAGTTCCAATCACCCGTTTAAATTGTTGTTGTTGGTACGGGTGTCAGAGCTTCCAGTATAGGTGGTTATAGATGCACATAGCCTCGAGTTTCTTTTAGGTAGTACCTCGTTAGTTATCTTTATCTACAAATAGTGTGATATATCGTTCGGAGGGGGGAGTATCACATGGGACCTGATCTTCATCATGAAAAAACATTATGATGTCATCCAGGGCATGGATTGACTTTCTATGGTGCATTCCCAGATTGACTGTCATCAAAGATGAGTTATAGGCGTGTTTTTATGGGGTGACGTTCACTACCCTTAGTGAACGATACCTCATGGTAGAGAAGATGGGTACTCTGAGCCGGAGACCCCGACATTTTTTGCACCAGTTGGCGAGCATAGATCTCGGAGCAGTAGACGCTACATGCACCTGCATCCCTACCGTTGTAGTTGACTACATGGATGCCTTTCCTGAGGAAGTCCTGAGACTACCTCTAAGGAAATAGATGGAGTTCTGTATTGAAATACAGCCAAGGACTACTTAGATATATTGTGCGGTTAATTGGAAGTGCACTCAATGAGCTTCGAGAGCTATGAATTTAACTGTAAAACCTTCATGAGAAGGGATTCATCGGGCCTAGGTTGTCCCCATGGGTTTCTCCAGTTTTGTTTTTGAAAAGGGATGATTGGAGTCTGCGGCTTTGTGTGGATTATCATTGACTGAATCACGACTTGATATAGAACAAGTACCCTTTGTCGAGGATCGACGACCTATTAAGCCATTTGATATGTGCTAAGTGGTTCTACAAGATTGATCTTCAATCCGGCTACCACCAGTTGTGGGTTTGTGAGGCTGACATCCCATGTTGGCTTTCCATTATCGATATGGGCATTACGAGTTTCTAGTGATGCCCTATGCCATAATGAATGACCCCACCACTTTCATGGATTTGATGAACTAGATATTCGAGTCGTACTTGGACCGGTTTGTGTTTGCCTTTATTTATGACATGATCATCTACTTTGTGAAGTATGAGGAGCATATAGAGAATTTTAGGATAGTCTTAGACTTACTTTGAGAGATCCAGATATATGGGAATCTCTCAAATTTTCAGTTCTGTATTCATGTGGTTCACTTTCTAGGGCATGTCATTATGGAGCAGAGATTGGCCATAGATCTCATAAAGATACAAGAATTTCTTTCTTGGGATCCACTCAAGAATGCGTTAGAGGTGTGGAGCTTCCTTGGATTGGGAGGGTACTACATGCTGTTTGTGGATGATTTCTCCAGGATTGGTGCCCCTTTGACAGCACTGACGTAGAAGGGATAACTGTTCACGTGGACTGATCAGTGCCAGAAGGCCTTCGAGGAGTTGAGATGGAGGTTGACTAGTGCTCCAGTGTTGAGGCTGCCAAAGGAGGGCATTGAGTTCGTAGTGTACTGTGATGCTTCAGGAACTGGGCTCAGGTGCGTGCTGATGTAGCAGCGGGTAGTGATTGCATATGGTTCGAGGGAGTTTAGCCCCATGAGCTGAATTATGTGACTCATGATTTAGAGATGGTAGCAGTAGTATTTACCATGAGGTTATGGAGACACGACCATCTGGGTGAGCGTTTTGTGGTCTACTCAAACCACCAGAGCCTCAAGTACATCTTCACTCAACGGGATTTCAGTATGAGGCAGAGGAAATGGCTGGAGTTTTGTAGTACTATGGTATCGAGAAAGTCTACATTCTAGTAAAGGGTAATTTAGTAGTAGATTATCTTAGCAGGAAGTCCCAGGCCCGGTTAGAGCAGGAAGCTTTAGAGCAGTTGGCTTCCCTTCGACTGACCTTGGTGGAACAGGAGGATACAACATTTCTGTAGTCAATGGTGTTGACTCATTAGCTTCATGAGCATGTGAGAGAGTCGTACATGGGGGATGTCGACTGCGAGGTACTGCGTGATCAGATATCCATGGAAGATGCAGCCGATGGGTATTCTAAAGGGAGGAATCACGAGATCATGTTCGAGGGGTAAGATGTAGTACCCATGGAGATGCGGGAGGAGGTGATGGGGTAGTTCCACAATTCTCCCTTGGCTATACATCCCGGTGTGGGGAATAGGTACAAAGACCTTCAGTGGCTGTTTTGGTTGTCCGACATGAAGCAGAGTGTAGCTGAGTTCATTTCTTGGTGTCATACCTGTTAGCAGGTGAAGGAAGAGAATTAGGTTCTCGTATGGTAGTTGCAACCCCATGATATTCCAGAGTGGAAGTGGGATGGAATATATATGGACTTCATCACAGGGCTCCTGCGCATAGAGAAGGGACAAAATTCCATTTGGGTGATTGTTGCCCGACTCACGAAGTTAGAGAACTTCATTTACATCAGGGAACAGAGCTCGGTTGAGTGTCTGGGCAGCTTTACGTTCGGTAGACTTTCCACCTTCCTGAAGTACCCTCGACTATCGTCTCTAACCGTAACACGCGGTTTACATCACGATTGTGGTGAGGCCCGCAAGAGGCACTCGGGACCCCGCTGCAGATGAGTACAACTTGTCATCCTAGATGTAAGTATAGACAGATTTCACTATCTAGGTGTTGTAGGATATGCTCAGGGCATGCATGTTAGATTTTGGCCTGATTTGGGAGGATCACCAACCCTTTGTGGAGTTCGCGTACAACAGCAGTTACCACTATACTATCGGCATGGAACCTTTTGAGGCCCTCTATGGGAGACCTTGACAGTCACCATTGTGCTTGATGGAAGTTGGGGAGACCTCCCTCATGGGCCCATAGGTGGTGCAGGAGATGATGGAGAAGGTGCAGGCCATTCGTGAGTGGATGATGACATCTCAGAGTAGACAGAAGTCCAATGAAGATCGTTGTCGCATGCCTTAGTAGTTCGAGCAGGGGGACCATGAATTTTTTAGGGTCTCCCCAATTCGTGGTACTCAGTGGTTCATCCAGGGAGGCATGCTGTCACAGAGATTCATCGGGCCCTTTGAGATTGTGCGCAGGGTCGGTGAGGTGGCCTACCGTCTTGCTCTACCCCAACAGCTTGAGATGGTGCATCATGTCTTCCATGTATCGCAGCTGAGGGTATACGTGCACAACCCCGTGAACGTTATCGAATGGGGGGAGATGGAAATTTTGGATGGAGCCAAATTTGCAGAGTACTTGGTTGCGATTGAGGACAAGAAGGAGCAGACACTACGTGGATGGACCATTCC
Source organism: Viscum album (assembly GCA_963277665.1). NCBI lineage: Eukaryota > Viridiplantae > Streptophyta > Magnoliopsida > Santalales > Viscaceae > Viscum > Viscum album. Next base: position 374,823,252 of record OY728166.1, on the reverse strand, counting down.
TTTTGTTAGTGTGCTTTGGCAGCATGTGAGAGTGCAGGAGAGCACCTGGGAATAGGAGAGCCAGATGTGGGCTCAGTATCCCTATTTGTTCATGTAGTTTTTTTTTCGGAGATTAAAAACATGAAGGATGTTATGATGTAAGAACACAGGTGTGGAGCCTGTACAACTTCAAAAAAAAATTAATGTTATTCCAGAGTAGGGCGTTCAGACGACGTGTGATTCAGAGCCTCAGTGAAGCCGAAATTAAACATTAAGTGTGTTGACAACAGAAATTCCAAATAAAATGAATAATTCATAAATAGTTTCTTGTATGGGAAAAATGAGGGCACCGATGAGTTCGGACTGTGCCGTTTACCCTAGGAGGGGTGAAACTTTCGTGGGAACAACCCTTCTGTGGAAAACACCACCAGGGGCGTTTTTGTAATTTGGCGGCCACTAACGTGTACTTTGTATCTTATTTACGGAGGCTCAAGTGAAAATTCCGAGACCACTATTGCACTCAGAATGTGGATTTTACCCTAGGGGTGGCTTCACCCCGACACCGCTGAATGTTCGGGTACGGGGCCTAGGGGAGGGGGGGGTTATGTGTTTTCTATTTAAACACACAACCCCCACCCCCTTCTCCCCCTAAGAATTTTTATTGGAACAAGTTCGTCCCAACAAGGTAGAACCTCCTTCAATATTCCCTCTCCCTCTCCAAGGCGGGAGTGGCTCTAGAAGACCATTTGTGAAGCTTCGGGCTACGCACAACAAGGTAGGAGGTTCCCTTTTTCATTTTTTATTTCCGCATCGTCCTTAAATTATGTTTCATTCATCTAATTGATGTCCAATAGTCAAGAGAAGACCATTGATGTGTGGGGATAGATCCAAGATTTTTTATGACCTTCTCAGATTGAATTTTCACGTCCTGGGGTGTTTGGGCTGACACTGGGATGTTTTCCGGCCGTTTTCTCCTCTTTGTGGCGGTTCTAGGGGTGATCCATTGGTCGACATGATGGTCCAGAGGGATCCTAAAAACAGTTGTGGTTTATGGGACGGCGGCACGGTGGATGAACCAGGCAGCGCGGTAGCGGACCCTGGTGGCATGGCGGACCCGGGCAGCGTGGGGCTCCGAGCGACAGCGGGCGAGCTCACTGGTGCATGCACGACGGCGGGTCGCGGCGCGTGACCCCATGGAGACCGAGAACCACATTTGGAGGGTCTACCTAAGGAATAGTGACCTACCACAATGGATGGTTAGCGATGTATACCGCGGGTCCACAGGCGGGATGCAAAACAAGGCCGCAGGCCGATGCGGTGGACCGGGCTTGCCCAGGCCCGGTGGACCGGCTGGACCAGGCTGGTCCAACCTTAAGGGGTTCATCCCCCAGTCTTTGGACACCAGTAACATCCACAACGTGTGTCAGTTTTTCATTCCTTCTATGGTAGTGAAATCATAGAATCGAGAAGAAGATTTTGAGATGGTCCCCGGTATCTTAAATTCCTTAGACGAGGGCTCGGTGTCGCGACACGCTTATTAGGTACTATGGATGGATTCTTCTTTTGGGTGTCAGGAACACATTCGGAGTCCGTTTAAGGCGTCCTTAGTGGAATTGTGACACTATCTTCAAGATGAAGTGTTATACGGTGGTTTCAGGCATAATAACCATAGTTGAGGCATGGGCCCCACAAGCTGTCATTTAAGCTGTGTGTAGCGTTTTTCCACATTTTCATCAGACGTCCGTTTGGGGAGAATGAGTAGTCATTTTTCCATGATTTTCAAAGAGCATCATGATGGCATAGTTTTAAGACCACTTATGGGACCGATGTGTGGACCCCAAGAGATGTTGTTTGTGCGTATAGCGGTGTGAAATAACTTTTTCGTTAGGGGTCTGTTTCGTGCAAGTAAGTAGTCTATCTCGTGTGTTTTTTCACATGGATTACAATGGTGTAATCTTTTGGGTGTGCAGATCCTCTTTAGAGATCACATTAAATGTGGAAACATGAAAGGATGTTGTTCGAAGGTTTCTCTGATGAACACTGATCCAAAGCATTATCGTGATGTTAGCGACACCCGGTGATGGTGCGGGCAGTGCAGAGTTATCAGACCAGTTTAGGGTCTACCCTACAGTTTGGCTGGGCAGTGGGATACACACCAGTGTATTAGGGTTTACACTCAAGTCAGGCTAGGTAGTGGGTTTCCCATTTACTTTAGGGTTTTTCCTCTAGATGGGTTGGGCAGTGGGTCACCCGAGGACCTTTTTAGGGTTTACCCTCCAGTAGGGTTGTGCAGTGGGTCACTCGATGACCTTTTTAGGGTTTACCCTACACCAGGGCTAGTTAGTGGATTACCCGATGACTTCTTTCAGACTCAGCCCCTTTCGATGAGGCTAGTTAGCAGCTTTGCTCCGTGATTACCATAGCGAGACTTTTGGTGGTACAACTCAGCGATTAGGCAGCTTTGGCGTGTTGCACTATTTGGCATCATTGATGGATATCCTTAGAACTATTGGAGACTTTTCATGGGCTAAACATGGAGATAGAGATCCCCTTACGCACTCGTTCGGGTTTCTTGTTGTGAATATATATATGTATATATAAATCCAACCTTTTTTACCAATCCCTGGGCCCAACTACTCTTTTTCTAGAAGGGGAGAAGACACATAGGGTATGCCACCTGCTTTCTGTGTCTATCTCCTCTTGGTGGGATGGGTCTACTTTCTTTCTTTTTCTGGGTTGATCTGCATTCTCTCTATTCTACTCTTACATTGTGCTATCTATAGTTTGTTGTTTAGTACCTCCTTTGTTGCTCCCTCAAGATCTTGGGGAATCTTACTGAGTATCCTTATTCTCACTCCCACTTGTGCTTTTCCCGCACTTGGTGTGCCCTTGCAGACAACATATAGGTTGGTCGAGCCAACAGAGGAGCGTAGAGGACACACAAGCATGGGTTATGCTCAGTGGACGTAATAGGACTTTTAGGTGAGAGACTCACCATCTATTTACTTTCGTTTACCTGTTGTCGGGTTGTGGCCTATTTCTGGTTGGGCGTGAGTTTTAATATTTTTTTTTTCAGTATCTTCCAGTACTTTTTAGCACTTTTCTTTTTCTTATTTAGTGGTTTATGCATGACTGTGGTTGGGTTATATTTGTTTGTCCTTCTTTTTTTTTACTATGCGCTTCTTCATTGTGTGGGTTTGGTGTGTGTACAGCAACTTAGGCAATAGCCTCCCAATGTTTTTTACGCCTTAGGTGCTTGTTGCCATCCCATGGCCTATAGAGGTGGGCTTGGGATAGTTGGGGATCGAGACCAGCAAGGTCGGGTCATGACATTGATGTTGACTGTAAATCTCAATATATTTATATATATTGTACTTAATCATATATTTTTAATATTTTAGAATTATATTTATTCTTTTGATACTAGATTGGATAGAAAATAGGTTGGTGGAAGTTTTTAAATTTCAACAATTTTTCTTCCGCTGAATGGTTTCATTGAGGAGCATTACATCATATTAGTTAATTGGTGATTCTTATGATTTTTGGTGATATAATTATATTTTAACGAAATATATTTTAATTAAAAATTTTAAAATGTAAATTTTTACCAGTAGAATATTAAAATATCATTAACATTAATTACAAATAAATTCATTGGATGGTATCGATAAAAGTGATTTATTTTCCTTAAATATTCTATATTAAATTTTTTTTAAAGGCTTTACAATATTAATAATTAATAGATCCTATTTTAAGGATTATCATATTCCATAAATGTTTTTTTCCATTTTCCATTCCTTATAATTTATATTCATTTTATAATTATATTAACAGACATTGGTATGAAAAAATAATGTGTTTCCACTTGGGGACTTTCCTCACATAGAGTAGGATTGTGAGGACATGTTGATTATTTTAGTAATAAAAAATCTCATATTATACAATATAATTATTATACATTTCAATATATCATACATAATATAAATTATATATAAATCATCAACCCGTCAAGTATTGTAGAATTAAAATTTTCCCCCATCTATCGAAAATTATTATGACTTATTAATATAAATATAATTTATTTTTATATAGAAAATAGGTAAATATAGTAATTATTAACCCAATGAAAATTTTCTCAAGAATATAAGTTGATATTTAAGAAATAATATAATTTTATTTTTCAATTTTTAATTATAATAAATTATATTATATTAGAATTTCTAAAATTGATAATAATGAAACTGAAGAAGATTTATATTCATTTAAATAGAATATTATATCTTAATTATAAAATAATTAATTGGTTATTTCCATAATTTATTATTATTTAATCTTTATTTACCATCATTACCTTCTTAAGATAACCTAATAAATTAATTATTTCACCTCATTTATTTTGGAAGTAGAAGTTGTTGATTTTTGAATATTATATTTTCTACTTTTTGAAATGGTGGATTTTCTGGGGTTATATAATTGACATGTAACATTTTAATATGAAACGAAATATATATAGATGTGTTGGATTTGTTTTTTGGAAAGACAATTATTATATACATTGATAGTTCTTAGGATGTGATTGTCTATAAAAATGTGATATCCCCCTAACCTATATCAAATTATATTAAAATTTATCAATATAAATTTCTCTATAATATCCTATCTAAAATCATTCGTGTTAAGATCATGAAATTTAAGTAATTTATTCATTCAAATAAACAATAATGATTTATTAATGTTTACATATCCTTGATTTCATTATGAGTGTAGTATAAATTGATAATCTATTTGATATCATAAGAGGAGGTGCTAGTTTCATCTTCATGTTATAGTTTGGTATACCCTTTAACATGATTATATGTGGTATCTTTTATGATACATTGTGTATTATTTACATGTCATTGAAATTTATCCTTTTTATTTGTAACATTTTATATTATACTTATTTAAATGGTTATCATTATTGTTTTATTAGAACCTATGAAGGGGTTTTCTAATAAATCTATCATTTTAAACTTCTATTCATTATGAGGTAAAGGCCCTTGCATAACAACCAAATAATCACGTCATTTTCAATAGACATTAAAATAATGAAATATGAAATTATTTTTTATTAATTTAGATAAATTAGACATAAAATATTTAATAATATATAATAATTCCTTTATTTTTCTATGGAAAAAAAATATAATATTTTATAAGAAATATAATTTTCTAGGATCCATTCATTACTAATCATAATAATGGAAATTTTATCTTCATTATCATTCAATCTCATTATCAAAAAATATTAAAATCATTATAGACCATATGATGAACATTTAAAGATCAATATGTTTTGATAAATAGGAGACATATTTGTACAAGAAATAATAGAAAATATATCAATAATAATGTGTTTTATATCAATAAAAAATGTGTCACACTGTTCTGATGAAATATCTATAACTAATTTTTAATCAATAATAAGTAGTTATACTCATGTAAAATGAATCCAAATATTTTTCATAATGAAAATTTTCTAGCTTATGACTACCTTCTAGAAACTCCACTATGAAATAAAAATACAAAAAAGGTACCATAAAATATAACCATACTAATATTTATAGAACAATGAATAATATGCACAAAAAATATATCATGTTGATGAAAAGTATAACTTCATACACACACAGAGAAGATATATTATTAAAAAAATTGTATTTGTATCACTATCCATATATCATGCTCCCCTCCTTGACCTCTGGTCCTCCATTTTTATCATTTAGGCTAACCCACTCCACTTCAAGTTTACATAGTCTCCCCACAATATCCCCCAACCTCCAACCTCCTTAATATCCAAGTTTATGTCTCTCGATATCCATCTACGTCTTCAAAAATTGTTTTACCCCACATTATTTTTTCAATCTTCTCATAACCTCCTCCACCCATTCCAATCAACTACTTCAGAGGAATAATTTTCACCTATTCCTCATGTATTATAATTCATATAGTACATTCGTTCGACCTCCACTATACCCCTCCCTATTTACACTCATTACCCTAGAAAGGCACATTTTATCCTTTTTCTATGCGTCACTCTCCATAGTCAAGCCATCCATACTATTGAACCCAACCTCCTTTCACTTATTTCATTCCCTTCCTTATTTAGAGATATGATTTATATTCTCCCATTACATGTTTGGAATATTAGAAATAGGCTGCATCATATTACTCATCATTTGGATCTACACCATCGGGCTCTTTTCTGGGAAAATACAACTCCCCTTAAAATGAACTTTTTTGGAACCACCATATATTCATTGGAGAAATATGAAAATCTAGTGGTGACTTATCTCCGAATTAAACTTTTTCCATATATAAAAGGATAAATTTACTTATTTTTCATTATAGTGTGATTATAACAAACCATATAATTTTTTATTATTATATTTTACATATTATTGTAACATTGAAGGGTATATTTATATTTTTAATATTGAAACCCCAAGGTTTTTGTACTTTTATAATTAATTTTTATCCTCTATTTAATATGAATGTTAATGTATTTAATATTCATCAAATCTATTACACAAAGACGCATATTCTTCCTTTATGAACTACTGATGTAAGTTACCTTTCATCACTGAACCATGAATTGGATCATCTACCTTAGGTTCATTATGTATTCACTTTTTATATAATTTTATTATATACACACATATCAGAAAATGTAATTATATTCTAAATACACACTTAATATACTATGTTATCATATTTATGGTTAATCAATCCCTAAAGGTATGGATTATTAAAATTTTCATTATATTAAAATGTTAAATTCATAATTAAGGGAAATGTAATCCTATTTAATTATTTGGAATATATACATTGATTTACATTTGAATTCAAAATATGTATATTATTAAATTTATTCTATCCATAAACATTGCGATTTTATTAATTTCATACATCCGTCATATATTTTATCAAGTGAATAAATTTACAAATAATTATTTTCAATACAAAAAATATTTCATAAGGTTTTGATGTAGATGAAATAAATAATCAATAAGAACACATTCAGAAACATATTTAGAATGTATATGTTATAATTGTTGTTATATATGTTAAATAAATGTTATTTTTTCCAAATTTATATGTGTTTTCCACAAAATTATCCAATTAAATATTTTATTATATATTATTATAATTTAATATGTAATTTGTTTTGAATATACAATAATGTTTCTGAAATTTTATATCTCTAATGATAGTATATATTTTGTTTTTAAATAATGAACATTATCATTGACTTTTTTCTCCATGATTTTTTCTTTGGAGGATTCCTACTATATATATTCAAGGAATAAAAACCATGAAGTTAAACAAAAGTGTGATTTATTTTAAAATATATTTTTTATGATGAAATCATAAAAAATATATTTTTTATTTCTAAAAACACATATTCATTTCCACTATGAAATCTGTATGTATACCCTAAACTATGATTCAATATTTTTCATCATATATACAAACAAATCCTTATGAAACATTATTAAATACACTATAAAATAATTTCCATTCAATATTAAATTAATGTAATCTTGAATTATAATATGAAATATGTATTATACATAAAATGAAATATACACATAGTACATATATTAGCATTGGATCCTATATATACACAATTTAATTACATACACTATACTCATTCCAATGTATAATATTTATCAGTATTCATACACTTCATTAGGGAAAATTGTTCAAAATATAATTTTCTCATGTTACACTGACAGCCTATATGAATATAAATCAATTTAAATGTGTACACTACAACAACGTTATTTTCATAATAGTGATTTTTTCTTCATCAATATGTTAAATACAAAGACATACAAAAGAACATATTTTTAAACATTTTAATGTTTATTATGAATATATTATATAAATAATAATTATTTTTAATTTATCCAATTAAATCATATATTTATCATTAAAAGAACATTTGTATACACCTATAAATTTTATGTAAATTAATGTATATTTTTTACTTATTTTCTTTTATTTCATAAAATCCTGAATACATATGAAATACTATTATCCAAATGATATTTAATGTTTTAAAATGAACATTTAGGATCCTTAATTATTTCATGAACATCCATTATCCCAAATTTTTAGTACTCTTTAAAGGATCATTTCATGATTTACATTGTTACTCTTTTGACCAACAATATAATTTTAAAATCTGAGGAATTGTTTTCTTATTTTAAGAGTAAGGTAAGTTATTCTACAAATAATATAAATGTTCATTTTATATATTTCATATTGTCTATTATTTTTAACAACCACACTTCAGTTAGTTGGAAGTGAGATCATTATAATTAAAAGTATCACATGTAATACATTTAAATAAAAAATTAATATACTACCAAACAAGGTAGTGTATATTTGAAATTGATTATCACAATTTCAATAGTCATTCATATAAAACTACTTAAATCATTAGAATTATTATATATATAATATAAACAATAAAAATACAATATATGTTTCTTAACTAGTGATATTTAAATTATATAATGACTTACTATAGTCAAAAGATACTATTTTATCAGATTTATAAAAAATGTTTACACTTGTATTTAATGTTCTCACATTATATATATTTGTGTTTTTAATGAATAAATTTGAAATGTAGGAAATAGTTTGAAGAATATATTTATAGTTGCAACATTTTGGAATATTTTACGAAGTTCTTATAATCATTATATTAATTTTATAGTATATACACTACTATTATGGAATGTTTTCAATGATTTATGAAAATAATTTCATAAAAATCTATTTAATAATTTTATTCAAATAATTCAATGACATTACTATATTAAATTCTAGTTTATGAATTAAAATTCAACATATATAAGTGATATAATTTTATTTTTTCAATTATAATAAAACAAATTATTTATCTGAACTTTCTATTTTTATGACTAAATAAGTAATATACCACTCCAATAAGTTTGGTTTTATTTTATTTTATTTATATGATTATTTTTCTATTACTTTATGTTTTTTTGGGTGAACTAGTGAGTGGATGGATATATCTCTAATATACAATGACATGGAGTGATGGGTTATGTCACAACTGGTTATGATTAAGAAGTGTTGTTTCATAGAGACCAGCCATGTTTCAAAAATGTATTAGTTATCCAAGGTCATAACCAAACAATTTTTGGAATATATACATTGTGTACATAATGCCATTCCACAATGAGTCATATAAAAGCCATATTGGGTTGCACTTCACCATGGTTCATTCATGACTGTGGAACCCATGTTTGAATTTTTTATATGACATCATTTTATATAAAAATTAATGTGTCTACATATGATACATGATTATAATATTTTTAGTATTATTATATTATACTTTTTATTTGATAGATGATACATTTCATATATAGTAAAATTTATTTATAATAATTAAATATAAATTATTTTACATTTTGTATATTATTTTAGTTTATCATTTTTATAATTTTTTAGACTATTAACACTTTTATTCGTTGATAATATTAATTTTTTCAGGTTCACGTATCACAAACAGTAGTGTAGAAACAAGTTTTAGTCCTTTATTATGTTCATATATTGAAATAATTGAATTTTATCCATAAATAGCCACATCCATGTATAGATTATTTCTATTTACTGAAACATGTCTGCAACTATGTATTGCTAAATTGTTGAATATATAAGTGCTTCAATAATTTTATGAGTTGTTTTTATGATATATATATATACATATAATTCTCCGATATGTATTGACATTCATCTATAAAATAATATTTCAAAAAAATACAAAATCTTCCACTGTTATATCCATGGTTATGTTACATAGACAGTTATCGTTTTTATAATATTTTGTTTCCTAAAACCCATTACATTTTTTCATTATAATTATGATGTTAAATAAATAATTTCATTAGGTTTTTGATGATACATATATCTTAATTATTTATATTAACTATACCCTAAACATTCAATAACATAATATTCTGTTTTTGTTCAAATGGACATATCACTTATAAAATAAAGTATGCAATTCAAATTACATTTTTGGAATAATAATATTTGAGATGATAAAAAATAGAAAACTAGTAAGATTTGTTTTCATTTTGAATCATAGACAAATGTTTTTTATTAATAATGTTGATTGTTTTTAGGATACGTGGGACACATGTTATGGGAATGTAGTAACTGGTCATTGGATGTTTAATAATGTTATCCTACTTCATTCTTACAAAAATAATAGATCTTATGGATTTTCTATAATACCAATCCTTCCTTTTTTCTAATATGATATAGTTGAAACCAATCATAATGAATTTATTTGAATGTGTTAAGATTATTATTTATTATCATTTTGGAATGAGAATTTGTAAATGTCCTTTATATTATATTTCCCAAACCAGACAGGTTCTCATCCAGTGAATGAAAATTGGAATATTCCATTGTCATATTTCATAAATCTAATGTAATTTAATCTCTATTTAAAATTTTCAAGTTATTATTTTATGGGTTTAGTTAATAGTTATGCAATTGATTGTTTTAAATAGTCTAAAAAACACTTTATTTACATGCTTGAATTTTATCTATTTATATACCCGTTAGTTTAATATTTTATCATAAATGATGAATTTCAACTCATATCTCAAAAATTATTTATTTTTGTACTATATTTCAAACTCAACACATATCCCTCAATGATTTATAATTCTATATATTGAATTATTATATCCATATTACTATTAAAATATTTTCTAATATCTTTCTAAAAATTTAGATTTTACTATTATTTTGAATATATAGATTTTTTTTTCTTTAGTAGAGACTACAACCCATGTGAACTCGTAGGGGAAGGAATGGTTCATTAAAATACGAATATTGAATGAATATATGTTAAAAATACATGGTTCGAACATGATTCGTACTCTATAATGATGAATAATGTTTATATATATTGTTCACATATGTTTATATAATGGATTTCTATTAGGTAATATATATTTTATAAAAAATTTCAAATTATTATTTTTTTGGAATATAACTTGTTTATAGATATATTTCATTCATTAAATTGTATTTTTTTTATAAAAATTTACTGGGCTTCAGTAACATTTATCTAGAATTTTTATATAATTTATATTAATTGAATATACTAAAATTATTAATATTTTGGCAATAAACTTTTTAAAATGATATTATAATTAATTTCAAGTATGTTTCTAAAATAGTAAAATTTTAGTTTAAAATGATACAAAAAATATTTAAAAAAATTAATTTTTATTTAAATTCATTTGAAAGATAATATTGAAGTATAAATTTTATAACATTTAAGTCTTATATAAGGAGAAAATGGAATTCATTCTAGGATATTTAGATGAACCTATAAATTAAATTATTAACATTTTTGGGCATACTTAATATTTACTCCTAATAAAGATAATATTTTGTTATTTACATTAAATTTATTATTATTTATGTAAATTATAATTTTTTTAATTTCCAAAAAACTAAAAAATTAATTGATTTTAATATATAAACAAGGTTTATTTAAAATAAGTTAAATGATAATCTTATCCTAAAAATATTTTTTATTCATAAAATTCACTTTTTCTATGATATAGTTATCACACATTATGTGAACTAATACTGAAATTTATGTCACTGACTCATATAAAATTTATTGAATTAAAATATTTATGTATTTTAAATCATTATGTTCCAATTATTTTATACTACTAAAAATCATTTTGGAGATAAAATTTAGTTACCAAGGTGGAAGGTGGAGTGACAATAGTAAGGGTAATTTATGGTAAAATTAGATTTCCATACGGGAAATAGTAAAATACATGGAATGAATTTATAATATAACATTATGGAGGGATATTCAATCGTATATCTTTTTCCACACCATTATTAGAAATTTTTTATCAATTTTTAAACATGAAAAATAGAATTTAATTATTTTTAAATAAAGTGATTTTACAGAAATACCACTATATATATTTATAAAATGATATCACCTCATCCCCATTTATCCACCCATTCCAAGTAATTGGCTCAATTAAATCAACAAAATAGTATCTCTTCAACAGTCTCAAATTTCTCATCATGTATTGGTATCAACAAACAACAATTATTAGGATCCTTAATGAGTTACCCAATGTAACAAATCTATGGAGAGGTAATACTATCATCCCATCATTTATATGTTTGTTTCATATTATACACACCTCAAGCCCCCTCAATGCATGAACGAATGATAATAATAACATTCTAAATAGGTATAAGTATTAATATACTACTGAAATATTAATTTTCTATCATCCTTCAATAACATTGAGAAAAATGAGAACATCATCTTATGTGTCTATGAACTACGACCTCCATGAATGACATGATAAATTTTACTAGCCACTATAAAAAGGTACTGTAATTAAATAAAATTATATAAATTAAATTATTATTATTAATAATTTAATGATGTTTCATTTCCTACCACAATTATTTACATTTAAATAGAGTGTGTGTAATGAGTATAGATACAGAAACCAAACACCATGAAATGTCATGATTAGATTATCATTACCACATAAGATGTTAAATATTAATAATTTATTACATTTTTTAAGAAATATTAATTTTTATAGTATTAAAATAATTAAATTATAATATTTTTCATTCTACATGTCGGATTTGAAATTAGTGGTCATAGATTAGTTAACTCCCTTCATGAGACTTATTAAAGATCATCTCCTAATTTTAGTCTATTTTTTGGGTAAACTTTAAAGAATATATGTATTATTTTAATTTAATATTAATTTAAATAAAAATCAAAAATTCCTAAAAAATTTATTAAATTTTATAACACCTTGTACCATAACTAATAAAAATATTTTTTACGAAAAAATTAAATGATCACCCTTGAGTTAGTAAAATAACTATAAATTTTGATTAAAATTAATAATAAAAGAATATATATGCATAAAAATGTAAATATATTGGAATAGAGTCTTTTGATATATATTTAATTAGCATAATTTATTAATATTATAATTTAAATATATGTTTTGAGAAATTTTAGAGATGAGGTCAGGGATCTTATGTACTAGCCTTATTAAATTTCAGTTACATCTTCTCTTTATTTTTAATATTTAATGAATTATTCATCTAATTAACAAATTAATTTTATATATGTAACATTGATATATACCTATTTTAATATATGTTTCATTGTTGGTAAAATACATGTTTCTGTTCCATTCAAAATTCCAATGTTTATCTAATCCCGACATAATAGAACATTGTTTCTTCTTATATACCTTAATGTATCGCCCACATAAAATATTTTAAATAATGAGTAGATTCTAAAAAACACAAAAAAAAAAAATTCGAACCCTTTTGGTTAAATTATTTTATTAGAAACAAGTACCTTTTTCGTTTTTCTAAAATTTCCTTTCAAAAATATCCTAATGGAAAACAATAGCAGTTAATTTTTTATTAATTCTTCTTCGAGGTCATTTTTTTTAATTTTATAAATAGAAATTAAATTTCCATTACCTATTTAACATTATTATTTATTAAATTAAAAATAATTTAATTATTTCTATATTTAATAATTCATATTATTTATGCATTAGTTATTCCATGTATAATAATTATTAAACCCACTTCTTTATTGTGGGTTTTATCATGAATATGGTTTATGTATTATTTATTTTTATCACATGGAAAAGATATATATGATTTTATTCTTTAATGGTTTGGTTATGAATTATAATACCCTTAAATTCAGTGTTTTAAGATTAATAACTCGTGATATTTCTTATAAGGGGTTAGGGAGTTGACCTAATACGAAATGAAACTGTGGCTACATTAGGATTATTGTCTTTGGAGTGACTCATGAGTTATGTTTATTATGCCATGTATAATATTATTCCCACATATTCCAAGAATCGATCATATTACAATTTTATTTTATTATACTATGGTTCCATTATTATTATCATTCTATTCATGATATCATGTTATGCCTCTTGAATCTAATATAATTCATTATTTAAATGTTTATTCCATTATAATACATTTTAGATCTCTCTTTTACTTATGAATTTTACCTATGGTATCTTATATAATATAAGAATATATATAAGATTTAAGAATAACTATTAGGAATTATAAATATTTTTTTTCTTTACTTTTAAGATGATGTATTTTTTATATAATCATCAAAAGACCCCAGACTACTTGATCTTTAGTTTTTTTTATTAAAATAATGTGAAAAATTATGAAATAAAGTATTTTTATGGATTATGATAATATATTTTATATCGTTATAAACCATAGTGAAAAATCTATCGATATTTATATGTATAGAATGAAATCCTATTTCTGGTAATTTATAGATTCTATAGCTTTCCTAGTAATAACATACTTATTTAGATATGTACGATTGGATGTGGATGTGGCCCATATGGACATAGGTTTAATCACCCAAAAAGCTTAAAATGATAATTAAATCATTCATAACTCTAATTCATTATCAGTGGAATAATTATTACACACATATTTATACAATATCAATGCATATTCTTTGGTTAATAAAAAACGTTTTACAAAACATTAAAAATGAAAAAAAAAATAGGTATAATAAGAATAAGGATATATAATTTTTTAATAGTAAAGACATTAGTGAAATAGATTGATGCTCATATATTCTTTAGATATGGTATATATATTATTTTCCAGTTATCCCTTATATGTTCATATATTCATTTCATAATTATTATTATTAAGAGAATTCACAACCTTAACCATATTAAGGTTTTTGTAAGTGATTAAAACCAAAATATAATAGGTAGCGATAAACTTAGTATCCCTTTATTATTTTCTCATATATTTTATTATTATTATTTTATTAAATATCATATATATTTCATGTTGAGATGATCTATTCAAACACCACTACAAAAAATATAGGTTGAATTATCAGTAATGATAAAAAAATGTTGTAATAATTACATCTAACATATACAAATACACGAAAGAAAATATATAAGAGATTAACTGTTTGAAAATACTTATCATAGTACCTCTACTAAAATTTCATACTATATTGGGAATTTACTGGATATATTTATAAAAGGACCACATCAAATTTCATTGGATGGAAAAAAATTTATTTATTATAAATGACCCTCCAATTCTATAATTTTATATGTATGGAAAATAAATACATTGGAATCATTATCGTGAACATGGATATTTTTTCTTTGAAAAAATTCATATCTACCTCGAATAATTTATAAAATGATGGGAAAATCATGAATACTTACATATCATAAGGAAATATAAAGACATATTACCTAAATATTTAACTGATATTTTTTTGATTGATTTTTTTAGTTCTCAGTTGAACATTAACATGGATTTCAAAAAATATCCAAGGCAATTTATTTAATTTACATTATTGTACTATAATAACTCACAAACTAACTACAAGAGTCTATAGAAAAATGTTTTTATTTTCTGCAGTGATTCTCCATAGGGTTATGATTCATCTTTGTTAAGAAGATGGAATGATCCATTCATCTAGTTATTGGTCATCATGAACTCAACATGATCATAATAAAAACATTTATAACCATCTATGGACTGATTATATGTTTATCTAGATAAGTGGATCTCAATTATTTTCTAATGTGGACCTTCTATAGGGATATCATCTTTTAAAATTGAAGAAGGTGGATATTCCAATGACAAATTTTTGTTGTTGAATGGAAACATTGAGTTCATAGTAATTTTATTCGTACATAAAATATATCTAGAGAAATTTATTGACATAATGAATAGATTTATTAGAGAATACCATGATAAAATTTTGGTAGTTTTTATAGTACATATTTATATATAATACAAAAAATGGGGAACCTTAGAATAATTTTGAGTAGTATGATGAAGACATTGTGGAAAGAGTTTTTATTTTATAAATATAGAAAATTAGAGTTGTGGATGGATAATGTACCATAATTTTTCCATATTATCACATTTAGATATATATCTATTGAAAACATTAAGACTAATATAATTAATTAATGGTATAGTCCAACTTATACGATAAATATCTATAGATTATGCATAATAAATAGGTGTTACATATGATTTGGTTGAAACTTGTCAATATGTTCAATGACACTAAACAAACTGGCTCTGAATATAGAGATTTCTGTCTTGAAAAATGAATGGAAAGGGATATTCATGATACTAAAGAGGAGGATAAATAATGAAATTATACAAAAAATACCCATAAGTTGGAAGGATCTTCTATTTATAGAAATACATCAGAAAATTATTTACATTTTATACTCATTAAATATTATATGGTGATAGGTTATTCCACTAGAGAGTTGAAAATTAATGAGAATATTTTTCCTAATCTTGATCTAGAGTTGGATATAGTAATATTTTAATTTAATATATTAATCATTATATATATAAAGAGAATTGTGATATATATATATATATAAACTATAAGAGATTAATATATATATATATATATATATTCATATAGAAAGATATTTTTATACACCATCTGATATGTTTATAACTAATCGAAGATTATTTCAACTCAATCAATTCCCATCATGAAATGGAGGTTAAAGAGGAAGAGATATAGAGTAGAAAATATAATTTAAATATATCATTTATGAGGTGTTAGATGGATCCAGTCTGTAAACACATTCAAAGGATATACATTTTAATATGAATTATAGGAACTATATCATACCATACTCAACTAATTGATGAACAATCCCTTATAGAGAATATTAATAAATCTTAAAGGATCATTATAGAAAAAATTATATGTTGAATAATAAAATAAATTGAAAGAAGTAATAGTTCAAAATTAATAATGAAGTATTGTATTTGAAAATGAGGTACTTTCCTGAACAAATCATTCATTTTTTTCGAGTAAGAACACAATTCACATACTGCATGGGTAAGTTGGAATATATTTATGGGATGACTACAAATTAGTGGGAATTTCCATTGTCGGTAACATTTATGGGGAGATTTTTTTGGATCCAATACATGTGAATACCCCTAAATGTTTTCATAACAACTGAGGGACCTAATAATCATGAAGGAGAATTCACTAGGTGATCCCCTTCACACCTGTTCAATTATTCATTTCATTGTCTTGATTATGATATTAGTGATAGATTGGGTTTTAATGCTGATGGTTTGGAACACCATAAATCAGTAATCTAAAACATCTAGTTTGGTTCTTAGTTCATACTGGGACACTATTTTTGGAAGGAAAACATACCACATGGGCATGGAGGATCCATCCAGATATATCTATAAACTTGGGTTGGTATGATTTTCACCGTTTTTTTGTCTGGGTGTCTCTTACTATCTTGATATTTATTCAATGGTGTTATGGTTTTCTCCATGATGATGGCAGCCACATTAATGGGGGTGATACACATCAACCTAACTGTACCCTCCAATATTCATATTTAAAAGTTGTTTGGTAACGTATATAATATACGATCCCTATACCACCACACCAGAATCATATAAATTTCATAGTCCATGGTTATGGAACACTTTTCATGTTCATGAGTATTGGTATAATTTGATTCATAAATCCACTATTCTCCTCTCACTTATCAACAATTCTTTTATTTACCCAACATGCCATGACATCAATACTGTTATTTAATTAATAAGGGATTTCACCTATTTTTCATTCATTCATTATTAGGCACATTTATGAGTGGTGATATATAATGGTAGAGGATATTAAAAAACCCTTCAACGTCATCTCATTATGAGATGAAATTCTGGTTGCTCTGAAATTTAGGGTGACCATTTATGAGCCTTTTGTCCCTATAGTTTCACATTTAAATTTGTATGTTTTCAATAGGTTGCCTCCTTTACCCTCTTTGGGATTAAGAGGGAAGTACATCCAGTCATCCAATCCAAAATTTTTTGATGATAATTCATGGGGACTATAATTAAAAATGAATTACCTTCTATTGATGATCCAACCAACTTTTTATGGGGTTATTTTTAAAAATGGGTGGAATAATATCTAGATTTGATATTAGGGATACGAGTCAAATATGTGAATAAATAGTTGCATTCTCTATGTTTCTTGCCTATAATTCTTCCATCCCCATTTTATAACAATGTAAATCATAAGTCCAATAATTATAATAATTATGTGGGAGTTCCAACCTCATAATCCCCTCGTTCTAGGAGTTCTGTGATCCCCTCATTTTTTGATAACATTTTTGGGTGTCCCACAATAATTGGTCCCTATAAAACAGTATCGATTGTTTCAATAATAGATCCAAAACATACCTAATCAGTCCATAAAATTAAATAAGATGTAGTTATGGAGTAAATTCACACTATAAAATCTTAACAGGGATAAATCCCTTCTAAATTAAATGTGAAACTAGATTATATATAAGTAGACACATCTTAGTAGGGTATATATCTCAATTATGTTATCGAATATCAGGAAAACCTAATGTGATATTGGTGAAAGGTTTACCCTATCATCATGGAGATTCCACTATTAAATATTATTGAAAAATTACATACCTTTTTTTAAATCTTACATGTCTAAGGAATATTTGGGTATGATTAATGTGGTTTTTAAGTCCTTATCCATCATGTTCTAATTTCTCAGGGAGTTTCGCTACTTGTGAATGTAACCATATCTACATTAACATTTATGACCATCATAAAGAATATTTTATGGATATTGGTACAAATTAGAATTATTTAGTTTTTGATGATGTGAAACATCATGAATGGATCATGGTATAAACACCATATTTTCATAAATATGTGGATCTAATGGCTACGGTAATATTAACACCTATTAGTGAAAAATATTGATCATGAATACCAGAAAAAAAAAATTTAGGAACTAGATGACATTATTAGAAACCATCATCCCTTAGTTTAAGGTGATGTTATAAAAATAACCAATCTTGAATAGTGCTTGAACTCCTTCCATCAGATATTAGTGGATTAATTAAATTAATATGGTCAAATTTCAATATAGTAATTTCATTTGTTGTTCATCAATTCATAGTATTGAGATACACCAGGGTGTGGAAATTTCACCTCACTAAATTTTTAAATGAATAGAAAAATTGTTATTAACAATTATATATATTTTTTATTTCCATTATGTCTCATCATATCATCATTAAGTGTTTCAAAATATTGAAATAAAGGTAACCTAAAATATGCTAGTAGTGAGTAACAAAATCAATTGTAATCAAGAACGTTTTAGCTAATTTTACCTATTTATTTTTCTTTTTAGGGTGTCTTCTGAAAGGATATAGTTATAATTTCAATGAATATACCACTATAGTTGGATTCAATTAATGAATTAATAATTTTTTATCAATGTTTTTTGAATATATGAAATGAACTTTTTTGAATAGATGTTCGGTGTGATTAAATGGGTTTCCATGGACATGGAACATAGAGAGAGTAGTTTTCTATTTTCATTGTAATATTAATGGACCTAAAAACATCATGAATATTATTTAATAAAAAAATTCTTCCTTAATTTTATGTGAATAATTCATATATTGTGTGAAATTAATTTTCCGCAGGTTTCCCTTTGTTGGTTTTCAACCTAACGTGTTCTGAATCTCCTTCCATTGTTAATTTATGGTCTTTCCAACCGAACCATTACAACTGATGTTTTAGGTTATACATCATTGACCAAGAATTACATAGAAAGAAAAAATCTATTTATGAATACATCAACATCATTTATATATGGAGAGAGTAATCATAAACTACAATATTTTGTCTTCATAACCTAAAGAGGGTTATATTGGGTGGGTGCGTAAGGGGTATCCATGAACCATAATCGAAATTATGACTCTATTATAGTGATTTAGAGGTGTATAATAATTGAAAATATTCCACATAATATGGATTATTACACTGGTTGATGGGTAATATTTATGGCATATATTATATAGAGCCACATATGGGTATATACTGCGTAGTCCTAAAAAGGTGTTCTTCAGAGTCACATGTTCATATCACTGATATATGTGGAGTGTTTATAGAAACTGGATTCTCCCATGATACTGCGGTGTTGTTTATGAAATATTATATAATAAAATAATTCTAATGGGAAACATCATTATCATCATTGGAAATGGTTGAAATTTTTCTATATAAATTGTATTTTAATGATGGGAAATAATTTTTTTACTCATTAATTTGCGAGAAAGGGGAACTCGTGCTATGATTCCATGAACATATTGAGGCATAAGTATTTTTATAGTATTTATTCTATAATAAGAAATATTTCTATCATTAAGTATCTCATTGAGTTGATAATCAAGTCGCATGTAGTTTTTAGGGTAAAAATTTGTTTCCATAGGAATTTCATGGTCTGTTATCTTAAAAATAAGGCTTAATCCACAAAACCTACAATTCTAGGTCCATGGCCAAAAGTACTAAAGTGCATTCTAGACTTGTGGTTAGTAAGTTTTGAATTCATAAATAATGACCATGGTTATACTTGGATCCAAGAGGCTAACATGGCAAACACATTCAACAGGTAAATGGAGACCAAATTCCAAATCATATTCCACTTACAATGTCATTAGAGCATACCAAAATGTTATTATTATATTCTGGGAATAAAAATTCCTTTGTTTTAAAGGGTAAATTTGAGGAACACATTATGTAGAGACACATATGGGAATATAATGAATAGTAAAAACACAGGTGTCCTTCGAGGTCAAACACTTTTGTCACTAATATCTAATTGATGATTATGGGAATCTAATATTCCAAATAAATAAAGAGTAATTTATGAATGAAAACGATTCTAGGTCATTATATGGTTTATTAGACAAATGTTTTTGTTAAAATTGATGTTGATTTCACACATAGATAAAGATCATTTGTGGGTAATGTGGGGTTGAGGAATTTTCAATGTCTAGGCCTTTGATTAAGGGTGTATGAAAGATAACATATATAATCAGGATGAAAATCAAAACTTAAATAGTTATGATATTGAAAATCCCATGTGCGGGATCAAACCATATATTGGGAGGGGAATTTTTTGTAACTATTGTACCTGGTATTTGTGATCAGGGAGTTAGTATATATCATGTATTGATACGAATAAAGAAACACATATTTATGAAGTCAATCTGTAATGATATTCCACACAAAAACGTGAAGTTTAACATTATATTATAGGGATATGAACCATAAAATTTATCATCATGCATGAATGATTCTAGATTATATTTTAATGTCATCTACCAAGGATTTATTGTGTGTCATTTAGGATCTTTCATAATGTCACATCCATTTCAGGGTTACCTAACCAAAAAATATCTTACATTATTTCGGTGTTAGGGGAAGTGTTTAAAGGCATGACCTTGGGGTCCATGGATCCATGGGATTGGTTTGAGTTATTCATGCAAGGTATGATAAAAACACATTTTTAAAAAGTGGTTCCCATTACGATGTTTCCATATCATAAAAAGATAAGGGTATTTCCACCTGAGGATAAAGATTCATTTAGTTGATGGTCCATATTTGGGAAACGCATTATGTAAAACAACATATGGGCATTTTAGGAATATAAAAAATAATGGTGCCCCACATATTTTTTCACCCTTATTCCCAATAACTAAAGGATATATTATGAAGATCCAAATTTATCAAGTTAATGTGTTTTTTCAACAAATAAAACATTCATGAGTTTTAAGGAAAATATTTTAAGAATTAACCCAAAAATGTTGAGTATTCTAAAATAGGTCTGACTTGTGTATAGGGAAGGGAAATTTTTTTAATAGACATATGATTTTAGATCCAGGAGTCAATTCATATCATGTGGGTATATGAATCATGTCGTATGTATTTTTAACGAATTATTCCCTTCACTTATCGAGTTCCTATGTGGGGAAGGTGTATTATATCATATTATGGCTCATCTATGATATATTATCATGGTGTCACTATGAAATTCATTTGAATGATAGTAAATCCACATGTACTTCTAAATAATTTCCCTACATAGGTGTAATCCATATGCAGGGAGGCATATTTCATTTTTTTATCATTTTTTTATGAATGAAATGAAAACCTTCCCATGAATTTCAGATCTGGATATTTCTTGTCCAAAAGATTGTGGAGCAATTTATTTATAGTTGATTCTTTGTCACATAATGTAGTTGTCACTAAAAATATAATATATAGGATAATAAATAAACATGTATTTCTGAAAGACAGATGTGGAAAGAGACTATAACAATAAATGGAGGATCTCCAAATATATTTCCACAAAACGGTTAATTCAATGATTTATAAAAGAATAGTTAACAATTAATTTTAACATCATGCAGAAAAGAAATCAGTTACCCAATGTGATGAGGATATATGGAGCCTTTCATTTAATAAATTCCTCTATAATAGGGTACATATAGTATAAGGCCATTTTGATTGGACGATGTGGTGACCTGGCTATTTCTGGAGGCCCTTACCAAGATTAATAATCCCATGTTCTATATGATTGATGCTATAAATAAAGAATGTTTAGGGATTCCCATATCATATGGGTGAATTAAAATAATTATGTTAAAGTGACCAAATAAGTTTAATGGATATAATTGTTTTTTCATATGATGATAATTAATCTAACAAGAATGAGTGTCATGGTTTCAAATATCTATTTATACTGTCATTCCTAGGTTCATAATATCATGGTTGGACTGATATTAGTGGTCTAGGAATCACTACATATCCTATAGTGATAGGAATTGAAGAATATTTATATATATATATAATTATATATATATATATATGACTTTTATATATTGAAAGGGTCATCATGCTTTTTTTTTGCGGTTGGGCCTAGGATGGTGGACATATGCATCACCACATATGTCATCAAAATAATAAAAAATACAATCATTGATCTTAAAATTATATTTAGTTTACCATCATTTGTTATGGATTATTTAAAACAAATTTAACTCTATATGGAGAGACAACATGTGTTTCATAGTATTTAGATAATTGGACATAAATCATTGGGTCAAGTGCATTGGAGAGAATTTCATGATTCTTATAATTTAATAACCCAAGATGAATATGGGGGAAATTGTCTCTTGGTCTAATGAACGATCTCACGGAAATAAAACCTATTAATGGGGGTGAAAGGTAATATTTAAAGAGATTTTTTGGATGGAAAAGAAAAAAAAGGCCTATAAATTTGTATATATCTTACTAAAATGGTAATGAATCCATACACAGTATTTAAACAAAGTGTGTTCAGTGACCAAAAGTATAGGGGATGAATCTTCTCTAAAAAACATAAGGAATCATGTAGTTAAAGGATATGTGTGGAGGATGATTCCATGTAGTTTAACATTATATGACTATGATGAATCAGTAATTTCATATAGAGACCTACAAAAAGTCCCTATTTTATGTACATAGTGATACATAAAGAACTATACTTAATGGTAGTTATAGATCATACAACTAGGAAGATGGGGTTAATATTGTTTAACTTCAAAACTCCTTGACCAATGTGAGGGGAAAAATTCATCCCCAAAATACTACATGTGATAAATCAAAAAAGAAGAGATGCCTCATGATCCAATGTTTGGGGAAAATTATCATGTATATGGGTGGATTAAAGGTTGATCCTAATATTGAAAACCAAAGAGTCTATAAGTATATCATTGAAACATGGACCAATAAATATGTAGTTTTGAGGATATATAGGTGTGTTGTGATGTATGATACTAACACCATGATTGGGGATCTCTTAGGTGAGGCCCAAAGTGTTATGTTCTTTTTCATCATGAATCATGGATTTAAACCACACAATTTTAATTCATGTGGTGATGATGTTGCAATATATTTTAATATAACTTCAAAATTAAAACATTCATTTCTTTTAAAGTAAACTAGATAGTGACCATTGGTCATTTCATTTTAAGTTCATGCGACTAAGAACATGTTTCCTTATAATAAAGGGTCTTACTACTAGGACTAGGGTTTTGTGTTGTGTATGGTCTTACGAATTGAACCATGATTCATTACATTTTAGAGCCATAGGATTAGGACCCTAGTTCCTTAAATTTTATTTTATATGAATAGTATTGTGGTTCATTATAGTTTAGGGTCTAATGACTATGGTCGTTGTGTGATCAAATCAAGTATTTCTTGATAAAACATGTATTGTTTGAGGGCATTGTGTAATCCTCATGCATTGTGACTAATGGGTATATTTCATATTTATATGAATTACATATGATGTAAGGTCATTTATACATTTTTCATGATTTTGGGGTTTGTTTTTGGATTACCATTGTATTTTTAAGAGCTAAAACTACTTATCATTGAAGGAATGAACACATAGATAATTACTTGTTGAAGAGGTCATGAAATTCGTTTTTAGTGAAATTCTAACTATTTTTTGGTGTGGAACATTTTATAATTATGTTACTCTAACTCATTCAAATTATTCGATGATTTATCATCATCAGAAATTTTTCCACAAATAAATATTCATTGTGATGAAAATTAAACCTCAATAGGGGGCACAACTTTAGTTCTATAATCTAGTGAATACATGGTTCCCTGAGTATTAGTGTGAGTTGTAGTTCAATTGGACCACAAGGTTTGAAGGATATTCTAAAGCTAAGGTATATTTTATCTATCAACTAATTTCTTATAAATATTTGATAGAGTTTTATTAAAATCTTCTACCATTGCATTTTTAATTGCATGGCATTTGGAATAATGGTTTGAATCAATTTTTTTACTTTTGGTTCATCTTCTTTAGTACGAGAGGGAAACAAATTTCACCACAATATATCAGTATTGGGTGGGGCACAAAAAATATGGTGATGTTGTATGAATTCACAAAATTGAATATACTCTTGGAATTAATTTCCTTAATATATACCTCCTCATCCTATTTGGAGAAGATGTTTGTAGTGGTAAGGATTTATTTGAACATCTAAGACATAGCTTGACGGTACAACCCTACAACAAACATTCTATATATGATGATTGGATACAATTTTTTTGTTCTATATAGTAATTCTTGTGGTTGATGGATGATGATGGAATGCTGATGACAAGAATGAAACTTTTTGATGGATTGTTCGATATCATGATTCATTGAATGCCAAAAAATAACCAAAACTTCTGATTTGGTGGAAAGTATTTTTTCATGAATTATTCTAACCAAAAGTGAAAACCTGTAATTCTTTAATGGTTAATTATTTATCTTCTCTATCAGATACTATAGGGGTAAAACAATTTAATTTTTTTATAAAGAACATTATGATGAACTGGGATATCAAAGAGTGTTAAATTGACTACACATTATTAAATATAATATTTTCTAGATATTTTAAATTGAAGGGTCCCATTTTGGAGGTATTCTATGATTGTAGTCATCAAATACAATACCCTAAAAGTTTATGGTATGTATCTTTATAAGTAAATTCAATTTATTTGGTATATTAAATTTCATACAGCAACAAGATTAAATGAAGCATTATTTAGTATTAATCATAAACATTACCATTGGAATAACAATGGGACCATTAAAATTGTAATCTGTAAATTTTAAAAATAACCTCACTTATGAATGTAAAAAAAATTGTGTCTCTTATAAATGAAAATAAGAAATATTGACATCATTATATAATTAAATAAATTTTTTATAATGATAAATTATGTGTTGGTTATTATGTGAAATGTAATTTCCTATTTATAATTTTATTATATATATAATGATTTTAATGAATAAATATTTTCAACTAATAATTTAATAATTTAATATTATTTTTCATTTTTATTATAATATAATTTGATGAGACTGTATTCAATTTTTCAATGTTTCGATAAATCAGTTATAATAATAAAATCTGTATATTTCAAATAAATAATGATTTTATTTAAAAATTTAATTTATCAGATTTAGTAAATTATTTTCATAAAATGGATTTCACTTTTGGTATAAATATATAAAAAATTTATATCGATATTTTTTGGTATTTTTATAAAATATTTTAATTTTTAATGAATAGAAAATTATAGTAATTTATTGTATTAAAAATTACAAGTTAAAAAGATGAATTTTTTAGTATTTTTAGATGTTGGAAACCACTATTTATAAATCACATGATATAATTACTATACATAATCCCAATAATCTACAATAACGATTGTCTTGAGATAAAATTATATATAAATGAATAGAATAATAAAAAACACCCCTCATCTCAGCTATAAATACCACCCATCACCACCACTTTTCCTGATATATTCTAACACATGAATATTGTTCGAATTATATTTAATTAAATTTCCCTGATTATTCCCCACATATAAGAGCTTCTATTCATACCGAAATACCATGTCAATGTGTCTTAATGTTGTTCTGAAGGAGTTCATATTCAAGATATAAAATACCCATTCATTCTTTTTAATTTAATTTATATTCTTATAATATCTTCAACTCCCCTATCCAATGTGGAATGGTAACTTCATTATAATATATATTTATTATAATTTTATCAAATAACTTCTCTTGTCATTTTATTTTTAAATTTAAAACATTGTATTTGATGTGTCGATTCAGCACCATCATCGACGGAGAGATTGGATTATCACCTATACCCTTCAATGTGGGTCATAAAAACATTATTACGGTTAGTTAAGACTGTAAAATATATATTATATGGTATATCTTTTAATGGAACCAATATTTTAAAAAATATTAAATAAAATGTCACAAGTTTGTGAGGTTCGTAAAATGCACCAAAATAAAGTAATACATTTTCTTCCATATATTATCATATTAATCATCCTCATAACATAAAACCAAATGTTATTTGAGAACAATAAAACATATATATGTTAATAAATACTAAATAATTTTATTTTTTTATGTTATTAACATTTTACAGGAACTCCCATATTTATACTCATGGGAATCGACAATAAAACCATGAAATGAACGCTCACGTAACAACGAAATTAAACTTTATAACTCCTCAAAATGGAAAAAAATAAACTTAATAAAATTATAATAAATAAAATATTTTTTAAATTGGTCATGAATTAAATAATTAGTGAATTTAATATGATTATCAATGACATTAAGTGCATGTCAAGAATTATTTCAATCAAGAGGTAAGGGATTTTCATCTCACTTTTACTTCTACGAGAAATATTATTCTTATTAAACCCTTATTCATTGTTTGTGGTGTACATAAAAATTTTAATATATCATATCATGAATCTATTTATATTCCTGGAATAAAATATTTTTGTTGATAATCATTAATTTCTTGGGGTATACAGTTCATTTGATTATAATGATATAAGGGATTTCTTAACCCAAATTCCATTATTTATGTTACATTTCTCACCCATTGTATATGGAATGTTGTTATTAAGTGTGAAACAACTTTTTATTATCATAAATTTTATTTTATCTTTTTTATGTGGATTTATAATTGATTCACATAATTGATTAAATTAGTTAATATTCACAATTTATTTTAAAAATACAATTAAAAAATTTTCATTACAAAATTTAAATGGAATATTCTGTTTGAAAATATGTTTCATTAAAAATAAATGGAATGTTCTTTTTGACACTAATGATATTTTATGAAGAAAAAAACTTATTAAAAAAGTCAAAAAACATAAAAATCATAAAAAGGGAAAATAACATAAACTCTACTATAAAATATCATAAATTAACTATTTGTGTTTAAATTGACACTTGTTAAGTAAAAATATCCTCCTTTTAATAATGAAAATGTTGTTATCATAGCTAATATTAAAATCGGCTGACAAAGGGTTAATTAAAAATATAAGTTTACTTTTAACTAAAAACCTGGATAAAATATATATTTCGATGAGATAAAAACATTATAATGTGTTTAATTTGAATCAAAGGAAATTTGGAGGTATTTTTATTTAATTGATTTTATTATATATTAAAATTTTGAGAAATTTAGTATGTTCCCCTTCCTATCTCTCATAAAGGGGAACCTCTATTTCTCTTATGTTCACACTTTAAAACCTATTTGGTTCACCGATCCTCTAACCAATTATCCTCCCAAAAACCCAAACATCATCTTATAAGCCTTACATTCGTATAAAATAAAATAAAATGAGTCTTTTTGTTCCAATGAAATTGAGGTACCCAATGAAGATGAGTTTCCTACGCAATATAAAGAGATTCAAGACATAAGGTAAGGGTTTGTCATCTCAAATCCTATTCATTGTTATTTTTTCTGTATTCACTACTTTTTATTTTTCTGTGCTGTATATACTGACCCATAAAAATTTATAAGATGAATATACATTATTTAATTATATTTACTATTCCAATTGATTTTATTCTTCCATGTGGATAAATATTCAAATCTTGCTCAAATAATAATGGATTTATGTGTCACTTTTATTTTTTGTAGGACACATGCCTTAAAAACTACATTTCTCTTATTCATTGTTAATACATTGACATCTAATATATTTTCGGATTATTATCTAGATAATTATAGATTTTTCATATTCACTTTATTTTATTTCTTCCATTGGGAATATGATTCTAATAATTATAATGTGATGATTATTTATTTCACAATCTCATTAATATATGATATTATATCAATATATGTATCTATTGGGGAATATTTATCTTCCTTGTCTATTTTTTCTAAAAATTATTTCAAATTTATTAATTTTATAATATGGGTTTTTGATTTCATTTTTACCCAATTTTTTCTTTTTACTACACTATTTGAACAGAATATTTTTTTTGTATTCCAATTGATGTACATTGTGAATTTTTTGGAAAAAGTATGAAAGGGTTTTTTTAACAAGTATATAATGAAAAAAATTAGTTTCCATGAATCCTTTATCCTTTGAAGTTTCCTTTACACAATTATAGTGTTATTTTAAAATAAAATGATTTTTTTTAATTTCAAATCATTTTATAAATAGAAAACGTTTTCAAAAAATAATGGATATTTTCCTCAAGAATAGTTTTCATGTGAACTCTCAAAACTATTATCCATTTAACCAAACGTTATTTGATGATACTTAAGTTTTATTTGTGGATATGTTTCAATGATACCATTATTATTCTTTCTATGAAATGATTATATTAATGAAAGATTGTTATTTATGAAACCCATTTATTTTCCCTTGTAGGTGTAGTGACTAAATAGTAATTATAAAAACCATTTTATTCAACGGGTTATATTATAATGGGTATTTTTTTGTTCTTATAACACACATATATATGGTCTTCATTATGTGATTGGTGGGGATAATATCATCCTATAATGCATTGACCAATGATAAATGTTTTATGTGCTCAAAAGGTATATGTTATGCAATCCCAATCCAAAAAAAGAGGTTAATTAAGATGGAATCACAATTGAAAAACAAGAGTGTACATGAGAGGAAATCCCAATCCCAACAAAAGAGTGTAGAAGAGAAGTAATACAAATCCTAAAACAAGAGGGAACACATGTGGGCATCCCACGGCCGAAAACAGAGGGTGCACAGGAGGGAATCCCAATCCAAAATAAGTGGGTACATGGGAGGTCATAAGAAGCCTGAAAAATGAAGATAGGTGATTATCCCGAGCCTAACATGTAACAAATTTCTTATTAGGATTCCGTGTTATAATTTTTTTGAAGTTTATGTGTTTTACACAATTCCATATCTTATTACTATGATATTATTTCATTAATTATGATCTTTATTCCCTTATGATTCATGACATATGAACACCCAATTTTTATTCCATGGTTTATGATTATGATATTTCATATGCAATGTAAAATTTTCTAATGCTATGATCATGTTCCCATACCCCTATGCTTGTGTTTATTATTACATGTCTCTCTTGTATATCCTTCATGATCTTATTAGCTCACCCATTTTTATGTTTCCTTCCATAGTGTATGAATATATGTATTTTGTTTCATATATCTAAGAAGGGTGTAATTCATGATTAATCTAATATTTTGTAATGTAGCTTACTTTCATTCCAGGTTTTGTTTTTCCATGTGCCCAAATTCAGTAAAATAATATGGTCTTTGGGATTGTATTTGTGTAATGATTTAGGTATTCCATAAAAATGATTTCATGTGTATGAAATATACAATTGGGTTGAAATAGTTCGTATTAGAGTGAATGTTTAGTCTACCATTATGAACTCGGATGAGAAACATTTAATGAGATCCCTAGGAATATTTTTAAGGATGTGTCTAGGGATGTATCTATGGATAAGTTTAATGTTGACGAAAATTATTAGAAAATTTCATGGAATTTTGGTAATGGATAGATGATGTAATTTCTTATCACTAAATAACTTTCTAGATACTATATATTTATATGGATCTAGTATAGATGTTACAAGGGGAAAAATATGAAAAGGTATATCGGGGTAAACTGAAGCGTAACCCGGTACATGATAATGGCCCTTCCTCATCACCTGATTTTACTTTAATAGGGTATATTCATTAGGAATTAACAAGATATTTGTGAGTCATCATGATGAAAATTGGTATAAGATGACTATTTATAACCTAGGATAGTTCATAGGTTTCATAGGTTCATGAATTTGGTGCCATGATTTAAACATCCTATAAGTGATTTTTCTATGATTATGTGGTTTTCCATTATGATAAATGATTATCACACTACAGTTTCTAGTTTTAGTCATTATAGTGAACAAGAAGTAACCTAGGAAACATTTAATGTTTTAGATGTGAAATGTATGGACATTATGCTAATATATTTTCTATGTAGAAATAGCCCCAATAGACTCAAGAAAGTGGTATGGGCATTGGGTATAATTTCGAAGATAATGATAATATAAATGATATTAACATTTTATGGGGTGTTCATTTATTATTTTTTACATTAAATGTAATTTGAATTATTATATTGAGGATGAGTAACCATACGTCATGATTCATATTTGCTATTATATGAGAGAGGTATAAAGTAATAAGATGATGGATCTTGAGTAATATGTTAAGAATATAGATGAATGAATGATGTTTTTATTTTTTATAATTCAATTATTATGTTATATTATTCATGAAATATATAATTATTTTTATATATGTTTTTCATTAGGTATTGAAAATAAGATGTTGAATTGAGAAGAAGACATAGAAACGCGATTTTATGAAAATATTATATTTTGGTTAATGTAAGGAAACCCTTAATATTTTCTTCATATAGAATATTATTATTTTAAAAAAAGAGATTATTGATTTGGATAAATTATAATGGATAGTATTGATGACCATGTAAACAATTTTGGATTAGTAGAAAAATTGGTTTATTTGGATGAGGATTACATTTCATGTATTAAAGGAATATATACTTGTAAATATTTGTAATAACAAATCAGTCATGATTTTCGAAAGGATTTATGTTAATTTATGTTATTACCTTGTTATAAGAGATTATACAATGAAGGTGTTCACATGTTTGGATTTTGAAATCCATGAATTACTTTTTGATATATTTGTGATGAATGATTAGAAAATTTAGTGACCTTCATTCTAATGATTTGGATTTTCAAATTTTGGAAGGGTTATAAGGTAAACCAATGATTGAGTGTTTATGTTAAACATTATATGATGTCTGTCAGATTAGATTATTATCTCACCATGTGAGGATTTATTCATATTGTATAATAATTCCTAAAAAATTTCATGATAAAGAATAATTGAATGAACTATCATTCTATTTATGGATCTCATGATATACTAACACATAACGAGTGAAAACTTCACTTTTATTTCAAGGTAAAAGTGATGTGTAAATTTATCAAGGCACATCAAAGTGTGAGAATATTTTGAAATTAAGTAATTTTATCTTCTGATGAAATATATTAAACTACAAGGTAATTATATTGAGACCAAAAAGGTTATCATACTACCTTTTTTTCTAATGAATCAAATTCACACTTAGATAATCTTCAATCTATGGATTTATGAGTGTTCAAATTATCATGCACTTGTTCTCTATCACAATCCATACATATACGAAGGATATATTTCTATTCCATGTACATGTTTTCATTTTCCATCTTTGTTCTCTTATTTGGAGACCTAGTTACATGTTACATGGTGTAATAGTTATGTTTATTGCATTAAGTTTTAAAAGGGTCTTTTATTATTTGTCATTATGATGTGAGTTTCTATGAACGAATCATTTCAGTATTATATATTTTTTTTAATGGAATAATTTCATGTGAAAATTTATTTTAATAGAGGTCAAATGTAGAAACACAATATTATTTTAACTATTATTTTTTTAATTAATTTCATATTATTAAAAAGTTTCAATTCAAAAAATATTGATTATTACCATTGTTATAAGAAAAACACTATTTTTATCATTCATTATACAAAAAACCAAGTATACTTTTATCTACCAGAAAACAAAATTTGCTTGTCGTACATGAAATACTATGCATAACTTCTGTTACACACAATTCTGAGTTCCTTTCATAGATTACATTACAAACATGATTGAGTATTACCAAACAATAGTATATTATTCATGTATTATTAATTAATATAATAATATATAAGCTTGATATTAAATTATTTATTATGAATATTATTAACTAATTTATGAAAATATATTCACTATAATATGAATTCATTGGATACCAGTTAATTAACAGGAAAGTCAATCAGAGGCAGTCCTCTGACCATTTATTAAATAAAAGAAAACCAGTAATCCAGTACACCAGGGTGACGTCATAAATACAGATCAAATCTATCTAACCCAACACCACCCCCATGATATATTTCATCTTCTACAATAGTTGATTCCCATTTCGAGTTGTCATAATGTCGTAGGATCTTGGCGTACATCCTTCTAAGGTTTAACTTCTCCAAAGATAGAAATTCCTTAGAAGACCACGCAACCCAGCCTTCCCCACCAATGGCAGACCTAGTAGCTATTGTCTTTGGCAGATAAGAATAGTCCCTCCTCGACCTTCTTCATGGTGGGGCAGTCATCACTTCGTTATTCCCAGGCTCCTTACTTTTCTCACCCCGGAAAACATCGTTGTAGGAAGCCCAGACCATTCCACCTTCAATTTCTTAATCACTCTCAAGACAATCCGCCCACTTTCCAGAAATGTGTACTGCACGGTAACCTTCCTCCATACCCTATTCCTGCTGAGATTGAGTGTTAGAGTCATGTATGTCAAGACACTGCGTATTATCCACAAACTCACAGCCTAGATTTGTCCTCTGTTCCATGAGATAACCGTCCGCAACAGCCTCCTGTGAAATGCTTCCTTTAGCATTGACTGAAACATCAGTCTCAGTGATAGAGGCATTCCCATTCTCCAACACATATAGAAAAAATCCAGTAGAACCAAGAACAGGAGCAGTAACACCAACCTCTTTCCCTTGTATTGGTCCAAGAATGTCACCAGGACCAACAAAGCCTTGCTCCACCAAGATTTTTTCACCCACAGACACAGGTCCTTCACAGTCCAACACTGTCATCCATCACCAAACCCAAAAAGTGGTTGCTGAGCTCCAGATCATCACCCTACTTCCAAGACTGGGGCTGCAATGAAGTTGTAATCTCCATCTGCACACCATTCCCAGCATCAACCTGTTGTGTAGACCTAAAATCGTCAAGTGACTCCTTCTCTATCGCCTCCTCCATAGAACATGCGCTACTGGTGACAACATCTTATAAGGCATCACCCTTCAAAGTTCGTCCAAGACTACCAGAACCCCTGCACAAATTCTCCCGAGCACCATTCAAGGAGGCCACATTCTCCTCAGAATTACCCGGATGACCAGCACCAGTCTAAACTAAAGACCTTGACTCAAGTACAAGATCACATTTCATTCTTTCAAACACTTGCAAAACTGATGTGTTCAAAGGCTCCTTCACTGTCTTTAGACCACTTGCAGTGCCCGACACATCATTACACTGAGCCTACAACAACCCCTTCACTATAAGTCCATCAGATTGCGCTTCACACTGCTGGCCTTCAGAACACAAAGAGTCTAGTCGATCCCCCTTCCCAGCTTCAGCTTCAGCTTTGGAAAACACAGCCAATTCCACTTCCACTAGGCCGTCCTTCAGAGACCACTGAATCGACCTCATAGTAGCATGCACCCCGCAACCACCCCCCTGTGTCCAATCATCCTTTGGGGATACCCATCCAGCCCTCCCCTACGGAAAACCTCCTCTAGGTGTCTGAACCGTTTAAACCTCTCACAAAAGTTCATCCATGACTAAAAAACAACCGTTGCATCCATCTAAACTCTTTCTCATCTGTAATCCAGATACAACGCACAGGAGGTCGTGCAACATCAACCTCAAAACTTATGCGTGGGAAAGCCGGGTGAGACACGGACTCCGTTCGTTGATCCGAGAAAAGAAATCGCCTGATCATATTGCCAATTGCACAAAGAATCTCCGGATTTTGAAAAGAAAGTGGAAGACCAGGAAAACATACCCATATAGAAACTGACGACAGATCATGCTGTATATGGAATTCGAAACCCCAACGGAAGAGAAAGAAAGAAGAATCACTACACCTTCTGGGAGCTCTGGACTAAGAAATAATCAAATCTTCCTCAGATACAAACCGAACCATAATATTTTGTCGATCGAGAAACCCAACTACCAGATGTTCATGAAGTCCCCAAGACTCAGAGATGGCCTGGGAAAACGCTTGAACCGACGGTCGATGAGGACGAAATCGGGCCACCAGGGTAAACTTGCACAGGTCCGCAGCGTAGATTAACTTCATCGGGAGCATAGAAAACTGAGGTGACTCCCAAAAAAGAGCAGAAACCTTTGGGGATTTGGAGATTTTCGGAAAAGGAGAGTAAGAATTAGGGGCTTCCTTCCGATGGGACAAAAAACGTGAAACTCCCCCCTCCAGAAGGGAGGGGGAGATGATTTCGGTGGCATAGATCTAGGTCATCGGAGTGGTAGGAAGTGGGAGGAAGCGGGAGCCTATGATAGATCTTATATTTTTCATAGTATTTTTTCCTCCTTATTAGTTAATTAGAAATGAAAATATATAATTATTTAATATAAAGACAATTTTTTAAGCTAACAATTTAATTTTGTCATAAAAATTTAATTTAATGAAAATTTGTTGTGAAATTAATGAACTATATTTTTAAAATATTCAATTAAATATTTTTTATATTTATCCACTAGGTTTTATAGGAATAATA
Organism: Viscum album; assembly: GCA_963277665.1. Taxonomy (NCBI): domain Eukaryota; kingdom Viridiplantae; phylum Streptophyta; class Magnoliopsida; order Santalales; family Viscaceae; genus Viscum; species Viscum album. The sequence continues at coordinate 374,787,895 of OY728166.1, read as the reverse complement.
TAAGAACCAACAAAATTTTAAAAATAATTACATATATTTTTTAAAGGTAAATTTTTTCTTTTTAATGGGGAAACCAATTTAAATCGAATTTTGACACTTTGTTATATTATATTTGAAAATATATTCATACACCTTTAAGTATAGATATAAAATTTTAATTTGGTTGATTATTTGGAATTTTTAGAGAAGTTTAATTTTTTATTAAGAGTGAAAATAATGCATTTAATTTCAAAGTGTCATTTTCATCTAATTAATTTATATTGTTAAATTGCATTTGTATTTGGTTTTAATGTATAATAAGAACAATTTTATATCTTTTAAATGAATTTGGATTATTTTAGACAATTTCACATTAATTTTAGATATTAAAACATGGCAATATTTTAGATGTTTTCAATTTAAAAACAATCTTTTTCATTTTGTCTGATGGATTATCATTAACCATAATTTCTCCACATTTATGAATTATTTTTAAAATATATATATATATATAATTATTTATTATGATATTTTTATTATAATAATATCAAATTAGTATCTGAATAAATAGATTAGTAATCATAATTATAATTAATTACATCAGATAATAGTAAATCAAGAAATTATGTGTAAAACATATATTATGAAATTACCCTAACACTTATCCAAATTTAATGGGATGAGTGTGTTTATACAAACACAACATTTTGGTTAAAATATATCCTCTTGAAGTAGCATGGATGAGAGTGTGAAATTTATTATATTTTATTTGAATAAATGATAAATATGCCATTTACATATTTTTATTTATTATTTCTTTTCTATATACGGTTATACAAAATATAAAATTTGACTATGAAATTGAATTTGAAATGTAAAATGATTATATTTATCATAATAATTTATTTTTAATTTTTAATACATAAAACATTACATTAATGACTTATACAGTGACGATACGTTAATTATTTAATTTTTTGAATATCAAATAAATGATAATAAAAATATTAAAATTAAAAAACTTTTACATAATTATTGACATCCTAAAATTTTATTTATAACATTGACATGTTAATGATATAATATATGTGTTAGTTCAAATATATCATGTTTTTATGAAGATTTTTAAACATTAAATAATGAATTGTTTATAAATGGAAACTAATGATATGTTATGAAAATATATCTTTTTAAATTAGTTAAAAATAATTGTAATTCTAAACAAGGAAAAGGAAGATATATTATGGTAGAAAATATCCTAAATTTTCCACTTATTGTTTAATTGAAACATTAATGTAAAATATATTACCTATTATCAATTAAAATTTTGTTAACGCAGTAAAATTTCAAATAGGATAACTAAGGGTTAATTAAAATAATAAAGTTTAATTTTACAGACAATCTTATTTAAAAAATATTGGTTGTTGAGATCAAACCCCATTCATATATTTCATTAAAATAAATATTATTTTATTGATATTTGTATTGATATTTAATTTATTATAAATTAATATTTTTTAATTTCCAAAAGTACCCCTCCCATCTCTTATAAATAGGAGACTCACTTATTCTTTTCTTCACAATTCTTAATATTTTTAGTTTAGAAAACTTCTCTCCAATTATCATTCAATCTTCCCACCATTCATTCTATAATCCTTACTTTTGGTAGAATGAAAACCAATGGAGTCCTTTTTTTAAAATCAAAACGAGGTACACAATGAATATGATGTTTGAACCATAATGAATAGAGTCAAGACATAAAGTAACTGTTTCCTCATCCCACAATTATTTCATTGAGATTCATGATATATTCACCCATTTTTTCTATTGTGTGGTTTATATACTAACCTATGATATTTTATATCATTAACTTCTTTTAATTAATGATATTAAATGAGTCAAGTAATGTAATTATTCTATGTGGAGTAGTATTCAAAATTTACTGATGTAGTAATGGATTTATATGTCACTTATTTATATGTGAAACATGCCTTATATACTACTTCTTTATTATATGTGGTGTATATAATAAACCTGAATTTATTTTTTGAGCCTTATAAACAATATTATATTACTTTCATATCCATTTTATTTTCATTCTTTCACTGAGAATACGATTTTAAAAATTATAAGGTCATGAGTATTTACTTCACAATCTCATCAAAATTTGGGACTATTTTGTATTAAGCCTTTTTTGGGGAATATTTATTTTATATTTCCATGATTTGGAAAATAAATTTCAATATTTTTTCTATTATATTATAGATTTTTATATTCATTTTTACCCTTTTGGATTTTTTACTACATAATTTGAATTTCATCATTTTATCATATTCCAAATGAGTTAATTTGTGACATTTCTGGAAAAAGTACGAAAGGAAAGTTTTTTAACATATTGAAATGAATGTAATTTTTTCCAACATTAATATTTAATTATTTGATTCTCCTTTTTAAGATTATAGTTTACTTTTCATATAAAATATTAACTTTTAAATTTTCATGTAACTCTAATAAGTGAAAATATTTTCATAGAAGAAACGATATTTTACTCCAGAGTAGGTTTCAAGTGATATCTCATAAATACATTCCATATAAGGTGACATTATTTGATACATATTTTGTTCTATTTAATATATGATTCAATGATACAATTATTATTGTATAAATGAATAGTCTATGCTTATGATGTAATGATATTTATGAAACCCTATTCATTTCGATGGGTTATGTTATGACTGAATGATGTTCATGAAACCAATTTCATTCCTTGGGAACTATAATTACAGATAATTTATATTATTGTGGAAAATATATCTATGCTTTTAATTATATTATTGGTGGGACACACATCTCCCTATAATTAATTGTTTGATGGAAAATTATTCTTGATCATAAAGGGTACACTGGTGGTCATCAAAACCCCGAAACAACAAGGTACACATAGTGGAATCAGAAGCCCAAAACCAAAGCATACACAATAGGGAATCCCCAGGCCAAAACAAGAGGGCACATGGGAGGGAATCACATGCCCTAAATAAGAGGGTATAGTTATGGGAATTCCAATCCCATAGAAGGAACATGGGTGATTATCCCAAACATAACATGTTACGAAGGTATTTGTTGGCTGTATCGATATAGTATTTTTATGCTTATGTGTATTCCACAATTCAATATTTTAATATAATGTTATTCTTTAATATATTATGCTCCATATTACATTATGATTAATTTATTATGTGTTTCCAATCATAATTCAATGATTCATGTTTATGCTCATTGATATGAAGTGTATAATCATCTAATATTATGATCACATTATCATACCCCAATGAACATGTGTATACTTACATATATCCCTTGCTTACCCTTTATGGTCATTTAAGTTCTCTCATTTTTATTTTTTCATTCCTAGGAATAAAATATATGTATTTAATTTGATGTTTTTAAGAAGAGTTCTTGTCATGATGAACCTTGTGGGAGATAATCTATCTCTCTTATGTAATAGTGTTTATGTTTTCATGTTTCCTAAGGCACTAAGATAATACATAATTTGGGTGTCTTTTTGAAAAATGAGTTAGGGTATTGTAAAAAATTTATTTCTTTGTATTTTAATATTGGGTTTTTATAATTTTCAGTGTTTTTCACAAATATTATCAAGGAAAAGATCCAAAAAATCTTATTAACGAAGCCGCATGATTGTGGAATAAGTCAAACTATTCAATCTAAAAATGAAATCTAAAACCCTCTCAATTTCTCATTTCCCTCAGTTAGACAGATAAATGAATTTTTCATTATATACTATATAACTTATTTGATATTTTAATTTTTAATGACATTATTCCTACCCATTTATTGATTCCAAAGGTAGACTAGTATACTAAGTGAAGTATGGTATTTCTAAATTGTATACCAAACTACTGAGTTTGGATACCACTAGTTGCTCTATGTTCCCCATAATTGGGATTCACTGGGATATGATGTGAGAAAATTTCCAGTTTGGATCCCCCCTGAACCATTGAATGTTGGGAATGTAGGATTCTTAATGTTTGTAATGGGAAGAGTGGCATCCACCATTCAGGGTAGGCCTTCCTCTCGAATTTTACCAGTGCACATCATACAACCATTGATTGTAATCAAGCATATGATTACTCAATATTTTAGACTAGATAGAGAGGTAAAACCAACTATGTAGGATCCTAAACATGGGGAATAATTGGTAGGGACAACTCTGGTGGTGCTTCTTATACTCATGATCAATAACCTATAAAGGATTGTCAGTGAGGATACACCTAACCTAGCTCTTGGTTTGTGATCAATATAGGGAACACTTAATATATTACTTCTATGGGGCCCAAATATAATGGTTTTTGGTACCCTATATTGATCTTATGTTTTAAATCTATCTCAATTACTAAAAATAGTCCTTTTTTATGAACATTGGTCAGGATAAAAATATTAGGCTATACTTTTAGAACATATCCATTCAGGATGTTCCCTCATAGAACATATAAATTTATTTTGGTAAAAACCTTCATATATTCATAATGATGATAATTTATTTACTTAATTCTAATAGGTTCAACCTATTCTATCTATGAGAGAGATACGGTGGATACTTTACTCTTATATTTGGGATTTTTCAACTTAGAAGGTTGCAGTGGAGTATGTGAGGGAGTTATTAAATTTATATTAGGCCACTATTTTTGGGTGCACATGCCTTCATCAATCATTTCTGTGTCGACTATATTAGGAATAGTAACATCTTACTCTAATTCCTCTATATTGGCCATATTTTTTTATCTTCTAATGAGTTGGTGAAAAAGATGTTCACAAATTTATAATACAATGCAGGTTTCATATTAATATGAGAATGATTAGAGGATTGGTTTTCTCAGGGGAATCTATTAGAATATAAATGATCTTCAAGAGTAGTGGTACCCTTGGCAGATTCTTTTTATTTTTCCCAGAATGGGGCCACATACACATCCACACCTTCACCTCAATAATTAGAATCATTTTATGAATGGATATCCAAAGGGAATCTCCCAATTTTTTTTATAAATCATCCTAGTAAATAATTCACGCCAAGATCTTGGGTGAACTATGAAGATTCAGTTTCTGGTTATCCCCTATGATGGTAAATGACTAATTTCAACAATTTAGAAATTTTAGGTAGATATTCCCCCTATCCACCAGGCTAGAATTTATTTATTTTTCTATATTTAGAATATGAATTTTTAGTCTCATTGTATTTTAAAAAAATTCCCCAACCCTAGATTTTAGAGTATCTACATTATTTTTATGATGGAATATATCATGTCTTCTATCTTTATTTTATATATAATTTTCAAAAATGTGATAGGTGTATTGTATTATATTTACCTGATCCATCTTCTTCCAATTCTATTATAACAACCTAATGATAATTGATGAGATATAACAATATTTTCAGACTCTTCATGAAATATTTTTTTGATGGATCTATATCATATAGTCGAGGACTTTAAATGTCATTCATTGCCCTTTTTAGTTGAGGATACCATTAGTTGTTGGAAGAAAACATTTCTCAATGTTTTCCTGAAGAAATTATGCTACATGGTGTCACCTTGTGCATTCATTGTTGAAAAAGGAGTGATGTTAAATGAAACACCATGTGCTCTCTCCATCCCTTGATCTAAGAGATTGATAGGGAATTATTGATCAGATGATGAAACTATTTTGATACCTTAATACATGTTTTTCAAATGGAATTGTCCAATATTAGATCCCACACATATAAAAGTTATTCCAAGTCAATTTTAAGTCATAATTATTCTATTACCATGACCTAGCTTTGGAATTATTCATTAGGTAATGAATTTTTTTGGCCATGAAGGTTAGTTAATAAATTTATGAATATATTTTGAACACATTCTCCTAAAAAATTATTTATAATCATATATAATTGAGTGGAATAATTCCATATCATGACTATTTTATTTTCATTATTCAACTCTATCCCCATGAGAAATATTCCTTAATTATCATTTATATGTGGTTCCAAAATATGGTATAAACAAAGTATAAATTTCCTGACTTATTAGTTTTAAACTGTGTGGTCATATGGTATTTCTTATAACATATTGGAAGGTAGGATATCCTATGGTTATTTGGGGAATGACCATTGCCATGGGTTTTCTCAAAGATGAGAAAGAATATTTCTTTTCAATAATAGGGCATCAAGAATGGATGGTCTCATTTTCCCATATTTCATAGGATAAGATATATTTCTCATAGTTTATTTTGAAAGATTAGTACCTTCTTGATGAAATGAATTTTCACTATGAGTATTACCTTCATAATGAATTCAACAATGGGGATTACTTCCATCATGGTTTTAGATTCAATGAAAATGATAATTTTTGTAGTGTATTACATGGGTATGACCTTTAAGGGGGATTAATGAAAGATATGTGACTTCATTTTATTTTGTTTTCTTTACATGTGGAAGGATTTTGAGTCACTCATTAGGATATATAATCTCATGATCAATTAGATTATTGACATGATTTAGGATTATATGGAAAGATTACCATAGAGGATATTCAAAAATGTTTGTAGAAAAGTTGTGTCCTAGACTATAACAATTATAGATATTATCTCTATAATTTGATAATCAATTACAAGTCCCTTGAGATAAAATATATAAGAATTTAACTACTTCATGAAAACCATTATTTATATGATCATGTTCATAGACTAGTTATTTTTTTCCAATCATCTTTGGTGGTGCATCATTTTGGATGCTCTCCAATGGGTGATGGGGACCTCATACTATAGACATAGTATTTCATACAAAGGGGCCTTTTTTGTAGCTCCCAATTTAAGGAGAGAAAATTTTGAAAGATTTATAGAATTATAGTATGGATATTTTCCTCCCCAAGAGTGTCCACCATGATAGAGAAATGACCTCTAGTTGGAATGGGGATATGGGCCCAATATGATTGACCATTTTTCAAAGTATTTGTCCAACATGGATGAGGGTAAAGATATGTCCCTTACCCATGGTGACCATATAATTAGGTTTATGAGTCACCCAAATTAATGGGGTGGGGTTGTGTTCCCACAATTTTACAACTACTGAGGTCTTCATTATGTATTGGAGGTTTTTTTATATGTGGGTTGGAATTTATATATGCCCTTTCATCATTTTCTGGATATGTTGGGTGAATTTATGGGACATAATAGGGATATATTCTCATTAAATGATTATAGCTGGGACGTATGTCTTCTTATGTCCTCTATTTCTTATTGATATGTACGAAAAAAATTTTATTGTTGTAGATTCAAGGATCGTCCCACTATTTTTTTCAAGACTCCCATATTGGTTTCTGTAATTGCTTCCAAGATATGATGGAAGAGTACGTGGGAACGAGAAGTTATGTGTACCATCTGACATATTACCTCTATATTAGATTAGTGGGTTTCCCTAGAGGAAACATAGGTGTGGCCTTTTTCACTAATTCTCATTAGCTACCCTCATCAGGCTGTTTAAGGTTCCTGGGTATCTATGACTTACTTTTGAATCTAGATGGTGGAACCATTATCACAGTAAGGGATCAATGACTTCCATCATTGTTAGTGGAGAATGCTGGTTAGAGAAATTTTTTGGAACCCCATATTTTTATAGAATGAGGTTGTTGGTGACATCTTGATTATAAATACTGTGAAAGGGAATATCTTATCATTTTTTTAGAGTTAGGCTTCGAAAAATATTTCATATGGAAAAGGTTTTTTCTAAATTAATTCTCATTAACCTGTGATGTGTGGATAGTTGGTAAGGACTAATTCCATAAATGGATTCATGTTCATCCCCCATGGTTGTTATAATACATTTTTAGTAAACCTCCCATATTATAACATTTGATATTTTTCATTAAAGATGTTGTATTTGTGGAAATATCCTCATATTTTATGAGGATCATTCTTGTGTGGTAGTGAATTCTTTTGTATGCTTAGGATGGTAGGATATGATTTGTATGGATTTGATTTTTAAAGTGAGTTTCTATATAAAAATGATAAAACAAATAAGGAAAACACCTCAAATAAGTATCTCAATAAATTAACATATGAGTAATATATTTTTATATATCCTTGGTTTCCCTCTTTCATATTATGAGATAATGAATGAGGTGTGAGATGTTTGTGAAACAATTATTTAGGTCAAGGATTCATTTGGGTGAACTTGATTTCTTTTGTAATTGTGAGGTTCAGATCTGGTTAACCATTTTTTCTTCTTTTCGAAATTCAATTGTGTGTTTAATTGAATTTCTATTAGTGGTGGAATGAAACATCATGTTAGACACACCTTCTTAGTTTCTAATGGAGTCTATTCATGTAAATAGAAACATCAAGTGGTTCTCTTATATAAAATCTTTCATGAAAATGAATTCTAAAGGCATGTTCTCATTGGTAAATGGTTCCAATAACACTTAGGTACACACATTGGTCAAGAGGATGGGATGTTGATATCTTTTCTCCTTTTTATGAAAACTATTACCTACTCTGGTAATTTCTTATAAATTAAATAAATATTCATGAATCAATTGTTAAAACCAAAATATCGAATGTGTTACAATTATACAAATAACAATTTATTTACATTTATTAGATTTGGATTCGTCACTATATATCTGATATTTTTCATCAATGTATATATATATATATATGTATCATATGTTCTCCATCCATGGTACTATTTGAATAAGGATTCTAAATTCTTATGATTTTTATTATCATTATTACGGTTTGATGACATGGATCATGACACTATAGAATTTATCCATATCTAAGAATATGTGAGTTTTTTTAACATGGGATCAGACCCATGATATGGGATTCCACTGTATCATTGGGAAATTAATTAGAACCCATAATGTTCATTTCCACATAACAGGACACAAAAAACCACATAAGGACATGTGATGAGGACCAGATGATGTAGTTTAAATTCATGATGAATAGAACTCTAGGAAAATGGATATTAGAATATCTTTAGGTGGTATATACATTGAAATGACATATGGGGCCTGGAAGGGATATACCATCCTAGGTTGGACATAAACCTACTAGGAATATATACTATAGAATATTATGGTGAGGTTGTATTATTTCAATTGAAACTCATGGAGTCTACCTATGTATCCTATTTGAAAAAGATTCATATCCCACATATTTCAAATGGTTGGATATTATACCTATATAGGAGACAAAATGGGTGGCTTCGCCGTGAATATGGACCATTGAGGTGGTGATAACATTGTTGGACCATATAAAAAATAGGATTCCCATTTGGATGTTTCATCATGTTGATTCCATGATCTTCATTAACCTGTAAGCCTCTATGTTCCATTCCTGGTGTAAAAAATGAGAAGAATAAAAACATTCAAAAGAAACAATGCAATATCCCTCATCAAATTGTTGATTGTGAAGAGGGTGTGAAAGGTGGGATAATGACACATAAGAAACACTAGGGGCTTACTCTAGGAGGTATTCCAATAATAAGATCCTTCTAATATCCCCTTTTTACTAGTGGAAGAGTGTTATAGAATATCGCTATGAGAAAAAGACGTCATACTTCATCTCGAAGATCCATTAACCTTAAATCCCATGGTTAGCGTCTTCATTACCATGGGAATGTAAGATTTTGAATAATATGAGGAACCTTCTTATTAGATTGGTTAAATGTAGAGATATTATAACCATGGAAAGACAAGAATGGATTTGGGAGAAACTATTTTTTCATGTCCTTAGGCTGAATGATTCATGTTCCCATGTTAGAGGTATTAATGGAAGCATAAATAGACTTAGGTATGATAGATATGGAGACATTTTATATGTTCAAAAATGTTCGAATATGGGACCCAATGCCATGCATGAAGAGTATTGCAAGTCCATGAGGGAAAAATACCCTAAGGATTCCCTATTCGATATACTGGTACATTCTGTAAGGGGTGGGGGTTGTAATGGGTCCCTTAAAGGGTTATATATGGGGTACTACTTCAAAATGATCTCTATCTATGGGAATAAGTTCACCCATTGCTGATGGCTAGACATGCCCTCTCAAAATGGATTTTTTGGAGTCTCTTTCATAGTTTGTGGTAGGGGGATCTCCTACAAGAGTCTTCTCTAGTATTATTATTTTTTCTATGCCTTTATCTTTTTCTCTCCATTTATACTCTATAGAGTCTTAGTATATATAAGAATAGTGAATAATCATCTTCCTATGATGGTCATTTTTCCATAATGTATACTCGGTGTAATGTGGATGAGTAATAAAACCATCATCCAAAGAGTATCTTGTGGTTTTTAGGGTGTAAGGGAAACCACCTCAATCCAATTATTGATAAGTCATTTGTGGGACTATTATTAAGACACCACCTACGTCAAATTAATAAAATAATTTCTGGTGGAGATATTTCCCTACCCATGTAAATGAAAAATGTAGTTTTGCAGAGGGAGTCATATAGCTAACTCTAATAATGAAGTGGAATTTAGTTTGGTGGGAAAATATTCATACATTATTTATCGACAAATGGTAATTTTTTATTTGTGGGAGGGACATGTAGACCAGTAGTTTCTCCTAGTTTGTGCACTATATGGGAGGAAAAAAGAAACTTTGCAGATTAAGGTTATTTTCCAATTTTGAACTCAATTAATGCCTTATAAATTTTCTTTTTTATAATTTTAAAATTTATAAGTGGTTTTTCATATTACATGAATATTTTACTAGATGATAGTTACATACATTAAGTTTTTATTTTAATAATATTATATGAATTTAAATACTTATAGTTTTTTTATATTTATATGTGTTGTAATATTATGTTGAAATAAAAAAATATTCACTGAGAAATTATAAAAGGATTATTTACTATTATAGAAACATATGTATTACATTCTTTCATTCCTTATGAAAAAATCTTATTTGACAAATTGTAAATTAATCTTTAATGGGATGTGGATAAGACGTTCATATTGAGTTCTTTCAAGCCCTTGTTAAATCTTGTAGAAGTTTATCCCTTAAAAATATTCGCCTTCAAGTAGTTAGAATTCATATAAAATGTACCCATGTATTAAAAATATGAATTTACTCTTAATTATATGGTATGTTTGGCACCAATAAAACATGATAAATTTTATAAGAAGTATCAGTTATGACATATAATTTCATAGATGATATATTGGGAATACAAACTGAACTACGGATAGGATTGGTGGGATGGAAAAATGATATTCTATTACATGTATCATATCTAATATTTCAAATTAAATAATATATAATAGACCTAACATCCATTTCATTCCATGTCATATTACCCGTTTCAATTTATATATATTTTTTATAATACATAGTGTCCCACATAGAATTCAAGAAGATTCCATTGAATGATATAATGAAATTTATATCTACTTTGGGACACCTTGATATACTATTATATGGTTCTTACCTTATCAATCGTTTCTTACACAAATATCATATCGGACGCATCATTTATCTGACTTCATCCCAACATGTTTGAGTTAGAAATATAATTACATATAAGTATTTAGATAGTACCATCTTAATTCAGTAGTGGTGGCTGTAATTGTAGGAAAAATACACAAAATGCAAATAATTATCCCAACATCCATGGATGTGAAGAGATAGTGAGATATTATCATGTCCTCTTATGTCTGGAGAGTCCATTCATACTTTCCATTTGTTTGAGGGTGATATTTTATGTTATGATTAATCTATATATTTAATCCATTATATACACTCTTTTAAAAATTTGACACGAGCCTTAGGTCACAATTAGTTACTACATATAGAGGATTTCTATGATACCTCAATACATCATTTATATAAAGCCTTGAAATACCTTGTAGATATTAATCTTCCAAAATTTCAACGAAATGTTATGCAATTTTCAGAATGTTAATAATGAATGAGAAAAAATTATTTTCATTAGATTTATTAGGAAACCCAATGACGAAATCTATAGTAACAATATCCCATGAAAATTATGGTATTGTAATAGGCTGCATTACTCCTCTTGGAAGTGTTCTTTGAGTGTTGACCTAATGACATATTACTAATATGGTAGTAGAATATATATTTTCTCTCTTAATATCCCCAAAATATGTTCTCCCAAATATCTGTATGCATCTTTATAATCCATGTTGTGTAAAATAGATTGAGAAATGATCCTCATCCAATAAGATCAATAAAAACCCCAAATTTATGAACCTGATGTAGTTGTATTAATTATTACATTGGAATATATATACATGGGATAAAATAATGAAGGACCTTCCAGTTTAGTTTTTCTAGACAATAATATAAATTATTAAATCCCTTTTTTATATTGGAAATAAAATATAAAAAGAACTAATTGAAAGAATTTAGTATCATTTAACTCATTCTAGTAATTCATATTTATATCCTAGGGATGGGGAAAATTGGGATGATATCAAATTATCAGAAATATTTACATAAAGAAGGATAAATAATATGAAAATATTTGATAAATAATAAGGAAAATGTAAATAATAGAAAAACAAATTCATTTAATGCATAAACTGAGAACAAAATACATACATAGATAATATGAATGCTATAATTTCATATATAAAATAAATATCTAAATTCTCAATGATTTAAATTTTTAATATTTGATATCAATATCTCATACATCATGATATCTATACTTTCAAATCCTTGTGCAATGATATTGCATTCGAAGGGTAGGTATACCCTAGAAACCCATTTAATATAGAAAACTAATTCAGCTCATATGACATATCTATTCATCTATTGATATATAATAATTTTCCCACCCAAAACATCATTTCTAATTAATTACTCATATATTGAGTGATCAATTTCACTCATAAAAAATATTTCATATCCAAAAATATATTTATTGAATATGGAATATAGAATATAAATATTTCCATATTAATTCATATATTATTCATTGTAAATCACTCTATATAATAAATGCATATTTTTTAGGCCATAATCAAATCTATAATACAATGAATATGGATATTTATATTAAATATAATTTATAATGACCACAATAAAGTAATGTTTCCAGAGAATGTCAACAACCACATAATTAATGAGTGATATTATATGTTTTGTGAATGATTTCATGTATTCTGATAATAAAAATAAAATAAAATATGGACATCATAATTATACATTAAATTATAATATTATTTATAAAATAATCAATATATATTATAATTATATATGAAGTGTAAAATAAAAATCGAAGTGTAAAATTATTCTAAAACTGTATGTGTAAAAAAAACATTCCTTTTGAATTTTATATTGAAAATATAAAATGAAAATTTTGTAATAATAGATATATTAATTTCTGACCTTGCAAAGATTCAAGGATAACATAATATTTCCTTAATAAATTATTTTATTACATTAAAATGGGTTTTTTTAAAACAGTTTTGGATATTTTTTCGAAAAATATTAATATATACAATCAAAATAGATATACAATCATTTTTTAAAAATTTCATTATATGAATAAAGTATCGAAGGGAGAAAATTTTTAATAAATTTTTTTAAAATACATAAATATATATAGGATATGAAAATTTATGGGTAATATAATGCATATATTATAATATCCCTTCAATGAAAATAAGAGAAATTAAAAAAATGGGGTTTGTAAAATAAATTCTTTCTACATTGGTAACATATAAATTATAACCACATGAAAGAATAAACAAGATTTATAAAATTATACATCAATAATAAATATATAATCATGATAAAGAAATATAATTTTCATTATTTACTTTACTTAAAATTAAATATGTTTATAATAACTAATATGTCTCAATAAAGTGAAAATTGAGATGAAATCCCTAACCCAACACAACCTCTTAGATGAATATCCTTTAAACACAATTATAATGATTTTATAAATGTCATTAATTTATACTAGAACCATATTAATATTTCAAATATCATATATGATCAATTAAAAAAAATTTATGTCTTAGTCATTAAAAAAATTTCGTCATTACAAATGTTTTCGGTGTTAAGTGCTTTATTTCCTTAATCATGTGTTTTCACAGAAGATCTAAATCATTTGAATAGGATATACATCCCTTATATAATGAATGAAATTAATTTTATAGATATAATATTTAGTCCTTTGATACATTTTTGAATCATTCATGAAATTTGGAACTGAAAAATTAATCACATCACTTCATAAAGAAATTAGGTTATACTTACGCACGAGTGAAAAAATAATTTTCATAATGGGTGAAATGGTATGGAAGTCAATGATATAATATATTATTAGATAAAATAGTATCTATTAAATCAGATATATATACATTTGTTCCATCGTTATCAATATCCATATTTTTCAGTGGCAGAAAAAAATTATATCAGTTTGTGAGGTGGTAGTCCACCATAGACACAAGCAACGGTTATGTTTCCAATTTTATAGAGCTAGAAAAGGGTAAATATTATTTTAGAAAAATAATAAAATATAAATTTATAGGAGATATTTTTTTATTATAATTTAAATATTCTAAGATAATTGATTTTTATAAATGAATATGTTAAAAAAAGAATGATATTGGGGAATACAAATACCTTTTTTTAGTTAAATCTCATTTGTAATCCAATTATAAGCACTAGATTGTGATTTTTGTAAAGAAAAGAACCTCTAGAACATGGATAAATAAGATGGGGATTTTTTAGTAGGTTATTTTCAATATAAATGTACCTAGTAGAGTAAATACGATAGGGGAGGAGGTTCCCTTTAAAATTCAGGTGAGTGACACACTTGTAATAGTTTGACGTTTTAAATTTGAATTAAATAATATTCAAGGGAAAATGGTTCCAAAAAAAATCATATTCGAAAGTGAATTTTTTATATGAAATTAATTCAAAAAATGGGGTTTCATCACGTTTTTAGTTCATCGTAACCCTTATCATTTTGAATTTAACCCTTATAAATACTTTTTAACCTTAACCACATATAATTTTTTATTATAGTTACTAATCATTACAAAAAAAATTACAGTGTCGTAATTAATAGAATTTGAAATGTATAATCAAAAAATTGGAAATAATATTATCAAATTAAATTGAAATTATCGGAAAATTTTAATATAAAAACACACATGTAGAACTCGAGGATGAAATATATTTTTCAATAATTGATTTTTCTAGCACAAGATGATCTTCATTGACTATATCAAGAGTAATCATAATTATATGGATTAAAATTAATATATTAAAATATATTATCTATAAATCATATTTAAAATATTCATCTTTATGTATTATTTTAAATAGTTAAAATTGAATGACATTAATATTTTAAAAATAGTTTTCTGAATAATATCACATTTTATCAGTAATTTATATTTTCATTATTTCTATCGAATTGATGATAAATATATTAATATTATATATATTTATTATCACATTATTAAAAATAAAATAGGGAAATATTAAATAATTCATTTTTGATTATTTGTAAAATATTATTCATAATAGAAAATTTCAAAAAACCAACTCCATGATAATTTTGACTATGAATGATAAGACATGATATTCTTCTAATCAAATTAGACTATTTATTCTATGTAATATTTAAATGTTTATTTTCTTCTATTTTTATTATTATAATATATTCAAATAATATAACAGAATATGAAGAGTTACATGTTTCCATACTACCTTTTATCTACAATATTTTAAAGGATATTACTTTCTAACCAAATGTGGGTTGTTCACTACCGGTGATATGATTTATACCAACATAAATTTGTTGAAATATAATATATATTGTTAAAAATGAGTAATTCCAATATATATTAACTTTTATTGTTATTAATTTTATGTACCAACACTTATTTTTACCAACATATATATCTACTGATATTGATCATTCAATACCAACACATCTTTTACCAAATGTTAAATCTACTCCTTTCTCATACAAATACCATCATATGTTTAACCAAAAAATGAATTTTTTTAGTAATAACCATATTTACATAAAACCAATTACTATCAATAAAAAAATATTACAACAATAATATAAAATATTTTATCAATAACCAATTAATAAAAACCATATTTTTATATATTATTATTTTTATTACCAAAGTCAGTATCATTTTTTTGAGGTCTTAATAAAATTATCTGATTAATTTATTTTATTTTTTAATATTCTCTAAAAATCAATAGTGTTTATATTTTTTATATTGTTCATTTAATAAAAATTATAATAATTACGATATTTGATACATTTATATATATGTCTGATAATATTTATGTACATGAAAATTTAATTTTTATGTTTAATTTTAATAAACATAACCAAATCTAACAAAAAAATTTCAGAAAATTAATAATTTAAATTTAATAAATAAAAACTAACAATTAATTGAGTCATATTATTTTATTTATAATTTATATCCACATATTGAATTTTTATTAAATATTATAAAATAAAATTATTATTTTTTATAAAAATTTATACCATACATACATTTATGTAATATATTTTTATTTTTAAAAAATTATTGATATTTTTAATTTTATAAATTTGATGTTCTTTTTAAATATATATACCATATCTGAACCCTTGGTTACTCCCATCCCCTCCACCATGTGATCTCACCACTTCCACCTACTCCCCTAGGAAACCCTAGATCTCATGTGACCCCCTGGTTCCCCTATGGCCCCCTGGTTCCACTGCGACAACTACTGCCCTCGGCGACCACTGCCACCCTCAGTGACCACCGTTGTCCTCAGCGACAACCTCCACACTCCAGGACCACTTCTTCCCTCTGCGACTACCACCTCACTCCGCCACCCTCACCTCTTCCTCCACAACCCTCATCTAACACCCCATGCCTCCTCCGAAACCCCCTCCACCTCTTTCACGACTATTTTCCACTGCCACTAACCCCCTGGATCGTGACGCACCGTCCTATTTCAGCGGTCGTGGCACTATCCTTTTCATTGCCACACAACGACCCACATTATCTTCGTTGGACCCCTACCTCCTTTTTTCCTCTCTTGACCCACATCGTCCCCTGAAAAGTGTTGGTACCTCTCGGATGAAATGTCATGAATAAGGAAAGGTCAAGTCTACTTTCAAATACATTATTTGATCCATGAGGAACCTATGCTTTCAAATCCTGTGTGTTATTATTTCAATGTAGACATTGTTTATAAATCAATGTTGTATTTTTTCGGTTCATTTCCCTATTGATATGGAACTACCTTTGTCGAATGTGGGATGTTCACCATATTTTTAAATACATTTCATTAAAGGATGTATCCAATACAGGGTCTCTAGAAATCTCTTACAGTTGCAATATGTGTTTCTATAAGGATTCCACAACTTTGATCTTTGATCTTTGATATCTTTATTACAAAAGAATACTAGTATTTGAATTACAAATGTAGTTGTGACATTGGATTTCCCTTGATCATTTGTGATTTTTCATCAAGTATAGCATTATTGGGACTAAGATATGGGATATGCTCTTTAGACTGAATTCTTTTTCATGAATTTTCATGTGAAATATAAAGCATTATGTTGATTAAATTGTTTAGGTTTTGTTGGATCATATGTACCAGAATGAGACCGGGTAAAGAGATATACCTTTTCTGGGGTCTATAGAAAGCTATCTTGATGAATGGTATGATGTTTGAATGACTTGTTACTAGGTCTCGATTCAACCACCTTCTAATTTTTTATTAATGAATGTTTTTTTCTTTTATATTCATTTTGATAAATTTTATTATTTGTTACACTTTGGTAATAATTTCATTGAAAAATTTTAGATTTTTCCAGCATATTTACATTTCGATTCAGTTGTTTTGATTCATGCAGTGGTTCTTAATTGAACTGAAATTTAAATTAGTATTGTTAAAAAAATGGGTTTTTATGATATTTGATAAAATTGATGAATGTTTTTTTATATGATTGTTAAAATTTGTCCAAGGATGAAATATTGATATTTTGTAAATACTTAAATGTTGTGCTGACTAATAAAAAAACTATATAATGTGGTATATATTCTCCTTCTTGTTTAGACGATGTAGATATGATTCCATCAGCGGTTGGGCCTTATGCTCCTATCAGAAAATCATGGGGCACGTGACATGATAGTGAGATCAAAAGTATGAGAGATCCATGTTGAATCGGTATCCCTTTCCATGATAGAGGAGTAATTGCCCAATGTTTTGATGTGTTTTATTTTATAGGCATCTATCCAGCATCTAATTTATATTACACATATCATTATTTTCAACTACTGTGAGATTGGTGATGAACTGATTCCATTATCAAGTTCAAGATAGAGGACCCACTTACTTGATTTTGGATGATCCCTCTACATGTGTGAGTGCTACATGTGGCTGGAAATGGGGATGATTAGCTGCTTCTGATCACATAGTGTGAGTTTATTTTTTGAGATTTATGTATTCTTTTTTTATTTTCTATGTAGGTTCAGGTGAATGAAATTGGGAAATTGTTGACTCTATATAAGATTTGGACCATCCTTTTATCATTCAAAAAAACCACGTTGTTTTATGTTGTGTATTTTGATTGGTTTGTTTTCGGTTATGGTTCATTCTGCTTTCATTTTCTTTTTTTTTCATGACTTGGCACCCTTTTGTCACTTTTTTATTTTATATCATGATAGAAATTGATAAAATGATGGAATAGTAACTCATCATTCTCTCAAACGAGCTGAGAAATATCACTCTATGGTTACTTAAAGGCCAGATAAATGTATTCCCCCATAAGTTATGTGAAAATAGTTTTGGGCAGGTGTGGTCAAACTAATCCTTTAACAACTACAAGTTATAGGTTTTGAATATGGGTCCATGGTTATATCAATAACTTTAGCTAGTTCTTTTTATCTCTATTTCTACCACAATGGTGTTTATTTTTGGGTCCCTTAAGAACTTTTCCACCTAACATTCTGAAAGAGATAGTGATTGGAGATTTGATGTTGGATATGTTATTTTGTCTTCCTCGCATCTCTACAACTATGAAGTGGTGGTTCCATTGACATTTTATTTGCTACTAAAGTATATGGGTTCAAATTCTGAAATGGTGCAACTTTGGTTCATGTAGGGGTACGCCCTCTTTATTCTCTTCTTATTCACTACAAGTTCCCAAATTTAAGAATATGAGTTTAATTTTTTACAATATTTTTCCGTGAATTTTGTTTTTTTCTTCTTGAATTTTCTTTTTTGACATCTAATTATCTTTAACTATAAATCATGATTCTTCCATAACTACATTAAATCTTTGATTAAGGTTGTTTTTGTTATAAATGTAACTTGAATATATTGATAATTCTTTACGATGATATTTTCTTAATTTTATTTTTTCATTATATTTTATTTTATGTATTATTTCCTTAAATATCTATATTTCTGACATATCCCGTCACATATTTTCCCTTCATACCAGATATACAATTGAAAATTATTTATTGTTTATTTTTTCCATTTATATTGAAAGGATTTATTATGCTCAACATAGACTAATAATTTATGGGTTTGTTTACTTTGGAAAAGTCATGGTTGATGATTTGGCTTCAGAAGTCACATAATAAGAGAATTAAAGGTCACTGAGTTCACATATATTGGGGTAACAACTTCTTCACATTTAATTTCTACTAGCTGATAGAAAACCATTATTTAGTTATTTTATGGACTATTTCTTCCATCCCCCTATTATCCTTCTTGAATTTTAACCAGATTTCCAAGATGGAAGATCATTATATTTTTAGTCAATTGAATGAATAAGAAAAAAACAAATATAGTTAGTATACATGATTTCATTGTTTTTCCCTTCCTCTTACACCATCATTTATTTCTATTTTGGTTTCAATTTATGAATATATTTTACACTAATTTTTGGATATGCTCTCTGGTTGTGTGTTGTGTAGATCATGGAGCTGAAGAGTGTTTCATAGAATTGTCTTGAGGTTCCTCACTAGTACTGGAGATGTCTTGGTTTGTGTCTTCTCGTGGCCTACTTGAGTGGTGAAGATGTATCTTGGGTGGGAGTAACTATTTTTCTACCATGAGGGGTGAAAGGATGATTGTAGTCAAGAGAAGACATACCGAGGGGGTGGTGTCATAGATGGATCCTAGGTTTTTGTGTTTTAATTTTTTTCAACAATATTTTAGGTGTTCCATCAGTGGTGATGATGGGCTGGAGCAGCCAGTTCTAGAGATGACTCATCTGAGCTGGACGCAATAGCTTGGGCTAGGGTTGAGTCGTTGGGGTGGGGGTTTCCCATGTTTTTTTGTAATGAATTTTATTACTAATATAAATTTAATCTATGTTTTAACATGTGTTAAAATTGTCTTTGTTTAAATAAATAAAACATATGTATTATATATGATCAACTAATCAATAAAATATGAAATTTTCATGGCAATAAATTTATTTATTTTTTTCCAATTTTTATTTATACATAAATTTTATATGTTAGAAATATTAGTACCAATATAAATATTTCTCAGTAGAACCTTTTGCTAAAGACTTAAAAAACATTTATATTATCTATTGGTATTATTATAATTACAACAGAACTACTTTATCTTTCGCGAAATCATATAGGGACATAGTTTTCGCTGACAGTTTAGTGACACCGAAATATATGTTGGTAAAGCATTTTACCAACAAAAAATGATCATTTACCAACAATATATTCTCCCGTTGGAAATAGTTAAATATTTTTTAGTGGTTGTTCATCACATGATCATCATGTTCACACAATAATTCCTCTATTTTATTATTTTCCAAATAAACTATACAACAAGAGTCATGAAATTCCTCAACAACATCCCTCTACTTTAAAGATTCTGGATAGGCTCCTTATAGTGAGATATATATGGTTCTAATTCAAACTTACAACTGCAACATATCATATAAGTTAAGGAGACTTAGTCGCATCACCAATCCAGATGGAATACTCTCATTCATTAAAAAATATCAAATATATTAATTTGTTAAGAGATCATTTTTTCTTCACACAGAAATATAAATAAACCTTCTATAGAGTCAATCTAAAGAATTAATGATCACCTAGTTGAAATTCCTAATATTTACTTACGTTATTATCATAATAGTTTTTTATTATTTGAGATGCACTAATATGATTTTTATTGGACTTTAAATTTTTCATTTCTCATCTTCAGGTATTGTTAAAAGAATATTTCATTTCAATGTAATCGCCCCAACAATTTGTAGTCTAAAAAATCTATCCATATAATTCTTTCTAAAGTGTAATTTTAAAACATAAGTGAATGATATTTTTATAGGGTTATTCTAACAAATGTAAATAAATATCCCACATACCATGTAAAAAAAGTGACAAAAACCTCAATATTTCATCCAAAGCTTAAATACCCCTGTTGAAATTCTCATCAGTTTGACGGTGATAGAAATTTCTTATACTAATCTCAGTATAATGATCCTTCTCAATACATTTTTAGAACATCGATGTAAATCATGGATCTGGATTAGACATAGTTGAAATCAGTTCATCACAATTTGTTAAATCATTATTAATGATGATCTGTGTTAGGTTATCATGTTCTAAATATTCTTTTATTTCAATGAAATGTTCATTTTTAGTAAGCTGAACAAAAATAAAAAATATTTCAAAATTATTTCCTAGAATATATGGTAATCTTGTGTAATGGTCTATAGTAATGTTATCCAATTTCCTCAATAAAATAAGAGGATAATTACAAAATCCGCTAATATTTTGTCTCTCATCTATCATATATTAACAAAATTTTAATCTTCTTATATAATTATCAATTTCACACTTTTTATTACCACACCAAAAATATTCCTTCAAATCCATATACATCATGGCGATACAATGGCGTATATTGAAATTTGAGCAATGAGTTTTATATAATAATTATCTTTTAAACTATGGTATAGATTCCACACATATCCTCTTTCAAAATTATAGAATTTCATTTTCATATACATAGTCTTCCAATTTACCCACTTTCCTGACAATAATTCCCTTTTAATAATTTTAATCATCAATTTGAAAACATATTATTTTTTAAAATAATTATTCTTTGAAAATTAATTGAAAAAGGGATGATGTATCACCGTACATAATAATTATCATATACATATGTACTAGATCCATGAACATAGGATCTCTATTAATCCTTATTTTGGTATGAACTCCATGTTCTATCTTATTTAATGAATTCCCACCATAGATTCCATAGCTTAGTGGAAGTCTATTGAGAAATAATAATCCTTGTGTAGATTATGAAGACATCATTTAAACATGTTAAAATCATTCAATGAAAATATATTTTTCAAACTATTGTGATTTATGAATATCTATCATGTTTCCCCATAGATATAATGTATCCTTATCTTCAAAAAATGATTACAGCTGCAAACTCATGACGACGGGTTGTATTTTTTTGGTTCATGAGTCTTTAACCACATTGATTCATATTCATTAAAATATATTTATCTATATGTACAAAACCATGTCTCTTCTTTGATGCATTATATTAACTAAAAAACCATCATTTCTAGATTTTATAGTCATAATCAGATCATTGACCAATATCAACACCAATTATTAAAAACATTATTCTCATGACTTTATGCCTTTGAATATAACCACTTTATGTGTAATCTTGGTTAATGGTTTCACAGATTAGAAAAATAATAATTAAAATACTAATTATAGCTTGCTAAAAATGAAACTATATACCATGGTTTTGGTTAGTGGTTTAGGATATTCTTTGAATACCTTTTTCTTCATAGGATCAACTGAGACTCTATATTTGGACATAATATTTCTATAAATATAAAATTTGTAAGGCTATAATTAAAACTTATAAAATTTAACATATAACTCTTTTCTCTTAAGAGCCTCAGGAATGATCCTATAGTGATACTCATAGTCCTCATTTTTGTTATAATATATCGTGGAATCATAAATATATACCAAAACAAAAATTTAAACCTCATAAGTATATAATATATTAATTATATATAGAATAAAATAGTGAGAATTTTTAAATACAAATGTGATTCTTGTAAATTAATAATTTATATACATTTTTTGAAATCCTATCTTCATATTATCATCCTTATTTACTCAAAAATTATGAAACAAAAAAATAATATTAATCTTTGAGAAATATCTAGATCTATTTAGTTGTTTAAATACATAATCAATGTGAGGTAGAGGTTAAATTTTCATTATTGGAAAATAATTTATTTCAATATAATCTATACACAGCCTCATAGATATTTCTTTCTTCTTAATGAAAATAATAACTCCTCCCTATTATGAATCACTTGGGTGTATCAATACCTTTTCACACAACTCCTATTTTAGTTTCTCTGACTTTAATAATTCAAACGTGTCAATTTTATAGGATGTATTTGATATGGGTCTTGAATCATGGATTAACATAATGGAAAAAACAACATCGTGTTCTATAGGATGGCAATGTAATTATTTGGGAAATACAAAAATATATTCATATATAGTAGTTACATAGTCAGTTTGAATATTACATTTTCCATCCATAGGCTTTCTCTAATATTCTTCCCCAAGAATCTCATTTAGATGTTCTAATAGGAGTGGATTTGGAAAGGACCTTGATGACGAAGTCTCCCCTATAATGATAAGAAATAAAAAATCTTCATCATGAATCATACTTCCCTTTTCATTGCATTAAAATTTTTATTCGTATTTATAAATCCAGTACATAAAATGGATTATATCATTTTCAACAGTATTTATAATAATAAATTCTACAAATATACGATTTTTATATGTCATAATAGGAATATTTTCACACACCTTTATTATATTGAGATCATCACTAAGAGTATTTTCTATTGGATTCCACATTAGGTTGTTAATGAAATATCCAATTTCATGGAAAATATTAATGATATAACATTTTTCTATGATTTAGAATCAAATAAATTATTTTATAAATTTAATGATACAATTAAAGTATATACAACTATAACATTTGGAACATCATCCTCAGATATAGTTATCAAATAAGAATGGACATCTCCCCTAGGCCTCATCTTCAATAAGTTCACTTAATGCTATGAACATTGTGCTAAATAATGACCCATTTTTTATAGTTTAAGTATTAGATAGTTATTATATATTTATTTAACTTAAATTCATAATCTATATCATAAATATCCTCATTTGAAAAAAAATCCAATGTACTTTAATAATTTTAAATAATGTTTCTTTCCAAAAATTTTAAGTGATTGAAATTTCTTCCTTCTGTAATTCTTGTCTGAAATGTTTCCATTTTCTTGGTGCTCAAATATCCAATTATTCTACTCATTCTACTAGAATATATAAGATCTATAATATTACATCACTATTTTGATAGAACATAACACTATTTCACCTAACAATAATTTTTTTTTAGAAATTAGATCCCTTATAAGGATTTATCAAATCCCTCCAATGAAATAGTCCATCATTATTTCAAAATTACTTATGTAATTATTACAATACATCAATTTTCATGAGACGTTAAGCTCATACTATATGACAATTTCTTCTTCATTTTTCTTCAAATTGAGTAATTATTTCTTCATATGAGTTTTTTCTGATAAGAAAAATATTAATAATTGAATGATACGTTATTGTATATCTATTCCATTTGTTATACTATTTCTTCATTTCTTGTATTCTCAATAAGAATTCGCCATTGATGAATATTTTCATAAATTCAATATACCATTAGTATAACTTTTTCCACTTCATTGCATCTAAAGACACTATATATATATATTCAATTGAATTGATCTATTTCTCTGATGAATAATAATTAGTATTTCCAATAAGTCATATATGGTTTCATCACATGAAATGGTACAATATATATCATTTCATTGAAAATCATGTATCCCTATATGTGAATGATTATTAGTCCTAACCTGAGTCATCTTCCCAAATATGTCCATGATCAGTTCAGCTCCAACACCAGTTGTATTGGATTTCTCAGTATGTAAATTTCTATATTGGCCCCAAGTATTGATACCATTCATTATTTAGGGAAGCATTTCCAAATAATGTAATATAAATAATTTTTTCATAAAATTATGAATACTAAATCATAATATATAATTCTAAATAAGATCTAACTCTTAACATAAATTGAAAATTTATACATTATTAATCTCTTATTCATAAATTATATTTTTATGGGAATATATTTTATTCAAAATATTTTTCAACTCTTTTATAATGGTTTGTAAAAAATGAATTAAATGAATAATATCCACCGAGAGTTTCATATAACGTTCACGATAATGGAAATGTTTCCGTGAACTAGAATGATGGTTGAGGTATAATCAACCAACTCTCTTCAGGGTCAATACCACTAAATGACATTGTGCCAAAAACACATGTACTTGTTGTATTCTGTTTGGAATATATTACTAAGAAAAAATATATATACCTTAATAGAAACATTAGGATTTCATTTTATACTTACAATTATTCAAAAATTCCCCTATATGGTTTTGTTCTCTAATATATGTTTTCAATATTCTATATCTAATTTTTTTCTAATAAACATAATTTTATATAAAATTTAATGATCCCAACTCTGGTAACCCACGGCTGATGTCCAATTTATTAAATTGGTATAGACACAATAGATCAAATCATGATGGAACGAACAGTTTATTTGTATTTGATAGCCATATACATAGAAAATTATGATTTTGACATTGGAAACAAAATAAAAAAATTATATAGAAAACACTTTGAATATTTGAAATAATTCAAAAGATTCTTCCACATATCCTAGGAAAATAAGAAACAAGGATGATCTCGAATGCATTGAATGGGTTACATGTAGTAGAACATATTATGATTAAATAATGAATAATTTATATATATATATATAATGTAAAAATTTACATTTAGTCAACAACATGAGCATGAAACTAATCCATAGATAATATAAATGCAATAATACCATGGATAATTAAAAAAAATTATTCTAAATAAAGGAGATGCATTATATTGCATTTCATAACCTCAAAAATCATGACATATATTCCTTAAAATACTTGTTCTGATACAATTTTTTAATGGTTTTAAATACTGTAGAATCCAATTTTTCTTGTCCAACTAATTTACCTCAGGAGACTTGTTGGTGTGTCTATGGGATATATAATTCATACCCCCATTAATAACTACATTTCCAATGCATTCATCATAAATTGGGTGATAAATTTAATTCAGAAAAAATATTCTTTATCACTAAATCTTTATATTACATATGGTATACATGATATTAATATTTACCTTGTTGATCAAATAACATTCAATGTGATACACTATATGTAATAATGGTATAAAATTTAGAAAATTATCATATCCATGAGACAAATATATGAATATTTATGTAAAATTTATTATTCAAGAATCCAAAGAATTTTAATGTATCAGGAGTCTACTTTTAGCCATAAAATAAATGAGAGATAAAATAAGTTTCGTGGTATATTAATTTATTTTTAAGAATAAAAGAATATATATTATAAAAATTAAAGTAATCATTCTTATAAGAGATTTAATTATAAA
Source organism: Viscum album (assembly GCA_963277665.1). Taxonomy (NCBI): domain Eukaryota; kingdom Viridiplantae; phylum Streptophyta; class Magnoliopsida; order Santalales; family Viscaceae; genus Viscum; species Viscum album. The sequence goes on along the minus strand of OY728166.1, from coordinate 374,761,210 downwards.
ATCAAATAAATTTTGTTGAATAAGATAATGAGAATAAAATTATTATAACATCAAAAAAATAAATTAATTTTATATATGTAAAAAAGAGATATTATTTTGGATTTTATAAAAAAAATAAACATGTTGAAAACATTGTCAATGTATTGGAAATTTGGGAGAAATCATTTACCCCATACATCATTTTAGTTTAAAATGCATAATATCATATATAATAGTTATAAAATTGTTATTTATTTATTCTAGAATCATATTTATATTTATATTATAATATATTTTATTATTATAACATATTATAACCTATTAATTAGAAATATTTCATTATTAATATTGTCTTGTATTCTGATAAATGATCCTAATACTATGAATAGGATATAGATGAATCACATATATAATTATATTAATGTCATAAATATCATATTTATTCATTGGATACTTTTTTATAATCATTTAGTAAATATTTCCATGGAAAATGAATCACATATCCTTTTTCATATGGTATATCATTAGTTTGTGCGGGTGGCATTATCATTTCCATAATAGGTGAAAAGTTGAGGAATTTGAATATTTTTTAAATTTATATTATCAATATTATGCCATATATTTCACATATACTCAATGGTCTCATCATTATGACTACCCATGTGAGTTTTTGATACAAATAAATAACATATGTACTTAAAAAGGCGATCATCCATATACATATGCGATGGTTTTTGTTCCCATTTGATGTAAAAGGGCATTGATTAATATTATACCATAAACATAAAAAAATCATGCTATATTTTAGATTCCCAGGTTACTATATTTTAATTTTTATGACATAATTTTATTTTTTTAATGAATATGTAAATAAGAAAGTTCATGGTGAACATAATTACATTAAGTTAGAAAAAACATACATTGAATCTACTATTAAGGACTTGAGGTTGGTCTTCTATGAAGACCGTAATTTTAAGAACATGTATGAGGATGTTGGGGAGATAACGTGGTAGTAATTTTTTAAGATAACTTACTCTAAATTTGTGATGAGGTGAGGGGAGGAGGTTCCCTTTTATTATTGATTTGAATGGAACACATGAATTTATTTCCTAGATATAAAATATTATAAAAATATATTCTCGGAAAATTACGTCCAAAATACTCATATTAAAAGGTTATTTTTAAAACTATAAATATAACAAATCGATGTGTTTTAATCAACGTTTTAGGTTATTTAAAACCTTACCATTTCAGGTTTACCCCTAGTAAGCTCGTTTAATCCATAACAATGAGATAAATTTTTACAATTTTACTATTCATTACCAAAAAAATTGAAATATTACTCATTACCAAATTTGGAACCACTTATTCTAAATATTGAATCCATTTTATCAAATTATGTTCAGATAAGTTTTATAATTTATATAAAAGTTAACCTATAAAACTCGATAATAATTATTTTTTGGGTAATGGTATTCCTCATTCATAAAATGATCTTACATTAAATATAATACCTGTAATCATAATTATATTGATTTTAAATATTATATTTATAAATATAAATAATAATATTTTATTAAAAATTTATTATGAAATATTTTTTAAATTAATTAAAATTAAAATACATTATGCATTTAATAAATGTTTTCTAAAAATCATTCCTTTTTTCATTAAATGTTTTTATTATTTTTTTTGTCATATTGAAAATCAATAATTTATTTTTGTCTATCTAATATAACATATTATTATAAATAAAATTATTATTAATTTAATTCTAATTTTTTATTATTCTTAAAATCTTGTTTCTCTATAATATTATAAAAATTAATTCTTGGTCTATTATTTCATAGTAATTTCAAAATCAATAGTCATCCTATCAAATTACAATTTCAATTATATGAAATTTTAAAATATTAATTTTATTTTATTTTTTTAAAATATATATCATTCATTCTAAAATTTATTATATGGTGTAACACAATATTTCGTTAATTCTGGTATAAATGAAAAAACCCCACTTTATAAACATTATAACACCATATTTTCAAATTTCAAACAGTAATATTCTACCATTAAACACATATTCAATTTATTTTGTATGGACTTATCAACATGTTGATGCTTTTTAATCTCATCTATTAAATAATTTAATGTTTTTAATTGGAATGAAAATGATGATTTACCATATATTAAAATCCTTAAGACCAAAATTACTATATCTTTTGGAATTTTATCATTATTTAGCCTCATCATAGATAATAAAACATTAAATTTTATTCTCAAACCATCTTACACCTTGTTTTAATTCCATAAATTATAATTGATGTCATAATAGTAATCCTTGAATACATTTAACTATCATGAACACTTGATTAACACCAATTCGTTTGTTATACATGAACAAACTTATCAATATAGTTTATTAATATTTTTTTCATAATGTCTATAAAAACTGAGAGATCATTACTTTGACCCAAATGGAATATGTGTGAACTCATAATGACTGTACATCATTGAAAATACTTACATATATAATATCCCCCTTCCTAAATTAAAACTTATGGTTTCTTGAATGAAGATTAATTTATTAAAATTATTGATCCCATTGAAAAAGATCATATATGTCATTTATATAAGGTAATTTATACATTTTTATTATTTTATGTCCAATAAATTACATACAATAAATGTATAATATTATTATCCCATCCTTCTTCTTCAAAAACAACACAGGTTCTCCCCATGGTTGAATAATTGGAATAGAAAACCATTTATCACATAAATATTTTATTTTTGTATTAAACTCAACTAAATCCATGGTTCTATCACATATGCTTTCTTAGATATTTTATTTTCATAAAAAATGAGATAGATATAGAAATCAACATCATGATTAAGGGGTAATTAATGTAATAAATTATGATATACATCAATATATTCTTAGATAATTGGAACTTCAAATATTCTCCAAAAAGCAATAACCCATATAGATATAATTTATATGTAACCCCACTAATAATTTAATTATCTTCAAATATTATGGATGTTTTGAGATAGTATTTAGGAAATGAAATCAAGTAAAAAAAATCCCTGAAATTCTAATCCAATTTTAACTTCTTTCTCTCGATAATAAATACTTGCTTGGTAGTTCCAGATATACTCATTACATAAGATGAATTCATAATTCACTAAAGGTATTATTGTTAGATTTTAAATATAGCAACACCCATGAATCCTAACTTAAACAACATGAAATACATTTCTTGTAATTTATGTAAATCTCTATGTTATTATTTGTAAATATACGTTAGTTTATTAGGGGTGATATGATATTATTAGAAAGCATATATTCTATAATAGACTTTATAAAACCATAATAAGAAAAATTATAGGTATCATTGAATGTATAATTAATAAAAAATATATCATTTTATTTGGAGGTTTGGCATAAGATGTTGTTTTGGTAATGGAATGAACTCGATCCATTTTCCACTTATGTGTATAATTAACAATGCCCATTATGAATTGATAAGTGTATTACCACACATCAGTATACCTATATCATTGTACATTTGCTTCTTCCCTCCTTCCTTTACACACAGCAGGTTTATTTCCATTATCTCTAGAGTTGTTTCAAACTATAAATACTACCATGGTGTTTTTGCCCAAAATTATTGAATGTTCGAAAATCCATCCTACCCTTTTTTCCTTATTTTAATGACATTCATAATGGAATCAACAAACCTATTTTTGACTTTATTCACTTTAAATATATTATATTTAGAGAACTAAATCTCATTATTGATTAAATTTATTATTGTCTCCTAATATATTGATGAATTTTTATAGAAAAAAGATATTTTATGACTACGTATTAAACCATCAAAGAAGTGGTAAATATTTATTTTATTTTATCAAAGATAATTGAGAACATTCCTTCATAACTGAGTTAAATAATCCTCATACTCATCCAAGATCTCATCTTCTTTTTGTCTTAGGTTTATGAATTTATCTTCTTTCTCCACATTATTCTCTCATGGAATAAATTCTACCTCAAAATTTCTTTTAATGAATTATATTTCATGATCTAAATCTCATACAGATCATTATTATTTTGAAATAAGGACCACCATTTGTTTATTTCACCCAGAATATGATACATATAAATAAATAATTTTTCCCTCACATATAACATAATGTAAATAATATTTTATTGAGAGGCACACTCCATTTTTTTCTTCCATGTGATTAGTGGTTCGAATATAATAAATATATTTGGGGCTCATAAAACAATGTATGTTGGTTGATCACTATGGTGGGGGATGACTTTAAATATATATATAACAGTTATTTATCATATCATTTTTGAATTATTTTAGAAGAATCATAATTATCTATAAAAAATATTAAATAAAATATCCTAATTATCAAGACAGTTATTTCATAGTACATGGTAGTTTTAATTCCTTTTGATTCATTTAATAGGTACTATTATCTAAAAATAATTTTATCAGTTAATTAGAAAACTTCTAACATGATATATATGTTATCATATCAAATATATATATTATAATGTCTATAATTTTTAGAAAGTTGTATAATCTATGTTCTATTCCAACAATTTCCTAATTCTAGTTCCTATGATTTCCACCTATCCATTATCAAATAATAATTCTACATCCCCTATCCCTATATACCAAGTTTGAGTTGGTTATTTACTACATAGATAAAAGAGTACAAGATTTTATATTATATTGATTCGGGATTATAATTCATAACGATACAAGATACATTATATTAAAACTTTAAAACATATTTTTACAAGTCTTTGTTACATAATTCAATCCTTGATCAATCATATTTTTCCATTTCATTACCAACGGAAATGGGGAAACAATGTAACATTGGGACCACAAATTCTCAGTGTGGGTAAAATTTATAATGGAATAAAATAAAAGATAAATATTTCATAGGATCATATTGAGTGTAATTGAACACATAACAAAGAATAAATAATTTTAATCCATTTAATAATTATAAATTCTTTGTCATGTAAAAAAAATAACAATATAAAATATAGAATTGAATAATTTCAGACATTAAATCATATCATTGATGCCTCATTCCACGAAATTATAGAAAACGTGTAAGGACACTCCCATTTCCCAATATTATTTATCACATGATAGGTACCAATTCATTTAAGGGATATATAATTTCAATCCCCACACATCACAAAATGTTAAATTCTTTCTATCACATTTTAAATGATTATGTCCTATTAATGGAATAATTATCATCTATTAACAACATATAAATATATAAAATAATAACCAAATATGACATATTATATATTATTTTCCCATATGGAACTACAAATTATATGGGACATTAATAGATTCCCCCCAGTCAATGAAGTAATCATATTTTATGAATTAACTTCCCCTACACATATAATTATTAATCACATATTCATGTTTTTAGAATGTACACTTAATAAGTTAATTATATGAAGATGTAGTTAATAGGTGTAACACCCCATGATTCCACAGTACACTTCTCTTTGAATAATACAATAGTGTGTGTTGTACGCAACACTGAGTTCAAGCACACCATGACATACCAAACTAGCTGTTCAAAAACAGTTATGAATAATATTAACTGAATTTTAATATTATAATTACCCAAAACAATTTAGAATCCATATTATGAGTTTCTAAAACATACTTTATGAACAAATTCATTTTTTTCAGAAAAAACATGTATTTTTCAAGAAACTTTTAATTTTAACGCCTTTTAATGTTGAAGCATTTTTAAATCCAATATTTTAATCTTTTATATAGTAAAATTTAAAAAATTAACTTCTTATTTATAATAGGGACATAAGAATTTAGATTCATTAATGTTTTGGAATTTTTCTGATAGCTTTCATATTTGGGTGAATAGTTAAAAATACTATATTTTATTTGAAAACAACTTTTTTAATCAAAATAATTTATATTGGTAAATTATATATTTTAATGGTTTGTAAGTATAAATATATTACATTTTTATCATTTAATCCAATAATGGTCATTGTATGTAATTTTACTTTGAAATTGGACATAAACAAGTGTAAAACTTTTGATAATTATTATTTATTACAAATACGGATTTTGGTTTTAACAGCAAAAATTTATTTTAAATTAAGGAATGAATATTTAATGTTTTTAATTTGGTAAAATAGACTTAATTTTTGGATTCATAATATTGAAATCATCGTAGGGTGAAATTTTTGTACTTTTCTGAAAACATTCAATTTTTTATGAAAAGTGAAAAACACTAAGTTATTGGTTAAAACCGACTCTTTATTTAAATAATTATTTATTTTAATTAAATTTATTTTAGGTCAAAATATATACGTAATACCTATATAAGTTCAATTTAATTCATTGGAGTCAGTTTATAATAATTTTAGCCATATAAAATTTTTATTGAACTTTTCTCCATCATTTACCCATCTACTAAGAGAATTTGAAAATTCACATAAAACATAATTTTACAACTTCTATGACTGGATTTTATGAAATTTGATATACACGGTTAATATCAAGGAGTAAAATTTTTTCCAATTAGAAAAAAAATAATTTTTGGTGAATAGTAAATTTTGCCTTTTATTTACCGCGGTTAAATGTAAATAGGGTAGTTCAAGGTAAAAAGAATATTTTAATAATTCAAAATTAACTTAACACATGTCCTAACCTTATTAGATGATTAATGGCCAACCATGGGAATATTTGGGTCGATTTTGGGACCCCATGGAGCCACTTGTAAGTGATAATGAAACTTTATATTAATTAAGTTAATGTAATACAATAATGACATAAATATATATTTTGGAGAAATAATATTTAAATTGAGTTATAAATAAGATAAATTTGAATATATATATTCTTTATAAATCTAAAATGATTTAATACATAATAGTATTTTATTTATAATTTTTAGAGATTAAATAATTATATTTATTTATGACACAATGATGATTCAATATTTTTATTTTTAATTAAAGAATCAAATAAATGGTATGCTAAATGACAAAATAAGTACAATTTGAATATTTGATGCCATCCACGAATTTTTTAGGTCACTATGGAATTTTAGGATTGAATAAAATAATTTACTTTGAATTAATAAAGTTGTTATGTATTTTACAAAAAACAATTATTAAATATTGTCAAAATTTACATAAAAGAGTTTTTAAAAAAAATATTATATTATTAATTGATATAATATTCCTAAAATATATGTTTCAGCCAATGAACTTATATAATGATAGGTTTGTCATTAAGGTACCACTTGGGAGTTGCGTGGATTTTTATAGTATGTTTATTGACTATATAATATAAAAATACAAAGTGACAGGGTAAGTGTCAAACTAATTAACTAAGAGTTAAAACTAAAAGATAAGTTTACTATATTTACCCAAACATGTCTAAAATATCTTGGATAAAAGGATTTAGTCCCATAACTACCATATAATATGAATAATCCACTTTATATCCATTAGAAATCGAATATGAATTTATTATAAAATAATATTTTATGTTTTTCCTAAGGTTCCCCTCACCCCTCTTAAAAAAGGTCACTCACCATTCACTCCAATTCATACCTTCAAAGCCTTTTTATTCGGCCTTAACCTGCCCAAATATCCTCCAAAATTCCCTCAATTATACCTAGTGGACTTACTTTTATCAGAAAGCCATCTTAAGGAGATCTTTTGATCAAATCAAAAGGAAGAACTCGAAAAAGAGGTAATGATTTCACCACCCTCTTTCAAGTTCCTTTCTTCTTCCACTTCTTCTTTCTTTGTTATTTCCATTATAAAATAATAAATCCAGCTACATATATATACTATGATGTTATTACAAATATTTCAAAACTATATTCATTCATATATCCATCTTATTAAGGATAATGTCTATGTAAAATTAATATACCATCCAATTCCACACATTTAAGGAAATGATATATTCGCTTGTGGGTACGTACGGATTACTGTCTCCCTGACGCAATGAGATTTATTTCCATATTCAGCATTCATCAATGATTATAAAAATAAATATTACAAATATTTTTGTAATATATGAAATAATAATGCTACTAGAGATATATATAAATATATAAATATATATATATATACTTACAAGTATTATATTAACTTAATTCTATTCAATATGTTATGAAAACAGAAACAACATTTATGCGTACGTACGGAGTACCGTCTCCATAAACGGTGTTTTCCATTTCATATATATGTACATTATACATATTTATATTCTAAATATATATGATTTTTTTTTATTCTGTAAATATTTAAATCATGATCTATGTGATACAATCAAGAGTAACATGTTAAAACATGTACGATAAATAAAGCGATTATGACACAAAATGTTACATTAACATGGGCATTATTATTAATGGGTAGTATAAAGTAATTCATGAATAATTTATGACATCATAAATATTAATATGGTTCAGGTATAATTTTATAACATACTACAGTCATTATAAAAGAAGTTAAATGCACCCTCGACTAACAGAATGTGCAAGGTAAGGGGTTTTCATCTCACTCCTTATTCCCGTGAGATTCGTGCCATATTGCCACTATTACCTTTTTTGTGGTGTATTTAATACCCATAATTGTATTCTTTGTGTATGAAAAATTTTTATTATCCATGTCCATGTTCCATTAAATAGTTTTCAAAGATATTTTTCTAAGGAACTTTTTACAAAAAACATCAATTCAAATGTTTTAAATATTTATTCTTCTAAATCATTCTCATTAATGATCATGTCTTCAAAATGGTTTTTAAGGATATATTTATATGGACATTGTTGTTTTAAAAATGATAATTTCAAAAGATCCAAAGTGGTATGAGACACATTGATTCAAAAAAAAATAATTGTCTTCATTTCTAAATTGTGTTACTTTCAAATGTTTTCATGATCAAGGGATATTTCTATAAAAGAGTTTTACAAATCATTTTAATCTATGTCAACATCATTTGATGGATTTTAAACTTCTTTGAAGATGATTTATTATGATACAAAACTTTTTTATTATATTGAAGGTTTTGTGATATGTTTGATTTTGGTTGTGTTATTTTTATACCATTCATGGTTTAAGGATAAAGTATTGACATTTCGTATGCTAGTTTTAATATGAATGTTTATGTTATGTTTAAAACTTTTCATAAGGGAATGAATTGGACTTAGTAAGTGGCGGGTGGAGCCCGCTATAGATCCTCGATGAATCGGTAGGTCTCATGAGACAATCTAGTGTCTTGGCATGAGGCGAAAACAAAATATTATTTGTAGTATTGGCACGAGGCCTTGGCTACATGGTTATGACAGTCTGGAATTATGCATTCTATCATTATAAAAGTGTTTAGTGATATTACATGTGATTATTCGACTAGTAGAATATCCATGTGAATATGTAAATGACATTACTTCATTTTATTTTTTCCATATTATGTTTAAGATCATGTTTAAAATGCCTTTTTTAGTTATACATTTACTTAATTGTTTATACTTATTTATGAATGATTCTGCTGTATTGTTATCCGTACTGAGAATCTATGCTCACCCCTTTATATATTTTAGTTTTATCTAGATTTCAAGATGTGTATTGTGATTGATATGCATGGTTAATCCAAGGGATTAATGGCATTCATAAAGTATTATTTATGTTGTTTTGTATTTTATAAAGTGTAATGTAAGATTTGTGTATGTAATATATTTTCCAAGACTGCTAAACCGATCGGTTCTTCGGGACTTGATTCCTTGTAATCGTGCCAATGTATTAAAATAATGCACCGACTCTAGGTAACTAGGGTCGGGGCATTATAGTTGGTATCAGAGGAAGTTTAGCAATAACCTTGGATGAAAGATTTAGATAAATTCTTATTAGAGCACATAGACCTAAGATATATATTGAGGATTAATATCGAATAATTTCCTAGAATTTTTGTATTGTAGATATTTTGTGAGTTTTCTGAGAAATACATCCATGCCTGGATATGAATAGGTAGAGGAAGCTCTGGAACATTTGTAAATATGGGTAAAACCCAAAAACACTACTTTGATATGGACTCGTACGAGAACTGGTGCACAACAAGAGTCCTTGATGCACTCTTGGTTACGCCACTCCCGGAGGATACACTTAGGATAATTATCATTTTATTTACAAACCATTATGATGTGTTTATGAGTATTGAATTCTTCAATGAAAACATCTTTATGATTATGTATTATATCCATAAAATGTAAAATTTACGTTAAGTAGTTTACAAGTTTATAATTATTCATTACAATTCTTAAACTGACCTAGTTTATGCTATTGTATAGAAATGTTTCCTATTAGAAGGAATGTGAACTCCAGCAATACAGATTATCCAAAGAGTAAGAAGGATCATATCATTCATGTTATTTTGACAGAATTTAAAAGGGAAATTATCTCCCATGTATTCTCAACATATAAAGAAATAGTTTCATGTGTCAAAAAGATAGGTAAAGAATTATCTATGTCCTATGGCTTTGAAGGGAAGCAAGTGATGAGACAGATGGAATATTGAAAGATAGATAAAGGGAAGAGGGAAAAGATGAATTTCCCCATAGGTGGTAACTTTCGGAAGAAACACCATGTAACTTTCCTAAAGGGAATGGAAGTTTGTTATAAGTGTAGAGAAAAAGGACACAATATACATGACTGCAAGGGTAAGAAAAGGATTCAAATGTACAATGCTTCATTTGAAAATAGTTGGGACACCACATGAACCAATGTCTAAATCATCAGTGTATGCTCCTAATGATGTTATTGGATAATAATAAACATATGATACTACCACATATGAGGAGGAATGATTAGAGTTATTATGTTGTTATTAACAAATTATGTCATTTGAGTGTTGTATCAACAATGTACTTGTTATAATAATTATGTAGTATATAAGGATTGTACTACAGTACTATTTCATTAAAGACTTGATATAGTGTGGAACCATGAAAAGTTACTCAATATCAGGATATATTTTAGGAAAATATATGGTTGAGAGAAAGATATACCATAATATGGTTTTCATACCCAGGTAGTGATTTGGGAACAATACTTGATTGATTTGGATAAATTATGTTGGATATTCTTCACTACCTTGAAACTGATTAATGATTTGTATATTCCATTATTATTGGAGTTTAAACATTTTTGGATAGAAGGAGTACATCCAGTATTCTATAAGGAATAAGGGATCATGAATGTAATCAATAAGGTTTTATGGTAATTCATGATGTTGGAGTGTTTTAAAAGAATACATGATGAAGGTGTTCACATGTTATGAAGTTGAAAAAGGATCTTAATTATGTATAAATTCCTAATAAATTATGGACTATGAGTTTAGAGAGAGGTATTTTGGATAATTCTAGTTTTATATTATTTTTGTATTTCCACAAAAGGACAACATGGAGGTCAGGCGGCAACCTGTCGTGTCCGGCAAGGCCGTGAGACTTGAACCCTTAACCGAAGGGCGAAAAGGGTGTATCACCTAACACTGTCACACATAATTTCCTGGATTGAATAATGTAGTTTTTTTATGTTCTGATAGATGAATTATAAATTTATTTTTGGAACCCTATTAGGTTAGGAAAAATAGAATATTTTTGAGTTCTATTACCTTTTGGAGTGAAAGATGGGTTTGTGGTAAAATTTTAGTAAGGAATGAATTTATAAATGAAAAGTAATTATATTTCCTTATGTTCTTAGTAAATCTCATATACAAATTCTTAAACATTAAGAATGGTAAATTAATACAAAAATGTTGCAGGTTAACTTTTCCTACTGGGGAATCAAAGACCGTTTGACCAATCACAGGTTTGTGTTTTTCTTGTAGTTAACTTTCTCTTAATCCTGTTTTCTAGAACTCCCCATCAGACCATGATGGTTTGTCTCTCCTCCATATCCATGTTTTCATATAATCCTTGTATGGGTTATCTCAGGTGACCTTTGTACTTCTCTTTCTTTTATTTTAATGTTATATTTTTATTAACCCTATTTCTGATGTGGGTTTTCCAAAAAGGTATTTTCTATTTTCAACCATTTATTTTAGTAGAAAAATTTTAAATTGTGAGGATGCAATTTATTGAAGGAGGGTAGAATTTAACACCCCAAGCTTCCAAGGTACACTTCACTTTGAATAACATAATAACGTGTGTTGTACGCAACACTAAGTTCAAGCGCACCATGACTTACCAAACTAGCCGATCAAAAACGGTTTAGAATAGTGTTAACTGAATTTAAAGCATTATATTATCCTTTTAATTTTATAATCTATATTATGAGTTTCTAAGACATAATTTAAGAAAAAAATCATTTGTATTCAAATAAAAGAAGTATTTATCAAAAAAACAATTTTACCGCCCTTTAATGACAAAGCCTTCTTAAATCCCATATTTGAATCATTAATATATTTAATTTTAAAAAATGAACTTCTTAATTAGATTCGAGACATAAGAATTTAGTTTCCATAATGTATTTGTGTTTTCTTGATAACTTACATATTTTGGTGAATAGTGTAAAATACAATATTTTAACTGAAAACAACTTTTTTAATCAAAATAATTTATATTGTTAAATTAAAAATTTTAATGATTTGTAGGTATAAATAGATTATATTTTTACCATTTAATCTAATTATGGGCATTTTAACTAATTTAACTTTGAAATTGGACATAAACAAGTGTCAATATTTTGATAGTTATTATTTCTTAAAAATAGGCCTTTTGGTTTTAACATCGGAAGTTAATTTAAAATTAATAAATGAAACATTTATGTTTTCAATTTGTTAACATATAATTCATTTTTGGATTCATGATATCAAAATTATATTAGGGTTAAATTTTGGTACTTTTCTAAAAACTTTCAATTTTTGATGAATAGTGAAAAACACATAGTTATTGGTGAAAACTGAATTTTTATTTAAATATTTATTTATTTTATTTAAATATATTTTAGGGAAAAATAGATACGTAATACCTATATATGTTCAATTTAATTTTTTATAGTTATTTTATAATAATTTTAGGCATATAAAATTTTTATTGAACTTTTCACCGTCTTTTACCCATCTCCTAGGAAAATATGCAAATTCACATAAAACATAATTTTACCACATATTTGAATGGAATTTATAAAATACTAGAGACATGGTTAATAACAAGGAGTAAAATATGGTTCAATAAGATAAAAATAATTTTTGGTGAATAGTATCTTTTGACTTTTATTTACCGCAGTTAAAGATAAATAGGGTATTTCAAGGTAAACAGAATATTGTAATACTTTAAAATTACCTTAACACAAGTACTAACAATATTTTATGATTAATGGATTACCATGGGCATATTTGGGTCGATTTGGGAACCCCATGGAGCCACTTGTAAGTTATAATGACAATTTATGTTAATTATGTTGATGTAAATACAAAAATTACATAAGCATATATCTTTTACAAAAACAATTTTTAAATAGGGTTATACATAAGATAAGGTCAACTAAAAATTTTAATTAGAAAGCTAAAACGATTTCCTACATAATGTTATTTTATTAAAAATTTTAGAGATTATATAATTAAATTTATTTATGACACAATCATGATGATTTCTTTTTCTTCTTAATGAATCAATCAAATAAATTTTATTATAAATGTAAAAATAAATAAAATTTTATTATTTGATGCCATAAATGAATTTTCTACGTTACTATGGCATGTTAGTATTTATTAAATAAATAAATTTTGAGTAAATAAAGTTGTTATAACTTTTACAAAAATCAATTATTAAATAGTGTCAAAATTGACAAAAAAACAATTTTTAAAACAAATATTATATTATTAATTGATATAATATTCCTAAAAATATAAGGTTTTGCCAAAAAGCGTATATAATGATAGGTGAATCATTAATGGACCACCTGGGGGTCTCTTGGGAGTTTATAGTATGTTTAATGACTATATATTATAAAAATACAAAGTGACATGGTAAGTGTCAATCTAATTAACTAAGAGTTAAAACTAAAAGATAAGGTTACTATAGTGACCCAAATATTTCAAAAATATATTTGATAAAAATAGTTCGCCCCATACAAACTCGGACATTGAACAATACAATTTGGAGGCATTAGAAACCGAATATTAATTTTTATTAAAATAATAATTTATGTTTTTCCTATGGTGCCCCTCATCCCTCTTATAAAATGGCACTCACCATTCACTCAAATTCATACCGTCAAAGCCTTTTGGATAAGACAAACCCTACCCAAATATCCTCTAAACTTACCTCACTTAAATCAAGTGTCCTTATATTGATCAGAAAGCCAACCTATGAAGTCCTTTTGATCTAATCAGAAGGAAGAACCTGAAGAAGTGGTAATGATTTCACCACACTCTTTCAAGTTCCTTTCTTCATCCACTTCTTCATTTTTTTTATTTCCATTATAAAATAATAAATCCACTATCTTCTATATATTGTGTTGATATTATAAATATTTTACAACTACATTTATTATACTATCCATCTTATGAATTTTAATGTCACCATGCGTGCGTACGTACGACTTACCGTCTCCTCGTCGTGGTGTAATTTTTTATTCAACACTATGTTATTTGGATGGATATAATGATGAGTAATGTGTATATAAATAATGAAAATAACATGATAATTTCTCTGTAAAATTAATATACCATCCAATTCTACACCTTTATGGAAATGATATTGTCACTCGTGCATACGTACGGATTACCGTCTCCATGACACAGTGAGATTCATTTCCATATTCACCACTCATTGACGATTATAAAAATATATATTACTAATATGTTTGTAATATATGACATAATAATTCTAATGGAGATATATATATATATATATCTTTGTGTGTACTTACATATATTATCTTCACTTAGTTCTGTTCAATACGTTATGAAAACAGAAAAAAAAAATGTTTATACGTACGTACGGAGTACCGTCTCCATAAATGGTGTTTTCCATTTCATATGTATGTATATTATACATATTTATATTCTAAATATATAAGATGTTTTATATTTTTGACATATTTAAATCATGATATAATTGATACAATCAAGAGTAACAAGTTAAAACACGTACGATAAAAAAGTGATTATTAACCAAAATGTTAATTTAACATGTAAATTATTATTAAATGGGTAGTATAAAGTCATAAATGAATAATTTATGAAATCATAAATATTAATATGATTCTGTTATAATTTAATAAGATACTAAGGTCCTTATACAAGATGGTATATGTTCCCTTGACTAAAGGAAAGTGAAAGGTAAGGGGTTTTCATCTCACTCCTTATCCTCGTTAGATTCGTTCCATATTGCCTCAATTACCATTTGTGTGGTGTATATACTGCCCATAATTGTATTATTTGTGTATGGGAAATATTAATTATCCACTTCCAGGTTTCATGAAAGAGTTTTCAAAGAGATTATTTTAAGTTACTTTTTACAAAAACATCATTTCAACTATTTTAAATATTTATTCTTCTAGATCATTCTCATTAATGTTAATGTCTTCAAAATGGGTTTTAAGGATTTATTTATATAAATATTAATGATTTTAAAATTATAATTTTAAATGTTTCAAAGTGTATGGGACACTTTGATTCAAAAATTTCGTTAAATGTCTTCCTTTTTAAATTGTGTGACTTCCAAACGTTTTCATAATAAAGGGATATTTCTCTCAAAGAGTATTAAAAATAATTATAATCTATTTCAATATCCTGTTATAGATTTTAAACGTGATTTAAGATGATTTATCATGATAAAAAACATTTTTATTGTATTAAAGGTTGTGTGATATGTTTTATTGTGGATGTGTTATTTTTACATCATTCATGGTTTATAGAGAAAGTATTGAAATTTCGTATGCTATTTTTAATATGAATGATTATGTTATATTTAAACATTTTCATATTGGAATGCATTGGACTTAATAAGTGATGGGTGGATCCCACTATAGATCCTCGATACATCAGTAGGTCTCATGAGACAATCTAGTGTCTTGGCATGAGGACTTGACGAAATCTTATTTGTAGTCTTGGCACGAGGCCTTGGCTACATGGTTATGATAGTCTGGAATTATGAATTCCATCCTTATGAAAGTGGTTATTGATATTGCATGTGATTATTTGACTAGTTTAATATCCATGTGAATATGTAAATGGTATTACTTCATTTTATTTTATCAATATTATGCTGAAGTTACAGTTTAAAAGGCTTTTGTTTTATTTAGACATTGCTTTAAATGTTTATGCTTATTTTTGAATAAATCTACTGTATTTTTATCCTTACTGGGCATCTGAGCTCACCCATTTCAATGTTTTATTTTCCCTAGGATTTAATGAAGTTTATTGTGATTGATATGTAAGGTTAAGACAAGGGAATAATGGCGTTCATAAAGGATTATTTATGTTCTTTTTTACATTATAATGTGTAATGTAACATTTATGTATATTATATATTATCCAAGACTGGTAAATTGATCGGTCCTTTGGGAATTGATTCCTTCTAATCATGCCAATTTATTAAAATAATGCGCCGAATCTGGGTAAATGGGGTCGGGGTGTTACAATAGGTACATATCCAGATTATGTATTTTTAATGTATGTAGGAAAGTGAATTTTCAATGGTACGAGAGTAATGAAACATATACATTAAACACCACTAGAAAAAAAATACATGCTTTGGTTACTAAATGTTTCATAATTACACTTAACATATTCTCTTGGAGCATCAAACTATGTGAGACGTAATGGTCCATACATGATGCACAAGGATAAGTACATGACTAAAAACTTTTGGGGTTATTACATTGAGACTAATCATTAAAAATTCACATAAATTTTTATTATTATGATATTTATGTATGTTTTTAGAAAATAATACACATTTTAAATAACAAAAGTAATTGATTTTTATATCTATATGGAGGTTTAAGAATTGTAATGACTTCTGCATTTTTCATAATGTGAGTGAATGAAATTATAACATTGTTTATATGTCTTATGAATGTAACATGAAATTATATGAACAAATATTACGGTAAAAAACTGATGAGTAAATTAGACATGTCAATTTTAAATGTAAACATGATTTTACAAGATAATGAAAATCAACCATAACTTTGGAACAAATAATGTATTACAAAAAGTGTAAAATTTATGGGGTTTGGGTAATGTATTCATGATAATGGTTTCATAGAGTTGTAATAAGGTTTATATATATTATTTATTTATATAAATACGATTTCTAATGTTATTTCAAATAAAATCATTCAAATAAAACATGGAGAGAGAGAAGGAGGAACCCTTACCAGTCTTGATCTGCCGAAAATGTGATCAAACCATTTAACCAAACAAACTCTTCCAAAAAAAATGAGAGATATGGTAGTGATTACTTAAGATGAAAATGAATATGGAACATCAACATTTCTGTATAAAAATTAGATGGGTTTTTTGGGAAATTATAGGTGTGTTGAGTGGAATTCAATGAATGAATTTATTATTTATTTTATTATTATGATTCTTTTAGTACTCTAATATATCCATTTTCTAAAATACCTTCTTTAATTGCCTAATATTGTGTTTAGTTCCATAAATTATGAATTATAATTTATTTGGAAAAAATAATTCCTTATTTAAATAAAATGATGTTGTATATACTGTATATACTATATCCTATTTTTTTTAATGAATTTTACCATATTTTATTATTTTAAATAATAATTACGCATTCTACCCCATGGATAGTATTGATGTCTTCAAAACAATTATAAAGAATATTCACAACACCATTATATAATAGATATAGTGTAACATTTTTTAGGATGATACATTCAAATAAAATAAATTATAAGAGTAGTCGTCAGTTTAAAATCATAATGAATTTATGTTAAAACAAAACAAAATATAATGATTCATAACCTATAACAGAAGAATAATATTCCTTAACGTTATACTTTAAAAAGGTGGTATTTTTATGGGTTTTTTTATTCCAACAAATATCTGGTGTTGATATCTAAAGATATGATCTTCCCTAGTATTAGGGTCTACAAAAACTTCACATGCAAGAGTTCTGATTGGGCTTTGGCAAGGGTGAACCCTAGTGATGCTAACTACTTCTAATTGTATGATAAATTATCTTCATAGGTGATATTCCTACTAGCCAAATCAAGGTTTCCTCCCATCATTAATATTCAAAATTCATCTATAACTATAATGTAGACTAATCCTACTGGTATGTTCTTAATCGCTATATAATAAATGGAGATAATTTCTTAAGCTATTATTAACCACTGCTCATAATTATAAAATATCATATAGACCAATCGTCATACATATCAATGTTCACATTTACTAATCGTAACACTGACCAAATTACATATTTTTAAATGGTCATATTAATACTTATATATACATTACAACAACAAAATCCCAGCATATCATTCTTTTTTTTCTTAAAAAATTTAATTTTAAGTGTTTTTGGTTTTCTTCTTAATTGTATGGTACCTCGTATAATTTTTATTCTTTTTTTCGTTTTATCCGCATGAGTACAATATTATGGGTTTGGAACACACTATTACCCTGTTTATGGTTCTAATTTTTATATTTTTCTATAAATTTGATATGTTTGTGCTTATGTTTTTTCAATACCTGTTTAAATATTATGGTTAAATAATAATATTTTCATTATTCAATAATGATATAATTATTTAATATTACAAAAAACATGGGTATTATAATAATTCATATAAGATATTTAATTTCAAACTCTATGTAGAATCATCAATGATAACCCAATATATTATTTTAAAATGGTTTAACAAAACACTTGTCAAGACCAAATTGAAATATACAAATAATATATATTTGAAAAATTGTTTTACTATAACACTAATTTCATAAATAAGATGATATTTATGTAGAAGGGGAATTGTTTGAAGAATAAAACAAATTTTATAAAAATAAAAAATGAAAAATCTCATTGACTTGAATGTATATGTACGATTTGATGGTATAAAAGGAATAATAATTAACATAAATTTTTTTTATGAACACTATATAATATTACATATAGTGGAATCCAAATTTTTAAAATAATATAAGTATATGAGAGGAAAACTAGGTGTGAGAATAATGAAATAGTTGAAATGATTCACATTCATATATCATTCATAAGACACAATCGATGGAATTGTACATTAAAAACACATTGTATGACTTAAAAAATAAATAAATGAAGGAATTATTTCTACTAAAAAAGATATAAAATCTCAAATAATAAGTTATATAATGATAAAAACTGCTTAACATTACCACTAAATTTATTGAATTTACTCTAAATATTGGTATAATTAAATTAGAATTATCAATCAGAATTTTAAAACCATTATTTATATTTAGTTAATTGTTTTTTAATATATATTCATTAATAACATTTATATTAGTTACTAATAGTTTCTATTTGTCATCAAATTTAAGTAGTTACGATAGTCACTTTATTATTTTAGTATGACATTATTGATTATTCTTCCATGTCAATAAATTTACCTCTTCATAGTTATTATTTATCTAGAATCCAAATTTAATGATTTCTTATATGTTAACATATTAATTTAAGTAGATTGACATGAATGATTCATAATCAATATGAACTATTTATGAACTAAATATCTAATCAATACCCATGTCAATTTTTCATAACACCTCTGATTCATCCATATTTTTAGGGGAGGGAATATATTTTTTCTGGTGAGAATACTACATATTGAAAATGGTATTCCAATCTAGAAAAAATATATAGTTTATATATGTGTCCCAATTAAATTCTTGAAGATCCCTTTCAGTCATTAGACATACATTTCCAAAACCCAATTACCTACTATACATTTAATATTTTTATCCAATTGGGTAATAAATGATGAAACATAAATATGAAACATGCATCCATATAAAAAATTCTAAGAAATTACATTAATTATATTGATAATCATTAAAATATACAAACAATATTTAGTAACAACTACATTACTTGAAACATATCCAAATGGAATTAAAAGAGTAACTTCCATTTATAGATAACTTCTAATAATAATAATGGTTAACCCCCATGAGTGGGACCCATTCAGGTAAAAAAATATAAATGACACCAGCAGTTCTATAGACTCTTATAGGATCTATCATTTATAATTCCCAACAACATTTGATTCAAAAATACTACCTCACATGAGAGGCATCTAAAATAAAACACATGATGTTTTATATCTACTTATGATTCAAATGAATGTTTAATCATTCATATATTATAAACGGAACAACTAACTCACATAAACTAGGAAATGAATCACCTTTTAAATCAATGAACGTTGTCTACTCACATACATAAATATATAAATAAATATTTTTATGGGTACTCGACAATAATATCCTCATAATCAAAATGAATATGCATCTTACAAATTAATTATAAGATATGAATTCTGACACCTGATAAAAAAGGGTATATAATGTTACTAAATATATTGAGTCCCATAATTTGAATATTTGGAGACCAATTCAGAAATACATTGAGACACATTACATCAAACTATTGTATTATAAATTCATATCATTTCTATGTTAATGGAAAATCGTATCCCAAAAAATGAAAAGGTGTATAACCTTTTTACACAATTCACATATTATTCCATATACGGTCAAGGGAATGTGTATACAACATTTATGGACAATAATACTTCCAATTAAACTCTATATGTATGAGATACAAATAGAGTCATATAGTTTTTATAATAATACTAATAAAAATATATTTATATTTTAATTCCCTTTCCATTACACGCATAAACATAACAGGTAATAAATACTCTCCAGTAGTAAGCATGCCAAAAAATCATATTATATTTTTTAATGAATAATTTTAATATATCATTGTTTTGTGGAATATATCATAGTTATACAACCTAGTATAATTTCTTACACAGTAATGATTTATACTATCTGGAATCCAAGTGTACCACATAAAAATAACATAAAAGATACACTATCAATGTTCCACGTGAAACACAAACTATGATATATATATTCCCTCATTGAATTTTTTAAATCCACACCATTCCTAAGATATTAGTTGTTTAATTTTGAGGACTCAATAAATTATTTCCAATCATGGAACTATGAATGTAATAATATATCCTTAATGGTGAACTAGGGATTAACTACCTTCACAATTAATAATGGTAATGGTAATGACCAATACACTATCATAACAACATAGATAAAAAATGATATATACATGTTTAATAAAAAAAAATTATTAAAAATTATTTTTATTTATGAAGAATGGTCTTCATCCATAATATTATTCAGTAAAACCAATCAATTAAAATTTTACATTGTAAATAATGAAAACCATGAATTTTAATATTTTATTATAATAAATATTTTTACACTAATTTATCATTGAATATGATACTTAATTTAAATTTATGAAGTGGTTTTTTATCTAAAAAATGTCCACTGATAAATATTATATGATGCAACCCCCAGGGAATGTGTCATTACTACCCTAGGCCCACGTCTTGAATGATAGGGGACGAAGACTAGTGCTGAAGTCATGGACCTGCATGTGGGATGCATTTTCCTGAGTACATTTATGCACACACACCCAACCACTTTTCAACACACTGAAATGGGAAAAAGTACAACGAAAACAATGCTATATGAATGTACAACTAAAAGTAAGTAGGTCATAATAAAAACCAAACAATGAAATGAAAACAACATGTACAAAAAGGAAACCCTAATGGCCTTCTACAGAAAACCCCTCCTAATCGCGAGAGTAGTGGAGCTACTGGAATCCGAAATAGTATGTCATGTCTGCCCAATCCTTCTGGGACATGTCTGATCCTCAGCCACCAAGTCCTCCTTAAAAGTCTCTCTCAGTCCCATCTCCCTGAGCACCCCTATCGAATCTTCGGTCAGTTGCACCAGACACAACAAATGCTGGTGAAGCCCGTGCATGGATGAGTAGCACATTAATCATTAAAGACCCCAAAACAAAATTATAGACTACACAAAAAGTCCACCAAGAAAATCATGCAACACAAGAATTTTCACAGAATGTATGTTCCATGGTAGTAACAGTAGCATCATTATACACATAGTCAGACACCTCGACTACTGGATGACTCCTCTAGCGAGTATAGTGGGTCTGCCAAGTCATGAAGAGTTGATTCCTACTATCCTTGGACTACTTAGGTACTCTTCCTTATGGTGTATGGATGTCATGAAACGTCACAGAGAGGTGCTCCCCACTAGTCATCGCCTACTGACGTACTCTTCCACATCACGTAAAATTCCCTGAAATGTTACAAATAGGTCCTTCCCACCATGGGCCAGCAATATCACAAGAAGGTGCTTCCCAATGGGCCAAAATTCATTATTATTTAGGTCTCATCCAGTTTTAGGGTTTTTGACATAGTGAGCTTGGGAGAACCACTCTTCAAGATCTTATTCACATATCAACATATATGAAAGTCACTATATAGTGTTCCAAAAGATATTCCTGGTTAAGACGGTCCCAACACCACAAACATATCATCAAACAGTGGCGTAGTTTGCAAGATATTGTTGTTCTAGTTACCATGGGGTCAGGTGAGACAAGGCCCGACCTGACCTGATCAATCCATCTTTACCAACCTGTACCGGTGGTCCCACATACCCTAGTTCATTTATATGGACTCTACCCGACCTACTAGAGCTTGGGGTTGGTCTTGTCTAGCACAGATATTGGGCCAAGCCCAATAGTCTTTGCTAGACATGACCTAGTTTGTTGAGGGTCCAGCAAGCTATGTCTCCCGATGACCTGGTCCAGTCCAGCCCTGCCTGAAGGGGGTGTGGTCTAGCCTATGAGTGAGGGTCTCACCAGCTGGGTGAGGGACTGGCCTACCAGCTCTGGTCCAGACCGTCGGTGCAGGTCCGGCCCATGGGCAGCATGACTAGCCTGACCCATTGGAGGATCAGCCCGAATTTTGGGGACTTCCCACACGGTGCATCCAGTGTGAGAACCTGGGATGTGGCTACTTGCCACACCCCCTCCCTGTTTGAACACGTCCCACAAGAGGTGGGCCACACCTCATATGCGCAGCCCACTTGGCGTAGTGTCCAGCTCCGGTCATGGTCGAAGGGCCACTGCCTCTCGTATGCCTTGTTGATGTGTAGGGAACCTCATCCTTCTGCTGTCGAGGAAATTGGTAGCCCGCTCGTTCGGATGGAACAGATGCGGTTTGTCCCTCCATGTGGCGCCCCAGATGGTTCTGTGTCTTCCAACGCTCTATCGCATTTGATGATCTGTGGCCTCTTGGTCAACACAGCGCAGCAGTGCGGGCCGCCTCCTCCATGCACGTGGCGGACCACCTCTTTCCCTACCTCCACTACTGGCATGCAGGAAGAAGGTTTAGTGGGCCACCGGACACGCTCCGGTGGTCCATCCATTGAGTTTCCTACATCTGTGGCCTCCAGGGAGTTCCCTCTTCACCGTAAGGATCCAAAAATTTCAATTCTGTCATCCAGAGTGTACAACCACCCATAATGAACATGAAGAGGATCTTAGATCTTATTCGTCTCAACTCAGGGTCTCCATGTTAGTGGTTTAATGACTGGGGAGGTTGGGGGATATTTTGTTCAATCCTTCCTTTCCATGATTTTTATCCCAAATAAAATAAACCTTAAAATTAATCACCCACCCGCATAACAGATGCAATGAAGATCAAAATTTTTGGGGTTTGATCCATGTTCATCATTTTTATAAAAGGATGGGGATGAAAATAAAATCAAATACCCCTACCTATTATGATGTCTGATGTTGCAATGTTCATCCTCTAGGGATTAAAACGTTGATGCTGCTTCTCATCTCTGATCATTGAAAGGTGTCAAAGATGATAATGTTCCGCTGGTGTTCCTCATTATTCGATGGGGTAAAATTCTATCATATTTTCTCAATAGAATCCAAAAAATATTTCATCGTTATTTTCCCATCATTTTGATCTATAAAATGTATCATGTCGAATCATTCCCATTATGATTCATCATAATGTCGTTACACTGTTTTAAATAAGAACAATTTTCACTATTACGGGTCATTAACGTATCATTACACTACGAGTTAATAAGCCACAATGTGCCTAATTATTGTGCTTCATTGACACCTCTTCGATTCTCCTCAGCGTCGTCATCATCCACTAAACTGTGAGAAAGAAAAGAAAATAATTCTTTTAAATTAGTTTTTTATTTTTCAAAAAATTCCAAACAATAAATTCTATTCTTAGACCATTCCATCCGAAGTTAAGCCACTTCTAGGATAATCCTATCATTTTGAATTCAATGATTGCCTCATATTTTTAATCTGAGAACCGGTTCAAATGAT
Organism: Viscum album; assembly: GCA_963277665.1. Classification (NCBI taxonomy): domain Eukaryota; kingdom Viridiplantae; phylum Streptophyta; class Magnoliopsida; order Santalales; family Viscaceae; genus Viscum; species Viscum album. The sequence goes on along the minus strand of OY728166.1, from coordinate 374,736,685 downwards.
AGAAAATCAAGGTCACATGTTTAAAAAAAGTACATTAAAAAATGATCAAAATACCATTCTAGGCATTCCAGACCTCAAAATCATGTGTTGTTGAAGTTTTCAGTCTAGAAATATTTCATTATAGATAAAAAAATACATAGAAATTCCTTGATGTTACATTCTCCCTACTGTAGAGATTTACAACCCCAAAATCCAAAACAAAAACTAATCAAAATGATGGGTGTACTGAGCACGGATCTGAGCCTCCCACTCCCATGTGCTCTCATGGATATTCTTGTGCATTAATTGGATGAACACTAAATGAATATACAACCCATATAGTACCTACTCCTACCAATCCTCTTTATCCATTGGGAACACCACAAAGTTCTCCCCATCATCAATGTCCATTTATCCCCTATCTATGACTTGTGATTGATCATGTACGTTCCTCATCAACTTTGACACATGGAAAATATCATGATCCTGGTGCATCTATGGGGGAAGATATAGGTGGTAAACCTCCTCGACAATTCTTATCAGGATCTGAAAAGGTTTGATTAACATTAGAGATTGATTTCCGCCCCAGCCAAATCTCGGAAATCCACATCAGGGTGAGACGAAAAGGAACACATGATATCCCTCCTTGAACTCCAAGGGTCTCCATATATTTTTGGCATAAGACTTTTAAATACTCTTTGTAGTCCTCATCTTCTCATGGATAATCTGCACCTTCTCGATCATAGCCCATACCATAATTGGACCCATGAGTTTCGACTCCTCTAGGTCTGTCCAGCATATGGGTGATCTACAAGTCCACTCTTACAAGGCCTAAAATGGTTCCATGACAATGGTGGAGTGATTTCTGAAGTTTTATGAAAACTCCACCAGTGGTAGGTGGTCTTATCGACTACAACCAATGTCAAGGACACAAACAAGGAGCATTTACTCCATGGTTTGTATGGTCTTCTCTATTTTACCATCCCTATAGGGGTGAAAAGAAATTCACAAAAACACATGTGCATAAAATAACTCCTATAATCCCTTCCAATACCAGGATTTAAAGAGGTCATCATGATCTAATACGATCGTCGAAGGCACCTTGTGAAGCTGCACTATCTCTTAGATGTTGATTTGTCCCAAACCCTCTATAGTTCCCTACACCCATATGGGTATGACGTGAGATGAGTTGGTTAGTTGGTCAAAGATCACCCAAATAGATTTTTGATGACTAGTTGTATGTGGAAACCCATTAACATAGTCCATCAATATACCATAACATTTCCACTATGGTACCTTGAGTGGATGAGTCCAGCCTGCTGGAACCTGGTCCTCAACCTTCACATGCTGACAAGTGAGATATAGTGAAATGAGCTCATTCACTACATTCTTCATCCATATCCAGCAATACTGACGTCGAAGGACCTTGTACATATTTTCCACATGATAATGTACCACCAGAGTGGATTCATGGAACTCCATCAATACCTCCCCCTGTAACATCACTGGTACTATAGTGCTTCCTCTAAAAAGGATGACGTGCTCCCCACTAATCAAAAATAAATTTAGAACATGTCATGAGGATAACTAAGCACGTTGGGACTCGTAGTCAACATGAACAAGTTGTTCCTCCTTGATTCGTTATAAGATTGGGAAGGTAAGAACAATTTACTGGAGGTAAACTACTTCACCATCATCCATGAAGTATATCTGGATTGCGGCTAACTGCTAAGTCACCTCACTCAGTAGCTAAAACTCGGTCCTCCTACTGAGCACGTCTTCCAACACGTTCCCATTTCTAGGAGTATGGAATATCTAAAAATCATTGTCCTGGAGGAACTCTATACATTTTCTGCAATCTCAAGTTCAAGTCCTTTTGGAAGAATACATAACATATACTCTTTTTGTCATAGTAAACAGTGAACTGCTCAGCAGTCAAGTAGTGTTACCAAATCATAAAATAAAATCTCACTACTACTAACTCTAGGTTAGGGGTTGCATAATTATTCTCATACTACCTCAAATTCAATGAGCCGTATGTGATCATCTCTCTCTCCAATATCATGACACAACTGAGTCTGGTCCCAAATGCGGTACAGTAAATTACATTCCAAACATCCTCCTCAAGAAGCCTCAAGATGGGGGAACTATTGAATCTCCTCCTCAGCTTATGGATACTCATCCATAATTTCTCTATCTACAATAAGGGTTGTCCCTTCCATGTCAATTATTATAGATTTGATGATACCCAATAAAATTTGTGCACGAACCTCCGATATTAACCAGCCAACCCCAGGAATCTCCGCACTCGAGTCATGCTCTTGGGTGGATCCGAGGTAAGGACTACCTCTATATTCATATGATATACTGAAAGTCCAACCTTGAAGATGAAAAGTATTAGAAAATGGACCTACCAAATCAAAAACTAACACTTCGATAGATTACCGTATTGTTGGTGCTCTCAAAGTGTATAGAAGACTATTTGAAGGTGCACATCATGCTCCTCCATTGACACAGAGTACAACAAGATGTCAACAATGATTAATACGAAGAACTGGTTGGGGAAGGTCTGGAAGATCCTGTTAATGAGGACCATGAACAATGTAGGGGTGTTGGTCATGCCGAAAGGCATCACAAGGAAATCATAGTGTCTATATCAGCACCATAATGTTGTCTTCAATACACCCTATTCTCATACATGGAGCTGGTGATAGCCTAACATGAGGTCTATCTTTGAGAACCACTTCTCTCTCTTCAGTAGGTTGAAGAGGTCATAAATTCTTTTTAGTAGGTACTTATTCTTCATGTTCACCTATTTCAGGTGCCGGAAGTCCACCTCAAAACCTCAAACTCCCATATTCTTTCTTGGAAAAAAATCATCAGGGATTACAATGGAGAAATTTTGGGCCTTATTAACCCCTTCCCCTGCAAGTCCTCTAGCTATACCCTCACCTTGTGAAGCTCTGTGGGATCCAATCGATATTCCAGTGTGTATATCTGTGTCGTCTTAGGGTAAAACTTGATGGAGGTTTGACTAATTCCAATGATGAATCCCTAGAAACTAATTATGAAAAACATCATCGTACTCATCCACCACTACATGCATTCATAGACCCCTCTCCTCTATTGCAATGAGGGTGAGACTAGCCAACTGGGGAGTGATAAGCTTCACCCCCTACGAGAGATTCTATCCTACACTGCATGGGTTTCTTTCTAACTGGTGAAGGAAAACCTAGTTCCATTTCCATAGACACACCGCATTTTACGCCTAAAATAGTTGATCTGACCAAGGACTATAGATAACCTATCTATACCCCAGATGACGTCAAAAAGACTCGATGCAGCTACAAGGAGATTCCAGCTGATTCTCTCACCTCTAATAGTAAGCTCACATATTTGGAACCTGTGTGTAATAATTGAATCCCCTCGCGTAGGAGTCTCTAGTTGTAAGGATCGATCCAAAAAATCTATTGGAATGTCCGAGCCCCGAAAAAGAGTTGTGAAAACAATATAGTGAGTAGCACATGTTTCTATAAGTACTTAATCTATGGAAGATAAGACACATATCGTAACTCAGATCATCTCTACAACATTGTGGCCATATGCCTATCCTACCTAGAGATGAGATCACCCCTGTCTGCCTACTCCATGAGGTCGGGTTGGTCAACCTAGGGATGGTGGCGGTAACACCTCCAATCATCACCCACCACTTGCTGCTATGATAGATCTCCTACCACGTGCGTTGTCCTATGGACCACCTCAGTAGATCCACTTATCCTTCCTCGAAATCCCCTCGACCATCTATTGTTTATGTGTATGGTGGTTTGGGAAGTCATGTGCCATGTGTCACTGTCCGCTGCACAAGTAGCAAAACCTGGCCCCTGTCTCACTCCCTCTAGCTTGGCAGCCTCGCACTACCAGCCCTGAGTCATGGTGTTCACCTTTAAATGACATGGGCCACTTGGGCCCAGACGTCTGTTATCTGCTTCCCGTTGAAGACTATGTCACCTAGGGTCTTCTAGAAACTCTAGCTGCAAGCACCTGCTCTGGCTAGAATCTCTCCATCATAAGGGATCGCTCCAGCACTCCGGCCTGGGTATGGATGATAAGAGACACCACTGAAGACATGATCTCCTTCATGAGTCCCTTCTCAAAGGATCAATCCATAAATAAAGGCTATCATTATATTTTATTGGTGTGGTAGAAGTGCATTGGTGGGTGTACTCATCATTAATTTTTCTGTTAACAATTATCAATCTACGATCTGTCATGATAATAAAATTTCAGATCATCGGAGAAGAATGATGAACAAAATAAAGGCAATACTATATCCATAGAGATGATCATCATATATTTTATATAATTAATTTAATTAAAAGGAAAGCATTACCATGATGGAAATATATCTCTTTTGATTTTTCTTCTTTTGATTCAATGTGATATGTCATTATGTCAGAGAGTCTAAGTTTAGAATTCATCTACCAAGGATCCACTTGTGATCCATGTATTTATGGAAAACACCGAAGGGATCTCAGGGTGAAATATTTGAAGGTCCTTCTCTTGCGATGTCTTCCATAGATTTCCTTGAGAGACGTATGAAAATAACATTCCTTTATCTGGTGGAGGAGGACATCTCTCGTAGCTTGAGAAAATTCATGAAATAAAATTATTCTCTCTTGTATTGAGATAATTCGGTAGATCTTTTGTGCACCACAAAAAAATGGATATACTAATGAGATTTATATAATTGGGATTTAAAATACACTGAATAATAAATTGAATTAATTACATGGAAGCATTTCTTCATTTTATTTAATTCTTATTAAGACACCATGTCTAATAACAACAGATAACTATTATTATTACGTGACATGTGCCAAAAAACTACACCTAATATTATTTAATTAAATAAATAATATTATTTTTGAAAAATTCCCAGAAAAATACACACCATGCATATTAATATACATGGTGTGTTCTTTTGTTTTTCCATTTTCTTTATTTCCTCAACAAAATTTGTTAGACCATGAGTAATGGATAATTAATTATCAAAAAAATATCAATACAATAATCATTAATATGTTATTTCACCAAAAATATATTCAATAGAATAACATATGTGAAAATAAATGTGATCAGAAAAGCTTGAATAATTATTAAACCACAATCAGAAATAATCATTATTCAACTTGATATATTAATATTTAACTAAGATAATTGGTCACAGTTAGTGTGTTACACTCTGGGCCTCTTTCTTAGTTGCATTAGGTGGAGCCTATCTAATTTTGAAGGTTAGAATCTTGAAATATTCCAATGTACCCATAAAAAAATAATTTAACTCCACAATGATGTGTCACTTCTTACAAACGCTTACTATGTAATGTAATCCCTTTGTCACGATATCTTGAATTTAGCTAGTTGCCTGCTAGTTTTATCATCCCATGTTCTCTATTATTCATTCTCTGACATCGCAATATTGAATTTTCTCATTCCTCACCATGGCCATGGATTAATTTAGTCTATATCATTTCCATCAAAGGGCATGAGATATCTACTTCAGTTAAAGCACAGAAGGGACAAATCCATTATCATATTATATATTAATATAGTATTACTTGTGGAACACCCAACATATTCTACCTTGTTGCGAACAGTGTGTTGTCACAGATTTCATAAATATATATATGTTCATTAGTTTTATTACCCATTAATAATACATTTAATGTCTGAGGAACAATACACACATTCATAGATAGGAACATCCAATGACACTATGAAATGTGTAATTCCTACTGGTCGGTCTATTTATCATAATATACTTCTAGATATTATCAAGGTTGCACACCATAACAATGTGCCTCAATATTTTATGAGTCCCCACCCCTATTGGAATTTGTTTTTCTGTCCCTCAAATATCATCATCCAGACATAGAACATATATTCCAGAACCGTGTTATGACACTTTCAGGATCTCATCATAGCATGGATCCTCTATGACCTTTTAGTGAAACAACTATCCATAAGAAATTATCAAATGCATTATCATTCACAAGAACAATCATAATGTGAAAAGGTATTTATTAATGGAAAAGTAAGACTTTGATTGTATTATGCTACTAACTCCAACATAATCCAGCTTGGACAAGAGCCAACTACTAAAAACCATTAACCCACTATATCTCACATGGTATGCATGATTCTGAGGAGATAGGCCTTTATTCATAGGGTATTCCACATTCTCTCCTCTGGACACCCTAATCACTTCAAATTCATGTCTTTTATAGAAATCCCTCAAGAGGTAATACTTTCAGAGAATGTGATTTGTCTGTTGATGTGAACTTTGTTCTTCTTTAAGTGCCACAGTTGCAATATTACCACAATACAATGAGATAGAATAATTTCTTATAGGAACCACATCATGATCTTAGAAGAAGTTATGAATCTAGACATCTTCCTTGGCTTCTTTAGAAGTTTTGATACATTCAGACACCACTTTAGAATCGTCAAAAACTAGATACATTAATCTCTACCATCCCACATATCCCCCAATGGGATAGAAAAAATTACCAGATTGTTACATCAAAACATTCTGATCTGTCTGAAAACCAGAATCATCATACCATCTGTTGAAAAGATCCTCATCTCCGCCATGAACTAGGAACATATCCTTAGTTCATCTGAGATACTTACGGATAGTCTTAATAGCAGTCTATTGTTGTTCTCTTTGATCTTCTTGATATCTTCCTACCATGATCAGTTCGTAGGCAACATCCAGCCTAGTAGATAACATGGCATATATAATAGATCCTATAGTTGAAGCGTATGGGATCTTACTCATTTTATCTTTCTCATGTTGTATCTGAGGACACATTTTCCTTAACAGATGTAGGCCATGTGAAACAAGAACTAATCCCCTATTGGATTGTTCTATACAAAATATCTTTAGTATTTGGTCAATGTATCTTCCATAAATTATTGTAGGAAACATCTTGGATCTATCACAAATTCTCTTGATCCTTAGAATGTAGGCTGCTTCACCTAATTCCTTCATGGAGAAACACATATTCAACCATTCCTTAGCTAACTATATGACTAGTACATCATTTCCAATAAGAAATATTTCATCAACATATACTACTAGGATAATGACGACATTTCCATTAAACCCCTTATAAACAAAATGATCACATTCATTCTTAATGAAACCAAATTTTTTTATGGAATAATTAAATCAAATGTTCCATGACCTGGATTTTTTCTTTAATCTGTAAATGGATTTTTGTATCCATGAAGATCATTTTGCTTCACCTAGTGTCAAAAACCCTTCAGGATGTGTCATATATACAACTTACTGAAGGATACCCTTAAGGAATACTATTTTTACATCCATCTTCCAAATATCGTTATCATGGGAAGTTTCTATGGCATGTATGATTTCTATGTATTTAAACATGGAAAATTCCAAGAAGGTTTCATCATAGTAACTTCATTGGTGCTATCTGAATCCTTTATACACTAGTCTTGCGTTATAGGTTCTAACATTACCTTCCTTTTCTAGATTTTTCTTCAATAAGTAGTTGCATACAATAGGATTTACATCAACTGTCTCATCGACCAAAATCTAAACTTGGTTATGATACATGGAATCCATCTCCGAATACATAGCTTCTAGACATATTATGGCTTCTAATAATTCAATTTCTTCCATCTAGGAGATAATTTCATCATTTTAAAATAATAATAATTCTCCATCCTCGATGACTATGAAACCATATCTCTCATGTTCCCTTAATTCTCTTGAGCTCTTATACATGACTTGTGTTTCAGGAACCTCTTCAATAGGGAACTGTGGAACTTGTTTCAGTACCAACCCATACGTATCCTGAGAATCATCTTCACTGAAGTCAATATTTATTCCACTATTTTTTGAGGATTTTCTACCTCACAATAAATACAGCTTGTCTAGTGATAAAGACTTTTTTTCCTAAAGGGTTATATAGGTAATATCCTTCATTTCCATAGGATATCCTATAATGTTACACATCATGACCAGAGGTGCTAGTTGGTTTCCTTTTAAGGCCTTAAAAAATTACTTGCATCCCTATACATGTGTGTGTGACAAAATGGGTTTCTTTCAATTCCATATCATGGAGGGAATTCCATTTTCCGCCTTAGATCATACTCAGTATAATGTGTATTCCATAGTTTGTAATGCACATCCCCAAAAGGAAATTTGAAGATCTGCGTGATTCATTATCGACCTCACAATGTCCAACATGGGTCATATTTTCCTTTCACTAACACCATTATACATTGGTGTATAAGGAGGAGTGAGTTAGGATATAATCCCAGACTCTAATATATGGTCGATGAACTCTTGGATCAGATATTCTTTTCCTTTATTTGATCAATGTTTTTTATCTTCTTACTGACCTAATTCTATACTACATTCTTGAATTGCTTAAATTTATCTAAGTACCCTGACATACACCTCATTATGTAGACATAGCCATATCTAATCAAATCATTATAAAAAGTAATGAAGTAAAAATATCCACCTCTAGCCTATACTAGAAATGTTCTACACCCATCTATGTGAACCAATATTAGATTTTTTGTGTCCCGTTCACCATTTCCACTGAAAGTCGGCTTGGTAATTTTTCCTCGTAAACAAGTGTCATATATATGAAGTGGTTTTATCTTAACAAATTCCTTGAATCCATATACATGTTTGTGTGACAAAATGGGTTTCTTTCAATTCTATATCATGGTGGGAATTCCATTTTCCTCCTTATATCGTACTCAGTATAATGTGTATGTGGCAGTTTGTAATGAATATCCCCAAAAGGATATTAGAGGATCTGCGTGATTCATCATCGACCTCACAATGTCCAACATGGTTCGGACTATCCTTTCACTAACACCATTATACATTGGTGTATAAGGAGGAGTGAGTTGGGATCGAATCCCAGAATCTAATAGATGGTCGATGAACTCTTGGTTTAGATATTCTTTTCCTTGATCTGATGAATGTTTTTTTATCTTCATACCAACCTAATTCTATACTTCATTATTGAATTGCTTAAATTTATCTATGTATACTGACATACACATCATTAAGTAGACATAGCGATATCTAATAAAATAATTAGAAAAAGTAATGAAGTAAAAATATCCACGTCTATACTCTACTAGAAATTTTCAACACCCATCTATGTGTACCAATATTACATTTTTTGTGTCTCGTTCACCATTTCCACTGAAAGTCGCCTTGGTAATTTTACCTCGTAAACAAATTTCATATATATGAGGTGGTTTTATCTTAGTAGATTCTAAATAACCATTTTGTCTGATCATTGTAATCCTATTCTCGAATATGGATTGTAATGATATGTTTGAAGTCACATTCATTCTGTATTTATAAATTAAGATGATGTTTTAGTACATTATCATGATAAAACTCTCACAAGTAAATAAATTAATACTTATTAGTCTCCCAATATTCTTTAGAAGTCCAATATCCCTCACCATTGATTTCATAATATTCTGTTGCCTGAATATTATAGTGGAAATGATCCTAATATTCCTTAGGATTATCTCTATAAGGGTTGGTCAAACAACTTTAAGGGTTTTACGTAGGAAATCCATATAAAAACTACCTTATGTCGCAGCTCCTTGATCCGTTGAGTGGACTCCCCAATACAGGAAAACTTTTATTTTGGATTTCCTCAACCTTTTCATCTTGGTCACATCGAGTCCTACTTTGGAAGTAAGCCCTTGATGTGAACCAAATAAATTCAATCCAAAACCTTGAATTAGAATTCCCAAATAATTGGAGGCATCCCAACTAGGGTTAGTCAAGAACATTGAACTATGGAATGATTCTAACCAAGTTTATGGAAGGTTATAACGACATAATATATATTAGAGGTATTTTATCATTATATGTTAATTTCCATTTTATTATCATTGATTATATTCGATTAAATATTAATTGGGATATACATAAGTGATTAACCATGTCATTGATAATATTTACGCATAAGACAATCTTCTTTTAGTTCAATCTTGCAGGTTTGTTAAATTCATTAATTGTGTGGTCATGAAAAAACACGCACAATAAATAAAACATAGAACTGATATAAATAGAATAAGTGGTATGATCATGATATTGTTTAATTGGTTAGTTGATATAGTGGTTGATAAACTATCCCAAGACCTAGGGAGAGACACCTTGAACCTTTTCGGTTCGTATTTATAGATTTCCATATGTCCACCTTGGTATCACCTTACAAGTGTTTCTCCTTGGCTAATAACTTGAGTAATCTCCAATAGCATGGAATCTTTATCCATTACATATTCTTTTATCTCACCACCTGGTGAGGGGTAAAAAAAGGTTTTACATAAATAAAACTTGGGCATGAAGGCCCTACATGGTAATGAGTAGATGGCTCGTAGGACTACAAAATTAATTTAAAAAAATAATTTAAAATAAATTATTCACAAACAAAGGTATTGGTATTTCTCATGATCGTCCATACATGCAACAATTTTTGCGCTTAAATAATATTACCAATCAATTCTTTAATCGTTCATATTTAAGATAAACTTTGCTAGAATCAATTAATTATCTTGTATTAATGTATCCTTTTATCTCAAACAGTTTTTTCTAATTTTCCTTTATATTCCCATCCATAAAAATTTTAAACAAATAAAATCATATAAAATTATCTTTGTACGTAACATGTACCTTGGAGGCAACCCATTGAATTCTCGTTCATAACTACCCAATGAGTATAAATTAACATTATGCAGATGATAAATTAAACACATATATATAACACAATTATCACATGGTGTGGCTCAGCATTACACCTGCACTATGGTATATGTATCAAGGGTTTGTATCATATAATAATAAATTTTAATAAATCTACATAACTTGGATGAGTACACAGTGTGTAGTTCTGACTACGTGGCATGTACTTTTTTTTCATTGTCTATCGGATGTACACGCCATGGGACATGGCATGTAGATGTAATTCAGAAATATTTGGAGTACACGTCATGTTCAGTGGGACAAACACCATGTAGAATCCGAGTGACATAGTTTCTAGATGAGAAATCCATGTTTGAGGTACACGGTCCAACCCTAACCTGAAGGAACTACACTTCATGTTCAGTGGTCCACACAGTGTGTAATATAGAAACTGTGTGCCACCTATTCCTGGTCAACACATGGAGTCCTAATAACTTAGATAGAATCCAATGACACAAGATTTTTTTTCAGATCATTCCAGTGAATGGAACGAATAATACACAACACGTACCATGGAATACATGTCATGTTTTCTACTATTTTACGGAAAATAAGTTATGGAACCTCCAGATGAAGTACACTATTTTATTTAGTAAAAATTGAAAGAAAAAAATGTTTCTGTATGGTGAATGAGAAATGCATAAGAATGAATATATCTAGAGATGCAGATTTCTAGAATGATTAACATTATTAGAATCAACTAAATTAATGAACATGTAAATAACCAATAATAAACTAAATAATTATAATCAACAATATGACCACTTTGATACCACCTGTAGGGTTCGGGCACAGCAGAACTGTGTTGATAGGTGTAACAAACATTAATTTTTCCATTAACAATGATCAATTTGAGATCCATCACAATAATAAAATGTATAACAACCGAATAGAACAATGAACTAAAGGAAGTAATGGAGTCCCAAAACCATATAGTGGATCATCATATTATTGTTATATATATTTTAATTAAAATTCAATAATTACCTTGATGTAATTCTATCTTCGTTGATGTTTTCAGTCATGATTTGATGTGATATTTTGTTGCGTCATGGAATCCAAGTGTAGAATTCCTATAGTGTGGATTCATACATTATCCACATATCTCTGGACGTTGCCGTAAGGATATCTGGATTCTAGAGATGAAGAGACTTCTCTTGTGATGTACAACTTATATCACCTTGAGAGACACTTACAATGCGCTCTCCTTGATCAAGTAAAGGAAGATATATCCCATAAGTAGGGAGCATTATTGGAAGAAATGAATTTACTTTTTTCCTTGAGAACTGTATCTAGATCTGTTGAGAACCACCCCAAAATGGATAGGCTAAAGAGAATTATACAATTTATATTTTAGTAACATAGAATACTAAAATGAATTAATTACCTTAAAGAATTTATTTATTTCATTTTATTCTCAGTAAAACCCCATGTCAAATAATAATAGATGACTATTATTATTACTTGACATGAACCCAACTAATTAAAGTTAATATTATTTAATTAAATAAATAATATTAATTTTCACACATTCCTAGAAAAAATACACATAATGTATTTTCATATACACAATGTGTACTTTGGTTTTTTCATTTTCATTATTTCCTCCACCATATTTAATAGACCTTGAAAAATGACTATTTATATTAATATAAATATCACTACATTACTCACTAATATATTATTTGGCCCAAAATATATTCACTAGAATAACTAGTGTTGATATAAATGTGATTAGGAATCTTTGAAAAATTATTTAAACACAATTGGGAATAATATATATTCAACTTCTTAAACAAATATTTAACTGATATACTCAGACAGACACATTGTGTGACCCTGTAGTCCTCATTCTCAATTGCATTGGGTAGAGCCTCCCTAATTTCCAAGGTTAGCATCAAGAAACATGCCATAGAACACATAGAAAATAAAGTTAACACTAAAGTGAAGTTTCAACTCTTATAAACGCTTACTGTGTAATGAAATACTTTTTATTGATATCTTGAATAAAGTGAGTTTCATGCTAGTGTCATCATCCGGCGTGATCGATTATTCTTTCTTTGACATCCTGAAATAGAAATTTTTGATTCCTCTCCATGTCCATGGATTTATTTAGGCTATATCAATTCCATGAAATGGCCTGATATATCTACTTTCTTTGTGGAATAGAAGGGACAAATAATTTCTCCCTTGATCTATTAATACAATATTACTCATGATGCACCCAACATATCCTACCTCTCTACAAAAAGTGTGTATTCACAGTTTTCATTAATATATTTAAGTGTGTGAGTTGTAATACCCATTAATAATAATCTTAATGTCTAAGGACCAATATGTATGTCTGTAGATAGAAACATCCAATAACACTATGAAATTTGGATTTCTAACTACCAGGTCTCATTACCATAATATCCTCTCAGATATTATAGTTGTATCACTCCATGAAAAGGTTCCTCAATGTTTTATGTGTCCTCACCATTAATGTGGTGTATAAGTTTTTTACCCTAAATAACATAATCTTGTCATAGAAGATATATTCAAGAATATTGTTATGGAACATCCGGGTTCTCATCATAGTATGGATCATCTGTGATAATTTAGTGAAATAGTTATCATTGAGACATTATAAAATTTGATTTCACATAGATGAGAAACCGAGATGTGATAAATTATTTATTATTTAATTAAGTACAATGTAGATGGTTCTAGTCCACCAAACCCTACACTCAAGCCATATCTGTGGTGTAGTGGGAATGCTCAATGAACCATGATGATTAATTGTCCACTGTCATGTTTTCTTGATGTATGTGAAGCATATTCTGGATACATATATAGAAGAAGTTCACTGGGGAAAAAATCCTCCCAAAAAATCCTCTAGAAGTCAACCCAAGTGAGGGTCCCTCATCATGAGTCTAGATGGTCAAACTAATCCATCCACATTCTTTGCACTACAGAAGTATCTCTACCAAGATCTCCATCTACTATGGTGGGGTCTTCAATAAGAGGAAGTCTCATGTCATATCCTATAGTCATTACTCAGCATCCTAAGCATCTGTCTCTCACCTGAACATGGGAGGTATATGTCTCTATAACTCGTATAGGTAACTAATACTACTAACATCTTCTTCTGAAACTGCTAGATGTAGAAGCTTATCATCATGTAGTGGTAGCACTGGTGAACCAACCATTTTAGCCATCTCAAGCACTGGTCCCTGAACGGACACCTCGTCGATTTGCAGGAATTCCTCACGACCTCGTATTGGGATCCCAATAAGTCATCCATGGAGAGGCATCCTGATATTGGTCAAGATGAAGCATGATTAGAAGGTTATACCTATTGAGGTAAATCTTATTTAAAAAGGAGACACTAATCCTACCTATGTTTTCATATACTGAGACTGAAATAGAATTCATGGTCTGGGTGTATGGATACGTCAGCCGCCACACAAATATTGGACTCCCCAAATATGAACATCGGACTCAAAACGGTAAACATTGTTTCCCCCCCAAAAAACACCACACTCTCATTATTTATGGGGGAACCAACCGCCCACTGATACCATTTTCATAAGGACATGTATGCACACACATTACTAACCACATCCAGATATACTGAAAATGGGAAAAATTACAACTAAAATAAGGATGAGTGCTTGTACAACAGAAAGTATGTGGGACAGAACAAAATCCCATAAAAGAACTAAAAACAGCAAGTACAAAAAGAACGACCTGATGGAAATCATCATAAACCCCACCTAATCATCAAAGTTGTGAATCTACTAGAAGCCTAATTATTATGTTTTGTCCTCCCAATCCTACTAGGAAAACCTTGTCCTAAGTCACCAAGTCCACAGTCTAAGAATCTGTCAGTCCCGTCACCCTGAGCACCGATGTCAAAAGGTTGGTTTTCTTCACCAGACACAACATGTGTGGGTGTATCCTATGCAGTGGTGAGTAACACAGTACTCAGTAGGGACACCAAAAAAATATTATACCACACATCAACTACATAATGAATATCATGAAACACAAGATAACCCACACAAGGTATGTCCCAGAGTAGTAATAGTAGCTTCATAGTTCACATATTCAAATACCTTGACTGTTGGAGAAATCCTCCTCTAGCAAGTATAAAAGGCCTAACAATTCACGAAAGAGTGCTTCCCACTAACCTTGGACTGCTTAGGTACTCCTTCTCATCGTGTGTTGTGGGACTGAAATGTCACAAAGAGGTTCTTTTCACTAGTCATGGCATATTAAGGTACTCCTCCTAGTCATGTATTATGGACTAGAAATGTCACATAGAGGTTCTCCCCCCCCATGGGACTGATATTTCATACAGAGGTTATTAACACTGGTATAAAAGTAAGCAGTCTTTGGCTCTCATCAAATCTCAGGGTTATATACATAGTGCTCTTGTGAGAACCTATAATAAATTTCTTTATATAATTTAAAAATCCAAAAAAGTAACCATAGATCATTCGAAAATATCCAATTTGTCGAGAGGGTCCCAACACAGCAACTGACTTGTCAATCGGACGCGTGGTTTGCTAGATATAGGTGTTTTAGTACCCCGGGAGCCGGTTGCGACGGGGCCCAATCTTACATAGACAATCCGACCCCACCATCCCAGACTGAGGGTCCCACATACCTTGGTTCATTAATATATACTCAACTGGACCTGGTGTGGGTTGAGGTTAGTCGGGCCCAGTATGGTCGGTGGGCCAGTGTGACACCCTTAGATTTTATGAGATAGATTATTTTTAATTTCATTGATGTCTTGTGTTGTATGTTATGCCATTATTAGATTTCTCTATATGCAACATCGTATTAGCTTGCAGTAGATGAAAAACTATTCTTGGCTAGTGTTCCACACAATTGTATGTTCTTTTGATAGAATTGATTTCACACAAATGTGAGTATAGATTTTTCTCAATGTATAAATGATCTATGTTTTGATTATGTTATACACAACACCAAATGAATATTTCACTACATGCAACACTGACTTCTCTTGTATTACACACAACTGTTACCTTCCTTGATAGCATGTGTTGTATGCAATACCGATTTTCACTAAACAACAATATATTATTATAATATTATTATTTATTAGGATATAAACTATCAGTTATGAATTGTATTAACAAAATTTTAAATTTTATAATGTTATTATAAACTTTCACATTTTATAGTTTATGGTATGAGAATAAAATGACATTTTGGATAAAATAAGTATATTTCAAAAATTTTAGTTTTACCACATTTTGATGACACACCAATTTTAAATCCATTTTTGTCACATTTATATGTTTAATTTTTCAAAATAATCTTTTTATTTGGAATTCGGACCTAAAAATTTATTTTTGTTGAAATTTTGGTATTATTCTGATAAAATTTAAATTTTAATGAATAGTGAAAAATACTGCATTTCAATTCAAAACTAACTTTTCATCTAATTTATTTATATTGTTATATTATATTTTCAATTAAGTTTAAAGTTTAATTTGATTATATTTTTACCATTTAATAAAATATTGGTCATTGAATGTAATTTCCCTCATAAATTAGACATAAACCCATGTCAATCTTTTGATAGTTTTTACATTTGAAAAACATGATTTTTGGTTCTGACAATAAAAATTAATTTTAAATTACTTGTATCCAATTATGTGTTTTGAATTAGTAAAAATGGAATCTTATTTGTGAAACCAGGAGTCCCATTTTTTTTAAATACGTATATTTTATTATGTACATTATGAATAGTAATGTAAGTAAATATTTTATTTACCATGGTTAAAAGCTAAATCTGGTAAATAAGGGTAAAATATAATATTATAATTACCCTAAAATGTGTCATAACCCTATTGGATGATACAAGTCTCACCATGGGCATCCGTGGGTCGATTTTTGGACCCCATGGATCCTCTTGTAAGTGAAAATGACTTTTTATTACCTTTAATTTAGTGTTAATGGAAATATAACCTACACCTATATCTTTTACTAAACCAATTTTTATATGGGGTTATTTAAGTTATCTATTCAACTATAAATATTAATTATAAATATATAAAGTGTTTCTACATCATGATATTTTATTTATCATTTTTGACAAATAAAAAAATATTTTTAATTTTGACATAATGATGATGTGGTTATTGCTTCATTAATAAAAGATTCAAATAAATAAATTTATAAAAATTAAAAAAAATTAAGTTGGTTGTTTTGAGTCCATAGACCAATTTTATGGATGATATTGACATATTATATTTGATTTAATTCTTTTTTTTAAGAGAATCAAGTTTTTATGATTTTTTAGAAAAAGTAAAGTATGAATAGTGTCTAAAATTAACACAATTCATATCTTAAAACATAAAATAGTCTATTAAATTATATTAAATTATTAAATATATAATATTAGTAAATATTTTAAAATTAAGAAAAAATATTTTATAAATAATTTTTTGTCCTTCATTTGACATGAAATAGGGTTATGTTTATATCCATATTTTTACTATGATTTTATTTTTTCAATGAAAGAATCGTATTTTATATAGATTATGTTATGATGTATTTATATTGAAGAAACCCATTTTATTTCTTGGGTTATGTTATGATGAATGATTTATGTTTTGTGAAACATGTAAAAATGATATCATCATTAGATGGGTGGGACCTATATCTTCCACAAATTCATGGTGTAAAGATTTATATTTTATGATATATACATGGCTGGAAAGGAAATAAATCTGGTTCAGTAATACCGGGTTAGAATAAAACGTAAACCCAGTTCAGGAAAGCACTTCGTCCAATATGATGGTCCTGATAGTAATTCCTTGGCTGTGATGGAAATCATATTTTTTTTCTTAATTGTCTTCCACAAAATACATGTTTATGCCAATTATATTCTATCATGGTTAATGTTACATAATGATCTACACCAGACGTACTCTCAAGAATTATTTCATTTCTCGTGATTTTTATGTTTAAACCCTATGTTCACGTTCAAATAAGTATTGATTGTTTTATTTTATCCATGTTTTCCTGTACTGAGTATTTGAGCTCACCCTTTTTTTTATTAATTTTCCCCAAGATATAAATAATGGTTTTAGGTTGAAAAAAAGGGTGAAGATCATTATGGGATATTTTGAAAATCTTTGACCATGATTTGAATATTATGTTCCATGTTTCAAAAGGCACTAAACTAATACGGTCATTGCGCGTCTGATTTTGTTATGTATTGTGTATTCCACAAAATTAATGTCATTTCCACATATTTCAGGCTTGGGTGTCTATAGTTGGTATCAGAGTAATGGTTTAGTCAACCTTTAGAAACTATGATGCAAAAACTTTAGTGATATCACTAGAGATATTTTTAAGGAATGTCTAGGAATATTCCTAAGGTTAAGTATAAGTATAGTTTACAATCCTAGAATTATGATAACGATCATGAATTACCTAGGATTAAACCTATAACATTAGATATTGAATGTAATCCCCCTTGATTACATTTTTTCCTAGAATGATTTTTTCCACTCATGCTATTCTTTTATGATTTTAGAAAATTGATGGAAATAAGAGGATACAAGTTAATAGAGAATATTATGGACAATATAATGATATTATTAACGAAAATTTAAATTAAAATGGAGTTGGAAGGATAAGATTCATTATTATTCCTAATAACCAATCCCATAATATGATCAATAATATCAACTTTGGTAAGATTCCAGACCTAGTTAATAAGAGAAAGATGGAGTTTCATGATGATAAAAGTGGAACGAAAGTTCAATTTTCCTTATGTAAATAATGTGGGAAAAGGAATCAAAAAGAATGTTTCAAAGGAACTATAATATTCTTTAGGTGAGGAAATTAAGGACACAAATACAATAATTTCAAAGGAAAAGGTTTTGTTAACACAACAGACAAGGATAATGGTATTACTACGACACCAAAAATGGTCAAATGTGTTAAATGTTGAATGTTTGTGCATTATGAAAATTTATTCTCTAAGTGAAAATATCATTAAGAGAATCAGCATGGTCATATGGGTAATATTTTTTTTTGATGACGATGAAGAGACTACAAATGATATATGAGATGAAATAAATGTTATGGAATAAAAAGATGAAGCTCAGTAAATGATTTATGAAGGTAGTGGAATGATTACATTTTTATCAAGAGTAATGTTTTATAAGTAATTCAATGGTACTATAGAAAAAAGATACATCTAAGCATTATTACATTACATTTTTCCATGTGTATTTGAATGTATATGATGAATGGTACCAATAAAAATTAAATTTTATTCAGATATTTTTGGAAAGCACATGATATATACATAATTAAGGGATGAGGAGATAATGAGTTGTTTGATAGTATTGAAGATATTATGACTAGTAAAAGGACAAATTTATGACATGGTTTGACTATATAGAATTTTGGGGATTTTGGTATGTGGAAGGAGTTAATTTTTGATGACATTCATGTTTTCACTAAGGTTAATTGGTAATTCATGTTTCAAGTGAATAAATGATTAAGGTATTCACATGTTTGGAATTTGATCAATATGATATTTCTTATCATATATTGGGGATAAATGATTGTATTCACATGCTTGTTATATGACCATTATAATATTTTTTTTCTTTGTACTGTGAGATTGGACAGATGTATTTTTTATAATCTGAAAAGTTATAATGGATTATGTTGGAAATTAGATAATATTGTCTATGGTTGGAAGTTTTCTTATTTATCGAATGTTATAATATTATAGTTTTAGAAAAAGGAAAACATTGAGGATGGGTGACAACCGGTCGTGTTAGACAAGGATGTGAGAATCAAACCCACAACCAAAGTGAGACATGCCTTTATCACCTACCATTGGCCATCAAGAAGTCCCTCGATAGAAAAAATTAGTTTTATTTTATTAATCAGTATGATAGATGAAGTATAAGTCCAGTTTTGGAACCATATAGGATTAGTTTCACCATAGATGGACTTATATATATTTAATTACTTATTCTATCCTTTTTGAGATAGAGAAAAGTTGAATGACCTATCATTATATCACATGATCTTCTAACACTTCAAGAATGTCAAATTTTACATCATTTATTTAAATAAAAGAAGAATTGAAAATTTTTAAAGGCACGAACAACAGTGAAATTGTACCGGAATCAAGTAAGTATTTATACAAAATTATTTATCATTATGGAAAGGATCCTGAATTCCAAACATTTATTCTAATAACTTCTTTTCCAATGAATCAAATGGTCCCTTAAATCATCGTATATTTTTGTCGTTCTGGTAGATGACTTTCACTAATCTTTATTCTTTATCACTATCCATAAAAAAATTATGGTTAGATTTCTCTTCCATGTCCATATTTTCACTTCCCACATATGTTCTTCTATGAGGAAACACAATGATAAGTTAAATTGGGTAACCATTATTTTTCAATTGTTCATTTTAAAAATTATGCTTTACTATTAAATTTTTTAGGATGTGGGATTCCATGAAATAAACATTCAAGTATAAATCCATTTATAACCTCGATGAATTTCGAGGGATAAATTCATTTTAAAGGATGTAGAATGTATTACCCTGATATTTTATGAGATATATTATTGTTAATTTTTGTGATTTCATGTGTTGTATGCTACACCTATATTATCTTGAACTATACAAACATCTTATTAGCTTAGTGTATACGCAACCCTGTTGTTGGCTCGTGTTATATGCAATTTCATGTTATTTTAATAGAATTGATTTCCTGAAAAAAAGAATATAAAATTTTATCAATTTTTTATTTAAATATTTTTTGATTATGTTATATACAACACCAAAGGAATATTTTACTACAAGAAACACTGACTTGTCTTGTGTTAAACGCAAGTGTGACCCTCATCAATAGCTTGGGTTGTACGCAATACCGAGTTTTATTAAACATTGAGATATTGTTAAAATATTATTATTTAATTGGATTTAAACATTCCTTAATGAATATTATTAATTTTTATTAATTTTATAACATTATTATTCATCTTACGCATTTTATAGATTAAGGTATGATAATAGAATGAATTTTTCAGAATACAGATGTAATTTTAAAAAAATGATGTTTTAACATCATTTGATGAGGAACCCATTTTATATCGTTTCTTGACACTATTAAAAATTAAATTTGACAAAATATACTTTTTTTAGAATCAAGACATAAAATTTTTCTTTTTTGGAAATTTTGGTATTAATTTTGAAGAAATCAAATTATAATGAATAGTGAAAATACTGCATTTTCATCTGATTTATTTATATAGTGACATTATATTTTAAATTTGTTTTAAAGTTAGATTGAATTATATATTTACCATTAAAACCAATGTTGTTCATTGGATTTAATTTCACTCTTAAATTGGACATTAAGACGTGTCAATCTTTTGGTAGTTTTTTCTTCTTAAAATCATGCTTTTTGTTATTGACAACGAGAATTATTTTAAAATTAATTTCCTCCAATTATGGTTTTTGAATTTTTAAAAATGGATGAAATATTTGTATCAAGAGGTCCAAATTATGTAAATAGGTTAATTTTTTTGAGACATTATGAATATTGACTTTATTAAATAATTTATTTATCATAGTTAAAGGGTAAATCTTCTAAATAAGGGTATCGAATAATATTATAATTACCCTAACATGTTTCATTACCCTATTAGATGATACATGTCCAACCATGTTCAACCTTGTGTAGATTTGGGGACCCCATGGAGCCAATTTAAAGTGAAAATAACATTTAATTACTTTTAATGTAATGTTAAGGAAAATATAACCTAAAAATATATCTTTCAGTAAACCAATTTGTATATGTTGTTATATAAGTGATCTCTTAGACTATAAAAATTCATTAGAAATATAAAAATATTTTATACATCATGATATTTTTTTTTTTTAGAAATTATATAAACAAATTTTATTCGGATACAAGGTTGATGCAGTTATTTCATCATTAATAAAAAATTAAAATAAATGAATTTATATATATTAAATAAATTGTAATTTTGTTATTTTTATGTCATAAAAACGTTTTATTTATTATATATACATATTATATTTGAGTAAATTCTTTATTTTCGACGGAATTAAGAAGTTATTAATTATTTTTAAAAAAAACTCATGTATGAATAGTGCAAAAAATTGACACAATTCATAACTTATAACATAAAATAGTTTATTAAATGATATTAAATTCCTAAAAATTTAAAATTTTTAAAATGGTTAATATAAGTTCCTATATGTCCTAAAAAAATTTGTGGTTCTTTTGATATGATATGTTAATTATATTAACACACAATATGTAAATAACATGATATCATGGTATGATTAAAAACTGTAAAATAAAGGTAAAAACACAAAGATAAGGATTAAAAAATATTCAAAACTTGTCAAAATTTTATTTGATGATATTAATTTGAATCAAAATCATCTTATCATAGAATAAAATATGTTTTGGGTCTATTTAAGTCAAAATTTAATTTCTAATAAATTAATACTTCGAAACTTTCATAAAGTCACATGCTCCTCTCTTATAAAAGGGAAACTCATCCCTTTCCTCTTCACACAATTTTAATCCTTAAAACCCAGCCTGTCTTTTCCCATTTCACTTATAAACTTCTCTAGTTACATTAAAGTGGTTTTAGTATTCTTGAAAGTCCAACTCATGTTCCCTATGAAGAAATTTAATGGCTGGGTGTCGAGGATGAGGTAATCTCTTCTATCGATTATTTCAAATTTATTTCTTCTTTATCATACTATTATTTGGATATTTAATTCTAGACTAATAACATAAGAATCAGTAATACAAATATATATTATTATAAATATTAACCAAACCTATTTCAACTTTTATCCATCCTATGATAAACAAAATCACTGTTAATGCATACGTATGGATTACCGTCTCCACGTCGTGGTGTAATATATTTTTTTTCACCACCACCTTACTTAGATTGTTATAATGGAGGAAATAATAAGTATATATGATTACTATAACATTACTATGTGGGTAATTTAAGGTTGGAGAATATCTCATGCCAAAACAAGGTTTTGGACATGTTCATGGATTCTTGAAGCCCTATGTATGAGGGAAGAATAATGTTACAATGGTTGGGAATGACAATATTATTTTTTCCAGATTACGATTTATATGATTTTCACATTGTTGACTTAATTGGAATTAGTTTTTATTGGTTGTGACATGTGATCCTTAGCCTAGTTAGGCCATGATGAGATATGGACAATATCTTATAGAAGAAGATTATGTGTTATAGTATATTTGGATTTTGATTGGAACATTTTATTGTATTTCATTGTTACAAATGCATGTATTCTTATTAAGATGATTACAACAAGTGTTATAATTAAATTTCCTTGATAAATATTATATTCCAAGATATGTAATTGTTTATTCCTTGTAAAATGATGATTCCATGTGATATATATCAAATTATATGATTTAAATACATTGGATATATTAAATGTGATATGAAATTGTGTAATACATGTAATATATATTTATAATTTCATGTGGTATGAAAATTTAGACATCCACCTCAATGATCAGGTAGATGTTGTGAAATGGGGAGATACCAATCACTATTTTGGGTGACTCGGTGTTTAGATTGAGGAAATATTGGATGTCAATATGGGAATGACCTAGAGATATTGAGATACTTAGCTTTGTTGAGGGTGGTTAAGGAGGCCATGGGGACATGATTCCTTGTAGAATGGTTGCGATAGGGGAGGTTAATGGTATTTGGTGTACACCTCCTTTTACTTATTTCCTTATCTGCATTTTATATAATTTCATTTGGGTTTTTATAATATTTGACAGTACTTAGTGGGTTCCTCATAGATGGATTGATGGACTATTAGGCAGGTGCGGATATGGGTCCACCAGTGAAATAGAAGGTTCAGACCCTTGAGGGTCCGGTTGAGTAGGTGAAGAATCAAAAATAGGATCAGGCTCAGGTGCAGGTACTAGTGCAGGCGTTGAAACTACCATATTTCACTACTTTTGGGCCATGTCTTGATGAGAAGCTCTAGTCGATCCTAGTATGGGGTTTCTAGGGTATCGACATCCATTGGTGGTGTATCTGAATTGAGAGTTTTAGTCATTGAAACTGCTGAATTTTCTAGGTGAGGGTTGTCCACATGCAACTGAGAACTAGATTGAGAGCTAGACGATGATCTTTGAGTAGATTGAGATGCCTATAGGGAGGAGTGTGAAGATGGATATGTAAATTCTCATAAGAAAATATAAGTGTTTTTAGGACATGTAGTTTTATGATGAAATACATGAGGGACCAGCCTATAAGGATTTTCAGTTCAGGTTCTTCGAACTTTTCTTTCTGTATACGCTAAGGGAGGAAATATCTCTTGGGTTATTGAGCCTTCAACTGGAGAAATTTCCATCATCGACTATACATCGACATTCACAGAGTTATATCACTTTTCACTCAGCATGGAAAGTGATGAAACCTCATGGGTGAGGCCAATAGAGGGTTTTATGTGGCATGCCATTTGGGTGAATGTAAACATCTTTAGATTGGCCTCATTCTCAATGGTAGCGAACCAAGTTCTCATATATATGAGAAAACTGGTGAATTACTCTTATTTTTGTTGGGAAATAGCTTTAATTGATTTCAATTTCAATTATTAAGATGATATGAAATGATCTAGAGATGAGTTCCCACAGGGAGGCCAGACTATAGAATTGAGTATACCACCTTGTGGTGGCTCTTCTACAATTTGTTTCATTGTCCAAAACCAAGACATGTTCGTAATCAATTTGAGCGGTCTCTAAAAGAGTGTTGGTCATGTGTGTAGGTTAGACATCTCAATAGGTTCTTCTAGAGGAATTTTTGTTCAGCTGGTGACCATGTTTTGTGGTAGATAATGGATTTTGATATAAATTCATTATTGGTACGAAAGTGAGGGTAGACAAGGATTATCTACATATGTAGGTCATGGAAGAGACAGTGGGTCCCAAATCTAGGTTATTTGGATGGTGGATTGAGTTAAACTGTATATTGGTTGGGCTTCATAAGGTCATTATTTAGGCCAGGTTCACACTGTGGAGACATTAGGGGTTAACTAGACTTGTTAGATGATGAAAATTAAGGGTATATTGTTGGTGTGGCTATTATTTTCTTTTATATTTCCATTTTTAATGGAGTTTTGATACACATCCATTTTGTTGAACTTGTTTTGTGTGATTCATATGGACTGGCCATATATTGCTCAGTAGGTTCGCATCTTATCAGATGCATGATATGTAAACAGTGGATTGAGGCACAAATTTCTATACTTTAGAACCAATTGTGTGGGATTATGAGGTACATGGACTCATTTGAATCAGTGGATTCAATTTTTTGAGGTTCTATGGCCTCAGGGTATCAATTATTTAGGTTACCTAAGGTGTGAGGCATCTTTTCACTATGAAGGTGTGGTACCTGACTGAGGTGTGAGGGACCATGATTGATTTGAGCATATGAGGTGATGTGGGCCTTGTTAATTTGGTTAGTGACATGGGCTCGAGGTGGGAACTGATGCTGTATGGGAATTAATTAGGTGTATGGAATTAAACAAGTGCACCTAATGTGGTTCAAGAGTGATTATGTGTCACAGTAGGACCATCTGTTCAGCAAATAGGTCAATGAAACTTTTTTTCTTTGGTATTTTGGTCGGGTTAAGACTGAGATCGGAAATCCCTAAATTGTGGAGCCCCTTGAGGTAATTTTACCTATAAGATTTCGACCAGTGTAGTGAAGGTTTCTTATAATGGTATGGGTTGGTTTAATGACACCTATGTATATTTTTTTAATTTCTCAAGGATTAGATATATTAATATTTGGAGATTTTAATATCCTGGGTTTTTCTGTTGGGTCAAAATACACTCTCAGTTTGTACTTTCTAAATAGTGGCTATGATCTTTTATAAACCGATTGTAAAAACTAAATTTATATAGTTTCAATAACTTTATTTTATGTATTGGTTTTCTATATATGATTTGAGAGTGACCCAGATGTTATGGTTTGGTTTTGGGAGCTTTAGAGGCCAACTGGATGGTTTTGGAAAAAAATATCAAAAAATATGGTTAGGGTAAACTGCATGGCCCATTCTATATAACATGAAACTCATTTTGAACTACCACATAGTTTGGTTAAAATATGAGACTGACATTCATGTCAATGTGAGGTGATATGAAATTGTTGCCGAGGGCTTCTGCATGGTTTGAGCATGGTTTGATCAAACTATGTGTATGACATGTGAAGGTAACCTTTTGAGTAGTAACTCTTCTATATTTCACACATGGTTACCAAAAAGCTTGGAAAAACATGTGGGTCAACTATACAACTTTTAAACGGTTGTTTATGTTTTAATGGATTTTTATTTTTTCTTTATTTTCCCCTCCTTCTTATCAATTGTTTCCTGTAGAGTTCTGGGTTTCCCTCTTCTCCTGCTTCCATCAATTTTGACCGTTCTTCTCTATCGGTGGTCCGTTGATCAAGCTATCAGTTGCATTGGAGTAGTAGTAGAAAGGATACACTCACCCTCCCACTTCTCTATTTATCTTTTTCCGCATGCACCTATATTTTCATTCAAGATGATTTTAGTTCTTTTGATGGAATCTAAAATCTAAACAATATTCATCTAATTGGAGCTCAAAATCAGACATTCAGTGGACTATATGTATAATATAGTTTGTTCATATTAATAATTCTGTTATTATAGGTGGTTGGGTGGTGAGTCTTTTTAGTTCATTATTGGGTTTTGAAAGAGTCCCTGTTATTTCATAATAAATTGATTATTTTACCATGTGGGATTCCACTAGGAATTCCATTTCCAATTTCTAGTGTCCAAAGCCTGGTTAGAGAAAATTGACAGCTTAGGTAGCTGGGATGGGGTGTGTTTTTGATATAATTTTAATTGTTTCAATTAAATTTGGTGATATTTAGTCAGTTTATTTTTTGAAATTCAATCACAAACAATTGCTTATTTAAATTGAATTTATTTATTATATGAATTTGAGTTATCCAATTCATATAGGTTGGATTTATATGTTTATTTAATTTGAGATTTTCAATTAAATTATATTTAATTTAATTTTTATTAAATCAATATATATATATATATGTGATATTGATAAGCTAATTGCATGAGATGAGACACATGGGGTTATGGTGGGATTGTACTCGGATGATTTGAGTTGGCTAGGACAATGAATTGATTTGATGTTGATCATATAGTTGGTCTTGGACAAATTTATTGAGTGGTATGACAATATAATTGTTAATTAAAGATGTTTTTTGAGTTGGGGAGGCTCCCATGTTGGGAATGTCCTTTGATATGGGGATTTGAAGACAATTAGATTTTAGTGTCATGGTAGCATGGGAACAAGGTGATAGTGTTGGTGTGTCTTAGGGTATGTATTGGTGATTTCTAATCACCCATGACAGCCAAAACAAATAATTGAGTTTTTTTCCCACAGGTCGACTCCATTTTTTGAATATAGTTTTCACCACTAAAGCATGTAGAGGCCCCCGATAGTGTGTCTTATAGATTTGATTTGGCATTTTTTTAATAAATCCACGTCAAAGGTGTGGATCCTTTGGTTGATAATGATTTTCTATCAATTGGGGGATGAGTCACATCGTGACTGAGGATATGGGTATGAATATAATTTGTGTATAAGTAGAATTGTTCATTCGATTTTTGGGATTTGATTCTATGTGTCTATTCCAGAAGGGATTTGAGGGACAATATTCTATTCCATAGGCATGACTTCGTGACATTGGAATGTGTTAATACAAAATGTGTCAGAAGTTAGGAGGTGCTGAGTAACTTGATGGATGTGGAACGTGAGGTTTCACTAAGGATATGACATCAATGGTACCATGGGATATAGTCCAATGACCCACTTCACATAGGATATTTTTGTGTTGGATGAGGTAGGTGACACTTTTTGGTGGCTATTGCACAACAGATAATTTACTTGTTTGATTTCAAATTCATTGAGATTATTTTTTAAATAACATATCATACGTCATAAAACACATATTTTTCATACACACCAATTGGTGGTAACCAACTAATATTTGTATCACACCCTTCATGAGTCCTCTAGGATTCTTGTAGACTCTATAAATTTATGTTCAAGAAAAGGATCAGCCTTAGGATCCAGAACGTGGTTTCTCCTTGCAGGGAGTTTGATAGGGGACCTTGATGTCGTTCCTAGTTATAGTTTCACTTTTTTAGTATTCTCTTTATTTCAACATGCTATTTTGTATGTTAAATTTAGATACAATGGTAAGTCATGAATAAACATTATGAACATGATTTTTATGACCTGTTATAGATTGATGTTGTTCTATTTGGTAGCTACAAGTTGTTTTTCTGGATAGATGTCTTTTTTATTTACTTTGTGATGCTTATGATTATATTTCTTCCCTAATTTATCTGATATTTTTTTTCTACTGTATTTTGATTTCTTTTCGAGTCTTACGAGTCTTATATTTCTACTACATGATATAATAATACTCGTACAAGTATTATTATTTATCTTTATAGGGTATAGTATTCCCACTATACCATTTTACATCCTCACTACTAGTCGGTAGCCTTTGTAATTCAAGGAGTCATGCCTAATGCCAGTGGCACCAGGAATGATAGTACTATTCAGGAGACTATTTAGGTTGGAGACACTACAATTAAATTTTTTGTCCTATTAATCATTTTACATTTAACTAATTGATCAAATAAATAATTATCCTACATCTTATTTAAGGGATTATATAATGAAAACCTCAATGGACATAGAGTATCTAATTTAAACATAATACTTACCTTAATACTTATGTTACAAATTGAATTCCAATTTATTACCATTCCCAATTATCAAAAAGTAATCAGTTCTATTCAATCATTTTATAAATGAAATTAATCTCATATATAAATTTATTTTTATTTTATTTATATAATTGTAATTTATGTTATATTTCACATGGAATATAATAATGTTTTTTACATCAATGCTGCAATTTTATCTCTACATTTTTTATTAACCCATTATAGTTTTAGTGAAATAAAATGGGGTATTAATATTTCAAAACTAATTTTATTTAATTTTTAAAATATTTTTTTATATTAATTTATAAAAGTATCTTATTAAAAAAATAAAAATCAATAAGATATTATATTTTTATAAAATAGAATAAAAAATAATATCTAGGTTATATGATTGTGTATAGACTCATTCATTATGGTCATTTTATAGACCATTTAATTAGATAATAACATTCTATATTTATCGTAAATGGGTTACTCGTTTTAATATAATCATTATTACACACAATATTTAATTTTTAACTAATTGTAAATTAATCAAATTTTGTTCATCTGTATGGCTTGTTTTGAAAATACAGTGATCTATATTTAATTTCATAGATTTAACATTATATTTCAAAATGATGGGGGATTAGAAATGGATTGGAATGAATAAATATATAACTTGACATATGGTTTACTATAATAGGTCACGAAGACATTATTGGTAGAAATTAGTAGTAAAATGTAATTTTTTTAGGAACAATGAAGCATTTATAAAAAATAGTGGTTGATTTCTAGATATAATGATCATCATGAGAAATTGAGAGCCCGATGGTGCTCAATCTTTCCTGTAGTGTGATCCTCAAACTCCGTTTCATTATATTTTTTGGTTAATTATTTATATTATAAATTCATTTTAAAACAATTTTTACCCAAATATGAACATATCTATATAATTTTTACTCTCTAATCCCTATCCCAATTCACTTAGTTTCTATTAAATAATTCACTACTAATTATTAATTGATCAATGA
The DNA here is from genome assembly GCA_963277665.1 of Viscum album. Taxonomy (NCBI): domain Eukaryota; kingdom Viridiplantae; phylum Streptophyta; class Magnoliopsida; order Santalales; family Viscaceae; genus Viscum; species Viscum album. Next base: position 374,706,964 of record OY728166.1, on the reverse strand, counting down.
TCTATGAGTTTTGTTACTATTGTGATGGTAAGAGATATTATTTCACTATTTTTTTGTTGAATATTTTCTATTTTTTGGTACTAATATTTTTATTTACACCTCATTTGATATAGTTTTCTGATAATATTCATTTCATTTAATTATAGATAAATTGAATAAAAAAATTTTCTAGTTTATTATTTAATTATATGTTGGAAATCCTAAAAATTTATTTCTTATATAACTGATTATTACTAAATTTAATTTAACGTACTATATAACATATAATAATTCTGTGTATCAAATGTATTAGAATATAAATTTTATCATTTTAATAGTATACTAAATGAATTATTATATCTTAATAAATTTGTATTTGTGTTGTTTAAATTTATAGAAAATTAATTTATTATTGGTAATTTATTTACAACATTACGATATATGTAAACAATTAGATGTCACAAATAATATCATTTCTATTGATATTGATAAAAATTTAAATGATTTAAACTTTATTGTTTCAATATGTAATGATGTTGACATGAATTATTTTAATTTTTTTAATTGAAAATAATGTATATAAATTAAATTTCTTTAATGAAAAAACTATATATAATAATTGATATAAATCATCTTAATGTTTCATAAAAGTATGATAATGTCATTAAAATGGTTGTTTGTAAATAAAAATTAAGGGATGCATTGAGGTGAATATGTTAGTGTTTGGGAGTTAGTTATTCATGAGATGATTTATTATGTGAAATATAAAGTGAAATTGGTCATTATAAATATTTTATTGTTTTAAAATATTATATATTTTGTAATTAGATTTTTACATTCCAAACAAATTTATATGTGGTTTTGTGACCTATTTTTGATGAAAAATGATAATTTGGTATAATTATTTTATAATGAAATTTGTAATAGAATTTAATTTTTATATAATAATATATGATATTGTAAAAAATTTATTGTCGATATTATTAGAGAAATAAATGAGATATATATATATATATTTATATTTATAAATATGAAAAAAAGACACATTTAAATTTAAAAATAAATGGGTAATTTACCTATTGAAAATTTAAATTAATATTTAGTGAATAATGTTTCAAATTTAATTAATTTCAAGAGAAATTGATAAGTGACTCTCCTGTTTTTGAGTTAATGAATGTGGTGAAAGAATTTATGTATATATAAAAAATATAGGATAATGTTTCTAAATAAAATGTGATGTTATATATTTATTTCTCTAAATGATTAACTGGGTTTTGTGTATTTTAATTATTAAAATTTGTGATATAATTGTTTATATTATGTTGAAATATACAATGTTAATATATTAATGTAGTAAATAATTTTATGTTATAAATATTCAACTAGTGTGTACAGTAATAATGGTAACCATGAATTATTTTATTGCATGTTAAAAGTAATAGCATTTGAAATGACATGTGATTTCATGGGATATTATTCATATGATATTTTTATAGGGGTAATATATGTGTAACATGTTTATTAGGGAATATTACATGATCCTATAGGATGGATCGGAAAATTAATGAGCCAAGAATTTTTCATTGACATATCTCAACAGACTACTAATGAATTCAACATAATTAACAAAAGTTTGTATTTATTTGGTATCATGATACATTGTATGGAGCACTGATTTTAATAATATTATTTTTTTATGATATAAAAATAATAACTTTATTAAACATAATCACTCATAAAATTTTTTCTATAATCAAGGTTGTTCTTGGGGACATTTGTGGTATTAATTATATTATTTCTCAAACCCTTGATATACATGCCAAATTATCATATAAATATTAATTTTTTAGAAGGAATTATGAAGGTCTATGATAGATGGTAGTTAATGATTGGTTGTACTAGGGTTATATTCTTCAAAGATATGTGATTCGTGATGATAAGTTGTATTTATTTTACATGTATAATATTGAATGAAATCTAATATATTGATTTTTTTATTATTAAACATATATTTTTATTAGATTATTTTTTACATTAGACTCATTGGAATTAATATTTAGGGTAATGTGATTTTTTTATGTATTTATATGTCTTCTAATTTATTTAAAGAGCTGTTTTTTATTCATTGTATAGTAAATTAATTGAAGATAAATTAACCCTTAAGTGATTTATATGAACCCTTAGTTGTAGTTTCCATCCTCAAATGACAGTTGAAGAATTTTGATTCCATGATGTATATCTCCATAATTTCCTAGTCATATTGGTCGGTTTTTTTACATTTTACAAAATAAAACATAATTTTTTTCATATATTTTTTAGCTTTCTTTGATCAGTTGATGACCCTTAATTTTAACAATTTAAGGTTTCATTTCATTATTTGATAATCCGTACATTCATGTACCCAACATAAATTTTATAAAACATTATATATCAAATAAAAATTCATTTACTTCAAATATAATAGCATATAAATGGTGGTGAGTAAAAAAATAAATTAATTTCAATCCCTATAACAAAATAATTAGTTATCTATTTCATGGAAGGAAAAAAATTTCTATTGGTTTCATGCATTTTGGGTGTCCAAAATAACATTTAAACTATTATTAATTTTTAGCATCATATAGTTATTATATCTTATAATGTAATCATTTAGATTATTATGGGATAATTTGAAAATTGTTTTCAATTTTATCTAATTGTTATCATAAAGAATTCATAAGTTTTTAGAAGAGGATTTCCCTTCCTTCAAATGAAAAGAGTCTTTTCTAGTTAGGAATATTTTCCAATCAAAATAACATAATATTAGGAAATATATAATTACATACTCTAATCTATAGTCACTTCACCTCATGTATATGTTTATTAATAAGTAAATTTATAATCGATAAAATATATATAAAATAATATAATAAAAAATTATAATTTTAGAATCCATAATATGGAACCTCCTTTAGTTTTTCAAAATCATCGAACAAAATTTTAATGTTGTTAGATTCTATAGAAAATAACTTATTTATATAAAATCAAATTTTGTCCTTGCATATAATTTAAAAATTAAAATTTCATGTTTTAGATAATATATTTAAAAACTCTCTTCAGAGAGATCAGAACCTTATTTATTGTTTTAGTCCATTTTGGTTATTTCTGGAAACTTTACATGATATCATTCATTTGATAACTATTTTATTTGGTAAAAATTTATATAATTATTTAATATAATCTTTTATTGATTTGTAAAATTTTAAAATTCATTCATATATGATATAAAATTTTATTTACATAGTGTTATAATCTAATAAAAGATTATATCAATAGGTTTTTTTGAAGAGGATAATTCCATGCCCAAAAATCCAAGGCTTAATTATTATAAAAGAAAGAGGTTATAATAATCTAAAATATAGAAGAATAATACAATACTTGTTATGATAGATGAGAAAATTAGTAGGGAGATTATCAAGCCATGTTATATCTTGATTGATTCCCTTGTTAGCAAGCCCATCTGAAACCACATTTTCATCATGGTATATTATGGTGATGATGTAGTTAGTGTCAAATGACAGCACATATAGTCTAACCAACGTGTGGTGATTGACCATGCAAGATGTGTTACACCATTAAAAATCACCTTTACAATGGTGGTCGAGTCACTCTCAATCCAGAGTCTATTCCCACCATATTTCATAGAAAAGGAAACTGCATGTATCATACCCATCATTTCATCCTCCAGCGAAGAGGAAATGCCCAGTCTACCATAAAAGCATATGAGGATCTGGCCAACATGGTTCTTGAAGATGGAACCACAACCTGAGGGGCATGAATTGCGTTTGAAGGCGCCATACACATTAAAATTAACCCATCTAGGGAAAGGATCACACCAAAATACATAAAATGTTTAGTAGGGTTGGAAGAAGATTCAATCAATTCGAAGATGTCACAGAATTCCAAAGTTGTTAACAGTGTTGTTGCAATGTCCTATTTTGATCATAGCAGCATCACATATGAAAATAAGGATTCACATCCAAACTTCATTATGGCTAAATAAATAATTGTTGTGAATGAGATCATTTCTAATTATATTTTTTAAAATCAATAAATGATAATGTTATTCTAATTTATAAGGATCGAATAGATTCTTTATCAAGAATTTATATTTTTTATGTCCATTTAACACAAAATACCTCGAAGAGACTATATTTCACACACTAATAATGATAATTTTGATTAACATTTTGGTTGAAACTTCTATGTTTATTGGAAATAAATTATTTAATCTTATACTAGTTTATATAAACACATTTATTGAAACATATAATTATTATTCTGACACAGTTAGATATTCCATATATGGATCAATGAATATAATCCATCATTTCCTAATATTTTTTTTTATATTGTGACATGATATTTTTCTAAAATTATACGTCTTAATGTATAATTAATCTTACGAAGATATTATATTTCATGAAAATACATAATGATTATAAATGGAATTTTATTTTTTTCATTTAATTTATATATAGGATAACATTATTTTTAATAAATTAGAAGTTTTCTTTTATAATACCATTTTATTTTCTAAAAAAAATTTATCTTTCCATACCCCATGAATTTGAGAATTGGTTTATCCAAAAAACACCCCCTTCATATGAAAATGATTGAGGATAATTTAGTTTTGTGAAACATTCTATCCTTCCAATTTCATTACATCATTTATATATATTTTTTCGGTCAGATGTCCTATTAATTACTTAAGGACTATGTTGGTACATACCTCTAGTATGGGTTTGTAACATTCTTATTATTTATCCTCGGTTTTTTTTATAAGATTTTGTTTCCTTTCAATAATTGATATTTAATTTTATTACAAATATATTTTAATTTTCAAACATCTTTTATGTTGTTAGAGGCAGGTCTTAATATTGGATTGTGGCTCGGATATTATAATTTTTTTCATCCTTTTTACCATATTCTTCACTCAGTTTATCATTATTATTTATATTTTATGTAGTGTTTTTAGATGATTACATTCCAAGTTTATGGGAGATCAACATCAGTATAGGATTTTATTAAAATTTTACTATAATATTATTGGGATTTGTCTTAAAATTATTTAGATTTTAAATGATATAATATATTTCCCTCCTAAATTGTGATATGGAAAATATTATCCTCATAAATCTATATATTGAATATGATATCTGATATTATGAATTTGGAGAAAATAGTCCATCTTCTAATATGTAACGTGGTTTTTATTGTTTGTTACAATGTGATATTTCATTATTTTTTAGAGTATATGCAATGACCTGGAAATCCTATGGAATTTATTTTCTTAAATCCAAGGGAATTTTACAAGTCCGCTGTTTCTGACGGCGCCTGATTCCAAGGCCCAGTATTCCTAGAATCATTTTCTAAAGTTTTTTCAGGTACGTTCGGTAAACGTAATGCATGATTTTATATCTTTTGAACTGGTGCTCAGAATTGAAATCTGAGAACACCGATGACCTCATAGCGCTGGTATTGGCTTATGAAGACCTTTACCGCTGTTGTGTTTTATCAAGGATGGTTGTTAATTTTTGGGGATTCATAATAAATTAAATAAAAATTATGTGTGACATAATTTTATTTAAGTTTTGGTTTAATCCTCCAAGGGGAAGATAGAGGTGGGGCCCACCCCCACATAACCTTCCAAGGGAGTATATTATGTTGTGGGGCCCACACAAGCATCAAACTCCTCAAATCCCCTTGAACCCCCTTCAAATATTATAACTCCCCATAAATGTTTGGGAGCCTCTTCACTCTCCACCTTCCCTCTTTACGGTGCCATCACACCAAATTATTTAATGCCAATTAATTAATTTGAAAAAATTTGAATTATTTTTTTCATGGATACAAATAAACTAATGGAGTTGAAATTGTTTTATTTTTGTCATGATGATTATTCATTGGGGGAGCTTGAGAGAACTCTTGGAAGGACACCATCCCCTCGACGAAGAACACTCCTCGTCTCTGAAGAAGGTGAAGCAACACCTTCTACCTTCTTCAACCAAATCAAGGAAAGGAAGAACCACCGCCCACGATGTACACCGAGGGTGATGTCTCGACGCGACTTCACTGTGCTCTACTCCCTCCGACGTTGACGGAACAACGTCTGTCTTCTGCGACGCCCGTCTTTCGAGACTCGTCAACGTACAAAGTCAAATACGAGGTAGGGGGTTTTGATTAATTTTAAAGTATAAATTGTACCCTCATTCCTCATTTTTTTGGGATCGATGTTGGCCTCTTGTTATCACCTAATGCGGAGGGTGCGGGCCAGACCAACATGGCCCGACGCCCCTCTGTCGGTTTTTGTTGATTGACGTCGGAGGTGAAGCCGAAAGGGCGCAGCGACGTCGCACCGTGCTATAGAAGAACCATGAGACGGAAGAGGTGGAAGTGTTGGAAACCAGAGGTGGCAGCGTTGGAAACGGAGGTGGCAGCGACAATGGCGGTCGTGCACCGGCCTCGTGAAGGGAGACTGGTGGCCGCTCGGGCCGCTCGTACCGCGGGACAATCGGATGGTCGATCTGGCCGGTCTGCATGTAGGCTCTGCGATGAACGGAGCCACAACATGGAGGGATATCGCAGCCAGAATTTGTGGGCCGCATGGCTAGAAGAACCGGTCGGCCTCTTGCCAGTCAAGTTGGAGAACCGAGGCGCCCGCAGGTGCTGTGCGGAGGAGGATGCGGCCTGCATCCACGGGCCGCTCGGCTGTGTGAACCGGTCAGCCACCTTCCGGACGGGGTGGATAAATGTAGTCCCTACAACTGATGTGTGGGTAGAATCGTGGCCCACAATGCAAGCCTTGTGTGCCAGGCCAAACCAGCCGGCTACGACCGGCCGACCAGAGGAGGAGGCGGCACCGCATGGCGCCGCTGGACATACCAGATCGACACGAAGCGCGGTCTGGGTCCGCTGGTGGGTCACACCCCACCGGGTCGAGCCAATTCCCAACTGAGTCGGAATTGCCGATCTGGGTCGGGCTAACCCACCAGCCCACTGGGTTTGATGGATCTGGCCCACACGCCAGCCCACTACGCTTGACGGGCCGAGCCGATCTTTGCTTAAATAGGAATATCTCTTATACCGCACGTCTGATTGATCTGCCGTCTACGACGTTGGGACCCTTGGAACGAAGCGGTATTTTTGGGAAACTCTATTTGAGTTTTGAAAAAATTTAAAAAATGTATGGTTTGGATCGATTGTAAAATACAACTGAGCCCCTAGAAGGGAAATGCTAATAACTCTCATATCGGACCTCTGATTGACACACCATCTATCGTGTTGGGTTCCTTTTCATGAGAAAGAACTACATGATACATCAACTCAGGACTTCATGATAGTTGATGCATCGACACTTCGCTCAAGGAGCGGACCCTCCCGGAATCGAGCGTGTTGTATGCAGGAACCCTAGGGCTTGCAGCAACTGCGATGACTACTGTACCTGAATCCTGTGTGGGTTCGAAAGTGATGAATACTGAACGAGAATCCTCTGTGGGTTTGACAACGATGAATACTATACCGGGATCCTCTGTGGTTACAACAGCTCTGACTTATGTTCCTATTTCCTGTGTGGGTCCGACAGAATAGCTAGTCCTGTATCCTGTGTGGGTTCGACAGCTTAGGTGGTTCTGTATCCTGTGTGGGTCCGACAACATAGATGAATTAGTGACTAAATATGACCATCTCAATCACTATATGAATGAAGTATAACTATGTGAGATCATTCTTAACATTCAATCATTTATCTTCGAGGTGATTTACATTACTTCCAATGTGGACTGGGTTGTGCTTGGACTCGTGAGTTGGAGCCGAACTGTGATTGATAACATAGTTTTATGTATGGGCATATAACTAATTACGATTGGTTGATACTTTGTGATTATACCTTTCTTCTGTGGTTTACCATTTGTGGATTCTGGGAGATCATCGGGGGTCTGATGGTCCCTACTGAGTATCTTCATACTCACCCCTGTACAGGCTATGCCCGCCCTTCATTTCGTTTGTTGAAGACGATGGAAAACACTTATCGAGGTATAGAGTTATAGAGATGGATGGTACCCGGAGGTGGACTACTTGGCGAGACGTACACAGAGCAGATGGATGGACCTGGGGTACTGAGGAGTACATTTGTACACACCCTTCAGGTGGGATTCCCACAGGATGACTCAGTAGTTGCTGTTTTACCTTTCTCTAGTTGTACTAGTTTTACAGTTGTTTGTACATTATTGTTGGGCTTGTATTTCTAGCCCCTTTTCTTTTCAGCACGTTCTTTTGTATACATTTTAACTTAGTGTTTACTTCTAGTTGGGTAATTTATCATTTTTTTACTTATTAAATTCCATGCATTCCCTTTTTATCAGGAGTACGCTGTTGTTTCTAGTTGATAGCCCCTGGCCTATGGAAGGCGGGCTTGGGGTAGTCACGACATTGGCCCCAAGTACAGGCCGTGAAAATTTGGTATCAGAGGAGTCGGTTCTACCGTAGAACTCAGGACTCTGATCATTATTTTCTATGAAGCAATAGTGTTAAGGGTATTGAGTGTGGTTTTTAGTCCAGGGAGTCCAGTGTTGGTGCGGCGACTAACGTATCCATAAAATAGGACCCTAAACTCTGATTTCATACTCAGTGCATGAAAACACTGATTATGTGTGACCGATTGTCTGTGTGTTTCAAGAGTTTACAATGTGGTTACTTTATGCCAGCTCACCAGGTATACTGTTTGAACCATGGTGCTCCTGTTTCATATCACGATGGCCCCACGATGTTAGCCATCTAGGGTTCCGTGTTTCATATGAGATGGTAGCCCACTGAGGGATGAGGCCTCGGTGCAGGCCCCATCACAGCGGAGGTACCAACAGTACCACTACAATCTAGGCCACCGATACCACCAGCACCAACAGAAGAGAGTGCACGCCGCCTGAGTTCATTGTACGAGTTCTAGTTCTAGAGGCCACCCAGGTTCTAGGGAGATACAGACCCACAGGCAGCTGAGGATTGGTTGGAGGCTGTCGTGATAGTTTTCAGATTGGTAGAGACACCAGCCGACCTCATGGTGATCCTTACTGCGAGTCTCCTACATGAAGCAGTAGATAGATGGTGGATCCTGATGTTCCAGGTGCATGATGAGGCATCATTACTCTATACAGACTTCGAGAGTCTCTTCTGCTCAGAGTTTGTTCTAGCCACCCTTAAGGCGGTGAAGATTGAGGAGTTACTTCATCTGCAGTAGGGCAGTATGACAGTATCTCAGTACTCAGTGAGGTTCACTAACCACTCGCACTACTCCACGGATATGGTGTAGGACCCATTCCTCAGGGCCCAGACCTTTGAGTTGGGACTCGGGCATGATATTAGGGATTTGATGATCCCCATCAGCATCCCGACGTAGGTGGATGTACTAGAGTGTGCCCTATTAGTGGAGAGTTTTCTCGCTGAGTAGTCACCAGCAGCAAGACCCACCAAAAGGTGACACATAGAGGAGTCTTCTACAACCGGTAGTAGACAGATGTCGCAGAGGTCCAAATGGACTAGGACATCAGGTGGGCGACCCCAGGATACAGGTTTGGTTGTGAAGGGAACCTTAGACAAATCTAGCTATATGAGGAGAAGGCAGTTCTACGCATGCGGCGGACAGGCCCACATGGCACTTGACTTCCAGACCCGCCATACAGATGGGCAGCAGATAGTAGAGGGACCTCCCACCTAGAGGTAGATTTTTTTATGTGGTGTTCCACTGGGAGTAGGCGGACATGGAAGATGAGCTAGACGAGTAGCTGGTGGTGGATGACGTTTCGAGGTTCTTCCACCACCACCACCAGGAGGTCCACCCCGACAACATGGAGCTGGCAAACAGAGGCGGGCTCATCTCCAGGCAGTCGAGGCCTTCGACCACGGCGAACCTGAGATGATTTGAGGTACTATCTAATTCTACTCCACCCTTTCTTTAGTACTTATAGACACATGTGTGATTCATTCTATTATTTCCCCTTCCCTCATTCGGATCTCATAGATTCCTACAGAGTCTTTGGCTCGATCTTTACGGCTAGAGACTTCTACATGAGTAGACTCGAGGATTACACACTGGAACCGGTAGTGTGATCTTAATCTAGGAGTTGAGTGTTTTGGATGGGATCTTATTGTATCAGCATCAAGTCCTTACAACGTCATCTTGGGTATGGACTGGTTATCAACAGTTAATGCTTATATTGAGAGTATTAGGTGCAAAGTTCAGTGTATCTGCAGGGATGAGACCTGGTTCACCTTCATTGGTGAGAAGAGAGCCTTTTCATCATAGGATGGACTTACATAGAGGAGGGGGAATCCAATCACACATCGGTTGGCTAGTCTCATCCTCATAGCAGTTGATGTGCAGAATCTGAGTTTTCCTATTGTGGTGGATCAGTACACGGATGTTTTTCCTGATGATGTTCCAGGTTTACCTCCTCAAAGAGAGGTAGACTTCTACATTGACATGTACCCCGAGATGGCACCGATATCTACTCCAGCATATCGGATGGATCCCGACGAGCTTCGTGAGATACAGGTACAGTTGGAGGGCCTCCAGAAGAAGGGATTTATCTGAACAAAAGTTTTACCCTGGTCACCTCCGATTTTGTTCACCAAGAGTGCAGATGGGAGATTTCAATTGTGTGTGGACTACCACCACCTGAATCAGGTGACTATGAAGAACAAGAACCTACTCCCAATGATAGAAGGCCTCTTTGATCTGCTCAAGGGAGCGTGCTGGTTCTCGAAGATAGACCTCAGGTCAGGCTATCACCGACTTAGATTTCAAGACGAGGATGTACAGAAGACGGACATCAGGTGTTGGTATGGCCACTACGAGTTCATGGTTATTCCCTTCTGTGTATCTAATGCTCCAGAAGTGTTCATGAGTCTCATGATCAAGATCTTCCATCCATACCTCTATTGCTTTGTTTTAGTCTTCATCGAATACATACTGATTTACTTGACTACTGAGGAGGAGAATGCCTACCATTTTCGGGTAGTACTAGACACACTCTGAGAGCACCCGCTTTATGGTATGCTCTCGAAGTGCCAATTTTTGATTCGAGTGGTTCATTTAATAGGAAACTTCATCTCGGGGGCTGGAGTTGTAGTGGATCCAGTGAAATATTGAGGTAGTACGTTATTGGGAGCTACCCATGAAAGTGATAAAGGTATAGTGTTTTCTAGGAATGTCTGTGTATTATTGGAGATTTGTGCTAGATTTCTCTAGAGTTGCAGCACCGCTGTCAGAATTGAAGAAGAACGGGGGAAACCATCGTGTGGTCAGATAGATTCCAGCAGAGCTTTCAGGAGTTGTGGTAGATGTTGACCAGTGCACCCATCATGAGTCTACTAGAGGAGGGTGTAGGGTACGTAGTTTACTACGATGCATCAGGGACCAAACATAGGTGTGTCCTGATGCAGGAGTGAGTAGTGATTGCATATGGTTCACGGAAGTAGAGACAATATTAGCAGAACTATGCTACAAATGACTCGGAGTTAGAAACAGTGGTGTTTTCCTTGAATATGTGGTGGCACTCTCTGATGGGTGAGGGTTTTACAGTCTGCTCGGACCACCAGAGTCTCAGTTACATCTTCTCGTAGAAGGACCTGAACCCGAGACAGTGATGATCGCTCGAGTTCCTCAGGACTATGACTTCGAGATAGTCTAAACTTTTAGGAAGGGGAATGTTATAGAATATCATCTCAGTAGGAGATTATGAATTCAACTACTACAGGAGGTGATAGAGCATCTGGCCGTGTTGCAGATATCCATTGTGGATAGAGATGGAGCAACCTTCCTGCAGTCTCTCATAGTCACACATCCACATCCTCAGCGAGTCAGGGAGGAACATCTTGAGGACGTTGAATGTGAGATGTGACATGCTCAGATATCCTCAGGGTAGGCACCTGATGGATTCTCTAAAGGTGGGGAGGATTCCATTCTCATGAGAGGACATACCATGGTACCAGTTTCACTTTAGGAGGAAGTGTTGAAGGAGTTCCACACTTCCCCTCTAGCGGTACATCTAGGAGTGGCGATGGTGTATCAAGACCTCAGATGACAACACTAGTGGACAGGCATGAAGAAGAAAGTTTAAAAGTTTGTCTCACAATTCATCACTTTTCAGCAAGTGAAGGCAGAGAACCAGATTCCATGAGGCGTGGTTCATCCATTAGTGCTTCTAGAGTGTATGTGGGACTGAATAACCATGGATTTCGTGACGGGACTACCACATACATCAATAGGACACTACTTTATCTAGTAGATTGTCAAATGACTCACCAAGTCAGACCACTTCCTACCGATTAGAGGGAAGGGCTCAATAGAGAGTGTGAGACCCTTCTATGTACATGTGATCATAAGGATTCATGGTTTTCCATAGACGATCATCTCTGATCGAGATTCTCATTTCAAATCCCGATTATTAAAGGGGTTGCAGGTATCTTTCGAGATGTAGCTTTGCTTGAGAACCACCTTCCACCCTCAAGAGGATGTTCAGACTAAGAGGACCATTAAGACTCTCGAGGACATGCTCCATGCATGCGTCCTCGACTTCATACATAGGTGGGAGGATCACTTACCCTTGGTGGAGTTTGCATATAACAGTAACTACCACTCCACCATCATGATGACACCTTTCGAGGCACATTACTGACGACCTTGCAGATTGCCTCTGTGCTAGACTAACCCAGGGGAGTCATCACTTATAGGAACAGAGATGGTGAAGGATACGATGGAGAAGGTGCAGATCATCCAGGAGTGGATGAAGACTGCATAGAGCAGATAGAAGTCCAATGCAGATTTGAGACAGAGACCACTGTAGTTTGAGATGGTGACCACGTCTTTCTACGAGTCTTAAATCGATGAGGTCTATGGATATTTGGCTGAGATGAGAAGTTTTCTCCATTATTTATCTGACCTTTTCAGGTCCTCATTAGGGTAGGTGAGGTGGCTTACCATTTTGATATTCGAATTTAGTTGCACCGGGTGCACAATGTCTTCCAGGTATCTCAGCTGAGGAGACACGTGCACAACCCATCCCACATCATCGACCATGGGGAGCCAGACATCGATGATGGGGCGAAATTCATGGAGGTTCCAGTGGAGATTGAGGATCGATATGAGCAGAACCTGCTTGGACGGTCGATTCCTCTGGTGTGCGTTCGATGGTAGCACATGAACCTCCATGAGAGCACATGGGAGAAGGAGCCTCAGATGCGTGCTCAGTACCCCCATTTATTTCCCTAGTGTGTGTTGTATCTTATGGGGACATAAATCCCTAAGGTGGGGAGAATGTAAAGACCCATAAATCCTATGGAATTTTTGTTTCTTTTAAATACATGGGAATTTTACGAGTCTGCAATTTCTAATAGCGCCTGATTCCGAGGCCCAGTGTGACCAGAATAAATTTCAGAAGTTTTGTTCGGGTACGTTTAGTAAATATATATGCTGGATTTTATATCATTTGAACTAGTGCTTAGAATTGAAATATGAGGGAACCGGAAAACTCGTAGTTCCTGTATTATCTTAAGAAGACCTTTAACGCAGTTGTATTTTATCAAGGATGGGAGTTAATATTTTGTGGATTCTTAATAAATTAAATAAAAATTATGTGTGACATAATTTTATTTAAGTGGTGGTTTAATCCTCCAAGGGGAAGTTAGAGGTGGGCACCATACCCACATAATCTCCCAAGGGATAATATTATGTCGTGGGGTCCACATGAGCAACAAACTCCTCAACTCTTCTTGAACCCCATTTATCTCTTGGAAATCCCCATAAATGATTGAGAGACTCTTCACTCTCCACCTTCCCTATTTATGGTGACATCACAAAAAATAAATTAATTCAAATTAATTAATTTGAAAAAGTTTGAATTATTTTTTGCATGGGAACAAATAAAACAATGGAGTAGCCATTATTTTATTTTTGTCTTGGTGATTTTTCTTTGGGGGGCTTGGGAGAACTCTTGGAAGGACACCATACTCTCAATGAAGAATGATTCTCATCTTCTAATAATGTGAAGAAAAACATTCTACCTTCTTCAACCAGAGCAAGGAAGGGAATCACTTCCACCCAAGAGGTTCACCGAGGGCATCCTCTCGACACGACATCACTGGGCTCTACTCCCTCCAACGTTGATGGAAAGACGTCTGTCTTCCGCGACGCTCGTCTTCTGCGAATCATCAATGTACAATGTCAAATACAAGGTAGGGGTTTTGATTATTTTTAATGTATAAATTATACCCTCTCTCCTCATTTTTTGATTGGGATTGATGTTGGACACTTCTTATCACCTAATGCGGATGGTGCAGGCTGAACCAACATAGCCCGACGCCACTCTATTGGGTTTTGATGATTGACGTCGGAGGCAAAGATGACAGGGCGCGAAGCCATCACATAGCGTTAGAGAAGAACCACAGGATGGAAGAGGCGGCATCGTCAGTAACCAGAGGCAGTGGCGTCGGCAACCGGAGGCGACGACGACAGCGCGCCGACCATGTGGAGGGAGACTGGAAGCCGCTCGGGCTGCCCGAACTGTGGGACAACCGGATGACCGATCTGGCCAGTCCAAATTTAAGAGTCGCGGTGCATGAAGGCACCACGTAGAGGGAGACTATGGTCCTCATACATCGACATCTCGGCTGGGAGAACAGGCCAGCCGCCTGCCGGCCAGGCTGGAGAACCGCAGATCCCGTAGGAGTCGTGCAGAGGAGGATGCGACCTGCATCCATAGGCCGCTCGGCTGGGCGAATCGGCCAGCTGCCTACCGGCCAGGCTGCAGAACTGCGGCGCCTGTAGGCACCTCGTGGGGAGAACTGCGTCCCGCAACACGAGCTGTGTGCGCCTGGCCAAAGCGGTCGGCCAGAGGTGGAGGCGGCGACCCTTAGTGCCACCGGGCTAATCGGACCGGCCCGCAGTATGAGCTGGGTCCTCAGTTGGGTCGCGCCCCACCAGGCCGGGTTGACCCATAGCCGGGTCGGACCTTCCGAGATGGGTTGGGCCGAACCGCCGGCCCATTGGGCTTGATGGACCGGGCCCGTCTTCTCTTATATGTGAATATATCTTAGATTGTGCATCCGATTGACGCGCCTCTGCAACACTTGGACCCTCGCAATGAGGTAGTCCATTTGAGATACTATAAGTGAGTTTTTGATAAATTTGGAAAATTTCCAGGTTGGATCGTACGTAAAATCAAACTGGGCCCTTGGAACGGAAATGTCAATAACTCTTAGACCGGGCGTCCGATTGAGGCACTGTCTGTCGTATTGGGTTCCTTTTGATGAGATGGAACTACATGATACATCAACTAAGGACATCGTGATAGTTGATGTATCGAAATTTGGCTTGAGGATCAGACCCTCCTGGAAACGAACATGATGTGTGAAGGAACACTAGGGATGACTGTGACTATGATGACTACTATACCGGAATCCTCCATGGGTTCGACAGTGATGACTAATGAACCGAAATCCTCTGTGGTTTCGACAGTGATGACTACTGTACTAGTATCCTCTATGGGTATGATAGTTATGACTTCTATTCCTGTATCCTGAGTGGTTCTGACAAAAAATCTGGTACTATATCCTGTGTGGGTCAAATAGCTTACCTTGTCCTGTATCCTGTGCGGGTCTGACAGCTTAAATGAATCAGTGACTATATCTAATCATCTCTATCACTCTATGAAATAAGTATACATGTGTGAGTTGAGCCCTGAATTTCAATCATTTATCTTTTATGTGATTGACTTTACTTCTAGTGTGGACTGGGTTGTTCTTGGGCTCGAGAGTTGGAGCTGAACATTGATTGATAACATATGTATATGTATGGGAATATACCTAAATAGGGTTGGATCATACTTCGTGACTGTATCTTTCAACTTTGGTTTATCCATAGTGGATTCTGGGAGACCTTCAGGGGTCTCGGGGTCCCTAATGAGTATCTTTATACTCAACCCTACACGGGCTATGCCTACACTTTGTTGTGTTGGTTGCAGAAGACAGACAACACTGATTGCGGTAGAGAGTTGTAGAGCTGGACGGTACCCGAAGGTGGAAAACATGGCGAGACATACACGGAGCAGACAAATGGACCTGGGGTGCTGAGGTGGCCATTTGTACCCACCCTTTAGGTGGGATTCCCGGAGGATGAATCCGTAGTTTTCTTTTTTACCTTTCTTTAGTTGTACCAGTTTTACAGTTGTTTTTTACTTTACTTTTGGGCATGTATTTCCTGACCCTTTCCTTTCAACAATTTTTTTTTCATATATTTTTTACTTATTGTTTACTTCAGGTTGCATACTCTATCATTTTTGTTTACTTATTAAAGGGAATGTCTTTTTTTCAGGATTACGCCTTTTGTGCTTGGCGCCATCCCCTGGCCTATAAAAGGTGGGCTTGGGGTAGTCACGACACGGGCCTCGAGGACGGGTCATGATAGTAGATTCGACATTTATAATATTTATTGATGATTCAATTCCAAATCATATAAAATGTTTTCCCTTTTTTTACTTTCATTAATTTTTCCAAGGTATATGTAACCTAAACCATTATCTAGGGAATAATAAATTGTTGGAATTATACTCTAGAACCGTCCCAAACATATGTTTATAAATGTAACAAATAATTTTCCTATATAGTAAAAATATTTGTAATGAAATTTATATATTTATATCATTCCTTAATTTAAAAATATAGAATATAAGTATTGAATCCATTTTACTAAAACATTTAGTGTATATATAAATAATAATATTTATAAATTAATAATTTATTTTAAAATTAAATATTTCATTTTCCACATTAGTTTTTTATCATTGGATTTTAATAAATTATTTACAAAAATAAGAATATAAATAATTAATATTGTAATTAATAAAAATTTTATTATAATAATACCTATAATATAGTATATTTGATAAAATTAAGTATGAAATTAATAATTATAAAATGAATATATCCTGACATTTACATACATAACCCCTTATTTTATTTTTATATCCTTTAATAATGAGGAATGTAGTGGTTGTATTTTCATATTTTGATTTATTTGCCAATTATAATATATAGAGTATTAATTACTATGATATATCTATTAGTTATTTTAAAATGTACTTAGTGATGTTTGGAAATAGAAAGGTTAAATGAAAAAAAGAGTGATTTAGAAAACTTATAATTCTATGATAAATTTCCATTATATATAAATCCTCTATTTAATTATATAAAAATATCTCATTCTAAAACATTTTAAAAAATAAATTTATCATATTTTTAATCCTCATATCATTAAAAATTATTATTGTTGAACATTAAGGTTACATTATTGGATAATAAAATAATTTATACAATCAATCACTCTTATTATGTACTAAATATATATTTATATGTACAAAATGATTATGTATACATATTTGATATATATACTAGTTGCTTATATATATCCCATATACTACCAATAAATCTGTAAAGTACATATCATGATTGCATATTATTTTCTCAAATTACCTGCCACATATCATTATTTGTTTATTCTCTATATAGTTACACATTGATGAATTTCATTCATTATATTTAAGATGGATAATTATTTTGTGATGTCTACCATTATAGATACAAGAATTTATTATCCTTTTTCTGACTTTTGAATTATGTTCAATATATGTTTATTGAAATAATTTTTATCTTAGGATGAGGAATATATCAAAATTTATCCAATAATTTCATTTTTATACAAAAATTCAATTTATTATATTATTAGGATCAATTCAAGTTTAGGTTTTTAGTCAATTCATTAATAACCCAAACAGATAATACCAATATATTAAAATGTGAGAACATATTCTTTTTATCCATTTTCCCCAAAATATAATACCAATAAATTTAAAGACATTTATTTTTTACGAAAAATCATCAAAACATTCAACTAGAATTTTTCTTATTTCTAACCAATCCACAATACCATTGAAAAAATTAAAAAAAATGTTGTATGAGAAAAACAATATTAGTAATAGACATAAAAATGGTGAAAGCTTTTAGTCTAGTGAAAATTACTAGAAACAATCAAATTTCATACCTTTACCATAATATTCTCTAATTATTTGAGATAAATTATATCACCATGAAATATAAAAAACATATTTAATAAATAAAACAATTAAAACCCCTATCATAAAAATAAAATCCAATTTTAGGAATCATAAGTAATTATATCATACCCCACGTGAGAAATAATTGGATATCTATTAAACCTATAGGACAAACCATAATTATTACCACCTACCTTATTTTCATTAAAAAAACAATACTCAATGAAATAAAGATCTATAATAAAGCACACCCATCCTATAATCAGTATTAGGCTCACCCATCTTATAAGCTGTATTGTGCTCACACATCGTATAAGTTGTGTCAGGATCACTAATCATATAAGGTATATCAGTGTCAATCAATAATCATATATAATGAGCACTTATAAAATTATGAATATTTTTAAATTATTTTACCTTTTTATCAATAAATCCTTGAAAATTTATTTTAATCCATACGTAAAACACATTTAGATATTTAAATACCCATTCATTTTAAACACCAATTTTTAAAATATTAGATAAAATAATAAAATAAATTATGTTTTCAATTTATATAATATAATAATAATTTAAATGAATTCAAACCACAAAATAAATATTATGGTGTATATGAAAAAAACTGACACCTTATACATTAAATTAAGACATTGATTTTTCATTTTGTAATGTAATTAAAAACATACCATATCAAATACATAAAAAAATAATCCTTTTTAAAACCAGTTTATGGAATTAATAAAACCAAAAAATTACATTTATAATTCAATTTTCTCCACAAAAATATATCCATAAACTAAATTTAATATCATCAAAACTGAAGATAAATATTTTAAAAATAAATATTTCAAATATTTTTAACATGGTTTTTAAAATAATTTCTCCAATTTCATGATGTTGAATCATCATTTGTATTATTTATCTTCTTGAATAATAAACATGTGTGAGTTATTTAATTTATTAATATGGATTTTCTTATTTATTAATACATTTATTTCAATGTCATAATCAATTATCCTAGTGTCATATGTTTTTATGGTATTCATCTCAAATGTACTATATGAATTTATGGTAGAGAATGTCCAATGGGGTTATTTCTCCATAATATCTAGAATAATAATCATGAAAATTTTAATTTTATATAAAGTAATTATACTTTTTAAACCAACCATTTCAATTGTTTCTCAAAAGTTTACTATGTTAAAATAATGGTGATGGTAGGTCGTACGTATGCATGAGTAACATTTCTATTTTTAATGATAATTTTAAAGTGAAGGTAAGTATTATATTTTAATTCATTAATTATTATTAAATCATAAATTCTATATTATTTATTTAAATATAAACTTATATAGTATTTATGTGATGCGATGATGAAAAATGACATATCACTTCACATTGGTAGAAATCCACACGTACGCATGAACGATGTTATAATTTTTCAATGAATGAAATAGATAGAAATTATATGATATATTATATTTAATAAATGATAAATATTGTAATTAATATCCAACACATATATATATATATATATATTAAATCCTTTATTATTGTTATCCATGATAGGTGTTAATGGGAAACAAAATACATCGGTTCATAATGTGTCAATTCATCGTACACATGAATGCCAAATTATTTTTCCATTTAAGGGTAAAGAAGATAGATATAGTTTTTAAATAAGCATAATGAAGCCTAGATATATAAGATATAATAATTTTTTATATAATCCTGATGGATGGTTATTTTAATGATGTGGAAGAAGATATACAATAGAAGCATTCTTTAAACAATATAAATTTTCTACATACAACCACTTTTTTCCTACAACTTAATCCCTCAATGGTTGATATTATGCATAAAAAATACCATTATAATGGTTTGGGAGATTATAGTAATGGATTTTGGAAGGTATTTTTCAATAATGTTTTTTCATGTGTGATGAGGAGGAGCATACATGCCCTTGTATAAGAGAGGGTAGGGGGTATTATTGGAATTTCATAAAGTATTTAATTAATATAAATTATTTCTCTTAAAGAACATCTAATTTTATGAAATTAAAATATATTATTATTATGTGTATAAATATTATCTTCAAATAATAAATTTGAATGTATAGTGGTTTTTTCTCCCGTATCGTTTTGTTTTCATCCGTTGGTTGACCATTTTGATTATTACAACGACAATAATGTTTTTTACTATTTAGTTGTTAAGATAGTTACTATAAAAGGAAAATAGTCCAATTAATTGTTAATGGTTTATATATTAAATCGTATACAAATAATTTGGATTAGTATGTGTTTTTATGACTTTTAAATCAGTAAGTCGAACGTTAATTGTTATTAAATTCAATTTATATCTTTGATAAAATTATATGTAATATTATAATAAAATAGGTTTATAACTCATGTAAAATGGTTCCAAATCAACATTAATTAAAATATAAGTTTTATATGATATTAATATAATCATATAATTAGAACAAATTATTGGCTTATATATCCATTAAAACCTTATATTTTTTAACCCGTTCTTAACAAATTTTATTTGTAACTATAGTAAGGACTTTTTCAATATTATGGTGTCGTAATTTTATATAAAAGGTAAAAAATGGTTCATAAATGGACAATTTGTGGACATTTTGACCATTTGACATCATATTTGTCTACTTTTTCTATTTTTTACTATTAAATAAATTAATAAAAATATATTTGACATCAATTTAAATAAATGTAATTTAAAAAACTATTTACATAAATTGAAATTTAAAATATCATGAAAAAATTGCTTTTGAATATAATATATTAAAAAAAATTATGAAATTATTTATTGAAAAATTCAATGGGATAATAATACTCACTCAAACAATATTATATTTTCAGTTTTCATAATTATCTACATGTTTTTAGACTTTTTGCATAAGAATTGTCTCAATTTTGTGTAAACATTTAAGGTAATTGATTAATTACTAATAATTATAATTAAATTACTATGAAAAAAATTAAGCTATATTAAAATTTTACATTATTAACCAAATATATGTCTCTTTTATCCCCATCACAAAATATTATAAATTTAAAAAAATTGAAATTTTGTACTTTATCATTTACTTAAACATTATAAAGTTCTATGTAAAAGTAATATGGAATTTTGATTCCATATATTTGAAATATGTATATAAATGAATGAAATAACCAAATAATATTAGATAAAGGAATTGTTTGTGGTAATTTTTTAGTCTCAATATTTTTTTATAAACATAATAAATTCATTTACCCTTAAAGTGGTAAAAAAATTTTATTAATGTTACTATTCATAAAGGCCAAATATAGAAGGGTCATATTTACAAAATTTAGAATTATTTATTAAAAATATTCAATAAATATTTCAAGAATCCATTTAATGAAGTGGAATATTTTTTTTAATATTATAACAAAAAAGGAAATGATAACCATTTTTTAATAAAAAATCATTTTAGGTATAAAATTTCTTAATAGAATATTTAACCAAAAAATAGATTCCCAAAAAATAAATTTTAATAATAATTATATGATAGAACTAATGTTTTATTTATACCATTTTAAATTAGAATTTTACTTTTTTAATTCAAAAAAAAAATTTCAATAAAATTCATAATTTCCATTATTCACTAAAAAATAAAACATTTTTAATATTCCCAAAAAATTCACCCTATATTAATAATGATATTATGATTTTTAAAATATTAACTATTTTATACAATATAATTTAAACATGTTCCATGAATTAATTATATCATTTTTTGTGAATCTTTATTACCATTTAAAAACATATTTGTCATTAATAAAATCACATTACTAAAAATATGATTTCTTCATCAATATAATTTTATTGATTTGGACCCTTATATATATGTAAAAATTAATTCAAAACAATTAATAACATTCAATTCATTGATTTAAAAAAAATTAATTTGAATATTAATATTTCATGGTTCATTTATAATTGGTGTTACATATATTGTACACTATAAAATAACCATTCTTTTATAATCAAACAATATTACACTCTACCTCCTTATAATAAATTACATGATATAAATTTGAACATGATCACTTTAATAAATTTTATAACATTTAATAATAACATTTTTTAAAACATAAATTAAAAAAATGCATTAAAAAAACTCTTCTTGATAAGAGAGAAATTGTAGTAAAATCAATTTGTATAACACAAAACAATAATTCTAAATAAAATAAAATTAATATGGGGTTAATATTTGTTCATTTAAATAAAATTAGAGTGTCCAAAAAATTATGGAGACTTCCATTGATAATTTATTAAAATAATTTAAATGAACATTAGAAAATTAACAACAATAAAACTATAAGACAAAGAGGTGTGAAAAAGATCATCGAATCATCCAAAATCAAGGAAATATGATATATTGTTTTTAAAATACATTTCCATGTGTCGAGGTATTCCTTACTATATAGACTAATTGAGAATGGAAATATACATAATTTATAATTTTAATTTATTTCATTAATCAATTTCCACAAATATTGATATCTTTTTCTCTGAAAAATGATAATTCAAAATGAATATTCATGTCTGAAGAACTAAAATCAACTTCTAATTGATCGCATAATTCTATAAAAGTTTAGAAATATATTAATAATATATTTAGAAATTTGTCAAAACTAAAATGTTTAGAATAATTTATGACTATTCTCAAAATGAACTGATCATTATATGGTGAATTTTTTCCCCAAGCCTTAATAGTAATAACCAATTTTCAACATAGATCATTTGATAAATAAATAACCATTAAATTATTAATAATATTTCTAACTATGTTATAATTAAAAAAAATTTGTATTTTGTCCACATTTTATTTGTTATTATGTTTATATTTATCCCCAATTAACATTAGTCACCCATATAGTAATATTCCAAAAATAATGTATATCATTGCAATATACACACTATGATATACAAATAATTTACATAAATAAGTTATGTCACAAGAAAGCCACAATAAAATCTAATATTTCTAAAAAATATAAATAAACATTTAATACTAAAATGAAATCCCATATCATTTTATATACCGTAACAATATATTTTCCCCAAAATACTGTTATCAACATTTGAAATAAAATTAATCCCATAATCACAAAATCAAATTTCAACTCCCTGGTTATATATAAGATAACAAATATATTCAAAAAATAAACTTAATCATTATCTATAAGGTCCTTTAAATAATTTTATGCTATATAGGACATTACATTCGAAGGTGGTTGGTATTTCATCCTTGTTGGCCTTGTATGGGGGCTCAATAATCATAGCCTTTCTAGATGAAAATGGTTGTTAGATGACCTATGGGTATTCTTTTTTATAAAAATATATTAATAAAATTCCAATAACATTCTCAAATCTATGACCAATATCCATAAAAATATCATTAATCAAAAAAACAATTTTTATGATATAATGTTTTCTGTACATAATACATTTCTTCTAATGAAAATAAAATAAATTAACAATAATTTCCTTAGAAGCAATAACATATTAACCCCATATTCTATTTATCACTTTATTAAATGGCTATAATTGATTGTCTCCAAAATTTTTAACCCTTTCACTACACAACAATTCCATGGTATCAATTCCATTTAACATATGCTTCCATATTTTAAAATCAAAATCTATCAAATAATAATACGTAGGTGTTTCATTGTTCATATAATATTTATAATATACAAAAATATCACTGATAAACACATCATTCATTCAACATCGTATTTAAATAATAATCCATGAATATTTATATCCTTCATTAAAAATTATTTACTAAAAATCATTGATATAAAATATTTCATTAAGTAAGATCAATTTCAAATCGTTCATGTTTCATACCAAGAAGATAGGAAAATAATTCATAAAAAAATACAGTCATAATGAACATATTTTTCTACATCGGATATTCCCTTTATCTTCTTGTATGAAGACCATATCCAAAGGCATGAAATTTTCATGTAATGTTTTGTATTTATATTTCTAAATTAGAAATATTAGTTCATATTTAAAAAAATAGAAATAAAATGGTTATAGAAATATTTGATAAATGAAATAGCATTGGATAGATTAAATAGATTAATTCAGGTGATTTAGATATTAAGAAATATTTCAATTTCATTTGAACATGCCTTTTCCATGATAGGTATGATTAAATAAATAATAATGGATAAGAAAATTTGTTTAAGATTATTTTTCCATCATATTGATATATGATATTTAATCTGTTGAAAAGTACATAAACAATATTGAAATTGAATTACTGTATATTAAAACAAAAAATTTCTTTAAAAAATATATATTAATTTTACATTAAACTCTTTTATACTTATATTAATTACTTTCTAAATCCAATTTCAAAAAATAACGGTATTTTTCCTTAACATACTAACCCTTACGGTTATATGAGACAAATTAGATATGATTTAAAATGAACAAATTTACCCCTAATATGTTATAAATATTTTAATTATACAGTTTTAGAAATACCCTACGATCAAATTTTATCTAAAAAAACATATGATAACATCTATAGGGACCCAATCCTTATTCATATAATAATTTCATTTTAAACATGGATTACCATTCATAAATTTTTATGATATTTGAGTTTTAGAAAATAAGATCATAACACTTACCTAAAACTCCATATATTTCAATGTAGACACTTCTACTCAGTATCCATATTCCCCACAGAATGAATCCATTAAAATGAAACAGAGCTATTTTGATGAAAAATCATTATAACATTAATATTTAATCTTAATTTGTTCTCACCCACCAATAAAACCTCTGAGAAATAATTTCGAAAATTTGGATAAAAAATGTATAAGTACATATAAGTAAAATATCCATTAGTGTAGTAAAAACCATGAAAACCCATGAAATGTTTAACTTTATCAAAATATTATTGGGTATTATGAATGAAATCATATCCTCATGAGATATAGACACATTTTCCCCATATACATCCTTTGAAACCCATACAATGAAAATATAAACTCAATTTAAGTTCATTAGAGAATAATATTCATATCACATGTCGTATATAACTGTACACTTGTTAAATTCATATGATAAAAACAAAAGTTAACTTATTCATTAATTGCATTAAATATATGGAACAAAACATGATAAATTGGAGTGCTATGGTGGGGAGCACCCATCATATAACATATCTTAGGATTACCCAACATGTAATCCATATCGGGCTCACTATATCATCATAGATAATTCTCATGCACAAAATCATGAAAGAACCATTGTATCCTTACACCTGGTTATGATAACACATTTTAAAAACACTTTTAAACACATATGCAAAATAATTTCAGCTATCAAAAATTCGTTTCTTTAAAAAAACCATTTTAAAATCATAAATAGACATAAAAATTTAAACACGAGTATTATTTTTATAAATCATCAAATTCTCATAATTGAATACAAACATCAAATAAAATTTATGTTTTTAGGAACACCCACTAACTCCGTATCTGATAAATTACGACATTATTTTTGTATTTTGTTAATAATGAAAAAATAATCCATATAAAATAGGTAAAAATATTATTTTTAAAAACAATTTAAATAAAATAAATAATATTTAATTTTAATTTTTATCCATGTAAATAAATATATAAATTAATTTTATGAACATGGTCCTGTAAGAGGAATATTTGAAAAATAAATCTTTAAACCATTTAAAATGAGTTTATTAATGTAATGTGTCATATACATTGATTATGTATCAAAACGTATATTAATTATATTATTTAACAATAATAATATTTTAATAAAATAGATCATTAATTTTATTTTCATGTTTATTATTCATTTTATTTCTATGTTATAATCAATTACCTAATCAATTATCCTCGCATTTGATGTTTTGAAAATATTTTCCTCATGTGTCCATAGTGATATCGATACATAAAATATGGTTATATAGAAATGGATCTATCATATCAAGAATAAAAAAATATCAATTTATAAATTAATTATATTCTTTCAAACAAACATGACATAGAGTTATGAAAAATTGTCTATGTTATAATAATAGTGATGGTAGGTCGTACAAATGGATGAGTAGCATTTTTATTTTTCAAAGATAGTTATGGAGAAGAAGGAATGTAATTTTTTATG
The DNA here is from genome assembly GCA_963277665.1 of Viscum album. Taxonomy (NCBI): domain Eukaryota; kingdom Viridiplantae; phylum Streptophyta; class Magnoliopsida; order Santalales; family Viscaceae; genus Viscum; species Viscum album. The sequence goes on along the minus strand of OY728166.1, from coordinate 374,680,640 downwards.
AACATAATTATAATTATAAATTACTAATAATAATATTATTTTTGAATACACATATATATACCAGTTATGTCATTTTATGATGAAAAAAATCAAATCGCTTTATAGAGGTAGTAATCCACATATACGCACAAACGACGTTATCAATTTTAAATTAATGGAATGGTAAAAAAATAAGGTGATATATTACATTTATATAATTCTAAATATATCATAAAAATCATATAATAACATTAAATAAATCATTATAACAGTTCATAAGTGAAATTGATGGGAATAAAATTACATCATTTAGTGAGTCAGTAGTCTATTGTATACGTGAATGACGGTTTGATTCCCATTTGATAAAATTGGAGATTGAAATAGTTTATTCAATTAAAATAATTACATAATATTTTATTTTAAATAATTTTGTTAATATTTCATCATTAATGAATTAGATTTCATGGATATGAGAGATGAAATAAAACAAAAATCATTTGATTAAAATCTATACCACATCTTTAGAATACCTGTATTTTTAATACACCTTAATCCCTTAATGGTTTGTATTATATATAAACATGGTCCTTTAAAATGATTGTATATATACTAGGAGATTATATTTTCACAAATTTAAAAAACCAATATTCATTTGATGTGTGATGATAAGAGGAGAGAGGTTCCCCTTTATAAGTGAAGGGATGGAAAATCATTGAACTTCTTAATGAAATAAATTAATATAAAATACTTATCATTTGAAAATTAATCCAAATTTATACAATTATAATATAAGATGAGGATGTTTCTATATACACAAATAAAATAAATTTTTTATAACATTATGTGAATTTTCAAACTTATCATTTTTATTTTTACCCTTAGTTAACCCTTTTGATGATTACGGTAATAACAACATTTTCCCCTTTAGTGGTAAAGAAAGTTACTATAAAAAATCAGCACATAAAATGACCAGGTTATGATTTTAAATCATATTCCAATAACATGGATGAACATAGGATTTTTATTAATTTTAAAGCATTTAATAACAATTATTTTTTTATAAAATACTGTTTTTTTTATTTTTATAATTACTTGAAATATTATCAAATTATATGTGTCTAGATCATGATAAATTTTTCCAAACTACATTAATTCTAATATAAGAATGATTTTGTATTAATGTTACCATATAATGATACTTTTAATGGTTTTTATTTCTTCTTGAACCTTATCATATTATTTTAACCCATCAGTTAACTAATATTAAACATAACTGTTGTAATAAATATTTCAAAATTAAAGGGATATAATATTAATTATAAGGAAAAAATTAGTTCACAAGTGCAAATTTGAGGAATTTTTTTACCATTTAAAATCCTAATATTTTTTAATATTTTTATTTTTTAAAATTAATTTAATAAAATTTATTTCAAATAAAATGAAACTTATGTCATTCTAATTACTATTAACATAATTTAATAGTGAATATAACATGAAAGATATTTAAATGTAATATAATCCATTAAAAAACAATAAAAGTTATTTTTATCCATAATAATTTTGGTACACTAAAAATAACTCAATGAATATTGATTTTAAATTCTCTAAAATTATCATCTTGATTATTCAATTATTTTCACATGAATTGTGTCAAAATTGGGTTATTATTTAAGGTAATTAGTTCATCATTAAAAATTAAAAATACATTTCCATTATAAATAATAATTTATATTTAAAATACCCATTTTTTATTAAAAATTTTTATCCTTATCAAATATTTTATATATATTAAAATAAATAAGGTAAAAAAATTACTTTATCTTTTACTTAAATGTTATAAAGTTCAAAATCATTGTATTATTGAACCAATTATCCATATATTTGAAAATTGGTTTGAAATGGACACACATCAAATAAAATATAGGATAAAAGGAAGTGTTATGGTCATTTATTTTGTCCTTATCATATTATTTTTAAAATTAAATTCATGATTTTCCCTTAATATGGTGATGTATATTTACTATGGTTCTTATTTATAATGAGGAAAAAATAATGTGATTTATTTATAACATTATGTGAATTTTCACCCTTATCATTTTTATTTTATTCCACAAACATGGATTAATATGTAATCTTGGGATAATAAATGAATTGGAGTTATCATCACACTACAGGTAATGTTATGGATTTAGTGCATATATAAAATATAAATTTTGATCATAAGAAATTTATCATCTCAATAAATATTTCTCATTTCAAAAATCATATTATTCGAACAACATATACTATTAATATGATATTTTTTATTTTTAGAATAACGAATTGTTTATATATCATATATATTTAAAAAAAATTAAGTCATATTTAATAACCATTGGTTCAAAAAAGAATTGTTTTTATTCATGTAAACCTTATATATCTCTTCTTTTATCCTCTTCATAATGTAACTACACCTTAAAATTCACATCCTCTCATCAAACAAAACGGTTCATCTGAAATAGTTGTATCCCTTATCCATGTTATTGAAACAATAAAATTAGAAATTATTATATATATATCTAATTAACCAACATTAAAAATAATTTACCCATTTATAATTTGGTCCATTAGAAATCCTAATTTACTTATGTCAAATATATATGTGTATTGTAATTTTGTTGTCTTGTATAAATGATTTAATGTGGACATAGCCAAGACAGATCACAATAATTCCATAAAAAACAAAAAATTTGTCCTCCTTGTATAAACCTAAAATCTAACTAATATGAGATAATTAGTTCCCCCAGACATATTACAAAAGAAACTAATACCCTATAATTTTAAAATTGTTTCTATTTTACTACATTAATAATTCATTAAATCAATAAGATGCTAGTATGAATACATTTTTTTATCATTTGTAAACAACATTAATAATAAAATCTTTATTTCCCAAGAAATTCATCAAATATATAATCCTAAATAAAAAAAATCATGGAAACCTAAAAAAAATATAGTTTAACTTATCAATAAATATTATTTAATACTCAACATTATGTATACCATCAAGAACTTCTCGAGATATTCAATTTATATTATGTTGATTGATTGATAAAAAATTCTATTATTATTGAACATGTAATCATTTAATACATAGATGAATATATAATCAATAAAAATAATTTATTATTATTTAAATTATATATAAATATTTTCCTCATTGTTATACATGGTATAAAAATGTATCAATGATACACGAGAATACTTTTATTATCACCATATATTTAATAACACTATCAAAATCAATCTAACTAATTTAATTGAATATGAAATGACGATAAATCACATTACCCAAATTAAAAATTGGGAAACAATAATTAGTATAGATATATATTTAAAGGAATTACGTTTTGAAAACATATTTGAATAATGATCAAATAAATGATATCCATTAAAATAGAAAATTTATAATTTATGTTTTACCTCTTCTTTTACTAAAAACCATGTTGATCAAATTAAATCACAATATTAAACACTAATATGGTATATGTTAAACTAATACATGATATTTCTCCCTCACATATGATAAATAATTTCAAAAACAATTTATTTTATTTATATTTTGTTATATTATTTGTAACTTTTATTTATTATTTGAATGATAAAAAGTGATTTGTATTTATTTCATATACCCCATTGAAAATAATAATAAATATATAAATTTTAGGGGGGGAGTATGATACTTATCTTAACCATAAATTAATAGTGTATGAAATATAACTGTAAACATGCAATTCTAAATAAAATCCTTTTGTAATTGTTTTCTAGGAATATCATCTGGCAGTTTCATTCATGAATATAAATTTTAATAAAAATCCAAGCATCATATTATTTATCAATAAGTAATAGTTGATATAAGTTATATTTGATTTTAAATATCTAACATAAATTTATAATTTATTGATTATGATTTAATTTTCACACAAAATAAGAAAAAGAAATATTTATTTAAATAAAAGAACGTAACATGATGTATCAAACAAGGATTTTATAGTTCATAAAATTAAAATGTTTATCTTTTTTAGGGTATAAGAAAATAAATTTTCCCATTAAGTGACCTCTAATAGATGTAAATTTTTTTCAATACAATTTCTATCAGAGTCTTCATTAAAATAAAAATCGCATTGGTGTTAAAAATATTACTATTTTGAGTACATCCCTTCAGAAACCGGATAGTCCTCTTGGATGTGATAAAAATAGTTAATTTAGGTGTAATTATGATGTGACGAAAAAACATCACATTATATTTTATTTAATATATCTAGTATATTTAAATATTATACATTATTAATAACATATTATATTATATAAAAACAATCACAATCATTTGATATCCTTGTTCCATATATAATATGTATAAAAACTATAATATTAACCACAATTACAAACATCATCATAAACCCATAGAAAAATTAGTTGATACATGTAAATATAAATCATTCCTTAACTAATTTTATCAACAAGTAAATACATTATATCTATATGAATTTGAATATAAATTCTATATGACTTTATTTCAAAATTATGAATAAATATTTTACCAATTTTTACAAAAATGAAATAAAAAACATAGCTTTTAAAAATAAGTGATATAAAAAAGTATCATTAATGTTTAAGTATTATTAACTTTTAAATGTATTTATTATTGGTAATTTCAATCATGTTTCAATATTTCAGTACCATACTCTTTGGGATTTCTTCAAACAATAAAAATTACTCTTTAACAAATAGAAACATTTACATTCTTTATTAAATTTAATTTAATTATGCTACTATAAACACATCACTTCATCATTTTTCATTCCAAAATTTTATTTTTTAATAAGAGGATAAGTTTATTATAATGGAAACCCAATGTGATAGTAGATAATGAAATAGATAATTAATTGTAGATATGAAAATATTTATATTAACCAAAAAATGATCCCTAAATAATTATTATATATTTTATGTCACTGAATAGGTCTATATATGATTCAACATCGATGAAAAAATTCTATATTTTTAAAATATATTCTAATTAGACATTAAATTCTAAATCCTCATGGAATAATAATCTTTTTCATCAATATAAACAATGAGGATAAATGTATTTCAAACTACAACTATGGTACAAAAATACATAAACCAACATCTATATTTAAGGAAATTTAGATGAATAAAAAAATTAAATAGATAATAATACATACATATTTCATGTTTTATATCAAAAACATTATTATACTATAATTATCTATGAAGTACTAATATTACAATGGATAACAAAAATAAGAGAGTTGATAATATGGGAAACCATGCCTATCACTCATTTCATTTGAGAGAACAATAGAGAAAACTGTATTAGAGGGAATGATTAGGCTCTTATCTATAATTATAACCATATAATTTACACTTTAAACATGATAAAATTAATCTATAATATAGATTCCCTCCTACTAAATAGTAAATAAATACTTATAGTTAAAATATTTTATTCAACGATATTCATCATGAGTGGTATATTATTTGACAGATAAATGGATTTTCAAATTTCTATTTGTCATTCATATAATCCATTCCCTTAAAACCTGAAATATTTGTGGCATGGAAATAATCACTACTACTTTTATACCACATTAGTTTTGAAAAGAACCAACATGGAATTAAGAACCAAACATCAATCCTTATTTCTTGAATATGATGTTTTGATAGATTCTTTCCACAATATACTTTATAAATTCTAAATCCATTTATTTGAAAGTAAAAAAACGGTATAAATACTGACTATATGTATATAAAAAACTAAACTAAGAAACACTAACTATATAATTAGTAATGGAATAAATCAATTTATGGATTTGGAGTAGGTGATTATATTTCATAGACTACTATAGCATTTACAAGTCATTGTACTTATGTTCTAGTGGTCAACCTAATAAACAATATCGATAAGGTAAAAATTGTATGTATTTTTTATGAATAATAAATGAAATTCCATGAATTTTCCATCATATTTAAGTAATTGGGGGAAATGTACTCACAAGATTTATTAAGGATGATCAATCATAGAGATAAGATATAGAATTGAAGAATTATTTGAATTTTGACAATTCCAAATATTTATATTTCAAATCCATGAATAAAATGATAGATTTATGGGGTTATGAATTTCTAATTTTGGATATATAGTTTGATACATAATTACACAATATAGTTGGGAGAAAATCTTCATTATGGGTTAAATGATTTCAAAATCTGAAAAAAAAATTATTCTACTGTATATTAAAAGTATACATAAGAAAAAATCATAAAAAATGATAGAAAAATTTAATTTAAATTTTCTTCATATATGAAGAAACAACACAGTTCAACTAGACAATTTACTAAAGGTGGTCCACCATGTGGTGAGATAAACAATTATAATTGAAACAAGTCACGAACTTAATTAAAACATGAAATTATACCAGATTAATATTATTAATAAAGAGATATAATAGGATCCACATAACTTAAGACAAATATAATAAACAGAAAAAACCATTGTGGACTAGTACCCAACATAGAAAAACAAAATGTAGGAATAACATTATCCCTCGTAGAAAAATGTTTTACAGGAGGAGCATGGCCCTTCATAGAAAAATAGCATGTTGTAGAATATATCCCTAAATAGAAAAATGTTATGATATAAGAACCAAGGTCCATGAAACACAATTCTACTCAAACTATACTCTCGCTTAGATAAAAAAATTCTATGAGGTGGAAAACCCATCCAACACTATAATAATCTTTTTAAAATGTGTATCATTTTGGAGTTTTAATCGCCACATACCATCAAACCCTTTCAACATATCATTAGGGCCAAATTTGGCCCCTAAGTGAACTAGTTAAATGGAATTAGGCTGAGGCCTCTTGAAAAGTCAACTAACATGTATGTTCAAATCATTAGGCACATTAGCACATCCTCTCGAGTCTACATAGTTGTGGTAAGAAGAGTCATGTTGGAAACCTTCTTGAAAAGGACACTTAGAACGTATTTAAATTTACATTCTTGTGGTAAATAGGGTCCCGACCTCAGATGATCCCAAAACCATCGAGGTTGTCATGTGAACCTCAACATTCTAGGAATTGAGGGGAACCCATGGAATTTCTCTTAAATGGGAGATTGTTTTGGACACTATTATTATCCCAAGGAACCAATATGTCATCCCTATTAGATTAATCTCTTAGTCATTAATGTAATAGATACAATTCATTCTATAATTATTCTACATGGTGTATCCAAAATAGTGCGGATATGGTAACTTCAATGCATGTTATCTTTCTATTTGGACCCATATTTCTCCCACTAGAGTGTGAAGTGGATCCTGATATCTTCAAATACACTACATCCCTTGTCTATAACAGTGAGTATGACTCTTGTAGTCTTTGATTTTAGTGGAGATAATGACATTCGTACAATCCCAAACCTCATATGTGCCTACAACTCAATATACTCCCATGTAATGTCACCTATAATGGTCATCCCATATGATATAAGACCCAAAGTTTACTAAACTATGTAGGTTTTGATTACCAACTAAATAAGATACATAGGAAGCCTCTCTAAGTGTGAACCCCACCCCCAAATTCACACTACTGTTTTCCATGACACATTCATGGTAGGGTGAAATCCACATGGGATACATCATGTAATCTGGATCCCTTGGGCCGCATCAACATAATTCCCACACCAAACACTGACTAGGCACCTTTCACCTCGACTTCCTTTCTATATGACATTGACCTGCATGGGTTGTGCACGGTTACACTACCTTAAAAGGTGATGTGTCCATTTAAGTGGCACTGAACAATGTGGGATCTGATTTCTCTAATTAGGATACATGATAATCCCATCATATGGGTTTTATACCAATACCAAAACAAAATTCTTCTACCTAGATGACAACAAACACTACAATGCCTCACAATATGGCTGGAAAATAGTACCATCCTAATAAATGACCAATGATTCTATAATCTATCAATTAAAGGAATTAATTTATGAAATATTTTAGATACATACATATATACATATTAATTTAGAACATTACATATATATAGATGATTAATATCATATGCATGGCCATAATTGACTGTTTCCATAGGTTGATCCATATTATACATACATGGGAATGGAGGAAGGATTATTGAACATAGAAAAAATATACAATACAATCATGGATATGTGATTGTTACCCAAAAAAGGGTGTGATAATCCCTAATTATCATTCTCTTGACCAATGTGAGTTCTTATGTATCATTTTTCTTGTTACCCAAAGAAAAAATGCCTTCTGAAAGTATTTCTATTAGTTCTCATGGATATAAGAGTCATTAGTTTTCTTTGGATCCGAAAAAAACACATTAGACACCATTTGGAAATTATTTACAAGATGTGAAGGATTGCACATAAATCACCCCCATGATATTAAACCTTTGGTGTGTTAATATTTCTTTAGAAACTAAATTGGGATACCAAGGTGAGTCATTGACCATGGTTGCATGGTTTCCCAAAATCCAGACCCTTTCATATACAAAATAGATGTGTGACACATAAAACAATTAATTAAACATGTGGTCATGAAATTATAATTTCATTATATTGTTTTATGTATTTTTCACATATATTGTAAAACTATTTCTCTATAACTCTCTTTAATCCATTAGAATATCACTCTATTTCTCAAACACAAGAATTAGCGACTGCACAGGAAAGGCCCGCAACCAAAAATTGGATTCCATAACCCACTCAATTTCATCACCATTGGGTTTAAATTTTATTGGTCTTTGATTATAATCTGAATGCAAATCTCCCTATTATTGAGGTATCCTGATAGGCCCTCAATTACATAAAACCTTGTTTGTTGTTTTCCCAATGATGGTCGGTGGTCTAAATCCAGATGACCTTGATAGAAATCTCAAACCATTTTGAGAGCATGTATATTGAATAAGATAATAGGTTCCTCCCTTACCATTGGGAGGTAGATTAAGTGGTTACCAAAAAAGTATCCTAGAAGAACAGGGGTCCCCAAAAAGGGCCTCTACTGGTATCCACCATCTCCAATGCTGTGTGGCCTAGAATTCCTAATATGAAGAGTATATAGCCATCCTAATCCCTATCCAATGTCAAACATACCCAGATTTATATGGATGCCTAAAAAGTGAAACAATATGAAAATCAAGAATAGAGAATCATCCTTACTCTTTATAAAGAGCCTACCAAGAAAATATGGTGGAATCCAATGGGAATATGTATTTATTAATCACTCTTATCCGAACTATCAATCAAATACAATTGAAAACAATGATTATATGCAAATTCCTTCTTGTTAAAATCAATCACGCAATAAAAATATTGCTATAAATTATATTTAGATAGATTTACCTACTATTCCACATGAATCCCATCAAAAAATACAACAATAACCATATATAAGTTGATGAAAATTCATACTAATACCGATAAATCTAGTTATAAAGCCTAGAGGAAAAAAACTATGAGGAGATTTAATTTTCTGAGGATTCATATCAATCCATATATAAAATATGGAATCAAACTTTTACCAGAAAAAAATTATAACTCAATCATATCAATAATGTCAGTAAAATATGAATAAAGGATATGATAAAATGAAAATTCATGCTCGTTTAGATCAATCTCATTTGTAAAATATGATGGAAAGTTACAAGAATATGAAAATTAATTCTCGTTCACATCATGATTGTCAGTAAAATTTGATCTCAAGATATATGAAGATATAAATTATATCTCATTCAAATCAATCTTATGAATTAAATATGACTATAAGCTATTATAAGAAAAAAATTCATACTCATTCACATTAATATCTTCGGTCAAATATGATGGAATCCAATAAAAAGATGAAAATTCCTAGTCAGTAAAATCAAGCATCCCAGTCAAATATGCCAGAAATATTTGAGCAGATGCAAATTCTTTCTCATTCACATCAATCCCATTATTAAAATATAGAGACAAAATATTATGATCCTAAACAAATCCTGACTAATGAACATAGATCCCAACATCAAAATATGGTGGAAATCTAAGAGTAGATAAAAATAGAAACTCATTCACATAAAAACCATTATGAGAATATGACAACAATTGTAGAATGTAATTAGAATTTTCTTATTGTGAATCAGGGTCATACATGTACTCTGCCACCATATAAGAAAAAATTTTGTATGTATTGGAGGGAAATGAATGACCAATGAAGAAACATATTAATGATCTAACATCAGAATGGGTGTATATTTTTATTCACTCCGATGACTCATCTAAAAACAAATTAGAAAAAATGGAGGTTCATATTTCAATACCTGACATTATTTTATATACATTCCATTATTAAATCAGGTATTTGGACAAAGAAAGGATTTGGGCTCCCCACCCTACCTCCCCATGTGAGATGACCCACCCACATAAAGGGTTGGTCACTTAGGAGATGAAATGTATTCCCACTCCCATCCTAGTGGGCCTTCCATAATATTCTCAGATAAATGGACAATAGGATTTATCAAAAATACTCTTTACAATTGGGGGACACCATTCCACATTTATAGCCACTCTAGGGCTGGAATATATACATCCTATAATTATATAAGCATACCGGCAAGTCCTAGAAGCACCATGATATCCACTTAATCATGAACCCATTATAAAGGTTGTCACTCTAGAAGGAGGCCTTAGTCTCCTACAAAGGACATCCAAAAAAAGAAATAGTTCCAAAGGAAACATCAAAATGAAGTGAAAAATCATATTGTTTTTCTATTTGAGAATGGAGTTCTTATGGCTATAAAACATCCATCAGTTGTGGCTCATGATATTATAGATCAACTACCATAACAAGAATGAGAGTTGTAGTTGTGAAGGTCAACCCCACATCATTGTTTCTAGTAGAGATGGATGTACTCCCCATAGTGTCTTCCATGAAGACTTCCTTCATGGGTTCAATTTGATCGATCATGATATCTTATCTCTTTATATGCATCACAATAGCCATCCTAGTGTCTAGAATATAAATTAACAAGAAGTTTCTCCACATTTTGTTTTATTCACTAAAATCCCCTCATATTATATGATGTATAAATTATCACTAAAGATAGAGGGTGAGCTATGATTTTAGTCCTCTCATTGTTAGCACTCACTTATAAGGTTCTACCTATAGTAACATTTTAGGTTGATAATAATTTATTCTTTCTAATGAGTCAAATATGAGAAATTCCTCATATTCAGAGGTTCATAGACATTTGGTTCTAAAAATTCATGATATTCTATCAATGAAAAGAGGCATCCTTTCTCAAATAGAAGACATCTTTGGGAAACAATCATCCTCTCAGACACCCCAATACCATCCCCATACCACCAGGGCCTCTATTATCCATGATACATGCCATAAAACCATAGAAAATTTACCATTATTGGTTGATCAAGTATGGGTTATTTATTATAAAACAATAGGATATGTATCTCATGAAAAACAATTAATCAGTGATGACATACATATCATTTTTTGGCCCCCATCCACTTCTCAGTTTGACATTCAAGAGGAATTGCCAGAAGAATGAATGCACAACCTTTTTATGGATAATTAGACATCTCTCTTCCACATGAAAAAAATCATGTTTCCTTATATTGAATTTGAATATAATTTCAAAATATTGGTATATAATTTTCAAAAAATTGGCCTTGAATTCCTTCTATTTCCATGGTGACCACAATCTGAGAGGCGATGAAAATATCATTAATCAGCATGCCTCAATGAGTTGCGTGAGTAATATCATCTAATGTTCAATGCCCCATCTGGTGATCATATACAGGGATGGGGGAACAAGAGTATTTCAAATTTTCATCATACATTTTCTTGTAGAACAAACTAGAAATGGATTCCTATAATGTTCTTATTCCATGTTGGATATCAAAAAAAACCCCTAACCAAGATTGATGGAACACTAAAAAATAATCGACCTTCAATAAATACCAAAAGAATTGGGCCTAAGGAGATGAAGACATCGATAACTCCTAATCTAGGTGACATAAAACATTTATCATGGTTAATACTTAATTGATGCCAATCATTAAGCACAACTAATTTCCTTTGATGAAAGCAGTTCTTGTTTAGAATAGACACCATATCAAGATCATGCTCGAACAAGTTTTCGACTGATCAAGATGGTGAAAATAGTAGTGTTTTATTAATAGTATAAGATCTGCCCCATCCCATAGGGTGGGGAAATGATTTAAAAAACTCCCCCATGGCTGAAAGACATGGCCCTATGGCACAAAAACAGAGAACATGAACAACCCTAGCCTGCATGGATAGGATAATATTTACCTCAACCATCCCCTTAAAACAAATATATATTTTCCTTTTTAGGGATTAGTAAAAGTGATAAATACACCAAGTACATCTTGTATTATAACCCATTTCCCCAAAAAAGTGATCCATTTGACTAGGATATATACAGGTTTCCTCTGATTGACGATTTGTAAAGATGTTATAAGAGGATTCAAGAAATTAATGGAGAGGTCCAGTATAGTTTCTAGAAAAATCCTCCAATGGTTTGACATATTGTACAATTCCTATAATAAATTATGCATCGGTAAATTTCATGACCATAAAACATGGAAAAGACATTAGAAATGATGTAAACGAATTTGATAAAGTATGGTTTAATCCGAAGCTTGTTAAACATTGAGAAAAATGAAGAATGTGTATGTAACATGAACAACATAATTTCCCAAAATATGGGTGCTCCCTTGATCAATCAAGTACTAACTCATACAAAATATCTAAACAAAATAAAGGAAATGCCACATTAAATTTTCCACAACCTCTCAATGAATATAAGATCAATATTCTCAAAGTTGTACTCAACTGACATGATGGTGAAATGAAAGATTTTAGCTGACTCAATACTGATTTTTTCCATGGTAATGTTACTATTGAATATTCTCCTCATGTACATCCTTAATGAACACATACAGTAGTTTTACCTCAGCAACAAGGACTAATTTCAATGATTGAAGTAAGGTCATGAAATCTGCCTAAATCGGTGCATGGACCACCAGTTTACCTGGACCTGATCATCATTGGATATCATGATTTTCCACTATTAAGGATAAAACTAGAACAGATTTATGAAAATACTCAAATGATGTCCTTAGCTAGATATCAAGCTCACATAATTGTAAGAACAACAATTAGATTCCTAAGTATTACATTACCTATACAATATAATTTTCAACTAAACACTAGTCATAATATTATCAATACCATAAATTCATTGGAAGCTCGATTAGAAGTCGTAGATGAGTGTTTTTCACTATTTCATTCTAATAATTAGCCATAAATTGACAGAGTGATTGACACCCCACCACCTCAAAACCTCAGGATTCCTACGTTTCTGATATTCAATAGGCTATGTGACCAATAATACCATATGAATCACTATATGTCATATTGTGATCCAATTAATGTACCTCTAGAGGAACAAGAAGCCGCGAAACTCATACTCTTCTTATAAACAATGTAAGGGCCGCCATTCCTTTGGTAAACCAGTTTTACTACTTAGTCGATTACAGGGTGGGAGGATCCCAATATATAATTATTCTTTATGTTATACTTAAAAATAAAAATTAAAATAATTAGTGACCTCATTAATTGATAAAAATGAATACAAGAGTATTAGATTTTATTTTTAGATGGAAAGGGATGAAATAATCATTGAACATAACGATTCCCTAAGAATACATGATCTCTCATTTCATTTATAAACATTGTGATGATTTATAAACACTATTAATCATCGTGAAATACACAATTAGTTTTTGGATTGATCCACCATTTAAAAAAATGAATGATTACATATAACGGATAATATGAACTCTCGAATAGATCCATCAGTAACAAGGAAAAGAGTATAAAGGGAATATGATGAAATTGTTTCACACAGTATATCATTACCACATGATCTATTTCCAAAAAACAATATTGTATCAGGAATCACCCTATAGGAATCAATAGGAAATCATTCCTCAATAGGGTGGGTGAAGGGGACCGAGGTGAAATAAATTATATGAGATAAAGAACAAAGTGTACTCATTCTATGTTGATATTTTTCATGGTTATTTTATGTCCTCTATGAATAATAATTTACTCCACTAACCATCTTCCAAGATATCTGAATACATGTGTGTCAATAACATGTTAGATTATTACCCCTTTTACCATATACAGGGATAGACCACACAAAATAAATTCCTCATCAAATTCATCATGTAGAAATTGGTTTATTCTTAGAAGGTATTATTGAGAAGGCCACCAAAAATATTGGATTATGATTCCACTACTACCTCTTTGGAAGGTGCTGAGTAGAATGAATTTGGTACAAGAAGAGAAAACAAATTTCATGGATATATTACCTGAAATAAAATGAACCAAACTCAAGGTATTCTCCAAGAATATTTTAAAAATCCAACTATGCCCCAACTACTTCCACTACAACACAACCAATGTCATCAGTTCTACAAACCCCAAAATTCTAGATATTTAAAAAGAGGCCATAATAGAATGGTGGAAATGAGATGAAAGATGATGATTCTACATTAAGTCCAAAGATGGAATTATATTTCTCTAACATTATTCCCTAAAATTTAAAATAGTGGGAACCACCCCTCCAAATAAAACCACCAGAAATGATCATCCGAACAAATGAATAATTCTAGAAGTAGTTGATCATTGATTTCATTAAATTCATTCACCTAATGGATCTCTTATCCAATAATGAATATGGATATGAACCGAGGTCCTTGCTTATAATATAGGAACCCGAGTAAAATGTTGTAGGGGATGATGATAATATGGATTTCATAGACATGTCATAAACTAGAATTCTATCAACATCCATACTCAGACTGACAATGTTTCAAAAACCAATTGAATATTCCTTCTTTGGTTTTGATGGGATAAGTAAAATAAAATTTATTATCTGAAAGACACCATGACCATATCACTATATAATATCAATTGGGGGTAGAACACGTGTTTTATTTCCATCGGAGGGATGGAAGACCCACCCTGCCAAACCACCAAGTAAAGGAGAACCTCCAACTACTATCTAATGTTTGTGTC
This sequence comes from Viscum album, assembly GCA_963277665.1. Lineage (NCBI taxonomy): Eukaryota > Viridiplantae > Streptophyta > Magnoliopsida > Santalales > Viscaceae > Viscum > Viscum album. The sequence goes on along the minus strand of OY728166.1, from coordinate 374,665,452 downwards.
CATCTACCAAAACTACTCAATCCCATAGAACACTTGAGAAATAGAATCCACATCTATCGAATTGTAGGACCTTAGACCATATGTATGACATATTAAAACAATTATTCTTCATACTTTCCAAATTATCTATACTTTGTTCCACAAGTATATAAAAATACCTCAATGAATAACTGATTGAGTAATTTTTGAGCTCTTAGAAGTTTTAATATATGATTGTCTTCATTGAGGTATATCAGATAGAGAATGATCATATAGAATGCCACATAGTTATCACATTCACATATCGTGATGAAAATGTTTTTATAAATGGACACATCAGACCCTTTTATGTGTGTGGAAGTATAAATGGTGCCTATGATTGAAACTATTTCATTGATTATGGATCTAGAGTTAATCTCATTCCAGTCTGGAAATATCACCATCTATGATATGATGAGGATTACCTAGTTCTTTCTTCCATAACACAATAGGGTTATGAAAAAAATGATCAGAAACCATTGTTCTAAATAAATATGACAGGCTAATTTGGATACATCATTTTTCAACGTATAATTTATAGGGGATCGAAAGACCCCTTCCATAAATGTCCTATTTGGAAGGCCCTGGATGCATCAACATGTGTAAATCTCATCATCATACTATAAATGCATAAAATTATGTAATAATGAAAATTTTGAAATATTTATTGGTGATAAGGAACTATTAAAATTCGAAAAGTGATTTATATTGGTTTAGAATTATATTATAGGAAATTGAAATAACCCTTGGTAGATGGTATTTCATAGCTCATCGGCCAGAATGGTATGGAAATGACCCTAACTAAATTCATCAAATTGCATGAAAAGGCTTATGTATTTACCATCCATCATGATGATTATTTGATCCAAAATATAGTAACAGTTCCAAAATCAACATGGATTCAATCATTACTACAGATTTCAATATCTTTGAAAATTCTGCTGACTCCCCAGACAGTGGTGAAATCTTGGAAGAAAATTCCATCATTATATCCCCAGAGTTCCAAAGAATCCATGCCTCACCAGTTGAGGTGGAAGTGGATCTATCATCACCCGAAGTGGATTAATAAACTCTTTCTCCATATATCACTCCTTATTATTTAGAGTTTCATGTATATCCCACATTCTCAGTTGTGTTAGTTGGTGATTCTTCATCTTTTGAAAGAAAGGACACCAGCTCCTCAAAAAACATTAGAGAAATTATCCACCAACTTCCTTTCCTATGTGACAAGTATGAAAAGATGATGATTAGGAAGAATAATTAGTGGAGGAGGCCATTAATTATACCCTTCCAACATCTATGAATGAATTAATTACCACAATTGATGAGACTAAAGAAACAAATATAGGTACATAAGAAGACCCACTACCCACCATATCTAGTTTATTCATGTATTCCGAGGAGAAATAGGTATATACCTCCTTTTTATAAAACATTAAGACTAATTCACCTAGAACTACATAGAAATGTTGGGACTCTATAAAAAGGTGGAAACTCAATTCCATGGACTTCCAAAGGATCACTGAGCATATAAATAAACATCTAGAAGGACACACATGACACATGATTCAAATATTGAGGTTGGAATTGACAATATATTTAGAGACAACTTCATGTGGTAGGACTAATATCCAAAATAGATTTCTAATATCATCCCTATCATGAAGAAGAATTAGAAAATAAAGTTCTTCATTAATTTCAGGTATCTCAACCAAAACTTCTCCAATGATGTTTTCCTAGTCTCAATCATAGAACCATTGACTGAGGAAATTACAGGATATTAGGGAATCTTCTTTAGAGAAGGCTATTCTGGATATAATTAAATCCTAATGGCCTAGAAATATTACGAATCCAGTACCTTAGGGTTCCCGGGGGTGTATTTTACTATTGATTAATTCCACCAGTCTTGAATAATGATGGTGCTTCATAAAAAAGTGTCATTCATCACATATTCAAAACCATCTTGGTAATGATTATAGAATTCTTTGTTGATGACCAAGTTGTTAAATTTCAACAACACATAGAAAACTTGTGGGAATTGGAAACTTTATTAAAAATACTATGACAAAAAATTCCTCCAAATAAACCAATGGAAATGTGTGTATGGAATTACCATGAGGAAATTCCTCTGTTTTATCATACCACACCAAGTCCTTGAATTCATCCTCGAGAAGTAAAGGGTTATCATTGATATGTTTCCTCTTCAAAACCACAAATATTTATGAGGAATTCATAGACATTTTTCTTACATTTTTAACTTCCCATAAATCCATTTAGTTAAATGTATTCCCTTCACTATGTTGATGAAAATGGGAGTTACATATCAGGTAATGATGATTGGTTGGAATAATATGTGAGTATCAAAAAATATCTATTATGACTGAATGTTTCGAAGCCTACAATAAAAGTAATGACACTTATTTTTTATGTGATGGATGAAGAGGGATAATCAAGTTACCCCTCCCATAAAAGATTGATTCCAATAGATAAAATTGACTTTATTATCTTAGTAATACCATGATCAATGATTAGAGTCATTATTCACATATCGAGCAGAGTTGTCTATAGCTAATTATTGAAATCCATAATCTAAGGCAAAACCTACATCATCATGAGGTCTGTTTGGTCTCTCATAGAAACTCACTAAAATACATTATCATCAATCTAATGTTTGTGGGATGAATATCATGGTTGGAGTTCCTCCTACAGTAGTTTTATATTTAGTTTTCTCCTTAGATAGAGGTCACCAACTTGGTATTAGTATATTTTCTAGAAGATCACACCTTAAAAGAAATAAATTCCATGGATGTTGAACTAAAAAAATGAATGGGTCTTCCCTATGAAATAGTTCCCTAAGATAGGACATATTATTTTCATTGGTGCATCAAAAATTATGATAGGGAAGAGGAAGTAAGACCACATTATCAATAGAGAGGGTATGGTAGTTGTTCTAAGCTCTTCAAAAAAGGCAGTCCTACCTTACTCCTTCCTATTTTCATAAGGGTTCACAGATAATGAATTAGAATATTAGGCTCCCATTGAGGGGCTAGAGTTCAAAATTAAATTAAAATTAAATACCTTGAATATAAAATTTCATTTAGAACTTGTCAATATGTAAATCAATGGGGATTAATTCATCAATAAAGATGATCTAAACCCCCTTATAAACCACATATGTGGAATAATGTGGGAATTTACTTCAGATATGACATTGACACATGTCACATGGTCAAAGACTGACCATGCTGATGAATTGTATGATTTTTCCAAAACATTAGCTGGCCCAGACTAGGATGAAATAATCATCAATATTGTGCATCATCACATTGCATTACCTTTCTTTATAGCTAACTCATAACTGATCGATGATAATAGACCCATACCTAAACTATACATCCATACCATTAGAAGGATGGAACCCATTTTTCACTACCATAAAAAGAGATATATTCCATTATATATAGTCGAGAGAACGAATATTCATTTATTAGAAATTATCTTTGTTCGATATTATGGAATGAATCATCAGAAGGTACTCTATAATTAAGGACGTGATTGTATCCTTCTTAAGCGAGTTGATGGATAAGAGACTATTTATTTCAAGAAGGAAGTACAAAATGGAGCCTACAATTCCCAAAAGTTATGATGAAATATTCCAATAAAATATAATAGGTTGGGTGCTATTATCCTGCTATAAAATAAGAATTTACTATATTCACCATGATGTTCCATTCCTACTAGGTTATTCACAAATTAATTCACAAAACCCCAGACTTTTTTCACACATCCAAAAAATATTTCCAATTTTTTTATGGTTAATGGACATAATGGGACCATATCCCCATTCTACAGACAAGTAGTTTATGAATATTCTCACTAAAACCCACTTATTCTATAAGTTGGTTGAAGTTGTACATCTCAACATGGTTAGGGAAATGAACACTTTTTTCATCATGATAGCCATTAACATCACCATATTTGGTGTCCCTTATGTAATACCAATTGAAAACGCCACTATTTTATGTTCTGATGAATTACATAAACTATATCGGGAGTTTGTCATCCGGTCCAATCATCCATCTCGCTATTATATAGTGCCTAATGGAAATATAGAGGACATAAAAAATGTCATCCCTAATATACACCCAAATATTTTAAATATTGATAAAAAGTAATTTCTGGGAATGATTTTTCTTTCCTTGAGAGATTATAAGACTATGACCAACACTATTACATTAACAACCCACAATCATTAGTTTACCAGACTGAGGACATCTGGCAGATCATTGTTTTATTTCCCCCACTCTATATTTATATCTATGATCAGTTATCCACAAATGATAAATCCATAAAATGGATGGATTAATTGGGGAAACATGAAAAGAAGATATTATACACCTTAATTCATTTAAAAATCCACCAAAACTGGATTGTGTGAGTGTTTTAACAACAAATTCACCTCTTCTCATTTCATGAGGGATAGATGGGGTTGGTCCTTAGGACTCTGAAAATTCTTAGAATTAATCCTCTAATGTTGGAACCAATGTGGTACGGTTCTTATTCCATACAAAAAGTCTATTCCAATGGAACTTATTTTATTATTTCAATGGATTTGAAGCTTACCATGACCTCCAACAATGGAAGGTTCATAAAGAATTATTTCATGTAATCATAATAAACAATCATCCTAATTGCATAATTTTCAACTACATGGTACATAGGCCAGATCACATGACATTAAACTACATGGTAAATCATTCCAAAGGCATGATTTTAAACATCATAGTCAGAATTTGTCACATGACCTTAAAAAGAAAGAAATATTAGTCACTATCATGGTACAATAAAATTAATGACACCAATATCCTCTATGTATGATGTTAAACTGCACAACCCCATAATGTTCTCTCCCGATAGGAAATCACTATTGGACTCAGTCATCTACCATTCTATAGACATAAAATACATGTGGCTTGATTCCTATCAGTGTAGGACTAGTAGTGATGCCTAGAACACTTTTATTGTTCCCATACACAAGTTTCCCTCCATTAACAAGATGATATACATACCAAAAATTATAATCATGGGCATTTTTCATGTAGGTATTATGTTTATATCTAGTTCATAATGACATCTATCCCATAACTACAAGACATGATCTTCCTAATCACATGACGTTAAACTACATGGTATATCATCCTGACTGAATTCCCTTAAACTATGGGGAAATTCTCCAAGTGGTATGGAATTAAATTGCGTAGTCAAACATTGTTTCATGACTATAAAAATAACGACATCTTTGTTTATGTCACAAGATAATAAAATTAATGGCACTAATTTCTTCTCTGTTTGATTTTAAACTACTGAAACCTATAATGGTCTCACAAGATATGACATCACCATAGGAATCAGTCGCCAAAAACTTCATATTCAAGAACAATTTGTATCTTGATTCCTGATGACATAATATATGTAATGACGCCTTGATTTTACATCATGGTCCATCCACCCCAAAATTAATAAAATTCCCCCTCCCTATGTACGAGTTATACCTCTACATGGTGATTACAATAAATAACTACATGTGACTTGATTCTTGTATAAACATGGCATGTATTGAAACCTATATATTTAATCGTTAGTCTATCCAAAACAATAAAAAAACAATAAAAAATACCCCATATATCTATGGAGAAATCTTGTGTGGAGAGTTCCTGCTCAGAACTATGTGTTTCTTAATTCCATTCATCACACGATATGTAGTGACACCAAGATATCAAATATCGTGTCCATCAACATTAAATGTTAAAAAATCATTCCACCATATGCACGATTAAGATTTGACCATGGAGTTTCATGAGAACTCCACATGTCTTCATTACCATTTTGACGAGACATGCAGTAATCCCTGAGTTTTTCATCATTCCCCATCCACCAAAAATAAAAAATTCCTCCATCATTTTTTATTTCCTTTATATGGAGTAATAACCCTTTCCACCCATTTTCTAACATAGAGCATTACTCACATGGGATTATGACTTTTAGTAGGATATTCCCCTCATGATCATGGTGTATCAATCCCCGTTAGGGTTTTTATGGTCCCATCAGTAACACATCAAAAGGAACATCGAGTGTCCTTACCACGTGACATTAAATTGGGTTGTCAAATACAATTTGAGATATAAATATTTATAGAAATTTTTTATAATTGTATACATCATGAAAATCATGTGTCTAATATTGGGTTTTTCCATAATATTTCATCTTCATGTTTAGGAACCTATGTCTTACCTGCATGATGTTAAACAGTTTGGAGAATGTCTCTATCACATTACATTAAAAAAATGTTACCTGAAGAACTACCTATGACTCAATTATAATTTTGATGAGATATATAATAATTCATATACCTAATGTACTAGTCTTATCCAATGGTAAATAAAAAAATGTATCCACATACTGTATAAAAACTAGGGTCTACATAAAAGATCTCATGTTTTTATTCCACATTCAGCGATCTATCAAGGAAACAAAAATAGCCCCCGTACACATGAGTCATAAATATGTATGTAATTTAAAACTCCATGGATAATCACTTGTTGAATATTTCATACATAGATGGAAAACTTTCTTACAATCATCATAGTTTGTTCCCACAACAATTTTGAATCATCACAATCTTCACCTGGCCATTGTAAATAGAGGGTAAGCGTCTTAATAGAGCCTTTATTTAATAATTCATAATAATTCTTATTTGGATATTTGTATGTTTCTCAGAGTAAAAGTATTTCTACCAATGGAAAATTCATCCCCCGGAGAGGCCTCTGATATCTTTCTAATACACAATAATATTTTCCCCATACCATTTCTCCATATATAAGAATCCACCAAATTTGGTTTGAAACATTATTTCACCTCATGTTTGAGGCATGTCAAAACAACATATAATGTTGAGACTCTATTTACTCATCAATTATATAAATCATTGTCCTAGTCATGTTACATAAAACTATAACACCCCATGTCATCCTCACTACATGACGTTAAATGGAACGACTAATGTCGTAGTCATATTATAGTAAACTAAATGATGTCTAGAAATATGTGTTGATTCATTCATATAATTGTAGGGTATGTAGTGACACATGAATGTCCAATATTATGTCTATCCTATAAAAATATATAAATTTCCACTACATGTGTTTGGGTCAGAACTGCACAGGAAACCCTATAAGAAATATGTATGTATTTATTTCTGCATTGAAATGCTACATAACGACACTCGGTTATTATATATTGTTCTTTACAAAGATCTTGTTTCCCTTTCCCTCATATACATGAATTAGATCTATATAGGAATGGACTAATACATATCTCACCTCACTTGTGAGCAATTTTTAAAATAAAAATTCACCTTCTCCACACAATATTTTGATTGATGTGTGGGTGAATCATCACAAAAATATGAATGGATTGATTCTCTGTCTAAATAGAGACATAGTGATTTAGATAACTTTTATAACAAGTCCATCCACTAAAAAAATGAAGAAGAAAATAAATAATTCTTTCATAAGTATGGGTCATACCTGCGTAAAGGAAACCCTTCATACCCATTCAATATAAATTTTGATATGAAATAATACCTACATGCTCAGGAACCATTAATTTAAAAAACCAAACTCTGTGTTCAGGGAATTATTAATCCCCATAAAACTCATTGGAAATTGAAAATGCAGTGTGAGTTTAATGGAGACAATTTTTTTAAATATTCACAATATTACCCAATTGGATCTAAAAAATTCTCCCACATAAAAATGCATGTCAACAAAATGAAAATTCTTCACACATATAAGATTTTCCTATATATGTACACATTAAAAAAAATTTATTCCCAAATCTCCCCTCAGATTCAATAATCCCCATATAATACCTTAAACATCCCCCCTTCAAAGCTGAAGATATTAGAACATTATTGGACATATTTCTGTGAAATGGGAAAATCATTTATCCCTTGGTCAAAGCCAACTGGCTTCAAAAAATTATACATTGGACATCCTTTTTTTATGTTAAATTTCATGTTATATTTTCTATATACATGATATTAAATTGAAACAGGCTCTAACCCTCTATTAGACAATCTCAATTGGTATAGTTGTGCTCTTTTTCTCATGTCCATCACTGATACGAATGCTCTATTAATTTTAAGACATTATTACCTTGAAAACAATCCCATTGATTTATTGAGAAATACAAATTTTCATAAATAACATGTACCATATAAATAGACGGTCAGTTCCATGGGGAATCATTTGTTTTTCTATGCACTATAATCCATAGTCGGTTTTATATAAGTCACACACAAAAAAAGTCATATCAACAAATGGAAAATTCATACCATATAAAGGATTGTTTTATCTCTGTACACCCCCAATAACATCATGATGGAAACATTTATTAGGGTTAATCTTCATATATTTTTACCATATCATATCTTGGATTCAAGAATTAGCGAGTCGTGGTAATAAAATCTCCAATTCATTTCTGATGAATATTGGGACATTATCATTCAGTAAGCCCTATTGGGGTCCTAACCAAATAATTCATGTTCAATGTTATTCAATATAAAACATCATTTGCATTAGTATTTTTTTAAGAATAAAAAAATCACACATAAATAGACACAAAACATATTAGGTGGAAGACTCGTAAAGGGAACCCTGGGTAAATGTCGAGTACCATCTCACTAGACCTATACTTTCCGGGGTTTAGGAAAAAAATTAAGAAATCAAATGAAAGATAAAATGGTACAAAACTTGTATGGTCAAAACCCTGTAAGGTTAAGCCTATATAAAACTCAATTTACCCACACTAATACCACAACATAGTGGAATTAGAAAAAAATTAGGGTTTTAATAGAAGACAAACAATGTTTTTAGGGTTCTCCATATAACCCTAGAAATAGTTGAAGGTACTATATCTATGTATCTTTGATGAAAATAATTATACAATTAAATAATCAAGAGAACATGAATTTATAATATTACGATTGAAATTAATATTATAAGATGAAACTAATCAAGTCATATAGGGGATTATATTTTATATAATACTGTAAATTAAGAATAACTGGCCCCAAAAATAGTCTAGAATAAATTATTAGAATTTATGTCATAAAATATTTTTTATTTTTATTAAAATTTAATGGAGTATAATGGACATCATGGATTATCCCATGACAATACAAGGAAAAGGGATGTAAAATAAGCACAAAAAACCAAAAACCCTATTTTTATGCTCAAATCACTTTAGTCTGAAAATCAACCACCTCCTAGAACAATCCATTAAGGGTATCCTTTCAATTGTTCATTTCCAAGCTTCTGTTTCAGCTATTGGGTGCATCTACTTAATGAAGTTTGTGATATCTAAACCCTTATGCTTTATGTATTCAAAAAACATATTTTTTAATGAAATATGCGTCTTGAACCAAGATACCTGAGCCTTATATTCTCACAGATCCAAAGTAAGTTAAACCACTTGATCAAATGATCATTATTCATCAGAGACCTGTTGTTTTATCTCTATGGTAGTATCATTTATTTCATCCTCATGATTATAGAAATAATTAAACCGAATAATTTCACATTCACAAGAAACTATGACTTCTTGAGTAATGAGGATAGATGGATAAAGATATGAAGGTGATGGTAATCAAACCAACCTAAGCCTAAACCAAGGAAATGTTGGTGATGTCTATCATCCCAGTCATCCATTTACATTAGTGGGGTATCTATGATGAAAGTTCATATCTAGTGTCAAACATAATTTTTTCATAGACTTATGTTAGATATAAATGTTGGGATCCTGACCATGTTTACTCACTAACACATGTATGTAGTCTGGAATTTTAGTTATAGGAAACATATTTTTGTTAAAAAAAATTAATAGTTGGTAAATCATCCATCTCAACCAACATTACTATTTGGTATCCAAGATGAAAGGCCCAATATCAGTTGGAGGAGTTCCCAAATACGTTAAATTGGAACCAATGTCAGTAGTAATGCCGAAATTTTTTTCTTATAACATCAAATATGTAGAACCTTAGGTAAGGAGAGTGATGAAGGATGAGGCCACCCTGAGGATCTTTTTGAATCATGATACAAGAATTCCTTCTTTTAAAATTGATGATGATGGTATGTTAGGAAAAAATAGGATAGCCTATTGGATTATTCACCTTTTATATTATCTTCACAAGAATCCCATTAGGATAGTATTACTCCCACATTATAGCATAATCCTATGATATATTGATTGTATTTTTGTCATAAGGAAATAAATGTTTCCTAGTAGAATCATCACACATCATCATAATCCATAGATGGTAAAGGATAAATGGTTGTGAATAATTAATTAGGGGAATATTAAAAGTGGAAACCTATTATATAGACCAAAATTTTCCTGAGAATTTGTAAATAATATATGTTTTGATTATGGATTCTCCTTCTACCCATGATGTCAAAGTTCCATCTCATAAATTGATGGTGTAATATCATTCCTCCAAAGACACTTTTCTATTATCAACCACCATTATTGATGTTGTGGGATAATTAATGAAAGTTATTTAGGAAGGATCACTTAACATATCTATATCACCATTGAGGCCCCAAAGTTTCTATATAATGGGGGTAATATTGAGAAAGGTAGAACCAAGGGTGGGGAAAGGGATCATTATGGTATGGTGATATTTTTCACGTAGACTTCATTCCACCACCCAGCTATATAGTAATCTGACCATCTAGTTTGGCCACTATCATCAGGGTATAGACTTTATCACTGGTATATGCATCATGGGATGGGAAGATCAATCCACTCAAGAGAATAGGAAAAATGAATTCTAGTCAAGCTTAGGAACTTATGTCTTCCTATATTCTGTAGCCCCATGATCAAATGGATGAACTTAAAATCGATGTAAGAAAATAAGCATATGAATAAATCATAGAAGATGGGTCAAAATTCATAACAGTATGACATAAAAAGGAATGTAACATGAATAAACCTATTGAGGAAAAAATTATAGAACATGGGATCATTTTAAAATGTAATCATAGAAATGGATAAAAAAGAAACAATATTACATAATCATGAGTCAGGGATAACTAACCAGACAATTTCACATGGAGGATCATGAGACAAGGATAACCACCAATACCATTGGAAATAGAGGAGCATGATACAAGGGTAATCAACAAGACCATTGCACATGAACGAGAATGAGTCAATGATAACTACCAATACCATTACTCATCCAATATCATGGGACAAAACATTACACAATGCATTAGAGTGAGATATGGGTTTATCCATCACAAAATGTTCATGAATATGTTTTATACATGAGGAATCATATATAAAAAATAAACATAGTGGTTAATTATGGAAAGATATTTGTATCATAACCATGTCATAAAGAATAAAAAATGGGTGTATCATAATGGTTCTAATGAATGAATGAATTCAAAAAATAAATGGATATTCATAGGAGAAAATATAAATAGATCATGATAAATGATTTTTATATTAATTGTAAAACATGTCAAAATAATTTTTTATGAAACATTATAAATGATTCACTTTAGCATTGTTTAAGGGAAAAATATAAATAATTATTTTAAAAGAAAAACACCTATTTTTTGTATAAAATGAGAAATGAACCAAAACAATTTTCATGATAAAATTTATTATTGTAGAAAATAAAAATTGATAAAAATAGATTGTGGATGGTACTGGAAAATTGTTATATAAATTGGATGTTCTCTTTAATTGGGATTTCTTATCAGGGGATTATGAAGGAAAATTTATAAAACATGTATTTACCCATAAAATAAATAATAATTTCATATATATATAGGATTGGAAAATTAAAATTTAAAATAAGTGGTTTAAATAAAAATTATTAATAATTATAATAGGGAAACTATAGAGAAAATATAACCATAAATAAAAAACGGAGGTTCGGAGACAATCCCTTACATTATGTATGAATGGGTTCTTCACACGAACTTAATTCCCAAGAAAATGAAATCAGATTCAATAATAATTTAACTCATAACCTCTTTAAATATTATTTGAATTAATATAATTATATTAGGTTTATTTATGGACTTTTCGTTGAGTTATTATATACAATTTTGCCATTCAGAAGTGTCATTTCTTTAGTTTTCATGATTAGTAGACTAGTACACATGTAAAAAAGATCGTGTAAAATGAGAATAGTTTTATAGATATAACCTATGTTTTATTGGTGAACATAAGTAGTATTAAATGATCATATATATAATTTTTTCAAAATGTCAGTATGATTCCTTAGATAAAACATTAATGATTTCCGTTTGGATTATTTTATATTTTTTAGATTATCATGAACAAATTTTGTTTTATTAATTAATAATATTTATATTTACTAGTTCTAGAATATTAATTAGGGTACAATACATATTTTTTAATAATTTTTATTATTAAAAATTATTTTATGACTATCATTAAAGGTGGTAAAAAAATTTAAAACGGATCATCGTTGAATGTGATAAATTTACACATCATTGACAATGTTTTAATTTTTAGAACAAAATGGGAGTGGAAGAGAAATGATGTTGGGTTGTTACATAAAATGATTAAAAATTTAACATATAAAATATATTGGATGGATTCTATTACATATATAAGTGGATTTAAGGAGATTAAAATAAATGAAAAGAAATTGAAATCAAATTCAAAGAAAAATAAAGAGGTTTTTATCCCGTGAATTATTCTTTTTTGAGATCCTTTATGAGTCAATAGAGTTTGGTATTTTATTAAAGAAAATTATATTGCATGTGGGATAGAGACTTGGGAAGAGTATTTAATATAATTTGTATAATCTTGATGTCATAGAATATGTGAGGATAGGAGGTGGTGAGGGGCGGTATTTACAGGGGAGGATAGTCGTGTTTTTTCATTTAATTCAACTTTTTATTATTTTGGATAATGGATATTAATATATGTTGAGTCTTCTGACAAAATATATCGTCTAGTTCATTTTACTTTGAAAAAATGGTTCTTAAATCATCAATATTTCAACCATGACTAAAATACTCATGTATTAATCTTATACTAAAAATTATTGCATTTCGCTATTCATCATAAATTCAACTATATTAGAAAAATACCAAAAATTAAACCTTATAATTTTTTGACATTTATAATTGAAAAATATACTCCATTTATGAAATTGATATTCTAAATAAGATAAATTTAATTTTTAATTAAAATAATAATTTATACAAAAAATAATAATTTTAAAGTTATAACAGAATTTATAACACATTGAAAATTTATTTGAGGTATCATAAAATTTTATTATAATCATAGGCAAAATATAAATTTTGAATATAATTTATGAAAAAAAATTTCTATTAAGACATTATATTTATTTTAAAATTTTAAATAAAAATTATTGTTTCATAAAAATACCATTACATAATTTATCAATCTTAAAACACATATTTACATATTACATTATCTAAAATATATAATGTTTTCATTTATAAGATATAAATCTTTTTAATTTAATTTTATATGTGGGGTCCCTAATGAGTTGTCCATGTTACTATTCTTAATGGTCATATTACTTCTCCAATGTTCATGTTTCTATTCCATTAGTTTGGGTACTTCAATTTCTATAAATAATTATTATTTCATTCATTATTAATTTATAATGACTGTATTGTGTTCTATAAATGATTTAATTTGATTTATACTATAAAATTTAATTATAATATAGAAATTATATTGATAGAATTATGTGTTGTTACATTTTCCCTTCAGTGGAGATGTTCACTTGGGAATAATTTCAAGAAACCTTGTAACAAGAATATGGAAGGTTTAGATAATCTTTTGGCATAGGATCATCATCTTGAAGTAAAATGTTGTAAAAAAGTTTCTATTGGACAATCGATAATTCATAAACCATTGTGAAAGAATATTCATCAAAAGACTCTCATGAGGGATGATGTGGTGTTGATGATCCTCTTCAATGTTCTCATCATATGAAAGTTCACAAAACCACAACAATGGAGGAATGTGAGAGTTCTATTTTGTCACTATAATGGATCGGAAAAAATATATGAGATTCAATTGATTAGGATGGAAATTAGTGCATATAAAACTAGTATAATAGTATGCTAATTATCCCATGAACCATTAGTTCATGAAGCACTGGACCATGAATCATAGGCGACCGAAGGATTGTTCCATGAGGCATTCTGTCTTATTGATTCTCAATATTAGGATCAAAAAGATACTCTCAATGTAAAAATTAATTTAACTATTAAATTTTAATGAGTGGTATTTGAAGCAAAAGAATCTATAAATTTAAAATGCTAAAGGAAACAAGTCGGATATCATGAGTTTGTGGATTGATGAGTTTCATAGATAAACCGGTAAAGCAAAAATGGGCTAGGAACCATATTTACAAGCATGTACCCCTCTTGAAATTCCACTTGTGTACCAAAAACTAGTTCAATACATGACCAATATCTACACAATAAATGGCGTAATTTTTTCATGATCGGTGCCAATTCTAATGGGGGGATTTTGGGTCCTGAAAATTCCATATACAATAAGAATAAAATTACACATTTTTGAAATAGTTTATCAATAATCCCAAAGAATAATTTCATATAAAATAATAAATGGGTATGTTTTATGATGCTTTCACTGTGGTTTGCCACCATATTTGTTTAATGGGAGATAGCCTCACAATTTATTCCCCACATTCCATCATTACAAAGGTGGATGACTTCTATAAATTTCTATAGAAATTTATTCTCCTTAATAAAAATAGGATAATGGGTTGTCAGTTCCTCTTTCCATATAATCATTCTTGGATATCGTTTCTATGTCTGGGTCTCCCTCATAGATTAAAGTATTGTTCATGGAACTAATTCCTAGTTCCTCCTCTTTTTGGATGCCAATTAATGAAACTGCATTTCTCTAGACATTATTATGGGTCTTGATAGGGATGCAATCATCATCCAAGAGAGTAGTCTTGTAGCAAAATATACGAATGAATGTACAATGGGAAATTTTTTCAGCTTTATTCGTCATCATAGAAGGTAATCTCATGTATAAATCTTAGGAGTGTGTCCCAATTAATATTATATCGATAACAGGTTTTATAATGCCAAACGAACATACATTACAAGGATTTCACCTTATTAACCCCATGTTTACAATGGTGTATCATCTTGTGTTCACAAATTTATCATCTAGGGTAGATAGAGTTTACTGATCAGAACGACTCATAGAGGAAAATCATAGAGATTTATCCAAAGGAGGGAGAACCTGGATGGTTTATTAGTGGATGGATCATAATTCCTAAATGATATATATACTAGGTATGTGACCTGTAAATGGAATACTTTACACCATGAAGGTGGATGAATATGTCACCCTTTAGACGGGGATCTGGGAGTTATGCCCCAAAAAGGGAAGATGTCACATCATGAATGTGAAAACCTAAGAGGTAGAACCTTGTTTTAAGGTTGGTCAACATTGAACCTCATATAGACATCCAAATTAAAACCATTTATAAGTTTTTGATAGATAACCCTATAGTTTGATGCAAACATTTATGGTCATATGACTAGACGAGTCCATGCATTTTAACATCACGTGGTAAGGGAACTCGGATTGTGATGGGCATTTCAAAGTGGTTTGGTGTACATCTGATGCATAGAGGATTCCCAAAAGATCTAGAGGATATAGTGTCTCCCAGGTGACTTATGGGAACATTTCGTGGTAATTATTGGAGAATATAATGGTGAATTTGGGGTTTGATGCTGCGTTTTGAACTCATGGAGACTTATTATGTATCCCAGTTAGTATAGAATCAAATCCCACATAGTTCAGAATGGTGGGTTATTACACATAAGGGGGAGGACCATCTGAGGGGATATGTGGTTAGGGATTACACATTGGAGCGGCCCATTTGGATTGAGTTCTGGGGATTACATCTATTAAAAGTTTACGTGAAGTGTGTTATTAGAGGATACATAATAAAGAGGCCCATGGGATAAGTATGGTTTGTGGTTACACATAAGAGTGGCTCGTAGGGTCACTGAGAATATTTAATGGTCCCTTATAACATCTATTCCCATGTGATTCATTATTGGTGTGATAAAAAAGTGGAAAAAGTATACCTGAAACTCATGTCTATATGGAAGATCCAAAGTTTTAATTGGGTGTGGCTTAATCATAGAATCTATCCAAGGAGGATTTCATTCAATGTGATGAGGGCTCACATGAAGCATACTATTTTTCAATTACAAGGTGGAAAGGGCTCACACATTGAGTGTAGAACCCACCATTTTCATGTAAATCATCCCACGAGGAGAGAAAGTGGTATCCCACTATGATTATACATGAAGAAAACTGCATTTATCTCATAGGTTAAGAATATAGTTTTACATCCTGTTATGAAGAGATTGGAGTAAGGATGTTTTACACCATGAAATATGGATTTCAGGGACTCCATCCTTACACATTGGGATTACATAACCACTGTTCATGCGACTTCTATTGGGGCATGTATTTTTTAAATTATAGATATCAATGATGGGGGTGAGTGGACTATAAATAAATCCACGTTACCATGCCTATGATGAGAAGAAGATGTTGTTATTATACCAATGATGATAATAAAAATCTAGTTGGAAATATCAGACCACGCAAAAAGTGAAGTGGGCCATAGTAATTTGTGTCACGAGTCACATGGGGACTTGATGTGTAGCTCAGATGATCCCAAATAGGTGTGGTGGATTTAGGAGTACATTCTTCATGAAGAGGTTTCATCTAAATGGTGGACTGATGGATAGCATAAGAGAGGGGATTTGTGATGGAAAGGGTCTCGCAGAGAGGTGCATAGTGGAGATCATGTGGTTCATAAAGGTCATGGGAATTATAAAAGAGTAGGATTCACGAGATAAGGATACCATACCATGGATTGATGTCTTGGCTTATTAAAGTAATTATTCATGAAGGCTTAATGATTTTAAAAGCTAAAATCTCTGCATAGGTAAATCATGTTTTTTAAGGGAATTTTATTTTTTGAATTGAATCTCCACTAGAGGTTGGGCAACTAAAGAACGCGTGAAAGGGGGTTTCATGATTCTCAAGTACCGTGTATTATCAATTTTTTCAGGATTGTAATGATTAGGTGCATCGGGAATTGTGAGATATTTAGAAGATGAATGGTTTTGATAACCATCCAAAATGATATGTTTTGGGGGTGTAATTTATAAGAAATGGTGTTTCATCAAATAATTTCATAGATTCACAAATGATTGTGGATATTTCGGACATGAAAAACACCCTATCAACCATTTCCATAGTCGTGCAACGACATCAAACCAGTGTAGCAGACCATTAAAATTTCAGGTTGTAAAAAAGTTCCATCGATCATTTGGATTAAACCATCAAAGATTCACATAGTCAAGAAGGAATTTCTTGATTGAGAGATCTGATTGATTTATGATGTAGTTGGGTTTCAAGAAGTATATTTTTAAAAGAGTGTTAGGTCCATGTTCATTTCGATTAATTCCAAAATAGTTATTTCTTCTTCATATATTCCCAAATAATTTATTTTAATGACCGCAAATTCCCCCTCCCCTATCAAGAGGGGTGCCAATGGGGAAAGGAGGAGGTTCAGATTCAATGGGATCATTTATGAAAATTGACAATGTACTCCATTTCATGAAGATCACTCATGATACTCACTCACAACGTTGACTCATTATGGTCATGTGGGTGGAGGTCATCAGAAAACTGAGGCCATCATATGCCAATAAATAGTCATAGTGGACCCTCAAAGGAAACTTAATTTATTTGACGAAAGGTCATTTCTCTCTTTTCACAAAACTATTCTTCTTTACAACCACACTCTACAAAAAATCCCTTAATGAACAAAAACATTGGCTCCTTTCTCTGTGAACACTGCGTAGTGAAGAAGAAACCGTAAACTGTATATTTTTGAAGTGATAAATATGTGTGAAATCTTTATAAACCACATTCATCGATTAATTTTTTGAGAAAAACTCTTAAAATTACTATGTCTTGAATACAATGGCCACTCAAGAAATCAATTTTAAAGACAATGTGGATGGTACTCAAAGGGAAGATATGGAAGACAACATCAGGAACAAAGACTACATCAAAAGTGATTTAGAAAATAAATAATTATGTCGATTTCTATTAAATGGTCATAAAGAATACCATTTATTGAATATGATACAACTTTACATATTTAGAAAAATATATGATGTATTTATTTCAGTGCAATGTAAGGATCATCCAACCTACTAGTTCATGGTTATACCCAGACAATACTAGTGGGACAAGGATGTTATAAGCCCCATCTGTAAATAACATGCAAGAATAAAAGTGGAATACCTCTACTACCATGTAAAAAAATTATGGGAAGAAGTTGGAGGATGAGTTATCACCACCATAATATCATACAAATATCAAGGTGGGATTGGAGGATCCATAGAACGGATTGAAGGAGGGTTGGGATCTGCTCGAGGGAAGCAACTTCACAAATGAATGATCTTGGGATTACATGACATGCATTTTGTTCCATGTATTTTGGTCAGATATAATGTAGGTAATACATAAGGAAGAATAATGGGATTCAAAGATCCATGTTTATTAGCAGCATGAGATCATTCAGTAGCTACTGATCAGATGGTAATCAAAGACCAACACATTCCTCCTACATCATGGGGAGGATGAGATCAACCTATTGTACATTCACATAATCATCATGAACCTTATATTGAGGGTGATGTACAAAAATGTTTACCTCATGGATAATGTTTGGGGGGACTAGGAGTAGACATTGTCATTATACAAAGTGTTTGTAGACCTGGTGTAGGGAACTAATAATAATAAATTGGTATTAGAAACATTACCTTCAAAAATGGTTCAAATAATCGATGAATGAACCAATGATGTGGCTTGATGAGGTGGACGATCCAACATTGAAGTAGCTAATGAGGCCATGCAAATGACTAGGTGATACTAATGCGGAAAGGATGTCTCCTACTAGATGATTCTTGAAGACAACTAGTGGATGAAGTATGTGTACAATGTCAAGGTTGAGTCTCAACCCATATCCTAACTTGAAGGGATCATCCAAGAACTCATTTTTTGCTGGATAGTCTCGGTGAGAAACACATAGATGGGGGTGCATCCATGCACTATTATAATGATTGAAATGATAGATATGGGGTATTGTGTTAGCCTTGAAATCTCATTACTAGTGAAGTTGTACAATTCACATAGACAAATAAAATAAGGTAATACACTATTATGTGTGTTTGTGTGTATTTTAAATTTCTTCATATCCTGGTGGATACACACATGGGGAGTGGGGGAATGATTATACGAACCTCATTCCCCTCCTATAAAAATAACCATCTGCTAATTCTGAACATCATGGGAAGTTACATGTTTTGTATGATGAAATTGATGAACAAAGTTGGGATGGTATATAACTTCATGTTTCAACTATTCTCCATGCAGGTGGGGTGGTTATTGATTACGCTTCTAGGACTGAAAAATAGATATCACTCCTCTTGGGTTTTTGAGTTGGGGTATTGGAAATATTAGTTAGTTATGAGTCATTATGAAATTGTAATATCCACACCGACTTTGAATGAAATAAATGTTCTTTTAGATGTATAATTTGAAGGTGTACTTAGAGGTTCATCATTAGTTCCAACCATCAATGATGGGATGTCATTGGTTCATGTCCATGTGTGAATATAGGAATATGGGGAATGAGATACAACCACCCACTAGTTCATATGTAAAAAACTCATGACTATGCATTGTTCTAGGAAAAAATCTATATTGGGGTCATTTAGAGGATGTGGGAAATTTGAGCTAATGAATGAGTGGCCTCTCCATAGTTGGGTTGGGGAAGAACAATGGATTTTGTGAATTCTAGAAGCAGAGATAATTTAGATGGGAAGAAAATGGTAGTGTTTCCAGTGGTTCATGGTCCAGAAGAAGCATGGGATTCTATGGAAGGAATAACACCACGCTTGAGGATCCTAGGAAAGCAATAGTAAATAGTACATAAGTCCTCTAAGGCCACCCCAAAAGTACATGTTCAATGTATAGAAAAATGAGTGTGTTTCCAAAATGTTCACAATGTCCCATTGTATTGATAATTTCATGAATCCTAGGGATATCATAATAAAATAATCACTCATTATGGAGTTTGGAAGCATATCATCATATATGGGATATTCCTCACTAGGTTAGCCATGAAAAGGAAGGTTTCCACATGCCTCATAGTGAAGAAATGTGGTACATGAAGTGTTGGTGGATGTATTATACTCCCGAGGTACCATGCATCTCTTGAATGATCAAGTGTGGATGATTTTGTTCATGTATTCACCCTAGATTATTTCATGAGTCCTTTGGTTTTGGTTGAAGATGAAGAATAAAAGGTCTCATGTGGGAGTGATGCCTACCAGATCTTAGACACATACTAGAAACTATCTTCTGACCATATAAACATATTGATATTTTCATACTACCAAACATCATTCAATATCTAAGATCAATGCATGATCCTCTATTTATTTATGTATGAATCGATGTGAAGTAGTGATAGTGTATTTTGTGATGCGCCTCAAGAAGAGGGAGGGGGAACCTCACCAAAAAATGGGGTGAGTGTGAGGACCCTACATGATGTTGTGTCTGATCAACCATTTTTTGTTGTTACTAAGGTAGTGGTCACAGAGTCTGAAGAGATAATGAAGGATTCCACCATCATGGAATATATTGTCAGGAGGATTCATATGTAGGTACCAAAACACGGTCACCCCTAGAGGGAACTTTTGGGACTATATCCTTCACAAAAGGGGGTCAAGGGATGTCCCACGACAATACTGGGTGAAGAAGTTGTGGTATATGAGCCATGAAAAGGGTTACAACCTGAAGTTTCCACTGGTGGTGATGATAATGTGGAATAGGTTAATATAGGACCCACTATAGGTCTTCATAAAATAATTGTGGTGGAAGAGTTTGTGGTAGTGGAATTACAATAAATGGATTTGATAGATGATATAATGATACGGTATGTAGTGACATCATCGTCATCTAATGTGGATCGAGAGCCTCTATTGGGCATTCATATCATGAAATTTTAATTAGAGTCAGCTGAGGGATCTGAAGATGTGTTTGTTCCACCTACGAGGGTAACCAATGGAGATTTTATGAAGATGAAATCATCTACGATTCTTCAATACACAGAAGAAGCTTCTATGACATTTGGTGAGACTAAATATTAATTATTTCCCTAGATGGTCATTTATCCTCTCTATCTTAAATATCTACCACTAGAGGACCTACCTGCGAACATAATAGATAACTTCCCTCCTCGGGATCTAGAAACACCTGAATATTTTGGGGATTCTATCCTAAAAATCAATAAGGTTAAAAAAAATTGTATGCCAAAAGGCATTGATGTATATGATTAATTTCATCGCTTGCATCCATATTTTTAAACATCCAAAACATATGGTTTATATCCTAAATTATAGATTTAGTATAGGGATTATTGGGGTGGAGTCCATCTATTTTAATTCACTATCTCTATACTTCCTCATCGAGTGGGTGTATGCAGATGTGAATGAGCTTGAACATTCTTTCTAAAAACAGAATGGTAAGGTCTCCCAATCACCTTATGAGGCTATCGAACAGATCTCCCACATGGTGTGGATGGAAGATGATATTTTGATTTCTTGTACTACTTTTGATAAGATCACTTTCACTATGAGAACTCAACATGTAGCATCTGAGGACAAGGAAGTGGTGATTGATAAGGTGGATGTTTAGTGTATATAAGAGAAGGTCCATTATTGGACTAGGGATAAATATATTTTCTCTAAATATTATCAGTAGAATAAATACCAGACATTGTAAAAGTAGGCTTTCAATATCACGTAGTAGAATGTGGCTCAACTTGAGAACTCGATCACTTATGTAGAGCCATAGAGGAAAATTTTGATGAGGAAGAGGATGCAATATTTATATTAACCTATTAAACTCTGTTGATGAATTGTATTATAAAAAAAATCTTTCTCTATGGTATTACTTTGAAGAAATTTCATATACAACTAAAAACCAATCCCTTTGCTCATGTGGGTTATATAGAGTGAGAGAAACACAGTATGAAAATGTGATTTATCTTCATATAAGAGTTCCATAAAATCGAAACACAACTAAGGTGTACGATTGTTGAATTACCATCGTGATTTTCCAATATGAGATCGATTTTGGCAAGATAAAAGGACTTTTACAAAATCCAACTTTCTTTTCACATGCTCTCTATTAGAAGAATAGGATAACTCTAGGGTTTATAAATTGACTCAAAAAAAGGGGGAATGGGAAGTGTGATTTATAATTCCCAAAATCTAGATCATGAGGATAATGGGACGGTGATATAGGATATCTACTAACCATATTCAAAAACAAATCATCTGTACCACCATCATAAAATAAATAGAAAAAATTTGGTTAACAGGTGAATATATTAGAATCATGGAACCTACCTTGTAAGGTCATCTCAAGCCTTCATAGAAATTCGAACAAGATGGTAATTGAGCCAAAATGGGATGGTTCTATGCCATTATGGGGTGCCTTAAGGCATGGAAGATAATGTGGATCCAAAAAATAGGCATGGAAAACATGGGAATGGAGTGGTTGACTATTTCAATGGATTCTAATACACATGAAATTACACCAATATGGATTAGAGAAAATTGTTTTAAGCATACCTGTCTGAAAAAAATAACAAACCTATATTATTGGGGATAACAATCATGGATTTTGATCAAGGGATAAAGAAACATTAGAAATGTGGTTGATGACCAGCACCAGAGGAGAGGGCCTCTCAGCAAGTGCTTATTATTTCTCATAGTTCTACATCGTACAATGAGGATTATAGCGTCTAGTTTATAATCATAAAATGAGGATGTCATGTGGTACAATTTATTGTTATATGATCCGAATATGTATAATATTTAAATTTCACGTGAACAGAATATTGTACATAATTTTATGGTCTTATTTCATGGACCATGGAAAACTATTTAATGTTACAATGCAACAATTATGCTTCTTTGTTTAGTACCATAGAATTTTTAAAAAAGGATTTTTCAAATGGATATATTTAGAATGTTTATTTGATAATCCTAATGTGAATGAGGTCCTAGGAGACCTAGAAAACACACATCTATTCTCTAGTAAGAAAATATGCATATAGTTTTAATGTCTTAATTCTTGGAATTGAACTCCCAGTTTAAATTCATCAAGTTAGATCAAGGGATATTTTGTGTAGCTCAACCACCTCGGTATACAACCTACTATAACTCCTCATCACATGTGAGAAATGGTTAGTGTATAAAACATGGAACGTTAAGGGGTTCTTATAAAATGGGGAAGCACACATTAAGAGTTAAAAAACTGGTACCTAAATTCCACTAACTTATAGATAGATAGAATATATGTATGTCTATAATTTTGATATCTAGATAAAGGTGAAATTACTGAGTAATGATCAACTGTTGAACTTATTTGAAACAAATGGCCCAAAAGAGTATAATTCAATACTGGTGAAATAAAATGCGACATCAACTATTAACCATGTTTGAAATATAGGATTCGTCATTTGTTCCTAGAGATCCATTAGGAGGTTGGAACAAGATGGATGGTGGGCCTCTAATAAACACTTTCACCTTTAGGTGGTCCATTTAGATTTTTCCAATGATGAAAATATAAACAGAAAAGGAATCAAAATTTTTACTAGGGTGTTCCAGAAAGTAAGACGCGAACCTGATATTTAGGAATAGATAATAATCATATTGCGAAGACCATAAAAAATGTTTAAATTATTATTGATCAGATAATAACACAATGTTTAATTTCATGTTTCTTGGAAAAAGTGGTAGTTTTTAAACCACGGGCATATACATTGTATGAAAAAAAATTTATTCCATTACAAAATATCCCATAAAGATGGGAATCAATACACACATAGTTACAGAATAAGGTGTGGTGAAGGACCAACATCAGTAAGAGTGCTCCTCTCTAGATAGGGAACTAATAAATCTCATAGTTAAAATGAGTCATCCCATGTTTATTGTATGGTGCATCATCATTATTCATCCCATTCATATGGGGAATCCCGATTTAAATAGGGTATACAACCATTTTAATGTTATTAGTTGAGTATGTGGAGCTATGTTTCTTAATTTCATAAAACTCAAACTATAGGGATTCAAATATTTTAAAGGTATTAATGATTCGGACCTACCACTAACATCTTAACATCATGTTTTATAGAATATGAGTTTTTCAATGAACACACGTTGCACAGAAGAGTGAAAACCCAATGTGAATGAGGGGCCAAGTGAAAAATATATTGTGTGAGTTACTTATGGTAATGAAATTAATTATATATAGATTTTTTATATACTAAGTAAAAAAATTATATTCATCCAATTGATATTTTTTTCATGTGGTATGAATAAAATGCTATTTTATATATGAAAGCATGTTTTTTTTAATGGTCAAATTTAAAACTTTGAATGGAGAACCCCTTTTTATTTATGATTTTGAATCATTAATAATTTTAATATGAAAACGTGAAAATATTATTTAGAGTAGGGATTTAAAATTTCACTTTGGATAAATTTTGAATGTTTTCATATAACCTTCATTTTTTGATAAATAATAAAAATACACTAAATTTTAATTGAAATTACATTTTTTCATTGAAATAATTTATATGGTTAAATTATAAAATTTAATTTTTTTAATGAATAAATATAAAATAATTTTACAATTTAATATAATTTAGTTGATTATAATTAATTTTAAATTAAATTCAGATGTAAAAACATTTCAATCTTTTGCAATATTTTTATCTTTTACAACTTTTTTTCTCATTTCATCAAATAGATTAATTTTAAATTAATTACTGAAACTTCATTGTTTTTAATTTTGAAAATTTTATTCCATATTTATAATTACTAGAAAGAAATTATGTTAATATGTTTATTTTATTTTTGGGTAAATGAATAGTAACTTAGGTAAATTTTATAAACATGGTAAAAGGGTGAATAAGGTAATTAAAGGTAAAAATAATATTATAACATTACCATAACAGTTGTATTAATAAAATTGGATGATTATAATTTTCACTAAAAAATACTTTGGTCAAAATGGTATCCATTGAAACCCACATAAATGAGATTAGGAAATTTATTTTTTTTATCTAAACAAAAGTGAAATATCTATCACTCAAACATTAATTTTTTTAAAATTTTGTTTTATATAAGATTATTTTAATTATAAATTCTCATTTTGAAGAATTTTTTTAATGGAAATTAGTTTTAAATATTTATGATATAATTAATTACCTTTAATACTTATACTTGGATGATGAAAAAATTAATTAATTGTTTAGAAATCAATAAAAAAAATTTATTATAATATTAATAACCATAAAGATGCCCAAAAAATTACCAAACCATATTGGAAGAGTATATCGTGAATGTAGTCATCCAAAGGTATACTTATTGACCATTCAGGGGCTTATAGAATAGATTATGAAATTTATATTATTTTATTTAAATTGACGTTAATATTGTCACATTCTTGTTTCAAAAGAGTATAGAATTTTTAATGTTTGGTTTTTTAAAAGATAAATTATAAAAAAATTAGTGTTATAAAATATATTTTATCTATATTCATTATATTATATTATTTTAATTTTTTTTAACAAATAAGTATATCAAAAAATTACACAAAATTTAAATAAAAATTATTTTATTAATGAAGAGATTAAATAAATGTTATTAAAAATATTTTAATAAAGATAATTTATTATAATTACTGTGTCAAATGAATTTTCTTGACTATTAGTAATATTTAGGGATATAAAAAAATATATTGATCTAGGTTCACTTCTTATTTCTATATTTTTAAAAATCCATGAAATAAATAGTTCCAAAATTGACTCTTGATAATTTGTAAAAATAAGGTTATCTTAAATTATTAATAAATTGGAGAACATTTTAGAAAATATAGAATAATATGATATGGTCTAAAATGTTAGTCTAATTTACTTTAAATAAGTAAATATTTCACTGTTTTAATATTGAAATATTTTTTACCCCGGTTGAAAATTGAATACAATATCTAAGTGTTAATTATAATTATAGTGCTTATTTTGACAAAAAACATATCTAAAATTTATTTGTTGGTGAGATTAAAACCCTGTATCATATAATCTTTGAAAATTTAATATTTTTTTGGTTTTTAAGTGGGGTTAGATTTTATTATAAAATAATATTTTAGAGGTTTCTAAAAGTGACCCTCACATCAATTATAAAAAGGAAAAGTCCTCCCTCAACTCTTAACTTCATTTTCAGCCTTAATACATGACCATAAAATGCCCATTTCCCTTATCAACATCCCTAGAAACATTCTATAGGACCTTTTCTTCTACCAAAAACAACTCTAGAGCTCTAATAGGTGGTTTAGTGGAGGCACGTCAAAGAATATGTAATATCATTTACCGATTCATCCAAACTTATTTCTTATTATACATATACATAGAGATTTTATAATTATAAAGTAATAAATCTAGTAGTTTTTATATACTGAGAGTTTAGTATTAATATGAAACAATAATATTACACCTTCTACCCATCCTCTGAAAAATTAAATCAACATGTGTGCGTACATACAGTTTACCTTCTTCATGCCATGGTGTAATATGTTTTTTACCACCACCTTTCATGGATGGGTATACTGATGGGATTAATAAAAATATATATTTTTAATATATTATTTTATTGATTATGAGATATAATAAAAAATCATCTTCAATACCATTCAAAAGATATGGTAAAGATATCATCACACATTCATACATATAGCTTACCATCTCCTCGGTGCGATGTGATTAATTATACATAATATTTATATAAATGAATTCAATTATTTAATATGATATATATTATTATAATTCCATGATTTAAATTTTATAACAATACCCTAATAATAGTTATAGGAACTTATTTGACAAACATGCTTAAGACCGTGAAGCAGTTAATACCCGAATAACGTGTAACAATGAAATGTTACTAAAAATGGATGAAAATATTTTCATAAATGTTATATTAAAAATTATTATGATTCTAGATTAAATAAATAAATTTATTTAGATTATTATACTAGGTTTTTAAATACATAAAAATTATATGGGACCTAAGGTAAGGGATAACATTGTATATCCCGTTTTTATATGAGATTGTTTATTCGTAAGTATTTATTGGGGTATATTTATCATCCACAATCATGATTACTAAAGATTTATTTCATAATGTTATTTATATATTTATATTATTTTACTTATTGGTGAATTTTTACTAAATGGTATAACTAGAATCTTTTGTTATTTTTGTTAGGAGGTACATTTTTGAATTTTAAGAAACAGTATGGGAAGAATGTTTTTTATATGTACAACATGAACGGATATTTATTATTTTATAATGACTCATTTCATTAATCTTCCCAAACAAGTTTATAAATTTATTTTTACAAATAATTATGTCACTTATAATTTTGTGTCATTTTGAAGAAGGAAATATTTTTTGAAGATGATATGATTTTTTCCTTAGGAATTAATTTCATCTTTTTTCTCAAAACTATATTCCATATAATATGAAAATATTTAAATAGGGTTATATTTATAACCGTATTAATACTAGGATGCGATTGTCTGTTTTTTAGGAAATACAATTTTTTATGTCAATTATGATAGTGTGATGTTTAAGAAACACATTTTGATTCATGGGTTATGTAATGGTGAATGTTTTTATGTTATTGTGCCACATGTAATAATGATTTAATTATAAGATGGGTGGGACCTATATCTCCCTATAATTCAATTGGTAAGGATTCTTATCTCCTGAGACAGACATGATTGTAATGAACAGAAAATAAGTTTCCATTATATAGGGATAAAAATATGAGTGAAAGGATTTCAGTAATGGGATTGTTCCACTTGTATGGTCTTGTCAATGAGCCTTTACTAATATAAAATGAGTTTTTATTCTTATCAATTTATGGCACAAAATTTCATGTGTTATGTTATGGCTATTGGGATTACATTTTACTATTATGAGTTATCCCATGACATGATATAATGATCTTTTATATGCATGATAATATTTTAAAATGTAATGTTCATGTGATTATGAAGTAATTGATATCTCCCTTGACTACACTTTCTATAAATTTGATCTCAACCATTCATAATTTTATTTTCTCTATGTCATAAATATGTGTTTCGATTATGATATGACAAAACGGAATCAAGTTATGAAGAAATTCGTCAGAGAGAATGTGGATGTTTTATGAACCAATTGTTTATGATTCCTAGTTTCTAAAGACACTAAACCTATACAATCCATGGGTTGTTTTTGTTATTTTATGTAATAAATATTCGTAAATATAGAATTTATATCTATATGTAAATTATGGGACGTTATAGTCTAGGGAAACAATTGGTTTCTAGGAGAAAATTACTATTCCTCAGACTATCCTATAAATAGGTAGGTATGGTGTGGCTCATTTCATGAATGATTCATAATTTCAAATTCTCACTTGGTTTCATCAATCACATGATTTATTTAGAACAAATCATCATAAGATCATTTTTCAATACCCCTCCACAAAAACAAATCTACAAAATTGATTTTTGGACTGTTTCATGAAAGATCCTGAATAAATTTGATCATGTTTTTGTGCCACATGACTACCTTATCTCAACACCAATTCAAATTATTAAAAAATCAACTACCAATAATTTATTGTACCTTAAACTATTTACTCTATTGTATGGTTTTTGCTTATGATTCACATAATCCGTTGGCTTGGTCACATGATCACTTGGTCATCATGTGGTTTATGTGACCATATTAGGGTAACATGATCATGAGACTCACAAACAAATATGGGGTCAAATGATAAGTCATGGATTATGAGATTCACACGAAGTAACTAAAATTATGAATCTATTTTGATAGAATTTTATCACTTGTATGATGTGTTTGATTTTATTTTGTACATGTTGATTATATATCTTTTACATGTAAACGGTGGCCAGTTATAGGGAATTTTTTTAGGAATCATAAAAAAATCCTCTGTACCATGGGCACCCTAAAAACGAGGTTTTGAAGAGTCTTATCTCATTGGAGATTCATACATATACCATAGAACATTGTCTTCCTTAGTAATATTTAATGTTTTTGGATAATTAAATCATTACATCAGTGGAATATAATTTTATATCTTAATATATTTTATCCACCTTGTATTATTTTCAAAAAAAATATTTGACGAATCCAATTGGTCTTGGTATAGTCCTAGGGGTTTTCCTACACATTGGTGAACTCTGCTCATGGTTGTGATGGATATTGTTTTTCCCACCATCTAATTTTTCAAAGTTATTTAAGAATATTTTTCTTGTACATGAATAATACATGAATTTGCTGGAGCATGAAATGGAAAATTTTACCTGGTGGTAATTTTTTGACGAATGAGAATGATTGTTCTATATTGAACATTTCTGGTTATAATTTCCCAATAAGCTATAAACTATTCATCTTTTTGTGTTATCATGGATTTATCTGTTCACCATCTATCATTAGTCTGAACATCTAAATTAAATGATCATCCATTGGTTCAGTGGAACTAATTATTTTCATTTATCACATAGAGTGGTATGGATCATCATCTGAAGCATCTACTTGTTTGGATGAATATATCCTCTTGTTAGATGTGTGAAGATTTTCTTCCTTTAATGGATGTTTCGGACAATTCAATACAAAATCCCACCATAGAAAGGGACGTTCTCATCATTTTGAAATATACGATAAATAAGGATCATAATCTATGTTCACTAATTTCCTTGAAGGTATTGATAGAAAAAATTCTTATGCCAAAGAAAGAGTCAACCAACTAATAAATGCTTCCACCAGTGACATTCGTGATAGATTATTGATAGTGGCTGGTCATATTGAAAAATAAATGGAATTGGAATGTAAACTTTGTGGTGTTATTGGGTGAGTTAGGAGATATTCTCAAGACATAGGCTAGATGGTTTCTTATACATGTTTCTGAACATATTCCATTTCCCACCTATGGATTCTTTACTTGGTATTTGAGTTTGTTGGATGTTGAGGGATGCTCGAATATCCAAGAGAACACCACTCAATCTATTTGTACTAACTCTTTATTTCTTCTACCATCACCTGAGCTATATCGTTTAAGGAATCTCCAAATACTTGATTTTTTTAACATTCCAATTTACATTAGATTCTATAGGGGAAATTTCTGCTGTTAAAAATACTATAACCCTACAAGGATCCATAATGATTCATTTCATCAGAGAATATTTAATATTATAGAGGTTGTGGTGATGCCACGAGGCACATTCAAGGTCGTTTTCATGATATGATGGTTTGATCATTCCAAATTTTAACCAAATCACATAATGACTACACCATTTATTGATAACGTATGTAGTTTTTTCAATGAACATTCATATAATATATCTTCTTTAGATCTGGTTCTTGTGACCAAAGTACATGAGATAATTGTTTATTATCCTTATATCTGTTATCAGTTCACTCCCGAGTTAGGTTTCATCCAAAGGGGTTCTCTTCTCCCTTAAACTAACATACATGGAGAATGACATCTTCAAATTATCGACATTTTTTGGATTTTACTAGTGGGTTAAGACAAAAAATAAAAGACTATATTTCTACTTTTCGGTGAACCTTTATTATTATATTACAATTGTAATATTCACTAAGTGAAAGCCTTACTTTTTGTGTGCTAAATTGATTTTTCTATTATGTGGATAAACCATGTTCATTACTGACAGCCTTTTCTTCAAAAATAACGGATTTTATCATAGATTTGAGTGATCCTTCAAGTAAATTTCCTCTTCCTAGATATGGACATCCATTTTGTGGGGAATAATTTATTAGGGAATCTAGCTCATCAATATTAGCAATGGATGATAAATAATTTGATAGAAGATGACATGTGACATCTTATATTGGTTTTTCATTATCTTAACTAAGCATCCCCCTTTTTAGTGTAACTACCAAAAAAATTATATAAGACCATGTGTGACAACTGATAATTATAAAAAACATTTACACCGTGTTCAATGATACTCCCCTAGATACATTTCATGACCAAGGGGATTTTCTACATCATTTATTTATGGAATTGGGGGTTGGAGGCTTTAACCATTGTTCATTATATGATATAATTCTATAAATAATCATGGCCTAGCCAAAACTATTTAATGGTGATAAATAAATAAATGGTTATAGTGAATATGGTTCATTTAACATTTCAATGGGGGAATATTTAGAGGTTCTTGAGAAGAGAAATCACACAACCATTCTACTACATGCTAAAATAATCATCTTGAAAGTATAATTAACATAATATTAAGTATATAAAACCTTCAACAGATCCCATATTGTGATGTCGTCATCTCTATTAGGGTCTATTTAAAAAGTATGTGATGTTTTGTCTTATTTTATTTAGAATATTCATCCTATGGATGTAGTAGAAGAGGGAAGGGGAATGATACTTCAGTATTTTCCCAGGCCTCTATATTATTGATTTTCAAACTAAAATGTTTGGTGACTTCTCTATTATATGAGTACTCAGTATTTCATAGATAATGTGAAGTAAATGTCAAGTGAGTAGATACAAGTATTTTTTCTATAATTCCCTTATATAGTCTTCAATATGGTGAGCATTATGCCACTTTCAATTGTTTTTTATGGTCTTCTATATATGAATATTGTTGAGTAGTAGTTTAATTATTTATAATTATGACCTTATACTACTATACTTAAAGGTGTTCTATATCAAACATTTTATTGTTGAATCTTATGATCTTGTAACTTATGCCTTTTATTGATGTAGTTTATTGGATTCTAGATCAAACCTTTTATTACTGTATTTTTTGGTATTCTAGATTATACATTATATTAATATTGGTTTTCATAATCAGGATAAAACCTTTAATATTTTTAGTTTTTGGTATTCTTGTCCTACCATACTTGGGATATGACCTTCTATTATTACAGTTTTCGTTCTTTTCTCTCTAACATTAAATTAATTTAGTTTAGGGTCTTCTGTCTTGGACATTTTTTTTCAATATTTTATGGAATTTTATCATGGAACTACTATTTCTGTATTTTAGTGTCATCTTGATTATACATTATATTGGTTTGGTATTGGGTATTCTCACTCAAAAATTTTAATGATTTAGTTTAGGGTCATATGGATCGGATTTTCCATTAATATAGTTTGGGATATTCTGGATTGGACATTCCAATGTTATAGTATGAGGTCTCCTTGATTAGACCTTTTATTGATGTCGTTTAGGGTCTTCTGCCTCCAAATTTCCATTTCTGTAATTAATGATATTTATTCTTGATTGGTTTGATATCCTTTAATCCTTGATGTGACTCTAATGAAATAGTGTTCGTGAAGGGTTCTTCCACCAAAAATTCTTATTTTATATTTTGAAGAATTAATATTCAATAAAGGTTTTGGAATCCTTCATTCTTGTATAAATCATGTAGGATTATTATTCATGACATTTATTGAAACCCTTCACCCAAAATGAGATTCTATTTGATGTGTTGTAAAATACCATGAATATCAAATCCACACTGATTGTTTGAAAGTGGTTTTCACAAGTCACATGTCCATGTGATTGAATCAGTGAACATGGAATCGCGATGATGTACCAAAGATCATCCAAATAACCCCAAGGTTATCAATTTGCCAATGCTCTCATTGAGTCTTTAGAAGATCGATGCCCCGTAATTGCAAGGAGAATATGCCTCTGGTTGGAATGTCCGAATACCCTATAAATGAGCACATAGGGCTTATATGAATGGTTATGTAAAGGGGATCACACTATTTCCTAGTGGACATAGTGGATTTGTGATGAAAAAAAATGTTATATGATGTTGTTAATGGATAAATGTACTATCCATGAAGGGTTATAGTACCTTAGGAATGTTTAGTTTTTGGGTTGCTAGGCTTGGGCTCATGCAATGTGGTTTCAAGTCACATTATGTGGACCATCATGAGGTTCATGAATAAGGTTACTCATTCATGCTTTTTGAATTTTTACAATACCTAGTGACAAAACATCAAGGATTTTGAATAAACATGAATAACATGGGAATATTTATTTTAAATCATCATCTATGAATATATAATTTATCTAGAGGTGGTAACTGATTGGTATGGGGCCACCATTGGGGATAACAAGAATCTATAATGTTCCATGTAGTGAAGTAAATATCTAATGGCTTTATGGGGGCCCTAACTCGTATCAAAGGGTCAGTATGGAATATCCAGTCACTATTACCAATTTTCAATGGGGTATATCCAAGGGAAATGAAGTCCAAGTTACATGGAGTTTCAAGAGAAGGATATCAACTCATGAAATGAGATGTTTTAGATCAAACATCAAAGGCACAATGTTGGTTTAGGAAATGTGTAGTATACATGAATTGTTCGAGAACCGAAAAAGTTTTTCATCCACCTAATGATCATGTTATCCTAGTGAGGTGATGTAGGAAATCATTAATCTAATATTTTCCTAGACCTGGGGTTCTATAAAGCATAGATTTTATTTGACTACGGCCACAATGTGGGATCTATGATCTAAAATAAATCATTCATTTATACTCAATATTGTCCTTAAACTCTATATATGAATAGTATACTGAATGGAGACGTGATATATATTAGGATACCATTATTGGGTTTTCTATTATATATGTTTAATGTCTCTTTTACTAGTAGTTTTAGGGTATTCAAATTTGGATAAAAAATTTAATGTTTAATGCCATACATCTTTGACCAAAGTTCCTTCAATTTAAAGTAAAAACATACATGGACTTGATATCATGGTATTGTTATAGAATCTCCTACTTAGGATACCCAGGGTCAAGATTACTAAAATGTAATTCTGACCAGGAGAATAAAATATTGTAAATCCTAGATTGAAGATATCAGGACAAGTGAAATGATATGGGACAATCATTTCAGGGATGGCACATAACAACTTCAGGTGTTGTGTTTGGAAAATTTTATTTCTGACTCACAATGATCATAAATCCATTATTCTAGGTCCAATATGTCTCTGATTTATAGGAAAAGGCTGTTATGGAACACTATCATGGTCAAACATAGAGATCTATTTTTATTTAAAAGGGTTATGAAAGGGATGCAATAACTCGAGGCTCTCAAGAGGTGATATGTAATTAATGGGATATGTTATTTAAATTTCGATATATAAACCCCATACTCAGGTTTATTGGGGTTTGGAAATTGTGGTCTTTTGATAAAAGATTATGATGGGTGATGTCCTTTACATTTTATCATTATGTTGTGTGGATGTATCTGTCATTGATTTTAACTTCATGTGACACTGACATTTTCTATGTAGTTTTATTACATGATGTAATGACGTTTTTCTTTACATGTAGTTAAATGTCATTATGTATGTATGTGGAAACCAATGTAAAAATTTTGCAGTATATCCTTGCAGAATCATTTCACTGGTTGGGGGAATTTAGATGTAGGGAGCATCTTATATCCTTTCACAGGCTTATTGGTGTGTATCCATATTTTAGAGCCCATATTTCATGAATTCATCACATGCACAAACAATAAATACATAGATCAAACTCATGAGTTGGAAGAATAAGATTTTATGAATCAACTATTTTTAAAAATATGTATATACTAATTTTATGTTATGTTTAATTTGAATACCTTTTGTCTTTCATTTTATCAAAATGAGACCCGGACATATGAATGATCCTCATGCATGTCTAACCCAAACCCAAATGGGTGGAAATTTTTATGTTGCGACTAGTCACAAGTTTGGTGATATGAGAATCACTATATATACTATGATAATAGAAATCAGAACACAAATTTTTCATGAATTGTAAACTCTCTATACAGGTCTAACCCATTTACAGGGGGCATTGATCCAATGATTTTAGTAGCTTGAACAATGATAGGGGATTCGTATATCACTACATATCATTTTATGACATAAACCAATACACATGTATATCATTAGTGGGAAAATATTCACATAGTTCTAACCCATACATAAAGGGGAAGTGTTCCGTATGATTCATGAATCTGGACCCAAGATTTGGGATTCATGCATATCTATATGACATTTAATGGAAGGAGTCAATCCACATGTAGTTATTGAATGTGAAAATCTACACACAGTTTTAACCCATATGTAGAGGGGGTATTGTTCTCTCTGTTTTATGAATTTGGACACATGTTTGGAGATTTATGAATCCATACATATCTTGTGATGATTGGAATCCAACCATGTAATGAACCAAACTTTTTGAATTAAAATTACACTTTATCAAATTATATTTATTATTATTTAAAATGGTTTTATAAAATATTCACTTCTTTTGATTTATGTTTTTGGATTTCAAAATATTGTAATGAATTGTTACCATTGCTAATATAGATAGTAAATTGTGATCACATGATTAGTATAAATATTGGGCATTAAAAAATCCAATTTACTCAGAAAAAGGAAGTGATTTAATAATCCAGTATATTTGATCCATATGAAACCCATTTTTTGGACCTCATAAAGGAGGTGGTGTCATTGGGCTTCTCTCTTGACCATGTCCAAACCGAGATTCAACACGCTAATCTTGAATGAAACGAGCTACTGGAGAAGTGGAAGTTGGTAGAGATTACCACCTGTGAGATGTTATCCAAGCCACCCCAAGAGTTTTTCACCATCGTGCACCTTACCCTTAGGACTTATGCAGGTGTTATAAGAGGTTATTAAATAAGACCCTAGAACTATGATTATGTGGATTGTTTTTGTATTGAATAGATAATATACATTCATTTTATTATTTTTTACTTTGTAAATAGTTTTTAAAGAACAAATAGTATATTAAGATAATATTCAATAAATAAATATATATTGATGAATTAGTGGATATTTTACTTAAATAATATGTTAATAAAATATTATTAAAAAATTGATTTTTTTAAATGTAAATGATCATATAATTTTAATGAATACAATTGTAATTTTTATTAATGTTTGAAAGGTGTGTTTGTAAAAACTAATGAATTTTCGACAAATGTTAGGTTTTATATTGAAAGTATAAATTCACATACATAGAAAATTATTTTGATAAAACGAATATTTTTTTTAATTAGGGTGTCAAAATTATCCTACAGTGAATTTTTCATAACTTTCTGAGACTGTCAAATTTTTGGAGAAAAATTAAATACCATTTAATTATATAATGTCTTTATTGACATCATAATTACACAACAGAGATGTTATAAAATAAAATAAGTAATATGCTCATAAAATATATGTTTTTCCATTACAGTAATGTTATTTTAGGATTGTTTGATTTATTTTACAAAGCTTTAGTGGACTCTCCATGTCTTATAAATTATTTTAACTTTTTAAATTGACTTCCTTGAGATTATGACTCACATCCACATAAAAAATATTAATATTCTAAAATTTTAGGTAGTTGGAATTATAAATTAATGTTTTTAACTCCCCTTTGGAAAAACCTATGGGAAAGAACTAGGGTATATGTTGTGGTTTTTATTAGTTTAACGTGTTGTTTCCAAAACCTAAATAATCAAGAATTCTATCATTTTCCTATATAAACCCACCAATGTTCTCACTTACTCTTCACTAAAATCCATTGGTTCCCGAAACAACTCTTACCTCCTATCTCTATAATCCTCCCAATTCTCCCAAGCTCCCTAGAAGACTCTATGAAGCCTCTCTCAAGCATTTGGGACAACACATCAAATTACGAGATTTCTTCCTTTCCTATTTTTCCCAACACTCTTTTTGTTTTTATTCCCTATTAATTTCATTTAAAAATCATTGGGTATGATTTATAAATTACCAAATACTACCCTCCTTATGATTTAATGATTATATACCATTTTATCTCCCATTAATACATCCTATGTACACCTATTACCATGTAGAAATTCTGTAGGGGATTTCACTCTCCACATTTACATTCATGAAATTATTTTGTTTTATGAATCTAAATTCCATTACATATTATTGTAAATGTATCTATATAACCCCCTTATCTTACATTTAATTTATATATGATTATAAACTTCTTTATCTCTCATCAAACATTTTTATTAATTCTTAGTTCATGCTGTTATGCTGTCGAAATTGCACCACGATTTTCCAACCCAAAGTCATTGTATAGTGAATAAAATGCCCTTTTCTCTATCAAGGTTATTCAAAATTGTTCAAATTTACTTATTTATTATAGAGTTTCATATATTAATTCTACATTCCTTTATAGTGGAATAAATTAATATGTTTAATGAATCCATTTATATGATCCATGTGGCACACTAATGCATGAAATGAAATGATTTAGAAAGATGCTCCCAGATAGCGCTCCAAAGCATTGGGTAAATATTAGTATCCTAATACGTCAATTGAAATTAGGGTTTACTCATGATAATTCACGTTCAATGAGGGTTTACTCATGCTCCATGTTCAATTATCTTTGTTCCAAGCTAATATCATGTTAAATTTTGTTGCCACATTTCCATGTTATGTTAATCATGCTATATCATGACATTATGTTCTTATATCTCTTGTGATCCATTGATAATCGTATTGACTAACATGTACTGTAGTATTCATGTTATTCCTTATTTACCCCTTTACAGGGACATATATCTCACCCTTTTCTTATGCATGTCCTCAGGTTATCCCATGCAATGCTAAGTATGAATGAATGTGTCTGGTCATGTAAAATAATTTTTAAATGAAGTTGTGGATTTCATGTTTTAAGATGTAGGGTAATGTTCCTAATCACTAAATACATTAGATTTATAGATCTATTATGTTTTATCTAGTGAAGATTTTATGTAAAAAAATTATGTTTAAATGCGAAATAATGAGTAGGGCTGTTAATGTTGGTATCAGAGGATATGATTAGTTATTTTTGGGATTAGGATTAGAAAACCCTAGAGAAAGCCGTAGTTATAAGACTAAGTATAATAATACATCCCTAAATTTTGGTTATTATTGAGTAAGTGGGTTTTAATGAAAATACGTCCTTGTCCGGATAAGAGAAAGTAGAGGTGGCTTTGGAACAGATGTATCTAGGGGTAAAACCTAAAAATACTGCTTTGATCTAGGCACGAACAAGAACTGGTGCATGACAATGGGCCTTGATGCACACTTGGTTATGACACTCTATAGGGATATGATTTGGTAAATTCATAAGATTAGTAGGAACTATTATCAAGGGAATAAAATAATTACACTAAGAATATATGTTGGGTAGTAGACAATGAATAACATAGATCGATGCCTACAAACTCATAAACTAAAAAAAATAAATGTAATTTATAAGTCATTCATTTTTTTCTTTGTATTACCCTTTATTTGTTACCTATAACTTTCCTTTTATTCCATCCAATGGTTCATAATATGAGGAATATTTCTAACAACTTATGCGAAGGGTAACGTGATGATTGTCTAAGTGAGATTCCCAATCAAATGGGAGCACAAGTAGGTTATATCATGATTATACCAAACCATTTATCCAATGTCACGATTCAGATCATTCATTTCTTTGAATTCCAAAGGACATCAAGGAAGAGGAAAGTGAAATCTCATGAAAATCCATATAATAATGGTGATAGGGAAAATAAGACACAATTCCCTTTATGCATCAAATGTGGAAAGAGGAAACAATGTAAATTTTACAAGGGGACATTGAGAAGCTTTACATGTGTAAAGGAATGGTACAAAGTATCAAAATTCCAGGAAATAACTGATAACGTGATGGGTGTATGTAAATTTCCATCTAAGGAATCTTATATGGTTCTATGTCATAACTGTGGAGAAGTCGAGCATTATCCAAGATGATTCTCTATTGCAAGTGCTGAAAAGAATGACAAGCATCAACAATCACCTTGATCAATGGAGCATTGTAATTCCTATGATAATATGGATAATGATAAATGAATTACATGTAACCACTAATTAAAAGTAATGTATGTCGTAATATATTTCAACTCATGTCCTATTAGTATATCATTTATATTTTATAATAAAACTGAGTCCCAAATAGAAATGATATTAAATCATTAGGTAAATAAATTCAACGAGTGTTGTATCACATGTTGATGTTTGTGGGAATGTTGTTCTTGAATATTTTACAAGGATATATTTGATGGAATTTGAGTCAAAAATTACAAAGTCCTTGCATATGACTCAAGGTAGTCGCACACATGATCTGGAGTTGGTTGAAGTGATCTTTTCTATAAAAATTTGGCGGCATTTCTACATTGGGAGAAGTGTGAAATATACATGGACCAAAATAGACTCATGTATATATTCACACATAAAGACTTGAATATGAACCAAAAAATATTGTTATGGTTGATCAAAGAATATGACTGCTAAATCCATTAATACCATATGAAAGGGAACAAGGTGGCGGATGCCCGAAGTTGAAAGGACCCAAAAATTATATCATTGATGAGAATTAAAAAGGTTCTAATCTTCTTTTATTTGATATAGACGTAAATGGGAATCATAATTAAGGGAAAATTATCTATCCATTCACAAATTATATCCCAATCGTCTCTTTTGGAAAAGTTAAATGGTGCTTAAACGGATGATGTGAGAATTCATAATATATTTTAAACTATCAAAAAATGGAAATACATAGAGTTTGATGTAAATGAATAAGGAATTTTGAGATTTACTTCAATACTATGTGTTCCATCAAATCCAGAGTTAAAGAAATAACTTTTGGATGATTCACATAGTTCGAATTTCTCTATACACTCAAGAAACACAAATATTTATTGGGATCTCTGAGGGAATTATTGGTGGGATAACCTAAATAAGGAGATCGACAATTATATGTCGAAGTGACTAGTATGTTAGCAATTGAAGACTGAGATGAATAATTATAAGGGGATGATTCTATCATTACCCATACTATCTTGGAAATTATAGAAAATTACCATGGACATTATCACTATACTTTAGAATATATCCAAATGAAACAATGCTATCTGGTTGTTATAGAATGTCTTACAAATACTACACACTTCATTGAAATTATAGATCATTTATCAGTGGATCAACAAGAACATATATATATCCGAGATGTGGTAAGGCTGCATGGAGTACCACTATCGATTGTATCTGATTTATATCCAAGATTCACC
The DNA here is from genome assembly GCA_963277665.1 of Viscum album. Lineage (NCBI taxonomy): Eukaryota > Viridiplantae > Streptophyta > Magnoliopsida > Santalales > Viscaceae > Viscum > Viscum album. The sequence continues at coordinate 374,624,919 of OY728166.1, read as the reverse complement.
TCTTTGTTTTGGGGGAGTCATTAACATGCTCAAAATACTTGGCTAAAATTTTGTTTGATTTATCATCATAAAAGAGATGGAAAATATGAACGGACTATCCAAACACTTGAGGAAATGTTGAGAGAATGTTCAACAAACATAAATGGAAGATGAGATCAACATCTAACTCTAACTAAGTTCTCCTACAACAACACTTTTCACTCATTCATCCAAATGGAACCTTGTCAATCCCTTTATGGGAATACATGTAGAAGAGCAACATGTTGAGATATTGTTGGGGAGAAAAAACTCTTAGGTCAATAAATGGTCGATGAAATGGTGGAAGAGGTTAAGAACATACAGTAGCACATTAAAGCTTCTTAGAGTTGAAAAAAGAGCTATGATGATAATCATTGAAAAAACATAGAGTTTGATGTCAGAGACATGGTATTCCTCCGAATATCACTAAGGTAAATAGTTAAATGATTTAATAATAATGGAAATCTTAGTCCAAGGTACATCAGCACTTTTTATATCCATAATCGCATTGGAGTAGTGGCCTATCAATTAGAACTCCCACCCAACCTATCTCTAGTATATGATGTATTCCATATATCACTATTGAGGAATTACATACCAAACCCATTTAATGTACTCAATACATAGTTGATTCCTTTGGATAACAACTTCTCATATGATGGAAATGTGGTGAAGACCTTAGATCATAGAGAAAAATGATTTTACGAAATATTAAAATTCCCCTGGTGAATGTGTAGTGGTGAAACCACACATTTGATGAAGTAATGTAGGAGATGGAGGAAGTGATGAGGCTTAGTTACCCACATCTATTTCATTTTGGGAAATGGATATTTCGAGGGAAATTTTTCTTAAGGGAGAATATGGTTACAACCCACAATTTTATTAATGAAAATAATGGTTGATTTAATTAAATGTATTATTATGTAAAATGGTGGTATAAAATATTTACACCCTTTGTATCTTGTTTTTTGATTTCAAAATATCATTAAGAATAGTTACCGTTCCAAATTTAGCTGGTGAACACTGATCACATGATTAGTATAAATATATGGCTTTAACAAATCCAATTTTCCCAAAAAAAAAAAAGAATTGATGACCTCATCTAGTAGAATTACTCAATACAAATCCCATTTGTTGGAGCTCATAATGAAGGTGACATTATTGGGCTTCACTCTTGACAAATCCCTAGATGAGTTTTAACACGATAATCTTGAATAGAACTTCCAATGGGAGAAGTGGAAGTTGATAGTGATTACCACCTCAGCGATGTTATATGAGCCACCCCAATAGTCTGTCATCATCAAACACCTAAACGTTATGTATTATGGAGGTGTTATAAGGGGTTATGTATCAAAAAACCATATCTATTATTATTTGAATTATTTTTGTATATAATATATAATATGAATTCATTTTATTATTGTTACCTTTGTAATTATTTTTTAAAGAAAAAATAGTTTTTTTAGTTAATATTCAATTAAGAAATTTATTTTGATGAATTAGTGGTTATTTGAATTAAACAATATTTTCATAAAATATTATTAATAAATTAATTTTTATTAAATATATTTTTTTGTATAATTTTTAGGAATACAATTGTAATTTTTATTAAGGTTTGAAAACTATTTTTTGTCAAATCCCAAACATTTTCTATAAATGTCGTTTTTTATATTAAAATTAATATTTCAGATATTTAGACAATAATGTATATAAAATGAATATTATTTCAGGAATTAGGAATCCTAAATAATTCAATGGTGAATTTTTAAAAATATTCTAGGACAGTAGAATTTTTGTGTAAAAATTAAATATCGTTTAAATATATAATGTGTTTTATGACATCATAATGACCCAATAGTAATGTAATAAAATAATATAAATGAGATGTTTGAAAAATATATGTGTTAACATTAAAATAATTTAGTTTTAGGTTTGTTTTATTTTTTTTACAAATCATTAGTGGACTGTCCAATACATATATATCATTTTATCTTTTTAAATTGATTTCCTTAAGAGTGTGACTCACCTCCACATTAGAAAGACTAATATTTTAAGAATTTCGATCATTGGACTTGTAAAATAATTTCTCACACTACAATTTTTCAAAATACATGGTAAAAACCATGGTATGGATTGTGTTTTTGAATAATGTAATGTGTGATGTCCAAACCAAAATAATAAATAATTCCATATAATTTCCTATATAAAATCACCCATGCTCGCTCCCACATCATAATCACTTAAATCCATTATAACTCAATCAAACTCTATCTTCCAATCTCTAGAATCCTCCCAAGGCACATTAAGCTCCTTATAAGCCTCTCTCAAGCCTCTCCCAAGCCTTTGAGATCACGCTTCCATGTAAGGGATTTCTTCCTTTCTCATTTTGGTTCAACTATCTTTAGGTGTTTATGCCCTTTTCATTTAAATTACAAATATTTGGGTATGATTTATCAACTCCCCATACTTCCCTACTTATGTTTTAATGAAGATATACCCCTTTATATGCCATTAATACCACACATGTATAGCCGTTACCATTCTAGAATGCTGTAAGGGATTTATCTCTACTCGTTTACATTCAAGCAATTATTTTGCTTTATGAATATACATTGAATTACATATGTCAGGGCATTTATATATATTACCCCCTTACATTCCATTTCATGTAAATATTATGAGACACATCATTATCTCTCATCAACCATTTTTATGAATTATTATTTCATGCCGTTATGCTTCCAAAATTCCACTAAAATTTTCCAAGTCAAATTCATTCTATAGTTAATACTGTACCAATTTCTTTCTCAATGGTATTCAACATTATGAACATTTACTTATTGATTATAGAGCTTAATATATTAATTCCACCTCCATATACAACGTAATTTATTAATTCCACATCCATTTTTATGAATTATAATTTTTAGTAAATTATAATGTTTAATGAATCCATGTCTAATAAAAAGTAATCTGTAAGGAAAATAGAATAAACACCACGTCCATTATGTATAAACATTGTATAAGAAAATATGATGTGTGAACTTCCTAGAGGGTTACTGTTCTTGATTAGATTTTTATTTGATATGTGAAATTGTTTACTGCTGATTACTTTCTTGTTTACTACATCTGTAATTTTCCCTACCATATATTCATTGACTATTAGGAATAGATCTTTGGGTGGTTTCCTACTACGATTTACTCTCACACCCTATTTGGCCTTGTCTTTTGGGCCCAAACTGATTATATTTTTGTATGTATAGATAATGGAATGCTCCCTTCTACTTCAGGTACGTGATTTTTGTAGATTCGGAGAGCATGGGACCAAGCCTAGGCTTGCGATGCAAATTATAGTTTTCCTTGTTTCTATTTGTTTCTCTTATTTTTTGTTTCTCTACAAATAAGGGAATATTTTCACCACTATTACACCCAAGGCCCTCACTGCTAGTTGGAAGCCTCTGGCATTTGGGTAAATGCACTGGAGGCCATGTGACCAATCAGTTACGGGGCGCCTCTGGGTGGCTTCTGGAACAGGGATGTTACAAAGTGGTAACAAAGGAACTATTTTCTCTTGACATACGGTTTGGAGCCTTTATCCAGTTATAGGAAGGAAGAGGTACATGGAAATAATTTGTTCCAGAGAGTAGCTGACCCTTATAAAAAAAATCCAAACTACCACAATTATCGTAATTTTTCTTGTTTTTAATTTTATATTTGATTTTATTTTCACCGTTAGGTGACTCACATGTATCTTTCTATTATCGTTGATGTCATTGAGGTTATATTTCTATCATAACATGATGATATGAGGGTATTCCATCTCATGAATCATATAATCACTTTCTAGAAATCACATGTCCAACATTCATACCATGCCATCTAGGTTGCATTATAAATTTAATGTTGTTCTGAAATATGTTGTGTAGAATATACATGTTGATGTGATAGATGCCTTAATAAAAATACATGTTGTTTGATATGTTATTTTTTGTGTAAGTTTTTGTTTTAATGAACACTAAAATATGGTTCTTGAGGTGTTATGGGCCCTCATAGACTGGAATTTGGTGGTTCATTTCCTTGTTTTCCTTGTTATATCAATTATAAGATTCCATGAATTGATTCACGGGGGGAGTGTAGGCCCTCATAGATCAGAATTTGGCATGTTCAATGTTCATTTTAGTGTTTTTCATGGTACCCGAGTAGTTTATGGGGCTTACTGTCTTCAAAAACATTGAATACACGTTGTATAGTTTTTACTACACTCCATGTGTTCTTCTGTTAGGGAAGAAATCATTTTTCTTAAGTAAATGACGTGTACTTTATGTACACTCTATGTAGTCTTTAACTGTGTCATAATCCATGTGGGTAATGACACGAGATAGGGAATTTATTTTTGGAAAACATTGTGTACCTATTGATCACATCATGTAGTGTTGACCCTCTTTTCGCCTGTGTAACTAACAACATAGACAGATAAACCTTATGCTATATACGCTGTGTCAGGATTGAACACACTATGTATTCTGGACCAGGAATCAGGTCATTTCACTAACAACACGGGTTGGTGTTATCCTTTCATGCACACTACGTGTCTGATATGAACATGTCGTGTAGTGTGAGTTGTGTGTCAGGCCATGTCACTAACAACACGGGCAAGGTAAATCTTGTCTTGTACAAACCGCGTCTACCTTGAACATGTCGTGTAGTCTTGTCTTAGGAGATACATGTAGGTTATCCATGTACAAGGACATGGGTAGGGAAGGAGGATTCATGTACATACCGTGTGTTAAGACAACACAATGTGTGTTTGGGGTGTTACACTACCAGTTTATACAGGAGTACATGCCCATGTAAATGACTTAAGGGAACATGCCATGTAGGAATTTCACATACCATTTAGTCATGTTTTGTAAAACATGAATGATTTCTTTCTCTTGTTCCCTTCTTATGATTCTCATTTTCAGTCCTTGATAATCTTGACCTAAGGTGTTCACTTGACATTGCAGAGTCATGCCACCGAGACATTCTCCGATTATGCGCTAGTTTCCAGGTGGGGATCAGACACTAGACATGGCTGTTGAGGGTCTCCCAGCAGATCCTCCTGTCATTCCAGTCATGGGACCAGCCGTTATACCTGACATAGGTGTTAATGCACAGTTCAGATAGGGCTTCATGAGGATGATGCAGACCTTTCAGGGAGCGCTGCCTCTTGCCCCATTGATGAGAGAATTGATGCGGGAGTTTCATCAGTAGCATCCTCCCACTTTTTTGGTGATGGAGGACCCTAGGATGCATATTCATGGCTAGAAGACGCGCTTACTATCTTCAAGAATCTGGATATACCTCTAGAGAAGATGGTGACTATTTCTTCCTACATACATCGAGACTCCTCCAAGAGGTGGTGGGATGTGGTCTCACAGGTTGGACACCAGAAAAATATGGTTTGGGATGAGTTTTTGGGAATCTTCTATGATTACCACTATCGGGAGACCATGAGGGCCGATCGAGCCCATGAGTTCAGGAGTCTGGAGTAGGTTACTCTTTATGTTATGGCGTTTTACTCTCTCTTCACTGAGCTGCATAGTTTCACACCTATACTAGGAGGTGATGATTTTTTTTTGCCGGAACGTTTTAGAATGGTCTGATGTACGACATTTGATCCCAGGTTAACATATTTATGTCGACTTAGATATACTATATCGTCAACCAGGAGCTGATCATAGACCTCAATCTGAGGGATTCTGGAGCTGTGAGACAAAGGGGATCCACATCCGGAGTTATTATTCCTCCTACTAAAACCCGGATGTTCCATAGGGAGTTTTCATGAGGAGATTAGAGTAGGCAGGATGCATCTTCTAGTAGTCAGGTGGTGTTCTACTAGTGTTGGATGAGCGGGCATATGAGGCCACATTTCCCGATACACCTAGTAGAGTGCCGATATTGGAGAAAGATGGGTTATCTTCAGCAATTATGCCATGTCTTATAACCTGCATCTGGTGACATGGGTTCTTCTATGACTCCATGTTCGGGAGCTGCATCGCCAGCTTCTCACTAGTTTGTGAATTGGAGTTCATCCTGCCGTTCAGGCTGAGGTGGAGGTCTTGGATGCGGTAGTCAATCACCAGCTATTCAGCGACCTATGGGTGGATATACATAGAGAAGTTAGGTAGGGTCATATGCATGTGGAATAGGCCATACTTTTCCTGTGTAGTAGACCCAATAGGAGCAGGATCTCATCCCCTCTACAGTTCGAGGTATGATCCAAGTTTCCTCAGTTTTATCTTCTGATCTTTTATAAATATGGTCTTCCCATGGCTTTATATCTATTGTATTATGGAGATCATTAGGCTCTATATCATTTCATATTCTGATATCTTGTCGCTATACACTCCGTTGGGGATGAGAAAATATAGTGTATGTTTAATGAGTATCTACTTGATGTTGGTGGGTGTCACTTTCTATGGGACCTCTATGTCATAGATATTACATGATATTATTTCATTCTCAGAATGGACTAGTTGGTTTTCCTCTGGGTAGTTGACGATTATTATCACCGTAGAATGAGTTTCATATCACCAGAGGGCAGATCGTTTCTTCAAAAGGGTGGGTGGGATGTTCGGTCGAGCAGAGAAAGCCCAGAACATAATGTGTCCAGAGAAGTTACAATGAAGATTACTCGTTTGTATCTGGATGACATGGGGACTTCACATAAGGAAATTTTTATGGTGGTGGATCGTTTCATAGTTGTATTTCCAGAGGACATTTCTGGTTTTCCTCTTGAGCACGAGGAATACTTCTCGATTGAGCTTGTGCCCGGAGTGGCATCAGTGTCCATTCCTCCTTATAGGATTGTTACACCAGAGTTACAAGTGCTTAAGAAGTTATTGTAGGAGTTACAAGAAAAGGGTTTCATCTGACCGAGTACTTCATCTTGGGGTTCACCAGTCCTATTTGCGAAGAAGGAAAACGAAACCTTCAGGATTTGTGTGGATTATCTTATGTTGAAGTAGTTGTTGGTCAAGAATCTATATCCCTTACCCAGGATTGATGATCTCTTTGATCAACTATGAGGAGCCTAGGTGTTCTAGAAAACTTACATGAGATTTTGTTACCATCAATTGCATGATAGACCATATGATATACCTCTTACAGCCTTCTAGAGAAGGTATGGTATATACGTGTATATGGTTATGCCATTTGGTCTTACGAACGTGCCTATAGTTTTCATGGAACTAATGAACCATGTTTTCAATCCATACTTGTATTACATCATGGTAGTTTTCATGGAAGATATCTTGGTGTACAATCACACATGAAATGACCATGCTAACCATATTAATATCATTTTTAATGCACTGAGGGAGCATCAATTATATGCTAAGCTCTCAAAAAGACACTTTTGGATGGTTTAAGTTCACTTCCGGGGTCATGTTATCTCAGAGGTGGGGTTATCAGTAGACTCTAGAAAGTGAGAGCAGTATTTTCCTAGGAGAAACTGAAGAACATCTTTGAGGTGCAGATATTTATATGTCTGGTTGGATACTACAGAAGTTTTATACAAAACGTTTCATGCATAGCAGCACCGCTAACAGGTCTGACTAAGAAGGGTGAGATGTTCTTATGGTCATATTCTTATCAGCCAGTCTATGAGGAGCTAAAATGGAGGTGGGTTGTAGCACCGATACTAGTGTTTCCAAAGCCATGAAATAGAAATAATATTTACTACGATGCATCAGGTACGGGTTATGAGATGTGCTTATGCAGTGAGATGGAGTAATTGTGTATGGGTCTTTGTAGTTGACACCACATGACAGGAACTACATAACACATGATCTGGAGTTGGCAGCTATTGTTCATTCCATATGTTATTGGATACATTATCTCATGGGAGTGAATTTTTTGGTTTTCAATGAACAAAAAAGTCTCAAGTTCATATTCACACAGAAGGATCTGAATTTGAGACATTGAAGGTGGATTGAGTACCAATAGTCCTTTGACATTGAGCTAGCCTACATGCATAGAAAGGGGAACATAGTGGCTGATGCATTGAGTAGAAGGACTCAGATACAGGTAGTTCAGGAGGCCAGTATAGAGTGGAAGCTTATGAATATTTTATCTATGATGCATTTTGAGGTCCATGAAAAACAGGGGTAGACATTTCTATATTCTTTAGTTGTTACCTCTACACTCCTTGATCGAGTATGGATGATTCAGCTAACATATTCAGAAGGCCTAGTCTTGCGGTAATGTGTGTCTAGAGAGAACCCTATTCCCAGACGGATAATAGGTGGGGATTAGATCTTATGTTTCTAGGGGCACGTATGGGTGCCGGTAGATATACACGAGGAGATGATGCTGGATATTCATTCCTCATTTTGGGCATCTCATCCTGGTTTCACCAAGATGTATCATGATCTACACCATCAGTATTGGTGTCCAGGTATGGAAAAATATGTTCCTAGTTTAATTATGAGGTGATCCACATGTCAGTAGGTGAAGGCAGAGCATCTGCGACCAGCAAGGATTTTATAGTAGTTAACCATTCCCGAGATGAAGTTGAAAGATTTCACAATGGATTATCTGACCAGTTTTCTGAGGTCGCCTCGAGGGAATGATGCAGTATGGGTTTTCATTGATAGGATTATGAAGGTTTCTCACTTCTTGTCTACAATGGAGTCCATCAGTGTTGATAAGCTAGGATTGTTTACATATGATAGATTGTATGTCTATATAGAGTTAAATATTCCATTGTTTCAGATAGGGATGCACATTTTACTTCTCGGGTTTGGCTGGGGCTTTAGAAGTCTTTGGGTACATAGGAACTTTTGAGCATAACATTCCATCCCCAGATAGACGGCTAGTCTAAGCATATGATTCAGGTTCTTGAGGAAATTCTCTGAGATTGCTTTTTTGATTTTGGATTTTCTTAGGAGAAGAATATACATCTTGTGGCGTTTTCCTACAACAATAGATTTCATGAAACAATTCAGATGGAACCTTATGAGGCTTTGTATAGTAGGCCATTCCGATCACCCTTATTTTGGTTGGAGGTAGGAGAGGAATCTTTGCTGGGACCTCATGTTGTTCAGGAGATCATAGAGCATATACAGTTGATTTGGAAGGGGATTTCTACTGTACAGTCTCGAAATATGTCTTATTCTAATCAGTGGAGACGACCTCTAGAGGTCGAGGTCGGGGGGTCAGGTTTTCTTCTGTGTCGCACTGAGGTTGGGACATAAGAGGATCAGTAGGCAGGGTATGCTTTTGCCGAGGTATGTCAGGCCGTTTGTGGAGTTATAGATAGTCCATCCAGTTACCTATCGGTTGATGTTACCTTAGTGGTATCGGGTTACGCATGACATTTTCACGTTTTTTAGCTCTGATGATACTTTTCAGACTCATCTCGTGACTTTCAAACTGAGGAGCTCGTGTTGGATGTGGATGCGTCATTCGATGAGCATCCTGTTTGGATTTTCAATCGTAGTACAAAATGTTCTCTGAGGCCAGTCTGTTACTCTGTTATGGGTGTTATGACAGCATGGGCGGATCCAGGTCAAGACATAGGAGAGAGGCCAATATAAGAGCACGGTGGTTGGAGCTGCATGGGTTTTCTTCTTCTATGTTGTTCTAGGAAAATTCAGAGACAAATTACTTAAGGGGAGAAGTTTGTAAGAACCCGAATCAACTTTTCAGGACTCATTCGTCTGAGACCTCCATACAACCACACATTTATGATGAACTCCTCAGCGAGCGTCCATCCTCCAAATCGGACATCGTCGGATTCATTGGAATCACAACGATCATCGGTGTTCTAAAGTAATTCAAGCCTCAAGGTTCACATATAGATATCTCCCAACACCGAGGTTGGTGGTTTGTTCCTTTTAGTTGAAATATAGTGAGTATAATATGCAATTTTGACCAATAACTTTGAAAGGGGTATTACATGTTTATCATTTTACCCATGTTGATTGCCTTCCATGCTTATATGCTTGTGTATAGTTTAAATGGATTTGAATAGGGTTGACTGCTATGCTTTAAAAGTATTTACCATGAATGTTATGTTTTTCACCATTGGTCTATCTAGAATGTCAGCAACCTTGAATATTTTTCATCCCTAGTGCTGTAGGGTGGAGTGTTTGTATTCTGACATGTTTTATATGTTGTAGACTGATTATCCAAGTAGTTCTTGAGGTTTACCATGGTTGTTGTTGCTATGCTATTCTCGCTGACCTACACATGACTGTGATAACCGGGTGTAGTAGACTATAAGGGGAATTGACCTTGTGAGCATTCTTAGAGAGACATAGAGAAATTTTGACTATAAGGCGAATTGACCGAGTCAGCTTCCTCAGAGAGTCTTTGAACCACTTTGGAATATAAGGGGATTTGACCGAGTGGGCTTCCTTAGGGAGTCTTTGTACCAAATTGGGATATAATGGGAATTTATTGGGTGAACATATATAGAGATCCTTGGATAACATGGGGCTATAATGTGAATTGAATGGGTGAGCTTCCTTAGAGAGTCATTGATTGATTTAGACTATAAGGGGAATTGACCTTGTGAGATTTTTCATGAAGTATTTGAATTAACTTAGACAATAAGGTGAATTTATTTAGAGTGCTTCCTCAGAGAGTCTATATATATTCTTATAACTAAACCAGAGGGAATAGGTTGTGTTCACTCCTTAGAGGGTTATCATGCTTTATTATCTTCTTATTTGATATGTGGAATTGTTTATGGCTGAGTACTTTCTTATTTACTATTTTTGTACTTCTTACTGCCATATATTCACTGACTATTAGGCATATATCTTGGGGTGGTTACCTACTAGGATTTAGTCTCACACTGTATTTGGGCCAGTATTTTAGGCCCAAATATATTATATTGTTACAAGTATAGATAAGGTAAAGCAGCCTTCTACTTCAGGCAGATGATTATTGTGGAGCCAGAGATCATGGGACCAAGATTAGGCTTGTGATGCTGTGGATTTTCTATCAGTTTCTTTTTATCTTTGGTTGAGTACTATTTGTATTCCAACATTGTGATTTGTTTGGATGCTTTGTTATACATATGTATCATACATCAATACATATATTCTCTAGCTATTTATTTCTTCAAGTTTTCCGTTGTTCACTTTTGTATGGATTATTACTGTTTATGCTATTGCTATTTGTTTCTCTTACACCGTGTTACTCTTCCAATTAGGGCATAGTTTCCCTACTATTACGCCCAAGGCCCTCTCTGCTAGTTGGCGGCCTCTGGAATATATGGACATGCTCTTGAGGCCATGTGACTAACCAGGTATGGGGCGCCTCTAGGTGGCTTCTAGAACAAGGATGTTACATAGTGGTTAGGAATGATGGTCTTCCATTTAATATCATGATCCAAGATAATTCCAACATGGTCTAGAGATAATATTTCTAGATCATGTAAGGAATAAATTGCCATAATTTCTAATCTCTCATGTGATATGCTCAGTGTGAGAAACAAGGAATAGAAAATGTTTATCTCCCCACACAAAGTTAGTCAAATTAAATTAAAAGAGAATTTTGAATCATGTGGTGGTTTGGATAAGATATCAGACCTAGTCAACTCTATTAGTTTAATTTTAATGAAAATAATATAGTATATAGTTGTAGAATACCATGAAGTTTTATATCATGTGGATAATATATCATGTATTCAGTTTGATATTATGTGGTAAGGAAGAACTGAACCAATGTAAAAAAAATAAATATTGTGTCTAGACTCATGAATAATGATTTGGATACCACTATATATCTTATAATGTTTTTAATCAATCCACACATAGTTAAATAAAAAACATATATCTTAACATCATGTTTTACAGACATCCACCATGAAGTTCAACATCACAGGGTAAGTACGAAGGATACTCGAAGTGAATAAGAATTATTGAACATTATCTCACTTTCAGGTTTCTTGTGATTAGGGTGAACGTATTGTGTATGTAAAAATAATTTGATATATTTGTAGTGATAATTGAATCATCAGTTAAATTATTCCACCCATTAGCATTAATTTCAGGAGGAGAGTACATCATATTTTCAGTTTGACATCATCCGGTATGAACATATTTTATATTTTAACATCATTCAACAGGGGTGACATTCAATGTATAGAATAATATCATACTTAGATGAATATTTTGTATTGTTTATCATCATGTGGTGAGGACATATCATTCAGTTTAATGTCATGTGACAAGGAAATTGGGAAATATTTGTATTTTAATTTCATTTCTTCTATAATTTTTTCATATAGATTAACATCATGTGGTCATGATTTTTTTTCAGTTTAACTTCTTGAAACCATGATTATGGATTCCTAATGGATGTAATTCAATTTATTTCATATGAAATATCTCAATGATGGGGTCATGATGTGGGCCCTTTAATTTTTTCTAAAAAGTAATTTCCATTGGAATAGACATTATTTATGATGTAAGTCACCTCCAATTTGTGTTCCATATATGGAGGGTTCATTACTAGAATATTTTGGTTTTAAGAGATATTACAGATTCTCCATTATGAAATGACCAATGGGGAACCATTTTATTGAAGGATCATGTGATATGGTTTTTATAGACATTGTGTTTGGGCAGTGTAGACAACCTTTTCTCACCGAGTATTTATAATTCATATAACTTATTTTTTATAGATCCTAATCCAAGAAAATTCCACTTGAATCTATTATTATTGACGAAAACTAGAATTCTATGGTAAAAACTACATTTGTCCCATGAACCAATGAATATGGAGTTTCTTGTGTATCAGTATGCATGGTGATATGATTGGCCCAGAAATCATGGAGGAGCATTTCCAGCCATGACTTTTTATCCTTTCTCACCATCTTAAAATTATATCTGACATGGTAATATTTAATCCCTCTATCTATCAATTTTACACTACATGTTAATTGGATGAATGGTTCAGATTACTATTTTACTCTTGGTATAATTTCATTAAATCAAGAAGAACAGATTTTAGTGATGTTTTCTATCAATATCTCGTAACAAACTCTGAATCTAGTAATGATATTGGACTTTATAATGTTGATGATATTATTAATTCCATATTCCATGAAGGTTATTTTCTCATAACATTCGGAAAATAATTCTAAATCTATTTGGATATACATAAATAGCTTAGTTGTGGCTTGATTACATAGTCCCACAACATCCATTTCCCATATGAAAAATAGAAAATAATATTTAATTATATGAATAAATTATAGGGGGGTTGATAGATAAAGTTTTCATGAATCTAGAATATATGAAATTCACATTAACTCCACATAGTCCTATATAACTAATTACCATTAGTAATTGAGCCTCCTAATCAGATGGGAGAGTCAGATCCTATATTAATGAGTGACACATGATCCTATATGGAATTTTTCAGTTATGATGGGAACCCCAATTTGTATTATGAATTCAAGGTGGATTCCCTAAAATCCATGTTTATAGAGAGAAGTTTTCTAATTTATCTTACCCTAAAGGGTAATGTTCTATAAATGATGATGAATTTTTTTCAATATGGATTATTTTATTGAGAGGGTCATATTTTGGAGATAATTGAATATGTAATCCATACATCTATTGGTGGATATTGATTCATCATGCCCTAGGGTGGCATTGATTTGATTTATTTCTTACATGTATCAAATGATGATAAATTAGACCATAATTTTGTTCTTTATGTGAAATACCACCTTTCGAAATCATGGTTTTCCACAAATATAACTTCCTTGGATAGTGCATTAGAATGATAATTTTGTGATTTAGGGACACGATGTAATGAGGTTTCAAAATCGAAGTCTGAAATCCATCCTTTGATGGAGTTTATTATAGAGTCTAATTCATCATTGATCTACATTATCACTATCTTATAATGCCCATTGATGTTTCGGAATTATATATATAGTTGTAGGGTTAGTTAATAGTTGGAGATGAGGAATTTTTATTCTACTTTATTATTAGTGTAGCCTTCAAATAGTGAGAAAGATTATATAAGAATTACTTTTTCTATAGAAACAATTAAAATCCCTATCAAAACCTGATTTAGCCCTATGTTTTGTAGACACTATCAAATAGGAATACTGGAGGATTTTTCAAATTACATCCCAATGTTTTGGGGGTTTCATGGTTGTATAAAACATCATCGCTTCGATGATTGGTGTCCACTACAGTGTTTTATTGACCAGGATGTGCTTCAGGTATTTCATCTAGATTAATACATTTAACAACTATATATGACATTAAAATGATGCCATGTTGTTTTAGAATAACTTTTCATCGGTCCAAAATACCAGTAATCATAGGGTGTCCATGTATATACTTGTGTAAGACAATTTGAGATACCAAGTTGTCTTCATTATAATGCATGTAAGGTATCCTCTTTTTTACGATATATATTAGCACAAGGTAGTTTTTCATAACATAATATTATTATTTATCAGTTCGTAGAATTATTTATAAAGGGTATTCAAGGTTATTTTCATTTACCACATCATTTTTGTGTGTGAGGAAAGTACCAAGTGATCATTCATTTGTGACGAGATATAAGATGAGTGGATTTCATTCCAATGACATCATCATGAATGGTGGGAGTAGAAATTACTACATGAGTCACTCAATGGATTCTTGTAACTCTTCAACCCATTAATATGTGACTCCATTCTTCATTATCAAGTTGAAGGAAGGATATTTTTCGGCCATGTTAGCAATGAAATTTTTAATGTAACCGAGGTGTCCATGGAGACTCCTCAGTTCCATAAGATTTTATGAGGAGACATTAATAGTATTAAACTAGTAGTTTCTAGGTCAACCTTAATATTTTGTTGGAATACCCCAAATCCAAGAAACGTCCATGATATCACATCATAAGAGAACTATAGTGGGTTCATCATAAAACAGTGATTCTACAACTCGTAGAATATTTATTATAGATATGTGAAGTGATCACAACACTGTCAAGACTTGACTACCAGTTCATTGACATAACATTATTATATTCATCCCAATAATGGATTAAATACATTATTCATGTAACATTGATATGTCTAACCAACATTCAATAATTGAAAGGGAATTAATTAATAGTAAAATATCCACTTGGGTACTCAAATGTGGTGGATTTATTGTCTTTAAAGGATTGTTTTCTCTAATTGTAGCCTGAATTTTCATCCATGAAGGAAAATTCCTCGAAGATAGTTTTTTCATAGATGAATATTTCTACGTGAGGAAATTTTTATTTATCCTTTTAGATGTTTTTATTATGTTCATTGAAATAGATGAAGGCCCAAATATTTCTATTGTGTTTCATTATAGTTATAATATTAGTGAGAAATATTACTTGGTTCACCTTCTATAAAAACCTCTCATTGATTGGGTTTACAAATATGAACATTAATTTTTAAGAATGAGTGGATGATTTCTCTTAGACTCATTCTTGAATCATCAATGTTCATCGCATAAGCCTTGATTGTGTGTAGGTACATCATGGTTTAGTCCATGAATTTCTATATAATTACATGTGAAGAAATATCGATGTTTCATTACAAATGCTATATAAATCACTTTCTTCTCAAGAGTACTATTAATGCATGTAAATGATGTTCAAGGGTTATATTTAGTTCCCATATTTTTTTACATAATCTCAATGATGATGCTGGATACTTCATCTAATGCAGTAAGGGCATTCTTGAGGCCAACCTCAACTTCTTCTTCAACCATCTACTCTATGAAGAAAATTTTAGGCAAGGTAGTTAATATGATGAAATCTCAAAAAATATCATGATTAGAAAGCCCTAAAAAGATACATTTTTATCCCCTACTATAAGAGTCCTTCACGATACAATTTAGATACAATTTTTCTTGCTTACATTATCTTTTTGGGTTGTAGGAGCTCAAAATTTTTTGACACTAAGTCAACTACCTCAACAATGTTTACAGTTAGAACATAGTCATTATTGAGTATAATACATGTATTCTTAGGGGTCATCCCCAAGACATAGGGGGGGTGAAACATGTATATTTTCATCCACCGTGGGTTGTTTTCCATCCCTTTTATAAAAAACATCCTAATAATATCATTATTCAAAGGACTCGAAGGGGTTTATGTCACCATGTAGTATGGATAAAATTCCATCGATCGATTACATTAGACACAGATAAAATATTTAAGGTACTTTTATGTGGATATGAAGAAAATGACTTCTAAATTTGACATTATATGTAGATTATTTTTGGATAAACATGAAATCACAATTATATTTGAGATCCCTAAAAGGATCCTCGTTCTTGATCTTTCTGAGAGTTTTTTATCACCCTTATCATACCCTTGAATTGATACTATTTTGGGAGATAATCCCTCTTGCTATATCCTAAAACAAAAAGCGTCCTTATTAGGATGAGTTTTATCATAGAACCATTTTCAATCAAATCCCTTATAATGTGTACATCGTCATGTCATCTAGAAACATATGGGGGGTTTGATATGTCCTTGGTTGACTTATTCCAAATTCTTATCTATAAATTATATGTAGACATGGAATTATGTGGGAATACTCTCTAACTGATAAAATTGAGCTATATAATCTTAAGTATCAAATGTCTGTGGGCCCTGTAGGGAATCAATGAGTTCCATTAGTTTGTCTTTTGAAAGATGATGTACATATGAGATTTTATGATTGGATAACAAAAGGACCAACAATTTTATAATTTTATTATTTCTTTCAAGATATATCCAAATCCCAATTCGGGGTGGTTTCTTATATTGTGAATCAAGGGCTAAGTCATTTTAGGTGGAATGTTATGTCCCATGAGAATAGGTAAATAGAGAATACCCTACTAATGGAATAGGTCATGCTGGACTTCCCCTCTATTTAGACAGATTAGACAATCACACACCTGCCAGAAGGTCATTTAAGATAACTACGCAAAGGTGACCACTAGAGGTCTACGAGGAATATTCGCGTTTTTTTTGTGATTTCTAGAGTTTTATCCCATGTTTCTTGGATTTTTATATATCATCTATGTAGATATGCCTATGATATTGGGTTTGGGAATGATAGCTACGTCCCCTATATCCTCATCTCTTACACATTCATCCTCTAGTCGTCCAATCAAGTATGTTGAACTCATACTAATACACAAATAAATCACCATAGAAGGGTTCATACATGTTTATTATGATTATTGTGAAAAAAAATTATCTTCACTAGATGAGGGTTCTATTTTTTGGGGAGATTCCTTTGCATAAAATGTTACATAATAGGTTTTTTTTGAGAGTTAGTGTCTTCAAATGAGCCGAATATGACACTTCCCTTATCTATATTCATTTTATTGATGATTATGTGCACCAACTGAAGGTGTATTAGATTTCCCCCACTTAGGTGATGGAATCATTATGGATTTTAAATGTTTTTCTCTTAGGTGGCACATGCTCAGTCAACTATCTTTATAGTCATCCAATTATCAAATTCTTCCCCCACCTAACAAAAAATTCATACAAATCAACATATTCTATTGACCTATTAATGGTTAAAAAAGTCACTTATTATGGGGATTGATCCAACATCACCTATCTAGAATCGACCATGCTTTTCACGGTGACTTTGAAGATTAAAAAATCCTAAATTTTATGATATGGCCTTTTCTAGAAAAGTGAAGTAGTTAATTTTATGAGAAAGGATAACATCAATGGGTTTCCTATGATATGGATTTTTGAGTAGGTTTTTCTACATTATATTAGGAAAATAATAAGTGATTGGTCATTTATGAATGAGTATTTTATTATTCTTCTATTCTTCAAATCCTGAGTAACCATGAACAATTTTTACATCTGGGTTATGGTGGTTTTTTTGTTATTTACACTAGATAGGATGTGGAAGGTTATTCTAGTTATTCCTAGGTCCATGGAATGGATTATGTACTTATATGAGAGTAATAGTGCCATTTTATTACCTTCTAGTAAATTTACCATATAATGATTATATGAGATGATATTTGTCCTTGGTTCATTGAAAAAAATATTTTAGGTCTATTTATGTTTCAAAATATTCATCGAATCTTTGTGGATATTTCATCCATATCAGAGGTGATTGCATCTCATCAAAATAATTTTCTAAAAAAAAATTCAATCAATTTATCTTGAGAAATATGGATGCGTAGTGAGTAGGTTAAGAATTTACCTCTTTCTTTGAATTCATTAAGCATCTCATTTTTATTCTTCTTGTAGTTTTTCATGATTATAACTTTCATTTTCATTTGAATATAGTTGTACCAATAAACTAAATAATGAAGAATATATTTTATTCATACTATGGATCATAATGGAGGCTATTTTACTAAACATATAATATCCCTATTAGAGTGTATAGAAAACATATCGTCTTGGTCTCCTCCTTATGGTCATGAGGTCACATCACTGTCCCACATCAGGATATTAAGTGCATGAAATGTTGTTCTGGATCTCGAACATCATAATTGATAAAGAAGGTTGGATGTAAAAAATTATGTTGTGTATATTGTAATCTACCTATTTGGGATATGTCTTCTTCTCAGGTTGTATAATTGTGTGTCGCCCTTCCATGACTTTCATTATGACACAATGTGACATAATTTAATTGACTAGTTATAGACGTGATACTATCAATGTCAATTCCAATTTATAGGGGTCGGGCAGGTCTTGATGAGGTGGCCCAATTTTCATCTCCATCAAAATATTAGTCCATGATATGATTGAATTTTCTGGTTACCATGGTAGAGGCTATCACTATAATGGATGGATTTTGTGATCATTTTTTACTTCCATGATTTTGTATACTAGTATCCTTGATCTACAACCAACATGATTATTGGATTCCACTCTTGTTGGAGGAAAAATGTTTCTTGATTTGTGGGATGAGGGATATTCATCTTAGTATGAAGGTGATACCCAATGAAAATGGTTCCCCTTAGTACCTCCATGTTATGTTGTCCATTATTTTGAATATCATTCTTATATTTTCCCAATTACTCTTATGAGGGAGTAATTTCAAGTCTCATGGTTGACAAGTGGGAGAAAAATAATTCTATAACTTTATCATTGGATGTATTCTTCCATAAAGGTTGAAACTCGGTATTTAGATGTACCATGTGTGTGTGGCCTCAGTTTGTGAATCCTGATCACCATCCCCTTGATGGATGTATTTTATATTGTGTCCTTAAGAATTTTTATATTCATCCGCTTTATCTATCATTTTTATGGTAAATAAATTAATAAACGTGTATCTAAAAAATACATTTGTCTCATTACTCTCAAAACAATATGGTGATTCTGCACTACTTGCATCAGTGTTATTTTTTGAACCCTATCAATGTTATACCTTCTCGACTAACACTCACTTTGGTGTTTGATTTACATTTCCAAATGGTCATCCCATATCTGTGTACGATAAGTGATTCTGGGGGAGTTTATAGTAATGAATGTTGATGAGTCCTTGAGTATCCAAGGTTTATATTATGATGGGAAGAAATGATGGTATGTTTACCATCAATGTTTACCTCCCAACCTAGAGAAAACTGATTCCTTCCTTGGTGATATTGATGATGAAAATTCCCCCAAACCTATGCGATGGGGATTATTTTGGGATTCCATTGGTACATATAAATCCTATTGATGTAGATTTGATGATTCTAATAAATGATTTGAGTACTCCTAGGATGTGATTGTGATAAAAATTCTCCCCAACCCCATGGGAAATGGTTTATCTAGATATTCCACAAATTTATCCCAAGCCGTCTTAGGTTGTGATGAACCTCATAATAGTGTCCTATATAAAACATTTCCTAGCCCAGTGGAATGGGTCTATTTTTTACCACTCAATAATATTTCATGAATCATCTCATGGATTGATGTTATGATAGTAGGAATTAGTTGTAAATATTCCCCAAGACTGGTGGGTTGGGTTAGCTCTAGGACAACTACTCTAGTAGATTCTATTGTGACCCATTAGTTTTGGTGAAACTATGCATCTGTATAAGAAGAGTAAAATGACATACCATGATTGGATTCATTTTCAACAACATGTTTTTATGAAGACCACACCATAAATTTTCCAGTGTATAATCTATTCCCATTATTTTGGGTGGCACAACTCAAATTTATGTTGGTTGTCCCCTCCCTCCATTCATAATGTCATTAAATCTATATAGATAGGTAAATTCATTTTACTGACAAACATACATGTGAATTACCTAGTTATATAATTTTCCTACAGGCTATGATATTATATAATACTATATCAGAGGGGGTCATCTGTTTTATTGCTGAAATGAAGTGAAACACTCTATACCTTCCAAATCCGTGGATACCAATACCCGATAAGGCTTAAAAATCTATTTTAGATGAGTTTTGGTGCAACAATGTCAATAAGGTTGTTGATTTATGATGAGGATTTATGATTTATTATCATTGGCCCTAGATTTAGTTGTCGGGTCCATTTTAAAACAATATGTTAAAGGTCTAAAGAATACCCTCATTGCAAGGATAAAATAGTTGTATAGCCTTCAATTATAGATAAGTTTCTCACATGTTTTGGTATAGGTATGTCATGTACTCCATCTATAACTCATCTGGGATCTAATATTCAGATGTGGGGGTGGGATATAAAATTTTATGATGTTTTAATAAATATATCTATCTACATATCCTTGTCATCAAACTCTTAATTAGACATACACACATTCACCTTGTCAAACCACACATGTTTCTTCTCGGGGTCACCTATGAACTGTGGTGAAGTTTTATTGAGTTCTTATGTGGAATTATATATATTTCACCTTTTTTCATAACCTCTCTATAAGATGTTGTATGTGTTTAAATAACCTTTTTATGTGGAGTATTTATGGATATGGTATGATTTCATTATCCAAGGGAGATATCACCAAGGGGAAGTTGATCATGGACGATGATAGGAGTAGAGTCCATTTGATCCTCCTCAAAACTACCATGGGGAGTAAATTTTTTTCAATGATTACCATGTAATTTATTTGAAATGTATAAGAACACTTGATGTGTTTCCAATATACATCAAGAAGCATTACAAAGACTGAAATTAATCATGGTAGGGATATGAACCTCATTCTATGATGTTCATGGAATATGTTGACCTACCTCTTGGGGTAGAGTATATATATGAACATGTTCTATGATTTTTAATGGAATATAGATATAACCATTTGGTGATACAGTAATACTATCCCACTAATGAGAATATGTGATAATATTTTAGTGGTCAAATGTATTTTAGGTAGGAATATGAGCCTGCTTATGGGTGTTTTAGAGAATATGTCACCCTTCTTTGGATGAAGAAAGTATATTATCCATGTTATAATATGCATTCCATATCATAGTATAATTACATATTAATGGAATTAGATAAGGTAAGTGATAATCCTCTTGTATAGTCTTAGATGAATGTTGTTTCAATCATTCTTCAGTAGAAGTAAGGATATGAACTTTCTTTCTATGAGCTACAAGATTATTCCAAGAGGCTTCAGTAACAATAATGTGAACCTTCAACGAGGAGTGTTCGACTCTCACATGGAAATCCCTGATTGGAGAAAGGATATAAGCATGATAATGTTTCTTTTTATTATTTCACTATCAATTTTTTATAGGAATATATGACTTTCCCAATGCATGTTTCTCTCTCACATGGTGAGCCCAATTTGGAATAGTAATATTAGCGGAGTTTGATTCCATTTAAGTATGTCGCTATTAATTTTCAGAAGGAATGTCCGCCATTATATAGGAATGTTCCTATCTCACTCTATTCATCCCATTTTGATTGCAAATATGATTCTAGTTTCCTGCCTTATAGTTTACACTAATATTCCAATAAACCTCTTATATCGGAGAACAAATGTGCACTTTCTTTTGAGAAAATGTTTTATTACTCTAGTTATCATGATTGGAATATATATTTTTCCTATATTTATAGCAATAATAATATATTGTGGTATATATCTTCTATTTGTTTTAGAACATAGTGAGACATTAGCAATGTGGGCCATTGAATCTAGAACTTCACATTTGTGATCTGCAATATGTAATGAAAAAAATATTAAATTTTATTTATTATATGAGTAAAATTATTTTATGAATATTCCATCATATTAAGATGATGTAATTAATTCATGGGGAAGGGATATGTGTATCCCCGTGATTTTGGAAGAAATATACAAGTATACTTGATTCGAGTTTGCAAGGATTTGAGCATGCTCACGGGATACCACCTGAATAAGATGAAGGTATTTTTTAGTAGAAGATGGGATACAATACAACTTCAAATTATCCATGGGTTTCCTTTGATATATGAAAATTAATTGGTACTTGTGCATGAGTGTTAGAGATGGAAATGTGTCGGGTGGTTCCCTCATAAGTCAACAAAGGGGTACTAGAATGGTGCTGGTGATGAAATTTGACAGGATCCCTCCTCAACGGGTCCTAAACGAGAATTGATCCATAGTCAACTAATTGATCCAACATTCTCATATCTAGAATATTTTTAATTTCTCACTTTTTTGAAAATATTCATACTTGGTTGGTAGTGGTAATAAGAACTGTAGGATTAATTGTAGCTTTTATTAGATGATATAATATTTTCAGTTTATACATTTGGAGACCCTTACATATAGCCTCAAGATTTTGTATCATACCATATTGATGGTATTTCCAAACCATTTTCTTTTCCCCCTTAATATAAAGATGTTGGGTGGATGAGGTCGTTCTGCAAATCGCAGGGGTTCCAACTATATATGATTTTGCAGATAAGAACTAGTATCATAATTACCCTTTCTAATTCTTGGTTCGACCATTATACTCGTGAAGAATTTTCACATTGAGAATGAAATTATCTCATGATAACCTTATATTAATTGTATTTAACAATAGGAATAATATTTTTTACATAGTAGGTTTTAGAAACAATATATTTATGCATGGTTAACTAAGAATTTATTTATTTGAGTGATTTTAGTCAGTTTTACCATTTTATTCTAATTAAAAATCCATGGGGTGTTTCCAAATGGTGGATTATGGGGGGCAGTGGTTGTCAATTTTTGTACAATCATTCACATCAGATCTATCATTTTCATACTAAATGGAAACTGTAAATGGTTCCCACATCCAATACATAGTACATACCTATATTCCAAAGGCAAGTAGTCCATTGTGGTTTCAAATCCAACAATGATTATGAAGTAACATTTGATCGAGAAGTTGAAAGGTTGGGGCCAGTACACCCTATTGGGGGGAATTTTTTTCTTCTTATAGAATCTCTAAAAGAGTATGGATATGTTTATGAGCCTCTTAAAAATCCCAATATGAGGTAAATTACTCTAACAAAATGATCATGTGATCAATTCCTTCACCTATAATGTGTATTCTACTAATTACACCGTTTTTTTGACGTTATTCATAAATTTAAGGTTATTTCATAGAAAAAGTTAACTAATTATATTCTGAATACTTATAACTATGACCTTTGTAGTTTTCTACCATCCATGGAGGGGATTAATATTTCATGGATTGTATTGAACCTATCTAGAGTATTCTACACATCCACTTTATAATAAGATTCAAAACCCATGTTGATTTTTAAAACTACGTAGTTTAATGTCATGTGGAAGTTATATATATGACGTTACTTATAAAACAAATATTTAGATCAAGCCTCAAAAAATTGTCATACTTATCATGCATTTAGATGGAATTAGAGGAAACATACTTCAGTTATGCCCTCAGGACATACCACATGGTTGATGACCTTGTATATGGGAATTCGTATCGTGCCACAAGTTGGGAGCTTACTACAAAGGCTTTATAGTCTATGGGATAATTATGATGAAAAAAATATGAACATTTCAAACCCTAATTCCACATGATCTATAAACAATATGAGAAACAATGGAGTGTTTATGATTAGTCTCATCACATAAGAATTTATTACTTGATCAATGTGGATGACCTAATGGGGCTTCTAATATAGGTCATTTTCCTTAAAAAATAATCCTACGTATCCATTATATATTTGTAATTAGAGTCATCAGAGTTTGGTTTCATCTCAATCCCTTGATAGATGAGGTGGGGATATGATCTCGTAAGAGAGATTGTGTCATTAAGGATTTGAATTGTTGATACATAGATGTATTTAAACAAAGGTGTAATTTCATTGGATCTAAATACACACAGTGGTGTAATATTTATCATACTTGGATATGAATTAGAGTTCTCATAGATCAATTTAGGATAAATCCAACTATGTCTAATGGAAAAGTTTATCATGTCTCGGGATGTCTGCCTTAAAATTCTTCATTATCTACCTGAAATGTCTTAATTTTATACCCAACATGACCATTGATCCATAGTTGAGATGTATGAAGTTTCTTGATCATGTTAACATTTCATTTGGAATGTGTCTAAATACACCTGCATGGTCCTGTAAACGTTTTTGGAGGGCGTCACAGAAATTAGATGACATGTCTAGAAGATGTCGCATGATCCAGAATGACAGTCTAAAGGGAATCAAATTATCCAGATAACATGTCTGGAGGGGTTTTCAATACATGAATGATATGTATAATGGGATTCATAATACATGGAAGACTTGATTAAAAGACTCCATAAGACTTGGGTGACGTTTCGTGGTTCCACCTCCTATCTTGGGTGACATTTCTGGATGAAGTCGCAAGATCTCTATAGAAATCCTAGAGGACATGGAATGTCTTGGGAGACATGACCTAGTTCCACCACACAAATTTCTTGACCTATAAAAGGGACATCTCGTGATCCAAATGGAATGTATGGTGGTTTTTGTATGATTTTAGTGGCATATGTCGGTATTGTCACACGATCTTAGTAGGTCATGTGATGGGCATAATGATTTGAATTTATTACATTTCATAAGTCTTCCATACCTTTTAAATATTTATATGATATGTTACTTAAGGCTTTTCAATAATTATCTTATTATATGTTTTTTGTGACCTTGTCAAAATTTGGGAACTCATTCAAATAATTTGAAAAACATGACGAAAATTCATCACATGATATATAGATTGATCATCTGAAGAAAATATTCTAATTTTGTGATACATTATGTATTTCCTAATCTTTTATCTATTGTATTTCCTTTTTAATCTCTTTAATTTCCACATCTAGAAGTCTTCTTCAATGATCTCATCTAGTAGATTCCATCATGTGTGATTTTTATTGTGTGGAGTGGGGGGATTTATTGGCCATGTGACCCCAGTTATAAACCACAGTGCATGGATTATATATCACAAATATAATCTAGTGTTGATATAATTTTTTATTATCAATCATTTACCCAAATCATTCCATTGGTTATCTAAGTCACTGCATGATAATGGTGACCGTGAGAATGTTTCTTCAATGCTATGTTTATTGGATAGATTCTGATCAAAGGTACTTCACATCAACAAATTGATAAGTCAAGGAGCCAAAAAAATTAAATGGGGACTTTTCTATGAGTCTTCATTTTATTATAAAACCCTTGGAAAGGATTTCATTTAACCTAAAAATATTTAGGTGTCCTTTGTGAGACTCAGAATGCTAGTCAGAATCCATTTCCATGAAAGCATTGGATTGTGTATGGGTCAGTGTGATACCATGAAATCTTCTCAAAAGGACATTACACGATCAATAAAACTTTTCAAAGGACATTCACATGACCTATTGTGATATGAGGTGTTGAATAGATTCTCCAAATTAAGAACAATTTATCTTCCCTTCACAATAGTATTTCACTTTTTCCTAATTTATTTTTTTCATTATTTTGAAAGGATTGGATATCTCATGATGTCATGAGAGAGTTGTTGGGGAAATCACTCTTGTTTACTGTGAGGTCCTTACTTTGATTATGATGACTTGAAAACATTATCTTTTTTGCCACAGTGGACATGATTTTAGGGGATCCAAAGGGTCATTTGAATCACATAATCACCTCACGTGAATAAAAATGTTAAACTTATTTCTATTTGGATTCCTCCAATAACATAATTTATTTTATAAATGGGTTATTGGTGATTGTAAGGTGTCTATCGATTAATAGGTCGTATCATTAGAGGAAATCATTTTGAAGCCTCTAAATGATCACAAGGGCATGTCATGAAGCCTTCACAAGAAATGAATGGCTTGTAAAAAGGGGATTAACATGATAATAATAAGATCATATTAAGCACATGATCTATTCGCATGGCCTTTAAAATTTCATGTGATATGTATTATTTTACATCCTTCCCTTCCTTTTTATAGATAAAATAATACCCATTCATCAGGTATTTATTTTATTATATATTTCCCATTTCTAATTTGGTTATCATCAATAGCTGCATCATTTACTATGTTGGTATTTCCCTAATTTATGAGGATAAATATACCATGAAGATACTATAAAATCTTTGACATTTGAAAAACGTTATGAATCTATATAATTTTTGGTGGATGATCTATTTGATACACAAATTCTCTAACATGATCTAACTCCTAGAAAGAAGTAATAAACGAGGGAGAAAATTTACTCCCAAAACTAAAACATAACTTCACATGATGAGGATTAACATTTATGAACACATGATCTAAAATATTGATTTTTAAATATCACCTCCTTTGGATGTTATAGGACTTTTGATTATTATTTGATTACTTCATCCCCCCACAAAACACCTTAGACATATATATATTGTGCTCTATACTAGTTATGGTTCACGAATTATTTACTATATATCATTGGTCTAGTATAAAAGATAACGACATAGTCATCCATAAAAAAATGAAATGGTGCAATACAAATTCTGGGTGAAAACTATTTTTGTAACAAAAACTACTAAATTGTAGGTGTATCATTATTGAAACTAAAAAATCAATTACACTTACATGAACATGTATTAATGTGTTTTAATTTTATGTATTGTTTTACCATCTATTGATGTAAAAAATGTTGTTTTATGGAACAACTGAGATCCAAAATCATTCTTGAGACCTCTCCACACCCTCGAGGTAAAATAAGTATACTGATCAGATATGATCATCCTCAGGACTCTATGGAGACTCATAACCACCTATGAATAATTCCTTGAAAAAATAAATTTTAATATAATCTCATTTATCACAATATAGTGGGAAGATCAAGTCAAATGGTACACTATCACATATATAGAATCATATTCTTCATGATATCAAGGTAAATTATGAAAAAAATCCATTTAAATTTTGTTCCCATTATAATAAGGGACATTTATCATCTATATTAAACCCTTTGGAATATAGTGTTCATACTCTACGTTACAGTATGATATACATTAGAGAAAAACTCTAAAACTAGAATCATTAACACATTCCAGCAGAAATAACCTCTCTGATCATGGTAAATCATATTCATTCCATTGTGTAATATAAGTTTTAATATAAAGAACATATATAGAACCACCTATCACACCACTAAATGAATTAAAATACTCTAACGGAGCAACACCCAATGTTATTCATCATCATACAAACAACTAGGAGAATTACTACAGGAAAATAGGTCTCTCAGGACCTCTACCTTATAATCACCCAATTGGAAATTTTACTCCTATTACTCAAAATATGAATAAACCATCATCTGAAAAAGATATCCTCTACCATAAACCTATCCCATTTCATGATTAAAAATAGAGAGATCTTTCATCACTTTCCCAGAATATTTATATTACTGCAGTGCATCACAAAATGACTACCATATTTTTTAATCAGCTACAACACTACACATTCCCATGTTATAGGAAATATATAATCCATAACATGAAATATTTTAATCCACCATCATTTTTTTATGTTTCGGTCATGCTGGGAGAAAACAACATCAACCTATTATGGTCATTGAAAACCATGAAATATATTTCTTGATGAAATATTGTTTTCACAACATCAATGAAGAAATAGACCCTACAAAATCAAGATATTGCATCATGTAGTTATGATAATGTTTCACAACATCAAAAACCCAAAATAAATAAATTCCATATACAACATCAAGAACATCTCAATACATGAAATGAATATCATCATTAATCATAAAATTGGACTCCTACTTTGGGAAAATGAATATATAGAGATCTAAATAGCATTCCTTTCATATAATCAGACGTTTCCCAACAAGTGTCATTCCAAATCAATTCAGGATCCTTCAATGTTATATATATTGGAGGAATCACACTTAATTTTAATTCAGGTATGAAACAGAAAAAAATATTATTTATGGATAAGGAAACACTACATCAATACAATAGTATTGAGGTTTTACCAAGAAACAACTACCTTGATAATTCAAGGATATTTAGATAGACCACACTCGAAAATGAAATACCCAATTAAATAAATAATATAATACCATATATTACAACTGAATAGATTCTTGAATAACTACTGACAATGCAGAACTCTAAAAATATCCCATATATGATCTGTGTACTCCTCCTTAGTAATGAAATATTTAACGATCTATATGATGAAAACTACCAAGAAATAGTCTAGAAACACATCAAACGTTGTTCTTATTAGTAACATGAAAATAGATAGTGCTTTTTCTCACACATAATTATTATAATGAACTTATTATTCATATAATGACACCAGAAGGTCTACCTTGTTGGATCATCATCCTCCACCCACATCATATGATATACAGTTCATAGATCGATATATTAGAGGGAACTAGATTATTATATATGATCGAATAAATAATAATCATTTGTAAAGGTCTAGTTATTATTCTTTTTCTCTAAATTCAATAAATGATAATAAATGCATTGATATAGAATTTCATCAGCCTTCATTGAGAACAAAATCGGTGAACCCCATTGTTTCATGACCAGCTAATGAAAACCTCACTATAATAGATTATTGATCTATATCCATGGTTTAAAAAATCTAAATTCAACATCAAATAACATGAAATAAAAATTTTATATGTTTTTATATTTATCTCTATCTATAACTCAATCTAACATCTAGGGGTTG
Organism: Viscum album; assembly: GCA_963277665.1. Taxonomy (NCBI): domain Eukaryota; kingdom Viridiplantae; phylum Streptophyta; class Magnoliopsida; order Santalales; family Viscaceae; genus Viscum; species Viscum album. The sequence goes on along the minus strand of OY728166.1, from coordinate 374,595,804 downwards.
TTATTGTATCCTCCTTAAGAAATAAATCAGGATAATTTTTTACATCATAGAGAAACATTATCTGCTAACCCATTGATGAACATAGAACAAAGTCATCCATCAAATAAAATAAGGCCAAAACACACCCCAACCCACCTTATGGCCTCTATCTCTAACAAAAATGGAGGACTCTCTGTCAACATAGTAGAACACGATCTTAATATTTAAGAAACCCATAGTATACTGTACCAAATACATCTATTCTATGGAAAATATTATGTTTTATGGATATATCCACTAGAATTGGAAGTCTCAACAACAGTGGTACTGCACCATCACTATCTCAAATTCTGTATATAATTCATATAGATAATCTTATCCTTAAACAAGATTATTCAACACTAAGAGTAATAGAACCCAATCCTTCTAAATTACCATATCATGGACTGGGGTAGGTTGTATAAAGGAGTGATAAGCTCTTCTTTCAAACATAATATGAAACAAATTGGATAGAAAACAAAGGATACCTCAAACAATGTTTTACATAATTGGAAGTAGAAATTTCAAAGAATAAAACGGGCTTTGAACTATTCCATAACTACTTGGACACTAATGATGAATACCTACATGTTCTACCATTTCGTGGTGAGGATTATGAGAATGATGTAGATATCCTCTACCTACCATATATTCCCTATAATGATTGAAATTTTGAATCTCTACTTATAAAACCCACAATTTCCCTACAAAGACATCACATCATATTAAATGAATATTCATCACATAATTTAAGAATTCATTCTATAATATTGTATATATAGTGCCTTTGGGAAAATAGATTCATAATGAATGGGATAATAAGTGAAATGTATCATCTCCCACTATGATACTCATAACTAGAACCCTTCTTATACATATCTTATTTGATATATTTCGTTATTAACATGGGAAAGTGAAAACAAATTTGGTGATCTCATATTCTTATTAACTTTAAACAAGAGATATATCAACATAACATGAGCATAAGTATATTTGATCATGGTAGTGACATTTAAATACCATATCCTTCCTATCATATATCATAAACATTTTTCATGGAATACATATAGGTAGTTCGCAAGACATGAATAAATAAGTTAATTAAAGAACAAAATCCATTATAGAATAATATTTTAATAAGACATAGATTAATAGAATACACATGGGCATAGAAATTCATATATTTATTATATTTTGGGACCACTATATCATTTTCATTTAATTTTGTATCAATATGTGAATTTATAATTGTGAAAATTGTTTGTGGTGATATTTAAATGTTTAATAAAATTTTTACGGACTTTTCACTCTGCTTAATAAAACATTTAAGACGTTTTCAAGACCATAAAAACAATAATTTTCATAAAGACATGAAAATGAATGTGTAATGAAAACTTTTATTTTAGTGTTTCATGAGGATATTATATACGAAGTTATATATAAATATAATGGTGAACATAAAACAATAAGGGAAAACTACAAACCTTCCTAGATAATCTTTTCTAAGGGATCTTATGTCACCATGGTCAGTCATTCCAAACAGAACCATCCCAAGAAAGCAATACTGTGATGGTTTATAAATGGTGGTTCATGTGTAAGAACATCATATCATACCCAAAGGCACATTTATGGGACTATGTATAAGGCCTTGAGGAGGCTGTACATTCTAAATAACCAAAGGATGTGTGGTGGTCTGTGAAGGTGTACGAGTGCTAATACAGCATCACCAGCTAAAGCTACTATGACTGTAGTCTCCCAGGATTCTCATACATGGAAATTACAAAATTTTTTGATGAATATTATTTATATTAAAAAAAACAAACCCATATACCATATTTTTTTAGTGCCTTTGGAAAAATTGAATTACAAATACTGGTCCATAAGTGAATTACATTATAACCCACTATGTTCTATATGACAATAATCCTCATTTAAAAAATGATACATAATAAATATATTCATAACCTAGGGAAGGGAAATACAAGAAAGGGTGAGATAAAAAGATCAGTAAGGGTAATAAAATAAGATATGTATGAATTATCATGAGCATCAGGGTAACATAACATGAGCATAACATCGGAAGATCATACACAACACATCAAAGATCATAATTTTGAGTCATGAAATATAAATTGGATGTTATAAGACATGAATCATAAAGAATCAAAACTAATAATCGATGTGGACATAAAATATGAATAATACATGAATTTATGTTATACACATAAAATATAAAATTATTTCATAGTATCCTAGTAATGCTTCAAATGTTATCTTAGTGGAGCGGTTTCACTCTCAAAACCACATAGTGGTAAAGGTTCCCTCTTAATATCATCTTAGAGGACAAAGCGCTTTACTTAATATGGATCTATTCCCATTCCATCCCTATATATCTCAGGAGATGTAATTCTTTTCAAGACACATTAGAGGGATATATGGGTCCCACCAATCTCATAGTGTAATCATACATTTTTTCCCATAAGATCATAAACATTCTTCATATCATAACCCATGAAATGAATTGGGTATCATAACAATTTAATTGTATATTAGCTTGTCGAAAATAGAATGGTTTCATAATAAATTTTTCTATATCATACCCTATGAAAGGAATTATTTTTCAGAATAATATAACCCATAGAAGGGAAACCGGTTTCAGAAGCAGAAAACTTATTAAATAGAAATGAGTTTCATAAGCATATATCCAATGGAATAGAAACATGTTTCATAATAATCATGAAATAAATATATAAACCATTCAATGAAAAATTTGTATGGTATATATTCATCATATCCCCAGTAAGTCATGAGTGACACCGTTGGATGTATCTTCTTGTAAAATAATTTTTTTAGATAATTTAAAACATTTAGTATAAAAAATATCCTATCCATTTTGGAAAACACTTTTAATAACCTCATAATAAAGTTGAAAATTATTTTCATTGAGCAAACAATAAAAAATTTATATAATATTTTGAAAAGAAATTTAATTAAAAAAATGTTTAATTTCAAAGTATGCTTTATGGAAATGATGTTCAAGATAGCAGGTATATTTTTTTTCATGTTGAACATTCTATTTTCACTATAAAACATATAGAAATGTTCCATGGTAGGAATAAAATAATATATTTATTTGAAAAATATTTTAAAAGGAAAAATATGTAAAAATTTTATTCAATAAATAATTTCTAAAAGGTAAAAAACTTTTCAAAATATTTTTAGAAAACATGGTATTGAAAGAAAACATATTTATAACTAAATGGTGAAATAATGTCATATTTTCTAAAAAAATAATTAATTATCATAAGTTAAAAATAGTGTTAAACTAGTACCACTAAATTAATATATCATGAATAAACATATTTGAATTTAATTCTTGATAAATATTTAGATATTGTATCAAAGGAAACATATTCATAAATAATCCAATAAATGATGAGACTGTATCATTAAAATGATTTAACTTTGATAAAATTGAATCATAATCCTCAATAAAAAATAACATCTAATGAAGCTAAAAATATAAATAAAATAAAAATATTAATTATATAATATGTCAAAGGGATATTATATACACCTCATGAAATTTTATAGTTTCATAACAAAACATCAATCTCATAGAAGGAAAATTGAGATAATATTCCCTTACCGCTTGGGTAACGTTTTATTCATAAACCCATTGAAAGATAAATCCTATAATTGATATATAAATAAAAATTATTCTGAATATAAGAAAAAAAATATATCCATGTTTTTTATATTTAACAAAATTCAATAACTATGTGGAAATTATTACTTGTGTCTAATGAAAAATAAATGTGAGACTAAAATCCCTTACATTATGTCTTGACTTCTGTTGTGCACATTTGAACCTCCTATATAATAAATATAAGTTTTTATACATATATAATAGAAATATACTAATTTATATAAAACTATAAATTATTTTATTATGACCGTTTATTTCATGTTTATTATCAATTCCTTGATAAAGGTATGTTATGTGTAATAACTGCTTTGTTTTTCATTTATGTATTTCTTAGTTATATTTTTTTGTCCTATTAATTTAATAATTGTTTAATGATATCCATATTTATAAAAATTATATAAATATCATATATATTAATTATCTATGAATTTATAATAATCTATAAATAGTTTAAATAGGAATTTAAATACACTAATTATAGAGATTGTTGGTCATACATACGCATGAAAGTTGACTCTATTTTCGTGTAGGATTGAGAGAATGAATAGTACATGAGATATAATCATTATAAAATTATTTTTATTTAATATTTAAAAATTATTGTCATTAAATATATCATTAATACATTTCATCTAATTTTTTAACACATCACATCGCTTCATGAGATGGTAGTCCTCCGTACACACAAATGACGTTATTATACTCCCATAAAATAGATAGTATGAAATTATTTGTGATAAAAAAACTACATAATCATAATAAAATTATAAAAATAAATAAAATAATACGTAAATAGTATTTTTATAATTATTCCCAACCATTATAGGTGTAAATGGGTAAAATAAATCACATCGGTTTAGGATGTGTTTTTCTGTCACTCACACGAACGATGATTTCATAAACAATTTGATGGAAGTGTGTGTGTTTGTATGTTGTAACCATAATAAAAAAAATATATAAGTATATTTATGATTATATTTTTGTTATATAATAATCATATAATATTAATTAAATGTTTTTTAAAACTATATTAAATGAAAGCATTCATTGATGAAAATTACTTCTTATTCAGGTATCTCATTTTGGATTGCACCAAAAGAAACCATTGGTTGTTTTTTTCAAAAGGCCAGGATTATTTGATTAATTTAGTTAATTAATGAAGGTATTTGGATATTTATTTACCAATAAAAAAGGATTTATAGGTGTGAATAAATGGTAATAGGGGTTTCCTTTTCTGACGGAGGTGAGTGGTAAAACTTTTAAATTTGGGAAAGAGATAACTCCACAAATGTTTTAGCCATGTAAATTTTATCTATTAATGGATCCATGAATATAAATAAAGAGATAATGCCAATATATAACCCTAAAATTGGTTTTTACATTTTTATATCTCATTTTACCACTGATGTATAATGTTTTTCCTTTAGTAAACTAGTATTTTTCTTAATCAAAATTATTAATATTAAATATTTTGACTAATTAAATTTGAAAAAATTATGTTCTATTTGTTATAAATTAATTATTATGATGAGTCCAATTAATAAATAATTTTTTTTTAAAATTGAATTCATAGAGTGAAAGAAATTAATTTAAAATTGAACTCCTAGACGGGAGAAAACAATGAATTTTTTAAAGACAAAAAGTCTGTATAATCAGTTTCAATGTAAAATTAATTTCAATGACATACATTGGATAAATGTATTTATATATGAAAAACTTATACATTAAAAAAAATTAAATTATAATTTAACTATATATAAAAATCATACAAAAAGGTAGTTTTCAATTGAAATTATGTATTTTCACTATTCATCCAAAAAAAGAAATATTTTAGAAAAAATTTGTAAAAATTAACATTAAGATAGTTTTGACACTATGAATTCAAAAAATATTTTTTTTTAATCATATAAAATTTCTAAAATATTCCAAAAATGTTTTTATTTTTTTTCATAAAAGTGCATAAAAAGTATTTTTTTTAATTAGTATACCTAAAATAAATAAATACATTACCAAAAAAAATTATTTTCTTATAACTACATTTTATTTTTATAATAACATTATAAATATTATTTGAAAATTATTTATTTAAATTCATATTTATTTGTTTAATTTTTAGGTTATAACATATTCCTTTAAAGATGTATTTTAATAATATCACATTGTTTTGTTAAAACTTAGTGTCACATGTAACACAAGCTAAAATATTGTTGCAAATAGTGAAAGATTAATTTTTTTTGTATATAATGAAATATTAAACTTGGTGTAATGTGAAATTAATTCCATAAATGAAATATAATTTATTCAATAAAAATTATTATAAAAACCTAGGGTGTTACATTTAACCCCCCCCCCCCTTAAAAAAATTTAACTCTCAAAACGTGTCACAACAACACAAAAAAATAATTATAATTATACCTCATAATATCATCAAGTTATTAGATAGATTATTCTAAATAGTTTGTTCACTATAATATATTGACAAGGAGAGTGGTCTTGTTTCTTATTACCTTCTCTATATGATTCAAAAAATTTACCAATTGTTCCTCGCAAGAAATACCAGGTTCTATTGGTATGACCAATGAGTCCAATATACATAAAGGGTTGGGTATGTAACTACATAGTATAAATACATGGAACATATTTTGGTAATTATATATGTTTTGGGGAAGCACCAAGATATACACTACCATCTCAATACAATATATAATTTCACAGTGATCGATATATCTGGGGAATTGTTGCAATTTAATCATAAATTATATGGTATTATTTCATAGATATATTCATAGAAACACCTTTTAACAACCAAAAAATTCAATGCCACATTACTGTTTATCCATATATTAGGCATCCTGATAAAAAATTAATAAAATATATTTCTGCAAGCCATACCACCAAAATTATTACTTCAAATATCTCAACATTTTCATACATACTAGATGAATAGATAATACAGAACATTGAGATTCATCTAATAGAACATTCTTCATATATGATATTGAATGAATTAATACATAGTTTTGGAACCTTATCATTCCATCTTGGTCAGGGTTTAACTTACAAACATATCTAAATTTCTTTTGTATATCTACATCATTCTTATGTTCCTATTTAATCTTCACATGGATAAATTAGTGAACATTAAATTGAGAAAGATAATATATTACCACTTCTATTAGGATTTCTATAACCATACTTTGATAATCCAAAAAAATCAATATCTTTTATCCTCATCAGGGATAATCTATCATGTTAAATTAGACTGAAGGCATTATCCACCTTGTTCATATTCCCATGGTGTTAATATTTTCCTAAATCTTTGTCATTAAAACTATCTAACGATATATTTTGTGCATGTTAAAATCCATATGTGTTAATATATACAATTAACCATTGTGATAAGTATATATATAATAATTTTATCCATATAGATAATACCTCCATATAATTAATCCAAAAATTATTATAGCTAACTCTAAATCATGAGTTGTGTAATTTTTATCATCAATATTCAATTATTGGGAGATATAATCTATAAATGTAATTCTATATGATAAAACATTCCAATACCTTTTTAGATTCATAAATATAGATTAAAAATCATTCTCCACTACATAGTAATTTAATAACAATCACACTTACTAATATTCTCAATAGTTCTTTGAAATTTTCCTTACATTCATCTATCCAAATGATATTTTCTCTCGTCCTAGTTAAATTGGTCATAATATTAGATTGTCACAAGCAATTTTCCAATAATCATTTATAATATCACTCTAAAACATGAAAACTATGGATATAGTCATCATGGTTGTTCTGGGCCAACATTCAATATCCTATGTCATTAATGGATCTAATGATATACCCACTCTTAATATTATATAACCCAAAAAAACATTTTCCATTAAAAATTCACACTTTCTAAATTTTTCATATAGTTTGTCCATCCTTATGTATTATATTGAAATTATTATGTGATCATCATGATGTTACTTACACTTTTGAGAGATAAGAATAAAATATCTAAAGAATACCATAAAACAATCAAGGTAATCACTAATGAATATATTTATTAAATCCATAAAAATTGATAGGGATTTAGTAATTACAAATGGAATCACTATGTATTCATAATCTCAATTACTTGTATGGTTTGTTTTCATTGGTGTATCATCTTCTAAACCCTAAATTTATGATATTTAGAACGAAATTCAGTCATAAAAATATATTGAACTCCACACAGCTGATAATATAGGTCATCAATATGGGGAAGATGATACTTGTTCATGATCATGATCATCATCAACTCCCAATAACATATTTAGAGTCACATAGAACCATATTTATTTTTTCCCAACCGAAAATGTGCTCCCCCAGATGACAGATTTAAATGAATGAATCCATTTTAAAGGATTTATTGGGGTATATTCTTAAATTCAATAAAAAAATGTCTATTATATAGGGATTCCATACAATTTTTGTGGATACATTTTATAGTTATATTTCTAACTCTACTACATGATTTTGTGGAAGACAATGAAATTATTTTGGAATTATATCAATAAATTACTAATAATAGGAATATTATTTATATCATGATTCTCCCCAACCATTTGAGATAATAACCCCATTTTAATGTGAATTAATACTCAAACATTGGATGTGATATAAATCGGAACCTCGTACTTATTGTCACATATATAGATGATCAAAATATTGTTGGGATTATCTAATATTTCATACCTTCCTCGACAACTGATGTTGGATTTTTTTAGATTATGCCATTACATTCTTAAAATTAGTTTAAATTAAACTGTATGAATAATGATAAGATATTAATGAATAACACTTCCACTAATGTCAACTAAAGATTAATCATAAACATGATATGTGATCATTATATAATTAAGAGTTTGAGCAGATAATTATATATCTAATCACATTGGTGGTATCTATATACCCATATAAAATTATTTATATAAGAATGAACAGTAATATTAAATTTTAAAAAATATATTAATAATCATCATTAACAATAATGTTTTATAATTGGTTAGATTAATTCTCATTCACCTTACACTTGATATAATAATGTGGGGTGATTTATTCTGTGAAACATTCTATCTATTTCCAATACTAGCTAACTTTTTCCCACCACACCACCAGTAAAAATATTTATGACCATCCTTTTGAAACTTAAAACATTTTCTAGTTCCAATAATACAATGTTATCTATTAATCATTCCACAAAAATATCATAATGGAAATATCATCGAGTTTTTTCAATGGTTCTTAGATTTGAATTTTTATTTAATGTTTCTCTTCTCCTCAAACACATGAGATTGATGTGTAACTAGAACCTCTATTTCTTCCTTAATAGAACATACAAAAAATTTATTCATATATACTGAATTCTATTATGGATAATTAAATTGGATGAATTGTCCTTAATCTATATAATAATCGATCATCATTACATTCAGGATGGATGATAAATATATATGTGTAAATAGAAAGTATTGTAAAACTTTTTTCATTTGTACCAATAAATTTGTCATCACTTTTCATTAACTTGATAAACTCATTCTCCAGTTCGATAAGAATAATATGAGAAATATACTAATAGACTAATTATTTATTCTAATCATCAAAATCTATGGATTCGATTTCATCTTTCTACCTTGTATTATTTATTAAAGTCCACCATTGGTCTGCTTTACCTTTTAAACAATAAACTGCAAAATTGAACATTTCCTATTCTGAAACATTGGATAATGGACATTATTTTTATAATGGTACTGATCCATTATTCCAAAAAATTGGATTAAAAGGACCACTAGAAAAAGTTGTAAGATTCCTCATAAAGGTCTCAAAAAAATTTGTTCCTACATTTTCTCATTTGGAAGTCCAACATGATTCATATCTTGGGAAAGCTATCAGATCATAAAAATGAATTTTTGTGTTACATATCCCATAAAATTTGAATTATCATAAGTATAATCATCTAATTTACTATTCAACTCATCATTAATAAATCTCTATTGGGTTCCATATATTAACTACATCCAACATGCATATTTTATGAAACAATTACCATAGAAAGGAACCTCATAATCATAAAAATCACTTATAGGATGTCCAAATTATGAAACCTTATTTATTATATAAAAACATTGGTTTATCCTTGGTAATTAATATTCATCATATATTGAAATACATCATCATGGTTCATAATGAGTTGGGTAATTGACAATGTGTATCCCCCTATAGTACCAAAACAAGTGTAAAATAACGTATGATTTCATGTGCCAATTCCTCATCGAGTTTATCTCAATATGGTGTGTTGAGTTTTTCATGCCCAATTATATCTTTGATAGATACACATACACATTTATTATACAGAAATATATTTATTTATTGGAAACCAATATCTCTATCCATTACAATAAATCCTGTACATTTTCATATACGTTGACATTTACCATTAGACATGTCCATAGGGATCCCACTAATGTTTTATAATCATAGCATCCAATGCTCAACTAAACCACTGATCTGATATGAACTATATAGATCTAGTCATATCATAAATATAAATAAAATATTTTTAAGTGGAATAAACATTACATTACAAAAACTCAATCCCAAATACCATATTAGTTTAGTTTTTTCGAACACAAAAAAAATTAACTCTGGTCTATAAGTGAACTTAATTATCTTCAACATGGTTCCCCATAACTACTTCCATTATTAGAAACATAATACATTTTATATATCTTCATAAACTAGGGAATCAAATCATACGAATAGGTGACCTCATATGGTCAGTAAGGTTAAACAAAGGATATATATAAGAATAATCATGGGTACAAGGGTATGAGAACATGAGCATAACATTATAAGGTCAAACACATCATATAAAATATCATAATTTTAAGTCATGAAATTAACATTTATTGTCATAAGAAAAGAATAATAATGGAATCAAAGAGAATAATAAATGTGATCATAACATTGGAATAAGATACAATTTTCTTATACACATAAATATATAAAATAACATTGATAGTTTTCATGGATAACTAATTGGGATCTTTTACTGGAATGGGTTTACTCCCTAAATCATCATATAAGTCACGGTTCACTCTCAAAAACATCTTAGCAGAAAAATTATTTTACTGAAAAGGGTACACACCCAATTCATTGGTTGTCTTCTCATGAGACATACTACTTTTCTCAATTCATGGTAGGGATATATAAGTCCCTACCATATCATAATGAAATCATACATATGTGTTCCACCAGATCATAAACTTTCATTTTATCAAACCCATGAAATGAAATGGGTATCATAATCATTTCATTATATCTTGACCAGTGGAAAGGTGATAGGATTCATAATCATTTCTTCATAGCATAAACTGTAAAAAGTATTTTGGATTCTTAATCATATAAAATATTTCTTGAGTAACATATTACTTCCACATTAAAAAATGATTTTTTAAAACAAAATAATGTTTTGAAATCATTTTTATCAGAATACAACATTAAAAAAACTACTTCCTAAATATTATGAAAAAAATTATATAAAGATATAATTTTTTAAATGAATATTAATCTTCAATTAAAATACATTCTTGATGGTTAAAAAATATATACATTTCAAAAATTGGTTTAACACTATAAATGTTCAGAAATATTCAGTGATCAAAAAATGATAAGAATGTTAATTTTAAAAAATATTAAAAGGAAAAAATGAGTAAAAATTTCAATACTCAATAATTTTAAAATGGTTTTTAAAACATTTGAGAATATTTTTATAAAACATTGTTTTCAAATAAAACTTATTTTCAACTATATATATAAATCAAGTCAAAATATTTTGAAAATTATTATTAATTATATTAAGTAAATATATTAGGAAATGATACCATTATATAAATATATCATCAGTTAACATTTTGGGAAAAATTTCAAGATAATTTTTGTGATATTTCATCAATGGAACAGTAATCATAAACAATTCTAAAAATTTAAGAGATTATAGAAATAAACTATTACCACTTTTGTAACATTGTATCATAATACCCAAAAAATAATAAAATAACTTGTGTGTTAGTATATCATTAAGATAAATAGATTAATGATATCAAATTTTAATTGGGATATATATACACCTCATAATATATTTTAGGTTCATAAAATAACATGTTTCTCAAAGAATGAATATTGAGGAAAAATTCCCTCACCAAATTAGTATCATTTTAACCATAAACCACTAAAAGATATATCAAAAAATGGTTTTTAAAATAAAAATAATTCTCAAAATAATAATCATAAAATAAAACCACAGTAATTATACACACCGTATAAATGGAAAAGGTGTTGAACTTGGCCTGTGTCTCACATAAAATAAATGTGAGACAAAAATCCAATACCTTAATTCATTATATCTTTTGTACTCGTTAATTAATATAGTATAATATATATAAGTTTATTATATATCCATTAAAGATCAATATTCATTTATGTAACACTATACATGATTCTATTATGACATTTTAATACTTTTTTATTAACAATTCCATGTTAATTTTATATTTTGGATAAAAGATAGTTTGTTTTTTACATATGTTTTCATTTTTCATATTTCTTGTCCTTCTATTTTAATCACAATTTTATCATATTTAGAATGATATATTGGATATAATTATCTTATATAATCATTTTATATCTATTTATAATAAACTATAAATGATATAAATATAAAATGAAATTCACCATTCATGGAGATGGTTGGCCATACATACACTTAAACGATGTTTCAATTTTCATGACAAATTGAATGAGAAGAAAATATATGAGATATTATTAGTAAAGTATCATTTATTATTTATTATATATATATATTACCTATTTTTATTACGCCTGACCATAATACATTAAATTTAAATTGTGAGCGAATTACACCGCTTCAAGTGGTAGTAGTTAATCGTGCACAAGATGGTCGTGATCATAGTCCCCAAAAACTAAATGTATGAAAGTATGTGTGATATTGAAATTAAATAGAAATAGTAACATTATTAAAAACATAATTAAAAAATATAAATATTTTTTTATATCCTTATTACAATCCTTGATATGTGTTAATGGAAAAAAGAAATGACATTAGTTCACGGGGTAGTAGTCCACCATACACACAATTGATGATTATGTAACCCATTTTATTGAAGTGTATGTAGATTTAGGTCACACCAATATAATAAAAAATTTATTTATATTCAATATACATAAGATATTATATAATAATAATATAAAAATTATCAATGTTGTTTGAGGAAGAAATAAACTAACAACATTTTGTTCATAAACATTACCTCTATATTGCGTACCTCCTTAATTATGTACCAATGAAATCCATTGGTTTAATTTATTCTGAATGTAATTCATATTGAATTAATTAATGGAATAAGGTAATATTATTGGAAAATTATTTTTTATGGAAACAACATCAAGATGTGTGACGTTAGGGGGATAATTGATTTCCATTCATAAGGGAGGTGAGTGGAAAAACATGTAAATCTCTAAAAGATGGAATTCCACACACTTAATTCTCATGATATGTGGAAAAATTATTTAAAAAATACCTGTATATTATGTAAAATGTTTATATATTTCCATCAAATTAGTTTTTAATATATTTTATGTCATTTTTCTCCATGTGTCTAATTTTTATACCCTTAGTAAACATGATTTTATCTTAATCTCATTGATTAATTTAAACTATCTTAACTAATATATTTGGGAAAAAATAATTTGGATTTATAAAGATTTGAAACTTATTATGATTAAATATATATAATATATTTATTTAAATTAAATTATTAGAAGTTGATGAAATTAATATAAAAATACTCCTGTAGATGAGATAAAACACTGAATTTTTAATGTGAAAATGTTCAAATGTTCAGAATGTTTTCATAACAAATATCAATGTGAAAATGATTCCACATACCTGAATTGGTCCAATTTATGTATAATATTAGTAATTATTTTTTTAAAATAATTAAAAATGTAATTTAACTATATAAATAAATTATACAAAAAGAATGTATTCAATTAATATTCAGTATTTTCATTATTCATTCAAAAAAGAAATTTTCCAAAAAAAATATTAAACATTCTCCCTAATATAATTCTGAAATTTTTAATTCAAAACTAAAATCTATTTTTCAATATTGAAATAATCAAATTTTCAAAACATAATTTTATTATAGTTTAAAAAATAACATAATAAGCAATTCTTTTGAAAAAATATTATTTTGAAAACATATAAATACATTAAAGAATGTTATTTGTTTTATTATATATATGTTTTCATTATATTAAACTATAAAAAATAATGTTAAAAAATTATTTAATAATCTTGGTATTACTAAGTATAATTCTTAGGTTATATCAGTAATGTTTAAATAAATTTAATAATAATATAAAATTATTTTGTAAAAACTCAATGGAATGTCTAATGTAAGATAAGATAATGTTGTGAGTAACACAAGAATAACACAGTTTTTAGTATAACTCATTATTAACATTATGAAACATGAAACACAAGCCATTGAAAAAAATTTATTTATTCCAGAATAAATGTTTATAAAAACTCTGGTTGTCACGACCAAACCACTTGATTGATAAACCACAGGCCGAATGTATAGATAAATAAACATAGGATGGGGAAACTAGATAACAATTCACATTTCATTTAAAGTTTAGATATAACATATTTCACAATATGCTACTAATCTTAACCATCTTATCACTTGAGTCCATCGCCTTGAACCCCATCCTTTTTCTGAGTGATCCAGTATGGTAGAGTGTTTGATGTAGTGAATTAGATCATTGAACCTCTATTTTAAATGATCAATATATGTTCGTGATGAAGTAATGTTTAGTTTTTCAATCACCATCCACACTTGATATGCTTTTAATGTATGTTATATCTAAATGAACACATTTTTTTCTAAATACAATGTTATTTGTAGGATGACATTCATATTAGTGATGCATTCAATATTCAAGACTATATGTAGTGTGAGATCATGTAAATAACATGAATAAAAAATTTTAATATGCATAACAACATGTAAAACATATTTTACGTATGTTAATTTGGGGAATTTTGAGATTCTCATGAGTTTCAAGAAGTGGTAGATATCACATAAAATGAAGAGGATTGGGAAAAAACTTTTCTCAGAAGTACGTAGATAAAATATACTTATAAGGAACAAATATCCTTGACCAATAGGATTTTTTTCTGATTGAAATTTTGGGAGGATCATATTTATAGAGAAAAATAACACTATGTAATAGTAGTTTTTTAAAGATGAGTTTTTTAATTCCTTTTCCTACAAAAATGAGAAGGATAATTTTATGGGTATATGACTTATTTATAGGACAATCATTATTATTTTCAACAACTTGGTTTTCTAAATAATCCTTGGTCTCTTGATACTCTGACATGTTACTCCATGTATTTGATGAAGAACACTAAGATATCATGATGAAATTTGTATTTATAGTGATTCTTTTATGTGAAGGTAAAAACCATTATTTGAAGGATTGTTTTCTATGGAATCAAAACAATGTAAACATATTCTATGACTTATAATGAATTCATTTCATTATGAAATTGTTCTCAAATCCATATGAGTTAGCATGAAAGAGGACTAATAATAGTTCATTTAAACCATGCAGTTTGTTTCCTTAAATATATGTTTGTTTTATAAATAGAGTAAATTAATACACTTTCATTAAGTATCAATAAGGATGAGTTAGTTTGGTAACTGAAGATTAAAGTGTAATGAGGTATTTTATACACACATACAAACATTAAACCATTTGAATCCGAACAAAATATAATAGAAGAAAAACATAAAAAACATTAAATATATTTAATATATTTTCTATGGTTTATAGTGTGAGAGCCCCCTGAAATAATTCATGAATTATAATAAAAAAAATATTTATAATGATTAATTTATATCTTATAGAAAATATTAAAGACTGTGCGTACTTAATTTTCAAACATCTCAGCAAAGATGATACTTCTGATAGAAGAGATAATTCACAAACATGCCTTTGTCTCACAGAGTAAACATTCCATTACATGCCATCATAATTATGGAGCAAGGAAAACATATATGACTAGTGGTTATTAAATGTACATTAATTGGTACATGATAAAATCATATCTTATTATCATGTTGACAATGATCATATAATCATCTGATAGAGGATGAAGACTTGAACAAAGGTGAGGCGTTCTTGTTGGGGTCATGGGTAGATAAAGTCTTATAGTTGGAGACTGGAGCCTAAGAAGCCTCTTGGTGAAAGATGTCTTAGATGTACATCAATTGGAGAAGAAAATTATTGTATTCACATGTCTGATCATGTAAAACAAATAACTGGGAGAATAACCAGAAACAACAGGGAGTAAGAATTCTACTGAACCTGTTTTAAATTTTGTTTATTTCTCTCTCTTTTATCAATGTTGTACATTATGCGATATTAAAAGTTATTATTTATTGGATAAAGACATTACAAGTCCACGATATTTAATTACAATGAAAAGGATTTTTTTAAATGAATCCACTAATTCCCGCCCTAATTTTGAGCCATCTAGCTTGGGGAACTGAAAGTGGTATTAAAGGGAAGGTTCCCTATAATGATCCAACCGAGAAATAAAGGAGTGACTATGTCTGGAAATGAGTTCCTAACCTCAAATATATATTTATTATAATACTAATAAGAAACTGAAAAAATATCGGAAATGAACCGGAATAATAAGTTCAATGTAACATAAGGTAAACCTCAAATTTGAGATAATATGAATGGTACAACATTCAACTATTATTTCACTCGTCATTTTTCTAATGAATCCTAATCATGTTATTGATGACGATATATCACATAGTTATCATATTTCTAAATTCAATGATCACATGAAAAAATAACACAAATATTATTTAAATTTTATTATTATATATTTCAAGAAACTTCATTATAAAAAATTACATATTTGACAAGAAGCTGGTTTCAAAAAAGAGGAATCAGTTAATAAGGTTTGAATAACCAACACTCCCAGAATACTTATTAAATTAAAAGAATAAATAATATATATTTTAAATGTAATATATGATGAAAATATCAAATTTTAGAACATAAATGTTTATGATAATTATTTATTTGATATTCATTTTTTATAATTCATTCATGCACATGAAATGATGCATAAAGTTTCTATGGTTATCAAATATTTAAAATTAGAAGATGAAGAAAAAATGGTAAAGGATTATGATACCTATTAAAAATAGTCAATAAAAATACATCTAGAATAGGATAATAATTCGAATTACTATTAATAATCCAATATGATATCATATTATGATGATAAGAACTCCCTAAATATGAAGTGTTTAGACGTGGTGGTGAAATTAAAGAATCAACAATCAATACAAAAAGGATATTCCCACATTTCTATAAAATTATAAGTTTCCACATATGTATAATTTTAATATCATTAATCTAATAATAAATTCATATAATTATCTTA
This sequence comes from Viscum album, assembly GCA_963277665.1. Classification (NCBI taxonomy): domain Eukaryota; kingdom Viridiplantae; phylum Streptophyta; class Magnoliopsida; order Santalales; family Viscaceae; genus Viscum; species Viscum album. The sequence goes on along the minus strand of OY728166.1, from coordinate 374,578,465 downwards.
TCATATGGAAGAATACTATAGGGAGAAGATATCCCATAACTGAGAAACTTCCTTTTTTAATGATGTCTTTTTAATTATTAATATAGGTTCTTCATAAGAATTTAAGAAAGTATAGATTGTGAAATAATGTTGATAAAACTTCCAAATCAATATATTATGTGATGATAATAACAAATATATATTACCCAATAAGTTTCTTATATATTTATTTTCCCACCCAGAAGTAAAAAAAATTCAGATTCTTTGACTATAAACAAACAACATCAGTAATGAAGGGAAGATGGATCATAGTCTATTATTAGTGTTTCTAGATATTTTTTCACATGGTATCATAATACATGAATCAATTATTAATTCATGAAAATTAAATAAGGTATAAATTTTAGGGTTTAAAAGTTAAATAAAATATAAAACCTAAACTAGAGAACATAAATCCATAGAAAATTAATCTATCTACATTGAATATATTTAAATTATTTGAATATTTATGTGAGTATTGTAATAAAAATATCCACTATTTATATTAGTGATGGAATGTACCAATCATGATTCAATCATATGTAATTATGGGTATAATACCTCAAAACATGTTATTGTAGGGAAAAAAAGAATGTGATCACTCCTTCATGAAATTTGAATAAAAGAGGAATACTATTAAATAAATTTTCACCAAAAGTGAAAATGTAGTGACTAAAAAATCATTCCATGATGTTAAGATAAAAAGATATGAAGTCCACATTGAATTTTGTGAATTGTTTAATCAAAAGGATCATAAATATTATAAATGTTTGACAAGACTAGCAAGAGATATTACCTATTTTTAGAAAGGGAAAAGGGTATAATTGAAAAAAAGTGACACGTCTTGTAATGATTATGAGAAGAAATAAATGGTCAAGAAATAATTCCTTGTTTTTTTCCAAATTATTCAAAAATTTGATTATAAATTGGGGGTTCTGAATATTATTGTTCATGTAAAAGGAAAAAAGATGTTACATAAACATAGGTGGATATTATTATTCAATAATCATTGGATTAAAATTTTACTAGGATTGGGAGAAAATAATTGCTCTGTTTGAGAAGAATTTAGTATCATGTATGTTTCTAATGATGAATGAAAATTCCCTCCATATACCCTATTATTATATGTGGTTTTATATAATAATGAGGGAAATTAATAATTTTCTTGAGGTTTTCACTTCTTAACCACATGATGATATTGTGCTACATAGAGTATAGTGACCTACATTAAATGTATGAAATGTGGGCATCCCTTAAGAGGGTTAAACCATGATATTGAATATAAAAACATTCATATATATTAATAATTAGAGTTAAATTTATTTTAATCACAATTTCACCACTTAATATTAATTTTATTATATTATCTTCTAAGGGGGTGTTCATTGTTGATTAAAAATAAAATAAGGGGGATGTATATTATTCACTCGAACATTGTGATGTGTTTGTATGATTATGTGAATTAATTAATATTTTATTGATAAAGTTATTATTTATAACCCCTTATATAATAATTGATACATTATGAGCATGATTTTATAGACATTGCATTTTTTTGATATATTATACATCTGTAGTTGTATCTCCCTAGTTTTATACCCTTAGTTAGTCAATGTACACAAATAGTTGATTAAATAAAGGCTCTTTTCTAGAATAAAAATTGGAGATCATTCCTCTCTATGAAGAGATAATAGAATTTCCATATATACTATATGATTATTATTTTATTAGAAAAATATATGAGAAAAAATCCACCACTTACCCTTTGATTTTTTTTGTCAAAAGGGAGAGAAGGATTTCAACAAACATATTGACATTTGAATATGTGGAAAAATATTGAAAAAATACAATTGGGTATATTGTTGTGCCTAGTGTTTCATTTTTTGTCAATGATGAATCAATTTGTGTTTGGATAATTGGGAAAATTATTTCTTCTTCTCTTAAAATTTAATGAAATGTGCTATAATGTTTTCATTATTATTACATTAATATTAAGGATAATTTTAAGACCATGAAAATATATGCTTTGATAAAAAATATGAAGTGGAATTATAGATGAATAATTTTATTTGAGGTTTTCTTTAAGATATTCAATACACATATATCGAAAAAGGGTTTGACACACTAACCATTCTAGGAAAACTAAACCAACAACACTTATGGGACCATAGAAACCACACCATAGAGAACTAGCTGAAGCCAGTATATGGAAATAATGTTTATGAGAGGTGGGTCATGTGTAAACCCACCATATCATGCATAGTTTAATAAACATGTTCCTATGTATGAGGCCTATATAAGGTTTTCTATACTAGTGGGTTTAATCTTGTTTGGTGATGTGTGAAGGTTTACAGTTTCTTATACCCCATTGCTAGATCACAAAATTGTAGAAATTTTTTATTAAAAAACCACAACGATGATGTATGAAAAAATAGATGTGGGATCTAGAGACATGGTATCTATTCAATAGTCATTTAATCTTTAGATATAACATAGGATGCATGATGATTCTGATATTGACCTTATGATTTATTGAGTCCATCGTCTTTAACCTCATCCTTCATCAATGGGATATAGTATGCCAGAGTATTCAATGAAAAACCTTACATCATCAAATCATATCCATCCATTATCGATTGATGGCCACGCTAGAGAGACAATGAATCAAAGAATCATCTGGAATCCATTTTATTCTTCTTATGAATGATATACATACCATACATGTGATAACTTGAAGAAAACACATGTTCTAAACATAAATGTTAGTTACCGCTATTAATTTAGATATTTTATTCCTTTAATCTTCATAATAGTAAGAATCATGTGTTCATTTTTTAAATTTGAATAAAAAAACAAAATCATGTATTAATAAGTGACATAATATTTAGAGTATGTTTATTTAAGGAATTATGAAATTCTAGGACATTTGAATAAGTCCCATATATAGACTAAAATGTAAAGGATTAGAATAAAAAATTTCTTATACCTATGGTTTTTAGTTCTTCGTATAAATACCAAAGATCCTAAATTAATAATATGTATTGTTGATCATCATTTTGATAAGATCTCATTTCTTGAGAAATATATCACCAAGAAATAACTTTTTCGTGAGGCAGAAGTTCTATGAAGCCTTAAATTTACAAAAGATAAGTAGTATCCGACATTCATATGTCTTTTTCATAACACACTCATTACTATTTTTATAGAACATGGATCCATGAATAAAAGATGATATCATGATACTCAGAAATGTTACTCTATATAATTTACAAAGAACACATAGATATCATGAATCCCTTCAATATTTACATGTAAATCTTATGCGAATGTGTAACCAATTAGTCAACAGTTGTTTATGAATTTTATTGGGATAGTGATAAAATAAACTCTATCTCAAACGGAATATATTCAACAAAAAAATATAGCTTACACACATTTAGGTTATATTAGTATAATAATAATAACAATTCATAAACCCCTTTAATTTTTTGTATTGAAGTGTACTTCCATGATATAGCAAGTACATGCATACACATTCATTAAAAAGCATAATGAAATATGCTATCTGTTATCTAAAGAATAAATTGAAACGAGGTATTTCATTCACACATTAACATGTAATGTCAATATAAATTGAGTGAAACCTAATTTAAGAAAGAACAGAAAATGTAAAGGAAAATATTAAATATAGTTTTCTAATTTCATAAAATGAGAATCCCATTAAATCATGAATGGAGTATACTTCATGAATATTTATATTTTTCATGTTTTATCATCCATAAAATATTGAAGACTCTGTGTGCTTAATTTTCACACATTATAGTGAGGATGATACTTCTAATATAAATATGGTTTCAACCCAAAACATTTTTTACACTGAAAAATCTGGTCATTAACGGTCATTGAAATTATTGTAGAAGACAAAAAAGACCCAACCAAGGGTTTTTGAATGTACATGAACATGTACATGAAGAAGCTAGAATATAAAAGATAATTTAGGAGGTTCCAAGAATCATACTTTTATGTATCAATCCATGAACAGAGTTTAAGCCTTCCAGTAGGTACAAGGTGCAGGTGAGGAAATCTAGTTGTATCCAGTAATAGAAGGGGTCTATCATTTGGAGAATGAGAAGAAGCATTTTAGATTAATTATAGGTATTCAACAGGATATAGGGCCTCCTATCTCAATGTCTCCTGCTCCAACTGACATCATAATTAGCACAACTCTTCGACGATCTTCTAGAAAAACATATTGGTCATCAATAGTTAGAACTCAATTATGAATTTGACCAGGATCCATACCTATAAAATAAAAAATATTTTGGGACTCCGTGAACTATAATATAGAATATTTATTCTTAATTATATAAAATTTATTATTTAATGTTTAATGAAATCCTATGGTCTTCCCATTTCAGGTATAGTCCCAAGAATTGACGCATGGAACTTTATAAGGTTCTAGCCCATGACTAATATCACTTATCTTAATGGAACCATCTTAGTAGACATTATAAACATAAAAGGATATCACATTTGATCATATTCGGTGTTACCTATTTTCTAGTTAGTAACCCTAATTTAAATTTCTTACTAGGGTCATTAGACATTGTTATCATACCAACCCATAAGTCCTCACACAATGCCTACCTCTACAATTTATCATGTCCATCAACCTTAAACATTGGTAATACTCATTCATAACAATAACCCCAACCCAAAGGTACATCTATTATTCCAACAATGATATAACACATATAATGTTGCTCAAATACCACCTCAAATAGATCATGGGATGGAATGATCCACTATGGGAACATCATACCCATAAATTAGACAAATTACCCTATAAGATGAAGGTGAGAAACAAGAGATAAGATAAACATCTAAAAAATCATGATCATAAAAAATCAAATAGAATAAATAAGCATTCATGTAAAGTCATAAAACTACAAAAATCAAAACTAAACTAACATTACAAAAATGGAATCCTCAGAAGTGACATCAGATTCCAAAAAACCACTAAAAAATACATGGTAGTAAAACCCATACTTATCATCAACCGTATCCCATAGTCCTAAAAAAAAATTTATATAAGTAGATCGAAAATAAAATGTTGAGTCTGTTGAGTCCACATTAAATCTTCTTATGAAAATTATAATGAAATCACACTAAAACCAGTTGAAAAAAATGTGAATAAAATATATCACCTATACAGTTATACTATGGTCCCAGTATTATCATATATATCTCACTAAGTATAATAAAAAACTAATCAAATAATATACAAGTTATATGAAAATATTTTTCCATTCCAACACTTCCCCACGAGTTTGACGTTCAGTCATAAATTTTCACATCTAGGGGTATCTCTTTTCAAATATAATCCTACCCAAAGACACTTAGGTAACTTTATCAAATCATTTAATTTTTGCATCACATAATGTCATCATATATATTAAAAACCATGCATTATATCATCCCATCATAATCATAATTCAGTTACAAATATTATAACCAACTAGTTATTTGGATCCACCAAAGACCTTATATCACATATTATACCTCAATCCATCACAACCCACAAACAACATACATTAAATAATAAATAAGATACTATACTGGTAGATATATGAGTTTAAAATTACCAAGAGACATTACAGCATGCTGCACACATCAATGGAAATGGAAACTATCGTGTATATCAGAATATAACACTCCAAAAATAAGAGATGAGGAAATATGGGTAGTCATCCATCCATTTATTAACAAACTGGATGTCAGGGAAAACACCCACTAGAGTCTATTACTATCAGTCACCTAAAAATACGGGTGATGTAGTATATTAAATCACCTAACATATGAACATAATAATAGTTTCAAACTACATAATGGGAAATTACCTTGCATTGGGAAATATTGAATATATCATCAAAATTATATCTCAAAGACACCAATAAGTTCTAGATATCCTACAATCACAGAAAAATTTCATTGGATTCATTTAATTTCTACTTTTAAAAAATTAATAGCTACATTAATTACCATTCATTTATTCAATCCACTTTATGTATAATCCAAACTCATCCAAGGTGACTCATTATTATCATCATTTATAATTCTATTAAACCATCAACCACATAGGTTTTAACTCTGAAAATTAAATTTTTTATTATGCAAACACTTTTAAGGAAAAAGTGAGAAACCAAACATGACTTCATTACCACACAACTACATCAGACCTCCACATCACCGCCTCACCATGTCATCACTTCATCACATACAAAAAACAAAATCAAGGCCAAGAAACCATGAACCAAGGCACAAACATCAGACAAGCAGACCAATCCTCAGAGCCAGCCTCCTCAAACGTCCACCGGTGCAACCATTGACACCAGCCCAAATCATCCCATCAGCAAACTCCAGACGGAGTTCGCCCAACCAACCAGCAACGTGAGATGAACCTGAATCCATCCACAAAAAGAAGTTGAAGAAACCAGAATGAAGATCAGGCTGCCCTGATGCCGCACCCTGCTCCGCATACAACTCGGTCGTTCCTCCTTCACCCTTAACCACAGAAACTCATTCATCTTCAACCAATTATCACGATCACCCAGCATTTCCCGTGATCAAATCATACACCGTTGTTGAAACTTACCAATGCCACTTTGAAGAAAACGTTGTTGCAAAGACTCTGGCCACACACTGCCAAGCCAGAGCACAGAACCCGTCGCCGCCCACCAAACCGAACGCAGAAACCACAACAAACCTCCCAGAAAGCGCTTCCACGGCACAGAACACCGGGGTAGAAAACCAAAACCGCACCAGATCTGGATGAAGCGCAGATCTGGAACCACCGCTCGGGAATGTCGTTGGCAGATCCGAGCCGGGATCCTCCCCAACTGACGCCAGCAGAACCGTCACCGTCGCAGAGCGTCGAAGCCGACCCAACCCGAGACAAAACCAGAGCGAAGCCGCCTGAGAGCGCCGAAGCACGAAGCCAACCGCGAGGCCACCGCTGAGAGACGCCGACGTCCGAAACCGACCACCGGAAGCCGAATCCGCCGACGAGAAGGCCGAGGCCGACGCGAAGAACCCGACACCCGAAGTCAACCACAGAAATCTGAAGCGGCCGCAGAGAGAACAACGCCTGAAGTCGACCGAGACCGAGACCGAGAGGGGGAGAAGGCCACCACACGCCGGATCTCACCGAGAAGCACACCAAGGAGATGAATCGCAGCCTACCCTGCGCCGAAATGAAGGAGGCGGCGACGGGAAACCCTACCTCAAGCGGTGCCCCTTACGGGCTCATTATTCATAATCATTACACAATTCTAGGTACCTTATGACTCATTATAATCTATAATAAATGATATTTTATAAGTTAACAACTAGATAAATCATGTGGTGGTAAAGGGAATGAAAAAAAGAAACCCATCATATAACCCGTAAAAATGATTCAACATTAAGAAAGTATCCCACAATTTATCACAACAACAATGGGAAAACCAATATTTAAACACATACATCATTCTTGATAAAATCTTCAACACCACTATCCATATCACCATTCATCCTTCAATCTTAGGAGTCAAATTCTACCACAACCTCAGGAACCATATACATTTATCATGAAAAAACCACACATCCTAGGCTCACATAACATGGATAACACTACATCATAGACACTAAAATAAGCAAGGAAACAAAAAATTACCAACAAATAATTGGGGGATCAAAACCAATACATCATCCCATTACATGAATAAAAGATCACTAAACCCCCAAAAAATGTTTCTTTTTCAAACAAAAAATTGTTTACCATCTTGAATTAATTGATTCCTTTATCATAAATTACAACGATTAGAAATCTATGGTATCATATATAAACATAGTAATTATATTACAACATCATTTCAAGAAAAACTTCTAGTTTCATCAAATAATATGGATGAACGTTTTCAATGACATATTTCATTATAATCACATTTTTCATCAAATTCAAATAATGAACAGTTTTAAATTAATCATGGCTCTTTATTATAATCTAATAAGAATTGAAAAATTATAATAATTACCATATTTAAAATATTTTTCTAATTCCAAACATAAAAAACATAAAAAATGATATCATAGACAAAAATAAAATGATACCTGTATAATCAAAAGTAAAACTATTATCACGTTATAAACACATAAAATTTCTATATAAAATTTAAAAAACCTTGACTAATTCATTAACATGGATTAATATAAATTATTTTTAATTATACTTTTAAAAATAAGGATAAAGAAAAATTAATTTAGGTTTTCACATAAAAAACAAAAAAAAATTCACCTTTCTTTATTTAAAATTTCAATGTCATTCAGATAAGAATAGAAGATTGATGATCCAGACCCACTGTAAAGAAATTAACTGTCATGAAGAAGAAATGTTATCTAGTACCTAAAAAACACAAGCGAGAAAATAATACTCATATTATATCCTAAAATAATATTTATTAACAGTGATCCCCCTGTATAAAGTAGTATGAATGGAGAAATATATAGTGATACCTCAAACCAAAGGTACTGATTTTTTTATATCCAATTTATAATTTACAAGGAATCAATCACAGGGGTTTAAAATAATGTAAAACCAATATATACATATAAAAACATATATCATTGGAGATATAATGTGAGATAATAGTGTTACCACACCCTCAATTTTTTAGGGAGTCTGAGATTAGATGTAATGAATAAGGGTGTGGTACAGATTAATTATTAATGGAAAATAGGGAATTAAAACTGATTTCAAAACCCAAATTAAATCATAATAGTATTTTTCTTTTAAACAATTAATGATACACGATGTTCGATGATTATTTTATCAATTTGAAAAATATACTAACATCCACTACAGCTCCAAATTTGGATTTTCTATTGTTGTCATGTTGGTGAGAACATCATCCAGAAAAAAAATTTACCATGCCATGTGTGCCACATAAAAACCATTTTTACTTAACCATGGTCTCTAAAAAGGATTTAAAATCCATTTCCCCATCCCAGTTTTAAAAAAGAGATTCCCAGGAACCATGCCCAATTCCACACTCAGAATGGGAATTTCCACAATCTCAAATCTTATTAGAGGACAATTGGGACACCACGGTCATAGTATAACCTTTTTTGGAATAAATTTTCTTAAAGACCGCCCAACACCTCTAAAATCCTCATTGAAAACACAAAAAACCTTATAAAAACACCAAGAAAATGTTGAGAGGACCCATATTATTACACTACTGTTTTTTTTTTCAAATTTTAATGAGGAAGGTAGAAAAGGATAATACTATAAACATAATGAAATTTAATAACTCATATCGTACTGGGGTAATTTTGTAATCCTTGGTAAATTAGATTCATAGTAGATATAAGAATATAGAGTGGGATAAAAAAAATTAATTCAAGTAATCTATAATCTTACCTCACTCTATAGAAGATATCCTTATCAAATTGGATTAAGGAATTATGATTTGTGTTTTCATATGAATTGAAAAATTAATAAGTATGTAAGAGTTTTAGGAAATTATTAGGTTCCATTATTGTAATATAATTTGGTCTTGGGCGTGAGGAGAATTTTGGTGGTGATAGATCCTTTTATAAGGGTTAGGGGTGAATTGTTTATATAAATAAAAAAGGAATGTCACTATTCAATGAAAACATTTATTTAATAGTAGAAAATAATGGATTGGGGAAAGACAAGCTTTATCCGTACAGTTTAACACATGTTTTTATAATTTCGAATTTTTTTACTCTTTTTCCACTTTTATTTTATTTGGTTTCTACAATGGAATCAATTTTATATGTATGTAATTTACATTTAATATTTAAAAAATTTCCTTTCAACTTAATTTATACCCCATGATTTAAAAAAATATATTTTTTGAATAAAAATTTTATGGATGTTAAAATTTAATTTATATATTATCACATATTGTGGAATTTTTTGTGATAAGTTGTATTAGTATACTTAAAATTATGATTAAGAAAACATTATCAATATTTTCCTTTTCTATGACATTAAATTATTTATTTTTTTAAATATACTCATTATGAATACTTCAAATAATTCCAAATAGAACCCCACCTTGTGGATTCTTAGTTAAAATGAAACACACACAAAAATTGGGATTTATTAAAGTAAAATATTTATGATTTGGGTAAAATGTTAAACATGGGTTTTTAAATTTAAAACTGTATTATTAAATTATTTATATTTATTTAAAAATTTATATTTTTTTTAGAATAAATGTATCAGAATATTTCAACTAACTCTTTAGATGGCATATTCATAAAAGAGAAATTAATTCCTGAACTCGTATCTTTTCTGTTTACACAAAATTAAATCTTTTCTAAAAAAATAAATTAAAATTTATATAATAATAAAATTATGAATGAAAAAAATATTTTAATTTTATGAAATAAACATTATAAAATTTAGGAACTTATTTTTTAAATGAAAATAAAAATGACAAAGATAACTCTTTTAATTAAAAATTGAGATTTCTAATTTTTCATAATAGTATTACATATAAATTTATAACTAAAATGATGATAATATATTTATTCATATATTATAATAAATAAATAAAAATATTTGTAATTTACTAGGATATAATTTAAAATAATTAAATGAAACAGTGATTTTGGAATGAACAATCCATTATACAGTCATATCATACTAATTATTTATCCTATTCTTTAAAACAAACATAGTTGAGTTGAATATTTTAATTTAGTAGAAGTTTAATTATTTTTATAATTTTTTAGAAATATTCACATAATCTGTCATGACTATTTTTAGTTGAATGTTTTGTATGGAGAAAACTGCTTTACATAACAAAATTATTTAAAGATAATATATTTAATAATATATTAGGATGTTTCACTCACCTACTTAAATTGAATTTTTCCTCAAAATTTTAGTTATTTTTCACCAATTAATAATGTTAATAGTTCCACACAAATGTGAACATATTTTTTATACTGATTTATCATCCTCAAAATCATAGAAAAATTGTGACTCATAATTTCAAGAATATTTGTAATGTGTTTTGATTTTCAATTATCTCTACACATTTTACTAAATATGATTTATTTGTTGATCATAGGGGTTTATAGCTACATATCACTAACAAATTACATTTCATTATCCTATTTTCATCAAAATATTTAACTAAAAAAATTTATTACAGTAAAAATTAAATTCAAATAAAATGACTGTATTAATTTGAAAATACAATTATGGGATGACATCTCAAATGTAAAATTTATTCCATCCTATGATATATTCGATTCAAATATGATATAATTAGATCAAATATATCACTCCATCATACTATCCTAGTTATAGCATTATCATATTCCTATTATGTTATATAAACTAACTTGTTATATATCACATCCAAAAATCCCATTTTAATATTTAATAATTCATTATAAAGTGTATGGTGTCCACAAAATCATATCTTCAAGAGGTTTCTACCTAGGTGTGTAGTCTTAGTACCACTCACCATACACTAAGTGAAGATCAAGTTAATAATCATTCTACATTTTTATGTTGATTAACCCATGGTTCTTCTATATAATACTTTTATTATCTTAACCCATTCTTATCATTCATGGATATTTAATATTTTGAAATTAAAATTCAATAAATTACACAAACACATGCATGGCGATCATAATAGTGTAGTTCCATTCGAAAACCAAAAACATAGTTTTCTAACATGGTGAAATATCTTCAAAATTTACAAAAAAATGTCGTCCCTTTTAGTAATCTTCATAAGAATACCCTATATAAATCCATTCATTATAATATGGAGAGATTAAAAATAAGTAAGGGAAAACTCAAATGCTTAGTGAGGGAAAATAATTAAGATATATAAGAATTATATCCACTTAAGGCTATGAGATCATGAGAATATAATTGAAAAAACATAATCTTCATATTGAAGATGATAAATATGAATCGTAGAATAATTATTGGAAGATCATAATATATGAATCATATGGAAAAGTACCTGAGTCAAGAGAAAATAACATTTTCCTACAACATAGACTTAAGGGATTCACATTATCATAAAACATTGTGATCATGTGTAAATAGAAAGAGGTTCACTTAATAAGATAGATACATGACATCAGACATTTGAATAATGTTATTGTCATGAAACGAATTAAATGAATAACATTGTGAACCTGTAATCATGTTCATGCATTATATTGTGAATAAGTACTCTTGTTCATTCATAACAACGTGTGCAAGTAATTAGATTCTTTTATTACATTGTGACCATTTTATTTTCTTCATACATAAGGGACTACACATCCTAGGCATGTGACACCACTATCCCCAGTTCCCACACTGTCATTTTGTACAAGTTTCAATACTTATTCCAACCTTTCCAATATCATGAGATATATAATTCCTTACCCAATTCATTATTGGGAGATATTGGTCCCATAAGTAACGTAATGAAAACAATATATCTTTATGCAAAAAGATCATAAATAATTAATCATACCATAACTATAAAAATGAAATGGGTGTCATATAGTTTTCATATTATAATAACATATTGAAAATATATTGTTTTCATAATAATTTTTTTCTTATCATAATAAAAGAAAATCAGTGGGATTTATCATGGTGTAACCTATGGAAGTGAAATGGGGTTCATAAAAACGCATCATCATAAATATAAAAAATTCCTGGAAATAATAAGAATGTTGTATTTGGATCATATCCTAGTAATCATATACTATCATCTATGATGTCTTATCTGGAGGAGTATTTTGAAAGAACACTTGGATCATTTCTGAAGGGAAATAACTAATGTCTAAAAATGTTTTTTCAGAATATAATAGATTAAAAAAAAATTTCATTAAAAAATAATTTTAAAACATATTAAGTAATATTTAAAAATAATTTAAAACATTTCTTGATGAAAATTTTCTTTCATATTGAAAAGAATAATTTAATAAAAAAACATTTTTTAAAACATTTTTCATTGTAACTAACATTAAAAACATATAAAGGAATATGATAAAACTATTTTAAAAACATTTAACAACATAAAAAAATTTAAAAATAATTTTCCTAGAAAATTATCTTATAATATAAATTTAAAAACAATTTAGATATGATTTTTAGAAAAATTTTAATTGAATACAATCATGTTTTGATTGACGGGTGAAATTAGGCCAAATTTAATTAAAAAAACATTGTTAATTATCATAAGTACCAAAGGGTGGACAATTTTACCATTAAATGAAAAAAATAAGGAATAAAAATTGTATATAAAAATTAATGTAAATTATTGAGATATGTATCATAATATTTCACTAGTGGAATCATAATCATAAAAAATCTCAATAAATAATCACATTATATCAATAAACTCTTACCACTTTAGTAATAAAGAATAAAAATACCCATGATAGAATAATATTAAATTATTGTTAAAATATCTTTAATAGATAGATATACATGATATAAAAATGTAAATGAGTAAATATATGCACCTGATAGAACAATATCGGTGCTTGATATACAATGTGTCTCAGTAAAAGAATATTGAGACAAATTTCCAATAAAACATTGCTAACGATGAATCCATAACCCCGTGAAAGGAATATCTAAAATTGATGTTAAATTACCACATAAATTAAATATACTAATCATAAATTATAGTCACGAGTAGTGTAAACATTACATTGATGGAAGAGGTGGTGAATATAGAATATATCTCACAAAATTAAAAAGTGAGATAGAAATAACTTACCACTTTAGTACCTTTTAATTATGAGACCCTTAAAAATTAAAATCATTAAAACATATAATATCATGATGTAAATAAAATTTAGGGTATAAAATGTCATATTTATGTATATACGCCACATAAATAAATTACTGGTGTATATGACAGAAGCCACAAAAATATAAAAGTGAGACTAGAAATCTCATTACATTAAGTATAGAATTTAATCATACATATTAAAAAATACTATATAATAAATATAATTTTGTTATAAATCTACCATATAACAACATTGATATATATGATACCATATATGTTTTGATTACAACATAATAATTCCCATTTAATAACAATTTTATGATAAAGTTACATTTTGGGAAATAACTGATTTGTTTTTTTTTGTATGTGTTTTAACTTATTATTTTTGGTAAATTTAATTTCATCACGATTTAATCATTAATATAATTTAATCCATGATATAAATATATCTTATATTCAGAATACATTTTTTTGAAGTAACCGATTAATGTTATAAATGGGATATGAAATACACTATTCATGGAGACGGTGGGTCATGCGTACAGATGAATGTGGTTTCAATTTTCAATCATATCGAATGAAACAAATTTTTATGCTATATATATATATATTATCACGAAATTACAATTATTATATAATATATATATATATATGTAATATGTATATTTAACTCATACGCAATACATTCCATGTAATCCATGAATCAATCACATTTCTTCATGGGGCGGTAGTCCACTGTACACCCACCATTTTTAGTTTCTATTTAACAACTCCTTTAATCAAAAAGTAAGAAACCATGAAATTAATAATACAAGACTATCCAAAGACATATCTCATGAAATCATTGAAAAATTATCTAAAAAAAATTAGTGACAGTAATACTATATAACTATCAATGCAATTTATTTACATTGGTGTCCAAATCCTCTTGTAAGTAACCTTCAAACTAGTCAACCAGTTTCCCCAATGTCTGAATATACTCCTTGATGGTGATCTTATTTTAATTAAATCCCCTTTCCAAAATTCAGTATTTTTTTATCTACTACCTTTTATGACCATTAATGTCAATCTAGATCATTCTCTCACAAATTTTGTTGACGACCTCCTTCGAAGCATTAATTCTAATAAAATCATATATAATTTTATCCGTGGAGTGGAGGAAAAACTCAAGTAGTTTTTTAGTCTCCACTCTTTACTATTACCCCATTTTTTGTGAAGCTTCGGCTTCCACTGAGTCTCAATCACATACTTTGGTAGGAGCCTTTTAATCCCCTAGTTTGGTTCTTTCTCATTCTTCTTTAACTTTCTGGATGATTTGGTAACTATTTTAAATGGGGTGGTAAAGTAGTCTTTGTAGGGTCTTGGGTTCCCTCCCCCTTATGAATTGGAAAATTTCTAGAAATAAAATTCCCTTCATTCCTCTTCCTAGATCCCAAACCTACCATAGTTTCCTCTTTCTCACAATCCATCGTTGATTGGGAGTCAACATATTTTACATATATCTTGTTATTCTCTAATTCCCTTGACCCAGCTTATTTTCATTTGTATTTGGGCATATATTTTTTCCAAAATTCCGGGTCTTCATTCTCCTATCCATCTCCATTAAAAGTGTAGAATCTATTTTAAGATTCTTTTTTGGAATTACCCCATAGGAAAAGTCTCTCTAGACTCAGAGGGAAAACATCATTCAAATTAAGAGTGATTTTAATCTCAGTAAGGACCTTCCATAAGCTTGAGATCCAGCATCCCTATCATATGTATAGTTCTTGGTTTCCTTCTCATTCCTAAATCCTTCATCTTTGAATATATCCGTGAATATAGGGAGTGTAGTGGAACCGAACTCACCCTGGATGAGATTAGTTGATTTTTGGAATTCCTAAATCATGCTCTAACAATGAAAATATATCTTTGACTCTAGGATTTGTATGCCGAACCATTATCCTAGAAATGATAGGTTCCAAGATGTTATAACAATTAGTAGAAACTATGTTTTATGGGGAATGGTCTGATTCATCTAATTAGTTTTTAGATGCATTACTGGAGGAGTGTCGAGACCCCCCCTAAAAATCCATTGGAATAGTATTATAAAAAATAAGAAAAAATGGTCAGGGCTCTAACAAAAGAGCTAAAACACTACATTTATTATCCAAAATACTAGTATAGAATATTTTATTAGGATATGATCAATGAGATGACTGACAATACATTTTTAGGTGACCCATAAGATAACATGAAATGAAAAAATTGAACAAGTTTCTAAAAACCACTAATTATTGGTAGAGAAATTCTCCACCGATCTCAAAAAAGAATGTATAGATTAGAGTTTTTGAGAAGTCCAATTCCACAAAAAATAAAGTTGAAATTGGGTGGAATGTGAATTGTGAGAGATTTTCAAAGGATATAAATATCATAAAAAGGTTTCCCAACATCTACAAAATAGAAGGATTTTGGAAGGGAAGGGGAAGATTCAGAAAACTAACCCAAATTGATATAGAGGGGATATATAATTTAAAATAGAAATCATATATCTATCTAGTAAAAAATAATCATGATCCATTTCAAGAATGAATCCCTTTGTACCATTGGAAGAAAGATCATCAATGCTAGAAACGCAAAGATGTGGTGAGGATCCAAGAGCCCAACTTTGACACGGTTGTGCAGGTGGAAGATTCTATTGAAGAAACTATATTAATTGTCAAGGGATGGATATTGAAAGCCAAATTGAGCTATAAGGTAAATCTCATAATGTTAAAAAAACTATAGAGACTCATATAGAGAAATATAATGTGTTGGATCTCCTCTATGGAGGGAGGGGACATTCGGACTAATGTGGATATAGGGGAAATCTAGGGTAGGGGACGGATTAGTGAAGGGGGAGAATGCCAATAGATATTATGCGGTGGGTGGTTTTTCCATTATAATCACCTAAAGGGAAAACCTCTACTTCTACGGTTTTATGAGGAATCTCCGTATTAGAAGAGCATCATCCACCTAGTATTCCACCGTACACCTGAATGATTTTATCATATTCCCAAAAAATAAAAACCATGAATGTATTTGTTATATAAAAATTATAGAATCAAAATAAAATTTTCAAAATATTATCCATTATATGTAAAAAAATAAATATAACATTATTCCCTACCTTTAAAGGTGGTAATGAAGAACGAAACACATCAATAGATGATGTTGTATTATGTTGTACATATAAATAATGATTGTGTATCCATTTTGATAGATGTGTGTGAAGTTGTAAGTTACAACCTTAACATAATAGATATTCATATATTTAAGATAATTAAGTTATTATATAAGAATGATATAAAAATAATTGAATGGTTTATATGAATAAAAAAACAATAATACCTTCTGATGAACATTATCTCATCTTCTTCTATCTCATTTTGGATTGCATCAATAGACTTTTGTGGTTAGTTTTTTTACAATGTAAATAAATATATGATTAAGATAAAGAATTATGGATGATATTTTTTTCAATTTTTATATGATCAAATCAAATTTCTAGGTTTGAATAAGTGAGGGGTGGGTACCATTTTATAGTTATTATTATTTATTATTATTATTATTATTATTTCTGCTATTATTAACTGGTCAAAAATTATTTAGATACCAAATAATTTTATCAGATCAAATAAATCAATTTTATTTGATAATGTTATTTACAATCATATATTCACCCATTTTATTAAATATCATAAAATATAAAATATTTGGGTATGATCCTATAGATTATACATGTTATTCTAAATCTATATATATATAAATAGTTTTTAGGATTCCTATGAAATCTTTTAGTACCAATATTGACATTCCTATCTTAGGGGTACAATTGTTTTTGTGTTTTTGCGATAAGAAAATCATTGAATTTTTACATGGAGACATTTATTGTATTCATATGACATTACACAAATGATTAGATATTATGTATTTTAAATTTCCTTATGTTATAGAGTTATTTGGTGGCTTATATACTATTTTATGATACTACTTTTCTTTTTTAGGGTAATTCTTCCCATATGTGTGACCTTCTTGATAACTTTAGTGATGGTCACAAATATGACGTATAATAACCACTAATTTTCATACGTGCAACATACATTACTTATTAATAATAATTAATACAATACACAATCAAACATCTAAATACTATATTATTCTAGTGACTTTAGAAACATGGATACATAAACACATGTACGTAATTGAGCTACATAATCTCCCACTAGAAACATATTGAATAGAACCATTCTAAGACACATCTTATATAACACAAATCTTCATAACCTATGTGAAAAGATATATAAATGAAAAGTGATATTATATTATCAATAAGGGTAAATAGGAGAGATATGTAAATATAATACTATCCTTTTGGGTTTTAGAACAATATCATGAATGTAAAATAGTATACTCTCGATATCAATGATCATTAACAAAAATCAGTGCGTAATGATCGACAGTTCATAAGACATGAATCATAAAGAAATAAATAACATTATCCATGAAATCATAACATAGTAAAAAAAATTGAAGCTTGAAACAGTCATAATGATAAAATAATGATTTTAATAGGTGTCAATGCATCACTTCTATGGACATCATGGTAAAATGGGTTCACTTATCATACCATCATGGTAGTCATAATTCACTCCCATGGAAATATTAGTGGAGAAATTCCGTTATGTTAATCCAATTAGATATAAATCTTTACCCAATGCATTGGAGAGATATATAGGTCCCACCAATATCATAGTTAAATCATACATTATGTGCCGCTAGAGCATAAATAATTTATCATATCAGAAACCATCGATGGAAATGGGTTCTAGAAAAATCATACAACCATGACATAACCTATGTAAAAAAATTGGGTTTCATAAATATCATTTCAACATAAAAATAAAACAGTCATAAGAATAATAGGAATTGTATAATTGAATCATATCTCTATTAAAACATTTATAACATGAAATAATGACTTATTAGATCGAATATAATTTTGAAAATTCTCTTGAAAAAAAATTCCATAGGAATATATCCTTTTCTATTTGAAAACATTTTCATTAATTTAAATGAAGTGAAATTTTAAAAGAAAATATTTTATTTAAAAATAACATTGTAAGCCTATATGGGAAGCTTGAAGGAAAAAAGTTATCATAAATCATTAAAAATATATTCATGTTTTATAGGTTAAAATACATTCTTCCCATACATAATCTGAAAAATAAAAATGTTCCCCATTTGGAAAATAAAAAATATATCCCTTTCAAACCATTTTATTAATATTCTAACAATGGTGTAATATCCAGACCCCAGTTACCCAGAGATGGTTTATTATTACGTGTCATTGGAATGATCACAAAATATCAAGTCTTGAAAGTCCGATTAGTTTAGTAGCATTGGAAACACTAGATACGTTCACAAAGTTTACATTACACCATAATGTAAAAAACTAAAACAACAACTTTTCTCCATAGACTACACCCATATCCTCATACTATCCCTGCAGGTCATTCATTATATACTTCATCACATACTATGAAAAATAAAACATAGAAATGGGTGAGCTTAGATTCTCAATAAGGATAAATATATAGATAAAAATCTCTTAAATAAGAATAAACATTTAAGGCAGTGTATAACTAAAACATAATCCTTTTAAACCTGAAAATTACCATAATATGGAAAAGATAAAATTAAATAATTCCATTTACTTATTACATGGATGTTCTACTAGTCTAATAATCACATGAAATATCAACAAACAATTTAATAATGATGGAATGCATAATTCCAGACTATCATAACCACAGAGTCAAGGCATTGTGCTAAGACTACAAATTAGAATTTGTCAAGGCCTTGTGCCAAAACACTACTTTGTCTCATGAGACCTACCGATGCATCGAGGATCTATATCGGTCTCAACATGTCACTTATTAATTGAAATACATTACTCATATGAACAGGTTTAAACAAAAAATAAACATTCATATTAAACTAGCATACAAAATGTCAATATATTCTCCATCAACCATGAATGGTTTAAAAATAACACATCTAAATTCAAAAAAATCACAAAACCTTCAATACAATAAGGATGTTTTTTATCAAAATTAATCAACTTCAAATAAGCTAAAAATCCATCAATGTATGTTCACATAAATGAAATCAAAACTATTTGAGAGAAATATCTCTCTTTTTTAAATAATTTAAAAGTCACATAATTATAAAATAAATAATTTAATTTGAAAATATTCTTATAAGATTGTAAGGGAAGATTCAATGATTTTATAACGACGAAAAATATCCACACCCGCCGTATAAGTTAAAATACATTCTTACCTTAATTTTGTCCAAATGGTTAAAAAGAACTATCTTTGGAAATTTACGTGAAGATTCCTTTCAAACCATTTTATAAAAAGTAAAACAAGGGTATAAATGAATATAACACATAGTATAGTAAATAGTAAAAATATTTTGAAATACATTCTTATGAAACATGGATGCAGATGATAAAGAGAACCCAGTAGATAAATACGTATAAACAACCTCATATAATAAAGAGATTGTGAAATAAACCCTTACCATGTACATTTCCTTGGTTGAGGGTAGGTTAACCTCATGTATAATGGTGAAATAATTGTTATTAAATTATACAAGAATCATATACATTAATATGATATCATATATGATTTTTTAACATTGTTCTGTTAATAATATCGTAGAATTATCATCATTGCAGGTGTTAACGGATTCGTTTTCCTTTATATTATTTGTTATGTGATTCATATTTGTTATGTATGGGATGTATCATATTCATATCCAGAATTATATAAAGTCTTTAAACATTTTTTTAATCATCATATGAATATTAGTCTTGAATGTATACGGTGGAGAATGAATCTCATCGTGTTCGTGGAGACGGTAGTACGTACGTACGCACGAACACTACTTCCATTTCATTTTTCACTCTAAAAGGAATGAAAACCAAATGATACATTGATATATTATTATTAAATTATAATATATTATGTTATATATGTTACTTATGTTCATTACCACCATCCTTTATACGTTCCATTTATGGTATTAATGAGTCATATCACATTGAGGGGGTGTTAGTCCGCACTTCCTCAAATGAAATTAACGTATATATATACAACATAAAACGAGTAATGGTATGAAATAAAATGGAATTAAAGAAGATTATATATAAAATAAATATCATAAATATGATATTTAATTATATTTCCATCATAATGGAAACTAGGAGAGGAAGTAGGAGATAATTTGAAAAATCAACCTTTCGTGAGGCATTTAGATTCCATCCATGGAAACATTATGTTCTTCACCCTTTAGATAGAGATGTGTGTAAGTGTAGTTAGAATCATTATCATAAAAAAGTCATAGTATATTGAGGATACTGGTGTTGTTACAAAAGAATATAATAAAATTATTTTAGTGGTTGGAGAAGTAAAATAAAATATAAGAAGTAAAGAGAAATCGTTGTCTTTAATTTGTGTAACTCCATTTGGTTTGAATCAAAAGGACTCTTAAAGTTCCTTCTGCCTATATTAAGGCATCTATGAGGAGGATAGGGGTGTAGAGGGGCTTAATTGGGTAATTTTTGGATGATTCAAAAGGTTTGAGAGGTTTGAGGAATTGGTTATAAGTGGTATCATTTTATAAGGGGGAGGAGGGGCTCTTTAGAAAAAACATAAAGTATTATTTTATAATAAATTTATATTCGGATTCGAATGGCTCCAAAATAGATTATTTAATTTCTAAGGTGTATATGGGTCAAAAACCTCTCAAAAAATAGATTTTATATAGGTTTGGGTCACTATATTAACCTTATCTTTTAGATTTAACTCTTAGTTAAATAGTTTGACATTTACCATGTCTCTCTGTATTTTTATATTATATAGTTAATAAACATACTATAAACTGACAAAAGAACCCCAAGTGGGTCATTAATGACATAAATATCATCATATAAGTTCTTTGTCCGAACAATATATTTTTAACAATATTATATCAACTAATAATATAATATTTTTTTTAAAACTCTTTTCTGTCAATTTTACACTATTTTATAATTGATTTATGATAAAGAAATAAAACCTTTATTAATTAAGAATAAATTTTTTTAATCAATAATAACATTTCATAGTAAGCTATAAAATTCATGTATGGCATAAAAATATTCAAATTTTATTTATTTTTACATTTATAATACCATTTATTTGATTCTTTCATAAATAAGAAAAATATGACATCATCATTATGTCATAAATAAATTTAATTATTTATACACTAAAAATTATAAATAAATAACCATTATGTAGGAAATAATTTTATCTTTCTAATTAATATTTATAGTTTAATTTATCTAATATATAACCCTATATTAAAAATTGTCTAGTTATTAAACGTTGATTTTAAATGTTTTAAATCTTCTTTAAATTAAACAATAACAAATCTCTTAATCTAATCCAAGTGGACCTCAAGGGTCATATTTTATTCATAATGTTGTTTTCGGTCGAATTACAGTTATATAATGGAATTAGGACATGTGGTTGGGTAATAATAATATCATTTTTACCCTTAATTACCCTATTTAATTTTAACTATAGTAAATAAAAGTAAAAAGTCAATATTCACCAAAAATTATTTTTATCTTATTGAATCACATTATACTCCTTAATATTAACTGTGTCTATTGGATTTTATAAATTTAACTCACAGATGTGGTAAAATTAAATTTTATGTGAATTTTTAAATTCTCTTAGGAGGTGGGTAAAAGACGGTGAAAAGTTCAATAAAATTTTTATATATCTAAAATTATTATAAACTGACACAAATTAATTACATTGAACATGTATAGTTATTATATATCTATTATGACCTAAAATAAATTTAAATAAAATAAATATTTATTTAAAAAAATTCATTTTTAAACTATAACTCGGTATTTTTCACTATTCATCAAAAATTACATGTTTACATAAAAATACAAAAAATAAACACTAAGGTTATTTTGAAATTCCGAATTCAATAATGAATTATATTTTATAAATTTCAAAACATATAATTTTAATTTATTAATTTAAAATTAATTCCCGCTGTCAAAACCAAAAGGTGTATTTTAAGAAGTAATAACTATCAAAAGTTTGACATTTGTTTATTTCCAATTTCATAGTGAAATTACTTGCAATGACCATCATTGGATTAAATGGTAAAAATATAATCTATTTATACTTCCAAACCATTAAAATCTATAATTTAACACTATAAATTATTTTCACTAAAAAAATTATAGTTAACATTTAGTATTTTTCATTATTCACCCAAATATGAAAGTTATCAGAAACACACAAAACCTTATTGAAACTAAATTCTTATGTACCTATTATATATAAGAAGTTTATTTTGTCAAATTGATTATATATAAGTTTCAAATGTTGGATTTAAAAAGGCATCTCCATTAAAAAAAGGTAAAATTTCATTTTTTTAAAAAATATTTCTTTTATATGAAAAAAATTACTTTTTCATACATAATGTCTAAGAAACTCATAATGTGGATTATAAAAATATAAGGATTATATAAGGTTCAAAATTCAGTTAATACTATTCATAACTGCTTTTGAACGGCTACTTTGGTAAGTCATGGTGCGATAGAACTCAGTGTTGTGTGTAGTGCATGTTATTGAATTACATTGTAGAAATAATGTACTATGAAATATTGGTGTGTTAAATTCTTCCATCCTTCAATAAATTGAGTCCTTGCAATTTGAAATTATTTTTCGAAAATAATTGGTTGAAAATAGAAAATACCTTTGGGAAAACCCACATCAGAAATTAGGATAATAAAATTTAGTCTTAATAAGAAGAAAATAGAAATGAAAGGGTCCCCAAAAAATTATGATCTCTATTAAGAGAACATTGGTTGAAATTAGTGACATATAATTGGAGAAAAAACGTAAATATTTATAGGTGGTGACTGAGGCCATCAGTCACAATGAAGTCTAAAATTGAGGGCCTTAAAATCATCAATATATAATTATTTAAAATACCATCGGTTCAACAGAAAATATGGTATTAGTATAACACATTTTTTGTTTTATGATCCCTTAACTAAAGTATAAGAATTAATTTATTCATAGAATAAGATCAGAAGAAAATATATAAATGACATGTAGAGTCCCATCCTTTAACTAATTTCAACCACAAACACATCTTTCACTCTAAAAGATAATAGAAGTTAAAAAATAATATTCTATTTATCCTATACATATAGGGATTAAAAAAATGAATTCATAATTCATCAACTAGATTTTTTTTTAAAAAAATACTACATTATTCAATCCAGGACATCACATGGGCCAGTGGTAGGTGATACACCCTTCTCGCCCTTCGGTTGTGGGTTCAAGTCTCGCGGCCCTGTCAGACACAACATGTTGCCGCCTGACCTCCGGGTTTTCCTTGTATGGAAATCCAAAAATAATCTCAGTCTATAATTATCCAAAATACTTCGGTCCAAACTCATAGTCCAAAATTTATAAAGTAGGTAAACAAAACGAAGATCCTTTTTGATGAGTAATAACATCTGAACACCTTCATCATGTATTCTTTTAAACCACTACAACAACCTGAATTACCATAAAACCTTATTGATTACATTCATGATCCCTTATTCCTTATAGAATACTAGATATAGTCCTTCTATCCAAAAATGATGTAAACTCCAACAACGATGGAATATACAAATCATTAATCAATTTCAAGGTAGTCAAGAATATCGAATATAATTTATCCAAATCAATAATGTATTATTCTAAAATCACTACCTCGGTTTCAGAACCATATTATGGTTTATATTTCTCTCAACCATATATATTCCAAAAATTTAACCTACTATTGAGTCACTTTTCTTGGTTCCATACAATCTCAAGTCCTTAATGAAACAGTATTTTAGTACAATCCTTATATACTACATAATTATTATAACTAGTAAATTATTGATACAACAATTAAATGTCATAGTTATTTAATAACAACATAATAACTCTATTTAATCCTCTTAATTTGTCGTAGTATCATAACTTGGTTTTTATCTAATATCATCATTTGGGGAATACTCTGATGATTTGTACATTGGTTAAAGTAGTTTCCCAACTCCTTGAAAATGAAGTATTGTACATTTGAAACCTTTTTCTTACCCTTGCATTCACGTACATGGTGTCCTTTTTCTCCACACTTATAAAAAAATCACATTCCATTTAGGCATGTTCCAGGGTGTTTCCTCCCACAATTATCACATAAGGTAGAATTCTTCAGTTCCCCCTTTCATTTTTCCATATTTCTCTCTTCCATCCTTTTCATCTCTTACTTCCCTTAAAATCAATAGGACTCATAGAATTAATTACTTATCTTATTAACACATGTTACTATTTCTTCATATGTTGAGAATACACGTGAGAATATTTATTTTCTAAATGTTAGCTTAATAACGTGAAAGATATGATCCTTCTTACTGTTTGGATCATACGTATTACTGGAGTCCACATTCATTATAATGGGTGCCATTTCTATACAAAAGCATAATCTAGGTCAGTTTATAAATTGCAATGAATAATTCCAAACTTATAAATTATATAACGTAAATTGAATGGTTTAGGGATATAATCCATAATCATAATGATGTTTTCATTGAGGATGTTTATACTCATAAATCCTTTCTAATTATTTCTATTGAAAATGAGAATTATCCTAATCATATCCCTCAGGAGTGTCGTAACCAAGAGTGCAGCAAGGCCCATTATCATGCACCAGTTCCCATTCAAGTCTAGCTCAAAGCGGTGTTTTCTGATTTTACCTCTAGGTACATTTTTTCCAGAGCTTCCTCTTCCTACTCGTATCTAGACAGGGATTTATTTCTCGAAAAAACTACAAAATCTCTACAATACCAAAATTCTATGAAGTTCTTCTATACTAATCCTCAAAGTCCATCTTAGGGATATGTGCTCTAATCAGAGTTTATGTAAATATAGCTTCCAAGGTTTGTACTAAACTTTCTCTGATGCCAACTGTAATGCCCCAAACCCCGTTACCTAGAGTCAGTGAATTATTATGTATCATTGGAATGATCCCAAAAGATCAAGTATCGAAAGGCCAATTATTTTAGAAGCCTTGGAAACACTAGATACATTCATAAAGTTTAAATTACATCATAAAGTGAAAAACTACAATAACATCTTGTCTCCATAGACTACACCCATATCCTCATACTATCCCTTCATGTAATTCATAATATACTTATTCACATCCTGGAAAATATAAAAAGTAGAATGGGGTGAGCTCAGATGCTTAGTAAGGATAACAATATAGCAGAAACATTCGTAAAGAAGAATAAACATTTAAGGTTGTGTAAAACTAAAACAAAAGCCTTTTAAACATGAACTTTTTCATAATATGGAAAAGATAAAATGAAATAATTTCATTTACGTATTCACATTGATATTCTACTAGTCGAATAATCACATGAAATATCAATAACCACTTTTATAATGATGGAATGCATAATTCTAGACTATCATAACCACATAGTCATAGCCTTGTGAAAAGACTACAAATAAGATTTTGTCAAGGCCTTCTTCCAAGACACTAGTTTGTCTAATGAGACATATAGATGCATCGAGGAGATATTGCATGCTCCACCCTTCACTTTTTAAGTCCAATGCATTCCTCATATGAACAGGTTTAAACATAGCATAAACATTCGTATTGAAACTAGCATATGTAATGTCAATATTTTCTACATAAACCATGAATGGTATAATAATAACGCATCCACAGTCAAACATATCACAGAACCTTCAATAAAATATGTAAGTTTTGTATCATAATAAATCAACTTAAATATGATTACAATCTATCAAAAGATGTTGACATAAATGAAATCAAAACTATTTGAGAGAAATAACCTTTTTTAAAATAATTTAAAAGTCATGTAATTGAAAAATAAAACATTTAATTTGAAATTATTCTTATAAACTTGTAAGGGAAGCTTCAATGATTTTATAATGGTGGAAAATAGCCACACCCGCCGTATAAGTAAAAAAACATTCTTACCTTAATTTTGTCGAAAAGGATAAAAAGTTCCTTGTTTGGAAAATGACAGAAATATTCTTTCAATCCATTTTATGAAAACTAAAAATAGTTTATAAATGAATTTAACCCATAGTATAGTAAATAGTAAAAAAAAATTTAAATAAATTGTAAAGATACAAGGATATGGATGATAAAGAGATCCCAGTAGATAAATACGTATAAACAATCTCGGATAATAAAGAGATTGTGAAATTAACCCTTACCTTTTACTTTTCCTTGGTTAAGGGTAGGATATCCTCCAGTATAATGATAAAATAATTGTTATTATATTATAAAAGAATCATATACAATAATATGATATCATATATGATCTTTTAACATTGTACTGTTAATAATATCTTAGTATTATCGTCATTTCGGCTGTTAACGAATTCATTTTCAATTATATTCATTGGTATGTGAGTCATATTTGTTATGTATGAGATGTATCATGTTCATATCCAAAATTATATAATGTATTTAAACATTTTTTTAATCATAAAAGGAAAATCAGGCTTGAACAGATACGATGGGGAATGAATGTCATCGCGTTCGTGGAGACGGTAGTCCGCATGTATGCACAAATGCTACTTACATTTCATTTTTCATTCTAAAAGGAATCAAAACCAAATGATACATAGGTATATTATTATTATAATATAATATGATATTTCATATATTTTACTTATTTTAATTACCACCATTATTTATACGTTCCATTTATGGTATGAATGAGTCATATCACTTTGAGGGGGCGATATTCTGCACTTCCTCAAACAAAATTATCGTATATATATACAACATGAAATGAATAATGGTATCCTATGAAATGGAATTAAGAAAGATTATATATAAAAAAATATCATAAATATCATATTTAATTATAGTTTCGTCATAATAGCCACCATGAGAGGTGGTAGGAGATAATTTGAACAATCATCATTTCGTGAGGCGTTTGGTTGCCATCCACAGAAGGATTAAGTTCTTCACCCATTAGATGGATGTGTGTGTATGTGTAGTTAAAATACATTTCATAACAACATACTAGTATATTTATTATACTGGTTTTATTACAAACGAAATTAATAAAAAGATTTTTGGCGTTGGAGAAGTAAAATAAAATAAATGAAGTTAAGAGAAATTGTTACCTTTAATTTGGGTAACTCTTTGTTGTTTGAACCAAAATGACTCTTGAAGTGCCTTATGCCTAATTTAATACTTCTAGGATGTGGAGAGGGATTTTGGGAGAATAATTGAGAAGATGTTGGATGATCCAAAAGGCTTGAGAGGTGTGTGGAATTTGATAGAAGTGGGGTCCTTTTATACGGGGAAGGAGGCGTTCTTAAAAAAAAACATAAAGTATTATTTTATAATAAATTCATATTATTTTTAAAATGGATCCAAACAGGATTATTAAAAGACTAAGGTGTGGATGGGTCAAAAAATTGCAACCAATAGATTTTAAACTGATTTGGGTCACTATATTAACCTTATATTTTAGATTTAACTATTAGTTAAATAGTTTGACATTTACCATGTCTCTTTGTATTTTTATATTATATTGTTAATTAACATTCAATAAACTGAAAATCGAACCCCAAGTGGTTCATAAATGACATAACTATCATCATATAAGTTCGTTTGTAGAACCTTATATTTTTATGAATATTATATCAATTAATAATATAATTTTTGTTTTAAAAACTCTTTTATGTCAATTTTGACACAATTTTATAATTGATTTTTGATAAAGACATAAAACATTATTAATTCAAACTATATTTATTTAATCAATCCTAACATGTCATAGAAACCTAGAAAATTAGTGGACGGCATCAAAATATTCAAATTTTATTTATTTTAACAATTATAATACCATTTATTTTATTGTTTCATTAATAAGAAAAATATCGCATAATCTTTGTGTCATAAATAAATTTAATTATTTAATCTCAAAAAAATATAAATAAAATAAAATTATTTAGGAAATATTTCTATCTTTATAATTAATATTTATAGTCTAATTTATCTTATGTGTAACCCTATATTAAAAATGGTTTTTTTATTAAACGTTGATTTTAAATCTATTAACTCTTCTTTAAATTAAATAAAAATAAATGTCTTAGTCTAATCCAAGTGAACATAAAGGGTCATATTTTATTCATAAGGTTGTTTTTGGTCGAATTTCACTTATCTAATAGAATTATTACATCTGTTAGGATAATAATAATTTCATTTTTACCCTTAATTACACTATTTACTATTAACCGTGGTCAATAAAAGTAAAATAGTTACTATTCACCAAAAATTATTTCTATCTTATTTAATCAAATTTTACTCCTTGATATTAACCATGTCTCTCAGATTTTTAAATTTCAACTCACGGAACCTGTAAATTTAAGGTTTATGTGAATTTTCAAATTCTTTTATGAGGTGGGTAAAAGACGGTGAAAAGTTCAATAAAATTTTTATATGTCTAAAATTATTATAAACCGACTCCAATGAATTACATTGAACATATATAGGTATTATGTATCTAATTTTACCGAAAATAAATTTAAATAAATTACATAATTTTTTAAATAAAAAATTGGTTTTGAACTATAACACAGTATTTTTCACTGTTAATCAAATATTAAGAGTTCTCAGAAAAATACCAAATGTTCACCATATAGTAATTTTATTATTACTAATTCAATAATGAAGTCTATTTTACCAAATTAAAAAAAATTCATTTATTAATTTAAAATTAATTCCCCTGTCAAAACCAAAAGGCTTATTTTTAAGATGTAATAACTATCAAAAGTATGACATTTGTTTATGTTCAATTTCAAAGTGAAATTACATAAAATGAAAATAATTGGATTAAATTGTAAAAATATAATCTATTTATACTCCAAAACCATTAAAATTTATAATTTAACACTATAAATTAATTTGATTAAAAAAGTTTTTTTAGTTAAAATATAGTATTTTTTGATATGCACCCAAATATGAAAGTTATCAGAAAAAACACAAAAACATTATTGAAACTAAATTCTTATTTCCCAATTCTATAGAAGAAGATTTCATTGTCATATTGAATAAATAATAGTTTTAAATATTGGATTTAAAATGGCATTTCCATTAAAAGGTGGTTAAATTTCAGTTTTTTAAAACAACTTCATTTATCAGAAAAATAAAGTATTTGTTCTTACATTATGTCTATGGAATACATAATATGGATTCCAAAATTATAAGGATTATATAAGGTTCAAAATTCAATTTATATTATTCACAAATGCTTTTGAACGACTAGTTTGGTAAGTCGCGGTGAGCTAGACCTCTATGTTGCGTGTTGTGCATGTAATTGAATTATATTGAAGAAATAACATACTATGAAATATTGACGTGTTACAAACGGTACAAAGATATTAAAAAATTTAAGAATACAGAAATAATCATTTTAGAAATAATTTTTTATGAATCATGGACATGGATGATAAATATTCCCCAAAAGATAATTATGTATAATCAATCTCGAATAATAATGATATTGGGAAATAACCCTTTAAATTTATAATCAATAGAATAATATTCCCCTTGAAATTAGGAAAATTATATGGATATAAAAATACCATTATATTATTGTTAAGACACGTAAAATGCATTCCTATAAATTATATACACCATATAGAAGAAAAAATAGTGTATGAGGCATGTTCCTCATAGAAGTAATGGTGAGATAAAAATCCCTTACCTTTGGTATGATTACCTCTCCACATTTCCGAAACTTCTCTTCTTCAACTATCTCCCCCTAAATCTATTTTTAGGGACCCTAAAGTTAGACTTTTGATCAGACCAATAGCTCAAGAATGTTAATACAGAATTTGAAAAGTGAAATGTTCTATAGATGGCCAATTTGGAAAGCACAATGTGGTGTGAGGATATATGGTATGAGGGGCCCTTTTATAATTGATGAGGGGGACACTTTTGGAAATACTAAAATTATCAAAATATAATAAGGCTATTATAAAGCCAAAAAATATATAAAATAGAGATAAATGGATGGGGTGTGTAATTTTCAACCATATCATATCCGCTTTGTGATTATTTGTCTTTTTTTGTGATACAAAAAATAATTTAATGATATTTTAATTCATCAAAATATCATTATTTTTCTAGTTGAAAATATTCATTTAATTTGGATTTAAATACATCAAGACAATGTTGGAATTAAAATTTCATGATTTCACACATATATAAAATATCTTATCAATCTATAAAATTCATTGTACATTTTAATTCTTAAAAAACATATAAACAATAGAATTATTAAATGAAACTATTTTAATTTCTCTTAATTAAATAAATAATATTTTAGCATTAAAGTATAAGGTAATATAATTTTATAATTTGGAAAGTTAAAAATAAAATTCTAAAATAAAAATAATTTAATTATTATCAGAATAGACATTTAGATTCATTCATAGGTTGATTTGTTCCCTATGTAGAATCATAAAAAATATTAAATACATGAATTTTATATTTTGTAACTATCCCTGACTATAAATAATATATAAGTTGTTTTCATGGAATAGTTTCTATAAAAAACATCAATTTTGCCTAAGTTTTACAAGGATAAAATATTCTTCATCCAATAATATTTGGACAGGTTTTGGTATTATTTTTAACAATATCATTTTGTTTACCCTTAATTAATATATTGTAATTTTAATTGAGGAAACATAATTTTAATTTTTAAGAGGTTATAAATTTTTACATAAATGATTAATTGTACATAAATGTACAAATTAAAATATTTTAGATATTATTATAATATATTTTTATTTTTTAAATAATATGATAATTTTAAAATAATTTAATAAAATAAAATTTTTCTAAAATACGATTAGTGCCAATTTTGAAACTATTCAAAACATTGTATTTATTTTCAACACAAACAACAAGATAAATTATAACCAATCCATTTAATACACTCCTAATATGTCATTAATTATTCACCATTTATGATAATTATTTTATCACTAAAAATTATAAAGAAATTCTCATGTTAATGAAAAACATTTTATATTTCAAATCAAAGATTATAGTTGAAATTATGTTTTATATAACCGTTTATTAAAAAAATTACTTATTAAAAATATGAGCATGATTTTTTTAACTTATCATTAACTAAAATATAATAGATGGAATATTAATACCCACGTGTCATAAAATGGTTATAATTTTATCCTAAGGTCGATTTGAGTTGAGTATAATTTATCGAATTAAATTAAATTTGGTTTATAGGATAATTTTATAATATTATTGTATTATATTCACCTATAATAATCCAATTAACCCTTAACCATTGAAAATAAAAATATACTAAAGTAACTACTAATAATATGAAAAATATTAATTAAATTTTACTATAATATAAATATCAATGTTATTACAGCCATGTATTTATTTATTTTGGAAATTTAATTCATAAAAGTGGCGAAATGACCTGTAATGCTAATCCCGCAGACGCGGCAATAAGGTGGGTAAAAAAAATTCATAACTTAAATAAGTGTTTGTATCTAATTTCAACATGAAAATGATTAAAATTCCCATAATTAGATTAATATATCTATAGATTATCTTTTTTGAAATTAAAAATTAATTTAAATTATAATAATGATTTAAAAAATGTTGTTTTATGTACAATGCAATATTTATAACTACTTATCAAAAAAAATCTTCTTGGAAAAAATAATGAAAATTCAAAATATGTTAGTTTTTATATTCAAATTAAAAATTGATATTTATTTTATCAAATTAAATTTAAATAAGTGTTTCAAATTAATTTATTACTATTGATAGAATGATATAAAAAGAAGTTCTTTTATGAAAATAAAAGTATTAGACATATAAATTCATTACCAAAAATAATACATTTCATTATAAATATGGTTTATTTCTGTGAAAAAAATTAATATTTAGTGATTACTATTAATATTAAAAAATTTAATTGATTTTTAATAATTATATCATTTAAGTAATTATTATATTAAATTTTTGTTTCAGGGAAACTCATTGTAGTGTGTAACACAATCCAATTCAGTGTTTCATGTAGTGAAATCATAACTTGGTTTTGCATATAACTAAATATAAACATAGTGTTTTTAGATAATAACTTAAATATATATTTAGTGATTCATAAATTAAAAATATAAATAATATTAAATTAATTCAAATTAATATTTCACATAGTCTTGTGGCCATACATTTTACTGACCATAAAATTAAATTCTCCCTTGAAATTCTTCTAGGATGTCAAGGGTTTTATACATGAAATTCCCATTCATTAAAAATCACATCGTAAAAGACAAATATTATAACTTCCTTTTAAAATAGTAAAGTTCGAAACATAATGGTTACCCAAATTTACTCATAACTTGGTTTCCATATCGAAGAACATAGGTGGAAACTAAAGACATTGACATAGAATAGAAATATAACATTTAATTTTTTATGGAGAACTTTAGAGAACACGGTTAAAAGAAAGATAACAATAAAAAATTCATAAATCATATAGAAATGAAAAAGGTGACTTATATAATAAATTTTTTTATAACATGATAACATTTTACATTATTATTCATTTCCAAATGTTTTACCTTTTTCAAGAGAATATATAAATACTTGATTTCATCATAATATCACACTTTTTCATTTGTTGATTAATTACCACTTCATCTCTTATTCCAAGAAATGATTTTGATATTGTCATTCTTGCAACGTTAGTTGATCATACATAAAAATGATAAGTAATTTCATCTGTCATTATTACAACAACATGTTATAAAAAGTTATCAAATGTGTGTAAATCCACATATGGAGAGATAATAATTTAATCTCAAAAACACATTTCAGGTCTAACATAAAATATCCATAAATGGATAATTGCAATCCTTCTTAAATATAAAAATAAAAACCTTTAATAATAAGGTCACAACTCAACATTGATCTACGATATATCATAATGTATCTATTAATTTTCACATACCAGACATGTGGGTAACTTCATCAAGTATTTTCTATAAACAAGGTGATAACCTAAATTACTATAAATCATTATTGAAAATATGATTTTTTTTCTATTTAAAAATTATATTGGATGTACTCCTTATGTCCAAAAATTGGGGTACTTCATCCACAATAACATAACCCTCTTGTCAGCAATTCCATAATTAGTTCTCAAGAAACTAGTTTACTCCAATTTACATATTCATATCCAACATTTAATTATCCAAAACTTATTATATCAAGTTCAATAATAAATTAAGGGTTTCCTTCCCTTAATCAATATATCACCTTTCATGAAGTCACATTTCTTGTTAATCGTAACCATTCATCATATTATTTTAAATCCAAAACCAATCATAAATATAAAATACATTTATATTTCACTATTCATAATTCTTGGATACAAATACATAAACTCATAAATTCTTCTACTTCATTTTAAATATATTAACAAGAGTTCCTTATGCTATTACTTAGTAGAATTTTCTTTATTATTTTATCAATTGTCTCATCAAAAGTTGTAATATAACCATTACTCATACAAAATTTCTGGTTTTATTATGGTTCCTTCCAACAGGGACATATATTTGAATATTTTACATTCATTAAACACTTAAATTAGTTAACTTTTGATGTTGTATTAGTGAGTCCAATATTCACATCAATTTTGTTAACAAAATCGTTAATTTTTTGTAGTTAATTACATTATGTCCTTATTTTCAATAATCAAAACATCTTATTGTTCCTATAAGACATCCACATGTGAAAGGATTTCCAAATTCTTTAGGCAATGGAAACCAAATCATCTTTCTTCCATGCTCTCCATTAGTCTAACTGTAAGATAACTACTTCTTTCTATTCTTTAGTGAGTGTGAGATTTTGTTATGGTACATATTTTTAATCATGTTCCCTAAAAATTGATTAGAAATGTTTGATATATCATTCAAAATAGTTATCATTCCATTTTAATTTTCATCAATAAAAATTTACATATAATTCAATTTTAATTATATTCTTTATGGTTCTTTCCATTGACTATATCCATAATTCATATTGTGTGAAAAACCTATCATGGTGAAAAATTATAAGACCATTAAACATTACATATAGAATGTCTAAATTATGATTATGTCCTTACTATATGACACCATATTTTTAACCTAGATTATACATAGCCAACCTAAATTTAAATATTTCATTATAGTTTATTAATAGTATGTGAATTCCCAAATAATTTCCCTCAAGAGTGTAAAAACAGGTGTTCAGCAAGGCATGTTGTCATGTACCACGTTACATAGATTTTGGATCGATGCACCTTGTTAGATTTGTTAATCCTAAGTATATTTGTGTTATATCCCCATCCCGTTGTAGTATCTATATAGAGACATATTTCAAGGAAACAATTTTCTTTATAATTTATCAAAAATCCAAAACATTTTCCTATACTTTTTCTCATCCTTAGTCATATCTATAGAAAATTCCTTAGTGTTCTCACTAATGTTTTCTCATCTCAGTTTCCAACATTTAATAAAACATTTATTTTTATAAAAACTATAATAACTCTCACTTTTCATACATGGGAATTACATTAAATTTGTAGAATACATAATACATTATATAAGAAAATTCCCAATGACTATATTATACTATTTCCTTTTGAAACATGGATAGTTTATAAATGGTACATAATTGAGCTACATTATCTCCAACAATGTTCTTCTTGAGTAGTACCCTTCCTAGAAACATCAACCATAATACATATCTTCATAACCTGGGGGAAAGGAATCACGAAAAGTGGTGACCTCATATTCTCAGTAAGGGTAAACAAGGGAGATATGTAAGAATAATCATAATCATAAGGTTATGATAACATGATAATGAATGTAGAAGATCATACCCAACAAAATTGAAGATCATATTTATTGTTCATGGAATAACTATTAGTAGTTTATAACACATGAATCATTACAAAATAAGGAAAATAATATATGAAATAATAACATAGTAATAAAACATATAACTTTTGAATTCATATAATCATATAATAATTATTTCCATAGTATTAAAGGAATCACTACTAAGGCTATCTTGGTCATATATGTTGACTTCCTATACCATATGGGCAGTCATATTTCTCTCTATGAAAATATTTTTGGACAATGTTATTTATGTCAATCTCTTGACATATAAATTGATACCCAATTCATTAAAATGAGATATAGGTCTCCTCTGTCTCATAATAAAATCATATATAAGTGTCTCATAAGAACATAAATATTGTATCATATCAAAACCCATGGAATGAAATGTGTTTCATAGACATCATACAATCATGAAAAAACTCATGGAAAAGAAATGTGTTTTATAAATATCATTTCATTATTAAAAAAACATTCATAAAAATAATATGAATGGTAGTATTAAATCATATCTCCAGTAAAATATAAGTAACATGAAATTGAATTTTCTTATTTGAAAAAATAATTTTTTGATTTCTCTTGAAATTAATCTATTCATTCCATTAAGTTTAAAAAAATACTATTTTCATTATTTTTCGGAAAATTTCAAAATGTACCTTTGTTTACAAAATGAAAAAAAAAGACTATTTCAAACCATTTTATAAAAATTTGAACATTAGAATAAAGACCTTAAACATTTTCAGAAATATTGTAAAAATATTTTGGAATTTGTTTTTATGAAACATGGACATAGATAATAAATATTACCTAATAGATACATACATATGAACAATCTTGAATGATAATGAGGTTGAGAAATATATCTTACATATTTATAATTAGAAGAGTTGTATTCCCCATGAAATAAATAAAATTATATTGATTTTAAAATACCATTATATTATAGATAAGACTCATAAAATAAATTAATGGGTAGTATATACACCACATAGAAGAAATAGGTAGTGTATGTGGAATGTGTATTATAAAAGTAAAGGTGATACAATAATCACATACTTTGTGATCGATTCCCTTTGTACGTGTATGAAACTCCTCTTCATCAATGATCTCCCTCTAGATCTCCACTTAGGGACATTAGAGTTTGTCTTTTGAGAATTCCAGCACCTCTAGAATGTTACTGTGGATGTTGAGCAGGGAAATAGACATGGGATGGTCGTATTGGAATGCTCAATGTACAATGAGGAAGTGAGGGAGGAGGACCACATTTATAATTGATGTGAGGGTATCTTTTGGAAATCCTAAAAATGTTAAAATATTTTAAAGAGATTTTCGATCCAAAACATGAAAATGAGATAAAAATTAATAGTGTCTAACATTTTAGACCATATTATATCCCATTTTTGATTATTAATCATTTTATGGTTTGTAAATAATGTAATAATATATTATTTCAATAATGTATCATTATTTTCAAATTTGATACTATTCATTTAATTTGGATTTAAATACATCAACAAGAATTGGGAATTCTAATATAATTGTTTAAGACATTTCTAATATATCTTTTATATCTCTAAAATTTCTTATACATTTTAATTCGTCCAAAGTATATAAAATTTCATTTTATTAAAATAAAATATATTTTTTTCCTATTAAATTAAAAAATATTGTTTTAACATTGAAAAAGCATATAAGATAATTATATAACTTCCTAAAAATAAAAATAAAATTATATAAGGAGTGTAATTTTAGAATGATAAAAATTGACAATTAGATTCATTCGCAGCTTGATTACTTTCCATGTTGAACAATAAATGATATTTAATATTAGAGAATAAAATTTTTTAACTTTCCTTGACATTAAATAATATATTAATTTTTCCCATGGAATTGTATACATTAAAATACTCTATTTCAATCGTAGGGTGATAATGGTCGAATCAACATCATCCAATAATTTTTGGACATGTTTTGGTTTTATTTTAAACAATATCATTCTGATGTAACCTTAATTAATCTACTATAATTTTAAATGTCGTAACAACATTTTAAATATTACGAGGATATAAATTATATATATGTATATGTGGTGAATTCTTCTTAAATTTAAATTTATGAAATTATAGACCTTATCGTATCTCATTGTATTTTTAAATTTTTATTATTATTTTTTAAATAATGTATTAAAATAAGTTTATTTTTATATATTAGTTGTGTCTATTTGGTCACTATTCTCAACATTTTCTATAAATATAATACAAACAATAAGATAATTTCATATCAACCCCTTTAGGACACTCTTAAAATGTCAAATTCACATATAAAATTCATGTATCACCTTAATTAATTCTAATTATAATTATTTTAACATTTTTAATATCATCTATTTGTTTATTTTTATTAATTAAACAATTAATAGATTATCATTATGTCTCCATTTAATATAATTATTTTTTGACTGAAAATTATAAAAAAAAGTTATCATGATATAGGTAAAAATTTAATATTTAAAACTGATATTTATATGTGAAATTATTTCATGTATAACCCTATGTTATAAATGTTATAGTTATTATATGTAGGAGTATTACTTTTTTTACTAATCTTAAAAAAATATAATAAATCTAAAATTCTTACCAATGTTAATTTTGGCTTAAGGTTTATTTTAGTTAAATACCACTTATACAATGATATTATGATTGGTTTCAGTTTAATTTTATAATATGATAATATCATTTTTACCATCAATTTTGTAGTTTACCCTTAACTGTGGTAAATAAAGATTATTAAAATTACTATTCATAATATCCAAAAAACAGATATGGTCATATTAGATTCAATGTATCAAATTAATTACAGAAATGTATGTATGTTTTTTGAAATTCAATGTTCACATGAGGAAAAATTAAGTTTAATGATAATACTTCTGATGAGTTAACAAGATGGGTAAAAAGAACATTCAAAATATAAATAAGTTTGTGTATCTAATTTCAATATTACAATTATTCTTATGAATTAAATTGAACTAATATATATACAATTTATCTATTGTGACTTCAAAAATAATTTTAATTTTTAATATGTTTTTAAACAAAAAAAGGTCGTTTTTAACTATAATGTAGTAATTTTCATTATTCATCAAATAAATGAAACTTCTCAGAAAAGTATAATAAATTCACCATACGATAATCTTTAAATATTGAATTCAAAAAAATCATCTGTTTTACAAAATTAAATTTCTAATTGTGTGTTATTTTTTAATTATTGTTCACATAAGGACACAAAAAGAAGTAAATTTAAGAAAATAGTATTTATAAACATATAAATACATTACCAAAAATTTAACATTTCATTATAAATATGTTTTATTTATGTGAAATATTTTATTTATTAGTTATTACTATTCATATAACTTTATTTAATTATTAGTTTTTAACTATCTCATTAAAATAATTATAACATTAATGTGTTGTTTTGTAGAATATCTATGTGGCATATAATTCAAGCTAATTTGGTTTTCTGTGTAGTGCTTTCATAACATGGAGTTTCATATAACGTAATCCAAAAATAGTGTTCTTATATAATAAAAAAATTAAATTCATTTTTTCATAAATTTCAAATATCTAAATGATTAAATAATTTAGAAAAATACTAATTCACAAAATCTCAGGGTATTATACAGAGAATACTGGAATCAAGACATTGGGGGTCATTATCTCATATAATCCTTTTACAGCTTATGAGGGAATCCTTTGAAAGGGTGGGGTAAAAAAAGTGGTATTGGAGGTATATTTTGATACATGTGTTGGTTTTTGGAGTTTTCTATTGCGAATATTTCAGGGAATGGTAAGTAAATAGTTCATGTTGACCTTCAATCATGAAAGGGGTTAGGGAGAAGTCCTATGACAAAGAATTCCCCCCCCCACTTTTGATCTAATTTAATGAAAATTTTTCTAATAAATAAAAAATTGAGGTGGTACTTCTTATAGTGTAGAAAATAGGGATAAGTACATACATCAATATTGATATCTCTTTTTATTGAAAAAGGGAGTTCTGAGATAGAATTTAATTATTTAATTTTTTAAATTTATATGTGTTTCTATAGCAGTGCACATTTTCTGGTTCCAAATGATCTATTTGAAATTTCATGAATTAATTTTATTACATGAATTGGATTTCTAAAATGTTGATGAATAGTCCTCAACTATTTGTTTGTAAACATGTTTAAACATTAATTTATTGTTCCCTTTTCTATTATAACATGATTATTTGTGAATTATATTTTTCATTTTTTAATTGATTAAAATTATAATCACTTTTCATAAATTTTTATATTGTTACTAAATTATTTTAATATCCAAGGATTTTAAAAATATATTATATAGCATGAAAGATACGTGAAACCAATCTTAAACCTATTATAATGTATTATTATTTACATGTGAGAATGAAATAATTTCTATAAATTTATTATTTATAAATAATATTAAATAATTAATTAAATAACTACCAATTTCCTTCCAAATAATTTTTTTAACAAATTCATAAAAATTAATATCTTAATTTTTTGTAATGCCGTATTATTTATTAAATTTATATTTTTCAAAAAATGTTTTCTATTTATTTTTATATAAAAAATAAAATATAATTTCTTTAAATTTTATAAAAAAATTCAATAATGTTTTTTCATATAATCATTTCAAAATTATCCTATGTTGAAATCTTGGGAATTTTTGAAACGGTTATAGTTTTCAATGAATTGTGAAAATCACATATTTGTGTTGAAAATTAAATTTTTCCAATATTAACAAATTAATTTTTTTTAAAACGTAAATAGTTTCATTTGACTAAAAATTATTAAATTAATAGATTTTAGATGGATATGATTTCTAAAGTTAGCATCAAAAAAATTATATTTAAATATAGCATTTTCCTAAAACCCTGTTTTCAGATTCAATTTTCAAATTTATTTTTAAAATAATTTCTATAACATCTATGTTTTGAATTTATTAAAATAGGTTCAACATGTATAATTAGAGGGTTAAAATTTAATATATATATATATATATATATCCCTTTTATTTTATCTTAGTATTAATAATAACCTTAGTATGTTTTGTTACTATGGTAAAGGGTAAATCAGCTATATAAAGTTAATAATAAAATAAAATGGATTGGAAAATGTTCATATATCTTAGAAACTCTAACTATATGGGTAAATATTTAACGTAATCATAAAATATTCGGTTATATGTAATATTTTGGCCATTTTAATGTGATTATGACCCTTATAGTATTTTATTTCACGAAAATACAATCATGCCACACGATTTTTTTAATAACTATAATATTTTTCATATAGGGTTAATCAATGAATATATTTCTACATAATTTTAATATGGAAAGATAAATTTTTATGTTACTCATGTAAATTTATTTTTAACTTATCGTAAATATACAATTACCTTAAATTCATTCACAACACTAATATAATAATTATTTTCTAATTAACGATAAAATCTAATTTATCTTATAAATAATATTAACACTATTGTAATACGAGATAATTAATTTAATAAATGAATTTTATAGATGTAAATGACATTTTTTTGATGTTATATAATAATTATTTATAATTAAATCTTTTACATTAATATTATCAAAGTCAAAATATTGAATAGTTCTAAAATTTTTATTATTGATATTTTATAATAAACAATATTATATTAAATGATATAAAAATCATAAAAATATTACATTAAAACCATTTATTTTAATATGGGTAATTCAAAAAAAATTCAATTTATTGGATTTTTTTTCTAGTTTTCATATATATATATTTATCCATAGAGAGTAAAAATCACTTTTGTCGTATATGGTTTTGAAAGGGTTAATGAGGGGTCAAGACCCATTGATAATGTTAAAAACAATGCCAAATCATATATATATTTTAATTTCTGGTAGTCTTTTGACCAATAATAATTATATATTCAAAATAAATTATTTTTTATCCATTTGTAATTTAAGATTAATTTATATTAATTTAACATTATTTGAAATTCCTAGTGTGCCCCTCCACTATCTTGAAAAAGGGAACATCTTATTCTCGTTATATGAAAATTAAAAACCCATTTTTTCAAATTAAATTCCAAATAAATTCATATAATCCATGTCATCATTAAATTTAACTTATTTTTGGTATAATACTAATATTAGAGGTTATAATATGTTATGGAAATGAGGTTTTCCAAATAAGAGGTGTAGTGTTCGACCGCATGTTTATGTTTTATTTTTTCTTCCACCTATTTAAAACATTATTAAACCATGATAGTATAATAATACAATTTTATACATATACATATATTTTATTATTTAAATATAATAACCATTATCTATATCAATCATTAATCAAATGTTAAATGAATTCATTGTTCATGTGTATGCAAGAGTACCACCTCACAACCCGATGTAATAGGTTTTCCATAAACATATTTAAAAAATATATATAGAAATATAATTTGGGACTATATAAGATATTTATTACATTCTTATAATTCCATAAATATAATATAGCATTTACCTTCTTAACATTACATGCACTAAAAAATGATAATTTCATTTATCTGTATGTGTGTACTACCACCTCCATAAAGCGGCGAGATTCATTTTTTCATCCCTAATTAAAATTGATTATATAAATATATATATATATAAATTAAATTGATTAATTATATATTATTATAATCTTGTAAATATAATATTACGCTTACACTATTTCGATAATAATTGTTCTAAACTGGAAATGTTACTCATGCGTACACACGCCCTACCGTCTCCATGATAGCAAAATATTTCATTTTTCATAACCACGCTTATAGGTTTTATTTAAAAGTAAAATTAATTTTATAAAATATTAATTATATAATTATTATATTTATATAGATGATATAATAATTACCATATTAACCATATTCAACCTACAAATGTCATTTTGTATTTATGTACGAAATATCTCAATAATGTCTAATGTGAACATGAATGAATCTGTAATTGTTATAACACAGTAATAAGTGAGAAAAAAGGAATGAAAAAAAACATATATTTATTTAATAATTTTTATAGTTAAAATAATTTTATTATTTAAGAATATAAATAACATATACAATGAGTTGGACTCATTGTAAGGTTCTCCGTCTCTAATTTGTTTCACTAAAAAATTCTGATGTTATGAACATATTTAAGTTTATGAGGGTTATATACTAAATTATTGACAAATTAAATCATTTATATAATTTTGAATGATATTTAATTTTTCTTTATAATTAATTATTTCATGATTATTTTGACTCAAAAGTTACAAATGTGGTAACGATTTATTTTACAATATCATAATTATTCAAGATTTTTATGATAATGTCTTCCCTAGTTAATATTTCCCTTGGATAACCATGTTTGTAAAAATAATTAAAAAGGTTTTTAAAATTATCCTAAAATCATTAAAACCATTTTTAATTATGTTTTATATTTTTTAAATGGGTTTAAATGACTCTTTTGTGGTTTTTGAAATAAATCACTTTGTCATTTCCAAAAAATTGTAGGAATTTTTGTTTAACATATAGAAAATAATTGTATCTTATAGACATAATTATGGATGATTTCATTGAAGCAACCCATTAATGTTTAATGTTTATTTTTAGCTAATTTTTTCATTTTAATGTTATTATATTTTTTAAAATAGATGTTATTTAAACATAGAAATGTTATTTTCCTCAAGAATTTTTCTAAGTGATCATTCAAAATGTTTTCCCATCATTTATGAAATATTTTAATGATACACAATCATTACTAGGGATACTATCATAATATACCATTCTTATTAATTTTTGGATAGTTTCGGATTATAATTTAAAGAAAAAAAATTATGAAAGATGTTTCTTTTTTAGGGGTTATACTATGATGAAATGTTTATGAAACTTTTTTCATTTATGTGTTCGGATATGATGAATAATAAATGGTCTTATAAAACACATGTTTCTAAATTTAATTATTTTATAGTTTTTACCTATATCTCTATCCAATTAATTGGGTAAAATATTAGATATGTTGAGATGATAATGGAAAAAAAGACATCATGATTGATCCATTATGTAAAATAGTCTATATGTTTAATCTATTTTTGAAAAGAAGTCAATGTGATTAATCCAATGGGGAAAATTTATTTTTATGAATAATCTAATGGCCTTGGTAATTAAATATAACATATCAAAATGTTTCAATACTTATAATTATTCCACACACATTTATGACATGAACATAGGGTTCATTTTTGAGTTATGATGATGTCTCATTCTTATGAATAATGTCTTTTGAAATTATAAATTTTTATTTAATAAATCCTTTTTATGATCTTCAAAATATTGTGTTTGTATGTTTTATGTTATGTTCCTGATCATGTTACCTTTTGAATAACTTATGATTTTATATGGAAATCAATTGGTATTGCTCATTTTTACGCTTATTGAGATTCTGATATGAATATTTTCTTATGTTTTATTTCCACAGGTTTTGAAGAATTATGATAAAATAATTTTTTTTATTAAGATTTCATGTGTGAGTATTTTTGTTATATATTTTTAATACATAACATATAATATGAATATATTGTTACAAGGAGTGACACTATTGAACTTTATGAACTTATTGTTTATGAACGCATGTTTTTAAGTGTTTCTTCTATTTCTCAAAAATTATAATCTTAAAAGGTCCTTGTGTAAGTTAGTGATCAAAAAATTCTTCTTTATGTTTTATGTTAT
Organism: Viscum album; assembly: GCA_963277665.1. NCBI lineage: Eukaryota > Viridiplantae > Streptophyta > Magnoliopsida > Santalales > Viscaceae > Viscum > Viscum album. The sequence continues at coordinate 374,533,651 of OY728166.1, read as the reverse complement.
AGATAAAAAAATATGTCACATTTATCAGTATAAAATGAAGAGATTTATATTTTATATTTTTAACACCAGATCTAAGAGTTCGTTTCTCTGGCTAATATAGTTGGTATCATAGTAGTGCATTGAAAACATTACAGTTTATGATATTTTCATGAGAACTTATATTAATAGTTTTATATAATATCATGGAATAAAAAATTTATTGTTTATTATAAGTTAAATTTTCTATACACCCATTTTAAGGTGTTATGTGATGAGATTTAAGGGGATTAATGAGATTTTATAATGTGTTTTATTGGGTTGAGTTATATGATCCATTAGTTTCATCATGTGAAAAAAGTTATTTAAGGAGGGATATTTTTTTATATCTTTTAAATTAGTCTAAATGTATGGATATGCTTTAGGGTTTATATAATCAATTATTTTGAGTTAACTATGGGTTATTACATTTTTGAAAAAAGTAAAAGTTATTTGCTAACCTTTTAGGATAAAATATTTCATTAATGTTGAATATATTGTTTTAATTTTTATATATTTTACTCTAATTTAAATAATTTTCTAATGATTATGTTAATATATTTTATAAAAAAGGAGAACCATCATGTTAGAGAACAATTTATCGCATCTCGAAAAGCCACAACGCTTGAAAAAAAATTGAATGTTGATATGGTCACATCACAAACCACTAGACTATGTGATGTCTATGTTATTATGTCATTTTTTAAATTATCTGATAGACAAAATTTAAGTACTTTTTTGAGATTTTTTTTATAATCATATTGATAACCGTCTGATTGGAAATTGATTTGGTGATTATGTTATTAATGTTTTTTCAAAAGAATCACACTATTTTAGTAACATTATATGATTTTATGGGATATTATTTAAGGAAAAATTGTTGAATTTTCATTTGGAATCAAATATGATATTATTTTGGATTTAGGGAGTTTTAATGTATTTATAGAAATGTTTTGAAAGACTTAGGGATTCTATTATTAGGGAAATTACATTTTTAGAATGAGAAATTAATAGTGATTGATGTTACATAGAGTTAAATATTGAACTTTTCTTGGTAAAAATTATGACCTAATTATTATAATATTTTTGTTTAAATATGAGTCTTTAATTTTTTTTTTAATTTTACTGATATTTATTGTAACTCCCCGAGATTTTATGAAAAATATTCTTTCTAATTTCATTAATTTATTGTGTTGTACGCTACACCAAAAGGAGCTTTCACGACACGCAACCCTGACTTGGCTTGCATTACACTCAATCGCGACCTTCCTCGATAGCGTGTGTTGTACGCAATACCGGGTGTTACTAAACAATAATATATTATTATAATATTATTATAAACTAGCTTTTATGAATATTATTAACTAAATTTTGAATTTTATAACATTATTATTCATCTGACACATTTTCTAGAACATGGTATAAGTACAAAATAAAATTTTCGGGTAAAATTAGTATTTTTCAAAAAATGAAGTTTTGCCGCCTATTGATGGTGCAACAACATTAAATCTAGTTTTTGACATGTTTATAAGTTCAATATTACAAGATAAAATTATTATTTGGAATCAGGATATAAAATTTTACCTTGGATAAAATTTTCATATTATTCTGATAACTTTCATATTTTAATGAATAGTAAAAACACGCTATAATTTAATTAAAAACAACTTTTTTATCATAATAACTTATGTGGTTAAATTATAATATTTAATGGTTTTGAATTATAAATAGAATATATTTTTACCATTTAATATAATGTATTTCATTAGCATTCATTTTACCTTGAATTACTAGGTTAAATCAATTCAATCTTTTGCAATGTTTTAAAGAAAAACCCGTTTTCTTTCGACAACATGATAAATTTTAATTTAATTTCTGTAACTTTTGTGTTTTTAATTTGGAAAAATGGATTCCATATTTGGAATCATTAGGTCAAAATTATGTTAATAAGCTACCTTTAATTTTTGGGCTTTATGAATAGTAACTACGGTAAATTTTATTTACCATAGTTAAAGGTAAATCAGGTAATTAAGGGGAAATATAAGATTATAAAATTAACCTAACACCTACCAAAATCCTATTGTATGACTAAAGGTCGACCCATATCACCTAAGGGTCGTATTAGAATCATTTAATGGACTTTTTCCATGAAAATAACTTAATTATTATTAAAACCAAAGAAAGTGACAACATGTCACTCTCTTAAATCTTATAAGTATAATAATTTTAATTTAGTGATAAACTACATGAAACGTCGAACATGAATACTCTCCGGAAATCTAATGAAATTATATACATCATATAAATTTATTTATAATTTTTATGTATGAAATAATTATTATTAATTTTGACACAATAGGGATGCAGAAATTATTTTTATAGTGAAAAATAAATAATATAGTTTTTATTGAAATATTAATACATATCAAAAGGGCAAAAAATCTGCACAAAACATATTATTAGCGTATATATAAACCCTAATCATCCAGTGTCCGAATATTTTACCATTTGGATCCTTATTAAGATGATTATGACACATATATTATTTTATATTAAATGATTCCAAAGTTGTCACCTTCATAATTTAATAAATATAAAAATTTAAATATTGTGATTTTAGATGATAAATTTGATTAAAAGTATTATTTTGAATGTTAATAGATTTATCTTCATCATAGGATTTTATTTTTAATTTTTATGCAACAAATAAGTATAAAAATGAACTATACAAAAAAATGATTTAGTAATTATTTTATTAAGAGATAAACGAAATAAATGGTTTTAAAAATAATAATATAAATATTATATGAACTATTTAATGCGCTCCACTAATATTCTAGATACATATGACCATTTATGAATATATTAAAGCTTTTATTTCGAACATTTCTTCTTTATATATTTTATTTAAATTCAAATAAATGAATACTGTCAAAATTAACACTATTGTTATTTAATAAAAAAATATATTATAAAATTGTTTAAAAATCACAAAAATATTTAAAAATTATAAATTTTAATTTATATGGTAGAAAATGTCATAAAGTATCCAATTATGGATAATTCACAACAAATACGTAATTATTTGTTGTAATTTAAAATTTAGAATGGTATTAGCACAAATAAAATTAAATTTATTAAATAAGGATAAATCAAGTTGATAATGTTTAAATTAAATTCCTAACATGTCTAAATTTGATTGGTTGATGATATTTCAACCCTATCTCATCTAATATTTGGATATGAGTCATTGTTGGAGGTTTTTAAGTGTGGTTAGATTTATTATAAATTAATATTTTTATGAATTCCAAAGGTGCCCCTCTCATTTCTTATAAAAGGACACATCCTCCCTCTCTTCCTCACACCACTTTGAGCCTTAAAGATCGTCCAAACCCTGAAAAATTATCTTCTACACTTCCCTAGAATAATCATAGAGGTATTGGTATTCTTGAAAGACCAATTTTAGTGCCCTAAGAGGAGGTCTCAAAGAGGCGCTCCAAAGAAGAGGTAATGTCTGTTACCGATTCTTTCAATTTTATTTCTTCTTCCACTTATTCTTCATTAGTTGTTTCATTATGAAGTAATAACATCAGTATCAATCATATACTGATATTTTATTATAATTATGAATCAACCATATTTCACCATCTATCTATCCTACAGAAAACGAAATCACTGCGCGTGCGTACGTACGGAATATCGTCTCCACGTCATGGTGTAATCTATTTTCCACCACCCCCTTACATGGATGGGTATAATGGTGAAAGTAATGAATATATATAATTATTTTAAAGTGATATTGATTCTGTAATATTATACGTACACTTTAATACAATTCCACGATCATGGGAATGATATCATCGCTCTTGCGTACGTACGGAATACCGTCTCCACGACGCGATGAGATTCACTCTCCTTGATAACCATTCAAGAATGATTATAAAGTATATATAATAAGTAATCATGAAATATATGACATAATAATTCTACTGGATTTATGTATATATATATTTATGTCATCTACTTAATTCAATTCAATTCAATAAGGAAACGAAAACAACGTTCATGCGTACGTACGACCTACCGTCTCCATGAACGGTGTATTTATTTCCATTTATCGATCCATTATATATATGTATAGTCTAAATATATATTATATATAAATCATGTTTTACATTCTGGATGTAAGTAATCATTATCTAAGTAATCATATTAAAAATTAAAAGTTAAAACACAAATGACAAATGAAACGATTTTACCCAAAATGATACTTTAACATTAATTTACAAAAGAACGGGTAATGTAAAGTCATAAGTGAACCATATATGATATAATAACATTGAATATGATTCTGTAATAAGTAAATGACATTATTTAAATCATTATATAGGAGTTTTGGATATGTATGAAGCATATCAGACCTAAGGTAAGGGATAATTTTGGAAATCTCATTTTTATCCGAGATTGCTTATTCGTAAGTATTTACTGGGGTTATTTATATCATCCATGTACATGTTTTATAAATGTGTTTTCATGTATGTTTAAAGTACTTTTAACCATATTTTACTTTTACTACATGGTATTTAAGGAATTTTTTTACCATACGAGGTACTTTTTGACTTTTTCGGAAAAAGTATGAGAAGAATGTTTTTTTAACTTATACGGCACAAACGGATATTTACGGTTTTATGAAGCTTTATTTTCATGAAGCTACCTACAAAATATTTCATGAATATTTGAAACAAAATCCTTCTATTTTAAAATTGAATGACCTTTTGTGAAAAGAGAATGATTTTGAAGAAGAAAGGATATTTTCCTCAAGAATTCATTTCAAGTGTTTAATCAAAACCATTTTTCATCTAAGATGAAATTATTTCATATGTGTTTGTTTCAAGTGTAATGTCTCTATGATTAACATGGTTTAACATTTATTATTATGAATTTTTACCCATTTATTTTATATGGATTATGTGATGATGGGATGATGTGTATGAAACCCATTTTATTCGTTGGGTTATTATGAATGATGTTTGTTTATTTCGTGGCACAAGTAAGAATGATTTCATTATGAGATGGGTGGGACCTATATCTACCTCCAATGCATTGGGTAAAGATTTTATATCTCATGAGATAGACATGGATGGAATGGTATGTTAATCTGGTTCAGTGTTACAGGACTGAAACGAGGAGTAAACTCGATTCAGAATGGGACTTTGTCCACTAAGATAGTATTGGCAGTAATGCATTGGCTACTATGGAAATTATTACTTGTGCTTAATGGATGCCAAAATTACATGTTTTATTCCCATGCTATTTTATCAAGGTTTATGTTCCATTATTATCTATGCCTTATGTACTTCCATGTTTTATGTTGTTGCTCAATATTTTGATGTTTAATCATTATGTTCATGTTTTTAAGTTCAAAGGTATATGGTATGTTTTATTTTATCCATGCTTACCCTTACTGAGCATTTGAGCTCCCCCTTTTTATGTTTTATATTCCCCCAGGATCAAAATAAAGGTTTTGGGTAAGGAAACAAAAAGTGGAAGATCTTTATGGGAGATGGTGAAGATCTTTCACCATGATTAGAAGATTATGTTCCATGTTTCCAAGGACACTAAACTATTATGGTCGTTGTGTGTCTATTTTTGTTATGTATAAAGTATTCCGAAAAAGTAATGTAATGTACATGCACGTCAAGCTTAGGGTCTCTACATTTATTTATTTAATTATCAATATTAAAAAACGGGTATTTCTCTTTAGTTTTTAAATTTAATGTAATTTTTCTAAATTTGAATGATTTATTAAGTTTTAGTATTATATTAACTTTTTTAAACCATTTTTTATTTAGTTAATGTCTATAAATAGGTGTATTATATTGTAATCATGGATTTTGTGATGAGTATGAGTTGATTCTTGTTTTTAGGTGAGAAAAAATCATCTTCAATAGTCATTTTTTGGAGAAAAATACGAGTTTGTGATGTTTATTTGTTATAGGATGATATTGTACATGTCATTTTGGTATATTTTCTTATGTTATTACTCTAGAAAAATATTTCAAAACTAGGAAAATGATCTTTAAAAAAAATTTCCATTTAATTTTCAAACAAAGAGATTAATAACCTTTTAACCCATCAAAGAATAACAGTTTTGTGAAAGTTATTTTTCTCATGACCATGTTTTCTATCACTCTCTATCAGTACATGGGAGTAATTTTTCATTTTCATATACATGTTTCCAGGTCCCAATTTCTATAATACATATAAATTATGTTATGTGTTATTTCAGATGGTCATCGCACGTCACTGTCTCTCTTTTCAATTAGAAGATTAATTATCCTTTTTACGATGTGGGATTTCAACAACGATATTTTTAGAATTGAAATCCCTAGTTACCAAGAAAAATATCAATTTATAAGGAATCAATTTATTATACATTAGAAGAATTTAATATAAAATGATTTTATAAGTAAAGTCTACGGTGTACATGATATGCACCAAGAAGATTAAACGAACAACATAGTATTATTATATAAATGTAACCATTATATCCTAGTCGTTAAATTAGAAAGTATAAAAAATATTAAATATTTTTTGTAATAAATATAAAATTATAACTCAATATAAATGTATTGAAAAATTATTATTTAATCATCACTTAATTCTTAGTGAATTCATTATATTCTTTATTAATATATTTTCAGAAAAATTATTTTCATTTATTTCATATAAAAAAATTAAAATTCAATTCTATATCATTTAGAAAATTTAATTTATAAAATTATTTTCATTTTTTAAATCATAATATCAATATGATCCTAGAGTTTAATTTTCATGATTTTCTAAAAATTTGGATTTTTCAACGAATAATGAAACATACCAAACATTTACGTCATATTATTCAATTATTTTAATATTAAAATTCTATTTTGTATTAATTCTAAAAATTATTCATTTCATTTTTTTAAAAATAATTAATAATAGATTTTGAAATGTATTTTATACTTTATTTTAACGTTAAAATATTTTATAGTTAAAGGGGAATTTCATAAAAAGCTAATGTTAATTAATTTAAGTTGATTTGATTATAAATTAATTTATAATAAATATATGTTTTTAATTTGTAATAATTTATTTTATACATGGTATAAGGATACCCAAATTTATAAATCAAATCCCTTCTATTTTTGGTCAATATGAATAGTAACTATAACAATTATTGTTACCATGGTAAAGGGTAAATAATGTAACTAATATTAACAATTAAATGATAAAGAATAAAATTTTACCATAAATATCTCTTAAATATTATTTTATTATTATATTAATACAATATACATATAATATTATCCTTCATGGTATTTTTTCCATTTTGATGAGACTATGACCCTTCTAATTTTCATTTTAGAAAAAGACAAACATGTGAAACTCATTTTTTAATAACTATAATATTTTCAATATTAAGTTTTATTGAGGATATTCTAGACAATACATTTTATTATAAAATATTAAATATTTAGGTTCATAATAGAAATATATTTTAAATTTTTTGTGATAATACATTTACCCTAACATCTTGCACAATGTTGATGCCATGATTATTTGATTAATGGAAATAATCCAATAAATGATATTTTATATATTAAAAGTAATAAAATTTGAAAAAAAAAATTTAACACACAAATTTAATAGATAATAATGAAATTTAAGTGATGTTTTAAAATAATTGGTTCTGAAATAGAACTGTAATTTTGATATTATTGGGATCAATGTGATTAATTGTTCTAAAAATGTTATTGCTGATATTTTAGAATAAATAATCTTTTATTAAATTATATAAAGTTCATAAAAATATATATTTATCCAAGTGTTTAAGATATATTTTTAATATCAACCATGTTCAATTAATGGGATTTTATCCATTTATATTGATTATATTGACCATAAAAGAGTAAAACTCATTTTTGTCACTGTAAGTTTTATAATTTTTAAAGAGGGTTTAAAACAAAAACAAGAAGATTAAATCATTGTATAAATTTATATAATTTTTATTTTTTGAAATTATCTTGAGATATACTCTTACTATATTATAAATAAATTATTTTTGGGTAATTTGTAAATTATTATTAATTTTTATTTATTTATTATTTTGAGAAAATCCAATCGTGCCCAAACCCTCGCTTATAAAAGGGGACTTATTATTATCCATTATTCAAACATAAAAAAACCCATTTTATCAAATCACTTAAAATATTACAATCCTATAATCCATTCCATCATTTTATAGGCCTTATTTTTTGGAGTAAAACTAATATTAGAGGCCTTCTATTGCTACAAAAACGAGGCTTCCCAAATAAGAGGTATAGTTTTGAAAGGATTATTTATATTTATTTCTTCTTATACCACCTTAAAATCCAATTAATGAATGATAAAATAATAACACAAGTATCATACATACCATTAAAAGTTATTAGGATAATATTATATCATATATTCATCTCCAACATCTATAAAAATGGAATGGAATCCAATGTTTCTGTGTATGAAAAACTACCACCTCACGAACTAATGTAATTATTTTTTCATAAAAATCGATAAATACTAGTTATAATGATGTGATAAATATTTATATATTATTTTAATATAACTTTTATTATTTCTTAAATATAGTATGTAATTTACTTTCTTAGTGTATTATGTAACAAATAATGATATCATCGTTCGTGCGTACCTACAGACTACCACCTCCCTGAAGCGATGTGATTATTTTTGTCTTCACCATATCACATTTATGATATATATCAGTATATTTAAATAATTATTATGATTTATATTTTATGATAATAATTATCTGAGGATAAAATAATACATACCTTCTTTCTATAATCATTTTTAAAAAATAAATATATAACTCAAGCTTATAAATGGCATATAGTCTCCATGGATGAAACATAGTTCATTTTGCATATAAAAAGTTAATGGTTGTATTTAAGAGTATAATTTATATATAAAAATCTATATTTATTTCATAATTATTATTCTGGAGATAATTTATAAATAAACTATGTGACCATTGTAATCCTATAGATGTTATCTTGGAATTATGTACCAATTATCACTAAAACACCTAATGTGGACATAAATGGGTATGTAATTTTTATAAAATGGAAATAAGTTCGATAAAATGAATAAATAAAGAAAATATTTCTTAATAAATTAAATAATTAACTTATTTATATTTTCCATGAAGATAAATAATGAACTTTCAGAGTTGGACTCATGGTTGTGGTTCTCCATCTAAATATTATTTTATTGAGACATATTTGATACTATACACCTATTTATGTTTATGAGGAGTATATAATGAATAATTTAAATTTTAAATTATGAATATTCTTTTTCTCATTATTTAAAGAGTTTAATTTGATTTTATTATTTCATGGAGATTATGATTCTAATGTTACCAAATAGGTAAGGGAATACTTCACAATCTCCATATTTTCCTGGATTGTTTAGGTTTATGTCTAAGCTAGGGAATATTTATCTTCAATTTCTATGTTTTATAAGAAAATTCAAATTCGTTTTTGATATTATACAAAAATTTTAAAAAATCATTTTTATCCATGTTTTAATTTTAACAAAATTGTTTGAAAAAAATAATTTTCTCATCTTCCAAATGAGGTACTTTGTGAATTTTTTGAGAAATATATGGCAGGAATATTTTTTTAATATTTTATGGAATGATAATATTTTCCCACCATCATGAAATCTCAATGATTTTACAAATAATTTAAATGTTTGATTTTTATTTTTAATGAAATTTATTTCATTTATAAGTGTGCTTCTTTTTAAAAAGGAATATATTTTTAAAAGGGTTAATTTATTTTTCTCAATAACTATTCTAAGAGATATTTGAAAATAATTTTCCATCAAAGAATACATAATTTGGTGATATATAGGCTTTTTTGGGGATATGATTTAGGTATATCATTTTTTTTATTTTCTGGATGGATTATGATTATAAAGAAAAGTTTAAATTTTTATGAAACCATTTTTTTCCAAGGTTTATACTATGATGAAATATTTATGAAACACATTTCTATGGTGTGTTAAAAAAATGATGAATGATTTCTGATATTATTGAAGAATTATGTAATATTTTCATTATGTTATAGATGATACCTATATCTACATCCAATTAACTGTGTAAAGTATTATATCTCATCAAATAATGGGAAACAAGTTGATGTGCTTCCTCTGTTATGGTAATTAAGTTCATGTTCTTCATTTTGTATGGGAAACAAGTTGATGTTCTTGATCATATAGGGAAAACATGTGTTGATTTTATATACATTGTTCTTGGTATATAATCTTAACATATGAAATAGTGTTTATAATTTTGATGATTCCACACACATTTATAACATGAACTTATGGTTTATGATTGAGTTAGGACTAATTCTGATTATTATGATTCATGTCTTTTTAAAAGATAATAATTTATTCCATAATAATTGTTTATGATCATTATCATATTTGTTTTTAACATTTTATTTTATTGTTCTAATATTATATCTTTATTGTTATCTTATGCTTTCATACTATCACCAAAAAATATAACAAATGTTTACCCAATCTGAGAACTTAGTCTTATTCTTTTCATTTGTTTAGGTTCACTCTGTCACAAAGAATGATTCCAAATTATTTTTGTTTCAAAATGATTAATATGTGAGGAAATTTATCTGATATTTTAAAGTCATAAAATGGAATATAAAATGGTGGATATAGTGGGAGATGATGTTGATCATTATGATTCATTTTTTTATCTGAAGTGGTTTTGTGTTTTAATTAAATATATAATACTATAAATCATAAAGATCCCTAGTTATATAAGTTTTTAAATATTCCCTTTATTTTGTTGTATGTTGGGATGAAAAACAATGTGTCAAATTTATCATTATCAAATCAAGAAATTTAATGTTTATAATTTAGCACCAGGTCCAGGTGTCTGGTTCTCTGGATATTAATATTAGGATTAGTTTTTTATAATAGAATGTAAATTTTTAATAACATTACAAAGCATGTTCCTTTTTTTAGATTTCATAATTCCATACTAAAATTATTGATTTAAACACAATGTTTTGGTGTATTCCTACTTCCAACCCTGTTAATTTATTATTGATTTGTTTACATTCTTAATTTATCATTAGAATTTTTCATGCACTTAGTAAAAAATGGATGAAGGAATTTTTTCCTAATTTTTCAAAACAATTCAATGTCATTATTGATAATATATTTAAAATTTTAAAAAATTTACATGAATAATTTTATCCTCTAATTTTGTAATTACTTTAGTTCTATGTTATTAAAATATTATTTTGTGTGAGGAATTTTTTGGGAATTTATTTCCCTATATAATTTTTAATTTTTTTTATAAATTCATGGAAAATGATAAAAATAATTTCTGGTAAATACTATTTTACTGAAAATATTTAAATTATTGAACCTATTCATTTCAAAATTAAATTTATAGTTCTAAAAGTTGATAAAAAATAATCATTTTTTTTGTGAAATAACTATTATGTTAATATTTATAATGTTACATGTTTAGTATATTTTAACTAAAAAAATTCTATATACTGAAAATTTTCTATTTAAATATGGAAGTAAAATCATCATAAAATTAATGTATTATTTTATACTTTTTCCTAAATAAATAAAACTATAAGAGTTTTTAGTTAAATCATGATAAACAAGACATATAGTAATAGAACATGTATACATTTAGTTTTATGATCATAGAGAATTTTTCATTTTGATAATTCTGAAATCTTATTATTTATTTAATGGTCTCTTCTAATTTATCACAAAAACTTATAATACTAAAATTTTCATATGAAGTTGGCAGTATGATTCCTGATTAAAAGAACTATTCTAATTTTTTTTTATTTTACCATGTTAAGCATGATTCATTAGATAACACATTTATAATTTTTTTCTATAATTATAGAGTGATTTAAATTCATGTAAAGATGGTTTTATATTAATGTATTGGAAATATTGAGTGTTTTTTGTTGTGTAATTGTTATTATTTCACTGATTCATTGACATTACAAACTGAAAACATGTTCTTAGATTATAAAATAATGTATAATGGTTTTTTAAGAAGATTTTCCATCATGAATATTACGTAAAATACCATTTATGTTCCACAATATGGAAATTATGTGATAAATGAGATGATGCTTCTTTCTATTTAGAACATGTACCCTTGTTGTGACGATTTTCTTGTTTTGATGGAATCGCCCACCTCCCATAAAAAATTTTAGTCACCTAATGAATTTAATAATAAAAAATAGTTGTCTATGAAATTTAAAAATTAGCAAATGTGATATTGGTTTGCCCGCCTAACTCATTATGAAACAAGGGATGAAATTGTTTGACTACTATCTGGTTGGATGGGTTTATTATGATTGAAATTATGTTTTTCATGTGTTATATTTTCAAAAAGGTGAATAGAGAAGAAAAAGTTCCCACAACAAGATGTTCTATATTTTGACTCATTTTAAAACAATGTGGTAGAGTTGATGTAGTCCAAATATTACAATATCAGTCTGTGGTGGATAATAATACTCAGTTTTAATGCTTGTGTAATCCTTGTCTGTATTGATTTATTTTATTATGTTGGATGGAAAATTTAATCTGAAACATATAGATTCAATTTCATTAACCTTTAGAAAATTTATATTTTAATGATAAATCGCTTTTATGTTTTAAATTAGTATGCTCCAGAAAAAATAATATTTTTTTAATAAAAATGATAATAATGTTCTCAAAAAAGTTTAATTTTTCAACCATATGTTATATTATTTATTTGATATGTAAAATTAGGTTCCCTAATTTTTATGTTTCGTTTGATGACAATAACATGGAAAATATCCTGGTATAACTATGTTAGTGTAATGAAAATAAATCATTAATATAATGTGACTTAACTAAATATTTGAGAAATATTGGTGAATATGGACTGCTAGATATAATTATTAAAGTATTCATAGTTTATTTCAATTACCAATTAGTTAAATATGAAGTAAAATATTTATTAAATTACATTATACTTAGGATTAATTAAATTTTAGGATACAAAATATATAAAATATTTTAATATTGACTAGTTTTATTTTTTAAATTAGAAAAAAACGATTATTTAAAAATAAAAATAACTCGAGTATTCCATATTTGTAATAATTCCTTATAATGTGTAATAAAATTAATTTATAACCCTTTAGATGAAAATTTATATTGTGGCATGATGATTACATAAATTGATAACAACAATTTCCTTATTAAATTTTCATTTATTTATAAATGTGTGTTTCAAAATTAGTTGAATGAGTTTTATCTAAGAGGATTTTGACACATACTTTATTATGAGAAGTATTATCATGGTTTTTAATTCAAAAAAAATTCCATTCCCTGTTTAATTTTAAATTCAATATACATAGTGAAAATATTTTAACAATATGATTTGTATTTAACATAATTTAACATGAAATGTTGTGATGCATTTTTAATAATAAATGAATCATTTTAAAATAATGTTTTGGTTTTATAGTTATTCAAAAAGTATATTTAAATGTTTGGAATAACATCTCTATGATTATAAATTATTTCCTAAACATGGTAATAAACATGGTCCATTACATGTTAAGAATGATAGGTTTTGAATGTTATGAATTTAAATTTACACGAATTTTAAATATTGAATAATCATGTATATATTTACCTTTTATAGTATTCCAAATTAAATTTAATGAATAGAGATTCATAATAATGATTTCACCCATATAAATTTCTCTATTTTATGTCTAAATCATCATGGAATTATTATTTATTAAGGTATTTTTTCCATTGTGTTAACTTATTTTAATTATTTGATTTTCATATATTTCTTGTTATGTTTATTATTGTCATCTGTCAAGGATTGTTCCTATTTGAGATGTTTTTTCATGGGAGATTGTATTTACAATTGTTTTTGTCTTCCAAATATAGTGGGACCTTATGGAGGGTCTCTTGCTGGTTATTATTATCCATTCATTCACTTTATCTCAATTTTTTTCTAATTCTAAATGGTGAGAATGTTTTGAGAGCCATATTATATAGGGGAATAGATTATGTTTACCATTCCATTGGTATTTTGTAGAATCTACTGTTTTGGGAGGGATTCAAAAAATAATATATGTTTTTTAATATGATTTTTTTATTTATATATATTTCCTACGATGTTTTTCAAATTATGTAAAAAACATCCAAATTTAAAAGATTATTTTAGAAATCTACATTTACATTATAATTTTTTGTAATATTTTATAACTGTTTTATTCATTTTGGGACTACTAATAAAGCCATTTTTTATTCATTTAGATTTTAATAGTTGAAATTAAATATTTCAATGTAAGTACTACTCTAATGCATGAACACAATTAGGCAAAAACAGATCTTTTGTTTGTTAAATGTAGTTTAAGGGTCAGTCAATGTTTTTAAGGATTTCATGGAGGTGTAACACTAATCTAATGCATTTCATAAATTTAAAACTATTATTAAATAAGGGTGATTTGATTGATGCCTAATGGTAGGTACACATTTCCAATGGTTGGGTAAGTGCAGCTTCCTTATTTCACATTGTTAATTGGAGCTTTCATATCTCATTTAATGGTCATATATGTTTTTCAATACTCACATGACGGTAATCTTCTTGTTTTATAAGTATAACCCATTTTTTTGAAGATCATGTAATGGAAATCCAAATATCATGTATGTGTTACCATGAGATCCTTAATCCCAAGTAATTGTTCTAACAAGTTTCTTCTACTAACATAAGGGTAAATAATCATGTAAGAATGGAAATATGTTAGCATTAAATAGTTCATGAATCCTGTGTATGGGTATCAATTTGTTCATATATATTCTTATTTCCTTTTACTATTCGATAGATAACTGCATAAACTAATTTAAAATGATTTTTAAAATCACAAAATCATATTTATAGATGATTTTAACTCATTTAAATTTTAATACTATATTCATGGTAGACAATATCACTTCACTATTTACCTTTATAAATTTTTAAATTATTATTTAATTTAATATTTCAATTTTTTACATGTCTTTTGGAAACTTATATATTTATACCATTCTTCCACCCTATTCATTCGATTTTCACCCCTTTGAGAATCCCAATGTATCATCCGACATATTGAGAAATATTCTATGAGTCGAACATGACCTTCTTCTTAGGTAGTTCATATATTTTTATTGATCTCCCTATCTCTCTTAAATTCTTTTGGATTCACATGTTTATAAGGAATAAAATATAATAGTTGTGAGATCCATGTTCTCTCCTTGTTTAATGCATATTTAATATTACTGTGATTTTGATTCCATTTTGTTGGATGGTAATATTTCAACTAATGACGATATTTAGTTAGATATTATGAAATTAATGGGGAAGGGAAGATATCACGTTTTTTTACTTATTTTTCAAGATAATGCTTCTCCATTATCATTGTATTAATATTCTTTATTATGAAATGTGTTCATTATGGTGAACACATTATTTCTTTCTAAATTATATTTTTATAGTCACCTCACATGAAAATGGATAATACATTAATGATGTTAACTAAACATGTTGTTTATAATTAATATTTTATTCTTTGTTACCATTTCTTATGAAATTGATTAATGTGATGGGTTGTTCAATGGATGGAATTATGGGAGGGTTTTTTTATTGATATTTACATTTGGTTTAATTGTGGTAATGTGTGATGTAAAAATACTATTTTGATATAGGAATTTTTTATTATGTTCTATGATAGTTTGGTAGTTTCCCTATAATTATAGATTTATTTAATATTGTTTATCTCCAATTAAATAAACATGTGTTTGGAAAAATAATTTGGTGGTGGAAATAAATGAAGTATAAATGGGATGATGATGTTTAATTGGAATATACTAAAATGATTAATGAATTTTAAAATGTTTATAAGTTTATGTTGTTAGTTTAGAACAATTATATTCATGGGTGTTAATTAGATTAATGGAATTGAAAATTAGAATAATGATTCATCTAAAATTTAATGGATTGGAAAATAAAAGTTAGTGAATACTAATTAATTCATGAAATAGTTGAACATGTAATATTAGTGTGTTTTTTGTGGATTGCGTTTGAATGTTTTTGAGTGTGATGTATTAATTTTGGAAATGATTTTGATATATGATAGTGATGATTCATACATTGTGGTGATTGGTAGGTTATTATTTTTTTAAAAAAATAATGGGATTCTGTGTATCTGTATTATATAATATTTTTATTCTGATTTAAAAATTCAACCACCATCATCGTCCAATATGTCCAACACCATTATGTTTTGGGCATGTTCTACAAAGATCCATATTATATAGAATGGATGGATAACAACCCTTCTTCCCAGCACAATCATCATGGTGAGTTTAATATGAACATCTATGATGATTAAATATCAAATTTTCACTATTGGTAATGTTTAATTTGTTTTTAAGGATGCTTATAGGGGTCATTCATTGTTGGAGGACGTTTTGAGGTTGATATCATTTCTGGTCAAAATGCCCCAATTTTCTTATTATGGACGTAGTTGAGATATTATGTGGTGGCCAAGGATTCATTGGAGAGATGTGATGTGCTTATCTAGGTGTATTTGGGAATGATGTGATGTAATTTCCTAGGTGTCTTCAGGAAGGATTATTATAAAAAAGATACATGGGAGTCAGGATATACTATATTGAGGTTTGAGACTGAAAAACAATGGGAATGTGGTGGAGGGTACCCATTTATAGTTATAATTCATATTATGTTTCTCAACTAGGATGCATTATTTGGAGAGTGGTCCATGGTGTGTCTATGGAATAGTTGACTCGGTATGTGATTTTTTACTCTACTAATTTTAATTGGGAACTATCATTACCTTCCCACATTTTTACAATACCCCTTGCCACAGATTCCACTAATTATACATGTTATTCTCACCCAGTGAATATATTGACCATTTATGGGCGTCCAATAGGACTTCAAGGACTAAGATAGTTATTATTATATTTTTTTTAGTTTGTGTTTAGTATTTTTCATGGGATTTTCATTGATGTTTTACATGGATACATTCATTGTATTTGTATGATGTTACATGTGTGATGTGATATTAGGGATTAACCCTTTTCTTATATTTTAAATTTTTTTTATTGATATATTATTTATATATAAAACGTTTTTTATTTTATAGGACAATTGATCCTATATACATGACTTTATTTATACCCTTGTGGCCTATCAGAAACCCATGTATTAGTCGATGTAGGAAACATGGGTGATTATCTCCCTTTTTTCTTTTATAGTCCAATCGGGGATTCTTTTGTTTTTAGGGTCAGTATAGTATGGGTCTGGGGAGTCTATAAATATAAATCATTTTTCATATCAGTTGTTAAACTGAGCCAAACAAGAACAAGTTACAACTTATCAGTGAGTATTGTTAAGAAGTATATTTTACCTAATATCACTATTTTATAATCATAAAAATATTTTGTGAATGCTTTATTGTTTTTTAACAAAATTTAATGGATATTCATTTTTTTTTATTCACATGTTAGGTACCAATAAGAGGGTTTAAGTAATTGTTACCCTGACTTTGAAAATTATTTTTGATTACAGTGGAACCACATTATCTTGTTAATGTTCTTGATCGATAAAATAATATCTGTAAATCTCACCTCTGGTGTTCTTCTAATGTAAGAGTTAGAAACAGACA
The DNA here is from genome assembly GCA_963277665.1 of Viscum album. Classification (NCBI taxonomy): domain Eukaryota; kingdom Viridiplantae; phylum Streptophyta; class Magnoliopsida; order Santalales; family Viscaceae; genus Viscum; species Viscum album. The sequence goes on along the minus strand of OY728166.1, from coordinate 374,515,799 downwards.
TTTTTGGATAGGGAGAAAAAATATAAGACACATATGTGGGATATAAAAACAACAATAATTCGAATTATGGGTTACAACATAATGTTTTCAAAGATGATAGAGAAAAATACAGCTTCTCCAAAGATGAATTAACCTCAGGTTGAATTTTTTTTTTTGTGGGATGTTATATGAAAGGACAACTGTGGTGTTCTAAAATATATAAAATAGTGGAATTCTATGGAGGTAGAACCTATTTTTTGTTATACATTATGAAAATACATTTGGAGTGTTACACCATAGTTGGTCAAAGGATTCCTTATGTATAAACATTCAATCCAAGGGAGCTGGATAAATATTTTGAAGATCTAAAAGTGTCCAACATTATGTGTATGATATATTGAAAGGATATATCCAAGAACAAAGGAAATGTGTATACTGATATTGGTAATGATATGTAGAAGGATGTAATCTTTATTTCCTCAATGGACCCCCTAATGAGGGGACCCAAATTAAGAGCTCATGCATATATCATTGTTTGTATGTATAAAATGGGGTTCTCTTCCTTTCCCTATGCTATTTAGAGTAATGTAGAAAATTAGAAGGAATCCTGATGTGAATAGAAAGGGGATACAACAATTAGGATATGGTATATGACCCAATATCTCTATGTATCTTTTTGGAACATGAATCCAGACACACATAGTTCTAGAATAAAAGTTCCCCACCATGATTGAATTCGTGAAAGGGGAAATTCTGGGGTCTCTAAATATGGGTTAATTCATAGTGTGAGAAATTATATTGGTTCCTCTCATGTATATCAGAATCATACATAGAGGAGTATGAAAATTTACTATATTTTTCTACATATTGGTCTTGGAATAATGATTTGAACATCACTACATATCTAATTGAAATGAGAATAAAGACACTAATAATTTTTTTAAGAAATCGTGAATTTTATTTTAATTTGATGAGGACATATGGTGTGTCTTTTAGGTTCATGTATCTAGGACCATGGAACACAAATTTGAATTGATATGCATAACATATGTATGAATCCTTTTACAAAAACTCGTAAGACCTCGTGAGATATTCTTAGTGTGAGAAGAAAGAAGCATCCATGATTATTTCCAAAGTATAAAATAAAAAAAAGTGAAGTATAAGAGAATTTAGATTCTGTTGTTGATAGACCAGGGGATATGATCAAGGTGTCTCTACATGTTTCATTAGGATGAGAACCAATACATACATAGTTATTGAGGTACCATGCAGTTTAAAGTCATGTAGTTCAGGCATCATTTATTTATTTTGATGTCATGAGGTAAACATGAAGTTGAACAGATATATATGAATGGAAATGTTGTGGTTATGTATGAGAATGAGATTATGGGAATCACAATGTATCTAATGGAATAAGAATCAAACATTATATAGTTCATTGAAGGTTCCATGTGTATGTTTGATCTATACAAATGGAGTGGGTGATTTTCTTATTGGCAGTCAGACTTGAGAGAATATATCCAAGAGTCACTATGTATCTAATTGGAATGAGAATGAAGACACACATGGTTGTTTAAAATATTTATTTCTTGTACTCCTCAAACCCATTCAAAGGGTGAGGGAATGTTTTCATATATTTTTTGGATGGGCCCAAGATTTCATATTAGGGAATCACTACAAATCACAATTTAATGAGAATCAAGCCACACATAGTACATGAAAGATTTTTCCCGACATCAACCCGGATTTGACAATTAGAAAGTATATATAGTATTTTATAGGTGATGATTGGTCATAATAAATAAGGGTTTGGCAACATTATACATTCTATTGTAATGGGAATCATGCCATGTATCCTAGTAAATTTTCCCCTAGAGATTTGATTCTTCAATATGGAAATAAAAATGGTTTTTTCATCTCCTAATAATGACTACATCCAAGAAAGAAGGTTTAGGTGTCACTACATATCTCATTGTAATGGTAATAAATCGAAATTTATTTCTATATAGGATCATTTATTTTACCTTTATTATGATAGTTGTGTTGTAATTTTTTGAATTCTTCCCATAATGGGGGTCCAAGTTCCACAATGGCGTGGTGATGATGTAAGTGGTGATTATACATTAGAGCTCCATGTCCTCTATTCCTCATGTCAGGACATGATGGAATCTCTACCCACTAAGGGGTCATAGGTATATGGATAAAACATACACCTAATGTGTAGTCCAATTCTTATAGTACCATGAGGAGTATCTCAAATTCTGATCTGGGGGGGTTCTTAGCATCGAATGAGAGGGATGGTAACCTTGAAATCTAATTTCATGCAGTGAGAATGAATGGTATCTTGATGTTTTATGTAATATGACTCATACATTGCATTTTAGATTTTATTAGTACACAATAAAGAGGATGATCCGATTTTGTTTAACGTTATGCGACATGAATAGTAGGTCGTGCCTTTTACGGTCGTATTATATAGAACCACTACATAGTTTAATGTTTTTCAGATGGGATGTGCTAAGTATGATTACTTGAAGTATTTTATCAGTCACCTTTCATTGGATGGTGTTTTAATTATCTATTTAATCCATTGGGATCAAATAATAATATCCATTATATTGGACCATATGTATGGAGTATGGTCTTTACTGGTTTGGTTAGGTTTTGGAAACATCTTACTTTGTATCATTGGGATTTGGAGGACTAATACCATTTCTCCATTGAGGAATTAGGGGAGGTGGAATATAATGATAAAATATCATTCTTTATTATTTTGATAAATCTTATAATGATTCAAGGTATTAAATATTGTCTCAACTAGCTTCCCAAGAATGTCCAGTCATTACTAGGATTTAACATATCTGGATAGATTTTCATAGATGATAACATGGAGATAGGAAAACTGGACATCAGTGGTTAGTATTTCTTCTCTTCCATATATCAATGAGTACGAGGTCACTCATGTAGAAATATGGGTTATGGAATAGTAATCCAATAAGGCATGAAATATATTCTTAGGACAAGACTTTTATCTGTATCCACTATCTTCTGGAGTATGTTTTAATGTGTCTTGTTGATGGCCACTATCAATCCACTTGTCACCACATAATATCTGAATTAATGGTTGAAATTGATATTGTACTCATGATATAAATTTTCCACTTCTATGAAACCCAAATTTGTTCCATTTTCTATGTGTATTATATGAGTGACACCAAATATTGTAATGATGTTGGATTTCATGAGGCCAAAAATGATTTTCTCCCAGACTTCATTGAGGGGAATTACCTCATCCAATTTATAAAAGATTTCATTAGTTATTAAATTGTATTATATCTTTATTATTGTGTTTTGAGGTTAAATCACACCAACATCCATTCCTCATATGAAAAATAGTTAGATATATTTGGTAGAATGTAGAAACTCTATTGGTTGATTGACTAAGCTTCCATGTACTTGACAAGAATTACATTTCTTGGAAAATTTTGTGCAATCTTCTCTCATTGAAGTCCATAAGTATCCAAGTCATAAGAATTTATTAGAAATCCTATACCCAGATCGGTGGGAACCACATGCTCTTGTATGTACAACTTCCATATTAACATTAATATCTTCTCTATTGATACATTTAAGAATGAATCTACAAAATTCTCATTTGTAGAAGCCTTTCTAGTTACGTAGGCTATCATAATGGGTGAAGTTGACTTCTTTCCACTAAATATTCACCTTTCATTACTTTTTTGAGGGTATTGCTCCGTATTAGATGTATTCTATAATAGGAATCATCTATTCTGTGGTATGGAAATATATTTAATGGATAGAGATGATTTCATCGATATATTTTGTTATGACCAGAAAAAAATGAGATACAATTTTGAAACAAGCAATGCTGACGACTTATTTATAATGTGTTAGATCTGAAAGAGACGTAGATTCATTTGAAAATTCATTAGGCTAGTCGTTTTGTGATTGTGGGACATGAGTTATTGTCGGATCTATTTAGACATCTACCCTGAACCTACAGACATAAAAAAATATGGAGATCAATTTTTTGGATTCTAATATAATAACCACATTAATCTATTTGATACCAAAATTGAGTCACTTTTTTACCTCTAGGTGACCCACCGGTATTCGGAGTACCACTTCAATGTTTGCAACGTGGGACTAATATTCCACATAATTAAAGGAAAAAGTTATAAAAATATGAATGAGTAAGGAAACTCTACCATCATAAGGGATATAAGAATAATCACTAACTCATCTTTTTGATCTTTGGGTCCTCCTTTATCTTCCCTGTTGGGATTTTAAATATACCATCAAAATAAATTTCTAACATTTGGGTGACATATTCAGTAGAAAATATCTCTTTATCAGGTATGTATTTATTTAATTATGTTTCTTCTACAAATGGGTGTAATGTATGAAAATATTCCAAGGCCTATCCTTCCATTACATTATATGTAATGAATTGTTTATCAAATTATTGCATAATGACATCCAACCCTTCCAAATATCTTGTCAACATTGGATGGTTGTGTATATTTTTATGAAGGTTATTGTGAGATACTAGTTAGACTTCATGGTTCTATATGTAGTGACAATGTTTCTAGACCGCAAATAATAATGGTAGGAAGATCGTGATGATATATGAATAATGATTCTCATCATTGATAATGGTTTAACTCGTATAATAAAGACTATTTTAATTCCCAGCATCATTCTTATGTGAAATAAGGGAACCTAATGATCACTTATGGTTTCTCACATATATAAGGAGTGTATTAATTGATATAGAAGGAATATACACTGGTGGTCTTAATTGGTATTTTTTATGGGTGTCAAATTCGACTTGGTATTTTCAAGAAAATTGATATGTGGCCCACTTCTTTATCAGTATGGTGAAGGTAAAACAATTTATTACAATGTTGGAAATGAATCTCCATAAATTATTCATGTTTTCATGAATCAATATAAAGTCTATAATTTTTTTAGGAGGATAAACGCTAAGGATTCCATTCATTTTCTCAAGTCAACATTTATCTCCCGAACCTGAAAAACGAAATGGAAAAACATCCATGAGGCTACCGTGAATGAATATTTTAAGTAGTTTATCTTAATAATATGTTGACGTAGCATTCTTAATATGGTCACTAGGATGGTTAAGTGATCAAAAAATTTCTTTTTCATTACCACCATATCGTCATCATAACATTACAAAAACATCCCTAGTAAGGTTTTAAAGATATGAAGCATAACACTATGGTATATTCCCCCAAAATTCATCAACACAATGGGAATTAACTGATTGAAAAATACCCCCTAGGGGGCACTGATGGTATTGTATTCTTTGTAATATGTATCTATAAAAATTTGGTTGTACTTGTAACACCTCGATCTTCCACGATACGCTTCTCTTTCAATAATTCAATAGCTTGCATTGTATGCAAGTTCGAGTTCTAACACACTGCGACTAATCAAAGTAGCCGTTATGAATATTAATACCCACTTTTAAAAATTATAGAAATTTTTTATTTCAAAATTGACTTAATTTTTGTATTCGTAATATCGAAATTATCCTAAGTTGAATTTTTTGTAATTTTCTGAGAACATCCATTTTTTATGAATAGTTAAAAATACTTAAAACAACTTTTTAAATAAAAATAATTTATAGTGATAAATTATAATATTGAGTGGTTTTAAAGAATAATTATAATATATTTTTACCATTTTATCCAATGGTTTTCATTAGAATTAATTTCACTTTGAAATTGGATATAAACAATTGTCAATCTTTTGATATATATTGTTTCTTAAAAACACTCCATTTCTTGTGACAGTAGAAATTAGTTATAAAATTAATTAATGCATCTTATATGTTGGTAATTTTTTAAAATAGACATCATTTTTGAATTTGGAATATCAATTATATCTTAGTGTGAAATTTTGGGATTGTTCTGAAATACTTCAATTTTTGATGAATAGTGAAACCACTAAGTTGTAGTTAAAAAAATGATTTTTCATTTAAATGAAACATTACCACTTCTATGATTTTGTTTTCAAAATCCAGACATACATGGTTGTCATTATGAAGTAAAAAGTGGTTCAATGGGATTAAAATAATTTTTTGGTGAATAGTAACTTTTAAGTTTAATTAATCGCGATTAAAGGTAATTAGTGAAATTTAAGGTAAAAATGATATTATTAAAATATGGAAATACCTTTACACTTGTCCTAAACTTATTTAATGAGTCATGGCCGACAATAACAATCCATGGGTCAACTTTGGGACCCAATGGAGCCACTTTGGTATGAAAATGACATTAAAAACTTTTTATTTAATGTTAAAATAAAAATGTCACAAACATGAGTTGTTTTACTAAAAAAATTAAATGGGGTTATACAAGTAATATTTTTGACTAAAAATATTCATTACAAAGATAAAACGATTTTCTACATCATGATAGTTTTTTTTATAATTTTTAGACATTAAATAAATTAAAAATTTTATGACACAATGATGATGCAGTGATTACCTCCTTAATTAACGATTTTAATAAAATGAAATGATAATGTAAAATCTAAGGAATAAAATTTTAAAAAACTTATTTTATGATTATATTTCGAACCCTTATCAACTTATCCTCGAAATATATAATTTTGGGGCTTTTAGAATCTGAAAATCATTTCAAAATAAAGTAACATTTCAATCATTCCAAGAGTTCCCCTTCTCTTCTCTTATAAAAGGCCCCCACCTCTACCACCTTATTCACACCTTCAAGACATTTGGCTCGGCCAAACTCTTCTCAAATACTCTCCTAACTTCCCTCTCTTACTCCTAGAATCCTCACTTTGGGCAGAACTCTTCCCAAGGAAGCCTTTGGCTCAAATCAAAAAGAGTTACCCGATTTTAAGGTAATGTTTTTTCTTATGTTATTTTGTTTTATTTTTCTTCTCCTTCCCCTAAACTCTTTTTATTAATTTATTTTGTAACAACACCAGTATACTAAATATACTAGGATGTTTTTATAAGAATTATCCGAGCTACACATACACACACCTACCTCTAATTGTTAAAGAACATACTGTTTCTGTGGATGGTGAATTTCTGGCTCACGAAATGATGATTGTTCAACACTCATATAACACCTCTCATGGTGTCCATTATGATGAAACTATTTTTATATATGATATATATTTTGTTTATGTTTTTCTTATGATTATGTATTTTTCATTTATGGCATACCTTTACGATTTCCATTATGGGTAAACACGATTATTTCATTTTTTGAAATGCGGACTACCGCCCCCTCAAAGTGATTTGAATCGTTAATGCCATGTGTGGTATGTATAAAGGATGGAGTAAATGGTATTATACATTATATTATAATTTAATTGTATTATACCTTTATATAATTATAATTTCATTCCATTAAATACAAAATACAAATGAAAGTAGCGTTCATGCGTACGTACGGTTTATCGTCTCCATGAACAGTGCATTTCATTTCATATCTCTAAATGGTATGTAATATTATAAATGAACCTATATTCTGGATATATATGATATATATTATATCTACATCATGATATAATACTGGATATAATGTATATTTAACCACATGAACAACTTGTAATTATAAGAAATGTATTTTTGACTCAAGTACCAAAGATCGACAAAATGACCGTTATTAACTTCAATAATTACACAATGTTCATAACATGGTAATAAGTTATATAAAAGGAATAATGAACATGAAAAATATTCTTAAGAAACTATAAATTAACTCTATTTTATAATTCAGGAGGTTAAATAATGGTCGAGTCAAGTCGGACACGGGGTAAGGGAATTTCATAACCCAATTTCCATTCTTTGGGTTAATATCCTACTTTCAAATTATATCATGATATTATTATGTCAAATATTTTATTTTTACTTTATTTATGTGTACATATAGTAAATACACATAATAGATAGATTTTATTTAAAAATTGATCTTTTTAAGGGACTTCTTCTCAATCACCATTCATTGAGGCATATTTTGTTTTATACACAAATTTCTTTTATATGGTGTATAAACCCCTTTGACTTTTATGTTTATTCAAAAGGAATCTTTTTATATGAAGCGTTTTACTAACCAACAAAAAGGAATTTTTTCTTCTCGTACGTATGCGGCGACTACGACTTCTCTGCCGCCGTGAGCATTATTTTAATTTTGGCTTCCTCTACAAGACATAACATTTTTCAATGAAAAATAAATACCAAGTTTTTTTTTCTAATATTTAGGTATTGAAAATGGTTTTCAAAAGGTTTTTATTATATCAATGAGTTGTATTGATATCTTGTGATTGAAATGTGGAAATTTTATGTTTCCTTTATGCATGTTTTATGTGATATGATTATGTAATTGTTTATGATATATTTAAACGTGTTCATATGAGGAATGCATTGGATATAATAAGTGATGGGTGGAGCCTGCTATAGCTTCTCGATGTATCGGCAGGTTTCATGAGACAAACTAGTGTCTTGGTATGAGTCCTTTACAAAATCTTATTTGTAGTCTTGGAACGAGGCCTTGGCTACGTGGTTATGATAGTCTGGCATTATACATTACATCATTATGAAAATGGTTATTGATATTGCATGTGATTATTCTACTAGCAGAATATCCATGTGAGTATGTAAATGGAATTATTTAATTTTATTTTTTCCATATTATACTGAAGTTCAAGTTTAAAAAGGCTTTTGTATTAGTTATACATTTCCTTAAATGTTAATGTTTATTTATGAAAGCTTCCACAATATGGTTATCATTACTGAGCATCTGAGCTCTCCCCTTTCATTGTTTTAATATTTTACAGGATGTGAAGAAGTATTTTATGAATGAACTGCAGGTATAGTCGGAAGACGATATGAGTGTGGACTATGGAGACTTTGTTATTGTAGTTTTTCACTTTATGATGTAATGTAACATTTATGAATGCATTTAGTATTTCCAAGGATACTAAACTAATCGGTATTTCGAGACTTGATCTTTTGTGATCATTCCAATGTTACATAATAATGCACCGACTCTAGGTAACTGGGGTCAGGGCGTTATAGTTGGTATTAGAGGTAGTTTAGTACTAACCATGGAATATAGATTTAGATAAACTCTGATTAGAGCACATAGCCCAAAGATAGACTTTGAGGATTAGTATAGAAGAACTTCCTATAATTTTGGTATTAAAGATATTTTGTGAGCTTTCTGAGCAATACATACTTGTCTGGATACAAGCAGGTAGAGGCGGCTTTGGCACAGATGTACCTAGGGGTAAAACATGAAAACACCGCTTTGAGCTAGACTCGAATGGGAACTGGTGCACAACAATGGGCCTTTCTGCACTTTTGGTTCTGACACTCCCGGGGGATATGCTTAGGATAATTCTCATTTTCATTACAAAACACTATGAAGGGTTATGAGTATATATGTTATCAATTAATTTTTTTTATGATTATGGATTATATCCATAAATTTTTCAATTTATGTTAAGTATTTTACAAGTATAGAATTATGTATTTTGATTCATAAACTAATCTAGTTTATTCCATTGTTTAGAAATGGTGCAAGTGGATGGAATGGAAACTGTATCAATGCATGCACTGTGTGTAGGGTTTTCCTTCTTGATAATGATAATTATTGTGGATCTGGAGATACAACTGGTGTTGATCAACTTATTACCATACTGGTACAACTCACTAAGGTTATGAATAATAACCTTACCCGTATGGAGCACCCTGATCCGTAACGTGGAGGATCAATATTAGACCACTTCATGAGGCAACAACAGCCAACATCTAATGGGGGTACAAATCCATTAGTAGCTGAGCAATGGATAAACTCCTTAGAGAAAATATTCCATGCCTTGAGGAGTAGCGAAATAGAGAAGGTTGTCATGGCAGTCTACCGCCTCACTGGAGAGGCCGATCAATGGTGGTCGCTGATTAAAAACACAAAGGAAGATGAAGAAGTATCAAGTATGGAATGGAGAGAGTTTATAGAAATTTTCATAGAAAAATACTTTCCACATGACCATCGAGTAGGTATGGAAAGGAAATTTCTGAGTCCGAGGCAGAAGAAGGATGAGAATGTCGCAAAGTATGAGGCTAAATTTAAAAAGGTTAGAGAGGCATTCTGTATATTATATACGTAACCCATGAAGTAAGATTGATCGTTTATTTGATGAGTTAAAACGATTTCTCCTTCAAGCATTAGTCTCACAAAGCATCTTTTCATACGAAGATATTGTCTCGTGTGCTACCAAGATGGAAAATGAATTCTCTTTGTCTTATGACTTTAAAGCAAAGAAAGAAAAGAAGATATCTTCTGATCAATCTGGAAATGGAAATAAGGGGAAGAAAGGAAAAGTTGAATATCATTCCTGCAGTAAATGTGGGAAGAAACACCCCGGTACTTTCTTGAAGGGAATGGGAGTCTGTTAAAAGTGTGGTGAAAAAGGCCACCATTCTCATGATTGCAAGGGAAATAAAGTTGTTGTCAATGTGGAATTCTATAATTGTATAGATATGGGACTTTATGAAAATGAATGTCCTAAGTGTCATGGGAACTTACCTCAGAAGAGTCCAAGGGTTCAAGTCCATGCTTATGCAATCACTACTGCTGAGGTTGAAGCTCCGAATGATGTGGTGCCAGGTAATTTAATGGTTTCCTCATGTTTAGCAAATGCATTATTTGATTCTAGATCATCGCATTGTTTCATATCCTCCCAGTTTCCGACGAAAATTAGATATTTCCAATTTGATTTAACAAGATAATTGTCAGTCAAATCTCCTAAGGGAGGTATTATTGCAACAATGTTTTGTGAATCAGTCCCCATTAGATCACATAACTGTTCTTTATCCTCTGATCTCATTGTCATACCTATGATTGAGTTTGATATAATCCTCGGTATGGATTGTCTTTCGGACTAAGATTCAATGATTTATTGTAAGAAGAAGGAGGTTACGATTTTTGATGATGATGATAAGGAACACCTTATTTTTTGAGAATAATCATCACCACCTAATTCTTATTTAAATCCACCCCCAGTAGCTCAACTAAATTAAATTATTGGGGAGGAACAGAATGAAATGACTAAAGGCGAGGAAAGGAATGTTCAAATAGAAGATGTACCTATTGTGAATGAATATGTAGATGTGATTCCAGAAGATTTATCTGGACATCCTCTAGAACGAGATGTTGAGTTTTCCATTGATTTAATTCCTGGATCATGGCCTATATCGAAGACACTTTATAGGATGGCCACCATGGAATTAGTTGAACTAAAGAAACAACTAGAGGAATTTAGTAATAAGGGATTTATTCACCCTAGTGTTCCTCCACGGGGAGCCCATGTCCTTTTTGTTAAGAAGAAAGATTGATCTATGAGGTTGTGCGTTGACTACAGGGAGATCAATGATATAACAATAAAGAACAAGTATCCCCTACCTCGAATTGATGATTTATTTGACCAATTGCATGGAGCTCAATAATTTTCAAAGATTAACCTTCGATCTGGATACCATCAGTTGTGTGTGAAGAAGGAAGACATTTCGAAGACAACATTTCAAACAAGATACAGGCATTACAAGTTTACAGTAATGCCTTTCGGATTGACTAATGCACCCTCTGTATTCATGGATCTAATGAATAGTGTTTTCAAGGAATATCTTGATGATTTTGTGGTGGTATTTATTGATGATATCTTGGTATTCTCCAAAAGTTACAAAGATCATGAAAATAACTAGCACATTATCTTGAAGACTCTTAGAAGGCATGAATTATATGGGATGTTTAGCAAGTGTGAATTCTGGCTTCAGGAGATTTCTTTTCTTGGACATATTGTCTATAAGGATGGAATTTCCATTGAACCTTCTAAGACCAAGGAAATCCAAGAATGGCCTACACCGACGAATACAACTGAGGTATGCTACTTTATTGGTTTGGCTAGTTATTATCGATGTTTTTTCAAGAATTTTTCCCGATTGGCTAACCCATTAACGAAGCTCACATGTAAAGGGGTTAAATTTGTCTAGAGAAAAGAGTGTGAAGAATGTTTTGAAGAAACAATGATAAGATTAGTCAACGCTCCTATATTGACTCTACAATCAGGGAATGATGGGTTCAATATTTATATTGATGCATCAATGAAAGGACTTGGTTGTGTCCTTCTGCAGAATGATAGGGTTATTTCCCATGCATCACTACAACTAAAAATTCATGAGCAGATCTATACTGCTCATGATCTAGAGTTAGCTACTGCAATCTTTTCCTTGAAGATATGGAGACATTATCTCTATAGTGAAAAATGTGAGATATATACCGATCACAAGAGTTTGAAATATATTTTCTCACAAAAATAACTCAATATGAGGCAAAGGTGATGGCTTCAACTACTCAAGGATTATGATTCCATGATACACTACCACCAAAGGAAGGAAAATAAGGTTACATATGCTTGAGTAGAAATGATCATGGAGTTTTGAACATGATGAGATTGGAAAGGGTGTAACATCCTAGGTAAATAAAAAATAAATAATTTTCATATTTATTAATATTTAAGAATTAAATATTAATTTTATTTTAAAGGGGTTGCTATGTTCGATAGCTTACCCGATACGCAACGATTAGTTTCTTTGAAACTTACGTAGCACACTAGTAATAAAATAATATTATTTTAAATGTTAGTTAACAAGTAGCCGTTGTACTGGCAGGAATGGATAGAAATAACTAAAATATGATTATATATGTTTTTAAATGTTTTTACATTTATCCAATAAAAGATAAAGGCTTAAAATACAGAAAGAATTCAATTTTAGGCGTATATGCCCTAGTTTTCACTAAAGGTTCACTTATCACCTTTTGATGGCGTATTGTCATTAAATATAGTTTTTATCACTCTTATACATTATTTTAGACCAAATAAAACTCTTCTTTAGAATCAGGACATTAAATTTTACTTTGTGTAAATTTTTGGTACCATTCTGATAAAGTTCATTTTTTATGAATAGTGTAAAATGTTGTATTTTAATTCAAAACCTCTTTTAAATCTAAATTATTTATATGATTATATTATTATTTTAATTGGTTTTAATGTGAAATTAGAAAATATTTTTACCAGTTAATCCAATGGTGGTCATTGGAATCAATTTCACTTTGAAATTGGACTTAAACTGGTGTCAATCTTTTGATACTTATTGTTTCACAAAAGCACGCTATTTGTCATGACAGTGGGAATTAATTATTAAATTAATTAATTTGAATTATATGTTTTGAATTTTGTAAAATGGACTTCATTTTTGAATTTGGAATATCAAATATAGCTTAGGGTGAATTTTTGGTAATTTTCTGAAAAACTTCAATTTTTGATGAATAGTGAAACCACTAAGTGGTAATCAAGCAAACTGATTTTTTCAGTTAAATGAAAGTTTACCACTAATGTGTATTTAATTTTGAAAATCCGACATACATGGTTTTCATTAAGAAGTAAAATGTGGTTCAATGAGATTAAAATAATTTTTTGGTGAATAGTAACTTTTTTTCTTTAATCGCGATTTGAGGTAATTAGTGTAGTTTAAGGTAAAAATGATATTATAAGAATGTGAAAACACCATGAAACTTGTCCTAAACCTATTGGGTGAGTCATGGACGACCAAGAAAAGCCATGGGCCAACTTGGGGACCCCATGGATCCACATTAGTTGGAAAATGTCATTAATATATTTTTATTTAATGTTAAAGTGAAAATGACACTAACATAAATTGTTTTACTAAAATAATTTTTGAGTGGGGTTATACAAGACCAAATTTTGATTATAAATAGTCATTTGAAATCTAAAACGATTTCCTATATCATAGTAATTTTTTTATAATTTTTATACATTAAATAAATTAAATTATATATGACATAATAATGATGCAGCGATGACATCATTATTTGACGATTTAAATAAAATGGAAAGATAATGAAAAATCTAAAACCTACACATGTCCAAAACCAATTGGATGAGTGTATTTAGAACCCTTATCACATTATACACTAATTATATCAATTTGGGACCTTTTAAAACCGAAACACATTTTCAAATAAAGTAATATTTCTTTACTTTCCAAAAGTGCCTCTCCTCTCCTCTTATAAAAGGCCCCCACCTCTACCCCATTTCACACACTTCTCAAGCCTTTGGCTCGGCCAAACCCTGCCCAATTACTCTATCCACATCCCTCTCCTCATCCTAGAGGATTACCTTTGGGAATAATCCTTACAAAGGAATCCATTAGGCTCAAATCAAAAGGGAGTTACACTTTTAAAGGTAATTCATTCTCTCTTGTTCATTTGTTTTATTTTGCTTCTCCAACCCTCTAAACTCTTTTTATTTACTTCTTTTGTAACAAAACCAGTATCTTCCATATACTAGGATGTTGTTATAATATTTATTTGAGCTACACTCTCACACAACTACATCAAATGGTTAAAGAACATACGGTTTCCGTGGATGGCGAAATACTGCCTCCCGAAACGATGATTGTTCAATACTCATTTAACACCTTCAAGGGTGGCCATTATGATGACACTATTTTTTTATATGATATATAATATGTTTATGTTTTCTTTAAGCTTCTGTATTTTTCATTTTTGGCATACCTTTATGGTTTCCATTATGGGTAAACACGATATCTTCATTTAAGGATGTGCGGACTATCGCCCCCTAAAAGTGATGTGATCCGTTAATGCCATATGTGGGACGTGTAAAGGATGGATTTAAAGTTATTATATATGATGTTATACTGGAATTATAATATACCTCTATATCATTATTATATATTTCCATTAAAATATGAGATAGAAATGAAAGTAGCGTTCATGCGTACGTACGGCTTACTGTCTCCATGAACGGTGCATTTCATTTCTTATCCCCAAATGTAATGTACTATTAAAATTACATGTATATAATGTATATATATAATTAATTATATATCTAAATGATTAATATAATTATGGAATTAAAATATACATACCTCTCATTTAGTTTTAATTCCACTAATATGACAAAGAAATGAAAGTAGCATTCATGCGTACGTACGGCTTACCGTCTCCATGAACGGTGCATTTAATTTCATACCTCTAAATTATTATGTAATATTATAAATACATGTATATGCTGGATATATATGATATATATGATATCCAAATCAGGAATTGCATTCTAGATATAAAGAACTTTTGACCACACGAACAACATGTAATTGTAAGAAGTCAACTTTCGACTTAAGAACCAAATATTGACAAAACAAACATTATTAACTTAAATGGTTACATAATGTTTATAACATGGAAATATGTGATTTGAAAGGAATAATGAACTTTAAAAAGGTTCTTAATCAAGTATAAATAAACTCATGTTTATTATTCAGGACGTTAAAGAACAATCGAGTCAAGTCGGACCCGAGGTAAGGGACTTCGTCTCAATCTCCTTTCATTGAGGCATATTTTGTTTTATACACAACTTTCTCTTATACGGTGTATAAACTCCTTTGAATTTTACTTTTATACAAAATGAATCTTTTTCTACGAAGCGTTTTACTAAACGACAAAAACGAATGTTTTTTTAACGTACGCGGTGACAACGACTTTTTCCGCCGCCGCGAGTATCATTTGATCTTTGGCTTTCTCAACAAGCCGTAATGTTTTTAGAATAAAATAAATACCATATACTCTTTTATGTATTTTGGTATTGAAAATGGTTTTGAAAAAGGATTCTATTATGTCAATATATTTATGATATATTGTGATTGAAATGTGGAAATGTTATCATTCCTTTATATTGGTTTTATATTTTATGATTTTATACTGGTACTTGGACATTTTAACGGGTGGTTACGTTATAAACCATATGACGGGTGGTGCCGTGAATTCCAGGACGGGTGGTTACGTTATAACCTCCAATGCATTGGGTATGGAAGTCGGCCATATGGCTATTCCATTAAGTATGTATGGAAATTGGCCGTATGGCTATTCCATTAAGTGATATGTATGGAAGTCGGCCGTATGGCTATTCCATTAAGTATGTATGGAAATTGGTTGTATGGCTATTCCATTAACTGATATGTGTGGAAGTCAACCGTATGGTTATTCCACTTAAGTATGTTTATGTCCCAAGTTACCTTTATATATTCTATGTGTTCTTTATATGGGTTTTATGGTAATCCTTTGGTTACAAAAAGGTAAGTAATGATACTTTATTCAGTGAAGATTTTTTTTACTACTTCATGAAGGTGAAGGTATTACATTGATATATTATACATGGTTTACTTGATGTTTGAAAAACTAACAGTTTTCATTCTTTTTGTATCCCTTACTGAGCTTTTTATGCTCACCCTAAGTTTTTCAAAAAAAAATTCACAGGACTTAAAGTGGAATAAGGTCAAGGATGGGATCAAGGGAATTTCATGCTATCTAAAACATGGAATCTAGACATCTTTCTTTTTAAGAGTTTTTATTTTATGGAGACTTTGTATAAGTGTCTACTTTGTAATATTTTAAGATGTAATAGTTATGTTCTAATTCTCTAAAACTCTAAACTTGAAAAGATCCTTAGTGTGAATTATTCATTTAATTCAATATTAAGTAAGGTTTAAGGCTGGGGCCTTATAGTTGGTATCAAAGGTCGGTTTAGACAACTTTAGGTGTTAGAAAAGTGTTAAATTATAATATTATTGAAATGATATAGCATTTACGGAATACCATGTTGCTTCGCCTAAGATATTTCTGTGTTCAGAATGGTTTTCCGCAGAGGAAACAAAGCAGCTATGTTGGGATGAAATCAGGAGAAATATAACCTTCCAAATCAGCAACCTGAGATGGTCGGAATCGGAACTGAACAGTTTGTTTCAGTGATGGAATAGTTGACTCAGGCTATAAATGTTGGTGGTATCCATGCACGAGATCAGGCAGATCAACCGCAGAGGAACATGTCAGTGGTGGAACATTTCATGAGGCAACATCCCCCATCATTCAGAGGATCATCTGACCCTGTGCAAGATGAAGGGTAGATTAAAGCACTGGAGAATATTTTTGATGTCATGGGGTGTTCAGAACATCAAAAGGTTAGTCTTTCTGTTTACCGTTTTGAAGGTGAAGTTGATTAGTGGTGGTCGATGGTGAAAAATATAAGGGATAGTGATGAGATTGAGGATCTTCACTGGGACAAATTCAAAGGTATGTTTCTTGAGAAATATTTTCCTAAGGTGGTTCATCTTAGGATGGAAAAACAGTTCCTAGAATTGAGGCAGGAGGATGATTCAGTGGCTGCTTATGAAGAAAAGTTCACTCGATTGGCAAGGTATGCTCCAAACTTCATACGAGATCTTGATAGTAAAATAAACCGTTTTTACTCAGGGTTAAAGCCAAAGTATCGAAGGGATTTAGTTTCTCGTGAGTTAAAATGTTATGAAAAACTTGTTCGATGTGCGGAGAAGGTGGGAATGGAGTTTGCCGATGATCAGGTGTTCTATGACAAACAACAGAATAAGAGGTCTAGTTGGCAGGCAAAGGGGAAGAATTCATCAAAGAAGCAAGGCGGTAAGAAAACCAAATATCCATCCTGTGAGAAGTGTGGTAAAATGCATCCTGGAGAATGTTTATCCAAGTCTGTTAAGTGCTTTCGGTGTGGTAAGTCTGGTCATATTGCTTGTAATTGTAAGGAAGATGATCAAGCAGGAAATGAAAAGCCAACGGTAAGATGTTTTAAGTGTAATGAAATGGGTCATTATGCAAACGAGTGTCCAACAAAGAACTCAACTGGGGGAAAGCAGTTAGACTAAAAGCAGAAAGGGGTGGTAAAATCCTTTGCAACAACTTTAGCAGATGTTGGGCCATCGAATGAAGTGGTATCAGCTCCAGGGAGCTCAGTTTTTTTCGAAGATTGACTTGAGGTCGGGGTACCATCAGTTGAAAGTAAAAGAAGCAGACGTTCCGAAGACTGCGTTCCGTACTAGATATGGATATTATGAATTTTTAGTTATGCCTTTTGGGTTAACAAATGAACCTGCTATATTCATGGACCTTATGAATAAAATTTTCCATGAGTTCTTGGATAGGTTTGTGTTTGTGTTTTGAGGTTTGTGAAGAGGTTATGTGTGCCTTGTGATTCACAGTTGAAGAATGAGTTGTTTTTTCATCCTGGCAGTACTAAGATGTACAGAGGTCTGCGGGAGTAATACTGGTGGGATGGAATGAAAAGAGACATTGCTGATTTTACTGTGAAGTGTTTAACATGTCAACAGGTTAAAGCAGAGAGGCAGTTACCGAAAGGGATGCTTCAGCCTTTACCAGTGACAGAGTGAACATGGGAGAATATATCCATGGACTTTGTTGTTGGATTACCGAAGACATCTCGAGGTAATAATGCAATCTGGGTTATTGTTGATCGCTTGACCAATTCTGCTCATTTCCTTGCTATATGAGATACTTTCTCTCTTGATCAACTTTCTTGTTTGTATCTTAATGAGATAGTCAGGTTACATGGAGTTCCTCTCTCCATTGTATCGGATTGTGATCCCAGGTTTACTTATAACTTTTGGAAAGGCCTTCAGAAGTTGTTGGGTACAGAATTAAAATTTAGTACAGCTTTTCATCCTCAATCAGATGGGCAGTCAGAACAAACAATCCAGACATTGGAGGATATGCTATGAGCTTGTTCTATGGATTAATAGAGAAGTTGGGACCAACATCTTTCTTTGGATGAATTTTCTTATAATAACAGCTTTCATTCCAGTATACAGATGGCACCATTTGGGGCATTATATGGGAAGCGGTGTCGAACTCCAGCATTTTGGGATGATGTGGGTGAAAGGAAGCTGATGGGACCACAATTGGTAGAAGAGATGGCAGAAAAAGTTCAGTTGATTCAGAAAACATATGAGAACAGCTCAGAGCAGGCAGAAGAGTTATGCGGATAACCAGAGGAAGGATCTATCTTTTGAGGTAGGTGATCATGCTTTTCTCACGGTTTCTCCTTGGAAAAGTGTGATGAGATTTGGTAAGAAAGGAAAGTTGAGTCCATGGTTGGTTGGACCATATGAAATTCTGGAAAGAGTTGGATCAGTTGCATACCGAGTGGCTTTACCTCCAAGTTTATCAGGTACACAATGTTTTTCATGTTTCAATGTGGAGGAAGTATATGCCAAATCCATCTCATGTTTTGAGTCCAGAGGTAGTTCAGCTGGAAGAGAACCTATCTTATGAGGAAAAACCGGTCCAGATTCATGACCATAGGGAGCAAGTGTTACAGAATAAGGTGATTCATCAGGTAAAGGTTTTGTGGAAAAACCATGTGATTGAAGAGGCAACCTGGGAATCTGAAAATGCTATGAGGGATAAATACCCCCACTTATTTTGATAAGTGAATAAAATTGCGAGGATGCAATTCCCAAAAGGGGGGAAGGATGTAACATCCCAGGTAAATAAAGAATAAAGAAATTTCATATTTATTAATATTTACGAATTAAATATTAATTTTATTTTAAAGGGGTTTCTATGTTCGATAGCGTACCCGATACACAATGATGAGTTTCTTTGAAACTTACGTAGCACACTAGTAATAAAATAATATTATTTAAATTGTTAGTTAACAAGTAGCCGTTGTACTGGCGGTAATGGATAGAAATAACTAAAATATGATTAGATATGTTTTTAAATGTTTTTATATTTATCCAATAAAATATAAAGGCTTAAAATACAGAAAGAATTCAATTTTAGGCGTATATGCCCTAGTTTTCACTAAAGGTTCACTTATCACCTTTTGATGGCGTACTGTCATTAAATATAGTTTTGATCACTCTTATACATTCTTTTAGACCAAATAAAACTCTTCTTTATAATCGGGACATTAAATTTTACTTTGTGTAAATTTTTGGCACCTTTCTGATAAAGTTCATTTTTTTATGAATAGTGTAAAATGTTGTATTTTAATTCAAAACCTCTTTTTAATCTAAATTATTTATATGATTAGATTATTATTTTAATTGGTTTTAAAGTGAAATTAGAAAATATTTTTACCAGTTAATCCAATGGTGGTCATTGGAATCAATTTCACTTTGAAATTGGACTTAAACTGGTGTCAATCTTTTGATACTTATTGTTTCACAAAAACACGCTATTTGTCATGACAACGAGAATTAATTATTAAATTAATTAATTTGACTTATATGTTTTGAATTTTGTAAAATGGACTTCATTTTTCAATTCGGAATATCAAATATAGCTTAGGGTGAATTTTTGGTAATTTTCTGAAAAACATCAATTTTTGATGAATAGTGAAACCACTAAGTGGTAATCAAGCAAACTAATTTTTTCAGTTAAATGAAAGTTTACCACTAATGTGTATTTAATTTTGAAAATCCGACATACATGGTTTTCATTAAGAAGTAAAATGTGGTTCAATGAGATTAAAATAATTTTTTGATGAATAGTAACTTTTTTTCATTAATCGCGATTAGAGGTAATTAGTGTAGTTTAAGGTAAAAATGATATTATAAGAATGTGAAAACACCATGACACTTGTCCTACACCTATTGGGTGAGTCATGGCCGAAAAAGACAAGCCATGGGCCAACTTGGGGACCCCATGGATCCACTTTAGTTGTAAAATGACATTAATATATTTTTATTTAATGTTAAAGTGAAAATGACACTAACATAAATTGTTTTACTAAAATAATTTTTGAGTGGGGTTATACAAGTCAAAATTTTGATTATAAATAGTAATTGGAAATCTAAAAAGATTTCCTATATCATAGTATTTTTTTTATAATTTTTAGACATTAAATAAATTAAATTATATATGACATAATAATGATGCAGCGATGACATCATTATTTGACGATTTAAATAAAATGGAAAGATAATGAAAAATCTAAAACCTACACATGTCCAAAACCAATTGGATGAGTGGAGTTCGAACCATTATCACCTTATCCACGAAGTATATCAATGTGGGACCTTTTAAAACCGAAACACATTTTCAAATAAAGTAATATTTCTTTACTTTCCAAAAGTGCCCCTCCTCTCCTCTTATAAAAGGCCCCCACCTCTACCCCATTTCACACACCTCTCAAGCCTTTGGCTCGGCCAACCCCTGCCCCATTACTCTCTCCACATCCCTCTCCTCATCCTAGAGGATTCCCTTTGGGAATAATCCTTTCAAAGGAAGCCTTTAGGCTCAAATCAAAATGGAGTTACACTTTTAAAGGTAATTCATTCTCTCTTGTTCATTTGTTTTATTTTGCTTCTCCAACCCTCTAAACTCTTTTTATATACTTCTTTTGTAACAACACCAGTATCTTCAATATACTAGGATGTTGTTATAATATTTATTTGAGCTACACTCTCACACAACTACATCAAATGGTTAAAGAACATACGGTTTCCGTGGATGGCGAAATACTGCCTCCCGAAACGATGATTGTTCAATACTCATTTAACACCTTCAAGGGTGGCCATTAAGATGTCACTATTTTTATATATGATATATAATATGTTTATGTTTTCTTTAAGCTTCTGTATTTTTCATTTTTGGCATACCTTTATGGTTTCCATTATGGGTAAACACGATATCTTCATTTAAGGAAGTGCGGACTACCGCCCCCTAAAAGTGATGTGATCCGTTAATGCCATATGTGGGATGTGTAAAGGATGGATTTAACGTTATTATATATGATGTTATACTGGAATTATAATATACCTCTATATCATTATTATTTCTTTCCATTAATGTATGAGATAGAAATGAAAGTAGCGTTCATGCGTACGTACGGCTTACCGTCTCCATGAACGGTGCATTTCATTTCTTATCCCCAAATGTAATGTACTATTAAAATTACATGTATATAATGTATATATATAATTAGTGATATATCTAAATGATTAATATAATTCTGGAATAAAAATATACATACCTCTCATTTATTTTTAATTCTACTAATATGACAAAGAAATGAAAGTAGCGTTCATGCGTACGTACGGCTTACCGTCTCCATGAACGGTGCATTTCATTTCTTACCTCTAAATGATTATGTAATATTATAAATACATGTATATGCGGGATATATATGATATATATGATATCCAAATCAGGAATTTCATTCTGGATATAAAGAACTTTTGACCACACGAACAACATGTAATTGTAAGAAGTCAACTTTCGACATAAGAACCAAATATTAACAAAACAAACATTATTAACTTAAATGGTTACATAATGTTTATAACATGGAAATAAGTGAAATAAAAGGAATAATGAACTTTAAAAAGGTTCTTAATCAAGTATAAATTAACTCAAGTTTATTATTCAGGATGTTAAAGAACGATCGAGTCAAGTCGGACCCGAGGTAAGGGACTTCGTCTCAATCTCCTTTCATTGAGGCATATTTCGTTTTATACACAACTTTCTTATATATGGTGTATAAAATCCTTTGACTTTTACTTTTATACAAAAGGAATCTTTTTCTACGAAGCGTTTTACTAAATGACAAAAAGGAATGTTTTTTTAACGTACGCGGTGACAACAACCTTTTCCGCCGCCGCGAGTATCATTTGATCTTTGGCTTTCTCAACAAGCTGTAATGTTTTTAGAATAAAATAAATACCATGTACTTTTTTATGTATTTTGGTATTGAAAATGGTTTTGAAAAAGGATTATATTATGTCAATACATTTATGCTATATTGTGATTGAAATGTGGAAATGTTATCATTCCTTTATATTGGTTTTATATTTTATGATTTTATACTAGTACATGGACATTTTAATGGGTGGTTACGTTATAAACCATATGACAGGTGGTGCCGTGAATACCAGGACGGGTGGTTATTCCATTAAGTGATATGTATGGAAATTGGCCGTATGGCTATTCCATTAAGTGATATGTATGGAAGTCGGCCGTACGACTATTCCATTAAGTATGTATGGAAATTGGCCGTATGGCTATTCCATTAAGTGATATGTGTGGAAGTCAACCGTATGGTTATTCCACTTAAGTATGTTTATGTCCAAAGTTACCTTTATATATTCTATGTGTTCTTTATATGGGTTTTATGGTAATCCTTTGGTTACAAAAAGGTAAGTAATGATACTTTATTCAGTGAAGATTTTTTTTACTACTTCATGAAGGTGAAGGTATTACATTGATATAGTATACATGGTTTACTTGATGTTTGAAAAACTAACAGTTTTCATTCTTTTTGTATCCCTTACTGAGCTTTTTATGCTCACCCTAAGTTTTTCGAAATTTTTTTTCACAGGAATTAAAGTGGAATAAGGTCAAGGATGGGATCAAGGGAATTTCATGCTATCTAAAACATGGAATCTAGACATCTTTCTTTTTAAGAGTTTTTATTTTATGGAGACTTAGTAGAAGTGTCTACTTTGTAATCTTTTAAGATGTAATAGTTATGTTCTAATTCTCTAAAACTCTAAACCTGAAAAGATCCTCAGTGTGAATTATTCATTTAATTCAATATTAAGTAAGGTTTAAGGCTGGGGCCTTATAAAGGGATCCTATTTTCATGGATCTAGTAAAGATTGATTTTGGAATCACCATGGAGGGTGAAACATCCAAAAACATTCAAATGGTTTCCAAACCATCTTTACTAGAATGTATAAAGTGTTCTCATGCCAATTATGAAGAGTTTAAAAAGAAGATTAAAGCTATGAATGATGGGAGATTGTGTGACATTGTGTATGAAGATGGAATTTTTAAATTTGGGAGGAGACTTTGTGTTCCCGGTATAACTTATTTAAAGAGGGAATTGTTGGATGATTATCATAGTTCCAATTTCTCTATACACCATGGGAGCACCAAAATGTATAGAGATTTAAAGGGACATTTTTGGTACGACAATATGAAGAGGGAGATTGCTGATTTTGTGTAATGATGTATGGTTTTTCACCAAGTGAATGTTGGAAGGCAACTTCCTGGTAGAGTATTGCAACCACTTCCCATAACTGAGTTGAAATGGGATAATATTACAATGGATTTTGTCAGGGGACTACCAAAGAATCCTAGAAGAAAGGATGCAATATGGGTCATTGTTGATCGTCTCACGAAGTCAGCACATTTTCTTGAAATATGGGAAGATCTACCACATGAACATCTAGAAAGACCATATATTAATGAAGTTGTGAGACTTCATGAAGTACCCCTGTCGATTGCCTCGGATCGTGATCCCCGTTTTACAACAAGATTCCTTAAAAGTCTTCAAATGGCCTTGGATACTAAACATCGTTTGAGCACTGCTTACCACCCTCAAACAGATGTACAATCAGAAAGAACTATTCAAACCTTGGAAGACATGTTGAGATCATGCTCACTTTACTTTCAAGGAATGTGGGATCAATATTTACCTCTAGTAGAATTTTCCTATAACAATAGCTTCAATTCAAGTATTCAGATGGCACCATATGAAGAATTATACGGAAAGAGATGTCGCACACCAACCTGTTGGGATGACGTTGGTGAAAGAAAACTTGTAGGCCTAGAACTGGTGGAGGAAACGATGGAAAAGGTGAAGGTAATCCAAAACCACATCAAAGCATCTCAATGTAGGAAGAATAGATATGCCAACAACCGAATGATGGATTTGGTATTTCAGGTAGGAGATCATGTTTTCTTGAAGGTATCTCCATGGAAGGGATTTATATGTTTCGGTAAGAAGGGTAAATTGAGTCATAGGTACATCGGACCCTACAAAATTCTAGAACAAATTGGGGTTGTAGCTTACTATTTGGCAATGCCTCCATGTCTCTCCAAAGTTCATGATGTATTCCACATATCACTGTTGACAAAATTCATGCCGGACCCAACACATGTAGTCACCTATGAGAAATTAGTAATGGAACCTGATCTGTCTTATTGTGAAGAGCCCGTCAGGATTCTTGATACAAGAGAACAAGTGTTGAGAAATAAGATGACTCATCTGGTAAATGTTCTATGGAGAAACTATAAGATGGATTAGGCAACGTGGGAACCCAAGGACCTTATGATGAAGAATAACCTGATTCTTATTATATAGTGATATTATATGAAATTTTGAGGACAAAATTATTTGGAGGGTAGAATGTAACACCCTGAGCTTCCACAATACGCTTCGCTTTCAATAATGTAGTAGCTTGCATTGTACGCAAGTTCAAGTTCTAACACACCGCGACTAATCAAAGTAACCGTTATGAATAGTAATACCAACTTTTTAAAATTATCAAAATTTTATATTTCAAAATGGAATTCATTTTTGTATTCGTAATTTCTAAATTATCCTAAGTTGAATTTTTTGTAATTTTCTGAGAACTTCCATTTTTTTATGAATAGTGAAAAATACTTAAAACAAATTTTTTAATCAAAATAATTTATAGTGATAAATTATACTATTCAGTGGTTTTGAAGTATAACTATAATATATTTTTACCATTTTATCCAATGGTGTTCATTATAATTAACATTACATTGAAATTGGACATAAACAATTGTCAATCTTTTGATATATATTGTTTCTTAAAAACACGCTATTTGTTGTGACAACGAGAATTAGTTATAAAATAAATTAATGCAACTTATATGTTATGAATTTTTTAAAATACACATCATTTTTGAATTTGTAATATCAATTATATCTTAGGGTGAAATTTTGGGATTGTTCTGAAAAACATCAATTTTTTATGACTAGTGAAACCACTAAGTGGTAGTTAAAAAGTGATTTTTCGTTTAAATGAAACATTAATACTTCTGTGATTTGATTTTCAAAATTCTGACATACATGGTTGTCATTAGGAATTAAAATTTGGTTCAATGGAATTAACATAATTTTTTGGTGAGTAGTAACTTTTAAGTTTAATTAATCACGATTAAAGCTAATTAATGAAATTTAAGGTAAAAATGATATTATAAAAATATTAAAATGCCTTTACATTTGTCCTACCATTATTGGATGAGTCATGGAAGACCAAGACAATCCATGGGTCAACTTGGGGACCCCATGGAGCCACTTTGGTAGGAAAATGACATTAAAAACATTTTATTTAATATTAAAATAAAAATGTCACAAACATGAGTTGTTTTACTAAAAAAATTTTAAATGGGGTTATACAAGTCATAGTTTTGACTATAAATATTCATTAGAAATATAAAAATATTTCGTACATCATGATATTTTTTTTATAATTTTTAGACATTAAATAAGATAAAATGTTTATGACACAATGATGATGTATCGATTACCACATTAATTAACGATTTAAATAAAATGAAAAGATAATGTAAAATATAAGGCTTACACTTGTTGAAAACCTATTGGACGAGTATATTTAGATCCCTTATCCCCTTGGCCTCAAAATATATCATTTTTGGGACCATTATAATCCGAAAATAATTTCATAATAAAGTAAAATTTCAATCTTTCCTAGAGTTCCCCTTCTCTCCTCTTATAAAAGGCCCCCACCTCTACCACCTTATTCACACCATCAAGCCATTTTTCTCGGCCAAAATCGGCCCAAATACTCTCCCAACATCCCTCTCTAACACCTAGAAGCCTCACTTTCGGAGGAACGTTTCCCAATGAAGCCTTTGGCTCAAATAAAAAAGAGTTACCCCGATTTTTAGGTAGTGTATTCCCTTATGTTATTTTGTTTTATTTTGCTTCTCCAACCCCTTAAACTGTTTTTATTAATTTCTTTTGTAATAATACCAGTATCCTCAATATAATAGGATGTTTTTATAAGAATTATTTGAGCTACACATACACAAAAAAAAATCTAATGGTTAAAGAACATACTGTTTTTGTTGATGGCGAATTTCTTCCTCACGAAACGATGATTGTTCAACACTCATATAACACCTCTCATGGTGTCCATTATGATGACACTATTTTTATATATGATATATATTATGTTTTTGTTTTCCTTATTATTCTGTTTTTTTTTCATTTATGTCATACCTTTACAATGCCCATTTTGGGTAAACACGATAATTTCATTTTAGGAAGTGCGGACTACCTCCCCCTCAAAGTGGTTTGAATCGTTAATCCCATATGGGGGATGTATAAAGGATGGAGTAAATGGTATTATACATTATATTATAATGTAATTATATTATACCTTTATATAATTATAATTTCATTCCATTAAATATGAAATAGAAATTAAAGTAGCGTTCATGCGTACGTACGGTTTACCGTCTCCATGAACAGTGCATTTCATTTCTTACCTCTAAATGATATGTAATATTATAAATGAAATAATATTATGGATATATATGATATATATTATATCTACATCATGATATAATTCTGGATATAATTGATATTTCAACACATGAACACCTTGTAATTATAAGAAATTTATTTTTTACTCAAGTACCATAGATAGACAAAATGACCGTTATTAACTTAAATAATTACATAATGTTCATAACAAGGTAATAAGTGATATAAAATGAATAATGAAAATGAAAAAGGTTCTTAAGAAACTATAAATTAACTCTATTTTATTATTTAGGAGGTTAAAGAATGGTCGATTCAAGTCGGACATGCGGTAAGGGAATTTCATAACCCAATTTCCATTCTTTGGGTTAATCTCCTACATTCAAATTATGTGATGATATTATTATGTCATATCTTGCCTTTGTACATTCTTTATGTTTACTTATAACAAAAACACATAATATATCTATTTTATTTAAAAAATGATCTTTTTAAGGGACTTCATCTCAATCACCATTCATTGAGGCATATTTTGTTTTATAAACAAATTTCTTTTATACGGTGTATAAACCCTTTTGACTTTTACGTTTATTCAAAAGGAATCTTTTTATACAAAGCATTTTAGTAACCGACAAAAAGGAAGTTTTTCTTGTCGTACGTATGCGGCGACAATGACTTCTCCGCCGCCGTGACCATTATTTGAGTTTCGGATTCTTCTACAATCCATAACAATATTTTATGAAAAATAAATACCATGTTTTATTTTTCTTTTATTTTGGTATTGAAAATGCTTTTGAAAAGTTTTTTTTTATATCAATGTTTTGTATTGATATCTTGTGATTGAAATGTGGAAATGTTATGTTTTCTTTATGCATGTTTTATGTGATACGATTATGATATGGTTTATGATATGTTTAAACCTGTTCATATGAGGAATGCATTGGACTTAATATGTGACGGGTGGAACCCGCTATAGCTCCTCGATTCATCGGCAGGTCTCATTAGACAAACTAGTGTCTTGGCATGAGGCCTTGAAAAATACTCATTTGTAGTATTGGCACGAGGCCTTGGCTACCAGGTTATGATAGTCTGGCATTTTGCATTCCATCATTATAAAAGTGGTTATTGATATTGAATGTGATTATTAGACTAGTAGAATATCCATGTGAGTAAGTAAATGGCATTATTTAATTTTATTTTATCCATATAATACTGAAGTTCATGTTCAAAAAGTCTTTTTTTAGTAATACATTGCCTTAAATGTTAATGTTTATTTATGAAATCTTCTGCAATATTGTTATCCTTACTGAGCATTTGAGCTCACCCCTTTCTATGTTTTAATATTTTCCAGGATGTGAAAAAGTATTTTATGAATGACCTGCAGGGATAGTTAGAAGAGGATATGAGTGTGGACTATGGAGACTTTGTTATTGTATTTTTTCACTTTATTATGTAATGTGACATTTATGAATGTATCTAGTATTTCCAAGGCTACTAAACTAATCGGTCTTTCGAGAATTGATCTTTTGTGATCATGCCAATGATACGCAATAATGAACAGACTCTGGGTAACTGGGTTCCGGGCGTTACAATACATTTAATATCCATCAATAAAGGAGAGGTCTTGAAAAATAGTTATTGCACCAATCAAGAGATCTGTGATTAGAACAAGAAGTCATAGTTCGTACAATACCGGTGGAGATCTCTAAAGTCGAGGAAATTTTGGATTTTTCCATGTTTATTTTTTACGAGTACTATATTGGATAGCCATTTTGGATATTTTACATCTTGGATGAAGTCACCCTTGATCAGGTTGACCACTTTAGCCTCAATTTTAGAGGAATGAGTTATGTTTGTCCTTATGGATCACTTTTTTACCCACAATGGTCTTCTAGAAAACCCAAGTGATTGGAGGTCACATGGGGATAAAGTCATAGAATTTATTTATAATTTACAGAAAACACATCCCAGTGTTTCTTCAAGAATGAATTTTATACTTCTTGTTCTTCTGGAGTCATGTATATAGTAATTAAATTGGGTCCTTGATCTTATCTTATATCGAGATTTATCTTCTTTATATCATTACCATTAGTGGATACACCTTCCTCAGATATTGTAGGGGAATCTTTGATGTATTCCTCTTCATCCTCTTCTTCATTATTTACATATTTTTCTTTTTCCTGAGAAGTAGGTGATGAAAAACGTTCCTTGGGTGAGGAGAGAAATTTCCATTTGGACATCCAGAAGATGAAGAAAAAATTTCAACATTGTTTCTGGGTATGAGGAGCATTTGGAGCTCTGAGGGGGAAATAAGGGATTGAGATTGATCCTCTCTATTTAATCCCTTAATCATGAAAACTTATTCCAGTCTAGCATATGGAACTTGGATTTTTTGGAAATAAGGGGAATGAATAATGATATTTTATTCCATAATAATAATATTTCATTAGGATTAAACATATTCTAAAAAGATATCGGACTCAGCAGCCAGGAATCACATAATGAGGATTGTTGGATATGTGATAAAATTTAAAGAGACCTATTTTATTAGGTTGATGGGAAACACATACTCCATAGTGAGCTATTTTAAAGGATTGAATGGAATCAACTCTTGGTCATTTTGGGAATTTATGTGAAAGACACTATTAGCCATGGATTGTTTTTATTCCTTATGGTAGAATCGTTTTTCAATTAATTGTGACTTGTAATATTTTAATAGGGACTTATGACCAAGAAACTCCCTAATTTGGCCATTTGAACAATACTTGAGGTATTGGTGTATGAAAATGGGATAAATACATTCTGATGTATCCAAGGCCATCCTATAATATACATAAAGGCTATATCATTTTTAATAAACATAAATTTTGCGACAGACACCAGATCACTGAACTATGTCACGATTATTATTTCACTGACAAGGTTTTCCCCATTATTATAATAACCCTATAACATTAGGGAAGAGGTGGAAAGTGAGATTCATTGAAACATAGTAGATAATGATTTCATATTGGGATGATGTTGAATTTTGATCCATTTTCAATGAATGATCTTCGAATATAAATGTCATTTTACCTACCAGATATATACATGGGTTTTATGTGTCCTAGTATGATAGATTATTCATCCAGGTCTATGAAGTAGATAACTATGTGTAATTCTGTAGGATTATTCTCTACATGATACACTATAGTAGTTGAAACCTCATTTTAAAATTCCTAGGGGATTTACAAGGCCACAATAAGTGCCTTCCAACAATCTTTTGATAGAATAGGGGAATCCAAAATAGAAAACTTGTCAAGAACCAATTCTAATTGGTTCATAAAATCAATTTTTTTTTCTAAGAGCATGGTCATCACAACAAGGGGTGTTCTATCCCAGGTTTGTTCTGAGATATTTTTTTTGACTAGATAGATTAAACCTTGGAACAATTGCTGAATTTTATTCCAATCTTGATGGATTCAGCTAGATAAGTCTTATTATACGCCGAGGTTTACTGCAGAGTGGGATATCCAATAAATGATCATCCTGGATGATCAATCTTGGGAAGAACTTCTCATGTGTGGGGCATATTTTCTACTCCCACTAGGAACACTGATGATCTCTTCCATGGGTTTTAGTTGCATAGAAAGTTCATGCAAGGGAATTTTAAATGTTTTGACTCTCAAAACGACTATATATTCATCTGTATCCTTGAACCTGATGACCACTTTACCCATTTAAACAATCAAGTTATTCACTTTATGTTCATATACTTTCTAATAATTTTACAATGGACTCATTATGTGAATAAAATTAGTGGAAATACATATTAACTCCATGTTTGGGGGGATATTTTATTTCATGGGTGGACCCTTGATATACCATTAGGAAAGGTGGTTCTCATACTTGAGAACTATTGGAATTAAATCTGGTAAGGTAAAGGATAAATTTTTTTTTGACATGAGTTCATATTACTAATTTTTCTTACTATCCTTTTGCCTATGTCACTTTTGGGAATACTAGACTTCAGAGGAAAGTGTCGTCAATGAATTTGGTTCTTTTATAGTAGAATAATCCAAAGACACTGTAAGATATTTTATATATGATCAATGGATATCCTGAGGTTGGTTGATGATTTTTATAACCATATTATCACAACAATTAGGAATACCACTACTATTAACTTTCATCAATCAGTTTTCTTCCTCTCTCTCAGTGGTAGGGACACATGCTACATGGCTAGGAAATTTTTTTATCTTCACATGCCTGTAGTATACCATATTTTGATGGAGTTATTTGAAAACAAAATTCTCCTAGATGTTATTCCCCGGTATATTATGGAAGGGTAAATAATATGGGAGAAATGTTTCAACCCATTTAATGGGATTCCCAGGATTAATTTAATTTATCACATTATTTTCCATTGGAGATATAAGGAGGTCAAGGACTTGATCATTTTGTAAATAATATTCCTTATTTTTCATCTCCTCTATTTTTTTCACCTCCATTCTCTTTGATCATCATGAAAATGTAGGCATAGATTGTAGCACTTATAAGGTGGGGATTCCTAATGTGATGTTGTATTTAGAGTCAGAGTGGGTAGAGAGGCCTGGTTATGTGTTAATATAGATGTTTATGCTCTACTGATTTTCATTTTGTGAGTTGATGGGATTACTTAGACTGTATTTTTGGTCTTTATGACAGTGTTTTTCACTATATCATAGATTTCAAAAAGGACCTGAACACCCCTTCTGTACTTCATAGGGATATGTGGCGTGCACAAAACATCACAAAACTCACTATACGTGTGGGGAAAATATATTCTAGAGGGATTGGTAGGTTCAAAGGGGTATGTCAACCCATTACACCAAGCATTTAAATCCAATACTCTTTAATTTCCCCACTACATATAGTTTTAGAGGTAAATGCCTATTTTTCTTTTATATAATTGAGATGAACATGAATAAAAACATTTAATGGAGGTATTCTCACCCCGTGATTGACTAATACTATAAACTTTTGTACCAACCAATTTCTATTTCAACTAGATATTATACGAATCACATGAATTTAACTACCTCAGGTTTGTTAGGAGTTCGCATCATGGGATCACAATGAGATATGAAACGTGTCAAATTATGATATGAATCTCTCAATCCATCAAAATTTTGAAATGTTGTATTTCTAATGTTTTTCAGCAAAGTTGTTGGATATACCTATTTAGGGGGTGGATTATTTTTAAGTTGAATTAGTGCTCCCCATTCTTCCATCCCTTCCAATCGAGCCAAGAGTGATTTTAGAGAACTCATGGTCCCTTGAGGAATACATGGATGGGACAAATCTTGAGGAGGAGAAAGGACTAGTATTTCCATGGGTGGTGGTTCTGCTAGTATTTTTCATGGGTATCCCATAAGGGAATGTTGTTAATGGTGTGATTGTACCTATTCTGGTTGTGTTCCCAATGGAGGTAATTCCCTATCTACTAGTACAATATCCATGTATATATGTGTTTGGAACCCTATGTTGATCAGTTCTTATACATCCCATTTTGTTGGGGTGAGGATTCATCTTTGTTGAGGAACTTCAGTTGGGGGTGAAAGTTCAGGATCATGTTGTAGATTATATCTATCATGAAAGATGCCTTAGAGTATTTCTTCATTATGTCTCCTTATTTGTTTCATATCTTCCTCCCACTATGAAAATATTTCTTCCAAATAATGTTTCCAAACCTCTATGAGAGGTAGGAGATGTAATATCGGATCCTATCCCTTTTCATTATTGGACACCTTTCTTGGAGATATGTCTAGAATATTATATAAACATCTTTGATTCATAGAATGTTTTTTGTTATAGTTATGAAAACCTCATTCAATTTTTTAATGTGGACCAAATTATGATATGGAACATCCTCCTCTAAATCATCTATCAAAATGGCCTTATGATTAGTAGATTCTACAAGGGAGGTGTTGATAACAGCCATTGCTGTGTAATGCATTGATGTAATTTTATTAGTGTATTTAGGGGACGTTCACATTCTAGGCCCCCACAAAGCCTTGTCTTCTCATTTTCTAATTCACTAGTGGATGATTGACATAAAGTGATCCTATAATAATTTCTGGATATTTTGGTTATGCACATTCCTAGTGTGGTTACCAGATAACTAGATTGGATGAACTAGCATCATCATTCTGTGGTGCATCTCCAAATCAGGATATGACTAATTTCAGTTAAGAGGATGTTTTTGAGGTGAAAATACACAAAATCTACGGAATGGTGTTGTTATTCTGTTTCTATAACGACCCTATGGGTCTAGTTTACTGACAATGAGGTTTGTGTTAAATAACCACCATCCCTTATGGCTAGGGTTCCTCATGAACTACCATGGAATCCACTGTTGTGGTTTCCCATCTATTTTTTATGGAGTTTTTCCTGAACATAGTCTAAGTGTATCATCATATATGCACTTTGATCACCCATTACCGAATTCCATTTCACAATTTCTTACATTTTCACAATTAGATGGATGATTTCCCAAAAAAATAATTCGTTCTCATCATTTTCAGATTATTGGTGAAAAATTATTTCAATATCATTTTCTATTTTGAGCCAACCTCAAAAAGGGTCATTCATTACCAAATTTTTAGCAGCTCTGTGGCTCTGAATAGGATCAATTTTCTGAAGTCATCTTGGAGCTATGTAATTTATAGATAAGCCCACTATAAGTATTTGTTAGTTGGAGAGTGTAGTGAAATTTAATGCTCCATGTGCTTCCCATCGTAATATATGAAAATCATATAGGGAATATGCTATAGTGACCCCACCTTTTCATAAATTACTATTACATCATTTAAAAGATAAACAACATAATAATATTACACATATAGGATCCAAAGGTTTAGTGTCTTGGGAAAACTATGACCACACATAACAAATACAACATCAACCATAAACATTTATTTAATTTCTTCTTCACTACCTTCTTAGTGGCACTTGTCCTCTCTTAGTACATGTAGCCACTTGAGGATATACATCAAAATGGGTGAGCTAGAATCCCAATAACAGGATAGACAAGAAAAATATAGGATGGGTTGAGCATAATCATAACATAGGAAAAAGATCATGAACATGAGAGGAGCATAAATAAAAGACTTGAAAGGTGGCAATGCAAAAAAATGAAACATCATGTCTTAGTGGTTAACTACCACACATATTTGTGAACCAATATAGAAACTTTTTCAAGCATCATTTCACATTTACTCATGATATTCATCACTTTACCCAATGCATTGGAGTTCTATATAATTCTGGGTGCACCCGTCACATTTAAACATTCATATTACGCTATATAATTCCGGGCACACCCGTCACATCATAACATTATCATTTATCATGCATGCCACAATGAAAAAATAACATAAATGAACATAACTAACCCATGAAAAGGAATTGTTTTAATCTCATAATAAAACCTTCATAAGCTATGGGTTCCCAAAAGAAAGAGGGAATAACCCACGTGTTACAAGAACTTTCCACTTTGAGTGAGAAGTAAAAGGAACATTCATAAAAGAAGAGAACTTTTGGAATACATTTTTTTGGACATAAAAACCAGTGACAAACATGTATATCCTAGAACATTAAATTAAATGATGAACAAATTAACTTTGAGGAGTAACCATATCAAAAATGGAGTGAAAGAGGGAGAACCCAAAGGAAGAAAATTGGGTTCAAGATTTCCCCTTACCTTGTACCTGAATGCCTCCTTCTCTTTAATGTCCTGTATAATGACATTATATTCATTAATTAGAAATAAAGAACCATGTGTATGTTAATAGGGTTCATTCTAGTTTCATTATGTCATATTATGTTCCTTTGGATGACTTAAAACATTGTTCGGGGATGTTCATTTTCATGGTTCTCTTGAGTGGTTCACATGTATTCTTAAATTGAAGTTTGGGTAGATCATGGGTAAACATCCAAAACTGATATTAAATATTATTAATGATATTATAGGAGCTTTAATGATTTTATAATGAATTATATTAGATCCATGTGGACAAATCATTAAATAAGAATTTAATGATTGTTATTTGGGTTAATTTGAGTGGTTTTTGGATCACAATGAACTTGTTTTTACTTTTCACTTACTAATATGGAAATAGTTTATTTACAGAACTTAAAATAGAACATAATAAATATAAAATATTATGTTTCAACCATAAAAATGGTTTCATGACCAGATCTGAAGGTATAAATGGAAGAAGAGAGCATGTCGTTTTTGAAGGGGATAAATTAACACCTCATGAACAACGTTCTCTTTAATGAAATAAACGGAATAGGTAAAGGGTGTGGGGTGATATAGTATCACAATAGAATAATAAAATTACAGTAAATGTATAATACTAGAGTTAAAAAACAATTTTGATGAATATAGGTGGGGAGATATCAAGAAAGGAACTTGAACTTGAAAGGAAATTAAAGTAGAAGAGTGAGGGAAATTACCTCTTAAATCATCCTCTTGAGATCCTCCTTAAGGAAGATTTTCATGGTATTTTGATTAGGCCAAATACTTTTGGTAGTGGGGGAGGGTATAGGGAAGGTTTTTGGGTAGAGTTTACTGATGGCTTGGAGCTTGAGTGGTGTGAGGAAAAGAGGGAGCCAAGGTTGACTTTTATAGTGGAGGGGAGGGGGTTTCCATAATATAAAATTGATTTGTTTATTAATTTCACCAAATACAAGGAATAGTGAGTCTTTAATGACCAAGAAAAGTAATTTTATAATTTAATCCCGAACCAAGTGGGCTTAAATCATCATAACATCATCGATGACTCAATTAATACATAATTATGCATTTATTGTGAATTGTCAGATTCTATTATTCATCAAAAATTCAAGTATCTCAGAAAAATCCCAAAAATTTACCCCAACCATTTTTCTATGCGTAGAATCCAAAAAGGATTTCCATTTTTCAAAAATAAATTTCAAAATATTATTAATTTAATAATAAATCATAATCATAATTTACTTAAAAAACAGTTTTTATGATTAAACCTGAATTTATAGTTCTTTCAAAAAATACACAGGGTCACATAAAAATATCTAAAAACTATTACACATTGATTCAATAATTTATGGATACAATTCAGGGAATTAAATATTCTTTTAAATAAATAAATTAATTATAATTAAATATTTATGACTTATCAAATACCATAAAAGTTTACTAAGGTTAAATTGTCACTTTCTAAGATGTCTATATTTGGTTTTATTATTCATAGGTAATGTTACACTTATTTAATATTCACAAGGGTCACATTACTATTCATAAGGGTAGGTTACTGTTCATAAGGGTTGGTTACTATTCACCAAAACTCCATTTTATTTCATTAGACTCCAAAAATCATCCTAAACACAACCGTGAATGTCATATTTTCAAAATTCCAAATATAGAAGTGACAAGCTTATGTTTAAAGGATACTTATCACTTAGTAGTTCATTTTTTTGTGTTTTAATGTTATTTTATGACATATTTATAAGAATGGAATTTCCATTGAAAAACATTGGGTAGTTACATATCTCCCCCTTAAGAAATTTCACCCCCGAAATTTCACTTTACACAAACAGGTGAGTGTACTTCTCCTTCATTGCCTCTTCTGATTCCCAAGATACTTCCACAAACTTTTTATTCCTCCAAAACAATTTGATAATATGGGTTTTCTTGTTGAGTAGAACTGTATATCTCCGATCCAGAATCTTTACTGGCTACTCCTCATAGGAGATATCATCTTCCAGCTGCACTACCTCTGAGTTTAGTACATGTGAGGGGTCTAGTTTGTACTTCCTCATTAGTGATACATGAAACACATTAGGAACTTGATCCATATTTGGTGTAAGTTCCATACGATAGGCCATGGCTCCAATAAGGTCAAGGATCTCAAAGTGGCCAATGTACCTTGGGCTTAGCTTCCCTTTCTTCCCGAATCACATGTCTCTCTTCCATGGTGATATTCGAAGGAAGAATTTATCTCCACCGTCGAACTCGAAGTCCCTTCGAATATTGTCAGAATATCACTTTTGCCGACATTGACCATCTTTTATGTGTTTCTGGATGACTTGAACCTTCAAGGTCATCTCCTAAACAAGATCGGGCCCATATAGCTTTCTTTCTCTAACTTCATCCCAATAGGTTGGAGTTCTACATCGCTTCCCATAAAGAGCTTCATATGGAGCCATCTAAATACTCGAGTGGAAGCTATTGTTGTGTGAGAACTCAAACAATGGATGATGCTGATCCCAACCCCCTTTGAATTCAAAAGATCCAGCTCGTAGCATATCTTCAAGTGTCAGAATAGCCCTTTCAGACTAGCCATCAGTTTGGGGGTCATAGGCCATGCCGAAATTTAATTCAGTACTCAAAGCATGTTGAAGGCTCCTCTAGAACGTAAATGTTGTCCTTGGATCACAGTCCGAGACAATTGAGAGTGGAACACCGTGCAGTCTCACAACTTCTTTCACATATATCATTGAAATTTGTTCAAGTGAGAGGTCTTCCCTAATAGTGATAAAATGGGCAGTCTTGGTGAGTCGGTCAACCACAACCCATATCGCATTATTTCCCTTTGATGTCTTCGGGAGGCCTGTGACAAATTCTATAGTATAATTTTCCCATTTCCACATGGGTATAGGCAATGGCTGTATCATACCTTTGGACTTTTTCCGCTCAACTTTAACTTGCTGACATACCAATCACCTTGATATATATTCCACAATCTCCTTCTTCATGTTATCCCACCATAAGAGTTCTTGGAGATCACGGTACATCTTGGTACTCCCAGGATGGGTAGAGAAAGATGTGTTATGTGCATTATCCAATATCTCCTTCTTTATCCCGGGTGATGAAGGAACACAAAGCCGCTTTCCAAACTGAATCACGCCATCATTGTCAATATATAACCATTTCATATTCCCTTCCTTTACTGTATTCACCCTCTTTTGTATCTCCAAATCATCCCTTTGTGCTTCCTTAATCTTCTCTTGAATGGATGGTTGCGCAATCATTTGGGCAAGGTAGGATGTTTCCCCTGCCCTTATGATTTCCAAATCCATTCTTTTCATATCCATGAAGATAGGGTCTTTCTCAATCTGTAGCATGGAATGAGTAGCAGGTTCTTTTCTTCTAAGAGCATCAACTACCTTGTTCGCCATTCTAGGATGATAGTGAATAGAGCAATCGTATTCCTTGGTTAGCTCTAACCATCTCCTTTGACGCATGTTGAGATTCTTTTGTGTGAATATATACTTTAGGCTCTTGTGGTTGGTGTATATGTCACACTTCTCGCCATAAATGTAGTGCCGCCAGATTTTCAAGGCAAAAATCATGGCTGCCAGCTCTAGATCATGCGTTGGGTAGTTTTTCTCATGGATCATCAAATTTCGTGAGCATAGGCTATCACATTATAATTTTTCATGAGTACACAACCCAAGCCTTTATTTTAAGCATCGCTTTATATCACAAAACATTTTCCACTTTTCAGTAGTGTGAGTACAGGTGCAGTGATTAGCCTTCTCTTTAGCTCCTTGAAGCTTCCCTCAAATTCTTCCGTCCAGACATACTTTACCCCTTTCTTTCTTAACATAGTTAGCTGGCTTGAAAATCGTGAGAAGATTCTCACAAAACATCGGTAGTACCCTTCTAATCTAAGATAACTGCGGATTTATGTGACAATAGAGGGCCTAATCCATTTTTAAATCACCTTTGTCTTTTAAGGATCCACAGAAATTCCCTCACTTGTGATCACATGTCCCAAGAATGTCACATGATTCGTCCAAAAGTCACACTTCCTGAATTTGGCGTACAACTTCTCCTTTCTCAATGTCACCAACAGAAGTCTTAGATGTTCTTTATGTCCCTCCTTTCTCATGGAGTAGATGAGAATATCATCGATAATCACTACCAAAAATTTCTCAAGGTAATGTATAAAGACTCTATTCATCAAATCAATGAATATTGCAGGGGAATTAGTAAGTCCAAAGGGCATCACCAAAAACGCATAGTGCCCATACCTTGTTCGGAAGACAGTCTTCTGAATATCTTCCTTCTTCACCTTTACCTGATGATATCCAGAACGAAGATCCACCATTGAGAAGTAATGAGCTCCTCTTAACTGGTCGAACAAGTCATCAATCCTTGGGTGAAGATACTTGTTCTTTATGGTGATCTTGTTGAGTTCCCGATAATCGATACATAGCCGCATTGTTCCATCCTTCATCTTCACAAAGAGCACTGGCGCACCCCAAGGTGATGCACTAGGGCGTATGAACCCTTTGTCTAGATCCTCTTGCAGCTGCTTCTTTAACTCCTCCAGTTCTACAAGATCCATCCTATAGGGGCACTTCGAGATAGGGGTAGCTCCAGGTATGAGTTCAATTGAGAACACTACCTCACGATCCGGGGGAATTCCGGGTAACTCTTCGGGAAATACTTCCCCGTATTCCCTCACAATGGGAATTTCCTCAAGGTTGTAAATTTCCTTCGACTCAACCATTTGGGCATGGTATGCTTCTTCATAGAGAATCAACACCCAAACCATTGAAGGATTTATCAAAGGAGATTCATTATCTTACTTGCATTTGTAGAGGAGCATGGGATGGTTCAAAAAAAAAAGATATTTCCTTTTCTCGATAGTTGATATGTGCCCTATATACCGAGATCCAGTCCATTCCCATTATAGCATCGAATTACACCAAGGGAAGTATTATGAGATTTGCAGGAAGAATCATCCCACATACGTCAACTGGAGAAGAGTCAAACACCTAGGTTGCAATGAATTCAACACTTGGTGTTTTTACAGATATCTCTGCATTAAGGTTTCGAGGATTTGATTCTATAGTTCTAGAAAACTTGTAAGATATAAAGGAATGCGTAGAAACATAATCAAATAAGACATTTTCCATTGTTGAGTGAATAGGATGTGTACCTTGTACGACTTCATTATCATACTCCACCTCAGCATTAGTGATGGCATAAGTCGTCCCTTATTCATTTGTCTTTGGTGGCTACTGACGTTGATTACCCTCGAGAGCTCGAGGTTTAGTGCACTGGTTTTCATACTTCCCTTGCTCCCTATAGTTGTAGCATTGAACCATGAGTGGTTCTTTCCATTCATCATCTTCATTATCCTTTATTTTCATATCTTTTCGACACTCTTGAGCATGGTGTCCTTCATTCCCACACTTGAAGCATTTCCCCATCCCATTGAGGTCGTTCACATGGTGAAACTTCCCGTATTTTTTGCATGTGGGTCATTGTGTTCTCTTCCCACCCTTATCACTAGATCCACCATCTTGAAACTCTATCATTCTTTTCTTATCACCATAGCCATGGGACCATTCTCCAAACTCCATCTCCACATTGAGTGCACACCGAACCACTTCCTCATAACTCCCAAAGTCCCAAATTTCAAGAGCCTTTCGAAGGTGTGGTTTTAATCCACAAAATAATCTATCAATTTTACTATCATTGTTGATAACAAAACCCATAGTGTACCTTGCAAGCCTTGTGAAATTCTCTTCATAGGTTGTGAAAAATTCTCCTTATTTTTTCTTGAGCTCTATGAATTCTCTCTCCATCTTCGTGCAAAGAGTTCTTGGGAAGTACTTATTATGTAAAATTATTTTAAAGTCTTCCCATTACATCTCTTTAATTTCCTCCATTGTCTTGGTGTTCTTAATCATAGAACACCATTGATCAGCTTCTCTATATAGATGATAAACGACTAGTGTCACCTTCTCCATCTCAGAACAGTGATGAACAGAAAAGATCGTCTCCATGGAGTTGACTGACTGTTCCGCAACTAGTGGATCAGATGATCCGCTAAACGTCGGTGGTCATTGCCTTATAAAACATTCAATAGGAAGTTTCTCCCTCTTTGGTGAAGGAGGAAGTTCCCCATTATTATGGTTATATTTATAACCTGAGATAATTGGGTAATCATTGCCATGATGTTTTGAACTCCACCTCCGAAATCATTGGGGATTTTGTTCGGGCAATCGTTTCATTGGCCCTCGCATGAGTTGTTGGCATGATTTCTCCTGGTTCCCACCATTTACTAAAATAGTAATGGGTGGAACAAAACATAGGTAAACAAGTCATGAATACATAAATAATTCATTTGAACAATTTATAATAAAAGAATAACATATGGGATCCCTATGTAAATATTCTTGTGTGCATATTTGTACTTAGTCTCATGTTGTAGGTTTTCTCTAGGGTTCACTAATCTTAATTCCCAAATTAACTAAACCTTGCCTCTAATACCAACTATAGTGACCCCGCCTTTTCTTACATTACTATTACATCATTTAAAAGATAAAAAACATAATAGTATTACACATAGAGGATCCAAAGGATTAGTGTCTTGGGAAAACTAGGACCGCACATAAAAAATACAACATAACCATAAATATTTATTTAATTTCTTCTTTACTAGATTCTTAGTGGCACGTGTCCTCTCCTTAGTACATGTAACCACCTAAGGATATACATCAAAATTGGTGAGCTAGAATTCCAGTAAGAGGATAGATAAGTACAATATAGCATGGGTTGAGCATGATCATAACATAGGAAAAATATCATGAACATGAGATGAACATAAATAAAAGACTTGAAAGGTGGCAATGCATAAAAATGAAACATCATGTCTTAGTGGTTAACTACCACAAATATTTGTGAACCAAGATAGCATCTTGTTCACATATCATTTCACATTTACTCATGATATTCATCACTTTACCCAATGCATTGGAGCTCTATATAATTTCGGGAGCACCCGTCACATTTAAACATTCATATTGCAATATATAATTCCGGGTGCACCCGTCACATCATAACATTATCATTTAACATGAATGACACAATGAACAAATAACATAAATGAACATAACTAACCCATGAAAATTAATGTGTTTCATCTGATAATAACACCATCATAAGCTTTGGGTTTCCAAAAGAATGAAGGAATAGCCCACATGTTACAAGAACCATCCACTTTGAGTAAGAAGTAAAAGGAACGTTCTTAAAAGAAGAGTTATTATAGAATACATTTTTTGGACATAAAAACCAGTGAAAAACATGTATATCCCAGAAAAATATTGTAAATTATGAATAAATGATCTTTTAAGAGTAACCATATCAAAAATGGAGTCAAAGAGGGAGAACCCGAAGGAAGAAAATTTGGTTCTAGATTTCCCCTTACCTTGTACCTGAATGCCTCATTCTCGTTAATGTCCTATATAATGACATTATATTCATTAATTAGAAATATGGAACCAAGAGTATGTTAATAGGTTTCATTCTGGTTTCATTATGTCATATTATTTTCGTCTGGACTAATTATAGAGTTTAAAACATTGTTCGGGGATGTTCGTTTTCTTGGTTTTCTTGAGTGGTTCACTTGTATTCTTAAATTGAAGTTTGGGTAAATCATGGGTAAACATATAGAACTGATATTATATGTTATTAATGATATTACAAGATATTTAATGATTTTATAATGAATTATATTAGATCCATTTGGAGGAATCAGTAAATAAGAATTTAATGATGGTTATTTGTGTTAATTTGAGCGGTTTTTGGATCACAACGAAATTTTTTTAACTTTTCACTTAGTAATATGGCCATAGGTTATATCCAGAACATAAAATAGAACATAATACATATACAATATTCTGGTTCAACCATAAAAATGATTTCATGACCATATATTAAGGTAGAAATGGAAGAAGAGAGCATGTAATTTTTGAAGGTGATAAATTAACACCTCATGAACAACTTTCTCTTTAATGAAATAAAAGGAAGATTTAAAGGGTGTGGGCTGATATAATATCCCAATAGAATCCTTAAATTATATTATATGTATAATACAAGAGTTAAAAAACAATTTGGATGAATATAGGTGGGGAGAGATCATGAAAGGAACTTGAACTTGAAAGGAAATTAAAGGAGAAGAGGGAGGGAAATTACCTCTTAAATCTTCCTCTTGAGATCCTATTTAAGAAAGATAGTCTTGGTATTTCGATGAGACCAGTATCTTATGGACGTGGGGTAGGGGCTAGAGAAGGTGTTTGGGAAGATTTTAGGGAAGTCTTGGAGCTTGAGAGGTGTGTGGATAAGAGGGAGTGAGGGGTGGCTTTTATAGTGGAGGGGAGAGGGGTTTCCTTAATATAAAATTGATTAGTTTTTTAATTTCACCGAAGACAAGGAATAGTGAGTATTGAACGACCAAGAATAGTAATTATATAATGTCATCACTAAAAAAGTGGGCTTACATCATTATAACATAATCGATGACTCAATTATTATATTATTTAGAATTTATTGTGAATTATCGAATTCTACTATTCATAAAAAATTCAAGTATCTCAGAAAAATCCCAAAAATTTAACCCAACAATTTTTCGACGTTAGAATCAAAAAATGATGTCCATTTTATCAAATATAATTTTTTAAATATTGTTAATTTAATATTAAATTAAAATCATAATTTACTTAAAAACAGTTTTTAAGATTAAAACAGATGATGTAGTTCTTTCAAAAATTACATAGGGTCTCATAATATTATCTAAAAACAATTAGACATTGATTCAATAATTTATGAATACATTTCAGGGAAATAAATATTCTTTTAAATTAATTAATTAATTATAATTAATTATTTATGACTT
Source organism: Viscum album (assembly GCA_963277665.1). Lineage (NCBI taxonomy): Eukaryota > Viridiplantae > Streptophyta > Magnoliopsida > Santalales > Viscaceae > Viscum > Viscum album. The sequence continues at coordinate 374,471,835 of OY728166.1, read as the reverse complement.
ATAAAATACCAAAAAGGTTTACTAAGGTCAAATTGTCACTTTCTAAGATCTATAAATTTTATTTTATTATTCATAGGTAAGGTTACTATTATTTACTATTAAATAGGGTCATATTACTATTCATAAGGGTAGGTTACTGCTTATAAGGGTAGGTTCCTATTCACCAAAAATTATTTTTGTTTCACTAGAATCCAAAAATCATCCAGAATACAACTGTGAATGTCAGATTTTCAAAATTCCAAACATAGAAGTGACAAGATTATGTTTAAATATTACTTATCACTTAGTAGTTAATTTTGTTGTGTTTTCATGTTATTTTATGAAATATTTATAATAAGGTAATTTCCATTGAAAAACTTTGGGTCGTTATATTTGCGATCCGTTTTCACCATATTTTTAATGCTCTGAGGCATGTGAGTTAAATTAATCCTTGTTGTTTCTCTTCATATCAGATTTATATGTGATATTACAAGTCAATTTTTTGTATCATCGCTTATATTACCATAACACGAATTTAATATCTATCTTATGGGTAATCCTTTTGTTCTCAATTTATTATTATTCTTCTATATGTTGAGGCTAATGTTGTGTACACAATATTTTGAAAATGCCTACGAAATGTTGTATTCAGGGGTGGTAGAAGGCCAGAACATGAATATTATGCCATAATTATCATGCAACATCCTTGTATTGAGAACGAATTATTTTTCTTCTTTTAGAGGTTCCATTACAATATACGATTAGAGTGGAAACTTCCCTACAACTTTATCATAAGTGGTGATATTGTTTGGTACTTTCTCTGTTATGTTATAATGTAGGTTATCCAAAGGAGGTTTTGAGAATGAAACTCTCTATGGGTTGTCTTATGGTTGAAAAATAATTTCACATTAAAATGAAAATGCAAAATACATGACTAGACATATATTCCCGAGTTCCACATGGTGGGAGGGATTTTTCATCACTACAACACCATGAAGAGGACCCTTTTGTCAATGTGAAATTCTACTATAGAGAAAAAATTCACAGAGATCATTTTCATATGGACGACCACCGTAGTGGTTTATGGAATGGGTAAAAACCTCTTATTCCTTGATCATCTAGTCATGTTAATGGATTTTGTGACTCAAATCGGTAGATAGTCTCTCTAGATCGATCATATTTTCATCCTAAATCAATAATTAATTGTGAAGTTACTATATAATTACTATAAATAATTTTACAATTTGGATATGGGAGATTGGGATATTAAGAGGCTATAGAAAAAAATCTATGGGTTTCAATAACTATAGCTTTGAGTACAGTATGATCATCACATGGATCATTAATTTAAATTTTTCTTTAGTGATACTTATAGGTGGATGCCTTCTTGTGAGAGAATAGGGACACTTTAGGGGGGGGGGGACTATTTTTCATTGGTAAGGGTTTTTTTCAAACATGGAGTGGCTATTGGGATTAACTTATTGCCCTTATTGGAATGAGTGTATGTTCCAGATCTTGTTTTTGGTACATCATAGTGAATTTTTTCCCCACGACCCTCCAAATATGGGAGCGTAGTTGTGTGTCTACTATAGGGTGAAAAGATAACGGTACACCCCCATTACGTAGGATGGTGTTATGGATCTATACCTATATCACTACAATTGTCACTCTAATGACTTCTTAATATGTCTTTTGGATGTGGGAAGGGATTTTCATATTCCCTTTCACTATTTTCGGGATATACTAGGTGAATTAATCGATTATAATGGAGATATATTCTTATTTTTTATTTGTTAGTATATGAATATAATTTCTCATATCCTCTATATCCTATCATTTGGTAATAACGGTAGTCATTTTTAATGGTAGAGAGTTGGGTATCCCCCAAAATTGTCATCAGGACTTTATGATTTACTTCTCTGAGTACTTCGAGACAAAAATGTTGGCATTCTTGTTGAATGTAAGAAGGTGTGTGAACCTTCATGTGGCTATCCACTAAATTTGGTTTGTGGGATAGTTTGAGTGTTTCCAAAAGAGTCTTCTATAATGATTTGTAAATGTAAGTAGTTTTATATTCCTTATTATTTTGTGTTGTGGGATTTGAAAGGTGGGATTCCTTAGATTATAACATTTGTGGCTTAAGGAAGGCATAATTATGGTAGGTGAGAGTATGTTCCCACTCAATGTTGTCTAAAAAATAGGATAATTGGGCTTCTATAGAGGGGATAGGGGTGTGGAAATCATCCATTTCAGTCAAAAATAATACCTAATGGGCCATGTTGCATGCCCAAGTCTGGGTTTCCTGGGCCGGTGTCTTGATTACAAAACCCTCGTCATGTTGAGCAGTCACTAACACATGACATTGGTTGAGATGATTTATAGAAGGATCCTTTTATAAGTACCTTTGTGTATTTTGTATGTGGCATATTTAATCATCTATATCCACCTTCCTATTATATTGGAGGAATGGTTTGTTATGCTCTGGGGATATGCTCTTGAAATGGTTGAATACGTCGGTTGGTGGCTTCTTCTTATAGACCACTAGTCATCGGTGACTGGACAAGCAGTAGGGCTTGATGAGTTGGAGGGAATGACAGAAATCCTATAGGTTTGGTATAGTACTATGTTGATTATATCCTTGGACCAGTGCATTAGAGAACCACCAATTAAGAAAATGGGTTGGTGATGACATCCTCTCCACAGATGAATACATGTCCTTAGAAGTATTTGGGATGTACATTTGTGTAATTTGGATGGAAAATATAGGATTTATGGGAGTTATAAGATGAATTGGTTGAATATATAAAAAACGAAAATAATATTACTCCTTCAAATAATCATTACATTTTAGTGAGAACATGCATAATTGATTGTATTATTAGTTTACGTTTCATTAATGAGTGTGAATGGTTCCAAAAAGATGGGTGTGACTATCATCTTTTTTAAAGATTCATGTCGAGTTCACCATTTTTATATGATGGAAATATTTTGGTTTACCCAATGGTCAATTATAGGGATTTTGGTTTTTTGAAATCATTTATATTTGGTTCACTATTTATGAATTGTTCCAACAAGTTTGTTCATGGGACCAAAAACACCCAAAAATTCTAGATCCTTGATTAAATTTTTTCTCAAGGTCGGATCTCATTGAGAATGTTGGCCGATGATGCTTCATAACTCACATTGGTCAAGTGGATGAGAGGTTGGCCTCCTCACACACTTTGAGGGGGGGGGGGGGGTTATTGCCAACTATGGGACTCTTTTTCATAATTAAGATATGTTCAAGAATACTTTATTAATTCCCATGTATGATATGGGTCACCATTGAACTAAAGATCAATTATTAAGTTGTATGTAATTTTGGATAACCTACATGTATTTGAGGTTCTTTATGAATGGAGATATCGATATGTATACGAGGTTCCCCATTGATGGTATCCTATTATATAAAAATTAGTCATTTGTTGGTTGTTATTATGAAGATTCTTCTTGGATAACCATATAATGGGGATCTCTATTGTGTTTTATCATCTAGGGAGATGTTAATTGTTTTAATTTTTGGATCGGACTGATGGATGGGATTCCAATGTATCCTGGTGAATGCAATTACAACCCACATAGTTTGGTTTTTCTTAATGGGGAACAACATATATTTTAAGGACATGTTATAAGGACATAACCATACATTTTAACATCAAGTGGCTACGAAATATCGAAGAACGTTTTCTAGTAAAATTATGGTTTAAGACATATAATAATAATCCTAGGGATCCTATAAGAGATTTTACATTCCATTTTGAATTAGACCATACTTGGAATGTTGTCTAGAGAGAACATGGTTAATATGGTGGATTGAGTTTGAACATTAGGTAGCATTCCTCCATATTCTATTTGGATTGGAATGAAAACTCACATAGTTCAGTGATGAGGGATCATGTTTATGGAGACCCTCTAGAAGCTTCTTCCACACATGGGAGTGATATGATTTGGTACGATTATGATGGGGCTTACTCATGAAGGGATTCCCTGATAAATGAGTTTGGGTTCATGAGAAGTGTCATGAATCAAAGATATTTGGAGGTTTGTTTTGAGGATTAATCCTAAAGAGGATGTCCAGGTCAATGGAAGATATGATTAAGGCTTACACATAAGAAGGATGGCCATGTTGGTTAAACGTTAGGGCTTATACTAAGAAGGAGGCCGAGAATTTTTTGGTCCTTACAATTGGAAAGATGCCCCAAAGGGAAGTGTGACTGGGGTTACTATTGAAAAAGATTCACATGGTTTAAATTTCTAGGAGTACATCTGAAGAAGACTCCTTTAAGGATTGGGATCATGTGGATGCGATTGAAACTATAAACATCTCAGCCCAAGTGATTCATGGTCGGAGTGAGAAACAAGAAGAAACAGATGATCCCATAAACAAAAAAATCTTATTTTCCCTAAATTTAGAAACATGGACTCGATGACGCACACCCATATAGGTACACTAATAAAAGGTAGGAGGATGAATCAAAGTAAAATCCCCTATTGAAACATACATCTAATGGAGAGAACCCTGCTTCCCAAGCCCTCTCTAACCCAATAACCAAGGGGGAGAAGAGAACAATGAGTGAATCCTACAGAATAAAATACTATGGGAATAATAAATGATGGATTCAATGAAATTGGTCCCATATTATTATATGAGTATCGCATTACATATTTAATGAAAAAAATGTGTGATCTTCACCGTCACAACATGGAACCAGATCTTATGGGTTTTAGAGATGAAAAGGGTAGTACGTGATCATTTATATTGTATCTGAGCCTGAGAACTCCCTAAAACCATCCTTGGGGTATGCATCCTCATTAATATGCTTATAAAAATCCACACTCACCCTAAGGATCCTAAATTTCTAGTATGAAAAGTGTGGGAACATTTTTAACATAGGAATACGAATCCATATAGATGTCACATCGATGTAGTGTTTCCCATGGTTTGGAAAATAAATTTGTTTCATATGATTTTTTAAATTATTCCTCCTTTGGTGGGGGATACATAGGTTCCCTACCATTGGTGACATGGATGAGGGATCAAATATAGGCTCATGTAGCACTTGTCTTAGAGGGTAGGGGTTCCTCGCATAGGGCCTGGGAGGAACTAGATGAACATGATGCAAGGGGGATAGCCTACATGAGTTTTAATTTCCATCTGAAATGGATAACCTATGGAATTCAATAATAGTGGATTTATCCTTGATTCCTTGGGTCTCCTTGGGTTTCTTTGGACAGGTTTCATGTAAGTCCCAAATTAGTGATAGTCGAATCACATAGGTCGTTGTTCACTTGTGGGGAAAGATACCTCAATTTTGTTTCCTATGTTCATAACCCTACAAGGAGTTTGATCTTGAATTGTCGCCCTTAATTATCTTTTCTCTCGGGTTCTGGAGAGCTACCTATTGAATTTTTGGTGTCCTGTGAAAATAGTCTTCACGGCCAAATCTTGGAGATTATTCTGATTTTCCAGTCAAATAATTGAGTTTCCCTAGTGTACTATTTATAGGAAACCAGGGGACCCAAGATGATAGTGTTTTACCATGAAGTTCATGTGTACATTTCTTCTATATAGGTTCTCTTTGTAGTGGATATCTTCCTTTCGATTCCACAATGGGCGGATGTGATGGCCTTATGAGGCACAAATGTGAATGTGCAAGTTGTTTTTGGAATGTGCCTTTGATTAACCATAGGAATGATTGGTACATTTACAAGATTGGAGTATGATTCATTATAATTTCACTCTACTTTCCAATAAAGAGTGTAAATATGAATAAAAAAAATATTGATTGAGATATGATATTTTGAAATAAATGACTAGAAAGGCAGTTTTAAACTTCTATATTGTTATTATAAAATATTCTTACATATGTAATCTTGAAAAAATAATATTGGAATTAATAGGAATTAAATTTATTTTTTGAGTATTATATTTATTTTCCTAAATAATAATATTTATTTACAATATTATTTATCAATAAAATGTGAGAGTTAGTGATATGATGTGATGCATACCATCCCCATATTTTACTAAAAGTAAATTAATGTTTATTTTTTAGAATTAAGACATAATTTAATAAAGCTGAATTGATTTATTGATTAATTTATGAATAGTGGTTTTGAATAAAATAAAAATATTTATGGAATCATTTTAAATTAAATATCATGTTTATAGTAAAATATAATATGTTGAGAACGATTCATTCCATATGTTTCACCTTTTTAAGAATGTGTAACTAATTTTTTGTTATTTATTTTGATGATATATAAAGAATGAAATTAATAGAAGTGGAATAATATAATACTAGTTAATATAAAAAAACACATTAGTAAATGAATTAATATTATGAGAGTGTTGGAGTATTATAGTTGTTTTTTTATCATTTTGAATTTTTTCATGAATTTGTATGAAAAATCAATGTGAATCTACTATGAAATATTGTTTTATTGTTACATATCATCCAATAATTCTTATATTGATTTTTTAAATATTATAATTCCATATTTATAAAAAAAATTCTATGGTTTTTAATAATTACATAGAGTTTCTTATTAAAATTCTTTATCAAATCATGAAATATAATGACTTTTTCAGCCATTAAAGGATTCATGATAAAATATGGTGGATGATATATTTTATGTGGATATGAGTTGAGGATGAAGTGATGTTAGGTTTATAAAAAGGTATTAGTTATCTGATTGTTTCACAAGTTCTATTCATTGTTTATTTATTTATGTCTACAATTTTTTATTGGTCACTATTTTTTCTAAAAAACATGTTATAATATATGGTTTCTCTTTCCATTTAAAATGGTGAATTATTTTTACTAATTTATTTTTCCATATTATGTCCTATTATGAGAATATCCTAAACATAAAATATTGAACTAATTGATATTGTAATGGAAACAAGACTAGATAACTTAGAACTATAATGATAGTTCCAATTTTATAAATATATTATTTAAAAAGTGTATTTAATATACAGTTAAAAGTACCACTATATATTTTACCACATTACCAACATATAATCATTAAATATCACAATAATATCATAATCCCATAAAAATTTGGTTTACTATATTTGAGGTTTAGCTACTGAAGAATATTATTTTCTTAAACTTTTAATCATTTCAACATTATTAATTCATACTAAACTCTCTTATCGACTTCACATAGTTTATACTCATCTTCATAGCTAGAAAATAGAAATGTAAGAATGGGGTCAGCTCAAACGATTAGTAAGGGAAATCATGAATATATCATCATGGAGTATATCATAATCACAAGAGAAAGCATGAATCAAGAAGAAATATCAAATTAAAATAAATAAGAAACAATAATATATTTCTATATTTCGTGTTATAAGGGCTTTTATTCTCATAATAATAACATATTATATATCAAAATAATATAGAAACATAATGTAATAAAAATTTAACATTGAGTATTATAAATTAAAATTACATTGAATTATAGAAAATGAAAAAGAATAATGACTCATAACTTTGTGGACATTGCTAACTGTATCAATTCATCGAACATTTTTGTGAACATATATAAATTTCATCATGTTGATGCTAAATATTTTTAATGTTGATAATTTGAATTTTTATCACTCTTAATCTTGTGAATGTAGAAAATTCAGATGATATTCACCCTAAATCAGGTGAATATTGTTAAACTATATCTTGTTCACATGTAATATTGTAAACATGGATAATCGTCCTCATGGTTGAACTCACCATCTTCACCACATGTGGGATAAAACATTAAACAACTAGTTGTAAGGTGATATTGTAACCCACCAATCATCATTCATATATATTTTTTCCATAATACATGGGTCATTTATAAATTCATAAAACCACATGGTAGAAAATGGGATACATTCATCACATCATAATTAACCCATGGAATTAAAATTGGGTTTTTAGAAAAGATAATGATTGTATCACACTAATTAACCTCAACCATGTTAATAGATAATACCCAAAATTAAATCACCATGAAAGAGTTTTTCATAAAAATATGTATAGTTTCATTCATCAAAAATTATTTCCAAAAAAACAAATCTATTATAGATAAAGATGGAAATTTTTATAGAATATATAAATAGTTTTTAAAGTATGATTTAATAATTGATATAAAATAAGTAGTTATAATCACATTAATCAATAATTATTTGAATGGTAATGTTAAATATTATCAAAAATAATTAATTTTTAAAGTGTAAAATACATTATTGGTGCATTAAAAATGACACAAAGGTTTTGAAAAACTGATTTGAAAACAATTTTATTACTTTTATTTTAAAAATAATCCTCAAAAATATAAAATTTAAAATGAAAAATTGGTTTCAAATTGGTGAAGTTAAAACTCTATGAAAAAAAATATTTTAAAAAAATAAAATTCAATTATTTATTTCTGAAATGATATAATGGTAATAAAATGGAAATTGGAGTGGAAGATGAAACCTTTTATTTTCAATGGATGGGAAAAAGTTTTGATCATTTTGAAATACCATTGTTGAAGACTCATATTAGAGAATAGTTACCAGAAACTAATTTCTAAAACAGTATATGGAAAATATAAATCTCCAATTATATGGAAATTAATTAGACATATAAGTATAAAAAGAGGAAATTAGAGGTAAACGATAATATATTCTTGTAGGGGTTAATGCCATTAAAGAGGATGGTAATTATTCTTAATAATGACATACATTTTAGGGGGAATATATTCATTGAGTAGAAAAATTTTAATCAACAACATCCTTTCATAATAAATAAAGATGATTTACATTAAATAAATTATTATAGTCAATGAAACAAATCTTATAAGAATAATGTTCAAGAAGATGCATTATCTCTCAATGAAGGTAGTTGACTTACAAAACCACATACTAATTTTGTATATTTTCAATCAATGAAACATGAAAAAAATGATATGGATCTTCAAACCTCATTAATTACATAGATATGATAAAATACATTAATTTCTAAATAATCGAAAAATATCAAATATTTCATATTACACAATAAGAAATATTAATTATTAAATTAGCATTGAGATATGAAATCCTTACTATGAATTCTTATTTAGTTGATCATGATCTAAATTAATTTTTTAAATAATAACAATGTTATTAACATATTTAAAATACATCTTAATTTTTGTTAATATATTATAAAAAAATTTCCATATAATATATACATGTATATTAGTTTGATTTATCTATATTTCAATATCTGGCATGTGTAATCTCAATCATTTTTGACTAATTTCATAATTGTGGTGTTTTTATCCATTATTATAGTAAATTTCAACATTCCAAGATCAATCAAGGTATAATAATTTATATTTTATGATACATTATATTCTTATACATAGAATATTTTAGACTTTTAGTTATGGTTCATATAGATGAGATTGGTAAAGATCATGTTTCTATGTTTTTTATAAAAATATGGTGGAAACATAAATAATGATTTAAATTCTTATATTACCAAACCATAAAAATTATTTTTAAATTAATATGAAATTTAATTTTCTAATTCCTTAATTTATATAACTATATATAATTTTTTGTTTTCAAGGATAATCTAACCGAACAAGTGTATTCTACAATATATGTGTGGGTATGGATTTTGAAATGTTCCTTTTGTAGTGATATCGTTATAACCAAGATTATAATTCCATTGTATTTGTAATGAAGCTGTTGAATTAGGTTTATATATATTTATAACAATATGGATAATTAATAATCCATTTCACATATAAAATTCCAATTTTTCTCTTTATATGTTTGTTTTTGTTTTTTAGTTTTATAAAAACCAATTGCTCATAATATTACATATATAATTCTTAATTTATATTTCTAAAATATAAATCAAATAAAAAATTACATATATACTCCTAAAAAACATTTTTAAAACCATCCATGAATGATGTTTATGAGAAAAAAATATTTTTTTCATGGATAAGGAAGTCTATACATGTTCATGATCAATGTTTTTATTTTTTTCAATTGAGTTGTATGGGAATTAATATTGATTATACCATCAAAATAATAAAATTTAATTATATTATTTATGCTGATGTAATTATATACATATTTTTATAATTTTTTAGGAGAGGGTGTAAGAGAATGATAAAGAAAAGAATTTAAAGTGTAAGTAATTAAAACATTGGTAATTTGTACCTCCTCTTGAAGTGTCCTTTATAAATAAAGGATAGTGGATATATTGTAAATGATATATGTTTATAAACATGTATGGGATATATAATAGGTAAATTGGGGGGATTTTAATTCAAATGTTGAACTATGGGAATGGGTGGAAAAGGTGTAATGGATCTACTTCTATAGGTGAAAAAGAGGGGGAATCATTTAAGATAAATGCTTGGTAAAGTGTAAGAAAGGAATTTCATGAGAGATAGTTCAGTTTGATTTGAATCTTTTTATGAGTCAATTAGATATTAATTCACTAAAAAAGGTATTCTAGAATGTCCAGGTGGTAAATTTATTTTGTTAATATTAATCCACCATTAATTACCTATTTTAAAACTTATTAATGTTGATTAAATATTAATTATTCTTATTAGTTTATCAAAAATAATATAATAATATACTTTAATAAAAAAATTGGTTTTGGAAATGAATTTTTAATCCATTTTTTCTATTATAATTTCAAAATATTAAATTAATATTTCAATGAGAACATATAATGTGTTGAAAACTGTATGTGTAGAAAAAAAATATTGATTTAATAATTTAGTGTTCTAAATGTTTTTTAACAATGATTAAAAATTAAATGAGTCTTAATATATATATATATATATATATATATATTTAAAAATAATATTTATTTATTCATGTAATATAGATCAATTTAATTTAAAAATGAAAAAAAATTTCTTCAAAAAAATAATAGCTCTCCTTTGGTAAATAATATTTCCATTGGTAACGTAATATAATTCAAAAAAAATAAATTTAACTAATTATAAAGTATGAACATGTTGATCTAAAACAATATAATAATTTTAAAAAATTTATAAATGATATAAAAATTTAAATTAATATTAGCCCATGTAGTAAATATAAATTATTTTTAGGAAATTTTACTTTTTTGTATAACATTTATGTTAATTATAAATTAATCTATGTCGCTAGCTATATAGATATAAATTTTAATAATATAAACTAAATAAATCATATTTTACTTTAGAATGAAAAAAAATTATTTTAAAAATTTAATGATTAATTAAAATAAAACTCTGATAATAATTTTTAAATTAGAATAGAAATTTACTTATGATCTAAAATGATGAAAATAGGTTTTTTAAGAATGAAATATTTTTATAAAATATATTGTTTATCTAAAATATATTAAATGGTTTTGTAAACATATATGCCTCAATCATGTGTTGATAAACTGATAACTTGTACAATTGGTAAAAACTATTTTTTTTCAAATTCAATTAGAAATTAATTATTTAAAAAAAATACGCAAATTAATTATATGATATTTTATATTTTTTATTTAAAAATGAAGTCCATTTTTTTATTTTGAATTATATATTTTTTAAACATATCTTTATAATTATATATAATTTTTAAAATTAAAACCAATTTTCTTGAAGGTTACCCTTTTAAAACATAAAATTTTCAAAATATTATCTTGATCTAATTTCTAATTGTTTAAAATATATTTATTCACAATAGTTATTATTATTATAAAATTTTTTAATCATATTTATATAATATGTAACATCTCACATTAATTTAGTGTTTCATATGGAGTAATATATCGATCATAGTAAAAACATAGAAAAATGTATTCCAAAATCACATGGTGTGATAATATCCCCCCACCCTTAACTAATATTTTCACAATAATATTAATTATCACTACAAAGGGAAGAAGTTATGTGATCTAAAAGAAACTCAAGGTATATATTTTACTGATAATCCACCTCATCATCCTTGGTAAGAGCAAGTAACTATATATCACAAAAAATATTCGTAAGAGTTCATAGTGACACACCTTATAAATCTTCACTTTCAAGATCATATTTCCAACCAAATACTATAGCCAAAGTGGTTCAGAAAATTTTCAATGAAATCAATCTAATTTATATTATTAATTTTAAAGATTGATACAATGTATTATCTTTACTATGTAAGTATTATTTCAACCAATATTTTATTCATATCAATTATGTAACACATTTATTATCTTATGATCCATCATAATATTTTTATAGTGAAAATTTGATTTAACCATATCCTATTAACTATAGCTGTCTAGTTGGTTATATAGTCTTAGGACCACTCATCGTGCACCAGAGTAAAGATATATTCAATGCCCATCCAACCATTTTCTATTAGGTTACCCATACATAAAAATTTTCTGCAACCACAACCACATACTAACATCTAAATAGTGATGAAATTTCAAGGTGAACTACATAATATCTACATTAATAATACATCATGATGTTACTCAATATCTAGATTTATCCATTAGACATATTCGAAGGGTATTCACTAATATTATCTTTCCATGTCTCCAAATAACTAAAATAATCTTTAAGAAGACTAAACCCTACATTAATACCACCTAAAGCACCCTAGACTCATATTATTATGTACATGGGTAGAAAACATTATTTATACACTAGATTTGATAAATGTGAAATGGTCCTATCTTTTATTTTACAAAATTACAAAAATTAAATCGTTAAATATCATAATAATATCATAATATAAAGAATAGAATGTTTAATTTCATAGAGGATCATCTATATTAAAATTTTATTTTATAATACAAGTGAAGAATTTTCAAAATATAAAAATACTATAATCATTTATAGTAATTACATAGGTTATACACATACTAATTATCAAGGATGTATAAACATAATATGGGGGTTATCTTGACACTATGTTTGGTAATATCTTAATAACATGTAATTAAGGTCTAGTTCATAATAATTATAGAAAACAAGAACCAGGTAGAAATGTCATAATAAATAACATAATGAATAATAGTTTCCCATAATTCATTATGTATGGTCATGTAATTTCAATATATAATCATATACCATTAATAAAAAATGTAAAAATTTAATATAAAAAATGTTTTGTTGGGTTAATAACATAAGAAAGTAACATATCTTTAAGGTATACTTATATTCTTGCGTATTCATGACATTGTAAACAATGATAAACATATCTAGTTTGCACTAATTCTTAGGAATGTATCTATCATGATTATTTTATCATTCCCAATATTTTAAATATTTCTAATTTTCATCATGTTAATTCTTAATATTTAGAATATATATAATCCACTTCATTTTCAGTCTTAATAAATTGAATGCAACTAATGTGTATTATGTTCATATATAATTTTCAAACATAGCTAATTTTCATCATGTTCACACTCAAGTAAAATACATGGAAATAAAAATTGGTGGAATAACAATTAAATATGTAATGATAAAAATTGATTTCAATCATGTAAATAGTTGATACAAAAAATTAAATCACCCCAAAAGAAAATATCAAAAAAAAATTATTAATTTGATTCCAAAAAATAATATCCTATGAAATAAACACATTTTAGATTAAGTGGAAAATTATGGTTATGTCATTAGAGATTTTAAATATTATTTCATCTTTAGCCTAAAATATGATGTTATGATCACCTTGGAACATCATGTTTTCAAAGGTAAAGTTAAAATATTTATAAACTAATCTCTTTATAAACAATATCTTCTAATATTGGAGTCCTAAAAAATACATAATTTTTTTAAAAAATTGTATAGTGATAACACATTTATAACATTTAATTTAAAAAAAATAAAAATAATTGTGCCTTTATAATGAAAAAAATGTTTTAAAAAGGTGATGTAATATAATTTTTCAAAAAACGTATTTTGTAAAATGGTCTTCCAAGATATGCTTTGAATTCCCTTCAATGGTAATGAATATTTAATGGGGAGTGGAAGATAAAACATTTAATTTTGAAAGGATGGAAAACATTATGTTAACTTTCAAATACTTTTATTTAAAACCCATATTAGAAAAGAGTTACAAAAACGTGATTTTAATTAAAGAGAATGAATCTTGGATACAAACATGACATAATGACTAATTTTATTTTCAATTATAATAGAGTACATGGGTGTGAAATAAAAAATTTTCACTAAGGATAAAGATCACTAAATAGTATATAAATTAAACTCAATGATAATATAATTTTAATGGAGAATAAATTATTAAATGAAGAAAAATTTACACAAAATATCCATTTAGATATTTAGATAGAGAAGTAGAGTAAAATTAAAACTATTAAATATTTAGTATATTTTAAATCCAAGAACCTTTAAAGGAAGAACATGATAAATAACATCAAAACCCAATAATTTCATGAATATTATTGATTAAATTCATTATTAATTAGTAACACTATATCCAAAATTTCATGGTGTGTAATAAAAAATAGGTCATTGTAAATTAAATTTGATACAACAAAACCCTTACCTTGAATTCATACATTATTGATCTCACTCTAAAATTCTATATAACAAACATAACCATATTAATCACCTATTTATTAACATTCCTCATTTTTTTTAAATTGTATAAAATTAAATTACAATTATTCTATAAATCTATATTATTTTTATTTTATATATTTTTCATTATCAGTTGTTTTTAATCAAGAATGATTTGAATTAGTTTTGTAATAGATGTTCTATTATTAATTCATGTCCAACATATGATCTTTAAAAGATCATAAAAGGTAATATAATTTATTTCTTGGATATTTTATAAATATATACATTAATTATCTTAGAGTTTTAGTTATGATTCTTGTAAGAGTAATCGGCGACAATCATGTTTCAGGTATTTTTAAGAAAAATAACTATTGGTAACAAAATTAATGTTTTAAGTTATTATATAATAAAAATAGGAAAATCAAATAAATATTTAATTATAAATATCAAATATTATTTTTTAGCAACACACATTATTGAAAATTATATTTTTTACCCATATGTTCATAAATCAACTCAAAAATACTATACAAAAAAAATTTGTGATTATGATGATAAAATATCTCCCTATATTAAAATAACATTAAAAAATTATAATAACCCAATTTTTTTGTTATTAATAACGTTAATGATATTTTTCAAGAGTTATAAGAAAAAGGTAAATGAAAATTATGTTTTCACATTTAAATAAATGTTTTCCTCTTTTTATTTTTCTTTTATGCTATTAGTTTTACAATGATCTTGTATTAATAATATTACACTTATAATGAATAATTTATATTTCCCCAAAAATAACATAAATATATCATATATTCTCCTATCCCTATAAAAAATCCATCACTAAATGTTGGTGATGATAATTTAAATATTTCATTATTTGATTTCATAGTTTGCATAGGTTTGAGAGCAAATATTTCAATATTTTTTCAACTGAATGATAGTGGAATAGATAATTTTTATAAAATAGGTAAAATAACATCTCATTATATTATTTATAATTATTTCACTAAATAAATAAGGTTATAATTGCATTCTAGGATAGCAGTCGATAAATATAGTGAAGGGAAATTAAAGGGTATTTAATAATTTTTCTTAATGTTTTGATCTTCTCTTAATGTATCCTTTGGAAATGTAAAAATTGAGGTCCTTTTAAGATAATAAAGGTTTAAAAAATATAGTGAGGATATTGAAATTTTAAATTTGGTCGTGCTTCATGGGAATTTTTAACATGGGATATGAATTTAAAAAGGTGTTTATGATACCCTTTTATATGTAAAATAGAGGGTCAAATCATTGGAATGGAATTTTACGCATGGGACAAGGATGGAATTTCATGAGATTTAGGTGAGAAAATTTGGGGGAAATATGTAGTTTAGAAATTTTTACCTATAGAAGGTATTCTATATGTTCCATGTGTAAAATTTAGTTATTAAAATTCATGATACATTAGATTACTCATTATAACACTTATTAATATCTATTAAATATTTATCATGGTTATTATTTTACAATAAAAATATAAGATACCCCATCACTCAAAATTTAAAATTAATTAATCTAAATATGGAATCAATTTAATCTAATTGTAATTAAATATTGTAACATTAACTTTTATATTTGAATATATAATATGTAGAAACAATATTTTTTGTAGAAAAAAGTTTGTTTTAATCTATATTTGTTTTAATATCATTTAATAATGACTGGAAATTAAAATATTTTAAATTAATTTTTAAAAAAATCAAAACCATATTAGTCAACTATTTTATCATAGATTTATTTAATTTAAAAAACATAATATTTATAAAAATTCATTCTTTGATGAAATAATTTTTTTACTAATGGAATTAATGTTTAAATTGTTAACATAATTTTATTCATAAAATTAAATTGAAAATATTAAATAATATTTTAATTTATATCTAAAACATAATAAAATTAATATAAAAGTTCTATAGTTTAGAAATGTTATTTTTAATATTAGCTCACATTACGCATAAAACTCGGTTTTTAGAAAAAAGTGTATTTTATGCTAAAAATTTATGTATACTGTAAATTTATCATTTTCATTGACATTAATAATGTAAATTAGTTTATTATAATAAATTTAAGAGTTATATTGATTCCAAAGGAATAAAAAACAAAATATTACAATTAAAATTATTAATAAATTGAAATGATTGAAACTTTTATATATTATAATAAAATGTTACTTATTTTATAAAATGTTTTAAAATGTGTTTTATAATATTAATATAATATAATAAAGTATATTTATTAACTATTTTATTAAATAAAAGGTTTTATAAGCTTCTATTGTTGTCTCATATATTGATAAAGCCATAATATTTAAAATTATGAATAAAACTAATGTTTTTAATGTATAATTAAAAATAATTTATTTCAAAAAAAAATAAATATCAAAGGATAGATTTTATATATGTACTGAAAAAATATTTCATTATGAACAATTAAAATGTATATTTTAAAAATATATTTTTATATGAAAATACAATATATAATAAAATTTCATTTATTAAAAAAATTACCTTTTAAAACTTCATGTATTATTATTCTTATAATGTATGAATTCATAATTGATTATTAAAATTTCATTTATTCTATTTTATATTATTCATATATATATTTTTAATAATATTCATATAATAAGATCCATATTGGTTTATTTTACTGATTAATGTCAATAAATATACTAAACATAGTTTAGAACATGAAAATTGTATTCCCAGATATTGGTATGTTATAATGATCCTTCTAGAACAGATAGGGGTGATCACCTAGGTCCATGATATGATTTTTAAAAGAAAAGATATTTTAATAAATTAAATGTTGTTTTCTTAATTACCATAAATTCATTGTTATTAATTTTTATGAATTATATTCTGTATATGGAGTCATTTTTTGGATTTCAGGATGGATGAAAATTATTGTTTAGTTGATAATATTTTGATTCCTTATATATTATTGATTTGAAATATGAGATTGGTTCCAAACAAGTTTTTTATATTGGGCCAATTATATTCCATTAAACCATGTTAAATATGTTATGAAATGTATGTAGAAAGTATAATATTGGGATAATGATTTTTGAGTGTTCTATAAATCACAAATTTCAACATTCCTCAGTGGAGCTTATTACTTGGAGGTTATGGAATGGTTCGAAGTGGTTTGTGTTTCTTTTGTGTTAATGAATTATGTTTAAGGATTCTATGTTTGATTAGTTTATAATTTTATATATAATGAATGTTAAATTTTAAGGCATCATGATAATAACCTAAAAACATATTTCATTACATTGGATGAATATTATTTATGTCTCTATATTTGTTACATCCCAACATCAATTAGTATTGAGACTTATCACAATAAATACATAATAAACTTATGTAAAAATATTTAATTTGTATCATCCAAAAATAGTCATCACACATAACTCAATTCAAATCATATCGTACATAATTCTCAAATTTATTGCCCGGGGAAATAAGTATATAATAAATTGTGAGATCAAATTCTTAGAAATGGCGGACATAAGATATACCAATCATCATCAAGTATAAGATTTACGAAAGGGTATAATGACATAATATGGCTACATAAACATAACATATTGATATAATTCCTAGTAGAACATGGTAAATAAAACCTAAAAAGTGACATACACTTATATAAAAAAATATAGGTTCCCCAAGGGTGTGGAAACATAAGTTAACAACTTCTAGGAAAAAATATTTATACATTTCATTATATATGAATGTTTCATAAGAGTATGGCATAATCACAATTATATACATCATAGAATATATCAACTCTAAAAAACATATATATTCATTTTTAGGGGGCCTATCTATCCACTTTTCTTTATACGTAGTTCATGTGCACTAATCACCAATGTCCCATAACCTTTTAAACTTAGGATAACCATTTTTGACCCGTAAGAATTTGGTATTCTGTTACCAACCCATGATTCATAACCATTACTTATGAGATTTAAATCATTATCAAATTAATTAAGGGGTTATAATTGTCACACACATCTCATAAAGATAAACTATACATATGTGTTCCACAATATCTTATAATCATTCATAATTTACCGATAGCATGGTTAACCAAAGGGGGAAAATGGGTTTCATGAAATCGTCATTAAAAAAATATTACAAGACATCCCAAGAAAGAAGTGAATTATATAATTAGATCATAAATATAGTAAATAATAAAAAACATTAATATTTTTTAAAATATATAAAAACACCTATATATGAACATTTTAATTTTAATTTTAAAAATTGAGAGGAAATTCTCGTTTATTATGATAGTTTTTAAAATAGAATATTCAAAATAAAATTGGGAATAAAAATTACAATGGATGCCCATTAAATTATGGGATGTAATCTTTATATATAAGTACATACATATTTGTGTGAAATATTATTCAAATAGAAAACATTAAAATAGAAATTATTTTCCTATATTTTTATGTAATTATAAAAGTTTCCCAAAAGAAAAGTGATTAAAATACTCTATTTAAAATATTTTTGTACAATGTTATAGAAAATTTAAATTGAAATAAATAAATAATTAAATTATGGATAATAATATTCTCGAAACAATATAAAGAATATGAATTTGATGAAATTATTTTCAGTAGAAATGAGAGGATAAAGTTAGTGCCACTTATAAGAATTCATTTCAATAAAGTGTGAACCATATGGAATTGTAAATAAGAATAAGGCATGAAACCACAAAATAATTACTAGATGAGAAGGTATAAGGTGTTTTAAATAGAATAAACATATATGTTTTTCTAATTTAAATTGATACATAAATAATCTTTAATTTAAAGTAATCTTGCAATGATACCATTACCACAAACTCACATTTGGTCTTGCACACTCTAAATCACTGTATAATGAATTTATGATTATTATTTATATGAACAAGAACATTTTTTATATTTTTTACACGATACAATTTTTTTATAATGAATTATTTACAATCTATTAATGTTATATGATTAAAATCTATATTCATGTGTTAACTCCTTTGGTTTCCATGAATTCATCGGTTTGTATGTTTTTGTACATTCTAAATAGTCATGGGTGCATCACCTTCAATATTTTTATAATTAAATAATACATCTCATTGATATATTTTTAGAGTACCATTGTGTAACAACCTAGGTTTATAGAATTAAATTCATTCTTCATTTAATGAAGTGTGTTTTATAGATTATGATATAGAAAATACCATTCTATTGTGAATAATACTCTATTATAAATTTAAATAACATAAAATAATTTTAAAAAAAGTAGACAAATATATGATTATATTCAAATAACCGATTTTAATTCTCAATATAAAATACCTTTTATTTTAAAAATATTATTTTTTATATTTTTTATACTTGATAAATTTATTAATTTTGAATAATTTTATCCAAATAATGATTTCATAAATTCCCAAAATTATAAATATGTAAATTAGTAATTTATAATAAATAATTATCAAATTGTAAGGAATACTACCTTGACTACTCATAGATAAAAAAAATATTCAATTAAAAAACATGGTTTTTTATATTATATTATATATATGTTTCATTAAAAAATTATCATATTATTATGTATATAGTTTAAAGAAATGAGTTTTTTTTATATTAAAAAAATTACAAATTTTTAAGAGATTTTGATTGTATCATCTTGCACCTGGAAGACACTAAACATTGCCACGAGCCTGGTGCATCACAAGACCTCAAGAGGATCTCCAAAAATGATAGAGGCTACCAACTAGTAGTGACGTCCTAGGTGAGTCATTAGGGATATTATTCCCTTCTTATTAGAGTATATCACAATAGAAGTCAATAACATGAAAAAAGAGGAAGCGTATTAACAAGTGTGAAACTAAAAAGTAAACAAGGCTAGAAAAAATAAAACTATATGTGAAATATATATAATTATTTATATGATATATGTATGTAATAATCATCCAAAACATGTTCATGAAATCAAAATATATCACAAGTTTCTAAAAATACAAAAAGTGAAAAAACAATTATCCTACTAAAATTGCAGGCCTCATAATGGTCCCATGTTCTCATGTTCAAATAATCAATCAATAACCCATGTATGGTTTATTTCCCATATCAATACATGAAATAATGTAATATTTTTGGTTTCCCCAAGGGAGACCCAAACTGGTTGTGATATGAAAACCCAATAGGAAAACACTGATGATCTATACACTTATACTGTGTGAAATCTAACAAGTTAAGAATGTGAGGAATAAGGAAAAGTAATTTACCCATGGCATGTCCATCACTAAGAATGATAAACAATCTACCCTCTCAATGATCCATACAAAACTACTGCCAGCTTCAACAAAATGCATCTTAAAGTAAAATAAATAAACAACACAACCGCATCGTACTCCCACACTTATCAATTCATCCACATCCCTTCCATGTAAATATAAGTGTCACAAATATACCAGTCCATGTCATTGAACCTAAAATATAATAAAACCATCAGTCATGTTGTATGTCAATTGTCATACCACAATGGGATGGATCTAGGGTGTCAATAACCATGTAATCCTTTTTGAGTCCCTAGATCATCTCTAAGGAAAATCACTATAGGCACTAGTTAGATTCCTCAGAGCATATCATATTATACATGTCAAATATGAGTCAAATAAAGTTCAATCCAAGGGATTGCATAGCCCAAGGCATCATACAGAGTCAATACCCAAGGGGAATAATCAACTTAAGACATCTAGTACCAAATTCAAGGTCCATTGTGATTCATCCATGGAATCTATTTATTTACCATTTCAAACCATTACATTCATCCCACATTATTCTACCCACCCAAGTAATCAATTCACATTCAAACAAGTCACATGGGTATACCAACAAATTCATCACAATTTACATTCAACCATATCACATGTGTATACCCATACATTCATCACAAAACATAATTAAACAATTTACATGGGTATAACCACTCATTCATCACCATTTCCAAATAAAAATTTAAGCAATTTTAAACCACTTATTAAGTTTACCCACTCATTTAGCTAATTCAAATTAATCCTTTTAATCAAAAACAAATTTCATATCAACAAAGCATTTATCAAAGAGGAAAAGAGTTTCATAAAAAACCTATATTAATTCATTTTAAACCATTTATTAATGGAATAAACATGCTATGGAAGTATCCAATATCCTATTCCATTAATTAATTTCATTTCATTTATTTCTGATCATCCTATAACAAGGAAATATTTAACTCCCCCATGGGTGGTTTGATATGGAATAAATTTTGTAATTATAATATGTACACCCCATGAGTGACCATGGTTTGGACATGGACTACCTGTGTATCATAATAAAACATATTTCCATATCTAAAAGGTATGATTAAATATATTTAAATTAACCAATTAAAATTTGGTGTCACGTTGGAATGCTTGGTGGGAAACATAAAATTTGATAGATCTATAATGAATCAAAACTGAAAATAAATGTATATCCTACATACCTTCTCTCGGTAGTGGAGTGATTATCCAGTATCGGGTCGTAGTTCAGCTTAGTTTGGGAGAAATATAATGAATGGAAGCAGAACTATTAATAGGGAATATGATCCTAAAACCAAATAGCATATGTGATTTCTAAAAAAACATAAAACAATTAAAAAGTAATCAATTCCTTACCGTTTTTAATCTAATGAGACCACCATACTTCGATTTCTAGATCTGAAAAAAGTGGTATCTATGTTCCTACCTTAGGCATCATGGAGGAACTCCTGTTTAGAGAGAGTGAGGGGGAGGTGAGGGCTCATTTTCATGAAATTACAATTCCCTTCCTCTGTTTTAAGAAATAATCACAGGAATTTACACGAAATGTAAATGAATTACACATAATGTAATTAGCCAGAAACCAATTATAGCCATCCTCTTAATTACATTCCAAAAAAAAATCTGTCTCGCAACCATGATTAGATTTAATGATAAAAAATAAGAGTTCAACATGACCAAAAGGATTTGTACCACAACAAAAACCTAATATCTTTCAATCATCCCCCCTTAAATCTATTCGTCCATGAATTTTCTTCTCATGGGTTGTCAATATTAATCTAAGAACAACTTTAAACATTGAGAACCTATAGAAGCCTCTCACTCTAATGTATCATCCTGTGAATGGTCATGCTTCAATAAAACACATACAAAAGGAACTGGCCAGCCTTGGAGAAACTTTGTGCTCTTATAAATTATAAAAATCTAATGATTTTGAAAGATTCCATCTACCGGTAACTCAACCTGCTCCGGATGAAAATTGTGAGATGGGTATCAATGATAGTGGTGTATCTGAGATATGTGGACGATGTCCTGCATGTATTGGTACCTTTTATGAAACTAAAATTGATAGGCTACTGACCTAACTATTTCTAGAATCTCAGATGGCTCGACATATCATGGTTAAAGATTACCCTATATCCCAATCCGTCTATGTGTCAACGTCGGTGAAATATATTGGACAACCTGATTCCCAACCTCGAATACTATAGGTAATCTATGGAAATTAGTGTAGTATTTCTATCAAGAATATGTGATAGCCATCTATTTCTAAATCAACTGAATATTCATTGAAGTCTCTTATATGATATGTTCTCCCAAAAATGATGTCTCACCTGCCTCTAGACAATACAGGGGCGATCAAAATGGCCTACCATACATATCCCCATAAGGTGTCAGTTGTATAGTAACCTAATAATATTTTTTTGTAGAAAAAATTTACCAACGTTATATGAATCTCCCAAGAGCCCCAAAAATCCACGACACATTCTTGTATCATACCTTTCAGCACCTATATCATAAGCTATGATTTGCCATTATTTTGAGGGTGGGTTTTTGTGTTTAGAATCACCTGTGTTTCCAGCACCCTCTATAAACTCTTCTAGAAATGATTAATTAAGTGTGAATTCCAATAAAAAATTATAGATAATGGGACCTATGAAATTTGTGTTATCTCATTGATATAAAACCTCACATGCTTATCAACAACTATGTACTCACTGATCAGAAATAAATGATAAACTATTGTGATCCCAACCACTACAACCTACATAGCATCATTACCTTGAGGCGACCTCAAGAAACCTGTCATGTAATCCATATTTACATTATCCCATTTCCACTCTAGATATGCATCAACTAAAAAATATCATCAAGTCACTGATGATCCGATTTCACCTTCTAATATGTGGAAAACCTCGTAAAAAACAAGCCACCTCTCTTTTCATACCCGGCCACTAGCACTAACGATGCATGTCATGGTACAACTTGGTGACTCCAGGGTGTAATGCCCATGGTAAGGCAGGAAACTTTTATATAGTCTACTCAATTATTTCCCCTAGTACCCAAATGTTTCTATGGATATATAGGATCTTATCCTTTCCCATGGTCCAACCAGGAGGTCAATCCTTACGTTCCACACTCTCCCATAGAACTAGCCCTCGTAATAGGATAGCTACCTTATCTCCACTCTTTCTACAATGGTAGAGGTAACAAACTAAAGATGAAATTTAAGTATTCCCTTTAAAATCACAAACCTACAAGTGCATCTCAATGAACAATTCCGTATGTGACCACTCCCTACTAGCTTGTAGCACTACTTATATATGATTCCTTATTCATAGTAAATCAACTACTGTATTCCGTTTATCATTCATGTAAGAAAGATTAATGTTTAAAGACTGAAGATACTCTACCCACATTCGCTGCCTCAAATTCAGATAATGCAGTGTAATTATATACTTGAGAATTGTGTGGTTCATGTACACCATAAAACACTCCCCTAGTAAATAATTTCTCCAATGGAATAATTTGTGAACAACATCAGCTTGCTCAAGATTGTGTTTCAATTAATTCTTCTCAGGTGGCCTTATCTTTGAAGACTCATACACCATGACTCAATTCTCATGTATCTGAACTGGTCCAATCCAAATACCTAAGGCATCAAAAAAATAATGTGTAGATCTCACCATGTTTTAGAAGTATTGAGACTGGTACTGATTTCTTCATCTCTTTTAGCTCCTTAATGGTTTTCTCATAATAATGTTACCATAAAAACTTTACAACATTCTTAGTCAATCCGAACAACGACACTTTTAATCATTAAAGGTTCATTATAAAATACCCATAGTAATCATATATCCCCATGAAACATCATATGTCTAAAACCTTCCTGGGATGTTCCTAGAAAACTATAGCTCTCTCCTTCTCTAGTTCCACTGATACTCCAATATCCTAGATATTGTGTCCGAGGAAGTGAACTTGATCCATCCAAAATTGCACTTTGTGAGCTTAGAATATAACATACTCTCTCGTAGTGTATTCAAAATGATCTCAAGATGGCATGGATGGTCATGTATACTTGGATTATACACTAAGATAACATTTATGGATACCACCACAATAGGGACTAGAAATGTATGAAACACTGATTTCATCAGTTCCATGAAGATTTTTTGTGTGTTCGTGTGACCAAATGGAATAAATATATATTCATATAGACTATACCTTCTACATAAATCAATATGATGCATGTTTTCAAGTTTTTCATGCACCTGCTGATATCCTGACCTCAATGAAAGTTTTGAGTACAATCAGGTTCCTCAAGTTTGATAAAATATGACATCTATATATGTCATGGGATATCAATTATTAACCATCCACTGGTTATGTTTTTGATAACCCATACATAGCCTATGATTATTTCCAACCTTTTCGCAAAAGGACCGGAGAACCCTATTAGGACCAATAGGGGCCTATATACCCTGAGAAGGGGGGGTGAATCAGGGTATAGATATTCTATTCAAAAATTATTCCTTCCCCACTAGATCTTGACCTCTTTATTACCAGGGTCACTTTTTTTTCACTTTTGTGTTTATTATGATCATTTGTTTTCTTTTTTATTTGATGATGTTGCTTTGAATGCAATGCACAGAAGCTGTCAAGCAGAAAAAGATATTTTTACATGGTTCACATTCACTGGGCTACGTACATGGAGTATACAACAGCAATGTGCTGCTATACCAAATCCACTAAAAATCACTACTAATAATGTTCGAGATAGATCACTTATATTCCAAGGCTCAGTGCCTTTAAAATGTTTTGGGTCAGATCACTTCATTTTAAAGGTTCACTCCATGTTTCTCTCTCACTGGATCACTACCAGTAGAAAGGATTACCTTCTTCCACATCCTTTGCTCACTGAACTTGGAAGGGATCCAATCATAGTTTAAAAACCTGTGGGTCTATTAATTTGAATTAATACATGAATCCTTAACTATTAATAGATGCTCTGCAAAAATCTGACTTTAATTCACTGATGAATACGCCTTTTCCCCTGAACACTGAGTAACACAATTTGGAAATACCTTCGCACAAGCACCCTACTTCACGAAGCTCCCAATTTCGCATAGCTCAAACAATACATTGTGAAGTCCCTTCCTTTTCGCGAATATCAAGCCTTCACAAATCATAGGCCGTCACAGAGCTCAAGTCATCATAGAGCAACTTCACTCACGAAACTCACTGAGCCATCATGGAGCACACAACTTTTACGGGGCTAGAATAGTCGCCACGAAGATCTTCTTTCCCGAAGCACACTTCCTTCACAAACCACATTCGTGAGTTGAGAGAAACATATTTTCTTTGAAAACTCTCTACTTCTCTCAAGGGGGTTGAGGTCTATTTATAGGTGATTCCATCGACCCTCAAACCTTCTACATGAAGTCAACTCCATATCATTACAAATCGTTAATCTCTGAAGTTACCACAAAAATTATCTCAATATCACGAAGCTCCAATACAATTTTCTGATCGCGGAGCTCATCATAATCGTGGATCATTCTATAATTTTCATTTCACCACCATCGCGAATCTCCCTCACATTTACCTTCAACAGTTTTATTCATTAATCTCATAGTAATCGCGAAGCATCGCCATCAACATTCTTCTGGTCTTTGCGAAATCCAATACATGAAGCCTATCTTCGCAAAACTCATGAATTTTCCATATTTTGATGAGATCTTCAAAGATATCCACTTATCTCGACGCTCACCAAACACAAAATTTTAGACTCCATAAATTTTTAAAACACTAATAAATGGTTCCACCTGGTATTTGTTCTTTTATACCACCACCAGATCATCCATTCATTTGTCATGGTTCTTTGAAAACATGGATTCTCAACAATATATCTCGAACATGACAATTATGCATGGAAACCAACTTTTTCAACAAACACAATGAAACCCAAAAATGATTCAATGTTATCTTGAGTGATTTCCCCAACAATTTCAATTATTCAGTTTGTTGAATACTCTTCTCAGAATGATTTTATTCCTGTTGATACCTCATTGAGTCTCATTCCATCATCCCCCAGCCTTCACCTCTTGTGATTCAGATAACGATCATAGATTCACTGACCACATACTCTAGGACCACATAAGCAATGACTGGAGTGAGAAACAAGAGTAGTATTAAATGTTCATAAATGAATCACTTCATTTCAGACACCATACGTAGACACCAAACTGATACCAATTTCTAAATTGATACCAATTTTTCATCACTAGAATCCGTCTCACACCATTCCAACATCACTCTTTTTCTTTTATCACGATCCTTGGCTATCGTGATAGCTAATCTTTTATAGATCAATTCTAGAATTATCAGATTTAAAACTCTCCCCCATCTCATTTCTCTCTCCCTATCTCACTGATACACCTTTCTACTTCTCCTCATGTCATTTCTAATTAAATTTTCTCCCTTACATAGCCACAGTTTCTCTCTCTTGAGGAGTCACTATTTCTCCCCCTTTGTCAACGAACCCAGAGGTCACCCATTTAAGGTCCGTAACATTAGAAAGAACATAGATTAGTGCAATAGATAAAATAAAGAAATACTTAGAGGAGAGGGGGGGGGGGTTCCACATCCACTCTTTTACAAGCGCGGGGAGTCAACTGAACTCCTAAATCCGGTTGATGCCTCTCAATTGCTTCCATGTGTAAGGCCTTGGTCAGAATGTCTGTAACTTATAGTTTTGTAAGAACATACTCCAACTTCATGATTCCTTACCCAAATTTCTCCTTGAAAAGATGATTCATTATCCAAATTTGTTACGTCCTTCAGTGATGGATGGGATTTTTAGTGAGATTTATAGCACTTGAGTTATCACAATGGATTCGGATCAGAGATGTCACTTCAACACCTATGTCATCAAGCTGCTGCCTCATCCATAATAATTGTGTGCATGCTTGAGTCACCGCAATATACTCAACTGATGAGGTGCTCAATAAAATGAAATATTTCTTCTTTCTAAGCTCTGAAATACAAAAACCACTATGATAGAAATCTCCTGCCAACGTTGATTTCTTGTCATCCACTAAACCATCACAATCTGAATTATTCTATCCTAATAATTCTGAATGATATTTGTCACTATATATCAAGACGAAATACAATGTACCCTTGATATACCGAATTATTATTTTCACTGCAATCATTTGATTTTCCTTGGGAATACTATGATATCTCATTTCTTGTCATTTGGCGAATAAAATTTCAGGTCTTTTACCCGTTAATTGCTACAGACTTCTAATGATTTGCATGTATTTTATGATATTAACTGGCTTGTCATCCTCATCTTTGGACAGTTTTGTTTATGTAATAATCAGATTCTTCACCACCATAGAATTTTCCATTCCAAATCTTATCAAAACCTCCTTGGAATATTTAGATTTAAACATGAATGTTCCATTACTTCCTTGTGTCACATGTGGACAACGGAAAAATGGCCACTCACAAATCATATACATTTCAATCTCATGTTTTATGAATTTGGAAAACAATCTGCACTGTGCTTCATTTGATCCTCCAAATATTACTTCATCGACATAAAACAACACCATCATCCTTTTATTAATTATATTATTGAAATAGATATTGTAATCAACTCCATCATTTTGGAAACCAAGTTTCATCAAATACTGATCAAACATTGAGTTCCATTCTCTTTGTGCATGTTTCAACCATATAACATCTTCTTTAGTTGAAAAACCTTGTTCCCAACTTTAACTACTTCACTAAAATAATTACGATATACTTTTGGTATGTACGATTCTTGTTATAGAGTCACCATCTGCTATATCTGCACTGGAACTGACTGATTACCAATTATATATTTCATGTTGATATCAGCTCATCTCTTTGACTTTCATACTGATAAGGATTTTCCTTCCTCATGGTCATTATCAGTGTCTAATTCTAAATTTTCATTTTACACTTCAACTCCCCTTGATTTTCATACCAATTCTTCACTTTATACTAAAAACTTTTCACTATGTCATTTTACAATGACATCATTTCGTTCCTCTAATTTTCTCAGATTTTTTGTAAAAGAACCATTGACTTTCTCACCCAACATCTTGGTATCCTGAAAGTAGTCAGCTGATACCATATTATTAGAACAAAAACAGATAATCCTGAAATACATATGTTTTTCTTCATTCCCCCCAATCATTATTCAGGAACATAAACATTCATCATTCAAAACCCATTTAAATCTTGCATATGATTAGGATATAGAGTGATCCCCATGTGTTATGTAGCTCTTCCAGTTGTCAGGACCACTACTTAGGCCCATAACCATTTTATCCTCCTTCATCATTTATTCAAATATGGAACTCGACATTGATCCATTAACCAAATCTCTAAACCTACTGAGTTTGAACTCAGTGTAAGAAACAAGAGATAAAGTTAATTACAATATCACTACCTACTATGCTCTAATTCACTCTTTCTTATTCAACTTTTGTACCGTATTTTATTCAATTAAAACTCTAAAGCATATCACTTATCTATATTTCATAATTAGATACAACTTCCCCTTGAATCATATCTCCCTAAAACCTGAAACATTTGAATCATTAGTTAACAAAATTTATATACATAGGGAGAGGTATTGTTTCTAGAATCCTCAAGGAGAGGATTGTGGTTGATCCTGATGGGTCAAAGCATTGATTCTTTCTTGATGAGCATCACACTCCTTCCATTTCTTCGTCTAGCTACCTAGCCAACTTCAACAACTCTGTCCACGTCATTAAGAAATCATTACACAAATTCTGAATATTTATATGATATGTAGATTATTTAGGCATGACCGTTATCAAAATTTGAGGTTTAAACCCACTAGTAAACATTTCCTTCTCTTAGGATCCACTAAAATTCTATTTTCCTTGATTCCTTCTCTAAGAAGGAAAATTCCCACTGCTCATCCGCCCTTGCTTCTTCTTCAATTGGAATGCTCATTCTCATAACATCACTTATCGGTATCTGGAATGACATGTGATTTTTCCAGGACATTTTTTATTGATATATCATTTATCAATTGTTCAAGTCACTCCACCTTTTCTTATTGGGGTTCTGTTTCCCCCTGACATCCCATTCTTTTTACTCACAACTATTGTTGATCATCCCTTAATTTACCATGATTTTTCACATTCTCTCTATGAAGGTTGTAGTGAGTGTGATAGAGATGTTTTTTGATACACCTTTTGTTACTCTCATTGTGATTCTCTGAAGGTAGTAAACATATTTTCCAATATACTGCTTTGCCATTAAGTGTACGATTTCTCATTATATAACATTTGAGTTATGTATCTACTCTAGAGTTCCATTTATTTTCCTACATTATTCTTGATGAATTATCTTTCCAAATTCCCATTATCAGAACATATAAAACATTTTCCAACAATGGTATACCTCATTTCATCATTTCTCTATCGAGATATTGATGTAGTTTTAGATCTTCCCCTGACATTGTGCTCTTGAGCTTTCTGACACATACTAATGGTGTGTCTCATTCATCCATAGTAATAACATCTAAAAAATTATTTCCTATGAGAGACTCTTATTTTTGATTTCTCATAACAATTAATCTTATTATCATATTTCGAAAAGAATCTATTTTCCTAGACTGAAATGTATTCCTGGGCCTCTGAACAGAAGTTTGATGTGTGGCCATGAATCCCGCATAAATAGAACATGTCGTCACTATTTCTTATAATTTTCCTCTTATGCTTGTCTGTTGCACCTACAATATTTCCTCCACTTATAGACCTATTCACAGCTCCCTTTCATTCATGCACAAGAGGTGATTTATGAAATCCAATACCAGTGTTTCCCAAACAGTATGGTCTTTGATCTAGGAAAATGTGTTCCTGCATCTTTTCTAAAATAAAAAATTTTCATTTTATTTCAACATCACCTTCCGAAGGATAATCAAATAGTATGTGAAAGGAATCCTTCATTTTAGGATTTCCTCTAGAATTGGATTTTTCCACATCCTTATTCACTGGTTTTATCTCTTCATCCAACCTTTGAATCTTCAAATCCATTGATTCAAGTTGGGTATTGAGTTCTCCTCTAATATTATTTCCACAACTCATCTCATATTCTATTTCTCATGTGATATTTTCTACCATATCACTTTTCTCCTTTTCATTCGCTTTTTCATGAGAAACAGATTTAGAGATAGATACATTCTCTTGTTTTAACCTTTGATTCTTCTGAACTTTTTTAGGCAACTGTGTATCTATATCATCATTTCTGGATTTTAGATTTTGAACTTCATTTGACTTTTGAATATCTTCATAATCATCAGCCTTTTTCTCCTATCATGCTATCCATATTTTTTATTTCTTAACATT
This sequence comes from Viscum album, assembly GCA_963277665.1. Classification (NCBI taxonomy): domain Eukaryota; kingdom Viridiplantae; phylum Streptophyta; class Magnoliopsida; order Santalales; family Viscaceae; genus Viscum; species Viscum album. The sequence continues at coordinate 374,440,450 of OY728166.1, read as the reverse complement.
GGGAACCATTCTTCTCCCTAAGGTCAGTAGCCACTTCAATAAGCCTTTGATTTATGCATCTTAACTTGTTGACCTCAATTCCCAATACTTGGATGTAGTTATCAGTAGATTTAAATTATTCATCCAATTTCTGATCCAATTTCATTATCATGTTGACAAAATCTATAGGTGGCCTCCTTCTAAAAACTTCTTCATCATCAGTTGTTTCGGTATCACTTTGAAATTCAAGTATGTCACCCATTACTACATCATGATTGAGTGAATAAATATTTTCCCTATCAGATTCATTCGTGGAATCCTTCAGTAATCTATTTGATTCTTTTAGTTGATTCCCTATTTTTCCATAAACACTTCATCACTGAGGGATATATTCTATCTTCTGATTCTTCTTTGATGTTTTCCCTTTTCCACGGCACACCGAGATAAGAGTGAACTGATTTGACCACAAAAATCGACTACACCAAGTCGAAGAAAACAAGTTTGATAAAAGAAACCTTCTATGTGATACCAATTATTAGGACCAATAAGGTCCAATATACCCATAAATGGGGGGTGAATCACGGTATTGATATTATTTTCTAAAATTCTTCCTACACCACTAGATATTTATCTCTTTATTAAAAGGGTCCATTTTGCACTTGTGTTTTTATTACAATCACTTATTTTATTCTTAATCTGGTGATGATGCTTTGGATGCAATGCAGGGAAGCAACCAGGTAGACACAGAGATTTTTACATGGTTCACCCTGACTGGGATACATCCAAGGAGGATACAACTGTAATGTGTCATTGTTCCAAATCCACTAATGATCACTGCAAATAATGTTCAGGCTAGATCACTTATATGACTAGGCTCACTGACTATAAAATGTTTAGGCTCATCTCACTTTATTCCCAAGGGTCACTACCTATTTATATCTCACTAGATCACTATAGGTAGAAAGTATTACTTTCATCCATTTCCATTGCTCGATGTACATCGGAGTGATCCAATCACTATTTATAGACCGGTAGGTCTCTTCATTTGAATGAATGCATGCATCCTCAACTGTTGATAGAGGATCTGCTAAAATAAAACATTAATCCACTAATGAATACCCATTTTCCTCTGAACACTGAGGCACACACATTGGAAATACGTTCACAATGCACCCTACATCACGGGGCTCCCAATTTCCCAAATCCCAAACAAGACTTCGTGAAGTCCCTACCATTTCTCAACACTCAATCCTTCGCAAAGCATAGGCTGTCGTAGAGCTCAAGTTTTCATAGAAGGAATTCCCTTCGAAGATCACTAAGCCAACGTGGAGCACATGAATTTCACAGGGCTAGAATAGTCTTTGCGAAGAACTTATTTTTCAAAGCACACTTCCTTGGCGAACAACCTTCATCATCTGAGAGGGAAAATTTTTCTTTGAAAACTCTCTACTTCTATCGTAGGGTTAGAGGCCTATTTATAGGTAATTCCACCGACCCTCGAACCCCCCACTCTAAGTCAATGCCACGTCATCAAAAATCGCAAACTCCAAAGTTCCCACCAAAATTCTCTCAAAATCACGAACCACCATGGAAGTTTTCAGATCACAGAGCTCATTGTACTAGCAAGGCATTCTGTCATTTACTTTGTGCCACTGCCACAAAGATCACTCACATTTCACATCAACACTGTCATTCATGAAACTCATTGTAATAATGAAGCATCACCATCAACATTCTTCTGGTATTCACGAAATAAATTCCATGAATCCTATCTTCACAAAACACATGAATTTTCCATATTTTGAAGAGATCTTCAAGGATATCCACATTTCACAATGCTCAACAAAATCCTAATTTTAGACCCCAAAAATTTGGAAAACACTAGAAGATGGATCCACCTCGTATTTGTTCTTTTATAACAACTCCCGATCGTCCATTCCTTTTTCATGGTTCTTTGTCAACAGGGATTTTCAACAGCATCTCTAGAACTTATAAATTCAACATGAAAACATGATTTGTCAACAAACACAATCAAACCCAAAAATGATGCACTATTACCTAAATGGATTTTTTTCTAACAAAACAATGGAAAAGTACTCTTTCTGATAAACCCTTTCACTTAAAAATCCTATAGATCCATCTTGATCTCCTACATTTCTGTGATAGCTATCATGTTAGTAGGAATTGATAATAATGCAGCTAATGGTACTGGATTTATGGATAAATGATCCTCTTTTGTTACAGGTAAACTAGATAATTCATCGGTAAAGATATCCCAGATGTTCCCAACCATTGGGGGATTATCCAACTAACCCACTCCCTAGTCATATAGATATAGTCTAGTGATCTGGGTTCTAATTCCTCATTTCACATGATGTTGATATCTTGCTGGGCTCACCTGAAAATTCTATTAATACATGTGAGTACGAACTACACCCTCGAGTGATGTAACGGTCACCCTCCAATGATTGTAGTTAATGTAAGATCGATAAGCTCATAGGAATTCCATCTTGAGAATGACATTAACACTATCATTCTAAGGAGATATTGATTCCAGACGAAGTAAAACTCACCAAACTCAAGGGGGAAATCACAGAACTAGAACACTTCTTCTGTTCTATTTCCCAATGGTGTGTGTAGATTCACAATGCCCTCAGAAGATGACACAACAATCCTAATTATTTTTTTAATTCCAATATAAATATAAAACAATGTGATGAACCTATACAAAAAAAGTGGAGATGAAATAGTTGAGTCTACTCGGATTGAACCACTCACCGTATATGGTTCCATACCCTGCTCATTAGGGGTTGGATATACATAATAGAACTGGCATGAACCACTATCCTGTGATACATCCTCATTGCCCAGATTATGCCCACTCAAATGCCTTGGTGTAATTTGTGTCTGGATGCCTCTTCCATGCCCATCAATACCATGGCCTGAATAAATATAACTCCATATCCCTTCCTGTAGTGATGCTAAGGAACCTACTCCTGAACATAGTATCATATATGACCCCCTACAACTCACAGTTGGTGGTATGGTCAGGCAGAAATGCTAAATGTGTCCCATATTGCCGCAATATCATCAATCAACTGGGTTTCCATATCATGGATTATTTTCATAGACTCAGCTACCACATGGATAATAGAACATAAAAATTCTTGTACTCCCAGTTTGATGAGTAATCATCTCTGGGGAAGCCTGAAAATTGTTCTTACTACATGTAGATACTGAAATTCTCGTTTCAAAAACAACATTTTCATGGTATACACCACCATATTCTCTCATTGGTTTCTTAATAATCATCACCTAATTCACAATATTAGTGATATAAGTCAATTTGATCATGTTAATCATTTATTAGAAATGATTTCTGAGACCTTCCATGAAGTTTCTTACTCTTGATAGCTCTTCATCAAGGCACGTCAGTGCAAAACATTACAGGTCTGTAAAGTGTGTTGAGTACTCTATAATTATCATTATTCCCTACTCTAGACGCATGAACTCACTTGCTATCGTTTCACGTAGATCCTCTAGGTAAAATTATTTGGGGAAGAAGGTCTAGAAATCTATCCAACATGTATCTAATATCCTATCATCTAGGCTCAATACATCCCACCAAGGTGTTGCTTCTCCATGAAGTATATATGTCGTGAGCTTTACCCTCCTCTCGGGAAGAATCTAAATATTCTTTAATATCTACAATTTTATTTTTAGCCATAGTTCATATGCCATTGGAATAAAATCCTCCAAAAAATGGTAATATTCTACTGTTAGAACACTATCATTACCTCAACCATAAACAAGACAGGATGTTGTGATCCGCGATAAGAATGCCTGTAGAATAATAATCCCTCATTGAATAGTTCTTATGCACCATTTTCCAGAACAATAGTTGGTTATATAGTTGGCACCAAATGAGTACCATTTTGTATCCCATGTCCCACAATCTCCAAAGTGTGTTCATCACCTCGATCACGGCATAAAAATATAGGTCTTTGTTGTGGAATGTCTCTACAATTCCAATCACTTGCCTCCGAAACGAATGATATCAAACCTCACAAAATAAAAGTGTAGGACATGTCAAACCCATCTTAAACTGGGTCAACCCACAACCAGATCATTATCTACGATTGTATAAGGAACTATCACAAAACAACAACAAAAAATCCCTATTTCCCACTCAAAATAAAAGTCTATGTCATGTTTCTATTTTGTTCCACTTCATTTTCATTTTATTATAATCTGTTCAAATTATTTAACTAATGTTCAAACTTGTTCTATTCCATGAGGTCTCATAACACTTAAAAACCAAATTTTTATGCTGATATAATTTATACCATATCTCATTTAGTGAAATTTAAACAAAAGTTCCATAAGGTGTGTCATTTCCTAATCTATAAGGGAATATAAACCATAGGAATAGAAAAATGATTTCACTATCTTTATCCACTGCACTAAATCTATCATAATAGTAGTTATAGAAACCACATCACATATCAATATATAATGCATCCTGTAATTCATCCAAAATGTCATGGAATAATTCATTTCATGTGATTTTTAATAAGTTCCTATAATATTTTTGAGCTGTAATAACCTCATCTCATTAGGTTGAAACCAAAATAGAACCCATAATCGCATTAATAGTAATATCAAAAAGACATTGTTTAACCCAATCATGAAATCAAATCAACTATAATAGTCAAAATCTAGAAAATATAAATTTCAATCTAGTAAATTTGGATTTTCCATGTACGTGGGGTAGCTACTCATTGGAAATTCTTATTACTAAATTCCATTTCCTTCTTACACCTACCAATTTTTTCTATATATTAAGTCAAACTAGAAAATGACTACCTTTGATATCACATTCTATCATCTTGAATCTAGAAGCCACTCATCATTGACCCGAGCCCATTAAGTCATAAGGCCTCAAGAAAGTATCCCTAAGAATAAGAGGCTTTCAACTAGTAGAGTGTTCCAAGGTGAGCCATTAGGTAGACTATTACCTCATTACCAGAGTATATCATAGTTGTAGTAAATAACATGAAATTAGTAGTAAATGATAAAAGAGCATGAAACAGAAAAGTAAACAAGGAATTGATGTAAAATAAAACCATAAGTGTCTCATATATAATGTTCTAGGTGGTACATGTATATAGAAAACAACCAAAATAATTACATGGTAACATGGTATAACTCATGTTTCGAAAAATCCAAAAAGAGAAAAAATTATCACAGTAGAAAAGCAAGTATCCTCTTTGTCCCATGCTCCCCATCTCCAAATCAATAATTAATAACCTCTGTTTGGGTGATTACCCAGTGAACACCTGTAACCATAGAATTTGTTCATGTTCCCCAAGGAAGGCCCAAATAGGGTGTGAGATAACATACCAATAAGTAACCTTTAAATATCTATATGATTATATGGTCTGCAATATATCATGTTAAGTAGGAATGTAGTAAAGAAATGTAAAGTTCCCATGGCACGTCCATGAAAAAAATTGTGAAAAAAACTATCCTCTCAAGAATCCTCCAATGACAATGCCACATACTATATAGAAAATATACAGACAATTTAAATAAACAAAATGACCTTGTCTTACTACCACACATATCAAGTAATCCATGTCCTTTACGTGTAAATACAAGTTTTAGATATATCCACGGACAAGTTGTTCAACCAAATATTTTATAAACCCACCGGTCATGTCATATGTCAATTATCAGGCCATGAAGGTCCATATATAAGGATTCATGAACCAATGCATCCTCCTCGAGTCTCAGGATCTTCTTGGGGGAAACATGGTATAGGCCTTGGTTTGAGTTCTAGGAGCATGTCGTACCAGACAAATTCAATGAGATACCATGAAAGTTGGATCTATGGATTTTTAGGGACTAAGGAATCCTACAGATTCAAGACCCAAGGGGTATAATCAACCCAGGTAATTCTGTACATAATTCATTATCCATGGATATTTTTTCATGGAATCTATAAAATTACCATTTCATGTAATTTAAATTATCCCACATGAGTCTAACCACTCATATAATAAATTCACATTCAAACATGTCACATGTGTATACTCACACATTCTTAAAAATTTACATTCAACCATATAACATGGGTGTACTGACCCATTCATCTAAAATCATAATTAATCAAGTCACATGGTTATACCCACCCATTCATCACCATTTAAAATTAATCATTTATGCAATCTAAAAGCACTCAATGAGTTTACCCACTCATTTAACCAATTAAAATTAAAAAATTTAATCAAATAAACATGGAATATAAACATAAATAAATAAAAGTGGAATAATATCTCCTAAACAAGATATTCCAATTCCTTTTTAACCATTTAGTCAAGGCATAAAAAATATATGTATGTATCCCATCTCCAATTCAATTAATTTTTTTTCAATTAATTATTTTTGAGATCTTCCTATAAGAATGAAAGCTTCAACTCAACCCGTGGTTGGTTCTGTATTTAATAAATTGGGTAATACCAATAGGTACACTACAAGGTTGACCATTGATCGGTGAATGGATACCTACACATCATAATATAATCAAATAGAATCCCTAACATGCCAGATAACATATATCTTAATTTACTAATTAAAATCTAGGGCCACTCTAAAAGGTCTTAAAGGTATCATAATTGATTACAACATTATAAAGCTCCAATACTCAAAATAAATGTATAGACCACCTACCCTAGCTTGTTAGTGAAGTAACTATCTAGTATCAAGCCTACATTCATCATAGATTAAAAAATACAATGAATAGAAGAATAACATCTTAATAATTATTATGATACTAAAGAAACATAACACAACTAATATACAGAAAAATATAAAATGAATAAAAATGATTTAAGGCCTTACCATTATAGGTCCAACAAGACAAATAACCTTATATTTTTTGATTGGATGAAAGATTAATCTCATTTCCTACATTATGAATCAAGGTGGAGCTCATGCCGAGAGGGAGGGGTGTTGAAGGCTCATGTCCATGAAAAATAAGAGTCCTTAGTTTGTTTTTTTGTTTTAAATCATGAGGATTTACAAGATGTGTAAATTCATTACACGTCGTTTAATTTTAATGAAAGAAATTAAAACATATAATCCCTTCCTTTCCAAAAACATCATATCTAACCAATAGCCTAGATTAGGATATAATCCAAAATAGAAGAGTTGAAATTTAGAAATATGATCATTACTTCAAGAAAAACATAAATCATACAATTATAAGGGAAGTAATATGCATAAATTCATGAATATTCTTAAAATTATTCTTTTATAAGTTTTCTTTGGCATTGCACATAATTATATTATAACTAATTTTCTTCAAATTTAATAACAATATATAAATAAATTTTTTAATTTTTTTAATCTTAATGTTAAAAATAATTAATCAATATGGTCTTTCCTTTTAGAAAATTTCTTGAAGTTCCCACTCTCTGGCTGCTCTAGGTGGGAAATGTTTCCACTAAAAAGACTAATCTGGGTCACTGGGTTCATTTTCTTCCTCACCCCCATAGCCTCAAACTGGATATCGAAAAATCATTTATCATGAAAGGTGTGAAAAGTGGTGGAGTGGTGTTGTACTGGATGTGTTGAGTTCACTTTTCATTTGTATCTCACATTAGTAGAGGAAACTCATTAATAGTTGAGGATATCGCTCTCATTACTGGTCTCCAGCTCTGTAGGCAATGACATTTTCATCTTGATGGAGTTGAAATGGATTCTAGAATCATAAATTACTCCAAGAAAGGAAATATCACAACCCTATTGTTCATATCCTGTGTCACGAGGATTGTAGGGGTCTTATCGATAGCATCAAATACATATCATACACTTGGAGCAAGGGAAATAAGGTAGCTGGTCATTTTAGTTCTATGGAAACACAATATCTCATAGTTATTTTTCCCTCTGAACATAGACTCTGAGAACATTTTATGGGAAAACCACTTAAAAGGGGATTCTCTTAGTCTCTAATACTATATAACTCCATAATTTCCGGTTTTATGTGCTTTCTACCTTGTTTTATTCCTTTTTTATTTATATGAGTTCTTCTCCTTTAATAAATAAGATGATGATTAATGGTCTAAATTATGATAATATTGTTAAATAAAAATATAGGGTCAAAATATATTTAAAATTTAATATTATATGGGTGTATTAGAGTTTTATAAAATTATAAACATATCATATTTACTATTATTCCATTTTGGTGATGCATTCCTTAAATATAACATTACATTTATTTTAATAATTCAGTTTATACAAAAATGTTATCTCATGCATATATAAAAATAAATATCTTTTACCCACATAATTCCAGACCAATCCATGAAAATTAATTTCATAAACTACAATAATTCTCTACCTAAAATGTTTATATTGTGTTTAGGAGCCTTTGATCCAATGAAGAAAACCTAAACCCCTCATTCAAACCTCTCAACGAGGTGAATCATGGTTTCATCATGAATATTATATTATTCATTCAAATTATTCTATATGACCACCATATAAGTCTCAATTAATCTTTTATATCACATTAATGACAAGTTTTTGAAATGATTATTCTTATATAAAATTTATATTGTTAAAAAATATTAAATTGGTTTTTATTCATTTAGTTGTTTTAACATGTTCATGATTGGGTTAGATTGACCACTTTCATAGATGGAAGTATAATGAATAAAACATGAATGAATATGAAAACATAAATACAATTTGTTCTCAATAATAATTAATATTACGATTCTCTAATTATCGAATGGGTTTATTCCATGTTATATCAACGATTTAATTCAAATGATTTTATAATTATATAATCATTTTAGGGTGGGATTTTTATGTATTTAATATAATCCATTAAAAAATGAATGAACTTTACATGTGAATAAAAATAATAAAAAATAGTTTTATTAAGAAACCATAACTGTTTTATAGTGGATGTACCCATTCTATAGAGGATGGACTAAACTCCAAAATCGAAGCATATTGGAAAACAAAAATAGTTATCACCATGATATATAATTTAACAGAAACAATTAATATATGAATAATAAATAATAATAAATGAATGGTATAATGAAAAATATACATTATAATGGTTTATACTAATATACATAATTGATTAGAATTCAATATACTTTGAATACGATTTTATTTAGCCTATTAGAAATACATGTTAAGGATTTTTTTCTAATATCACTTTAAAGTGGAGACTGTTTATATATAAATTTATACTTGTGAATGTTTTCGATTATTTTACAATAATACCATACATATTTTCATATATCACATATATTTACCCAGTTTCAATTTCTTCTGATCGTTTCACTCCCATTTATGTCAAAATATGACCAAATAAATGTTCATAACTGGAGTCATATATGTCTCTTCTTCAGGAAATGAATCTTTATCATCTTTTGATTATGTTACACCCCGAGCTTCCACAATACGCTTCTCATTCAATAATGCAATGGCTTGCATTGTACGCAACATCGAGTTCTAAAACACCGCGACTAATCATAGTAGCCGTTATGAATAGTAATAAACACTTTTTAAAATTATAGAAATTTTATATTTCAAAATGGACTTCATTTTTGTATTCTTAATATCGAAATTATCCTAAGTTGAATTTTTTGTAATTTTCTGAGAACTTTCAATTTTATGAATAGTGAAAAATACTTAAAAATAACTTTTTTAATCAAAATAATTTATAGTGATAAGTTATATTATTTTGTGGTTTTAAAGTATAATTAAAATATATTTTTACCATTTTATCAAATGGTGTTCATTAGAATTAATTTAACATTGAAATTGGACATAAACAATTGCCTATCTTTTGATATAAATTCTTTCTTAAAAACAAGCTATTTATTGTGACAGCGGGAATTAATTATAAAATTAATTAATGAAACTTATATGTTTGTAATTTTCTAAAATAGACATAATTTTTTAATTCGGAATATCAATTATAGCTTAGGGTGAAATTTTGGCATTGTTCTGAAAAACTTCAATTTTTGATGAATAGTGAAACCACTAAGTGGTAGTTAAATAACTGATTTTTCGTTTAAATGAAATATTACCACTTCTGTGATTTTATTTTAAAAATTCCAACATACATGGTTGTCATTAAGAAGTAAAATGTGGTTCAATGAGATTAAAACAATTTTTGGTGAATTATAACTTTTAAGTTCTTAATCGCGATTAGAGGTAATTAGTGTAGTTTAAAGTAAAAATAATGTTTTAATAATATGAGATGAGCTTGAAACTTGTCCTACTCCTATTGGATGATTCATGGACGACCAAGAAAACCCATGGGTCAACTTTGGGACCCCATGGAGCCACTTTAGTTAGAAAATGGCATAAATACCTTTTATTTAATGTTAAAGTAAAAAATGATACAAACATGAAATATTTTTCTAAAACAATTTTTACATGGGGTTATACAAGTCATATTTTTTACTATAAATTGTCATTGGAAAGATAAAACGATTTCCTACATCATAGTATTTTTTTTATAATTTTTAGACATTAAATAAATTAAATTATTTATGACATCATTATGATGCAGCGATGACCTCATTATTTAACGATTTAAATAAAATAAAAAAGATAATGTAAATTCCAAGGCTTAAACTTGTCAAAAACCTATTGTATGAGAATATTTAGAACCCTTATCACCTTAGCCACGTATTATATAAGTGTGGGTCCTTTAGAATCCGAAAAACATTGTATAATAGAATATAATTTCATTACTTTCCAAAAGTGCCCTTCCTCTCCTCTTATAAAAGGCCCCCACCTCTACCACCTCATTCACACATTCAAGCCATTTGGCTCGGCCAAACTCTGCCCAAGTACTCTCCCAACATCCCCCTCTTACTCCTAGAAGCATCACTGTGGGCAGAACTCTTCCCAAGGAAGCCTTTGGCTCAAATCAAAACGAGTTACCCGATTTTGAGGTAATGTCTTCTCTAATGTTGTTTTGTTTTATTTTTATTCTCCAACCCCCTAAACTCTTTTTATTCACTTACTTTGTAACAACACCAGTATCCTAAATATACTAGGATGTTTTTGTAATATGTTTTCTAGCTACACATACACACACCTACATCTAATGGTTAAAGAACATATGGTTTCTGTGGATGGAGAATTTCTGCCTCACGAAACGATGATTGTTCAACACTTATATAACACCTTAAAAGGTTTCCATTAAGATGTCACTATATTTATATATGATATATAATATGTTTATATTTTACTTATGCTTCTGTATTTCTCATTTATGGCATACTTTATGATTTCCATTATGGGTAAAATTCGATAATTTCATTTTAGGAAGTGCGGACTACCGCCCCCTCAATGTGATTTGAATCGTTAATGCCATATGTGGGATGTATAAAGGATAGAGTAAATGTTATTATACACTATATTATACTGGAATTATATTATACATTTATATCATTATGATTTCATTCCATTAAATATGAAATTGAAATGAAAGTAGCGTTCATGCGTACGTACGACTTACCGTCTCCATGAACGGTGCATTTCATTTCTTACCTCTAAATGTTACGTAATATTATAAATGAATGTATATACTGGATATATATGATATATATGAAATCTAAATCATGAATATAATTCTGGATATAATGCATATTCTACCACATAAACAACTTGTAATTATAATAAGTTTATTGTTGACTCAAGTACCAAAGATCGACAAAACGACCGTTGTTAACTTATATAATTACATAATGTTCATAACATTGTAATAAGTGATATAAAAAGGATAATGAAATTAAAAATGGTTATTAATAAGGTATATATTAAATCTAGTTTATTATTCATGAGGTTAATGAACGGTTGAGTCAAGTCAGACACAAGGTAAAGGAATTTCTTAACCCAACTTCCATTCTTTGGGTTAATCTCCTACTTTCAAATTATGTCATGATATTATTATGTCTTATTTTGTATTTTTACTTTATTTATGTGTACCTATAGTGAATACACATAATAGATCTATTTTATTTTAAAAATGATCTTTTCAAAGACTTCATCTCAATCTCTTTTCATTGAGGCATATTTGTTTTTATACACAACTTTCTTTTATACGGGGTATAAACCCCTTTAACTTTTATGTTTATTCAAAAGGAATCTTTTTTATACGAAGTGTTTTACTAAACGACAAAAAGGGAATGTTTTTCTTTCTGTACATATGCGGCGACAACGACTTCTCTGCCACCGTGACCATTATTTGGGTTTCGGCTTCCTCTACAAGACATACTTTTTTTTAAAAAAGAAAAATAAATACCATGTTTTACTTTTCTATTATATTGGTATTGAAAATGTTTTTAAAAGAATTTTTACTATATCAATGTGTTGTATTGATATCTTGTTATTGAAATTTGGAAATGTTATGTTTCCTTTATGCATGTTTTATGTGATACGATTATGTTATGGTTTATGATATGTTTATACCTATTCATATGAGGAATGTATTGGACTTAATAAGTGACGGGTGGAGCCCGCTATAGCTCCTCGATGCATCGGTAGGTCCCATGAGACAACTAGACGGGGAATTGTCCGAGGCTCTTTCCCAATTTGATTTATGGTTTTGTCCGAGGCCTTAATCATTTTAGACGTCTTGGCCGAGGCCTTGACAAAATGTTTCAGAATGTCTGGCATTATACATTCCCTCATTATGAAAGTGGTTATTGATATTGCATGTGATTATTCTACTAGTAGAATATCCATGTGAGTAAGTAAATGGGATTATTTAATTTTACTTTTTCCATATTATGTTGAATTTCATGATTAAAAGGCTTTTGTTTTAGTTACTCATTGCCTTAAATGTTTATGTTTATTGATGAAAGCTTCCGCTATATTGTTATCCTTACTGATCATCTGAGCTCACCCCTTTCAATGTTTTAATATTTTCCAGGATGTGAAGAAGTATTTTATGAATGACCTACAGGGATAGACAGAAGAGGATATGAGTGTGGATTAAGAAGACTTTGTTATTAATTTTTTACTTTATGATGTAATGTAAGACTTATGAATGTATCTAGTGTTTCCAAGGCTACTAAACTAATCGGTATTTCGAGACTTGATCTTTTGTGATCATGCCAATGTTACGAAGTAATGCACCGACTCTGGGTAGCTGGTGTCGGGGCGTTACAGTTGGTATTAGAGGCAGTTTAGTACTAACTTTCGAATCTAGATTTAGATAAACTCTTATTAGAGCACATAGCCCAAAGATAGAATTTGAGGATTAGTATAGAAGAACTTCCTAGAATTATGTTATTGTAGAGATTTTGTGAGTTTTCCGAGCAATACATCCCTGTATGGATACGAGTAGGTAGAGGCGGCTCGGGCACAGATGTACCTAAGGGTAAAACCTGAAAACACCGCTTTGATCTAGACTCGAACGGGAACTGGTGCATGACAATGGGCCTTGCTGCACTCTTGGTTACGACACTTTTGGGGGATATTCTTAGGATAATTCCCATTTTATTTACAAACCACTATGAACGGTTATGAGTATATACTTCCTCAAATAAAACCATTTTATGATTATGGATTATATCCATAAATAGTTCAATTTATGTTAAGTATTTTACAAGTATGGAATTATGTATTTTGATTCATAAACTAATCTAGTTTATGCCATTGTTTAAAAATGGCACCTATAGGAAGGAATGAAACTGTATCAATGCACGCACTCCGTTTAGGGATTTCCCTCCTGCTCAAGATAATTATTGTGGAGCTGGAGATACAACTAGTGCTGATCAACTTATTACCATACTGGGACAACTCACTCAGGTTATGAATAATAACCTTACTCGTATGGAGCACCCTGATCCGCAACATGGAGGATCAATGTTATACCGCTTCATGAGGCAAAAACCACCAACATTTAATGGAGGTACAAATCCATTAGTAGTTGAGGAATGGATAAACTCCTTAGAGAAAATATTCCATGCCTTGGGGAGTAGAGAAAGGGATAAGGTTATCACGGCAGTTTACTGCCTCACTGGAGATTCCGATCAATGGTGGTCATTGATTCGAAATACAAAGGAAGATGAAGAATTATCATGTATGGAATGGAGAGAGTTCAAAGATCTTTTCTTAGAAAAATACTTTCCACGTGACCATCGAGCAGATATGGAAAGGCAATTTTTGATTCTGAGACAAAAGGAGGATGAGAATGTCGCAAAGTATGAGGCCGAATTTACAATGTTAGCGAGGTATGATGCAGATTATATACGTAACCCAAGAGGTAAGATGGATCATTTCTTTTATGGGTTAAAACCATTTCTCCGTCGAGCTTTAGTATCACAATCGTTCTCAACATACGAAGATATTGTCTCATGTGCTATCAAGACAGAAAAGGAATTCTCTAAGTCTTATGACAACAAAGTAAAGCAAGAGAAGAAGAGAACGGTGGAACAAGAGACAGATAAAGGGAAAAGGGAAAGAAGGATTTTCCATTATGTGATAATTGTGGGAAGAATCACCCTGGTACTTGCCTAAAAGGAATGGGAGTTTGTTATAAATTTGGAGAAAAAGGTCACCAGGCGCGTGATTGCAAGGGAAAGAAAGAGGCTATCAATGTTGAATGCTACAATTGTAGGGAAATGGGGCATTATGAAAATGAATTTCCTAAGAGTCAGGAAAACTTACCTCAGAAAAGGCCAAGGGATCAAGGAAAATCTTATGTTGTTACTACAGTTGAAGCAGAATAATTAATGTATTGGTGCTTTTGGACTCATGGATTATATTCTGGTTATTAGAATAATGTGATATATATATATATATATAAGGATTTTACTGTAGTAATTTTTGATTTCAGTAAGGTTTTGATATGATGAAGGTAATCATATTTTTAGTATGTGACAATAAGAGAAACTTTACTTTGTTTGGGGAATCTGATAAATTGATTTTGGAATTAAGAGACCTTTTAGAGAGAGTCTGGACAGAGGTATTTTGGATAACTATAAAGGTTGGAGTGGATTAAGTTTATCTTTGGATAGTATTGTTTAAGGATAAAAAATTTATGAAGATTATTTTTGGAATATTATGATACTATAGTTTTTGGAAAAGGACAACCTGCAGGGTGGGGCATAACCCATCGCGTCGGACAAAGCTGCAGGAATCGAACCCACAATAACAGTGCGACAGGACTTTATTTCCTACCACTAGCCTAGAGGAAGTCCTTGGTTATTACAAAATAATTTTACTAATCTAAATGGTATGTGTTAACATTTAGATCCTTATACAATTAGGATAAGTATAATATTTTTGAGTTCTATTATCTTTTTGAGTGAAAGATGAGTTGAAGGTTGAAACTCTAATTTTCAAGAATAAATATATATATACCCATCCCTTATTCAATGAATAAATTAATTCATAAACTTTATTAAAGTGATATTAAAACAAAAAAAATTGTTATACTAATACCTTATGTCTTGTTGAACTTATGATATTTTAAATCAACATAGATTGAAGGCTTTGAGGACCTCAATTTGACAGTTGATTGTGATTGATGACCTCAATGACTCCCAACAAATATTTACGTTTTTCCTCCAATTATATGTCTCTAATTTCCACCAATGTTCCCCTAATGGAGATCATAATTGGGTGGTGACTTTTTCATTTCCCTTTCCCTCTTATTAAGGCTAAATTTTATTAATCTTATATTCGATGTGGGTTTTCCACAAAGGTATTTTCTCTTTTGAGCCTTTAATTTTCATAGAAAAATTTCAAATTGAGAGGACACAATTTATTGAAGGAGGGGAGAATGTAACACCCCATGCTTCCAGGATACGTTTCTCATTCAATAATGCAATGGCTTGCATTGTACGCAACTTTGAGTTCTAAAACACCGCGACTAATCAATGTAGCCGTTATGAATAGTAATAACCACTTTTTAAAATTATAGATATTTTATAATTCAAAATGGACTTCATTTTTGTATTCGTAATATCGAAATTATCCTCAGTTGAATTTTTTTTTAATTTTCTGAGAACTTTCAATTTTATGAATAGTGAAAAATACTTAAAAATAACTTTTTTAATCAAAATATTTTATAGTGATAAGTTATACTATTTAGTGGATTAAATTTATAATTAGAATATATTTTTTCCATTTTATCCAATGGTGGTCATTAAAATTAATTTAACATTGAAATTGGACATAAACAATTGTCAATCATTTGATATAAATTGTTTCTTAAAAACACGCTATTTGTTGTGACATCGGGAATTAATTATAAAATTAATTAATGAAACTTATATGTTTGGAATTTTGTAAAATAGAAATCATTTTTGAATTCGGAATATCAATTATAGCTTAGGGTAAAATTTTGGCATTGTTCTGAAAAACTTCAATTTTTGATGAATAGTGAAACCACTAAGTGGTAGTTAAATAACTGATTTTTCGTTTAAATGAAATATTACCACATATGTGATTTGATTTTCAAAAATCCGACATACATGGTTTTCATTAAGAATTAAAATGTAGTTCAATGAGATTAAAATAATTTTTTGGTGAATAGTAACTTTTAAGTTCTTAATCGCGATTAGAGGTAATTAGTGTAGTTTAAGGTAAAAATAATGTTTTAATAATATGAGATGAGCTTGAAACTTGTCCTAATCCTATTGGATGAGTCATGGAAGACCAATAAAACCCATGGGTCAACTTGGGGACCCCATGGAGCCACTTTTGTTAGAAAATGACATAAATACCTTTTATTTAATGTTAAAGTAAAAAATGACACAAACATGAAATGTTTTACTAAAACAATTTTTACATGGGGATATAAAAGTCATATTTTTGACTATAAATAGTAATTGGAAAGATAAAACTATTTCCTACATCATAGTATTTTTTTATAATTTTTAGACATTAAATTAATTAAATTATTTATGACATCATTATGATGCAGCGATGACCTCATTATTTAACGATTTAAATAAAATAAAAACGATAATGTAAAATTCAAGGCATACACTTGTCCAAAACCTATTGGATGAGTGTATTTATAACCCTTATCACCTTAGACACGAATTATATAAGTGTGGGACCTTTAGAATCCGAAAATCATTGTATAATAGAATAACATTTCCTTACTTTCCAAAAGTGCCCCTCCTCTCCTCTTATAAAAGGCCCCCGTTCTACCACCTCATTCACACATTCAAGCCATTTGGCTCGGCCAACCTCTACCCACGTACTATCCCAACTTCCCCCTCTTACTCCTAGAACCCTCACTTTGGGCATAACTCTTCCCAAGGAAGCCTTTGGCTCAAATCAAAAAGAGTTACCCGATTCTGAGGTAATGTCTTCTCTAATGTTGTTTTGTTTTATTTTTATTCTCCAACCCCCTAAACTCTTTTTATTAATTTCTTTTGTAACAACACCAGTATCCTAAATATACTTGGATGTTGTCATAATAAGGATTCGAGCTACACTTACACACACCTACATCTAATGGTTAAAGAACATACGGTTTCTGTGGATGGCGAATTTCTGCCTCACGAAACGATGATTGTTCAACACTAATATAACACCTTAAAAGGTGGCCATTAAGATGTCACTATATTTATATATGATATATAATATGCTTATGTTTTACTTATGCTTCTGTATTTCTCATTTATGGCATAATTTATGATTTCCATTATGGGTAAAACGCGATAATTTCATTTTAGGAAGTGCGGACTACCGCCCCGTCAAAGTGATTTGAATCGTTAATGCCATATGTGGGATGCATAAAGGATGGAGTAAATTCTATTATACACTATATTATACTGGAATTATATTATAAATTTATATCATTATGATTTCATTCCATTAAATACGAAATAGAAATGAAAGTTGTGTTCATGCGTACGTACGGCTTACCGTCTCCATGAACGGCGCATTTCATTTCTTACCTCTAAATGTTACGTAATATTATAAATGAATGAATATACTGGATATATATGATATATATGACATATAAATCATGAATATAATTCTGGAGATAATGGATATTCTACCACATAAACAACTTGTAATTATAAGAAGTTTATTGTTGACTCAAGTACCAAAGATCGACAAAACGACCGTTATTAACTTAAATAATTACATAATGTTAATAACATTGTAATAAGTGATATAAAAAGGATAATGAAATTAAAAATGGTTTTTAATAAGGTATATATTAAATCTAGTTTATTATTCAGGAGGGTAAAGAACGGTTGAGTCAAGTCAGACATGAGGTAAGGGAATTTCTTAACCCAACTTCCATTCTTTGGGTTAATCTCCTACTTTCAAATTATGTCATGATATTATTATGTCATATTTTGTATTTTTACTTTTTTTATGTGTACCTATAATTAATACACATAATAGATCTATTTTATTTTAAAAATAATCTTTTTAAGGACTTCGTCTCAATCTCCTTTCATTGAGGCATATTTGGTTTTATACACAAATTTCTTTTACACGGTGTATAAACCCCTTTGACTTTTATGTTTATTCAAAAGGAATCTTTTTTATACGAAGCGTTTTACTAAACGACAAAAAGGGAATGTTTTTCTTTCCGTACATATGTGGCGACAATGACTTCTCTGCTGCCATGACCAATATTTGGGTTTCTGCTTCCTCTACAAGCCATACTTTTAAAAAAAAGAAAAATAAATATCATGTTTTACTTTTCTTTTATTTTGGTATTGAAAATGGGTTTGAAAGCATTTTTACTATATCAATGTGTTGAATTGATATCTTGTGATTGAAATGTGGAAATGTTATGTTTCCTTTATGCATGTTTTATGTGATACGATTATGTTATGGTTTATGATATGTTTAAACCTATTCATATGAGGAATGTATTGGACTTAATAAGTGACGAGTGGAGCCCGCTATAGCTCCTCGATGCATCGGTAAGTCTCATGAGACAACTAGACGTGGAATTGGCTGAGGCCCTTTCCCAATTTGATTTATGGTTTTGGCCGAGGCCTTAATCAATTTAGACGTCTTGGTTGAGGCCTTGACAAAATGTTTCAGAATGTCTGGCATTATACATTCCCTCATTATGAAAGTGGTTATTGATGTTTCATGTGATTATTCGACTAGTAGAATATCCATGTGAGTAAGTAAATGGAATTATTTTATTTTACTTTTTCCATATTATGTTGAAGTTCATGTTTAAAAGGATTTTGTTTTAGTTATTCATTGCCTTAAATGTTTATGTTTATTGATGAAAGCTTCCGCTATATTGTTATCCTTACTGAGCATCTGAGATCACCCCTTTCAATGTTTTAATATTTTCCAGGATGTGAAGAAGTATTTTATGAATGACCTACAGGGATAGACAGAAGAGGATATGAGTGTGGATTATGAAGACTTTGTTATTATTTTTTCGCTTTATGATGTAATGTATGACTTATGAATGTATCTAGTGTTTCCAAGGCTACTAAACTAATCGGTCTTTCGAGACTTGATCTTTTGTGATCATGCCAATGTTATGAAGTAATGCACTGACTCTGGGTAGCTGGGGTCGGGGCGTTACAAATTAAATATTTATATTTACTAAAAAATGATAATATATTATATATAATGATTATTGGTGGTGAAAATATAATATATTTATTTTCATTACTATATTTATAAAATAAATCATTTTATTGTTTTTTATAGATGGAATTTTGAAATATATTTACTAAAGCGTGAAAGAAAATAACATTTTTCTTGTGAATGAATATTCCAATTTTCATGGATTTTATTCATAAATAATCATTATTTTAATATTTTTGTAGTTTATCAATGAAAATGATATTTCCATATTTCAATGAATTTTTTATATTCATTAAATCTATGGAATGATAAATATATTTTTTATTTTTTCCAATAATATTTATAATTCGTGTCAATTTTTTCATCTCTATGAAAATATTTTTTTGTTTTATATTCCAAATTCTGGATATGATCTAATGAAAAAATACAACATATTAATAATGATTTATTATGTTCATATACTGAAAACTTTTTCATGAAACATAATTCTTTCACATAGGTTAACTGGGCTATCAATGTATTGAGAATTCTCCCATGTTCTTCTTGAAAACATAAGAATTGTTTATCATTATGTGAAAAATGAGTTCACTATTTCCCTCTTATAAAGTTATTCACTTTTATATATGTTGATATTAAGATGTAAATTTGGTGGTTAGACTACAATAAAATATTTATGGGATACTGGTTGTAATCCAAAGTTAACTATGTTCTTCAATGGTGATTGGACTAGTACACTATGAAATTAATGTATTTGTAGTTACCCTTAAAATATTCTATTACTTGAGGAACTCCAAAAACACACAACTGGATCCATTACTATTTTTTAATAATACATGCCTATATATATATTGATATGCCCCAATCAAAACGTTCATATATTTGACATTTACATTAAACATCAGAAAAATATCACATAATTCTGATAATCAAAAAGGTTTAGTGTTTTTGGAATTAGTTACATAAAACATTTTTTGTGAAAATTTATCTATAATAACACAATAATAGACCGACATCTAGATATATCATAGGTTATACATATATTCATATCTTGTCGAATGTAAACATATGAAATTCTAAGATCAGATTCCCAGTAAGGGTAATCAGAAGAGATAAAAATTAATAATTATAGTCGGTGATAATATAAGGATGAGGTCTGAGAGTATAATAAATATCCATAAAAATTACACTAGAATATAAACCCAAATAAATATCAATCATATATAATAAAAAAAATTCTTAATAAAAATAGAATAAAATAATAAATTGCTCATTATAGCATTAGATCACTTGAAAAACATTATATTAAAGAAAACAACTGAGCATAAAATCAATATTTCAACGATACCCACTACGAAATTCATCATATAGAAGTCTTGGGTTTACCACCTATATATCCTTTGGATCAATATTATCAATCATGTGACCATCATCTTGGTTTTAACTTACATGCACCCTTTCATATTTGGGAGTGCTTATAAGTGGAGTAGTTAAGGATCCATTTATATGCGATGAGAGTGGAATTTTTCTGAATATATAAATAGAATAGTCATATACATAGGTGGAATGGAATTAATAATGTAAAATAATAGAGTGAGTGAAATTTTGAAGTCATGAAAAAATAAATATATATTTTATTATTATTTTATCATTTTTTTATTCCTTTTACTCTTATATTTTTCACTATTTCCATTTTTGGGTTTTAACCATAATAATTTATTTTTCCAGAAATAATTTATTTTCATGTCTAAAAATTTAATATGACTTATTATTTAATATAGAACTAATGATTTTAAATATAATTTCCTTTTATTCAAATATAATTTCAATGGGTGATGGAAAATAATTTTTATATTATCACACTTAATTCATAATTACATTTTTAAGAATAATTTTTCTTCAAAAAGCATAATTTTATAAAACAAATATAAATGTAGTTTATTTCATGGAATTAATTGGTTCCCTATTAACCAAATAATATATACATGGATTTAAAAATAATCCAAAACAAAATTCTTCCATGTGGATACATAGTTAAAATAAAAAAACCATAATTTTTTTTATTATGGTCAAATATTATATATGTTTTGAAAATGATAAACATGCATTTTATAAATTCTAAATTTTCTTTATAATCTTATTTTATTATAAATATTTTTTCTCAAAATAAAATCCAAAAACTTATCAATAATTCTTCTACTATGAAATTTAACTAAAATTCATAGTTTTTTTAAAATAATTATTTTCCACTCTTCACACAAAATTATTCATATTTTGAATGATCTCAAAAATTAATCATATTATATATTTTTTTATGGTGTAATTTAAAATGAATTTCAATTTATAAAATTAATATACTCATGTTTCAAAATTTAGTTTTAATGTTACAAATAAAGAATATAAAAATAATTCATTAACTAAAAGTTTTGAATATTCTTGGACCTTCATATTACATTTTATTAATTTAAAATTTATAGAATGACCATATATTAGATTTTATTTAATAGTATTTTAACAGTGTACACTTCAATTTATTAGGATAAAATATATAACACATGAAAAATAGTTATTTGTGAGATATCAATCTATTGTTATATTATATAATTTTAATTATTTATCTCTTCAACGTATAAAATTTTAGTTGACTGATATATTTTTATTATCTAAATGATTTAATATTCGTAAAATTTTTATAGAATTATTCTTCTTATTTTTTGTGACTCATTATATTTTTTGCTTTAAAAGTGGTGAAATCTATTAAAATAATCACATTTATTTGAAATAATTATATATAGTAAAATCTATAGTGTTACACTCTCTACCATTAAATAAATTACATCTTCAAATTTTTAATTACATCATAGTAATGAAATTGTTATGTGTTTATATATGATTAATAAATCTCGTGATTTGGGTTTATAAAGAGATAACAATCTCACTATCATGGATACTATTAGTCGTAAGATTTCCCCATAGCATGTATATACTGATATATTCCATTAACTAATTTTTTTTGAAATATGTTTCTATAATTGTTTATAATTTTTTCTAGTGAAATACCTCTGATATATTCATTTTCATGATCATATTTCAATCAAAATACAATATCTAAAATGAATATCATGATAATATATTTTTCTTATAAATCATCATATGAATCTGATAAATTGATCCCAATATGTCTTATCTTATTATATATTTTTCAAATATTATCGCACTTTTGATTAAATACACTTCCATTTATGATTAGTTTTCCTATACATATTAACATTATCTAAAAATTAACTGTCTAAATATTATCAAGAAAATTATTAAAATGTCATAAACCTGAAATTCATTGAAATATATAGCCTAAATAACTAATTTACCCTTTATATATAAAAACATTTCAATTATTATATATGGAAATATCTGAATATCCATGTTTTAATTTATGATATCTGTTAAAATTTTCCTCTTAGTTTCCTTTACAAAAATAGTTATATAAAATCCTCAAATTACAATTTAAATATAACTAGAAAAAAAACCAAACAAAATTATTAAACACTACTTTGATTCCAACTAAGAAACATCATGCCCCCACACCCAGATCTGGTGGTAAAATATATTTTTTAGAAATTTTAATAGATACAAATAAATATTGACCTAGATTACATTATTTATATTTCAAATCATCATTTTATCTCACAATAATCTAACAGGGTCCTGATAACTAGAATGGTTTATTGTCTTTGGTGACTACATACATGAAAATCTTATTTTGACCATTTCACCATAATCTCACCATACATGATCCAATTGTATATATCTTCTAGGTTATGCATTTCTTCATATCCCAATGAATGGAAACATAATATAGGTTTAGATTACAAACTTGAAAAGGGTAAGTCTAAAAGATAAATATTTATGATCTTCTATTGTGATAAGAAAAACATATTATTATGAGGGAATAGTCATTGTCTATGAACATTGAATTTGAGAGTTATTTAAAAATAAATAAGAATAATCAATAATAAATATAGATATATGGATCCATCATAACA
This sequence comes from Viscum album, assembly GCA_963277665.1. Taxonomy (NCBI): domain Eukaryota; kingdom Viridiplantae; phylum Streptophyta; class Magnoliopsida; order Santalales; family Viscaceae; genus Viscum; species Viscum album. Next base: position 374,416,832 of record OY728166.1, on the reverse strand, counting down.
TAATAAATGAGTCATAACATCATGAGAATGATTGAAAACGTAATATTATGGTACAAACATAAGCATAAAAATGATTTTTTGATTCTACCAAAAAACACATTCATCACATATTTTGCTTGGAAATACCACGCAGTTACCCTTTAGGATTCAAATTACTAATCACTAACCCTTTAAGATTAGTCTTATCAAATTTGTACCCTTCAGATTAGGATTACAACATGTGAATCCCTTGTGATTATTCTTAAACTACTATACCCAAGATATTGGTCTTATGGCCAATAAAACCATTGGTATTGTACATTCCATTTTGGTTCCATTGGTAATGGAATTAAAAGTCGTGTAGCCTATGGGATGGGGGCGTGAGGTGATGTGGGGTGGTGAAGGACACTTTTATAAGTGAGGGGAGTGTAATTTTGTAATAATATATGGGAAATATCTATATTCAATGGTTAAGTGGATCCCGTAATAGACAATAATAGAGTGGGGGATTTGATAAGGCTGATAAAACCTCAAAAACACAATTGAAAAAATTTTATTAACAAATTTTTCGGTCATTTACTAATATATTTTTCACCAATAAATTTTTTGTATCATGTTAACAAATTTTTACCACTTTATTTTACTTATAATTCATAAAAATAAAATGTTCCTTATTACATAATTTTTAAATATTTATTAAAAATATAAATTCCAATTGGTCAAATATTAATAATAACGATGAAAAAATAATAATTTTATTACTCTAAGCCATACTGTGTAAAAAATATATTTAGATGTAGTTTATTTTTTAATTTAAAAAATTTGAATTTATATAAAATTAAAAATGTATTTTTTTTCTCTAAAATTAATTATTTTTTTTACTAACCATACAATATTTTTCACTTAAAAAAACAAAAAATATATAAAACCCACATTGTTCATACATTGTTAAAAGAACAAAACAAAATTTGTTTTTAATTAGAGTAATGTTCTACTTCTGTTTTAAAAATGTTAAAAATATGTTTTATAAATTTAATTTTTCATTTTTAAATTATTTATTTTATATTTTTAATATATATATTATAAAAAAAATTGGGTTCAAAGACATTAAATTCGATGTTAAATTATATCAATGTCATAAAAGTTATAGTATTTTAAAAAATAGAAATTTGTTAATATCCACCAAAATTAATAATTGTCATAAAAATATAAAATTTAACCTCAGATAATTTATATAGTATAATTTAAAAACAAATTTTGATATTATAAATAAAAAATTATAAAATTATAAAAAAAATTATTTAAAATTAAAAATTACTAAAGAAGACTATTTTTATTAAAAAGTAATTTTTTAAGTGTAATAATAATTATTATTATTTCATATTAGTTTTCAATTTAAATAATGTTATTTTATTAGTTCAAATATAGTTTTATTATAAAAGTGTCAAATATATCTAATTAGTAAAAAATATACACCCCTTATTAAATTGTTATTTGAGAATGAAATAACTGTTTCAATGTTAATATTATTAATTACTTATCTTCTAAATGTATGCAATTTTAATCTCATGATATATATTTATTTACAAGTGTTTTTATTATTCGTAAAATCTTTATAATAATATTTTTCTAATATGACACTCCCCATTTAAACTTGGTGTTATTATTTCCCAAATCTATTAATCAAATTATATTTATTTAATCATTATTATAATGTAAAATACAGGGGCATTATATATTTTTATGTTTTTATGTTTATTACAAACTATTATTCGACAATATTATACTATAAAACATAAATATATTATATTCCCATTTACTATGATTCTTGAATCATGTACCTATTTCTATATGATTTTTCAGTAGCTTTATGTCTTTATTATTGATTTATTAATACATATTTTCAACAATTTTTCATTCGATTATGTCTATTCCCCTAGATTATGTTCTTATTCTACTATGCTTATCATGATCCTCACATATGATTGGAATATATTATGATCATCCTTATCAAGCCTATGAGATTTCCCATTATATTGTTTCTATTTCTATAGGATATAAATATAATTTTGTATATGATAGATCTATAAGTGTGTCATATATAGAGATCATTTTTTGAGATATTGAAGAAATGTTTTCCATTATTACTGACTATATATCTAATATCCAATGACCCTGAACCTATATGATCTAGGGAGTGAATTATTATGATATATAATAAATATTTTTCTAATGTGATTCATTATACATTTTATTATACATATGTCACAATTATAGGTATTTGTTAATTGTTTAGATATTTTTGAATATAAACTATGAGTAAAATATGGATGGAATCATAGACAACCAATTTTTAACCAAATGTGGCATAATATAAAAACAAAATTATTTAGGATGAAATTATGATGTCATAATTTAAAAAACATATGATTTCTTTTCATAATATATTATTAAATACATTAATTTTTTATTGATACTCATAATAATAATTTTTTATTATATGGATGGAACCTAGAAGAACTATGTTTTTAATGACTGTGATGAATAATTCGATAACCATCTTCGTGAGTAACCAAATATTACAAGATAAGGAATTAAAAAAAACATGAAAATAATCAATAAATTATCTCTTTCTATGAATGAAGATGTGAACAAACTAAAACTCTAAAATGATCAAACTATTAATAAAATAAACATCTATTATATTATATAACATTGTCTTCCCTACATTTGTGGGTCTTCTGATCCACAGATTATTTATTTTTGGAACAGTATAATAGAAATGATGTTTTCTATTATCTATTTCATAGAGAAAGATAAGGTTTTTATTTTCTTATCATTTATAAAACGATGTTTATCAATAGTGAACCCTCATTCATAACATTATGCAAAAAGAAGAAAGTCAATCCATACAATTTTCAAAATATCTGAAGATTTTTCCAATAAGTATTATCTTCAAATATTTCCAAATAAAAAATACATATAATTATTAGAGCTCAAAAATAGTTGGATGAATATATTAGTACATATAAATTATTTAAAATAAATATATTGTACACCATGATATTTTTAATGGATATATAAATAAAAATAAATAATTTATTTGGTGGAAAGAAACAAATTCTATGAATGGAATTAGATATAAAATGCACTGTTATAATTTATGAAATATTTTAATGTGATTTAAATATATAAATGGAAACTAGGATCTCCCATTATTCAAATGGTTTGGTGATAAGTGAAAAAAAATTATTTTGAGAAAACTCATGGGAAAAAACATAAGGAGTTAAATCTAGTCCTCCCACGGTCCAAAAATATAGTGTGAATTAGGGGGAAATTAACTCAAATTAATATTTTAAGAACACATAAAATACATGGAGAGTGGGGAAGTCCTATGAAATCAATGCTTCTGAAGCGGGTCATGAAAAAAAACTGGTGAGTTGTAAAGTTATCATTCATTCATGAAACTAATTTTCTAATTATTCTTAAATAAATTCAATTATTGTATATTGGGTATGAAATTTCCATAGATCCACCACCCTGGTGGATAGATATTAAATTATTATTTCAATATATCATTAGTTAATTTATTAAATCATGAGTCTATAACACTTCTGAAATTGAGGATTATATGACTATGATTCCTGAAAATCACATTATTCCCCCTTTGGAAAAATATGAGTTGATTTTATACATGTATTGAATCCCTCCATATATATACCATATCATTTTATGTAATAAATATTTCCCATTTCATATCTCAAAACATCCCTTGTGCAAATATTAGTGTAAGGATAACTAAAAATTATTTATAAAAGTTACTTCCCTTATATGGGTCAAGATAGTTAACCATGGAGGATTTAGTACTCAATTTATTTAATAGAAAATATATAATAAGGATATTCTAATTTTTTAGTAATATTTAATCATTTACATTGTAAATATAAATTTTTTTACATAAGATCATGAGATTTATTTAATCATAAAACACCTACACGGTGTTATGGCTCAACATAAGACCCCATAAAAATTGGCCATGATTAAGTTATATTACCAGAAAAAGTAAATATATGAAAATATAAATAAGGGAAATATATAACTAATTAATTCACAAGTGGGTTTGATAAATCTATTTTCTAAAAGATGATTTGATTTATGTGAATATACAATTCTAATTTTGATCGTTTTAATATCATGTTCAGAAATACGGTTACTCTACCCCATTTTGTTGATTTTTTGACATATTACAATGGGATAAATATTTATAAATGTTTTAGAAACAATATAGACACCATCAATATGTGTTAAAATGTATTATATATCTAATAAAACATTTCATATGAGGTATAGACACTATTAATTAAAATTAATGCCATTTGAACATAAAAATTCCCTTTATCTCACAATTGAAATGGTGAATTGAGTCTTCAAAGATCAACTAGATCATTTTTTGTATATTTTATTTATGGTTTTTTAATATATTCAAACTTTTATTAAGATTATGAATATAATTTTATTATTATGCCCCAATCCTTTTTAAAAGAAAAATAATATGTCAAATTTATCATCATGAAATTAAGTAATCAAAATATTTTATTCCCATGTCATTTTATCACAAATGAGGATATATATATAGATCCTAAAATAAAAAATATAATAGAATAATGACCTAGAACAATGAAAATAATAGATTAATATAGTTTCCTTATATTTTCTATGTAATATTGCTGATTTTTTAAAAATATATCTTGATTTAAAAATACACTAACTATGTTAACATAGAAAGGAGTCAAGATTATTTTGATAGATTAATATAAAGAAAATTAAAAGGATATTAAGAGAATATTTCGTACTATAGTAGTTCTTATAATACCCTATTTTGGATAATGGGTTCTAATATATTTTTATAGATCAATGATGTTATGTGTATTTTTCATCATTAAAAAATAACATAGTGGTAGCATATGAATCATATTAATTAAGGGTTAATGAAGGGAATTAATCAACTAATTATTTATAAATTGTACTGGTGATATTTTCATTAAAGATATGTAAGAAATGAATCTATGGTGAAAAGTGTGTATATATACTGATCATAATATCCTAAATATAAACTAAAAAAATAGTTTAACATGCTTTATTGGAGATGGTAGGAGTTGATCATGGTTAATGACTGCTCAATACATTTTCAAAATAGGAAGCCGAACATGTGGTATGACTATCTATGTAGGAAGTATCATGTAATATTATCAATGATAATTATTTAAAGATATCTAATAAATATGTATCTTCATTTAATATACTTATTAGTGATAATATAAGGGGTGAAAACATATCAATTGTAAATGAATGTTCAACCATCTATCTGTGAAAATGTCAATGAGGCATATAATGATTATATAGAGATACAAAAGAATGTATGGGATATTCTTGAGATTGGTAATAATAATTATGGTATTAAAAGATTCTAGGAAAAATTATATGTTTTGTCTATACTAGAATTAAATAATAATCAATAGGATTTTTTACATTGACAATAATTCTCTATCCATCCTAGATGAACATTGATGTATAGAGATTTAAAAATTATATTCACACTTCACAACATGATGATATATTTTTTAGATTATATATATTGATGGTTTAGTTTCCATAAATTTATGGATTACTGTTAGAGGCCGGAAGGGGAAGATGAAACTATTACACATATCTATATGAATATGGGTGAATGAAAATATTCATTTCATCATCATATTTCACATAACATATATGGTTTATAAATCTATTGGTCTTGTAGTTTATATACATATGTATTCATGATACAATCTGTATATCCTGTCAAACCTGGATATGAAATGTACCTCGGAAAGACCAAATGTGTGTTCTTGATCCATAATGGCTTGTAAATATAATCTATATACTTTTTCGGATGCTTTTGTCGGTGCGTGCGCATCCATCTTTCGAGGATGCACAACTGTTTCCCCACATTCCCACTTTCCAAAGGTGGGATGCATTCATCACATATTCTGAGACATTTTCTCCTTGATCGAAATGGGATGATGGGATGATGGTTATTCCTTTTGTGGATTCCTCGTCAGAAATCGTCCCCTAGTTTGGGTCTCCCTTAATTATTAGGACCTTGTTCATGAAACCATTCTCAGTTCCATATCTTTATGGATACTAGTTGATTACACTGAATCTATCAGGACATTCTACGGGGTCCGGCCAGGACAGAAACCTTTGGTTGGGGTAGTAGTCATGTTATAAATCACTGGAATGTTTGGACGCTGGAATACTAGCGAATATGGGTTTCTTCCCCTTATTATAGTGTTTCTCAAGGGAACATTATGCCACAAAATCTCACATCGAATGCATGGAATTATATGCCCTGGGAATGTATTTGAGTTTTTCCACAGCTTCCCATGTTTAACATAGGGTATGCCACGAGATTAACATCTGGCAGAGATGGATCAGACTGATTGGAGCACTTACTGGAGTGGATCAGATGGTTTCAACCCCTGGATGGAACACTGATGTTGGGACTAACGTGCAGTTAGCTACCTGGGTGATTCTAAGAGTAGGGAAGAGGTGAATTGACATGATCCCACAGGGATGTGGCAGCTCAGGTACGAATCAATATGGATATAGATTATTGAGAATGGAATGTGAATGAGATGGAGTCATCATGAAGATTATGGTAGTTTTGGGATTGAGCCTAAAAGATAATTCATATGTCTCCTCGTGGAAAGGAATCAATGTTCATGTATTTCAGCGGGATGATGTGACACCTAAGGAGGCGACCCGTGTGGATGGGACCCAAATGGAGTGGAACCTATGGTTTGGGGAATGACCTTCCTCAAACACATATGCTTGATGGGAAGTCCAGGATGAGGCATAGGTGATGGGTTTAAACCACGGAGAGAAATCTTACATACCTTGATTTGTCAATGTTCAAAGTCGATGTATTATAGGATGGATGTTGATGAATTGAGGTGTGCGTAGAGGATAGTGACCTGATGATATACTAGGTCTTATGCATGCTTAGCATCCCAAAGTTGGTCTGACGATGTTGGGATGGACCAACTATGTGGGTCGTAACAAAAGGACAACAAAAACATACATTTGATTACAATATACAACGACTTACCTCCTTATGTGGTGACAACGGATTACCATTGGATGGGATTGACATCAGCTTACCACTGGACAAGATTGACAACGGATACCACTGAATGGTATTAAAAACAAATTACCGTTGAATGGGGGACAATTTAGCATCCTATGGGACAAAAGGGGCGTATAGTTTATTGTCATGTAGGACGGGGGTGGACCGACATGATGTCTTCAGGACCAGTAGGTGTTGGGATTTAACCTCGGTGATGATTTCTACTTACATTGCCTTGGGAGGTATCAAAGTCCTCGTAGTTCAGGATGGGTGTGTTGAACCGACGTGAAGGTAGTCGCGACCAATGGTTGTTGGGATTGAACCTCGGGGAGGCATCCTACATACATTGCCTTGTCCATGATCAAAATCCATGAAGTTCAAGATAGTGTTTTTGTGAACTAACATGAAGTGGTCAAGACCAAGCATTGTTTGGATTGAACCTCTAGGAACCTTCCTACTTACCATTCCTTGGAAAGTATCAAATTCCATGTATTTTGGGATGTTGTTGGGTCTTACGCTCTAAGGCAGCCCAAAGAGGATTCCATGGTCGGTGATTTATCTAAGTCTATATGAGTTATGCTTGTTTTGAGAATCAATAGGAAGAAAAGACATGATGGTCAAATCTCTAATGGTGCATCCATAAAAGTGGAATGGGGATTAAACATTGTTAGTGGCCCAAAAAGGAAATAGGGTCTTACGCGTGGATCACAGCCCAAAGAGGAAATAGGGGCTTACGCATGGTTAGCGGCCCAAAGAGGTGGAGATTGGGACTTAATCTAGGATGGAGGCCTGGTGGCGACAAAGACCAAAGGGAGATGGATTTGGTAGAGAAGAGAAAATGGATCTAGTGCCCATCCACTTTATCTTGTTTTTGTCTGGATAGAAGATAAGAGGAATAGGGATGCTGCCTCTTGCAAGAAGGTATATGGGCTTAAACCAAGGTGGTTTCCCTTTCCCCACGGACAGACACTACTCCAGGAATGAGGATCTCATTCCATGTGATGAAGATCTCCCTCTTGTGGAGACAAGTGGGAGTAGATAATGTTAGAGATGGGGAACCCTACGTATGAAGCACGAGGCAGTGTAACAGTTTAACGTCATGTGCTGAGGACGATGATTCTTTCCAGTTTAACATCATGTAGCTCGGACGAGGCATGATCACTCAGCACCCCTAGGAAATACATTACTGATACCCATCTACCCTTGGGGAAGGGAAGTAATCAGAAATTACATGTTGTTGGGGGTGTTGTGGATTGATCCAACGAGGGGCCCACATTAGAGTTTCTATGAGAATAAGTAATATCCCTTAGTGCACTTATTCGATGAAGAATAATGGTAAGTAATGAAACGGGAAGAACTACCAAAGTGACTTTGAAATCACATCATTCAAACCTGAAGGGTCGCACGGGAAAAAGAGTTGATGAGTAAAGGGTTTTATAGGTAGAAGACTCAGGAATCTCTGGTGCTCCATGTAGTGGAGGGACTTCGTGAAGGGGTATGATTCAAAAAGATTAGTGTCATAGCATATTCCTAGTGCATTAGAGTATATGGATGGTGCATCAGGAAGTGTAAAGGCATTATTAGAGCAGTGGTTCACAAAGAAATGGTGCCCTGCGAAACATAGCATTGCGATGTAATGTGCTTCGCGAAGCATAGTGACCCTGCTTTAGAATGTGGGTCACATGATCATGGAGGTTATTTCATGAAGCATAAGTGTTCCGCTTAGTCCCAAGTCCCCATGGGGATCCCCTTCCTTTGTGGAGGCATGTGGGATCCCTGAAGGGCATACCTCTTTAAAGAGAGGTCGAATTCAAGCAGAGGTAGAGGCTCTACATGGTGCCAATGTACCTGGAAGAGCTCATGGTTCACAGAAAAAAAATTGATTAAAGATTTGAGAGAAAAGAATGCTAATGGTCAGAGGATCCATCCTTTTGTATTGAGGGGAGCTCAGTATTTATAGGCCTAGATGTGTGGAGAAGTAGAGCCAGGAGGTTATGAAGACACGTGTAATTTTTTCATAACTGCAGAGCCTCCCACATCCTTGCTCCATAGAGGACTTGCAAAAGTAAAAATATTTCGTGGAGCCTCCCACCTCCTTACTCTACGGCGGCTTTGCAAAAGTCAGACTGGTTTGTCGAGCCTCCCGCCTCATTGCTCTATGGTTTATTCACAAACTCCAAACTGGTTTCGATAGCCTCCCACCTCCTTGATCTGTGGTGGTTTCGTAGAGCGGGGAGCTTCACGCCGGCCACAGTGACATGGGGCTCCACGAACAATCTTCACAAGCCCATGCTAAATTCTCTCTTTTTATTCTTCCTATTCCCAAATTTTGGTACTGAACCCCCACAGCCTTGGATCTGAGGAGAAAGAGAGGGTCAAAGTATGAGGGGTAATCACCAAAACCCCTTGGTCAATCACAAAAAGGGCTTCTGAAGGATGATTGTGAGGTGGAGGGGCGGCACGTGGGAGGAGAGCTCTGGGATGATCGATACGGTCAGAAGAACCATGAAGAACAAGGTTTCATCGCTTATATATAGGGGGATGACCTCTATTTTTTCATTTCTCACCTCCACATTTTGGCACCAAGCACTCTCGATTCGAGAAGCTCTTCATACTCTGCAATTTCTCTTTATGCATCTGGCCTTCTACATCATGGCACACAGTGAGTCATTGAATTCACAACGGTGCGCTTTTCTGCTTTCATCTGAAGTCTAGGGTAGGGATATGAGATTTCATTGCTGGGGTAGAGCTCTATAGACGGCCTTCGCAAATGAGCTCTATGAACGAGCTCCGCGAAGATCTTTTTGAACCACAACCAAAAACGTCTAAACCTCAAAAACATAATGGATAACCAAGAGTACTCCAATAATTCCATGAGGATGCTAACAGAAGGGAGGAGATGGTAGATATCTAGGGTATTGGGGAGTCTGTGTGAATCCATTCTGACCACAACTCGCTAGTGTAAATGCTATCAAAAATCTAGAATTGGTATCCACTATACAAGAGGATGCCTCTGAATGGATTTATCTAGAGGGATGACATATTAATCTCTAAAGAAAGTAGAGACGAACTAGCTTACTCTTTCATGAGCACGTAATGTCAGCACTAGTGGTTCAGGCCGGCTGACAACCATGCCCGGGAGGACTTCACGACTGTAAACGATGAATGTCCGTACAAAAAATTGAACAACGTTGAAGGTAAGGAACTGTACGCATAGACATCTCCCCTGATGTAACATACAATCTTGAAGGAAGCCATATGGAACTCGGAAAAGGGTTGATCTTACCAGTTGGATATGCGCCAGGGCAGCAACTTCACAAACGACTAGTCCTCAGCCTTCTAGGTAGGATCCTCGTGCAAGGATTTTAGGGAAGAGCTGAGAAAAGTGGGCCTATATGAGGTGTCTTGGGCCTCCAAATCCTATATCTATTAGTATAATTAGCTGATGCCAGATTTGCTGATTATATGGTCATCAATGACCAATACCTTTCATTTTCACCATGGAGAGGTCACCATCATTCTATGGGACCTATATAAGATCTAGGGGGGTCCCAATACTAGGGGTGATGTATGATGAGTTCCTACTTGTTTTGGGTGCACGGGAGTATCTGAAGTAGATGTCACCACTGGTGATGGAATCGATGAACCTAGTGTCGGGAGAGGACAAGCTGTTGGTGACAGACGTCCACATCAAATGGTGGTTTAATTAGTTCTTGAACTTCTTGCAAAATAGGCAGTTCCTTGTGATGCCTCAGACATTCCTGATGTGGGCTCAACGAGGCTAGGAGAACTTGTACTCGAGGCTCTTGGAGGATACCTAGTGGAATATGTGGAGATTCAGTGTCAGTACCGAGCACCAACCAGTAGTAAGGTTGTCTGTATTCATTACAACGCTTATCTTTGGTTGGATCCTGCCAGTGAGAGATAGGAACATGGACGTGCGACCGAGCACATTTATCATGGTGTCCATGCTGACGATAGGAGGATTGGGAAACCTTTGGATCCAAAAGATTGCCAAGCTGTACAAGATACTATGTCATATCAGTGTGGGGAAGAATCCACAAATAATATATTGGTCATTCCACCTCTTTTATGGTTGGATAGTGGCACATGTGAGGGGGTTCTATTATTATCCAAACCTCATCTCCCCTCTAGGATCGAACATTCACCCATCCATTATAAATGTTGTGGGGAGACTTCCAGCCATTCTGACCATTCAGGTGGTACTGAACTGGGTCTGAAATATTGATGAGTTCAATTTCCACCTGTTCCCATTTCGAACAAGTGTGTTCACTGATGACGGATGGGGAACAGAAGTGCATTGGTCCTACCACCTGGCATTTTTGGGTGGAGTCCCGGTGGTGTGGGTGGAACGCGAGTCCCTATTAAAGTCATACACTACGAACCGATTATCATGGAAATTTCAGTGCCAGCGGTGACTGACCTCATAGGTCTATTTGGGGGGTGCGCTACGAGGACAACCCATGTGTGATTAAGAATATGTGTCTCATGTTCATATGGGAAGACAAGAATATGCGGAACGATCTAACTCTACCCATGACTGTCTTTAGACTAGTGAAGGAGTATGCCAATAGCTTGGTGGTGGCCTACCCTAGGGAGCTGATGAAGCAGAAAACTGTTCAGGCCATCAATCGGGTGCCACCCCAAACTAGTGGTCGGGGTAGTATGATGGTGAGGACATCTCTTGGTGGCGAGGATGCAGTGGAGGAGATTCCTCCACTGGTAAAAGGCGATGTAGTAGTGGATCAAACGGCGGTAGCGAACCCAGTGGTCCAATAGAAGAAAATTCATCAGGATGGGAGGAGGCTGTTCCATATAGACATGCAAGATAACTCTGTCTTATCGAGAGCCTGGGACATCTATAATTTCAAACAGAAATTCCTCAATCTGTCCATGATGTGGAATCACATGAACCATCTCCGGATGGATTTTCTAGGAATCAGCCCTGTCAGGGCTAGCTATCCAAGATCCCAGGTGGAGGCAGAGCAATACCTAGCTAAGTTGGAGGACTTCTTGCACTTTCAGGGTTACCCACGTGCAATGATATATTGGGTAATGGTGTTCATGGATCACACGACCCCTCCACAGTTTTCGGCTTTTGAAGTAAGGGAGAACATCACTTTGCTTGAAGAATTAGATGAGTCCTCTTGGGGGAAGGAGTCCAGTAGAGGGAGAACATTGGAGGAGGGTGAAGTTGGCGATTCAGACCTAGAACATGAAAAGTATTCAGATATTCTCTAGGTAAAACCCTATGTACCTTCCCCAGGTTCCTCTTATAGGTTAATTTGGACCCCAATCACTAATATTGGAACTGTGTAGGAGGGCCTCATATGTAGAACCCATTCATTCCCCTTAGTAGATGTAAATGTGGGGACTTCAAGATCTACACATGTGGCTATGTCTATTACCGCATCCAGTATGGTCTGGAGACCCTTGGTGGTTCCTCTGGAGTTTTCAAACTTCCCAAAAATATATAGAGTGCCCTGCCTTGGGTTCCCAAAGGAAAACATCGAGGAGAGATACTGAAAAATTGATCTCTTCAAGTACCTTTTGTAGAATTCTTGTCTTCTAACTATTGAGTTGGTTAATAGATGTACGTTCACTTCTTGGTATGCATATTTATTCAAATTTTGTGGGATACCATGGCATGGTTTGTTGTTACTCATGGCAGCGCCTTTCCCAGCGGAATGCCAGTGGTCGTGGAAGTGGACACCTAAACTAACCAAGATGTGGTTCTCTCGACCGTGGGTGGGACCATTAGTATGGAAGAGCCCGAGAATAGTGTGGTAGGATCCGATGATGATGATCGATCGGACAACACAGGTCCTTCCATACCTGATCAAACTCCAGATATGGACCCTTCCAATGAGTTCCTGGGGGTTTTCCCTACGTATGAGCCTTCCAACCCCAAAAACTTGGACGAGATGTCCACTGAAGAAGTGGATAGCCAGATAGACCATCTTCAGTCATGGAAGCTGATCAAGAACCTTATCGGTGACACCCATCAAGAACAATGTATAGACCAGATGGAGAGACTTCATTCGCGACGGTTCTATCAGTGCGTTGGGGGAGTGGATTCCCAACGTCCCCACATGCTCATCCATGAACTCATGGTGGATAAGATCTATTAATATGAAAATTTCCTAGGTGTAGGTTGGTAGCGGAGAAAAGCGGTGAACAAAAAGGAGCTCTAGGAGGATGAAAATGTGATTTAGTAGCTACAAATTCGGTTAGATGAGTATTCTTCTTTCCTCGACGTGCAATAAAAAATTATATCGCGGATTAAGCCCATGATGTCAGAGTCCGAAGAGCGCATGAGGCAAGACTCTGAGGAGATGACCATCATCCAAACCAACGATGAGCAGGCCCCTCTCACGGCTGACAAACTGCACACCATTGATACCGCGGAGGAGCAGGAACTGAACATGCCACAATAAACACTGGACTCCAATATCCAGTGGGTGGCAGAGCTACAACGCTCTTTTGACAGGGTCAACCCGTCCATGGGAGGGGTCGATCCTCGGGTGCTGTGATGCATGTAAATTTTGAACATGCTTTCATAATTTGAATATTTATTCTAGATGCATTCATATGTTTTGTTATTCATTTTTGGTCCATTTCATTTCAGGTACATTCATAGAACATCCAGTGATCAGTCTCTAAGCTCACGTGGGTTTGGACCAATGCGAGAAACAAGGGAGGACCACCGTGAAATTCCATCTGAATATAAGAGTGCAAACCATGATTTAGGTATCCAGGGTTTAAAACACCAATCCAAATTTCCAGGAAGAAAGGGTGAGTCCTTACTGGAGAACGAATATTTCAGAACAATTGATGTTCCATATTCCCAATGTGCCCTAGTTCATAAGTGGGGTAAATCTAGTGGTGTTCTTAATTAATTCGAACATAGGTGAATAGAATTTGTGAATCACGATACCCAAGATTAGAAACCAAGTGGTTGTGGCTTGAAAATGAAGGATAAACATTGAAATCATTTGAAACATAGTATCCTTATTGTTTTATCATGAAATGGAGAAGAAATGAGGGCCGACCATTGACCATGTTCATAACATATGGCCTGACTTAAAATGATACCCATTAGTCTTCTAGAATGTTGGCCCAAGATAGTAGGTGAGCCATAGGCTGAGCCTCTATAATGATAGGGGGTTTATATTGATGTGAAAGAGGAATATTGTTTGAATAAAGGGCATGAAAAGTATGGAGTGTAGAGTGATGGGTTATTTTAATGGATTCCAACACTCTTGAAATCACTCCACAATGGTGGAAACACATTAGGTGGGAATATCTGTATGATCAAGGATCAAACATAATTATGAGTATGACCCCTTTGGAAGGGACCTAGAATTCTTTGTAGTTGCACATCACGCCAATATGGATTATAGATGTGTTGTTAACATCGTATGGTGTGGAGGATGCACAATGTTTAAAGGTAATACTACCTTGACCAAGATCAGGCGTGAGGGGCTAGAATGGTCAATGACCCTGGGGATGGGCACAAGTCATAATTCCTGGGTGTCTCTAGGTATCCCATAAGGATGATAATAAATCCAAACATAGTTCTTAAGCACGGTGTGGCAGGCGGACAACACTGATAGAGTAAATTATCTCTATCAGGAGATTTGGTGCAACCCTTGACTAACATGGGGAACCATGAACTTGTTCTGTGTGGAACTGTTGTTTATTTTCATGCATTGAGGACATATGGACTTGTGTACTTTAACATCATATGATAGGATGTGGAGTGAATGGGAAGATCCCATGAAGGGATAATGTGATGTGGTAGCCATAAACTAGACGTGAATGAGGACATAAGAAGTCCACAATATACCATGTATCCATGGAGGATGTTTTTTTAGGTTGAGGGACTAAAATTGAAAGTTAGTCCAGGCCCAAGGCAAGGTGTCGGTACACTCTTGCACACCCTATTAGTATGGTAATTAGCCCATACTTAGATCCGAGAGAGTGGTTAAGCATCATGCGGGATGATGAAAGGCATGTGTGGCATGGTTTCACCAGTACACATCCTATGAAAACTACTAAACCCATGTGAGTCATGCTCGATGTGGGAAACAAGGAGTAGTGGTGATACATTCCATGCACTAGAAGGCACAGATTAGGGGCAGTGGGATTCTAGGTGAGTGACGTCACTGAAATACTGACCTACCTATTTAACGCACCTAGACGCGTGAAGCGGTAAATCCAAGTATGTTGGAAATCCACATAAACATATAGAAGAGTAAAAATTTTAATCATGATTCTCGATATCTAGCCTAAAATGATGATGTCATGCTAATAGGGGATAATTGTTGACCATGTTTGAAACACAATATCCATATTGAATTGTCCTTGAATGGAAATAGACTAATGAGGGTTGATCACTGACCATGTTCGAAACACGAGACCTATCAAAAATGTCATATGAGGAACTATGGGATGTTGTCCCAAGAAAGTATGTAATCAATTGTGGCATGATACGAGGCTAAAAATTGGGGTACCTACAGGCTTGGAAGAGTATGAGGATCCAAATAATGGGCTCACAGATCTTTGACATGGAACGAGTTCAATGTCTCCATGAAAATTCCAATCTCCGGCTTCTTTTTGATGATGCATCTGAGTGTGAAAATAAGAAATATCAGATAGAGGGAGTCGAGTCCCCCTCCAAGTAAAAGGGTCCTAAGGTTGCACGCTTCCAACTTAATGGTCATAGGATGTGCCATTATGGGGGGGATTGATTTGATGGATTGTGAACATGGAGTAATAGTAGCCAAACATGACGCGTAGTTACCATAGGGAGATCTTAGTTTAGGGTCATAGAACTCAGACGAGGTTTGAAAAATACATGGGAGGCACATGGTGTGGCTATATAAAAACCTGATGCGAATGAGAACCCAAGAGGTACTCACCACACCACATGCTCCCAAAAGGGTTTAGGCCTAGGGGTAAAGAGGGGGGGGAAGGATTTTAGATTCATACGGCTAGACCTGACGAAAAAATGTCTAGGTGTTCCTACGTATCACCTAAGGATGAGAGTCAATCCGTACCTAGTTATGGAAGATGTCGTGCAATTTAATGTCTTTTGGTAAGGACGTGGAGTGGTCTTAGATTATGCTCATAAGGCTCGGAATAAAATCAGAACTCAAGGGGGGAGACACGTGGTGAAGTAATTACTGAAACCCGACATGAATGAGGACAGTAGGAGTCGGTATCCCCACAATGTTCTCCCCCGAAAACTTCTGGATTATGTGAACAAAAGTGAACGTTATGTTGGGACTGAGGAAAAGTGAACGAGAATTCCTACATACCCCATGGGGATGGGAATCAAGACATACATACTTCTGAAGGTGGCATGGTAAGAAACTAGCTCCAGAGATAATAAGTTCCTACAGGTCTGGCCCTCACACCAAAAGAAGCATCATTTTATAGATAATGTTTGTCCCTTAGGATGAATTTGTGTTTCTTTTTTTGTTAGGATGCGATGGACCTTGGATGGAGAGTCCAAGAATCTCCATAACAATCATTCCATATACAGGTGTTGACTAATATTATGGTGGGTGACCGATACAAAACATGATGTCCTCTCGAATGAGGGAACCATGATGCAATGTCATTTTTCATCTTGTAGCCAGGATGATATTATCACAATTTAGGGTCATTTGATGGGACCAACCACGCGTTTTAATGTCGTGCAGTACGGATGCAAAAATTTAAAGTCATGTGGAACAAGGCAGCATATTTGAAAGTCATATGGATCAGAAAAATATATGAGATATGAGGTTCAAGAGGGAATGTGCATAGTGTGATAAATCATACCTGGCATGAATGATTATGAGTTCCACATCACATCACATCTGATTCCATGAATTAAACCATGGGATGAGGTTTCATAAAATATTAGAGAGAATGGTGTAGGAGGGACTAGCTCTCAGAAGGGATGTATGTGGTGAAGCTCTTCCAATCCTGGCGTGAATGAAGACAGAATTCTATACACACCACACCACACAATCCTATTAATTCGGGATCTAAAAGGCTAAAAAAGTGATAATTAATGAAATTTGAGCTAGACCAAAAGGCATGATGTCTGCGCATTCCTATGTATCCCATTTTCATGGTAATCAAGCTACATGTTGTTATAGAAGATGACGTATAAGGATATCTTAGTTTACAGTCTTAGATCTCAGACTATGAATAAGTGAAACTAATCCAATCGATCACAGACCTCGATCTGGTCATCAACACCATGTGAGTCAAACTCGGTGTGGGAAACAAGGGTGAATGAGGTCTTTCAAACACATGGGATACACGTAAAGGGGATTTCAGTGTGGATCCCTGAATGAAACCTTACCGCAGATTGGTCCTCCTAACATGCAACTGTGCACTAAAGGATAGTACCAAGTGTGTCAAAATTCTACTTGGACATGATGGGGTGGAAATTGATGTGAATCATGTAACCGACATTTCAGGGGTGATGGGGTGGGCTTGATGATAGAGGATAACAGTTGACCAAGTTCGAAAAATAGCATGCATATCGTGTGAACTGAAATTGGAATAACAATTGAGCATTAATCACAGACCATATTCACAATGTAGGACTTCTTTCAATTTTTTGTTTGAAACCCTCAAGGATGTTATCCCGTAATGGTTGGATATCCCTTAGGCCAAGAATCCATTCCATTTGGGGGTCCCTTCGAATGTGAAAGATAATGAAATCCCAAATAAAGGGGAAAAATGCATATCAAATGGGTGAAATAATGTCCAGTTAGAATCTGACACTCCAGGTTCTAAACCAGAGTACTCTTAGTCACATTGGTGAATCACAAAAGAGGGTCAAGAAACCCAACTTAAGAGTAGGTGACTCGAAAATATGAGTGTAGGAAAAGAGAGTGAAGGCAAATCATGAGAGAGCGGTGTATGGAATGGTTGTTACAATCCCCATTGGAATGGGGACACAAGCCCATACCACACAGTGTACCCCTCCCTAGGAAGGACTTAGGACAAGAGGCCATAATTATATGGAGGTTTCTATGAAATGAGGATGGACCAAAGACTAAAAATTTTGATGGTCCTACTTATCCCATAAGGGTATGAATCAAGCCATACGTAGTTCTGAGGAAGGATGTTGTGTTGTTTATCATCATGCAACAAGGACGAAAATAGGGGAAAGGTACCTAAACAAGGGATGTGTATGGCATGAAGAGTACCCTACGGTGAATGAGGGAATAAGCTCATACCACATCATAAAACCCTGAATGAACACTGGGGACAAGGGGTCGAAAAGGTTGAGGGGACTATGGCTGGGAATCCTGGCCAATTGGATCCATATGACCTCTCATGAAAGAATTGGCTTATCATAGCTCTTAATACCACATGAGCGATGATCGATGTCAGAAACAAGGTGAATGACTAGGCTTTCCCCATCATATAAGGGTCCGACACCTGGAATAAGAATACTACCTGAGTCAAACATAAACATGAAGAGACAATGAGGTAGAATTAGCCAATACAATCAATGTTTGGGATATATGGGATTGGTGACAATGAAAATGGATAGCTTCTAACCAGATTCAAAACACAACATCCATATAGTGTGACCTAAAATGGGAATAAAAAATTAATGTCAGCCACTAACCATATTCACAATGTGGAACTTGTATCCATTTGTTTTCGAAAACCTTGAGTAAGTTGACACAGAATGGTAGGAGAGCCCTTGGGCCGAGAATTCATGCCATTCGGGGGGTGCCTTCAGATGTGATAGATAAAGGAGTCCCAAGTACAGGGATTGTGTGAATCATAAATGTTCCCATGCAATTTCAAAGTCAAGCTAGACAATAGAAGAGGTGGAGATCTTCAAGGGGGATGGATACATTGTACGATCATGATGATCTCAACGTGAATGTGTGGGGACAACTTTGTGTAAGAAGATTGTATTTGTAATCAACATTTGTCAATATCGGTCAAAATGAAGAAAAATTCCAAAGTTAATAGAGATCAACTGATGTGAGGATGCTAGGAGAATTGTTATGAAATCATAGAACTGAATTTCGTACTTGGGAAATTATCTATAAAGTAAATTCAGAATATTATTAAACTGATCCAAAGTTCAATGAACATGTGTCAAAGGTGAAAATTTGTTTACAACAATGGAGAATAGTGGGGTATCATCCATATGAGGATAATTGAAGAAGAATGAGGATTTGCAGAAGACCATAAAATTATTCATGGTTGTATGAAAACCATGATATAGCTTACTTGAAAAATATAATCATATGATTTTCATGAATTTTAGTATGATGGTTGAAGAAGAAGAAATAATGTGAATGGTCGTGGCATTCTTAGGCAGCCATAAGTTTCACATTGTTTAAAAACCAGACGATGAATTGATGATTTGTATTTCAAAAATATCACAAGTTAGGAGAAATTTTGAAGCAAGACTTATGAAGGAATGGGGGATACATTATGATGCCACTCATATACAGTTATGATTGGAAGGAATGATGTTGTTTGATGATAGGGAAGTTTCATTACATCCCATTGTAAATCTGACGATGCTAAAGTTGTTCAATCAAAGGATACATATCACGATATTGGATTTTGTGATGAAAGATGAATTATGGTTATGGGATTCAGTGAAGGGAGAAATGATAAAGTTATGGACAATCTTGAGGCTGCACAAAAGAATAGTTTATGTTGGTTGTGTTTCCCAGTGTTTTCCAAATTTATAGCCTGAAAATTAGAAGTCGAAAAAGGAATTTTTGACCAAGGATGTTGTGCGCAAGTGGACCTCAATGATACGAACATCAAAATATGAAATGTAGAGGCCTGGGAGAATGATTTGGGTTTTTCACGCATGATTGGTTTTTGCGTAAAATATTGATGGGAGTTTGTAATCTTGTGTGCAAGGCACGTTTTGAGGTCCACAGTTCGAAAAATGGAAAAGGAAGGGAGAATGTGAATGATTCAAGAAATGTGCGAAATAAGAGGTTGGCGTGAAAGAAACATACACACAAAAGGTGACATAAAATGGGCTTTTGAAAGTGAGGCTTTATTTCATAGCCAAACTTCAAAAAATGGAAAAGGAAGGGAAGAGAAGATTCGACGAAGTGCGTGAAAGATGAGGTTGGCATGAAAGGGACTTACACGCCAAATGCGTCAACAAATGGGGTTTTCATGTGAGGCATAATTGGAGTTCCAAACATCAAAAAATAGAAAGTAAAGGAAGCACGTGAAATATTATAGATGTGTGCGTAAGAAGATGTCGGTGCGAAATATACATACATTTCAAAAGCAGCGTAAAATGGGGTTTTTATCACCAGTCATGATTCTAGGTACATACATAGAAAATTTGAAAAGGCATGAAGTGCATGAAATATTCGAAGAAGTCCTTGAAAGAGGAGGTTGGCATGAAAAAGACTTACACATGAAAAGAGATATCAAATGGGGTTTTGTGCGATGCATCAGGATCTTGCCCAGTACATCGGGTTTTTTTGTGCAGGGGTTGATGTGGTCTATAAATATGAGGTCACCCACTCACAGTTGTAATTCTCAACAAATAGAAGAAATCGGAGCTCTGAATCAGATAAGAAATATATGCATAGGGATTTTTGCAAAACAATTAACTGTTGCGCACATGAAAGAATTGTTTCTCGCTAGATGAGTGTTGTGCGCAAGAATGGATACATGCGCGCAAGAAGTGAGTTGGGAAAATGAATGAAGATTTGTGCACGAGGTCTTCCACAACAAAATTTGAATATTGCATGTAAGTCATTAATGTTTCACGCTAGTTTCTCAAAATGGGGTGCATGAAATATTGGGGTCTCGCAGGCCTCCAATAGGTTTATATAACTCTCCAAGTGACATTATGAAGAATAAAGTACCGTGAACCATTCGGTATCACGAAGAGATGTAGAACATCAATCATAATACTGGTTTTTAACACTCTCATTGTTCTTTGCAATGTGAAGAAGAACTATAAGTGTAGTGGAATTCATATCTGCATGAAGGAAGAAAGTAGTATACTGATACACTCATGTGTTGATATAGAGAATTAATAAAACAGATTAAGACACTGCAATTATACTATGTCAAAGAGAAATAAGAGAAGAAGAAGAAGAACAGAGTATGCCCAACTAAAGGTTTAAAATTTGTTAGGGCAGTTAAATTCAAATGATTCTATTTGATAGGATCTTCAGTGTTTCAATAATCACATTGGTGTATGTGATTCTAGATAAATAAAGAAGAAGAACTAGTGTAGTTGGTTTTTCCACTAGAGATGAAGAGAAATAAAGAAAAGAATTTCTTGCCTACTTATTTTCAAGTAATCAACTGAATAAAACTGAAATAGATCAAGATAAGATCCTACCATATCAAGAAGTAGGAAGACTATCTTCATAGGGAGTATAATGAACTAGTTAGAGGATGAAAGTTAGACTAGGCCATCAGTAGCCCAGGGAAGAGAATTGAATCCCACCCCTCTAATGTTTAGGGACTCAAACTGGCTATAGGATTGTTTTCTTAGCCACTCCATTGTAAAAGAATATCAAATTATAGTGGAGAATCCATGCACTAGTCATACCCAAGCATGGAAAGGACGTAACTACTCTTATTGAGTGGATATGCTTGTAAAAATTCTTGTGAATATTTTTTACTGCTTTCTATTATGGCATGTGACATGTTAAAGAGGATAAGATAATCGAGATCCTAACAGGTCAAGAGGTACATGGATAAAGATTAAGAATTTGTTTAAAAATTCCTGAACACCGATTCAACCACCATCTCAGTGTTAGGTATATCTCAAACTAGTCCTGTCATAATGAGGGTAATATCCTCCTCCACCCCATGTGTTTCGAACCAATGGGTGCTCCCAACATACGAGGCTCCTCCTACAGACGAAATTTCCGGGCATTCCTACGTATCCCATAAGGATGAGAATCAAGCCATATGTAGTACTGAAGGACATGTAGTTTAGAGTTGTGCGGTGAGGACATGGGAGGAGAGAAGAATGAGGGAGGGAACATGGTGAAATCAATGTAATCCTAAAATGAGTGGGGCGAAATAAGCCTACATGAAACCATGAGGGAACCTCCAAGATAATTATTCCCATGGGTGATAGTGAAAGAGGAAATTGGGGGCTGGACTCAAGATAAAGTGTCTGAGAATTTCTACGTATTCCATGAGGATGGGAATCATGCCATACATAGTTCTTGAGGTTTAAGATCTTGTGGGACGACACAATGTTTATCTTCTTGGAGGATGACATATAGTTTAACATCATTCCATACTACATATAGTTTAATGTCATGCGGGACAGTATACAATTTAACATCATGCATGATGAAATACAGTTTAATGTCATGTGGAACAATATAAATTTTAACGTTATGCGGGATGAAATACAGTTTAACGTCATGTAATATAGTATACCGTTTAACTTTATTCAGGACGAAATACAATTTAATGTCATGCAGGATAGTATACAATATAACATAATGTGGGATAAAATACCATTTAATGTCATGTGGGACATTATACAGTTTAATGTCATGTGTTACGACATACTGTTTAATGTCATGTGGGACAGTATACAGTTTAATGTCGTGTCGGACGACATACAATATAATGTCATGTGGGTCATTTTCCATTTTAATTCCATGTAGGAATGGACAGTTTAAGGTCATGTAGGACCCTTCTTATTCAGGAAATGCATTGCTTGAGGAGCTTGGCATTGGTGGGAGGAGTTATATGCTCACCATCCATGGTAAATAGGGAGTATGCACCAATGGAGTAAACCTTGTGAATAATTTAAGGTCCTTCCCATTTGGGATCCAATGTGGGTGGTTTCCTACCAGGTATCATTGGTTTCATCATGTCCAACACCAAGTAGCCTTTCAAGAAATATATGAGATGAGATTTCTTTTTGAAGGCTCTAGATATCTTGTCCTGATTCCTTTCCAGATTTTGTTGGGCACGAATCCTGTTCTCATCAAGCACTTCCAACTCATCCAGACAGATTTCAGCTACTTTATCTAGAACATACTCATCAAAGATAGTTGTGCGCAATGAGGGAAATTAGATCTCGATGGGCAGGACAACCTCAATTCTATACACCATGGAAGATGGGGTCATTTGGGTGAAATTAAGAATCTTTGTCTGATAAGCCTAGAAGGAGTTTGGGAGCTTGTCTGGCTATCTCTTCTTGTTCTGGCCTACCATTTTCAGTAAAATGCGGGAGATTATTTTTTTAACACCATTATCTTGGCATTTTCATTCACATGATAACAAGAGGTATGGTTAGAACATATATTGTACTTAGCATACAATTTCATTATCTCAGCTTCCTGAAAGTTTGTTCCATTATCGATGATGATGACGTGAGGGAATCTGAATCGGTAGATTATGTTGGTCCTCACAGAGTAAACAATGTAATGAGATTTGACCTCCTTGAGTAGAACCACCTCTTCCCACATTGAAAATAACACCATTGCTGTCTGGATGAACCTTCACTATCAAGCTATCATTTGTGGATATGGTCCAATGAAATTGAGTCCCCATACCTCAAATAGCAAAGAGTACTTGGTATTGTGGAGAGGCTCTAGCAGCTGATGCATAATGTTTGCATCAATTTGGAATGCATGGAACCTTTTGGTGAACTTGATGTAGTCAGGGATCATGGAGGGCCAAAAATACCCCAGTCTCTAGATCTGGTGAGATAGTTTCAGCCCGGTCTGATGAGACCCACAGAAACCGGCATGATCTTTCTGCCTGACTTAGGAAATCTCAACGCCTTGAATTCAACGGAGGATGGCCCTATCAATCATGCACTTGTAGATGATTTGATCATCACCAAGACCATCCTGGAGGGTAAACTGTAACATGAAGAATCAAATTCACTTGTGATAGTCCCGATATACCGGAGATTATCATTTTGGAGTCCCTCGACAAAGGACATTCTCCAGTCAGGAGTCACTTCAATTACTACATCTGGGGGACCTGGGTATCTTGACATGGAGTTGTTGGCCATCCTGTGTATTACCTATGGGCTATCATCATCATCGGGAGTGATGGGAGAAATGAATCTCAGGTGTACCACATGGACAATCAGATCTTCCTGTTTGGTCTCTATAAATGATTCATCTAGGTTGGCTGGGGCGTCACCATGACCGCTCTGAGATCGAGAAACATGAGTAACTTTTGGATGAGATGGGAACTCAACCATTAGATTGAGAGTGTGTTCCAACAATGGTACGATATCTATATTTCTAACAACATAGTCCCCATTGATCTACTTGAGGACAAGTTTGGAGTCCCCTTTCACATGAATATGGGGAACGTAAATCTCGAGGGTTAGCTCGAGGCCAGTAATGAGAGCATGATACTCTACCTCATTTTTGGGTTACCCTTCTTACAACATGAATGATTATGAAAGAAAGGATTTTCCTAGGGTAAAAAATCCAATACCAAGGACTACTCTATTAAGCCTAGGGTTATTGATCCTTCTATCAGTGGGGATCTGGGAAGCACCGTCAAAGTGAATTTTCTAGCATGGCATGGCTTGGTCTCTGAGATAATAACATCATTGGGGAAATCTATTTCATGATACTGGTCTGCAGGAACTAGATGGGAAGCAAGGATGTCTTCCAGTTCTTTCCCCTAAATAACCTTATGAGGTAAAAAAACATGATGTTGAACTATTATATGATCACATCCCACTGAGCTCGACATCCTGTTAACATTGGGAAATTTAGGATGTACTTCAACGGATCCACTCGAAACATTAGTTATACCTCATAGTGCTGTAAGTAATGTCACAATTTCTATATTCCAAATACCATCACAAGGTAGCTCTTCTCGATAGCGGAGTATCTGGTCTCCGTATCAAAGAGCATGTAGCTAAGATAATAGTCACTTTTCTCCGACCCTGCATTGTTATTATGGGCATGAAGGGCATCGAGAGACCATTCCAAGTAGGTCACGTAATGTACCAGTGACATTCTAGAGATGGGTAGCATTAGAATCGGAGGCTGGAGTAGGTACTTCATGATTTACTTGAATATTGTTTGACATTCTATATCCCACTCGTAGATAGTGTCTTTCTTCATTAGCAAAGAAAAGGTCTTACACCTGCCACCCAGATTCATGATGAATCAGCATATGTAGGCCAAGTAGCCTTTGAATCCTTGAAGCTCCTAGAGGCTGTTTGGTGGATACATCTATCTTATGGACATGATCTTACTGAGGTCAATCTCGATACCCTTGTATCTGACAACGAAGCCGAGAAAATTTCCATAGGTGACCCTGAAAGAAAACATTAATAGATTCATCTTTAGGTGGAAGGAACCTAGAAAGTCGAAAACTATATCAATGTATTTGATATGGTTCTGACACTGGCGAGAGTGGACCACCTGATTATCCATGTAACATTACACTAACATTCTGAGGATCTTCATAAATATGTTATTCATAGCCTGCTGATTGGTGAAAACTACATTTTTAAATAGAAGGGCCTGAATTTGTAATAGAAAGTACCTTATGGTGCCCTGAACGCAGTAGAATCCTCATCCACAGGGTCCATTTGGATCTGGTTATACCTAGAGTACCCATCTTTGAAGGGGAGGGCCTAGATCCCAGCTGCAACATTCATCAAAAATTTCATCACAAGAAGGGGAAAATCATCCTTCAGACACAGACGCTTGAGATCAAGAATGTTGATGAAAACTCTTAAATGTTTGTTCTTCATCCCAAATGAAACAATATTGGCTATAAATTTGAGGTACTAGAAATCATTAAATAAATTGGAACTAATGATCTTATCAACTTATCCCTCTACTATGTCATCGTCAAAAGGGTGCATCTTTCAGGGTGGTTTCTTGAACCCGCAATGATTTGTCGGGAGACCGAGGCGGTGGACGAATACCTCAGGGTTTAGCCCTATAATCTAATCCTAAATCTAGTAGAATATATCATGGTGTTTTTTAATTAAGTATATGTACTAATTTTTCTCCTCAAAGGGCATGGTGGCACTGATCAATGTGACTTTTGGGTCTACCTCGCTACCGAGGATCACCTGTACCAATTCATCAATCGTGGTCGAGACACCCTCTTCAAAGGAAAGGGGATCATCCTCTAAATCCACTTCTTCACTTATGGAGTAGGGATCCTCGGTGGAATGAGTTACCTTAGAGTCGAAAAATCTCGACGGGAGGCTGATACTAGCCTAAGAAATAGTGGAAACTACATCGGGGAAGTCATGTGCTTCCAGAACCATAACGATGAGGACTATTAATCTGATACCATCTGGTCTTCGGCCCAAGGGGCCATGCTTCATGATATATAATCAATAATGGTGCTTTGTCTTGAGACATTTAAATCCAGTTCAGTTAAACAAGAAGGTATGATGTATTTCCATTGCCATGTGGCGGACATCCTAATACCTTATGGGAGTAGGAGGCTTCGGGATCACCTAAGGCAGATTTGTGTAGAAGTATGATGTGATCATCCAAAATTTGGTATTCTCGGGAATGTTTTCCCCCTAATTCCAAAAACAATGAATCATTTTCCCAAATCATAGGTTTTAGCCTCCAATCGGTGGATAGGAATGATGTAGGCATCATCTAGATCTGTCCACCGGTCAGTCGCAACCGTGGCATGCTCAACATTATTGGCCTGAATCCACTTTTCTACTATCTTATAATAGTCGGCATCCAAGTAGAGTGATTCACAAGAAGTAAAGGAAGACGCATCACCATGAATCACACACAATCGACCATTAATGGAGTACTTTAGGCACTGGTGATACGATGAAGGAACAACCTCATGTAGGTGGAGCCTTGTCCTACCTATCAATGCATTGTAGGCGGTGTCCTAGGAGACAACCATAATCTTAGTTCTAGATATTATGACATTGAACTGGGTCTTCAAGAGGATATTTACAAATGTTGTCTCATTACTTCTATCATAACCTTGGATTCTTATGTCAGAGGAACTCAAATCATCCTCGGACAACCCTAGTTTTCGCACTTCCCGAGTCAGGATTACGTTGATACCAGAGCTGATGTTGACAAGAATGTGGTGAGACACCATGCCATTAAACTGGATAGGGATGTATAGTGGGATAATGTGACTCTATTTGAGGGAGTATTAATCTTACCCAAATAATGATATGATGGATTGGCATTCAACATGATCGATCGCCTCAGTATGAAAGGCTTCTACAGCTGCTACCACCATATCAAATAGGAGGGGGCTTCCTAAATACTTGTGGAGGGATTCACGCATATCATCCATTAAGAGAATGACCTCAAGGATGGAGAGCCTCGTTGGAATGCTGGAAATATGTTTGAGGAAATCATACTTCCGTTCGAGGCATGAACTTCTGCTTACAAGAGTTCACTCTGTGATCGAAGGTACGGAGGGCCCTGCCTATTGGACCGATGGCTGACTGGTTCAAGGAATATCCTACTGCTCTCTAGTTGAAGTCTACATATTGTCCAATGGACGAGGACCAGATGACTGGGAAAAGATTTTAGTGGACTATGGCAGATTAAGTCGTGGTCGAGGTGGCTCTGCCTGATCCAACAACACGAACGAAAATGAAGGTGGATCTTATAAAACCAGATGATAAGGATGTGCATGCTGAGGTTTACATAAGGCATGCTACCTAGTTTTGGTAGCATGAACATCCTAGCTAGAAGTACTGACAGATGTACTTTGATGACCCACATATCCACAGCTCTATGGATGATAACGACGACTGCGGACATTGGGAGGATCCACCTGGCGCTCCTCATCGTCAGGAATCATGTAGAGGTTTAGCTGCTCTACAGTATTAACTGAGGCATACCCATGAACGTCACTTCAAGAGTCATCCACTATTGGATGGATTCTAGGAGGAATCACCGTATTCAAGGGAATTAAATCAACAAGTGTACGAGCCGATGATGGAATCAATGAGAGACATTGTTTTACCATACATCATCGATGCTTGCTCTTATGGGAAAAATATGGTTGTGCCGTAGACACAGATGTACTATAGGTTGATGGAGTAGAATATTTAGAAAGTTTGGATTGATTTAGGCATACAAGGATAATACCATGGGCAAGTGCGACTGTCTCACAGTCCATCCAATCGGTATACTTCCAGGTGTCGCAGTGAGAAACCTGATGCCACCCACCTTTACTATCGCTGTGGTTGTCTGGCTTCACGAAGACATATGCCACATGTTCCAGAGATGGGCCTACTCAGTCTATATTGTTTTCCACCTTGTATTGAAGCCCCTAATTAAACACATATAACTGTTTGAGGGTGTTCTCCAAGATCTGGTTATAGGGGTAGTAATTAGGGAGATCATTGAGGTTTTCCTCTTCTACCCTTCTGTATTCAAGAAAACGTACAAACCAGTGTTCCAAGGCACTTCGGAAATATATGGGGACATGATCCTTGTTGAATGAGTAGGTTCAGATCCTCATATCTGAGAAGGGGGCATGTGAGCCTAACCCTAACGAGGGGTTGGAGGACCCTATC
Organism: Viscum album; assembly: GCA_963277665.1. NCBI lineage: Eukaryota > Viridiplantae > Streptophyta > Magnoliopsida > Santalales > Viscaceae > Viscum > Viscum album. Next base: position 374,388,132 of record OY728166.1, on the reverse strand, counting down.
ATGGAGGCAGAGTTTGGTTGTCTTACGTGGGTGGTGGTGGCGCATTTTGCGGGGGGGCACGTGCTAATTCTGAGGTGGGTGTTGCTGGGCTTGAAGCTACGCCTGAGGTGAAGGGCCCCTGCAAGGCTGTGGAGGCAGCTCAACTGGTAGAAACTCTAGCTACATCGAGGCCTCTATTTGGGCCACTGTGGTGGGATTAGCCCTGACGAACCTTCTCACAAGGATTGCAGGTGGACATAGGCATGACTTATTAGCATGTTATAAGGATTCCTCTAGGAAATTGGCATTATCGTAGAAGTATTGGAATCCCCCAGGGTAATTCTGAGTAATAAGGGAGGGAACTAGCTATGTCTTGAAATTTCCTTTGCATATCATCAGTAGTTTCTCCTGAGTAAGTGGCATGTTAAGGGAAAATATAAACCATTTCCACCACGAGACAATGTCTGCAACGTGGTCATTAGGCTACTTCTTTCAGTTGAAGAGGTCTTCGATACTCGACTTCTGTGTGGTGGAACTGAACTGGTAGAGAAATTTCCCACAGAGGTATTCCAAGCCAGATATTGATCTAATGGGGTACAAGATGTACCTGATGAACATCATACCCTTCAATGTATATATGAAGAATCAGAGTTTGGAGGCCTCTTAATTTTCTAGAGTTCTAAATATGGGACCACACCATGAGGTAAAGTAGGACATGTGCTGAAGTGGGTCCCCAGTCCCATTGAAGGGAGGGAAGGTAGGATTTCAGATACCTGGGGGTGTTGGCATATCATCCTCCCATGCTGGTTAAGGATTTCCATTATGCAGGATTTCCACCAGTCGAGTCACTATTAATTTTACGTGGGTGATAAGTTCCACCATTAGATCATCTAGGTGGGATTTCTTATCATAAAAGGGATCCCAAAACACTACTGTGTTAGCCAGTTCTTAACCAAGATAAGCATGCCTGAAGGCTCAAGGAGATGCAAGAGGGATGACCTGCGGAGCAGCTGGGATAACCTGATTATGGTCTCAGTGATTTTATTTCCACTCGGATGGATTTGGCGACACATACAACGACCTATTTCCGTAAGTTACAGCCTTAACCCTATCTAAGTTGGTAGGATAGTCATGGTCACCTAGAGGAAAATATCCGAGGGGATCTTGCGCCTACCCCTGCAGCCCCAGCCGAGGATCACCGTATTCTGGTTGTCACTCTGTAGCGCATTCAGGAAGGATTTCATCAACCTTTTTCCTATGTTTTGTTATTTACTGAAGCAACACATCTTTTTCGGGATCATATTCTACCTTCTACATTAATCCATATGGGTTGGAGGGTTGGACAGCTCCGAGGTGTTCCTTACCCTTGTTGGGATTTCAGTTGAGTACCAACACCTTAGAGGGCATGTGAAGACCCAATTTATTCCTCTATTGACAAGTAATACTTCCAAATGGATTCATGATGTGTGAAACTCCCTCAGGGGGTAGGTCCTGTCCATGAAGATCTAGCTTGTTCTCACCCCCGGCAGGTCAACCATGTCATCCTCAGCACTATTTGGAGGAATATCCTCTATGTCACCCCAAAAATTTGGCTAGCGCTAGATAGGCCTAGAATGGAAGGTCTCGTACTTCCCCCAAACATGAATTTGAATGTTGGGAGAATCCTCCTAAACTATCATGTAGAGAAATTTAACGATCTGGATGCATCATTGTTGGAGGGTTCAATGGAAACCGGGTGAATCAGGGCACTGGGCCTTGGGGAGTGAAACCAAATCAACAAAACAAAATTGTTGGCCAATGTATCCGAGATGCACTTAGATAATGGGGTAATCTACTCAATAATAATGAAGATAAAAGTTTGTTTCCTGAGGGATTGGCGGAAACACTCGACCTCTTACTGGGTTAGTGATTCTGGCGCACTAAAAATCGGTGCTGCAAATGGCCAAACCATCTCAAGGAAATGGTGTGCTGCATGAAAGGCCACAAGCTCCTTAGCTCAGACTCGGGGTCTGGCCCACGGTTTTCCCACTCATCAACTAGGGAGGGTGAGTAACCGGTAGAGGTAGTGAGGTATACTGTTGGGATTGTTGGCTAGCTGGTAGAGAATACGTAAAGCGAGCTGACAAACCTCCACTTCTTGAACTATCCTCTAATGAGCATATTGACTTAGCCACCACATCATGATAAGACGGATTGATGACCACAGTTTTTGGAGAATGGGATATGGCTGCTGGCGATCGACCAAGATGTTGACCATCCACTATTTCTCCCCAAAATAGCTCTTTGTGGTCTCGGGTTGAGGTAGAGAGTTCTTCTGTTGATGGTGGTGGATATTTCACGGCCGGACCATGGGGAAATGACAGATCTTCATCCTCTTGGAAGTACTTGAGGACGGAGGTGGGAATCAGATGGACCTCACATTATGGAAGTATGAGGCTGGTGCACCTTGTTCGTTCCCTGACCCTTGAAATAGTGGATCTGGGAGAGGGTTCCATCGCTGAGTCGTATTCCGCCCTAGAATCTGAGAGACAAACTATTTTAATCTCAGTCTAAATCTTCACGGTAATCTTTTTATAGTGGAAATGACCTGCCCTCCTTCATTGGGATGGTTCATCGGACATGGTCTATTTGTAGAATGAGGAGGACCTTCGGTCTTATTGGTTCTAGGGTAGGGAGGATTTCCTCTTGAGTGATCTATGTTGCAAGAAGAACTTGGATAGATATCAAAGGGAACACAGTGAGGACTTCTGTTCCCACTGACTGATGGGTTGAGGGAATATCAATGGAAAGTGCTGGAGAGGGTAAGACCTCCACTGGAGCTAACAAGAACATAGGTAGGACCTCAATGGGTGTTTCTCCTAATAGTTTCAGCACAAGGAGTGTCATCATATAGGTCAATCCAAACATGGGTAGGACCTCCGTGCTAGGTTCTAGTTAGGCGAAGAAGACCTTCACTCCTATAATCTTTGAGGATAGGGGGACCTTCGACATATTCAATATAGAAATGGAGAGGTCCCCCACACTCTATATTGACAAGATGTGTAACATCCCCACACTGGCGGCCTACGACAAGATGAACAACTCCATACCTGATATAATTAGCGCTGGAGAGGCTTCCCTACTGAATGTCACTGTCGTGGGGAGGACCCTCGCTTGGATTGAAGGTATCATGGCGTGGAACTCTATGCCGATCCTGAAAGCGGGTTAGACCTGCATTTTATATGGTGGTGGTATGGGCAGGACCTTCATACTACGTGTCATTGCTGCGAGTTGGTCTGTGGCGGCCACTACCTATGCCAGCGACCAAGAGAGCCGACCCAACCTGCTCGTGGGGCGGTTGTGGTCTCTACACAGGCTGATTATATGAATTCCCAAAATTATCATATACAATGAATGATGATACATGTCGAATGTTTCCTGGGCCAGAATAGTTTTTGATGTTGGCTACCCTTTTCTAGCATCCTCCTCGGCCTATGCCTGACGCTGGTGTCAGGTTAACAAGACCGAGGTCGGTGGTGAAATCACATGGCTTACCTTCTACATGACTCATGGGACCGGGTGGTATTGTTGGAATGACCTAGTGGGATCCCTTTTTAGGATCCCCTGAAACAGGATCTTGGTCGGGCTAGCCCAGGCATCCCCAACCTCATCAGTGTAGGGGACGGAGTCCTAGAAGCGTTCTGGGGAGAGGCTCCAAAAAAAGTTTTATGATGGAGTGGGGAGTAGTGGCTCCCTAAGAGGCCCCTGGGGGTGGTAGGGGTGATGAGGCACAGATGAATCTAAATCATAGCAGGCCATATCCCGAGTCCGGATAATCCCCTCCTCCTTGTATTGGTGGATGATGTCATTTACCATCCTTCGTTGAATGAATTCCAAAAGAGATATGGGGAATGGGCGCCCAACATCTATGGGTGTGGAAGAAATCGTAGAAGCAGTAGAGCCATGTGGAATTTTTATGTTGGCTCTACCCCTTCCCCTGCGGCGGTGGGTGCGTGGTGATCAGTTTCCTATTGTGGTAGCTTGGGTCCTGAAAAGTATGAAATTAAACCATTTATTCTAGAACAGGGAAATCAACGTCCAGTACCTCAGTGCCATTTCAGCTTCCATGATTAGTAAGAAAGATACTCACTGAAAACCTCATAGACTGGGATGTCCAATGTTCAAATGACCCGACTTCTTGTGAGTTTTACGCCAGGCCCACTATTTGCTTGGCCGAACCTGGCACCGGATAAATAGAGCTTATGACACACTAGTACAATGATTTATCAAACATTACCAATCACCACATCGAGTAAAATAACATCAGGTTTGGTTCACCATTTTTGTTTCTAACACATTCTCTTGGGCATGCACATCCATCTGTCAAGTACACATGACTATTGCCTCACATTCCTATTTTACAAAGGCAGGTGGCATCCTTCGCTTATTCTAGGACGTTTTCTCCTTGATCAAAATGAGATGATGGGAGGTCACTTATTTCTTCCACGGATTCCTCCTTGGAAATCATCACCTAGTCCAGGTCTCCCTTATATATTATGATTTTTTTTGAAACTCTTCCCAGTTCCATATATTCATGGTCGTCGATTAATTACACTATTTCTGTAAGGATATTCCAAGGGTTCCGGCTAGGTTAGCAACCTTCGGTAGGGGGAGTTGTCGGGTTGGACATCACGGGCGTGTCTGAATGCTGGAAAAATAGCACATCTGGGTTTCTTCCCCTTATTATAGGGATTATCAAGGTCAAATAAGCCCAAGGAATCCAACTTCAAATGTAGGGAATTATATTTTGTGGGCATGTCTTTGAGATTTTTTTAAGCATCCCATGTTTAACATAGGGTATGTAGTGATTTTATCATCTGGAGGAGAAGGCTCAAACTGATTGGAACACTTCCTGGAGTGGATCAAATGGGTTCATATCCTAGAGGGAACATTGTTAATGGGACTAATGCATAGTTAGTTACCCGAGATTTTTTAAGAGTAGTGAAGAGGTGAATTGAAATGATCCCACAAGGATGTGTTGGTTAGGGTAAGAATCAAGATGGATATGCATTGCTGAGATTGGATGGGGGAATGAGATGGATTTATCATGAAGGTGATGGTAGGGTTGGGAATGAGCATCGAAGAGACTTTCTACATATCATCGTGGTAGGGAATCAAAGTCTGCGTAGTTTGATGGTGCGATGGGAAACCTAAGGAGGTGACCCCTGTGGATGGAAATCGGAGGAAGTGGAACCACCAAGATGGGGAATGTCCTTCATGAAACACATAGGCTAGAGGGGAAGGCCATGATGAGGCATGGGGGTGTGCTTGAACATCATAGAGGTGTCCTACGTTCCTTGACATGGCTTGGATAAAAGTCCACATAGTTTAGGATTGATGGTAAATAAACGGGGTGTGCACAGAGGATAGTGACCCGATGATATACGGAGGATTACTCATGTTTAGTAGCCCGAAGTTGTTCTAATTACATTGGGACAGATCAAGGATGAGGGTCCCAACAAAGGACAAAAACTGCTTATCGTCGATTGTAGAGTACAACAGCTTACTGCTGGATGGTTTGATAACGACATACCACTAGATGTGATTGAAAAAGGCTTACTGCTGTATAGGATTGACACTAGCATACCACTGAATGGGATTGACAACATATTACCACTGAATGTAATTGACTATGGTTTACTGTTGAATGGGGAACAGTTTAGCATCATGTGGGAAATAAGGAGAATACAATTTAACATTATGCAGGATGGGGCTGGACTGACATTAAGTGTTTGGGACTAGTAGGTGTTGGTCTTGAACCTCGAGGAGGCTTCCTACAAACCTTCCCATGGAAAGGATCAAAGTCCACGTAAATCGGGAGGGGTGTGGTGAACTGACATGAAGGGAGTCGAGACCAATGGTTGTTGGGCTTGAACCTAAGGGAGGCGTCCTACCTACCTTGTCTTAATAAGGAAAATAGTCCATGTAGTATAGGATGTTGTTGTCGTGAACCAACAGGATGTGGTCAAGAACAACGATAGTTGGGTATGAATTTTAGGGAGGCTTCCTACATACCTTTACTTGGCAAGGATCAAAGTCCACATATTTTAGGACTGAGTTTGGGCTTACGCTTTAAGGCTACCCAAAGAAGATTCCATGGTCAGTGCTTGCTCTTTGCCCACGTGAGTCATGCTTTATGTGAGATAAAAGACACAACACAGACCTAATGATCACATCGTGAAAGGTGAGACAGTGGAAGTGGAATGGGGCTTACATGTGAATAGTGGCCCAAAAAGGAAATAGGGGCTTATGTGTGGTTCACATCCCAATGTGTAAATAGGGTCTTTTGAATTGTTAGTGGCCTAAATAGGTGGAGAATGTGACTTAATATAGGATAGAGGCTTGATGGAAACAAATCCCAATGAGAGAAGGATTTGGAATGGATGAGAGGAGGGCTCAAGTTCCTATCCCCCCACTCTAGGCTTTTTCCAGAATGAATATAGGAAGAATAAGGATGTTTCCTCCCACAAGAAAGGATAAGGGATTACACCATGGTGGTTTCCCTTTCCCCATGGACATACGTCGCTCTATCAAAGAGGATTACATTCCATGTGAGTAATATCTCACTCCCATAGAGACCATTGGGCGTAAGGGAAATATCTGAGATGGGGCAACCCACATATAATGCATGGGGAAAGGTCATAGTTTAACGTAAAGTGCTCCAGATGATGGTGCTTTGTAGGTTAACGTCCTGCAGATCCGTCGATGCGAGTTCACTCTGCATCCCTAGGACTTACATAACTGATACCCACATGCCCTTGCGGGAGTGAAGGAAACATAAATGTTGTGGTGTTGGGGTTTCATGGAGTGGTCCAATGAGGGGCACATGTTAGTGTGGCTATGAAATGAAGCAATAGATGTTAGCGTGCCTATGTGAAGAAGCAGAAGGTTGTGTAACAAAACTGGAAGCACCTCCCAAAGGAATATTAAATCATCATGTGCAAACTCGGAGGGTCGCACGAGAAAAGGAGTTGCAGAACAAAGGGGTTAATAGGTAGAAGCCTCATGAAGCTCTGATTCTCTATGTAGTGTAGGGGCTTCACGAAGTGGTATTATTTGTGATGTTAAGTGTCCTAGCCTTGTCATAGGTCATAGCTACATATGGAAAGTGCATCACAAAGTGGAAAGGAATTTGCAGAGCAGTGCTTCATGAAGCAAGGGTTCCCTATGAAGCATAGAATTGCAAAGCAATGTGATTTTCTAAGCATAATGACCCTACCTTAACATGTGGGTCACATTTTCATGGAAGGTATTTCACAAAGAATAAGTGCTCCACAAAGACCCGAGTCCCCTTGGGAATCCCCTTACTTCGTATAGGCCTGTGGCTACACGAAGGGGATCCCTCATTGAATAGGGGTTGAATTTAGGAAAAGGGAGATGGACTTAGAGATGACAATGTACGTTGAAGATATCATCATTCATAGAGAAGAAATTGCTTCATGATTTGAGTTCTAATAAGGGGAAATGTCGAAGGATCCATCCTTTGTGCTCCAGGGGAGCCTGATATTTATAGGAAAGAGGTGATGTGAAGCCTAACCTGTTGGGTGTGAAGACAGGTGGCATTTTGTTATAACCGCGGATCCCCCCACATCCTTTCTTTGCGGCGGCATGGCATACGTCAAACTGGTTCACAGAGCCTCCCACCTCCTTGCTCCGTGACAGATTCACAAACTTCAAAATAGTTTGTGGATCCTCCCGCTTCATTGCTCTATGGCAGCTTCATATACATAAAACTAGTTTGTGGATCCTCCCTCCTCCTTTCTCCATGGTTTTCTCGTAGAGGGGGGAGCTTCGCACCGATCGTGGTTCTATGGGGATCCACGAACATGCTTCGTGAGCCTATGCCAAAGGTTTCCCTTTTGTTCTTCCTCTTCCCAAATTTTGGCTCCAATAGTTATCTAACAATAATATTAGGGAATAATTTTCTCAACATAAAAATAACCAACATGGAATATATGTGTATACTGGTTCCATTAAAACCATGACAAAAAGTAAAAACCAAGGTACATTTTCAAGAACCAAACCAAGGATAAACCAAGGTATTATTATATACTATATGTGATATGTAGAAAATATCCCTCCATCATTCCACCAGATATTGCTTCATTGCTGACATGAATACATTCCATCATACTATGATGCCTTAAATTTCGTACATTAGGTTGAACAAGGTTTACACACCCCCAAGGGACTGTGACGGTTGTGAGATAAGTAGGCTTATTATGATCCCAACAATGTGATCTAAACAATTTTCTATCAAAATATCTTAATATTATTAATATATTAAAAACATGGCATAAATTTTTTTAATAAATTATATAAAAATAATGGAAGAAATCAAATTTTCAGTATTCTAAAATAGATTTCATATAACGAGGGTCATTTTTTTTTCAAATAATCCTTTTATCAACGAATGGATCATTTATCCGTTTAATAACCTTTAAAATAAAATTAAACACATACTCGAGGTCACCCATAGGATAACATAGGTGAGTGGTATTGAGGTCTATCATAAATCAAAAAACAATCATGATGAAGTTCAGAAAACCATTTCACTAGAACAATATGACCTATATAATGTTGAAAAACAAACATGGATGAAATCCCTATGGTGTCATAGAATCATGTATATAGAACAAAAATAAATTTGAAATAGAATAACTCTATATGTATAGACACTATATGGTTTCATTGATTCAAGGACCCATATCAATAGGCCAAAGGGAATAAGGGAACACCCTAGGCATGAACCCCTAGATATAAATAGGTATAAGAAACAATACAAATCCCCATTCTAGACACAGAAGGATCCCATATACTTAATATTTCAATCATTTAAAAGAATTCATGGAGTGTCAAAAAAATTAAAAAAAACCATTATTCATAAAACTATTCTGTGAAATGTAATTTAAGAAAAAAATAACATTATTTTAAAACCGATTACTTTTACCAAAAAAGTGGGAATAATATTTTATCAAAAAATATTTATGGATGCATATAAAGATTATCAACGATCGTTCGGATAATTTTTTTGAAAATATATAGAAAACTAGAGAATGTGTGCTTCTCTCAATAGAGCCTAAAGATATAATCACCTACCACATGTATGGATTCGCATTGAAATAACAACATCTCAACCAATTATGATGTGGGAACTAATAATAGAAATCATAGATCTCAAACCAATGATCTAAAATAACCAAAATAATAAATTGCATCATCAAGATCAATGGAGTAAAAGTGAAGAACATACTGCAATGATACCAAAAAATTATCAATGAATGTTGAACAATGTCTCCATCACTCTGGTATTCTAATAATGATGAATACAAATTGATCTAGGAGGATCCAAACACATAGTAAGAAAAACTAGGCTATATCAAGGGAACTATATCAACAGAATTATAATGAATGCTAAATCTCATCCAATACTCTTCAAAATAAAAAAAATAGAGATGAAGTGAAAAATAATGTCTTACTATTATATAATCTTGATTGAATACTATATTAAAAATAACATCATTAATGTTCTCTCAGTTTTCATAAATGACTATAATTGTTTCCTCTAAAATTGAGAGCTGATTCAAATATGTGGAATTTAAATAAAAACAATTTTATAATGTGGTGGAGGTTTCCCACACTTGTAGTTTCCTTTATAACTCTTCACCATTGACCCTAACATACCCACAAATAATTCCTTATCCCCATTACTCAAACCTATTTACTCTAACCATATCCTCCACCAAAATTGTGGTGAGACTTAATGGTCATGGAAAAAAGGTAAAACACCAACATTCCAATCCCTAGATCACTCCCTCCATTGGGGTCGTATCTCTACCTGTGGGGAATATGACTCTAATAAAAACAATATAGAATCCACCAAAGTCATGGTGATTCATTTTTTCATCCAAATACCAAAAAACTGATTTTAAATGCACGAAGAACTTCCCAATGTTTCCTATACCAAGAAAGAAATACCCCAACCTAAAAACTACATACCTAAAGATGCGAAGTTACAACCACCCAACCAAAGCACATTATGTCCCCAAAAAGTTACATAAAATGTGTGGTCCCTAGTAAGATGAGCCCAATAGTTCATCACCAATAACTGAAGCTCTGAAGTCTCCTTCAGAATCTAATATATGTCTTCATAACACTTTGTCCAATTGAAAACATATCCCATATAGAACATATATCAATGATTCAATTAACTCCCTAGGATTCTCCTCAACAGAAACATCTAGAAACAACATTATATCCTCATAATTCAGATCATGGGAAGTTTCTAGATGAAACTTCTTATGATTAGATATTTTAGAATTTAATATAGATACATATAGATTATGTTATTAACAATATCCAATAAGCTTCCTAACCAAGACTATTTATTATCTCAATCAATCCAAAATATCTCATATCCAACTTTCCCTATCTCCCAATGAGTCACTATCCAAACTGAAGAGAATAATTCAATAAGACTCTGTTAGGAAGAAACACCTCTAATTGAGGTAATTAAAGATCCATATAGGATTTTTTCAGACCCAATGTTGTATCTAAACATTTAATATATTTTTTCAATACATTCTGACATATCGTGACTGATAATTAGTCCCATAAGATAGTTATCACCCCATCAAACCATAAAAATGGTGACATGTATAGTAGAAAATAAGAATACCCATTAGGACACTTTCTAATAGAATATTAGTAATTTTTATTATAAGAAAACACAACCTATCAACGAATATTATACCATGATCCTACTAAATCCATGAAAGAGGTGAAGATCATATCTTTCAAAATCTGAATAGAACACTCCATATGGTCTCCTATCTATGGATGATAATCCATACTAAACATGACATGAAACCAATTCTCATATTTATGAATTTTCCAAAACTGATAAGTAATCATTGGTCCTACATTAGCGACAATTGTAAAGAGAACCACATGAAACCTCTAAATTGATTACATATATAGCTTACCAAAATAATTATCCTTTATGGTGTCCCTAATAAAAATTAAATGATAAAAAATTTTACACCAACCAATCACAACCAATAGATAACTATTTCCTAAAGGAATATGTTGTAAGAAATATAAGATATAGAAGGATGCCTCTTCCCATTTGAACAACTAAATTATAAGAGGTTTAAAATAAATAGAACGATTTAGGTGTTTTAACTTAATCTATTGATAGGATAAACCACGAGACCTATAGTTATCAATATTTCACTTCATACTCCTCAACCTGAAATTTCATCTCATTTCATTATAAATATTCATAGATCCTAGATAAGTATAATATGAATTATTATGTTAATAATGTATCATTATTTTATTAAAATATAGGGATGAAAATATGATATCCTGGAGTTTAAAATTCTATAAAAGTGTATAGAGAGTACTAGGGAAATATCCATATAATATTAAAATCCATGATTCCTCTAAACTCATCATCCTATTTATTTCCTAATATTATAAACTAAACGATGGATGTTGGAATCTAAACACTAGTCATAACCAATCCTGAATCATCCTCATGAATATCTAGGAGAAAATTATAGAAAACCCATAATATTGCACTCCTATTTCACTTATAGGACATCATGAGATGGAAAAATCTAACTAAGTGATAATTTAAAACATTTCACATACTAATAGTGTAGCAGACATCAATATCAAATTTCTAGAGGTAATCTTCCTATCAGATCTACCCGAGGATTAGGTATTGTTGAGAAAATTCATAACACATCATCATTGGATCATAATAAACTGTGAAACAATATTTAAAAATGAATTGTCTCCAACACAAGATTCTAAAAATAATAGTTTTAAGTCCATGTCATCAGTTGGATAATTATTTTCATTTGGATAATACTAAACTGAATATTATTCCAAAACATGATCATCCCATATAACTATTAATCACCTTCCAAAACTAGAATATTCAAAATAAATCACATATATTTACTAAGTTTTAAAATAATAATAATAGTATTTTATGTTAGAATTCATTTAAAATCATCAAAAGATAACTAACACTTATATTCCCATGGTAATTTTACCCTTTATTAGTAAGAATAGTAAATAGAGTTCCTAGCTCCATAAAATCTTTTATAAACAACCAATTATTCCAACATTTTCTTTGGTAGGTACATATCTCAATAGAATTCTATAGTTCATCCCATTATAATAAAAATTCAAAATATAAGGATTAGTTAAGAGGATAAATTTTGAAATCATGTTCTCCATGAAATTCACTACTCATATATATAAATTTAATTTCGATAACATCTCAAAATAGAAGTGACACCTCAATATTTCTAAAACTGGTTTTAGATGGTAACCTTTATCTTTATTTTTTATTACATAGAACATGATATCATCCACAAATAACTCTAAAATGTGTTGACATGTGAGAGGGATATCCATTTTATTGTTTCCATAGAAATATATAGAAGTGTTATTTATTCCATATGAAATCACTATATATACGTTGAAGTCATACACACATTGAAATTCAGTCATTGTGATATTGGACACCTTAAACTATTTATAATGAAATGACAACCAAATATAAACAATTGAAATACACTTTTCTCATTAAATCAATAAAAAAATTCAATCGCATTAGGAAAGATATATTTATTCTTAAAAATTACCCAATTCAACATTTGAGAATCTATATAGAGACACAGAGAACCATCGTCTTTCTTGTAAAGGAGTATAGGGGTTTCCCATGGAGAAAAATTAAGAAAAAAATCCATTATTTAATAATTCACTTGAATAGATCTTTCTCTATTTCAATATAATAGGTCGAATATTTTAACTGGGTATAGATATCAACTGATAACCAAGACCTATTTTTACGGAGAACATCACCTCCCTTTCAGTTCTAAAAACTGGGGCAGTTGTCAGGAAAAAAATATGTAAATGAAAAATAACCGTGGTAAAATGAACATTGTATGATACATAATTGCGATAAATTACATCATTAGACAAAATACACATAGTTTTAATGTGAGAAAGACCTAAATGACTATACTTAAGACTAGAATCTCCCTAAAACTCAAAGGATCTCCCATTATAAATAAAATATGAGCCAAAACAATGATCACTATCAAATATATATAAAGGAGAAAACAGCTCATCTATCCGGATGATAGCATCTAATATATATAAAAAAGGAATAATGATGTAGTGGAATGAACCAAAATTGGCTATCAAAAGAGAATATTATGGATAAAGAAACCCATGATCTATCTTTTTTCTAAGAGGTGTCACCAACTCCATAATATAGGAAATGATCCCCATCCAATGTTGTAGATAATCCAGTAAATTTGTAGAAAAAATATAATGTGAGGTATTTGTATCAAATAAAATGGTTTCTATAAGGATTCAACAGGAACTGGTACCTCCCACTATATTTAGACACGTATTATCATCCTCCAAAAGATCATCTATTAAATCAAAATGCTTCTTTCTAGAAGCATATGGTTGTATTCCTATTTTCAATAAATCTTATGATCATTCCATAGTTCCCTATGGAGATGAATATCTATAACCATATCAAGGAATATACAAATCAATGAACAATCTCTATAGATGACATCATTCACTAAATGCATTGTATATCTACATTGGGGTGAAAAAATTTCTTCAATTGTCCCCTATAATGATGCACTGTGAGAAATTCAAGTGTAAACTAATATCCATCAATAATGGAGTAGAAATATCCAACAATTGAGAGACACCACTGCAAAATTTACAGTTATGATTCCACATACTCTTTTTCTTATATCTTCAACTTCTAATTCCACTTTATATAATAGAAAACACAAACGATGATGACCATCCCACAAAATTAATTTCATCCATTATAACCCAGTTTACCATTTATGCATAGGTGGTGACCATTAACATTGTTGAGATGATTGGATAATATTTCATTATCCTTTAAGGTATTATTTAGTCCACAATATTTTATTTATCACCAAATTTGTAGAAAAACAAACTAACTCGGAAAAATTGTTGGTGTAATCTATAACTGAAAAATCTCCCTACTAAATGGAAATGAAATCCACATACATCACCCTCCTAAATTATTCTAGATATAACTTAAAAAAAATGGTCTTGATGTCTTCCCACTCAAATCCCACATTCAGATTCCCTGAAACCATAGCGTCCCACAATGTCATTCACGGACCCTCATGCATAAAATTCAAACAATTCACCTTGAAATTTTTAATTGTATCCAGGACATTAGGGAACATATCAATATTATTCTACCATTACACTAATTCATAAGTTTTAGTTATTTCCGTTGAAGAAATTGGTTTTGGGTGTTGTTGCACTTATTCTTTATACTTATCTCCTATAACTCTTGGTGGTGCATCTATTTCATGGTTCTAAATAATAAATAATTTTTTATCCATGTAATATACTCCCTAAATGATATCCTTGATGAGATTTTGATAAATAAAAGTAGTCATTGTAGAGAATTACCCACTAAAACCTCTTAAGTAATTTCAAAATGTCATGTCAAAGGTATTATTCTACAAGAAAAATATAGAAGGATACTATCAGATAACTTAATAATCTCAATTTAAACCAAAATAACATAATAGTAAACTAAGATCTAGATAAAATCCTAAAAAATAGACACAAAATCCCAAATCTAATGGTTAATTAAGGATTCTTACAAAAAAAAACTCCTAGTATATCACATCAAGCATACCCCTTATGTCTTGATTATCCTATCTCCTCCATCCAAAATCATTAGTAAATAACACTTGAGGATATACCATCATGGAAAATTAATATTTACTGTAACACCCCAAAATTCAAAAAGAATAACTTTTTATTCAATAACATATGTGACAGGTAATACCAAAAAAAGATAATATAATACCCAAATACATTAAAATATATTTCATCTAGAATAAATTTATTTTCTTTGGTAGCATACGATACAAAAAACGATGATTTTCATCAATATCTTATGTTACACATAAGAACGAGTTTTATGGAATAATAATACACTATTATCTTCTAGTCATTGGAATGGAAGGATTGTATACGATTAACTATATTATGAAAATATATACCTGAAATGTTTTTATTATTTATCAACCAATTATAAGTAATAGAATAACAATTTACATGAAAAATATAAATGCTTTCTGGAATACTGTATTCTTTATAAAAGTTGCTTTAATCTCACATTGTGCATATAATATAAAAATAATTTATAAAAATTATAGAAAGTATTTATTAAAAATTAAAAGTCATTTTTTGAAATAAGTATTCCTAAATTAAATTAGGTTTAATCCTTGTTATTTTTTGGAAAAGTTTTATTTTTATGATAAATAGTGAAAATACATAATTTTATTTGAAAACCGCAGTTTGTTTAAATAATTTATATTTTTAATTTATATTTTGAATTTATTATAAAGTAATAATATTAAAATTTTATAAAAATTAATCTAATTGAGTTCATTTTAATCATTTTAAATTTGAATTTAGATATAAAAATATTGTAACCTTTTGAACATTTTCAGGTTAGAATCCCACTTTCTCATCACATCAACAAAATTAATTATTAATTATCACCATCCATTTATATGAATTTAAAATAATAAATTTAATTCCATATTTTCAATAATATAAATTTATAATGTCTAATACTTTCTATATAATGTTTTTTAATAATTAATAGTGGAAACAGTAAAAATTAATTACCATAGCTAAGTTAAAAATGATGTTATTGAGTCATAAACATAAGAGATAAGGGTAAAAATGACCAATACACTTGTATAAAAAACAATTTTATGGATAAAATTAGACAATTACACCTATAATGTTCATTAATGATCAATTTTTGACTGTTTTTACTAATGAAAGGTTTGGGAGAACGCAATTACTTTTAAACATGTAAAATGTTTCTTCCCCCTCATCCCACTTAAAAAATGACACTCTATATCCTCTCTTCTTCACACATTCAAAACCTTTTGGTTTAGAAAATTACTTCGAAAATCACATAATAAGTTCCCTCTTGACATATAATAAGCCTTATTTTTTGTATAATTCTATCTTAATAAGTCATTAATAAAAAACTAAAGAGGATACCTAAATAAGAGCTAATGATATTCAACAAGCGTCCTTCTCTTATTTGTTTCTCCATCTCCTTAAATTATTATCAAACCATTATGAATAATAACCTAATAATATTTCATATAATGGGTTGTTTTTATAATATTTTTATGTCCTTCAACTATCTCCACTTCCCTCAAATGGGTTATTTAATCTTCATTTATGTGTAAGGAGGACTACCAGCTCACAAACCAATGTCATTTGTTCTTCCATTACCACTTTTCATGATTGGGTGTTATGATGAATATATAGTTTATTTATATGATATTTATAACAAATATACACCTAAATAGTCATCATAACATATTTATCTTTTTTACATGACATTTAATATTTTATTCTATAACATCGCTTGTGTGTATGGTAGACTACCACCTCACAAAGCGATGTAATTATTCGTCCACTAACTCTTTACATGGAATGTAATAATCATAATGTTAATGATTATATGTTATATACATGAAATAACTATGATATTAATGATATTTTATCATTCATTAAAGATAATATATGTTATTAACTTTCTTACCATTTAACTCAATTAATGATGTTAACATCATTCGTGTATGTGTGGACTACCGACTTCCCAAAATTATGTGACTCTATTTTCATCACCTCACCACATGGATGATATATATAATTATATTTAATGAAATAATAATATTTATATGATATTATGACCATTATGTAAATAAGAAATATTACTAACACAATTTGTATAATGATAATATAAACCTTGGAACATTACTGATGTGTATATACGGATTACCGTCTCCATGAACGTAACATACTCCAATATTAAAAAAATATTTCATGAATGGTTTTAAAAGTATAATTTATATATAAATATTATTATTATATAGTTATTATTATTTTAGATATGATATAACAATATAATATTCTCATGAATTGAATCTTTATTAACGAATCATGCATGAGATAAAAAGGCAATTAACTCCCAAAACAACGAGAATAATGGAAAATTATCAGCAAACAAGTTATAAAATGTTTCAAAAGTATCGTATTTGATATGATAAATATTATTACAATAATATTATATGTTAATATGATGTTTAAAACCACTATACATGAGGTAAAATATATTTCAATCAAAATGAAGCATGAGTTAAGGTATTTCATAACTCGATTTCCAATTATTGGACTAAACATATAATTATTTAATTATATCATCATATGATTATGTGTATAATTACTTTTGATCATATTATGTTTTATTTAATCATGTTTTATTTAGATTTATAGTTGATACATATAATAAATTCATTGAATGATTCTCACTTCAATGATATAATCAATTTAACGGTTTATTTCACACTCTCATTCTATTTGAGATTTTTCATTATTGAATTTCATTTAGTGAACATATTTGACCATTTAAAAATAAATGTAGGTCTTAGACATCTAATATCTCATATCTGGTGTCTACTATCAAATACATTATAATTATTCTAAAGAATAAATTTTTGAATGGTCGATGAGTTTTGTAGTTATGGTAAACAATATATATATATATATATATATATATATATTTGTCTTTTATTACATAAAAAATAAACTAATTACAACATTATTTTTTATTCTATGTAAATAAATAAATTACTTCTAGGATAATTATAATACATATAGTAAATGCCTTCAAGTATTTAATATTAAACTAATTGGATTCATGGGGAATGAAAAGTAATAAGGGTGAGCTCAAATTCTAAGTAAGAGAAAAATATAGCAGAATCAATAAGGAACCAATGTGAATAGTCAATATGGAACGATAAATAAATAAACACACATTCTATGTAAATAATAAACGTAGTGGAAGTTTGAAAAAATATATAAAGGTAATAAATAAAAAAACAACCCATTAAAAAAACTATATAAGGAAAAATAAATATGGAAAGATGAGAAACTGAAACACATTCCAAATAAATAACTTGAAATGAAATGTATATATAGATATGTAGATGCAAAATCTCAAGGTTTAATAATCCATGAAACTAAATGAGTGAAATTCTTGATTATTTGACATCATTTTTCCTTGGTACATGGTACCTTTACCATCAATACCTTTCATAAGACAGTTTATAACATATCGGGTAATAACCCATTCAAGGAGTCTAGACAAATGACTCATCCCATGAGACTACTAATGAATGGAGGGTCTATATATAATCGGGCCCGACCCATATCGTACTAGTCCAAAAAATTATCAATTTATAATAATCGAAATAAATAATATTCTTAATCAAATAAATGTATTAAATAAATAATAAAAAATTATCAAAATATACCCAAATAATAAAATAAATGTGAAGGTAGGCATCATATGTAAAACGATATAATATTAATGCAATAGTAATATCCATGATAGATGACAGATGTTGGAGGTTCGAGAGGTTTTTGAAGACTGTGGTTCCCAGCCTATGATGGTGATGGCTTCTGCGCCGGTCCCTTCACCACTATTGGGGGAGAAACCTCTACCATGATTCTATGGAACTACATCTCTCTCTCTTTCTCCCCTCTATTTATCCCTGATTTTAATCCTTCCTTCACAAAAAATATATTTGGGACTTATGTTCCTAATTTTATTTAGTGATTTCCCTTAGATTTCAATCTCTTTATTGGAATTTACCAAGTCTTCAGTTCCATGAAATCTCAAGGTTCTTTATCATTTTTATTAGTGTCTCCCATCATTGGCTGTGTTTGACTGATGCATTTTCATGACATGGGATTTTAAATATTGTTCTATGGTTAGTATTAACAATACTATGAATTTTATAATCTATTTTTACTCATAGGAATACATGATTTGGACTTGGTACACCCCCCCATAGTTGAAAATACCATTGATTGTACATATTTCAGTGGACCTTCAATTTTCACATGAAATGAGACATACCAACTATGGAATTTTTGGTATGCTTCCCCAAAAATCCCTTACAATTTCTAAATCCTAGAATTTTATGTGTGTTAGAGAATTTGGTAGGTAGGTATTTGTGTTCGGATAGTAGGACCTAATATTTTATCATTACAATATCTCCACACATTTGAATTGATGTTGATGTTTCCATGTTTCCCACTAAGAATGTTTTTATTTTTTTGGTGTAAGATTTCTAATAAAAACAGTTTATAGATTTTGAGGCATGGATTTATTTTTTTTATACCTGTAATAAAATTATAAATTCTATAGTACAATGTAGGTAAGGAGTCATGCAGACTGATCTATAAAGGACAGTGGCTTCAGAAGTCAGTGGAAATTGATAAGGCCAGGTTTATGTTTTGACCAAAAATATTAATTGGTATTTATGTTCTATTAAAGCGTAATATCATGATGTTCAACTGAGTTTTTATGAGGGTGTCAATATTTTTATGATATTTTTAATCGACTATAGAAAGAACTAGGTATTCATAGATATGTTGAGAAATATTATTTGGGATAAGTGGGACCTAATGTGTATTCTTATTTTAATTTAAGTGTTTTTCATCCTATACCTTTGGAGAACTCAAAAAAGTGTGACTGGTAGTGGTTTTAATCAGGAAGTGGAAACAAGAAAGGGGGTGAGGTATGTGAAATGGTCATTAATATTTCTTCATATTCTGAGGCAGTGCTGACATGATATTGTAACATTAAAATATTGGGTTCTCTAGAACATGAGGCTATTCAGGTTAACAGGTCATATCTGAGAAGTGAGTTACAACCCATTAATCTAGGTAACTGGTTTAAGGGACTAAGGAATGAAGGGACTGATAACGAGGTAGAAAAGGTAATGAACTCTAAAAAGGTGTGGGGATTTTATAGGGATAATTCTATTAATGATTCATCTGGTATAATAATAGAATATAGTGCACAATAATTATAGTATAAATATCTCTACATTCCAAGGAGGAGGAAGGGTTAGCAAGGCATGAAGAAGTTCTTAAAGTATTACCCCAATTTAACATACCAATGGAGACTCGTTATCCCAAAAATATAAATCCAAGGTAAAGGACGGTAATAAAAATTCTATTTTAAATTCGGTACGAGTGGAGGATGTCGATTTGGGGTAATATTCCCTTAGTGGTGACCTACATGTAGTTTCCAAATATTTTATTGTGTTGCTCCTACATTCTAAAAAAGTTATGGAAGAGGAATTACTCATGATAAATTCCTCCAAAGAAGTTTTTGTTATTATTATGGGAAGGAACAAAATTTTGGATACTACCTAGGATAAGAGTGATTATATTAACAAGCATAACCATATTTTAGTATGAGTCTGTAATGAATATAAGATCACACTAGAGGAATAGTTGAAAACATGGGACAATTTGGATATTCATTTTGAAGACCTGATAATGGATGATCAAGAATCATTGGTAAAAACTATTTACTAGAAACATATTATGGATACGATTAATAATATTCTCAACTTAATTTTTGAAAATTATGTCTTTTCCTTTAGTGTTTGCTCTGGGTGAACATAAACTTTCTCACTTTTTCCTTAAAAAATCATTGATACTAAAAAAATTATGTTTTCACCATATCCATGATAGATAAGATGAATAATTGGTGTAAACTCAATGATCATAGGAGATTGAACATTTAAAGGGGGTAGAAAATGATTCATGTAATTTAATGATAATTCTATACATATCCAAATAAAAAAGAAACCATCTAGAGGAAGAGTATGGATGGTATCCATACAAAAAATCCCATGTGGAGTATAAATAAATGGTTGTGGTTTTTTCTGAATAGAAATACTATAGAAAAATATTTTAAAAAAATTATTGAGGAAAATAACATTTTTTTGAAATAAAAATAAGTTAAAATAAGTTAAAAAAATTAAAAATTAACCTTCCAAACAAGAAAAAGACTCTTTGATGGAATGGTAATGGGTAAATCCATATATGTCATACAAGGTAAAAAACATTCCACTTACACGGTAATGATAAGAAAAATTCCTTGTTCCGATAGTGACAAGAATATTTCATTAAAAACATTGGTAAAATAAAAAACGGGTAAACATTATTTAACAAATTATTATGAAAAAATATTTAAAAACATCTTAATAAATCATGGTTTTTAGTAGAAAATTGGTTCTATGACTAAAGAGAGAAAGAAAGTTAGGTTTCCTGAACAATATTTACTAAAAACATTTTAGTTGGAAAATGCTACTAATAAATGATAAGGACATGAATAAATAGATTATTGAAAAATTAATGGGTTTTTTGAACAATTTTTATATAATTTGCTCAAATTAAAATTCAATCGAAATTTGATTAATGTAATTGTTAAGGAAAATAATCGTCAGACAATCCAAGGTGTCTCATACCACATTGCAACATTTAAAATAATAAAACTCATTAAATAATAAAATATAATAAATTTTATAATATAATGAGATTAAAAAGATTCATGATGTTTCATGAAATGGGTAGTACATAAAACATATAAAAAACTTGGTGTGTAACAACAAATAACTCTCAATGGGATGTAAATTGAGATCAAATCCCATAAATTAAGTTTACTTTTGAGTGAAAGATCTTTAACCTACTTTATATTAACTTATTTTTTTATATACATGATTAAAATCCTTATATATATATATAATTACTTTCATTTTTCCTATTACCGTGTTTTATACAACTAATTAAACAATTCTGTTTACCTCGGTTGTTTTTGTCAAATTCAGTTTATGGGTCAAAAAATAATTTGGTAGGTCAACTATGGTCAAATTTGTAACTATATAACATATGGTTATGAAAAATGAACCAACATCACAACCATGGATGTGGTACGTCGTATGTACACATGAGTTATGTTCCCATGTTTTAATGTTCACCATAGAAACAAGGTATGTAACATTATATCTATCCATAATGACAATTTTTTCAAAAATACCATATTATTTAATCATATATAATGATATATATATATATATATATATAATTCTTGTTGTGTAAATGGAATCACATCATGTTTAGGAGGTGGTAGTTCTCACGTCCACAAACGATGTTATCACTTTTTATGTGTGTGAATGGGTTATTATAAAAACTATGTACATATATAGTATATCTCAAGAAATTTAATTATGTTATTAATATTCATATATGTTTTTTATTTCACATATATTTAATTAAAACAATCCTTTATATGTTCAATGTATAATGTGAATGAATTTCATTGCTTTTAGTGGGTGGTAGTCCACACTTCTTCAAACTATGTTGTCATATTAGAATAAAATGTAATGTATTAATGGTATGTGTAAAAAAGGATTAATGAAGTAAAAATAAAAAATAAATATAAAAAGTGGAATATATTACCATAGTATCGATCACAATGGCCACCATGATAGTTGGTAAATTAAAAATAAACCACCATTGTTTTGTGAGGTAGTAGTTCTCCGTACATAGAAACAATATGTTCATTACCCATTAGAAGGGGGTTTTTGTAAGTTTATATAAAACCTTTTCATAAAACAACATTTTGTATTCAGAAAAACTGTTCTGATTTATAATAATGTAATAAAATAATTTTATTGGATGGATAATGGAATTAAATTAGAGATCTTGAGAGAAGACATTACCACTATATTAGTTAACTTCTTTTGGTTTGTGCCAAATGTATTGCATGGAATGATTTCTTCCAAAATGGAGGTTTCAAGGTTTATGAGAATGATTTTTGAAATATATATGGGCATATATTTTCCAATCCTAAGTGGTTTTTATAATGACCCATACTTTACATACATTGTTATTACTTCAAAATTAAAGCACACTTATTACAACATATAAAAAACCATGAAAAGACCATATAGGTAAAGTGTCTTTAGAAACTAGGAAACATAAACAACTCGTTCATAAATCATCTACACTAGCTCCCTTTTATTTTATCATATCTAGAGTCCCTTTTGGAATATCTTAATTAATACCCTTATTCCCGACCTGGGGAAAAGAAAACATACAAAAGGGTGAGCTCAAATTCTCAGTAAGGGTAAACAAAAGAAATATCAATCATAGCATATTCATAAGAACATAACATTATGAAAATCATAACCTACAAAAGAGATCATAATATTATAACATTGGATAAATCATGGTAGTGAAATGTCATCCCAATTATCATAAAATGAAACTTTTTGGAATACACACATAATCATAGAGAATCATTTCTTATTAGTCAAGACTCATTTCCAAGACTGTCTTAGTAGACAAGGCCCATTTTTAAACTGATTTCACTCTTCTTTTCAATAATGTTTCACGAAACCGGATTAACCTGCCATTCAAGCCATGTATATATCATGAGATATAAATATTTACCCTTTGAATTAGAGGGATATATATAGGTCCCACCCATCTTATAATGATACCATTCTTATGTGTTCCACAAGATCATAAATCTTACATCATAGAATAGCCCATTTAATAAAAATGGGATTCTTAAACAATCATGCCATCAAAAAATATTACATATAAGATAAAAATAAATCATAAAAATAATTCCATCATAACATAATCATATCAATGTAAAAAAATTACGATAGAAGCAAAACCCTATATTATCATAGATGGAAAATAATTCTGATAAAACACTTGAAGTTCATTCTTGAGGAAACATCCATTCTAATTCAAAAATATTTTACCTTTCCTAACATGTCATAAAATTTTAAACTAAAATAAGATGATTAAAAATAAACATGGAAACTTATAAAGGAATATGCATTGAAATAATTTTCTAAAAATCCATTCATGCTGTATAAGTTAAAGAAAAACATTCTCCTCGTACTTTGGCCGAAAAAGTCAAAAAAGCACATCATACAAAAAACGACAAAAGATTCCTCTCATATCATTTACTAAAACCTCTCCGAAGGATAAAATTGTATTTAAAAAATTATAAGAGGATAGAAATAATATTACATATTGAAGAAACATGGATGTGGACGATAAATATTCCCCAGTAAATTCTAAAGTATAAACAATCATGGATAAAAATGAGACTGCGAGATTTTCCATTACCTTTGGTCTGATTTGCTTCGAATGTTTCCAAACCTCCTGTATAATGAATTAAATAATGATATTGACTTATTCCAGAATCTTACTCATTGTTATTATATCATATATGGTCATATTCTTAACTTCTTATTAGTAATATTTCTTTGCTACTTGTTATTCGGGTGTTTATTGTTTTTTGTTCTTATGTGGTTTTGTCGAATAAATTCTTATTCTTCATTTTAGGTTATAGATAACTCATTTCCATAAGGGTATTAGTGTACTATATATCATATTTATTTATTCAATTCATTTATATAATAATTAGGCAATGATGATCATGTAGAATGAGTCACATCACATCGTTGAGACGGTAGGCCGTATGTACGCACGAGCAATGATATCGTTCCCATGATCATGGAATTGTATTGAAGTGTATATATACTATTTCATAATCAATATCACTTTAAAATAATCATATATAATTATCTTGACACCATTATACCCATCCAAGTAAGGTGGTGGTGGAAAACAGATTACACCACGGCGTGGAGACAGTATTCTGTTCGTACGCAAGCATGATGATTTCGTTTTCCGTAGGATGGATAGAAGATGAAATATGTTTGTATCATATTTATAATAAAATATCAGTATATGAGTGATACTGATGTTATTAATTAATAATGAAACAAATATATAAGAAGAAGTAGAATACAAAATAAAGTTGAATGAATCGGTAACAGACATTACCTCTTCTTTGAAACGCCTCTTCTTAACCTCCTCTTAGGGCACTAATTATGGACTTTGAAGAAGAACAAGACCTCTAGGATGTTTCTAGGGATGTTGATAAGGTAAATTGTCAGGATTTCTTCAATCATGAAAGCTCAAAGTGGTGTGAGGAGGAGAGGGAGGAGGTGTCTTTTTATAAGGGAGGAGAGGGGCACCTTAGGAAAAACAGAAAATATTATTTTATTATAAAGTCATATTCGGTTTTTTAATTGCTCCAAATTGATTTATTTCAAATATATGGTGGGGATGGGTATAAATCCTCTCAACCAATTGATTTTAGACATGTTTAGGTCACTATTGTAACCTTATCATTTAGATTTAACTCTAAGTTAAATAATTTAACTTTTACCATGTCTTCTTGTTTTCTTACACTATATGGTTTATAAATATACTATGACAAGACAAAAAAACCCCAAGTGGTTCATTAATAAATTATATAATCTTATCTAAGTCATTTTGCAGAACCTTGATTTTTAGGAATAAAATAACAATTAATAATATAATTTTTGTTTTAAAAACAATTTTATGTCAATTTTGACACTATTTAGTAATTGATTTTTTTCATAAAATTATAACAGCATTATTAGATCTAAAAAAATTAATTTAATCAATAATAATATGTCATTATAACCTATAAAATTATTTTAATTCATAAAAAGTCTCAAATTACATTTAATTTGGTATTTATAATATCAATTATGTTAATATTTCCTTAATAAGGTAATTACTGCATCATCATTATGTCATAAATAAATTAAATTATTTTAACTCTAAAATTTATAAATAAAATAACATTATGTAGGAAATATTTTTAGCTTTCTAATTAATATATATAGTCTTATTTATCTTATTTTTAACCATATATTAAAAGTGTTTTTCTTATTAAACATTGATTTTAACTATTTTAACTCTTCATTAAATAAAATAATATTAAATGTCATAATCTAATCCACGTAGACCTAAATGGTCTTATTTTATTCTTAAGGTTGTTATTGGACGAATTCAACTTATCAAATATAATTACAACATGTTTTAGGGTAATAAAAATACCATTTTTTCCCTTAATTATCCTATTTACTTTTAACCATGGTAAATAAAAGTAAAAACTCACTATTCACCAAAAATTATTTTTATCTTATTGAACAAAATTTTACTCCTTGATATTAACCGTGTCTCATGGATTTTCGAAATTCCACTCATTGAAGTGGTAAAAATATGTTTTATGTAAATTTTCATACTCTCCTAGGAGGTGGGTAAATAACGTTGAAAAATTCAATAAATTTTTCATATATCTAAAATTTTTATAAAATGACTCCAATTAATTAATTTGAACTTATATAAGTATTATGTATCAATTTTGACCAAAAATAAAATTAAATAAAATAAATAATTTTTTAAATAAAAATTCGGGTTTTATATAGTAACCTAGTGTTTTCACTATTCATCAAAAATTGAATGTTATCAGAAAAATACTAAAAAGTCACCCTAGGCTAATTTTGATATTCCGAATCCAAAAGTGAAGACCATCTTCAAAGATTTAATTTATAAAATTTAAAAAAGTGGGAATTACTATTCATAACGATTAGTTTTAATAATATATTAATAGCATATCGTAGATTAGTGAAACTCAGTATCACGTAAAACCCAAGATATCGAGGAAGGTTGCGATTGTGTGTAAAAAATTCCAAGCTAGTGTTGTGTCTAATGAAAGGTTCCTTTGAAATTTCATATAACATAAGACATAAAAAATATATATACTTCTCATAATATATCATGGTGTTACATTCTAGCCCCTTAAAATGAATTTCACCCTCAAAATTCGCCACTTTGTAACAAATAGATGAGGATAACTCTCTCTCATCTTATCCTCAAGCTCCCATGTAGCTTATTCTAATTGGTGTTTCGTCCATTAAACTTTCACCAAGCGAGTGGTCTTGTTCCATCAGACTTTTTCACTACGATTGAGAATCTCTGTCCGCTATTCTTCATAAGAAAGATCTTGCTCCAGTGGTACAACTTATGAGCTGAGTACATGTGAAGGATCGGGTATTTACTTTCTCAGGAGAGATAAATGGAACGAATCATGAACTAGAGAGAGATTCGGTGGAAACACCAATAATTAATCTACCATCCGAAAACGATCTAGTATTTCGAAAGGACTTATATAGCTATGGCTCAGCTCTCCCTTATTTCCAAATATCATTACTCTATTCCAAGGAGATATTCGTAAGAACACTTTATCACCCACTTCAAACTCTAGATCTTTTCTAAGGTTATCGCAAAAACATTTTTTGTTGACTCTGATCTCATCTTATGTGTTGTTGAATTGAACGTACCTTTTCTTCCATCTCATCAACAAGCTAAGGTCCTAATAGATTTCATTCCCCAACTTCATCCCAACAAGTTCGAGTTCAGAATTTCTTTCCATAGAGATCTTAATAAGGAGCCATCTGAATACTAGAATGAAAGCTATTATTATAAGAAAATTTCTCCAAAGGTAGTTGTATATCCCCACCTCCTTTGAAATACATAGAGAAAGATCTCAACATATCTTCTAGAGTTTGAATTGTCCTCTCAGACGGACCATCTGTCTGGGGATGATACACATTACTGAAACTCAACTATGTATCTATAGAATGCTGAAGAATTCACCAAAACATTGAGGTAAACCTCAGATCCCGATCATATATAATGGAAAGTGGTACTCCATTAAATCTTACCACTTCCTTTAAATATATCATGGCAAGATGATCAAGAGAGAAATATTCTCCAATAGCAATGATGTGTGCCGACTTCGTAAGATAATCAACAATAACCCAAATAGCATTATTTCCATTGTATGTTTTAGGAAGTCCAGTGACAAAGTCCATAGTGATGTTTTCCCATTTCCACTCCGGTGTGGGTAATGGTTGTAACATCCCCTTACACTTCTATCTCTCAGCTTTAAATTGATTAAAAACCAAGCATCGGGAGACATATTAAGCCATATCTCTTTTCATTCCATCCCACCAGAAGCACTCTTTCAGGTCCCAATACATCTTTGTGGTTCCATTATGAATAGAGAATGAAAAACTATGAGCCTCATCAAGCATCCCCTTCTTTAATTCTGGGATGGGAGGAACACAAACCCGATTCCTAAACCTTATTATTTCATCACAATCAGTGTGAAATTTAGGAACATTCATCACCTTCTTTTGTAACTCTACATCTTCTTACTGTGCCACTTTAATATTCACATGTATAGATATTTGAACATTCATTTGAGAAAGATAATATTTTTTCACTTCAATTATAATTCCAAGATCCATCCTTTGCAAATCCATAAATATTGGATCTTTTGTGATCCCTATCATGGATAAGCTAGCATGGTCTTGTCAACTTAATGCATCTGCCACCTTGTTTTCTTTCCCAGGGTGGAAATGTATTGTGCAGTCGTAATCCTTAATTAGCTCCAACCCCTTTCTTTGGTGCATATTCAACTCCTTTTTGTGAAAATATACTTTAAAATTTTATGATCAATATAAATATCACACCTTTCTCCATAAAGATAATGCCTCCAAATATTTAATTCAAAGATTACCACCACTAACTCCAAATAATTATATGGATAATTTTTCTCATGAATTTTTAACTATTGTGAGGCATAAAATATCACCATATCATTTTTCATGAGAACACACCCCCGTCCCTTCTTGGATGCATCACTTTAAATCACAAACCATTCTCCATTACAATGCAGTGTGAGCACAGGTGCACTGGATAACCTTTTTTTTAACTCCTTTAAATTATATTCACACTCCTCCATCCAAACAAACATAACTCCTTTTCGAGTCATCATGGTGAGTGTATTAGATAATTGTGAAAAATGAATCACAAAATGTCGATAATATCCAAAAAGACCAAGAAAACTTCAGATTTCAGTTTCTGTTTTTGTTCTTGACCGTCTTTCAATAACCTCTATTTTTACTGGATCCACATATATCCCCTCTTTTGTGATTATGTGACCAAAAAATAAAACTTTTTGAAGACAAATTCACACTTGGTAAATTTGGCATAAATATTCTCCTTTCTCAGGGTCTTAAATACAACTCTGAAGTGATCTTCATGTTCTTCCTTTCTCTTTTAATAGACAAGAATATCATCTATAAAGACTACCACAAACTGATCAAGATAGTCTCTAAAGACTCTATTCTTTAGATCCATAAAGATGTCAGGGGTATTAGTAAGACCAAATGGCATCATTATAAATTCATAGTGTCCATACCTTGTACGGAAAGTCATATTTGGTATATCCTCCCTTTTGACCCTTAATTGATGATACCTTGAATGAAGATCAATATTGGAAAGGTATTGAGCTCTGAGTAGTTGGTCAAATAAGTCATCAATGTGTGCGAGAGGTTTTTTTTTTGCTTGATAGTGATCTTGTTAAGTTCTCGATTATCAATGTAGAGTCTCATTGATCCATCTTTATTCTTAACAAACAGAACATGTTCTCCCCAAGGTGATGCACTAGGGCGTATGAATCCCTTATCAAGATTTTCTTGGAGTTTCTTATTCAATTCCTGCAACTCAATTGGGGCCATTCTATAAGTATTCATTTAAAAATGTAAATCACCAGATACGAGTTTTATTGAAAACTCAACTAAACAATTTGGTGGAAGACCAGAAAATTCCTCCATAAAGACATCATCAAACTCTCGTACAATGCGCATATTCTTAATCATGAGTTTCTCTCCAACCATTTGAGATAAATAACATTTATTTAGTTGAATCAAGACCCATAAGATGGATAAAACTTCTACTGGAATGTTATGTTAATTCTTGCATCGATTGACGATCATATATTGATCTAGAATATAAAATGTTACTTCCCTTATTTAGAAATTTATATGAGATCCATATAGAGAAATCCAATCCATGCCAAGAATCAAATCAAATTCCAATATATGAAGGATCACAAAATTTGTAGGAATCACTTTCCCAAAAACCTCAATCGGAGAAGAATTGCAAACTTTTTATGCGACTGTTTTGCCATTAGGTTTTGTCGCAACTAGCTCAATATCTTACTTATGAGGTAATATGGAGATACCCTTAGAAAATTCTTCAGAAATAAAAGAGTGGGTGGATCCAAAATTAAATAAAACATTTTTGACATTAGAGTGGATGGTAAGTGTACCTTTCACCACTTCATTATAATACTCCACATGGCTTATAGAAATTGCATGGGACATTCCTTTGACTTTAGCCTTAAGAGTTTGTTGATGTAGATCATTATAAAAAACCCTTGGATTACAGCGTTGATTGGAATAATTCCCCATTTCCTTGCACTTGTAACATTGATTTTTAGGAGGTTCACTATGTGTAGCGATTTTTGTGTTCGCATCACTAGATATCTTCTTCCCATCATTGAGACATTCAAATTTCTGATTACCTTCCTTTCCACATTTGATTCATTTACTTGTCCCTTTAAGACAACCCCCTCCATGTTTCTTTCCACACGTTGAGCATAAGGGAAAACTCATCTTCTTTTCAGTGTGGTATTTATATTAACCATTTAATTCCATTATCCTCTTCTTATCAAAAACATATGACTGATTGGTTACTCAAATCTCTATCTCAACCATGAGAGCACATCGAACAATTTTGTCATAGCTATTGAAGTCCCTTATGGATAACACCCTTCGAAGACTTGTTTTTAATCCACTAAATAATTGATCGTTCTTACTCTCAGGTTGGATAATAATCCCAGAAGCGTACCTTGCAATTATTGTAAAACTTTCTTCGTAGGTACCAACAGATTCATCTTCCTTTTTCTTCAGTTCAAAAAACTCCTTATCCATATTTTTTCAAGGAATATGAGGGAAGTACTTATTGAAAAATATGTTCTTGAACTAATCCCATTCCATGGACTCAATTTCAACTCTTGGCCTCGTATTCTTGATAAGATTCCACCATTGATCAGCTTCACATTCCAAACGATATACTACTAAGATGAATTTATCATGTTCAGAACATTGAAGAACTGAACATATCATTTTAGTGGTACTGATCCATTTTTCCACCACTAATGGATCAATAGACCCACTGAATGAAAGTGGACGCTGCCTCATGAAGGATTGAATAGAATATTGCTCCTTCTATTTCTCGTTTGGATGTCCTGCATGATTCATAGCTTGAGAAAGTTTTGTGAGCATGGATACAAGATTTTTCATTCCATCTCCCATAACGTTTGCTTTCTCAGGGGGACAATCATTGCATTTCTCGTCACATTCAGCATTAACAAGGTTCCTTCAGGTTCCATCCATTGACTAAAACCAAGAAGAATTGTGTGAGAAACACTAATTATAATAGGAAAAGCACATAATCAAGAATAAAATTTCACACATAAGTCCTTATCATAGGTTACTCATGGCTATTTCTAAAACACATATATTGTGTTCTATGCTTGACAGAACTTAGGGTTCTTACTAAGGCTTTCACATCCTAGTTTCCAACGGTTGACTATATATTTCCTATGATACCAACTATAACGACCCACACTTTACATAAATTGTAATTACTTCAAAATTGAAGAACACTTATTTCAAGATATAACAAACCCATGAAAGGACCATATAGGTATAATGTCTTTAAAAACTAGGAAACATAAAAACCTGGTTCATAAATCATCTACACCGCCTCTCTTTTATTTTATCAAATGCAGAGTCCCTTTTGGAATATCATACTTAATACCCTTCTTCCTGACCTGGGGAAAAGAAAACATACAAAAGGGTGATCTAAAATTCTCATTAAGTGTAAACCAAAGAAATATCAATCATATCATATTCCTAAGAACATAACATTTTGAAAATCTTAACCTACGAAAGAAATCATAATATCATAACATGCGATAAATAATGGTTGTGAAATGTAATCCCAATAATCATAAAATGAATCTTTGTGGCATATACAGATAATCATATATAATCATTTCTATGTAGTAAAGACTCATTTCTATGACTATCTTAGCAGACAAAGTCTATTTATGAACCGAGTTCACTCCTCATTTCAGCCATATTTCTCTGAACCAGATTAACATGTCATTCCATCCATGCCTATCTCATGAGATATAAATCATTACCCAATGCATTGGAGGGAGATATAGGTCCCACCCATCTCATAATGATACCATTGTTATGTGTTAGAGAAGATCATAAATCATACATCATAGCATAACCCATGTAATAAAAATGGGATTCCTAAACACCATTCCATCATAACATAATCCATATAAGATAATATCACGTCATAAAAATAATTACATAATAAAATAATCAAATCAATGTAAAAAATAGGGATATAAAAATAACCCTATATTTTCTTATATGTAAAATAATTTTGATAAAACAGTTTAACATCATTCTTGAGGAAAATATCTTTTCTACTTCATAAAAAATTTTCCTTTTTAACATGTCTTCCAATTTTAAACTAAAAGAAGTTGATTAAAAATAAAATTGAAAACTTGTAAAGGAATATTCATGGAAATAATTTTCTAAAATTCCATTCATGTCATATATGTTAACGAATAACATTCTCCTCGTACTTTGGCCAGAAACGTCAAAAAAATACCTCATACAAAAAAAACGACAAAAGATTCCTTTCATATCTTTTACTAAAAACTCACCGAAGGTTAAAATTATATTTAAACAATTATATGAGGATAGAAATAATATTAAATATTTAGGAAACATGGATGTGGATGATAAATATTCCCCAGTAAATTCTGAAGCATAAACAATCCCAGATAAAAATGAGATTGTGATATTTTCCCTTACCTTAGGTTTGATTTTCTTTGTACGTGTCCGAACCTCCAATATAATTATTTAAATAATTTTTTTGACTTATTAAAGAATCTTAAGCTTTATTATGATATCATTTATGTTCATATTCATATATTCTTATTTGTAATATTTCATTTCTACTTGTTATTTGAGTTTTTATTGCTTTTTGTTCTTCTGCGTGTTTTGTGGAATAAATTCTTATTCTTCTTTTTAGGTTATAGATACCTCATTTCCAGAATTTTATTATTGTAATATATATCATATTTATTCATTAAATTCATTTATATAACAGTAATGAAATGAAGATCATGTATAACTAGTCGCATGACATCGTGGAGACGGTAGCCCGTACGTACGCACGAGCGATGAAATCGTTACCATGGTCGTGGAATTGTATTGACGTGTATGTATACTATTTCATTATCCATATCAATTTAAAATAATCATATATAATTATTCATTGTGTGATTATAGCAATCCATGTAAGGTGGTGGTGGAAAACAGATTACACCACCGAATGGAGACGGTATTCTGAACTTACACATGCGTGGGGATTCAGTTTTCCATAGGATGGATAGAAGGTGAAATAGGGTTGTGTCATATTTATAATTAAATATCAGTATTTGAGTGATACTTATGTTATTACTTCATAATGAGACAACTAAAGAAGAATAATTAGAAGAAGAAGTAAAGTTGAAATAATCGGTAACAGACATTACCTCTTCTTTGAAGCGCTTCTTCTTAACCTTTTATTAGGGCACTAAAGATGCTCTTTGAAGAAGACCATGACCTCTAGGATGTTTCTCGGGAAGTTTAGAAGGGAAATTGGAAGTTTGTGGCTAATCATTAAGGCTCAAAGTGGTGTGATGAGGAGAGGGAGGCGGTGCCCTTTTATAATGGTGGAGAGAGGAACCTTAAGAAAAACATAAAATATTATTTTATTATAAAGTCATATTAGATTTTTAATAGCTCAAAATTGATTTATTTCGAATATAAGGTGGAAATGGGTATAAATCCTCTCAACAAATAGATTTTATACATGTTTAGGATACTATTTTAACCTTATAATGTAGATTTAACTCTGAGTTAAATAATTTACCTTTTCTTTTGTCTTCTTGTTTTCTTACACTATATGGTTATTAAACATAATATAACGAGACAAAAAACCCCAAGTGGGTCATTATTAAAATATATAACCTTATCTATGTCCATTGGCCGATCCTTAGTTATTTACAATTAAAATAACAATTAATAATATAATATATTTTTAAAAAATATTTTATGTCAATTTTGACAATATTTGGTAATTGATTTTTGTGAAAATCATAACATCATTATTATTTCGAAAAAGGATAATTAAGTCAATAATTATATGTCATATTAACCTATAAAATTAGTTTAATTCATAAAAATTCCAAAATTACATATATTTTGGTATTTATAATATCAATTATGTTAATATTTTCTTAATATGGTAATTATTGTATCATTATTGTGTAATAATTAAATTGAATTATTTAAAGTCTAAAAATTATTAATAAAATAAAATTATATAGGAAATAGTTTTAGATTTCTAATGATTATTTATAGACGAATTTATCATTTTTATAACCCTATATTAAAAATTTTTTAGTTATTAAACATTGATTTTAACTATTTTAACACTTCATTAAATAAAATAATATTAAATTACCTAAACTAATCCAAGTGGACCTAAATGATCATATATTATTCCTAATGCTGTTTTTGGTCGAATTAAACTTATCCAATAGTATTAGGACATGTTTTAGGGTAATAATAATACCATTTTTACCATTAATTACCACATTTACTTTTAACCGTGGTAAATAAAAGTAAAAATTTATTATTCACCAAAAAAAATTTACTTATTGAACCGCATTTTACTCCTTAATATTAACTGTGTCTCTCATATTTTCAAAATTCCACTAATATAAGGGGTAAAATTATGTTTTATGTAAATTTTCAAACTCCCCTAGGTGGTGGGTAAAAGTTGGTGAAAAGTTCAATAAAATTTTCATATATCTAAAATTATTATAAAATGACTCCAATGATTTAATTTGAACATATATAGGTATTATGTTTCAATTTTGACCTAAAAATTTAAATAAAATAAATATTTATTTAAATACAAAGTCTGTTTTTAAATAGTAACTCAGTGTTTTCACTATTCATCAATAAATGAATGTTTTAGAAAAATACCAAAAATTCACCCTAGGATAATTTCGATATTACGAATGAAAAAATGAATTCCATTTGGAATGATAAAATTAATAAAATTTTAAATAGTGGGTATTACTATTCATAACGTCTAGTTTTAATAATATTTTAATAGCATGTCATTGTTTAGTGAAACACGGTATCGCATACAACACAAGTTATCTAGAAAGGTCGTGATTGCTTGTAAAGAAATCCAAGCTATTGTTGTGTGTAATGATAGATTCATTTGATGTTGAATATAACATAATACATAGAATAAATATATACTTCTCATAAATTAACACGGTGTTACAGTTTGAGAGGAATGAAGAATGGGGAGAGTTGGTGGCCTTTTATAAGTGAGGAAAAGGACTCACTTGGTATTTTTGAAAAGAAGTTAGTTGTACACATTTTTTTACATAAAAAAGTATTAAAAACAATAAATAAATAAATAATGGAAGGTTAATGTCTGACTTATGTCCATAAAATGGGTTTTGTAAAAACTTTTAGGTCTTTTCCCTATATGCTAAAGATTTAGTCCTTTATTAATCTAAATTTTTCTTTAATAAATGTAATTATTTTTAATTAATTTAACTAGTAAATTAGGTAAAGAAAATATTGGAATTATTAGATATTATAAATTTTTCTAATTCTAAATGTGCAATCAATTTTTTTAAATTATATTCACATAAGTGGTAAAAATTATTTTAAAATTCACCCCATAAGCGGGACAAAAATGCGGGGTTTTAAAGTAAAAATGTCTAAATATTTAGTTGTTTTCATTATAAATTTCAAACTAGGATTAAGTTATTTAAATAATAATAATAATTGATAAAAATATTTTCTAATTAAATTTTTAAACAAATTAAAACTATAATTTAACATTATAAATAATTTAGACAAAAAAAAGTTTTGAACTAAAATTTTATATTTTTAACTATTCATTAAAAAATGAAATGTTTATGAAAAATATATAAAACTCACCCTAGAATAATTATTATATATATATAATATGAAGTTTTTTTTGACATAATAAATAATTTAATTATTTAAAATTCATATTTAAAATGGGTTCTCTATTAAAAGATGGTAAAATTGCCTCCAAAAATATTTTTTAAAAACAGAGTTTGTTCTAATGTTATGTCCATATAACCAAATATATTATTATAAAAAAATATTTGATTGAATATAATATATATATATATATATATTAAATTAATATCACACACTAATTGTAATTAACATAATCTATTATTATAAGAACAACTCTTTGAGCGTAAAAATAGTATTCTATAAAAACATTCACTCTATATTCAATTGCTTCGTATGTTAATTTATAATTATTTTGTAACCAATTAATATATACTATATTTTTATAAACCATAATTCTAATATGTTATTTGTTTCTATTCATAACATATAATTTAACGACTAGTATATATCTCCTAATATTTTAACAATCTATTTTTATTCAATAAAATTCGGTCATGTATATAATGCAATGCATCGAGGAAGGTCTCTCTTGAATGGAATTCACTATAACATAATTTTGAATGCATTGAAATATATAGAATATAATTTTAATAGTAAATATATTATAATTTATCCAAATATTATATTACCTTATATGCTCAGTGTTGCGTTTCATAAACGATATCGAATACTATGTTTGTACAAGAGATTTGCAAGGCATCATATTCTCCCCACATTATTTAAATTATGTTCTCGTAATTTAGACATTATATTGGTGATATAATATTTTATATTACTTATATTGAAATCCCACATAATGTGAAGGATTCATAAGTCATCCCTTAAAAAATAAATAATGGGACGTACAGAGGTCACATGAATAACCATGTAACTAGGTCCATAAGTTGGAGAACAGTAGGGGAAAGCAAAAAATACATACCTGGTAAAAAAGTGTAAATATTTATAAGGATTGACTAAGGTAATCAATAAAAACTAATTTAATGATAAATATAATGTTAATGGCCTCAAGTCCATAAATATTTGATAATTTAGAAGAAAATATAATAAAAATGAATTATTGTGTTAGGACACCATTTTTTTTCTAATTCATTTTACTAATGTTCAGTAATTATTTTACTACCTAAGAATATATGGAAGTATTATTATATTATATTTTTCAATTTCATATTCATGATCATATTTTTTTGTTTGTAGATAAAATTCTAATTCTTTCATTTACTACTAGTAATTAATTAACAATAATGAATTTTTTTGATGACCAACGCACTAAAAAGAAAAATTTAATGTAATAAAATGTCTTATAAAAGTGTAAAAAGTCTAAATATTTGTTTTTAAATATCTTCCAACAGATATATGGTTCATAGATTAATATCTAATACTTAATATTAACATTTCAGTTTCATTATTAAAATTTATTCATCATTTTTTTTCCTAAAAACAATGAAAAATTATCTTGGATATATCATAAGTCTGTTATCAGTGTGAAACCCTTACCATCCTTAGGTTATTGATTCAATACCCATTAACTTCCGTAATTTGATTGGTTATAACATGGATTATAGTTCTTATTTTATGAATCTAAATTAATATTATTCCCAAACAAAATATAATGTTCATTCTTGAAATGGACTTTTGACAAATGTTTTTGATACAACCATAATATTTAAATACTTCAGCCACTTATTTTCACCTAGATCCTTTCTTGGTATAGAGTATATCATTTTTAATAGGGTATTGACATGGGTAATGTCAAGGTTCCCCGTAGTTATGAAAAAGAACTAAAAACGGTTTTTTAAGACGATATTCATTACCTTTCATCTTACTCTTCATTTTTACTCAGTAATCCTTTTCTTTATTTCATTATTTCCCACACATAATTCATTTAATTTTTCAATTGAGACACTTTCCTGGGTGTCTCTTTCCATAGTTCTCACATATCAAAAGTTGATCCTTATTTTTCATTATGGTCTCATCTACTTGAGCTCTTTGAGACCTTTATACTTCTCTTCATTGGTGGGTTAGGGAGTTTGTAAAGGTATATATTGTTAATCATATTTCTAAAAAACTAACTTTTCATAAACACGATTTCCTTCACACATGTGAACACATCATTTGGTTTTTTATTTTCACCACATTGTCCTTCATTGTTTATGCTAACTTGAATCCTTCATGTTTCGGCCATTGACTAAAACAAGACAGAATAACGTGAGCAAAAAAATTCATGGCGAGAGAGGTGTATAATTATTAAAAATATATCTAAATAATGAAACCAAATTTTTAAATATAAAATACCTTATCTAAATCATTGATTATTCATTATCATTATCCATTAAAACTCATTATAATGTTTTGTAAATTAAAATGTGAATTATCCATATAATATCTGTTGGGAGTGTCAAACCTAGTACGCAGTAAGGCATGTTGTCAGGTACCAGGTTACCCCGAGTCAGGCTCAAAACACCATGTTTGAGTTATTACACTGAGGTACTTATGTTCTATAACCATGTACACATTTATTATATAGAGAGGGATGTATTTCTAGGAGTACCCACATAATCTCTACCTTACCACAATTATAGGATGTGATTTTACACTTATCCTTAAATTTTACATTAGTTTTATGTTCTCTAACATATGTTATCCAAAATTTGATTCCAAATGTTGATAAAAACTCCCTATAACACAAACTATAGTTCCCCAAACCCAAATAGCCAAGAGATAGTTTCTGATATCAAATACATGTGCATGATTATAAGGAATCAAATCCCTCTGGACTGAAGAGTTTAGTAGTCTTGGTAAACCAGATACATATATGAGTCGTTTATTACAAAAAAAATACATTAATTAAAACATAATTTTTTCTTTATTATAAATAAATAAATATTGTGGTGGATAAATCTAATACATCTTGAAAATCCATGCATATATTTATTAATATACTTCTTAGATTCCTTGGAAAAGAAAAAAATAAGGGTGATCTCAAATGCAGATTAAGGGAACAATATACCTGAAAAAATAATGAATCAATTAAAAATTTCAATATGAAATAGAAAATAATTGAACACATATGTCAGTTAGTCAATATACTAAATGAAACTATTTAAACAATATCGCAAGGTAATAATATAAAACTCATGCCCATCAAATAGCTAGATAAAGAAAACTAAATTTTGAAAGGTATGAAACTCAAAGACATTCCATATAAATAACTAAAAATGAAACTCATCCATAGATATGTAGATGAAAAAAATATAATTTATAAATAATAATTGAAACTAAATGAGGTAAATACTTTATTTTTGGATGCCAAGATTACAAGGTATATGGTGCCTTTACCATCAAAACTCATCACAAGATAGTTTATAACATATTTGGTAAACAAACAACTAAGTAAGATATCAAAATGACTCATCCAATGAGACTTAAATTTCATATATGGGATATATATAACCAGGCCCCACCCCTGTTGTACTAGTCCAAAAAATTCCTTGATTTGAATAATTGAAATAAAAAATATGCCTTCTCAGATAACTGTATTGAATAACGAATACGGAATTATCAATATTTTCCCAAATAATCAAATAACTGTCAACGTAAAAATTTTACGTAAAATGGTATATGGTTTAGGAAATATTAATATCCATGATAGATTATATAGATAATTAGGGGAAATTTAATGATCATAAGAGACTGAATATTTCTAGGGGAATAAAAAATGATTCATGGAAGTGAATGTTAATACTATCCTTAGGAAAATCTATAACAAACCATCCATAGGACGTATAACGATGGTATCAATACAAAAAATCCCATGTGGAGTAAAAATAAAGGATTATTGTTTTTGATCAATAGAAATACTGAAAAAATATTTTTTAAAGTATTCTTGAGGAAATGTTGTTTTCGTTTTGAAAACCCTTTTGAAAAACATATTAACTAAAAATTACTTTTGAATTTTTTTTAAAATGATCACCATATAAAAATTATTAGTAAACTATAATTGAAGGACAATAGGTAAATTCATGGATTTAATGTAAGGTAAAAATGAAATTTCATTTTCACGTTAATGATAATAAAAAATAAATTATTCATTAAAAAATATTAATATTCCATAAGAAATTTTAAATTAAAAAAGGGGTAAAATTTTCTTCACCAATTCATTCTGAAAAAATATTTGAAAACACTTTAATATAACATGGTTTTTAAAATAAAATAGTTTCTTCAACTAAGGAGATAAATGAAGTCGTGTATTCTATGATACATTTTATTAAACATTTTGAGTAAAAATTGGGAAACAATTATACTAATACATGAAAAAGGTCGTGAATAAACATTGGAGATAAAAATGAACGGTTTTATTGAAAAATAGTCATATAATTTCCTAAACTAGAAATACCATTAAAATATCATTAATGTTATTATTGAAGAAAATAATATTTAAACAATCCAAAGTGTCATATAACACTTTGAAATATTTTAATACATAAGACTTAAGAATGAAAAAAATATAATGAAATTTATAATATCATAAGAGTAAAATGTTTAAACATATTTCTTAAAATATGAAATTATATACACCATATAACATAAATTAGTTTCATAATAACAAATATAACTCAATGGGATGTAAATTGAGAAAAATATACTTTCTTAGGTTTTGTTTCGGGTTAATGTCCTTTGACTTCTTTATAATAAACATATGTTAATTATCTAGTAGATTTAAAACCATTTTTATTGTTTCATTAATTTTATTTCAATTATTACCATGTTTTATACAAGTAATTAAATCATTATTTTTTACATTGGTTTTTTGACCAAATTTGTTCTATGTGTCCAAAATAAATTTTTTAGGTCAAAAATAGTCAAAGTGGTCATTATATAATATATAAAGAATAATAATAATAAAATATTTATACTATTTATAAATTAATTATAGTTTTAAAATAAATCATTAAATATGGTTTTGAAAAATGAAACAACATTATAATCATTGGAGAATGTAGGTCGTATGTACGTATGAGTTACATTCCCATATTTTAATGATCATTATAGAAAGAAGCTAAGTAGTACTATATCATTCCATAATGATAATTATATCATTTTAACATATTATTTAATAATGTATTCTAAAATTATTATGATGTAAATGGAATAACATTGTGTTGAGGAGGCGGTAGTCTACACATCCATGAAGAACATTATCACTTTTTTAGAATGTGAAAGGGTAATAATGAAAATGATATATATAATTTTATTAAAAAGGTAATTATTTCATAAATATACTATATATATTGTTTATTTCAAAAAATTTTAATTTAAACCATCCTTTTTATGTTCTATGTATTTTGTGAGTAAATCTCATCTCTACGAGGGGGGGGGGGGGGGGTAATCCAAACTTCCCCAAATGATGTTATATTATTAATGTGAAATGGAATGTATTAATGGTATGTGTAATAAAATTATTAAAGAATTATAAATAAAAACATATATAATATATATAATATATATTATATATAAACATATTTTTCATCATAATGGCCACCATGATATGTGGAAAATCAAAAAAATGATCAATTGTCGTTTTGTGAGGTGGTTGTTCGTTGTACAGAGAAATAATATATTTGTAACCCATTATCTGAAGGTGTGCAAAATTTTATGTAAAAAACTTTTCATAAAAAACATTATACTACATTTTTTATACTTTTTTTGTTATATCATAATAGATTAATGGTATTTTAGGTTATGGATAATGGAAATGAAACTAGAGATCATGACAGAGGATGCTACCTCATAATCAGGTAACTTCTTTTGGTTTGTACCAAAAGGATTACTTGGAAGTATTTATTACCAAATTAAGTATTAAAGGATAATTAAAGTTTTTTTGGGATTCCATATTGTAACACCAAGTCCCAACCTAAGTGGTTTTATAGTTGTGAGGAATGTGAATAGCTGGTGCCCTTTTATAAGGGAGGAAAATGACTCACTTTGAATTTTTAAAAAAGATGTCAGGAATCCCCTAGTTTTTGACTCAAAAAGTCATCATAAAACAAATAAAATCAATAATGGAAGATTAATGTCTGAATTATGTCTATGAAATGGTTTTTTTGGCAAGTGGATAACTCATTTGGGCACCTAAGCTGACAGTTTCGTATTTTATTAAGGTTAATTTTTCCTCAATAATTACAATTTATTTTCTTTACTGTGACTAGTATTTTTTGTCAAAAATAAATATATTCTTATTATATATTATAAAATATTATTATTATAAATATTTTATCCATTTTTTTAGATTTTAATTAGATATTTTGGTAGAAATATATTTAAAATTCATCCTGCATATGTGACGACGATGTAGGTTTTTAATGTATAACTTCTGATTGTTTCTCCAGTTTTTATAAAAATTTTCAAATTGAAAATAAATAAAAATAAAAAAAATTATTAATTGATAAAAAAATTTATTTCTTAAACAAGTTATATTTATAATCTATTCTTATAAAACATTATATGAAAAAGATGTTTTGAACTAAATTTTATTATTTTTAACTATTCATTATAAATGATAATTATTAGTTTCATATAAAAAAA
Source organism: Viscum album (assembly GCA_963277665.1). Classification (NCBI taxonomy): domain Eukaryota; kingdom Viridiplantae; phylum Streptophyta; class Magnoliopsida; order Santalales; family Viscaceae; genus Viscum; species Viscum album. The sequence continues at coordinate 374,345,581 of OY728166.1, read as the reverse complement.
TAGCCCTAAAATAATTATTATGTTAAAATACCAAATTTGAAATTTATTTTATAACATTTAATCAATTAAAGTGTCAAAATTCATATTTAAAATGTCATCTCTATTAAAAGGTTGTAAAATTGCCTTAAAAAATTATTGGTTTTTTATATGTAAAATAGAGTTTGTTCATATCTTATTTCTATAAAAAAAAATTGGTAATATCAAAAATATTATATTGAGTATATATTATATATATATATAATAGAAATCACAAATTATATTTAATTTAATATATTAGCATAAAACAAAATTTTGAGCCGAAAAATATTTTTCTATAAAAATAATCATTTAATATTCAATTGCTTCTTATATTAATTTCTAATTAATTTGTAACTTATTAATTAATTATATGTTTTTATAATTGATAACTTTCATATGTTAGTTATTATTATACATAACAACTAATTTAATGTCTATTTTAAATATCATTATATTTTAATAATATATTATTTTTTGATAAAACATAGTTTTTCAAGTGATGCAGCCCATTGAGGAAGGTCGATTTTGTGTGTAGCACATGATAACATAGATTTTAATGAATTTAAATATTCATAATTTATTTTATATAGTAAATATATTATAAATATTTGGATATTATATTACTTTCTGTGTTTGGTCCCGCATGTCACACATGTTATCATATATAAGGTTCGTACATTAGATTTTTGGGGAATCACAATAAAGAAATTTAATTTTATTATACAATGATTTTTAAATACATTTCCGTGTAATATTATAATTTTTACACTTTTTTGTATTTAAATTAAATTATAAAATGTTTAAGAAAATACGAGTTCATTTATCTCTTTTTTTTGGAAATTTATTTTCATCCAAAAACATGTTTTCTGAATATGATTTCTGAAATGTTTTAAAAATATAAAAAATGATTTATTGAAGAGAAATTTAGCCTTTTTTACTCAATAAAAAAAATTCTTCACGTGAATATTATATCATTTTAATAAAAATCTCATTTATCTTTTGCTGAAAATGTGAAATGAATATTGTTTTTATTTTCTGAATATGGAACTTTCTTATCCATTTTATAGTGTAAAAGTAATGTTCAATTTAAACTGTAAGACATGAAAAATATTACTACCCATCATAGTCATAATTTATTTGAATCTTCCTTTTAATTTTTACAAGGATCATATTAAAATTACCTTTTTCATGTGATTCTATAAGAAAAGGATTTACAGAATCTATTATGTTTGAAAATGTGATTTTAAAAATGAAAAAGAATATTCTATAAATAATTATTTTGATGAAATTTTTATAGAATTTCCATTCCAAAATGACTATAAACATTTATTCTTACTCTAATGTGTATTTATTTTATGGATACCGTCTTTATTCTTCCTCTGGATGGTTTATGATTATTTTAACCAATGAAAGCATTGACATTCTCTTATTTAATTCATTTTTTAGTCATTAAATTTCCCTTTATTTATTTATTAACATTAGGACATTAAATTTCCCCTAAATGACAATATTATTTATTTTGTATATGTATATTTCTTAAAAAAATTATCATTTATACGTATAGTATTTTACATTGAGTGTTATTTGAATAACTTTTTAAATGTTGATAAATCTGTATATTTTACTCAATATGAATATTTTATTGATAAGCCATATTTTTCATGAATTAAATTGATTATTTGATATATGGGGAATGAATTTTACATTCATTAATCGGTGTAGACCATTTATATAAATCCCCTCGATGCATCGATAGGTCACATGAGAAAAATCACTTCTCCAAATGAGATGGGTATCTACACATATTATTAGACATTATTGGGGATATATCTTGATAATAACAATTTAAAGGATATATATTTAAAGTATCTATCATGTGAATATATCTTCACAGTTGAGTTGTCCGAAATTATTAATTCAATCATTATAAATTTAGTTATTGATATTCCAAGTGATTATTCTATTGGTTTGAATATCCATGGATATGTTTTTAAGATAATGTGATTATTTCTATGAAACTAAATGATATTAAGGTATACCTGCCATATTATTCTCATTTTATTGATTAAATATTAGGTTTTTTAGTTACATACCTGACTATGTTGATTATTATTGTTGATTCATGATATCATTAATTATATTTAACCCTTATTAAGCATTTGAGCTCACAAATATTTTGATTTATATACCATGAAAACCATAGTGTATTATATTTGATATGATTGGATATGATATAGGGACAAAATTTTTTCATGAAAATAAATAATGTTGATTTTTTTATCTTAATTAAAGACTAATGTATGTATCTAGTTTACCAATACCACTAAAAAATTTGGTCGTTCAGGATGTGAATCCTTTTATCTTATGCCAAAGTTATATTTCTAGAACTGTATCTTGGATAATAAGGTCAAGGAAATTATAGTTAGTATCAAATAATGTTTAGTAGAAACTGTTGTAACTAGTTTTAATAAAAAATATTTTTGGGAACATAACTATATGATATTATTTGAGGATAAGTATGTAATATCACCCTAATGTTTTTTAGGGAATATATTATGTGGATTCACCATGAAATGAATCCCTCTATGGATACTATAAGTTCACATGGTTCTTGAAAAGTGGTTCCTAAGAGTAATAACTCTAAAAATGGGACATTGAGATTCACCTGATCATCATCTCGTTCATGAAAACCACCCTTACTATGTACCTATATTGACACTCTTCTGTGGATATGTCTAGGATAACTCACATTTTCTTTAGAATCCCTTATGAACAATTTTTAAATTATCATATCTTTAATGAATCCATGACTATTATTATATGATTATATATGATAAAAGTTTTCAATTTGTGATAATTATGTCACTAGATTTGGTATTTTAAATTATGTTCCAAATGATATTATCTAATCTAGTATATTTAGTCATTTACAAATGGTTCATGTCTGAAGGATTGGGAACCGTGTAAATTCCATTAATTGAAATAATTAGAATGACCATTTCTTTTATAGCATTAACCCATCATTTTGAGGTTATGTAGTCTCCCAAACAATCTCATCACATGAGTATATAATATCTTGTCCCAAAAATATTGATAGTTAATTTGGGAAAATATTATAATAGAAGGGTATAGAACAAAATGTGTAAAGGTAAGAAGTGAAAAAGTATTTTCCCACATGTGATAATTTTTGAAGTTATAACTTTTGTAAATACTTAAGATTAAATACATATTTATTAATTCATGGATAAAAAGACCACAATTGTCGTGAGGGTAAGAGAAATAATGAATTTTACAATATTGAATGATTCAACTATATGTATATATGGATCAATGAAAATAAATTCCCCATTCTTAAAGGAAAGATACATCAGAAAAAATCTAATAGATCATGTTCAAGCTTATTTTTTTACCATAGACAAAGTGGAGTTATTAATGTTCTTGTGTTTGGATTCATTAATTTTTTCATTTGAGTATTTTATCAATGACATTTTCTTTATAATAATTATGAAATTTAAAAGTATTTTACTAATGTAAATTTTAATTAATTATTTAAATGTGTGTGGTGAGTAGTAAAAATAAAAAATAAAACTTATTTAATATCATGTTGAAATTACTGGGAAAGACATTATCGTGGGAAATATAACCCTTAATATATTCCTAATGATTGGATATTGATATTGGGATAAATGTATTATTGATATTGATAAAGTTAATTATATATTATTCAATAACATGGAACATATTAACGATTCATTGGAAAATTAGTTTATTCTATCACTAATGTAATTGAAATAAAAATTATTTAACGAATAATTCCAAAAATCTGTGTGTTATTTAAGTAATAAGGTAGAATTCATGTTTTCCTTATGTATTTTTGGAATTTACTTTACTACAATGTTTCTAGAAGATTAATGATGGTTGTATTTAAATCTTTAGTTTATGATGATTATGATCTAATTCATTTTGTTTTGTGGATTGATTATAAGTATATTTTTTAAAATCATTGACCATATTTCAAATTATTTTGATCTTTTTATTTTGGAAGGGTCATAAGAAATAAAATTTATCAAATGGTTTATGTTGAAATTTGGGTATAGTTTTAAAGATTAATGTATTACTTAACCATATAAATATTTATTCACATTAGATAAATTTTCCTTACCATACTGGTTTTTGGAAAATAGTTAGAGATATATGGAAATGTTATTCACTCTTTCATGGATCATATGACAATTTATTAGTGAGTTTTAATGTTTTTGGAATATAAAATCATTTTTAGATATTCATTTTATGAATTAATGGAAGAATTGGAAATTTATCTAATAATAACCATATGATGAAATTATTATTATGAAATATAATCATATCACATTATTATAATTGCACATATTATAAAATAATAAATGAATTATTCAAATTTAGGGAAATGATCTTGAAATAACAATGTTATCCTAATACCGTCATTTATATTAAACCAATAGTATTTTAAATCATTATATATTTATGTATTTTAGGACCATAACAATAAATTGATCATTAAATTTCATATGATTAATGACCTATATCATACATTATAAATAATATATTTTTATTTCATGTCCATGTCTTCCCTTTTCACTAATATTCTCCTACATAGAAACCTAGTTACATGTTATTCAACATAACCTTGGTAATTCAATTTAAATCTCATTAATTGAATATTTTATTTGTACTTTTTATTATATGGTTTCTAAAAAAAAATTCAAATATAAAACCCTTAATTACTGAGATCATGTTTAAATTTTGAGGATTCAATTTATCATAGTTATGGAAAATGTAACACCCTGAAATTATAAAAGAATAACATTGTATTCAACTGAATATGTGTCATTAAATAATAAATTTTTAATAGGATATAATACCACAAAATAGTACAATATACTTCTATTAGATTACATTTAATTTATTTAATAACTCATGATACATGCAATAATTATTATCGTCAACAGATTGTGCCACACAGAAGACTGATTTTTAAAAAACATTAATATACTGTTAATAATATAATTTAATATGATCGATTTTTCCTTGACATTGTTATAAATGGTTAAAATATTATTAAATAAAATATTAAAATATATATTTTACACATTTTTATTAATTATCTAATATATATATATATAATAATATTCATTTAAAAGAAAAATATAAATTTGTTTTTCTGAATAACTGTATTTTATTTAAAATATGGTTTTGTCGCGGCTTGACATCATAATTTAAAATTATTTTTTCAGACTTGAATAAAATTTATATGAAAATAAATATTTATTTATGAAATTGGGAATTCAAATTTTTTTGGGTAAATATTGGGGGGTTTCCAAAAATATTTATTCTTTCGATGAATATTGAAAATTATTGAATTTTAATAGAAATCATCCTTTTTTAAATAATTTACAATGAAAAATTATATTTAAAATATTTTTAAAATTAAAATTATCAGAAATGTTTTTCAATTAATCTAACATATTTCATTTTAATCATTTTAAAATTAACATTATATATAAAAAAAGTGTACACATTTGAATATTTTTACTTTATAAACCTCTATTCTCTCTATGACTATGGAATTAATTTTAAATTTTATTTTTACCGCTTCTATGAATTTAATGATAAAAAATGTCTTCCATTTTTTTATTAAGAATAATTTTTAATTTATAAAAAATTTCAATATAATTTTTTACCAAAATATATTGTGGGAAAAAAACAGTAACAATTATTTACTATGGTTATGGTAAAAGTGTTTTTACTTAGAGGTTAAAAAAATGATTCAGTTAATAACAGACAATAAAAATGTATAAAAACTATTTCATGTACATATTTATACCCCTAAACATCGAATGATCAATAATGGACTATTTTCTACCTTATTTAATATTTAAAATGAGGGAAAACTCAATTATTTTCAAAAATACCAAGTGTGTCCTCTCCCCCACTAATAAAAGGCCACCTTCTCTCCTCTCATCTTCAATCCTTCAAACCCTTTTGGATCACCAAATACCTATACAAATTAAATCCCAATTTCCCTAATATCATACTATAAGTATTATTTTCGTTATAAATCATCCTTGAAAGGATTTCTTGGAAATATGAGGAGGGTACACGAAGAAGAGATAATGTTCTTCAATGAGAATCTTCATTCTATTTATTTCTCCACCTCATTAATTTTTTATTAAAACATGATGATATAATAAAACCAATATCTTCCATATAATGGTATCTTTTTATAATATTTTCATTACCTACTACCTTATCTCCTTCCATAAAAAGCGTAATGAAATAATCATTAGTGTGTATGGCAGTTTACCACCTGATGGACAGATGGCATTCATTCATCCATTACCACAATTAACAGTTGGCTTTGATAATCGATCTAAGTTATATATATGTTCTTTATAAACTATTTATAAATTTTTATTCATTATATAATATATATATTTTTAAATTTCATTTTAGAGGGTATACAATACTGTTGCTAATGTGTACAGTGGACTACCGCCTCATGAAGCTATGTGATTCATCATTTACTAATGCATTAAAAGGAATGTAATAAGGTTAATGTTAATGATTAAAAGTCATATAAATGAAATTATAATTATATAAATGAGGTATTTATATTTTTTTTCAAATATAATATATATATCAATTTCTTTCTCCCCATTTCACTCACTAAAATTCATTTATATATGTTTGGACTGCCACCTTCACAAGGCAATGTTACCCGTTTTTCATCACAACACCAAATAGATGATATATATATAAGAATATTTAAATAAATAATATGTTATACATATTATATTATTACTATTTTTAAAGATCCATATTACTTAACCATTTCTATAATGAACAATCAATACTTGAAATGTTAGTCATGTGTGTATATGGACAACTGTCTCCATAATCATAACATACTACATTATTCAAAAACATGTGTCATGGTTTCTTTTAATAGTTTAATTGATGAAAAAATATGATAAATATGATAGGAATATATTCTTTATATTATATTACTATATAATATATTTAAGAATATTATCTTTCATGATGAAACATGCATGTGAAAACAAGAAAATTAATGGCCTCACTACTTATCATTATACTTTCCATGAAGGGAACTGAGTAGTGGAATTTTTAGATTCAAGTTTTAGAATATCATGTTATTGTATTATTTATAATAATCTCTCATCTCTTCTACAAGGTTTCTTTTCAATAATGATATGTTATGCACTTGTTCTTCACTATTTTATACAGCCTTTATATGTTTTTTCATTTTTACCATTCATTAATAAAATGCTAAATTTGAATTAAAAATACCAATAACAAAGAAAATAATGAATTTATATTAATTAAAAGGTTATTAGATGATAAAAAATGACCATATATTATATTATATGTATAATTATTATTTTTTTATAAGTTAATAACATTTTTAAAAATGCTATATAAGAGGAAAAATCACATTCAACTAAAAGAAAGTGTGAGGTAATGGATTTCATAACTTAATTTCCACTAGTTAAGCTAAATATATACATTATTTATTATAACATGATAATATAATGTGTTTAAATACATTTTATTATCTAATGTGTTATTTATACTATTTTATATTTATTTATAGTTTATATAATTTATTAAATCAATTATAGATTCTCACTTAAAATTTATAATCATTTTATGTGTTTCATTCACAATATCATTGTAATCAAAATTACTTATTCTTAAATTTTGATTAATAAAAATATTTTGAATGTTTCTAAATAAACCAATTTCAGTTTATTCTCATCTGGTTATTCATGATATTTTCAATTAGTATTACTATTTTTCCACTATTTAATAATTAAATTATTTAAGAAAATGTTTAAAAAAATTAGATATCATTTCTCTCTTAGATCAGAAATACGTTTTCTTTAACACAATTTTTTTAAAAATATATAAATTGTTTTTATCTTTTTTCGAATGGTTTATTCAAAAAATTATATATTTTAAATGTTAAAAAATTTATTCAAAGGCATACAATATCATATTCAAAACAATTTCAGTCTGTATTTTAACAAATATGTGAAAGGAGTATTCTTTTCATTTTCTAAACAATTCACATTTCTATCATATTTACAATGAAAATGTTTTCTTAATTTTAACCAGAACAACATGTATAGAATTACACACGATCCTGACATTCATTGAATTGGATATAATTTTTCAGGTTTCAAAGGATCCTTTTAAATAAAATTCTTTTTATATTGTTTTAAAATATAATTATCATTAAAATGTTTTATATTTTAAAAGGTGATTTAATAATTAATAGGGTATTTTCGTCAGTAATGTTTTAAATATATTTATATGGTATTTCTATATATAAATAAAAAAACCCTTTATTATTTATCAAATGGTTATATGTTGTGTTTATACCATTATTATTTTTCTTATAGATGGTTTATAGTCATTTAGAAAAAAAAATTTGTATCTATATTACATTCCTTGATTAAATTTTGTAGTCATTAAACTTCCCTTTCATTATTAAATTTCATTTGGACATTTAATTCCCCCTTAGTTTCTATATTATTTATCATGTATGTGTTTATTTCATAAACAGTGTATAATTTCATGATATGATTTTTTACTATTAGAGTTATTTGATTTAATGGGGGGATATTGATAAAACTATATTCTTAATCAGTACATATATTTTTTATAAGGAATATGGTCAATATATTAAATCAATTATTATATATATGAGGAATGATTTGTATATGCAGTAACTGGTGGTGACCATTTTTGTAAATCCCTTCGATTCATTGATATGTCTCATAAGGCGGATCGGTTGGCTGAATCTATTGGGTTTCTTTTAAAATATTATAATTATCATGAGGTTAGATCTTGATAGTAACTATTTTGAGGATAGATCATTCTAGTAACTATCATAAGGATAGCTATTAATATTTCATATATTCATCACTATGAATGTCATCATTATAAAATTTATATTGATATTTTTGATGATTAATCTATTTGTTAAAATATAAATGGTTATGTTTTCATGATCATGTTTTTATTTATATAATGTTACATGACCAAAATTTATTCCTCCCATATTATGCTCAAGTTATTCACTAAATTGAATTTTTTCAGTTACATTCAATTCCATGTTGACTATGATTATTGATTCATGATATCTTACAATGTAATTAATCCTTAATGAACATCTGATCTCTTCATTATTTTGTTTCCTTTACCTAGAATACCATTAAGTGTTCAGTGTTTTATCTCAAAGTGTATTATATAGTGAATAATTTTATTCTCAAAAAAAATACTGAGTAATTTTTAAATTCAAATGTAATTCGAGACTCATATATGAATATGTTTTACCAAAAATGATAATTTATTCAGTACATTGGGATATGAATCCTTGGATCTTATTCTAATGTAATAAATTAGGCATTTACTCTGAGCTACAGGATTTGAGGTAATCATATTTATTTCCTAGACAGGACAACCATTCTAAAACGACTGTGAGCTAGATTATGGAAATACTTGTGGAAAGTTTTTAAATCCAATGAGCTAGTGACTAGAACCTAGGAATTCAAAAATTAAAAGATGGGATTATTTTCCAAAACTAAAATAGCTAATATGGAACACATATATATAAAGGAAATAGAAAAGTAAATATTCTATGAAAACCAATAATAGTAGTGATAAAATTGCAACAACAGGATAAAACAATGATACATTCCCATGAGTAAAACCCTTCATAACCTACATTAATATAAGCTTCTCTATAAAACAGATGGGAAATATCCCACTATCTCACCACTAACTATACTATTCAAGCTGACATGACACCCTCTCATCATGTTTTGGTTCCTAGTACATTCTTGTATCTGAAAAAACAAGGTCTACACACCCTAAGTGAGAGTGTTGGGTGAAACCTAAATAGGATTTATAGGATCCCACACAACAGTTCCATTGAAATTATTGATAAAATAATCTTGATATTCTAAATATATGAAAAATATGGCATCATTAAATAGTTTTTACATTCATATCAAAATCGTGGTAAATATATTTCCCTATTTTATAGTTCTAAAATAGTTACCACATCACAAAGATTAAATAAAATTTTCAATTAAACCTTTTATCAATTAAATCATTATTTATCCATATCATAACCAAAAAATTTAATGCACAATAGAGGTCACAACTATGATAACAGAGGATCTAGGTAATTATGTCTCTAATGCATCAATAATAATGTCAAGACATAGTGTCCATAAACAATTCTCTAGAAAAATAGTTCATAGGTAATAAAGGACGACCATATGGATGAACCCCTTACATTGTTAGGGAGTCAATTCCCTCAAAACAATTAGCTACGGGAATAGGGGAACACCCCATGGATGAACCTCTAATGATGTTATCAAATAAATTATCTAGAACAATAGTGCCTTGGGAATAGATAAAAATTGAAATTAGTGAACCGCCTAAAATAAATAATGACACGTCCAAATTATAAACCCCCTATAAGGAAAATAAATCTTTTATGTTCTATTTAGGTCAAAATATTACAAAGGGTACATATTATTTCCAAAAAAATACAAAAAAACTTTTTCCATCAAAACCACTCTTTGAAAAAAAATTAAAAAAATATATTTTATATTTCATGGAAATACACACTATTTATAAAATAAGTGGGAGCACGTCTATTATAAAAAACCATTTACACATTAAATTTAAGAGTATCATGTAGAATACCAATAATAATATAGAAAATGTGTTATAAAACCATGTCATGTGTGGTTCACAAAACATAGGATATAGATGGAACCACACACCTTCTACTTTGGTTAAAAAAATATCATTCATGGTATCCAAAACTAATGAGGAATAGGGAATTCAAAATAGTAATATGAGTTCTTAAATTCGGTATCTCCAATCACCAAACATGAAAAACACATCCTCCAGATTAAAGGAGTCAATGAGGAGAACATACAACAACGGTTACAACACAACAATTAACAAAACACATGCTCTATCTCCCTTACTCTAGTATCCTTATAAGGAAGAATGAGAATTGAGATGATAGAATCCAAATACACAAAAATAGAACAGCCAAAATGGATAAAGGTAACTTGACCACCATATGCATAACAGAATACTAATCAAATCCAAAACATAGAAAATTTAAAACCATAGATCTTGATAGAAAATGGAATTCTTAATATTGGGGAAATATGTGTCAAAATCATAATGAATCATCCTTATAAATATCATAACAATTTCCATAATGAGTGTAATGGTTTCCTCTAAAACATGAGTCCTATTTGGAAGTTTGAAATTCCAAACCATATAGAACCAAGCAATGGTGGAGGTTCACAATGCCTCTAGTAAACATGGTTACTCCTCACCAAGAATCCTAACAGGCCTATTAAATGCATTATGAACCCAAAACCAAGGATGTGTTGGTCTATATATGGCCTCCTACAAAGCCTTGGTGAGGGTTTTAGGTTAATTCACATTAGGAAACCACCATCGGGACATTCCCTACATTGGGCATAGTGGATCTTCCCATGGTGCACACGAGTTTCATTAGAACACCATGACCTCCGCCACATTTGAGGTGCATACTTTTGTGAAAATAAAATCCCAAAAATCACATTTTAATGAAACAAATACCATTCCAATGTTCTTGGGATTGATAATAAAATGTCCCAAAGCTTAAAAAATTTCATACCTCGATCCAAGCTATTAAATTATCCATGATAAGAATTGAAAGAAATACAAAAGAATTGAATCTATAATGGATTTTCCTTGAAATCAAAATAGAAGGGGAGAAAGATATCCTTAAAAAACTAATATTCAACAATCTATCCATAAGAAGGTCAATGTGTTCCATAAGGAATATATAGTTCTATAATATAAGGTAAGGAATATTGTTGAATTTTGTTATGATAATGATGATATTATATGATTCTAGAAAAATATATTTCTTCCATAAATACCAAATTTAAAAATTGATTTATTTTATTTTTAACTTAGATATCGATTACATATCAATAAATGAAGGACATTGATGTCTAAATATCTCAAGAATCAATTTTTGTGGGATAATTTAAAGAGTGTGATTACATAGTATGTGTTTCAATGATTTATTTTTCTAAATATTAATGATTAATGTTAGATTTTTAATCGGATGAAGAAACTACTAACCATTCCAATATGAAACTTGGTGAACATCACTATGGAATTCATCTTCATATTTCATGTGAAATACAATTTCCATAACTGTATTTGGGTTATAGTTGATTTCCTTACCAATTAAACACATTCCATATCGATTTGATAATATTTTTTTCTCAGTCAATGATGTCAAACTATTTTGATATATATTTTTCGTATCCTTTGGATGATATGATAAAGGTTTTTTTATAATTCATTTTAAGGTAGTGACAACTTCATAATTAATTATGTTGTGTCTATATTTTATCTAATTCCATAAATAAAATAAAATATTGATTATTAGAGTTTAATTGATTTAATTTTCGTTGATGGAATTTTTTTTAGAATATTATTATAGTTTTTTAAACAATATATTACTTAGAAATTATATTTTATGTAATAAATTATTCAAATTAGCATTTAAATTTAATTTCATAAATGGTTTTTTTTAAAATTATTTTAAAATAATTTCTGTAAACTATTAAAAAATAATATTATTGAGAAGATTAATTTTATTTTTTGATTTCATTTTATTTAACTTTAATATATTAACAATGATAAATTCATGTGAAGATAATTCAGTTGAAGCGCGATCATATGTATAAAAATTTAAAAAAGATAACAATATAGTGTTGTAAGGTTTGAATTATTATTCCTTTAATTAATAAAATTATTTCAAAGAAATATTATATATATTTCCTCTTCCATAATCTAGACTTCAATTTCCTTATAAAAAAATTGAAGAATTCTTTTAGATTTCATATAAATTATAATCTATGTAGAGTAATAAAACATTGGAAAAACCATGACTAACCAACCAATGTAGATATCAATTATAATTCAATATAGTCTCCACAATTTTTTAAAATTTCATGTAAACACATGATGTAATGTTCAAAAGTAATTTTTTATAGTTATGTGGAGTTGGATTCATGTACATTCTATAATTTTTTAAATTTTAAGAATTTTTTCACAGTGCTCGTTCACTAAAAATAAACTATTAAAATCAACCTAAGGCTCAAAGATGGAAGAATGAGTAATGAACCACACTTGAATAATGAAAATTAATAGATGGGGACTGGTATAAATCTAAATTATCTTACATTTAAGGGATTATATATCTATAATAAAATATACATGATATTATATATTTCATTATTTGGGAAAATAGAATGGAAAATGTTGAATAAGGGAATCTAAGGATAACATAGTGGGATCTTGAGTGGTTGAGACTCGATCTACATATTCAATTAAATTGTGAAAATACATTTTATTGATATGTAATAGAGATTAAATTTTGAACCATGGATGAGGATGTTCATATTCACCAATAGATCAATCAATGGAATTCAATCTAAAATAGATATCATCCAATAAATTCTTATAAAGGAAATGATTTATGTATATAATGGTAAAATCTTGTGAGATTGAGAAAAAGGAAATATGATTCATCATTTTCATTTATTAGGTTTGATACTTGTTCAAGTATGAGTATGGAGATGACATACCCATTATCATCCAAAATGTTATGCATTCAACATTAAATAATTTTCGCAAGTGATGTGTTTGAAATAATTCTAAAAAAAGTGTTGATCAATGACATAATTCATAGATTGATTAGTCTGTAGTTGTGAGAGTGAGATTGTGTCATGTTTTTTGTCTTGAAGTTACATGATCCTGAATTCCTTCAAATGAGTTTGGGATCCTTACCTCAATATAAATGAATAATTAAAATAATTTTACTTTGAACAATGATTTCATTAAGAATTCATATTCAATTCCAATGTGTTTTCTCTTGAGGGTGGACAAAGATTTAATGAATTCAATAAAGGCTCATTCCTATAACTATATACTTATTGATGTTTTAGTTGGGTTCTGTTAGAGGATATTGTCTATTTTGGAAAGATGAATTTGGATTTACAGTGTGTTTGAATTATCTCTATAATTGACGAACATGTAGAGAATTAATTTTTTATAAGTGTAATGTTGATGTAACATGATTATTGGTTATAAGAGTGATGAAATACCAAGTATTTGTTATCACAATGACAAATTGGATATGAGGATATCTTTTAGAATAAAATTCATTTATATTAATTATTTATATGGGTGGAATAATTTTTCTCATAGGAGGAATCTGGACACAAGAAGACTATATAGGAAAGAGGTTTCATTAGAATAAGAGAAATATACTTAATAGAGAAATTATTTCTTTCTATTTATTATCTATATATGTTATTCTCATTGATTGTAATGAATTTTAAGATACAAATTATTATTCTTAAGATATGCATTATATAATTCATTCTTTTGGAACTATATTATAAATATTTTTATTCATTCTTTAATAAAATATATTTTCAATTATATTTATAATATTCTTTTTCATGAATATAATTATCTTCTAATAGAATGAATTGAGGATAATACATATTTCTTAATAAATTCATAAATTTGGAATATTTTTTAGAATTTTTTTCATGAAATTATTTAATATAAATAATTATAAATTTTTATACAAAGATTTAATAATAGTTTTATTATGGTGACTATTGTCAAAATAATTTCATACAATTGAGTTGAAAAAATTGGTTAATAGACTACAAGACTTAACTTCCACATGTAAAATCTTAAAAAAATAGTTTATTTATTTCAATTTGATAATGATATGGTAAAAAAATTTATAAATAGAAATAATTTAAAAATAATGTAATTACTGATCCCCATTCCAATTTATCATTATTTTAAAAATTCCACATATTTATAATTTATGGGTTCTAGAGATTCACATCAACTAAATAAAATAAGTTTTATTTATAGTTACATATCTCGTATCAACATCACCTTTATGTGTGGATATTCATTTTAGGACTATTGTATGATTTCGACCTTCTATGGTTCATTTCAGGTGAAATTTTGGTGTTATTTTAGTTCTATCTACTTGTGGACAGTTTGTGCACTATTGCAGAAACATATGTGGGTTATCCCATGAAACTATGTAATTTTTTTTGGATTTATAGATGAGGTAACATGGTTTTCAAATGGCAAAACAA
This sequence comes from Viscum album, assembly GCA_963277665.1. Taxonomy (NCBI): domain Eukaryota; kingdom Viridiplantae; phylum Streptophyta; class Magnoliopsida; order Santalales; family Viscaceae; genus Viscum; species Viscum album. The sequence continues at coordinate 374,330,261 of OY728166.1, read as the reverse complement.
TAGTTTTATCTTTATCATTAAACATTGTGGCATGGGAATGGGGAATTACTCATAGTCATCACATGGTTTTTAAAACCCTTCTTCTATACTATGGTTCCCACCCAACATTTTAGAAATTGGTACATTTTTTTAAGAAAGTATTCGAACCATTACATGTTAATAATATTATCTATTTTTTAAATAATACCCAAAATACCTCTGTTTTGAATCATTATTCTACTAGGGAATTAGTCCCTCAAACTAGTGGAGTCCCCATAGAGATTTTTTGAGATTTATTTCCACCCAATGATAATTTTTACTGATCTAAGGGTGTTTGATCTCATTTTTCAATGTTATATATTTTTTATTCATATTTATTCTATTTGAATCTTGATATATATAATTTATCATGAGATAAATATTATCTCATAGTTTTATTAATCAGATCTAAGGTTTATTTTATTAGCTAATGATTTTTTACATAGATTGGTTTTTAAAGGTAGTGGCAATCTTTTGATCTACCATTACTGTTGTGTGAATCTTATAGATCACCAATGTAAGTGGTCTCTATCTCTCTTCCACTCTATTCATAGGGACATTAAATCTAAATTTTATGATGTGGGATTCATGCTTTAATAACTTCTCCTAATTCCAAGATCTCTCTCTGGGTTTTTAGATCCCATAAAAAATATTGTAATATAATGTGTTTAGGTGAAATATTTCATATATATTCATTATCTTATAAACTATACATGATATTTCATTTATAAACATGATTTTTAAATTAAAAATGGAAGGATCACTAATTTATTGAAAAGTTTATATGGTATTTTTTTATATCAAATGATTTTTCACAATTGTGTTTGAAAAAAAATGATACTTTCAACACACTATTATATATATTTTTTTATAAAAATTGGATTTAAAATAATTGGTTTTGTGTAGAAAGGTTTTTTTAATAAATTTGATACACCCATGGTAAATTAAATGAAATTTTTATAACATGGAATACTGGGGTACATAGAGGAGGGAGTAATCAATTGGCTTGTTTCCATGATTCGTATGTATTATTACACATCCGGTTATGACACTAATCATTAATTCATCATGTAAGGAACTGGTTTTCATGAACATATACAGGGATGAACAATTGGGTTGTCTATATACCCATTAAGTCATTTATCTAGGGTATTTTTCAGTTCTCTCTAATCAATACTAATTATTTGGGGTGTGCATCAGACCTATCATGGACCTTTATTTTCTTAAGGGTAATTATAATATTATATTCTTTAATGTGGATTTATGATTATTTCTTTGAAAATTTTAAATCAATTGTTGAAAAGTACTCTGAAAATTATATTATAGGAAATTATTTTTAAAGAATTGAAAATGATGCATTCCATTGAATTATATTAATTTCTGAAAAATATATATCCAAAATTTTCTTCTTTTAAAATGAGAATAATTATATTGTTTAAAAAATAATTCATATTCAATACATGGTGGGTTCATAATGGGATTATGATTCTCACTTTCTACACACACCCTCAGTTGCGTGTACGCCATATTTAATCTAATGTAACAAAAGGAAATGTGTTTTAATAAAGTAATGGTATCATGGTTATCTAAGATTTGGTTTCTTGTGGAGGGATAGTGGTACATTATTTAAATAGAAAATTTAGATAATAGTTTTTATCATTTTAAATTTTTAATGCATTATGTATTATGGGAATGGATTATTTTTTCCTTATATTTATTTCTACTATTGTTCAACCCTGTTAATCATATTTTATTTTGTTCCTTATTTATCTATACATTTCATGTTGGTTGTTGTATTTAGTTTGGAAAAATTGTTCACATATATCATTTTGGATATTGATGTTCCTGTTACAATACCATTGTGATTCAGAATACCCATTGCATATTATTTGGAATTGGTTTAGAACCTAGGTTGATGGATCATCTAGGTTTGTTCACGAAATATTTGTGTTAGAGGTAAAATATTCCTTGATTTTTCATGTATTATAATGATTGGGTAAATAGGATATAAGATTATCAGAACATGAGAGGTTGATTATGAGTGATTTCCTAACTATAGATCATATTAATGACACTTATGTTACCAATGTGTATTGTTAAGTGTGTCACTCATGTTGAGTTTTAACTTTATCATAATTCTTTTATTGTATTTTCATGAATCAAACTTTGAAATATTCCTTGTATGATAGTCTCTTTTTATTAATCAGTATATTTCCATGACAGCCAAAATACTTCCTCACATTATTTGATAGGATGATGTAGATGATGCTCCATGAGGTAACCCTCCAATTTGTTAGAAATTTGTTGAGGTTATAATATGGTTATTTGATGCAGTTTACCATAATGAACCTAATATGCAAAATATATCTATTCAATCCCAACCACGAATTTTATTAGGAGAATATCTAGCTTATAAATTTCACTTCATGAAGCCTCTACCCAATCTATGGGATGGTTGACCCCCAATAATTGGATGAATAACAAAATAAGGTTTATTAATATTTGACTTCATAGATACTATTGAACCATTTTGATGATTTTATACATTTAGGATTGATGGACCAAGTATGAGGTTGTGAGATGAGATAGTGCATGAAATAGAACATGATTTATTACGACTGAATGTCATTAATAACTTCTTCTTTCAATAGTTCCGCATAAAATCATTGACTATAGTGAATTTAGTGATGTTTATTTATATTCATGAGGTTTATCACTCAGTGATAGAGTAATTCAATCCTTTTTATGAATTGTTATATTTTTATCCCATGGTTATGGAAAATGATATGCAAATTTCATGAAGATTCTATATGGACATGTGATATAACATTCATTCTATGAACATCATAATGAAAATTGTCACCTATAAAATGGTACATGATATAGAACTAATATAATAAATGTATCTGGTAGGCATGTCATGTATAGTTGTACTTATTCCTCTACATAGTATAAAAATTTAAGACTCATATGTAATTGATAGAAACTTGTATGAAAATTTTAAATGTGATAGTTGTATCTGTTAACATCATTTCTCCTCTATATCTATTTTATCATTAGGTAATGTTCCTTTAACATACTTCTAGTGTGGTAATACAATACAAAATATGTATAATTTTCTCACACATGTGAATATATACATTTCTTGTGGTAACAAAGGTTATTTTCAAATCCTCTATTATATGTTGACGTTTCGATTATGTAGATCAAATTCACTATCTACAAAGGGAACTATGGTGCAGTCATCAGCTTCTAATCATATAGGTATCGAGCCTCAAACATCTAGGGTAATCCAAATTCATGCAGTATTAGTGATTCATATAGAATATGTTGTGGGATCAATGATAGTAAGAGGAAAAATCAAAATTTTGTTATCTATACCAACCACTCTATTTTACATAGGTTCCACTCATTCTTTTATATCAATAAATTTTTTTTGGATATTTTTTACATTCTAATATCATTTAGTTCATTGTAGAGGTGGTGATGCCCATTGGGATGAAAAAGGTACTAGGTATTGAATCACTTTATTTTATTTTATTTTCTCTATGAGAATGACTTATTAAGGTATTTTATGGTTCTTAACAAAAAAAAATCAATAATTTTATTATTATGAATTATGAATTTATTTCCCATAAATCTAAAGTTAATTTTCATCATATACCGGGTTCCTATATTGCCTTGACGGGATCTCCCAGGTTTTAAAAGGTGAATGAGATCTGCCGCCTTCCCAAAAAGGACCTCCTAATATTACATTAGGATGTTTTACATTTTCATTAAAGGTGGGTTTAGGTGATTCCTCTGGTTTTTCACCTCCATTGGTGGTCTGGTATTTTCACGATGTAGTCTATGGCGAATTCTATGGTCTTCCTCTAGAAATATAATTGTATTTTTCTTTCAATTTGGTTTCTTTAACTCAAAGGTTTTCTATGTATTTCAATATTATGAACCAAACCATGTTTAATGAGTTTAAAATTCAATTGAATGATTTAAATGTTTTGGGTTTTATTTATCATAGTGTATCACTATTGGAAGCTCATGTTCTATTTTATAATAAGTATTTTGGAAATCTATTAATTGGTATCAATTATTGGATGCTCAATTGGGTGATGATTAGTAATAAACATCATTTAACTCATATAAATGACTGTATTTAATAGATAATTGGATAAAAGGGATTCATAAAGGTCATCCCCTATTCTTGTTTTCATTGTCTTAGAGTTAAAAAGTCATATATCTAGAAGACTACATTCAAGTATTGTTATATCCACATTGATAATCTTGGGATTATTTTTTCCTGAATAACACTCCCACTATTTTTATATCATTTATTAAAAATATATTCTACTAATATAAAAAATTCTTTATTGTGTTGTTTTTTTATAATATTAGGGTCTATTGAAAATCTAATTTTTTTAATGATAATCATCTTTACAAGGTTTTGGGTGTCTTCTAGAATAGCTATTATTATGTTATGTTATCAAAATTTAAATGATGGATTCAATAAGTGAATTTATAAGAATGTGTGGTTTTATAACATGGAAATTTTGTTGTTCCCAATAATGTAAATGTTTTATTTACATGGGAGAAACCATGTAATATCTATATATTGGATTGATTTTTTGTTTTTGATTATTATTTTAAGTGGCTAATGAATGAATTATTCAATCATTCATCACAATTGATAGATCTTACTATGAATGGTTTGAAGGATTTGTGGCATGAACATTTTTATAATTTCATTGATTAATTTTAATGGGCTTTGATCATAGAAACTATCTTTACTTTACTATAATATGGTCAAGTATATTTTTTGTATTCTAATGTTTTAGTTTCATGCCCTGATTGTGTGCTTGTGTAGGGATACCATGTAGTGGAATACATCTCTCATCACCTATGGAATCATGAAAAGAACATTACCACTAACAATATTATTCCTTAAAAAGTTATGAATTTTTTATGTGCATTGAAGACATCATTTTTTGTGAAAGGTTCACTGATTATTCTATTCATACGATTTTGGTCTATATCTTCTCACATAATGACACGCTCCTCATGTACAGGTGATGGGTCGGGTACCCTCAATTGTATTAATTTTACCTTGGATACACCCTTGTAATGTTGATTTCTATTACTATAACCCATAGTATTAAATTTCACTCACATTCAATCATTAATCATAATTTGAAATATAACATAATTGGAATATCTAATTCGATGAACCTCGAGGTGAGGGAAGATTATGAGGGAATGATTACTTTCAAAGCCAATTTTATATCATCTCTCCTAAATTAAATTACATGACTGTAGTAATAATATGATTAAAATAGGAAAATTATGGTGTCATTATATAGTGGTGAGATCATCAATTAATATTCTCTCACTTCATAGGGTCTTCCTTGATAATATTTTTGTCATCCCAGTACTTCTTAAGAATATAGTTATGTAGGATTTTAATAGTTCCATATAGATTTTTTACCATGGTCCTACGAATATGCCTCATGATATGAAGTATTATATTTGGTGGATATGAATTATATTTTACATAGATAACATTATATCCCATTGTTATATCGGAAAACAAATTAAGGTTATGCAACAAGAGCCTTCTGGTTTTGCATCATCCATGTCCTATACCAGTTTTGAAATGGGTTGATGTATCCATGGATTTATTCTTAGGATTAAGATGGTATACCCTACATAAGAATAATATCATGGTGTTGGTTCTTAAATTAACTAAATTTTTACAATTTAGTCTGATTTGGGACACCACATAAGATATATGTATGAGGAAGGCAAAATTTTAATAGATTATGATATTCAAGGGGGGTAATATGCTATTATCTCAAATACAAATCCGAGGTTTATATCTTAGTTCTAGAAGGTTTTCTATGTTGTGATGGGGTCCTAGGGTGGATTATTTACAACTTCCCTTCCTCTAAATTTTTTTCATAAAGAGAATTATATTTTTATTGAGGATGTTATTATCCATAAATTCATCCAGGATTTCATAGGATCTTAGGATATCTCTATATTAATTATGGAGTTTTGTTATAACAATAATTAATAATCATATAAAATAATATATCCTTTTTAATATCAATATGATCTACATTTTTGAATCACCTCTTTATAGGTTATAGATGAGTTATGGTTCTCTTACTCGACATAGCATTTTCTAGGTAGAATTAGTGATTAATCATGATATACATTGATACTTTATGATTGACCAGGGAACACATATATCTTACATGAACTATCGGTGTTTTACTATATAATACTATGTTGGTGAAATTTTTTTCTTCGATATTCTATATTGTAGGACCAATATCAACTTATAATAAATGTAATTTGCATGGAGACAGATTTTCAGCTCTTTTAGATAATTGAACATATTTGTAAGCTAGTATATCAATAAGTGTTAACATAATAGATGAATTTTATACAACATGTGTTAAAAATATATTAGAATATGAAATATATTCTTTATCCATCTCAAGTCATGAATTGGTAAACAAAATTATATTGTTCTAGAAGTGTTTGTGGAGGAAGAAATGGAGATTGATGATTTTTTATACAAAGTTCTTGATTGAAATCTTATTATTGTGAACCATGTTTTACGGAAGAATATAAGAGACTCTCTTGAGACTGTCCAGATAGAATTACTGATAAGGTATCAATTTCATCATCTATTTTTGATCATCTATCTACGGATTGAATTTTTAGAGTAATAAAGACACATTTAGGGGAATTTTAGCACATCCCAACATCACATTAGTGTATACATATAACTTTATTTGGATCATATCATTCTTTTGGGAATTCTTGGGTCATTTTTTGTGACATTATCGATATTTTTATGTTCCCTAGGCTAATTAATGTTAACGGAAAACCATTGAGATCATATTAGGAAATAGTTTAACTTATTTTGAGTTCTAGATTATGGCCCTTGGTTTTCATATAATTAGACCAAACTATGAAAAATTATTCTCAATTTTTGTTGCATTGGATAAGGGATTTATGAATGGTTTCAGCATGGATTTTGAATCCTCCTTGTAGAATCATCTACCACCTATAGTATCCTATAATTGGGAGTACAGTTATATCATGGGGTTAACAATTTTATATCGAAAATGTACGATGCTAATTAATTAATTTTAATCTTTTAATTAAGAATAGATCACCTATATTTGACCTCATTCATATACCTGTGAATTATCCTATCAGGGTACGTGTTCTCTCTCAATCTTATCTATTTATCATAGGATCATTGAATATAAATTATATGCTTTTGGATTCATGGTTTATGAATAATTATTGATTCACAAATCTCTCTTCTCCTTTTTTTGTAACATCACAAGACTTGAATTCCCAAATGTAGTACAAAAAACATAATCCTTACATTTTTTTTAATACTAAAATATGTGACCCAATTTTTTCATTATAAATATAAAAAATCAAAAAGTTAATATTTTATCATATACATACCCAATGACCTTTTATTTTTAGGGTTCGACAAGAAGTTGAAAAAATTCATTAAAACATGGTTTAAAAAAAACAAGTTCATAATGATCAACATCATCTCCCACAATACCCAAATTTTCATATTCCATGTTAAGACCTCAATATCACCCATAAAATTACATACATATAAAACATTTATAAACACAATTAATTTATTATCATTATTCATATCCATGGAAAAGTTAATCATTAAAAGGGTTGTCCTTAAATTCTCTATAACGTTAAGTACAGATGATATTAATGACCATATAATCATAACATGGACAAGGGGTATCAAAAAATGATCCTAACCATTGAAAACCATATACATTATATCATAGGTCATAATATAGAGTTATTAAATAATGTTCAGTAGTTTATATATATGAATCCTATAGGAATCCTAGAACATGATCTATGAGATCATAAAATTAGAATAATACATGTAATTGTGTAATATACATAGTTATTGAAAAAAAAATCTAGGATACCCACAAAGACAATCATAACATTTTATTATTTGGATAACCACTTATTTACCTACATTAGAATTGGGATGTCCTTATATTTACCATATTTGGTACATGTGATAACCTATCATTTAACCATGGATCTCCTAGTACTTTAGTAATTACCGAATGAATTGGAGCGATATATATTCACCACCTATAGAATAAATAAAATCATTCATATGTGGTCCAGATGATCATAAAACATTCACCATATCTGAACCCATGTAAAATAAAAGGTTCTCAAAAACATTGTGTCATCATATTTATAAAACATCCAAAAGAGAAAGATGATATCATTGGATAATATCTCTAGTAAATAATATATAAAAAATAATAATTTGATTTTATATGGAAATTTATTTTGAATTGTAACATGAAATCATTTTTTAGGAAAAAAGAATTTCCATTTTGAAATAACTTCATTAATGTAAATTGTAAAATTTTAAATTAAAAAAATAACTGAAAATAAACTTGTATAATTTTAATGGAATATTAAATTAATTAAAAAGTTATGACAATGGTAATATTATTTCATGTTATATAACTAAAAATACATTCCTTTAGAACATTTGTAATTACATTAAAAAAGTATCTTGAATAGAAAATTACGAGAAGATTCCTTATAAAATTTTTGTATAAATTAAAACATGGATAAAAATTCATCTAAAAAATCATTTTAGTCTTGTAAAATAATATTTTAAAACCTGTAAATTGAAGACAAATATTCGTCAATTTATACATAAAAAATAACAATACAGAATAATGAAGAGATTATCAAATAATCCACCACCGCTTTATTAAAATATGAATAATAATCCTGATTATGTAATGAAAATCAAATAAAGAATTAAATTTCATGGTAATAAATATATTCACGATATAACATATTAATAAGGTAATGTATACCCCACACAAAAGAAACAAGTTGTGAATATTTCATGTGTCTCATTAGAATAAATGAGTGATAATATCCCATATATTTAATCTGATTCATCACATATGCTCTATATAATCCTTAATAAAAACATAGAATAATTTTATAATTTTTTAAGAACATTTTTCATTTTTCCTTTTCTTTTATTTCCTTTTATACCATGTTCGATACAATTACATACTCACTTAAATTCATGTTCGTAATTTTGATGATATTCTGATCATATGTGTGAATGGAATTTAATAAGTTCCCTATGGTCAAAGAGGTAATTATTAAATCATATAAATTATAATAATAATAATGAAGTAATTGTTATTTTTATAAATCAATTATACTTAAAAATCCAATCATGAATGATGGTTATGAAAAATGAACTATATTACAATCATTGAACCAATAGATCGTATATATGCATGAGTAACGTTCTGATTTTTTCAAAGATAATTACGGAAAGAAGGAAGGTATTATTTTATCATTAATGAGATATAATATCCCCATAAATCTCGTATTATTTTTTAAAACATACTTATATATATTATACATGTGATGTTCTAATGAAAAACATATCATAACACTATGTGTAGGTGGTAGTCCACACGTACACATGAATGATTTCATCATTTTACAGTGCATGAAAAGGTAAAAAGGTAAGAAATATATTCTAATTTAATGAGGGTAATTATTTCATGAGTATCATATATAAAAATTAATTTCAATATTGTAACCAGTATTGAGAGACTGTGATGGAAAAATTATTACATTGGTTCCCAATAAACTTTTGTGTTATACACACTAACAATGAATTCCATTCCGATTTGATGGAAGCGAGAGATGGATATATGTTATTACATTAACATAATGACATATAAATATATTTACTACACTTTTATTGTTACTTTAACAAGGTTTATGATTATTTAAAGGATGTGGAATAGGAAATAAAATAGAAATTATTGATCAAAAACGATACTCTTCTTCGAACGACCTCATTTACTTAACAACCTAAGACCAATGTGGTTAGCGTTTTAGCAAAAAAAAGACCTATATATTAATGGTAAGTATTATAGTATGGTAGATGTGAAGGTATTTTAAAAAAATGATTTTGATGTGTGATAGAATGTATGTAACAGGTTCTCTTTTATATGATAGGTGATGGGAACTCTCAAAATTTCTCAAAATATTAAATTAATATAAATTAATATTCAACATAACATGGAAAAACACATTTATTTAGAATCTAGGATTTATATGGGTCTAAATTATCTTTTAAAATAAAAAATATATTATTTTTTTATATTTTTATTATTATCTTTGGGTTTAAACCACACATTAACACTTTTTAAACTTCTCGTGACAAAATGGTTGATACTTATTGATAGTCATGATAATTACTAAAAAATAGAAAATTGTCCCATAAATGTAAAATCGTTGATATTATAAACCATATCCTAATAAATTAGATAAATCTATTTTTTGGATTTCTATATCATATAAAATTATATTATATATAATTAAATATTAATAAATTAAATTGTTGGAATTATTCAATATGTTGGATTTAATAATTTCAATATAATCTTTATAATTTGAAAATATTATTTTATCTCATCCCAAACAGGTCATGGTGATATTTAAAATTAATTTATAACATTAATTTTATAAAATTAATTTTTTTTTCATATTTTTAATATAATTTTTTATTATTTTTTCATTAATTAGATAATGACTACATGAGTGTGGTGAAAAAAATTATAGAAATAGTTATTCACTAAAAAAAATAAATGAGACTGGTGAAGAATAACATTTTATATTTAATTTTTTTTAATATTTTCACATATCCATGTATATCCCATTTTTAATATATTATAGATATTTAAAATAATCTTGTGAAATTTCGTTTTTTCTTGAACTAATATTTTTTTATTGTTATAATCTCATCCAACTAGCCATAAAACACTTTATAACCAATCCTCAGAGGAATATGGATGAAATATAACCATCCAGTAAATTTATGTTAAGTGTTTGTTTCATTTTATAATCCTTATTATTATTTTGTCTTTAATTATCTGATTTAGCCTTAATATTGTTAAAAAAATTACTATGCATACTATTCAAAATGACCAAAAATTAAAGGGAACAATTTATTAAATTTGGATAACCTAATTATAGATATGGAAACCATTTCAAAAAATCTAAAACAAAAAATGGGAATATTTTCATTTAAATTATATTCCGAAAAACACGATGAAATTTTTTTAAGCAAAATGAAATTTTTTAAAATAAAAAGTTTTAATTCTAAATTCAAGTATAAATTGATTTTAGAAAAATATAATTTAATTATATTAAATAAAATAGTAATTAATTTAATTTTAAAATATATAAAAATATATTTTTAGTTCTTAAAAACTTTTATAAAATATATATTTTTCAATAAAAATAAATTTTTTCATTTTTCATAAAAAATTCAATTTTTTAAAAAAAATCATCATACGACTATTTTATCATGATTTTTTAAAATAATATTTATTATCATAAATTTTTTTAAATATGTATAGAATGAAAATTTATTATTCACACAAAAAACTAATGAAAATAATACACTTAATAAGTTATCTTTTTAAATAATATGATGACTTTATTAAAAATTTGGGTGATTATTTCGCAAAAAAATAAAAATTATATTATATTGAGTTAGAGAATTATATTTATTTCATAAATTATTTAATCATATTCATACTCTCTAATTTTAATGGTTAGATAAGAATGGTATCATTTAAATTATAAAATTTCATTATTCGTTTAAGCATTGAGTTGTGTATCCTGTATAATATCAAGAATAATATTTACTTTTCAAATATTGGGATAAATAATTATACCCACACCACGATTTTAATAAATATCATCCTCAAAATTTGAACACAATCTTGATAACCAAGTGTTGGAATTTTTAAATTACAACTGTTGAAATCTCATATCATTAAATGGAATAATAAAAAATATACATTAAATGAGATAATGGGAAGTAAAAAAGCTCATCAAGAATAAAAAATAATAGTTTTCCATATCAGAAAACATTAGTGTACGTTGATAATATGGACATTGAATAAAACCGTAACATACAAAGACTCTTAGGGAGTGATAAAAACATGGTCATGATAATGTTTACCATCAAAAAACTGTAAATTGATGATGGGTTTAATTTCCATATATTTCAAAGTAAAATATGTAAACAATTTAATTTTATTTAAAATAATTTTTTCCACTAATGTGGATAAATTATTTCACATCCTATATTAAAAACATAAAAAATATACTCACTTGAAAAAAACATCTTCGATAATAAATTCCTACCATAATATCATCTCTTTGTCAAAACAATTAGCCTTAAAGGAGAAATTTTAATTTATCAATCACTATATTCCACTAATATGGACCGAAAAATACATAATATAAGGAAGATATATTCATCCTATAATTTGGAATTAACTAAAAAAACTTTTATCACATGGTAAGATAATTCCATTGAATAATAAAACATCATAGAAAGATAACTATGTGTTTCTCTGAAATTTAACTATAATACCCAATGTTTAATATAGATCTTTCATTAAAAATAAATAACCTTAAAATTCATAAAAAATATTCATAACTAATAATGTATCCCAGATATCAGAATTATTTCATCATATAAACTTCAACGATAAATTTTTTTTTATCATAAAAAATACTATTGATCACAAATAATCTATCATACAGAATATATAATTTCCCAAATTATATATTCTTCATGATATTCTAGTAATTTCTAAAAATAACATAAATAAAAATAACCCCCAATAAAATATTATAATATTCCTTAATACATTTTAATATTTATCTCTCAAACAAAATCCCATAATATCATGTATAACATACACTTATAATGATCTCTAAAATTATAGTGGTCTTCATATAAAATAACATTAATCACATAACCTATAAATCAGCTTCTAATCTTGTGTATTTATTTAAGATAAAAATGATATTTTAAATTTGGACTTAATATTTATATTTCAAATATTTTAAATAATGAAATAACAGTGTTATATTAACTAGGATATCACATACATTTCTATGAAATTCACCCTTGTCACCCTTTATTTGTGGGATCAATCCTCAGAGTCATTCCAGATTGGATGGGTTATTGCATAGCCTAAGGGTTTCATTTTAATAAACTATAGTAATAAACTTTTTATAAATTTTTATAAAAATGAGAATGACCATCAAAAATAGCATTAATATATTAATCCTTAATGAAATTTTTTCTCCTAAAAGGTTATATTATACATTTAAGTTTTCATTTCAAAATGTAATCACCCTAAATTAGCTCAAATTAATAGACTAAAAATTGCCTAAATATTATCCATACCTTAAAACATATGTCAAAAATATTAATATAAAATTCTTACTCAAATACCTTCTCACGGGATTAAATAATTATTTACATATACCATTATTCAGAAATCCCATCAATCACCAAAAAATCTCATCACATATAACCACAAAAAATTGTCCCTATAACATTGAAAATTTAATTTTCCTTAAACATGAAAAATCATGATGGTATCCATAACCCTTACTAAATCTTCTCTTAAACATCCTAATCATCAAATTTATAAAATCCAAATTCTAATACCATGTTTAACATATTGAGACCAACAATAATTGATATGATGCTAAAAACAATACATTTATGGATTTAATAGTGATAAATGTTAACAAATTTTTTCAAAATAAATTGACATCATCAAATGGAAATATAGGATCACATACATACCCAAAAATATATTAGGTTTTGGGTTTTATAGAGTTAAGAATAACTCTTAACAACATGTGTTTATAAAAATATAGTTCATAAAGTTCAACATCATCTCCCATTATACCCATCTTTTAGTATTCTATGTTAAGTACTAAAAATTTCCCAAACAATTACTTACATATGAATCCATTCTAAACATAAATCATTCGGAATCATTCTTCATAAACACGGGAAACATAAAAATTAAAAAGGTTGAACAGAGATGCTCAATAAGAGTAATCATGTGATATATCAATGATTATATAATATTAACATAAAAAATATAATAAGAATATTATATCAATATTTAAGAAACATAATGCGCATATTATTGATCATAATGTTGAGTCATGGCCTCAAGAATATTGGTTTATAAGAGATTAATCATAATAAAATCAAATATCAGGATCCATGAGAGCATAAATATTGTATAAACAAAATATTTTCGGGATACAAATAATCATATAAATCATTGGATGAAGGAAACACATGAAGACATCCATAATATCATACTCATGGTATAACTACATGTGTATTTTCTTTGAGAGTGGGAAAACTTCTCTTGTACCCTCTTTGGTGATTGGGATAGCCTATTATGTACACATTTAGTCCATATAACGTTAATCATTATAAAATTAATTTTATTATGATATAGGTTGTACCCATTACATAATAAAAATCATACATATGTCTAATATCATGGAATATTCACTATATCATAAAACTCGGAAAATAAATGGGTTTCACAAAAATTTTATAATCATTTTAATAAACCATCCAAAAAATAATGATGGTATAACTAGATCACGTCCCCAATAAAGAATAAGTAACATCAATTGATGATTTCTTATATTGAAAAAGTTGTAAAAAGGTAAATTTCCATAATTCTTGACGAAAATAACCTTCCCATTTTCAAAAAACTTATTTAAAATAAATTAAAAATTTATAAATGAAATTTTTTTCTCTAAAATGAATTGTTTAAACTTGTAAAACATGATTCAAATAAATAATGATTTATTTTATATGTATGTTCTATTTATTATTTTTAATTAAAAAAAGTCATATTTTTCTTATTTAAGATAAGAAAAAAATCACCTCCTAATGAAAAATTCATAATGATTATTTTTTAAAAAAATTGTAGAAATTATCAAATTCATTTTAAAAATAAAATTAATCAATCATGGGAGGATAAAAAAATAATTTTTTTTAAAAAACATGGACATGAAAAATAAATATTCCTTAGAGGATTCTTACAAATAAAAATGTTGAATAATGATGAGATTGTGAAATAATCTCGTACTACTTTGGTAAAATTTGATTCATAATCTCTATATAGGAATTAAAATTAATAGAAACATTAAATACCATGAAGAAAAATCCATTGATGATATAACCTATCAATGGTTATGTATATGAAAAACAAAAAATAAACAATTAGTTAATTTGAAATACGTCTAATAGGAATAAAACTGAGCTGAAAATCCAATACCATGAGTCTGACACATCTTGTTTGCTATTTATATTCCTAAATAAAAAACATTTGTTAATTTAATAATTTTTTAAAAAACAATTTCATGTTCATTATTAATTTATATTTCAGTAATAATTTTTTATATAAAATTACTTATTTACTCAAATTTTTATTGATCATTTAGATGATATTTAGCTCATATGTTATAAATAAATTTGATAAGTTAAATATGGTAAAATGGTTCAATATTAAATAATATATAAAATAATAATCAAGACATATTTATTATTTTTATGCATCAATTATACTTTTAATACTAATCATTAATGTTTTATAGACAAAAAATAACTATGTTAAAATTATTGACATTGTAGTTCGTACATACACATGATAACATTTCAACTTTTCAATATAATTTATGGATAAATGTTAAAAACTATTTTACCTTACTATAATGATTATAATATAATAAATATCATATAAATAATTTAAATATACTTATATATCATCGATATGATGTGGTGATGAAAAATTATTCACATCACATTGTGAAGATGGTAGTCATCATGTACGCACTAAGGACGATATCATTTTTTTATTTATAGAAATATAAGAAGTTAAATGATATATTAGCTTCTAATAATTATCATTATGCAATTAATATCTTATATAAATTTTTATTCAATCATTATAACTTGCCTTGTGAGATGGTTATAGAAAAATATTTACATTCGTTCGTGAGGTTGTAGTTCGTTGTACACATGAATGATGAATTACATTCCCATTTGGTTGATGTTGGGGATCGATTTGGTTTATTAAAATAACATAACAAAATATCATTATTTGGAAGATAAATATTTTATTATATTATTACTTTTTAAAAGTATTTTTATTAGGTGTATAAAAAATAAAACAGAAAATCTTGATAAAAAATGATACCTCTTCTTCGAACAACCTCCTTTGATTAACACCATAAACGATTCTAAGGATAGTGTTATGCCAAAATCAATTCTTCCATAATGATGGTAGGTAATATATAAAGGTATTTATATCATTATGGGAAGAAATAATTAGGTTTTTAATTGTTAAGGAATGATAATAAGGTGTTACCTTTTACAGTAGAAGGGTGGGTCACTCTAGAAATTTCCCAAAATACTCAATTAATTTAAATTAATATTCGATTAAAATTTTCTAAAAACTCATTTATTTAAAATATTTGAAGATTATGAGTCTACCAAATAATAAACAGTTAATATTTTGTATGTTTTTATAGTGTTTTTATCTTTATATTCTGAATTTAACCCCTCATAAACCCTTATTAAACTTATTGTGATAATAAGGGTTTTACAAAATGCAGGTCAGGATAATTACAAAAAATAAAAAAATATAAATAGACAATGTTTTATATGATAAACCATGTCATAATCAGTTTAATGAATTTATGTTTTTTATTAATTTTATATCATTTATTAATTTTGTATTATTATTAAATATTAATATTGTCACTTTTTAGATATATTCAATACATTAACATTTATAATATCAATATAAGAAATAGAATTAGGGAAAATTATTTTAAAACATCCCAAACATATCACAGGAATTTATAAAATTCTTTTATAACATTAATTATTTCATAATATAATAATTTTATTATTTTTAATATCACTTACTTTATTTTTCCATTAATTAAATTATTACTCTTTCAGTGTTGTGTAACAATTTAATGTAACTATTTTCTTATTATAAATTAAATATAAATTACCATGATTAATATAAATATATTATAAGTAAATTTACCATTTATATTCTAACATTTCCTCAATATATACAAATCTAAAAATCTTATAGCTATTAAAAAAGAGTGTGACATGTTTTACTTTTTTTGAAATAAAATATTATAATGACCATAGTCTCGTTCAAATGGAGAACAATTACCTTGTAACAAAATTTGGAATGAATTGTGAAGAAAGTTAATCATCCAATAACACTAAACAATGTTTTAGTGTCATTACATAATCCTTATCATCTAATTTTTAAGTTTAATTACTCAATTTACCCTTTATGATGGTAATTACAATCATAAGGTTACAATTTATATTGACCAAAAATAAAAGGGTATTATTTACTAAATAATGAAAAAAATGATTAAAAACATATAATAAATTTTAATAATTCAATACATAGAAGTGGAAGAATTATATTTAATATTAAATCGTCGAAATATGATTAAATAAATTCAAAAAAATGACCTATTAAATATAAAATGTACTTATTCTTAATTAAATAATAAAATACAATGAAATTGCATAATTGAATAAATTAAATAAAAAAAATATTTTATTTTAAAACTATTCCAAAATATAATTTCACTTTTAAATGCTTTAAATGGAAAATAAAATTTTCAATAAAAATTAGTATTTTTCACTATTCATTGAAAACCAATCTTTTTAGATAATTATCTAAAAATAAACATTTGAAAATATTAAAAAAATAATATTAAAAATTAAAATAATTTTTTAATAAAATTTTCTAAATTTTCTAAAAATTGATTATAATATTTACTGAAAAAAATAAAGAAACAAATTTTTGAAGAAAAATTATTTTTGAAGAATAAAACTATTTGACTATAAAATTAATTGATTATTTAAAAATAATTTTAAAAAATAACTTTTACTAAGTATGAAATTTATATTTATTTCATAAATCATTTTATACTATCCATACCCTCTAATTTTAATGGCTATGTAATAATGATCACAATTAAATAATAATATTAAATATACAAGCGTAGTGTTGTGTATCTTATATGATATTAAACATAGTCATTCCTTTTATTGTCTGGGGATATTACATTTTCACCCCTTTAATATATTTCACCCTTACAATTTGAACTCAATCTCATTAACTAGGGGTCTTCCATTCTATATTACCATTGTTGAAGACCCAAAACATAAAAATGGTGATTAAACATTCCCTTGAAAATAGGGAAAGGAAAGTGAAAAGGACAATTAGAATAACCCAAACTAGGGTCACATATAGGAAAAAATTTGTGAAAATTTAAAAATTGGGTATTTACTAAAAAACTAACATCCATTGACTTTTGGAGAGTGAAAAAGAATAAGGTAAAGATTAAGTTGACCATTAAGAAATCTTAAATCAATGATGGGCAAAAAGGGAATTGATTTCAGGGTATGAAAAATAAATGTATAATGTTATTGTTTTAAGAAAAATTCATAATGTGAAGAATTATTTTCCTTAAATGACTACAAATATAATAAAATATACTTACATGATATGTATAATTTCAACTTTTAACTAATTCTCACCACAATCTCATGTTTTTCTCCCAAACGATGAGTATCCAAGAAAACATTTTCATGATAGATTCATTAGAATCTACTTTTATACATCCTAAAATACATAAAAGAATAATAATATATTCTTCCTATCATTAATAATTATCAAAAACCAAAATTTTTTTCTCAATGTATAATAATTTCCAAAAATAAGTAACCATTATGTGATGAAAAACTACTTTAATCTCCATATATTATCTTTAATACCCAACATTCAACAAATAACGTTTGAAAAATTATCAATACTTTAAATTATTCAATAAAATTATAGATTAATATTGAACCCAAAAATCATAATTATTTGTTCCTATTGTCTTCCAAGATATATTTAATATTTATCTTCAAAAACAATATCAATCACTCTTAATTTTTCAGACAAAAAATTTAATTTCCCAAATCACATAATATTCTTGATATGATAGTCATTTAATTCAATAACATGAACCTAAATTATCAATTATAATATCATATATTCTTTCAATATACATTTTAACCCTTTTTATAAAATAAAATATAATAATACACTATTTTCCTTAATCCTGCAATCCTCCCAAAAATTATATTGATCATGTTTTGAAATAATGTTAGTCACTTAAACTCTAAATCAATCTCCAATCTCATAGCTCTCTATATGATAAAACATATGTACCCAAAATGTACTTGATCACTGTATATAAGGTCAATTTAATAAAAAACAGTATCATTCTATCTAGAGAACCATATATTCTAGTGGTAGGTGATGTACTCATATCACCATTTAGTTGTGGGCCAAATATTGATGGTCATACTGAATGTGTAAGGTTTTCACTCATCTTGTGAGTGTCCTTTATATAATATACAATATTATAATCATTATAACATTACATAAATGTGAGAAACATATTAAAATTACCCTTAATATTTTCAAAAATAAATAAATTTCTTAACCATAAATATTATCTCATTACATTCATTTTACATCCCAAAAATTTAATAACCCATAATTACCTCAAAATAAATGTTCATATAAACCATAAAGGTTAGCCATACTATTAAACATTTTTCCATTGATAGAAAATGTCATTCTTCCTAAAAGAATTCACACGAAATACATAAGTGTTACATATAACCCAACACAATATAATTTCTCCTAAAACCTCATTAATCACTTTATAATATCTTCAAAAAAACATCATAAAATGGGTTTCTAAAACTTTTAATTTATAATCAATGTTATAATTTAAAACCCCTTATATTATTCATTACTATTAATGAATTTTCTCATAAAACGTCATCATATCCAATGTTTTAAAAACCCTACACTAATTCCAACTATAATAGCACGAGACTCACAATCTTGGATCTGGTGCTAAAAATATAAACATTACATTTCATTCTTTGATACCGATAAATGTGAAATTTTTTCATCCAAAACAAAAAACATATAAAGGAAATATTAGATCAATTTCGTACCTAAATAAATTTTAAGTTAATATTTTAGATTAATTGGTAAAAAAACTCTTAACAACTTGTTTGTATAAACATCTAGTTCATATAGTTCAATATCAGCTCCCACTATACCCATATTTTCATATTTCATGTTATTTCATCATAAATTTATCCTTAAATTACATACAATTGAAAATATTCGAAAAAAATTATTTAAAATTATTTAGTATAACCTGGGGAAAGGGAAATATAAGAAGGGGTTATCTCAAATGATCTATAGGGTTAATAATGGAAGATATCGTTGATTGTATAGGTATAACATAAAAAAGTAAATGAGAACATGAGATTAATGTATTAAAAATGTACATTGTACATCAAAGATTATAATCTTCCGTCATGGAATAAATATTGGTATTTTATAAGACAAGGTTCATAAATATATCAGTGAACACAATTCACTAGAGTATAACATTAACATAATACATCTATTTTTTTAATACAATAACAATATAAACCCACATTTCAAGTATACCCACCAATTCATTCATAACATGTTTTCTTGGGATAACCACCCTTGTACCCACTTCGGTCATGGGAAAAACTCTCATATACCCCCATTGGGGCATGGTATAACCTCAAATGTACCCATTGAGATTATATAACATTAATCATCACCCAATTAATTGGAGGGATATATGCGTCCGAGTAATAAAATAATGAATTTCATATATATGTGTGTCACAAGATCATAAATCATTTATTATATTAGAACACGTGGAAATGAAATGGGTTTATTAAAAATTGTTCTATTATATTCATAAACCATATAAATAATAATGATGGTATACATATATAATATCCCCATTAAGGATTAATTAATTTTAAATGATCCATCTTTGTTAGAAAAATATTTTTAAATGTTATTTGAAATAATTCTTTAGGAAAATAACCTTTCCCATTTAAAATCAATTCTATATAGGATACTATAAAATTATAAAGGAAATCATTTTCTTGGAAAATAAAAATGTAACATGTAATGGAGGCTTCAAATTATTGACGCATCATTATGGAGGTAAATTCTGATAAAGATTTATAAGTTAGAAAACATTCCTTTCACACTTTTTTTTAAAAGTTAAAAAACAATTGTTCAACAAATTATTGGAATATTTATTTAAAAACACTATTTTAAAAGAAAACAATGGGTAAAAATAAAATTATAATATATTTTTAAAATATTAAAAATATTTTTAAAAACATTTTCATAAAAAATTATCGTTGAATATAATTATTTCTCAGCTCAGTATCAAAAATAAAAAATCACATGTAACAATCAGATTGTGAAATATATATTTACCCCTTTGGTAAATTTTCTATCATAATACAATGGATGGAATTAAAAAATTGAAACATTAAATAATATAAATATAAATATATTCATGATATAAACAATATAAGGTGATGTATATACACCATAAAAAAGAACCAAGTGGTTAATATGGCACATGTCCAATGTGAATAAAAGTAAGTTGAAAATTCATTACCTTGATTCTATATCATGGAAAACATTATATACCATTACGAATAAAAATTTATTTTTATATTTCAAAAAAAATAAAAACACTTTTTCAGGTTACTTATTAATTTATTTACATTAGGGTGGTTTTATGTACAATTACTTAATCATTTAACATCATGTTAGGCATTTTGAGGATATTTGGATCATATGCCAAAAATGAAATCAGTAGGTTTCCAATAGTCAAAGTGGACATTATTCCATAATCTCAATAATAATATTTATAACATTTTTATAATTTTTATACATCATTTATAATTTAAAAAACAATTATGGATATAGTTATGAAATATGAACTATGTTACAATCATGCAGGCGGTAGGTTGTGTGCATGCATGAGTAACATTTTCATTTCAAAAAAATATCTTTGTAATGAATGTAGTTTTAGTTTACCTTTAATTAATTAAAATAATATTATAAATTTTATATAAATACTTTATATATACATATATATATCATCCATGTAATACGATGATGAAAAATAAATCATATCACATTATAGAGGTGGTAGTCCACATGTACGCTCAGATGATGTTATCATTTTTAGTGCATGAAAATGTAAGAATCTAAATGATATATTATATTTTAATAATTATAATTAAATCATTTGTATAATATATAAATATTAATCTATATTTATAACCAGTCTTGTGAGACTTTTATAAAAAAAAAATTTCATTGGTTCGGGAGGTGGTAGTCTACTATATACACAAAATAAGAACTCCATTCCTATTTGATGGATGATTAATATAGATTAATAATAGTAAATTAACATAAAAAAATATCAGTATATGAATGATATTTTTTCCATGGATTAATAATATTTTAAATATTTTTACGCTTAAATAAATTGAAACACATGATTAAAAATGTTACCTCTTATTTGAACAACTTCCTTTGCATACCACCTTAAGACAACTATGGTTGGCGTTATGCCTAAAATAAAACCACTGAGTTAATGGTTGGCATTATATGATGTTATTTTGGTACTTATTTTTTAATCTAAATGTACTTTTTATTTATATTGAATTTGAAGAATAGGTTCCCTTTTAAAATAGTGGATTGGGGAAAACATGGTTTTTTAAAACATATTAAATTAATATAAATTTATATTTAATTAAAAAAATCCAATAAATATTATTTATATAATAGGATTTTTATTGGTATAATTAATCTAATAAAATAAAATCATATATATTTTGACTATATTTTAATCCTTAATGTTTGGTTTTAACCCCTAATTAACCCTTTTTAAAAAAATCATGTAATCATGGTTTTTATTTTTTGAGGGTCAAGATAATTACTATAAAAAATATATATATATAAATAGACCATCGATAATATCAACTAACATATAATATTAAATTAGTCGAATCTAACATTATTTGGAATTTTATAGAATTTAATCAAATATTATTTATTATACAATATCAATAAAGTCAATTTTTAGAACTATTCATTACAAAGGATTTAATAATACCAATATAAAACATATAATTCAAAAAAATTATTTCACATAAAAATAATTTAATTTTCATATATAAAATATTTGGATCAGATTAATTATATCATATTATAATACTTTTAGTATTTTTTATATCATTAATTAGATTATTCAATTAAATAAATCAATACAACATTGGTGTTGTACAACAATTTAAGATAAATATTCAATCACTAAAAATTAAAAATAAATTAAAATGATGAAGATAAACTATTTATATTTCAAAATAATATTTATAGTTTAACATATCACTTGCATATACAATTTTATAATTATTATAGTTATTAAAATCAAAACAATGACATGTTTGACTTTTTGTGAAATAAAATATTATAAAAGTCATTATCGCATCCAAGTGATCGTAAAATGACAATTTAATTTATAATTAAATTGGCAAAATAAAGTGAAAAATTATTTTTTATAAAAATTACCTTTTAAATATAAATTTTAAAATTGTTAATGAAAGTATAATATTAATTTAAAATTGTTAATTGATTTTTCTAATAAAAAATAAAACATATAAATTTTAAAACTAATCCAAAATATATTTTTACTTTTTAAATATAATAAAATAAATATATAGTTCTCAATAAAAATCAGTGCTTTTCAATACTAATTGAAATAACCCAATCATAATTTCTCAAATATCCACTATTAGATTATTTTGACATAATAAATTTAAATTTTAAATTCATTTATTAATATAAAAATTCATAAATTTATAAAAATTAATTTTAATATTCACTCTAAAAAATAATGAAAAACATTTTTCAAGAAAACGTATTTTTGAAATATAAAATAACATTACTAAAACATAGACAAATTATTTATTATGAATTTACCAATAAATGTATATTTATTATAAACATTATATTTAATCCATAAATAATTTAATCTTATGCATACCCTCTACACTAAATTTGGGTTTTATAATAGTAACATTTAATTAATAATATTTTGTTCATTATTTGGGCTTTGTGTTTTTTATCCTTTTAGGCTATCTAATATAGTGTTTACATTGAGAACATTGAGATATTATATGTTGTGTGGATATCAAATAATTATTGGGAAAACACATTTTCATTAGTCTGTTTTTACCAAATGTGTTTTTCTTTTGAAATCTCCATTATCACGTAATTATATACATTATTTATTTACTTAAAAATTCATGATCTTTGATTTATTGAAGTGTGTATAGAGTGTTTTTAATATATTTTTTTTTCTATTTTTATTTTATAAATAATGGTATATTTCAATGATCCATTGAATCATTTAAGAAAATTTGATTTGAACGAATTGTTTTTATTATTAAGATGTTTTTTGGATTGAGGTTTTAATTATACATCTTTTTGAAATTAATTGAAAATTTTAGCACATGGTATGTCACGAACCATCCATGTTGGTCCTGTTACACAACTTCCCAAACCACCTCCATTCGAAAAATGGTATGTTACTAGCACTCTAAAAAAATATCACTGACGTGGGAGGCCATAGCTTATGTACATATACCAACACACACGTCTTCAGGCCAATACAATGTTTAAATGAAAAAATTACTGAACAACCATGCATGAATATATCTAAATCCAATAACCATAGTATAAAATGAAGTAAAATAAATTAATAATGTCCAAATACAAGCTGAGAGTAAAAATAATAAAAAAACCTATCAAGCCTCAATGTAAGTACTCGAACTACTGTCAAAAATTTCCAGGAACTCGCATCAATCTATCTAGTCTCACTAAGTACTATCTAGTCTTGGTCCACCTTGGACTATGTCCAAATGTTTATCATATGCACAAGACATGACACATGTTATAAAATCCTTATAGGGATTAATATAATGACACCTATTAGGACAACCTGAAACCACAAATCAGAAAATAATGGTAAATATAGTTAGCTCTATATTGGTATATGTCTACAACACATATAACAAGAATGTACATATATACTCATCAAGGATATGTGGTCTAGAGGTAATTCCCAACTATAGTATACCATCTGAGGATTTCCCATTCAAATATTCCACAAAGTACTCATTTGGGAGAACACACTCAGGTGTCTGATTTCACTGATGATGTCCATTTGAGAGGTATTTATCATCGAATTTTTCCGGAGAAATAACATGCTAATAATCTAAATAGAATTTGGTAAATAGATGAGGATCACTTCCAAGTCCATGGGGTGAAACCAAAAAACCACATTTTTTATTAAACTAATAGTTAGAGGACTGAAATCCATATATTTTTGGCCACGTAAACACAATGAACTCCAACTAGGTAATGGATATGAATAGAGGATCTAAGTTTGGTCCTTTTGGATTGTTTCCATCGACTCTATCAAAGAAATCATGCTGAAGGGATCACAGAACCAAGAGTAGGATGTGATTCCATACCATTTGTCAAGGAATGGATAAGGGAACATAACCTAATGAATCATATCAAATATATAGGGGATAATATTTCTAATACATGTATAAAAGAGTAGAAAACATGTAGTAGGGGTCGCATGTCATGTCACATGACCCTGGTTCCAACTCGTGTAAACAACATGTTTAATCATGCCTTGTTTGTGTAGTACTACAAAAAAATTATTCTACCTATGTATTTTACCGATGTTTGGTACACATATCTAGCCATTATACACATTCTATTGTACTATTATTAGGATTAGCCCATGTACCAGGCTGAGGGCATGTCTGGGTGGTGGAGTACATGTCGTGTAGGTAGTCTATTTACTCCACCTCATGTTTGTGTACATTATGATGTACATGATGAGTCCATCATGGAGGGACCACATTCCATGTGAAATGGGTCACATTCCTTGTGATACATGACATTCTCTAGAAACCCTAGCCACCACTCAAGGGCAGCACATGCCATGTAATCCCGAATTGAACTCCATATATATTGGTTTTTCTAGAAACCCTCATTCTTCCATCCACACTCATCATAACTACTATCTCATAAAATATTAACTCCAAACAAGATGTAAATGAAGGATCTTCTCCCCCAATACACTTGTGCACATGAAAAATAGATTACATCATCAATTGTGTTTTGTAAAATGGACTTACTGGTTGATATTCATCCTTTTATGAAGAACACAAAATCATGTATCCACCACCATATAAATATCTCTATATATTTTGACACACCTCCATCATTTCATGTTGATCCCATATCTATGATATCATATTGTTTCACCATGAAGTAGGTTTCTGATGATCAATTGATCGAGAATAGTTGAGTCATAGGCCAAAAGAATAACACCCATAGAGAACGATGAACGAGGGGTAGAAAATCACAAAAACATATTGTAGAAATGAACCTCAATGGTTATTCATGTTGATCTCGATCTATGTAAAATAGAATGAAAATATAAATAATCAAATCACAAAGATTTTCTCCCATTATAACATCCAAAAAACAACACATCCAACATGATGATCGAACCACATATCAATATGTTCCTTGATTGACACGCGTTAATTTTTTAAATCCATAATGTGGAAGAATAAAATAAAAAAACATTACCAACATCGATGCATATCAGTCACTAATGTAGAATGAGGTTGTGTAATTGTAATTGGTGAGATCCTTTGAATCTAAATTGTGCTGATCATTATTCTACAATCCCATCATCTTTCACCTAATAGAATTTTTTTATGTTCTCCTCAATGGTTCTATAATGTCTCTAAGGTGATTTACCTAACCATAGAGTTCTGACATAATAATATATTATAATATTTTTTGAATTTATTCATCAACAAAAATTAAATTAAATATTTTATTCAATTAATTTATTCATTTCCATTCTTGTAATGTATTTTCCAGGAATGACATGCACCAACTAATGGTTAGTCATGCCTATTGTAAACCTTGTGTTTTGAACTCAATGATTCCCTCGGATTTCTAATCCGAACACCCATTAAGATGCTATTTCATTTTTTTAGGAAAATTATGTGCCTTTTTAATTTAATATAATTCATATAATTCATAATATTATTCTGGGAACATCAGGCCTTATAAATAAATTTCGTCTTGGCACTTAGTCTAAATAAATCCATATAATATCAAAAAAAATCTCAAATTATACCAATCATTACATTATCCCCATTTTATGGATTTAAACTCTGAAAATAAAATTAAGGGACACTCAAAAAAATGTAGGTATGGAGAATAAATCTGAGCCTCTTGCTCCCATATTCTCCCCTTGAGATTCATGTTCTTCCACTAAACATGAACTAAAGAAATTGATCACCCATGAAGGATCCTCTTGTACTGATCTCCAATCTCTTCTAGGTACTCAGGAAAGGATTCTTCATCTTTGATGTCCAGCTCACCCCATTAAATGTTGTATGTTTGGTTAAGCATGTACCTCTTGAACTGAGAATCATAGAAGAGGTTGTCTACCTAATATAACTATGGAGGTTGATCTAGGTGGTATGAAACTTCTCCAACAATACAATCTATCTAGAAAAGGATGATTATCCACAAATATATCTTTACACTCTGGCCAAATATCTATAATCCATATTGAGGTGAAACAAATAATAACACATGGTCCCCTTCCTAGAGCTCTAAATTCTTTCATCACATATCAGTATAAGACTTATGATGGATTTGTCCAGTCTTCTTCTGCTCCAGGATGATCTTCACCTTCTTTGTTGTAGCTTCCACCAATTATTAGCCCATTTGAGTTGACTCACCTTGGTCTGTCCACAAAATTGGCGACCCATAGGGATTCCCTTACAAATTCTCAAATAATTTCATATGGGTGGTGAAATGGTAGATATTTTTGTGTGAAAATTTACCAGTGGTTGGTGATCCACTGAAAAATTGTCCAATGTATAATATGAATTCTTACAGAATTTCCTCCAAAACATGAATAGTCTGCTCAGTTTGTCTATCATTTTGGGGGTTGAAACTATTTTCTTAAGCATAAATTCTTCCCAAACTCCTCCTATAATCCATTCCACAACCAGGATGTGAAGCAATAATAATTGATATTCGATAATATTTCATGGAGAATGACTATCTTTTAAATGTGGAGGTGTCCCAAGCTCTCAACATAACCATTCTATCCTATATCTAAGAAGTGGGGAGACGTGGTGAGTCATTCTATCATCACCTCGATGGAATCAAACCCCCTTAGAATACATGGTAATACTGTCACGGAGTTAATATATATCTCATCTCACATCCACTCCGGAACATCAAGGGTTTGATCCAAACCGATTGGAACATGGTCCTCAACCTTCAATTTCGGAAAAGTAAGGCATCAAGAGTCGAACTCTATATCTAATTTCATCATCCCTATCCATTAAAACTGTCATTAGAGTTTCTACTATATCATTTACACACCTATATATACCACCAAATGATATATATGAAACTCTCTTATAACTTACTCTTTAAATGCCATGTGTACCATCAAGAATCCTCTAAAAAAATAATGTTCTCTCTAGATTTATGATAACTATAGTAATCATGACTTATGGATATCTGAGTACATAGAGTCTCACAAACCGCATCCCAATGTTCTTACTCCCTAACTCATTGCAATCACGGAGGATTAACAACCATCGATTGGAGGTAATATGTTCTATCTCCATCCACAAAGGATAACTACAATGTGGCCAACTATTTTTTTCCTCATTTAGAAACTATGAACAAAATATCATACTAATAAAATCTTCTACCAAGTTTCCCTTCCCATGAGTATAGAAAATCTCAAATTCATAGTCCTGGAAATACTATATCTATCACCTCTCTCTCAAGATAATATACTTTTTAGAGAATATATTCTTTAGACTCTTCTGATCAGATTAGTCAATAAATTCATCACCCATTAGGTAGTTTTTTCACATCAGTAACGAGAAGAATATTGATGTTTTCTTGACAACAAGGGTCACATAGTTCTACATATATGGAAAAAATATACATGAGCCATATGAAATCAAATATTTCCTCTATATCATAACACAACCATTTTGGGTTATTGATGAATCACATAACACTACATACTCAACACCTTCATTTGAAAATCTCGTGATGGGAGAATTCATCATACTATGCCACAACAGCTAAAAATCCTTCTAGAACCACTCTTTCCATGTGAAGGGATTACCCTTTAAACTCAATGATGTCATTTGTATTGATATCCTAGCGATATTATGTATGAATTTATGGTAATATCCTACCATCCCAATGAATATATGAACCTGCATCACACATTTGGGTGGTTCCCAAGCTAACATTGTCTCAACATTAGCCGATTCCACTCCCACTCAAGTTGATGAGATAATTTCTTCCATAATGTGGACCTCTATAATCTAGAATAGTCACTTA
Organism: Viscum album; assembly: GCA_963277665.1. NCBI lineage: Eukaryota > Viridiplantae > Streptophyta > Magnoliopsida > Santalales > Viscaceae > Viscum > Viscum album. Next base: position 374,300,766 of record OY728166.1, on the reverse strand, counting down.
GGTAGCTTCCAATAAATATTGTGCTCTCATAGTATGTCCAGAACTATCATTAAATGTCTCTCATGATCCTCCATTGATGTCGAGTAAACAAGGGTATCGATGATAAATACTACCATGAATTAGTCTAATTACGGCTAAAATATCTGATTCATGAGTCCCATGGACACTACTAATGTGTTTTTCTCCTCAATGGGACTAATCAAGAGCTTATAGTGGTAGTAGATATATCCAAATGTCATCATTAGTATATCCTTGTCTTATACGTGTAGCTAGTGATAGCCTAACCTGAGGTCAACATTCAAGAACCATCATGCCCCTCTCAACTAATAAAAGAGGTCATCAATCCTCGATAAGGGATTCATGTTCTTCACGGTCACCAGGTTAAAGTGGTTGTGGTACATACATAACCTCAAGCTCTATTATACCTATTTGAAAATAACATAGTTTTCCGCTAGTGAAACATTAGGTCAAACAAATCCCTTCCTCTAAAAGTCCATAAACTACACCCTTAGTTCAAGAATCTCTATGGGAGTCATCTGATATGATTCCATATATATCAGTGTCATTATAGGGTGTAGATAAATTCATATGATTATCTATTAATGGGAAGTTAATCCTTGAACATACTTATATAATACATCCTCACACACCACCAACACTAGAGAAAACTGGTAACTCATTGTATCAACTACACCAAGGGTTAGGATAGACAAATAATGAGTAATCGAAAGCACCCTACTATACATGAGTTCATCCAAAACTAAATGGGTTTCCTTTTCACAGATAAAGGAAAACCCAGATCCATTACTATGGAAACAACACAACATTCACCTAAAACATTCAATATAGGATGAACTGTAGATAAACAACCAATAGAAATAATGACATTGTAAGGCCTCAAAACTACTATAATGAGAATATAAAATAAAGTGTTACCTCCAGGATTCATTTTACACTTTCAGAAAAAGTGTGTGATCAATGTGTCTTTTGGAGTAGGAGTCTCCAAGAGTAAAGGTCAAGATGAAGTTTCAAATGAAATATCTATATCCCTTAAAAGGTCTATGGAAATAAATTAATGAGTAGAACCTATATATACCAGTACTGCATATAAGGAAGAAAATACATTTATTATATCTAATATCATTCTCCGAGCCTATAGGTCACAAACTTCAATGGCCTACAGTTGTCCCCTTTCTTACCCTCTTGCTCCCTAAGCCTAGCGTGTACCACATGGGGGTGGTGGTGGTAACAAGTCAAAATGTTTATCACCGCCTCCTTCTCCAATAGTTAATTATCTATTTATTCCAACATAAAAAACTACAAAATAATTCTATTTCATCTACCTATGAGGACCCTCTATAGTCTCTTTGTCATTTGTATGGCATGTTGGATAGTCTCGGGGTGATATGTTCTCTATCGTTGCATGAGAATCACCACCTCTCTCTGAGCTAACTGGACCCATCATGTGAGCCCTAAACTATATATAATATATCCTAGGACCTCCTCCCGAAACATATCACATGTATAGGTCCTGGAGGATAATTTCTTCTCTTAACTGTTATGGACTCTACTCTAGCTTTCGCACTACTGACAACCAACATCTTTAACCTCTCATCCAAGAAACTCTCAATCATAAAATCCCTTTATAGCCCCAAGTATAGGTATAAATCCATATAGGGAAAACACTGGCTTAGATGTCCCCATGATGACCTCACTCATATGGTCGATCCCTGAATCACTAATCACGAACAATTTCAATCGAGTACCTAGAGAGGTTGGTAAACCATGATGAATACTTAATAACTATCTTGCTTCACTATTGGGTCAGTAGAACCTCCTCTACATGTATAGACATCTGCATTTCTAGTGAGAACATCCCTATGAAAATGCAATAAAACTCTATCCTGGATGGATTCACATCATTTTAATACTAGATAACCAACCCATACTAATTGCTAGATGATCCACGTAGAAGGAAATCCACCAATACCTATATCTGATCTGATGGCGTCCTCACAGATGAAAAAATCGGGTCATCTCTTCAAGCCATTATTCACCAGTCTGTGGGTTGAGATAGCCTCAAACCCATTGGGTATTTTTCACTAAATATCTTAACAAATTATCATCATTCACACCTCATCCTAATGTAGTAGAGGTACCACGATCTTATATATAAGTGGGGTTATTGATGGGGCACCACTCGGAGGTAATATTGTGGAAATTGGTCCCTGTTTCGATGCCTCATCCCTGAAGAGATCATCCTTGTGATCCTAATTCTAAATTCTAGATGGAATATGTTGTGGGGGAACCATTAAAATAAAAAATATATACCACTCTCAATGAGTAAATATGGATAAGTAACTCAATATGAGAATTGAATCAACCACCCATTCTTATATGATACATGTACCATTTTCCCCTATAGTCGGTGTTCTCATGTACCGAATTGAAAAACATGTGATTAGAGTCCTGGTGTGTGGATTCATCGGCCACCACAAAAAAAACTGAAGTTGCTGGCCTGAAAGAAGATCTTTAATCACTTAACATGGCTGCCCTAAATCAATATCATAGACTCTCAATCCTAAAGTAGAACCAAAACTGCCTTTGATACCACTCTTTCATGACCTGTACTAGTGTGGGCCATGTTGGGACTCCCCAATACCACCTTCCATAGGCTAGGGTATGGTGAATAGCACTGACAACGCATATCACTATCATGGGAGAATTTAGCCTAAGTAATTATACACATACACACATCTCCAAGCCTTTACTATGCTGAAATGTAAAAACTACTGAATAAATATGAATGCATACATCTAAATAATGTAACAAATTTATGATAGGAAGTAAAATAAACTAAACATGGACAAATAGAAAAAAACAATGAAGTGTATGAAAACACAAGTCTAACCTGAACATATATACTAGGACTGCTGTCATTAATTCTTAATAACACAACTTGGATTATCTAGTCTCTCTAAAATTCATTTGGTCTTGTTCTACCATGGAATATTTCAAAATTTCAATCATCTAAAAATAACATGACATGTGTGAGAAATGTCATATAGGGGTGAGTATAACAATACTCAATAAAACACCATAAAACCAAAAAGAATACAAAAAATGAAAATACAACTAGCTATACATAGGAATATGCCTATAACAAATATAACGAGAATATCTTGATATAATCAAAAAATAAACATAGTCTAGAGGTTATTCACAACCATAGTATATTTTCCTTGGATTTCCTGATCAAATATTGCACAATGAACTCATCCGAGAGAACACACACAGTTGTTTGATAGTACTAATGATTTATGTTCTATATGTTCTGATCATTGGGTCTCTTAATGATTAATAACATGGTGATCCTCTTATGAGAATAAGATACATTTATGAGTATAACGGCCAAGACAATTGGGTGATACCAACAACATAATCTAGATTAACCCACTATTTATAGGATTGACACCCATGTAGTGTTGATCAAGTAAATAACAAGAACTCCACATAGGGATTGAATATTAATAGATGAGTTATCTCATGACCCCTCTATGGGATTCCACTAACATTATCTAATAAGTCCTACTATAGCGATCATAGTCCTAAGAGTATAAGAATATTTCATACCATCATCTAGTGAATGGATAAGGGGAATGTACCTTTATAAAACATTTCCAATAAATATAGAAAAATTATTCCATGAAAAGTATAAAACAGTATATGGTGTGTTGTAAGGGTCACACACAGTGTTCTTTGGCTTCATGTCCTTCACAAGTAAGCATACCATGTCATCAATTTGTGTATGTGTTGTACTAAACGGCATGTAGGATACCCGTATAGTCTACCTATGAACATGTACATGGATTAATCCCATGTTCATATTCTTGTGTACCAGAACAAGGCTTATCCCACATATCTAGTACAGGGCAAGTCTATGTGGGAGAGTACACACCATGTATGAAATCCGTGTACTCAACCCCATGTATGTGTACTTTTCAATGTATATGATGATTTCACTCGGGGGGGACCACATGTCGTGTGATAGGGGTCACACACCATAGGATACATAAATTCCAATGGAAACCCTAGCCACCACTTAAGGTTCCCACATTCCATGTTATCCCATATTGCATGCCTTATTGATTGGGTTTTTTCCAAAACCATCGTTTTTTCTTCCGTGCGTGAATGGATTGATGTCGCCTCAGATTTTAGCTCCAATAATTCCATTAATCAAGGGTCTTTTCTCCGATTCCTCATAGTCACTTGAAAAAAAATTCGATGCTGAATCTATTTGGAAAATAGATTTATATGTTGTATTTAATTCTGTGCCGAAGAACACTGGAGAATGAAAAATCCGGTATCCACCATCATCATAATCTCTCTGTCTCTATTGTTGAACCCCCATCATGTCATTCCAATCCTATATCTTCAATATCTGATCATTTCTACATGAAACATGTGTGTGAAAGATAGGGATTTGTTGATTCGTGGTCCAAATAATGAATGCATTTGATGAACAATTAACGGGGGGAATCATAAGTAAAAATTTGATGAATGAACCTCAATTGATGTTCTTGTGGATATTGATCTATCTCCTTTATAAATACAACCAAAATAATAAAATCATAATGAAATTCCACCATCAAAAACCAACAAAACAACCCATCTCACATGATTATTGAACAATGGATCAATCGGTTTGTTGATTGATTCATTTTAATAGTAGAAATCCTGAAAGGGGAATAATAAATTCAATACACATTCGCTAAATCTATTTGGATCGGTTGATAATGAATAATGGGGTTTCACCATTAATTTTGGTGAGATACATTGAATTTTAAGTGTGCGGATTGTCAATCCATGATTTCATCGTCATTCTTGAGAGAGAATTCTCCAAAGTTTAATCCAATTGTTCTCTAATGTATCCAGGGTTATGTAGCCAACCCTATAATTCTGATATAACAATCTATTTAAATATTTTATGATAATTGTGTCAAAAAAATGAAATAATATAATTTATTCATTTTTTTATTCATTTTCACACCCATGATGCCATTTCCATGAATGACTCAAACCAAATAATGTTAAATCATTCCTAGGGTAATCCTATCATTGTTGAATCAATGGTTCCCCCAAATTTCTGATATAGGTACCCATTTAGAATTTATTACACTTTTTCATGAAAACAATATGCACATGTTATTTAACATATTTAATATATTTCAGTCACTTATTTTTTGAACACTGGTCCTTGGAATTTCATGTCATATCATTTCCTAATCTCATTAATTATCCGTATAATATTCAAAAATAATACACAAAAAATTTGAGATATTATATGTGTTCTTTGGGTACTCTATTTGAAATTTTCATGCATAAACTTGTCTCGTGATACATGTTGATGCATACACATCAAGGTTTTTTTATCCTGAGTCATCCTATGAGTTGTAGATGTTTTTATTTTTTGTTTAACTCCATATTTTTTACCTAATATTATTGTTCAATGGGATTATGGGAATTTTGGACTTTGTTAGGGACTGTTCAGAGCATGGAGGCCTAATTTTTGGAAATGTATTCTGGGTAGTATGGTTAGTATATATCATCTGACCAAGGCTGTGTAGTTTAATGAAACCATTGGAGTGTTTTTTACGGTTTCATGTTGTGCACGATTCACCATCACTATGCACCTAGGGCAAAATGGCCATGCATGGCCATCACCAATTTTTAGCAGAATCTAAACTCATAGACATCACATGGTTTGTCTATCAATATACCACGATCATGTGAGAGGTGATGGGGTACAATATCATATGGTAAGGTTTTCCAAATGGTTCACAGGAACAATTAAGGTTCCCTATAGAGTGATTGAGGGGTCGTACAATTGGTGCATGGTTTGGCCAACCATGTGTAAAAACAGTGTGACCCATTTACCATGTGAGAAATTAACTATTTTTCATTGAATTTTATAAAATCTAAAACTATGTTGACTTCTACTTTAGCATACAACCTCTTGGTTTTGGGATTTCACTTCCATATTTGCATTATTATTTGGCATTTTGTCTTCATTAGAACTCATAATTGTATATTATTCATCTCATTGGATCTAAACTGGCATGTTCTACATTCCTATAGTGTCGTTTTTTCATCGTCAAAAGGGGGATGAACCTATGAGGGGACACACAATGATAGGATTTTCCCTCCTCACTGCCTTCATATTATCTGTCTCAGATCAAAAACATCTTCTCATTAGCATTCCTACTCAGCTATTTGTGGCGTGCACGTCATGGATTCATGGACATGAACATCATGATGATTCCACTATTGTTCTCCTATCTTCTTTCCCCACATATTAATTGGAAAGGTATTTTTACGGTGTCGTGGTGAAGGTTTAGTGGTCAAGTCCCATATCTAAGGGTTGCAACCTCGTTTTTGTGTCATCTATGGGATCATTGGGAGGTTCATTGTGGTATTTGAGTGTTGTCTCAATAGATGCAATGTGAATGTTGATCTAGCTTGCGTCGGGGCCATTCTTCCAATGTGTTGGTGTTTTGGTGGCTGGATAAGGTGATGGTTTTGGACCCTTGAGTTCTCGAATCATGATATGGTTTCGGATGCAAACTATTGTGAATATTAATATGAACTATGTGATTATGTTTTTCAGGATTATATTTATTCTGATTATGATGTGGTGGATTAACAATGGTAGAGGAGAAAGTGAAGGCGTTATGTTGAAGGAGACGTCGAATTAGAAGTGTGTTGGTGTTGTATTTTTGAATTTGTGAAATAATTTTTGTGATTATTTTCTTATGGCACTATAGTCCATGGTAATGATCAAAGAAACCAGTTAACCTACAAGGGATTTCTCCAGAAGAGGTTCAGAGAAAAAAATTACCAGATCAGCACATCTAGAATTGGTTTTTTGAAATGGTATAGTGATTTCCATAGGTACCTGGGCCATGCACACATGTGTGGGATAGCTATCCGAGAAGTATTGGGAAGGTGGAAGTTGATCTAATGTTTTTTATATTGGTGAGTGTCTTCTCTCTACAAACATGAATTTAGTTGTTTTTGAACTTGGACCTGTGGTCTATGGGGATTGGTTTTTATGTCCTTGATGTCCTAATGGGTTCCCCCACATCCCTTAAAAGGGGTCTATTTTGATAATAAAAAATTGAAAATAGTAATATTTTGTTTTTATTCATATCAATTGTGTTATTTTGGTAAAAGATGATATACCCTATTTCTATGATTATCATACATTCGTCATATTTCATATAATATATATTAATTTTTGAGTAAATATTATAGGATTGTTCTTATTAGGGTATATACTAGGTGTTCCAAACCTCTCCTGCAAGATTTTGTATTTTATACGCATTGTTGTTACTATGACACATGCTGGACTTTCCATCGTTCCCCCAAAAATTAATAAAATACATTAATTTAAATTATTGGAACCTTTTTAGGTTTACCAAGTAGTTTCATTTTGTTCTTTGAGGTTGTTATACCCAACCAAGACAACCCATGGGGTTTGAACATGTATATTCCTTGTGCTATACCACATAACCGGGTGAGTGTGAGCTCATAAATACTTTTAGAGCCTCAATAAATTCAATTGAATGGATGATTATGAATAAGTTATGTCTCCTTGCCATGTTATTACAATATGTTTAAACCAGTGATTTTTTAAAACTGATTTTTTTGAAATAGATTGGATGAACTCATGGATTTCAATTAGTTATGAAATAATTAATAAAGGAATTGATGAATTAACATTGGTAGTGGATTCTGTTAATGATCTCCTTAGATCCTCATTGTTTTTGATGTCATAAACATTTCTAATCAATGTATCTGTATTTATTATGGTTTTTTATTTCATATACATTTACAATCCTCAGATTTGTATTACATAGTATGCTAAGTGAATTGATATTTCTTGTATCCGGGTTTCTTGGACTCATATTTGACATGATCTTTAGACATGATCCTTGGACGCCACCAAATTCCTTACTGAATTTCCATCATGGTGATTCATGGACTCGATGAGGATGTGTGAGTATTTTATTTCTTGGATTCATATCTTCTTAGTCTTACATATAAATACATATTTTGTCCATTGTGGATATTTTTTCTATTATTTACAAATATCCCTAGTGTGGGTATTTGATTACAGTTGTTAGACAAGAAAATATCTCACCTACTTGTTTATGTATTATTTTATACCCTAATTTAAGTATATAGATTATTTTTTACATGTATTCATGTTTGGAGAGTTAGGATCACACCTTCATTGAGACTTTACATTCATTACGGCCATACTTGTGATATATTGTACACTACTTAATTATTTATACACAAAATGTGGTTGTTATCAAAATCATTGGTAGTGGCCCACTTAATGTTATCTCACACCCTATTTGGGCCACCATTGGGTACCTAGATATACTTAATAGAAAATATAGGGATCATGACAAGTGAACACTTAATGATTCTTTGTTGTATCGCTTCTTAATTGTAGCGGAGCATATGACCAAACTATGCTGATGTTGCTAGCGAGTGAAGGTGATGTTTTAGTATTTTTTTTGATACATGTATTGTAATGAATATTATTTTACATGTACTAATAACTATTTTTATATAGTCATGGCATGTCAAACATATTTTATATGACATGGGTTTTGGATTTATTATCATTATTTTCTTCTAGATATTTATCTTCTGCCTGTTTTTCAGTAATTTATAATCTTTCACAACATGATTATTATGATTATTACCATTTTACTATACTTTATCATGAGTTAATATTCTCCACATAGAAACAAAATTTTCTCTCACTGTTATTCATAAGCCTCTAGATTGTAGGGAGGCATGCTAGAGGCAATGTGACCCACCAACCAAAGGAACTGTTTATTGTCTCTTTGTTCAGGGTGTTACAAATTGTTATTAGATACATATTTTATTTATTTATGTTATTGTTTTGATACAATATACTAGTGGTTAGTAAGTATTATAATTTTTTAATGTGCTATGCCTAGGAGTAGCTTACCCTCATATAGGAAAAATCCAAATTTTATGGAATGGGACATGTTTTTATGGATTTTTCCTATTATAATTGATTTGATAAACAATTTGGTGATGAAAATGATGTTTGATATTCCTTATGATTATGGATTTAACTTTTACCTAATTAGTTAATGTTATATCATCTCATCCATCATTTTATGGAATTTATAAGATTCACATTCCATTAATTTTGACATTCAATATTGGATATATTGCTCGACTGTGTGACATTAATATGTGTGCATTGAGTTATATAACTGTTGTTTGATAAATAATTTTTACAGCAAACTGAGAAATAAATTGGCATTTAGAGTGTATACCATAACCTAAACAATTTGTTTCCCTGCATAGACATTATTAGACACCATGAGTAGCCAATTTTGTAATTTTGAGAAATACTCTATTAGTCATATAGGCTATAATTAATTTTGGTCTAGATTATATTGATTTATCGAATTGGTTTATAAGGGGTATGAGACATTATAGATAGAATTCAGGTATCCATTTTCTTCATTAATTTGAAGATAAATGAAATACAAATATATATTTAAATGAAACTAATATTATGAAATGTTTTTCTCACCATTTGATATATAAAGACTTGTGATGTGAGATTAGTAACATGACCAAGACTGAGACTAAAAATTAGACTGGGGGCAGGAAATGGATATGGTGTTTTATACAAATTTTCTATTACCTAGTATTGGATTTATGAGCAGAATAAGATTTGTGACTTTCTTATAGGAAGGATTTGACCAATCCTATTATTTTATTTTTATGAAATGATCATTATTTCAATAATTTATATTTCATGGGGTTTTATTTATAGATAAATTTCACCATGATGACCCCATCCGCATTCTAAAAGGGTGAGTATGACTATTAAGTATAGTTTGTGGACCCTAGTCCATAATTATAATGTCCATTAGTTCCAGGTGTGGCACCACCCACAGTTCTTGATATGGGTGTCTTTTCCAAGTTTCAATAGAGTATCATGCACTTTATGAAAATTTATTAGGGATCCCTATAGCCTTTCTCATCTATAGAAAAGATGACACATGTGTTTTTGAAGTAGCACTAACCCACATTTTGGGGGGATGAAGGTCTACATTTATTTGAGATGTGGTTAGATAAAATATTTTTGATCTTCAAGAATTTGGAGACACCACATTAGAGGATATTCATGTTTTGACATATATCATCATCATCATATTTATTATATTTATATTTCAATAAATTTAAAATCCAATAAAAATATGTCACTAGGGACTAAAATAGTGTAAACTAATGGATTACCCTCTAACAAAGACTTCTCCTTCAGGGACAAATTAAACAAAGCTTGGAAAGAAAAAGATGGGACTTCCATGAGAATATTTTGATCCGATTATATCTGTGACTTCATTTCCCTAGTTATAGGTGTGTAGCACATCTTTGTGGTTGGTGATATACCATTTTCACTTACGGATGAGGTTTTCAGTAGAAGAAGGTGTAGTGAGGAAGCCACACATAGAGTTATAAATAATTTTAGATTCAATTTCCACCATTAAAAGTTTGATGTGAATCTACCTCTAAAGTGTGAGGCTGGACAGAGAATCCAAAGCCTCCACCTGAAGAGAGTTGATACTCTTGAAGAAATATGTTAATTCAAAAACACCACCACCCCCGATATCATAAACCACACCACCCCTTGCATAATTCCTAAAAAACAAGACCCTTCAGTGTTTATTTTCAGTCTTAGACTAGGTAGGAGCCATCATATCTACATTCCTTGGATATTAGAGGTAGATAAATGAAGAATGGATCTTTTGGATAAGCTTAGTCAGAATGAAGATGTGTCATACCAATCCTTGCATTATTATAAATAATTATTCAATAAATTACAAGTAATAAAAGCAAGATCCATATTCGAACTAGATACTCCCACAAGCCGCTCTTTGTTCCTAGAAAGCCAATTCATATGACACCCTACAATTTGTATCACTACATTCACCAATATGTGGTTATTCTTATTATGTGCACCATGAAACCAAAGGTCGATGAAGGAACATCACATAGTAGGCTAAGTGTGAAAAGTAGTAAAATCACCAAAGCCATTCAAGACCATGGGTTCCCATTCTACTTCTAAAAATAAGTTCATGAAATATTATTATAGGAACTCAATGAAGAAAAAACACTTAGAAGCTAATTGAATACATGTTTTCTTGATTAGATCATTTGTGGGAAAGGCATTGTTCTATATGCACCATATGAAAAAAATTTATTTTGGGGACACATACTTACACCATAACACCTACCCAATGAGTCAAGATCATTGAGGGTGGAAACCATTCACAGGTAATCCATACAATAAAAACACTAGATACTGAACCAATGAAAACATATAGATCGAAATCAGCTGAATGTTCAATGAGGTAAATTAAGGAGTGTTGATCATCACCAAAGACTTCATGAGTTATGGTTGGAAGATATTTTTCACTCCTAAATCTCATATAGAGAGCTGGGAAACTTGGGAAGCTAATTGAAGCCCCAACCCAAATATTATGCCAAAATTTGATATCAACTCTACCAACATTCCACTGAGTATTATTGTGTAGATTCATTATGTGCAGGTGAATCCGATTCCATTGAACAAAAATAGTTCCTCCAAGAAACCTCCAATTCTTTCCCATATTTTTTCCCATGAAACATTAATATATGATTTGTCCCTCTAATTCCTCTAATTCCAATTTTCAATGAGCACTCAGAATCTCACCGGAGACATTTCAATATTACTACCACCATCATTTTACGATTTAGCCATCCTACACCAAGACACCCAATGATGTTTTCCATATGTGTGGGCATCCAATATGAATGAGACCATAATTTTTTCAAATCGTTTGATCAACACTTTGGGAGCTTTGCGGGATGAGATTATATGCAATGGAATTAAAGTAATAACGTTATTGAACATTGTGATTCTGCTATCGACATATAGAAATTGATGCATCCAGTTATTGATACTCCTAGTGATCCTATAAACCACCTTTTCGAAATGGTGGATGTGAATCCTCCATGGGGTGATTGGGGAACCTATATATTCAAGTGGAAAACATCTCAAGTGAATTCCCAACACCCTCTCTAGAATGATATAACACCCACCTGAACATCATTTTGAAAGTTACAAGCTACTTTTCTCATGATTAACCACCTAACCGCTCCATAGAATATATTCCTCAATAATTTTGTTAAATAAATGTATTTATTTATTAGGGGAATATGGGGGTGAATAACATGATATTTCAACCTCTCAACAAAATGGTTCTATGACAGCTAATAGGAAGTGACATTTCGAGGCTTATTGTGAGAGGAATAACATCCATAGTGTGATTATTGGTTGTTTTTTCATTTTAATTTAGTGAGGTAGATGAGGTTATAAGATGATTAAATTTTAATGTGACCTAGTCAAATTCCGATCAAGCTGTAGGGTGGGTTATGTATACAAATAGTGCATGACATTTCTTCTAGAAGTCATTAAAAGCAGATCAAAAGTGACTCTAACTTCTAGACCAATAATCATAGCTCAATATAATGATATGAGTTGTAGTGGGTTTAGTCATTCAGGAAGTGTTGGTGGTCATAGATGATGAATTCATGCACTAATAGTACTGCAACAACTGACTAGGACCACTTCGTGCAGTGAGGTTGTTTCACAGGGATTCAATTTTGGACAGATATTTTCTATATAGCCTACACCTGGGGAGAATAGATCTATGAATTATATGGAGAGATGTATGATCTTAAAAAATTCTACATAACAATATTCTCTTTTTAATATAGGTGAATCACATAGATTCATATATGTACCTATTTTGGATATCCTTGATCTCATTATTTGGTAATCAGATGGCATTATGATACTAGATAATCCAGTAGGGAATTGAAAAAAGGGTATACATTAGTGGAGGAGGTTCCCCTACTAAGATAGGATAATGTCCTTTTGTATTTGAACACATTATCCTTTAGATGACTAGGTTTTACAGCAACCTTCAGATTTACTTGTTGGTTCTCTTTCATGCATTCATCAACTGTTATAGCTAATGGATGATATTCACATTGCTAGAGGGTGGGATTTGTATCCAGAAGTATGAATGTGATGTCTAGGATTGAAATTCTGGAATCAATCATCAAGTGATATGTGTGATGTTATAACGTATTACTTGATATATCTCGATGATTAGGGAATGTGGCAATAAGAGTCCCCTCTAATGGTTTTTCATTTCGAGGATGTGATCCCAGATGAATTTTCTATTTTACCACATAAGAGGGAGTTAATGTTATTTATCAATATCATTTTGTTAATAGAACTGAAATCCATTCCTCCTTATTGGATTGTTACTATGATGATACATGAGCTTAAATGACAGATAGGGTAATTGGAAGAAAAGGGGTTTATATGACCTAGTAATTCTCTATGCAGTTCTATGGTCCTTTTTTTGAACAAGAGTTATAAAACCATTAGTATATATTTGAACTACTAGAAACTCAACCAATTTATGGTTAATAATTGGTATCCCTTTCCATATATATATATATATATGTGATATCTTCTAATAGATCTGATGAGATTGGGTTTTCTCACAGATTTATTTTAGTTTACATTATCCTGAAATAAATGTGTGACCTACAAAAATACCTCACACATTTTATCATAGAAATTATCATCTATATGAGTATCTAGTTATGTAATTTTGTATCAAGAACACACCAGTTTCTTTCATGGACATGTCGAATCATGTTTTCCATTCTTATCTAGATTCATTTATGGTGGTATTCGTGGATGATATCTTGGTTTATTTTCAAAATAGACAAAACCTTGACATACATCTTGTGATCATAGTGGGTACTCTATGAGATCATAATTTATATTATAAGGTCACTAAGATCCCATTTTGGATGGATAATATTCACTTTTTAGGTAATATTATCTTAGAAATAAGAGTATTAGTTGACCTGTAGAAGGTTAGAGTTGCAGTTTCCTTTGATCATCCCAATAACTTATTTTATATATAGAGTCTCTTGGGAATGGTTGGATATTACTGGCATCTCATATAGGACTTATCCCATTTTTCATCAACTGTTTTGTGCATGATTAAGAATGATGTGATGTTTGTTTAGCCCAATAAATGTGAGAAAAAATTTGAAGAGCAGAAAGGAAGATTGATTTTAACACTGGTTCTCATTCTTCTAGATCCAGGTAAAAGCTAAATTGTCTATTTTGATTAATAAGGTAATGGGTTTAGAGAAGATATGATGTTTTAACAGAAAATATTATTGTATGTGTCTTTTCATTCGAGGCCGTATGAGAGTAATGAACAAATGAATGGTCTATATTTAGTCGATTTTGTGCATGCCTTGCATTGTTGGAGGAACTAATTACTATGAGAAAATTATGTGTTTCACACAATCCAACAAGCACTCAATTATATATTTACAAAATTAGAATTAAATATTAGGCGACGAAGGTGTGTGGAATAACAAGAGTGTTTTTACTTAAAGCTTCCTTATATTCTTTTGAATGGTAAGATGGTGGTCGATGTACTAATAAGAAGGAATAAACTATATGATATTGAAGAGGACATTTGTGAGTGGATGTTTATAGCCATGTCTTATAACATGCAGTTAGCGGTGTAGGATGTAAAAGGGAATAATTTTCTCTATACCCTATAATTTTCATCCAATATTCTAGACTGACTGAGTATTATATATTTAATGAATGATTAGGCCCTATTCCTATAGGGGAGTGTGTCGGGTAAGAGCTTACCTCATGTTTGGACTGTGTGTGAGGATAAAATTATGCATAATCATGGTTGCATTTGGGTTCTAACTAATATACAAATAGAGATGATACTAAAGTTATATACATCATCATTGATAGTACATCCTAAATTTACTAATATTTAATGTGACATGTGGCATCAATACTAGTGGTTGGTGATGAAAAATGAGTTAGCTGGTTCTATCATGTGGTTTTACACCAATAAAAAGGTAAAGGAGGAACACAAGTGAAAAGTTGTAATTTTAATGTATTTAACCATTATTGAGATGAAATGAGAATATTTTGTGATGTATTTCATTACGATGTTATATAGGTCATCTCAAGGGAGTGATATTGTATGGGTTGTTATGGATAGGATCATGAAGGTCGCATATTTCTGACTGATCAGGGAGACCTTCTCAATAGATGATTTTGGGAGATAATATATCAATGAGATTTTTCACCTTCATGGGGTTCTTCGTACAATGGTATCAGATAGGGGATTCTGATTTACAATTTTAGTTTTCAAAGTAATATAGATGGAATTTGTTATATATGTTCATATGAGAAAGATAAACTATTCATATACTTATTTCCAGTCAGAGAACACTGTATAGGTTCTAGAGGAAATTCATAGAGAATGTGTCCTTGATTTTAGGGGACTTGGGATAGGTATATACCCATGGTTGAGTTCTCTAAAAATAATAGATATCAGTAGACCATCCAGATGGTACATTATGAATATTTTTGTTCCATTCCATGAAAATTACCTTTTTTATGGCTAGAGATAAGAAAATCAGCATTGATCGAACTATTATCATATTAGAGTCTTCAGAGTAGGTCTAGTTGATCAAGAAATTGATGTCTACTACAAAGACTAGGTAGAAGTCCTAGTATGACTGTCATCGATTACCTCTGGAGTTCAAGGTTTGGAATTAAATATTTTTACATGTCTCGCTATGGCTAGTATATAGACATATTTTAAGACACGGTATATTTTGACTGTGGTATGTTGGGTCGTTCGAGATTCAGGAGAGATTCAGGTGGGTAACCTATCTTTTTCAATTACATTAGAGTTACTAAGAAATGAAAAACATCTTCAATTTATCTCAGGTGGTGCATTATCATTCACACCTATCTCATAGTTTGTAGTAGGATGTTGTTAAGTTATAGGTAAATGCGTCATTCAAGGAGTATTTTATTCATATCATTGATAGGAGTATAAAGGTTGTCCAAGGAAATTCAGTTTCTCTAGAATAGGTGATATGGTATTTTGGCCATGCATAAGATGAGACATGGGAATGGGAGGCTGACTTATGTGCTCCCTGTCCACAATTATACATTAGTTATTATTGATCACCCTTGAATGTGAAATGCATAAATGAATTGCTTTACGGTGTGAAGCTTGTACAGATATCATGTTTTTCTATGATGTATATATTTTTTTTATTTTCATTATAGCTACTTTTTTAACTATTTTGAGGGTATAATGAGATAACAATAGTTTATTTCTTGCTTATTGCCTGTACAGAGCCTAGAGGCTCGATTTTTGGAAATGGAAACTAGTATGTATAGTACATAGAAACAAAGAGAACTAGGCCACACAATATTAGTAAATTGTCTTGGAAATTTGGTATGGTAGTAGAGGGTGAATTTCATTCCCTAACCATGTTCCCAATTCCAGCTTCTTATGTGTGGACACGTATAATATTTAGTTGAGGATAAATGAATTTTTGGTATATGAATTGTCTATCAGTGTTCTTTGATTGTGCAAGTGGTGGAAGGGGACAAAATCTTACGGAAGGGTTTTTTAATGGTTTTGAAAATTGTGTGCATGAATCGTGTGGGTTCCCCAAGGAGGTAGTGAGGGGGTTCAAGGGATATTCATGGTTTGTCAAAGTAGATTTCCAAATCCTTCAACCTAGTAAAAATGTTGGAAATTTACTTTTTCATTAATGTTTATTAAAACCTAAAACAAATTTTCCTCACCCTTTTATCAGACAACCTATATGTTTTGGAATCTATCTTCAATCCTTCTGGAAGGATTTTTAATGGATTTTTATTCCTAACATGGAATTGAACATTGTCTATCTCTTTTTATCTACACTAAAAAGTTCTATATAAATGTTGTTCCATTCTTCATTTGTCCTTGTATCGACGGAGTTATTTCCGTGCAAGATGGTATTCCCTATTTCATGGTTAATCATTTTCTTTATGATTTCATCCAATATGTCTTGAGTTAGAATTCAATAATTGATAGGTTCTCTACCATGGGTATGTGATAGGTATTGTATACCTTTTCCTCAGGGTTTGGTGCTTTATATTCATTTTTTCCATTGTGTGACACATATGACATTATATAATTTCTCCGAAAATTAATTTAATTATTTTTTTTCAATTATCAGGCCCTATTTACTTTTTCAACCGAGGGTTATTTAATATTTGGAGGTTTTTATAACTATGATAGGCCACCCATGTGGTGTTCCATAGTATCTTCCCTATTTTATACCACCCCACTGGGATCGTTTGTGCTCACCAATAATTTTGGGAGCCATAATAAATTAAATTGAATGAATGATTAAGAAATGTTTATGAATAATTTCTATGTAATCAATTCATCTTTAAAATGGTCAGTTTTTTAAATGGAAAATTTGAAAATGGGTTGGATGAGATCATATATTAACATTGGTTTTGAAATTATTAATGAAAGGATTAATTAATTTAGAATGATTCTGGAATCCTTGGATGGGATACATAAATCCAAATTTCATTGTATCCCATGTACATTAATCATCCATGGATACATATTTATTATATTAGTAGATTACAAGTAAATTTCAACTCTTTGGATCTTGATTCTATAGGATTCCAATGGAATTTCTACCCCCAAGATCCTCATTGATTTGAATCACATTAGACATTCTCTGTGTACATGCTCCATGTTCTCCAAACAAAACATTATTGAGTTTCCATTGACATGTTCCATAGACTAAAAAATTATTCCATTTTATTTTATAAATTTGATTTGTCCCTTCATTTCTTGACAAGGGATTACACAATGTGGTTATTGTTGGTATATTTTTTAATTCATTATAAATAGCCCATGTAGGGGTATTAGATTATATTTGTTAGATGGGATAGTTCCAAACATTATTTTTTATTTTTTATAGTTTCCCTTGATTCTGTTCACATGTATATTTTTTATATGGTGACATGTGTGGCTGGACAATACCACATCTTCTTTGTAGCTTTTTCATTCATTAGAGTTAAACTAGTGATATACGTTACATTTATCCATGGTTTACACATAGATACGACTTGTTAGAGATAACATTGGTGGTGTCCTATAGATTGTCATCTCACAAGCAGTTTGGACCACTCATGGTTATATATAAATTGCTCCTTGATATAGGTAGGGTCTAGGGGATGAAACCACATTATGAATCTTGATTTGATTATTACATAGAAGAATGGGAGCACAAGACTGGGCTATAATCATTAAGCTAGATAGAGAAAGTTATTTTTCAGTGTTTTTGTATTTCAATACTTGTATTGTATTGATACATGTTTCCATGAAATGTCTTATATTTTTTAGAGACATGACATGCTCGTTGTATTTTATATGACATTTCTTATGGAGTTATTATTATTATAGTCTTCTAGATGTTTATCATTTTTATTCTACTCAGTTATTTATCAAATTATGCTACATGGTTTTTTATTATAATTACCATTGTGATAGAAATTAACATGAGTCAATATCCTCACCATAGACACACCATATTCCCTTATTGTTGGTCTGTTACCTTTGGATTTTTTTGGAGGTACACTTGAGGCCATGTGACCCACCGACCTAGGGGACCATTAGTGGCTCCCAGGTTAGAATGTATAGGGGTGTTTATCTACTCCTTTGATCATTATATCTGGGACTAGTATACATGTAATAATTGTGGTTTCTTTTCTATAAGGTTTTTTATATAATTCATATGTTATCGTCCTGGTGACTTTTTTAGTGCACACTTTACAATATCGATTATATAGTGTGAGGTTCCTAGCTATCCTAATCTTATTTTATCCTATGGATACATATATTTGGATTTACATTGATGTTTCATTTGATAAATGGTTTTAAAATTATCGGAGGATTATTTTAATTTTATTTTAGTTATTGTTAGAATGAATTGTTTTAATATGTTGAAAATGTTGAATTCCCATTCTTTTTGTTTTTTAAACTTTTTGTGTTTTTTATCTAATTTTTATATGAGCATATTTTGAATGTTTAATAATGAATGATAATAGAAGAATGGTGGGATCCCACTAGGGTTGTCTTCCTCACACCATTCACACACACCCTGATGTCTAATAGACCCTCTTTTATCTAATGTATTTGTATGTAAATGTGTTTAAATGAGGTGGTGGATTTCATGGTCAGCTGGTCTTGGGTATCTGGTGGTGATATAGGGGGACTTTTCCCATTTGTAAAATTGAGATAGTGGTTATTATATTTTATAATGTGGGGTTTTGTTGATAATTTTTTTACTTTTGGATTATTTTTATATTGATTTATTTCTATCGTTGTTCAACTATGTTCATTTCATATTATTTTTTTCCTTCTCTCTGTATACATTATATGATTATTGAATTATCTCGTGGGGAAATTGTTTTAGCAAATATTGTATTTGATGTCTAGGTTCTTATCACCTTGTCATGGGGATAAGGAATTACCTTTGGGTATTATTGAAGTTCATTTTAGTACCTACCATTAATGGTCCATTAATATAGTTTCTTGACATTACACATTACAAAATTATTATAGATAATATTTTTTGTTTCTGTTTTTGATTGTTTTCATTTTTTTTCTATTTTGGTTATTTTCTTCATCAATAAATAGTTAGACTTTTCCTATGAGGTCAACCCAGTCGATTACTGATCTAATTATATCTTGTAAAAAAGTATATAAAAGTTTCATACTATAGTTATTTATAATATTTTGGAACTTTCTTCAGGGTAGACATCATTTAACAATTTTAAAAAAATAAATCTATAAAAATATATTTTTTAAATGAATATAATATTAAAAAATATCAAAATACATCATTATTTCATCTATTATATACTGATCAAAAACAAATTTCATTCAAAAATAAATTACAATTAGAAGATCATATCTAAATTTGACCTCAATATTCTTAAAATAGGAAAATATCTATATGTAATTAATAAATAAAATAATATGAAAACATAAGATATCTGGATGGTAGAGAATCCTAATAGAAAACTACATTGATATAATTATAAAAAAAATTATTATATAAACATAAACTTGAGAGTTTTGTTGGCTACAACATTTAGAAACAAATCATGAATTATACTGCCCTTAAATTACTAAATAGTAAAATCAAATAATATTATTTTTGTTTTCTTCCAACATATAATTTATTTACTAATGAATAAAATTTTCACATTATTAGGATCTTAAATTATTATAAGTTAACTAATACTATGGGGGTTATGTAAGGAGGTTCTAAATGTTATAGTTATCATAGTTTTACATATGCATAATTCTATAATATTTCTCTAGTAATTGGAAGAAAAAATATTTGATACATTAGACAATTTATTCATTTCTTTTTTATGAAGTTCTATCATAAATGATTGAATAATGATTTAATTTATGAAATCAATGGTTTTTACTTGTATAAAGGTGAATTTTTACATGAAACATAGGTCTAATTTAGTGAAATGCTTCTGCAATATCCAAGTGATAATTTCACTTCTCATTTTTTGGTGGAAACAATTTACAATGGTGTCACCCAACAAAATCCAAAATATATTTATCATTCCAATGGTTATGATTTTTCTAGAAAATAAACTAGTAATTAATAATTGTGTATTTTCAATTCAATATCTTGGTATTTACATAACAATGAATTTAAATGAATGAATATTTATCAATAATAATAAAATTATATCATTTAAAAAATTACCATTTTGCAAGAATTTATATTTACAATAAGGAACATTTATTTACATAGTAAGGATACAATACTAGATTGGTTTCTCATTATAATTCCTACTATCCCAAAATTGATTTACCTTTTTCCCTTATAAGAAGTCAATTTTTATTATTATGGACCTAAAATATGATTTATATTTAAACCGTTATGAAAAAAATTCAACTATTTTCAAAATAATTTACTAAAACATTATTGGAGAGATAATAGTGTTTTTAGAATTTTTGTTTCTAAAAATATCCACCTCAACATCAGAAATAGCTACCAAACCCCAAAATGGTTGATTCGTATAATTTTAATGTGAATTTTTAACGGAATTTATATATATATATATATATTTACTGTAATGATTTTCCAATATGAAATACTGAAAGATGATATATAATATCAAATTATTCTCTTTGAACCAAAATTAATAACATAAAACTCAGATAAGTCAAGTGGATAGTGAATTAGGTAGAAGATAAAAATAAAACCATCCAAGAACAACTAAAATTAATCCTATTGACTGACAGAAAGGTATTTTTATTAATTAGATAAGAGAAAGAACAGTGCAACAGCCCTTCAAGGAGGGTGAATGTGGTGAATACGCAAGGAATCCCCTTGTAATATTCTTTACACTCAATGGGGAGATATTCTAAACAATCAGAAATTAGAAAATATTCATCCTACCTACCCAACCTAGCTAGTGAGTCCACTTTGAAGTTGGATTCCCTCCATGTGTGGTGGAGCATGAGCCCCTTAATGGTCTCTCCTAGAAATCATAAAATGAGGTATTTGAAGTCCCAAGGGATTGCATGGCATCCCTACAAGGCCCTCACATGGACTTCAGAGTCGGATTCAATCTTGTCCACCGAAAAACCCTATCTTCTTCAAACCATTAGCCTAGAAAGAGGGGCCTGCACGTCCACTCCTAATGTGTTTCCCAAACTATAAAAAGCGATGAAAACAATATGAACCAAACCCTAGGAGTTTTTTAGCAGACCACCGCCCCTAATGACCCCTTCCATAAATGATTCATCCACATTTAGTTTCAACCCACTGATAGGAGGCTGCCATTGGATCTAATGGTCGCTTCCTCTGTTCGGGTTGTAGGGCTGATTGGTAATTATGCGAATAGATAGTGAATCCTTCCCTCCCTTTACTAAAAAGGCTAGCATAGCGATGACAGTTCTCGACCACATCATTATGACTAAATGAGAGTACGTGGATCCCAGAAAAATTGTATTACGAGCCCCCCAAATGGTCCATCATATTGCCCCGAAGATGATATTATGAGCGGCGCGCTCCAAGGTTCTGTAACAAGTACCATGAAACCATGAACACAAAATGCCCAACATGTAAGATGAGTCTCTATCCATATCTGGATGTGGACTAAAAAGGGACCACAAATAAAAATCTCAATGTCTTTGGAAGAACAGATGCAGATCTAGCTCCACTCTTGGGTTCACATAGAAGTAGCAGTGGGAGGCCATGGATATTCCCTTCATTTTAATGTTCTCTTTTGTTGGAATAGCATTATTTCTGATCTTCCATACAAGGAAGTTCATTTTCATAGGGATCTCTATACATCAAATATTTGGTTCCCACTCATCTGAAGCAGCTTCTACATAGGATATTCCCCTGTAATACCTTATGTTAAACCTTCATGTACCCGATCTAGTGAAGCAGAAGATGTTTGGTTTATCATTCATGATAATATATTCAAAGATTTTCATCTGTTGAGGGTTCAGTGTCACCTGTATGAAGTCATACTATGTCGTTGCCTCTCTAAAATAGGAATTCGAGGAAGGAAAGTCTTGGAAATCCAGCCTTCCACCATCCCAGTCGGCATACCAAAAATTTATGTAACCCTTCCCAATAACCCACCATGTGTTACGACAATGCACCTTGATGTGAAATGCCATGAATCATGCTATGTATGATATGTCACAATTCCCACTCAATCTCCATTGAAGGCTTTAAATCACCTTGAAGAACCTTTCAATTAACGATTACCTAGTAATAAACTCCCAAGCTAGTTGACCCTACATTCCCATGATGGTCTCATTAATATCCCAGAGTCAAACCCCCCCATCAGCCACTGGCTTCGCTAAACATTCCCTAAATGTCCAGTGACTCCACCCAGCCTACGTCACATCCCGTAGAAAGGAATTCATTATTATTTCCATTTTCTCTACCAAACATTTAATAGGATTAATGATAGAGAAAATACGAATTGGGATAGATGTGAGTACTCTACTGATCAGTGTTACCAATTCTCCAAATGAAATAATCCTATTCTTCCAGCTAGAGATTCTTCCCAGAAACTGATCCAGAATACCGTTGAAGTGCTTCTTCTTTATGCCACTACACGAAATTTGGATGTCGAGATACTTGATTTGTTATTGCCTCTGCTGACAACCAATGATATCTTGAATACCTATTAATCTTCCATCTATGCATTTTTTTTAGTTGAGCATGTGACACATTAAAGCATTGATACACTAACTACTTAGACGACCATAATTATCAAGATTCTCTATGAAGTGGAGGTGAGAACTAAAAATTACATTCATGAAAATCAGAACATCATCAGCATACATAAGATGAGAGATACTCTCCATACCCCACCTATGACAAAATGTTTTCATTCTTGCCTCCTACAAAACAAAATTCTGATTCCATGACAGTGCATCTTGTGCCATAATAAATAGTGTAGGATATAGTGGATCCCCTTGGCAAACCCCCCTGACCAATTTGAAATAACCCAACCACTTTTTAATTAGGGAGACCAAAAGCCATGGAGGTGAGTAACACCAAAAACAATGGTCTCAAAACTACTCCTAAAACCCAAACCTACTCATAACCCAAATAATGAATACCCATTCAGCATTTTCATAGGCCTTGTTCGTGTCAACATGGAAAATGACATTGGATCCCACAGACCATTGATGAAGGTCATTCACAAGATCAATAGCAATTACAACAGACCCTTGGATACTTCGACAGTGAATGAACTCATCCTGTTCCATAGACTCAGGTTTTGGAATGATTCAACCTAGCCTTATTTATATAACTGTGGAAATAAACATATATGAAATGTTTCAATGGAAAATCAGTCAGTATTGGATAATGAGGGTTGGGTTTTGATCTTCATAATAAGAACAATTCTCGAGGATGATATGCCTATATTAAGAGCCCCCATCTAATGAAATATTTCCCTGCCTCAACCACCTGTGGACCAACCAAATCCCAAGAATCCACATAAAAATAATTCGGGAAGTCGTCCAGTGTGGGTGCACTATCCTATGGCATACTCATAACAGCCTTTTTCACTTCACTCTCTGATATAAGATTGATAAGGCATATGTTTTCCACCTCCCTCACAAGTCACGGAATCCTACCCAAGAAGGCATCCACATCCAATGAATTCTGTAGAATGTTATATGAGTCCTCCCCTGATAGGAGTCCTTTGAAATGAACCATTGACATCTTGCCAACGATGTCCACATCTAACGTGAATACCTCATTTCCAAGGCACAAATTGATCTTAAACATGTTTTTTCACTTCATGCATGCATGAAAGAAGGCTATATTAGGACGTAATTCTCAAAGCCATTTGAATCGTTATCGTTTCTTGTAAATTCCCTCAATTTTATGAATTTTTTCAGATAGTGCAGCCCACCTATCAAAGAGGGACACAAATATTTTATCATACCAAGCATTTTGGAGCGAATCCTGTCACCTATACTCCTCATCTTGGATACTGATCACCCCACCATTCTCGTACAGTCTATTTATGAGCCAGTATTGAATTTCCTATTTAATCCATTTGAGGTGATTCACTAAACCACCTCAAAAACTTCCAACATCCTCCTACTACCAAGATTCTATTAGTAACTTCCTGAAGGATTCATTCTGATGCCACATGTTGGAATAGAAAAAGGCATGGAAATCTGTTGGACTACTCCTTATTTCCACATGATGCGGTTCATGGTCCGAGAGCACATGGGTGGGATCAGTGACAGACGTCTTTGATAAAACCTCCAACCCCAAAACGTTCACCAGAAATTTTTCGAAACGGAACTAGATGTGGATCATCCCCTTCTGATTGTTGCACCATGTGAACTGTGAGCTAGAGAAATCAATGTCCAGATGCCAAGTCACCATCATGATGCTAGGAAACACTTTCATGCTTCCTTGATTAAAGCAAGATCCTCCTTTTTTCTCTAAGAATGCTGATATTATGTTGAAATCATCACCTATGAACCATGGAATGGTACCTAATTGGAGAGCTTCCACATGTCTCCATAACTCTATCCTCCCATTTAAAACTGTGCTTGCATAAACGAAGGAGAAGAGGACCTCGTGGCCTCTAAAGGAAATTCTTGTGTTGATGCATTGTGGAATGAGTCTCAAAACCTCTACTATGATATTATTTTCCAACAAACCAATATTTGTGAATTACCAGATCCTCTGTGGAATGACATAGAAAAATCCATTTTCTTGTCCAACTAAGAGGCTTTGTTTTGGTCCTATTTATGTTTGAGAATAACAATGGTAGAGGAGTAATATCTCATGGCCTCTGTGGAAATAAAAATCATGCCTAGAATGGGCCCCCAAACTTCATGCATTCCAGATGATAATAGAGAGAATCAAAAAAGATCATTTTGAACCTAATGGTTGGGTGAAAGAGAGAGATGGAGGGGTAAGAACAAAATTTTCTCCTTAGACTCGGACCGAGCGATTAGCCCAGAAGCTCCCAAAGTACGGGTGACCTGAACTGGGGTCTTCATGACCTTCATGATCCGATCAACTAAATCATCCAAGAAAGGCCTCCTTATTCCTAGAAGAACGCACCAGGACCTTCATTCCATCTCAACTAGTAACATGGAGATCATAAGAAGCCACTGAGGGGACTGTCGATAAGAATACAACTCCTTCTTGACACCTTCAAAAGGTCTCCAATGCCTTATCAACCCATCTGTGGGTTGCACCAGGTTTCTCTCCACTGACTGATGGAGGAGATCTGGTGAGAGTTGAGAGGAGATGAAAAACACCTGAGGGGGAGGATCCAGAGAATTGGATGTACTTAGCATCGAACCATGCAAGTAGGTGCCTAAATCATTTTAGGGAGGAAAACCCTATGCCATAGAAGTCCCACCAGCTAAGGCAAAACCTGGATCTTTAGAAAAGGGTGATCAAGAGATTAGATCCACATGGGTCTCTGGAGGGGCTGGAACACCACTGCAAGTGTCAGGGCTTCTCTCCTGATTCTCTGACCCCAGAGTCTAACATGTTAGAGAAGAATTTGAAAAACATTTGGGGCACCCAACAGTAACCTCATCTGACATCTTCCCCCCCAAATCAAGTGGCCCATGGAACGAGTCCCTATCTGAACCAGAGCGAGATGGACCTGCTTCCCCGTGAATCTTCTAAAAGATTGACTCTTGATGACCATTCAAACTGAAAGAGGCACCAAACAAGGGAAGCCTAAATAATAAGATCTGTTTCCACTAGAAAAATTAGTCACTTGAATTAAGTAGGACCCATGAGGTCCATTTTACCAAAAGTTCCATCTCCACGTAGATGTGATTTTTGGCCGCTTCCTTGAAGCATATGGTGTTATCATCCACATAGATAAAAGACCATATAGAATCTCCCACTGCCATCAGAATCGATGGGTTTTGAAAAGGGAGAGGTTGGACTGGTATTGATATTCAGACTTCTTCAAAAGAAGATTCACAGCCAAAATGATAGTCCCATGACCACTACGATAGGGAAAAGTTCCATGATCCACAACATTGATCTTCTCTCACCCATGCCTTCACAAAATCCCCTCTGAAATCTAGGTGAATATAGAAGAACACCCACGAGAGCTATGAGATATCCGTGGGTGGAGAAGATCGCAAGATTCCACAATGCTCCTGAAATAGCCCAGGGATGGTTTGTTGTGGCCAAAGTAGGCCACCAGAGATAGGTCATTGATGGAAGTCACCTATTGAACTTCATGTTATT
Organism: Viscum album; assembly: GCA_963277665.1. NCBI lineage: Eukaryota > Viridiplantae > Streptophyta > Magnoliopsida > Santalales > Viscaceae > Viscum > Viscum album. The sequence continues at coordinate 374,273,886 of OY728166.1, read as the reverse complement.
TGATCTCCACCACTAGGAAACCCTCCTCCATCCTAGGCACCCTGCAAACCACAACAATTGGTAGAATACCGGAGAGGCCCACTGAAAATGTAGAAGATTTCCCCCCAACATGATCAGGAAATCCAGATGATCCAAAAAGAACATCCATGAAAGAGGACCTAAGCATCGCCCCTCCCAAATCATGGTCCCCTGCCACCCACAGAGAAGGAATTCACACCACTGATGGAGGAGGTTTTCCGGTCACATGAGAAGGAGAAGGACTATCGGTCACTGGAGGAGGTTATAGCATAGGGGGAAAAGGAATCATGGAAGGATCCATTGCAAGACTACCCTTTAATAGACATTCCCATACCTTGAAGAAATCCCTATTTAAAGGTTCATTGTTTTGTCTACTAAGTCAGAGATGAGGACTCAAGAGTAATCTATAGATGACCCAAGTACTATTAAAAAATAAATTCTAGAGGTAATTGGCCATAAGAATTAAAATATCCAAAATCTATATATCTGGATAGTAATAATGAAAATGAAATAACTACTATTTTTCTACATGAGAAATAAAAATAAAAGGACTCCAAAATGAAAAATAATAACATGTTGAAGGATCATGAGGTAGAATATGAGTTCATACCCATTTTTTAGAATTTTTCTAAACTCATTTCATTACGTGAAATCTTTACACATATGAAGAAAAACCACGGGATAATGTTGTTCCTTGTGAGATTTAACATGATTTTATAGAATATTATTTCACTAAATATCTAAATAAAATACAATTAGATTATATCTTTCCAATGAATTTTTTTTCAAATAAGTTCAAACTATATCATTTTCCTAAATTCAACTATAAGGGGGAGTATAGTTCTTTCCTCTGAAATAAATATATCTAAAACACATTGACACTAGATATTTTAACATTCCAATTAGTCTATAGAATAGTTTTTAACTGGTGTTTCTGTTTTTCCTCAGTTTTATCATTAACATGGTCCTTTCATCAAAGCATTAATAGTTACAACATTGGGATTTCTTACCCACCATCTTTGACCAATACTTGTCCAACTAATATATTACTCATCTAATTATGAGTGTTTTTTCTTACTATTAATTGTGTTAAATTATTATTACTTAATTATTTTATATTATTAGACATTTATTCAAATAAGGAACTCAATATCACCTTGGTAAGACATTTTTGACCTCCAAAGGAGTTTTCATTGATGTATCTTAGTGAACATGATCATTACATTTAAATAAAATATAAAAAATTTAATTTTTTTAAATCATTGAAAGATCACACACATATAATAACACTCATAGGGGTTTAAAAGAAGTAATGTGAGGTGATTTTTGAAATATTTGAATAGGTTTTTTAGGATTCATGGATGAGTTTTTAAAAAATGCACTAATGATTTTTAATTTTGAGAACATCTGATATGATAATATGAGGATGAAGTTGATAAGTATGAGAGTGATATTATAGATCCTTTAGATGAATTTTTAATGAAGTCATTATTAGATTAATTGTGAGTTTATAGAATAGTGAGCTACCCCACTAAGAATTTATTGAGTGAGAATATCATTTTGGTGTTACACCTGGTACAAAATATCATTATTTATCACACTTCCACAAATTCATTGAGAGACACATTGAATTCCTCCAGACACTAAGGCTAATGGGTTACTGGTTAAGTAAAAAACACATTATATAGATCCCATATCAATTCAATATCACCTAGAATACTCATTTTTTTGGTATAATTCATCACCAGTAATCATAATTTCAATTGAAAAAGACGTAAGTCAAATAAAAGAAATTTTATGTGTCATTAAAAGGTCAGAATAATAATAGGGTGAACTATAATTGATATTAATGGGATTAACCCTTCATTTTGGATGCATAGGATCCTAAATAAAACTAATCAAAAATAATTATATCTGAAAAATGATTATTAAATCCCAATATAAAGGGGGATTTGAGAGGATTTTTCTATACATCTCAATGTTTTAATTATTTTCTTCATTTTAGATAGCACATGGGTTATCCTAGTGAATGTTCTCCCAAATAAAGGATTAATCATATTTATAATTATTGAAAATAATTAAAAAAATCAATCACAAATAATGAACCTAAATGGAGTTTATATTAACTACAGGAAACTGAAAACATCTACTTATAAGGATCAATATCTTATTCAATTTATGGATAAAATTATTTAAAAATTACCAGATGAAAAAAAAATTATTTCTTGATGTATATTCTTCCTACAAAAATATTCAAATAAAATTTTAATGTCATGAGAAAGTCACATTCACATATCCATTTGAAACACTTTCCTATTAGATAATTACTTTTTTGTTATGTGGTTCATTTACCACCATTCAATGCTACCTAATAGATATATTTTATAACAAAATTTATATAATATATTAGGTGTTTATAGAATGTTTTTCCATAAAAAACACATTTTATAGTTGTATTGAAAATCTAAATTTGTTAGGGAAAGATGTCAGGAGATCATAATTATACTGAACTATGTAAAATAAGAATTAATGGCCACTAAGTGGATTGTTCTTTTTCACAATTTCTCTAGTAAGGGAATAAATGTAGACAAAGCTAATATATAAGTAAAAACATATCACCTACTAAAATTTTCGAAGGGTTTTGAAGAATTTTAGGAAATTTTAGTTTTTAATGGAGGCTCATTAAGTATTTATTATAGATTAGAAGGTTCAATTATTCTCTTAGTGATAAAAATAAGTCATATTTATTTGGTTGAGTGTACTTAGAATCATTCAATATAAATAAATAGAAACTCACATGTTCCTCTATTTTCATTTCCCTATATTTTTTAACATTTCAATTAATTTGTGGTGTAAGTAATGTAGTTGATGTGTTAGTTTTAGGTAAATGGATACAAATTAGTATTAATGTGGTGTATTTTATCAGTAGTTTTGTTGATAATTCCCAAAATAAAGACGCTAAAATGGATAAGAGAATTAATAGTTTTATTTTTTCCTCTAGAGGAGATTTGGAAATAACTAATTGATTTAAAATTAAATGTTTTTACTAACCATTCATATCTGATGAACACATTATAAAAAAAGTAGGCCTACCAAATTTTAATAGATGGATACTTATATTTCATCATTTTTCCATGGAAATTTGAGAAAAATAAGGTTCTCAAAATTTATTGTCCAATAATCTTCCTTGAATTTCAAGAACTATGAATGTTGTAACAATGGAGATAAATTATTTATTCCTAGAACAAAAATAATTTTATTTAAACAGAATCTATCTTCTTGGTTTTTAAATTTTGTGAATTTTTATCTGGATGGTGTCATTCCTATGTACATATCATGATATGAAGAAAATAATTTTATTTTTGTATTGAAATATTACACATTGGAAAATAAATATTTTTTACGGTGTGTTCATTGTATATATCTGAGGTCTATAAATTAAGAGGTATTTTTACTTATTTTAGAGAGTGTAAAATTTTCAACAAAAAGTGAAAATCATGGGGGAGAGCGGAAATCCTAGTAAGTGTTTCAATTTGGTTATAAATGGACTATAAGTTTTAGTGTGATGGTATTTTTATATTTGGTTGTAAAAAATGTCAATGTATAGGGAATACAAGTATGAGGAAGAAGTTTTTATATGAAAATTAGAGACAATTTTTTTTTATTTTTGGTTTTTATAATTTATGGGGTTATTTACAACAACTCATATTAATCAATATATTTATATGCCTATTGAATATGACATCATGTTGGTAGATGAATATTAATTTCATAAATATCATACTAATATTGTTGAATCTTTCATAATAGATAACATATTTTCGGGATTTGGAGTGCCCAACCCATTCATAACAACAATTGGGACCAATTTTTTTTTAAAAAAAATCATTCTCTCAATGAAAAAGAATGAATATTTATTAAAATACTAGGACATGATTTGGTCCACAATATATTGGAAAATATTAAATCTGAAATAATGATCTCAAATAAATTATGGAGAAAATAGTCTCTCACACATAGAAGGACTAGTGATTTATTTTGGATTAGGCCTTATATGTTCCTATAGTACTACCTTAAAAAATATAATAAGTATTTATCCATATATAATTATCATTTTTAAAACATGTAATTTTCCTGTGAAGTTTCATCACATGTATTTTTTTGAATTCAAGTAATTTTCCATTGATTTTAATGTTTAACATAGAATTATTACTACATGAGATAGATGAGAATGATTAGATTAAAAGATAATCATACAAAAATAATTTAATTTTAATAAAATAACCATAGATTTAAATGATTTTATTTGTCAAAATAGGCCTATTAAACATATATATATATATATATATTTAAATTAAATACATAAGATGCCTCTTTTAAAAATTGGGTATAAATTCTATGCACAATTTACAAATCATAAGAGTATTAGTAAATGGATATTTAGAGCATATAGGATAATGGAGTTTTCCATTTTGGTTAATTGGTATAGGATGAAGAAAAATTTTATATAGAATACAGATGGTTTGTAATCCTTTTATGAATTTTAAATCTAATAATTCATTGAGTTTACCTGAGGAAGTTAACCATAGTTATTCGTTGGAGTCAACTAATGGTTATTCTTATGTGTTCAGATTCTTTCATGAGTATTAAATAATAATAAATATTTTTTTTGTTATGTATTTGATTTTATTCTATTAGAATATAATATATACATTTTTCATTTTCTATAACACCATGAAATGTCTCTCCATATTTATAATTATTATGCTCCTAAATTTGGATTGATTCCTATAGTATAGTGGAATGTTAAGCTTTATATATGAAAATAAGAAGTGAAGAATTTCATATTTCCAATAGAAATTTTTTGAGTCACCAATAACTAATCTGAATCAATGATCTCAATATCATATAGTGTAAAAAATTATAAATCATAAGTTGAATTTTAATCTTTTAAGATCATTACCTAAGTATATAAAGGAATAATATATAATAAAAATGGAGAAACTACTTCTAGTGAATATTCAAATATATAAATACTCTTCTTATACAATTTTATGTCAACTTTATAAATCTATTTTATATATTAACATTCTTTATTTTGTTACTATTATTTTGATGAAAAAATGATTAAAAATTTATATTGTGATTTATGTTGTAATCACATAAAAAATTATGTGGGTTAATGCTATAAATCATATGTTTATATATGATGAATATAGAAAATTTCATGCTTTTGTTTTTTTCTTTTGTAAAAATATAATTCTATTTCTTGTTTATGTAGGAATATTACATAGAAAATATTATTCATGTTCTTAAATATCCCATGGAAACATTCTCAAAAATTCCATAAATTATTATTAATTTCTATGATAATTTTTATTAATGGAAAATATTATTTTGAACAACTTTTTTACTAGTAGAACTAGATATAGAAATTCTAATTTGAATATAAATTTGAAATTGATCTCTTCATACATTTATTCTAATATAAAATCCACCATTTGGGTTAATTTTGATATTTACATTTGGTGTAGTGGGATTATTAATGTGTTAAGCTATTTTTTATGTTGTTCCTACAAAATTAACCAAAAATATTTCAAAATTGAATATTTTTTATGATTCAGATTCCTTTTTTAATGGATAGAAATGTTTTTTAACGAATATATTTTTCTACCTTGACTTACTAATATTTTATTTTCAGCAATGCATTTATTCAGGTAAAATTATTTGTTTTTTCTCCAATTAAAATATTTTATTTTTTTCAAAAAGTTAGAGCTAGTTTTATAATTTTAATTAAATATTTATTATTTAGATAAATTTATAATAAAATATTTTTCATTAAATTATATTTGAAATGAAATTGTAATCTTGTAAATTTTTTTATCTTTTTACTCAAACTATTTGATGGGTTAATTATGATTCCTTATAATTATTAAACTTTATCGTCCATTATTTTTTAATAATTATTTGTGTTCCAAAAAATGCGAGTCTTTTCTCCCTGGATAAATGTTTAATTTTTTTTTTTAAAAAAAGAAATTTTCTGTGGTCTTAAAGAATTTAATTTAAAAAAACATAAACAATGTTTGAAATTAATAAATCTCCTTTTTCACAACATAATTTATTTCAAGAGAGATATTAATCCTACATTAGAATGTCCCTGGTGGAATGATAAATGAAAATAAACACATTATTTTAAACAGAAACCAATCATTTTTTACATTAATTTTATTCTATTGAATCAAGTAAATTGATTTATTGAGGACACATAATATATTATCAGTAGGTGGATTTTATGTAGACTTATTTTATTCCATGATTTCGAACTCATTTTCTTGTTATTCGGATCAAATAGTTATTTATGTGATATTTCAATGGTAACTATATGATAACTTATATATTTTTCAAAATTTTAACTCTTCAAATGATTTCATAAAAATGATTATTTTTCTAGCATAATTGAAAAAAAAAATTATTGAATATTCATATATGTTAAGAACATCATTTTTATTTCTTATAGAATATTCACTAAAAATTAATTTTATGGAATTAATATTAAAAGATAAAATTAAATATATTTTTTTTAATTTTTTCTGAGAAGTGATTATATATTTTTTGTGTTAAATTCTTGAAAACTAATGTTATTGTTATAGTTCATTTAGACTTTTGAAATCATTTGATTTTATATTAAAAAATTTATAATGTTTATTTTGATTATGGATAATTCCATTTATGGTTATATATAAATGTAATATTTTGATATAGGTATCTATATAGAGTTCCCATATAAGGTTAGAGAGTTTCACAAAGAGTTCCTTTACATTGGGAAAAAGTTATTTCAAAAGAATTCAATGTAATTTTCAACATCCCTTACATAGAGTTCTTTCCCATTGGAAAAAATATATTATGATGGAAAAAAATTTTGATGTTCATTTCAATGATAATATAGATATAATTTCTATGCTTTAACAAATTGTCTAAAATTATTTCCCCTTTTAGTTAAATTAGATCAACATAGAGTTTCCATATATTTCCAATCTTTCAATCAAGAACTAGATGTAGAGTTTTTATGTCATGACATAGTGTTCTATAGAGTTGATATTTATAAAATTCAACCATATTTAATATTTTCATGTTATGGTTCATAGTGTTAACTCATTGTTAATAAATTTAAAAAATCATACAGAGGATAAAACATGGTATAATAAAGTTGATCTTGTTTCTTGATTTTGTGGTGATAATGATTTTTGAACATCAATTTAAGATTAAACGGTACAATTTGGAGAATTGTAAGTCATCTATAATGGAATATGGAATCTGATTAATAAATTGAACTCTTCCAATGAAATTTACACTCCTAAACTAATACAATGATAAATTATCTAATGATATATTTATTCTCTCATTAATCTATAATTTGGATTATGAACAAGAATTTTTCAATGTGTAATATTGAAGTGAAACAATTTATAAAAGCTGGTGGAATATAAATACCCTTGAGAATGAATGGTGAAGAGATGATCTCAAGAATAAATAAATTCATAAGAATCATTTTTCTCAGGATATAACTATGTTACTCAGCTGAACTATGACTGATGTGATTAAATTATTCTGTTATATAATATATATATATATATATATTCTAAAGATAAAATTGAGATAATAAGTTAAACCATTGTTGAATTAATTTCTATGGAAACCCAATTAAATCAATATAATTTTTTATTAAATAAAATTAAGATATATAAATAATATGAATGATAACTGCAAATGAGAACATTAGAAAAGCTACTAGTGTTGAGGATACAAAATTGTGATCTGGGATTTCATTTGATGGGTTTATTTCCTTTAGAATTTTGATTGTAGTGATGATGAGAACATAATTATCCCAAATATTATGGATACAACAAAAAAAATGATTCTAATATGTCCATTGAACAAATTCTGAAATGAAGTACTACTAAAATATTGGATTCATTTCATGATAAGACCATAGTGACATTAGTAAATTTGGAGAATGATTTTTTATCACAAGATCAATTTGTTGATAAACTACGATGTTTTTTGGGATCTTAGTTCCCATTGATGTAGAAAAATATTCCTTTGATATAAGTATCAATAATTTTCTTATAAATTATAATTAATTTTAAAATATATTTCACATGATTAAGGTTTAATATTTAATTATTTCATTGAAGTGGAATTCCTATCATTAGATTTTTTTTTGGATTTGGAGATGGGATGATTTTGAAGATATTTCATAATACTGAATATTAAATTTATGTAGATTATTTGTCTAAATTATTTTTGATCCCAAATAATGTGCATAATTAATTATTTATAATGGGAAATGTTTTGTAACATGACTGTTAGATTTTATTGAGATTAAAAAAACGTAATGATAACCCCATGGATAAAAATTTCAATAATGAAATTTTACATGTCTCAAACTATATTATTTTTTTTATTTAATATTTTTCTAGTATAGGTTATTTTTTTGTTGGGAGATATAAGAAAATTAAATAAGACCAAAATGATATAAGGAAGAATCAAATGAAGATAAATATACTCAATATCGAATGATTTATTTCCTCTTTCTAATCTCCCTTTTTTCTTCAAGTCTTTTTTATAAATTCCATGATGAAAAATGTTTTCATAAATATTATCATTGAAAAAATAAGTCAATGGGAACTATATTTTTCCAACTTATATTATTTCATTATAATATATTTTTTTAATTTGGCACATGTTAATTTTTTTATAAGAATAATTTTTTTTTTCAAAATGAAAAAATTGATGATAATCAACCATTTAATATCAATTAATCATTTTAAAATATTTTCATTACAATATTATATCATGAAATTATTGAATCAAAACTATTTAAAGCTAACTTTATTATCAATAATTTTATGTTTCTGTGTTGAAATCTATGGTTTAAAGACTTCTTGATTTATCTCACACCTATCAGATGCTCAGTAGAGTTAGTGCATATCTTTTATATTGATAATGATAAAATCAACAAATTTCATAAAAAATATTTTAATCTGAATTCAATAATAATTCTCATTTCCCACAATTCATTACTTCAAAACTATATATTGTTTCCAATTTACATTTTACATTGGTTTACTTCAACTCATTTTTTGTTGGTTTGTTTCTAGTTTCACATCACACAATAATTATAGATAATATTTTTTATTTCTATTTTTAGTCTATTCGTCTATTTTGATATTTTTTTTGTATTTTATTTCATTTTATCATTTTAATTACTTCCCCTTTTGATTTACCATTGCTATCACTATACAAGTTTAATTTATAAAAATAATAAAATACATTTTTTGGACCAACAAATAATATCTATGAACAAGTCCATATATTCCAAAATAAAATACTAGGATACATAAAATACCAATTTCTAGTGTATCTTATAATGTATCAATGTTAATGTTAATTTTATAGATAATTAATCAACATGAACTGGATGTTGGAATTTTATTCAACCTTATTATCATTTATAGGTGTAGGGTAAATATAAATTTACCATTCAAGCTCTAAAATATAAGTTAATGCCCAGAAATTAGATTTCAATGGAGTTTAATATCACCACATATCATGATAGATTTTTTGTAAAAAAATTACTTTATTGAACTCAAATAAAACTATATAATGTAATCTATAGGTAATGATACATAATTTATTCATTATTGGAGGAATTATAATAGAGAAAGATTATCGGAATTAATCTTCTATATGAAATTATGTGATTAAATCAAACCATTCGATGACATATTAAGGATAATAAAATCAGTCTAACAGATTAAATGATATTATTTTATTATATTTTTTTTGAAAATAGATAACATGTAATTATATGAATATAACAATGGAAGAGGGTTATGGGTTTCTAGAAAATGGTAAAGTCGAGGCCTAGATAAATTATCCAATTTTTATTCATAAATATTATTAGGGAATACCTTGTTATATTAAACTTCCACCAATCCTCTCACAAGTGATTATTGTTTTTCACATAAAAATTTTGAGAAATAATATACATGGACCTTAACATATACCAAATATATATATTTTAAATTTTCTCTATGATCAAAATTATAATGAATGAATTGTAGATATATTATATTATAGAGATAAGGTACTATGAAACATGACTACTCTCATATAAAATGTTATCTAGAGGAATCATATAATTGATTAATCAACATAGTGATGTTAATATGTAATTAAGTGTATGTTCCATTATTTTCATTTATATATGGGTAAAGTATTAATAAAATAGCTGGTATAAATCCATATGACACTTTCTTTTTGAGTGCATTACTGATCATGTTATTACGCGATTGGCTTTTAAATATCCAAATATCCTTACCGCAATAGGCTATTGGATGATTGGGGAAACTCATAATGTCACTCAATATCAATGAGAGAAATAGAAATAAATCTTATATATAAGGAATTTTTCTTTCTGAAATAACTTCTCTCACTTTTTTTAATGTTTTTTTTGTTTCCTCAAGGAATTAATCCACAAATTCATCGTATCAAGTCAGTTGCAGACATTACAGGGGATTATGTATAGTAGTTTAACGTAAATAACCAATAAATGGATCAGTATCCATATGTATAGACCCTATTTGTATGGTATCACCTAATATTGTTAACTAATAGCCTCTAACCAAAAACAAATATGTATAGATAAACACGTTATGAATGGTTAATGATATTATATTGGGAGTTCAATTTCCCTAATAAAAGATATCAGTTTAAATTTTATATATAAAAAAAATTATGGATTTATACATATAGAGGAAAAAATTTAACATCATTACATTCATATAATGAACACTTTCACATTTTAGATTCTTAATGATAATTCCATAATGGTTCTCACATATTATTAAAAATTTACAAAATAAGAGAATGCTTCATAATTTTGTGCTCAAAATTATACCCATTTTTATCATGAATCTACATCAAAATTATATTATCACATGTTTTTTAAAATCACTATAAAAAAATAAGGTTATGAATAAGTTCACATGAACCAACTATAGTGATTTATATATTGAAACATATTTATTATTTTTTAATTTATCTTTAAATTCCTTTCTTTTTTGAAATGTATTACATGATTTATAAAATAAGAAATATAACAACAGAATATTCTGATCTAATAGTTTCACAGATACCTTCCAAAGTAGAAAAAAATAAAATATACATGTTTTTTTTCTATATCAAGGACTATATAAAATTTAACTAAGATAAGAAACATGTGGGTAATTAAATGAATTTAGATCAACTATAAAAGCATTTCTATTTATCTTTATAGTGATGTATTAAAATTTTTCTCTATAAATATTGCATTAATAATTATCAAACATAAATTAATTGTTTAAAGTATAAAAATAGATAATAATTAGAATATTTAAAATTAAATCATCAGAAAATAAATATTTTAAAATTATAACACAATTTAAAACCACCTATTATATAAGAACACTTATTTTACATATGGCATTATCTAATATTCTAACTTATTATCATTATATTTTACAATGATTTCAAAAGTAGTGTAATAATTTCAATGTGTCTTAATAATATACTATCTAAGTAAAACATTATATTACTAGTTCTCATTAAATAATTAACCAATAATAAATATAATTTCATAAATTTTGTTTGCCAAATCAATTTTTGGGATAGTAAAAATTTAAAATAAGTTACAACTTCATGAAAAAAATACACCATTGGATAATAATATTAAAATAAAAACTATTTTAATGTGATTTTATCATTTTCCAATATCCATATTTTTGAAAAAAATATAGCATAATAACTATATTCTATTGAAAATTAATGATAATAAAAATAAATTAATGATAATAACAAGAACTATGTAATGAGTGATTTCTTTATGTTTTTGATTTTTAATTATGCTATCATATTTATATCAAGATGGTTTTCGGAATCCTAGAATTTATTTTCGTATCTATACATTTAGTAATTAATTATGTTATTTTTTTAATTTTTTATTCCTATAATTATGAACATAAATATTATTTTATAAATTTATTATATTTAAAACTCCTCATTGGTGCACTTATTTTTAAATAGAAAACTTAAATTTATATTTTTAACAAATTTATACATATCAATCATCTTATTTATTGATCCAAATAAAATATAAAATTATTAATCAAAATCCCTTATTTGAAAAATATATTCACCAATAATTTTAGTTCCTCATGAAATGTAAATATTTGGTACCTCTGTGTTAGATTCTATAAATAAATGATTTTTTAAATTATTCCCCAATCTTGTAAATGGTATTTAAATTTTTATAGGTTTATTTAAATACCCTCTAATATGGTTCTTTAATTAATTTTTTATCCACATTAACTTTTCTTATAATGTTATAAATAACAGTTTTAGAACATATGTATTGATATGTGTCTTTTTTAATACCTATGAAAAATTACATCACATGATTTTTTATCTATATTTTTTAGGATATTAAAATTTATATTAATTTATATTCTGGGGAAAATTTAAATGATATATTTATATTATAATTTATTATGAATAATTTTATAGGAAAAATAACTGAAATTTTTATTCATCATCCTCAGTATCACTTCTACTAGACTCAATGTAACATTATTTATTTCAATGGGTTACTTAATGTAAATCAATTTATTTTTTGATTTTACTCAGCCTCATTTTTAGACATTATATCTACTTATGTCATCATTAAATGTAAAATTAATGGATTAACTATGATTTTATTAATAGTTCTTGAATCTATTATTGCATTATAAGTACTTTAAACCGTATTAGATTCTCTTTTTTTAAAATAAGAAAATATATTTTATTAGTGTTATATACTACCAATTAAATATCATTGTATTTATTATCCCATTAAACCTATATTAAATATATATTTTTTATCTTCATTTATAATCAACGTGCCATTTCAAAGGCACCCCAAACTCACACGTAGGGTTCTGGTGCATAATATATACACTTTTTTGAACAATATATAAACAAAATCCATTAGTAAACCAGAAAAGTATTATGTATTTAAGCACAATTTACACACACACACATATATATATATATATTAAATATCAATAATATTAAAATTTATTCCATGAAAATGATCTTCACATGCATATCTCCAATATATATCCCTTCAAAAAAAATTAAAGGATATATAGAACCCTTAGAATGTAGTAATCTGAAATTATTGGTAAGGGATAGAACAGTAACACTGATACATATATCATAATCTATTGAGATAATTGATAATGAGAGAATTTTCAAAATTAATGGAATATGAACATGAGACCATAATGTATTGGATGAGATATAATGGGAGTCATTAATCGTAAACAGAATCAATTGTAGAAATTATTCATTAGAGAAAATTTGTCATGGTAGAATAGTAATAATTAAAATCATAGGAATATTGAACAAACATTAAGAGTTTAATTATAAACATTGGTCAGAGCTCACTTCCAATATTTCATAGCATTATGGATAAGGAAAACAACAAATATTCCATTAATAACAACATAAATGAGTCTTAATATACCTTACCTATAAATAGTATTAAGTATATAGATTTCATAAATTAGCCTCCATATAATGATACATTCAACATTACAGAATCAATTTTGGGGCTATATATTTTAAGGCATGCACATAATCATAATTAATAATGAATGTGTATAGAACATGGACATGAAAACACTCAAAAATCATTAAAAATCATTATCATGATAAATCCTTTGAAATAAAAAATTTATCAAATTAAATAAATTATTTATTGAGTTAAATAATATTAAATTAAAATATTGTTGTATAGTGAATTTACACCATATAGAATAAAGGTTATATGATATAATAAATAATCCACCTTGTCAATAAAATGCATAGACATCTAGATGAACAACCATAAATGAAAATAAATATGTATATAGTATTCATAGAGTTAAGGTAATGATGGGTGTCATTATTTTACATAGTTTAACTGAGTTATGTCAAAAGCGGTTATAGATCATATCTCATATATAGATTTCACTTCGCCACACCCCACATAAATGGTAATTAGATCTTGAATTAAAATATTATTTTAACATGGTGTAAATTTAAGAAAATATACCCTTAAATGAAATTGTATGTATTAAATTATAAAGAGTAAAATATAAATGAGAATTTACATAGATATTAACCATTCCGAGGAAGTTAAAAATTTTAATAGGTTATAATCAAACATTTTCTTAGTTTTTTTTAAATTAATATATAATGAAAAAAAATATTTTTGAAATTATATAAATATAAGAAAATTTCCTTTTAAAATAAATTATTATAATTAAAACATATAAAATATATAAAATATTTTAGAACAATCTCATTACGAATTTATAGGAAATTATTATATAAATCATGAAAGTACTTTTTATGAAATTATGAGTTTTTCGTAAAAAGAATGAAACAAATCATTTTCAAAATTCATTTATCCTATACATAAAAATGTTTTCCCATATTTATTTTCATAGATAAATTTAAAATTAATATATCCTTTAGATGAAATATAATGAAAATTAATAAAACATATAGAGGAAGGTGGTAATTTGAAAATATTTCATTATAAACATTGTAGGGTTTGACATTAAGAAACAACTAGGGTGAAACTGTAATGCCCCATCCCAAACCACCAACTTTTAAATGGATCAACACATCACCACGTTGAGAGTAAAAAATTGAGACATACTCAAAACATGGTGGGAGTGAATCAATGTTTGTAAATTTTGAACCAGTTATAAATTTTTATCCCTTTACATATTAAGATAATTAGTATATTGATTCTATTATACTATTTTCCATATCTGGTGAAACAATATGAGATAAATTAATTGATAAACCACTATATTTTTTCTTTATTCTCTATCCACTATTTGTAGATAGTCATCTCCATGTTCGGTGATGACATGTACTTGTACTCTACAATTTAATTAGATACCAAATAAAGTGGGTTGATTTGAAAAAAATCCTATGAAATGTGTGAGTCTTTGTACATTAAGAGGGGTGGAAATAATACCTGTTTTTGGATTGTCAAAACCTTTATCCAACTTGAATCACCACACTATTTGTTCATAATACCTTTTAAGTGAGGGTTCACCTTCTTCCTATGGTATTTTGTAACAAAAATAATGTCTTACATCATATGATACTCTTGTTGGATGAAATAGTTCTTCTTTAATCTTCACTTGCCAATATTATTAATTTTCTAGCAGTGTATAAGTAATTCTTCATCTTTTTATTTACAGAAAACTGTAATCCTCACTTACTTTTTCTTATTTTTTCTAATAGTTATTAAAAAATATCTCTTATTTCTTTCATCTTAGTCTTCATCCAACAAAAACAAATATGAATAGTAAATTCCTATTTTATTATCTTATTATTTATCTCTTCTTTGGTTCCAAAAAAATCTAAATTTTTTCCCTTCTTCTTCAATATGTTCATTGGATACCGAATGTTAATAAAATCGACGTCTAGTATCAATTTCAACCCTTCATATTCTTATTATTAACCATATAGTACCTATTAGTACAATGTTACAGGTTTGTTTGATAACTTATTCTCAGAATGGTATCGGTCGGCTTCTTGTTCTTCAGTCAGAACAATATCAATATAAAATATACTGATCATCTCAAAATGTATTCTATAAACCAAATGATAATCATTACGTAACCATATGTTTCAATAATTTTCTTCTTCTTTTGATTTTCGATAGTCAATATGAGATATAAAATTTTATTTTCACATTATCAATCTCCTTCTCATGGAAAAATATAATATTAAATTCCTCTTTATAATATTTTTTAAACCTAGAATACAATATTTTTTACTGTATTGTTTTATGTAATATTTATCGTTTACATTTATTATCTATCTTCAATCTATCGCTTCTATGAAAAATACATGTTTGGATATATTAGTTTATTTTTTCTATTTTTGTTAGATTCTTAAGTTTATATTAATTCACATACAAAAAAAGGCGGTATGAAAATTTTAATGCATGAACCCATGTTATTTGCTTCTTTTTATTTGTGTAAGAAAGTGAACATACATCTTTAACAATGTCATCATGAAAACCAGTGTCGATATTAGATATCTAGATCTCTTCATTCTTGTATATCACATGATATTATATTATTAAAAAGTTGTTCCAACAAGTTATTCTTCGCGAAATATCATAAATTTATATGAACCTTCCTCTTCCCACAAACCAAATATGGAACAACCTTCACAAAAGAAAGACTTAATTTGCAAAATACAGATACAATATTATCTGTGTAAGAGTGTAAATTCTATAAGTATTATCATCTTACTTAACAAATAGAATTTGAAGTTATATATGAGAATATGATTATATGGAACATATTCACACTAAAAAATTATGAATGTAATATTTATTTATAATTTTGGATCATGGAACTATATTCACACTAAATAGAGTGTAAAACAACTTCCACATTAAGAATATTAATTTCTATGGGCACCTCATACTTCATGTGAAAAAGAGGCACATAGATATGTTTGTTTGATAAATGATAGTCCTTAAGGAATAAATCATATAAAAATAGATTCTCCTCAACATGGTGTTATTTAATTTCTAGGTGATTTTTTACCACATCTACATTGTTCCTCCACAACATTTTCCTCTATTAAATAATCCATATAAATACTATGAGTTAAATATCATGTCCCAAATATCATTGGATTCTTATTCATTTATAGGATTTTCCATCTCAAAAGATATATAATAACATAGTGTCCATTTTTATGCAATACAGCCTCTCTCAATTAACATTCATGCTATTATCTCAAATTTCTCACATGCCTGAACACATTCATAAATGATCGACACACTGTAACTTCATATTTCCTATGTAGTGTTAATAAATGTCGAATTATCACATTCATACAAGATATTGATTGCATGAATATTCTAAAGATTAATGAGTGACTCAAAAATCATCTTTTTTATCACTCTATATGGCTATATGTCATCCATCATTATCTCATAGGTAGTTCTTTTAAATATCAATGGATAAATATGACAACTGTATCATTTGATAAATAAGTTATAAGAAATAAATTTCATCCGAATGTTGATGTATTATTCATATATTTAAAAGATGTGTGAATTGTATGTCTTCATACATGATCCCAAATCACTTCTCTATATGAATAGTGATCCTCATTAATATTTTATGTGTTCTCACCTCTTGTGCCAGCATTTGGGATAAAACCTAGATACAAGACACACACCACATGGGGTGGGTCGACCCTACTTCCCCCTTATGCACCACCATCCCACTTTGAGAGTGTTATGCATCCCCTATACTTCTATACACACACCTTTAGATTGTTGAAAACATTTCCATACTTCTAATAAACTACTCGGATGACTCTGATCTGTGGCTGATCTTGTTCACACAAGATCATAGTTGAGTTAGCTTGGCTAGATTGTACGATTGGAGAATTTTTCTCAATAATTATAAAATCCATAAGTGAAAAATTTTATTTATAAATAAAATAAAATCTATAATATTAACTTCTAAATATATAATATTTCATCCATTAGTCATTCATTTTATTTATTTTTCCATTACAATCTTTAATTACACTTCCCAAACAAATGTCTCAATATTCATGGAAATAAATATTTTCATGGTTTTCATCAGCACAACTCCTAAAAAATTTAATATTAATTGACTTCATCTACTTGTTTTATTAAAATGTGTCAACACAAGTATTTTAAATTAAGATTGGTTCAACAATTAAAAAATTATAATCTCAATGTCTATAAAATAAATTTCATAAGATAATAAGAATTGATTAATTTATTATTTATCCATTCATCCATGGTAAATTTACTTTTTTATCAAAAGTAAATATCATGGATAATTTATTAGAACATCCATCAACTTCTTTCTTTATAACTTATTCAACATATTTAAATCAATCAAATATTGGTATTTCATTCACCCCCATTGAAACCCACCAAAAAATTGAATGTAGATACAACTCAAATAAAATTTAGTCCCATAAATTATGTGCGCCTCCTCATAGAAAAAACAATTTCAAATTATATCAAGGAACTATGTCCATTTATGGGGGGACTATAATTTCAGAATCATTTTAATTATAAAATAAAATAATAATAATAATTTAAAAAGTTTAAGAAGAGGAAAAAAATAACAATAATTGTTTATGGCATACAAGTCATTAAGTATTTAAATAAATTGCCTCCCAATGTGGAAATCCAAAACAAAGTACAAGTACCATAGATAAATATATAAATTAAATAGTTGTATCTCCTTGTGTTTGTCATTGTCCCACCTCCAACTCTATTTTAAATAGATAAATCATCTTCCAAAGGCTCAATTCCCTTCACTGAATCCCTATTCAAAAAATAATCACGTGCATCGTGATGCCTATGTAAGGCGTGAGTAATAAAACCATATAGGACACCACTATTGCATCATAAACATTACTACACATGAAAAATAATGTATGTTCTGGTTATAAATAGTTACACACTAAATGAAACAACCATACCATGATTTTGTGTACTAACTAATCCCCTATGAACCTAGTGTATTCATGCTTGGACAACATGGTGGAAGGTATGCCTTTTTTTTAAAAAAGGTGACCAACATATGATATGTCCTTAAAGCTTCTCAATATATGTAGTATCCCTTTCCGAATAGGTCAGATCATGGTATCCCATCATACCTTATCATTATCTCCCATTCCATGTCACAAAACCATCATAAACCATTTTTTAACTGGTGAGGTCATATAAGCCATCATGCATCACTATTTATCATTAGTATGATCACATATGATCATAATTCCCCAAGGTTATGTAATAAATGGTCATCATGCCCTATTTTCTATCTCATTCCTGACATCATGTCACACACAATATCTGGTCAGTCTCCCCTAATCGGGAAACCTAACCATGATGAGTCGACATCTTTATTTAGTACCATTTATAAAAAAAACAACACTAAATATATTAGAATATTTCCAAAGGAAATTGTGGAACCATTAATACATATATATCATATCATGAGTGTAAAAAAAATAAAACATACACACATTAGATTAAAGTCTATATTGTTTAAATTACATGAATCTGAATCATTATATCCAACCAATAATTGTAAAAATGGACTCAATATGGTAATGAACCTCCTACCTCAAGGATTTAAACATCGATGTCATGGTTTTTCAAGGTTTTAGCACATGGGACACATTATCACACCAACCAGTAGAATTTATCATTCCCAAACAAATAGTAGAACTAGTTCAAATAAACATGATAATAATTCATGAGTAAGTTAATGAAAAAAATGATATGAGTACAACAATCACATTCCCAATGGTGAATACCATTAATGGTTGAGTTCTATAATGGTATATGAAAAATTTAGTTGTATCTATTGAATGGAAATAAGATATAAAGTCTCTAAGAGAACTATACTAATATTGAAGAAGATTATTATTCCTTAATAACATTAGTGGTTATGATGGATGAAACGGATTGTTGGGAATTCCTTCAACCTTTAAGAACATCATTTATCAACATGAACATCATTGATATACAAAATATGGCATTACCACACTAGGACACACCAATTATCAACTCCCATTTTTTTAAAACCTCAAACCAAGATCAAATCAGAAAGAAATGAGGGATTATAAAAAATATAATAAATTCCATCAACTATATGAACTCACTGAAAACACAAATATCAGAATTAAAAAATTTAATAATAGTTAACCATGTACATATATCTTTAAAGAAGAGGTAAAAAAATTCCAAACAAGGGAGGAATTGCGTTTATTTGAAACAAAACACAAAGAATCAATAAATATTGGGTTTCATCCATTGATTATATAAAAGAGTAAAATCTAGGAATATAATTTGTTTAAATGATTAATACGGTTCATATTTCTGTTATTAATCAAATTAGAAACCATATTTATGAGGCAATGTATTTTTCCAATGAAATAGATAAAGGCCATAATTTAAATCCATTAAATTGACCATTTCTCAAAAATCATGAAACTAAAACAACACACACCATGCCATGGTCCAATTTGTGGTGTTCATGACCCTAAAGTCGAAAAATATTTTACTAAATTATATCCCCAAAATACTATCCTTTTTTTCAATAAGTACATATTGTAAAAGGTTATTTCCTATGATTTCTTGTTCAATGAGATTTATAAAACATTTTAAAATCACTCCATGTTTCTACAAGATCTCAATCCATCATTGGAACATATATAGATATACACAATGAAATATATAAGAGGAAACAATTTTTCCATTATGTAACAAAAGATTTAGTTTTTATAGTCTTCCCCACAAGGAATTATCATCATCAATATGCATCCATATTGGTCTTTCCAAAACAACTAAGGGAATTATGCTTGAATTTAAGACTAATTCTCCCTAGTCACATACAAGCTCTAACCACTCTAAAATATGATCCACACAAGTGGTACCATGTTCAATTTATGGTATTTTTCACCCCATTCTATAATCCCCACTAAGTTATCCTTTTATGTTGAATTGAGCTCCATCTCAATATCCCAACCATTGACGACATTCACAAAATTTGGCATATACCTCCAGAACAAAGACACGTGAAACACATATTTCATTAATTAGTGGTATAAAGAGGATTTATATTGTAATACATTATCCAAATAATCTCAATGTTATTAAATTTCAAATCATTACACATGAATACCTTGCCTTACTTTCTCATATATGAGTGGCCTAATGAAGAAGTCAGTCATAAGAAAACATTATTTCCATAAAAAACACATGATACATCCTACTATGGTCGGAATTAGATATCACACTTATTTGTGAAATTTATAACCTCATATAAATAATATTTAGCCACTCAAAGGACTCCTAAATCAAACTAGGACCAATAACTTCTATCTCTCCAACCTGGTTCCAATAATTTTGTGAAAGAAATTGCCTCTTATAAAGATCCTCAAAATATTTCATCTCAATCAATACATAGAAAATATTATTCTAAGAGAACTAAATGGGTGGAAATTATAATAATAGGATAAAATAAAGTCTAGAAGGCATCATTGATGCATAACCTCCAATATACAGATCGTCCGCTCAGACTATGTGTCACTATGGGGATGGTATGTTATGCTCAATCAAAGTTGAGTCATAAGTTCCAACTAAAAGACCTACCAAAAATGAATTGTAAAATATGTGTATATATAAGATAATTTTATCATGAATACTTCATGTAGTTGAATGATCTCATGAACAACAATATTTTCCATATCGTCTACTGATTGAGTCTCTCAGATCAATAGAAAGTACTAAATGAATGTCAAATGATTGAAAATAACCATAACATAATCACAAGACAACTAGATCCTAGGAAACCCTATCACTAAATTTATTATAAAATACTCCCACTTCTAAAAGGGAAAATTAGGTTTCTTATGTATCCCAGTAGGCTGTAAGTTCTCATCCTTTGCCCTCTAAAAGTTATGGAGTCGAGAGACAAAACCAGTAATGTCCATATTCATCATGGACTAATAGAACTATCACTGTAACACGTGATGTATCTTTTTATCCTGTCACAAACCAGGTCAGGTCACCATCTGACCCAGAACCCAACCAAGTCCACGGCATAGACCAAAGGGAATTCCCGATGCCCACGGGCTGGCATAGGTGCTCGGGTATCAAGAGTAACATGTGGGAATGCCTTACACAAAATAGTAAACACAAAACCACTATAAAGACAAATAAAATCAAACTGTGAACATACCACAAAACAAACCCATAAAATGAAAACAAATTTAAGGGATTACAACTTGAGCCAACATCTAAAAATAAAAGACAAAAAAAAAAGAAATAAAAATCTAACTCAAACCTATAAGAAACCAGGGAGGTGCAACCTCCACATACAACAACCCGCAACCTGCACGAGGAGGCCATCAATTACCAAAACCACCAAAATTGAGCAGGATGCCTCAACATGGAATACAAAAAGAACAAGTTCAACATACACCCAAATGTTTTTGTAGGATGTGAGCCAATATCCCAGTTAGATGTCACCCAATTAAAAGGTTCCACACATTATTATTAAATGGAAAATACATTTAAAATATTAACAAATGGAATGAAATAAATGCTTGAATAGTTCTAAATAAAATACGATTAAAGAAAATAGTTTTCAATAGAACAAATTAAATTAAAAACACAGACACACTTACATTTTAAAATTAACAATGTGTCACACTAATGAGCCGAAGGTAATCAATGATCACCAAATATGGGAGCGGCATCATGGGTGTTAGCGAGCTTGGGCCCCTATATCCTTGTGTCTCGGTGAAACGTGGCTTAGAAGGCCATGAACCTCAGAAAATGTGGCTTAGAAATACACGACCCTCAGAAAATGTGTCTTAGAAGGACACAACCCTCATAAAAGCATATGTTTATTTAGTGTTGCAATCATAAGTCATGCTAGTGAAACCGGGTTGAGTAACCTCTGTAACCCTATCCCACTAGTCTAGTCCACCGTCCTAGCTACCTGGGCTTCCTACTTTCAACTCAAACAAGTTCCATGTTCATGTCACACATCACACTTATAGATAAAATCCAAACAGGGTACTTACACATGCAAAATCACCATTTTCACACCCAAATCCTCTTTTAAAACCATACACACCCAAAATTTCTTTCAAAACATAATCTGTATATGTTACAAACTCAATTAATCCATCTACACCGTTTAATGTCACTTACCTTTAAAAAACATCCACTTCCACACATAAATACCCTTTTGAAATAAGACGCACACTAAAACATTTTTCCAAACATGTTTCCTACTACTATATAATTTAAGAAACCATAAAAAATATAAAGCAATAGTAAAAGAATGTCACATGACATTACCCACACTAAAGTAATGATTAATAAATTCAAATACTTTCCAACATCCCCCGCACCGAAATACAATTTTAAAATGTGATCTACGACACAAAAATAGTTTTATGAAAAACATTACACCATATGAAAAAGAAAACATTTTCACAAACCACCTAACATAATAAACCCAAATGTTAAATCATAAAAAACAATTTAAAATAATCACCTGTCATTACCCACTAAACTCAAGAAAAAACATATTTTACAACCAAATTGACCCGATTCCATGTCAAAATTATACTTCTCACTAGTTTTACAAATTAATAAGCTAACTACATGAGTTAAAAATCACTAACAATTTTCTCAGTAGAAAACACACGCATATTATAAAAAATTTACTAAACAATTTAAATGTAATTCATATTTCAAAAAAATAAAATCTCCATCACACTAAAATAATTAATTAAATAATATAATAACCAAATTAATCATGGAAATTATTTCATAAAATAATAACTAAGCATGGAACCACCTACCATTGATGCTGAAATTCCCATAAATTGGTGTAAAACTTATCTCGCATCACGAACGCACCCTAAGGAAATCAAATTGGACCCTAATTCAATAATTAACACCAAAACATATCAAAATTTAACCATAAATCAAACCACATACTCACTAGATACAATAATACCAAAAATAAGAAGAGTAGAAACCCCAAAACAATGAGGGAGATGCCTGCCCCAAGGGAGATGATATGGTGGGGCTATGTGAGCTTGGCTAGAAGGTCCGGTCGCCAGAAAAAAGTTCAGCCAATGAGTGGGAGGGTTGTGGATTTTGTAGGGATAAACATAGAGGAGGCGCTGGTGGTGTTACAGGTCAGCCAGGAAAGAATTATGGCTTGCCGGACGTGGGGGTGGCATGCGCAGACTGTCAGATGGAGCGGCGAAAAACTGTATGGATAAGGGCTTTGTGTGATGGTGCAAGAATCCTGGCTAGACGGTTTGCACGGTGGTAGCCGGATGAAGTAGGACCACGACTTCTGTGGTCCATCATGGGATTGGTGCAACGCGACGTGGATAGGGGGATAGTGGGCATTAGTGCACAAGGAAGGGGGAGAGGTGTGTGCCATGACAGGAATGGAGGGGTAAGTGGGGAGGTCTGAAATCCCTTGAAAAAAACGAAAACTGAAAAAAATGGATTAAATATTAAATAAAGAGTAAAATAAAAAATATAACCCATAATAATACTATTATTATTATCATTATTATTAATATTCATAAATTTAAGACTTGACAATAATAATATTATTATCATTAAGACACAATTCATTAAATTATTAACACATTCTTCCATTATATTTATTAATTTTTATTATTCCATAAATATAATTCTATTTCATTATTAATATTTCATTTTATTTGGTTAATTTAATGATTGGAGGGTCTCATGGCGGTACTGGAAAAGTCGCACATCTTCATAATTATGTTCCGCTCGGGCGTCGCATGATTCCAAGCCCTGAAAAACTCATTTATCGATAAAAAACAACAGGATTCAACTGGGAATCATCTCGCACCTCAACCATATATTTTAAATCCAAAAAAGTAAAACAAAATTATATTAACATAATTTAATATTAATGATAACAATAATTATTACAATATTAATAACAACTTAATTAAATGTTTTCATATTCTTAAAACTATTAATTATAATAATATTATTATTCTCAAATAATATTATGATAATTTTCATTAATTCAATTTCATAAATTTTATTAAAACTTCATATTTTTTTTATTTTATTTCCATTTCATTATTCATTATACTTTATATATCTTCCTTGAACAATGAGTAGACCGAGCGGTTAACAGGGTGAGGTCACGCGGTGTCTTGTACGAGGCTGCGCGGCATTGACCCTGGTGCGATGGATTCTGTCAAGGCCAAAACATGCATTTTTAATTAGGAACTCAAAAATTTTATGTCAAGATTCAACTCTGACTACCTGATACCTAGAAAATTAATAAAATAATTTATTTAATGTAATGTGTGTGACAATTCTACCCACCATAATGCTTTCTGCCCCCGAAAAACCACAACTAGAACTGAACCCCAAAGTATAAAAACATCCTCCCTTATGGTTCAATGGGGATCCCCACAATCATCAAGCCAAGAGAGTAAAAAAATCGTGCTCATAAAAAGTGACTCAAAGAAAACTTCAAGAAACTCATAAAAAGGACTTTATGGTATGTTTCCCCCACCCGAAAGAGCTTAAACACCCCCAGTTGACTATTCAAGGATATGAACTTTCACATTCATAGAAAATGACTTCACAAACTGAAACACCCCAAGGACCATTAAACAAAAAATCAAAAATTGGACTGGAATGAACAAACAAGACCAGCCACGTACAAATAGTAATCTTATCACCTATTGACCAATCTTCTCTAGGAACAGAACTATAATGAAAACATGGGGAAATCCTAAAGGGGCCCCCACAATTAGAAAATTACTAACTCCCGAGACGAAACTAGAAAACTGACATAAGGAGGCTTGGACAGGCTCCCCACCCTTATGAAGAAGGCCCTATCCATTTCCTTTCAGAGGAAATTGTGCACGAACCATCGTGGGTCTCCCCACCATTATAATTGAAAGTGGATACAAAACTTTGAAAATTTTCCAACGGTGACCAAACACCCTGCCACAAGGGGCGGGGAGAGAGGGGTCCGACCATCGGGCGTTAAAACCATGACCTAAGACCAACCAGCATCACTACGTTGCTAGATGAGAACTATTCAAATTTGAGGTTGATTTACTTAACATACCCAATAGGGACCACTAAAAGTGATTACATCTGCTGGGATGCAACCCCCATGACATTAAGGTAACAATGCAACCACAACTCCTTATATCCACAAGAAACCTCACACATGCAGATGGGTTGTTTGGAATTGATCAACCACAGAGAAGAATTTAAACCGTATTCACCTTCAATACCAATGACAAAAATAAGTTTGGGATTTCATAGACTCATGGGGTTCCTAACCACGCGCCAGGATCACTCCAGGACCTGTGGCTGGAGCCCTAATGTTTGATGCATCTTCTTCGTCGCAGTCAGTCATTGAAGAATCCCAACCAAATCTTCTCCTTTTTGGTACCACACACAACCACACTACAACCAACACACACCATAAAACACAACAGACCATAAAATCTAACTACTGCATCACAAAACAACCACCAAATCATGGGTTTAGATTATGCACATGTATCACTTCTTCACCTTAACCAAGAAACATAATAATGGATGACACACGAAAATAGTCTACTTTTGACAGAAAAATCAAAACTCCCTTAGAGGAGGATGCAATCCTATGAAAAAAATGACTCTCAAAGGGTTCTATGAAATCCACCTTTGATCATTAATAGAACACATGATGCAAGACGTCACCAAACATGACCCTTGCGGCTAATGGAAGAACTACAAACCATTTAAGGCATCGGTCATCACATATAATTCTAAACCTCCTTCACCTTTTCCTGCTAGAATTTCATTCACTATTTTTTAGGGGAAACATCAGATGAAATAGTGTCAAACTTCATACCTGAAGTCTCAGACTATTAGAAGATACAAAAAATCACTTCAACTCCCCTCAAATCCTTCATCTCACTGGGAGGGGATCATCTTAGTTGTAAAAAGGAAAGGTGGATTCAATTATAGAATTTAAGAAGAGAGCCCTCTAATCAACTGGAGGGAAGACTAATGGAGAATTACCCGTGGACAAACATCAATCGCATGTCAACACTTTATGGGGGGTGTACACTAGTCAAGAAAGAAAACAATGGACCCAACCAAACATGTCCAATGGTCGAGACATACCACAATCTAACACTGGACATGTACGGGGAACCACTACACATTCTTCCTGAAGCACTTTTCAAAAAAATTCATGAACAACACACTAGAATACCAACTTAAAATAAGAATTTAAAATCAAGACATGAATCACCCAAAAAAAGGATTCTCAGCTTGAAACGCCTCACATCCAACATTACCAAAACACAAGGACACACCACACAATCATCAGTTATTAAAACACCTAATTTTCATTTAACATAGCATTTTGATAATGAACGCAGCTGGTGGTTTGAACAAACACTAATGGGTTCTCGTGGGCCTCACACATGTATGTTATCATGTTGCTCTAGGAAATCCACTGCATGTCTTCTTAAGAACTCATCTTATCGTACCATTAACCATTCCACCCTCCACATATACCCATGCATGTGGTTTCCCATGAGAACACATAGGGTCAAAACCATAACATTCCATTTTTCAAAACCAAAACATTCAACTCACAATTTTTAGCACTTCTTATAACCCTAAAAAATATGGTCAGTATTAGTGAAAATTTGAAAATATAGAATACATGATGAGATATTTCTATTTGTATTTCAATGGTTGTCTAGATCAACACCTACCATTGGTAAAAAAAATTAAAATCATATCTTTCACTCTTGTATTCATATGTCCCCTTATAAACCTCTCTATGGTAATAATTGAATAACTCCAACATGCTAGAATAATGATAGGGAAAGAAATATATTGTGGCATGATCTAGTTGAGGAGGTGGTAGGAAGGTTTATATCTATTCAGTATCACATAAGAGTTTCTCAGAGTCAAAATTTTTTTATTCTGTCTATAGATGAAAAGGATAGATGATTGAAGTGGGTGATAAGGTATTTCTATTAATATATCCTTAGAAGAGAGTGATAAAATTTCTAAAGAATAAAAATCTCTTCCCTATGTATAAAAGCCTTTTTGAAATTATGGATTGTGTTTGGAAGGTAGTTTATTGATTGGGGTGTCCACCAAATCTCCCTCAAGTTCAAGATGGGTTCCATGTATCTCTCCTAAGTATGTTCATACATGATCCATAATATTTACTAAATTCAGAATTCATTCTACTTTAGTAAAATATTTCATATGAAGAAAAACTGATATAGATTCCAGATCAAAGGGATAATGTTATTTGAAATAAAAAACCCTCACTTGGTTAATGTTTTATAGCCAAACCACAAATTTGAGAAAGCTATGTGGGAACCTGAGGATGTGATGATGCATAGGTATCATCATCAATTTATTTACCAAAGATAAATTTCTAGGGTGAAAATAATTTGAAGTGGGGTATAATGAAACATCCTGATATTTTTAAAAATACTTCTCTTCAAAATAATTTTTATTTTTCAATAGCTTGTATTGAACGGTATTGTGAGATTAAACGAACCGTGAGAATCTATTAGTATAAAATGAATATTATAACCTAGAAATTATATTGGAAATAATAAATTTAATAAATAAGTTAATAAATAAATTTAAAGGTCTAACTCTATATGAATGTATTGGTATGTTCTTAGAAAATGGTCAAATAATTCTTAGTAAAGCACATTATTTTTTAAAAAATATGTTTTCTTCAAAAATGATTTTTCTTATTTTTATTATTTTTTATATTTTTCACAAAATGAATTTGAAAAAATTAATATCATTTTTTCATTAATCGTGTGAAAATTATCTTAATTTTTTTTTCTTAAAAAGTTTATTTTCTAAAGCAATAGTGAAAATACTGAATTTCATTGAAAATAGTATTTTTTATTAAAGACTTTACAATGTAAAATTATGTTTTCAATTAATTTTAAATTTTAATTATTTAATTATTATTAAAAATAATACTATTATTCTTTTTTAAAATAATTTTTTACAAAAATGTATTTTAAAAACATCTTTTGTTTTAAAATGGTGCTTTCTGGGAAAATTCTTTTCATCGTATTTTACCTATTTTATATTATATTAAATTATTAAACTTCTATGTCTTGAATTTTTAAAAATAGATTAAAAATATATATTAATATGATAAATATTTTTTTAAATATTCCTCTTTTATTTTTTGGTCAAAATGAATTGTAACCATGGTAAATTGTGTTACCATGGAAAATAGTAAATTGAGTAATTTGGGTTAAATGTGAAATTATAAAGACTGTAAATTAACTCTGAAACATGAATAAATTTTATAGGATGAAAAAACATAGACATATAACACATGAGGATATAATATAATTTTTTTAATTGGAACTTTTCAATGAAAATGACATATATAATATTTAGATCAAGGAAATATAAAAAATGTCACTTTCTTTTTCTTTAATATCCCTAATGAATCCACCAGGTGAAAAAATTTATGCTATGAACGACTATAACTGAAAACTTTTAACATAATAAACATATTTCCATGATTTTTATTTAATTTTGAATTTTTTGGAAAATTAAATGAAATTATGGTGTTTATAATATTTTATTTAATAAAAAGTAAATGATGTCACATTCACGTTTTAAATACAATATTATTTTTTATATATCGTAATAAAAAATATATATTATACTGTAAATATTTTTATGAAAGATAGTGGATTTGCATTTTTCATGGTATTTTATGTATAATTTTTAGTGAAAATAATTATATTTAATAATTACACAACATTGATGTAATAATTATATTATTAATAGATGTATCAAATAAATGTTACTAAACATATTTACAAAATATAACTTTATATAATTAATGTGATCAATGAATTTTATATATTACCTTAACTTAATAGGTATATAATCAAATAATTGTTTCTTTGTTAACTTATTAGTTTGATGTTTTTAAAAGTCCCAATATTGAATAGTTTCAAAACCGATACTAATGACATGTTATCAAAATAATATTTTATTAAATAATTTAAAAAACAAAAAAATTAAAAAGAATTTATGCTCTAAAATTTTATAAATTTTTCATTTATTATTTAATTTTAATCATATATGAAAAAAAGTAAAACCATTTAATATTGAAATATTTGTTACCATAGTTAAAATTAAAATAAGATACCTAAGGGTTAATCAAAAGGATAAAGATACATATTAAAAGAAAATCATTTTTAAAATATATTGGTTGATATGATTATAACCTTATCTAATATTATCTTAAAATTTGATTCATTTTGAAATTATTTGTATTGATATTGAATTTATTATAAATTAATATTGTTGGGGATTCCAAAAATTCCCCTGTCCCTAATTATAAATGGAAACCTATTTCCTCACATCCTCAAAACACATTGTGCATTGAATATCGACCATACCTTGATATTTTACCTTATAATGTTACCTATAAAAATTATAGAGGTTCTTTTATTCACAAAAGACTGAGCCTAGTGTCGTTAATAGAATATCTAAAGGATGTTTATCGAGCAACAGGTAATCATCTTTACCGACTCTTCCTAGATCATTTCTTCTTCTACTTCATATTCCTGTGTTTCTTCCATTTTAATGAAATAAAACCAGTATCAAAAATATGTTGATATGTTATTATGATTATGTAACAACCATATTCTACCATTTATATATCATACGATTATATAAACATCACGCATGTGTACGTATGACTTACTATCTCTACAACACGGTGTAAAATGTTTTTCATCACCACTTTAGTTAGATGGGTATAATTATGGAAATAATAGTGATATATAATAAATATAAAATAATATTTATTATGGCATGATATATATACCATCAACTTCCTTACCCTTTTACCATTAAGCAAATGATCTTATCGCTCGTGCGTACATATGGCCTACCATCTCCATGATGTGATACAGTTAATTTTCCATATTCAACATTCAATATTGATTATATAAATGAATATAATGAATAAATATGTCATATATTACATTAATATTATTCTGAAAATGATGTAACTATATCAAATGAACAATAATTGGAAATTATATGGGAAAAAATGCATATGAAACTGAAGAAGTTAACACTCGAAATAAGAATAATAATGAATTATTATTTATGGGTGATAAAATGATAATATATAATGTCCCAAATACAAATATGTTTCTGGAATAAGTTAATAACAATATTTAATCCATTGTACAATATTTTTTGATAATTATGAAGATAATTATACCTATGTTAAGGTTTAATTTCACAATCTCTTTATTATCTGGGATTGTTTTTACATAAGTATTTACTAAGGAAAATTTATCTTCAATGTCCAGGTTTCTTAAAAATATTTCCAGAATTTTTTTAATATGATTAAAAAAATTCATCATTGTTACCCATATTTTATCTATTTGTCAATTTTTTTAAATAAATATTATAAATGTTCTCCTAATAAGGTACTTTGGGTTTTTTGGAAAAAGTATGAGAAGAATGTTTTTTAAAATTATTCAACATGAATTGATTTTTTTAGTTTTCATGATGACTTACTGACTTGAAGATTTCCTAATAATCATAAAAATTTATTATCAAATAAATTTGTTTAAATTAAAATTTAGTTTTATTTTCATAAAATAAAATGTTTTTGATGTATAAATAATATTTTCTTCAAGAATTATTTTAAAGTGATCTCCCAAAACTATTTTCCTTCTATGATAACATTCATTGATGTTACTTATGTTTTAATTTCTTTCGATTTCATTTATATTTCCATATTATTTAAATGGATTAATTATGTTTATTATGGAATAATATTAATGAAAACCTTTTCTTTTCCATGGTTTATGTTATGATTGAATGATATTTGTGAAAACAATTTCATTCAATGGGTTCTCATATAATTAATGATATATGCTTGTGTGGAACACATATGTATGGTTTTCATTATTTGATTGGCGGGGCCTATATCTCTTTCTAATTCATTGAGTAATTATTTATATCTCATGAGATAGACACAACTATAATGGGAAATGATATCAGTTCAGTATTACATGGCTAGAATGGTATGTATACATGGTTCAGTAACGTAGGTCGGGAACAAGGAGTGATCTTGGTTCTGTATGTGACTTTGTCTTCTATGATGGTCATGGAAGTGATCCTTGACTAATATGGAAATTATTTTCTATGATTATTTGTATGCAACAATTTTATGTCTTTTTTTTATGATCTCATGAAATTTTTTCTATTTCAACTTATATAATTAATCATATGACATGATATCATGATATTTGATATGAAGTAAATATTTTTCAAATATTTTTCTTATGTTCTTATGTCTTGTTATTATTTTAAGAATTATTTATCCCTTTTATAACATTATTAAGAATTTTAGCTCACCGTTTTTTATTTTTCTCTTCCTAGGATATGAATAAATGTATAATGTAATATTTCTCGAAATTATTTCTAATTATGAAGGAATATGTGGGAGATGATTTAGATATTTTATTAACCAGTTGTTTATACTTCCCAGTTTCTAAAGACACTAATCTTATAAGGTTATGGCATGGTTTTTCAATCTTTGGTAATGAATATTATTCCATTTAGATGTATTATATATGTATAAATAGTATGGTTTGTTGTATTCCTCTAGGTTTACATGGTATAAGATCTCAGAATGATGGTAATACCAAAAAAAACCACTCAAGTTAGACCCAAATGGGAAAAACATTTCATTATCCATAAGTTATATTCCAGTAGGTCATACTCATTGATTACTAAAGATAGAGGGTGTATCCCAAATATGACCAATAATAAGTTCCTAAAATTGTACTTTGCATGATCATATTGGTCAATGATCTATGACCATAAGCTGATGCACATCATAGTTCATGATCTATGACAACAAACTACCAGTTTCCACCTTTGTTCCAAGCTCAATGACCTTAAACTATCAGTAACTATAGTTTGAGTTTTATGAATATGAAATACAAACCCCAAAATCCCCATCCCATGATGTCAAACAGTATCATTATCCTATATAAACTCAGGATATATCATAGAAAAAATATGATAATAACAACGTCCAAAATCTCTAGATCATGATATTATAATAAAGACATACCCAATGTGATAAACATAGGATGTCTCATGTATAAAAAATTCGATGTCCAAAACCAATATCCTCAGCACACATCCTTAAACAATAAACATATCCAGTTTTATGGGATACATAGAGATGCTTGGATCCCATTCATAAAGGGAAACATAGGTATGCTTGGATCCAACATCCTAGGTATAACCCTAGCACCGAACTATTTCACGACCCCCTTGTTCCATGCCTCGTGACCTAAAGATTCATGTGGGTAATTTTTGAATTTTTGTATGTGGTGAAGGGCCTACTTGGACCCGTCTTCATGTCAGGTTTTAACTCTTATACACCACCTAAACATCCTTGTACCTAATACCCCCCAAGTCGAAGAAACATGACATTAAAATACATGAGACTATTTTCATGATTTATATGTGTGGGGAAGGGCCACCTTTTCCCATACTTCATATTAGTTTTTAACTCATATAAACCGCCTAATTATCCTAAATGTATCTTATCCCCTTTAGTTTGAAAATTCTTAAACTTAAATAGTATACATCCCACCCCATGTGGCACATAATTTTCATAGTTTTCTCCAACTTATGTTTTTTAGAAAATCAATTTCCCCCTATCTATTTTTCATTTTTTACACCCTCAAAAGGATTCCACCCTATAAATGACAGTCTTCTAACACTTCATGTTTAATAACTATGAGTGGTTTGGTTTCCAATATCATAAGATATGAAATTATGCCAAGATATCTTATATTGTTTCTATCCCCACCATCACTTCATTATGAGGTCTTTCCTACACTTGCATCATAATGTAAACTTGTGTGTATTATCCTGTGGATGTTTTTTGTTGAAAAGGGTCTCCCTAGCCACTATTTCACATTGGGTTATCACCCCTTCATTCTACATGAGCCTCTCTATGACACACAAATCCACTTTGGTCAGAGCATCATGAAATTAAAATAGAAAAATAACAGTCCAAACCATATGGAACAAAACCCCAAAGACCAAGCTCCTCAGTACCCAACATTAAACTGAATTATTACATATTATGAAAAAATTGACATGAAAAAATCCTAATGGTTGTAGCACATTATTTTAAATGGTTTTCTTACACAAAGTGATGAACATTTGTTATATAATTTAACTTGTATGAGATGACTCATTGTCTATTCTAAAGGGGATAACTCCCTTGTATAATTTGTCACCAACAACATCATGTTCTCCAATAGTGTTTACATTGATTCGTATTCCCATGGGATACTTAGTGACAGTAGAATAGATTATCCTGAGATGATCCCTACTACCAACTCATTATAGGTTTCCCCCCTCAGGATTGTATTGATACGTTCCTACCCTCATTTTCATCCAGAGTGTTTGAGCACATGGCTAGATAGCTCCCAACACACTCAACACTCTATCAGCTAAATTCATGACATCCATTTCCACACATATTTCTTTATTCAAATTTCATAATCATCATCATCCTGATCTGAATAGGATCCCAAATGGAAATGGAGTCTATAAAAATTTTCTCACCTATCATCCTAGTCTCACACTTCAAATTATCTACTATAACAATTGATTTTTCATGTGTTTCGAACATAGTCAATAGTTGATCCCACATTGGTTCAACACATCCTTGACTGGTTTAATTGTGGAACATGACTGTTCTTAGTCAGGATAATTATATCATTGATAGGGGTAGGGGTGAATCAGTGATATATTTTCTTTTTATGTTTCCATATAAATGAAATAACTTTAACCTTAGATTAAATATTTCATTCACTACTGAAAACTAATAAAAAAACATCCATATGAATACAATGATTTACAATATTAACTATTCAATAAGAATAACTGTATCCTCAGTATAGTTTGGAAATAATCTAAAACCACAGAATCCACTAGAAAGAAAATCCTTTTTTGTGGAATAAATGAGTAGGATATGATATTACACTCATGTAGAACTACGTAAACAATATAATAGTGCTTTTTCTTCCTCTCGACTAAATGATGTAATACAATGTTTTTGTAACACACCATGTTACCTGCGCTTCCGTAACAACATCCAAAAATGCATTCCATTAAAAAAATTCATTATTTTCATACCTATATGATTGTAATAACTTTGAGGAGTTTGATATAAAAATCAGTCCAATTAACCACTCTGATATTAACAATATAATTTCTCAATACATAAAATATAACTCTATGTGAATACTATTGGTACATTTTTAACACATTCTTCATTAGTTTAGAAAACCTAATATGATAGTTTGGTCTGATTATCCATCCTCATATGATTACCAAATGAATATGATGAAAAGAATAGTGTGATAGTCAGATACATATGATGATCCAATAAATAAAATGATCATATAAATGTGTTTCAATATTTTTTATTCTTCTTTCACTTCTATCCGACAAACTTTTACAACAAGGATCAATACGTAAACTTCTTCTTTTATCAGTAAAATTTTTCAGTTCTCCACCTTCTCCCTTTATTTTGGTTACTAATGCACTTGTTTTTAGAAAATGTATAGAGTAATTTCTCCTTTTATATGTGACCCAATGATGGTTTTGGTGAGAATATCAAATTGTTTCCCGCTCAACCAAATTACACAAATTTTAACGTTTCCTAGATTTTTAGGTGGATTAATGACTTCTTTAGTGCTTCTAGATCATCATTTAATCTTATAAGAACATCATCTATTATTCATAATTTCTTTTGGAATTCCATTCCGACATGTATTTCCCATTACATTTTTTTCATTATAATCAGTAATATGATCCAGTATTAACTCTGATATGATAAATTCTTGACATAGATGATAAAAGTATTTGAAATCAATTTGTTGATCATCTTCCTTTTTCAATATGATACCCATCATCTTCATTCTATAAAGATTTATATCTTTTGTATTTTGGTCAGAATAAAAACTAGTACCTTCGATTTATCTCATTTTCTATAAATCATAGTCACTGATAAATTTCATTCTTTTATCTTTGGAAAATACATCTAACCATTTTTTTTCACACTCTTACCAAAATAAAGTCTTATTTCAGTTTTGATTAAAATCGATCACAGTATGATTAAAGTCACACCTGATAAATAGTTGACTATATTAATTATCGGTCTCTATAATTACATTTTGAATTAACTTCAAAATTTCAAATTTCATCACCATCAATCTCAATGACAATAGTCCTGCCTTTGATGAATATGATGGTATGTTAAATACGATGGAACGATTTCAGTAGCTTCACCTTTATCAAATTCTTTCAATTTTTCATTATGATCATCCTTATCATCCTTTTAAAAAAGATATTCATATGGAAAACTCATTATGATATCATTGAACCTTCAATTATTTGGCTTCACAAATGTCAACATTCGCAAAATTAATCAAGTATCGTGACTTTATTAATTACATTTATTAAATTGTAGGTAAACTTTATCATCATTTGATTTACAATGGAATTTGTTTTAACATTCCTAAATATTATTAACAACACTCATTCCTTCTCAATCTAAATATGATTGACATGGTTACGATCAGGATGATTATAATTTCTATCACCTTCTCTCTACATTTCATTCATCAGGATTGCATCACATGTTTTTTGAATACTTTTGATTTATGAAAACTCCATGATCATAAAATAATCATAAAATTTTATCATAGTCATAAAGACTAAGATTAACCACCATTACAATCACCCATTTCCTACCGAACATAGGGTGATTCTTGTGATTATTTAATACCAGCAAGATTCTTCCTAAACATGTTCTACATTTTCAAGCATTGTGGGTCTGACTCCATGAATGCGATGGTCAGTCTGGTTTTCACCAAAAACAATGCGAGGAGATTTCGTTTCTTCGTAAACTTCCTTTTCTTCTAAAAATAATTATCAATTTAATAAAACACCTAAATATGATCATCCTTATCATCTTGGTCCTAACAATCTCCCGCTTTGGATTTTTTTATAAACTATGAGTTATAAATCCCTAAACATTGTATCATCTAGATGTCGATTACATATCCAAAATTCTTAGTTTATCTGATATAACTCATTATAAAAAACAAGAATAATTGACCTAAATAAATTATTTCCAAAATTAGTGATCATGGATCCTCTATAACATTTCTTCAAAAAATTCTTCCTCAGCATTCCATATTTATTAAACATCCCTAGAATACAGAAATTTTGTTTCTTAAAACCACCTCGACAAATAGTTAGAGTATTTCACACACAAACAATGTTGCATTCATGGAATACCCACAACTCTCCAAATTTACATGCATTAATATTGATAGATTTATGAAACAATTATCCCCTTTGACAACACTATCCAACAGTAAGATGATATAGGTTGTAGAAATACATGCCTAAACCTTCATGAGAATAAGGTTGGATGCCAATGGTCATCCTCAATTTTGAAAAGTATTATATAACTAATGGTTTTATAAAAATGGTATAAACATGTTCCAATGTATGAAAATACTCTTGCTTCAATTAATTATTCTACACATTCTCTTTGGTGAATTGATATTTGATGTTAATATGTTTTTCATGATAATGTTGGACCAGATTACTGGTGATATTGATAGTACATTGATTATCAGAAACCCAAGCATAAGGGTAACATCACTTCAACAAGTAAGACTTATAACTCATTCTCTATACACATAAATTTGGTTGTGGAGTGTGTAGCGAAACATACATATATTCATCTGTACTGAGAGTTATTAAATTCTATTTCTTCATATGCTAACTAACACAATTCTCTTCCAGATGGAATACTCCACTAGATGTGGATATTTAATCATCAATATTTACTACCTAATTAGAATCTAAATACCCATACAAATCAAAACATTCTAAGATGTTATACACGATTCCAAAATATCTGTTCCTTTGATATATCTTGTAATTATTTTTACAATATGTATATGTGATTATTTTGGATCACTCTAAAATATTTCACATAAGGTAATAACATAAAAAATGACAGGTCATGAGGTATTAAAATACAACAAACATCCAATAAACTTCTAAAAATATTTATAATAAATTTCCTTCCCTTATTGATCTTTTGAAAACTTTTTTATCCCTGAAATTGGTGTGGAAATAGGTTTTTCTTGTTCCATGTAGAACTTCTTAATAATTTCCATAGAATAATTTTTTGAGAAAGAATTATGTGCTTCTTCTTTTGTAAAATTTATATCCCAAGAAATTACTTTATTTCCCCCAACATGGAAATCTCAAACAACATTTTCATTTTTTCAAAAAAACTTTCAGAAGATCTTTTATCATTCCTAGAAATTATAATTTCATCAATATTAAAAATTATGATGAGGGAATACTCAACAATTTCTATTATTTAAATATTTCTATCAATTCTTACTTTCTTGATACTAATTATCATTATTCAAGTATCCAATTTGGTATACCAATCCCTCATAGCATGTTTTATCCCTAAAAGTACTTCTTCAAACAAAATACTTAATTTTCATATTTCTCAACAAAAAATCCCCATTTTTTAATTTAAACTTGATAATCAATATCATTATTTAGAAATATGGATTTAACAACCATTTGAAAGATTTTATAACTTTTTTGCATTAATAACAAGAAAAAATATATAATTGTTTCTATCCTTTCTAACGAAGAAGAAGTTTCATCAAAATCAATACCTTTAATTTGTGAGTAACCATTTCTAAATTAGAAGAAATTTCCCATGTATCATTGTTTTCAATCTCATCCAGCTCTTCATTCATAGAAGAAATCCATTCCAGTTTCTCAAATGACTATTTTATGTAATTATTCTTGACTTTTGAATAAAAATAAGTATGTGTAATATTATATTTTTATCTTCTTATTATATCCTTTGTTGGATTTAATTTTTTCATTCCCAATAATAGTTGAACCAACACATTTGATTTTCAATGATTCATCATTTCTAAATGTAACCAATAATTATTTGAAGTCTTTAAAATTATTCGAATATCTCAAATATCCAATCATATGAGAAGAACACCCACTATTAATAATCTTGGCTATTCACCTTTTATAGCTTTCAAATTAGTTTCAAAAACCAGGGATTTTTCTTCTTCATTTTCTTTCTTCACTTCGAGCTTTTGATAATTGTTAAGAACAATTTGTTGTGCCATAAAAAACATGACATCCATTTTCAAGATGACAAGTTTTTTCATATATTTCAAAAATAGTTTCTTTGAGTTTGTTTATTTTTTTAATATTTACTCCAATCTTCTCAAGGTTCATAAAAACAACCTTTCATACTTCTTTAATTGAGGAGATTGACTCCCCCTCAAAAAAGTTCTTCCATAACATATGGAATAATAGTAATGGTGTTTTTAACTAAAAATATATTTTCCATATGTCTAAATACACAAAAAATACCAAATTTATCCATAGATAATGTATTATCCTTTGAAACATCCATAATGACTGTTGTTGTAAACATATTTCTCAAGAACCTTATTGTCATAATTATCTGAACCCCCAATATTTCTATTATTAATCAGATTATTATTTATCATCTCATCTTTATCATAACTAAAATTATTAGAAAAATTTCCATATTTAGCATGTTTAGAAATATTATTAGTCTCAGTATTTTTAGATACTTCTAAATTCCCAAATTCATTATTAATGGAATCATACATACCATTCCAAGATTAATTATTTTTGGAAACACATCTAAATTTCTTCTCAACCTTTGAAGGTTTGTTTTTCTGACCCTTCATAGTTTTTTCCTAATGAGAACTTTCACCCACTTCATAGGTATATTTTTTGAAACTAGTACCTTTATTTTAAACATTAGAAATTTATTTCTAGAAAAGTTCCAACTCTTATTATTTTTCATCCAATTTCACTATATTATGTTCATTACAATTATTTTATTCTTCATAAGAGTTATTTAATTCTTCATTTTCCACCAGAATCTTGTTTTTTTGTTTTGAATAATATTCTAGATTTTATTTTGAGGAAGATTCATCTTCCAACTTATTTTTTTTATTTTCAATTCTTGAAATAATTCTTAGAAATTATTTCAACTCTTAATTAAAATTAAATCCAGCTCATTTTTCTTCTTCATCAGAACTGGTACTTTTAAATTCTCTTTAATTCAAGATTTAAATAAATGTATTCTCACAAAAATGCTTAGTAGAATTTTGGAATTCCTATTTACTATCGTCTTATCCTAAATATTTAGATAACAAACTCCTTATTTTTATTTTGAGTAACTTATTATATTTTCCTCTTGAAAATGATTTATCTTTTTCACCCTCTTTCTTCTATGACCTTTTTATCCTTCATTATATTTCATCACTATCTTCTTCTTTATTTATTCCTGGAAGTTTTTCCACAAAGTGTCCAATGGATCCCCTTTCAAAAAAATTCAATGAAATATTCCCAATATATTTACCTATATATCTTCTCACATTTTTATAGAATAATGATAAAATTTCGTCATGATTTTTTTAAATACAATGTTTTTCAGAATCAGAATCAACATAATCTTCTTTAAAATTTTTTTTGTATATTTCATGGATTCATTGAAATATATTTCCCATAGATATTTTTTTTAATTTTTATATCATCCTCTCTTTTCATTTAATAATTAATGAGATTGTGATGAAAATAACCTAAAGATAATGATTCAGGGTCTATATCATTCAATGAAGAAACATTACTGTCAAACTTTTCAGTATGCAATCTTAAAATATTTTCAACAACTATGATATCATTTAATTTTTCACCAAGGAATTTTATAGTACTAAAAATATAATTTTCCCTAATAAATAAGTCCCCAAATTATTCATACTCACCTATTTTCATATATTCATACTTTAGCTTCCAGATTTGTAATTTTTCTTTCTTCGCTATTATATTTCATTCTTATATATTTTTCAACTTGTACCATAAACCATTCTCCATGGAAACACCTTTCACCCTTGTAAATTTCGTTTTAGAAACTGATGATACTAAATAGTTTGTGTCCCTGAAATCATTCTCAAGATTCTTCATATTAATAGGACTTTGATTAAATTTATCACTAATAAAAGGAAATCCATCTATTTCTGCTTCATGAACATCAAAATCAATATACATATGATAAGGAAACATTATTTATTTATAGATATGATAATTTTTACAATCAAAAAATGGAATTCATTTACTTTTCACACAACTTGGATTCTCCATCAACTTCTTTTAGAAACATCAGCATAGAAAAACTAAGGGAACCATTGCTCTAATTCCAGTTGACTGTTCCCAATCAGGATAATTTTATCACTGATATGGAGAGGAGGTGAATAAATGATATCTTTTTTTATATTTCCACACAAATGAATGAAACATTACCTCCTAATAAATATTTAATTATTTCCTTAAACGAAAGCAAACACACGTCCATAGAAACACAAGAATTTATAAGATTCATTATTCAATGAGAATAACTATGTATTTGGTATGGTTTGGAAATAATAAAATACCACACAACCTACTATAAAATAATCATAATTTTAGGAATATATTGATTATGATATTCCCTTACACTTGTGTATCACTATGTAATAAATCCAATAGTGTGTGTTCTCATTCTATCACAAGTGATGTGATACAATGATTTTGAAATAAAGCATGTAACATGTGATTCTTTACCAACATACACAAATGTATTCCATTTAAAATAATTCGTCACTTTCTTACCCAAAATATTGTATGAAATTCGAGAACTTTGATATAAAACTCATCTTGATTTCCCAGTCTGATTTTCCTAATATAATTGATCAATTTAAAAAATAGTACTCAATAAGAATACGATAGAGACAATTCGGAATACTTTCTTCATATGTCTGAAAAAACCCAATATGATAGTTTTCATCGATTATCATTCCCAATACAATGACCATACAAATAAAATGATAATAATTACATGAAATTCATCAGAATACAATGATTCAGTTAATATGTTGATCAGCTGAATACATTAAAATATTATCTCTTCTTATTTCACTTATATCTGATGAAAATTATTCAGCAAATATTTAAACAAAAACTTATTCTCTTCTCTATTAAATTCTTCAGTTCCCCACTATATCTCTTCCATTTCAATAATAGATCCCTCGTCATTCTAAAAATTACATAGTACTTTATCTTTTTATTGGTGACCCAAATATGGTTATGGAAACAATCTCAAATTGTTTCCCACTAAACCAAATTACCCTAAATTGAATATTTCCTTGAATTTTGGGTGCATTTATGCCTTCATCAATGATTATCATTCATTCTAAAATATTTAAAAAACTTTATATCTTTATTAGAAATTATTTTCAAACACCAATCAAGCTCTGATTTCCCT
The DNA here is from genome assembly GCA_963277665.1 of Viscum album. Lineage (NCBI taxonomy): Eukaryota > Viridiplantae > Streptophyta > Magnoliopsida > Santalales > Viscaceae > Viscum > Viscum album. Next base: position 374,231,590 of record OY728166.1, on the reverse strand, counting down.
TTCTTATTTTTTCATTATGATTAGCAAGATGAACTCTTATCCACTCTTATATGATGGATTCTTTACCGAATTAATAAAATCCTTTTAAAACAATTCAGAGTTAATCTTTTTTTAATATGATACCCATCTAATTCATTATCTTTATACTTATATCCTTTGAATCTTTGACTCATTGAAAACTAGTATCTTCAATTTCTCACATTTTCCACAAATCTTCTCAGCCTTAGAATTTTTATATTTTTCTTTTTGATAACACATCCAAAAATATTTGTTTCACTCTTACAAAAATAAAGTCGAATTCCAATTGTAATTACAATATATCTCTTTATGATTTTAGTCACACATGATAAATGTTTGAATACAATTTTGATAAGTCTTTATCATTATGTTTTGAATCAACTCCATAGTTTCAATTACATTAACATCAATCTTGATGAGAATAATTCTACCATTGATGAATACGATTTTATGTCGAATACAATTGACCGATGTTATCATCATAAAATTCAAAAAATTATTTCACTTTTCATTGTGATCATCCTCATTATCTATTAAATAAATCTAAAAATATAAATCTCATTATAATAACATTTAGTCTACAAAACATCAACATCGCCAACATTCTTCATTCAAAAAAAATCATCTTGTATAAGAGCATCATTCATGAAATTTATTACATTGAAGATCAGTTTTACCATCATCTGACTTATATTGGAAAGTGTTATAACATTCCTAACTTTTATTAATGGATTTATTTAATTCTCAGCCTGAATATGATTGAAATGATTATGATCAGGACACATACGATCTCTATCAACAACTCTCCACCTTCCTTTTATCAATATTTCATCATGATTTTTTTTAATTCTTGTTATTTATTAGAAACCCAAAATCAAAAAACCATCATCACATTTTTATTTTAGTCATGCAGACTTGGACTCTCTACTATTTCTATCACTCCTTCAATTTTTCAGGATCTCTCATATAAATGAGAAATATTTATTTTTCCTTTTTTTTCAAAACCAATCATGACTCACTTTGGATTCATGATTCAATTTTTATTTTATTATTGATACAAATCATATAATGAAAAAATAACACATTTGACCACACATAGAATTTAATACAAACCATTCATAATGTTTTGAAGGTTTATAAAAATGTTGTATCCTTTAATTTATTTTAATATAAGGTGAAATTTACTGGGGATAAACCCTTCAAAATGAACATTCATGCTCATCCAACCTCTCATGAGTAACCTCCGGAGTGCACTACTACTCTACATGATCATTCATCTTCTCCTCACCAATAGGGTGAATACGATCGACCCTAATCCAAAAGAAATTTTTTCCCTAGAACTCATCCACTAAAGATTCAACATCCACTTCCTTATCAACATCTTCCGTCATCTGAGCCCTAAATTTTCCTATGATCCCCACCTAAGAAGGGAAAAATCTCCTTTTATCTTTCACCTGATCTTCAATGTTATTGATCTCCTCTTTGGAATCCTTAGTTTACAGAGTTACATTAGACTTCTTCTTGTGAAATGTAACATCAATCACCACATTTAGAAAGTGTGTGCTTTATAAAAAACATATGACCTAGTTCATGAAGACCACTAATATCCACCCCACCAGTCCCATGGATGACTAAAAAATATAAGAAAGATTCACCTGGGCTAGAATTCCATCCAGTGTAGTGTAAGTGTTAATGTTATACACACTCTTTAATACCGTGTATTACATGTCTCGGCTCACCTTGAAAATGACTAAGTAGTAATAGTAAAACTCCTTGGGTGGCATAGGCTGGTACTGAGAGAAGTTATTCGATGTATTAGTGGATTGGTTATCAACAGGTATGTCCTCTTGTGAGAAAAGCCCCATATCTCGAGTAACAAATCCTCAACAAAACATTCACATATAGAAGGATACCCAACCACCTCTTATTACATATAATTTTATATATTGATCACAATACCATTCTCTACAACCTCTAACAGTGGCATGATCTCGACCACCATCATTGAGGTCTCAGCTCTAGGAGCCACCACTAATAGAATTTATGATGTTACAAATATCTTCATATCCCCCTTAGACCTCTATTTTTTTGGAATATATTTCAAACCCCTCAATTATATTCCCATCATTAGTAGCCTCCCCCTGTGTAACCTATTTTGTTGGCCTAATAACCACATTCTCCATGTCCATCAATGTTGGGACTGAATCATTTTTCATCAATACCCCAATTATTAGATCTGTTGACTAGAGTGTCACCACATCTAGATGAGCTCCAAATGTAGTTTTAACTACCACTAAATATATGGGTTTTTATATAAATAATTTATATTGAGATAGAAAATAATAGAGAAGTTTAAAAGGGATGAGGCTTTCAAGAGTGGTACAGTCTGAGGAGATTCTCTAAAAGTATCATTGGTAATCCCCCTAGTTACAAAATATACATTGTTGAAAACACCCCAAATCTCAAAATTTTCGCAATTGTTGTATGTACTGACTATGTCCAGAAGAAAACAAACTTATAAGTATAGTTTTAGGAATAGTTCCTCAAATCCTCTTGAGGAAATAAGGATTATGTGGCAGTATATTGGGACTATTGATTAGTCACCCGAGTCTAAGGAACCAATTAAATAGATGTAAGGAAAAATGTGACCAAAATATTAGGAAGATACCATAAAGTTTCCCCATTAAGGGCTAAATATCATCATCCTACACTTGAGGTTCACCGTGATCCTCCCCTTTCTAAATTACCTCTGATATCTGTGAATGTAATAAGATTTTGAAATCGACCTCAATTGGTAGAAAATCACAAAGCACAGAATGTCCCAACTTTTTTCTAATTGGAAATATGGACTCCTTTACTAGGGGAATCCAAGTAGGAATCACATAACCATGATTCCTCCTCCTCTAATCCCTTTCACATATCCACATATACAACAAGTTATCCCACGATAAGGTTTAGAGGAGAAGTCATTCCCAAGATAAACTTTACTCAGCTGGTCATGGGGTGACTAATGCTATGAGACTGAATCGTGTATTCAATCTCCTTGAAGGTATTTCATTGCCTCATCCCAGGGAATAGGGAATTATTATCTTATGATAACTAACCCTCAAAGTTGTACACAATTGTAGTTGAAGTACTACCATAACTCATGGTTAGAGTATAGATGTCTATAGGTTCCTCAACTCTCCCAAGAATTAGGAATGAAAACATCATTAGTGATATCCTAGGGACATAATCAATTCCCTAGATTATAGACTTATTATATTAGAAAAAATCTAGAGGGTCTGCCTTCAAACTAAATACACTTTCTAAAGCATCCCGCCATTATATCACACAAACATTCATTACATTATACAAAACTGAGGATCATTAAGGTATAGTGTCTTGGAAACCAAGAACTTATTACATGAGAAAAAAACATTCTTCTTAAACACTTGAAAGGACTTTTCATTTGATCATCCTAAGTTCATTACAACATCTCATAACCTAGGAGCATACATCAATGGAAAGGGTGAGAAAAAGTCCTAGTAAGGGAAACAAGGGAAACATTTTACATGAGAACTTGAGATACATCAAAAGTCATGAAAAAATAACTTTAATGTATGAGAAAGTAATCATGAGGCATATCATAATAAAAATAATGTGCATCATAACAGGATGATGTGGCTACAACATTTAACACAGAGAATCATTTCCATTTCACCAATGTCCATCCCCACGGTGTCATTAAAAATTACCAAGGTTATTCACCAAGTTATCAGTCAAAATGGTCATCTCTGGAGATTAAGTCTTTACCCAAAGCATTGGACCTCTATCAGGGAGCACCCTTAAATTTGCATTTATTATCATGTGAGCCACATATATCATCATAAATCATTTCATAAACAACCCTTATAGTATAATAGAAATCGGTTTCATTTCATAGTCATCACATTTTAAAAACTGCTTTAATGACGTGATCTTTATGTCAATTTAAACCCATGAAAAAGGAAAGTGGGTTCCTGTATGTAAATCCAAGATTTTAAAATAGAACATTATGATATATATGTGAATACCCTTGTATAATAAATATCATTGAGTATTAACTTAAAAAAAATATGATTAAAAAAAGAGAGAGGTATTTTGAGACGAAGATTCTGTAGCATAACTGCTATGTTACAGGGTTTTAGAAAACATTAAAAAGAGAGGGGACATGGGAAAGACACTCATAAATGATCCATAGAATAGTAGGGGGACATAATATAAAGGATTTAAGAACATTTTAATGAAATTTTAAAGATATACCATATGAAAGGAAGAAGATGAAAGGAAGACAAAAATAAGATTTCTCTTATGAAAATTTGGCAGCCTAACAGCGACACTTAAACATAAAAAATGAATTGATGAGATCAAATAGTGTATCTCATCATATAAACATAAAAGATCAGTATAATAGATATATATATCATACCCCAACATAATAAAAAGGAACCTGAAAGACTTGACAAGAAAATATAACTTGAAAATGAGAAGGGTGAAAGAATCCCTTAAAATTTCAGCAGCCTAACGACGTCACTTAAACTTCAAAAAAATGAATTGAAAAAATCAAATAGGGTCTCTCATCCTATTCACATAAAATATCAGTATTATAGATATATATATCATACACCAAAATAATAAAAAGCAACGTGAAATACTTGACAAGAAAATAGAAATAGAAAATGAGAAGGGTGAAAGAATCACATAAAAATTCAGCATCCTAACATCGTCAAATTAAGATAAAAAATGAATTGAAAAGATAAAATAGGGTATCTAATCATATGAAAATAAAATATCAGTATGATATATATAGATATAATACCCCAACATAATAAAAAGGAACTTGAAAGACTTGACAAAAAAATATAACTTCAAAATGAGAAGGGTGAAAGAATCCCTTAAAAATTCGGTAGCCTAACGGCGCCACTTAAAAATTCATAAAACAAAATGATGATAGTAATAGGGGATATCTCATAAAATGAACATGAAAAGGGCAGTAAGAGGAATATTAAAGAACATCCTCCAACATAAGATTATGGAGCATAAATGAAATGACTTAAATGGGAGTATTTGAAAAGAAAGAGAGAGGTTAGATCCCTTACCTTAAATCGTAACTATTAAAACTCAATGGTTAGGACCTTGAGGGCTTGTAGGTACATTGGGAGGACTCCTTGGGAGGTAATGAGACCATATATTCGTTAGGGTACAGTTGAGAGTTAAAAATAAAGGAGGGAAGGTCGGGAATTTAAAGGGAATGTGAGGGGACAAGGCATTAATGGCCAAGGGACACGTCATTGGTGGTACTGGCAAAACCATGGGCTTTCCCATGGTATCTTCCCATGGTATTCGCCACATAGGACACCTCATACATTATCTTACAATTCATAAGTCTACCATATTGATTACATACTTAATACATCATTGAATGGTGTCATTAAACACTCATAACATAAAAACTGTATTTTCACTATTCATCAAAAATTCAACTTTCTCAAATAAATCCCAAAATTTCACTCTAACCAAATATCGATGCTATGATTTCAAAAATAAACTCCATTTTATAAAATTAATTATGTAAATATTTTAAATTTAATTTTTAAATTAATACTTTATTCACCGAAAATTCATTTTTTTCAGAAAAATCCCCAAAAATTATCTTAACATAATATCGATGCTCTGAGTTCAAAAATGAAATCCATTTTATAAAAATAATTTCCTAAATATTTTTTATTTATTTTTTAATTAAAAAACAATATTCACCCAAAAAAACTAATACTTGACTAATAATTTTTGAAATATTTATTTACCTATTTTATTGAATCACATTTCTTAATCAAGGTGCCTAGATTATATTAATACTTTCATTAAGTGAGATTACTAATCCATTTGGTCACATTACTAATTCTAATCATAAAATCACTATTAATAATTTACTATTCATAAAAAATTATGTTTATCTTATTAGACTCTAAATTTCGTACTGGATATATTTATAGAAGACCATTTTTTGAAAATCATTATACATTTTTAATTATTTAAGGTTTACATAAACATTTTCAAAATAACATTTTTCTAAAATTCATCAAAAATATGCATACTATATTTTTCCAGACATTTGAAAATTCACAATCTTCACCATAAGAATAAATCACAATTTTTATTTAAGTCAAAGGATTACACAATTCTATTATGGTCTCGTTACATAGCCCCTTATACACCAGCATATGACCTAAGAGTAAGGTGTGCTAAGGTGAGAGAATCATGGGGCGGCCCAGCCAACATTGCACGAGTAGTAATTTCTATCAGTTTGAACTCCTCACGAAGGTGATTCCGTTCTAGCTTCACATGATGAAGTTCGTCTTGGGTTTGGTCCAGATCAAATCCCAGTTGTGCTACCACCTTCCCAAGTTCCGTTAGATGGGCTTCAATTGTCCCAAGACTACTGGATGAGGCCATCGAATCTTTTTTCAATATTAATTAACCAAGATAACTTGTATTTAGAGACGATAATCACAACATTTAGTTTCCAAAGGTCGTACTGACTAACTGTCATATAATAGTAAAAACCCAAGATTCTCATTTTAATTATACTCATGTTATCAATTGAAATAGTTTTGTTGAGTATAAAATAAAATAACACAAAAAATTAGGAAACATGATTAATTCAATATTTTGGGTCGTTACAATCTTCCCCCCTTAAGAAATTTCTCCTCACAATTTTTTAAAATTGTGGTTGGAAATTTCATTGAAAGTCCCACATCGAAAAAGGAGACAGTAAAAAATTACTTTAAAAGAAAAAAAGTGAAGTATAAAGGTCACTCGATTTAACCCATACTAGGATTCCATGTAGGAAAACATGGATATGGAAGAAAAAACAAAGGGTCAAGTTCTGAGGGAGAGTGATAGAAAACATGATTAAGAGAAAGTTAACCACAACAAAATCACAAACTTATGATGTGTGTAAATGGTCTTTGATTACCAAGTACGAAAGTTAAACCAACAATGTTTTTGTTTCACATTACTTTTAATAATTTTGAGGAATTCATTTACTACATAGAATAAAAACATAAGGAAATATATTTACCTTCAAGTAGTGTTTCATACCTTAATAAATTTCACCAAGACTAAAATTTTCTCCAAACTAAGAGCATTCAAAAGTACTTTGTCTCATAAAAGCACAAGAATTATCTTCTAGAGAATCACATAATTCAAAAAAGATTAACTATTTAGTTCTTATATCATTAAACATTATCCCCAAAACAAAAAGGGTAAGATAAAACAACTCTTAAAAAATAATGAATCCCATATGAATGTAAACTTATTTAAATGTTAAAAATTCCACGGTACTACCCAAAGTTCATAATAAACCATTCCATAAATAACTGTACTTAAAATTTCTCAAAATAAACCAAACTCTGATTAAAACCAAAATACAAGAAGGATTAGATTATATAGTCTTCCAAGGTAAACTTTATCATTCATCTCCAAACAACATCAACCACTCCAAACATCTTATAACAAAAGTAACTAACATAGGCATATTTATCCCATGATAGGTTGATCATTTCCATAAGTAACATAAATTACAATAAGATCACCTTAAATTCTTCTATTCTTAAAAATATATTTCAACCTTTACTCCTCAAAGATAATACCATATTAATCTATTTACATTGATCATATAGGGTCCCCAAAATAGTGAAAGTCTTCCAAAATAATAATTATCTTTTAATCCACTAATCATCTCTATCATATTAATACGGAATTCATCATATTTCCTATCACATTGGTTGTTGGGACATGTTATTCCATTTTCCACCATTAACTATGAAAAGAAAGTATAATTAGTGGCTTAAATACTTATCCAATAATCATGAAAAGGAAACTTTAAGAATAGAAGGATAAACTTGTAGAAGAAAAGTATATCCTAACTTGTGATCCCCTAGTTTCCAATCTAGGTTATCCATGATAATTTATTATTATTTGAATCATTATTTTATTTTATCTTTTTTCCTTTAAAAATGGTTCATACTAACCTAATGAATTTACCAATGCATATCCCCCGGGAGTGTCGTAACTAAGAGTGCAGCAAGCCCCATTGTCGTGTACCAGTTCCCGTTCGAGTCTAGCTCAAAGTGGTGTTTTTGGGTTTTACCCCTATGTACATCTGTGCCAGAGCCACCTCTACCTACTCGTATCAATACATGGATGTATTTTGTTGGAAACCCCTTACTCAATACTCACCAAAATAACAGGTAAATTTCTTATATTTAAACATTTCTATAGGGTTCTTCCTAATTTTTTCATATCATAATTTCCACAAATAACTAAACCATCATATGATACCAACTATAGAATCCCACAATTTTATCACATAAACTTTCATTACATTATACAAAACTGAGGATCATTAAGCTTATTGTCTTGGATACCAGGAACTTATTACATGTGAAAAAAACATTCTTCTTAAACACTTGAAAGGATTATTCATTTTTTCATACTATGTTCATTATAGTATCTCATAACCTTGGAGCATACATCAAAGGAAAGGGTGAGAAAAAGGCTTAGCAAGGGAAACAAGGGAAACATTTTACAAGAGAACTTGAGATACATCAAAAGTAATGAAAAATAACTTTAAGGCATGAGAAAGAGATAATGAGGCATATCATAATAAAATTAACGTGTTTCATAACATGACGATATGTATACACCATTTATCATTCCCAATCATTTCCGTTTCACCATGGTCTATCCCAAAGGTTTCATTAAAAATTACCAAGGTTATTCACCATGTTATCAGTCAAAATGGTCATCTCTAGAGATTAAGTCTTTACCCAATTAATTGGAGCGCTATCAGGGCGCACCCTTAAATTTTCCATTATTATAATGTGAACCACATATATAATCATCAATAATTTCATAAACAACACATATAAAATAAATGAAATGGGTTTCATTTCATAGTAATCACATTTTAAAAACTGCTTTAAAGACGTGATATTTATATAATTTTTATTAACTATATAATATAAAAATAAAAAGAGACATGGTAAATGTAAAACTATTAAACTAAGAGTTAAATATACATGATAAGGTTAATAAAGTGACACAAACCCATCTAAAACCTATTAGTTGGGAGTTTGTTTGACCCATACACACCTTATACATTAAATAATTCAATTTTGAGCCATTAGAAATGGAAAATGATTTTACTGTAAAATAATATTTCTAGCTTTTCCTAAGGTGCCCCTCACCCCTCTTATAAATTGCCACATCCCCTTATCTCAAATTCACTCCTTCAAAGCCTTTTGTATCAGCAAAACCCTACCCAAATACCCTCTCAACTTTCCTCCATTAATATTATTCTCATTTCTTTAGTATTAAATCCATCCTATGAAGCCCTTGTGATCACATCAAAAGGAAGAACCTGAAGAAGAGGTAAATATTTCATCACTTCTTTGAAGTTCCTTTCTTCTTCCACATCCTCTTTCTTTATTATTTCTATTATAAAATAATAACTCCAGTATCTGAAATATACTATGATTTTATTATAAAAATGGTACAACTATATTCATTAATCTATCCATCCTTTGAATGACATGTCACCATACGTGCGTACTACGGCTTACCATCTCCACGTCGCGGTTTAATTGTTATTAAATACTTTATTATTTGGTGGTTATAATAATGATGTGTAATTGAATAAAATAATAAATATAACATGATAATGATACTTTATGTATGATAAACCATCAAATTATATTTTATTTTAATATAAAAAAAATGATATTGTCGCTCGTGTGTACGTATAGATTACCATCTCCATGAGCGTGATGAGATGCATTCCCCATCGTATCCATTCAAGACTAATTTTCATTAGATGATTAAATATAATTTTTAATGACATAAGATTATTCTGAATATTAATAATATATATCCTATCCATAACAATCATTACTTACGTAACCAAGCATTCAAAGTAAAATGAATCGGTTAACACCTGAAACGACGATAATACTAAGATATTATTAACAAAGAAATGTTAAAAGATCATATATGATATCATATAAATGTGTATGATTCTTGTATTATTTAATAAAAATTATTTCACCATTATAAAAGTGGTTAATCAACCCTTTACCAAGGAAAATTACAAGGTAAGGGTTAATTTCAAAATCTCTTTATTATCCATGGTTGTTTTTACGTAAGTATCTACTGGGACATATTTATTATCCATGTCCATGTCTAATGAAAGAGTTTTCAGAGGGATTGTTTTAAGGGATATTTTCTTACTAAAATAATTTTAAATGTTTTAAATATGTATTCTTCTAAATCATTTTCATTAATGTTCATTTTTCAAAATGGATTATAAGGATTAATCTATATGGACATGAATGTTTTAAAAATGTCAATTCCTTTCAAAAGTTTCAAAGTGTTATGGGAAAATTTGATTCAAAAATGTCATTAAATGTATCCATTTTTAAATTGTGTGACTTTTAAATTTTTTCATGAAAAAGTGATATTTCTCTCAAAGAGTTTTACAAATCATTTACATCTATGTAAACTTTATTTAATGGATTTTAAACATGTTTGAAGTTGACTTATTAAGATACAAAAATTCAATATTGTATTTAAGTTTTTGTGATAAGTTTGACTGTGGATTTGTTATTTTTATACTATCCATGGTTTATGGTTAAATTCTTGACATTTCATATAATATGTTTAATATGAATGTTTATGTTATGTTTAAACCTTTTCATATGGGGAATGAATTGGACTTAATAAGTGACGTGTGGAGCCCACTATAGCTCCTCCATTCATCGGTAGGTCTCATGATACAAACTAGTGTCTTGGCACAAGGCTGTGAAAAAATCTAATTTGTAGTCTTGGAACAAGGCCATGACTACGTGGTTATGAAAGTCTCGCATTATGAATTCCATCATTATGAAAGTGGCTATTGATATTGCATGTTATTATTCGACAATGCCCCGACCCTAGTTACACAGAGTTGGTGCATTATTAAATAACATTGGCATGATCAAAAAAATTTATTTCTTGAATGACCGATTAATTTAGTAGCCTTAGATGTACTACATACATTCATAAGGTTTACATTATATCATAAAATTGAAAACTACAACAACATTGTTTCCATGGAAAACATTGAGATCCCCTAGACTATCCCTAGAGGTCAGTCATAATATACTTTTTCGCATTCTGTGAAAAATAAAACATATAAAGGGGTGATATCAGATTCTTTGTAAGGATAACAATATAGCGGGTACATTCATAAATAAGCATAAACATTTAATTCAATGTATAGAACTAAAACAACATCCTTTTCAACATAAACATCATCATAATATTGAAAATAAAAATAAAAATAATACAATTTACTTACTCACATAGATATTCTAATACTCAAATAATCTCACGCAATATCAATAGCCACATTCATAATTATGGAATGCATAATACTATATTTTCATAACCACATCGTCAAGGCCTTGTTCCAAGACTACAGATATGATTTTGCCAAGCCCTTGTTCCAAGACAGTAGTTTGTCTTCTGAGACCTACCGATGCATCGAGGAGCTATATCGGGCTCCACCCATTACTTACTAAGTCCAATGGATTCCTCTTATTAAAAGGTTTAAACATAACATAAAAATTTATATTAAAACTAAAATACTAAATGTCAATACATTATCCATAAACCATGAATGGTATAAAAATAACACATCCATAGTTAAACATATAAAAAACATTCAATACAATATGGAAGTTTTGTATCATAATAAATAAACTTCAAAAAAGATTATAATCCATCAAAGGATGTTGATATAGATGAAAATGATTTGTAAAACTCTTTGTGAGAAATATCCCTTTTTCATAAAAATATTTAAAAATCACACAATTTAGAAAAGAATGAATTTTAAGAAATTGTTGAATCAAAGTGTCCCATACCACTTTGAATATTTTGAAAGGAATTAACATTTAAAAACATTCATCTCCATATAAATAAATCCTTAAAACCCATTTTGAAAACATGGACATTAATGATAATGATTTATAGGAATAAATATTTAAAACATTTAAAATGATGTTTTAGTAAAAAGTACATTAAAATAATCTCTTTGAAAACACTTTTATGAAACATGGACATCGATAATAATTATATCCCATTAGATACTTACGTAAAAACAACCATGGATAATAAATAAATAGTGAAACTAACCCTTACCTCGTAGTAATCAATCGAATCATATGAAAAATAGTGAATAACCACCAATAAAATCACAGAATATCATGAATATAAATAGAATCACGATAATATATTTCATATGGCAGTACACAATACACCACAAGCAATAATTAAGTGGTTAATAATAGAAATCTCATAGAATTAAAAGTGAGATAAGAAACCCCATACATTGTACTTTCCTTTAGTCGAGGGTATGTTTAACCTCCTATATAAAGACGATTTTATGTTATTAAATTATTCCATAACCATATCAATATTTATGATATCATACATGATTAATTTATGTCTTTATACCCAATTAATAATAATTTCCATGTTAAATTAACATTTCGAGTAATAACGACTTTCTTTATCGTACGTATTCTTACTTGTTTTTCTAGATTGTATCTATTAGATCATGAATTGAATACTTCCAGAATATAAAAAATAATATATCTTTATAATATAAATATTTATAATAGACATATATATAAAATGGAAATAACCGTTTATGGAGACGGTAGACCGTACATACGCATAAACGTTGTTTCTGTTTTCATATCATATTGAATGTAACTATGTGAATAAGATATATGTAACTACATATATATATATTCATATATCCAGTAGAATTATAATGTCATATATTAAATACTTATTAATGATATATATTTTTTTATTGTCATCATTTAATGGTGAACGTGGAAATGAATCTCATCGCGTCGTGGAGATGTTAATCCATACATACGCACGAGCGAAAACATCATTATGTTGATATTAGAATAATATATAATTAGATGGTACATCATATATAAAGAATCATTATCATTTTATATTTATTATTTAAATCAATTAAACATTATTATTATACCCATCCAAATAATACTTTATTGAATAAAAATTACACCACGACGTGGAGACAGTAAGCCCTACGTACGTAGGTATGGTGACATGTCATTCAAAGGATGGATAGAATAATGAATATGGTTATAGCATATTTATAATAACATCAAAGTATATAGAAGATACTGGGGTTATTATTTTATAATGGAAACAACAAAGAAAGTAGAAGTGGAAGAAGAAATGAACTCGAAAGAGGTGATGAAATATTTACCTCGTCTTTAGGTTGTTCCTTTTTTATTTGATCACAAGCACTCCATAAGATAGCTTTCTGACTAAAGTATGGAATCTAGTATTAAGGGAGGATATTTGAGGTGGTATTTGGGCAGTGGTTGGCCTATCCTAAATGATTTTAGTTTGTAATTAGAGAGAAGGGGGAGTTCCCTTTTATAAGAGGGGTGAGGGGCACCTTAGGAAAATCCAGCAATAGTATTTTATAATAAATTAATTTTCGGTTTATAATGGATAAAAATTAATTATATAAATTATAAGGTGGTTATGGGTCAAAAACACTCAAAATATAGGTTTTATATAGGTTTGGGTCACTATATTAGCCTTATCGTTTAGATTTATTTCATAGTTAAATAATTTTACAATTACCACACCTATTTGTATTTTTATATTATATGGTTAATAAACTTACTCTAAACTTCTAAGATAACCCCATGTGGTTCATTAATGATACAAATATCATTATATAAGTCTTTTTCCAGATCCTTATATTATTATTATTATTATTATATCGACCAATAATATTGTATTTGTTTTGAAAACACATTTATGTCAATTTTGAGATTATTTAATAATTTATTTTTGTTAAAGTTCTAACACAATTATTACATCTATATAAATAAATTTAATCAACCCTAACATGTCATAGTAACTTATAAAATTTTATTGTGGCATAAAAACTTTTGATTTATATCTATTTGAGTATTTATAATATCATTTATTTGAAAGATTCATTAATAAGGAAAATACTACATCATTATTGTGTCATATATACAGATATTTATTTTATGTATAAAAATTATACATAAAATATGATGAGGTAGGAAATATTTTTAGATTTAAAATTAATATTTATCGTAGAATATATCAATTATATTACCTCATATAAAAATTGTTTTGTTAAAAGATATTTTCTTTTGTTATTTTTTTCTTCACATTAGATTATTTAATATAAAATGTCATTATCACTCCCATGTGGATCCATGGGGTCCCGAAAAAGACCCAAAGATTAACATGGTCGAATAGTTGTCATTTAATAGTTTTAGTACACATTTTAGGGTAATTTCATATTATTATAATATTATTTTTTAACCTTATTTACTAGATTTACCCCTTTAACCACAGTAAATAAAATATTTACTAAAGTAAATATTCCAAATGCCTATAAATAAAAATAACCTATATTCACAATTTGGACCTCCTTATTCCAAATATGGGCTCCATTTTCAAAATTCAAAACACATAACTTGCAGAAATGAATGTAAAATTATTTCTTGTTGTCAAAACAAAAAGTGTGTTTTTATGAAATAATAACTATCAAAAGATTGACACTTGTTTATATAATCTTTAAAAGTGAAATTACTTATAATTACCCAAATTGTATTAAATTATTAAAATATATTCTAATTATACTTCCAAACCATTTAAATTCATAATTTATCACTATTAATGATTTTGATTAAAAAGTTGTTTTTAATTAAAATTTAGTAATTTTCACTATCTATCAATATATAAAAGTTATCATAGAAGTTCCAGAAATTCACCATAAGATAATTTCGATATTCCAAATTTAAAAATTAAGTCTATTTTAAAAAATTCAAAACATAGAAGTTGAATTTATTAATTTAAAATTAATTCCCGTTGTCGAAACCAAAAAATGGGATTTAAATAGTTAAAACTATCAAAAGATTGACATGTGTTTATGTCAAATTTAAATGTGAAATTACTTATAATAACCTATATTTTATTAAATGATAAAAATATAATCTATTTATACGTCCAAAACATTAAAATTAATAATTTAACACTAAAAATTCTTTTGATTAATTAAGTTGTTTTCAGTTAAAATATAGTATTTTTTACTATACGCTAAAATATGAAAGTTACCAGAAAAACACCAAAAATTTATTGAAAATATATTATTATGTCCCGATTATAAATAAGAAATTTATTTTCTCAAATTTAATATATAAAAGTTTCAAATATTGTATTTATAAAAGGTACGCCATTAAAAGGTGGTAAAATTGAATATTTTGAAAAATACTTTTTTATATGAAAAAAATGAACTTGTTCTTAAATTATCTCTAAGAAAATAATAATATGTCTTCTAAAATTATAAAGATTATATAAAGATAAAAATTAAATTAATACTATTCATAACCACTTTTAAACATCTATATTGGTAAGTCGTGGTTCGCTAGAACCCGGTGTTGCGTGTAGTGCAAGATATTGAATCAATTTAATGAAAAAATGTGCTATGAAATCATGGGGTGTAACATTCTTCTCTCCTTCAATAAATTTTGTCCTCACATTTTTGAAATATTCTTCGAAAATAGAAGGTTAAAAATAGAAAATACCTTTGTGGAAAACCCCACATCGGAAATTGGGTTAATAAAATTTAGTCTTAATAAGAGGGAAAGGGAAATGAAAGGGTCACCACCAAATTATGATCCTGATTACACGAAAATTTATGGCAATTAGAGTCACATAATGGGATGGAAAGTGTAAATATTTATAGGGAGTTATTGATTTCATCAATCAAAAACAAGTGTAAAATTGAGGGCCTCAAATCCATCAATCTATGGTGATTTAAAATACTATTGGTTCAACAAAACATAATGTATTAAGATAACACATTTTTAAAAAAAAATCTCTTCCCTAAAGTTTAAGAATTAAATTATCTATAGAATAAGAGAATATATATATATATATATACTTGAAAAGTTTATTTTAATCCTTCAAAAAATTCCTACCACAAACTCATC
Source organism: Viscum album (assembly GCA_963277665.1). Classification (NCBI taxonomy): domain Eukaryota; kingdom Viridiplantae; phylum Streptophyta; class Magnoliopsida; order Santalales; family Viscaceae; genus Viscum; species Viscum album. Next base: position 374,215,415 of record OY728166.1, on the reverse strand, counting down.
AATCACTCCAAAATATGTCCAAAAAATATTCTATTTATCGTAATCATATAGGGTTCCAAATATAATGAATTTATAATTCCCCTATAAGAACCTTTAAAGAAAACAAGATTATACAATCTACGAACATCACATAGTCCAGTGGTATGTGATAAATATCAATCGCACTATTGTTGTGGGTTCGATTCCCATATCTTTGTCATACGCGACGGATAGTCACACAGTATTTGTGTTGTTATTTTTATAAAAATCCAATAATAACATTAACAATAGTATCCAATTTAAAACATAATCTATTCCAACCTTTAGACTTATCCAAAATAATTCTATCCAGGCTCACAGTACAAAATGTATAAGGTAGTTAGACAAAATGAAGATCCTTTTTTCCACGTAATAACATGTGAACACCTTCATCGTGTATTATTTTAAAACATGGTAATACCCAGAATTACCATAAAACCTTATTAATTACATTCATTCTCCATTATAATATAAAAATAGATATATTACTTATATACAAAAAAAATTAATATTCCAACAATGAATAAATAAACAAACTATTAATAAGTTACAATGAAGTCAAGAGTATCCTATATAATTTATCCAAATCAACCATTTCTTATTCCAAAATAAATACCTCATTATTCGGACCATATCAAGGATAACATTTCCTTCAACCATATATTTTTCCAAAAAGTGTAGCTTACTATTAAGTCACATTTCATAGAACCATATAATCTCAAATCCTCAATAAAATAGTACTGTTGTATAATCATTATTTATCTCCAAAATTCATATAACCAGTATATTGTTGATACAACACTCAAATGAAATAATTCTATAATAACAACATAAGAAGACTAGTCATTCCTCTTCATATGAGGTAGAATAATTAATTTATTATTATAAAATAGCATCATTTTCAACCCATCCCCACCTTAGCCTTTATATATATTTTTTTGATCCATTAGAAAATGAAAATTATTTTATTATAAAATAATATTTCTAGCTTTTCCTAAGGTGCCCCTCACCCCTCTTATAAAATGTCACTTCCACTTCTCTCAAAATCACTCTTTCAAAGCCTTTTGGATCAGCCAATACCTACCCATATACCCTCTCAATTCTCTTCCCTTAATCCTAGAGGCCTTACTTTAGTCCGAAAGCCAACCTATGGAGAACTTTTGATCAAATCAAAAGGAATAACCTGAAGAAGAGGTAAATATTTCATCACTTTTATCAAGTTCCTTTATTCTTCCACCTCCTCTTTATTTTTGATTTATATACTAAAATAATAACTCTAGTATATTCTATATACTGTGATGTTTTTATAAATATTTTACAACCATATCATTATTCTATCTGTCCATTCAATGACATGTCACCATATGTGCGTACATACATCTTATCGTCTCCACGTCGTGGTGTAATTGTTATTAAACACATTATTACTTGGATGGGTATAATAATGATGTTTAATTGATTTAAATAAGATATATATTATTATAATGATTCTTTATAAAGGATATACCATCCAATTATATATTATTTTAATATCAAAAGAATGATATAGTCGCACGTGCGTACGTACGGATTACCGTATCCATGAACACAATGAGATACATTCCTCATCATATCAATTTAGGAATAATTTTCATTATATGATTAATGATAATGTTTAAATATTTAATATCCTTATAGAAATGAAAATTATACATCCTATCCATAACAAACATTACTTACGTGACAAATCATATAACGGAAAATGAATCAGCTAACAACCGAAACGACGATAATACTAAGATATTATTAACAAATAAATGTCAAAAGATAATCTATGATATCATATTAATTTTTATGATTCTATTATTATTTAATAATAATTATATCTCCATTATAAAAGAGGATATCATACCCTCGACCAAGAAAAAGTACAAGGTAAGGGTTAATTTCACAATCTCATTATTATCCATGGTTTTTTACGTAAGTATCTATAGGGACATACTTATTATCCATGTCCATGATTCATGAAAGGGTTTTCAAAGGGATTTTTTATGGGATCTTTTTTTACAAAAGAAAATCATTTTAAATGTTTTAAATATTTATTCTTCTAAATCAATCTCATTAATGTTCATGTTTTCAATATGGTTTTTAAGAATTTATATATATAGAAATGAATGATTTATAAATGTTAATACTTTTAAAATGTTTCAAAATGGTATGGGACACTTTGGTTCATAAATGAATTTAAATTTCATCATTTCTAAATTGTGTTACTTTTAAATTTTTTCTTGAAAAAGGGATATTTCTATCAAAGTGTTTTACAAATAATTTTCATATTTGTCAACATCCTTTGAGGGAATTTAATCTTGTTTGAAGTTGAATTATTATGATATTTTTTGCCCTAGAATTTGGGATGATCTCATTGATTTATGATTCAAACATTCGAAGCAGTTTCTAATGGGTTTGTTCGCAGAACCAGAAACATACAATGATTCCAAATCCATTTGGACCTACTTTCCAAAGGTAGGTGCTCATTAGTTTTGGACTGATGAGGCTTAGGAATTTTCATTGGTCGAGAGGATGGGAGTTCAGACTCATCACACCTTTTTTAGGGGAATTATTTTCTACTCCGGAACTCTCTTTATTGAAGTTATGTTCGTGAATACTAACTACATTACCAAGTATAAAATGATATTTCCTTTAGATCTGACAATCAATGATTGATATGTTGGTAATTTAGATAATATTTTATAATTATTCGAGGTTCTCCATTGATATATTATCATTTATTTTTCTTAGATATTCTTAGTCAATGGTATCCTTTAATGCATAAAAGTCTCTTGATAATTATGATGACCATACTTGTTTTAAAGACACTCAGTGGGTCACTTGAAGATTATTTTCATTCAGAAGGACATTGATTATTTTAGAGTTGGGATCATACATATAGATGGGATACCTATGTATCCTTTTTATAGAAAAGGAATCAAAACCCACGTATTTCGAGTAAGTGAGTATGATTTTTATGCATGATTGATGGTTAAAAGAAAGATTTCATGATTACTTTTACACTCTAAGTTAGTGTGAGTCATGCTCGGTGTGAGAAACAAGAGGTATTGGTGAAACAAGACAATTGTTCCATAAAATATGCAATGATGTGGGGCTTATGTATGTATGACTACCCAAAATAGAAAAAGATTAATATTTACTTCAGGGGAGAAATCCAAGAACAAGGTCCATAATGGTATATGTACTTTACGGAGATTTGGATACTCTAATATTGGGTCTTAATCCTAAGAAATATTCCCAAGTTAGGAGGGGACTTATGATTGGGTTTTACTCTTGGAAGGAAGCCCAGGTCAAAAGAATTATGATTGTTCAAGAGAAATTAAGATTGGGCCTTACTCCTGAAAAGGAGGCCCAAGTTAAAGGGATTTGAAAATTAAAGGGACATGGGCCATACTCTTAAGGAGGAGGCCCATATTTGAGATTGGGGCTTACTCCTGAAAAGGAGTCCCATTTTAAGAGAATTATGGTTGGGGGTTACTCCTGAAGAGGATGCCCATATTTGGGATCTTTATGAATGGGGATTACTCCTAAGGAGGATGACCAGATTAGGGGACTTGGGGCTTACTCCTGAAAATGATGCCCAAGTTAATGAGGACATGGGGCTTACTCCTATGGAGGATGGCCAAAATTAATGGGAATTATGACTGGGGAATACTCCTGAAAAGGAGGCACAGGTTAAGGTGTTCTCTCATCTTTAAAGGATGAGGTTGAATGAATGATATCTCAATCTTTAGTGATATAAAGATATGAAAATCACTAGGTTTTGAGAGATGTTCCATGGAATTCCTTTCAGATAAGGAAGTCAATCAAGAAAAAATGACATAAATGACTTTGAAGAGTGTCTTGAAGAATAAATCTTGAATATGAGATGTGTAATGAAATAAGAAAGGATAAATGGATAGGATGGGCACCCAAAAAATAGGGTCGTGCAAGTCCTGACAGGCGCGTAGGTACTGCGTGGGTGCACAAGTCCTGGCGCGCCGGTATACCTGCATGGCACATGGGTACTTGTGCGATTATTAACTAGTAGGGTAATACTTGGGCGATCCTTGATCAAAGCCTTTATAATTATCATGAGGTACTTCCAGAAGAGTGGCGCGCAAGATTCAATGAGTAGGTAAGGAGGCGCGCAAGTGTGTTCATTCCCATTAAGGGAAAAACACTTAGGCGCGCATGTATTAGTTATTTCTAACACTTAGACCTTATTCCACTTGTATAAACCTTCCATTCTAGGTAAATAATTGCCTAATAAGTGTTTGGAAGGCTTGAAGTAAAGATTTGAGAATTCAAAGCTCTATATCTTTACTCTGGAAAAATTATCCTCTCAAATGTGGGGCCTACCGGGGATATTTATAAGCTGGAGAAGACCCTGAGCGGTTTTCACTGTGGGCGTGCATGTGACTTGCACGGCCAACTGTGGTGCGCAAGTGTACCTGCGCGACCATGGTAGAACTTTCGCGACCGTTGCACACTGTTCTTCTTATTCCTTCCTTTGTCAATTTTTTATATTTGTCCAAATGTTGAATCAATTTGAACAAAAATATTTCCCTTTTCCAATATTTAGACTCTGTGAAGAATGGAGCATCAACAAAAGTCCCCCCCTCAGAGTTGCATCCAAAAGAAATGAGAATTTGACTATGAGGAAATTGAGAATCAAAAAGGAAATTGGGGCGCTCAGGGTATGGCGTGAAAATGTGCTTCGGGCACGCAGGGTCTGACGTGCAGGGTCTGGCACGTAGGGGTATGGACTTGTCTATAAATATAGGGCCTCACATCAGGTAAAGAACCCGACTGTTGCTTGTTTTTTTCTCTCAGCATGTAGGTTGAATCCCGACTCTCGCTTTTCCGCGTTTCTTGCTTCATGCGCCGCGCTTCTGTTTCTTATGTCGCACTACTATTTATTATTTCACGCTACTGTAAAGGTATATAGACTTGTGTGGTGAATCCTATGTGCCCAATACTTGTGCGACAGAAAGAGACTTGCACCCCAACTATGGGACTTGCGCGCCTTAATGACTTAGCTAATTTCTTCAAATCCATCACAAATTTTATGAAAAATTAACATACTTTAAGAGTTAATTCATCAACTTTTGGCAGATCAAATGGCTCCAAAGAGAATCGTAACGTTTGATGAACTGGTGAGAAAAAGAATTGATGAGATGATGGACATCATTGGAAACGATTATTATTCCCCCTACGAAAGTACTCTCCCAGAATTAGCCAAGTACATAAAGAAGAATAATATAAACTTACCGCATAGAATCTATCTCCATCTGTATGACCATGGTCACTTGTAAGACATCAATATTCTAGAAGAAATGAATTATCTGCCGCATTCCTGGTTTCAGTCATATGCAAACTTTTCTTCAGCAAATGTCTCAATCGCAGGATCATTTTCTGATGCTGTAACAGCAAAGAAATATTATAAAATGCATCATAGCTCGTGTGCACTAGATTTGAAACCTCGCAAGCCTTAGCTAAAATAACATTGTTATCCCTCAGTCATTCTAAATTCTCAAATGGATCAATCCAAAGGCTGTACGGAAAAAATGGGAATTCCGATCAGGAGGAGGGGTGAAGACAACTTGGATGTGGGTGTATTGGGTGCAACAAACTTCTGAAGAGATTATCGAGGATCTGAAGGGAGCTGCAATTTATGAAGCCGTCTTGGATGGGTAGACATATGTTTATAGGAATGATAATTTTGCACCAGAATTGCATAGCCGCTGGAGCCTAGAAACTAATTCTTTCTATCTGACCCATGGATAAGTAGGCATTAGTTTATGGGATGTCAGCAAGATCTCAGGGTTTCCAATCCTGGGTGATTTTTATAATGAATTCGTCCCTCCAAAGGAAACCATGAATGATCTAGAGAAGGCTCCATATTTGGTTCGAGAGTTATTAAAGATTTATCATAAGCTCAAAATCTCAAAGATTTCAAAGACTCATTCTAGAAGGGATCTTCATCTGAAGGAGTGGATTAATATATTTCTTATCGAGAAGAAAGTGAAGGATCCAAAGGAGAAGGGATCCAAGAAAGATTAATCCAAGGATAAGAGGCCCACTCGTCCTACCACCAACCCCAAAACAGAGAAGAGGGGTGCTCTTGGCACATTCTGGCCAACTCTAGAAGCAGGAGAGTTTGTAAAATGGGGGTATGAAGTGAGTCATAAAATCTAATAGAAGACCCGTCTGGCAGGATTTTTAGCCTCATGGATCAGTGTCTATCTTTTACCAATCAGTGATTCGAAGGGAGGCGTCAGTCCAGGGACCTTCGTTATTGCAGCCAAGTTGGCTAAAATGAAGATGGTTGGGTTGGCTACCCCAGTTTTGGAAAAGATTCACAAGATGTTACTCCATGTCTATATGGATGAGTATCCTTTGAGATTAGTGGGACCATTCCATGTTTTATGGGGATGGATCGCCACTCACTTCCAGACATATGCTTTTCAAAATGGAAAACGAAATCCTGGAAGTTCTTTCAAGCCATCTGTTCAGGCCTTCTCTTGTATGCTATCCTGTAGAGATGGTGTGCTGGCCACCAAAATTGATGGGGAAATTATATGGGAGGCATGTGATCCGTATCGATTTTCCTGCCAATTCAAGTGTATGAAGATGACTGTTGTATCTCCTCAAGTGCACGTCAGATCGGAGCAGCATCCAATGGTTGCTCAGCAACTATGGTTGGTAATGGTTATGGGAAAGACCAGGACAGTCATTGACTTACCAGATACTGAAGCTGTTAACAATTTGACCATATGGTATGCTCAAAACAGGATAGCGTCATATCCTAAGGACATATTGAATAAACCTGTTTATCGGGTTGGGATGAAGAAGAGAACCATTGATAAAGAAATAATTCAGTTGGTAGGTGATTCTTCCACTCCTGAAGTTGGTTCACCGAGTTCATCAACCAAGGATGATTCATCAGATTCTCAGGAGATACAACATGTGTCAAAGCGGCCACGTTCCATACATAATCCTCCTATCATAATCATGAGATCCACTCCATCAACTCGTGGTGAGTTACTTTATTGAGTCAATATTAATAGCAAGAAACATTATAGAGTTAATAGTTTTCATTATTTTTTTATAGTTGCAAGAGATAGAAATAAATTAAAATACATGGTCGTAGGACCTTCTTTGCATCATTCTAGTACACCTTCATATCTATGACCAGAGGCCATCCAGGCATGGCAGGAGGTATACTGTGATACTGAAACTATATGGATGGAGCTATGTGAAGGGATACATCTTCTTGTAATAGGGACTCTTTATGCTCCTGAAAATATTCATTTCAAGGATAATCCTAATGAAGTAAGATCCTATGAAATGATTTGAGGACCTATATATATTCCACTTATGGTTATATCCCTATCACCAAGCGGGTGAAAAAAATGATGGATCATGGCGCCACTGATGAGGAGTGGGATGATTACGTGGCTCCTGAAGTTGTAAGTTGTCTTTCCTTATTTTCATTGCAACTTGATTTTAGTCAAAGATTTGTTACTTAAGGAAGTTAATTTATTCATCTTGCAGCTTTCTAATAATGGTGCTACTAATGTTCCATCGCCACAATATATCCATGGTGGTACTGCCATCGGGACTACAGCTGAATCTCCTCGTGAATTGGGCCAGATATCTCCAGTCTAGAAGGCCATGAATATGGAGTTGGAAATAGAATTCCATTCTCCAATTCAGGTGCCGATATGGGAGACTTTTGATACTCCTAAAAATCCAAAACGACAAAGGAGACGAAGGAGGAAGTCCATCGCTAAACGCTTTATCATTAGTGGTAAGTCCTTCGAATAATCATGAATTTTAAACCATGAAAAATATTGATCATTATCCATGGGATTGTAGGGGATTAATCAATTTCTCCCTTGAGGGAAAGGACTGATCCTCCTTTGAGGACCATGGAGGATGTTGTGGAACAAATGCAAATTCAGGCTGACATTCCAGCTTCTGAATAAGAGAAAACATCAATTCCCAGTACTCCTCATGTTGCTCCTACATGTAGAGAAGAACCTAGACCATAATCATTGACGGCCATGGAAACTGAATCTGTCATCCATCTTGAAGAAGCTGTCTAGGGTCAGAGGCCGCAAAATGAGGGTCACCAAGAGGACACATCAAATGCTCCCACTGGTGAGAGTAACCAAGATTCTGAAATATATTTGGATGAAATGATGAATAGTGGCATGTCTTTAAAAGAATTTTATGATCATGATAAGTTATCATGTCATTTAGAAGACCTTGGGCATGAGTTTTATCGTTTGTACAATAAATTTTCTTATAATTTACACTTATAATCATGACAAAAAATAATATGTAGTTCCATCCATAGAAGCTGCTGAACTGCCAATGCATGAAGAGGGTGTGGACATTGATGTCAACCCTACCATTGTAGAAACATTAGATAAAGTGGAGCTAAACCCTATAATCCCTCCTGAGACCCATCTAGAAGATCCTATTAAAACTGGGAAATATGGGAAGGAGTATTCTAAAGCTGGAAATATATTGTTAGATAATGATTGTACTGAGTTTTCAAGATAGACAACCAACTTTCATTATTTAATAAAACTGACCATACTTTTAATTGATCAAACAGGGATATCATCATAAATGGCTAGAACTGGAGGTGAAGTCTCAACCTCCGCCCAAATAGTTGTAGAAGGTGAAGCTACAAGGGTCAGGGGGGAAGGAGCAAAATATGGCACTTCACTAAGTGCATTAATCCCCGATTACTTGCCCCACTGTGATGATGATGTCGAATCAGACTCGGAGGTTCTTAAGGTGCTCAGCTTTTCACGATGCATGGAATCGAACAAAATATGGAAAATCATATCAGATGTTCCTCTTGAAGAGATTTTATCAAATATTTCTCGGTTGTCGTCTCAGTTCGTCATGCTAGGACTTGGCGGTTTTGGATACCAAGAGATCCATACCGCGGTGAAACAAGTCATCATAAGAAGGGAGTAGGAGAAAAAGTGTTGTGAAGATCTTACCAGGGTGAAGCTTTCAGTCAATATCAGCGAATTTGAGTATGTAGTATCCCGAGCTGAGGCTGATTATGCTGCCAAGATGAAGGAGCTGAAGCATAAGATCAACAAAAAAGTCATCTAGTTGGTGCAGCTCCAGCAATAGTTAGATGTTGTTACTGGGGAACTTGACCCACTCAATAATTCATTGGAGGGATCTCAAAAGAATGGTATGAAAGCCATTGCAGATGCCAAGAAGGCACTCCATCAGGTTGAGAAGAGTGAACCCGGTCGAGTGCATGAGATTCAAGTAGCTGCTGATGAAGCTCGAGATACTGTTCATCATGTGAAAACTTATGTTGACAGTCTTTTGTAATTTCCCGAAAAGAGAAGAGGCTCCAATCAGTGGATGGACCTCTAATTCTTGTGCATAAATAGAGGGTACTTTTATCTTTTATCATTTACGCTTGTATTCTTTCACTACCTGCTTTAAATATTACCTAATCCAATGGGCCTAATAAGGATTGTTTGATTTTTTACTATGATTAATGTAAATGACCCTACAAACTTTGAATATTTTAATTTCTAAATATTACCTAAATCATAAAAAATGTATGTTTAGTGAGCAATAACTTGACTTTTATTCAGAGTTCCTTTGTCTTTTGTGGGCAGTTTAAAGTCATGCATGTCGGACATAAAGAGGCTAATGTTTAAGGTTGAAATAGCTTTGACCGAAATGGATTAAAATTGACTCAATTCATTGAAAATTTATCTAAAACACATTACCATACTCAAGTATGAGGGAAAATATGTAAACTATGACATAAGAATATTTGAATCTGAGGAATGATATTAAAAAGAGTTAAAAGGCATTAGAAGAAGTAGTTTCCAAGAATGAAAATACCATTATTTAACAAACCCATTAAGGGGTTGAATTATGTAGGGCCACCTAAGGGCATTGGCTGCATAGTCAAATAAATAGCATATTTTGGCTGAAAGGTCCATTATGTATACTACTTATGCAAGGCCGCCTAAGGGCACGTGGTGCATAGTCAGGCAAAAGAACTCACAGAAATTTACTTTCCTAGTGCTAAAAAGCCAGCGAATGTTTATGAAGAATCAAATTTTCCAATGTATATTGTTTGATGTATGGAAAGTGGTACTTGAATATGGAGAAGATATTTACAAACAATATTATTGAAGAGCTGGAGGAATATCACTCCTACGAAGGTTTGACCCAAACGTAGGGAAGGACAATATAAACCATAGACTTGAATACATTCAGATCATGAAAAATGATATGGGACAAGTATTTTAAGGATTCCTATTTTTGAGTATCCCTACATATTGTCATTAAGACAAATAAGGAAAAAAGAGTATTTCTTCCCAAGAATGATGTTACCAGTATTCGAAAAGCCCATTAGAGGGTTGAATTATGTACGGACAACTAAGGGCATTGGATGCATAGTAAAATAATAGTATCTTTTGGCTGACAAATCTGGTAGGGAGACTATTTATGCAAGGCTGCCTTAGGGCACGTTCTGCATAGTCAGGCAAAAGAACTCTCATAAATTTGACATTTTTGTGACAAGAAGTCTAGAAAAGGGTTATGAAGATCTAAAAATATTTAAGGTTAGGATTATGACACACAAAGATGGGTGTTGTCTAATGTGTGCAGACATGCACAAATCAATGCTATCCATAATTATGTCGTGGTTGGGTCCTGAATTGAAATGTTGGACTTCACTACGTATCCCATAAAGATGATAATCAAGCCATACATAGTTCTTGGACTACAGTTTAACGTCGTGTGGGAAAAAGGATTGGAGATCTTAGTTTAGGGTCATATAGCTCGGACCATTATAATAAATACACAGTGTGTGTTTTCAAGGGGACTTTTCAGCCATGAGACTGAAAGTGGAATTTGGGGGTTAAGCCCAAAAGACATGGGGCTGGATTCAAGGGACACTCAAACCTTCCTACGTATCCCATATGGATGGGAATCAAGCCCATGTAGTTCTAGAACTACCCTCTATACAAATTTGGTTCGTACATGTGAAGGGTGAAAGGGGACTTTAGTGAAATGATGATTTAACCCAAGATAAAAGGCTTGGGCATTGCCATGTATGGCCGTAGACTTTGGAATATAACATGATTGAAAATCAATGTACATAATGATTCCCTATCAGATGAGGGTATTAAAGAATACTGTATTTTATTGTCATACTAGACAAATGTGTTGTATAGTTTAACGTCGTATAGCAAGGATGAAAGTGAACCAATGTAAAGATATTGATTCTGGGGGCGGTTTCATGAATTAACATCGTATGAGATGGAGGTGAACCAATGTTAAGAGATTAGTTTTGGGCATGAACCTCAAGAGGTTGCCTACGTACCCAGACTAGAAGGCAAGGATAAAAGAATGCATAGTAAAATTAAAGAATGAATTAATGATCAAATTGTTCTTGGGGACAACGACCTAAAAAATGATTTTCGGACTTACACGTTGTTAGCATCCCAAAGAGGGTGATATGGTTGAAATTTGCTCTAGCATCATGTGATTCATACTCGGTGTGAGAAACAAGAGGTAACAACATCCTTAACGATGCACAATTTAATGTCTTGTAGGACATATGAAGGGACTATGCAGTTTAATGTCTTGCAGTTAGGACTATTGGTGATGCACATTTTAATGTCATATAGCAGGGACAAAGTATAGTTTAATGTCATGTAGGACAAAAGGGGGACTCTGAAGTTTAATATCATGCTGTGAGGAAAAAAGAGGACACCATTTAACGTGATTTTGGTTGTATTAGGGACTTTTTCACAGTTTAACGACATGTTGGACAAAAAAGGGATGACACTGTTTAACATCATGTTTGTTGTAAGTGCCATTAGTTTAACATTATATGCATGGACTGTTGGCTATGCAGTTTACCGTCATGCTAGACATAAGGGACTTCTATAAAGTTTAGCATCATGTAGCTAGGATGTTACAGTTTAACGTCATGTTGGACGAAAGAAATGCAAATAGTTTAAGGTCGTATGCATGGATCATTGATGGTGAAGTTTAACGTTGTGCTGGACGTAAGGGACATGAAAATAGTTCAAGGTCCTATACATGGACCATGGATGGTGCAGTTTAATGTCTTATTGGATGTAAGGGACATTCAAATAGTTTAAGGTCATATCCATGTACAATTAATGGTGTTTTTTATGTTTATACAAAATACTTGTTCAAAATTATGGCATTGGTTGGAGTAGTAATGAGTTCTCTATCCATTGAGATTAACGAATAATCTCAATTAGAATAGACCCTATGTATTGAATAAGGTCCTACCCATTTTGGTTCAAGCTTGGGAGATTTCTTTCTTGGTATCATTGGATTTATGATAACTAATAACAATTCTCGCTGAACAAATGAATGAAGATGAACATTTTTGTTGAAAGCTCGTGATATTTGATTATGATAGACTTCCAAGTGGTCCATAGTGCACAATATTTTCTCATATAACCGTTCCAATTCATTCAATTTCTTTTGAGATTGGTCATCTGTAGATGACGGATCATAAATAGCTACTCTGAGTGAATGAAATTGAATTTCAATGGGAAAGACTGCTTCCGTTCCATATACTAATGAATATGGAGTTGACCGCGTTGCAGTGCGGGTGGTGGTCCGATAAGCCCATAAAGCATGAAAGAGTTTATCATGCCATGAAATATTATCTTTATCCACAAAATTTTTCAGTATATTTGAAATATTCTTGTTGAAAGCATCTATCTATCCATTCACCACTGCATGATACCGAGATGAATGATTGGATTTGATGTTGTATTCTAGATACAACTTCTTCACCTTGGATGAACAGAAGTTGGTGCCATTGTCTGTTAACATGGTATGAGGGACACCAAATCTGGTAATAATGTTAGACATGTTGAATCTAACAATGCATTTAGAACTGACTTCTTCGAGAGGTATTTCCTCTTCCCATTTGGAAAAGAAATTAGTAGCAGTAAGAAAATACTTAAACTTCTTGGATGTAGCTGAAGGGTATGGTCCAACCACATCCATTCCCCATGAGGAAAATTTCCATGAGTATTTATCTGTATGAAGAAACATTAGAGTTTGATGAATAAAGTTGTCATGTACTTGGCATGAATTGCTCTTTTTTGTGAAATCAACATAGTCTTGTATCATTGAAGGCCAAAATTACCAAGCCTTCGAATCTGATCAGATAGTCGGTGTCCAGACTGGTGGGCACCACAGACTCCTACATGCACTTCTTTCATGATAGCCATTGTCTCTTCACTATCAATGAATCGGAAGAGAACTCCATCAAAACCACACATGTAAATAATTTTATCTAGGTGATATGGGCTATAATAAACAGTAAAATTTACCACACGTCGCCGGATTTGTTCTTTCTCGGCTCTATCAGGTGGAAGTGTTCCATTTTGAAGGTATTACCTAATAGGTGACATCCATCCTATAATATGGCCATACGGTTCAGGAATGGGACTAATTTCTTTAATTTCATCTGTTCTGGTTCGAACATACGGTGAAATTTCATGATGGTGGGAAATACTGATGGTTGTCTCGTCGTGATTTGGATCTGCTAGAGATGTGGCTATATTAGCCAGTGCATCAGCTTGAGCATTTTGTGATCTTGGGATATAAGAAAATGTCTATTCTGAAGGGAATTCCACCATTAACTCTCTGAAATAATCACACAAAGGTATTTTTTTCTTTTCTGAGGGCATAATCCCCATTGACTTGTTTGATTACCAGATCTGATGCACCTTTCACCTTTAAGTGATTCACTTGTGCTTGAAGTGCCAACTCCATGCCTGTGATGAGAGCTTGGAAATCTACTTCATTATTGCTACCACCATCCCACAATAAGAAGTAATAAGGTAACACTACCTTTTCTGGAGAAATGAGCACAATTTCTAATCCAAATTTGTTGAATTTAGGATTTTCCATTTTCCTCCCCGGTGGACTTCTTGGAAGCACCATCAATGTACATTTCCCATGCATGAGGACTTTATTGAACAGATAAGGCTTCCTCCTTATGGAGTTCAATAACTGATGATGTATCTTCCACTTAAGGGTGTTCATCCAGGAAATCAGCTAGAACATGGCCTTTTATTGACTTTTGAGACACATACTAAATGTTGAATTGTTGCAAGATAACTGCCCACCTTTCCAGACATCTTGTAAGCATTGGACGACTGAGGATGAATTTGAGTTGGTTATTGAGAGATACAAATTGGACCTCGTGATGTTGCAGATAGTGTATCAATTATGAACTACAATGATTAATTCTAGGCAACACTTCTCAATACTTGAATATAAGGTTTCTGCTTCAAGCATAATCTGACACAGGCAGTAGAGGCTGTTTTAATTCCCTGCATCATTCTTCTGAGCTATAAAGGCCCCAATGATCACTCTAGAGCTGTCACATAGAGGATAAGTGGTCTCCCTTCTACAGGTGGTATGAGTACTGGTGGACTCAAGAGGTATTTCTTTAGAATATCGAATTCTTTTTGACATTCTTTCGTCCAATGGTATGTGAATCCCTTCTTCATCAATATGATGAAGGATAAACTTTTGCCTTCCAAATTGGCGATGAAACACCGAATATAGGATAACTATCCTTGATGTCCTCATAATTCATTTAAATTTTGAGGAGGTGACATACTAAGGAATGACTTGGTCATCTTAGTATTGACTTCAATACCATGATGGCATACAAAAAAGCCGAGAAATTTTCCCAAGGTTACCCCAAAAGCACATTCTAAGGGGTTCATCTTCAAATTATGTTGTCGAATGTGGAGGAATATGACTTCCAAATCATCCAAGTGATTAGAATTTTGTTTGGATTTAACCACATAATCGTCCACATTACATTCAAAAAACTTCCCTAAAAATGTTTTGAAGATATGACGCATGACACGCTGATATGTTACGCTTGCATTCTTTAATCCCAAAAGAATAACCTGGTAGCAAAACACACCCTGAGGGGCTCTGAAAGCTATAGATTCCTCTTCTACTAGAGCCATTCATATTTGATTATATCTGGAATATCCATCGATGAAGGAAAGTGCTTTATAGCCAGCTTTTGCTTCAATCTGGAGTTCTGTAATCAGAACTGGAAAATCAACCATAGGAAAATGCCGATTAAGATCTCTTAAATTGATGAAAATTCTAATTTTTCCATTCTTCTTCTTCACGGGGACAATATCAGCCAACCACTTGGGATACTTTATTTCTTTGATGAAGTTATCGTTGATAAGCTTATCCACTTCAGCAACAATTTTGGAAGTATAAGTTGGGTGTGATGTTCTAGTAGCTTGTTGGAATCCTCGATGTTCTTCTCGAAAACCCAAATGATGGGTAGTAATATCAGGATCAAGCCCGGGCATCTCTGTATAGTTACAAGAAAATATTTCTCGATTTTTCTTTAAAAAGGAAATATACATCTCTTATTCTTCAGGAGTCATGGACGAACTGATTAAAGTGAGGTGTGGATCTTCTTTTGTACCCAGATCTATTTCTCTGAGTTCATCCTTGGCGGTAGAGATACCCTCTTCAAATGATAGAGGATCCTCTCTGATATCTTCCACTTCTTCTTCAACATGTGTTATTTCTTCCGTTTCTACTTGCATAATAGATGATGAAGCAAAACTTCCATGACTAGAAGAGATGTTAAAATTTGAACATCTTGAAAAAGAAGCTTCCATTTCTGACCTAATTGATGATGAAGGGTCTTCCATGTGAAATAAAGGGGAGATGATGGATTGAGAATCAACATCACTATTCACCTATGATGTTGCTATAACCTCTACTGGCCTGATTGGTGAATTATAGACTTGTTGGAATTCATCCGATGAAATGAAGACATCTCCATTTGAGATTTGATCATTTCCTAGTGGATCATCAATTTCTCTCATGTTGTCACGATCGATTTCCGTAATTGACATTATGGATTTTTCCATAAGATTATTTGGATTTGGTTCTATCCTGTCAATTTGACTAATAGGCAACGCATAATCTATACTCACATGCGCAAATAGATTTACTAGAATCTTTTCCAAACCATACGGAGAATTAACTTTGGTAATATCCATTGTTGAGGATTTCTCCCTTACCTTCATTTGATAGAATTTTGCCTCAATATATTGAGACTCACATGACTTGAATGGGGCCTTATCACCATAAAATGTCCCAACTTGACCATCGAAACAATATTTGAGACATTTATGGTATGATTAAGGGATAACATCATGTTGATGTAGTCAGGGTCTTCCAAGCAAGATGTTGAAGGCTGTGTCTTGATCAACAACCATGAAATCTGAATTGGATACAAGATGTCCAAACTGAGTTCTTAGTGTAATCTCTACAAGTCCTTCTTGTTCATTTTTATCATATCCTTGTAACATCATAGTTGAATGAGATAAATCAGATTTCGTGAGGCCTAATCGACAAAGTGTACGAATAGGCATGAGGTTGACTCCTAAACCATTATCAATGAAAGCTCTTTGGATTTCTCCACCATTGACCTTTCCAGATAAATACAAAGGTCTAATATTCCCATGCATGACATCATCTTCATCTTCATTTGTTAAAGATATCACTACATGGAATTCCACTGGATTATTTTCTATGTGATAGACTTCAGCTGCAGCAATTTCAATTTCAAACTCCTGAGGACATGACAATGCCTGGATGAGTGCATCCCGAAGATCCTTTGACAGATTCAAAGCATCCAGAATTGATAACATGGCTGGTACTTGGGCTAGGTGTTTCAATACATCATACTTTTGATCCAGAGGTTTGTGTTTCCCAACTGGAACATATGGTTTAGCAGGTGCCTTGTATGTTGATGCTTTGGAATTTGATGCATCTTCTATCGGGATAAGTGTTGGGAATATTCCTGGTTTTGGAAGATTAGGCTAATTAGATCTATTTACTTGTAGAGAGTATGAAGGTGGAACCCCCAACCGATCCTCCAAAATAACTGTTCTAGGGCTGAATTTGCTATTGGTGGAAGAAATTTATTGTTCTTGCTGAGCTTGCTAAAGGGCTCTACCATGAGTTTCTATTGCATACACAGTTCTAGCAGGGGTAGAATTTGAATAATGGCTTCTGGGATATCCACGTATTCCATTATATCCCAGACCCCTGGTAATTCCTCTAATTCCTCTGTTTGATACAGGGAATTTAGGCACATCAAAATCAAAACTGTGATTGGCATATGGATCTTTTAGTTGAATCATATTAACAGAACCAAAGATCAACTCTTCATCCGATGAAGACTCTACCTGATTATCCTGTTTAGGCTATTCCGTTTGGTGGGGTAGTGCACGTTGCTTCGAAGTAGATGGAATGAAATCTTCCAGAGTCAAAGACAGATTAGGCTTTGACACATACTCACCCTCTTCTGATTGTTCCTCTTTCTTGGAATTGTGTCGTTTCTTTGAGGATTTTCCCTCTGATGAAGAGGATTTTTATGCGGAATTCATGGAAAAAGGCACAATTGGTTTGATCAATTGTGTTCGCAAAATATCATGAGTTCAGTTGATCGTCTTTATGAACATCCAATCATCATATTTCTACACATTTTTGCTTTTGACTTCTTGCCACTCACCTTTCTCCTCTTTAACATTAGCAGTAACACATCATACCTGAGCTGAATAACCTTTCAGTTTAACTTCTCCCAAATCGACCATTTTTTGTAGGAGGTCCTTGGAAACAAAAAACCCCTGAATGGGATTCCCCAACTTTTGATGAAACTGTTAATAGTTGGGATGGTCTTCATATCCTTCCATGTTTGGACTCTTGGGCATTGGAAATTGAACCAAATTATTTTCCAGAGCCAAAATGAAATAACCAGGAACTTGTTCATTTCGAAAAGAGTAAACATTGATTTTTCAAATCATAAAATTGTTTTTGTCTTTGATCTCTTTGATTATCTTGACGAAACGGCCTCTCTTGTTGGTGCTTAGGATGTGGAGCCCTTCTAGAAGATGAAGGTTTTGAAGTAGAAGCAGGTACAGGTGCTTATTTAAGCATAACTGTAGTAGTTTTTGCTTTACCCATTCTTTTTCCTAGAGCTAATGGAATTACACGAGATTTATCCTTAGCCTATATAAGAGAATCTTAAATCTATTGAGAGATTAAAGTAAGGTCTTGGAACCCTCATGTGCATTCCACAGTGATTAGCGGTGTGCACAAATCATCAAGAAAATTTTCCACACAGAATGGAAAGAATTCCTCTTGAGGGAGTGCTAAGATTAGTGAATATGTTAATCCTTTCCAGCGAGAAATGAAATCTGAGACCCTTTCATTCCCCCTTTGATTAAAGTTTGTAAGATCAAAAATTGTTGGCCTTTGCAACGTTGATCTAAATTGGAGAAGGAATTATTGACGGAGATCTTCCCATCCGGTAATTGGCCGGGATTGCGAGCTTGTATACCAATCAAAATCTGGTCCTTGCAAGGTTCGCACAAATCATCTTAGTTTCACTACTTTTTGTTCATGATTTCCCATCATAGGATCAAAACAAGACACATAATGCATTAACTATTGTTCAGGATCACCTGATCCATTGAAAATAGGGAATAGAGGGTTCCCAAAACATGATGGGGCAGAGATTGAATCTATCCTTTCAGGGAAAGATCTCTTTTCTGGTAGAACCTGCACACGCTTCCTTTCCATAGTCTCTAACCGATCTGATAATGACTCAATGGTAGTTATTAACATTTGAGAAACATCTGGTTGAACTTGGACTTGGGCAGGTGCAATAAACGGAGCATGGACAGGTATGTTGGCTGGTGCTGCAACTGATGGTAGCACCGCCAATTGTTGTTGCACTTGATCCATAGGATTAGACATGTGAGGGTGTACTGATATAGGAGGATATTCTTGATCTATCTCAGTAGCTGCAAAAAACTCCCTTGGCTGACTGACTCTAGCATGATTCCCTTTCATAGTCTCTAACCGAGCTGTTAATGACTCAATGGTAGTTATTAAATTTTGAGAAACATCCGTTTTAACATGGACTTGGGTAGGTGAAATAACCAGAGCATGGACAGGTCCGTTTGCTGGTGCTGCAACTAATGGTAGCACCGCCAATTTTTGTTTCACTTGACCCATAGGATTAGACCTGTGAGGGTGTACTGATATATAAGGATATTCTTGATCTATCTTAGTAGCTGCAACAAACTCCCATGGATGACTGACTGCATTACGCTTAGGAGGAAGACTACCTTGAAGTAGTTCTGCGTTCAACCTACTCAATTCCTTCAATTCTTCCTCTTTTTGAGCAAATATTTGCTCTAGTGGGAGTGATTTTCCTTCTCTAGAGGAAGGGTATGTACCCTGATTCTTTCACTTCCCCTTGTATGATCCCTTTCTGAGGGGGGGGGGGCGAGTTATTTTAAGGAACATCCAGATTTTGTGTAAGACTTTGATTTCGTGTATGCATACCTTCATCCTTTGTGTCTATGCATACAACTTCTTAAGCAGGAACCTCTTCATCTGATCCCTCTGAGTGAGCATCATCTGCTGGATCAGGAACAATGGCATTGATGACATTAATTGATGCATAATGCATTACATTCCATCAATCAACATTTATGTGATATTGTCTTCTACCATGCCTCTGAAGAGACATTGCCTTTTGTTGATTTGATCCCTCAGGAACTTCATGGAGAACCGTAATTTAGAGAGAATCTCCTGATAATTTGGCTCTTTGTTCATCTTGTGGCTTTTTACCCAATTGGGAGAAAACTGACTTTCACTGAGTATGGGATTGATGATTTGAAAAAGTCCCCAGTCCGGTGGACTAGGGCTATTCCTGCTATATTTTCTCAACACCTCGAATAATATTTGTTGATTTAGAGGGTTGGGATAAAAAAGTCCAGAGTCTGGCATGCTGGGCTTGATCTTGACATCCTATTTCTGAGACATTCTTAAAATATCTCCTGATCTTGCAGACCATAGTCCAGAAATTAGATGGTTGCATCAATCGACATCCAATTTTATCAATCGGTTCAAAAGACCGCTGTATGATTTTTGTCACTTTTATAAGCTGATGATGTTCTTGCTCCATTCGAGAGGCCTGTTCAATATTCTCTTTTGCTTAATGTATGATTAATTCAACAAATTTTTCTCTGTATTCTTGATATTGAGAAGAACTAGTTGAGGCCTGTTCTTGGGCATGATTTTTATTACAAATGAAACCCATTGACTATGACCATCCATAGGTAACAACATTGCATGAGACCATTTTCGGTGGGCTTTTCTAACTGGAGAGCATAGTGAAATTTAGTTCTCCATGAACACCTCATCCTCTAACATGAATACCAGATGGGTCATTGGAAATTAACTAGTGTAATATTCTTAGTGCGCCAAGTCATGAACGTTGAAGGGCTCTCTACTGCTTTTCAGCCTTCAGATATTGAGAGACTGATAGAGATGCCAAATCAATCTGACGTTGTAACCCTTCTATTATCTTAACTTGATATTCATATTCATCATAAGAAAATACTTTTTTTTCAACTGACAAAGAGTTTTCCATATGCTGAGACGAATTTCATGAATCCCATCTTCCGTCAACATCTCTGGAATGTCATTCTGACAGTCAGCCTGAGGCCAAAACATGACTGGAAATTCACCTTTCGAAGGGTGTTTTCTCATGTTCATAATTTCCTCTTTATCATTCAATGAATATCCTTATACCTGTTTAAACCAAAGTTGGTACTTATTTTTTGGTTCATCAGATTGAACAATATTTGTATAGAATACACTAATCAAACTAGAAGATTCATGACATAAGGGTGGTTCGGAGAATGACCAACACCCAGGACTATCTTCTGATTGAGAAAGTATTTTACCTGCTAGTGATGAAGCATCAGACATGACAGGTTTTGCATTTCCATGTTTCTCTAGATAAGAGGGATTTCTGAACACTACATTACCCACTGGATCATTTTCTGGACAATGTGCATCACTACTGCGGGGAGGACTTTGCAGCGAATTTCATCATCATGGGGAGGACCACCATGTTGGGATACAGAAAAGATGAGATCTCTTGCTCCTTGGTCTTCTGACCACACATAGGGTTCTTGTGGCTCTCATCTGAAGATGAGACATCAAGATCAACCAAACTGTCATGAAAAAAGACTTCATGAGGAAGTGTCTGTTGAAGACCTTCAGAATTAATGTTCCCACTATTGGGGAATGAGGGAGTAGAATCTTGGATTCCAATAGATAACTGTCTGAGGGAATCATGAACTCCAGCATCAAGCAAGGCCTTGTTACTGATTGGCTCTGGATCTCTTAACTGTTCTGGGCGGGTCTTCTTCTTAGACGCCTTCTTAATCACATTGGAAAACACTTTTTGATGAATCTGGCTACTCTGAACAGGTTTATGTGCCTGATCAGGAGAGATGGCTAGGTTAGGCTGATGATCTCCACTTAAATCTGATGTATGTGCATGTCCAGGTTTTCCGTATGATATAGGGGAGTACATCCAACAACCCTCTTGGACTGTAACAGAAGTGTGTGTCTGTTCTGGAGTGAACTGTTGATGTGTCACTCCACTGGTAGGGAATGATTTATGTGTCTTTCCCTGAGATGCTGCTGAAGCTATTATAATATTCTGGTATGCATCCAGAATATGAGCAGATATTTGCTTCTTCTCTTTCACCATTGATAGAATATGCTTGGTGACTACCGCTGCTGGAACGAGGATATATGTCCATCCCATGATTGAAGTATTTTTGTGTGACTGCTCTTTTCCTCCTTTTCCAGTCAGTTAATCTTGACAGTAATCATGTGTAGGGGAAGAGAGTTGAGTCTGCCTCCTGTTTTTCATCGTAGCTTTCTGACTGACATCTTTGTGTGCTACCAAGAGATACTATTGGTAGGCTTGATCAATACATGTAGGTGTATGTTCTTGTCGATTTCACTTCGCCGAAAGTGGATGACGAGATCCATCATCTGTAGTTAGACGATCCTGTTGACTAGCTGATGACGTATAAATATGTGTATGTTCCTGCCTATAGTACTCCACCAGAATTGCCTCGCGGGATTGGCGTGATGTTACCAGATGAGTCTGCTGGATAGTGGAATTAAAACAGACGGGTGTATGTGACCACTTGTTGCTTTCCACCAAGTTAGGTTGATGGACTTCTCCAGATATTTAAGAGATGGGAACCTTCTCACTATTGACCGGACATCTCCTCTGGCAATTCATCATGCCTACTCGGGTTCAAGGAACCTGAGCCGAACGCCTGGAGACAATGCCCTCATCATGTTGAGGGCGCACTGCCACACGAGTCTGGTGGTGATTGTTGATGGGATCCCTCGATAAGGACTCATGTCTTCTAGAATTAAGACCATGGGAGACCTTCTAATTAACCTCCTCATAATATGGGAGTGAATGATGATTGCGTTCTCAGGATAACGACCGAAACGGTTGGAGACGGTAGTTGGCACCACCTGATTCTTAATCACTGGTCATCATTGTCTGAATGACCATGGTGAATTGTTGATATGGAGGGCTTGTTGAGCAGCCTCCATAGTTGGAATGGAACCGTTTTGATGGTACTCCTTAACCAACGCATTTGATACCCATCATTTAAGACACTGAGTAGGTGATGTCATCTTCAGAGCGGACGACGATCCAGCATGATTAGCTGCAGTGGAATTCGCAGCAGAGGATTTCACAGTAGACTTATTCCTGAGTGTTAACTAAAGAGAATCCATTTCACAATGGATATTATATTATAAAATAGTTCATATTTTATATAATAGACGTAATCAAGTAAAATTCAGCAACTACATCATTTGGTTGAGCACATATGTCAATGATTTTTTTGTTGGCCCTCTCATTGAGTTTTAAATAGGGTCCAAACAAATAAGTAAAACATCATTTTAACTTGGTTAAGGATTCATGTCGGGTTCACCATTTTTTCCGCTGGAATTGGGGACGATCTCGTTGATTTAATATTAAAACATTACGAGTGGTCTCTAACGGGTTTGTTCGTAGAACCGGAAACATCCAATGATTCCATATCCATTTGGACCTACTTTCCAATGTTAGGGACTCATTAGGTGTGGACTGATGAGGATTAAGAATTTCCATTATTTGAGAGTATGGGAGGTCGGACTCATCACACATTTTTTAGGGGAATTGTTGTCTACTCTGGGACTCTCTTTATAGAGTTAAGTTATGTTTGTTAATCCTTATTACATTACCTAGTATAAAATGAGCATTCCTTTAGATCTGACAATCAATGATTGATCTGTAAGATATTTATAGAATCTTTTATATTTATTCAAGGTTCTCCATCGATAGAGAATCATCTTTATTTGTTATAGATTATTATTCAATGGTATCCTTCAATACATAAAAGTTTCTTGGTCATTATGATGACCATACTAGTTTTAAATCCACTCTGCAGGGCACATGATGTTTATTGTCATTAAGAAGGACATTGATGTTTTCAGAGTTGGGATCGTACCCACAGATGGGCTACCTATATATACTTTGTTTATAAAAGGAACCAGAACCCACGTATTTCGATTAAGTGAGTATGATGTTTATGCATGATTAATGTCTCAAAAAAGATGTCATGATTACTTTAACACTCTAAGCTCACGTGAGTCATGATCGGAGTGAGAAACAAGAGGTATTGGTGAAACCAAACAATTGTGCCATGAAAGATGCAATGATGTGGGGATTTTGTATGTATTACTGCCCAAAATAGATAATGATTAAGATTTACTTCAGGGAAGAAATCCAGGAACAGGGTCCATAATGGAATATGTACTTGACAGAGATTTGGATACTATAATCTTGGGGATTACTTCTACGGAAGATTCCCATGTTAGTAGGGGTCTTATGATTTGGTTTTACTCCTGAGAAGGAAGCCCAGATACAAATAATTATGACTGGTCATGTGAAATTAAGAGTGGGGCTTACTCTTGAAAAGGAGGCCCATGTAAAAGGGATTTTAAAATTAAAGGGACTTAGGGCTTACTCTTAATGAGGAGTCCCATATTTGAGACTGGGGCTTACTCCTAAAAAGGAGTACCAAGTTAAGAGAATTATGGTAGGGGCTTACTACTGAGGAGGATGCCCATATTTGGGAAATTTAAGACAGGGTCTTACTCTTATAGAGGATGCCCAGATTAGGGGACTTGGGGCTTACTTCTGAAAAGGATTCCCAAATTAATGAGGACATTGGGCTTACTCCAAAAGAGGATGAAGAAAATTAATGGGAATTATGAATGTGGATTACTCATGAAAATGAGTCCCACGTTAAGGCTTTCTCTCATCATTAATGTATGAGGTTGAATGAATGACATATCAATCTTTAGTTATATAAAAATATGTAAATCACTAGGTTTTGAGATATGTTCCATGGAATTCCTTTCTGATAAGGAAGTCAATCAAGAAAACATGCCATAAATGACAATGAAGAGTTTCTTGATGACTGAATATTGAATAGGAGAGGTGGAATTAAATTAGAATGGTGAAATGGATAGAAAGGGCCCCCAAAAAGATTGGGGCGCGCAAGTCCTGGTAGGCGCGCAGGTACTGTGTGGGCGCGCAAGTCCTGGGTACGCATGTATACATGCGGGGCACATGGGTACTTGCGTGATTATTAATTAGTAGGGTAATACTTGGGAGATCCTTGATCAATGCCTTTAGAATTATCTTGAGGTACATCCAAAAGAGTGGGGAACAAGTTTCAATGAGTAGGTAAGGAGGCGTTGTAGAGACCCGTATCTTGACGTACATAGACATTACATTACTTTTGCGGAATACTTAGTACATAACAAAAAAATACACACACAAGGATCGTAATAGTTTAGTGTCTTTGGAAACTCGGAACGTAATCTTCTAATCGTGGTGAAAGATCTCCAATATCTCCCATAAAGATCTTCCTTTTTTTACCTAAAACCTTTCATTATATCCTGGGGAAAAGAAAACATAAAAGGGTGATCTCAAATGCTCAGTAAGTGTAAACAAAAGAAATATAAATATCATCATATACACAAGCACATAACTTTTGGAAATCTTAACCTGCAAAAGAGATCATAATTTCATAACATGGGATAAATCATTGCAGTGAAATGTAATCACAATAATCATAACATAAAACATGAATCTTTGTGGCATAAACACATAATCATAGAGAATCATTTCTTGTTTGTCAAGACACATTGCCAAGACTATCTTAGTGGACAAAGTCCCTTTCTGAATCGAGTAACCCTCGTTTCAGTCCTGTTTCACTGAACCGGTATAACCTACCGTTCCAGCCATGTCTATCTCATGAGATATAAAATCTTTAACCAATGCATTGGAGGGAGATATAGGTCCCACCCATCTTATAATGAATCCTTTCTTATGTGTGCCACATAATCATAAACCATACATCATAGCGTAACCCATGTAATAAAAATGGGATTCTTAAACAACATGACATCATAAAACAATTCATATAAGATAAAGGAATTTATAAAAATATTTCCATCACAACATAATAAAATCCATGTAATAATAGGGATAAAAACAGAACCCTTTTATTATCTTAGATGTAAAATAATTTTTATAAAATACTTGAACTTCATTCTTGAGGAAAATATCCTTTCTACTTCAAAAACACTTTTCATTTCTTAACATGTCATACAATTTTAAACTAAAAGAGGTTGATTAAAAATAAACTTGAATACATGTAAAGTAAGATTCTTGGAAATAATGTTTTAGAAATCCATTCATGCCATATAAGTTAAAAAAACAATCTTCATACTTTTGTCAGAAAAGTCAAAAAGTACATCGTACGAAAAACGACAAAAGATTCCTTTCATATATATTACTAAAAACTCACTGAAGGGTAAAAATGGATTTAAAAAAATTGTAGGTGGATGGAAATAATATTAATTATTGATGAAACATGGATGTGGATGATAAAATACACCCCAGTAAATACTTAGGAATAAGCAATCTCGGATAAAAATGAGATTGTGATATTTCCCTTACCTTAGGTCCGATTTGCTTCGTATGTGTCCGAACATCCTGTATAATGATTTAGATAATTTCATTGACTTATTACAGAATCATATTCATTGTTATTATATCATATATGGTTAACTTATGACTTTATATTACCCGTTCTTTTGTAAATTCCATGTTAAAGAAGCGTTTTGGGTAAAATCGTTTCATTTATCGTAGGTGTTTTGACTTGTTGTTCTTGACATTATTATTACTTATATCATGATTTACTTACTTCAAGAATATAAAATATTATTTATATATCATATATATTCAGTATATATATATATATATAATAGATAGATAAATGCAATGAAAAACACCGTTCATGGAGACGGTAGTCCGTACGTACGCATGAACGCTGTTTTCCTTTCCTTATTGTCTTGAATGGAAGTAAGTAGATGACATAAATATACATATATACATAAATCCAGTAGCATTATAATTTCATATATTTCATTATTATTTCTTATATATACTTTTTAATCATTCTTAAATGGTTAACATGGAGAATGAATCTCATCGCGTCGTGGAGACGGTAGTCCGTACGTACGCACGAGCGATGATATCGTTCTCATGGTCGTGGAATTGTGTTGAAGTGTATGTATACTATTTCAGTATCAATATAACTTTATAATAATCATGTATAGTTACTCATTACATTATTATACCCATCCAATTAAGGTGGTGACGGAAAATAGATTACACCACGGCGTGGAGACGGTATTCCGTACGTACGCACGCGGGGTGATTTCCTTTCTCCGTAGGATGGATAGAAGGTTAATTAGAGTTGTTTCATATTTATAATAACATACCAGTATATAAAAAATACTGATGTTATTACTTTATCATGAAATAACTAAAGAAGAAGAAGTTGAAGAAGAAAGAAATTGAAAAGATCGGTAATGGATATTACCTCTTCTGTGGAACACCTCTTTGAATCCTCCACTTAGGGAACTAAGATTGGTATTTGAAGAAGAGAATAACCTCTAGGATTATTCTAGGGAAGTGGAGAAGGGATTTTGGCAGGGGTTGTCTGTAACAACCCAAAGTTTCATTAATGGAAAATCCCTCTTGATCCAGTTAAATGTTTCTTTATGAAAAATGTTTTTATAAGATGTCAACTTCTTTAAGTTTTAACGTTAAGATTTGTGATCGTTACTTTTATAGCCGTTGAACAGTGATCATCTGGGTAGTTTAAATATAAGGCTTTAACGAACCAATTTTCTACTCAGACAAAGGAAGCGATGGCCTCATCCAGTAGAATTTCCCCTTACGAAGCCCATTTGTCGGAGCTCGGTAAAGAGGTGGCGTCTTTGGGCTTTGCCCTTGACCAAGCCCAAGCTGAGCTTCATCAAGTCAAGCTCGAACGTGATCGTCTACGGGAAAAATGGAAGTTGATTGAGATTACCACTCGAGCGATGTTATCCGAGAAACCCCAAGAGTCTGTCACCATCGCACACCTTACCCTTAGGTCTTATGCGGCTATTTTAAGGGGTTATGTAACAAATAAGTAGCACCATGTTCATGTACATTATTTTTGTATATAATAATAAATATAATTTCTAGTCATTTTTGATGCATTGTAATTAGTTTTTAAAGTGCAAATGATGTTTTTAGTCATTATTTAATTAAGAATTATATTTTATTAAATTAAAGGATTTTTGAATTAAATAATATTTTAATAAAATATTATTATTAATATTAAATTAATTTTTATTAAATATAAATGATCTTATAATTTTATGAATGCAATTAAAATTTTTATTAAGGTTTGAAAGCCATTTCTGTCAAAACCCGTGATTTTTTTATAAATGTCGGTTTTTATTTTAAAAGTGAAAATTCACATATTTAGAAAATTATTTAGATAAAATAAATATTATTTTTGGAATCAGGACGTCGAAATTATCCAACGGTGAATTTTTCATAATTTTCTGAGACAGTCAAATTTTTGGGTAAAAATTAAATACCATTTAAATATATAATGTGTTTTATGACATCATAATGACCCAATGGTGATGTAATAAAATACCATAATCATTATGTTCGGCCAATATGTGTTTTATCATTAAAATAATAAGGTTTTGGGTTTGTTTGACTTACTTTTCAAAGCATTAATGGAGCCCTCAAGACTTATTCAACACTTTGCCTTTTTAAATTAATTTCCATGGGAGTGTGACTCACCTCCACATAAGCAACCCTAATTTTTTAATAAGTTCGGACCTTGGCCTTGTAAAATATTGTTTTCCTCATTCCTTTTCCATAAACCATGGGCAAATACCATGGGATGGTTTGTGGTTTGGATTATTTTAATATAAGGGGTCCCAAACCTAAATAATAAAGAATTCTCTCACCTTTCCTATATAAACCCACCCAAGATCCCACTTCCTCCTCACTCAAAGCCCTTGAAGTTCGTCCAACCTCTTCCCTACTCTCTCTAGAATCCTCTCAAGGTGCCCCAAGCTCCCAAGAAGCCTCTCACAAGCATCTCTCTAGCCTTTGGAAGCACACTTCCAAGTAAGGGGTTTTCTTCCTTTCTCATTTTTGTCAATTTTCTTTAAGTTGTATTGCCCTTTTAATTTCATTTATGAATGTTGGGGTATGGTTTCGCACCTCTCCCATACTGACCTCTTATTTTTTGAATGATGGGAGACCCATTTCTCTCTCATTAAATGCCTCCCATGTACACCCGTTACTATGCCGAAATTCCGAAAGGAACCTTTTTCTCCTCTTTAATATTCAAGCAATACTTTTGTATCATGAATCTAAATTCCTTTTCAATTGTTGGGACATGTATCTATATGACCTTATTACTGTCCATTACATGTAAATATGATGAGGAACCCCTTTCTCTCTCATCATCCTTTTTATGAATTCTTATGTCATGTCGTTACGCTGCCGAAATCACACCGATTTTCTAAGCCAATATCATTGTGTAGTGAATACCATGCCCATTTCTCCATCAAGGGTATTCACCTTTATGAACATTTACTTATTGATTGTAAAGTTTCATGTATGAATTCCACATTCCTTTATTGTGGAATAAATGATTATGTTTTATGAATCCATGTTTTATGATCCATGTGGCACACTTATGCATGAAATGAAATGTTTAAGAAGGGTGCGCCCTGATAGCGCTCCAATGCATTGGGTAAAGTATAGTATCATGATACATCATGTGAAATGAGTGTTGACTCATGCTAATTCAAGTGAAACGAGGGTTTACTCGTGCTTCAAGTGCAATGAGGGATTACTCATGCTCCATGTGAAATGAGCCTTGGCTCATGCTAATTCAATGTTAAGTGTTGTTGCCACATTTCCATGTTATGATTATCATGCTTTATCATGCCTTTATGTTCATGTATCTCTTATGCTCTATTGATATGACTATTGCCTAACATGTATTGTACTCCTCATGTTATTCATTGTGTACTCCCTTACTGGGCTTTATAGCTCACCCTTTTCTTATGCATGTCCTCAGGTTATCCCATGCAATGCTAAGTACGAAGGAATGTAGTGGTCATGTAAAGGAAGTTTTCAATAAGGATGTTGTATTTCAAGTTTAAAGTTTTTATGTAATGATCCTAAGCCCCAAAGACACTAAACCTCTCGATCTTCTTTGTTGTATCATGTGAAGTTTTATGTAATAAAGCATGTTTAAGTTGTAATAAAAAGCAGGGTTGTCATAGTTGGTATCAGAGGATAGGTTTAGTTATTTTTGGGATTAGGAAACCCTAGTAAAGCCTTATATACAAGACTAATCATAATAAAAACATCCCTAAGTTTTGGTAAATACTAAGTAAGTGGTTTATCAAACAAATACATCCCGGTCTGGATACGAGCAGGTAGAGGCGGCTCTGGCACAGATGTATCCTAGGGGTAAAACCCGAAAACACCGCTTTGAGCTAGACTCGAACGGGAACTGGTGCACGACAACGGGCCTTGCTGCACTCTTGGTTACGACACTCCCGGGGGATATGTTTTGATAAATTCACAATCTTAGTATGAACCCTTATTAAGGGAAAAATGATCCTAAGAATATATGTTAGAAGGAAGATAATGAAAAGCCTGGATTGAATCCTATAGACTCATGAGTTAAAGAGATTAAAGTTTATTTATAAGTCATCAACTTTTGTCTTTGGATTACCCTTTATGTGTTACCCCTAACTTTCCTTTTATTCCAGCCAATGGCCGGTAATAGGGGAACTCGGGCTAACAACCGTTGTGAAGATCAGTGTGATGATTGTACTAATGAGATGCCCAATCCGATGGGAGCGGGAATCGTGAACTTTGTCACGCTTCTCTCTCAGCTAACTCAAGTTTTGAAAAGAAACACTGGTCAAGAGAAACGTTAAACCCCCCCTAAGAAAGAACAAGTCGCTATTGAAAGCTTCATGAGACAAAGGCCTCCTACGTTTAGTGGATCATCCGATCCCACGATTGCTGAACAATGGATCAACTCCATTGAAAAGATATTCTCCATCCTCCAATGCTCTGAAAAAGAGAAGGTTCTCCTGGAGGATTATCGTATGGAGGGTGAAGCTGATCAATGGTGGACATTGATCAAAAATACGAAGCCTGAGGAGGAGATCGAGGCTTTGGAATGGAAGGTATTCCGGAAGATGTTTTTCGATAAATATTTTCCACGCACCCTCCATCTTAAGATGGAAAGGGAATTCCTTTCCCTCAAGCAGAAAGATGAGGAATCTGTGGGAGCGTACGAGGCAAACTTCACAAGGCTTGCACGATATGCTTCCGGCTTTGCCGTTACCCCCGAATGCAAGGTCGACCGCTTCTTTGGTGGGTTGAAGCCTAGCTTGCGGAAAGCATTAGCGATCCGTGACTTTGACAGCTATGAGGAAATTGTCTGATGTGCCCTTAAGGTTGAAATGGAGATCGGAGAATCACAGGGGTATCATGGGGACAAGAAGCGGAAGGTGGACTTCAATGCTGGTGGTCCGATGGATAAATCCAACGGCACTATGAAATTCCAGCACCCCACTTGCCAAAAGTGTGGAAAGAAGCACACTGGAAATTGCCTTAGGGGGACACGAAAATGCTTCAAGTGTGGAAGAGAAGGGCACCTAGCTGTTAACTGTCAGCAAGAAGGACCCACGGCTGCGACGGAGGGGAGGAATGCTCCGTTCGAAACTCAACGCGTTGTTCAATGCTTCAAATGCAAAGAACCGGGTCATTTTGCGAATCAGTGCCCTAATCCAAGGGTTATCGGAGGCAATCAACAACCTCCAAGACAGCAAGGAAGAGCTTTTGCCATCACTTCTGCCAAAGTGAACCCCGACAACGAAGTGGTGACAGGTACGCTAGTTATTCATTCAAGAATAGCGAACGTACTTTTTGATTCAGGTTCTACGCATTCTTTTATATCTCAAAAGTTTAGTAGAACAATCCCTGCACCACCACAAATCATGGAAGTAAAGATGTCGGTGAGTACGACAAATGGGGCAATCATTGCATCCCATGAGTATAAGTCCTCCCCTGTTATAATATGTGGATTGAATTTCCCGGCGAACCTCGTCATACTCCCTTTGGTGGAATTTGATGCAATTCTTGGC
The DNA here is from genome assembly GCA_963277665.1 of Viscum album. Taxonomy (NCBI): domain Eukaryota; kingdom Viridiplantae; phylum Streptophyta; class Magnoliopsida; order Santalales; family Viscaceae; genus Viscum; species Viscum album. The sequence goes on along the minus strand of OY728166.1, from coordinate 374,183,723 downwards.
ATGGATTGGCTTTCCTTATATAGAGCCAACATAAATTGTCGGGAGAGGGAAATCACACTCCATATGGAGAATCGACCCCCGATTATTTACAAGTGTCAGGAGGAAGATGAATCTCCTTTAGCTCCATCATCTAAAGCATGGATATTACTGCCTTATGAGCATGCATATCTGGCTCAGATGATTGAGTCCAAGGAAGAAACCACCCTTGAAGAAATGCCTATTGTGAGGGAATTCGCTGAAGTATTTCCCGAGGAACTTCCTGGTCTTCCTCCAAGAATAGATGTTGAGTTCTCAATTGAACTTATACCTGGGGCGCTACCAATATCCAAGACTCCATATAGAATGGCTGTGGTTGAGCATGAAGAACTGAAGAAACAACTACAGGAGAATCTGGATAAAGGGTTTATACGCCCAAGTGCATCACCATGGGGTGCACCAGTCCTCTTCGTCAAGAAGAAGGATGGGTCAATGCGGCTTTGCATCGATTATCGTGAACTTAACAAAATCACGATAAAGAACAAGTATCCTCTTCCAAGAATCGATGACTTGTTTGATCAGCTGCATGGAGCACAATACTTCTCCAAGGTCGACTTGCGGTCGGGATATTATCAAGTAAGGGTGAAAAAGGAAGATATCCCCAAGACTGCTTTTCGTACAAGGTACAGGCACTATGAATTCATAGTAATGCCTTTCAGACTCACCAATGCTCCAGCAATATTCATGGACTTGATGAATAGAGTCTTTAGAGATTACCTAGATAAATTTGTGGTAGTCTTTATAGATGATATTCTAATATACTCCAAAACCAAGGAGGACCATGAGGAGCATTTAAGAACTGTACTGGAGACTTTGCGCAAGGAGAAGCTCTATGCCAAGTACAGCAAGTGTGAGTTCTGGTTGAAGGAGGTCTCATTCTTGGGCCATATCATCACAAGCAATGGGATATCTGTGGACCCCTCCAAAACAGATGCAATTGAGGGATGGCCGAGGCCAACATCGGTAACTGATATCCGTAGCTTCTTGGGGTTAGCTGGATATTATCGACGATTTGTGAGAAACTTCTCACGATTGTCCAACCCTCTTACCAAGCTAACTCGAAAGGGAGTAAAGTTTGCTTGGAGTGATGAATGCGAAGAAAGCTTCAAGGAGTTGAAAAGGAGGCTTATCACTGCACCTGTGCTCACTTTACCCACAAGTGGGGAGATTTTTGTGGTATTCAGTGATGCTTCGAAGAAGGTCTTAGGATGTGTGTTGATGCAGAATGATAAAGTGATATCCTATGCCTCAAGGCAGTTGAAAATCCATGAGCGAAACTATCCAACGCATGATCTGGAGTTGGCGGCGGTGATCTTTGCCTTGAAAATCTGGCGGCATTATCTCTATGGGGAGAAATGTGAGATATATACTGACCACAAGAGTCTTAAATATATATTCACACAGAAAGAGATTAATATGCGCCAGAGAAGATGGATAGAGCTCATCAAGGATTATGACTGTTCAATACATTACCACCCTGGGAAGGCGAACAAGGTGGCAGATGCCCTAAGTAGAAAGGATCCATCAATTCTATCAATGATGAGAATTGAGAAGGATCCAATCTTCTTAGACTTGATGAAGATGGATGTGGGAATCATAAAGAAGGGAAAATCATCAATCCTTTCACAAATGATTGCTCAGCCATCTCTTTTGGAAAGGTTAAAGGATGCTCAAAAGGATGACGCGAGAATCCAAGAAAAAGTGGAAGCTATCAAAAAGGGAAAATCCTCAGAGTTTAATGTTAATGAAGAAGGAATTGTGCGGTTTGGGAAAAGACTATGTGTCCCATCATGTTCGGAGCTGAAGAAGGAACTTTTGGATGATGCACATAGTTCAAATTTCTCTATTCACCCAGGGAGCACAAAGATGTATCGAGATCTCCGAGAAAACTTTTGGTGGGATAATATGAAGAAGGAGATCACCGAATATACATCAAAGTGCCTGGTGTGCCAGCAAGTGAAGGCAGAGAGGCAGAAGTCTAAGGGGATGATGCAACCATTGCCCATACCAGAATGGAAATGGGAGAACATCACCATGGACTTCGTCATTGGACTTCCAAGGAAATCCAAAAGCAATAATGAAATCTGGGTTATTGTGGATCGTCTTACAAAGACTGCACACTTCATTGCTATTCGAGAGGATTTCTCTTTGGATCAACTGGCACAGATATATATCAAGGAAGTGGTACGGTTGCATGGATTACCACTATCTATTGTGCCGGACCGAGATCCATGATTTACCTCTAAGTTTTGGAAGAGTCTTCAACATGCTCTGAATACTGAACTGAACTTCAGTACGGCCTATCATCCTCAAACTGATGGCCAATCCGAGCGGACTATCCAAACACTTGAGGATATGTTGAGAGCATGCTCAATGGAATTTAAAGGAGGATGGTATCAACATCTTCCTCTAGTTGAGTTCTCTTATAATAATAGTTTCCACTCAAGCATCCAAATTGCACCATATGAAGCCCTGTATGGGAAAAGGTGTAGAACACCGACATGTTGGGATGAGGTCGGTGAACGTAAGCTTCTTGGACCAGAAATGGTCGATGAAATGGTGGAGAAGGTGAAAACCATTCAGCAGCATATCAAGGCAGCCCAAAGTCGACAGAAGAGTTATGCAGATAATCGTCGATGAGACCTTGAGTTTAAAGTCGGAGACATGGTGTTTTTACGCATATCTCCGTGGAAGAAGGTCATGAGGTTTGGAAAGAAAGGGAAGTTAATTCCAAGGTACATCGGCCCCTTCGAGATTCTTGATCGTGTTGGGGCTGTGGCCTATCGACTAGCACTTCCACCTACTATGGCCAAGGTGCATGATGTCTTCCATGTATCCCTCTTAAGGAAGTACATACCAGACCCTTCACATGTACTCTCTTCCGAGGTGGTACAATTAGAAGACGATCTTTCTTATGAGGAGCAACCAGTGAAGATCTTAGATCGTAGAGAAAAAGTTCTACGAAATAAGACAATGCCCCTCGTCAAGGTGTTGTGGAGAAACCACAAGTCTGAAGAAGCAACTTGGGAGTCGGAGGATATGATGAAGCTAAGTTACCCACATTTGTTTTAGTGTGGGAAAAGGAAAATTTCGAGGGCGAAATTTCTTAAGGGGGGAATGTTGTAACGACCCAAAGTTTCATTAATGGAAAATCCCTCTTGATCCAGTTAAATGTTTCTTTATGAAAACTATTTTTATAAGATGTCAACTTCTTTAAGTTTTAACGTTAAGATTTGTGACCGTTACTTTTATAGCCGTTGAACAGTGATCATCTGGGTAGTTTAAATATAAGGCTTTAACGAACCAATTTTCTACTCAAACAAAGGAAGCGATGGCCTCATCCAGTAGAATTGCCCCTTACGAAGCCCATTTCTCGGAGCTCGGTAAAGAGGTGGCGTCTTTGGGCTTTGCCCTTGACCAAGCCCAAGCTGAGCTTCATCAAATCAAGCTCGAACGTGATCGTCTACGGGAAAAATGGAAGTTGATAGAGATTACCACTCGAGCGATGTTATCCGAGCAACCCCAAGAGTCTGTCACCATCGCACACCTTACCCTTAGGTCTTATGCGGCTATTTTAAGGGGTTATGTAACAAATAAGTAGCACCATGTTCATGTACATTATTTTTGTATATAATAATAAATATAATTTCTAGTCATTTTTGATGCATTGTAATTAGTTTTTAAAGTGCAAATGATGTTTTTAGTCATTATTTAATTAAGAATTATATTTTATTAAATTAAAGGATTTTTGAATTAAATAATATTTTAATAAAATATTATTATTAATATTAAATTAATTTTTATTAAATATAAATGATCTTATAATTTTATGAATGCAATTAAAATTTTTATTAAGGTTTGAAAGCCATTTCTGTCAAAACCCGTGATTTTTTTATAAATGTCGGTTTTTATTTTAAAAGTGAAAATTAACATATTTAGAAAATTATTTAGATAAAATAAATATTATTTTTGGAATCAGGACGTCTAAATTATCCAACGGTGAATTTTTCATAATTTTCTGAGACAGTCAAATTTTTGGGTAAAAATTAAATACCATTTAAATATATAATGTGTTTTATGACATCATAATGACCCAATGGTGATGTAATAAAATACCATAATCCTTATGTTCGGCCAATATGTGTTTTATCATTAAAATAATAAGGTTTTGGGTTTGTTTGACTTACTTTCAAAGCATTAATGGATCCCTCAAGACTTATTCAACACTTTGCCTTTTTAAATCAATTTCCATGGGAGTGTGACTCACCTCCACATAAGCAACCCTAATTTTTTAATAAGTTCGGACCTTGGCCATGTAAAATATTGTTTTCCTCTTTCCTTTTCCAGAAACCATGGGCAAATACCATGGTATGGTTTGTGGTTTGGATTATTTTAATATAAGGGGTCCCAAACCTAAATAATAAAGAATTCTCTCACCTTTCCTATATAAACCCACCCAAGCTCCCACTTCCTCCTCACTCAAAGCCCTTGAAGTTCGTCCAAACTCTGCCCTACTCTCTCTAGAATCCTCTAAAGGTGCCCCAAGATCCCAAGAAGCCTCTCACAAGCCTCTCTCTAGCCTTTGGAAGCACACTTCCAAGTAAGGGGTTTTCTTCCTTTCTCATTTTTGTCAATTTTCTTTAAGTTGTATTGCCCTTTTAATTTCATTTATGAATGTTGGGGTATGGTTTCGCACCTCTCCCATACTGACCTCTTATTGTTTGAATGATGGGAGACCCCTTTCTCTCTCATTAAATGCCTCCCATGTACACCCGTTACTATGCCGAAATTCCGAAAGGAACCTTTTTCTCCTCTTTTATGTTCAAGAAATACTTTTGTATCATGAATCTAAATTCCTTTTCAATTGTTGGGACATGTATCTATATGACCTTATTACTGTCCATTACATGTAAATATGATAAGGAACCCCTTTCTCTCTCATCATCCTTTTTATGAATTCTTATGTCATGCCGTTACGCTGCCGAAATAACACCGATTTTCTAAGCCAATATCATTGTGTAGTGAATACCATGCCCATTTCTCCATCAAGGGTATTCACCTTTTTGCACATTTACTTATTGATTGTAAAGTTTCATGTATGAATTCCACATTCCTTTATCGTGGAATAAATGATTATGTTTTATGAATCCATGTTTTATGATCCATGTGGCACACTTATGCATGAAATGAAATGTTTAAGAAGGGTGCACCCTGATAGCGCTCCAATGCATTGGGTAAAGTATAGTATCATGATACGTCATGTGCAATGAGTGTTAACTCGTGCTAATTCAAGTGCTACGAGAGTTTACTCGTGCTTCAAGTGCAATGAGGGTTTACTCATGCTCCATGTGAAATGAGCCTTGGCTCATGCTAATTCAATGTTAAGTGTTGTTGCCACATTTCCATGTTATGATTATCATGCTTTATCATGCCTTTATGTTCATGTCTCTCTTATGCTCTATTGATATGACTATTGCCTAACATGTATTGTACTCCTCATGTTATTCATTGTGTACTCCCTTACTGGGCTTTATAGCTCACCCTTTTCTTATGCATGTCCTCAGGTTATCCCATGCAATGCTAAGTACGAAGGAATGTAGTGGTCATGTAAAGGAAGTTTTCAATAAGGATGTTGTATTTCAAGTTTAAAGTTTTTATGTAGTGATCCTAAGCCCCAAAGACACTAAACCTCTCGATCTTCTTTGTTGTATCATGTGAAGTTTAATGTAATAAAGCATGTTTAAGTTGTAATAAAAAGCAGGGTTGTCAGATTGTCCGAGATTGAGTGCTTAAATTGGTGTGAGGAGGAGGGGGAGGAGGTGCCCTTTTATAAGGGAGGAGAGGGGCACCTTAGGAATATCTCAAAATATTATTTTATATTAAAGTCAAAATCGGTTTATAATGGTTCCAAAGGGTATTATTTCGAAGATAAAGTGGGGATGGGTCGAAATCCTATCAACCAATAGGATTTAGACAAGTTTCGGTTATTATTTTAAACTTATCAATTAGATTTAACTCTAAGTTAAATAATTTAACTTTTACCGTGTCTTTTTGTTTTCTTACACTATATGGTTAATACACTTACTATAACATGTCAAACGAAAACCAAATTGTTTATTATTAATATATATATCCTTATCTAAGTAATTTGGCCGAACCTTATATTTTTAGGAATAAAATAACAATTAATTATATAATAGTAGATTTAAAAACTATTTTGTGTCAATTTTGACACTATTTGATATATGATTTTTGTGAAAGTCATAATAGAATTATATGTTCGAACAAAGTTGATTAAATCAACACTAATATATCATAGTAACCTAGAAAATTAGTGTAATTCATAAAAAGTCTTAAATTACATTTATTTTGGTATTTATAATATCAATTATGTCAATATTTCATTAATAAGATAATTACTACATCATCTTTGTGTCATAAATAAATTAACTTATTTTATGTCTAAAAATTACAAATATAATACCATTATGTAGGAAATATTTTTAGCTTTCTAATGAATATTTACAATCTAATTTATCTCATGGACAACCCTATATTAAAAATGTTTTAGTAAATAAACTTTGATTTTAACTCTTTTAACTCTTCATTGAATTAAATAATAATAAATGTCCTAATCTAATCCAAGTGGGCCTAAATGATAATATTTTACACTTAAGGTTGTTTTTGGTCGAGATACACTTGTCCAATAGAATTAGGACATGTGTTAGGGTAATATTAATATCATTCTTACCCTTAATTACCCTATTTACTTTTAACCGTGGTAAATAAAAGTAAAAAGTTACTATTCACCAAAAATTATTTTCATCTCATTGAACCACATTTTACTTACTGACATCAACCGTGTCTCTCGGATTTTTGAAATTCCATTCACAGAAGCGGTAAAATTATGTTTTATGAAAAATTTAGTTTTTTTAACTACCACTTAGTAGTTTCACTATTCATCAAAAATTGATGTTTTTCAGAACAATGCCAAAATTTCATCCTAAGCTATATTTCATATTCCGAATTCAAAAATGAAGTCTATTTTACAAAATTAATAACATAGAAATTGAATTAATTAATTTTATAATTAAATCCCGCTGTTAAAAGAAATAGCGTGTTTTTAAGAAACAATATCTATCAAAAGATTGACACTTGATTCTGTCTGGTTTAAATGTGAAATTATATCCAATGACCAACATTGTATTAAATTGTAAAAATATATTCTAAATATACTTTAAAACCACTCAAATTAATGATTTATCACTATTAATTGTTTCGATTAAAAAAGATGTTTTTAATTATAATTTAGTAATTTTCACTATTCATCAGAATATGAAAGTTATCCGAAAAGTACCAAAATTTCACCTTAGGCTAAATTCGATACTCCGAATCCAAAAATGAAGTCCATTTTGAGAGATAAAATTTCTAAAATTTAAAAAGTGGTTATTACTATTAATATCGGCTAGTTTTAATAATATTTTAATAGTATATCGTTGTTTCGTGAAACTCATTATTGCGTACTACACATGCTATCAAGGAAGGTTGCGATTGCTTGTAATGCAAGGAAAGTCAAGGATGCGTGTTGTGCAAGCTCCTTTTGGTGTAGCGTACAACACAAAACTTTAATGAAATTAAAAAGAATATTTTTCATAAAATATCGGGGTGTTACATTCTACCCCCCTTAAAATGAATTTTGCCCTCGAAATTCGTCAGGGTTATAAATGGTTTACTACGTGAATGTTTCTTTAATAGAAACACACATCGTAAAAAGGAATACCAAAACCAATATTTAAAAACAAAAGTATGAAACTTAACGGTTACTGAAATAAAATAATCACTGGGTTTCCACATAGGTGAAAATATGGATATGGAAGAAAAATATAACAATCATGTTCTAATGGAGAGTGGTAGAGAACATGGCTATGGAAAATCCAACAATCACAAATCCATAAATTTGTGACGATCTAAGGTACCATCCGATTAATCAGATATAAGATCACTAGGACAAAAAGTTTTTTTGGTTTTCAAGATCGTTTCCCTAAAGTTGAAGAATTTGAATTAGAATAAATACTTACTTTATTTTGGTACAGTCGCACTATTTTTCGTGCCTTGAACAATTTCCACTTCATCTCTTAAATAAATGAAGTTGAATTTGTTATTCGTGAAGTGTTAGCAGATCATGTGATAGAATGACGGCTCATTCCATCTGTCTCAAACAAAAGGTTAGCAAAAATTATATACATAAGTCGATCTATAGTGAGATTAATCATATATGGTTCCTAAAATGGACTTATACTTCATATATCATACTGCTTAATATAATAAAACTAGTTTCTACTAAATAGGGACTTCCTGTAGGCCAGTGGTAGGCGATAAAGACCAGTCGCACTTCGGTTGTGGGTTCGATTCCCACAACCTTGTCCGAAGCGATGGGCTGTCACCGTCCTGCAGGTTGTCCTTTTTCTAAAACTACATTACTATAACATCCCATCAATAATATCGAAAATCTTCTATCCTTAAACTAACTTATGTCCAACATAATCCATTCTAATCTTTAGGCTTCTCCATAATACTACAGTCCACTCTCATAATATAGTGAAAATGATTACCAGAGATTTAATACTGTCGTTAATCCCCATATATCATAGGATATGTCTTGTTGGTCACATTCCAAACATTCAAAGGCCTTAATCATGTATTCTCTTGAATACCCATTGATCCTTAGTGAAAACATGAATTCAGTTAAAAGTTAACTCTTTCCACATACCAAAATCCAAAAATTCTCTATAGTCAAACCATGATATAACCTTCTCCTTATATCAGTCATGAGCTCATGAATAAAATCAAACACCTCATTATCTTATTATTCCTTCATTATGCGCATATCATCTAAATTCTAAAAATTTTGAATAACCTTTCATGGATAGTGGTAGCATTAATCATACACTTTCATAACTCATGGAAAGACAATAGTAATCCTTAGATGTCTCTTTATTCCATAGTACCATGAGATTTATTATACAACATTACACATGATAAACATGTAATCATTCCACTACATTCTTAAACCATTGACCGAGCTTCAACAATTCTTTCATCTCACATATCATTTGTAGTCTCTTCATCATCATCAACATAAATACTTCCCATACGACCATACTGATTATCTTCATGAGACTTTCCATTAGGGAATTGGTTTGCATAATGCCCGTACATTCCACATTTAAAACATTTAACCATTGTTGATGTCGTAGAAATACCATTATCCTCATCCATGGTGTTAACTGAACCTTTTCTTTTGCACTTACTTGCATTGTGTCCTTCTTTTCCACACCCAAAGCATCTTCCAGTTCCTTTGAAACATTCTCCTTGATGCCTCTTCCCACATGATTTACATAGGGGAAATTGAACTTTCTTTCCTCTATGATCATCATGAAACTCCATCTTTCTCTTATTAGCCGAGTCAGGAAACTTACCAAATTTTACTTTATTGATCATATTATGAGATTTCTGATTCGGCATAATAATGATTTTTGGACTTCCAAATCCCATTTCATTATGAAGAATATCATTCCATTGTCCATCATATCCTCCATTATCGTGAATCATCTTGTTTCAAGCCATTTTCTAAAACCCAAAAAAAGAATAGTGTGAGAGGCAAAAATCATGCTAGGGAAAACAACATAATAAAGGTGGAGTATCCTCAATATCTTAGGTTAAATTCTATGATCGTTACCGTAGTTCTAGGACTGTATCCTATACGTATACTTATCCTTAGGGACATCCCTAGACATACCTTAAATATATCTCTAGGAATCTCACTAAAGTTCTCGCATCCTAGTTTCCAAAGGTTGACTAAACCTCCCTCTGATACCAACTATAGAGACTCGTATCTTGACGTACATAGACATTACATTACTTTTTCGGAATACTTGGTACATAACAAAAAAATACACACACAAGGATCGTAATAGTTTAGTGTCTTTGGAAACTCAGAACGTAATCTTCTAATCGTGGTGAAAGATCTCCAATATCTCCCATAAAGATCTTCCCTTTTTTTACCTAAAACCTTTCTTTATATCCTGGGGAAAAGAAAACATAAAATGGTGAGCTCAAATGCTCAGTAAGGGTAAACAAAAGAAATATAAATCTCATCGTATACACAAGCACATAACTTTTGGAAATCTTAACCTGCAAAAGAGATCATAATTTCATAACATGGGATAAATCATGGCAGTGAAATGTAATCACAATAATCATAACATAAAACATGAATCTTTGTGGCATACACACATAATCATAGAGAATCATTTCTTGTTAGTCAAGACACATTTCCAAGACTATCTTAGTGGACAAAGTCTCTTTCTGAATCGAGTAACCCCCATTTCAGTCCTGTTGCACTGAACCGGTATAACCTACCGTTCCAGCCATGTCTATTTCATGAGATATAAAATCTTTACCCAATGCATTGGAGGGAGATATTGGTCCCACCCATCTTATAATGAATCCTTTCTTATGTGTGCCACATAATCATAAACCATACATCATAGCGTAACCCATGTAATAAAAATGGGATTCTTAAACAACATGACATCATAAAATAATTCTTATAAGATAAAGGAATTTATAAAAATATTTCCATCACAACATAATCAAATCCATGTAATAATAGGGATAAAAACAGAACCCTTTTATTATCTTAGATGGAAAATAATTTTGATAAAATACTTGAACTTCATTCTTGAGGAAAATATCCTTTCTACTTCAAAAACACTTTTCATTTCTTAACATGTCATACAATTTTAAACTAAAAAAGGTTGATTAAAAATAAAATTGAATACTTGTAAAGTAAGCTTCTTGTAAATAATGTTTTAGAAATCCATTCATGCCGTATAAGTTAAAAAAACATTCTTCGTACTTTTGTCGGAAAAGTCAAAAAGTACATCGTATGAAAAACGACAAAAGATTCCTTTCATATATATTACTAAAAACTCAATGAAGGGTAAAAATGGATTTAAAAAAATTGTAGGTGTATGGAAATAATATTAAATATTGATGAAACATGGATGTGGATGATAAAATACACCCCAGTAAATACTTACGAATAAACAATCTCGGATAAAAATGAGATTGTGATATTTCCCTTACCTCAGGTCCGATTTGCTTCGTATGTGTCCGAACCTCCTGTAGAATGATTTAAATAATGTCATTGACTTATTATAGAATCATATTCATTGTTATGATATCATATATGGTTCACTTATGACTTTATATTACCCGTTTTTTTGTAAATTCCATGTTAATAAAGCGTTTTGGGTAAAATTGTTTCATTTATCGTAGGTGTTTTGACTTGTTGTTCTTGACATTATTATTACTTATATCATGATTTACTTACTTCCAGAATATAAAATATGATTTATATATCATATATATTCAGTATATATATATATTTAATAGATAGATAAATGCAATGAAAAACACCGTTCATGGAGACGGTAGTCCGTACGTACGCATGAACACTGTTTTCCTTTCCTTATTGTCTTGAATGGAAGTAATTAGATGACATACATATACATATATACATATATACAGTAGCTTTATAATTTTATATACTTCATTATTATTTCTTATATATACTTTTTAATCATTCTTAAATGGTTAACATGGAGAATGAATCTCATCGCGTCGTGGAGACGGTACTCCGTACGTACGCACGAGCGATGATATCGTTCCCATGGTCTTGGAATTGTGTTGAAGTGTATGTATACTATTTCAGAATCAATATAACTTTATAATAATCATGTATAGTTACTCATTACATCATTATACCCATCCAATTAAGGTGGTGACGGAAAATAGATTACACCACGGCATGGAGACGGTATTCCGTACGTACGCACGCGCGGTGATTTCCTTTCTACGTAGGATGGATAGAAGGTTAATTAGAGTTGTTTCATATTTATAATAACATATCATTATATAAGAAATACTGATGTTATTACTTTATCATGAAATAACTAAAGAAGAAGAAGTTGAAGAAGAAAGAAATTGAAAAGATCGGTAATGGATATTACCTCTTCTTTGGAACACCTCTTTGAATCCTCCACTTAGGGAACTAAGATTGGTATTTGAAGAAGAGAAGGACCTCTATTATTATTCTAGGGAAGTGGAGAAGGTATTTTGGCAGGGGTTGTCCGAGCTTGAGTGATTAAATTGGTGTGAGGAGGAGGGGGAGGAGGTGCCCTTTTATAAGGGAGGAGAGGGGCACCTTATGAAAATCTCAAAATATTATTTTATATTAAAGTCAAAATCGGCTTATAATGGTTCCAAAGGGTATTATTTCGAAGATAAAGTGGGGATGGGTCGAAATTCTATCAACCAATAGGATTTAGAAAAGTTTAGGTTATTATTTTAACCTTATCAATTAGATTTAACTCTAAGTTAAATATTTTAACTTTTACCGTGTCTTTTTGTTTTCTTACACTATATGGTTAATACACTTACTATAACATGCCAAACGAACCCCAAATTGTTTATTATTAATATATATATCCTTATCTAAGTAATTTGGCCGAACCATAGATTTTTAGGAATAAAATAACAATTAATAATATAATAGTATATTTAAAAACTATTTTGTGTCAATTTTGACACTATTTGATATATGATTTTTTTGAAAGTCATAACAGAATTATATGTTCGAACAAAGTTGATTACATCAACACGAATATATCATAGTAACCTATAAAATTAGTGGAATTCATAAAAAGTCTTAAATTACATTTATTTTGGTATTTATAATGTCAATTATGTCAATATTTCATTAATAAGATAATTACTACATCATCTTTGTGTCATAAATAAATTAAATTATTTGATGTCTAAAAATTACAAATAAAATACCATTATGTAGGAAATCTTTTTATCTTTCTAATGAATATTTAAAATATAATTTATCTCATGGAAAACCCTATATTAAAAATGGTTTAGTAAATATACATTGATTTTAACTCTTTTAACTCTTCTTTGAATTAAATAATAATAAATGTCCTAATCTAATCCAAGTGGGCCTAAATGATAATATTTTACACTTAAGGTTGTTTTTGGTCGACATAAACTTGTCCAATAGAATTAGGACATGTGTTATGGTAATATTAATATCATTTTTACCCTTAATTACCCTATTTACTTTTAACCGTGGTAAATAAAAGTAAAAAGTTACTATTCACCAAAAATTATTTTCATCTCATTGAACCACATTTTACTTAATGACATCAACCATGTCTCTCGTATTTTTGAAATTCCAATCACAGAAGCGGTAAAATTAAGTTTTATGAAAAATTCAGTTTTTTTAACTACCACTTAGTAGTTTCACTATTCATCAAAAATTGATGTTTTTCAGAACAATGCCAAAATTTCATCCTAAGCTATATTTCATATTCAGAATTAAAAAATTAAGTCTATTTTACCAAATTCATAACATAGAAATTGCATTAATTAATTTTATAATTAAATCCCGCTGTTAAAACAAATAGCGTGTTTTTAAGAAACAATATCTATCAAAATATTGACACATGATTATGTCTGGTTTAAATGTGAAATTATATCCAATGACCAACATTGTATTAAATTGTAAAAATATATTCTAAATATACTTTAATACCACTCAAATTAATGATTTAGCACTATTAATTATTTCGATTAAAAAAGTTGTTTTTAATTATAATTTAGTAATTTTCACTATTCATCATAATATGAAAGTTATCCGAAAAGTACCAAAATTTCACCTTAGGCTAAATTCGATACTCCGAATCCAAAAATGAAGTCTATTTTGAGAGATAAAATTTCTAAAATTTAAAAAGTGGTTATTACTATTCATAACGTCTAGTTTTAATAATATTTTAATAGTATATCGTTGTTTCGTGAAACTCAGTATTGCGTACTACACACGCTATCGAGGAAGGTTGCAATTTTGTGTAATGTAAGGAAAGTCAAGGATGAGTGTTGTGCAAGCTCCTTTTCGTGTAGCGTACAACACAAAACATTAATGAAATTAAAAAGAATATTTTTCATAAAATCTCGGGGTGTTACAGGCGTGCAAGTGTGTTCATTTTCCATAAGGGAAAAACACATAGGCGCGCAAGTATGAGTGATTTCTAACACATATACCTTATTCATCTAGTATAGACCTTCCCTTCTAGGTAAAGAATTACCTTAGAAGTGTTTGTAAGACTTTAATAAGAGACTTGGGCATTCAGAGCTCTATATCTGAATTCTAGAAAAAATTTCCTATGGAATGTGGGGCCCACCTAGGGTATTTATAGGCTGGAGAAGACCCTGAGCGATTTTCAAAGAGGGTGTGCAAGTGACTTGCGCACCAACTACAGCTCGAAAGTGTACTTGCGCGACCATGGTAGAACTTGCGCGAACCTTGCACAATGTTCTTCTTATTCTTTCCTTGGTCAATTTTTGATATTTGTCAAAACGTTGAATCAATTTGAGCTAAGATATTCCCCTTTTCCAATCATTATACTCGGTGATGAAAGGAGTGTCAATAGATAAAAATATTCATTATTGTATTTACGGTTTTTTGATATGTTTTGTTGTCGAAGTGTAATTTTTATACCATCCAGGGTTTATGGTAAATGTATTTACATTTTGTATGCTCATTTTAATACAAATGTTTATGTTATGTAAAAACTTTTTCATATGGGGAATGCATTGGACATAGTAAGTTATGGGTGGAGCCCACTATAGCTCCTCAATGTATCAGTATGTCTCATGAGACAAACTAGAGTCTTGGAACAAGTCCTTGAAAAGATATTATTTATAGTCTTGCCACACGGCCTAGACTATGTGGTTATGAAAGTCTAGAATTATGAATTATATCATTATGAAAGTGGCTATTGATATTTCATGTGATAATTAGACTTATAGAATATCCATATGTTTATGTAAATTGAATTATTTTGATTTATATTTTCAATATTATGATGAAGTTTATGTTAATAATTCTTTTTTAATTCTATACATTTCCATAGATGTTTATAGTTATTTATGAAATTTTTCACCATATTGTTATTCTTAATGAGCATCTGCACTAACCCCATTCTATCTTTTATTTTTCCCATGATGCGGAGAAGTATATTATGACTGACCTGTAGGGATAGTCTATGGGATCTCAATGTTTTCCAAGGAAACAATATTGTTTTAGTTTTCCATTTTATGATGTAATGTAAAACATATGAATGTATCTATAACTTCCAAGGCTACTAAACTAATTTCTCTTTCGAAACATGATCTTTTGTGATCATGGCAATGATACGTAATAATGCACCGACTCTGGGCTTATGGGGTCGGGGCGTTATAGTTGCTATCAAAGGAATATTAGTACAATCCTTGGAAACATGATTTAGAAAAACTCTGATTAGGGAACACTGCCCTAAGATATACATTGAGGATTAGTATAGAATAAATTCCTATAATTTTGGTATTGTATATATTTTGTGTGTTTTCAAGAAATAAATCCATGTATGGATACAAGTAGGTAGAGGTGGCTCTGGCACATATGTACCTAGAGGGAAAAACCCGAAAACAACTCTTTGAGCTTAACTCAAATGGGAACTGGTGTACGATATTAGGCCTTACTGTACTTTTGGGTACGACACTCTCAAGAGATATGCTTAGGATAATTCTCATTATCATTACAAACCATTATTAAGGGTTTATGAGTATATAATTATTTAATGAAAAAAATTATGAGTATTAATTTTATCCATAAACTGTTCAATTTATATTAGGTATTTTACATGTATGGAATTATTCATTGTAATCCATAATCTGACATAGTGTATTCCATTTTATAGAAATGGCTCCCAGTATAAGGAATGTGAACTTCAGAAATGTGTATGATCCAAAGAGTAAAACGGATCACATCTTTCACGGTATTAAGCCAATATTTATAAGGGAGATACTTTCCCATGTATTCTGAACATATGAAGAAATAGTATCATGTGTCAATAAGATAAGTAAATAATTCTCTGAGTCATATGGATTTGAAGGGAAGTGAATGAATAAAAGGATGGAAGAGGGAAAGATGGATAAAGGGATGATAGAAAAGAATGATTTTTTACCATGTGATAACTGTGGAAATAATCACCTTCGTAAATGCATGAAGGGAATGTGAGTTTCTTATAAGAGTAAAGAAAAAAGGACACCAAATAAGTGATTACCAGGGTAAGAAAAAAGTATCAAATATACAATGCTTTATCTATAAAGTGTTTGGACACTATTCAAATCATTGTCCAAATCATCAGAGTATACGCCAAATACTGCTATTGGATAATAACAAAGTTATGATACTGCCGAAGATGAAGAGAAATGATTAGATTTCTTACGTTGTTATTAAAGTATTGTTCCATTTGAGTATTTTATTAATGATGTACATGTTTTAAGAATTATAGTGTATATAAGGAGTGTAGTACAGTACTATTTCTGTAAGGATTTGAGATTGTCTATAACCAAGAAATGTGACTCAATAGCGGGTTAAATATTTGGAAAATATATCGTTGAGATAAAGATAAACCATAATATGGTTCTGATACCGAGGTAGTGATTTTGTAATAATACATGATTGATTTGGATAAATTATATTGGATATTATTGACTACATTTAAACTAATTGATGATTTTTATATTCCATCATTGATGGAGTTTACATAATTTTTGGATAGAATGAGTATATCTAGTATTCTATAAAGAATAAGGGAGAATGGTTGTAATCAATATGGTTTTAGGGTAATTCAGGATGTTGCAGTGTTTTAAAATAATACTTTATGAAGGTGTTCACATGTTATTATGTGGAAAAAAGGACCGTTATTGTGTTTACCTTCCTTATAAATTTTGAACTATGAGTTTGGATAGTTGTATTCTGGGTAATTCTAGTTATAGATTATTGTTCGATTTCATCATAAAGGACATCCTAGAGGTTGGGTGGCAACCCGTCGCATCCGGTAAGTCTGCGAGACATAAACCCACAACCGAAGGGAGATAAGGGTGTATCACCTTCCACTGGCCCACGTGAAGTCCTAGATTGAATATTTTTTTTAAAAAAGTCTAGTAGATGAATTATAAATTTTTTTTAGAACCCTATATGAATAGGATAAATAGAATATTTTTTTATGTTCTATTATCTTTTATAGTGAAAGATGAGTTTGTGGTAAAAATTAGTTAAAAGATGGAACTATACTTGTCATGTATATATATTTTTCTTGTCTTATTCTATGAAGATGTTAATTCATAAAAATTACATAAGGGATCTGAAAACTAAAAATATGTAATCCTAAAACCTTATGTTTTGTTTAACTGATGATATTTTAAATCATCATAGATTTGATGGATTTGAGGCCCTCAATTTTACAATTGTTTGTGACTGATGACCTAAATCACTCCATATAAGTATTTACGTTTTCCTCCAATTATGTCTCTCAAATTGCCACAATTGTTTTCTTAATTGAGATCATAATTTTGTGGTGACTTTTTCATTCCCATTTTCCTCTTATTAATAGAACATTTAGTTAACCCAATTTTTGATGTGGGTTTTCCCATAAAGTTATTTCTATGTTCAACCTTTAATTTCCGAAGAACAATTTCAAATTGAGTGCAAGCAATTTATTAATGTAGGGAGGAATGAAACACCCTAAGATTTAATATTACATTATTTCTTCAAAGTAATTCGATAACTTGCACTACAGGCAACACTGAGTTCAAGTGCACCACAACTTACCAAACTAGGCATTCAAAAGAGTATATGAATAGTATTAACTGAATTTTTAACTTTATATAATAATTATAATTTTAGAATCCAAATTATGAGTTTCTTAGACATAATGTAAGAATTGATTCATTTTTTCAGATAAAAGATGTATTTTTTAAAAAATGTAATTTTACAGCCTTTTAATGGAGAACACATTTTAAATAAAATATTTGAAACTCTTATATATTAAATTTCAAAAAATAAACTTCTTACTTAGAATTGGGACATAATAATTTAGTCTCACCTAATTTTTGTCGTCTTTCTGATAAATTTCATATTTTGGTGAATAGTGAAAAATACTATATTTTAACTAAAAACAACTTTTTTAATCAAAATACTTTATAATGTTGAATTATACATTTTAATGGTTTTGAATTATAATTGGATTATATTTTTATCATTTAATACAATGTAGTTCGTTATAAGTAATTTCACCTTTAAATTTGACATAAACAACTGTCAATCATTTGATAGTTAATATTTCATAAAAACACGTTTTTTGTTTTGACAACGGGAATTAATTTTAAATTAATTTCTGACCCTTTTTTGTTTTGAATTTCAAAAAATGGATTAGACATTTGGAATATGGAGGTCCAAATTATGCAAATGGATAACTTTTATTTTTAGACATTTTGAATATTTACATCAGCAAATATTTTATTTATTATGGTTAAAGGGGTAAATCCAGTAAATAAGGTTATAAAATAATATTATATTAATATTAAATTACCCTAACATGTGTCATAACCCTATTGGATGATACATGTCCGACCATGGCCATCCTTGGGACTATTTTGGGACCCAATGGAGCCACATGGGAGTGATAATGACATTTTAGATTGAATAATCTAAAGTAATGACAAAAATAAAAAAACAAATATCTTTTAAAAAAATATATATGAGGTTATATTATTTATCAATTAGAATATAAATATTAATTAAAAATATAAAAATATTTCCTACCTATTGATATTTTATTTATAATTTTTAGATATAAAATAAATATATTTATATTTGACACAATAATGATGCAATATTTTTATTTTTAATGAAACATTCAAATAAATGATATATTAAATACTAAATAAATATAATTTGAATGTTTTGATGCCATACAAAAATTTTATAAGTGAATATAAAATGTTAGGGTTGATAAAAAATTTTAGTTGGATGTAATAGTGTTTTTAGGACTTTAAAACAAATCAATTATTAAATATTCTTAAAATTGGCATAAATGAGTTTTTAAAACAAATACAATATTATTTGTTGATATAATAATTCCAAAAAAATCTCAGGTTCATCCAAAAATCTAATATAATTATAGGTGTATCATTAATGATCCACTTTTTGTTCTCCTGGAAATTTATAGTATGTTTATAAACCATATAATATAAAAATACAAAGAGACATGGTAAACGTCAAACAATTTAACTAAGAGTTAAATCAAAATAATAATGTTAATATAGTGACCCAGACCTGTCTAAAACCTATTGGTTGAATGGTTTTCTACCCATCCCCACATTATACTTTAAATAATTTGTTTGTGAGGCATTATAAATACAAAATAATTTAATTATAAAATAATATTTCTAGCTTTTCCTAAGGTGCACATCACCCCTCTTATAAAAGGTCACTTCCCCTTCTCTCAAATTCACTCCTTCAATGCCTTTTATATCGGACAACCCCTGCAAAAATACCCTATAAACGGTCCTCCCTTCATCCTAGAGGCCTTCCTTTATTTATAAAGCACTCTTAAGGAGCCCTTTTGATGAAATCAAAATGTATAACCCTAAGAAGCGATAAATATTTCATCACCTCTTTCATGTTCATTTCTTCTTACACATCCTATTTCATTGTTATTTCTATTCTAAAATAATAACTCCAGTATATTATATAAAATCTTATGTTATTATAAAAATGGTAAAAACATATTCATTATTCTATCCTTCCTTTGAATGACATGTCACTAAACATGCGTACGTACGGCTTACCATCTCCACGTCGTGGTGGAATCGTAATTCAATACATTATTATTTGGATGGGTATAATAACGATATGCAATTGAGGTAAATAATAAATATAACATTATAATGATTCTTTATATATGATATACCATCCAATTATATATTATTTTAGTACAAAAATATTGATATTTCCACACGTGCGTACCTACGGATTACCGCCTCCACGAATGCGATGTGATTCATTCCCCATCGTATCAATTCAAGACTAATTTTCATTATATGATTAACATTGATTTGTTAGTAATATCACAACAGGACAGTAATGCATCAAATGTTGTTTAGGATCACCTGATCCATTGAAAATATGAAATTCAGGGTTCCCAAAACATTATGGGAGAGAGATTGAATCTACCCTTTCAGGGAAAGATCTATTTTCTGGTAGAACCTACGCACGCTTCCCTTACATAGTATCTAATCGAGCTATAAATGTCTCAATGGTAGTTATTAACTTTTTAAAAACACCCTATTGAACTTGGACATGGGAAGGTGCAAAAAAATGAGCTTGGATAGGTATGGTGGTTGGTGCTGCAGCTGATGGGAGCACCGCCAATTGTTGTTGCACTTGACCTATAGGATTAGACCTGTGAGGGTTTACTGATAGTGTAGGATATTCTTGATCTATATCAGTATTTGCAAAAAACTCCCTTTGCTAACTGACTACAGCATTTTTCCCTTCCATAGTCTCTAACTGAGCTGTCAATTACTAAATTGTAGTTATTAAAATTTGAGAAACATCCGGTTGATCTTGGACATGGGCAGGTGAAATAACCGGAGCATGGACATGTATATTGGATGGTACGACAACTGATGGTAGCACCGCCAATTGTTGGTGAATTTGACCTATAGGATTATACCTATGATGGTGTACTGATAGAGGAGGATATTCTTGATCGATCTCAGTAGCTGCAACAAACTCCCTTGGCTGACTGACTGCAGCACGCTTTGGAGGAAGACTACCTTGAAGTAGTTCTGTGTTCAACCTCCTCAATTCCTGAATTTCTTCCTCTTGTTGTGCAAATCATTACTCTAGTGAGAGTTATTGGCCTTCTCCAGAGGAATGGTATGTAACCTGAATCTTTCCCTTCCCCTTGTTTGATCCCTTTCAGAGGGGGGGAGTGAGTTATTTGAAGGAACACCCAGATTTTGTGTACGAATTTGATTTCGTGTACACACACCTTCTTCATTTGTGTCGGTGCATAAAACTTCTTGAGAAGGAACCTCTTCATCTGATCCCTCTGAGTGAGCATCATATGTTGGATCAGCAACAATAGCATTGATGACGTTAATTGATGCATAATGCATTGCATTCCTTCAATCAGAATTTCTGTGATATTGTCTTCTACCATGCCACTGATGAGACATTACATTTAGTTGATTTTATCCCTCAGGAACTTATTGGAGAACCGTAATTTGGAGTGAATAACCTGATAATTTGTCTCTTTGTTCCTCTTGTGGTTTCTTCCCCAAACAAGAGATAACCGACTTTCGTAGAGGAGGGGATTGATGATTTGAAAAAGTCCCTAGTCCGGTGGACTGGGGCTGTTCCTACTGTCTTTGCTCAACTCCTCGAATCATATTTGTTGATTCAGTGGGTTGGGTTAAAAGAGTCCCTAGTCTCGCAAGGTGGGGTGGCTCGTGACATTCTATGTGTGAGAATTTCATAAATTCTCTCCTGATCTTGCGGACCTTAGTCCAGAAATTAGCTAGATGCATCAATCGTCATCCACTTTTATCACCTGGTTCAAATGACCGTTGGATGATTTATAACACTTCTGTATCTTGATGATGTGCTTTCTCCATACGAGAGGCCTGTTCAATATTCTCTTTTGCTTAATTCATTATTAATTCAACAACAAGTTCTCTGTATTCTTGATTTTGAGAAAGACTAGTTGAGGCCTGTTCTTGGGAAATATTTTGATTACAAACAAAACCAATTGACTACGACCGGCCATAGGTAATAACATTTCGTGAGACCATTTTCGGTGGGCTTTACTGACTGGAGAGTATAGTGAAATGTAGAGCTCCACGAACACCCCATCTTCTGAGATGAATACCATATGGGGAATTGGCAATTAACTGGCGCAATCTTCTTAGTGCGCTAAGACATGAACACTGAATGTCTCTCTACTGCTTTTCAGCCTTCGAATATCGAGAGACTGATAGAGATTCCAAATCAATCTGACATTTTAACCCTTCTATTGTCTTAACATTATTTTCATATTCATCATAAGATAATACATTATTTTTCAACTGACAAATAGTTTTCCATATGTTGATACGAATGTCATGAAACCCATCTTCCTCAACATCTCCGGAATGTCATACTGACAGTCATCTAGAGGCCAAAACATGACTGGAACCTCACCCTTCGCTAGTTGTTTTCTCATGTTCATAATTTCCTCTTTATCATTCAATGAAGATTCTTCTACCTGTTTAGACCAAAGATGGTATTTATTTTTTGGTTCATTGTATTCAACAAGATTGGTAGAGAATCCACTAATCAAACTAGAAGATGCATGACTTAGGGGTGGTTCGGAGAATGACCTACACCCTAGGCTATCTTCTGATTGATAAAGTATTTCACCTTCTAGCGATGGAGCATCATACATGACTGGTTTTTCATTTTCAAGTGTTTCAATATAAGAGGCCATTCTCAGCACTACATTGTCCACTAGAGCATTTTACGAACAATGTGCATCACTACTGTGGAGAGTAAATTCTTTGTGAATTTTATCATCATGGGGAGGACCACCATGGTGGGTTACAACAAAAGATGAGATCTCTTTCTCCATGGTCTTCTGACCACACATAGTGTTCCTATGGCTCTCATCTGAAGATGAAACTTCAAGATCGACCAAACTGTCATGAAGCATGCCTTTATGAGGAAGTGTCTGTTGACGTCCTTCAGAATTAATGTTCCTTCTATTGGGGAATGAGGGAGTAGAATTTGGGATTCCAACAGATAACTGTCTGAGGGCTTCAAGAACTCCAGAATCAAGGAAGGCCTTGTTACCGATTGGCTTTGGATCTCTTAACTGTACTAGGCAGGTATTATTCTTAAATTCCTTCTTACTCACCTTGGAAACCACTTGTTGATGAAAGTGGCTACACTGAGAATTTTTATGTGCCTGATCAGGAGAGATGGCTAGGTTAGGCTGATGATCTCCACTTAAATCAGGTGTATGTTCCTGACCAGGTAGTCCGTATGATATGGGGGAGTACACCCCACTACCCTTTTGGACTGGAACAGATGTGTGTCTGTTCCGGAGTGAACTATTGATGTGTCACTCCACTAGTAGGGATAGATTTATGTGTCTTTCCCTGAGATGCTACTAAAGTTGTTATAATATCATGGCGTGCATCCAGAATATGAGCAGGGATTTTCTTCTGCTCTTTCAGCATTGATAGAATATGCTTGGTGACTTCAGCTACTGTAACAGGGATATACGTCCATTTTGTTCTTGGACTAGGTGTGTGTGCCTTCTCTTTCCCACCTTTTCCTATCAGTGAATCTTGACAGTCCTCAAGTGTAGGGGTATAGAGTTGAGTCAGCCTCCGGTTTGTCGTTGTAGCTTTCTGACTTACTTCACCATGTGATACCAAGCGAGACTATTGTTAGGCTTGATCAATACTAGAGGGTGTATGTGCCTGGTGATTGCGCTTCGCCAAACTTGGTTGACTAGATCCATCATATGTTGTGAGACGATCCTGCTGACTAGCGGATGACATATAAATAGGTGTATGTTCCTTCCTATAGTACTCTACCGGAATTTCCTGGCAGGATTGGTGTGATGCTGCTAGATGAGTCTTCTGGACAGTGGAATTATAACAGACGGGTGTATGTGCCCAATAATTGCTTGACACCAAGATAGGATGATGGACTTCTTCGGAGATGGCAGAGATTAGAGCCTTCTCACTGTTGACCGGACTTCGCCTCTGCTGATTCATCATGCCTGCTCGGGTTCGAGGAACCTGAGATGAACGCCTGAAGACAAAGCCCTCATTGTGTTGAGGGCGCACTACCACACGAGTATGGCGGTGATTGTTGATGGGAGACATCGATAAGGACTCATGTCTTCTTGAATTAAGTCCATGGGGTAACATCTCATTCACCTCCTCAAAATATGGGAGTGAATGGTGATTGAGTTCTCGGGATAACAACCTGAAACGGTTGGAGATGGTGGTTGGCACCACCTGCTTCTTAATCACTGGTCGTCACTGTCCGGACGACCAGGGTGAATTTTTCACATGGAGGGCTTGTTGATAAGCCTCTAGAGTTGGAATGGAACTATTTTGATGGTACTACTTAACCAGCGCATTTGATACCCAGCATTGAAGATGCTGAGTAGGTGATGTCATCTTCAGAGCAGACGACAATCCAGCAGGAATAGCAGTAGTGGAATTCACAGCAGTGTTTTTCATAGAAGACGTATTCACGAGTGTGAACATAAGAGAAGCCATTTCACAATGCAGATGATATTAGAAAATAGTTCTTGTTTGATATAACAGACGTAATCAAGTTTAATTCAGCCACTACATCTTTTGGTTGAGAACATATGTCAATGATTTTTTGATGGACCTCTCATTGAGTTTTAAATAGGGGGCAAACAAATAAGTAAAACATCATTTTAACATGGTTAAGGATTCAGATCAGGTTCACCATTTTTTTGTTACCCCTAGAATTGTTGATGATCTCGTTGGTTTATGATTAAAACATTCCAAGCGGTTTATAACGGGTTTGTTCGAAGAACTAGAAACATCCAATGATTCCATATCCATTTGAACCTACTTTCCAACTGTAGACGCTCATTAGGTGTGGACTGATGAGGATTAGGAATTTCCATTGTTTGAGAGGATGTGAGGTCAGAATCATAACACCTTTTTTAGGAGAATTATTGTCTACTCCAGGACTCTCTTTATAGATTTAAGTTATGTTCATGAATCTTTATTACATTACCAAGTATAAAATGATCATTCCTTTAGATCTGAAAAAAAATGATTGATATGTAAGAAATTTAGAGAATATTTTATATGTATTCAAGGTTCTTCATCGAAAGAGAATCATCTTTATTTGTTAGAGATTCTTATTCAATGGTATCCTTCAATAAATAAAAGTCTCTTGGTCATTATGATGACTATACTAGTTTTAAATCTACTCAGCGGGGCACTTGAATTTTATTGTCTTTATGAAATACATTGATGTTTTTAGAGTTGGTATCGTACCCGCAGATAGGCTACCTACATATCCTTTGTATAGAAAAGGAACCAGAACCCACATAGTACGAGTAAGGGAGTATGATGTTAATGCATGATAAATGTCTCAAAGAAAGATGTCATGATTACTTTTACACTCTAAACTCACATGAGTCATGCTTGGTGTGAGAAACAAGAGGTATTGGTGAAAGCTGACAATTGTTCCATGAAAGATGCAATGATGTGGGGCTTTTGTATGTATGACAGCCCAAAATAGATAATGATTAAGATTTACATTAGGGATGAAATCCAAGAACAGGTTCCATAAATGAATATGTACTTTACGGATATTTGGATACTCTAATCTTTGGGATTACTCCTAAGGAAGATGCCCAAGTTAGGAGGGGACTTATGATTTGGTTTTACTCCTGAAAAAGAATCCCAGATCAAAATAATTATCATTGGTCAAGAGAAATTAATAGTGGGTCTTACTCTTGAAAAGGAGGCCCATGTTAAAGGGATTTGAAAATTAAAAGGACATAAGGGTTACTCTTAAAGAGGAGGTCCATATTTGAGAATGGGGTGTACTCCTGAAAAGGAGGCCCAAGATAAGAGAATTATGGTTGGGGCATACTACTGAGGAGGATGCCCATATTTGTGAAATTTAAGACTCGGTATTACTCCTATAGAGGATGCCCATGTTATGGGACTTGGGGATTACATCTGAAAAGGATGCCAAAATTAATGATGACTTGGGGCTTACTCCTAAAGAGGATGACCAAAATTAATGGGGATTATTACTGGGGCTTACTCCTGAAAAGGAGGCCCAGATTAAGGGGTTATCTCATATTTAAAGGATGAGGATGAATGAATGACATATCATTCTTTAGTGATATAAAGATATGTAAATCACTAGGTTTTGAGAGATATTCCATCGAATTCCTTTCAAAGAAGGAATTCAGTCAAGAAAACATGGCATAAATGTCTTTGAAGGGTTTCTTGAAGACTGAATCTTGAATAGGAGAGTTGGAATGAAATAAGAAAGGTCAAATGTATAGGAAGGTAACCTTAAAAGAAAAGGGCGCACAAGTACTGAAAGGCACGCAGGTACTGTGTGGGAACGCAAGTCCTGGCCGCGCAGGTATACCTGCACGGTACATTGGTACTTGTGTGATTATTAACCAGTAGGGTTATACTTGGGAGATCCTTGATCAAAGACTTTAGAATTATCATGAGGTTCATCCAGAAAAGTGTCGCACAAGTTTCAATGAGTAGGTAAGGAGGCACACAAGTGTGTTCATTTCCCTTAAGGAAAAAACACTTAGGCACGCATGTATTAGTGATTTCTAACATTTAGACCTTATTCCTCTTGTATAGACCTTACATTCTTGTTAATGAATTACCATAGAAGGGTTTGGAAGACTTGAATAGGAGACATGGGAATTCAGAGCACTGTATATGAATTCTGGGAAAATTTTCCAATGAAATGTGGGGCCCACCTAGGGTATTTATAGTATGGAGAAGACCCTGAGCAGTTTTCAAAGAGGGTGCACAAGTGACATGCACGACCAAATGTAGAACGCAAGTGTACTTGCGCGACCATGGTAGAACATCAGTGACCCTTGCACAATGTTCTTCTTATTCCTTCCTTTGTCAAAAGGTTGAATCACTTTGAGCTAAGATATTCCCCTTTTCCAATCTTTAGACTCTGTGACTAAAGGAGCGTCAATAGATACAAATATTCAGTATTGTATTTACGGTTTTTTGATATGTTTTATTGTGGAAGTGTTATTTTTATACCATATAGGGTTTATAGTTAATGTATTGACATTTTTTATACTCGTTTTAATACGAATGTTTATATTATGCTAAAAACATTTCATATGGGAATGTATTGGACATAGTAGGTGATGGGTGGAGCCCACTATTGCTCCTCAATACATCGGTAGGTCTCATGAGACAAACTATTGTCTTGGAACAACTCCTTGAAAAATATTATTTATAGTCCTGGCACAAGTCCTATACTATGTGGTTATGAATGTCTGGAATTATGCATTATATCATTATGAAAGTGTCTATTGGTATTTCATGTGATAATTCGACTTGTAGAATATCCATATGAGTAAGTAAATGGAATTATTTTGATTTATATTTTCAATATTATGATGAAGTTTATGTTATAAATTCCTTTTTAGTTCTATACATTTCCATAAATGTTTATGCTTATTTATGAAAGTATTCACCATATTGTTATCCTTAATGAGCATCTGCGCTCACCCCATTCAATGTTTTATTTTTTCCAGGATGTAGAGATGTATATTATGACTGACCTGCAGGGATAGTCTATGGGATGTTAGTGTTTTCCAAGGAAACAATGTTGTTGTAGTTTTCCATTTTATGATGTAATGTAAACCTTATGAATGTATCTAGCACTTCCAAGGCTACTAAACTAATTTCTCTTTAGAAACATGATCTTCTGTGATCATGCCAATGATACGTAATAATGCACCGACTCTGGGCTTCTGAGGTTGGGGCATTACAGTTTCTATCAAAGGAAGTTTAGTACAAACCTTGGAAACTAGATTTAGAAAAACTCTGATTAGGGAACAATTCCCTAAGATAGACATTGAGGATTAGTATAGAATAACATCCTAGAATTTTGGAATTGTATATATTTTGTTTGTTTTCATGAAATAAATCAATGTATGGATACGAGTAGGTAGAGGTGGATCTAGCACATATGTACCTAAGGGTAAAACCAGAAAACACCTCTTTGAGCTAAAATTGAACGGGAACTGGTGCACGATATTAGGCCTTACTGCACTTTTGGGTACGACACTCTCAGGGTATATGCTAAGGATAATTCTCATTTTCAGTACAAACCATTATGAAGTGTTTATGAGTATATAATTATTCAATGAAAAAAATTATGATTATGGATTTTATCCATAAACTGTTCAATTTATATTAGGTATTTTACATGTTTGGAATTATCCATTGTAATTCATAAACTGGCCTAGTTTATTCCATTTTATAGAAATGGCACCCAGTAGAAAAAATGTGATCTTCATAAATATTTATGATCCAAAGAGTAAAAAGGATCATATCATTCATGGTACTAAGCCAATATTTATAAGGGAAATAGTATCCCATGTATTCTCAACATATGAAGAAATAGTATCATGTGTTAATAAGATAAGTAAATAATTCTCTGAGTCATATGGATTTGAAGGGAAGTGAATGAATAAAAGGATGGAAGAGGAAAATATGGATAAAGGGAAGATGGAAAAGAATGATTTTTTCACATGTGATAACTGTTGAAAGAATCACCATCGTAAATGCGTGAAGGGAATGTAAGTTTCTTATAAGAGTAATGAAAAATGACACAAAGTAAGTGATTACAAGGGTGAAGAAAGAAGATTCAAATGTACAATGCTTCATCTGCAAGGAGTTTGGACACTACATGAATCAATGTACAAATCATCAGAGTATACCCCAAATGCTAGTATTGGATAATAATAATGTTATGATACTGCCGATGATGAAGATAAATTATTAGATTTATTACGTTGTTATTAAATTATTATGTCATTTGAGTATTATATTAATGATGAACATGTTATAAGAATTATAGTGTATATAAGGAGTGTACTGCAGTACTATTTCCATGCGGACATGAGATTTTGTAGAACCATGAAAAGTTACTCAATATTAGGTTAAATATTTGGAAAATGTATGGTTGAGATAAATATAAACCATAATATGGTTCTGATACCAAGTTAGTGATTTTGGAATAATACATGATTGATTTGGACTAATTATGTTGGATATTCTTGACTAACTTTAAACAGATTGTTGATTTGTATATTCCATCATTGATGGAGTTTACATCATTTTTGGATAGAATGAGTATATCTTGTATTCTATAAGTAATGAGGGAGCATGGTTATAATCAATATGGCTTTATGGTAATTCAGGATGTTGCAGTGTTTTAAAAGAATGCATGATTAAGGTGTTCACATGTTATTATGTGGAAAAAATATCTCTATTGTGTTTACCTTACTTATAAATTTTGGACTGTGAGTTTGGACAGATGTATTTTGGGTAATTCTACTTTGAGATTATTTTTTGGATTTCCACAGAAAGGACATCCCAGAGTTTGGGTGGCAACCAATCACATCTGGTAAGGCCGGGAGACATGAACCCACAGTTGAAGGGATATAAGGGTGTATCACCTACCACTGGCCCACGTGATTTCCTAGATTGAATAATTTTTTCTTTAAAAAGTCTGGTTGTTGAAATATAAATTCATTTTTTAGAACCCTATATGAATAGGATAAATATAATATTTTTTTATGTTCTATTATCTTTTATATTAAAAGATGAGTTCATTTTAGAAATTAGTTTAAATATGGAACACAACGTGTCATGTATATATTTTTTTCTTCTCTTATTCTATGAAGAAATTAATTCTTAAACATTAGGTAAGGGATCTTAAAACTAAGAATATGTTATCCTAAAACCTTATGTTTTTTTGAACTGATGATATTTTAAATCATCATAGATTGATGGCTTTGAGGCCCTCAATTTTACAATTTTTTGTGACTGATGACCTAAATCAATCCCTATAAATATTTACGTTTTCCTCCAATTTTGTCTCTAAAATTTCCTCAAATGTTTTCCTAATCGAGATCATAATTTTGTGGTGACTTCTTCATTCCCCTTTTCCTCTTATTAATATTAAATTTTGTTAACCCAATTTCCGATCAGGGTTTTCCCACAATGTATTTCTATTTTCCACCTTTTATTTTTGATTACAATTTCAAATTGAGTGCACAAAATTTATTGAAGTAGGGAGGAATTTAAAACCCCAATATTTCATAGTACATTATTTCATCAAAATAATTCATTAACTTGCACTACACGCAACATTGAGTTCAAGTGCAACACGACTTACCAAACTAGCCATTCAAAAGCAGTTATGAATAGTATGAACTGAATTTTGAACATTATATAATCCTTATAATTTTAGAATCCAAATTATGAGTTTCTTAGACATAATGTAATAATTGATTCATTTTTTCAGATAATAGAAGTATTTTTTAAAAAATGTAATATTACAGCCTTTTAATGGCAAAACCTTTTTAAATAAAATATTTGAAACTTTTATATATTTAATTTGACAAAATAAACTTCTTCCATAGAATTGGGACATAATAATTTAGTTTCATAAAATTTTTGGTGTCTTTCGGATAAATTTCATATTTTGGTGAATAGTGAAAAATACTATATTTTAAGTAAAAACAACTTTTTTAATAAAAATAATTTATAGTGTTGAATTATACATTTTAATGGAATGGAATTATAATTGGATTATATTTTTATGATTTAATACAATTTTGGTCATTATAATTAATTTCACATTTAAATATCACATAAATAAGTGTCAATCCTTTGATAGTTATTATTTCAAAAAAACATGCTTTTTATTTTGACAACAGGAATGAATTTTAAATTAATTTTTTCCACTATTATGTTTTTTATTTGAAAAAATGGATTAAAAATTTGAAATAATGTGGTACAAATTATTTAAATAGATAACATTTATTTTTAGACATTTGGAATATTTACATTAGTAAATATTTTATTTATTGTGGTTAAAGGGGTAAATCATGTAAATAAATTTAAAAAATAATATTATAATAATATTAAATTACCCTAACATGTGTCCTAACCCTATTGGATGAAACATGTCCAACCATGGGCATCCTTGGGTCTATTTTGGGACCCAATGGAGCCACATGGGAGTGATAATGACATTTTAGATTAAATAATCTAAAGTAAAGACAAAAATAACATAAGAAAATATCTTTTTAAAAAAATTTATATGAGGTTATATAATATATCTATTAGAATATAAATAGTAATTATAAATCTAAAAATATTTCCTACCTATTTATATTTTATTTATAATTTTTAGACATAAAATAAATATATTTATATATGGCACAATAATGGTGCAATATTTTTCTTATTAATGAAACATCAAATAAATGATACTATAAATACTAAAATAAATATAATTTGAATGTTTTGATGCCATCCCAAATTTTATAGGTGACTATGACATGTTAGGGTTGATAAAAGTTTTTTTTGGAAGTAATAATGTTTTTAGGAATTTAAAAAAAACAATTATTAAATAATCTTAAAATTGGAATAAATGAGTTTTTAAAACAAATACAATATTACTAGTTGATATAATAATTCCAAAAAATCAATGGTTCAACCAAAAGACTAATATAATTTTAGGTGTATCATTAATGATTCACTTTTTGTTCTCTTGGATGTTTATAGTATGTTTATTAACCATATAATATAAAAATACAAAGAGCCATGGTAAATGTCAAACTATTTAACTAAGAGTTAAATCTAAATAATAATGTCAATATAGTGACCCAAACATGTCTAAAACCTATTGGTTAAATGGTTTTAGACCCATACCCACCTTATAATTTAAATAAATTGTTTTTTAGCCATTATAAATAGAAAAATAATTTAATTATAAAATAATATTTCTAGCTTTTCTTAAGGTGCCCCTCACAGCTCTTATAAAAGGGCACTTCCCCTTCTATCAAATTTACCCCTTAAAAGCCTTTTAGATCAGCCAAAACCTTCCCAAATACCCTATAAACGGTCCTCTATTCATCCTAGAGTCATTAATTAATTTATAAAGACCACATAAGGATCCCATTTGATTAAATCAAAAGGTATAACACGAAGGAGAGATAAATATATCATCACCTCTTTCAAGTTCCTTTCTACGTCCACTTCCTATTTCTTTGTTATTTCTATTCTAAAATAATAACTCCAGTATATTCTATATAATTTGATGTTATTATAAAAATGGTACAACCATATTCATTATTCTATCCATCTTTTGAATGACATGTCACCAAACGTTCGTATGTACGGCTTACCATCTCTAGGTCGTGGTGTAAATTTTATTCAAGACATTATTATTTGGATGTGTATAATAACGATGTGTAATTGTGGTAAATAATAAATATAACATGATAATTATTATATATATATGATATAACATCCAATTATATATTATTTTAATATGAAAATAATGATATTTCCACACGTGTGTACGTACGGATTACCGTCTCCACGAATGCGATGAGATACATTCCCCATCGTATCCATTCAAGACAAATTTTCATTATATGATTAAAGATAATGATTAAAGACTTAATTTAAT
Organism: Viscum album; assembly: GCA_963277665.1. Taxonomy (NCBI): domain Eukaryota; kingdom Viridiplantae; phylum Streptophyta; class Magnoliopsida; order Santalales; family Viscaceae; genus Viscum; species Viscum album. The sequence continues at coordinate 374,151,388 of OY728166.1, read as the reverse complement.
TCCAAATATGAATAAGATACAACTTATCCATAACAAGAATTACTTACATAAAAAGTATACAAAGTAAAATGAATCAGTTAACACCCAAAACGATGATAATACTGAGATATTATTAACAAAGAAATGTTAAATGATCATATATGATATCATATTAATTTATATGATTATTTTATAATTTAATAACAATTATTTCACCATTATATAGGTGGTTAACCAACCCTCGACCAAGGAAAATTAAAAGGTAAGGGTTAATTTCACAATCTCTTTATTATCTGAGGTTGTTTTTACGTAACTATCTACTGGGACATATTTATTATCCATGTCAATGGTTCATGAAAGACTTTTCAAAGGGATTCATTTAAGGGACTTTTTTTTTACTAAAACATAATTTTAAATATTTTAAATATTTATTATTCTAAATCATTCTAATTAATGTAAATGTTTTAAAATTGGTTTTTAAGGATTTATCTATATGGACATGATTGTTTTATAAATGATAATTCCTTTCAAAAGATTCAAAGTGGTATGGGATAGTTTTATTAAAATATGTCTTTAAATTTTTTCCTTTATAATTATTGTGAAGTTTAACTATTTCATGAAAAAGGGATATTTCTCTCAAAGATTTTTACAAAACATTTTCATATATGTCAACATGCTTTGATGGATTTTAAAATTGTTTGATGCTGACTTATTATGATACAAATATTCCGTATAGTATTTATGATTTTGTGATATATTTGACTGTGGATTTGTTATTTTTATACTATCCATAGTTTATGGTTAAAGTATTTAAATTTCATATACTAGTTTTAATATTAATGTTTATGCCATGTTAAAACCTTTTAATATGGGGAATGCATTGCACTTAGTAAGTGATGAGTGGAGCCCACTATAGATCCTCGATGTATCAGTTTGTCTAGTGAGAAAAACTAGTGTCTTGGCACAAGGTATTGAAAAAATCTAATTTGTAGTCTTGTCATAAAGCCTTGACTACGTGGTTATGAAAGTCTGGAATTATGCATTCCATCATTGTGAAAGTGGCTATTGTTATTGCATGTGATTATTCAACAAGTAGAATATCCATGTGAGTAATTAAATGAAATTATTTTGATTTATATTTTTCATATTATGATGATGTTTATGTTAAAAAGGGATTCTATTTTAGTTCTATACATTTCCTTAAATGTTTATTCTTAATTATGAAATTTTTCACAATATAGTTATCCTTACTGAGAATCTGAGCTCACCCCTTTCTATGTTTTATTTTTCCCAGGATACGAAGAAGTATATTATGACTGTCCTGTAAGGATAGTCTATGGGATCTTAGTTTTTTCCATGGAAACAATGTTGTTGTTGTTTTCTATTTTATGATGGAATTTAATCCTTATGATTATATCTATCACTTCAATGGCTACTTAACTAATCGGTCTTTCAAAACATGATATTTTATGATCATTCCAATGATATATAATAATGCACCAACTTTGGGATTCTAGGATCATAGTGTTATAGGTACTAGAATCCATTTTTTGAAATACGGATTATGAGTTAGCACTTTGGGACTGTTGAGAACTCACACAAGTATAAGACACCACTTCAATACATGGTAGGCCACATATGACCACAATATTAGGATGAGACCCTGATGTCATCCACATATGGGCTAGGGATCTCTCATTATACACATGAGGTTAACCATGAACCTCCCATCCTTAAATGATATCTCATTAACGCGAATGTAAAAAGATTTATGAAGCAACCTGGATAGGTAGAAAACCATCAAATCACAAAATGTCTAAAAATATTCTTAATCGGTGGTATAGTCTAAATTCCCATGTGAATCCATGTAAGAATCATGTCCCCGTGATTCCTCCTCTTCTAATCATTTTCACCAACCACACCAATAACCGGTCATCCCACAAGAAGGTTTATATGAGAAGGGATGCCCAATATAACCGTTACACAGCTAGTCAAGGTGGTGGGTGATGGTATGAAAATGATTAATTAATCAATTTAATTAAGATAATTTATTACCTCATCCAAGGGAATATGGAAGTATTATCCTATGAGAACTAACCCCCTATTGTTTTCACCATTTTTAGTTGAAATGATGCCATAACTCGTGGAGAGAGTAGGTTTGTCTGTTGATTCCTCAACACTCCCAATTATTAGGAAAGAAAACATTTTTGGGGATATCATGGGGGAAAAAATAATTTCCCTAGGTCATAGAAATGTTACATAAGATCAACTCCAAATGGTCCACCTTTATCCCAAGGAAAATTCTCTGGTATTATTAAGCTTGTTGTTCGTACCTCCCTGATGTTTCCACCTAATTCAAGACTTAGAATTTATGGAGATATGGCCACCATCCTACCTATTGTTCAATCTCTACCTCCATGATGATCCCCACTCGCTAGTCATCATAAAAACTATGGTTTTGGGTCCTCGTTCTAATCCTACCAAGGCATCAGTCTCCTCATCATTCCTGTAGGATATGAACCTTCCAAACTCAATGTGTATTAATTAATGATCCCATAATCGATAGTATGTGGAAGACCCACAATTAACCCCTTTCTACCTTCATGTTAAATCATATTATATATCTAAAAATGTAATGAGGGGTGGTGATCATAATATACCCCATAATACACCTTCGGGGTGTGTCTCCGGAGGTACTAAAACTGGTTCCTAATGTGATGTGGGGTGTATAGACCATAAGTCACCTTAAAACACACCTATATTATAATACACCACATAAAATGGATGAGAGGTATGACCACATGTTAATAGTCCCCATTCTATATTAATTCACCATTCTTGTGAGAAGTATAAATAGATGAAAAAACAGTGGTCTAACAACCTGATACTCATTATAACATCAACTAGGTCTAGGTCAAGAGGTTGACACCTAGTGATATTGAGGATCAATGGTCATAAATTTTTGATGGGAGGGGACATGGGTTATGGATATTTATGTACTCCTATGTGTGTGTTAACCCAAATGTACAGGATGTGGATGTTAATGCACACATATAATAGATTATTTCTCTTGTTGACGTGGAGAATCACCTTGTAAAACATCCGCAACACCAGGAATGCTTGGTTAATTCACTGCCCCATCTCCAGTATCACATTTATATCAAGGGCTCCCAACCATAGATCCATGTGTGCATCCAAAAGTAGTATTATCCACCTACATATTAACACATTGATAAATCCTTTTAGGATGACCATGTGATTCTAGTGTTTTACATTGTACTATAATAAACATCATTGTATAACCTCCATAATTCTCTAATAAGAGTTCTCCTTGAATCAATGAATTTTATTTCAAAACTCATATGGACTACCAAGTATTTTGACCTCTGTTTAAATCAAAAAATACTGAAACCATTTATTTGAATGTATTTCCTTCATCGCTTTATTATCTTCACTCACGCCTTGAACAAAGCGCGGTAGATCCTTAGTGATCACCAAAAAATCACCTTGTCATCCTATATATTCTCAATTGGGAGGAACTCATAATACATCACCACTTATATATGGAACCCTATAATGTGGTATGTGTCCCATAAACTTGTGATAACCTCCCTATAATGTTGGTTAAATGAGTTAGTCCCTAGGGACCACCTACTCAGTTACTCTGGAATGATGTCCTAATGATGGTAGGCCTAGAACTATGAGATCCATGATGCCTCATAGAGCCCAAACCAATTTTTATCCACATAAAAATAATAATAGGGCTGGAATACCTAGTATTATTAGTCCCATTTATCTAAAATTTTACCCCCAAGGAGTAGGGCCCAATCTTCTTTCCACTCTTTTTGATGGGAAATCACAACTACCTTAATTATTCTCTCATGTTGAAGGGGAGATGTCTCTTTACCCAATGCCTCTCCATTGATGTTGTTCATATGATTCCATAGGGTATTAGTGGTAATAGATGTGTGGTCCATTAAATGTGACATCTAATATCCCTATTCAATTGGTACTACCCATGTGTACTCTTTGAACTAGTAAGAAGTTTCATCTCGGTTGGCACTAGGGAAGAACACATCATCCCTTATCCCAAACCCATAGATTTACAGCCTCTTACATGGTGCATATTCCCATCGAGCCTTTCTTAGTAATATAGTGAGTCTATAATGATTTGAATAACATTTTAATCTCTCCTCAATCATGTGGTTCCCAACCATATTGCTTCATCGATATTTTAATGCTTCAGAACCTCTCATGGACATTTTGTCTAATACATAGAAAATTTAAGAAACTAGTTTGTGGAGGTGAGTTTTCAACGGTTGATTTTATATAGTTTCACACTCTCATGGATGTTTTTTAATGAAATTTTTATTCACAAAACATATTAGTTTTGTTAGCTGTGAGGATTAAAATCACAAAATTATCATGAAATTCATGATTTCCATAAAAAGTGTTCACATGACTATATTTTGGGAAAACCTTATATTCCCCAAAAAAACCACACAACTATTTGTAGGCATTGGTTCAGACCAATTATAATGGCAAAATCATTCCCATATCAAATTTTTAGTGGTCTCCCTTTAAAATATGACCCTCTTATCCCTCTTAGAATCCAATTCTAAAGGGGGAAATGTATTGATGCTTAAATACATGGGTCACACGAGAGGTCAAGGAAGAAATTTCCAATTTAAATAAAATTTGGGCTTAAATAGCTGTACAATCCACTTAAGTTTCTAGGTTTATAAAGTAAAAGTCCATTTCAAATAGATGTATCTAATGAAACCCATTTTCCATTAAGTTCTTGATAAGGTAACATCCATGTAGCATAAATTTGGTTCCCAAAAGTTACCTGGTCACATGGAGATGGGGGGACTAACCTTCTTACAGTTTATTCCAATTAATGGAAAAAAACCTCCTTAAAGAAATTCATAATATTTCATGCATGCCTCAATCTTTCATGAAATTGATGCATTGACTCCCTTACCTTTATTGGTCCTATAAATATCTACCCATATACAATTTTTAAAATACAAAACATATCATCATCTGATAAATGATATTAATTCAAGAAACACAAAAAAAATTGAGTGAGAGAGGAGATTGATTTCTAATGATAACCATCATTATTGAAACCACAACCCATGGAATCTTGAGAACGACATACCATGGTGTAGATTTCATTTTCAAAGGTCCATGAAAATCATGTAATAAGAAATACCTTTATGTCTCTTGGATTTTGAAAAAGATAATTATCCTTCATGAAACCAACACCATGGGAACTAATACTTCACTCCAAGGAAGCATTTTCTCTTTTGCGAAACATAATCTTTCAAGAGACCACTATACTTCATTGATTCCCTAACTTTTGTAAAGCCACAACCTCTGTAAAACCCTTCCATTAGGACTCTCCATGGATTATAGTTTTAATTAATACCCTTTCATGAATTTTTAGTTCCCATGGCCCCTAAAACCATACAAATTCAGTTCATTTTCACCCAAAAATCCCCCGTGACTGGTATCTCCAACCCTTGTGTCCTCCCCCATTAAATCAAGAATAACATGGACCATTACCCTACCATTTTCTCCTATGAATAGGCTCTTAATTGGATCTTCCTCCTGAATATAGGAACTCTAATTTTGGGAACTTGGATTACCACTCCTCTATGGATTTTTTTATTATATTCCTTGCTTAGTGGTGAATGATCAGTAGAAATGAAATCCAAAAAGGATGCATCATCATGGGAAATTGCCAACCATTCCTAGTAGAGAGATATACTCCGAGATCTTCCTCTCCAACATTTAAATGGTCTCCCTATGTGTGGTCCTCACCATTACCAATTTTAAAGATGTAAAACTGTATATCTTAAACTCCTAGACATGTGATGTTAAACTACACAATAATGACTTCAACACATGATGTGAATCTATAGTATTTCCTTGTGTGATGAGAATGAGATCCCCATGTATGATCATCATGGGATGCCAATCCTCCTCCTCTATGGGATGTTCTCTTATAAAAATCACACATAGGAATCCCATAATCATAATCCCCACAAAATCCCTCATTGACACTCCTTATTTGACACGAGCATCCTTTCCACATGATGTTTCACTACATGAACTAGCCCTATCACACACCCTAAAACTAGGGCATAAAAATGAATGCGATTTGATAACTATGTCTAGATATGGTATGTATGATACCTCTATATAGTTTAATATAGACACCCCTATATCACTGTCAAGTCCCAAAGTGTTATTACCACCCCCCATGGGAGTTCCCTTTCTCTCCCGCCACCAAATCTCATGAATTAAATCATCACCATTTAGAAACACATAATGAAATACCATGTATGGAATATTTCTCCTAGGGAAAGAGTTAAACAAATCCTTAAGTGTCAACCCCCCCAATTTTTCAATTAACTAAATCGAAAATTATGAAATCTTCACCTTGGGGACACACATAGCCACCCATATATGCCCTCAAGACATAAAACCTATGACCGACATGAAAAAACTACCCCATTAAATATGAATGGTATTTATGTGGTCAAAACCATAAAACCCCTGTGTCCCAAACGTCATGTTCCCCATAGTCTATATGGTATTCCTTGGGTCTTGTGCCAAATATGCCTCACACATGAGTTTCCCTCCAATAGTGGAAGAATTTATTTGTTCTCAACATTACAAAAGTCTAGAGAGTCACATACATGCCCAAAATTTTTATCTAATCTTACCAAATTTTGTTTCCCTATCAATATAGAGGCAACATAATTAACTCAAATCCACTTCAATATGTCCGCGATTATAAGATTCATGAAAATGATATAAATCTATTAGAGAGACCAAAATAGGATAAGAAGTCCAAGGAGGAATCCATAGAGGGAGTAAATTTATATAATATCATCCTATTTAAAAAAAGGATCCAACATCACCAATTAAGGTGATAGAATCCACCTACCATTAAAAATTGGGAATTTCATGTAACAAACAGCGTGTCACTAAAAAATAGAATTACATCACACATCCCCCGTGAAAAGATTTAGCAATAGTCTCCTAGTTCAACATTATGTAATAAACATAATGATAAAGGCTACCAAATACTTTACTAGTGAACTAGATGTTTAGTCAATAAGGTTTTACTTATGACTTTTCCATTCCTTATTTTTTTTAAATCACAAACACCTTATACTTAAGAAAATCAATATTTTACTTCTATAAGGAAAATTTCTTTTCAAAAGGAATTTACTCTTACCATATTTTTATTACTCATATAAATATTTTTCTAAATTATAAAAATTGAATTCATACCTAAAACCTCGAAATCATATAATACATAGATACGAGGAATTCGTTTTTAGGATCCAAATTCTAGATACAATCTCTAAAGAAGTTTTTAACTCCGAATTCCAGAAATGAAATCTAATGAAGTTCAACTCTGAATTCTAGATACAAACTCTAATGAAGCCCTTAACTCCGAATTCTGGATACTAACTCTAATTAAGTTCAACTCTGAATTCTGGATACAAAATCTAATTAAGTTCAACTCTGAATTCTATATACGAACACTAATGAAGTTCAACTATGAATTATGTATACGTACTATAATGAAGTTCAACTCTGAATTCTGGATACAAACTCTAATGAAGTTCCATTCCGAATTCTGGATATGAACTCTAATGAAGTTCCATTCTGAATTTGGGATAAAAACTCTCATGTATTTCAACTCCGAATTCTAGATACGAAATATCATGTAGTTCGACTACGAATTCTGGATACAAACTCTCATGTAGTTCGACTCTGAATTTTGGATACGAACTCTCATGTAGTTCAACTCTGAACTCTGGATACGAACTCTCATGTAGTTCGTCTCCATATTTTGGATATGAACTCTTAGGTAGTTTAACTCCGAATTCTAATTACGAACTTCTACTTGTTCGATTATAAAATTTAATGAGTTTGACTCCGATCTTCTACTAGTTCGAATCCGAAATTTTACAAGTTCGAATCAGAACTCTATAAGTTCCGATTCTGAATAATACAGAAAACAGACTCCGAATTTCTGTAGAAATTCAGACTCCAGACTTCTACAGAAATCAGGTTCTGAATTCATACAAAACAGAATCCGAATATCTTTTTATTATATACTCCGAATTCTATTTTGGTTAGTCTCCTATCTTTTATTTTTCTTAAATTCTGAACTTCAGTTTAACATATCCTTAACCTTGTTTCATTACAAAACGATTCCAGGCTTTCAGTTATTGAATAACCGTTGGTTGAGTAACACGTGTACAGGACCCTCTGAAATTCAAGGAAAAATATGACCATTGGAGGAGGGAGCCGACTATTGGAGCCTCGCCTATAAATAGGGGCTCATTTTAACGTGCTCAATACATTTTGGAATTTTAGTGATCAAAACTTCCAAAAGTTATTTATAGATATAGAGGGTCCTATCAACTCTCAATGCATCGTGCAGAATGTTTGAACAGCATGTTCAAACATTTCCTTGTACAGACATGCTTCATGCGACTCTGATTGTTGGTGATTACAATTGAGGGCTTCCGGGGATAGGAAGACATAGTTCCCAACAACATAATGTTGAGGGATTTTGGGGATACGAAGATAGAGGTTCCAACACCTTGAATTTTAGGGCTTTCTTGCTGAGGAAGATGGAGGATCCGACTACCTAATAGTTGAGTGTTTGCGGGGATAGAAAGACAGACTCTGATCTCCGTATCGAGGGCATAACCTAGTGTGGCTATGACATACTTTCTTGAAAGTATCAATCAAGGGACATTTATCCAAGGATTATGGATACCATTCTCTTTGGTTTAAAAGAGTTATGGTATGTTACTTGTAACTTTAATACTTGTTTTCCGCTGCAATTTGTATTGCTAAGGAAAGTATAACTTTATTATACTTCCTTACTTGTACACTAATTTAATTAGATTCTATACTCTTTAAGGTTGATTCTTAATCGTTGTATATTTTGTTAAGTTCCATTTTCGGAATCACTATTCTAGAATCTAGCATGTTTTTAGTACTCATAGAGGTCTTATGAATTATCATGTTTAACTTTGTTAAAAATTACAATCGAAAAAATTTCCTAAGGAAATTTTAAAAGGTACAATTCACCCCCCCCCTCTCGTATCTGAGAATATCATTGTTATTTTGATCATAAGCTTGGTATCACAGAGTATATGCTACTCAATGTCAAACCATCAAAAAAATTGGTATCAAAGGAGGTGAACTCATACCCTTCACCAATCTAACAATTGTTATCCGAGGTGGTGAACTCATACCATGTACCAATCTAACACATGATAACATAGAATTAGTTCCATCGGAATTAATCTCATGATTAGATTCAGAATATATTTTTCAGATTCATTCTTTCTGGGTTCATATTTATCAGAATCATCGTTCAGATTCATTTTTTTCTTAGAGATACAAATTTTCTTACTTAGAATATTTTCTCTTGTTTACAAACATTTACTTATAACAAGTTTTTGCACCATATTATTTCTTAAAGATGGAAAGTTTAGATGTTGGTTCTATCGAAAACTTAAATCCTACCAGACCACCAATCCTTGATGGTAATGATTATGAATATTGGAGAGATTTTATGAAGACTTTCGTTATCAATACTGGGGTAGATAACATTGTTATGCTTACTAGTGGATACAAAATTTCTTACAAGGAAGTTAGTGCTTTTACTAATCAATAAAATCATGAGTACCAACTCAACTATAAGGTACGCAATACTATACATTGTTCAAACACTATGAACATATATAGCCACATTTCATTCACTGAAACAACCAACTATATATTTAACAAACATGAAGTTACATAATTTTGAACATCTAATGTGATTGAGACTAGAATAGCCATGATTAGAGGAGAGTATCATGGTTTTAATTTTTCTAATGGAGAACCAATTTGGAAGGTGCAACAGAGATTCATGACTATAGTGAATATCATACAATATATGGGATAAAAAGGTCTGGATGATGAATATATTGTTGACAAGATCATCGACATCATGCTGAATGAGTGGTAATCGAAGAGAACTGCTATCGACAAAAACAAAATGGTTACTCAAATTTTTCTTGATGAACTATTTTGAACTATTCTTCAACATGATAAAAGTATGACGTGAGATGCTGAAAACATAAAGAAGAATAATGGGAATTTTATTGTTTCTTTTACTAAAACTTCAAATCACAAGAAAGATAAGACTCCTGAAAGAGTCACTAGATCCATGTCTAATAATGTTATTATCCAATCTGAATCTAGTGAGAGTGACGTCTCAGAGAGTGAATTTTCTAATATTTCTCGAAGGATGAACAAGATAGCTGGACAAAGAAATTTCCCTTTCAATTATATGAAGAAGGAAAGGAAAGATAAGGAATATTCAGAGGTCACATGCTATGAATGTAGAAGAATATGTCACATTAGACATGATTGTCCCCTGTTGAAAACGAAAGAAAAGAAGGAAATGAATTAAGAAATGAACAAGAAGAAATTCTATCGTTCAAAATATAAGATAAGTCTTAATGCTAATGATAATTGGAGTGCTAGCTGTGGAGACTCTTCAGAAAGTGAATGTGAAGAATATGATTCATCATCTTAGAAGAATATGGGATTCATTGCATCTACTTCTTTCCCTAATACATGTCTTATGGCCAATGTACGCTCTGCTGAGGCTTTAAAAAATTTATCTCTTGATAAGAATTACTATTTCGAACATTGTACATCAAATGAAGATAGTTCAAAAAATTAAGAACCTACATATGATTAAGTATCTATATTTTAAAAGTTACTTGTAGCAAAAAACTGTAAAATTTATGAGAAATTAGACATGGAAAATAATAGGGAGTAAATTGTTACAAAAAGATTTCTGATCTTTCTACAATTCCTAGAAATAAAGAAGAGGTGTTAGAAAAACCATATAAAGTCAATGAGTAATCAAATTTTGATAAAGAAGAACCTTCTAATGATCATAACTATGATATTTCAATGAAAAATTTTATTGTGGAAAAATCTATCTCTAAGGAAATGATTCATGATGACAGAAATTTAGTCATCAGACTAAAATCCAAAATATTTTCTATTAAGAAGCTCGTTGCAAAATTTACCTCTGGGAAGGAAAAGTTTGACAAGATGTATTCCCAATTTAAACCTCAAAGAAACCCTACTGGAGTAGGTTATACTCATCAAAATCTGGTTTTCATAAATAACTGTTTTGTACCTTCTAGATCCCCTTTTTGCACTAAGTGTCTAATTGGTGGGTAATAGAAGAAAAATTTCCCATTAAATAGAGTTCAATCTCTTGGGATTTCATAAATCTTATTTTTCAAAACAAATTTAGATACTGAAATTTTTTTTGTCTAACAATTCTGGATCCGATCAATTCTGGATTCCGAAAACCTAAAAATTTCTTATTATCAAGAAAATAGAGAAAGTACCAATAGTAATACATGGTACATGGATAGTGGATGTTCCCAGCACATGACTAGTAACAAAATCTATTTTTAAAATTTTATGAAAATTAATGAAGGAAAAGTAACCTTCGGAGATAATGCTCAGGGAGAAATTTTTGTTATAGGTAATATTGTTCTTCTTGGAAAAACTATGAATTCAAATGTCATAGGGATCACAAAAAAAGGAGATATCATTCTTAAATTTATCAGGATACAAGATCAACTTTCTGACATTTTTAAAAAATCATTACCCTCCGATGGATTTGAGTACATTAAACAGAAGTTAGGAATGATAACTGTGAGGTAATATTTTTCATTAACTTCATTTTAAACCATTATCCTTACAGTAATAAACTACTTTTCATAGGGGGAGTAAATTTTATTGTAAGTCTTTCTAAATTTTCGTAATGAAGTTTTTGTACTGGAAATTTTTGTAATGAAGTTTTCATACTGAGAATTTTCATAATGAGAATTTTCGTAATGATAATTTTTGTAATAAGAATCTTCGTACTCATATTTTTATAAGTCAGTTTTTCATAATTAGTTTCTCCTAGTCAAATTTTCATCAAGAAGAATATTTCCTATTACGTATAAACTTTTTAGACAATCCAAAAGGTATGATTTCCTTACTTAAGTTTTCGTAGTCATTTTTAGTTTCTGGTAGTTTCTTATTCTTATAAAATTTCTCAGATTTGTTTCTTCTTAAATTCGATTGTTTTTAAATCCTTAGAAGACCGGATTCAAGTTTTTCTTGTGGGTATGTTTTACACCGTTAGATCAGATCAGAGTGTTTTTGAACGGGTAGATTGGTATTGGAAGTTCAATGGTATGCTCCATCACCTATATAAAGGTGACCCCGATGGTTGTCCTACATTGATTTCAACATCTTGTGTGTTGAAAATCTTCCTCAGTTCTTAAAGGTCGTTCCGAATCATTCAGAGCTCCTCATCTCTGAATGTCTGTAGAGGCCGCATCCCATGATATGTCTACCTCGAAGTCAATTTCAAAATGGAAAGTGTCCATAGAATGGTTGGTCCATCCTAACCTTTACAAGTATGATTCTAACATCACTAAGAACATCAAATGAATGGTTGGGAAGATTTATGTGTATCCAAGACTAGTGTTCAAGATGTGGTCTATCCGGAGTTACTTATAGAATTCTATGAATCGTCAAGATTCTATGACGAAGAGGGAAGAGGCCCATTTTTTTCTTGTCTTATGGGAATACATACAAACTTACTTACACCAAAGAAGAAAGATTGGTGAGTCTGGAATATGATGGTGAAGCTTAATTTTTCTCACAATAACATCAGGATATACAAGTCATTTTTGTTAAGGTGAAGTCCTTGGAGTGTTTTGGTCTTCATGATGTAATGAAAGCCTTGATTTCTCACATATCTCTTAATAATCATTTTTTTCAGTTGTGGGTACATGGTTTCTTGGTTCCATGAAAGGGTGAAAAAGATACCCTAAAGAAGAGCGATATATATTTCTTAAACTTCTTGGTGAATCTATGAAAAATCAATCTGATGAGGCATGTTCTTGTGAATATCAAGAACATCAAGGAGGGAAATTTAAGAGCTCAAATCATCATGTACCCTTCCTTACTATCATAGTTTATAGTTCGATGTCTGGATTCCTTCAAGATTTCATGCATGTATATTGCTCGAAATTTCAAGGTTATGCATGTTAGTGATGATACCTTGAACAAGATTAAAATGGAATATTCCATGGAAATGGGAGAGTTATATAATTTTCTAGAGGAAGAGTGTAAAAAAAATCTGGAAAATGTGGTGAGAGTTGAGCCAGGGAAGATGGTTTGTAAGAAGAGAAAATTGAAAGAAGTGGTTGCTGACGACAAGACTCCCGAAGCTACCGAAACCCAATCAGAACCTCCCAAGGAGATAAAATAGAATGCATATCTAGATGAGGTGGCTGCTAAATAAAGGGAAGATAAGGATAAAATGAAATAAGGGGACCATCAGTACGAACTGGACCTACCTGAAGCTAAATCTTTAAGGGAGAAGACGGCTAAATACCTTGAGAAGGTAGAAAAGGAGAAGAAGATAAAGAAGAAGTTGTCTGAATCTGAATTTGTTCCATCTCTATTGAAACCCATATAAGTAGTTTCTGATAAAATTCTCGTTCCAGAAACTTTTGTTGTTCAACCATTACCAGAGGCGCCTGTGAAAAATTAATTCACTCAGGAACAGTATAAAGTGAACCATGTTCTTGAAGTTGTATAAAAACCAGCCGGTGAATATGTAGGGGAAGAAGTTGTTGACGAAATTGGGGAAGGAGAATAAGTAGAAGAAGTAAGTGTTGATCTCAATGACATGATTAAACAAATTAAGGATTATCAAGAAATGTCTGAATCCTCAAAGCATGTCACTCCGGGAAAGGGAGACGAGATAGAGGGTAAGACCGATGATGTCGAGGAAGAAGAAAAATATAATGAATCATCTGAGGAAGTATGATATGAGAATATATTTCTAGAAGAAATTGTAGGGAAGAAGAAACCAGATGAAGACAAGATTATTCATGTATCTGAAAGAGAGGATGAATATCCTAATGAGGTAGTTCCGAAAGTTTGTAAGGGGTAGCATGTACTTATGGACACCCCAACAAAGGATATTATAAGAAAGAAAGATGTTTCTGTCTCATCAAGAATAATGTTGGTGGATATTGAAGAACAAAAACCCGCAACCATGGTGTATGATTTGGAATCATCAGCTCTGGGTCATGATTTTGTTGTTGAGTCTTTGAAAATGTTGGTGGAAACCATTCGGATCCTTATCTCTAAAGACTCATGATGCAAGATGCATCAACACGGTCTGAATCAGAAGTCATAATCCTTATAGATGGTGATGGATAAGTGTGTGAATATTGTAGTATATCATAGAAAATTCCTTATCAATTATGATATTCACAGAAAATGATTGATCAAAATCACTCTTTGGTCAAAGAAATTTGATGAATGCATGGTATAGTTTGATCATTTTCAGAATGATGTTAATGATGCTTTTGACACTGATGATGCCCTGATTAAGAATCTTCCGGAAATGCTGAACCTTGAACAAAATTCTCAGAATCAACAATTAGAGTAATTGAATAATAATTTTAACTATCTTTGATCAAAATTTTAAAAGGGATTGAGATCTCCTAATTGAGCTTGAGGAATAGCTTGTAAAGCAAGATGAGTTGTTAAATATGCAGGAAGAGGCCATGAAGGATTAGGAAGATGTCTTGAAAGCTCAAGATGAAAGGAAAAAAGCTTTGGAGAAGCAAGTTGAGGAGAACCATAATGACTTGAAGAAGCTGAAAACCTTTTTGAAGAAGTTAATACCCATGGAAATAGAGGAAAAATAGACAAATCCAATATTTTGTTACATTTGATCTTCCTCGTAAAAATTCATCCAATAGAACTATGGTTTTTAGTTTTCCTTGAATGACTTTACTAATGTTATAGGTAATTTATATCTTTTCCATTCCCTTAATTTTTTTTGAAAATCACAAAGGGGGTGGGGGGGAAGTAAAAAGAACTATTAATAGGGGAGAAGGAAAATCTTAAAGGGAGAAAAATTCTTATGTTACGAACTTTCCTTATGTAAGGGGGAGACTCTCATTAGGAAGTTTTTTATTCCAATGATAATGAAAACTCCATTTCAAAAATCTAGAATACAATCCTTAGAGTTCCAACGACTAAGGGGGAGTTAGTTGTATTCATCATCATATATGAACAAAGGGAGATAGGTGTTAATTTCAATGTCTAAAGAAATGTTTCTAAGTCCTTATATTTCATTTTCGTAAGGTTGTTTGTGCTTTCTAGAAATTGGGAGATTGTTGAGTCAATAAAGTTTTCCTTATGATTGTTCCATTCCTTCTTATTTTGAAAATCACAAACACATTATACTTAAGAAAATCCATATTTTAATTCTCTATGTAAAATTTCCTTTCAAAATGAATTTTCTCTTACCATATTTTTATTACCGATATCAATATTCTTATTAAGTATAAAAATTGGATCCATACCTAAAAACTCAGAATCATATAATACATAGATATGAAGCATTATGTTTTAGGATCTGAATTCTAGATACAAACTCTAATGAAGTTTTTAACACAAAATTCTTGATATTAACTCTAATGATTTTCAACTCAGATTCTGGATACGACCTCTAATGATGTTTTTAACTCTTAATTCTGGATACAAACTCTAATTATGTTCTACTCTGAATTCTGGATACGAACTCTAATGAAGTTAATCTCCGAATTCTAGATACGAACTCTAATGAAATTTCACTACGAATTCTGGATACTAACTCTAATGATGTTCTATTCCGAATTCATGATACCAACTCTAATGAAGTTCCATTCCTAATTCTGGATAAGAACTCTCATGTAGTTCAACATTGAATTCTGGACACGAACTCTCATGTAGTTCGACTATGAATTCTGGATACAAACTCCCATGTAGTTCGACTCCGAATTCTAGATACGAACTCTCATATAGTTCGACTCCGAATTCTGGATACGAACTCTCATGTAGTTTGACTCCAAATTCTAGATATAAAATCTCATATAGTTCACTCCAAATTCTGATTATGAACTTCTACTAGTTCGACACTGAACATCTATGTTTTTTACTACAAACTTCTAGTAGTTAGATTATGATCTTTTACAAGTTTGACTACGAACTCTATAATTTAAGATTATGAATTCTAGTGAAACCAGACTCCAAATTTCCGTAGAAATTCAGACTCCATATTTCTACAGAAATCAGGTTCCGAATTCCTACAAAACAGAATCCGAATATCTCTTTATTATAGACTATGAATTCCATTTTGGTTAGACAACAAACATTTATTTCCTTACATTCTAAACATTAGTTTAACTTATTTTAACACCTGTTTCATTACAAAACGATGTCAGGCTTTCAGTTATTGACTAACCGTTGGTTAAGGGACACATGTATAGGTCCCTCTAAAATTCAAGGAAAAATATGATCGTTGGAGGAAGGATCCGACCGTTGGAGCTTTGTCTATAAATAAGAGCTCATTTGAACATGCTCAGTACTTTTTTAATTTTGGTGATCAGAACTTCCTGATGTGATTTCTAGAGAGAGAGGCTATTATCAACTCTCAATGCTTCGTTCAGAAAGTTTGAACAGCTTGTTCAAACATTGCCTTGTGTGGAATTGCTTCGTGAGACTCCGATTGTTGGTTATTACAATTGAGGGCTTCAATGGATAGGAAGACAGAGGTTCCATCACCTTGAAGATGAGGGTTTCCGAGGATAGGATGATAGAGGTTGCGACACCTTGAAGTTGATGGATTCCTTGCTGAGGAAGACAGAGGTGTAGACTATCTTATAGTTGATGTCTTGTGTGCATAGAAAGACAGACTCCGATCATCGTATCAAGGGGTTACCCTAGTGTGGGTAAGACAGACTTGGTTGAAAGTATAAATCAAGGGAACTTTATCCAAGTTTGTTGGATACCATTCTCGTTGGGTTAAAAGAGTTATTTTTTGTAACTTGTAGTTTTACTACATGATTTTACACTGAATTTTGTATTACTAAGGAATGTATAACTTTCTTATACTTCCTTACTTGTACTATGATTTAGTTAGATTCTATACGCTTTATGGTAGAATCTTAATATTTGTAACTTTTTTTATGTTCCATTTTCAGAATCACTATTCCAGAATCTATCATGTTTTTAGTAATCATAGAGGTCTTGTGAATTATCTTGTTTAACCTTTTTAAACATAACCATCCTAAAAATATCCTAAGGGAATTTTAAAAGGTACATTTCATCCCCCCCCCCCTCATGTATCTGAGAATATCATTCTTATTTCAATCTTACGTTTGGTATCATGGAGTATATCATTCTCAGAGTCATACCATCTGATCACTAGATTGGTGAACCCCATGTTAAATTACTCATCCTGATAATTCCTTTATTCTCTAGGTACTCAAGTTGCACCATCAGATCCTTAATCATGGATGGAAACATACAATAAGGGGGTATCAGAATAATTTGTGCACATGTAATGATATATTCATCTTATTCAAATTGTCTATTAGGAGGGATTCCTATGAACTCATCTTAGAAGGTATTCTGATAGAGATCTATTATTGGAGGAAAATATGAAGGGGCTACCACTTATCCTCCTAATAGTTCTAATCCTACCCTATGCTCTATGATCGTCCATGTTGAATGAATTATAGACCAACTCATCCTACTCAAAAATTCAATTTTCTAGTCATGAAATACGTCTCTACCATCATAAAGGTTATTTTTACTTATCTCTAATAAAAATTATTGTGTTCTCAGAAGTTGGAGAGCAAGTCGATAATGAGAATCACATCAATTCTCTCTATCTCTAGAAATATAAAATCTACCAAATTTCCAACATTAGTGATGATTGTAGGAGACAATGGCATCACTAGAGATGATGATCTTATATTATGAAATATGTATCTAGAAAATTAACTCAAAATTTTACTTGATTGATACAATTATAGTGATAATTTCTCTTTATAATTTATTCTTTAGTGCGCAGGTGTGACATCGATGGTAAGGTGAATCTAGTCTCATTCTCTCATGATACGAACCAACCTTAGCTAATCTCATTTTTTTATAGGTTTATCCAATGTGTAATGACTCATATTTATCAATAATATTCATCATATAGAATATGGTTTTTACATGCTTTTTTTATTTAGTGGGGCGATTCGTTTTTCCAAGGAGGCAAGCATCATTAGTCATAACTCGATGTCGACTTCAATGGATGTAAAAAAAATCCTAGTTTTATTATTCACATTATTAATGTTGGAAGGTCGTGATTTAAAAAAGTTTGTATAATCAGCTTTAGGTTTGTTATATAAGTTCTATGGGCCTTCACTGATGCACAATAATAATAGAGTCAATCGATTTGTTCTTATCATTATTTTCATTTGGTGACACCTCTTAAAAATTTTCAACTGTAAAGTAAAAATCACATGTTTTGGAAGATGAGGGTTCTTCAGATTTTTTTTGAAATGTTAGATATTCATTTAATTTTATCATTTTTCGATTGATTTAAAACAGTGAAATGTAGATTGTTCTCATCATTATTCCATTTACACATAAATATTTTTTGATTAACCATGTTAGCAAAAGCTTCGACATTCATCTTCAATTGAAAGTTAATATCGATTCATTGCATCAACCAAATAATAGTCTTATACTTATTATATGTCCTCATTATCCCAAATACTTCCCTCTCCTCATCACTTATGTGTGAAATTAACTAGTTTGGCAGACCCGACTCTATGGAATTGGATATTAATTCAACAGGTCGATAGAGGAAATTATTCTTCTAGTTGATGAAGTTTGCTCATGTGGTCAATGGAGTTTAATCAGGTTGTAGATATCCTTCATGATCCTCGTTTCAATATTTATAATAAATGATTATATTTTATGTGTGGTCAGTAGAAATAAATGTATTGACAATCATCTGTTTTGGTTAGGGATTGCATTTTTTCTTTGAAAAAAATTCATTTATCATCCACTACTTCAATTTAGACGCATGATCGATCAAGGAAATTATATAAAAATATAAGGTGCAGCTGCACCATATAATAAATTAAATAAAAAAACAAATCATCACAATATTTAAAATGAAAATAATGAAATATTAAATAATAACATTAAAATTTAACATAAATTATTAATCTATAATTAAATTTTCAAAAAAAAATATAAAAATAAATAATAAAAAATTATCATAAAATTATTTGAAAATATATCATAAATTAATTAATAAGATAAAATAATAAATAAACATATCACACTATTTAATGGTTAAATAATAATAATAATAATTAAGTATTTTATAATTATCACACCTTTTTTAAGACTTCTTCATCATTTAATTTTGGTAGGATAAAAAATTTAAAATGAATTCCGTCTAGGAAGTCCTCTCTCCCCTGTGTTTCCACCACATGGAGAAGATTGAAAATTTCATAAAATATAAAGAATTTACTCCTTAAGAACACACATACTGATTATAGAATAAATACACTTCTGAAAAAGTAAGGGATCATCCCAAAAGTATTACATAATCTCATAAATGATTTTTTTGCAAAAGTTAATTGGGAATGACTCCTACAACTAACATGATAGTAAAATATTCCAACCAAGAATATTTTTTCATAGAAACATTAAAGAATTGTTCTTATATAAATATTTATTAATATTTATTTGTTCAATAGTTTAAATTTTGGTTATGGCTATCATATAGAAGTTTTTTGATACCATTTTTACAACACCATTATTATCTTTTATGTCCAAATAAAACTTTTGAAACAATGAATACATCATGGTTTAGATTCCTCCTCAACAAAGAGTTATTTAATAGAAAAATGACCATTAAATATTATTAACATTAAACCTATGAGATATTATCTAAACATGTCTAATGTAAATATGAAATTAGACAACTCTTTCTCAATAGTATAATAATTTTCTTATGAATCATCATGTAACATGTTGGAGTAGTAAATCACATATAACCTCTTCTATTTTATTTTTTCCTAAAACCACACCTACTAATGACGAGTGCACTATTCATGAAACGAATGAGAGAAGGTAGAGTACTGAGGAATTTTAGATAGAGAATAATAATTTTCTATATTAAGCATTGTTGAATAATTTATGTCGACTATAAGTGAGTGGAGAAGAGAGAATATTGCAATGTATTCAACTAATCATCATATTCAGTGGGTCATTGTATTCTGATGACTATCACACACTTCTTTTCATCATATTTTAATGGTCGTCATATAGGGAATGATAATTGGTCAAAACTATCATACTAGGTTTTTTGGACTAAGGTATAATGTTTTTAGAATTGTCTCAATCGAATTCTGATAGAGTTATATTATTTGTATTGAAAAATTGGACTGGGAAAATAAGATTGGGAAATCGTAATGAGTTTTATATCAAAGTAATTGAATCTCTTACCAACATCTAGGTAAAAGTGTAAAGAATTATTTTAAATGGAGTAAATTTGTGGAAATTGAGAATGAATCCCAAGTAACATGCATTGTTACAAAAACTCTAAATTACATAATTTGTGCAATAAAAACCACACACACTATTGGATTGATTACATCGTGATACACTAGTGTAATGGAATATCATCATTATATTCCTTATAAATGGATTATTTTATGGTGGTTTGTGTGGTATTGGATTATTTATAAACTATACCAAAGATGTGGCTATTATTAATGAATAATTATCCTTATAAATTTTTGTGCTTTTGTAGATGTGTGTATGATTTGTTTTCAATAGTTAATGAAATATTTATCATGAGGTGAAGGTTGATTCCTTTGTGTGGACATATAAAAATAAAATATATCAGTGATTAGCATCCTATCCATCTCAGTGATAATATTATCCTGACTGGGAACTTTCAACTGGTATTAGTGTGATGGTTCCCTTCATTTTTCTTTGCTGTAGTTTCGAAAAGATGTTGATGGAGAATCCAAATTTTTTGAAAAATAAATGAATTATAGTTTTTGATGATAAGAATAATTATATCTACAATGAAATAATTTTCCCTTATCTTATGGATATTAATTATGATTTTCTTAAAGCAGAAATCAATGGATTTCTTCTTACTGATCGTATAGTTAATCATAAATCTGTTGATAAGAATAATATTGAGAATAATGGTAGGGCGAATAATTCATTATAATCATCAATTTCTGAAAGTGAATTTCTAAGGGTGGAAGGTGTTTCCACAACCAATAGTATATGGTACAAGTTAAAAAACATGTATGAAAGCAATACAAAAGTAAAGAAAGAATAATTACAAATCTAGAGGCTAAATTATGAATATTTGAAAATACATCGGTACACTGATAATCTATTTTATTCAAAATTTATTCCATCTTAAAAATCATTTTTCCCTTTGGAGTTCCCTTGAGTATTATAATGATCCTCCGTTAGTTTTTTTTAGTACAAATTCCTAGATTATTGTTAGAGATCAAGGGGTACAATATATCAGAAAATATAATACTATTTTCAAGAATGATTAGTAAGAATTATATAACCCTGATTATAGTTGATAGAAAATGTATCATCCCTAGGTAGCAACCTATGTGAATATATTTCAAATTTGAAAATTTTAGGTTCATGGGAAGGGATATCAATGTTTGAGAAGCAAGAGTTTGAATGGAAAAACATGCCATAGTGGTGGAAATACTCTTTATCTGTGTTTTGATAATTTATATTATAATACCCAGTAGAATTTTCATAACCTGGTTGAACATGGTAATTTTATATTATATATAATTCCCTTATCCTATAACACTTATGTTGATAATTCTAGGAATATGTGTTGAATACTTCCTTCAATTATTTTTCAGTTTATTTGGTTAAAAAACCCTTTATAATATTGTTCAACTATGGTCTTATGGTATGAGGTGAGGTTATAATAATTGTTTTACATGTGGTAAATTGGAGTACCCTGATGATTTGGAAACTCTCTATGAAGACCCTTATATATTTAAGAATCCTTGTAGAGCTATCCACCTGCATCTTGAAAAAATTGAATGATCAAATTTATAATATTAGTTTTCATTATCCTTTGTGAAAAATTAATTACAAAATAATTAAATAATTATACACATTTATTATACATTTCATTATCTGACTATTGAAACCATGTCCTATTATTTATCTGTATATTGAAATATAAATACCTATTCTTTAACTCTTCTTCAATTAATGCTCTTAATAATAGTTTTTCACCACACAATTGTTGTATCTAATAAACATCAAAGAGTATTCATTATGTAGTTAATTATCTGGAAGTAACAATGAATGATGAGGTTTCTTAATCTCATAGTTTTGTTCCCTAGCTGTTTTCCTAATACATTATGGGTTACTAGAGACATGTGTCACTTGAGACTCACTAGGGAATACTCTCTCAACAGAAGTGTCTATTGATTTTTATTTGGATTTTTATTTGGATTCATATTTTCCTTATTTCGTTCCATTTTCACCTTGTTTTTATTTTTAATTAATTATGAGTGAATATTAATTTTTTGTTATAGTAGGTTCTGAATTTTTTGGAATTTGATCTCGTGTGCATAATCACATAGATTCAATATTTTTTCATATAAAACATCATTTTTCAAAATTTTATGTTGATTTATTTTTGATTAACTATTTTAATAGTTATGGATTTTTTGAAATATTTAGAGGTTTCTTAATATTTTTTATAAATCATTTTCTGTTACTCTTGGCTTCTCAGCAACATCACCAAAATTTTATAGTGTATATCATTAACTACATCAAAATAAAATATTTATTTCCCGATTTTAATATAATTCATCTTGTGTGTAGTCTATGAAACCACCACGATGGTATTTTTGTGGGAGTGGCCACTAGTGGTACAAAAAATATATTTAAATAAGAAATAATATGCAAGCACTGAAAACAGTCACATTAGCAGTACAAATAAGTAACACGAGTGACAAACATGATTAATATATAGGAAATATGAATAGATTCAGTCAAGATATGAGAAACATGTACAAGAATTAAAATGTTAGGAATATAGATTCGCTAGTTGAATAGTTATTCCATTACTTATGCACATAAAATTCACTTGAAATGTGACTAAATGAAGTTAACTAGCTTGTTATTTGGTTCACTGTTGACTATGATAATTCTGTATTTTATCAAATAAAGAGTTAATCATGCACAAAAATGATAAAATCAATATTAAACCAAATAAATTAAATCAATTAATATATTTTTGATACTATCAAAAGAAATATTTATCAGATGGTTGAGAATTTCAATGTAGTTTTTGAATGGATTTAATCATGAAAAATTCTCATTAATTTACGATGTAACAGAATATATGAATGTCTTCATGAATTTAATCAAGAAAATGGAAATCGATGATAAAGTATTTCTGCATGAAGAAGTAAATATTTAACCTATACAATGGCATCTCATGTGATGTTCATCAAGAAAACATATTTGAAATGAAATCCATTAAAGTATTCATAAGAGGAGTGATAGAAAGGAAAAAAAAATAAAGGTGAAATATTTTTTGTTGAGGATCTCTTCCTCTGGCTCAGACCACTATTCTTCTACTTGTTTCATACTTTGTAGAACTATCTAAAGAAATCACTCAATAAATTCACTTCTTGAATGATTATATCCTCTCTGAAAATTATATGTTCATCACTATTTAGTTGTGTTAACTTAGAATTTATTTACAATTATTATACAGTTTGATTTCAATCACTTTTAACCCACTAAACTAAGAAATTAATCTTTATTGACCACATGTCTTCAGTATATTCCACACATGATGTGAGATGGACCCTCCTAACAAATGAGATAGGCCCACATGTATATTTTATAAACATTACATGGATTAAATTGGGAAATGATTCATTATATACTAGTCTTCAAAATCACTGACCAAAACATGACTTAATATTTTACACGCAGATATGAGATATGGAATCTTCATCTGCCTCATAAATCATGCTCAAACTCAGTTTTTCATGACATCCCACTCTACACTTTAATAAAATATTCTTCAAACAAATCTATCTGTGCTTACACTATAATTTTGATTCTCATAGCTGCATCATTGAAGAGATTCAATGCCTCCTTTGTTCCAATATGTAATTAAAATCCTAGAATCAAATTTAATCATTTTCTTCAACATGCACAACTATGGCCCATTCCTTGTAATCAGCCATCCATTCTGATTCCAGGTTCCGCTTCCTACAATGAACTTTTTTTGATCAGATTAAAATTCACAAGATGCATTCAGTCATGGATATATAATTTCGGACTCAATGGTGGAATCATGACTTCGTCTCGCTATTTTTTTCTATTGAACAGACACTATGTTCCTCTTCAATGCCCAGTCTTGAATTCCATGGAAATGAGACTCGAGGCATCTCCATCGGTGATATGGTTCAGCCACATCTATTAATAAATGAATGGTTGATCCTATATTTTAATAGTCGATGACATTTTTCTTTTTCCATTTTACCAAGTCCCTACCACTACATCAGCTTAGGCACACAGTGCCAAAAATTATAATATGTAGCAGAACCATATCCAAAATTAAATTAAAAAATAATATTTAAAAAAATTTAATCATTACATCAATTAAATTATAAGATTGAAAATTTAAACACAAACATTATAATTAAACACCAATTATTAATCACTAACTATAAAATATATAAAATGATTATATAAAATAATAAAAATCTAAATTTATACGCACAGAAATAAATAACTGAAAAATTTATTATTGAAATAAAATAATTATTAAACATAATAGGATTGTAAAAGGGTAAATTAAATTTATGTTTAATTATGTTAATTAAAAAAAAAATTCATTAATATATTTACTATAATATTATAAGAAAAACATATATAAAACGAAAAAAACAAGAAATAACCAAAAATTTGAATCAAAATTGAATTAGAAAATATTGAAACAAATTAAATGAATTATTCAAAGAATAAAAACCAGATAATTTAATCATGAAAACAGAAAAAACAATCATAATTATAATTAATTACCTATTTCAATATGAAATAAACGTTAAATTATATCTAACCAATTAAAGTATAAATTATGGTTAGAAACACAGAAAATACACTATAAATAATGTGGAAAACCCCATCATTAAAAGACACATCAGTCATATTCATATGAGACTACTACTAAGGACATTAGCATGTCCTATGGAATGATGGTTGCATCTGTCTCGAACCCCCACAAGACCTAATCCATGAATCCATCGTATAAAGATGTTATATATTTCCATTATTTCTTCACCAATGACCATTGATATCATTTTTAGGTTGTGATGTATGAAAATTCCCAAACTATTTATAGTTGTACCTCTGGGGACCTCCTTACACCATAGAATGTTCTAAAGTACCTCTTCCCAACTATGGTTGTCTCCGTGACACATACATTGGTTAGATGACTTCCTCTTTCCACCCGTAGAGGTATCAATACTATGACCACTAAATGGTAGAAAAATAACTGCAACATTATCCTCCACCAAAAACATCCCGATTGGCAGGGCATTATGAAGCACCTAAGTATAATTCGTCAGATCGAAGTTCCAGACCCACCATACAAAAACATATCGAATCCCAATTTCAATCTTCCAAGATTTTTTTTCATCACTAGCCAAGGGAGGAGTGAAGTGTAGCAGCTCTGTGAAACAATTTGAGAAAGAACACACTGCCATCATCACCTAATGAAGATCCATGAACTTATATGCTCATTCCAACTTCATCATACCCATAAAGAACTCCTCAGAGAAGAGGACCTTGAAATCCACCCATGTGAGATTATAACAGCTTCATTCTTATAGAATAACATCCTATAGGTTTCTAGTAGCACCTAGGAGCATAAATATCACAAGATTCATGTTCTAATCATTCAACTTTCTAACTAGTTGAAGATCCTCTCAAAAATCCATATCCAGTCCTTAGTATCCTAAGGGCCTCTCGTCCGCCAGAATGATGGAGGATGATGGTTTTGAAAACCTCAGGCATTTTTTACTATAGTCTAGGTAACTCCCCCTCCATGGATGGGAACTATGAAGAATACTGTTGGCTAATGTGTTGCTTCCACTTTAACTACTGGAGTAAGTGCATGAGTGTTCTCTAGAGCACCCTCCATCGTAGTTGGAGGTCTAATGAGTCATCTAAAAAGATAAATTTTCATAAAAATGAAGATAAAAATTAGGAAATATAATATAAATCCTAATTAGTCAATGAGATCAAAAATTGATTTCCCGTGGAAGCTACCTCCGACCAAGGTATATCCCTCAAGGCATAAACATGGTCCTTCTTCACTAAACTTTAGCCATGGTCATATATATATATATATATAACAACAACAACATGATACCATCCAAATAATTAATTCTAATATAGATATATCATAACATAAACAAAGAAAATATATCACACATTAGAGAATATAAGATTATATTCAATTCATAGCGCACATTAAGGAATTGAATTAAATTACTACTATACAGCACAACAATAAGTATAGGAGGGAGGATTAAAGTGATTTCACGAGCAGCACTACGGATGAATCACTTCCAAAAATTTTATAGGGATTCAATAAATATCAGTAGTGGTACCTTCCTGGTTTTCTAGATCCTTCATAATGCCATGGATTCCATCAACCCGAAATGGGAACGATACTTTGAGAAGCCCATTCCTAAAGTGTTAGAGGAAAAAGACTCACCTGGTTATGATCTGAATCTTTATTTTTCCTCAAAATTTCAATGTATATCATTATTAGAGGTGCTTAAAGTGTTAGATCTACACAAAGTGACTACCAGGAAGATTTCTAAATAAATAATAAGAAGGGGGTTTTTCCATAGATACAGATCATGAATCCTTCCAACAATGGCTAAACATGTGTAAGTTCTCTATCTTGGGACATATTACTTTCTTAAAATGGTGAAAACCCTTGGCCTATAACTGAGCTAAAATCCTAAATCTACTATTTAAGGGGTAATAAAATATTGGAAATTGGTTCCAACTAGGATATGCTATTATTATATAATACTTATCTCTCTTGAGGATTTGAATCTTATGTGGAAATCTGGTAATCTTCAGTAAAAACCTGGATTTCATTGATTATTAGAATGGGACATTGCATTTAATTCACTCATGTAATGTAATTATATGGAAAAAATATGGGTCATAATTCATGGATTAAACTAGGTATTTATTCACCCATAAATCCTAAATGACATAACTTATTGTATTGGTATCCAACTAAATATTAGCCAATGTACCTTAAATAGAGAGATGGGTCAATATTCTTGAGTTATGGTTAAGGCTAATTTAGACTCTAAGGTACCAAAATTTATCAATTTCAATGATAATGGATATCTATTAGATGTCAAACTGAAGGGAATCATCAAATTCCTGATAATTGATCATACCATCTCTAATTTAAGGGTGATTAAAAAACAAGTGATACCACCCACGGAGAAAAAATGGATAAAGATCAAACATTATAAAATGGGAATGGGATTCTCTATGTAGAAAGGTGAACCCCTAAAAAGAATGATACAAGTAAATGGGTTAAAAATAATTACTTCACTTTTACATAAAAAGATACTTCTATAAAACTTTGGTCATATAATGTTGAGGAAAAAGATAATGATACTGAAGAAAAAACTATAGATGATGAAATTTATTAGGAAGTCTGGGAATTAGTCAAATATTTACAACATGACCACACACATGAAGAACTAAACCTTAACAAGGAAAATAAATCTATATACTCCAACATAATTCAGACTTATAATTTGAGAAACTGTCTTAATATCAATTTACACTCCAAACAGATATAGGACACAAAGATAATTAAAAAGATATGATGTCTGTAAAAAAACTAAGAGGAAGCACTTGTAATTTTTCATGATCCATCTAATAAATATACTCCTGATAGTGGACTAACTTATGAAGGTCCTATATAAAACTTATCACAGAAATATAGAAAGGCTATTGATTCTACCTTCTTAGATAAACCCATGGGAAATCATTTTTCTATAAAATATAGAAAATATGTAGGTTTCCAACACCATTACTCATAATTCCCTTCCAGTGTCTCAATATGAAAAGGTTCATATAGTGAAGAATTAAACTTCAAATTTGATCAACAGTCCAAAGATTCTAGCTCCAGGGAATATTACTTATGAAGATTAAAATACCCACACTACTCCAAAGGTTGGTATGTCTATCACTATTTCTCTTACGTCTATTATTGTAAATCAGGATAAAGACTCTCCTACTCCTGGTTATAAAAATTTAAAACAAACCAAGAAATATACAAGGATGACGAATTCTGAAAGTAAAAGGATGTGGTTCCAACCAAAATTATAGTTTTAAATGATTATAATTTTTTGGAATTTTCATGGTATAGAATACTCCGACACTATCACTTCTTTAAAAACATTTATTCACACACATAAACTAATTTCTATGATTATAACAATGCTGACGATGTCTTTACAAGTGAATTAGCCTCTCAAGACATACATAGGTTTTGTTCTTTTATTTATACCAAAACTAGATTCCATGATAGAAGATGTATTTGGATTGATTTTTCTTTCTTAATTAACATAATTCATGAGTCTTGGATCATTGTTGGGAATTTTAATGTTATCATAGGCCCGAGTAAAAAATGGTTCTGACTCATTCCACAATCTCCTCAAATGAATATAAATCTAGTATTGAGTATGATGATTTAATTGAGACTAACCTAGTTATATCCATGTATAGTTAGAATAGAAGACATTACAATATTTATGTAACTAGTATACTTGACAAAGCCATTGATAATGAACAGATCCTAGAAAATGGGTTACTATCTCTATTTTTACCCTTCCCCAAATAAACTATTTACATCACCTGATTTTGATCATCATTTCTCGTAGAAGCTCCAGACCAGTCCTTCCTTTTAGATTTAAAAATTTTGGGGCTAAATTATTAAAATGTGGAAATATTATTAGGGAAACTTGAAATTCTATGAATTATGGTAATGATTATTTTTTTATTTTATCATGAAACTATAGTTCATAAAGAAAAAAACATAGAGGATGGTTTAAAGGAAAATCCATCGAAATTTCCAATGATATTGCTTATTTGGAAGCCAATCTTAACTAATGTCAAATTTCGATAACTAAATCTGATCTTACTATTAATCCTCATCAATTAATTGACATTTCTACCAAGAATAACTCTTTACTCTATATTAAATATAATCTCCAAATACATATATTTACAACTAAATGGATTATATAAGGAGATAAAAAAACTTAATTCTAAAAATATATACAAAGAGACATGAAATATATATGACCTATCAGTTTGCTAAAGATTGTAGACTATATTATTGATCATGAGGAAGGTCTTTCATATCATATTGACCATTATTATAATGTTATTTTTTATAGTTTTGATCTCAACTACAATTTACTCCCTGATGTAAATATTTTTATTACTAACAATGATGATAACACTTCAATCACTAGTGGCCTCCTTGATTATGAGATTAAATATGTTTTTTTAGTTTGAATCCATAGATTTCCCTATCGCTTGATGGTTTCACTAATTACCTTTTTCAACATTATTGTGATTTCATTAAAATTTATGTTTGTAATTGGGATAATTTATTATTCTGTAATGGAACCCTTCCCCATGGTATTTATCCCAATTTCTCTCTTTGATTCCCAAAGCTGATAATTCATCTAAGAAACAACATAATAGACCCATAGATATTATTAAAACGTTATATAAAATCACTTATAAGAACCATTCTAATATACTTGCCTCAATTTTCAATAAAAATATTGCTTGGAATTGATTTGGTTTCATCAACGGTTGAACCATTCACGAATGCATCTTCTTAGTGATTGAATGCACTAACCTATTAAAAAATCTAATAGACGTGGAATCATTCCTATTGAACATAACATTACGAAAGCCTTTGATATTATGTTTTATTGTTTTATTTATATGTTCCTTTAATTTTTGGTTTTAACGATCCTTTTGTGTGATGAATAAAGATCTTATTTAGCTCTACTCAAATTTATATCATCATTAATGGTTCTCCTAAGGTATATTTTAATTGCACCAAAGTTGTCAGATAATGTAACCCCCTTTCTGTTATCCAATTCTCTATTTTATAGGATTATTTAAGCATACTTCTCACTTTCCTAGTGTATCAATTAAATCATAAACCCATTATTTCCCCATGAAATTTGGTTTCTATTTCTCACCTTATCTTTTTTATGGCATCATC
The DNA here is from genome assembly GCA_963277665.1 of Viscum album. Classification (NCBI taxonomy): domain Eukaryota; kingdom Viridiplantae; phylum Streptophyta; class Magnoliopsida; order Santalales; family Viscaceae; genus Viscum; species Viscum album. The sequence goes on along the minus strand of OY728166.1, from coordinate 374,121,021 downwards.
CTCTTCATACAAGGGAGAAATAAACATATTTAAAATCATAAGGTTTATGTCTCACATTATGAATTGATATTTAGGAAATCTATAACATGGAAAAAATCTTTCATCATCATTGGTAAAAGGTTCTTGGTTTCCAGAATGTTCAATATCACAAATGACATGGGTATCAAATAGGGGACCTTCCCCTTCACCTAACTTGGTGCCCAATTTTTTTTTGGGTATGCCTAATATTAGTTACTTTTCAAAAATAGTTTATCAAATTAAAAATCATTTTTCCTCTTAAAAAGGGAAATCTCTATCTATGGTTGGTATAATTTTCCTTGTAAAATTCAAAATTTTTTATAAAATAGTTTATTATTTTATGGTTTACAGCTGGACTATTGGTCTTCTTAAAAAACAAATTGTCTTCTAAAAAATATTTTTTGGATTTGAAGCACTCATGAATCAAAATTAGTTTCTATCTACTGTACTAATTTATTTAAGCCTTTTTCAAATGGTGGTCTAGGAATAAAAAATATCAAATTGTTTAATGATTACTTATAGGATATAATTACCTAGAAGCATATAATTAACAACTACATTACCCTTAACATCCATAGAGACATATTTGAAGACAAATTTAAGAAAGGAATAATATACTAAAAGGAATACTCAATTTTTCTACCCATTAAATACTCATTCTCCAATATTATGTCTTGCTCTAGATGGATGGTTAATAAAGACTATTCTATGAATTCTGTGTTAGATAATTGGAATGGTGCTTTCCTTATCTCTATGGTATATCCCCAATACATACTTGTTAACAATAGTTCATCTATAATTGACATTTTTAACTCTATGTATAAGGATTTTCCTGATAATATTAATAGTATAATTAACAATTACTGCTTTGCTAATTCTGATTATTTTCTAACATGGTAACCTTCTCATAATGTCATACAAGACTATAAAAGTTTCTACATTCATAATTTTAGTGCATCAAATAAAGATTTTAATTTCCTGACATACATTGATAGGCCTTCTATTAGGCCTTCTAGATTTACACTTTTTAAGAAAAATGACCACAATAGAATCCCCATGGATTCATATCTTCAATCATTAATGGTTTAAATTTTCTCTAAATTTCATCTATGAAATCAAAACATAGATAACCTTGGTCATTGGTTTATTTTTTATTCTACTACTACTTCTTTATAGATGTATATTTATGATCTATTTGATTTCGGGTGTCTGGCTATGGATTCCATCCGTCCCCAGTTTCAACAATGTACAGCTACATATTATTCTCCTTAGATCAAACATCATTTAGTTTCAACATTTAATGAGATACTAAGAATTATATGGTATGATATAAATGATTTTATTCATCATAATAATTCCCTAAAAATTTATGCATCATATGTAAAGATAAGTGTTACCATCAAAGAGGCTTGCTTGATTCAATATGGGTTCGAACACAACTCCATAAACGAATTCAACAACCTTCACCGCAAGGGTATTGATGGAAGTTACATTTGTCACTGTCACACCATTTATGTAGTATGGAATTATCCTATCTCATGATGGTTCAAACCTAATGATGATGGAACCTCCAAGGGAAACCTGCGTCCCTTAGGTTTTGGAACAGTTTACATGAACCGTAATGGATAAATGCTAGGTTGTTTTTATGGATCCTCTTATTTTTCTTCTTCACTGTAAGTGGAAATTCTTATTATTATAACTACGGTCAATTTTAAAATGAAAAATTATTGGACCATTATATGTTTATAAAGTGATTCTACCAACATTTTTCAAGCAATATGGAATGGTTTGGCCCATATATCTTTGCCTCTTACAACTCGATGGATGGACTATTTGCACTTGTTTTTGGGGATCAACCATATTATCACTCAATATTTTCTAGAAGCCAACTCAGTTGCAGATTGGATTTCCAATAATTGAGTCAACAATTACATCACATGGTCGGATGACCTTCTTATGTACTTTCTTCTTTTTTATGGAAAATATTGTAAAAAATTTCCCTCTTTTAGTCTTTTGTAATTTTTCCTTCTGAATAATATGTTGTGGTATTTTGGACAAGGAACCACCTTTATAAAAAGCAATAGGTATTTATATATGACATGTGATCCAATGTTCTTGTTCATGATGCATGAAGACACCCATAATCTCATAATACAATAATTGATATCCCATCAATGATAACATAGAGGTCCTTTACACAGGTGTTAGACATAAACATGGAAATCCCCTACCCAAATACCATACAACTATATATTCTCTACCATTTAAAATGTTATTTGAATATAAAGAGAAGAAATGTATGCTCTGATTCCATTATTAAAATTCCAGACCCAAACCATTTGGTCTACGCTGAGGTGAAATATGATCTCATGTGTTTCTACACATATGCCTGGGGCTTCTGACATGTAGTGAGTTTTAAGTTATGTCAGTGGTGAGACTATTTAATTAGTATCATGTATTTTTTTAAATAATATAATAAAATTAAAATTAAAATAGAGAATAATTTGAAAACTAAATAACTATAATTTCAGATGGTATACATGTCATAAAATAAAAATTAAACTTTATTTCAAGGTGGAATGAAAAATAAAATATATAGAAGTGAAACATATAAATATATATATAAAATAGTGGTGTCCCCCAATTTATTTCTAGGTCCTACATCTAGAACCATGATCCATGTATCAACTATCTACCATGGACCTGGTGGACTTCACCGGATCCCTATATAGGAAATCTGTACGAGCATTGTGATGCTCATGTAAGGTTTGAGTTATAAAACCCTATAAGACCCACACATGCATGCATAATAAAGGTTCAGAATCCTAATGCAGTAACTCATGATAAAAAATAGTCATAAGCATAATAAAATAAACATACCAATGTTTTGTGTTCTAAAACAACAACCAAGAACCCCCGTTGTACCTCATTTGGCCTCATGCCAAAAATAATATTTACAGTCATAGAAAATTTCAATCACATAGGAGCCATCATAAAATATTCTCAATAGATATATGGGATCTTAGCCAAAATGTAATACCATGGTAAGCCATCATACCAGGTCATTATCTCTTAGGTCATGTAACATAGACCTCCATACCACATTGTTGTTGCATGTGTCAGGTCACACAGGCAGTCATTCACCACTGTCGTCTTATGTGTCTAATCACATATGGTCATAAGTCCCCTAGGTAAACCCATGTATTTCAATCGAGCCTCATCATCAATCTTGGTCCTGCCATCATTTCACATGAAACTTCTGAACACGTTCCACCTTTAAAATAACATAGCCATGATGGGTCCACATGTCACTTTGGAACCATGCATAGAATAAAAAATATTGCGTATACCCAAAATATATCAAAATGAAATAATGCTATCATATCATGGCACCCCAATTATATAATGATTTTGAAAAAAAAATAAACACTCAAAAATGATATCAAACTTACTATGGTATAAAAATATCCACACATGTCATCATAACATGTCAATAATCATAAACATGGCCTCATCGTGGTAATGAACATTCTACATCATGGTTTTCAATGATGTTTTCAAGTTTTATCAAGGTTTTCATATCCTGAGCCAAATTAGCACACCAAAATGCATAATATTATACACCAACGACTCCAATAACATGTTCCAACCAACATGATAAGGGTTATTGAGTAAGGCAGTGAAGAAAAATTCAAGGGTAGAATTAAAACATACCAAAATATGACTACCTTCAATGGTATAGTTCACTACCATTTTATGGATGAATGAACCATCTCTCTTAGATAGTGACAAGATTTGAGGTCTCCAAGAGAACAATACCAATTTTAAAGAACTAAACCAATCATCAAGAACTTAATTGGCCGTCAACGATGCCACCGGTTGTCAAGATTAATTCAAACTACCAAGAACATCATTTATCGCCAAGAACATATTCATTTCAAAAATCTTGAAATTACCCTTATATACGGAACCATGTATCAACATCCATTCCATTTAAATATTAAAGCCTGATCGAATCAATAAGAAAGAGGTTGATTAGTCTAAAAAAATGAAATTTGGCCTACAATAAGAACTCACAGAAAATTCACAAATTGGAAGAAATGGTATATTAGAGTTAAATAAGGTCTTATATTGGTCCATGAGAAGAATAAAGAATAAAATTATGCGTGGAATAATTCTAATTCAAATAATAATACCATGAGTTAATGGATCAAGGGTTTCGGACAACAAATATCTAACAAAGACAAATCCAAATATTAAAGGGGTCAGAATGATAGATAGTCATATTATTGAATCTATTAATCAAATTAAGACCCCATAATAATGATCCAAAAATTTTTCCACAAAAAAATGAATGAATAGTGAAGAATAATTCAAATAAATTGATCATTTCAGAAAAATCATTATGCCAAAACTGATTGAACCACAGAATGGTGCAAGGTGTGATGTTATCGATCCCACATTAAATATGGCATGAGTCAAGGTGTAGCCCCAAATGTTTTTTCATTTTTCATAAAACCAAAAATTTTAATTATGAATTTTTTAGGATTTATTAGTAGCTGTTTTGGATAGAGATAATTTTAAAAAACTTTTTTAAACCACTTATTATTTTTTCCAAGATCTTGAGCCTTCCCCAAAACATGTATAGAAAATAAAAAATGTGAAAAGAGTAAACATGGTTTTATATTTTGAAAAAATAGTTTCATGATATTACATAAACATAAAGAAATGAAAAAAAAAATATAGAAATAAATTAAAACAAATTATTTATATTATAATGTAATACTAAAAATGGAATTAGAGAGATTGTGTGTGTGATAGAGAATAAATATTCAAAAATGGGATCTTCTGGGGATGAAACCCTTGGAAACATATTATACTATGTACAATAAATACATATGTGACAAAAGAGATAATATGTTCATGAAAAATTAATTTAAACTAGCAATTATATTAATTTAGGTAAATTTTTTTGACCTAAGATCTAGAAATGATGAAATAGAAAAAAAATAGTTGAAAACAACATCTATATGGATAGAGAACCCTTGCATCAAGTCTCAGATCACATTATATGTTCTATAATGTGACAGATAATCGAAATATATTAAGTATTTACTCTATCCAGAACCATTATATTATTTATTTCATTTTTTTATTCCTTATAATTTATTTGTTATCATGTTATATTAAATTAATAAATTAATATGGTTTACATTTTTTATGTTCTGTTCATTTGGTTCATAATAACCCGAGATAATTTGGTATAATTTTAAAATTCAAATATCCTTTTTCCAATGGATTCATAAGATCCAAAATTTTCAAGGTATATTTTTAATTTCCATAAAAATTAAAGAGTTTAATATGTCAGAAAATAGTTACAATTCACAAAATCATCCTCAAATATCATGTTTTATAGATTTAAAAATGACTAAGAATGTTTAATTTTAATATAATTTTTATGATGGATATTTTTCCATTACAGAATCATAATAATAAAATTAAATAGATATTAATTTTATATTCAACCATGAAATATATTTTTCAGTATATGTAGGATGATATTATATTTGTGAAAACATCATTAATCATTTAGGCAGTATAAAACATTGAGGATCGCATAGGGTTTTTTCAATAATGAGAGTGGGGAGGGTCAATGTTTGTATAATTTTATGAAATTATACTTTTATCCGAGATTACATATTCACGTATTTAGTGATGGGATCTCTTTATTTATCTTTCCAATTCTCGTTAAACATAAATTGAATATAAATGAAATATAATTGAACACAAGACTTTACAAATAATTTTATCCTTCCTAAAGATGAAAACATCCTCAGTATATTTTGATTGTTATCCCATTTTCACATATTTCTTCTTATTATCAAATGATGTTCAATAAAGGGTATGACCTTGAACCTATTATACTAGAACTAACCAGTATTAAGGAATCTACGTGTTTATTTCCCCTTGTGTAAGAGACCATACTTGTAATTATTTGAAGAATGATCTGTAGTGTTGGATTGAGTCCACCCTAGATTATATAAATGATATTATTCCATCAACTGAAACTATCATATAAGATAACTATTTATTATTTAGACTACTATAGCAGGATTATCATGAATGGATCTCTTAAAACATTAGCCTTTATTTTATCAATTTATGTTTGCAACTAAAAATATCATCATCTTATTCATTTTTCACTAATTCTTCTTCATCATATTTGGAAACTTATCTTCATGAAGAACCAGTTCAATCTCTCTCTCCCTTTCATTGTTACCTAAAATGTTCAAAAAGTACAATATTATCTATTTCAACATGTAGAATGTGCAGTTATTATACTCTACAGCATCACACTAATTATTTTATGTAAAAATAAATAAATATATATATATATATATATCAGTCTCAGAATCGATGTATCTTTCTCATATTAAAAATACCCCAAATATTTACATATGTTTATTCTTTTCATTATTAAAGAATCAAAAACTCATTTTAAAATTTCTAATCATTCAAACAGCATGAGATATTTATACTTTAATATCATGAAATATATATTATAAATGTACCTATTGTATTAGAATATTCCCTTCATTTTCAACATGAAATTCACTTATCCCCATTCAATTTGTGTATGTGATTATCTTCATTATCACATCATTAAAGATTGGAATCCATCATGATATTTGAAAACTCCTTGTCTCCAAGAGAATATATTCTCTACAATTATTATATCCTTCTTCAATATCTAAAATCATGTCATATATTATTTATTTGTTATATTTGAACTTGAATTCATATAAAAATCAGTGAAATATTGTAAATATCGTTATAATTATAAATTCTAGCAACTCAGTATTTCATCTAGTAGTACCCTTAAAATATCACTATGTACAGGATCAATTATGAGTCAAAAACAAATATATAATATGTTTGATCAGTGGATCATCCATGACTGATGTGTCCATATTAAAAACCATTAGATCAAATATATGAAAAAAAGATCTATCACTTGTAAAATTACATATTGACTATGTCATAAAACTCAAATTCCGAGATGAATCTATAGATAGTGGATTGAAAAAAAAGAGAATTCATTAGTTTTTATAGGTGTCAAAGACTAATGTTTGTAGTAAATAATTACATTTTTTAAATATAAATGGATCTTGTTTCATAAAAGGATTAATTTTAGGACAAATGCTTATGCTCATGACTTTGTAAAAAACATCAGAGAACTCCCATATACATTCAATTATCTCAAATGATATAAACTCACATGATAGACATATTCTCTACATCAAGATACATAAAATAGAAAAAAAGGAATACAATTTTTTACTGAAATTATAGATATCACTTGTTTTAAACAATATCTTCCTCAACCTATATCATAGACATTAAAACACCAAAACAAATCCAAAAAAACATTTTAGATCATCTCATAACATCACATGCTTGAAATCATTAATGTTCTAATTTTTTTGTAAAAAACACTAGCACTTTTATGCCACATGAGGATCAATTCATCCATTACCACACATAATTCCCACTTTATCGAAGTATATTGTCACAGGTACTGCAATATGATCTTCACTCAATATTATTATACTATGGATGTATGTGAAAAACCATTCTATAACATCATAATACCTAATTTTCCATAAAGGGAATGATAATTTAATACTCCAATATATATAACTCCAACATTAAAAACATTATTTCCATTCATAACTGGATATTCAGGAAACATAAATTCTAATTTTTATATTATCATATAAACATAAATGTAGCTCACAGTTCCTCTAAGTTGTGTATCTACAATCCTTATTCATTGTCAATTATTCAGTAAAAATTGGTATATTGACATGGGAACTCCTGTATTTTACCATTGAATAATAGAGTAACTTCATTACTTGTTATTTTTTTTACACATATTCTGAGGAAGAAACTTATATCACATCCAAGATTAAACGAATATTTACAATACCCAAATATTTGACAAAAAATAACACCATGATTGGGAACTTCATGGACCATATTTACATTAATGGGTTAAACACAGTCCTTCTATGTTTTCTAAATCATCTCATATTAACATATTATATGTTGTCTATTTCATTGGAAAAAAATTCAACTCAAACTAAATGTTTTTATTGTAAATATACCCCATTGTATTCATAATCAATTCCAATTTTAGAAAATAATACTTCAATATGTGTTATAATTTCTCCTTCTATAACATTTATAATCATTAGATACCATTATTTTCTTCTCAATCTCCCAAATTGTTAATAATAACAACGAATATGATAGAGGATTATATCAATTCTTCTTTAAGATATGAAATCATTTTAATTTGGTTCTACATGTAATTTTCATATTGCAGAAAATATGTTTATATCATTTTGATATCAATTTTATCCATAATCAACATAATATGAAAATAAATTTTACCTTTGTAAATAAAATTATTCAAGGGAAATTATCATGTATCCATGATGGTACATCTTATTAATATAAATTTAATAAAATATTCTCTAATATTTTTAACCTAAACTTCCTAAACCCACTCAACAGAAAGAATAAATCTATTCTAGTATAACCCACATTAATTTTTTCTATTATTTCCTAAAATTATCTAACATTTTCAAACTATATTCTCATTTATTAAAATAATTGCATTCCATTAAATTTATGATAACATGTTGAAAAATATGGTTGAGAGAATGAGCATTATTGTCGTTTGAATTACCAATCGTAAAGAACCTCCCAAAAATTATAGATTTTTATAGAATCAATAATCCCACAAGATTCTCAAGAAACAATTCCTTATGAGAAGAAATACACCTCCACATCATCATTAGTGAAATAATTTTTAATTAAAGTTAAAGATTTTATGTTTTGAGATATATCCAAGATGGAGGAAATCATTATTTATGTTTTAGTGTTAATTCACTAATTCCAATACTCTTCACAATATAATGTATTTCATTCTAGAGGAGATGGGGACGTTTATCACTTTATCATCATGATTTTGTAGCTAGTTCACCATCCTCATTGTTGTTCATTATTTTAAATGTTATTTAGAATACCATTTTATTAATTATAACAATATGGTGAATTCTTGAAATCTAGAAATGTTATTCAATATTACTAAATTTTAATGCATATTAATTTGATAAAAATAATGACATTAAATTCCATGAATAATTAGTACACAAATAGAACAAAAATTATTTAATTAATAATGTGTACATGATTATTTATTAATTAGTGCAGTTGGGTGGATAATTTTTTATCAACTTATTTCCCAATCAAATTTATCTCCATGTCCAGACAGTCTCTTCATATTTTCTAAATCATTTTTCAAATATTATTATTATTTTGGAATTATGGTATCATTTCTTCTCTTCATTTGTTTGATCATATATGTTATATGATCTATAAAATCATGATTTAATTGGTGCATCATTCATATTTTTTATAATTTCTTCCTATGTTAGAACAAATTCTACACAATCATTCAAATTTATTCCAACGAGTTTTCACTTCCTATACAACTCCTCATAACATATCAAATTATACCCTTTTGATAATAATAGTTTAGATTCAATTTATTCTTAATGTGGAATATTTTGATTGACATTACTTCATTACATCGCATGGGTTTTTAATTTTCATAAATTTTCCATTTTAACTGGCCACATTCAAGTCATAAATAATTTATATGGACATCAATTTTTTATTATACCCACATGAATTTTAAAATGTGTTTTCACTAACTTATTTCTTTCATTTCACTTTTGTACTTTTCTACTATTCTATTTTAAATTGTACCTTTCTACTCTCAAATTCATAGGTTTGTTATTTTCCACTATGTGTACTATTTTTTAAATGAAACATAATCTATTTATTAATGTTGCTTCTATATTTTAATTATGGTCCTTTTTTTGAAAATTACAATTATTCTTCTACTTGTTACCAAAGGATAACTCACCATCCTTTTTTAGAAACATCATGTTGGATTATATCTAATATTAATCTTATATGGTATTATCTTCCTATTTATTTCATTTTAAAGATAAAATATTTATAGTAAAATGACTCTTCACTTTTAACAATATATTTTAAAAATACTATAGATAGTTCAAATAATATTAAATCATTTTTATATTGAAATATGTGCCTTTAAAATCTACAAATGTTATTTGTTTTACATTATTCCCCCTAAAAATGGGAAACAATTTTTCCTCTAAAATTGATGGATTATAAAAACAATATTATTTCCTATTTTTAAATATGTTCTAGGAAAAACAATAACCAACTAACCATCATTTCTAATTTGGAAATATATTTTCCCTATTTATTTATGAACTAGAGTCTTGCAAATTTTTAAAATTTATATCAAATTTTTTGGATTTATTTAGGGAACATATTTCCTGAAATTATTGTACTATTATCATAAATTTTATCATCCAAATTTATATAGTTTTGATTTTATGTCGGCACTATGTATACAAATATTATTACCACATAAATTCTGTATAATTTAAATGCTTCCTTTCCAGTTTTGGAATGTTTAGAAAAATAAATAGATGACCATAGAATGTTATTTACACCATATAGAGGTAATTCAACATAGGAATAATTGTAACTCCCATGTGGTTTATGAAATATTTAAATAATTTTTATTCTCCACTAGCTTGTTTTGCACGCAATCATGAGTTTAAACAAACTATGAGATGCCGTTAATATAAAATTATCGTTATAACCTAGCGATTATGTTAGTGGGAATAAATATAACTAACTTTTAAAAATCTATTAAAAATTTAATTCCATTATATGTCATATTAGTAAATTGAGTGAATTAAATTAAAAAGATATGTATGTTATATAATTAAAAATATATCTTTGATATTTCTGAAATAGATATTAAATGAATGTTTTTCACCTTTGAATGAAAAATACTTTTTAATTTATGATTTATACACCTTAGTAATTTTAATGTGAAAATGTATACATTTTATGAAGATGTGAGATATTAAAATTTACATTGGTTAAAATTCATATATTTTTATGATAAACTTCATAATTTGATGAATGTTAAAAATACACTAAATTATAATTAAAAACAATTTTTTTATCAAGACAATTTATATGGTTATATTATAATACTAAATGGATTTAAAGTATGAATAGAATATATTTTTACCATTTAAAATAATTTATGTTATTACCATTAATTTTACCATGAATTCATAGGAACAAACAGTTCAATCTTTTGAAATTTTTAAACTTTTAAAACCAGTTTTATAAACAATGGAATTAATTTTAAATTAAATACAACAACTTCTATGTCTTGAATTTGTGAAAATGGATTCCATTTTTTGAATCATTAGGTCCAAATTATGTTAATAGGCTTCTTTTATTTTTGGGTATTATGAATAGTATCTAAAATAAATTTACTTACCATAGTTAAAGTTAAATCAGGTAATTAAGGGTGAAAATAATATTATAAAATTATCCTAAGACTTGTGTTAATATAATTGGATGAATAGATTTCTCCCTAAAACTAACCTGGGTAGAAAGGGTATCTATTGGAACCTACTTGGATGAGATTAAGACCTTGAATTTATTTTATCTAATGGAATGTGAAATATGTGTCACTCAAACATTAATAATTAAATTATTTTCAATATAAGTTTATACAAAAAATTAATTCGATTATAAATAATCATTTGATAGATAAATTTTATTTATTTATCATGGTAATTTATTTGTAATTTTTAAGAAATATATAATTACTTTAATAGCTTATACATTAATGATTCATAAATTATATATTGTGTGAAAAATCAATAATATAGTTTTTATTAAAATAATAATACCCATAAAAAGCCCCAAACACTTGACCAAAACTTATTAATATAGTATATCTTAACCATAATCATCCAAGTGTCTTCTTTTTGATCATTTAATGCTTTATAAAATAGATTATGACACTAATATTATTTTATTTTAAATGATGTCAAAGTTGTCACCATCATAATTTAATAAATATAACATTTCAAAAGAAGGGTTTTTTAGAATATAAAAAAGTTTAAAAGTGTTATTATGAAATCTGTTAGATTTATCTTCATCTTAGTATTTTATATTAAAATTTTATGCAACAAATATGTATATTAAATAATTATAAAAAAATGATGTAGTAATTATTTTATTAAGAAAAATATCAAACAAATGGTATTAAAAATATTAAAATGAATATTTTATTAACCTTTTAATGTGATCCACGGATTTTATAGTTTGTTATGACATGTTTTTAATATATTAAATATTTTGGTTCGAATATATCTTCTGTGTGGATTTTATTTAAAATGAAAATAAATGAATTGTGTCAAAATTTACAATATTGATACTTTCTAAAAATAACATATTATTAAATTGTTTAAAAACCACAAAAAATATTTAATAATTATAAATTTAAAAATATATGATCTAAAATTTTATAATTTATTCAATTATAGAAAATTCAAAACACATAAGTAATTATTTATAAACATTTAAAATTTAGAATATTATTACCACAAATAAAATTAAATAGATTCAATAAGGATAAATCCAATTGATGAGGTTTAAAATAATTTCAAAACATGTATAAATTTAATTGTTCGATGAGATTACAACTTTATATAATCTCATATTTGAAGTTGAGTCAATTTTGTGTTTTTTATGTGGGGTTTTATTTTATTATAAATTAATATTTTTGATGATTCCAAAAGTGCCCCTCCACTCTCTTATAAAAGGGCACCTCCACCCTTTTCTATTCACTCCATTTTGTGCTTTCAAACTTGGCCAAACCCTGACCATTTCCATTACAAAATTCCCTAGAAACTTAATATATGTTATGGTCTTCTTCAAATACAAACTGTAGTGCCTTAAGAGGAGGTTTAGAAGAGGCACGTCGAAGAAGAGGTAATATCCTTTACCGATTATTTCGAACTTATTTCTTCTTCTACATCCTCTATATGAGTTGTTTCATTATTAAGTAATAACTAAAGTATCACTTGTTTGCTTATATGTTATTATTAATATGAAACATCTGTATTACATCTTCTATACATCCTATGAAAATGAAATCACCACGCGTGCGTACATACGGCCTACCGTCTCTACGACGGGGTGTAAGATTTTTTTCATCACCAACATACTTGGATGGGTATAATGATGGAATAAATGAATATATAAGATTATTGTAAAGTTATATTGATTCTGAAATATTATACACTATACACTTCAATACAATTCCACAATCATGGGAATGATATCATCGCTCGTGCGTACATACGACCTGCCATCTCCACGATGTGATGTGATTGTTCTACATGATCTTCATTGAATAATGATTATATAAATGATTTTAATGAATAAATATGATACATATTATAATAATACCATTTTGTAAATGATATATCTATAACATTAAAAACGAATAATAATTTATTCGATAAAACATGCATAAAAACATAAAGAAGTTAACACCCGAATAACGAGTAAAAATGAAATTTTACTAATAAAAAGATATGAATATGGCCATATATGATATCATATAAATGACTACAATTTATTAATAAGTCAATTACATTATTTAAATCATTATAACATAGTTTCAAATATGTACAAAGCATATCAGATATAAGGTAAGGGAAAATCTCGCAATCTCGTTTTTGTCCGAGATTGATTACTATTCTGTATTTACTAAGGCATATTTATCATAAAAATACATGTATCTACAATATGTAATATTATTTCTATCCTCCTATAATTTTTTAATTAAAATTTTACCTTTTGGTGAGTTTTTATTAAAAGATTTGAAAGGAATCTTTTGTCATTTTCAGTATGAGATACTTTTTGACTTCTCTGGCCAAAGTACGAGAACAATGTTTTTTAACATATACGGTATGAAATGATTTTTTTACTTTTGTAGAAAATTATTTTCATGAATCTTACATTAAATGTTTTCAAGTTTATTTTCAATTAACTTCTTTTTTTAAAAAAATTTGATGTCATGTTGAGAAAAATAATGTTTTTAATGAAAAAAGGATATTTTCCTCAAGAACTATGTTCAAGTGTGTTATCAAATTCATTTTCCATATAAGATGATATAGGGTTATGTTTATATCCCAATTATTACATTTATTTAATTATGTTATGATGGAATTATTTTTATGTAGTCCTTTTATCTTATATGGATTATAGCATGATGGTATGATGTTTAAGAATCCCATTTTATTACATGGGTTATGCTATGATGTATGATTTTTGATTTTGTGGCACACATAAGAATGGTTTAATTATGAGATGGGTGGGACCTATATTGTACACCCCGAGATATTATGAGTTATATTATTTTTAATTTCTTTAATATCTTCTATTGTACGCTACACCAAGATTATCTTGCGCTATACGCAACACCGTATTAGAATGCAGTATACGCAACACTATTCTTGGATCGCGTTACACACAATTTTAATTTTGTTTGATAGTAGTTATTCTATGAAACATTGAGTGTGTGTATATAAATATGGTTGGATTTTGTTATATTCAACAATGAAGGAGTATTGCACAACACGCACCCCTGACTTGGCTTGCATTATACGCAATCGCTACCTTCCTTTATAGCGTGTGTTGTACGCAATACCAGGATTCACTACACAAAAATATATGGTAATAATAATATTATGAACTATCCATTATGAATATTATTAACTAAATTTTGAATTTTATAACATTATTATTCATCTTACACATTTTCTAGAACATGGTATGAGAACAAAATCAATTTTTCGAGTAAAATAAGTTTTTTTCAACAAAATGTAATTTTGCCGCCTTTTGATGGAGCACCCACATTAAATATTGTTTTTGACATGTCTATAAGTTAAATTTTAGAAAATAAAATTATTATTTGGAATCATGATATAAAAATTTACCTTGGATAAATGTTTCATATAATTCTGATAACTTTCATATTTTAATGAATATTAAAAACACGCTATATTTAAATTAAAAACTACTTTTTTCAGCGCATTAATTTATATGGATATATTATCTTTTTAATTTTTTTTAATGGGTAATTAGAATATATTTTTACCATTTAATCCAATATTGGTCATTGGAATTAATTTCACTTTGAAATTAGACATAAACAAGTGATGATCTTTTGATAGTTATTGTTTCTTAAAAACATGCTATTTGTTTTGATAACATGAATTACATTTAAAATTAATTAATGCCACTTTTATGTTTTTAATTTGGAAAAATAGAAATCATTTTTGAATTTGGAATATCAAATATAGTTTAGGATGATTTTTTGGTATTTTTCTGAAAAACATCAATTTTTTATGAATAGTGAAAACACTGAGTTTTTGGTTAAAACCAACTTTTTATTTAAATAACCATTTATTTTTTTTAAGTTTTTTTAAGAAAAAATAGATACATAATACTTATATATGTTCAATTAAATTCATTGAAATCATTTTATAATAATTTTTGATTTATAAAAATTGTATTGAACTTTTCACCGTCTTTTACCCACCTCATGGGAGCTTTTGCAATTGTTCATAAAACATAATTTTACCGCTTCTGTGAGTTGAATTTCGAAATTCTAAGAGAAACTGTTAATATCATGTATTAAAATGTGGTTAAATTAGATAAAAATTATTTTTGGGGAATAGTAAATTTTTACTTTTATTTACCACGGTTAAAAGTAAATAGGGTTATTCATGGTTAAAAGAATATTATAATAACTAAAAAATAACTTAACACTTATCCAAACCTTATTGGATGAGTAATGTCCGACCATGGTCATCATTGGGTCGATTTTGGGACCCCATGGAGCCACTTATGAAAGACAATGACACATTAGATTAATTAATTTAATGTAAAGACAAAATTGGCATTAACAAAGATCCTTTAGTAATTATTTTTTATAAGGGGATATATAAATTATCATTTCAAATATAAATATTCATTAGAATGATAAAACGATTTCCTATATGTTGGTATTTTTTTATAATTTTAAGACATCATATAAATTAAATTATTTATGACACAATAATGATGCAGTATTTACCTCATTAATAAATGATTTAAATAAATAAGATTATAGTGATTAAAATATCATCCAATTCCTTTCCAATTCCTATTGGATGATTTTATATCTAATATGAGTCATCTTATCTTATAAATTAATTGGTTTTGGACCTCTTTAAACCGAATATAAGTTTATAATAATGTAATGTTTTCACACTTTCCTAAAGAGCCCCTCCTCTCCCCTATAAAAGGAGACCACTTCTATGCAATTCCTTACACCTCAAAAGACTTTTGGATCATCCAAACTCTGCCCAATTAAGCTATATACATCCCTATCCTCCATCATGAATCCTTACATTAAGCAGAAGGCACTCCAAGAAGTCCTTTTGGTTCAATCCAAAGGAAGTTACCCAAATTAAAGGTAATAGTTTCTCTTACATTGTTTTCATTTATTCTAATTCTAAAACACCTAAACTCATTTTAATAAATTATTTTGTGACAAAACCAGTATCCTCAAAATACAAGTATTTTTTTATGAGATGTATTAGAACTACACTTACACACACCTCCATCTAATTGATTAAGAACATAATGTTTCTGTGATGGCAAACTAACGCCTCAGGAAACGATGATTGTTTGATTTTCTTCTACCGCCTCTCATGGTGGCCATTATGATGGAACTGTATTTATATATGATATATATTATGTTTATTATTTCCTTTTTCTCATTTAATTCCCAATTATATCAAGCTTTATGGTTTCCATAGTGGGAAAATACGATGATCTCATTTGATGAAGTGCGGACTACCGCCCCCTCAAAATGATGTGATTCGTTAATGCCTTATGTGGGATGTATAAAGGATGGAGTTAATGATATTATATATGATATTATAATGGAATTATAATATACCTATTCCATTAAAATAATAAATAGTAATGAAAGTAGCGTTCATGCGTGCGTACGGCTTACCGTCTCTATGAACGGTGCATTTCATTTCTTACCTCCATATGTTTTGTACTATTATAAATACATGTATATGCTTGGTATATAATGAATATATATGATATATAAATCATGAATTACATTCTGGAAGTAATTAAATCATGATATAATTAATAATAACACTAAGAACAACAACTCCAAACACGTACGATAAATAAGATGATTTTACCCAAAACTTTGCTTTAACATGGGACTTGCAAAAGAACGGGTAATATAAAGTCATAAGTGATCCATATATGATATCATAACAGTGAATATGATTCTTTAATAAGTCAATTACATTATTTAAATCATTATACAAGAGTTTCGTATATGTACGAATCATATCGGACCTAAAGTAAGGAATAACCTTTCCAATCTCATTCTAATCCGAGATTGTTTATTCACATGTATTTGATGGGGTTGTTGTTATCATCCAAATCCGTTTTTTCAAAAAGTGTTTTTATGTATGTTTAATGTCCTTTTTACCCATTTTGTATTTTACTACATGGTATGTAATGAATCTTTTTTTGATTATGTTACGAGGTACTTTTTGACATTTCCAACAATAGTACGAGGAGAATGTTTTTTTAACTTATACGGCATGAAAGGATTTTTAAAGTTTTATAAAGCCTTATTTTCATGAATCTTCCTCCAAATGATTTCATGAAAATTTTAAACAAAATATTTTTCTTTTAAAATTTCATGACATTTTGTGAAAAGGAATTGATTTTGAAGTAGAAAGTATATTTTCCTCAAGAAAAAATTTTATGTGTTTTATCAAAAACATTTTTCCATCTAAGATGAAATTATTTCATATGTGTATGTTTCAAGTATAATGTTTCTATGATTTACATGGTTTAACTTTTCTTATTATGATATGATATCCATTTCTTTTATGTGGATTATGTGGTGATGAGATGATGTTTATGAAACCCATTTTATTCATTGGGTTATTATGAATGATGCATGTTTATTTTGTGGCACAAGTAAGAACGATTTAATTATGAGATTGTTGGGACCTATATATCCCTCCAATACAATGTGTAAAGATTTATATCTCATGAGATAGACATGGCTGGAACGGAAAGTAAATCTAGTTCAGTAATACAGGGCTGGAAAGGCAAGTAAACTATGTTCAGTAAGGGACATTGTCCACTAACATGGTCTTGGCAGCATTGCCTTGGCTACTATGGAAATCATATCTTGTGCTTAATGTTTTTTCACAATTACAAGTTTTATTCCCATGCTATTTTATCATGATTGATGTTCCATTATGATCCATGCCTTACGTACTGCCATGTTTTATGTCATTGCTCAAGATCTTGATGTTTAAACATAGTGTTCATGTTTTTAAGTTCAAATGTATATAATTTGTTTTATTTAATCCATGATTAACCTTACTGAGAATTTGAGATCACCCTTTATAAGTTTTTTCCCCAGGATATAAAAATGGTTTTAGGTAAGAAAACAAAAGGGGAAGATTTTTATGGGAGATGTTGAAGATCTTTCACCACAATTAGAATATTTTTTTCCCAAGTTTCCAAAGACACTAAACTATTACGGTCCTTATGTGTCTATTTTTGTTATGTATTAAGTATTTTGAAAAAGTAATTTAATGTCTATGTACGTCAAGATTCGGGTCTCTACAGTTGGTATCAGAAGAATGGTTTAGTTAACATTTGGAAACTAGGATGCGAAAACTTTTGTGAGATCCCTAGAAATATTTTTAAGGTATGTCTAGGGATGTCCCTAAGGCTACATATAAGTATTGGTTATAGTCCTAGAAGTATGGTAACGATCTTATAATTAAACCTATGATGTTAGATATTGATGTTACTCTCCCTTTATTATGTTGTTTTACCTATCATGATTGTTTCCTCTCACACTATTCTTTTTGGGTTTTAGAAAATGGATGGAAACATGAAGATTCATGATAATGGAGAATATGATGGAAAATAGAATTATATTCATCATGATCAAGCAAATGAAATTTGATTTGGAACGAAAAACATCGTTCTTATGCCTAATTAGCAATCCCATAATATGATCAATAATCTCAGCTTTGGTATGTTGCCTGACTCAGATAATAAGAGAAAGATGGAGTTTCATGATGATAATAGAGGAAAGAAAGTTCAATTTCCCTTATGTAATTCATGTGGGAAGAGGAATCAAGGGGAATGATTCAAAATATCTGGAAGATGCTTTGGGTGTGGAAAAGAAGGACACAATGCTAGTAACTATAAAGGAAAAGGTTCAGTTAACACCATAGACAAGGATAATGGTTTTGCTAAGACATAAACAATGGTTAATTGTTTTAAATGTGGAATGTATTGGAATTATGCAAACCAATTCCCTAAGGGAAAATCTCATAAAGAGAATCAGCATGGTCATATGGGTAGTATTTATGTGGATGAGGATGAAGAGACTACAAATGATATGTGAAGTGGAAGAATTTTTCAATCTCGGTCAATGGTTTAAGATGTTATGGAATGATTACATTTTTATGAAGAGTAATGTTGTATAAGTAATCTCTTGGTACTATGGAATAACAAGACATCTATGGATTGTCACACTGTTGTCTTTCCTTACGTTTTGAATTTGTAGGATTAATGGAACCGGTAACCATGAAAGGATTTCAGATATTTTTAGAAAGCACCTAATATGCGCATAAAGAAGTGATAATGAGACAATGAAATGTTTGATAGTATTAATGAGATCAAGAATTATATAAGGACATAGTGATATCATGGTTTGAGTATATATAATTTTTGGGATTTTAGTATGTGGAAAGTGTTAAATTTTGACAACATTATTATTTTCACTAAGGTTCAATGGGTATTCAGTTTTCAAGAAAATACATGATTAAGGTATTCACATGATTGGAATGTGATCAACAAGATATATCGGGGATAAATGATGGTATTCACATGCTCGGTAGATGACATTTCTAGTAATTGTTTTCTTTATACTATGAGATTGAAAATACGTATTTAGGATAAGCCTAAATATTTCAATGGATTATGTTGGACAAAAGTTATTATTGTTTTAGGCTAGAATTTTTTTCGATATTATTGATGGAATGTCATAATGAGGTAATTTTAGAAAAAGGAAAACCTGCAGGACGAGTTACAACCCATCGCGTCAGAAAAGGTTGTGGGAATCGAACCCAAAAACGATGTGTGACATGCCTTCATCGCCTACCACTAGCCTACAAGAAGTCCCTGTTTAGTAGAAACTAGTTTTATTATATTAAGCGGTATGATAGATGAAGTATAAGTCCATTTTTGGAACCATATATGATTAATCTCACAATATATGGACTTATATATATATTTTTCTAATATTATATTTGAGACAGATGGAATGACCTATCATTCTATCGCATGATTTGTAAAACATCACAAAAGACAAATTCAACTTCATTTCCTAAAGAGATGAAGTGGAAATTGTTCAAGGCACGAACAATTGTGAGATTTTACCAAAATAATGTAAGTATTTATTCTAATTAAAATTCTTCAACATTAGGTAAATGATCTTGAAAACCAAATAAATGTTGTCCTAGTGCAATCATATCCGATGAATCAGATGGTACCTTAGATCAACACAAATTTATGGCTTTGTGATTGATGGATTTTTCATAGCCATCTTCTCTACCACTTTCCATCAGAACATGATGGTATGATTTTTCATCCATATCAATATTTTCACCTATGTTCTCATATGTGGAAACCCAGTGATGAGTTATTTTGGGTAATCGTTACGTTTCATACTTTAGTTTTTAAAATTAAGTTTTATTAGTCCTTTTTACGATGTGGGTAAATGATTTATAACCCCAAAAAATAGCGAGGGAGAAATTCATTTTAAGGGGAGTATAATGTAACACCCCGAGATTTTATGAGATATATTATTTGTAATTTCTTTCATATCTTCTATTGTATTCTACACCAAGATTATCTTACGCTATACTCAACATCGTATTAGTTTGCAGTATGCGCAACACTATTCTTGGATCGTGTTACACACAATTTCAAGTTTGTTTGATAGTAGTTATTCTACGCAACATTGAGTGTATATATATATATAAATATACAATGTATAAATGAACAATGGTTGTATTTATTTATATGAATCAACAAAGGAGTCTTGCACAACACGCAACCCTGACATGGATTGCAATACACATAATCACGACCTTCCTCGATAGCGTGTGTTGTACGCAATACCAGGTTTCACTAAACAACGATATATGGTTATAATATTTTTATGAACTAGACATTTTGAATAGTATTAATTAAATTTTTAATTTTATAACATTATTATTCATCTTACATATTTTCTAGAACATGGTATGGGAACAAAATCAATTTTTCGAGTAAAATAAGTATTTTTCAAACAAAATGTTGTTTTGCCTCCTTTTGATGGAACACCCACATTAAATCTTGTTTTTGACATGTATATAAGTTCAATTTGACAAAATAAAATTATTTTTTGGAATCATTATATAAAAATTTACTTTGGACAGATTTTTCATATTATTCTGATATCTTTCATATTTTAATGAATAGTAAAAACACGCTATATTTTAAATAAAAACATCTTTTTTCATCGCAATAATTTATATGGGTAGATTATATTTTGAATTGGGTTTAAATTTTAATTATAATATATTTTTACCATTTAATCCAATGTTGGTTATTGGAATAAATTTCACTTTGAAATTAAACATAAACAAGTGATGATCTTTTGATAGTTATTGTTTCTTAAAAAAATGCTATTTGTTTTGATAATGGGAATTACATTAAAAATTAATTAATGTCACTTCTATGCTTTGAATTTGTAAAAATAGACATCATTTTTTAATTAGGAATATAAAATATAGTTTAGGCTGAATTTTTGATATTTTTCTAAGAACATCAATTTTTGATGAATATTGAAAACACTTAGTTTTTGGTTAAAACCGACTTTTTTTAAAATAATCATTTATTTTATTTAAAGTTTTTTAGGTCAAAATATTTAAATAATACTTATATATGTTCAATGAAATTCATTGGAATAATTTTATAATAATTTTATATTTATAGATTTGTATTGAACTTTTCACCGTCTTTTACCCACCTCCTAGGAGCTTTTGAAATTGTTCATAAAACTTAATTTTACCGCTTATGTGAGTTGAATTTATAAATTCTGAGAGACACAGCTAATATAAATGTGTAAAATGTTTTTCAATTGGATAAAAATAATTTTTGTGGAATAGTAACTTTTTACTTTTATTTACCACGGTTAAAAGTAAATAGGGAATTTAAGGTTAAAAGAATATTATAATAATTCAAAATTACCTTAACACTTATCCAAACCTTATTGTATGAGTAATGGACGTCCATTGGAATCCTTGGGTAGATTTTTGGACCCCATGGAGCCACTTATTAAAGACAATTACACATTCGATTAATTAATTTAATGTAAATACAAAATTGAAATTAACAAAAACCATTTAGTAATTAATTTTTATAAGTGGATATATAAATTATTACTTCGACTATAAATATTAATTGTAACGCTAAAAATATTTCCTACACGTTGGTATTTTTTTTATAATTTTTAGACTTCAAATTTATTAAATTATTAATGACACAATAATGATGTAGTATTTACCTCATTAATATATGATTTAAATAAATAAGATTATAATGATTAAAATATCATCCAAAACCTATGAAATTATTATTAGATGATTTTATTTCCAATATGAGTCATCTTATCTTCGACATTAATGTGTTTTGGACCTCTTTAAACTGAACATATGTTTAAAAAAATATAATGTTTTCACACATTCCTTAAGACCCCATCCTCTCCCTTATAAAAGGGGACCACTTATATGCAATTCCTCACACCTCTCAAGACTTTTGTCTCGTCCAAACTCTTCCCAATTAAGCTATCTACATCCTTATCCTCCCATATGAAGACATACATTATGCATTAGGCACTTCAAGAAGTAATTCTAGTTCAATCCAAAGGATGTTACCCAAATTAAATGTAATAGTTCTCTTAAGTTGTTTTCTTTTATTCTAATTGTCCAACCCCTAAACAATTTTTAATAATTTTATTTATGAAAAAACCAGTATACTGAAAATTCTAGGATGTTGTTATCAGAAGTATTAGAACTACACTTACACACACCTATATCTAATGGATGAAGAACATAATGTTTCTGTGATGGAAAACTAATGCCTCACAAAACGATGATTGTTCGATTTTCACCTACTGCCTCTCATGGTGGCCATTATGATGGAAATTTAGTAATATATAATATATATTATGTTTATTATTTCAGTATTATTCTTTAATTCCCAATTATATCAAGCCTTTATGGTTTCCATAGTGGGTAAATATGATGATCTCATTTGAGAGGTGCGGACTACTGCCCCCTCAAAGTGATGTGATTCGTTAATGCCTTATGTGGGATTTATAAAGGATAGTGTTAATGATATTATATATGATATTATACTGGAATAATAATATAACTATTCCATTAAAATAATAAATATGAATGAAAGTAGCGTTCATGCGTATGTACGGCTAACCGTTTCCATGAATGGTGCATTTCATTTCTTACCTCCATATGATATTTATTATTATAAATACATGTATATGCCAGATATATAATGAATATATATGTTATATAAATCATTAATTACATTCTGGAAGTAAGTAAATCATGATATAAGTAATACTAACATCAATAACAACAAGTCCAAACACGTACGATAAATAAGACGATTTTACCCAAAATGTTGCTTTAACATGGGATTTACAAAAGGACGGGTAATATAAAGTCATAAGTGAACCATATATGATATCATAACAGTTAATATGATTCTATAATAAGTCATTGATGTTATTTAAATCATTATATAGGAGGTTCGGATACGTATGAAGCATATCAGACCTAAGGTAAGGGATAACCTTTCCAATCCCATTCTTATCCGGGATTGTTTATTCGTAAGTATTTGCTGGGGTTATTGTTATCATCCAAGTCCATGTTTTATAAAAGTGTTTTTATGTATGTTTAATGTCCTTTATACCCATTTTTTCTTTTAATACATGGTATGTAAGGAATCATTCTCTTGTTTACGTTACGAGGTACTTTTTGACTTTTCCAACAAAAGTACGAGGAGAATGTTTATTTAACATATATAGCATGAAAGGATTTTTACCATTTTATAAAGCTTTATTTTCATGAACTTCCCCCAAAATATTTCATGACTATTTAAAAAAAATTCTTTTAAAATTGCATGACAATTTGTGAAAAGAAATTGATTTTGAAGAAGAAAGGATATTTTCCTCAAGAATTCCTTTCAAGTGTTTTATCAAAACCATTTTTCCATCTAAGATGACATTATTTCATATATGTATGTTTCATGTATAATGTATCTATGATATAAATTGTTTGACTTTTCTTATTATGGAATGATATACATTTCATTTATTTGGATTATGTGATGATGGGACGATGTTTATGAAACCTATTTTATTCGTTGGGTTGTTATGAATGATGTATGTTTATTTTGTGGTACAAGTAAAAATGATTTCATTATGAGATGGGTGGGACCTATATCTCCCTCCAATGAATTGTGTAAAGATTTATATCTCATGAGATAGACGTGGCTAGAATGGAAAGTAAATCTGATTCAGTAATACAGGGTTGGGACGACAAGTAAACCTGGTTCAGCAAGGGACTTTGTCCACTAAGATGGTCTTGGTAGCAATGCCTTGGCTACTATGGAAATCATATCATGTGCTTAATGTTTTTCCACAATTACATGTTTTATTCCCATGCTATTTTATCATGATTTATGTTCCCTTATGATCTATTCCTTACGTACTACCATGTTTTATGTCATTTCTCAAGATCATGATGTTTAAACATTGTGTTCATGTTTTTGAGTTCAAATGTATATAATTTGTTTTATTTTATACATACTTTCCCTTACTGAGAATTTTATATCACCATTTATTTGTTTTCCTTTCCCCAGGATATAAACAATGTTTTTAGGTAATAAAAAAATGGGAATATTTTTATGGGAGATGTTGAAGATCTTTCACCATGATTAGAAGATTATTTTTCCGAGTTATCAAAGACACTAAACTATTGCATTCCTTGTGTGTCTATTTTTTATGTATTAAGTATTCCAAAAAATTAATATGATGTCCATGTACATCAAGATTCAGGTATCAACATGTATCTTCCTCCAATTAATTGGGTAAATATTTGTGTCTAATGAGATAGACATGGCTGGAATGACCAGTTAATCTAGTCTAGTGATATAGGACAGGAACAAGGAGTGAACTCAGTTTAATAACGGTCATTTTCCACTACGATGGACTTTGCAATGATAAATTACTAATATGAAACGATTTTTTATGATTATGTGTGTATGAAAAAAAGTTTCATGTCTTATTTTATGATTATTGGGATTATATTTATGTTCTATTATTTATCCCATGACGTGATATTATGACCTTTTATGCAGGATGAGATTTCCAAACGTTATGATCTTAAGAATATGATATGATTGACATTTCCTTTTTTACCCTTACTGAGCATTTTAGATCACCCTTTTGTATGTTTCTTATCCCCATGTTAAGAAGAAGGGTATTAAATAAGATATTCCCAAAATGAGTCTAGATATGATCAAATAAATTGGAGACAACATAGATGCTTTGTGAACATGTTTTTTATGATTCCATGTTTATAAAGACACTATACTCATACATTCCAATCATGGTTTTGTTATATGTTGTAATAATTATACATTACTTCTAAATTTTTAACAATGTTTGTAATGTATGGATCTATATTATTTGTATCAATGGAAATGTATAGTTAACCTTTGGAAACTAGGATGTGAACGCCTTAGTAAGAAGCATAAAGATATGTCTAAGCATAGGACACAATCCTAGTTTATAGAAATGGCCATGAATAACCAATGATATGACCTGATGTGTGAATTTTATTCCTGATTATGTGGTTTTCTTGTTATAATTAGTGTTTCTCAAACTATGCTTTTTGGTTTTAGACAATGGTTGGAACCCAAAGGAACCGTGTTAATGATTAATGCGACGGGGAATGCAATGATTGTCCCCCTGAGAAACTAAACATTATGGGAGCTGGAATGAAAAATCATGTATCCATGCTCAGACAACTTTCTCATTCTATGAATCATGCATGACATCAAAACGAGAAAACTAAAGAGCAATATTTTGTTGTAGTAACTCATCTGTCATATGGTTTTGATAAGAAGAGGAAAATGGAATTCAGAGGAAAATCTAAAGATCACACTGAAAAGAAGATGAGTTTTCCCTTATGATAAAAGTGTGGAATGAAACCCGGAGGGAATTTTCATAAAGGGACAAGTAAATGTTTTAAATGTGTAAAAGAAGGTCATCAGGAAACTGAATGACAATGTGATGTGAAAAAGATTTCTAATGATACGAACAAAGAAATGGCCACACATAATGCACCTCTTACACTTCAATGTTACCAGTGTAGGGAAATGGGGAATTATGCTAATCAATGCCCTAATATAAGGGTTTGTAGATGATGGTCGACGTCAAGAAACTCTTAAGTCTAAAGACAATGTAAAGTCATATGAAATTTGTATCGGCAATGTGGAGTATGATAACTAAGTGGTGAAAGGCACACATACCATCCACTCTAATGTATAAAATGTTTTATTTTATTCTGGATCCACCCAATCTATTATTTTTGAATAATTTTCTAACTGTATCGCCGTACCACCTCAACAATTTGATGTTGAGTTAGTTGTGACAACTCTTAATGGAACAACAGTTGCATCAAATGTTTTTGATTCTTCTCCAATTGATGTTTTTCGAAAAGTGATTACTATAAATCTTGTGATCCTTCCTATAGTGAAATTTGATGTAATTCTTGACATGGATTGGATTTCATTATATGTAGATCATATCAATTTCCAAATAAGGGAATTCAAATTTCATAATCCAGATCAATATATGATCATCTACCGATGAAAGGTTGAACACAACCTTTGAGTGAAAATTTCTTCCATCTTTTGTGTCTTGATTCTAATAAATGAATGTTATTTATATAAAACGGCTGGAGAGATACTCATGATTTAGAATATTCCCATTTTATAGGAGTTTGATGATGCCTTTCCAGATAAATTTCTACGTCACCCAAAAAATTGTGATGTTCAGTTTTCAGTAGAACTCATACTGGGTGCTATGCCCATTTCAAAGACTCCTTATTGAATAGCCCCAATTGAGTTGCAAGAATTTAAGAAGAAGCTCCAGGAGAATATTTATAAGGGATTCATATGCCATAGTACATCACCATGGGTAGCACCTGTTATATTTTTTAAGAAGAAATATGGATCAATGAGACTCTGCATTGATTATCGAGAACACAATAACACCACTATCAAGAACAAATAACCTCTCCCAAGCATTGATTACTTATTTTACCTACTACGCGGAGCTCAATATTTTTCCATGATTGATCTTCATTCAAGGTATCATCAATTAATGGTAAAAATGAGGATATACCAAAGGCGGCTTTCCATACAAGGTATGGAAACTATGAATATATAGTGATGCCATTTGGTCGCACTAATTCTTCTTCCATCTTCAAGGATCTAATGTATAGATACTTTTATGACTATATTTATCAGTTTTTGGTAATATTTATAGACGATATTCTTGTCTACTCAATGATCAAGGAATAAAATGAAGATCACTTAAGAATTGTATTAAATACCCTATGAAATTAGAATCATTATGCCAAATTTACCAAGTGTGAATTTTTGCATCAAAATGTTTCTTATTTGGGTCACATAATATCAAGATAGGGAATATCTATGGATCGAGAAAAAAATAGAGGTTATTGAAATATGGTCGAGACCAACAATAGTGACTGAGATCCGAATTTCTCTTGGTTTGGATGTATATTATCGACGTTTTGTTAAGGATTTTTTATTATTGTCTGATCCACTCACCGAGTTGACTTGAAAAGGATTTAAGTTCATTTGGATGGAGGACTGTGAAGATAATTTCAATGAGTTAAAAATAAGGTTAGCCAGTGCACCTATACTCACACTGCCTTGTAGTGGAGATAGGTTAGTGATCTATAGTGATGCATCCAAAAAGGGACCGGGGAGTGTTATCATGAAAAATGATATGGTTATAGTTTATGCCTCACAACAATTGAAAGTCCATG
This sequence comes from Viscum album, assembly GCA_963277665.1. Classification (NCBI taxonomy): domain Eukaryota; kingdom Viridiplantae; phylum Streptophyta; class Magnoliopsida; order Santalales; family Viscaceae; genus Viscum; species Viscum album. The sequence goes on along the minus strand of OY728166.1, from coordinate 374,092,669 downwards.
AGAAAAATTACCCCACTCGTGATTTGGAGTTAGCTGCTATAATATTTGTATTAAAAATATGGAGGCATTATATTTTTGGTGAATGGTCAGATATTTATACTGATCATAAAATATTAATGTATATTTTCAATCAAAAGGAGTGGAATATACACTAAACAAGATGGATGGAGTTGATTAAATATTATGATTTCTCCATACATTACCACCCTTGGAATGAAAACAAGGTGGCATATGCATTAAGCCAATAAGACCATGTCATCTTATACATGATGAGGATCATAAAAGATCCAATATTTATGGATTTTAAAATGATATATCTTGAAATTATAATGGAAGGGGAGAAATATTATCTTTCTGAAATGAATGTTCAACCATATATACATGTGAAGATTAAAGAGGGAGTGAAGTAAAATGTAGAATTAAAAAACAAAGTGAAAAATGTTCATGAATTCAACCTTGATAGTGATGAAATAATAAGGTTCGGGAATAGGGTTTGTGTTCCTCCCAAACCATAATTATAGAAGGAAATATTGGATTAGGCTCATAGTTCTTCATTCTATGTTCACCGTGGAAGAACGAAGATGTATATGTACCTGAAAGAGTACTTCAAGTGGGATGTCATGAAGAGAGATGTCACTGAATAAGTCTCTCGATGCTTGGTTTTTCAACATGGTAAGGCTGAAAGGCATAATTCTAAGGGGGATGCTACAACCATTACCCATACCAGAATCGAAATGGGAAAACATCACTCTGGACTTTGTCATCGGACTTCACAAAACATCCAAAGGGAATAATGATATCTGGGTTATAGTTGATCATCTTACGAAGTCAACACACTTCATTTCTATTAGAGTGTATTTTTCTCTTCATCACCTTTCCAGGATATATATAAAAGAAGTGGTTAGATTTCATGGAGTACAACTTTACATTTTATATGATCGGGGTCTGAGGATTATCTCGATGTTCTGGTGATTTCTTTATCATGCACTAGATACAGTGTTGTGTTTCAACACTACTTATCATCCTCAGATAGACGGTCAGTCTGAGAGGACAATTCAACTCTTGAATACATGTTGAGAGCATTATCTATGGATTTAGAAGTTTTTTGGGATCAATACTACCATTTTTGGAATATTCATACATCAATATCATTCACTCCAGTATTCAGATGGCTTCTAATGATGCCCTATATAGAAAGAAGTGTAGAATTCAAACATTCTGGGATGAAGTTGGAGAAATAAATCTATTAGGACCTAATTACATTGATGAAATTGTTGAAAAGGTGATATCTATTCAACAACATATAAGAGCAGCTCAGTGTAGATAAAAAATTTATGTTGAAAACCAAAGAAAAGACCTAGAGAATGATGTGGGAGAAAAGGTGTTCTTATGAATATCTCCTTGAAAGTGAGTAATGAGATTTGGAATGAAGGGAAAGATGAGATCTAGGTATATTGGTCCATTTGAAATTCTGGATCATGTTGGGAAGGAAGATTTCTGATTGGTGCTTCCACTGAATCTCTCTCAAGTTCATGATGTGTTCCATGTATCCCTCCTGAGAAAGTACATTCTTGAACCTTCACATGTACTAAGATAAGAAGTCATACAACTGGAGAAAGATCATTCTTATAAATAACAACTGATAGAGATTCTAGATCATAGTGAAAATGTTCTATGAAACAATACCACTATACTAGTTAATGTTTTATGGAGGAACCAAAAATTAGAAGAAGCTACACGGGAACTTGAGTATTTGATGAGGGAGAGTTATCCTCATCTATTTATTTCCAAGTGATGAATTTCGAGGGAAAAATTACGTTTAAGTGGGATAGAATGTGACACCCATGTTTTTTATGAAATATTTAAATAATATTTATTCATTCGTATCTTTTTTTGCACGCAATCATGGGTTTTAACAAACTGTGAGATGCCCTTAATATAAAATTATAGTTATAACCTTGTCATTATATTAGTGGATATAAATATAACTATCTTTTAAAAAAATTTAAAACTTTTAAATCTACTATATCTCATATTAGTTATTTGAGTGAATGAAATTAATAGGATATGTATGTAATATAATTAAAAAGATAAGTTTGATATTCATCAAATAGGTATTAAAAGAATGTTCTTCCGCCTTTTAATTGAAAAACAATTTTAATTTAAGATTTAGTAAAATTAATAATTTTAATATTAAAATGTAAACCTTTTCTTTGGAAGAAGTATATAAAAATTGACTTTGGATAAAATTCATATATTTTTCTGATAAACTTCATAATTTGATTAATAGTAAAAATACACTAAATTTTAATTAAAATCATTTTTTTCATCGAGGTAATTTATATGGTTAAATTGTAATATTGAATAGTTTTAAAGTATTAATAGAATATATATTTTACATTTAATATAATGTAAGTAATTGAAATTAATTTTACATTGAATTCATATGTACAAACATTTCAATCTTTTGCAATGTTTTAACTTTTAAAACCTATTTTCTAAACAACATGATTATTTTTAAAATAATTACTGCAACATCTGTGTTTTAAATAGGGAAAAAGAGATTCCATATTTGGAATCAGTAGGTCTAAATTATGTAAATAGGCTTATTTTAGATTTGGGCATTATGAATAATAACTGCAGAAAATTTTACTTACCATAGTTAAAGGTAAATCATATAATTAAGGGTGAAAATAATATTATAAAATTACACTAAAACTTGTATTAATATAATTGGATGATTATATATCTCCCGAAAACATACTTGGGTCAAATGAGTATCTATTGGAACCTACTTGATTGAGATTAAGAGCATTAATTTATTTTATTTAAACGAAAGTTAAATATGACTCGCTCAAACCATAATAATTAAATTATTTTTAATATAAGTTTATACACAATATAAATTCTATTATAAATACTCATTCGAAATATTAAATTTTTTTCTTTATAATTGTAATTTATATGTGATTTTCAAGAATTATATAATTGCCTTAGTAGCTTATACATTAATGATGTTGAAATTATTTATTTTGTGAAAAATCAATAATATAGTTTTTATTAAAAAACTAATAACGATAAAAATGCCCAAAAACATGACCAAAAATTCTTGTAAGATTATATATAAACCATAAAAATCCAAGGTTTTACTTTTTTATCATTTAAAGCCTTATAAAAGTGATTGTGACACTTATATTATTTTATTTAAAATGATGTCAAAGTTGTCACATTCATAATTTAATAAATATAACATTTTAAAAGATGGGTTTTTTAGAATATAAAATCAATTAAAAGTGATATTATGAAATATATTAGTTAAATCTTCATCATGGTATTTTATTTTTCATTTTTATGCAACAAATAAGTATATTAAATAATTATAAAAATATGATGTAGTAAGTATTTAATTATGACAAATATCAAATAAATGATTTTAAAAATATTAAAATGATTATTATATTATCATATTAATGTGCTCCAAGAATTTTCTAGATTAATATGACATGTTAGAAATGTATTAACTATTTTTTTCTAATATATCTTCTGTGTAGATTATATTTACATTCAAATAAAGAATAGTGTCAAAATTGACACTATTGAATTTTTAAAAAAATAACATATTATTAAATTGTTTAAAAAGCACAAAACAATTATTTAAAAATTATAAATTGAAAATTATATCATCAAAATTTTCATAACGTATCAAATCATGGAAAATTAACAACAAATAATTAAGTATTTATAACCATTTAAAATTTAGAATATTATTACCACAAATAAAATTAAATAGATTAAATGAGGATAAATCATAACGATATGGTTTAAAATAAATAAAAAATATGTCTAAATATTATTTTTTGATGATATTAAATCCATATATCATCTCATATTTTATGTTGAGTCATTTTGGGGTTTTTTATGTAGGGTTTGATTTTATTATAAATTTATATTTTTGAGGTTTCCAAAAGTGCCCCTACCATCTCTTATAAAAGGGAACCTCCTCCCTCTTCTCATCACTCCATTTTGAGATTTAAAACTCTGAAAAACCCTTCCTATGTCCCATCTAAACTTTCCTAGAAACAGACTATTTTTCTTGGTCACCTTCAAAGACCATCATTAGCGCCCAAAGAGGAGGTTTAGAAGAGGCACATCGAAGAAGAGGTAATTAACTTTATCGATTAATTCAAACTTATTTCTTCTTATACATCATCTATATGAGTTGTTTCATTATTAAGTAATAACTAAAGTATCACTCGTATACATATATGTTATTAATGATATGAAACAACCATATTCCATCTTCTATCCATCCTATGAAAAATGAAATCAGCAAGCGTGCGTACGTACGACCTACCGTCTCCACGCTGTAGTGTATTTTTTCATCACCAACATACTTGGATGGGTATAAAAATGGAAGAAAATACAATATATGATTATTTTAAAGTGATATTTATTATGAAATATTATACACCATACACTTCAATACAATTCCACGACCATGGGAATGATATCATCCCTCGTGTGTATGTACGACCTACCATCTCCACGATGTGATGTGATTCGTTCTACATAATCTTCATTGAAGAATGATTATATAAATGAATTTAATGAATAAATTTTATATGTATTATACTAATACTATTCATTAAATGATATATCTATAACCTAAATAGATGAATTATAATTTATTCGACAAAATATGCATAAGAACATAAAGGAGTTAACACCCGAATAACGTGTAACAATGAAATGTTACTAATAAACCGATAAGAATATAAAAATATATGATATCATAACAATTAATATTATTATATAATAAGTCAATTACATTATTTAAATCATTATACTGGAGTTTCAAGAACGTAAAAATCATATCAAACCTAAGGTAAAGGAAATTCATACAATCTCATTTTTATCTCAGATTGTATATACTTCAATATTTATTGGGGAATAGTTATCATCCACACCCATGTTTCCTCAATATATTATATTATTTCTACACACCTAAAATTTTTTATATCCAATTCTACATATTGGTGATTTTTTAGTAAAATACATGAATGAAATTATTTTTTGTTTTCAGTAAGAGATACTTTTTGAATTTTCCAGCCAAAGTATGAGAATAATGTTTTTTAACTTATACGAAATGAAAGGATTTTTATTTATTCATAGAAAATTATTTCCATGAATCTTAATTTAAATTTTTTCAATTTTATTTTCAAATAACATCTTTTATTATAAAATTTCATGACATTTTGAGAAAAAAAATGTTTTTGAAGAAGAAAGGATGTTTCCCTCAAGAACCATGTTCAAGTGTTTTATCAAAATTATATTCCATATAATGTGATATAGGTTTATGTTTCTATTACTATTATTACATTTATTTGAATATTTTATGAGGGAAATAGTTTTCTGATGTCCTTTTATCTTATATGGAATATGGTATGATGGCATGATGTTTAAGAATAACATTTTATTACATGCATTATGCAATGATGTATGATTTATTATTTAGTGGATCAAATAAGAATGTTTTCATTTTGAGATGGGTTGGAGATATATCTTCCTTCAATACATTGGGTAATGATTTGTGTCTCATGAGATAGACATGGCTGGAATGAAAATTTAATCTGGTTCAGTGAAACATGACTGGAACGAGAAGTGAACTCGGTTCAGAAATGGACATTGTCTGCTACGGTGGTCCTAGAAATGAGCCATGATTAATATAAAATGACTTTCTAAGATTATGTGTGTATAAAAAAAAGTTTCATGTCTTATTTTATGATGATTTGTATTACATTTACGTTCTATGATTTACCCCATGACATGATATTATGACCTCTTATGCAGGATAAGATTTTCAAACGTTATGATATTAATAATATGATATGATTGAAATTAGCTTTATTTACCCTTGTGGAACATTCAAGATCACCCCATGGTATGTTTCTTTTACCCACATCAGGAATAAGGGTTTTAAATATGATATGACAAAAAGAAGTCTAGATATGATCAAATAAATGTGGGACAACGTAGATTCTTTATGAACCAGTTGTTTATGTTTCCCAGTTTCTAAAGACACTATACCTATATGGTCCTGTCATGGTTTTGTTATATTTTGTAATTAATATACTTCAATTTTTATGTATTAACAATGTATGTATCTTATGGGTTGTTATAATCATCTTTGGTATTTTTTGTGGTATCAATATTACTCTCAAGCAGTCTTGAAGTTCCATATCATAGTTTTTCATGATTCTTTAGTTACATTTCATGATAAAAGAATTTAATATTATCTATTACTTTCTCATCCTACAATGATTCCAATTTTTCATTCCTTTATTTTATCATATTTTCATTGTAATCCTTGTAATTTTTTATTTTCATTTATTGTATAGTCAAGCTCTTTGATCCACTTTACCTTAACCTAATGATGAGGATTTTTATTGAAATTACTTCTTCAGATTTATGTATTCTTTATTCATGATTTTATGTAGCTTAATTTATCTCATGAATTATATTGTTCCATCCATTACCAAAACCAAATATGCTTTTATTATCCCAATTCATTATTTTTATTCCCCTTAATGTTTGGATATATTTATAGACATTAGTTCCCTTTTCTCAAATAATCCTACATTTGTTTTCTCATATTTATTCTTTGTGATCTACTCCAGCATTATATTTATGAAGATACTTAAAAAATATATAAAATCACTAGGAATTTCTTTTATGGAATTTTTAAAATTTGTATTGAAAATTTCATATTAATTCTCACATGATTAAATAAATATGTGATCTTCTTTTCTTGTCCTTGGTTCATATTCTTATATGTTTGATTTTCCTTGATCAATAATACAGATTGTGGAAACTAATATTTTTTCCTTATAACTAATGATTTATATATTATTATCCAATATTTATTTATATTATATATTATTAATATTAATATTAAAATGATACCCCTAGAGTACATTAAATTAGTCTAGAGTCATTATTCTATCATTATCTACAATAAGGCATTTCTCATCTCATTTACCTCTCTTTTCACTATGTTCTTTATGGTATAGAAATATATATATTCCAATATTACATTAAAAATAATCTCACTAGATTATTTAAATTTATACATAATTTATACTTTGTAAATAGAAATTTATTTATTCAAAAAACATCAAATTTTAGAATACAGTAGAAGTGTGACCTACTCTGATAAAAATTACTTGGAACACAATAGTATGTGTCCAAAAAGGAGAGGGGTAGAATAAGTTTTGGTCAAATTTCTTCATATTCTATTTGTACCTCTTATTACCTTTTCCCGTAATTAGTGATAACCTTTCCATCTATCATTTTATCATTACTTTTGTTGGTATACCTGTAATACCCCCACCCAAATCAACAAATTTGAGGTATATTTCCACATTGATTCAGGGGCACCTCCCCACTCATAAGAGTTTTCCGACATGCAATAAGGGTCCAAAAACCATCATTGGAAACACTATATACTATATTTTAGTATGGAAAATAATAAATTTAGATAACACAACATTTTAAATAATAAATACACAAATAATTTCATGGAAAGTAACTCAAGTCACACATAATAATAATCCAAGAACCCCCAAAGTAGAAGTTCATACAAGATTATATGAATGATATGTTAGTAAATAAAACACTAAGGCATCACTCTGGAGTCTATACTAGTACCACCTCCAATCACAATTCCCTATCTCCTAGCTTCATGCGGCCGGGGCCTTTCCATTTCCTATATCCCTCATCATAATGAATATAGGTGTATAATGAATATCAAGAAGCGTGTGAGTATAAACCCAATAGGACACCAAGAATCTTTTCTTAACCCAATTTCACATTCAAAAGAGTGTATGTAATGATAAAATATAAACACATAAAAGACAATATATAATCATATACAGACATTTCATACACTAACCATACCAACACTACCCTCAACCATACTTGCTTCTACTACATATTGGAAACATAGTCATAATATATTTCATGAAATAGAGATGAAAACATTTCCCCCACATACATTCCATAGCCACTATATGTCTAATGAGTTTCGATTTAGATTACATTAGACCATCATGCCCTATCTCTTTCAAATGGGTTGGGCCACAAGGCTAATGTATCCCAAAAATACGCAATGTCAGGTTACAAGGGAATTATATCATGACACTGTTTCTCATTTCTAGTCACTAAAACCCATCATAGCTCAATGACACCACTTGGGTAAGATCACATAAGATCATCATGTCCCAACATCCAACTAGGTCTTATCATCTTATCACATGATGCGTTAGAAAACACACCCCCTCTTGGGATACTGAGCAATGGTGGTTCCACCAGTAAATTGTTACCATGCACAGAACATCAACATCATAATATATGCCAAATACATCAAATATAAACTATTCATATTATATAGGGGACCAAAATAGCATATCAATAGTAAGAAATAATAATAAAACACACACACATAACATAACATAACATTGAATTTTTATTAAAAAGTGTAAAACCCAAAGCAAACAGGACATGGGAAAAACACAAACAACATAAGGCCGTCTAAACACATACACACACATGTGATCAACTCAAACATTGTATCACAGTTTATACGTGAAATCAAATGTGTTAAAACCAAATAATCATATAAATAATATAATGAAAAAATGGAATATATATATATATCAAATTAAAAACTAGATATATGCACTCTATATGTTAAGGAACATCTTACCTCAAACTTGTTAGTATTTTAATGAATGGTTCATCAAGGAATCATCACCTAAATCTCATTTCCGTATTGATAGGTTCAAGCTGATTAGAATGGATTTCTATAACCCATTTATAATTATTTAATTATCTACATTGAAAATATATAATTTTATAATATTTCCTCTCTCTTTTATAATTTAGAATTTATTGATATAATTAATGTATTTTACTAAAAATTTCATTCTCAATGATTTATTATAAATTCCACATGAAATAATATTTTATCTCCAAAATAAAATTATGATAAAAATTATAAAAATTTATTATTTCTATATTGTTTTGGTTATTTATCATTAATGTTTGAATTCAACTATTTAGTTCACAAAATTTTACAAAAACACAGACATACTCATACAAAAAAAGTATTTCATGAAAAATAGTACAACCAAGAATAAAGGATAGAGAGGGTTATACCATATCCTAAAACTACAATAAGAACTCAAATTTATTTTAAAAGACCTAAAAATACTTGTCAAATTAATTTTAAACTGTTCATACTGAAAAGTAAATCAAATATCAAACTTATAAAATACATAGGTATTTCAAAAAATAAAACATGGAATTTTATTTTGCGGAATTGAAAACCCCAAATTAAAATTCCTATGTAATTCTTTATTAAACAAAATCATGAATGTGGAGTGTTTAAAATATAATTAAATAAGATCTATAAAATTTAACGATCCATAAGAATTAAAATCCCATGATTTTATGATTTTAAAATGATAAAAACATGTTATATGTTCAATTTAGAAAAAGGAGAATTAAAAATATTGTTTGAAATTAACTTTATTAAAAAGACGAAAATGTTCATGGTTATAATTATTTTACTATTAAATTACTCATTTATTTCACTTGAGGGTGTAGATTATTTCCCCTACATAGGTCATACATTAATAATTTCTCTTGAGCAGCTTCAGATTACCCTTTTTCATCCTTGGAAAATTAATGGTTTCTATTACACAACCCTTTGAAGCATAAGATGAACCATATGAAACTAAAAATTTCCCATAATCCACAAGTTTTTAACCTAAAATAACCATTTAGAACATGTATTAACCTTTAAATATCTCCGAAAAACTATCATGTGTAAGGTTAGTTGACATTAAACATTACATTGAACATATTTTAAGGTAAGGGTTAATATAAAGTTGAAAATTATTAAAATACCACCTAAAGGATATATAAATTATAAAAAAGGTGTTATAAAGAACATTATAAAACAAAAACTGTTATAATTATCCTCCCTTAATGAATTTTTATCCATGAAAAGTTTTTCTAATTATTATTATCAAATAAATTTGGCCACTACACATAGATGTTAGAATCTCATTCCCATTTTTCCTATTGGATCCAACCATGACACCATAAGACATTAACAAGTGTAACTATATTCCCCATCAATAACTTTTAATTCAAGTCCAAAATCCACAGCAGGAACTCGATGATGCATCTGGTTCTAATCTAACATCCGCGGAGTTGATCACATTCATAGGATTAGGAATGGGCCTCTAAAGATAATAAATGTCGAATAAATAATTCATTATATGATAACCCGAAATAAGTTACAGTTGGTTATCCACTTCTTTAATATGTAACGTGATCTAAAATTATCTCCCAAACAATAATTATAACTTCCTATACTTTTGAATATGTTGGTTCCCTAACCAAGGTTATACCCATATGAAAACATGACTGTTAGTAAAGAACTCCAAGGGATTTGTCCTGTCATCATCATTCAATCGATGTCAACTCTAAGTGAAAACCAATATCTTCCTGATCAATTGAACATTCACATAGGGTTCTCACAATATACTCAAGCCAACAACAACTACCTCACCCACCAGTTTCTAATAAACTGGTTTGCAGCATGACCTTCTATAGATAACCTTGAAAGGTGAAATATAAATTTATGTATGGTAACTATCATTGTATGTGAATTCAACCAAAGAAAATGTGATCATAACATGATACACTAATGTTCAATATGCATTCCCACAGAATATACTTGAGTATTTGAATCATCCCCTCTTACTATCCATATTTCTGATAATGATTTTATGTACTCTGTATCTACTAGGTCCCTAATTCCTTCAAGAATCCTTTCTAAATAAATGAATTAAAACCCACATATTGATATGATATGTTACAAAAATTCACTAAATATTGTCATAATTTCTCCCAACATAACGCATACCCAACTCATCCTGGATCGAGTCTCTCAGATTAGAAAGAAGTGTGATTCTTTAATTAAATGAGAAACTATCACCCAAATTAAATCATAAATTCTAAAGTTCCAAGGTAACCTCATCATAAATTCCATAATCATGTGCTTCCATAAACACAAAGACACTATATTTTTTTAATGCAAACCACCAATAAATTGATTGTTGGCCTTTATACTATTGTAGGTAAGGAATCACGAAACACAACTGATGATGTCTCTTCTTATACCCATCCAAAAAAACTATCATTATATATAATAGTAAATTTTCATTGACCATAGATTAACTGCACATTTCAAAAAATTAGAGTCTATCATTATCTCATAACTCAAATATGTTTCTATTACCACTAGCCCATGAATGTAAATATTGTCATCTTTATCAATGGTCCATTCATGAAATGGATTATATCCCTCAAAAAATTCCCACATTACCACATACTCAGGGTCTAACTCTTGGAATAATTTCACATGGTTTTCCAAATAATACATGACAACTTAGGGTAAAAAAGTTATCACCCCATGATCCTTATATGGATCCACTATCCACTCTTCCATATAACTCATAATATGACATTCAACATATATTTTTCTCATTCCAAGCTCATGTGTCTTCGAAGATTTTATACTGAGAGAATTTGAAATGAAATTAACCTTTCCTAGAGTATAGTATATCTCAATGATTAATGTGATTGGATACTCCAAAAAACAATTATAAATAATATTTATATCCTTTAGATAAAAAATATATCAAGGCTCTTATGGTATGTGTAAACAACAAACCTATCACGAAATAGATAATGTCACCAAAAAATCAGACTATAGACCACATATCCCAAATCCATGTCATACATCATATATTTCAATTAATCGTATCATAGATAATGATACCAATAAGCTACTATATGGTCTCTCTGGAATATAAAAACTCTAAAATAATCACTTGAGGCATTTTTGAAAACATTGAAACCAATATTATGCTCTAGAAATATCAGAATAGAGAATATCTTCAATATTCTCTTCAACACCAACAAGGCATCTTTACAAAGGTCTATCTAAAAAATATTATGAACATCATTGTAGGCCAAGTAATACATGCTTAAAAGTTGTGGAACTCCCACATGAACCCCCAATCATATCTATATGACCCTATAAAAATCCTGAATTCAAACATATTATTTAGGTTTGACCTATATATAAAGGCCATGAAATACTACAGATATATGGAAATTCCCACCTAAGATATCACATTCCCATAAAACCATACCTTCTGAATCTAAAATTTAAACAATAATAGTTTGGAATAAAACTGATGAACTTGAATTGTTATTAGTAAAATCATAAGGTTCCTAGCATGATAATATAATATCTTAGAGTATATCTATATATATTCCCTGAATGATATGATGAAAGAGTCAATATATATTTAAAATCCTATTAATGTGATCTATTAACATCAATGAGTTATTTTTCATCCCAAAAGATACAAAAGACACTCATATAGTCCATGCCTACTGCAAAACACTGTCATGGGAATATCCTAATCTCTAACCCGATGCTGGTGGTTCCTTAGTTATAATTCAATATTTGAGAACCATTACGCTCATCATAACTATTAAAATAACTAATATATCATTAGAAATAGGTATATATTCTTAAAATTTACTTAGATTATATTTTTTAGTCCATACATATCAATATAATACCATTCACCTTGTTTGAGATCTACATCATGGAACCTAAGAGGGATTTTCTCAGTTCGATAAAACATTATGCCTCCAAATCATTATGTTGTACAATAAGAACCTTTAACCCATCCAATTCTATATTATAATGTATAATAAATATATATTCCACCCCAATCATGATTTTGATCTCAAATTCAATTCCCTGCATGGAAGAGAGGCCTGAAAATTTGATCGAAATGACATCCAGATATAGGCCCTCCAATGGAAGAAAGAAGTAGGAAAATATTGCCTCCACTGTAAGATCTAAACCTACTACTTTTGTTATAATAGATCTAATATAGCTCAATTCTAGAACAATTATTCTTTCTATAATATCCCATTCCCCAATAATCTTAAAAATTCACCCCTTAAGCATAGTAAAGTATACACATATCCTATAACAATCAATGTGTTCCTGATAACCTATTAACAAAACCATTATTACAATAAAATCAAGGATTTTCATCACAAGGATAATGTAATACCATATATACCCATAGTTAGAAACTACTATGAGATTTCTTAGACATATATAAAGGTGATCTACTTTCATCCCCAAGGATGTATCAATAGAGTGTCACTCATAAGATAAATTGACAAGTATACCATGCCCTTAAAAAATTTGTACAAATATAAATGAATGAGAAACAAAAGTATAAAAAATAATGGTATAAATAAGAGGTGATCTATACCGCACCTCGATTGATCAATGGTCCCTCTCTATAGTTATCCAGAAGCTTTTCTATCACATACACTCATCTTGACATAGCTCCACGGTCATGTATTCGATATACATGAACCTCTTAGTACATTTTTATCTAATGATTCTAAATTTTTTGTTGACGACCCCATCCAATCCCATGTCTTTATTACTTTATATGAATCGAACCTCCAAGAGACATCATCTATGATTATTTTTTGTAGAGATGCTCTATATACTATATCTGGATGCACCAATGACACTTTTTCAAAAGATTTATGCATAATTTGTGATAATTATCACTTTTTAAAAAATTAGAACACATGGGAACTCATTTTTTCATAGAAGAAACTGAAAACCCCTTGATATACTATAGTTATCTACCCCCTCTCATGTGATAATCCTATTTATACTTCATCATACTGGTAGAAATGTCACCAAGAAATACATTTATGTGTGAATGAAGACCCACATCATTTTCTTTATCTATACAATTCTTGATCATTAATTCCATTCATAGAACCTCAATATATATTGCTAGGTCAATGTTCCTGACATGGAATTTCTACTCGAGTATAAGGAAAATGTTTAATTTTCTGGTTATACATGCCTCATTTCAATATAAGTGAGAACATATGTGAAAATACTCGGTGAAATGTGTTGTGTATTAAGACACCATCCTTGAGCCTAGTTTAATCATTATAAATTCTAGATAACACTCTAGTTTCATTGTACCCATGAATAACTCCTCGATGAAAATTTCCCTAAAGGTTTTCCACACTAGACAAACATGTCTTCCTTCCTAGTTCATAACACCACAATATCTCTTAGAGGGTCCTTGGAGCATGAAATAATTCAAAATTACCCACCAACCCTCCAAGGTATTTACTATATAAAATATCTCATCAATGATATCAATCTATTCCTCAATATCCCAAAGGAATCTGTTTCTCAGGAAGAATGACTGGTGATGAAGCATAAAGTCTAGAGCATAGTTGATAGTATCCTTGGAAACTCCACCACCATGAATAGAAAATATTAACAAGCCTACCTAATGAAGTGTCAAATTATCCTAAACAACTTTAGCTATTTTTAGAGTACTCTCTATTATATTCACCTAAACATCTAGTGATAGAATTAGGACTTCCTCCCTTATGGGATTGTACTAACATACAACTCTTGGTTTACCCATTATATGGTGTTCACACTAGATAGTTTGAAAAAAAAAATATGAAGAAAAAACCTACAACTACTTACTTAGATAACATTATATGTAGATTATAGGCATAGATAAGGGATTATGGAAAACATAATCTAGAAGTATACAGGTTTCAAGAGAATATAACCCTCATAAACCTAATCAATGATCAAGGATAGTTCTCTATTCAAAAATGTAATTCATAGTAATATATATTATAACAAGCATGATCATGATTAAAAAATCAATGCATGAAAAGATATATTACAAAGGTATAGAAACAGATATATAAACCAAAAAGAATAAATCCTGGAATCTAATTAATAAAATACCATGAAGCAGTGAAAAGGAATATATATATGATATGTCATCCAAAGTTACTATTAATGATTCATAAATGTACCCAAATTTGATAAAATAGTAAAAACATGATATAATCAGTATCAACATGAATCCATAAACCATAACTGTAATAATAGTCCAAAAAATGGTAACTTAGAGGTCTGTTAAACATAAGTTGTAAAGGCCCACATGAAAATCCCCTTCCTAATTCACGCACAACCTAAATCATTTCTACCAAGCCCTGAAACATAGACAGAAATAACGAGACAAGTAATACTACTTTGATATAACTTTTTAATGCCCCGTTAAGAGTCACTAATTTTAAGAAAAAGTTCCACATAGACCCAAGCATGTCACCCCGTATGAAAGAGTTTTCTGAATAGTTGTTAGGATCTTGACACCATTAGTGGGGTCACTATGACATCAGTATAAAAAGGAAAATATTAACAAAAGATATCATAGTGAAATAAATAATAAATTCTATAATAATGGTATTATAAGAATATAAAATTATATATAATAATAAACCAAGGATGCCCAAAGGGGAAGGTCAATCAATAGTGTGGGAAGATATGTAAGTAAATAAAACACTATATCACCACTCAAGAGTCTATCTCATTACCACCTCCAATCACCATGATCTATTTCTAATATACCTTTTTTTGGGTCCTTTCCCTTTCCTATATCCTAGATCATGAAGTCTATAAGGGATCTAGATTCATGGGAAGGGTATTAGTATATATATAATAGGACACCCACAATGCTACTTTAACATGAGTGTTATTACATAAGTGTCTCTGTAATTATAATAGATAAACATGAAAATAAACAACCTATAATCATGTATTTATCGTTCGTGCACTACACAAATCGCAAAAAATCCTAGATGTAACTTATTCGACTCCATGACAGAAAGATATTAATAATGAAATTCTAGAACTATAGTCTCACACAAGGTCAATACAAGTATTCCATAGCCACCACAGGGCTAATGAGTCTCAAGTTAGATCACATAAGACAATTATTCCCCATCTCTCTCTCATGGGATAGGCCATAGGGACATTGTATCCTGGCACTACATTGAGTCAGGTCATAAGGAAATTGTGTCCTGATATTATGTATTGGGTTTTGTCACCAATGACCATCATAACCAACTATCACTACTCTAGTTATATTACATAATAACATCATTACTAGTCATTATACAGAGTTCTATCATCGTTCCACATGGAATGTCGAAACACTATCCCCCTATCGGGATAATGATTTATGAAAGGTCCACATGTAACTTGGTACCATGAACAAAAAAATAATAACACAGAATATAAAAAATACATCACATTAAAATTGGGAAAAACATATTGAGACAGATTATATCATATCATGTGTGAGAAACAATAGCCGGACACACACGCAAACACATGTGATCAACTAAAATATGGTATCATGATCTACGCACACACACAAATGGGATCAAACTCAACTGTGGTATGAAGCCTATAATAAAATAAATTCACACACACACACACACATATATATATATATTACTAAAAATCATATACATGACCTATACTTGATAATTAAATTCATACCCCATGATTATCAATGTACAACATAAATTGTTTCCAATCAATAATCACCCAAATCACTTCCGTGTTTTGATTAGGTCAAACCATTCACCAAAGATTCATAAAAAAGATTCGAATTTAGTTTCTAATCTATGTTTAAAAATTCTCATGTGATAATAATTTATCCCTCTTTTATAATTTTTAAAATAATCCATCTAAGGAATAGAATGATATTATAATTTCTTTATCATAGAGTAATTATAAATTTAACATGATATGATATGTTATATTTTAATAATGAAACAATGATAAACATGGTAATGCTTTATTATGCATCAATAATTCTGGTTTATTATCTTATAAATATGAATCCAACTATTTAACTGATAATTTGTATATGAAATATAATCAATTTCATTTATTTATTTTATTCCATGAAAAGTCCTACACTAAATAATAGGGGGGATAAAGATGGTTTATCTATGTATAGAACCCTAAATAAGATATATAATTAATTAAAGAAAACCATATATGACTTTTTCAATTGATATTCTGGCTGTCTGGACTCAATAGGTGATAAAAAAGTAAAATGCAGTAAAGGTTCATGTATTTTTCATAGAATAGAACATAAAATTTTAGTTTCCAGCAATAAGAACACAATATTAATATAATTATTTAATTTTACATTAAAGTGAATTTTGAATGCATAATATTTAAAATATTTTAATATAGTAGTTAAAATAATTAACGATTCAATTGAATTAAATTACCATGATTTTAGGATTTTAAAACCATAAAAACAAATTATATCTTTGATTTGGGAAGTGGAAATTTAAAAATAGTGTTTAAAATTATCTTCACACTAAAAATGGATCTTTAAAAGAGTAACACAGTTTTATCCGTATATGGATCATAACTATCAAATATGAGTAATGATTTTTACTCTTACATTGTTCATATAGTCATACTAACCCTTAAAATGGTCCATATTACCCATATATATCCTTTGAAAATTAATGGTTACCATTATGAAACCCATTCAAACACGATCTTACCCTTACGCAACTCAGACCTAACCTTCCATGGTGAGGATTTAACCTTACATAACCATAGAAAACAAGAAGTTTCCATTACGAAGTTCCAAAAAACAACCCTATGTAATGATAGTAATATTTTACATTTAGGTAGACCCAATGCTCCACATAAGGGTATAAATAAAAGTAAAAATTACCAAATTTTCACTTGAATATGTTATGTTGTTTAAAAAATGGGTATCTAAAATAGGAATAAAACATAATAGAACACCCCATTTTTTTAAAATATTTGTATCCCAATGGATGAATTTGTACACAATACATCATTTTTATTATCCCATGTACTTAAAAATTTTATTATTATCAAAAGAAGCTCATGTAAGTGTATGACCTCACAACTCTTATACGGGAACAAACCAAGTACCAAGAAACTGTGGGTTTCTACTCCATTATATAAGATAATGTACATTTACATAATTCAAGAAATATCACTTGTGTTCACTTGAGTCCTTCCTATACAATATGACTGATCTTCTTCATACTCACACAATAGTTAGATAGGTTGCCTCAATATTCTTTAGACTACTAAAATAGAATCATGTATGTTTGACCTCTCGAATCCTTAGGATATGTGGGATCAACTAATGAATTCCACACATAAAGCCTTATTTTCATTTATTTTACTAATTACATTTTTTAAAATACATTAAAATATCATTCTTTTAGTACTATATCTATCCCATTATCACTCATTAATACATCCAATGTTCAATAGGTATAGTATCATATTTTTTATTTCTCTCATTATTATGACATGTATAATGTGTATTGGTTACAATTGAAAACCTCACATTCTTTTTTTGACCTTGAAAAATATTTATGGAAAATAGAACAACTTCAAACACATCATATCTTCCTCATATTCAAACTTCCCAAAATATTTTCATTTTTCTCTTCTTTTCTTTACAATAGACTCAACACTCAATTTCCATTATTATATGTATTCAAACTAGAAGAGATCATATGTATTTAGACTTTAATTTACTCTATATTAATAATTACTATGAAATTAAAATATTTTATTCTTTTAATTCCAAAAAATCAGGTCATTCCCATTCCATTTTTTCATGGGATTATATTATTCCTCAGAATCTTAAAATGTGGAGTCCTTCATAATTTTTGGAATACCCTTTCTTTTTAGTGAAAAAATTATATACAAATATTATTTCTTTCTTCAGTATAAAGAATAAAATAACTGATTACAGACTCATGAATTTTGAACTTGAACACATGGTAAAAGATTTTCATATATTAAATATCATAAAAATTAAAAAATTTGGAAACTCACAACTTCATCCAGCACTAACCTTAGGAATTTCTTAATTCCAAGACTGACCATGAGTCACATGTTGATACATGATAAAAAAAAGATCAATGGATTGACTAATAATGATGTGACCATATTAAAAACCATTATATCAACCATAGAAATAAATTGTATTGACCACATGTAGATGTCTGAATCAACTGGATGATAAAACTCTAATGATCATCTGAACTAAGTTTAGTGGATAGGAAATGATGAACAATTCATCAGTTTTCTCTAGGTTTTCAATATTGAAAATCAAATAAGAGACTTAGATTCACTTAAATATAAAACTATTTCATTTTAGAAAAGGATTCCATTTGGAAAAAATACATATTCTAATGCCTTTTTATTTTTTTGGAAAACACTTAGAGTCATACAATCAGCTCAAAAGACACACGCATGTAGTAAAAACATATGATTAGCAGTGAAATAATTATGCTAGAAAAAATAATTATTATTATTTATTGAAACTCTAAACATATTCTATTTCAAACTGGGTCTTCAAAACCTATCTCAAAGACATAAAAACACATTAAAATCATCCCAAAAAAATCTTAAATAATCATAGAAGAATTTTTTTAGAAACTATGAACATATATGATATATTATAGAAACACTACTAATTATCATTTATATTAGGATCGGTAAATAAATCACCAAACATAATAAAATATTTATTCATGTATATTTTCAAAATTATGGCACTCATATTTTCACTAAATTTGTTTGAATCAAATATAAAAGTGAAATTAAATAAAATAGTATCTTCATACCAGCTTTAAAATCATGTTATTGTTTCATTAATAATCCAATAATAGTAAATCCAATATAAAATGAACCATTTCCATCCATAAATGTATCTATAATATATTTTATTATAATTGCATCCATTATCTTATAATTATGGTAGTATATTACAATTACTCCTTGTTTTGTATCTCTAATCAACATATATTGGTTATAGTTCAACACACATAAGCATATATATATGGTAATTTTTAATATTTACCTTGTAAACCCTGAAATGACTTCAGGCCTAATTTTTTCTCTTTCATATAATTGGAGGTGGTAGATCACATAACATTAAAGATTGAAACACTACTTCCAAATACACACTCACAAAAAGGAAAGTGAGAACATGATTTGGAACTTCATGAACCATAATTACATTATCAGGTATTATAATTTTCATCAAAGTTTTTCTATATCAATTTCAATTGACATATTTCATGTTTCTTTATAAATTTTAGAAAAATTATAACTCAAACACAAATTGGGTTCATTAAAACCCTCCAATGATAGTGATGTATTTAAAAAGGGTTCAGAAGAATTTAAATACCATTTAATATATATTTTTTTGTAAAATATTAGCTTATAATTAAAATTATTCTTGAGGTTCACCTTTATTGATTACTAATGATATTTATGACTAAATGATAATAATTGAAATGGAAATAATTGTTTTTTCAAAAAACTATATTTTGACATAGAATAGAATCGTGAAAAATATTTAATAGAGAGGTTATGAGTGATAAATCATATTGGACAAAAAACATTTTTGTCAATAAAAAGATAATAGAAACTTGTAATCTATAAAATTCAGGTTTTAAAAGTTTTCATAGACAAATAATCACAAACATGAAATGTGAATGTTTCTTGGAAATCCTTACTTTTATATTTTGACAAATCTAAATGGATTGAGCCTATAGCCATCAGAAGAGGGGTTGTTGGTCATAGTAGGGGAAAAAGGATGTTATATGTGATGTGTATAGATGTTTTTCTTAATACATTTGGATATGGAAGAATTTTTCTATGTGATAATGTATAAGGAGGGAATGGGTGTTTATATAGAGAAGTTGGAGATGTATTTTTTTTAAAAAAAGTATAGTTTATTTTATCATTTATGAAAAAGAGTTTAAAAATTGTTGATTCATTCTAAATTTTTTAATTTTTCTTAAAAAAATTAGACATATCTAACATATAATCAATTTATAACTAAATGGAATTGTAGATATGGATATCAAATCGTAAAAAATCAAAAATAAAATTATATGAGAATTAAAGATTACGTAGGATTAAAATTTTCAAACATGTGTTTACAAATTCAACATTTTATTTTTAAATTCATTATTTTACTCATTAAATAATTTATTGAAATAAATATCGATTTTTAAATTTTTTAATTCATATTTATATCATGATGATGTCATAAAATATATTGTTTCCAAGGAAACTATATTATTTAATATTCAAAAAAAATTATCATTTTAGAAAATTACCTAATTTTCAACCGAACAATATTTTGAACCTTTAATTCCAAAAAGAAACTAATCTTTATAAACATCAAATTGGAATGTTAAATTTTTTATAATTTATAAAAAATCACATGATAAATGAATAAATAATTAATTTCGAAAAAATTTGATTCCTTTTGTTAAGGGGGGTTACATTTATATTGTTATTGTCATTTAATTATCATAGTAATGATAACTAAATATTTATAAATTTTAAAAATATACTTTTTATTTAAATTTTTCTTGTTATTTAGTGTAATTTAGCTTCAATGTTCATAATCAAAGAAACACTTCTACTAGGAGAAACATTATGCACAACGACTACAATGATATCTTGATGACCATTTCACCTTTCAAGAAATAATATTATTTAAATTTAATAACTATTTCATGATAATAAGATACTATACATGTGATTAATTACATGTTTGATAATAATAAATATTTCAATTTTTTATGGTATGGTAAATCATTTTATCAATCATTTGAAAAGGGAAATTTTAGAGTAGTAAACCATATAAACAGAACATGAAGAAAATAGTTATTAGTTAATTAAACATTTATATAAATTAAAAATGAAATATAAAGTAGTATTTCACTATAAAAATAATATTTAACTATTTATTTTATTACTTCTCAGATGAAATTTCATATGATATTACATTCAATGGTAATATGTTACAATTATTTAAATATAAATATATGTATCATAATTTTTTATAATTTACATTTTTTAAAAAATTATATTTTAAATATCATGTAATGATATAATTAATATTAAAAATAATTTTCATACCAAATAAAATTATATCTTTAAAATTATACATGAATTAAGTAATATTTATTTTAAAAATTTTGGAGAATTATTTTTAATGAAATTTCGTTATACATGTAAAAAATATTTCAGAAAATATCAATTAAAATATGACTATAAATTATAATTTCATATCATGAAATAAAACAAATTTAATATATAAAATTTAGAAATAATATTTTATAAAAATATATAAAAAAATATCCCCCCCCGTGAATGAAATTTCTTTATTGTTGTTTTACTCATTTTTAAACCCTTATTACTCTAATTGTTTTAAGAATTTTCTTTTACAACAATAATATTCCATAATGTTATGAAAAACATTTACCATGATGAAATTCAAATATAAATATAAATTAATGTTTGTTAAATGAAAAACCTATATGGTGAAACAAGTTATACCTAAACTAGTATTGTAGAGGTAAAACTTATATATCAATGAATTTACATGAAAATTTTACTCAATCGTAAGTTCCTAAATAACCAAAATATTATTTTATTCTAGATGATATAATTAACACCACACATTATGATCTGGGGATTAACATATAACTTATTTTCATAGAACATGATTGAAAACCATCACCCAGGATCATAATATCATTGGCCATAAGAACTTTATACACATTCATTATAAATCTTGGTACAATGTACATTTAATTGATGAATTTATAATCACGTGCATCTATACTATCCATAACCCATCACTGAAATTCCTAGGATATGGGGGAATAAAAGAAAATAGTGAGCTCAAATACTTAGAAAGGGGTAAAATATTTAAATTTCACACTGATCATAAACCGTTAAGGTACTCTATAATGATAGAAATTGTAGAATTTGGGTAATATGATCATGAAATGATAAGAAATGAAAATTATGCATGATTTAAAAACAATAAATCATATCATAAAAATTGGGTTATATTTTATGCTAGTTAAAAATTATAACATATAATTAATCTTATAAACATTAATAAATATAGAAGATTTTACTCGACAATGTTGTTCATGAAAAACATAGGAATATAGTAGAAAAATAAGGAATTTTATTGTAAACACATTTAATGGATAATTTCCAACACCTAAAATATTATATGAAAGAGTATAAATACACTAGACCCACACACAAAAAATCCACAAGGATTAATATACCAAGCACAAACATACCATTAGGGATAATGATTAATTCACCTGGCCCACTCATAGTGATCTCATGATATATTAAGAATTATGTAAGAAATTAGGCGGATATATAATTTCATTCCTACTCATCATCATAATACATCATGAATCTAAATTCCACATGAATATGAAAACAATCCTAAACCTATGAAAAATCATAACAGGTTAATCCCATGGATAAAAAAGTATAGCCATTGTAATAAAGTGTCTATTTTAGTAAATAATCTTCAATCAATGTTATTATGTTTAAGGTATTTAAATAGTATTAAATAAAGATTTTATTTTATACTCAATAATTTGTTTTTTATATTTAATTGATATATTTTTTGAGGAAATCCCTTTAATCAATGGAAATATGTATAGATAATTTTTCAATGAAATTAATTTGATTAAGTTTATATTTTTTATAAATAAAATAATGAAATTAAAATACCGTGATGGATTGTTTCCCATACAGAGATTTAATTTCCACCACCCAACACATAAATATTAATTTTTTAATTAAATAAGGGTTTTTGAACATAGTATACATTTTATAAAAAATTTATCATTCATGGAAATAAATTATAATAAATTAAAGGGCTGGAAATAGAATGTGTATTAACATAGATAAAAATAATTTAGAGGATTATTATAAATTTAATTAGTTTTAATAGAATAATTCCATTATTTTTATAGATATTTTAATAAAAAGGAAAAAAGTAAACCTTAATGGAAAAAAATATAATAATTTCATTTTAACAGAATTAATTAAAATTAATATTTTAATAAAAAGTAATGCATTAAAAAAACATTCATCTTAATATAACTGAAAAATTAATGAATTTAATAAACCCGATTTTCCACTAGTATAACATTTATGTAACTAGAAATAAAGTTGATCTACACCTAAATACGGCCTCTAATAAGCATTAGGTTGGTAACTAGAATCCAATGTACAAAAAATGGGGGATATTATCATCATAAAATCATTTAAGGATATAATATGAGATGGAATCCACCCCTAAAACCCATAAAATAAATAGAATATTAATATAATCATATAATTCATCTCATGAAATAAATATAAAAACTCAAAATTAAAATAGAAACGAGAGGAATACTAAGATAGAAACATCCCAATATTACCAACCTCAAAGCTAGTAATGTCCAGATCAACCACCTAAACACTACTGAAATCTAGAGAATATATTATGTACTTATATGTAGAGTGATTTAAACTTGTATATATCATAGTATCATACCTAATACCTCTCTTGAAAATTTGATAAAATAATAATAATTCTCTTGTGAATGAATAACTTAACTAATAGGCACCTAAATAGGTCACCAAATCCATCCCTAAATCAACAAACATCACTCACTAAATAAAACATCTAAAATAATATGATAATATGATTATATGAAATAAAATATTTCAATGGTAACCCAAAACCACATACCCATAGATCTAACTTATCTGAAAAATCACCATAATGCATTTTTCTCATATCAAATCCCATAGGGTTTCATGAACATGAAGTAAATCAATCTACTTCTCTCCTCTAACCATGCATAACCCCACCACAATTTACATGATGTATATATAATAACCTATAATACATCATCACTTGGAATCTCCACCAGATAAGACATAAAAACTAGTAATCATCATTATATAAGAAATCATCTCTTATATTGAATACTAATTAAGAAGTCATATATATTCTTCTGAACAAAATAAGTCATTATCTATATGATTTTAAACTAATTTATCCATAATATATAGGTACTACCACCAACTTGGACATCATCAATAGGAATCGCTACAAAATGTGATGAATTCTCTATGAGTAGGAACAAACCACTAATACAAAACTTGGTTTATCCAACATAAGGGAATTAACAACACTAGCTAAAAACGCTGTTAAAGAACCCCTTCATTAGTGCTAAAAAAAGTGTTGTTAAAGGGGGTCTTTAACATCACTTTTTTTGTTATGTTTAAGGGGTATTTAACAGTACTAAAAAATCTCTATTAAAGAGGGGCCTTTATCAGTTATTTCTTATAAGAATATATAAAGGCCCACCTATTATCAGTGCTTCTAGAAAAATGATATTAAATTGGCTCTTTTAGGAGTGTTTGAAATAATGGTTGTCATGGAGCGTTATCAACACTTTTTTATAAGCACTGATAAAATTGTACTTTAAAAAAAGTACATTTTATTAAAAATAATTTATTAATATATAAATACATTTAAATTTATATAAATATAATATATATTTTTTAAAATATGTTTTAGATAATGAAAATTGTAATTTATTCTTAATATATAAGACATTTAGTGTAAATAAATAAAAACTATTTTAAAAACTATTTTTAATTAATATATTTATTATTATCACAAATTAATAGTCATTAAAATTCAATTTAAAGATAAAAAATAAAAAAAATATCTAAAATAAGTTGAAAATGTAACTCCAACTTCAAACCATCATATTTTTGATCTGGGTGTCCCTTTGGGCTTTACCACATATCAAAATGAAGCCTGTGATAATATCTACACCGTTAGTGATAGAGGTAATCCTGTTTCAAATTTTTGTAGGAAAAAAAGTAACATAAGTATTCTAAAACTGAGTTTTTAGTCATTATACCACTCTTTGATTTAACATTTGATGGATTTTTATGTTCATTTATGGGGGTATTTTATTAATTTTTTGTTGGGGAATGAATTATTTCTAGTTATTACATTTATATTGATATTATGGTTTCTAAATGTTTTCATTTTTTACAATTTAATATTATCTAGAATCAAATATATAACAATATATACATATTTTTTATGTATTCACACACAAAAATTTAGTTTTATAAATAAATAATTAAACATATTTATATATAAATCATATTTATTAATATATAAAAATATATATAAATATATTAATAAAAATTTAATGATATATATATAAATATATAGTTATGTCAGAAAAAATGAAGCAAAACTGTATAGGGGAGTGGAAAAGGTATTGATGTATATGCTGGAGGTGTGGGGTTTGAAACTCGATGAAGGTAAGGGCTTTCATGGGAAGGTGTGATTATCTAATGTGATGATAAATGGGTGGGTGGGTGAGTGGTGATGAAGGGGTTGGCTCTGGTATTCAATTTTTTATATACCCTTTATCAGTGGAGTCTTTTACAGTGCTAAAAAAGCACTGATAAAGGCCCCCTTTTATCAGTGCTAGAAAAATGTGGATAAAAGGGTTCTTTAACAATGATAAAAAACATTGTTTTAGGGCCCTTTTAACAGTTATTTTTTAGTACTAGTAAAGGGGTACATTAATAGTTATTTTTTATCAATAATAAAATCATCAGGACCTCAACTATGATTAAATTAGAAGTTCTTTTTTAGCATTGATAAAGGCCTTTTATAGCTCTGTTAAATTCCATTTTTGTAGTATTGAACTGATCGATCATCTCTTGGTTTCAACTAAAAATTATCTAATATTACTA
This sequence comes from Viscum album, assembly GCA_963277665.1. Classification (NCBI taxonomy): domain Eukaryota; kingdom Viridiplantae; phylum Streptophyta; class Magnoliopsida; order Santalales; family Viscaceae; genus Viscum; species Viscum album. Next base: position 374,065,932 of record OY728166.1, on the reverse strand, counting down.
ATCATATCCACTAACTCATCCATTATCTGTAAGAATCACCACTAACTGATCTATAATATCATTTCATTTATACCAATTGAGTTTTCTTCTCTACTACAAAACAGAGATTGAGGAACAAAATTAAACCCAAAAACCCTGTTAGGAGTTGACATGAAATTATCAACTGTGGTGGGGTGTGATTATAAATCACATTAAAATACATGTACATTAATCAAAAAAAATAAATAACCTAAGTTTTCACATCAAATACACTAGAATCGACTAAAAATACGATTTCAACCCATGACATCTCTATTTCCGACGCTTTTACGCTGGCGCGCGCGTGTGTCCGTCACGCATGGGATGACGCACAGCTTGTTGCCCCGCTTCCCGCTTTCCAAAGGCAGGCGGAATTCGTTCCTTGTTCAGGGACATATATTCATTGATCGAAACCGGGATGATGGGATGTCGGTTCTTCCTTCCATGGATTCCTCCTCGGAACTCGTCATCTAGTCCCGGTCTCCCTCATAGTTTTATGATGGGTTCGTGATTCTCATTCCCGCCGCCATATATGCATGGACGCTAGTTAATTACGCTGCTTCCGTCGAGATGCTCCAAGGGGTCTTTTCGGGGCAGCAACCTTTGGTGAGGAGAATGGTCATGTTGGGGTGTCGTTGGCATTTCAAGACATTGGGGATTGGCATGTCTAACTTCTTTCCCTTATCACAGGGCTTCTCGAGGGCATGGAAGCCCGAGGCATCCCACATCGAACGTGGGGATTGTGTACCATCCGAGGTTTTCCTCATCTTCACATGATTAACACGGGGTATGCCGCGAGTTTATCGTCTTGAGGAGATGGATCAGACTAATCGAAACACTGAGAGTGGATCAGATTGAAGGACCCCCCTAGGGGGAACACCGATGTTGGGGTCAACACGTGGGCGGCTCCCCGGATACCATGGAGTGGGATGGGGTGGCATGATCTCACCGGGATGTGGCAGTCCAGGTAAGGATTAGGATGGATGATGGAGTGATGGGCTTGAACCTTATGGTGGCTTCCTACATATCCCCATGGTAGGGAATCAATGTATGCATAGATCGGTGGCACGGTGGGACACCTAAAGAGGCGACATGTGATAATGAACGCATGGATTGGAGCCTGGAGGAAGTAAGATCTACGTGCTAGGGAATGAGGATCCCAAGGAACTTGGGCTCGAGGCGGAAGTCAGGGTGAGGCGTGGGTGTGAGGCATGGGGCTTACGCTCTGAGACGACCCCTAACAATCCTGGTGAACTGACGCGGAGAGGTCAGAACAACTGAGTTATGGGCTTCAACCTCATTGAGGCATCCTACATACCATGCATTAGCATGAATCAAAGTCCACGTAGTTCAGGGCATACAGTTTAACATCATGCGGGACAGGATACAGTTTAACATCATGTGGGATGAGGGAATACAGTTTAACGTCACGGAGGAATAGATACAGTTTAGCGTCATGCTGGACGAGGGCATATAGTTTAAGGTCATGCGGTACGAGATACAATTTATCGTCATGCGGGACGAGGGAATACAGTTTAACGTCATGTGGGATGAGATACAATTTAGCGTCATACGGGATGAGGGCATACAGTTTAACGTCATCCGGGATGAGATACAGTTTAGCGTCATGCGAGATGAGATCATGCAATTTAACGTCATGCAGGATGAGATACAGTTTAGCATCATGCGGGACGAGGGAATTTGAGGATTATGCTCTAAGGCGGCCCATAATGTTGCAGAACCAACGTGGAGAGGTCGGAAAGACCGGGTGGTGGGCTTGAACCTTGTGGAGGATTCCTACATACCATGCGTTAGCATAGATCAAAGTCCATGTAGTTCACTGTGATGGGTCTTATGCTCTGAGGCGGCCCATAATGTTGGTGAACCGATGTGAAGAGGTCGGAACGACCAGGTGGTGGGCTAAAACCTCATGGAGGCTTCCTACGTACCATGCGTTAGTACATATCAAAGACCACGTAGTTCGCTGGGATGGAGCTTACGCTTGGAGGTCGCCCAAAAGAGGATGTCATGGTTAATGCGCACTATAAGCCCACGTGAGACATGCTCGGTGTGAGAAAAAAGAGGCAGTAGGGACCAGACGATCACATCGCAAAGGGTGCATCCGTGAGAAGCGGAAAGGGGCTTACGCATTGAGCAGCCCAAAGAGGAAACAGGGGATTACGCGTGGTTAGCAGCCCTGGGTGCTGGGGCTTACTCCAGGTTGGAGGCCCGTGGTGCGACAATGCAGAGTGGGAAATGGGCTCCAGTGGGCTTGGCAGGGGGGAAGTACAGAGATGCAGGGGTGCAACCTTCTGCAAGAGAGGCTGGGAGATTATGCTATGAGGTATCCCTTCCCCCGTGGACAAATGCCATGCCAACAAGAAGGATCTCATTCCATGCGAGGAAGAGTTCATTCCTGTGGAGATGAGTGGGTGTAAATAATGCCCGAGCCGGGGGGACCCTACGTGCGAAGCACGGGGTCGGACCACAGTTTATCGTCATGTGTTAAGGACGGGGTGCTTATTAGTTTAACGTCCTGCAGCGTGGACAATGTGGGATCGCACCACACCCCTAGGACTTACATTCCCAATTCCCTATACCGCTGGTGAGAGGGAAGGCATCGGAAAGGCCTTAGTGAAGGAAGGTCGTAGGGCGAACCACTGGGGGGTCCACGTTAGCGTGGCTGTGGGAAGAAACAATATCAGTTAGCATTCCTATGAGGAAAAGAATAAGTCAAAGAAAAAAAATGGGAAACCCCACCCAAGTAAACTTGAGGTTACTTCGTACGAGACTGGATGGCCGTACGGGAAAACAATGCATGGCGCACATGCCCGGCAAGGAGGACATCCGGTGCCGATGCGGAGAGGCAGCCAAGGGGCGTCTAGGTAAAGGGACCGGGGTGTTGTGCGCAATGATAAGGTTTGCGCGCAAAGCACCGGGATAGAGCATAATAGGACCAAAGGATTGAACGGATCGGTGGTCGCATGCATAGTATTGTGTGCACAACAGGGGATTGCGCGCACATGGCAAGGATTGCACGCAAGGGACAAACCCGGAAGAGGGGAAAATTCACTGAAACTGGTGGAGTTGCGCACAAAGGCAAACCCTGGGGCAAGGTTTAGCGAAAAAGGGAAATTACCTGGAAGTCATATTGAGTGCGGGGGGAGTCAAATTTTTCCCATGGGATCCATTACGAATTCCGCAACCCCAAACTTTTTGGGGTCACCTTCAATTTATAGGAATCAATCGGCGCAGAATCCAAGTGGCACGTGAAATCTTCCACCCTGGGAACTGTTGGCGCGCAAAATCACACCACGAAGAATCGGGGCGCTCAAAATTTCATGCCTCACCGGCTCAATTCCACGCATCTCGGGGATGCTTCACACACATGACTTTATTTCACGCATATCTTCATTTATTTGGCGCATCACTTCCCAGACCTCCGAATCGGGGCTCTGATTCCGAATATGACTTCACTTTGCCACTTAGAAACATCCTCTGGGAGTTAAGGACTTTTTTCAGCGTATACAAATTCCCCCCCTTGGAATTGGATCGGCAATAGGTCGCAATGATCAGATTCCGATGGAAACACCGAAACGCTGAAGCAGGGCCACTCTCGGGCTCTTAGCACGCACAAAACCCATGAGGTGCGCAAAACGATGGAGCTGCACAAAATTTTCTTTCCGCGCGGTGCGGAAATGTGGCCTCGCCTATAAAAAGGGACACTGTGTCCCAAATCCGTACTTCAGCATTTTCCATCCGATAGGCTTATCGCTCTCGTTAGAGAAATTGCTCCAGTGGCTGCACATAAAAACGCTCTGGCAGCGCGTAATTCCTCCCAAATTTTGGTCGTCCTTGCATGCCTACTCAGGATATTCCGCGCTTAGCATGCCGATTACGCGCGCATCTCCTGGATTTCGCGTCACCACTTCAGATTTCACGCAAAATTCTCTGATTCCGCACACTGCATCCTAGTTCCGTACAACTCCTGAGATATTCGAGATGGCTGCAAGCTGAGTTGATGTGGGTGAAGCCTCCCCTCGTAGGACCGAAATGGCGGTGACCGAGGGGGTTTATAGCACCAAGGTTATCGTATCCAACAATCAGACCTTGTTCAATCTGCTGACTCCAGCCCAAAAGACGTATCCCATGTCTGACAACCTTCCGCTCTGTAACTTTGGCTTCCTTGAGGAGGTACCTCTGTCGGGCTTCGAGGTGGACACACGGCGGTCATGCGTGACCCGATAGGATGATCTTCTTAGCTAAAAAATCACCAACAATGTCCGTCCTGTTAGGAAAACCATACATATGGACGTATATGTCCAGAACCCAAGGACCAAAACCATTGTCGGGGATGAGCCTATCACAGAGAATTATCTGGTCCTCTACGCGAGCGCGTTCCGTCAGAGCATCACGGATGAAAAGAAGGTCTGGATGAAGGATTGGGACCTGCAGTCATGGGAAAACCTCACCAGTGAGTGGGCCTGGGCATTCTGGGTTCTCCATACCTACGACCAGTTTAGGGATGAACTTCGCCAAATTGTCCTGTTCGAGGCAGTGTGGACGTCGTAGTTCCACATCCACCGTCAACCTGAGATCAGGCCAGAGCTATTCACCTGGTGGTCTCCGGATACCAACACATTCAGCCTTCATCATGGGGAAGTTGGCATTAGTCTCCGGGACGTTCACTGCATCAGAGGTATCCCACTAGAGGGATACCAATACAATGAGTTCATTCCTCCAAAGAGCACATGGGAGGACAGGTCACGGACGCCTATGCTGAAGTAGCACTTGTTGGAGATGGCCAAAGAGAGGTTGGGGGTCAAGGAAGTCCTGAAGGACATTGCCTACAAGGGCTGGTTCAGCCAGTTCCTCGAGAAGGATCCGACCATCAAGATGTCGGGATGGGGTAAACAGTGCCCAACATCGGCTCAGAAGAGTAGGGATGGGTCATACTGGAGGACCCTGGAGGCGGGGCAATACCAATCATGGGGCTACCATGTCATTGAGACCTAGGACCCGAATTTCCGGTATGCCGCATTCCTTTCCACCTTCCTGAGTGGGTGGCTCCTGCCATTGCGGGATGCAAGGATGGGCTTCCGTCCAGCAACACTGGTGATGGAGGGCACCATGGCCGCCAAAAAATGATTCGACATGGAGGTCCTCATTCTTGCCAAGCTTTATGCCATCATAGGACGCATCTCACAAGGGGGGTCACCTCGGAGAGTATGTGGCCCCTTCCAAATCTTCCATGGCTGGTTGGTGGCTCATCTCGACGAATACACTTTCCTAAACGCTATTCGTCTTCCGGGCAATGGCCTGCGTCCATCCCTGCTGAACATCTCTCGGGTGGCGCCGATGACGCTCAATGAGGAGGGAATGATAATCCGCATTGGTAACCACATCATCTTCCACTTCAGCCCATTCCCCACCCTAGTCGGCCAGATGGTGGACAATGGGAGAGGCTCTCTAGAATAGTAGGATTATCTCCAGAGCATTTGGGGTGGGGTGCTTGTGGCTCAGATCGACGGGAAGGTCATCTTCGAGCCTTACGTGCCATCCCGATTCGCCAGGAAATTCGGGTGCTTTCAAAGAATGCCAAAGTAGGTATTCACGACTATCTGGCAGAAGAATAATCCATGCGTTCTGCGCCAGATATGGTTGATGTTTACCACTTTCGGCTCTGGCGACTTCATCAATCTTCCTCCCACCAAGGTCGACGTTGGCCTAGCAACCGAGTATGCCGAACACTAGACCATCACATACCCTGAGGGGATTTTACGCAAGCGAGTCCGACAACTCAAGGTTACTCGCGCGGAAACCAGGCGATGGGGGAGAAGGAAAGGTGCTGCTGGAAGGGGGAACCAGGGGTGTGTCAGGAAGCGAGGCCTGCGCAGGCTGGGACATCAGCAGCGGGAACATCACACAGTGCCACCGCGACCTCGTTGCCCGCAGGGTGGTTACATGAGGCGGCCAGGGAGCTGCCCAGGAAGCAGATAAGTTACCTTCTCGAACCTTCCCAGGATGCAATTATCCTGGCTCTGTGGTCGGCCTAGATGACCATGTTGCAATCACTGAGCATTGAAGCCATCTGGACACAAATAATGGAAAATAGGATCCACCTGCCAGAGGTCCGGATCGTTCGAGTTACCGACCGAGTAAAAATTCATCGGCGGCATGCTTATCTGACGGCCATGGACACATACATGCGCCAAAGGGTTCGGCGTGCGGATCCACCTTTCCTAGTGAAATTGATGCTTGGACAGGAGCATGATCCAGAAGTGATTCCACCGGGAGAAGGAGACAGTGATGAGGAGTCAGAGGGGGAGGAGGAGACCGGAGAAGACGAAGGCAAAAGAGAAGATGTAGAAGAAGGTGAACCCAAAGGTGAGGGGTCGCTGGGGGCGACCTACTAAGGGAGTCTCCAAGAGAGCGGTGAGATTGTCAGATATGATCTTGACATAACCGAGATACGCGAGGTCTGTCCCTATCTTCATTCATTTTCCTTCTTCATCCATTCTCCTTTTAAATTTCCCAACCATCTCTCTACCTCTCTCAGGAGAGTTTGAGTGTTGGTTGGGCATCCCCACTACATGAGGGAGGATAGGAACCGGTGGGACAGGATGGGGATCCGACACCCATCATTGAATTAACAAGCACAGAAGGGTCTCCCATCATGGAGGCTCCTGCATCAGCTGGAACACTGGAGAACGACGATCTGGATTCCTGTAAGTCTCACGCTTCACTACTGGTGCTTGGTATCAAAAGATCCCAACTAATCAGTGTATGTCTTGCACAGTGATCTCGACATTGGAGGCTCGTCAGGCTACGGAGCCCAGGTCATGCATGAGCAGACCAGTGGCGGACATACCACCTCATTCAGAACATGCTCCCCACACTGAGTCGGACCCTGCAATTGGTGAGCAAGGGGCATCAGACATTAGTGGAGTTGTTCTTCAGGAGGGGCCGGAAGCTGATGGAGGCATCATCGCTGCAGGTGCGAGAGTGAAAGGTCGCCCGGACGTTGAGGATCCTATTCCTCATAAAGACATCCCGGGGGAAGATCCTACTTCTGATTTGCTGGCTTCCTTCCCTACATACCAACCCACTGACCGTGATGAGATAGATGACTCGGACTCAGAGCCAGCCGAGGAGAGCCAGATGACACGACGAAAATGGTGGATGTGTATCCAGCGCTTTCTCAGACAGCCCTAGTCATATTTTCTGAGGTGGATGGGATCACTTCAGACCTGGTTGCACTTCCTATGCGCCGGAGGGGCTGACACTCAGCGCCTTCATCTGACGGTCCGTGATTAAATTGCTAAGATAATACGCGAGTGTAGCCGACGCACCGACGTTGCCCAGTGTCGGGAAACATCAGTGAGTTCCTGAGCGTTGCTAAGGGTGGAGCGGGAGGTCCGGCACCTCAAAGGGCAGGTGGCAGATAAGGGGGCCTTTATTGAAACATGCTCTGATCTTGTGGAGCAACTGATGACCCAGCAGGATGACGCGCAGGAACAACTCATGGAGGTGAGTCACCAGATGACCGTGATTCGAACCGAGCGGGAGCAGGCACATTCTAGGATTGACGAGCTGCGCTCTGCAGCGGCTGATGAGGAGAGAGCCTTAAAGGAGTGAGAAGCGGTCATAGAGGCTACCATCCAAAGGGTAGCAGCGCTAGAAAGACCGATTCAGCACGCTGATCCTTAAGGGCTTTGTTTTGGCCATCCCATGAAATTCATGCTTGTACTGCTCATCATCTCAATACAATACGTAACCTAGGTTTAATATTCTCAACCATAATTCTGAAATGAATAACAAATCATCCCTAAGCTCATGTGGGTCACACCCAGTGCGAGAAGAAAAGGATACTCGTGCTATCATTTCTTCCAACATTGGGGAATTGACGAAGCTTTAGGCATCCGAAACAAGGCCTGGATTTCTGAGGAGACATCAGACCGATTGATACATCATTTTCTCAATGTTCTCTGACACATGAGCTGGGCAATGTCTGGGGCATTGAAATCAATCCAAACATAGGGAGATGGAAAGGAAAGGTGAATCACGCTACCCGAATTCGAAACACTATGGGGCGCGAAGATGGAGGATAACTATTAACTGTGGCAGAAATGTAGCATCCATATCATGTTGGCCTAGAATGGGAACAATAAATGAGGGCTGAACGCTGACCATGTTCGCAACATGGGGCCTAACTCAAATATAGTTGGTCAGTTTTTCGGAACGTTGGCCTAGGACAGCAGGTAGACCAGAGGTCTATCATCCATATTTCTACAATAGGCTGACTAAAGGTCGATCATCCATATTGTGGTAGCAAGCGGACCAATGTATATCATCCATACTATTAGGGGGTCCCGTCAAACAAGACCAGTCCTCCTGAACGTTGGCCCATGATAGTAGGCGGACCATAGGTCTATCATACATACTGTTAGGGGGTCCCATAGAACATGAAAGGGAATGAGGATCCGAATAAAGGTGCATGAAAAGTGTGGAATGTGGAGTGGCAGTTTGTTAGAATAGAGTCCAACACTCTCGAAAATTGGCCACCGTGGCGGAGGTGCATTAGGCGGACATACCAGCCTGATCAAGGATCGTCACAAATTTCAGGCAAGACCTCTCTGGCAAGAGAACTGCATCTTCCTATCATTACCAAGGGGCATCCTGAACTTATTCGGGGTAGAAGTCACGATTACACCACTACCCAAGATGTCCGGTTGAGGGGCCAACAATAAGGAGGGACGAGGTTTGGTAATCCCTGGGGCTGGACCCAAGAAAAAATGTCCGAGAATTCCTACATATCTCATTATGAAGAGAATCAAGCCACACGTAATTTAGAAGCAATTTTTAACGTCATGTTGGATGAAATACAGTTTAACGTCGTGTGGGATGGGGGACAGATCTCATCTGGGGATAGGCATGACACGACGTGTAACCTGGCGTGAATGAGGACATAATCCTGCACCACTTCATACAATCCCACAAGAGAGACCGACTCGTGGAAATCCAAAGATTGGTTCATAGTTGTAGGTCTTAGAACTCAGACCAAAGGATAAGGGGAACGGGAGACACACGGTAAAGCGGTATCAAAACGCAACATGAATGGGGAAGATCCCTGCTTACAATGTGCTCCAAGGGACACATTTTGGCCGAGAGACCAAGCGCGAAAAGTTAGGCTGGGCCTATGGGGAAGTTCCTAGGCGCTCCTACGAATCTCACAAGGATGAGAATCAAGCCATACGTAGTTCTTGAAAGGCATCATGGCGCGATATGGCGCCTGTGCAAATGACGAAGGAGTCGTGCGGGTCTAGCCCTCGCACAAAAAGAAGCGGCATTTGATATATCTTCTTTGTTCTTGAACGTAAATGGTTTTTCTATTGTGGGGCGACTGGACTGGGGTAGAAGTTCCCGGCGTCTCCACAATAATCAAACCATAACAGGCATTGACAAGCGGCATGGTAATCGACCAATACCTGGTGTGATGTCTCCCATGGGGAGGTCATCACAATGTAGTGCCATTTTTCATAGTGTGGCTAGGACAATATCATCACAGTTTAAGGTCATGTTGTAGGACCAACAGTACAGTTTAAGGTCATATGATTTGGACCAACATCACAGTGTAAGGTCATATGGTTTGGACCGACAGCACAGTTTAAGGTCATATGGCTTTGGACATGCATCACAGTTTAAGGTCGTATGGCTTTGGACCTGGAAGCATAGTTTAAGGTCGTATGGCTTCAACCTGGCAGCACAGTTTAAGGTCGTATGTCATGGACATGGCAGCATAGTTTAAGGTCATATGTCTTGGTCCTGGAAGCATAGTTTAAGGTTGTATGGCTTGGACCTGGAAGCACAGTTTAAGGTCGCATGGATTGGACCTGGCAGCATAGTTTAAGGTCGTATGGCTTGGACGTGGGAGCAGAGTTTAAGGTCGTATGGCTTGGACCTGGCAGCACTGTTTAAGGTCATATGGCTTGGACCTGGCAGCATAGTCTAAGGTCATATGGCTTTGGACTTGGAAGCACATTTTAAGGTCGTATGGAATGGACTTGGATGCACACGCACGATCTGATAAAGCATACCTTATGCGGGTGAGGGCACAATACCATACCATCACTGTGCGTGATCCCGAGAGAGGAGCCTCGGGCCAAAGGGGCCTACGAGGGTTCAACAATTAGGGTGGAATCAGAGATGCTAGCTCCCAGCTACACTGGGCCCAAAACGAAATGTTTGGGCGACTCCTCGTTTCCCATGGGGATGAGGGTCAAGTTGCACGCAACCTGTAAAGAGGAGTCCCAAACACATAATCCAGTGCTCAGATCACGGGAGCCCCGACAGACTCCATTACACAGCTTGGTCTATCTGACGTGTGGGGGTGTACTGAGGGTTAGTACCAGGAGTGTCGAGACACCACCTTGACACGGTGGGGGCGGAACCTAATCTGAATCATGCAACCAACATTCAGGGCCCGAGGAAGCCGGCATGATGACTGAGGATTATTGCTGACCATGTTCGCAACATAGCATCCTGTCGCGTTAGCCTAGAGGTAGGGGAAAAAATGGGCATCAACTGCTGACCACATTCACAACACGGGATTCGTATAAATTTGTTGCCTGAAACCCTCGGGGGCATTGGACCGTGACGGTAGGATACCCCTTAGGCTTTGTATCCATGCTGTTGTTGGGGGTCCCTCCGGGTGTGAAGGATGGTGGGGCCAAAATGAAGGGGAACATGAAGCATGAAAAGTGGACGAAAACCTGCCTATGTCGAATCTGACGCTCCATGTCCTAGTCTAGAGTACTCTGAACACATTTGCAGACCACTGGAAAGGGTCGAAGGGTTTATTCCAAGAGCTTCCAAAAGATGGCGGATTCCCGAGGGAAGGGCAGGTCAAAAATACCGGGGCAACCGGGAGACTTCGGGATCTCCTAAGAGACGGGGCTGGACCTGAAATTTAAGTGTTCAGGCAGTCCTACGTATCCCATAAAGATGGGAATCAAGCCACAAATAGTTCTAGAGATGCAGTTTAACGTCATTTAGTAAAAAATAAGGATTTTAGTTTTAGGCCTTAGAAATCGGACCAAGGTGCAGTTTAGGGTCATGCGGGACCGTACAATATAAGGTCATGTAGGACCATATAGCCCATATGATGGGCAAAATGCAGTTTATGGTCATATTGTACTGGGTGTAGTTTAAGGCCAAGCGAGACCGGGCACAGTTTAAGGTCATGCAGGACCATATAGTTTAAGGTCATGCAGGACTATGGGATGCTTAGGCAAAGTACTGCTTGAGGAACCTGTCATTGGTGGGAGGAGTTACGTTCTCACCATACTTAGTCACCAGGGAATACATGCCATTGTTATAGACCTTATAGACAATGAAAGGCCCCTCCAATTTGGGCTCCAACATGGGTGGTTTCCTACTGAGAATCATTGGCGATCTGAGAGCTAGCACCGGGTCACCTTGTAGGAAGGAGCAGAGGTGAACCTTCTTATTGAAAGCTCGATCCATCCTGCTCTGATGCCTCTCTATGTTATGTAAATTGTGAAGCCTACTTTCATCCAGCACATCCAATTTGGCTAGACAGATTTTGACAACTCTATCCGGCACTTTCTGGTCGTATACCGCCTTGCGCAATGAGGGAAACTAGATCTCGATGGGCAGGACTGCCTCACCTCTGTACACAAGGGAATACGGAGTCACCTGGGTGGAGTTACGAGTCGTCGTCCTATAATCCCAGAGGGCGTTGGGGATCTTTTCCTGCCAAATTCTCTTGTTCTGACCAACCATCTTTTGCCAAATGTTAGAGAGGGTCTTGTTAAATGCCTCAATCTATCCATTCGCTTTCGCATGATAGCGGTAGGTGTGGTTAGAGTGAATGTTGTACATGGAATAAAATTTCTTCACCTCGACTGCTCGGAATTTGGTTCTGTTATCCATGAGTATAGCATGAGGCACTCCAAACCGACAGATGATATTGGAGCTCATGAAGTTGGTAATAGAATAGGCCTTGACTTCCCTGAGCGGGATTGCCTCTATCCACTTCGTGAAGAAATCCATAGTGGTCAAGATGAACCGGCACTGGTGGGCTGTCTCCTACGGGTATGGTCCAACGTCATCCAACCCCCAGACTGCAAAGGGCCATGAATACATGGTAGTATGGAGAGGCTCCAGTGGCCGATGAAAAAAGTTAACATGAACATGGAGCGCATGAATCCTCTTGGAATACTCGATGTATTCGTAGATCATAGAGGGACAGAAGTATCCCAGCCTCCGAATCTAGTGGGACAACTTCGGCCCGGCCTGGTGGGTGCCACAGGAACTAGAATGAACTTCTTTCATGAACTGTGGGATCTCGACTCCTTGAAGGCAACGGGGGAGAACACCGTCAAATATGCTCTTGTAAAGGTACTGCTCAAGGCTGGGACCGATCTGATGAGGGAAATGCGGTGCGCGGCGTCGGATTCCATCTTGATCGGCTCAGTCTGGCGGAAGATTTTTGTGCTGGAGGTATTCAACCAAAGGAATCCTCCAGTCAGCAATTGTCTCGATTACCACACCTGAAGCCCCCAGGGATCCTGACGTAGGGGCCCCAGCAGTGATATGGTTCACTCACCGGCCACGGTCTCCCTCCGGAATAACAGGAGAAATGACTCTCCGGTGCGCCACATGGATAATTAGGTCATCCTGTTCTGGCTCCGCAAGTGATGCATCCAGGCTAGACAAAGCATCTGCTCGACTATTCTGCGACCAAAGAATGTGAATGACCTCTGGCTGGGAGGGGAACTTATCCATTAGAAGGAGGGTGCACTCCAGTAATGGCATGAGTTCTGGATTTCAGACAGCATAGTCACCATTGACCTGCTTGACGACTAGCTCAGAGTCCCCTTTTACATACAGATGGGTTACATCAATCTCGAGAGCCAACTCGAGGCCAGTGATGAGGGCATGATACTCTTCCTCATTTCTTGTGCAGCCTTCTAACAACAAGAATGAATATGGAAGAACGTCTTGCTCCGGGGTGATGAAGACGATACCCAGGCCCACTCTGTTGAGCCTAGGATCTTTGAGCCTTCTACCGGTGGGGCTCTGGGAGGCACCGTCAAAGTGCATCTACCAGAATGGGATGGTGTGATTGACTAAGAGGATTGCCTCATCAAGAAATCCTAGATTCAGTGGCTGGTCTGCAGTGGTTGGTTGGGTAGGTATGAATTCTGCCAATGCCTATCCTTTGACAGCCCTCTGAGGTACGAACCTGATGTCTAACTACTGGTGGATCACCGCCCAGAATGCCAATCAGCTGGACAACATAGGTCGGTTCAGGATGTATTTCAATGGGTCTACCCAGGAGACCAGCTGTACCTCGTGGTGCTGCAAGTAGTTCCATAATTTCTGCACAGAAAATATGAGCGCCAGATAGTTCTTCTCGATGGGAGAATATCTAATTTCCATGTCGAGGAGCATGCGGCTGAGGTATTAGTGGCTATTCTCTATTCCCTAGTTGTTCTTTTGGGCGAGAAGTGCGCTGAGGGATCGCTCCAGGGCGATCACGTAAAGGACCAGTGGCTATCCGGAAATGGGTGGCATCAAGACTGGAGGCTGGAGAAGATACTACATGATATCCTCAAAAGCGATCTGACACGCTTCACCCCATTCATAGGTGGTGCCATTCTTCATGAGCCGAGAAAAGGGCTTACACTTTCCAGCCAGATTCACAATGAATCGGCGTATATAGGCTATATGGACTTGGAGGCCTCGAAGCTCCCGATTATTATTCAGGGGAGGCATCTGACTGATGGCCTTGATCTTCCCTGGCTCAATATCAATGCCTCGATACCAAACAATGAAGCCAAGAAACATTCCGGAGGTGACACCGAAGGCACACTTCAACGGGTTCATCTTCAAGTGGTGAGAACGGATGAAGCTGAACACATTCTCAAGGTGTTTGAGATGGTCCTCGAGCTGACGCGATTTAATCAACAGGTCTTCCACGTATCACTCCACCAGTGTCCCAAGGATCGTCTTGAATATGCGATGAATAACCCGTTGATAGGTGGCACCCACATTCTTTAGGCCGAAGGGCATAACCTGGTAGCAGAATGTACCCTAGGGTCCCCTGAAGGCAATGAACTCTTCATCCTCAGGGGCCATCCGGATCTGGTTTTACCCAGAGTACCCATCCAGGAAGGAGAGGGCTTTGAACCCGGACATGGCATCAATTAACAACTCTATCACGGGAAGGGGGAAATCATCCTTCGGACAGTGGAGCTTGAGATCGCAGAAGTTGATACAGAACCTGATCTTCCCATTCATCTTCCTGACTGGCACAATGTTGGCTAGCCACATGGGGTACTGGACTTCCATGAAAAAGATCGCCTTGATGATCTTATCAACTTCAGCCTCAACCATGGCACCGTGAGAGGGGTGCATATTTCTCGGAGGCTTCTTGAACCCACGATGGTTTTCTAGAAGGCCAAGGCGGTGGACGGTTACCTGGGGATCTAGTCCTGACATCTCTCCATAACTCCATGTGAACACATCATGGTGCTGTCTGTGGAATTCTACGTATCGTTTTCATTCCTCGGAGGGCATAGCGGCATTGACCAATGTGGGTCTTGGGTCATCCTTGCTATTGAGGATCACCTGCACTAACTCGTCGACCATGGTGGGGACGCCCTCCTCAAAGGAAGGAGGAGAATCTTCCGTGTCCTCCTCACCGCTTGTGGTGGGATCATGCACAGGGGGATCCATTTCGGGGCTGCCAGACCCTGATGGGATGCTGGTGCTAGCCTGGGTGGCAGAGGTCATTACATCAGGAGACTCATGCACTACAGAGACCATAGCGTCAAATGCGGTCCATCCAATCCAATTAGGCCTTCGGCCCAAGGGGCTACGCTTTATGACATCAAAGCAGTAGTGGCGCGTTGGCTTGAGCCTGTCGATTCCGGCTAGGATAAACAGACACGTATGACGTACTGTCGTTGCCATGAGCCTAACTTCCCAATAAGGTACGAGGGTAGGAGGCTTAGGGATCACCTGAGCCTGGTTGGTGTAAGAGTACGAGGTGACTTCCCACCGTCGCTTGGACCCGGAAATATGCCTTCCTCTGGTACCCGAAACAACAAAGCACCATCCCATGTCAGGGGTTGTGGCCTCCAACCGATGGATTGGGAAGCCATATGAATCGTCTAAACCTTCCTAGGGATCACATGTGATAGTGGTAGGTGCAACCTCACCTGCCAGGATCTGCTTGTCCTTGCTCTTGTAATAGTCAGCATCCAGATAACGGGCTTCACAAGATGGTAAAGGAGATGCATTCCCTTATAGCATGCCCACTCGACCATTAAGGGAGTATTTGAGGCACTGGTGATACGATGAGGGGACCGCTGCGTGAAGGTGGTTCCACGGCCCGCCCATCAATGCATTGTAGGTGGTCTCCATAGAGACAACTATTAATTCAGTATTGGAAATTTGGCTGCCGAACTGGGCCTTCAGACGAATCTTGCCGAGTGGAGTTTTATCAATCCTGTCATACCCTTGGATCCTGAGGTCGGAGGGAATTAGATCACCATCAGACAACCCCAGTTTCTGTAGTGTCTACGTTGGGATTTGGTTAATCCCTAAACTCGTGTCAACAAGACAACGGTGGACATCCACACCATTAAACTGGCCGGTGATGTACAATGGGAGAATGTGCCCCTGTAAACGAAAGGTCTGCATCTTCACCGAAAAATGAGAAAACCACCTGACAGTCGCTGTCCTCAATCGCCTCGGTGTGGAAGGCTTCTATGGCCGCTACATCCGTTTCAAACTGGAGGGGGCTTTTTAGAACCTCAGCGAGCGCCTCACGCATCCCCGATGACAGGTGAAGGGCCTCAAGGATAGAAAGCCTTGCCGGAATGCTGGCTAGGTGCTTCAGAACATCATACTTTCAATCCAAATGCTAGCTTCTACTTACAGGAGGCCACTCTGCGATTGGAGGCATGAAGGACCCTGCCGGCGGGACCGGTTACTGACTGGTACTAGGAACCTCTCGTTGTTCACTAGTAGAAGCCCAGGAGGTGGCTTCCGTGCTAGGACTGGAAGGCTGCAGTTGGAAGGTTGCAGGGAAGGGGTGGTTGCGGCATGGATGAGGTGGTCCCACCTAATCCAGCAACACAAACAGTGGTGGAGGCGAACCGATCGACACCGATTGAGGGGGTCGCATGCGCTGATCTCTGTATCGGGCCTACTGCCTGGTCTCAGTAACGTGCACAGCCTGACGGGAGGTGACGACTGCCGTGCCCCGGAGGTTCACGTATCCATGGATCCTCCGACGTTGGTGACGGACGGGGACATTGGGGGGGGGGGGGGGGTCCACCTGGAATTCCTCATCATCGGGAGTCAAAAATGGATTTACCTACTCTACGGTGTTAACCGAAGCGTACCTCGGGCTTTCACTCGAGGAGTCATCCACTGCGGGACAGAGTCTCGGAGGGATCCCCATCTCTGGGGGCATAAAATATCCAAGAGTGTGGGAATATGACGGTCCTAAAAGGGCGTGTTCTTTCTTCTTGCGCTGCCGCTTTCTCTTCTGGGAAGAGGTAGGCTGGGAAGACAATACCAAAGCACTGCTCGCAGATTCTGAGGGCTCTGGCTGATTCGAGCGGGCACGGATGATGCCATGGGCACAAACGACTGTCTTGAGGACCATCCAGTCATTACACTTACAGGTCATTTTTTCCTAAACCTACTCCCACTCATCCTCATTGCAACTGCTGCCCTCTGATCTCACGAAGACACCTGCCACTTGCGATGGGGCTAGGCCCAATCTGACTATGTTGTTGTCAATATGGTCATGGAGCCAGTCCTTGAACACATAGCATCGTTGGATAATGTTCCCCAGGGTCTGGTGATAAGGGAAGTAGTTAGGGTGATCAGTGAGATGCGCCTCTTTTGGCTTTCGACACACAGGAAGCCGCACGATCATCTACTCCAAGGCGTTTTGGAAATAACCGGGGACATGGGCCTCGTCAAATGAGTAAGTCTAATTCCTTCTGTCTGGAAAGGGGAATCATGGAGGCTGACCATGACCAGGATCTAGAGGAGCATGATGAGGAGGCAGAGCCTGATTATCTCTCCTAGGTGGTGGTGGTGCATTACACGGAGACGCCTGCCGGTTTTCAGGCGGTCGCTGCTGGGCCGGATGCTGTGCCCATGGGGGTGGACCCCAATGGGGATGCTGAGACAGCCTTACTAGTAGAAACTCTAGCTATCTGGGGGCCTCTATCTGGGCCACAGCAGTGGGCTCCTCTCTGGCGGCTCTCCTTGCAGGGATTACAGGGGGCAGCGGGCATCCCTGACTGGCCTGTTGTAAGGCTTCTACGAGGCGCTGAGCCTTGACTGAGAAGCCCCGAAAAACTCCAGGGTAATTCTGAGTGACCAGGGAAGGAACCAGCTCTGCCATGATGGTCCCTACACACATTGTCAGTAATTTCTCTTTAGTTAGTGTCATGTCAGGGGAGTACATGAGCCCCTTCCACCGGGCGATGAAGTCCGCGACCCTCTCATCGGGCCTTTGTTTGCACCCAAAGAGGTCTGCAATGTGCGTCTTCCGGATTGTGGAACTGAACTGGTAGAGGAATTTCCGGCGATGGTCCTCCCAACTAGCCACAGATCCAATAGGGAGCTGGCTGTACCAGACGAATGGTGGTCCTTCTACTGTCTGAACGAAGCAACGGAGCTTGGCAGCCTCCTATTGCGCTGATGTCCCTAACATAGGCCCGCACCTCTAGTTGAAGTGGTCCATGTGTTGTGGTGGGTCTATGGTCCTGTTATAGGGGGCGAAAGTGGGGTTCCCAAATCCTGGCTGGACTGGCATATCATCCACCCACGCTGGGTATGGCTTGCCATCTGGTAGGATTGCCACCTTACGAGTTTCTAGGGCCTCTAGGCGGGCGATGATTAATTCCATTAGATCGTCCAGACGTGGATTCCTATCCTGATGGGGATCTCTAACCACATGATCATTGTCGTGCTCTTAAATTCGGTGGTCATTCTCAGAAGCTCGCGGGGCGGCTGGAGGAGCGACTCTCGGGGCAGCGGGAGGAAACCGAGCAGGGTCCCCAAGGAGATTACGCCGCTCAAGAGGGTTCCACAAAACATATCGTGGCCTCTTTCCATGGGCTGTGGCCTCTCCCCTGTCGGAAAATGAAACATGGTCGCGGTTTCCCTGGGGAATCTCATCAAGGGGTAGGTGCTCCTTCCCTACTATCCTGGTCTAGGGTTACCGTAGTTAGACTGCTGCTCTACAATGCGTTCGGCCAGGAGCTCATCAACCAGCCTCTTTTGCTTATCAAGCTGCTGGCATAGCATGGCCTTCCCAGGATCTTCCTTTTCCTTCTGTACTGAGGAATATGGGTCGGCGAGCATGACAGACCCGACATGATTCTTACCCTTCCCAATGTTTCGGCTCAGTGGTAGTGCCTCCGTGGGTACAGGGAGACCTAAAAGGCTCCTCTATTGGCGAGTAATCCTCCCAGATGGGTCCAGTAGCAGATTATCCTCCGGGGGAGAGTCCCTATAGAAGATCTCCACACTGTTTCCCTCATCTGAAAGGTCATCCATGTTGACCACCACTTCCTCTGACGACGTTCCCTCAGGGCCGCCCAGTGAATCGGGCTACCGGCGGATCACACAGAACAGAATGGCAGCGTACTGCCCCCATCCGCGGATATGCATGTGGGGGGTAGCTTCCTCAATAACATTGAGGAGTAATTGAAAACTCTGGATGCATTGTTGATGGAGGGCCCCGTGGTGCCCCAGTGACTCGGTGGACCGAACCGCAGGGAGTGCTGCCAGGTCGACCCGACGACACTGCTCACCGATATCCTCAAGATGTGCTTGACTCCCAGGATAAGGCGATCACTTATGGAGAAGACTGGAGTGAGTTACTCGAAGAGTCTGGAGGAAACATTCAAACTCTCTTGGGGTGAGTGACTCTAGCATATCAAAATCTGATCATAAGACCGACCAAAACTTCTCGGGGAAGTGGCCCACCGCGAGGACGGTCCAGAAGCTCCACAATTCTGGTTCGGGGTCCGGACCTTGCTGACCCTGATCAACAACCGAGAATGGCTGGGGAGCTGGAAATGGTGCCGAGGCAGGCCACCGGGCCAGTGGGCTGGAAGGTGGGGAAGATGCCGAACATACCGATTGGCCCCCAATCCCTGAGTCGTCCTCCAGGGGTTGCAGTGTCCTGGCCGCCACATCGCGATAGGATGGGCTGGCGAATGGGACTCCTGTCATAGTGTCGGTGATTTCCGAGGGTGTGTCACATTGTGAATTTTCTGTTGGTCCCTAGAAATGTTCCCCACCCTCCCTGAATAAGGCTGAAGGTGCTTCTGGGGAGGCCAGTTGTAAATGTGGGTTTGACCCCTAGGGGTACGCCAAGTCCTCATCCTCCTAGATATACCTTCAGAGGGAGGAGGGAATCATACAGATCTCGCATTCGGAGTGTACGAGAATGACGTGTCGCATCCCCATCCATGCTCTCAACTCAATGGGTTGGGGGGAAGGTTACATCATCGAGTCTTATTCCGCCTCAAAATCCGAAAAATGGAATGGTCTAATTTCCGTCCGGACTCCCCTAACATTACTCTTACGGCGACGACGCCCCGCCTTCCTGCCCCTGGGTTTCTCCCCAGGGTAAGGATGATTTCCGTCAAGGAGTCCCCTGGCCGCAATAGCGCTGGGGCAGAGGGGACTGAAGGTTGGGGTGTGGGAAGCACCAGGATATATGTCGAAAGGGACATGGGGGGAACCTCCATGTAAGTGAGCGACCAGATACGCAACATCTCTATACTCACGGCCAACGGTAGGGGGAGTGACCTCATACCCAGTGTAGTGGGTGCTAGAAAGAGTCATACCTGGAGCGTAGCTGTCATGAAGAATCCATCGACTTTCCAGATCAGTGTCATGGAATTAGCCTTCATGGTGGGTGGCACTACTGTGCATTGGTCCGCGGTGGCCATTACCAGTGCCCGCGACTGGGAGAATCGATCCAACCTGCCTGTAGGGCGGTCGGGGCCTCGATCCCAGTCGGGCATGTGACTGCCCCTGCTCATCGTGTGTTGGGGTCTGGTAGTAAGATTCAGCAGTGGGTCAGGACACAATGGTTGCTGATGTTGGTGCCCTAGGACGGGCATTCTCTTCCGCTCGTGCCCGACGCTGGAGTCGGGTCAGACGGGTTGGAACAGTTGGTGCGGGCACGAATATTTCCTGTTCCTTTTCCCGGGGAGTCGGGCGATGACGTCGACGCAGCATGGCGGGGGTTCTTGTCGTTAACCCCTGGGACGGGTCTCCGATTGGGCGGACCAGGACATCTCCCACCTCATTGGAGTAGGGGAGGGATGTGTTGAGGTGCTCCGAGGATAGGCTCCCAATGCGGTTGAACATCGGAGTGGGGAACGACGGCTCCCTGTGCGGCCCTCAAGGGCGGTGATGGTGGTGAGGCGCAACCGCCTCGAGATTTAAATGGGCCATGCCCTTGGTGGGGATGATCCCTTTTTTATCTTACCGAAGAACCAAGTAATTGATCACCCTTCTCTAGATGATTTCTGATAGGGAGAGGGGGCATGAGCGCCCGACAGCTACGACGGTCAGAGATGGAGTGACTGTAGAAAAGGCGGGACCATGTGGGGTAGTCGTGTCGGTACTGTCCCTTCCCCTACACTGGTGGGCAGGTGGCGATCGAGCTTCGGATGTAGTGATCTAATTCATGGAATAAGGGAGATAAACCCATTATTACTAAGAGGAAAAAAATAGACAACCAATAGCCCAATGTCATTCCGTCTTCCGTGGTCGGCAAGAGGGATCCACACTGATGACATTGCAGAACGGAGTGAGCAACGTCCTGGCTGCCTCAACCCCTGGCGAGTTTCACGTCCCAGTGATAGGCACTTAGACTTGGTGACATGCTAATCTTATTACACCCCGAACGCTACCATTCTCTATATTGAGGAGAAGAGCATCACGTCGGGTTCACCATTTTCTGTTTCCGACGCTTTTACACCAGGGAATGCACGTGTCCTTCCCGCATAGGAGGAACCATGGCTTGTTGCCCTGCATTCCTGATTTCCAAAGGCGGGCGGAATTCGTTCCTTGTTCAGGTATGTCTTCTCCTTGATCGAAACCGGGATGATGGGATTTCGGTTCTTCCTTCCGTGGATTCCTCCACGGAACTCGTCATATAGTCCGGGTATCCCTCAAAGATTTAAGACGGGTTTGTGAAGCTCATTCTCGGTGCCATATCTGCATGGATGCCAGTTAATTACGTTGCATCCGTCGAGACGCTCCAATGGGTCTTGTCGGGGCAGCAACATTTGGTGAGGAGAATTGTTGCGTGGGGGTGTCGTTGGCATGTCTTGACGCTGGTGATTGGCATGTCTGTCTTCTGTTCCTTATCACAGGGCTTCTCGAGGGTGCGGAAGCCCGAGTCATCCCACATCAAATGTGGGGATTGTGTACCATCTGAGGTTTTCTTCAGCTTACCATGTTTAATACGGGGTATGACATGAGTTTAACATCTTACGAAGATGGATCAGAATGATTGAAACACATAGAGTGGATCAGATTAAAGGACTCCCTAGGGGGAACACCGATGATGGGGCCAACACGTGGGCGGATCCCTGGATACAATGGAGTGGGATGGGGTGGCATGATCTCACCAGGATGTGGTGGCCCGGGTAAGGATCATGATAGATGATGGAGTGATGGGCTTGAACCTCGTGGAGGCTTCCTACATATCCCCATGGCAGGGAATCAAATTCTGTGTAGTTTAGTGGTACGGTGTGACACCTGAAGAGGCGACCCGAGAGAATGAACGCACGGATTGGAGCCTAGAAGAAGTAAGATCTTCAGGCTAGGGAATGAGCTTCTCAAGGAATGTGGGCTAGAGGGGGAAGTCTCGGTGAGACATGGGTGAGATGTGGGTGTAAGAAATGGGGCTTTCACTCTGAGACGGCCCATAACGATGCTCGTGAACCGACGCGGAGAGGTCGTAACAACTGAGCGATGGGCTTGAACCTCTTGGAGGATTCCTAAGTACCATACGTTAGCACAAATCAAGGTCCATGTAGTTCAGGGCATACCGTTTAAAATTATGTAGGTCAAGATACATTTTAACGTCATACGGGATGAGGGAATATAGTTTAACATCATGCGGGATGAGATACAATTTAGCATCATATGGCATGAGTGCATACAGTTTAATGTCATGCAGGATGAGATACAGTTTAGCGTCATGTGGGACGAGGGTATACAGTTTAACGTCATGCGGGACGAGACACAGTTTAGCGTTATGTGGGAGGAGGGCCTACAGTTTAACATCATGCGGGATGTGATACAGTTTAGCGTCATGTGGGATGAGGGAATTTGAGGCTTACGCTCTGAGACGGCCCATAATATTGGATAACCGAAGTGGACAGTTCGGAACGACCGGGTGGCGGGCTTGAACCTCATTGAGTCTTCCTACGTACCATGCGTTAGCACATTTCAAAGTTCACTTTGTTCTTTGGGATGGTTATTACGCTCTGAGGCGGCCCATAATGTTGGTGAACCGACGTGGAGAGGTCGGAATGACCGGGTGGTGGGCTTGAACCTTGTGGATGCTTCATACGAACCATGCGTTAGCATGGATCAAAGTCACATAGTTCGCTAGGATGGGGCTTATGCTCTGAGGCGGCCCAAAAGAGGATGTCATGGTCAATGCGCACTCTAAAATCACGTGAGTCATGTTCGGTGTGAAAAACATGTGGCAGCAGGGTATAGAGTATCACATCGCAAAGGGTGTGTCCGTGAGAAGCAGAAAGGGGCTTACGCGTTGAGAGGACCAAAGAGGAAATAGGGGCTTACGTGTGGTTAGAAGCCCTAGGTGCCAAGGCTTACTCCAGGATGGAGGCCCGTGGTGTGACAAAGCATAGTGGGAAAGGGGATCCACTGGCCTTGGAAGGGGGAAGTTGGGAAATGTAGGGGTGCAAACTTCAGCAAGAGAGGCTAGGGGCTTACGCTCTGAGGCAGCCCTGCCCCCGTGGAAAAACGCAACTCCGACAAGGAGGATCTCATTCCATGCGAGGAAGTGTTCATTACCATGGAGAAGAGTGGGTGTAAAGAATGCCCGAGCCAGGGGGCCCTAGGTGCGATGCACAGGGTCAAACCACAGTTTAATGTCATGTGTTAAGGATGAGGTGCTTAGCAGTTTAACATCTTGCAGCTTAGATGAGGTGGGTTCGCTCCACACCCCTAGGGCCTACATTCCCAATGCACTCTACCCCTTGTGGGAGGGAAGGCATCGGCAAGGCTGTAGTGAAGGGGGTCCGCAGGGCGAACCACCGGGGGGGGGGGGGGGTCCACATTAGCATTGCTATGCGAAGAAGCAATAGCTGTTAGTGTGCCTATGCGGAGAAGCAAAAGGCAAAGCAACGCAATGAGAAACACCACCCAAGTAACCTTGAGGTTACTTCGTACGATCCTGGATGGCCGTACGGGAAAACAACGCATGGCGCGCATGCCCGGCAGGGAAGACATCAGGTGCCGGCGTGGAGAGGCCGCCAAGGGGTGTCAAGGTAAAGGGGCCGGGGTGTTGCATGCAAAGAGAAGGTTTGCGCACAAAGCACTAGGATGGCGCACAATAGGGCCAAAGGATTTTGATGATGAGTGGATGCGTACAAGGTATTGCATGCATAGAAGGGGATTGCGCACACAGGGCAAGGATTGCGCCCAAGGGACGAACCCGGAGGAGGGGTAAAATTCACTGAAGCCGATGGAGTTGCGCGCAAAGGCGAACACCGGGGCAAGGTTACGCGAAAAAGAGGAATTACCTAGAAGTCATAATGCGCGTGGGGGGAGTCGAATTATGCAGACGGTAGCCGTTCCGAATTCTGCAACCCCAAAACATTTGGGCTCACCTTCTATTTATAGGCATCGATTGGCAAAGAATCAAAGTGGCGTGCGAAATCTTCCGCGCTGGGAACCGTTGGCGCGGAAAATCTCACCACGAAGAACCGGGGCGCTCAAAATTGCGCACCTCACCGGCTCGATTCCGCACATCCCGAGGTTGCTTCGTGCGCATGACTTTATTTCACACAAGTCCTCCTTTATTTCAGGCACCAATTCCTGGGCCTCCGAACCGGGCCTCTGATTCCGAATATTACATCTCATTTCCATTTCGAAATATCCTCTAGGAGTTAAGGAATTTTTTCAGCATCTACAATCTCCCATAAACTATTTTACTACTAAATTAAATCATCTTAAAATAGATTGAGAATTAAATCAACGATTCTATTCTTTATTCGTAGGTTCAACCATTTATAGATTAATTAAAAACATGTTATATTCATTGAACCATCAGGTACACTATTTAGTGAAAACCACCCTATAAGACCCTACGTATAATTTCTATATCTCACCATTTATTTCTAACACATTTATTAACATTGAATTCATTAAAAAAATAACACATATATAATTTCATTCCACGACTAAAAAATTCCATCTCATTATATTCATGTTTCATTATTATAAAACTCATCCATTCGCTATTACGATAATATAATACATTCCATAACATAATATCCCATCATTATCATAGTATTATTTCCATACCAATTTCCCAAGTCATCAAAACATCTTTAACATCACATGTTAATAAATAGAAACAAACCACCACTATCCCTCACATTACCCATGAAAAAATGGCCAAACCCATATTGAATTAAAATATTCAACATTTATTCCAGTCACCATCATCATCATACAAACCCCCAAAAGATAGATTATAAAATATAATAATAGCAACCAAAACAACCAACATAAAAAATAATATTTTTTACTTTGACTAATTCTACAATTTACATTTAATGTGGGACTCTATAACATTTCATCTTCTCATAAATGGGTGATTTCTCACAATTCACAATTACCACATAATAGGTTCACCTGAAATATATATATTTAAAATATTTTATGATTTTTTTATTCAATAATAAATAATTTTAAGGTTTATTAATTCACAATATCCATATCATGAACCAATATAAAAATTTGTTATTTTTTAGAAAAGGCATCGGGGATATGTTATCTCATAAGTAATATCGAAAAAGAAACAAAACATATATGAGTTCATCCCATCCCATTCTAATTCATTTAAGTTGGTTCATTTTTATCTTTATGTAGTCTTTAATATACAACCATGGGAAGAAGAAGTCATGCTAGTATCATAGATGAAAAAAAAGGAATGAATGAGGATCTATTACCTCAAAAAAGGCTTTCATATTTTCTATTAATAATACAATAAAAAAGATGGGGATAACCATTCCAGAATCAATAAATTGGACAATAATAAGGTATTAAAAACATAGAAGAAAAAATTCTCCATGAATCTTTGTAATCCCCTCCAACTAATGCATCCATTCCCAAAACCACATCCTTTACTAGATAGGGAAAGATAATGAAATCAAGGGAGTAAATAATATAAAATCACCTTATATAGCCTAGATAATTTCTTGTGGTCTTAGATTAATATAAATGTAAATGTGAGTGAACGTCCTCCCATGGGGGAACCATGATCATTCAAGATTCGAGATAAAAGTTATAAAAATGATCAGTTTATAATATGTATAATAATTTATAAACATTAGATTTTAAAGGTATTATAGTGAAAACATCCCATATATAATTTTATAATTAGGTGTCTTTTATAGAATATTGTTCAAACTCTTCTCCCATGATATACACGGCCTCGACCCAACTAGCCAATGGAATACACGGTGTAGATCTCAGATAGATCCTATAAGAACAATGAATTGATTGAGTGCTTCCCTCAATACCTGTTGTAGCTATCCCCAAAATGGAAGAGAAACAAAAAATAACCTCCACATTACTCCATGTCACATTATACCTTGATTCTATTACAATTTATTAATTGGTGTATCCAAAAAAAATATTACATTTGGGGGACCCTACACCATAGGCCCTCCACCACACCATAACAACCTCCACTACACCACATGAAGTGACTGCTACCTCACATACATAAATATTATATTATTTATGTCGAATATTCAATACATATCTCAATAATAAAATACTGAGAACTATAAAGGTTTAGTTTTTATAGACACTATATATTTTATCAACCTATTTCATGAATTATTTTCAACATCTCCAACAACTTTCTCTTAATTTATTACCCTTGAATGATATTCCCAAAATAAAAAACATTCTTCACAACTCAAGGAAAGAAAATATTATAAAGAGTGAAAAAATTATTGGTGAGGGAAAATATGAGATACACAAATAAATGGTGAAAAATTATGATAATATTAAAGGTAATATAACATTATAAAAAATTAATACATCATAACCAATAATTCATAAACCCTAAAATATGAGTCACAACATAAGGATTTATCAAAATAACTGAAATGACTCATAAGAGTATGGATTCACAAAAAATAATTCTAGATCTACGATATTATATCACAAGAATAAGACATTTTTATTCGGAATATAATTAAGACATAAAAATATGCATATAAAATTATATCCCATGACATGACTCACTGCAAAGACTATCATAGTAGATATAGTCCTGTACGTTAATGGGTTCACATAACATTTTCATAAATATTGAAATCATTTTTAAATGATATCCACCATGACTTTCATCAAATTTAAGGCTTGTTTTAACTAACCACACACCTTTTTATACTTCGTATTACATCCCATGTACCAACATGGGCTTGGGATAATAATTTATGTAACTTATTGGAATTTAGGAAACCTCCCGTGTAACATAGGAGTTGAGATAACCTCCTTAGACCCTTTTGAAATCATGATATATAGAAAAATACCCGATGAATTTGAGGTATATAATGGACCCACCCATAAAATAGTAACAATCCATTCATGTATATATGCTATAAGAACATATGATAATTGATTATTACATTATAGTTTAATTGACATAGGTAATATAAATGGGTTTCATAAAAAATATTAAAACCTCATCCTAACAAATCTATAGGAGTGAGGTGGATAGGTTCATAGGATCATATCTAGAGTGAATTATATCAATATTTAAAAGATATTAACATAGTTAAAAAAATTAAAATAGTATGAAATAAGCTCTATAAAATAAGATAAAACATCATTTTATTGGTAAGTTTAAATACAAAAAATTACCATAAAAATAAAAATTAGATTTTATTTTTAAAATAACTGACTTATGTAAAGGATTCATCATAAATTATAAATGAAAATATTTTTGGAAAAAACATTCATGTCGTAATCATTTTAAAACATTATTTTATTACTATTAAGAATTTACAAAGGTGAGTTGTATGTTTTTTTTGAATATATTACTTTTAAAATAATTTTTAATAAATAAAGTATAGTTCAAAATGATTATAATAAATAAATTTTAGATATAAAAGTACATTCGTGAAATATTTCAATGAATACTGACCCCAAAAAAAATATTATCAACCAAAATAAGTGAATCATGGTATGATTTTCATTAAAAATTACTTATGGTATTATAGAGTATCAAACGGGGAAAATTGTATTAATATATAAAATCCATAGAGAAAAAGGATAAGAATTCATATTATGTTATTGATAGAAATAACATTTAATTTCATGTAATAGAAATTGAAACATAAACAATCCCAATAAAATGATATATTCAAACATAAAACCTTACCTCACGTCTTGAATTGCTTCATAAATTCTCCAAACTATTGTATTATATATTTATACTTAATATAAATCTATAATATAATAATAATTATTATATTACTATATTCCATTCCATTATAATTTTAAATAACTAATTTAATAACAATTATTCATTAAAATCAATAATCAGGTGTCAACAGTTTTGTTTTCCATGTATGTTTCATTTCAAGGAATCTATTCCATGAAATTTCATTATGGTATCCAAATATGGATATTATTAAACATATAAAAAATATTTTATATATTAATTGTATACATTTATATAAACATATATTGAAGGTGATTATGGAATATAAAATTCATCACATCATGTATATGATAATAAATACATACGCACGATTGATGTTATCACATTTAAATGGATATAAATAATAAAATCCAAAAAATAATTTATCTATAGATAATTATAGTTTTTTTATAAATATAATATTTATTCATTAAATCCATATATATAACCATCCATTAAATGTGGGGATAAAAAAGAAACACACCTCTTGATGTAGTCAATAGTATGTACATACACATGAGAAATGATTTCATTTTCCATTGGATAGAAAGGAGAAAGAAAATTGTTTTACCATTAAGATAAAAATTTTATTATAATTAATATACTCATGAAAATATATTTTTATGGTTATAGATTATTTATAGGATCATTAAATGTAATGAACCATGAAAAAGTATTGTAAGAGCATAAACATATTCCTTGGTCAATATACATTGAAAAACACCTTAAGGGATATTAGAAGTGTATTTTGTAATAAAAACCTTTTGGGTGAGGGTAGGAGAGTTGGGAAGGTATTTTTTATGAATCTATTTTTAATGGTTTGTAATCTATCATTATGTTACTTTTTTTATTTTCATTGTTAGAGGTGTTCATGGGAGGTTTAAGGACTTTTTGATGGAGGCCAGATGTGCAACACAACTACTAAAGGAAATACACACCATGTAAGTGTACTACATGATGTGGAAGTTAGTTTCATGTATTTTTGAGGGATGGTTCTTAGTGTTTATATTTATTGGGTTAAATAATAATAAGGTGAAATGATTTTTGGTCAAACTGAACCACGAGGATTAGATGATGTGAAAGGGGATAACATGTCATCTAAATCACCAATGCAGTGAAGTTTTAAAAGTACATTTCAATTATAATTTTAATTCATTCAGCCATGTCTTATTATTCCTCTCATTATACAGAACCAAAGGAATCCCGAGGAGTTATTCAAGCCTTTTTCCTACCTATTTTATCCATGGGTCCTGGTGGTGGTTCTTTGAAAATCCATGGTAATCCCTTCTTTCTTCTGGGTAGGATTCTATCCATTCTTATGATGGTTATTCAATATAGATATATTTTTATGGTTAGGGTTGTTTTTTCGTTGTGTTTTGATGGTATTTTGTTGTTGTGTAGGTTGAGCTATGATCTTGTGGTGCAGTTGTGGTTTGTGGATGTTCTTATTCACCCAAAGGTGCACAACAAGCCATCAAAGCTTTTTTGAAGTAGGGAACACATCATTTCTCATTTTTTTGTATCATGAAGGAAGGAATTTATTTGTTTTATATAAAAGGTATGGGTTTTATAGAATAAATAATGATAAATAATTGGTTAAATTTAAATTAATGGGTAGAAAGGGTTTTGAATCACAATATTTTTTCATCTTTATTGTTATTGTGATATTGTGAATTGTAATAGCTTCATGCCCCTCTAAATATTATGGCCATTAGGGGATTTTATTGTGCTAGGTATATGTTTTGAAGTCACTTCCTGGGTTTTGGTTGTCCTCATATCACCCTAAAGTTGAAATTTTCTAACCACTTTTTTTGGTTAATAAAATAGTTTATGCAGCGTAAGGACTTGTGTGATAACATGCCTAAAATAATGTGAAATGTTCAAAAAATACACTTTGTAAATATGTAAAATGATCTTTATGTGTTGTGATGGGTGTTTTTGCTTGTGGTGTGGTGACGCGGGGTTTTGGAATGTGGGGATGATGGTTTTTGGGTCTTGCTTTTGGGGCGGTGAGATGGTTTGTGGGTCGTTCTTTTGGGGTAGGGAGATGGTTTCTGGATCGTGCTTTTGGGTGGCCAGACAGTTTGTGGGCCGTGACTTTGGGGAGACGAAATGGTTTGTGGGATATTTCATTGGTGCAGAAAGGATTTTTTGTTGTTGTTGTGATTTTGATGAGTTGAGTTTGTGTTTTCATTATTCTAGATGCCCGAGTAGTGAGGGAATAAATAAAACATTGATTGATAATGTTTGAAATGGCTTGGGTTGGTTTTGTTAATGGATGAAAATTATTAATGAATATGTAAATTGCAGGTTTTTTGGTTAAATGTGGTCGATGATAAATAATGATAATAATGGACTGATTAAATGAAATTAGTTGGAAATGTGAAATGCGTTTTTTTTCTTCATAAGTGGTGTCGTGAATTTAGATGTGGCATAAAAAGTGATGGTGCTGTGAGTTGGTTGTTTTTTTTGCGAAACCATGGGTTGGTATTCAGTGTTTGTTATGATATATAAATATATATATTATTTTATATTCTTTTTGATTTCTATATGCACCCACCCTCGTCGAGCAATATGTTATGACACCAACATATTAATGTGTGGGGTGGTTTTCCCAACATTAGTTGTACAGTACAAATGGATGGGTAACTACTCATTCCCACTATCTCTTATAGGTGATGTAGGTATTACTGAGGTTATGATGGTCAAAGTACTATTAGTTCATTATATGGTGGTGGGATAGCCATGTTGTTTTCATGCGATATGTGAAGGCCTAGGTGTTTTTGAGAGATAAATGACTGTTCTTGTGGGGCGATAAACCTGGTGTCTTCGAGCAAGGTGTGATGTGTACATGCTTTTGGGGAGGAAATCCTAGGTGTGTTTGGGCATGGTGTGTTATGACCAGGCTTGTGGGGTGGTGTGGTATACATAACAGATGTTAGTGCCAAGACATAGAATGTTGGGCATTAGAGAGGAATATTAGTGGGAAAGTGGTTGGGGGTACCCATATCTTTGTGATTCCTATTATATAATATTACTTGGTCTGTGTTATTTGGTGAGAGATCCATTGTAAATTTTGGATGGTTAGAATACATTGATAGGTGTATTTTGGTTCTACTCATTTCTTAAAGGAGAAGTCGTATGCTTATTTCACATATAAATAAGATAATTTGGTTTTCCAACTGAGTATACTTATATTCTCTCCCTCCATATATAAAACTAATTTAAGTTTTCCTGGAGTATTCTGTGTAATTTGATGGACATTAATAACCCAGATACTTGATAGTTGTCGTGTCGCTGCTTTAAATTCACTTTTGGGTATATAAATTGTATACTTTTATCTGTATCAGTTCTACTTATTCATTCATATGAGATGGTTTTGATTTTTTATATTATTTTTTAGAGTTTTTTGTGGATGATTCATCTTATCACCCGATCCTATTTATATTATAGAGGTTAATACCTCCCATAGATAAAATAATTATGTCCCCGCCACTAGTCACCAACCAATGTTCTAGAAGAGGTGGAATTCGGGGGTTCATTATATCTCTCCCCTCATTGAGAAATCATTGGAATGAGGTTGTCATGACATAGTGGTATCATAGAAGTGGATAATTGGTATGATGGAGTTTGGAGTTAGAAACAGTAAGTATTTCATGGGGTGGTATGGAAATAGTTCCATTTGACCTTGGTGTATGGCATATGCGAGGGAGACTGACTAAGACATAATATTTTAGAGCCCCCTATGATCCAGTTAACAAACTCGGATATTATTGAAAGGCCAAGAAAGGTGGACCTATTTGCAAGTCAAAGACCAATTAGAGGTACATTCTTTATAATGAATCATGTACTTTTTTTAATTGAGTTGTTTTGTGAAGGTTTAAATGGATAAAAAATTAATTAAATGAGTCAAAATTAATCTTTACAAAATTCTACACTATCATGCATAAAAATTTATTTTTTTTATTCTAGTTATGGCTCTTGTTTTTAGTTCGTTTGAGGCTAATTTAGTTGTTTTTCAATAGTCCAATTACTGTGATCATCATAGGGTTGATTCAGTTGATGAGGATGATTAGTGGTAGATGAAGTTTCATGATTTCTAGTGGTAGTCTTTGGAAAAGTATGAGTGTAGTGTTTTATATGTGGAGACAAAGAGATGGATGGAGGAGCTTGAGATCCAATTTAGTTTGATCTAGGCCCTGATAGAATAATGGGACCCATTGGTAGTAAATATGACATGGGTAGCTACACGTCATTGTTTGATGTTTTATATAGGAGATCAGAAGATGGTATAAGTTTTATGGGTTAACATCTAGAAGGGGTTCAAAACAGATTTCCCTTTATCAACCATGAAGGTAGTAAAAGGGAAGGATATTATTTCTATTCAATAGGGGAGCATGTTAGTGTGGGGGATGAGAATAATATTCATGTAACATCATTATTTTTTCCTAGACCATTTTATAAATGATGAGTCTCATGAGATATGCCTTTATAAGTAACTTTGTCCTTCTATCTAGAATGAGATTACTCATTTAATGTTTCTAATGTAATGTTAGGTTTAGAAGATGGTAGAGTTTATTGAGATGATGCACTCATGAGGTGTTTTTTCAACGGAGGGGAACCAATGGGTTCCTTGAGGAGAAGAGTTGTCAGTGATAGGTCTCAGGAAGCAAGAATTTAAGGTTTCGAGCTATAGGGATTCGACCTCATCAGCTTCCATTCTGGCCTTCTAGGGCAAGTGGATACCATGATTTTCTTAAGACCATTGTGACTATGTGTTTTGGTTGTGGGATTCATGCCTATCTCCATAACTAGTGCCCAATGGTTCCTCATGTTCATTGTGGTGGAGGTGGATAGTTTTAGCACAATCTTTAGTTGTACTTCCCATTGAGACCGTTTCATATGTAAGAGAAGTCGGTTTTTTATCTTCTAAGGGGATATAGGGAAGGTAGACCCTGACCTCAATATGTTTCTATAATTTATGGACCAAGAACCTATCATGTTCATAGAGTTGTTTGTCAACATAGAGGTGGAGGAGTTCGGAATTGTTAGTTTCTTGTAGTGGGGATAGAAATTATATATAGAATAATAATCATCTGAGGTACATTTAGTTTGTTTAATACCCTTGGTTTGTGCTTTATTTAATTCATAATCTTCACACTCGTTTGTTGTAGTGACTCTAGACCATGATCTAGGAAAATATATAGAGAGACTTATCAAGCCCCTGGTGTGGAGTGTTATAGTAGAAGTCCATACCAACTTATTTGATGTGTGCTGAGGATGTAGACTGATGATTGGGCCACATATGTCCCATGGGGATGTTGTATTTCTACTAATTCAACCATATGATTTTAAGCTTGGAATAGACTGGTCATATTTTGTGTGTCTTCTTTGCGACTACTTATTAAGGAGAGTGGTTTTTTAATGTGGATGACCATCCTATAGTTTTCAATGGTTAGTGGAGTACGATGGTGGGTAGTTTGCATGTGGAGACCCTTCATTACTTTTGGATAAGTTGTAAGGGAAATCTATGGAAAATTAGATGGTAGTGGTTTCCAGGGTAATTGGATAGTTCATGGATGTTTTTTCTAAGGAGGTCATGATGATATCCTCTCATCAAGGTGATGAGTTCATGATAAACATTCAGCTCAATGCTTCTTTTATGTCAATGGATACTTATTGAATGGAACCTTCTAAGTTTTAGTAGTTGAGGATTCATATGGGTAATCTGATGTAGATGTGTTTCATTGGGACTAGTGTGTCACTATGGGGGTCTCCAATGTTGTTCACCAAGAAGGAAGATGGTAGTCTATGGTTGGGTACAAACTACTAGAGGTTGAATCAGGCGACATGCCAAAACGTTTACCCTATTCTAAGTATAAATGATATTTTCAAATATTTGATAGGGGATAGTTGGTTTTCTAAGATCAATCTATGGTTTTTATATCGCCACTTGGGGGCCAAGGGGGTGATATTCCTAAGAATTCCTTCAAATGCATGTATGTGCACTTCAAATTCATAGTCATGTCAGTCGGTATTAAGAATGTTCCGACTATGTTATTGGGGATTATGAAATCCATCTTCTGGGAGTTTCTAGACTGTTTTATCATTGAATTAATCATTGATATCTTGATCTACTCAAATTTATAGTAAGACCATGTCGAGCATCTTAGAAATTTTTGGCATGTTTTTCGATGCCATAATATCTATGGAATTTTTGTAATTTGTATGTTATGGACATGAGAGGTCCCTTTTCATGGGAATGAGGTGTCTTAGTAGCATGTGGTAGTAGTCACGTAGAAGGATGAAGTAGTTTTTTTGTAATAACCCAAGAATATGGTAGAGGTTTATATTTTACTTGGATTTTCTGGATATTATTGGTGGTTTGTACCCGGTTTCACAAAAGTTACAACCATGTTGAATGATTTTACTATGAATGAGAAAGAAATTTTGGAGGGTGATCAGTTCCATGAAATACTTGATATCATGAAGAGGAATTTGGTTAGTTCTCTATTGCTTTGGTTTCCTAAGGAGGGGGTGATGTTTGAGGTGTTTTGTTCTGCTTCCCATCTGGGCTTGGGATGCATGATGATGAAATGGTGGGTGATTATATCTTATGGGTATAAGAAGTTACATACCCATGAGCATGAATACACCATCCCTCATCTAGTGATAGAATAAGTTGTCTTTGTGCTGATGGTGTGGTGACATTACCTCGTTAGGGAGCGCTTCACATTTTTCACAGATCATAAGAGTTTGAGGTATGTATTTCTCTTGTATAATCTGAATCTATGATAGTGAATGTGGATGATGTTTTGTTAGGAATATGATTTTGAGATCTCCTATAACTCAGGAAAGGTTAATTTTGATGAAATTTCATTGATAAGGATGTCATGGAAGGGTGTTTTTCAGGAATATGTGAATGATTAGAGACAAATGGATTAGTTGTAAGCCTTGTGCTTAGATGAAAAGGTGGCCGGTGGTAGAGGATATTTATTTTAGATGAAGATGCAGTCTTATCTAATTAATTTGGTGGAGGAGTCTCATTGGGAAGACTCAAGGGAAGTGGTGATTCACAATCATTTTAGACATGGTGATGCTTTAGAATGATGTTCTAAAGAGGGTCGAAATCAGATTTTTTTCAAGGGAGAATGTTTTGGTAAAAATGTACGATAAAGTCCTCTTAGATTTTGATAACTAATCTTTTTAGGTACATCCATGATTTTTCAAGATGTAATGTGGCTTGAATTTGTAGTTTTGGTGCCCTATGATGAAACGACTAGTGGAGAAGTTTGTGTAAAAGTTTTTGGTTGACTAATAATTAATTGCTGATCATTTTATTCTGAGAGGTTTTTTGTATCCCATTTATGATCACTAGTGAAAATGGTATGACATATCCATGAATTTTTTGAAAGGGTTACCCTTAACTTAGGGATTTTGTGATACAACTAGGTGAGAGTGGATTAATTGATGAAATCAGCCCACTTCATAGAGATCATGGATTTGAGTGCCGTAGATGATTTGACTAAGAAGTATATGGATGAGGTGGCGTGATTACATGGAGTTTCTAGGTCTGTTTTCTTGAATCAGGACACACATTATACCTCATGAGTCTAGAGGGGATTGAATCATGCCTTAAAAACATAATTATTCCTCCATACTTATTTCCACCCTCAAAAAGCTGGGTACACAGAACAGACTATCCAGATGTTGGAGGATATTTTGTGGGCATTCATGTTGGACTTTGGTGGATATTGGGTTTCCCATGTTCTCTTAGTGGAGTTTTATTATAATAATAGATATCACTGTTATATTTCTATAGCCCCATTTGATGCTTTGTATGGGAGACCATGTTATTATCCATTGTGCTAGATGGATATTGGGGAGACATCCATTCTTGGTCTCAATGTAGCGCAGAGGAGGATATATAATGTTCATATTATTCATCAAAGGATGAAGGTATTGCATGACCAACCTAATTCTTATGATGATTGCAGGAGTATGACCTTGGAGTTCGAGGTTGGTGACAACCTATTTTTGAAGGTTCTTCCTTGACATGTATAGTGAAAGATTGGCACAAGAAGTAACCTTTATCCAAGGTTTTTTTGTGCCTTTTAGGTGTTGGGGAGAGTTTGTGAGGTTCTTTATCAGTATGAGTTTCCTCTGTGGATGGAAAGGACCCATGTCATCTTCTACATCTCTCAGTTTCATCAGTATATTCGTAATAAATCTCATGACATTGACTAGGGAGAGTTGGATATCGAGGAAAACATAATGTTGGTGGAATAACCAATTGAGATCCAAGATCACTAATAGAAGGTCTTTTGTGTATTTTCCATTTATCTAGTTCATGTTTTGTAGTGACATAGTGTCATGGAGGAGAGTACATGGGAGAAAGATATGGAGATTCCTTCCCAGTACCTGGAGTTGTTTTGAATTTTTCTGTTCTATCTGTTTCTTTGTGATGTGATGTTTGGATCATCCTGTTTATGATATGAGCTATTTTCCTTCATTTATTATGTGTGATAAATTCCCAACATATGAAAATTGAAAGGCCTAATTCCTAACAGACACATTAACTATGATTTAATTAAAAGTGATGGGGAAAGTCAGTTCCACCAAGATTAGATAATATATTTATATGGTGGATATAATTCCTCGATTCATGTGTTTCAGATGGTCAATTTTATTGGTTGTGAAATGATTTTGTGGAATCATGGTTTTGTAAGATGATATGGTTTTGAGTTTTGGTTTCATGGTGATGAGTTTTTGTGATATGTTTGTGGTCATTTGGTTTAGTGTGTTTGGGTGGTGGTAGCATTTGAGGTATGAAGAGACCATTGAGAGGTTCCTCATGGTGTGGTTCTTTGAACAATTTTATTATGGGTTTGTTTTTGGATTATTGAGGGTGAGAATCATTTTAGAGGTATATGATGTAATGGTAAGTTCCTTCCCAGTCTGTTTCATTTCAAAATTTGGTTGTGGTTGGTTTTCAGGGGAGTTTCTGGGTGGTTTTGGTGGAATCTAGAGGTGTCGAAGAACTGTTGTAAGAAATACACATCATGTAAGTGTATTACAAGATGTTATAGTTGGATTCATTGATTTTTCAAAGAATATTAAATATGTACAGATTTTTAAGGTTAAAAAATAATAAGGTGAATCATTTTTCAGAAAAATGAATCATGAGGATTACACGATGTGAAAGTGGATAACACATTGTGTAGATTTCAAATGCAGTGCAGTTTTGAAAATACTTTTTTCATCAAAAATTTAATTCATTTGGTAATTTATTATTCATACTATCATGTTGGGTGAACCTTAATCACCATAAAGAGGTCTTCAATTACTCTTCCTCCCTCATTAATATGTTTGTCTCGGTAGTTGATTGTTGGAAATCTGTAGTAAGCCCTTCATTCTTCTTGGAAGGTTTTATTCCTTTATTCTCTTGAGGATTCACATCGGTGATATTTGTATGGTTTTGGGTGTTTATTGGTATTATTTTCTATGGTATTCAGTTTCAATGTCGTTTGATCCATTATCTCGTGGTGCAGTTGTAGTTTGCGGAGGGTCTTCTTCTCCCAATGGTGCACAACGACTCGATGATGCTTCTTTGAGGTAGGGAATCCTTCATTTCTATTTATTTTGTATCATGTGGGAGGGGTTAGATTTTTTTTATATATGGGTTATGGTTGTTCTAGCTTAATTAATGATAAATAATTGGTTAATTTTAAATTTAAGTGTAGAAAGGGGTTTGACTCGCATGCTTTTACAACTGTATTTTTATTGTGATTTTTTGAATTGTATGGGCTAGATTCCTAACTAAAAACTGTGTTCGTTGGGGTATTTTTTACCATATATATATGTGTAGATATTAAAACCTTATTTGTGGTTGTTGTGATATAAACCTAAAATGATAATTGTATAACCAATTATATCTGGCTTATAAAGTAGTTTATCCTATATAATGACTTGAGTGATAAAGTCCCTAAAATAAATTAGAATGTGGAATAATCAACTTTGTAAAAACATAAAATCATATTTATGTCTTATGACGTTTTGAAATTCTTTACATAATAATATGTACAGTTGAGGAATGTGGGGAAGATGGTATTTGGGCCAGAGCATTTGGGGTGGCGAGATGGTTTTTGGGATGTGGTTATAGGGTGGTGATATGGGTTGTGAGTCTTGCAATTGGGGTTGTGATATGGTCTATGGGTCATGATTTTGTGGAAGTGAAGTGGTTTTGGCCCATGATTTTGAGGTGGTAAGGTAGTTTTTGGATGTTATTTTGGGGTGGTGAGTCGGTTGTTTCTTATTTCTAGATGCATGAATATTGATGGAATAAATAAATAATTGTTTGATGATGTTTGAAATGTATTGGATTGGATTGGTTAATGGAATGAAATGGTTAATTAAGAATTAAATGGTGTTTTGTGGGGTTAAACATGGATTATTCTAAATAATTATAATAATGGAATGAATAAATGAAATTGTTTGGAAATGTTAAATGGGGATTATGGCTTGATGTGTGGTGTTGTGCATTTAGAGGAGGTGGAAAAGTGTTGATATTTTGAGTTAGGTGGTTTTTTGTGAACCCACAGTTTAAGATTGATTGTTTTATGTTATATATATATATATAAATATAATTTTACACTCTTGTCACCTATATACACACCCCACCATCATCGAGAACTATGTGTCGACACCTGCATATTCACGCGGGGGGGGGGGGGGGGGGTGTTTTTCCTGACATATAGTGATGTGTAAGGATAGATGGGCACCCAATATTTCCCACTCTATCTTCATAAATAGGTATCTATTTCACTGGTTTTGATGGTAGAAGTCTATTAGTGCATCGGATGGAGGTTTTGATAGCCTAAGTGTTTTCAGGTGAGATGTGACTCTACTTGTGGGGCAGTGGGCCAGATGTCTTCGGGTGAGCTATGACTTGGCCATGATTGTGGGGTGAAGAGACCATGTGTCTTAAATTTTTGTGTATTGTGATCATGCTTTTGGTGCAGTGTGGTTTAAAAAAGAGATGGGAGTTCCAAGATGTATAATGTTGGGTGTGATAGTTTCATACCAGTGGGAAAGTGGCGCTGGGTACCTTTATCAATGTGGTTCCTATTATATTATATTACATGGTTTCATTATTTGATGAGTTTTCCTTGGTGAGGTTGGGATGGATAGTATAACATTATAGGTATTGTTTGTATTTGTTGTTTTCTCATAGGTGCATTAGTATGCTTCTTTCACATGTGCACAAGAGACTATGGTTTTCCTACTGAGTATATTTGTATGATCAACCTACGTATATTAATCAATTTTTAGGTTTATCGGAGAACTACATGGACCATATTGGTTATTATTATCCTGGATCCTTGATAGTTGTTGTGTCACTATTTTACCTTAACTCTTGGGTATTTACATTAATGATTATTATTTGTATCAGTTTTACTTATTCATGCATGTGAGATTGTTTTGAATTTATTTTATATTACGTCTTGGAGTTGTTTGTTTATGATTCATCATATATACCAATCGTTTTTATGTTTTAGAGTGTAATGAATCTCATACATGAAATTTTTATACCCTCACTACTAGTTTCCAACCCGGGGCCTATTGGTGGCGGGACTCAAGGATCATTATCTCTATCCCCTCATTAAAGTATCTTTGGATGGAGGGGGTTGTGCCACAAGTTTAGCTATTGTTCTTAATTAGTGTAAAAAAATGGGAAGAGGATTTACCTTATAGATGTGAGGGGAATTACCCCCTTTTAAATGTAATGAACATCAAAAAAATAATAATGTCACTCTCAAGGGAAATGGGATAAAAAAATACAATTTTTAAAGATACTTTTTGGGTGGTAAAAATCCACTCACCCAATGAAATTAATGATATAGTTTAGTGATATCTTGAACCCTTATCCTTTATTTTAACACTATTAACCGATTTGTACCTTTACTATAGTGACAAACTTCTTACCTAGGTAACATATTTTTGTAAAAAGAATGAATTTGAAAATATAACCTGATTTTAAGGTTTTAATTCTAAAATTTTAATCCATTCTATAATATTTAGTTTATAAGAGTGGTAAAAATTAATTCTAATTTTTTTCACTCAATGGGTAAAAAACAGTTCTTTAAAAAATGTATTCTTAAGACTACAAATGATTTTATTCTCATTATTTTCATAGTAAAAAATATTAAATGAATGTTAATTAATATATTCTAATATATTAACTAAAAATATTATTAAATTACTTTATTAATTCGGGTTAATTAAATTTATTAACATAAAATCATAATGTAGGAATTAAATTAGTTTCTAATATATATATATATACCTTAAAATTTTTATATCTTAACTTTTATACATTTGATAATAAATGTATGAATGATTAATAACTTCTCTATACGTGTTAAAAATATTTTCCCAAATTTGTAATAATAAA
Source organism: Viscum album (assembly GCA_963277665.1). Classification (NCBI taxonomy): domain Eukaryota; kingdom Viridiplantae; phylum Streptophyta; class Magnoliopsida; order Santalales; family Viscaceae; genus Viscum; species Viscum album. Next base: position 374,025,661 of record OY728166.1, on the reverse strand, counting down.
ATTAAAAAAAAAATTCCATTTTAATATATCATAAAAATATAATAAAGATAATAAGTTTAAAAAAACTATTTATATTTAGCGAAGAATTACTACTATCACATTTCTTATCATTTCTCAACTGTTTAATGAATATCATTAGTTTATTTTATTACATGAGTAATATCAATTTCATTTAAATTTATATTAATTTAGTTTGTTTTATATTTTTTATAAGGAATTATTTAGTGATATATAATATTGTGTGCATTAAAATCTATCCCACTCATCAATTTTATCAAAGAGAGACATATTTGAAAATATTAGGGTGATATATTCTACCCCTTGTAAGAATTTCACAATTTAAATTACATTAATATGAGGAAAATAAAGAATTCTACTTCTTCCTCATTACATCCGTCAATTCACACATATTTTCCTCAAATTAATTATTTCCCCAAAAAACAATGATGAGGTGAGTTTTATTGTTCTAAAACCCATTATCTCTTTTATCAAGAATCTCCACTAATTTTTATTTATAATTAATTTTATGCTCTAGTAGTAGAAACTCAAATTTTATTACATGTTAAATATTTGGTATATACATATTTATAAGATATACATAGAACACATCATGAACCTCAAGGGGAGATTCAAGGGGAGATTGATTGACGGATATCCATATTATATTTCCTCATCTATATAGACCTCTGTCAAATAGTATTTTAAGAGACTAATGTGTGAATCCAAATGGGTTGTGATCCGAGACTCAAATCTTAATTGATGGAACACTGAATGGTTAGATTACCTGATGCCGGATTACATGTGTCACCAACCTGCTATGAGAAAAATTTTCATAAATGATATATTATAACAAATCCTAGCCTTAAGAAGTTTTCTCCCATCTAAAGCTCAACTTGAAATTTACCAATACACCTTTATGGATTGTGATACTCTCATTTGGAAATGAAATCGTGTTGAAAATTCAACACCAAGGATTTATACAGAATGGAATATGGGGACCTACTCAACCACCATCCTAGATGCATTGCTTTTGCACTCATTTTATTTCTCATTCTCGGTATTTTCTCATATGGAAAATCTCATGAAACTGACTTCCAACATAACATCAACTCAAATGAGAAGGACTTCAGCTTTATTCTACTTGTTATTTATGAATTATTAGTGAGGAAAATATACAACATCTTTTTCCTATCATGATTATTTTCTGAGGAGATATGGGAGTACATTGGTTCACTGTTTAAACCTCATATTGAAATAGGTGTGCTGATAAATGTTTTCCTAAGTTCACTGTGAAATGTTGATTATAGTATGAAGGTTCATAACCAACTGTTAGCATATTCTATGGCTGATTTTTATTCTATATAGAGAGATTGAAGCTTTCTTTTATTTGATGAAAAGTGAACCACTGTGTAGCAGAGAATTCTTGTTGTTCATCGATATTTTTATTCCAGTGCTATTATTAAAACCGGAAACATGCATAATACCTTGTAGGACATAAACATTATTCGCCTCTTGGGTGTGTCGGGTCTACCAAGAACCACAAAAACGACCAAATATATCGGATGGATACCACCAATAAGCCCCAGGCATAATGTTAACGTTGATGGAGCAGCCTCTAGAACACCAGGACCATCTTGTTGTGGAGGTGTCTTTAGAACTTACCATGGCTTTGTGAAGGGGTGTTCCTACCATTATACTGGTGTAGGGGTTTCTTATGATGCTGAATTATGGGAAATTATACATGTGGTTGGCTATGTTGTATGATATAAATAGAACTTTTTATGGATGAAATCTGAATCTGAAACTGTGGTGCAGGCTCTAAGAACAAGAACTCGCAATGTTCTTTGGTGCATGTTACCTCATTGAATTGAATGATCGGATAAAGCAGCCCGGATTAATCTATTGGTCTCCCATTCTTACAAGGAGGCTAATCATGTGGATTTTGTTCCATTGAAGAAATTCGTTATGGACATGACTATGATGTGGTCTTTAACTGCCGCGATTTATTTCTCTTCAATGCTAGAGGCTGACATGTGTGGGAAAATTCATTAACATATTTGTAATAACATCTTTTAATTCTTGACTCTTATCTCTTTTTATATATATTTTATCATTAGTAAATGTTTCCACCGGTTCCTATATTTTTTGGTATCAATCCCTAATATCTATTTCTCCCAAATATCGTCGTACCATGTTGAATTTCTATACATATTAGGATATATATCATTATAAATAACTATTATAATGCTTAAGTGGACAATATTGTTATATTAAAATTTAACTAGTATATGGTGGTGATACCAACATTCTATGAAAAAATATAAAAAGGATCTAAGTATATATTATCAGGTTTAAATAGTCATATTAGACTGAGCATCTATTTGAGGATGATATATAGTGTTAAATCTATGCATTATATTAAACTCATGTTGAAGACTTCTCTCTAACATTGATCGAATCCTCAAATATCAATCTTATATGACTGAGAGTGGTACTACAAGAAACCTAATAACTTCCTTAAAATATATACTTGATGTTTTTTCAAAAAATAGATCTTCAAAGTTAATAATGAACTGTGGTGAATTTTCGAGGAAATTTATAAATACCCAAGTCGAGTTATGGAATTTAGATGTATTCTGAGGTTTTTTAGGAAATCCACAATGCCATTTTCCTATTTCCTTATAGGTATGCGTAATAGTTTCATATTCCCCATAATCTTCTGTTTTTTATGATTAACTTGTGAGCATACCATGCACTGAGATACATACTATTCAATATGTATTTTCATATTATCCCACCATATATTCATATTGACATGTTTGTAAATTTTTTACTTCATGTATGGATATAGAATGGTGATCCATGCGATTAATCAAATATCACCTTCTTCAATTCTAGTATTATATGGACACAAATCTGAATACTGAATTGTATCAATTCATCACAATCCAAATGAAAATCTAAAAAATTCTATACATTTTTTTCAGTACAAAGTCCCCTTCCATTTACTATTTAATCATTACATAGATGGATGGTTGAAAATTAAATTAAAAAATATATTATTTCTCTCATTCTATCACTATGTCAAGGAATATCGTCTACAAATACATAAGCAATATATATATTTCAATCCTTATAATGGAATAACTATCGCGATTATTCTATCACAGATAATCACCCACATTTTCACCTTCTGATGTTTGTAATGTATTGAGAAGTCATACTCATTAGTAGACGTGATCCATCTCTTTCATAGAATATTAAAATCATTCTATATGAATCTATACATTAGGATATTATGATAAATATACTTATCAAACCCTTAAGTGTAATGATAATTCCATTATATCTACAATGAAAAAATACCATTTCTAGCTTTACATCATGGTCCTTGTAATTTTTATGATGATCCTTAAATTATCATGTGCCAAACACAACTACCATGTTCATATGAATCATGATTAATACCCATAACTTATTTTATGGAAAACTATAGGTCACAAACTCGTCTCTACTACTATATAGTGTGAGCATAGGTACACCGACTGGCATTCTATTTCAGTTCTTAAAATTTTTCTTTACATTCATCTAACTAGAGGATTCTTTCTCCATTCTACATCAATATGCATAGTGAATTTTGTAACCATGATAAATTTATTACAATGTTTTGATTATATCCATCCAATATAGTAATACTATGGATCTATGTCAGATTGGTTTGTCTAGTATATTTCTCAATAAAATATGTCTTTTAAGGATCCACACACATATCCAAAATCTTAATTACATAACTTATGAATGATACTTTATATTTTAACAACAAAAAATTACTATATTTATCGAATAGATTCTCTATTATAAATGTCTTTAAAACAATCCTTAAATAATCTTCCTTATCTTCGTTTCCATATGCATATATACTAATTTCATTTATAAATACTACAAGAAATATATATAGGTAATACACAAAAAATATATTAGTTAACTATTTTAATATAGTGGGGTAACTTGAATGTCCAAATGGAATCGCGAAAAATTCATATTTTCTATAACATGTATGAAATTTTATCATTATCACGACCTCTCTTTTGACCCATAACTAATTATATCAATATTTAGGGCCACTCTATGAAATTTATTGAGATAGACAAATTTAATAAAAAAATAATCAGTATGTGTAGAGGGAACTTATATTTTCTCATCATATTATTATATTCATGATAATGAATAAATTGACACATTGGACCACCTTTCGTTATATAAAAAAGAATAGGTCCACACAATGGAGAAGCACATGGATGAATGAATCCCTTATCCAATGTTTCTTGATGTTACTTCTCTAACTCCCTTAACCTAATTGGGACCATTCTAAAACGTGTCTTTGAAATAGGTTATTCATGAGGTATGATTTATATTGAAAAATTAACTTGATGATTAAATGGAAGAATAGGATTATCTATAAGAAATATAATTTCATATTCTCAAACTACATGAATATATTCAGAATTTAGTTTCTGTCTTTCCATTTGAGATAAATATCCCTCATATAAATGTAATAATACCCATATAATGGAAGTTATTTCCATTGTAATTTCATGTTCATAATCACAAAAATATATGATCATAAGTTGATATAGAATATCAAACATGAATTCCTTTCATAGGAAATTGATAAGGAATCTTTATTGAGAGATCTAATCCATTACGAAAATAAAAAAATAACAAATAGATAATAAAAAAATATTCAAGAAGCGTATTACAAAATCTTCTATAGGGATGACAAATAATATTAATATGTGATCATCATATCATTTAAATATTTAAATGACAATTAAAAATATAGTTTGTGAGGTGGATGATAAGTGTACCTTTCATCACTTCATTCTCATAACACATATAAAATGTTGGAATTTCTAGGTCATTCCATTTTTCTGTTGACATTATAAGTTTTTTTTGTTGATTATCATCATTAAAAATTGGATTCATTTACCGAGTTTCATAAAGACCCTACTCATTATAATTGATATAGTAGAGTTTGGTTAGTGAATTTGATTGATTTTTCTCTATTTTTATTTTGTTAACTACACTATATATATCACATAAATATTAATTTTGTCATTGATATTCTTTTCTACACTTTATTGTTTTATCATTCTTCTTATGTCAATTTATACCATCTTTCTTTCTAAATGTATGACATGAAGAAAGATAAATTTTATTTCACCCATGAGATTTATTACTAAAATTTTCTCAAAACTACTTATTCTTATTATTATACAAACCATGATAACAATTAATGAATATAGAATTATTTCCTATAATGAAATCAAATTATAAGGTTTTTTCAGGGCTATTATTGTCTATTAAAGTGAAGGCTATTCAAATACATATTTTTTGGTCACTACATGATCATTAAATTATCATTCATGATCGATTAATGAAATAGAGTCATACCTTATTGTTATGGACTAATTTTCCTCATATTTTCTATCTGATTTGTCATCAATTTTCTTTAACTCAGGTATTTCACTTTCTATTTTCATGTGATGATTTTGGGGAAAGTACCTATTATAAAATATCCTCGTAAACTTCTCGAATTCCAAGAATTCAACTTTTCTCATTTCCTCATATTGTTAATAATATTCCACCATTGATCTGTATTACCATTAAAACAATAAATATTTATGAATTTTTTTCATGCTTCAAGCACTATACAATAGAAAATATCAACTTAATGGTACTATTATAGTGTTCGATAATATGTAGATCATATGGAAAAAAATGAAAGTGAAAGCTTCTTTATGAATGTATGAATGGTACATTGATCCTTTTATTTATTATTTGAATTATCTGCAGGATTCATATGTTGATAGAGAAACATATGTATAGAAAAAAGATTTTTGATTCATTCCCCCATTTGTTTTGCTTTCTCAGGAGGAAAATAAATACATTTCCCGATACAATATTTATCAACGTGATTCATCTTATTTAAATCCATTGAATGAAAAAAAAAAATCATGGTTTAAGAAAAAATATTCATTAGATATACTGGGAAATCATATAATCATGAAAATAAATCATATTATATCCTAACATATGACACGTTATTATTATACTATTATAGAGACCCATTCTTTTAAAACATAAATATTACATTATAATAATGGAATATTAATTTTATTAAAAAAAAGTACATTCTAGGAGACTATAATTGTTTAGTGCCTTTGGAAAATTGGAACAAAATATACCAAATTGGAAAAATATATTCAACATTTCCCTTAAAAATCGTACCATTTAGGAATGATATTTAAAAACATTATTTATAACTTGGGAATGAAAACATAATAATGGGTGTTCTCCGAATATCAGTAAGGGTAAAAAGAAATTCATGTAATAATAATCATGAAAATAAAGATATAAAATCATTAGAATTTTATTTAAAGATCAAACCCTGCATATTAAATATCATACACATGAGTCTTGGAATAAATATTAGAAGATCATAAGACATGAATCTTAAGAGTATCAAGAGAGTAATCCAAGAAGGAATACCATAGTAATAAGACATGGAATTGTGGAAGGCACATAAACATTTGAAGAGATTTCCATATTAGTTTAGGTTCACTTCCATGTCTATTTTAGTTGAATGGGTTCACTCCCCAAACCATCTTAGTAGTCATGGTTCACTATTAAGACCATATTATCAGACATTGTCCCTTACTAAATTAAATTCACTCTACATTCCATCCATATATATACGATAAGAAATAAATCTTTTCCCAATGATTTAGAGGAGGATATCAGTCCCACCCATCATATAATGAACTCATGCACATGTGTGCCACATGATAATAAAACATTCATTACATCATGAACCATAGAAAAGAGATAGGTTTCATAAAAATCAAATCATTGCCAATAAAATTAAATGGATATCACAAAAATTTCAACATATCATAACCTAAGGAAGGATAAATGTTTCATAATATTTTAATCATAGAATAAATTCTGAAAGGAAGTGGTTATCATAAGCATTTTATCATGGTATAACCCATGGAAGAGAAAGAAGTATCATAAAACACTTTTAATATTAAACGTAAACCATTCTAAGAATGAATATTAATGTTTTCATTGGATTATATCGCCAATAAAGAATAAACTACATCAAATTATGTTATCTTAGATAGATAATGATTTTAAAAGACCACTTAGATTATTTGATAAAAAAAATATTCCTATAAAAAATAATTTATTAAGACATAAACCATTTAAACAGTTATTTTCAATTAAAACCACTTTGAAAAAATATAAATTAATATTTAAAAATAATTACAAACATTTCATGAGGAAAATATTCTATTTTTTTGGAAAAATGATATTTAGTCAATAAAAAGTTTTTAAAAACATTTTCGTTGAAAAAAACCTTGAATACATATAAAGGATTCAATGAAAACCATTTTATTAAAAATTTAAGACATAAAAAATTCTAAAATCAATTTCCTTGAAAATTATCATAAAATATAATTTATAAAATTAAAATATTTTTAGAAAATTTTGTATTGGGGTAAAATTGACTCCCAACTAAAGAGAGAAATAAAGTAAAGTTGTATTAGAGAAATTCTCTTTACTATATTAAGCAACAAAGAGTGGAAAATGGTTATGTTACTAGATGATATCATGAATTAATAATGGATAATAAAATTCATGATAATTATTAATATATTTCATCAATGGAACCATAGAATAAGTCAGTCATAATAAATGATTAAATTGTAGAAGTAAACTCGTACCACTTTGGTAACATTGAATCATAATCCCCATGAAATAATAACATCACATGAACTAAAATTATACTAAAAATAAGGATATTCATGATATAAATTGTCAAAGGACAATATATACACCTCTTAAAAGAGTATAGGGGCATAACAGAAATGCGTCTCAATAAATGAAAATTAAGATAAAAATAACCTTACCTCTTTGGTATCATTTTAAACATAAAACCCAAGAAATATTGATACTAAAATGGATATTTAATTCCACAAAATTAGCTTCATATGAATAATAAAATACATTAATGTGAAGTAATGAACCACATACAAGAAATATGTAGTGAACATGGATTCTGCCTCATGGAAAATAAAATTGATATGGAAGTTCCTTACCTTAAATATTGAATTTTGTTGTAATAACTAAATCCTAAAGTATAATAAATATATGATTATTTTAAATATATTATACAAGCATATTAATTTTTATCATAACATATATTATTTTCTTAAGACCTTTTATTACCCATTTATTAACAATTCCATGTTAATGTTACGTTCTGGGTAATTACCACTTTATTTTTCAAATATGTTTTGATTAGTTATATTTTTGGTAATTTTACATAAATAATTATTCAATCATCTGTAAAATGATATGAAATATAAAAATAGGAAATGAAATACATTGTTCATGGAGACGGTAGTCCGTATGTACAAATGCACATTGTTTCAATTTTCTTATTTGATTTAAAGAAAGAAAACAATATGGGATATTATCATTAAAGAATCATTTTTTCATATATATACCATATTTTTATTACATAAATATTTAATACATTCCATTTAAATCATGAAGTAATAACATAACTTCGTGAGGCAGTAGTCCTCCATACACACAAATGATGTTATCATATTCTCACAAAATGGAATGCATGAAGGTACATGTCATATAAAACTATAGAATCATAATAACATCATTGAAGTCGTACATATATTATATAAACAATGTTTAAATAAATATTACCAACCTTGATAGCTATTAATATAAAAATGAATGACATCAGTTCATGAGGCGGAAGTCTACAATTGACACAAACTATGATTTTGTAACCCATTTGATTGAAGTGTGTTTTTTTAATTAATAAATTTATAATAAAAATATATATAAATATTTAATATAATTAGGTTATTATATAATCAAAAAAATAAAAATTATCAATGGTCTTTTGGTAATAAATAAAACAAAAAATATTATTGAAGAACGTTACCTCTTCTTTGGGTATCTACTTTTGGTTTTCACCAATGGAATCCCTTGGAGTGATTTCCACGAAAATTAAGGATTATTTGATGAAGTTAGGTAATTTGGGAATATATTTTGATATTAATTTTTGCATCAAAATGGATTTATAGGTGTGAAGAGATAGGTAGAGGGGGTGACCGTTTATAAGAGAGGTGAGTTGAAGACATGTAAAAATTTGAATGATAGAATTACACCCATGTTTTTCCATAAAAAGGAGCACCAATAATGGACCAATATTGATCAAAGAAAGGATAAAGCCTAAATATTTCAATATAATATTTTTTTGACAAGTTTATTGGTCTTTTTTACGTTATTATTAAAGTATATTCCATTAGTAAACTCGTTTTCTATTAATCATTGTGATTAATTTTAACTATATTCACTGATCAATTTGGTCAAAAATAAATTTATCCTTATTAGAAATAAAAAAAAATATTTAGATTCCAAATATGTAATACATTTTAACAAATTCAATTTACATAATTGAAATTAACTAATTTAATATTAATCAAATACATGAGACAAAACCATGAGTTTTTAATGTGAAAAACTTCTATAGTTTGAAATGTTTTAAGTCCAATTTCAATGTGGTATTAATTAAAATGTCCTAAATTGTATTTATTGATATATTATTGAAATAATTATACTTTAAAAATTTTAAAACTATAATTTTAAAATATAAATAAATTAAAAAAGTCAGTTTTTATTTAAAATACAGTATTTTTCACTATTAATCAAAAAATAAAATATTTCAAAATAATCCCAAATATAATTTTTGTAATATTAATTAAAAAATTCGTTTTGTTTTATAAAATTTAATTTATAATATTTTCAACATTTAATTTTATTATTGTTCCCATAAATAAAATAAAAAATAGTATTTTTGATAAAATAGTATTTAGAAAACATATAATAACTTTAATGAAAATTATATATAATTTTTTCACTATGTTTTTGTAGAACAACTAAAAATAATATATAAAAATTAGTTAATACAATTCATATTACAAAGTTTATTTTTTTAGGTTATAACAGTGCCAATTAAATAACTATATTAATAATATAACATTGATTTATTAAAACTCAGTGTCAAGTGCAACACATGTAAAACCCAGTGTTACATGAAACACAATCATCAGATGTTGTTGCGTATAAGGAAATCATATAAATAAATTTAATTTATTTGAAAAAAAGGATCATAAAAACTTAATGTGTTACATTATATCCTCTATTAAATGAATTTTACCATAAAAATTCTTAATTATGATAAAAATGAGGATAATTATACCTAATAGCATCCTCAAGTTACCAAATAACTCATTCAAATCTGTGGTTTCACCAAAGTAAAATTTATCAGTTTAGTTATATTATTTCGTAAAATAATTTCTCTATTATCTGGAATCTACACTGCTTGTTCCTTAAAATAATGATCCTTCTCTAGTGGTATGATCTGTGAGAACAGTAGATATGAAAAATCGGGTATTTAATTTCTCAGAAGAGATACATGGAACAATCTATGGACTTGAGAGAGGTTTGGTGGAAGTTCCAAGAGGTTGGATATTGTACTGATATGATGAAGGATTTCAAAGGGACTCATATAACTAGGGCTTAATATCATATTTTTTCTAAATCTCATAACCTTATTTTATTGATAAATTCATAGAAACAACTTATCCCTAACTAAAAATTCTAGATCACATAGCTTGTTATCACCACAATGTTTTTCCGAACTCTATGATTCCTTGAAATGATTCTGAATGGATATAATCTTATCGACCATTTCATCAGATACCGTAGGTCCCAAAAGATTTCTTTCTCCAACATTAATAAAAAATATTGGATCCTTATATTTCTATACATATAGGTATTCATAAAAATCAATTTCAATAATTTAGTGAATTTTATTTTCATAAGAAAACTAAATTAGAGGGATGTGTTGATAACAACCACCATTGAAATCCAATGAACAAGATATAAAGATATCATCTAGGGTTTGAATTGTTCGTTAAGACTAGACATATATTTGGGGATGATATAAATCATTCAAAATCAACACCATATCAAGATATTTCTAAATAATTCACCAAAAAAATGTGGTAAACCTTGAATAATGTTCAGATATAATGTATTTTGGTACTCTATAAAATCATTCCACATCTTTAGTATATATTCTTGAAAGATGATCCAGATATAAGTCTTCCCTAATAATGATGAAGTGTACGGGCTTAGTACGGTGATCAACTACTACAGATGTAGAATTATACCATTTTATTTTTTTTGGAATTATATTAATAAAATATATGGGGATGTTATCTATTTTCCATTCTGTTAAGGGTAATGGATGCAACATCCCCTTAAACTTTTTTTCACACGTAACATTCTAGCATACCAAGCACCGATATATAAACTCTATTATATATCTCTTTATTCCATCGCACCAGAAGTATTATTTTATATATGAATAAATCATTTTACTCAATAGATGAATAGAGAATGAAAAACTATGATCTTAATCTAAAATCACATTCTTGAAATTTGGTATATAGGGAAAGGATACACGGTTCTTGAACCTTATCATTCTATTATGATCAACGTTAAACTCAAGAACATTTCTAACATAAATTTTCATATTTTTATCTTCATTCTCCACATCTTTAATCTTCAGATGGATAAATGGTATAACATTTAACTGAGAAAGATAATATTTTCCCCTTCCTTCAGGATTTCTAGATCTAGCAATTTCAAATCCAGAAATAATTGATATTTTTTATCCCTAGAGTGGATTAACTAGCATGATCTTTTATACTCAAAGCATCAACCACATTTTCAATTTCACAGGATGGTAATGTATTAAGAAATAATTATCATTAATCATGTCTAACTACATTATTTGGTCCATGTTAAACTCTTTATATATGAAAATATAATTCCAAATTTTATGATGGATATATATATTACACTTTTCTCCATAAAGACAATGTGTCTTTATATTTAATAAAAAAATTACCACAGCTAAATCGAAATCATGAGTTGGGTAATGTTTCTCATGAATCCTCAATATTCAAGATGAAAAAGTTATAACCATTTAATTATTCATAATAACATATCCCAATCCATTTTCGGATGAATAACTATATAATAAAAACCCTTATCTACTACAAGGTATTTTAGGCATGGTCGTGATTACTAATATTCTCTTTAGTTCCTTGAAATTTTCTTCATATTCATCTATCGAGAAGTACTTTAATCCTTATTGAGTTATATTGGCTATAAGATTAGATATTATTTATAAAATCTCCAAAAACTATTGATAATATCATTCTAAACCAAGAAAACTATAGATTTCATTCACTTTGGTTGGTTTAGTCCAACATTCAATAGGCTCTAGCTTTAATGGGTCTATTGATATACCCTTTCATGATATTACATGACCCAAAAGTGAAAAATTCTTCATTAAAAAGTCACACTTTATAAATATGTCATAGAGGTTATCCTTCCTTAGTATCTTCAGTACAATTATCAAGTTATCTTCATAATATTCCATTCTCTTTTAATAAATAATAAAATATTCAATAATGACATCCACAAACTGTTGATGGTAATATCTAAAGATGTTATCCATTAAATACATGATGATAGAGGGGTAATTAGTAAGAAAAAAATGGAAGAAGTATATATTTAAAATTTTAATTCCTTCTAGGGAATGTCATCATGGGTATATCCTCTTTATTATCCCCAAATTAATGATTTCTAGAATGAAGTTAAATATTAAAAAAGTATTTATCTCTGCATAGTTGATCAATCAAGTCATTAATATGGGGAATCAGATTCTTGTTATTGATCATGATATTTTCCAAATACCAATAATAAAGTTATATTCCCAAAGATACATCATTATTTCTAAAAAACAACAGGTGATCATCAAGGTGAAACACATGGGAGAATGAATTCCTTGTCAAATTTCTCTTAGTGTTTTGTATTCAATTCCTACAACCAATTCAAAGTCATTCTATAGGGAGTCATTTAAATTGGTGTTGTGGAACCATATATGAGTTCTATTGATAACTCAACTTCATGTTTTGGTGGAAGAATTAGAAATTATCTTAAAAATAAATCAAAAAATTCCATAACAACGAAAATTTTATTGATTTCGAGTTTCTCCCCAACCATTTCAGATAAACACCCCTTTTGAGTTGGAATTAAGACCCATGTGTTGGATGTTATCTACATCAGAACCCCATACTCATTATCACATTGATAGATGATTATAGGATTGTTTAAAATATCAAAACTGAATTCCCATTATAAAAAATGTTTCTCAGATTTACGAAGAGAAATCCAATGCATTATTAAGATGACGTCATATTAAACAACAAGAAGAATGATAAGATTTATCAGAAGCACATTTCCACCAACATCAACAAGACATGAATCAAATATGTGATCTGTGATCATAATACCTTTATGGGGTTTCACTTCTAATTCTACATATAATTATTTTTGTTGAATCATGATACCATTAGTAAATTATTTAGATATAAAAATAATGGGTAGATCTAGATTCAAATAAGATATTAGTAGTTCTAGCGTGGATGGAAAGTGTAGATTTCACCACGTCATTATCACACCCCCATAATAAATGGTGATTGCCTATGATATACCCTATCATCATGGATTAAGAGGTTGCTGATGATGTTCATCATCATTGAACCCCATGTTTGGTCATTGGTTAGCGTAATGCCCATTTTCCTTACACATGAATCACTGAAGTGGTGAGGTGTATTCTCTATATATTTATCTATATTTTCATAATTAGATTAATTTTTACAACCATTTTAACATTACAAATCTCTATAACCATCCTTCGTACGCATCACAAATATTATAGCCCCATTAAGATAATTTCCTCCATGATTTTTTCCACGCATTGAGAATAATGGAAATCGTATATTATTTTCTACAAGGTTATTATATTTCCCTTTGAATCCAATATTAATATTAATATAAATCCCATGATATTGATGCATAAAATGAATGTCCATTTCCACCTTAATGTCACATCAGACAATTCCTTCATAGATATTGAAGTATCATATGGATAACACCCCACAAAGACATGGAATTAAGCCACATATGAATTGACCCACCTTATATTTTTGTTAGATGATAATTCTATAAAGTGTACATTGAATAACTTATAAAATTGGATTCATATATACCAACAGGTTCATCATCCATTTTCATTAAATCGAAAATATCCTTCTCAATTATTGTATGAAGAACACAAGGCATGTAATTATGGAAAAATATGTTCTTGAACTAGTCTTAATATATAGATTCAATTTCATATTTCTACCTCGTATTATTGATTAGAGTCAACCACTAGTCTGATTCACCTTCTAAATAATAAATATAAAAAATGAATTTCTCATTTTCGAAACATTGAGGAAAAGAAAAATATCTTATCAATGGTACTGATCCATTACCCTGAAACTGTTGTATTAGAATAAAAACTAAAATAAGGATGTTTTTACCTCATGGATGACTCAACATAATGTTATTCCCTCTTTTTCTCATTTTAATGTCCATCATTATTCATAACTTCAGAAATCTATAAGAGTATAGTAATGCTATTTTCCTTTACATCTCCTATAAAATTTGGATTCTCCTAAGTAAAGTCCTTGTATTTTCCATCTCACTTAGTATTAATGTAGTTTCATTGGGTTCCATCCATTAACTAAATACAAAATTATTGTATAAGAAACAATTATCATAATGGGGAACCAAATTATCATGAAAACCCACTTATAAGATGTCTAAATAATAACACAATATTTTTTAATTTATGAATCCTTAGGATTAAAAAATTTAATCATATTAATATTCTATTTATATCCTTTATGATGGTTTATATTGATTTTTTTAATTTTTAAAGCATATCCCCTGGTAGTGTTAAACCAGGTCTGTAGCAAGGCCCATTATCATGCAACAATTCTTAATTGATTATAGATCAATATGGTTTTTCTAGGTTATTACCCCTAGGTTCATATTTTCTAGAGACACATCAACTTTTATTATCCATAAAATGATGTATTACTAAGAAACTAGTATTGGTATCTATTACCAAAATTCCACTATATTTTCCTATAAATTGATATATCATTAGAATTAGCCTTTTACAAGTCCTTAGGGATATAACTATGGTTTTATCATCATAGTTTCTAAATTTTGGCTTAACAATTATTTTAATAACAACTATAGGGACTCTAGACTATCATTTATATACATTACACTATTTTATTATAATATTCATTTTATAACATAGGGTTACATACTCATGTACCATAATAGTTTACTGCCTTTTGGAAATTAGAACACTATATTCTAACATGGTGAAAGATCTTAAATGTTTCGCACAACATTCATCCCATTCAGTAATCCTACGTAAAATATTTATTCATAACTTGTGAAAAAAATATATAAGAAAGGGAGATATTAGATTCTTAGAATGGGTAAAAAAGGAAGATACATAAGAATAATCATGAGAATAAGGGTATGATAACATGAGAATAATATTTTAATATAATACCCTAAATAACAAAAATCATTTACATGAATCATGGTATAAATATTGGAAGATCAAAAGACATGAATTATAAGGGAATCAACAACATAATCCAGGAGAGAATAACATGGAATAAGACATAGAACTATGAAAGACACATAAACATGTGAAATTATTTCTATAGTAGTATAGGCTCATTTACAAGGCTATCATTGTGGAATGGTTCACACCACAAACCATCTTATTATTCATGGTTTACTCCCAAGAACATATTATTAGTCATGTTTCACTCCCAAGACCATCTTAGGAAAAACTACCTTAGAAAACTATGTTTACCCCCATTAAATCCATTTCTATCTCATGTGGTATATAAATATTTAATAAATGAATTAGAGGGAGATATATATCCCAACCATCATGAAATGAAATCATATATATGTGTTCCACAAAATAATAAATCATTCATCTTTTCATGAACCATAATAAGAAATAGGTTTGCTGAAAATCATATCATAAGACAAGAAATGAAATGTGCATCATAAAAATTTTAACATATCGAAACATGTGGAAAAGAAACAATATTTATAATCATTTCACCATATAATATCCTTTTTAAGGAAGAAGGTTTCACATGTGTTTGATGATGGAATAACATGTGGAAAATTGGGTTTCATAAACAAATTTTTATCTTAAACATAAAAAATTCAATGAAATAATAATAATGATGTCTAAAATTTCCTAGTAAGGATAATTATATCACAGAGAAGGGAATATGGTGAATTAGTGATATAATTTTATTTAATGTTTTTTTATGAAAGTACTTTCACCTCCTGTTAAATATTACATTCCATTCTGAAAACAATTCAAACACACATCCAAAAGAAAAAAGTTTTTACAAGGTTAAATATTCAATAAGAATTGTTACATACATGGTATAGTTTGGAAATAATCCAATACAACACAGTACAGAAGAAAAAAATCCCTCTATGTGTAATACAACGAGAAGGATATTCCATTTCACTCATGCATCGCTATGTAAATAATTTAGTAGTGCGAGTGAATATTCACGAAAATGTGATATAATTCAATGTTTTTGTAACAAAAATGTTATAGTTCTTCTTTATGAAATTTCAAAAATATAAAATTTAAAAAAACAAATCTTCACCTTCTTACCCAAAAGTTGGTAAAAACTTTTTGGAAATTGTAATAAAACACTGTCCAATTTACAAGTCCGATTTCCCAATCTGATTGCTCAATATAGAAAATATACCTCTGTTAGAATATGATTCAGACAATTCTTAACACTTTCTTATTCAATTCTTATATCCCAATATAATATTTTTATCTAATATGATAACTAGTTAAATATAATAATTGTACTTAATATGACAATAAACTGAATATATTGATCATTCCAAATATGATAATAAGAAGAATAAGATGTTCAAATGAATACAGTATAATATTGTCTATTCTCCTTTAAATTATATCCGTTGTGATTTATTCAAGAAAAACCAATCCAAAAACCTATTATTATCTATATAATTTTTGTACTGTTATACCTTCTCTCTACTTATAATGAATTGTAATACATTCAGAAAATTAGAATGTACTTTTTTCCATTTATACTCACCCCAAATATGGTTTGGGTGGGATTCCTAATAAAATTCTCTCTCAACCAAATTACCTGAATTTACATGTTTCCTTGAATTTTTGGTGCATCGTGACTTTACTCAATTTTTATCAACTATTATTATTTCTTCTTGACCCTTCTTGAATATTCTAAAAACATCAGATCTCTTTTTATTTTCATCACAAACATCAGTTCGATTATCGTTTTTCCAATATGATTTTTTAATTACATTTTTCTTCACCAAATGGAAGTATATCTTTCTATTCTAATTTCATCATTATGATGGAAGCATATGTTCATCAATAGTTTTCTCATTATGTTTCTCTACCCCAAATGTAATAAGTGAAACATAAGACATCTTGTTATGATTATTGGAAGTATCTTCCACTCTGATTTCATTATTATGATGAAGATGGACAATAATTTCAATCTTCTTCAAACTCTTTTAATTATTTTTCATTGGAACGATCATCAGTAATCAATTCCAATATGATGGTCATTTACCTAACTGATAGCATTACTAGAAAATAAATTATATTTCTTCGTTCTATTTTGAATATGATACCATGGATCTTTCACTACTTCACTTCTTCTCTCTTTTTAAAACTCTTCAGAATAATTATGATTTATATCTTTTGGATTTTGGTCTAACTAAAAGCCACTGCCTTCAGTTTAAATAAATTTACACAATCCTTACTTGTATTTAAACAAAAAATGAATCCAATGAACCCATTATGATGATTTTGAGACCGAAAAACATCGGCTCACCTAATTTCTCATTTCAATAAACACCTACTTGTATCATGACTTCATTCATGAATTAAATTAGTTGAAGACCAGATTAGCCATCATCTAAATTACCAAGGAATGTATTGAAACTTCCCTAGCATTCACGAAAATATTTCATTCATTCTCACACCAAATACTATTGGCATGATTATGATCAAACTAAATATGATTTTTGGAACCTTTTCCCCACCTTTAATTTATCAATATTTCATAAATAAAATTATATAATACATATTATTTAGGATAACTAAAATATCATCAAATCATCATCAAATTTATATCATTGTTATTTAGACTCTAAATCTCCTTCATTTTGTTCTATTCCTCTAGTCCTGAACTGAGGCTTTTCATATGATCCTTTTTTATCCAAAAAACAACATATAAATATGTTGAACTTTTTAAACCATATGAGGGTCATTTTTTTTAATAAAATGCTCAGTCATATTTTCACCAAAAACAATGTGAAGTGATTTATTTTCTTCTTAAACTTCCTTGGAAACAAAACACAACACCTGAATATGATCATCCATATCATCATGGACCTTACAATTACCACCTTTGGATTTTGTTTTCAACTAATATTAAATAATCAATAAATATTTTTATCCTTAAGATACAGATTACTCATAAACAATTATAATCCTACGTGAGATAACCTATTGTAGAAAAAATAGTTATTGAAAGAAAACCCATGACATCCAAAAGAAGTGATCTAGAATCCTCTTCAAATTTTCATCAAAACATTCTTCCTAATATTTCCCACTTATTCAACTTCCTTGAAATACAGAAAATTTGTTTCATACAACCAATCCAACAAATATTTAGAATATTTCACACATATAAAATGATGGATTCACAAGTTATCCACAACACCCCCTATTTACATGCTTCCATAAGGATATATTTATGAAATACTTCTACCACTTTACAACACTATACAAAGGTAATATGAGATAGGGTATAAGAAAACATACCTAAAAATTGACTAGAATGAGGTTGGATTCCCATGTTTAACCTTAATTTAGAGAAATATTACTTCAGTAAAGGTTTCATGAAAATTTCCGCCACATGTTTTAATGTCGGAACATACTCTATCATCAATTGATTCTTCTCCACATGATATTTGAGGAAATGATACTTAGTATCCATATGTTTTGAATGATAATGTTGTACTATATTCCGAGTGATTTTTATTGCACATTGATTATCACATCCCAAGAGCATGGGTTGCTTCACTTGAACAAGTATGTCTTATAATTTAATCTTCATCCACATAAGTTGGGTAGTGGCTTGAGTAGAAAAAATGTACTTATATTCATCCATGATAATATTTTCTAAATTATGTTTCTCTCTATTCCAAATTACATAAATTTCACCTTGAAAGAATATTACTCAAAATGTGGATCTTCTATTATAAATATTTTCTGCCTAATCAGCATCTGAATACCCAAAAAAATAAATACTTTTTGATCCATCATACCTAATTCTAAACATTATTGTGAATTTAATATATCTCAAATTTATTTTTCCAACCATAATTAGTTATTATTTTTGAGAAATTTAAAATAGTAAACATAAGGTAACAAAATAAAAAATGTCTTGTCTTGAGGTAGTAACACATAAAAAACATCCAATCATATTTTCTAACTATTAATGATCAACTTCATTTCCTTCTATATCATTATTCAACTTGATTAATATTGATATACTTGTGGAAATAGGTTTTTAATTTTCCATACTAAATATTTTGAGAATTTATTTATCATACTTTCTTGATAAAGAAAAATATGTTTCTAATTTTGGAAAATTTGTATCGCAATAAATTATTTCATTCCACTCAACATTAACATAAAAAAAATTCATTTATTCAGAAAATATTTCAAATGTTCTTTCATCATTCCCATAAAGATATCGTCATCAATATAGAAAATTATTATAATGGAAAACTCCTGAATTATTTAATGTAATGATGTTTTTGATCTCTTACTTTCCAGAAACACATATTCATCATGATAGTATCCAATTTGGAATACCATACATTATAGTATGTTTTAATCCATATAAATATTTCTTCAACTTACACACATAACTTTCATATTTCCACAAAAATAAAACCATATGTTTTTTCAATGTAAACTTCTCCATCAATATCACCATTCACGAATATGGATTTAACATACATTTGAAATATTTTGTAACTTTGTTGTGAATCAATAAAAAAATATGATAGTTTTTAATAATCCCACCAAAGAAAAGGCATCATCAAAAAACATATCTTTAATTTGAAAATAACCTCTATAAACAAGTATTTCCTTATTCTTTATCATTTCACCTTCTTCATTTATCTTATTCTAGAAAACCCAATTTCTACCAAACACATGAATTGAGTAATTCCATCCCCCATGTCAAGATACTATCTATTTTGGGCAGCAATGTCTCACCCAACTGGTATTAATCACATCATAGTTAACTGATCTCGATTAGGAGCCATATCTTACCATTTTTACCTGTTGGGAAATTATCACACATTACACAACACACATCAAATCAAGGGGAAAACAACATATTTCATAAAACACCAAGGTTTGAACAAAAAAACACAAAGAAAAAATAAATGGGTTAGTAAAAACTCAAAAAAACTCTAGGTATTATGATGAAATATATATATCACACTGCTAAGTAATCTCCTCTAATCCACCACACCTCTATTTAACATGGACTAGGGGAAATTTTCATCCTTAAAAAAATCATCTCTTGACTGTCTTGGATCACCATTGATTTCTCCATGAAGGATGCAACATCCTCAATATCTTACTCTTCCCAATCAATGAAATAGGAGTCATCGAGATAATATAAATGGATATGAGAGATGTGGAAGGAATCTTGGAAACCATCTAATCGAGGTGGAATATCCAACCTATAATACACCTCACTAACACACCCTAACACCTTGAATGTCCCAAGAACCCATGGCAATATTTTACTTCTTTTGTCAAACATTCACTATCTACATCAAGGGGGAACCTTTAAGAAAACATTGTCTCCAACCTCTAACTCTAGGGACCCCCTCCTATTATCTACATAATACTTGTGATGGTATTTTTATACTTTCATCCACTATTGAACCAACCAAACATCCTCAATTGTGCTTTGAATAATCTCAAGACCAAGAACTACTTCATCCCCAACCTGATTCTAGAACAATGGATAATGACATTGATATCTGTACAATGCCTCAAACGAGGCCACACCAATGGAAGGGTGATAACTATTATTGTAATAAAACTCAATCAATTGTAGGTGTTGTTCCATTGATCCACATATTTATAAGACACATGCATGAAACATATCCTCTAGCATATGGATTATCCACTCTATCTGCCCATCCATCTAAGGGTGGAAGATAGTGTTGAGGTGTAACTAAGTTCCAAAAGCAGTTTGAAATCCCCTCCAAATTCTGTATGTAAAATAAGAATCTCAATCTGAGACAATGTATCTTTTAACTCCATGAAACCATATCATATCATCCACCTACCAATTTTCCAATGAATCCATTGCACCCGACTCCATGCTCGCTAATAAGTGAGACGATTTCATCAACAAATCTGTAACTACATAGATATCATAAAAACATCCCTAATATATGGGTAAAACTATGATAAAATCCATCAATATGTCATCCCATTCCCACTCAGGAACATACAAAGGATGCAAAAGACCTCCCATAACATGATGCTCTGCCTTTACTGACTAGAAAACTAAGAACCTTGAGACAAACTCTGCTACTATAAACTTCATACCAAGCCACCAAAACTGTATCCTCAAACCAAAGTACATCATAGAAATTCTCAGGTGTACCACCACAGATGAGCTTTGGAAATCAAAAATAACACCCTATCAAATTTATACCAGAATAAAATATCCTTCCTTGAAATAACATTTGGTTCTTACCATCCTCTAACCATCCATTCGGAGCATCACCATGGAAAACACGATCACCCATCACCTCGCCCTTTGAGTCTCCCCACTTAGAATCGTCCACCAACTTCATCAGGGAATACTGAACCATCATGTGAAATCAAAATCCCTTACCACCATCCATCCTTGTATTCATGTGCAGTGTTTCCAGTTCCTCCATCACTCTCCAAGCATCCGAAAATTCGAAAACAACATAATTCTATGAATTTCAACTTAATTAATTAGCCATGAAATTCCATTTTACTGAGGTTTAAAAGATATCAAAATCATAGTCCTGAAAAAAATCCATCCACCTTCACTACTAAATATCAGATTGTGTTAATAAAAGACATACATAAAACTCTTGTGATCTGTGAAGTCCACAAAGTCCTCCCCAGTGAGGTAATATTTCCGCAACATCAGCACAAACCCAAATAATGATAGATCTGTGTCATGGATGGCATAGTTACATTCATGATGGATTAACGGATTATATCCATAAGATATCACTACCATTTTATACATCACTATGAATTCAAAGCCCAAGTGGGAAGCATCACAAAACACCTCAAACATTACACCCTCCTTCAGCAGCTGAATTATTAGAGTGATAACCAAATTCCCCTTCATGTAATATAATTATTTCTAGCATTGATCGATCCATAAAAAATCATGGTATTTTTGGGTCAATGTTGTCATCGGGTATGAAAATCAAGTGAAATTGGTAAAAACCCTTCTATAATAACACATGAGGCCAAGGAAGCTATGAACATCTACCACATTCTTAGGTTATTCCCAAGAAACAACTACTTTTACCATTGTTGGGTATACTACCACACCCTGTTGTGACACCAAATTACTGTGGAAATAGACCTATAATGTATTGAACATACAGCTGGAAAACATTAAATAGAGCTAGTGGTGATGAAGAAAATGTGAAGAAGTTCTATGATGTTTCACATGATCCTCCTCTAACCCTGAGTAGATCACCCTGTCATTGATGAAGAAAATGAAAAACCAGTGATGGAACTCATAGAACATTGAGTTTTTAATCCCCATGAACATTACCAGTGAATTCATAACACTGAAAGGAATGATTACAAAATCGAAGTTATCATACATGCATTTGAATGTAGTCTTTGTGATATCATCCTCCTTCACCCATAACTTGTGATATCTAGACCACGTGTCGATATTATAAACCCATCTCACCCATATTATTTGGTCAATAATATCACTGATCCTTATATGTTAATTACAGTTCTTGATTATTACATGATTCAACCTACATTAGTCTATGAAAAATGTTAGACTAACATCCTCTTTTTCCATGTGCAAAGCTAGAGCACCCCATGATGACACACTCAGTTGGAGTAATCATTTGTGCATCAGATCATCAATATTAATACCCATCTATTACAACTCAGATAGTTCCACCCAATATAGATCCATTAAAATTAGATAAAGGACATGATATAAGTCTATCAAAAAATAAATGTAATGTTCAGGGGTTAGTGTCACAACCTCATCAGAGAAAAATTCCCGTGAACTCCATAAAGGACATGGAAACATCAACCATCCCATATTCCACTAATTCCACTCAGAAATTAGAAAACAGTGAATGAAGGGGCTACATACATTAACTTCTCACTGAAAACCCCACTCAATAACGAAAACGACGCACTATCCCTCCACATTTGGAAACATGATTTTTCTATGTAAGTATTAAATAACAGCACACAAATAATACAACAATTAAATTCCATGGAAGATAACATATGGATGCATCATAATAAAGATAATATCCCCAAAGGACTAATATAGACCCATCATTAATCCAAAATTCGGACAAACATCAAACAACCTAGCCTAGACACTAAATGGAATAGTCAACACCAGGGGTCTGGGAGGCTCTCTATGTATAGTCCCATAGAATGGGATAACAAGGGTTAAACGATGCAGTGTAAGGATTATGAATCAAACAAAGAAAAAACCACAGTAAATTATAAACTACTCATACATCCAATGATATCTAGTCTATTTGGTGCTGCTACCTCCACTTCATGCTATTGAAAAACCCTAACTCCCATAACTCTATGTTGATGGCCACAAACACGACCATGCTCAGGTCGAGGCCCATAAGCTCTAAGAAAATCATGAGTTTGGAATCTACCCGATATATCTTCCCTTGATGTACCATTATAATAATTCCTTGACTGTTGGAACAACATTTCTGGTAACTCCTGTTGAGAATGATTCTAAACCTATCTACCTCAGCCAAACTGAGCTCGAGTAGGCATTGAGATCTCTTCCTTAGTATGGAATCAAACCACATAGAAGAAACAAATTGGCACTAATCCCATCAAATATTCATGGAATCCATAGGGTGGAAAGGGATTTTTTGAGGTCAACTCTCAATTGGTAAAAGCCTCAATGGCCCCAACACCTGAGTATTTCCACTGAAAATTTTCTTTTTAAAGAACCCAATTGTTTCCCCTCTCATATAAAACATCCTCTTGATTTCATCTTCTTGGTAACCTATACCATCTTCTGACCCTCCATGTAAGTTAGATATACAACCCTGATATTTATTCCAAATTTACACATGATTTATTACATAAAATTACAATTAATACAACTTAGATGATTTAGATTCCTAGTGTATTTAGGGATTAGGAACATTACGGAAAAAACATGAAACATTAAATACACATCATTATTGAAAAAAGATTCTACATGACCAAAACATTATTCCGTACTTAGCATTTTATGTGACAACCTGAGGACATACATAAGAAAATGGATAGATATAAAGCCCAGTAAGGGAATAAACATGTCATAACATGAAGAATACAATACATATTATTAAATAGTCATATTTATTGAGCACAAAAAAACATGAACATAAAGGCCTGATATAGTATGATATTCATAAAATTGAAATGCAAGAAACAACACAAAACATGATATTAGAATGAGACAAGGATAATTACACATATATTATCATTATTAAACACTAATTTTACATGAATTACCATGAGTAATCCCTCATTCCACTTGAATTATTATGAGTAAACCCTAATTTAACCTGGAGTATCATGACACTAATCATTACCCAATGAATTAGAGAGCTATCAGATAATCATTTCGTTTTCAGGTATAAGTGTTCCACATATATCATAGAACATGGATTCATTAAAAATAATAATTTATTCCATTAAAAATGAATATAGGATACATAATTTATATCCCAAATAAATAATTACATGGTAATAAAGTTGAATACCATTGATATATAAATGGTTATGGTATTCACTGCACGATGATTTTTTCATAGAAAATCCTGTTGCAATTTCAGCAGCACAACAACGTCAAATTGAAATTCGTAAAATGGGTTGATGAGAGAGAAATGGGGTTCTCATCATTTTTTCATGAAATTTTTAGTAAGGGTAACATGTAACAAAATATCCCAACCTATGAAATGGAATATAGTTTCATAATATAAAATAAATTCATGAATAGAAATGAGAAGTGAGAAATCACTTACATAATTTTGGCATGGTAACGGGTGTACCCGAGAATAATTTATGAGATAGAAAAGGGTCTATAATAATTAAATATAATAAGGGAGGTATATGGGAGGTTAAAAAACAAAACCCATAAATTTTAATTGATAATAAAATAGTGTAATAATATAACTAAACCTTGATAAAAATGATAACAGAATGAACCCTTATGAAATTTTGGCATAGTATTGGGTGAGATTAAAGGATCATGTGTGGGGATTAATGGGAGTGGAAGGAAGATACCATAATGTATAAATAAAATGGATATTAAGGATATATAGAATTATATATCCTAAATCATGTAAATGTAAATTAAAAGGCAGGACATGGACGAGGTGCTTGAAGAAAAAGGATAGAGGGATATCCCTTAAATGGATGTGTGGATCCAAAGGCTTGGGAGAGGCCTCTTGGAAGCATGGGGTACCTTGGTAGGAATCTAGGGATCTGGGGGAGGAGGTTTGTCTAGTTTAATAGAGAATTAGTTTAAATTAATTGGTTCTTGGATGCGTGTATATATGAAAAGTGTGGCAATTCATTATTATTTTAGTTTTGGACAATACACATCAAAATATTCAAAACCATAAAACATACCATAGTTTTTACCATGATTTCTATCCAAGGGGAGTGGTATACATTATGTTATACGTCTAGGGGCCGAAGATATTAAAATATAATTCTTGGTTATTTGGAGGTGAGTCACACTATCAAGGAAATGATTTTAAAATTTTAAAATATTTTATATATCTTTGATGATTCACTAAGGATTTATAAAATAGATACAATAATCATAAAATGGTATTATTTGAATGTAAAAACATATATTTTTCTAAAAATATGGTTTATATTATTTTATTAAACCACTATTGGGTAATTATGATGTCATAAATACATTATATAATAATAAGGTATTTATTTTTTACCCAAAAATCCGGTTGTCTTAGAAAATTATGAAAAAATCAACATTGAAAAGATTCATTAATTGAATTAGAATATTGATTAAAAATAATATTTTTTCTTTATAAACTAATTTAAAAGGTCAAAATAATGGAATAAAATTATATTCATTATTCTAAAAAAATAATCATAATTCCAGGGTATTGATACATATCCTTTTATTATTCCAGGATATGCTCTAAGAGTAAGGCATGCAATGGTGGGGCATTCATGGGAACATTAAGTGAACATGGTTAGGGGCGTGATCTCTTGAATATTAAAATTATTTCTTAAATGGATAATCTCATGGTTAATTTCTTGGATATCAGCTTGGGCGTGGTCTAAGGAAAGGCCCATAAATGTTATCTCCCTCATAAGATCTGATAAATGGGCTTCATAGGGTACTATCCTACTGGTTGAGTCCATCACCTCTTTTTTCTATGATTAATGGATTTTTCAAAACCGTATATTTATACTATTCATTTGATTACTATTAAATGTCTATATTATTAATGGTATGGATACTTAGGAGTCATTTAAATCCAATAGGATATAATACAACAAAAGAAGGGCATGTGTTTTCTATTATCATAAGGAATTTAATTAAAAGAAATTTAATTTTATTCACAAATGTTTGGGTCATTAAAAACATCCCTCCTTAATAAATTTCACCCTCAAAATTTAAATTCCCACACTAAAAAATATGAGGTTAACTTTTCTACTTCACTTCCTGCAGTTCCCACATCGCTTCTTCAATCTTCTGGATTTTCCACAACACCTTGCCAAGGGGAATCGTCTTATTTCATATAACTTTTTCTCTATGACCTAAGATATTCATTGGATTCTCTTCAATAGAGAGGTCATTCTCCAATGGTACCACCTATGGATTGAGTAAATGTAATGAATCTGGGATTTATTTCTTTAAGAGGGATACATGGAATACATCATGTACTTGAGATAGGTTTAGTGGGAGTGCTAGTCAATATGCCACTGCTCTGATGTGATCAAGGATATAAAAATGGCTGATGTACATTGGATGAATCTTTAAAATCATCCCAAATCTCATAACTCTCTTAAATGGAGATATGTGGAGGAATACCATGACTCCAACATCAATCTCTATTCCTCATCAACAATTGGTAGTATAACCCTTTTGTCGACTCTAGATAGCTTTGATGTGCTACTAGATGGTTTTAACCTTCTACACCATTTATTCGACCATCTCTGTACCTAGAAGTTTTTGTTCTGCAACATCATCCCAACATTGTGGTGTTCTGTATCTCTTCCCACAAAGGGATTTATAAGGATATATTTGGATGGTTTATTGGAAACTATCATTGTAAGAGAATTCCACAAAAGGAAGATGTTGGTCCCATCTGCCTTTGAGGTCCTTTGAGAAATCTCTCAACATTCCCTCAAGTGGATAGATAGTCTGATCAAATTGGACATCATTTTGAGGTTGATAGGTTATACTAAATTTCAGCTCTATGTTTCGATCATGGTGGATAATTTTCCAAAAAATATAGGTGAATCTTGGATCTAGATCAGAAACAATTGATTTTGGTACTCAATGTAGCCTTACCATTTCTCTGATGTATATCTGCTCCTGTTGATCCAATGAGAAATACTCTCGAATCATAATGGATTGTGTAGTATTTTTAATATAATCCAAAAAAACTAGATATCAAGGTTTCCCATGGATGTATTTGGAAGAATTGTGGCAATTTCAATGGTGATGTTTTCCTATGTTCATGTTGGTATGGGTAATGGTTTCATTATCCCCATAGACTTCTTCCTCTCAACCTTCACTTGAGTACATTCAAGGAAATTTGATTTATATTATGTGATCTATTTATTCATTTTCCCCACCAATAGTGGTTTGGATATCTCAATACATCCTTTTGTTTCCTGAGTGAATAGTGAAATTATAACCATGTGCATTAGCAAAAATTTCATTCTTTAACTTCATATTTGATAGAACACATATTCTTGACTAAAAACTCATTGTTTCCTCTGTATTAACATTGAACTCCTAATATATCCCTTTTATAATAGTTTCTACTTTATTCTGAATCACCACATCATATTTATGAGCCTCTTTTAACCATTTTAAAAGAGGAAATTGAACAATAATTTCTGAAAGGATTGATAATGTTACCTTCCTTATTATTCCCATGTATATATTCATAAAATCTAATAAGATTGGATCCATTTAAATTATCATTAATCATATAATTTTTGGGTCCTTTCTACTAAGAGCATAAGACACCATGTTCGATTTTCTAGTTTGGTAATGCATTGAGTAGTCATAATCCTTGATGAGCTCTAACCATCTTCGTTGGTGCATATTCATCTCTTTTTGTGTGAATATATATTTGAGACTTTTGTGGTCCATATAAATTTTACACTTCTCCCAAATAGATAATATCATCATATTTTCAATGAAAATATCATAACTATCAACACCTAATCATTCATAGGATAGTTTTTGTCCTTATTTTTCAACTTCCTTGGGGCATAGGCAATGAATTTTTAATTTTTCATCAATAAAAATCTTAGTCCCTTCTTCAAAGCATCACTAAGGATTAAAAAAATATATTCACTTGTGGGTAGTGTTAACATAGGGGCAGTGAAAATAATCTTATTCAGCTAAATAATTATTTCTTCACATTATTCATTCCGAGAAAACGCAACTCCCTTCTGAGTTATCTTGGT
The DNA here is from genome assembly GCA_963277665.1 of Viscum album. Taxonomy (NCBI): domain Eukaryota; kingdom Viridiplantae; phylum Streptophyta; class Magnoliopsida; order Santalales; family Viscaceae; genus Viscum; species Viscum album. Next base: position 373,996,434 of record OY728166.1, on the reverse strand, counting down.
AAAAAGTTTTACCAATCTTGATAAATTTCTCACAAATAGGTGATAATACCCAGAAAACCCAATTAAGCTATGGATATCTATCAAAAATATCATCTTTTACCATCCCATAATTGCTTTTGTTTTGGAAGGATCCATAGATATCCCATTTAACATGATGATATTCCCCAATAAAGAGACTTCATCTACCATAACTCACACTTGTTGTACATTTCATAGAGCTTCTCCTTTCACACGGTCTATAGCACAGTGCTCATATGCTCGTCATGCTTCTCCTTGGTTTTGGAGTATATTAGAATATATTCTATAAATACTACATAAATGTTTGTCAAGATATTATCTAAAGACTATACTAATCATGTATATGAATATTTCTAGAGAATTAGTAAATCTTAATGGCGTCACTATGAACTCATAATGCATGTACCTCATACGAAAAGTAGTCTTGGGGATATCTTCCTTCTTAACCCTTGATACCCTGACCATATATCTACCTTGGAGATGTATTGTGCTCCACATATTTGACCGAAAAAGTCATCAATTCTTGGAAAATGATATCTGTTCTTTACCATGATTCTGTCGAGCTCATGATAAACAATGAAAAGTCATATTGACAAATCCTTCTTCTTGATGAAGAGGACTTTTTCACCCTATGGTGACGCACTATGGTGTATAAACCCTTTATCTATATTATCCAATAGTTGTTTCTTTAGGTCCTTAAGATCCACAATAGCCGTTATATAAAGATACTTGAATATTATCAATGCCCTATGTATTAGATCAATTGAGAGTTAAACATATCTTTGAGGAAGAAGTCCCGACAACTCCTCAGGATACACATCAATGAATTACCTCACAATAGGAATGTCTTTGAGGATGGTTCTTTCCTTAAACTTAATCATATAAGAAAGATACTTATTTTAATATCAAGTTAATATCTATTCTTGAGATTATGGTGATAAAAATGATTCATCCTACACCTTTCTCTTGTCTAAAATCGGAGGTTGATTCATCATAAGAATATTGATTTCTGTATCGTGGAAATTTATGTTGGCTCTATATATGGAAATTCAATCCATGTCAATAATTGCATCAAATTCCACTCTATTTAGTACGATGACGTTTTTAGGTAATTTTAATCCAAAATTGTGACATGGAAGGATTTATATATGTAGGATTCAATAATTACCCCTATTGTATTTTCACTAACATATCTACTTCCATGATTTGTGGGGGTGTTTGGATTTTTCTATCTAGCTTTTGGGGTATAAAATAATGAGCAGAATTATGGAAAATAAACCTACCTTCCACTATTTGATTCTGGTTCTACTCTATCCTATATAGACTTAGGGATGATTATCTTTAAAATTTAATCACACAAAGAGAAATATAATGACATTAAAGGGATAAATTATAAATTATATTTATCTTCTTAACATATGAATTTATAGGATTCGATCTATGTTATCCATTATCAAATTCCTAATGTATATTATTATGAGATTTTTTTATTCTATTATTAATGGTTAGTAATAATATTATGAATTTACCAAAGAATATGCACTAGGAGTGTGGAAACAAGAGTGAATAAAGGTCCATTCTTGTGCACCAGTTCCCATTCATGTCTAGCTCAAAGAGGTGTTTTTTAGTTTTACACATAGATACATTGGTGCCAGAGCAACCTCTACTTATTCGCATCCAGACAAGGATGTATTTTCTTGATTAACCACTTAATATATACAAACCAAAATTTAGGGATTCTATTATTATACATAGTTTTATCCCTAAGTCTTTCACAAGAGTTTTATAATCATATTCCCAGAAATAACTAAACCTATCATCTGATGCCAATCATAACAAGCCTTCTCTTTATTACATATTTAAACATGAATTATTGCACAAAAATGCACTTAATGAAACTCAATATATTCAGGGTTCTAGTGTCTTTGGGTCTTAGGAACATTACATACCATCTTACATCATGAAATACACATCTTTATTGAAAACTTCTTTTACATGACCACAACATTCATTCGTACTTATCATTTCATTGTATAACTGGAGGACATACATAAGAAAATGATGAGATAAAAATCCCAGTAGGTGAATAGAAATGGTATAAAATGATAAAGATAAGAATTTTTTTTAAATAGACATATCAATGCAGTGAAAAAGTTACATTTACTTAAAGACATGATATAACATGATATTCATAACATGGAAATGTGGAAACAACATTCAACATTATATTTACATGAGCCAACGCTCATTTAACGTGGATTATCCTGATTAAACTATCATTGCACATAAATTACCCGGAGTAAACCCACATTTAACATTATGTATCATGGTACTACACATTACCAAATTCATTGAAGCGCTATCAGGGTGCACCCTTCATAGTCATTTCATTTTTAGTTATATATTTTCCACATATATCATATTACATGAATTAATTAAACATAATAATTTATTCGATGAAAAATTATAGTGAAATAAATAAATTTATGTCCCTAATAAATTTGTACATGATCGTAAATGTGAATACCATTTATTGAGAAATGTGTATGGTATTCAATAAACAGTGATTTTGGAAAGGAAAATCATGGTGCAATTTTGGAAACATAACGACGTCATATAGAAAAATGTAAAATGGGTCGATGAAAGAGAAAGGGGTATCTCATCATTTATACATAAAATATACCTTAATGGGACCATCTAATACAATATACTAACATATGAAATTATATTTAGATGCATAATATAAAAAATGCTTGAATTGAAATGAGAAGAGTGAAATATCTTACAGAATTTAGGCATGGTAACAGGTGTACATGAGAAGAATTAATTAGAGATAAATGGGTATATAATCATTTAAAAAAATAAAGGAATTATGGGGTATGTTAAAATACATACCCCATAATTATTAATTGAAAATAAAAGGGTGTAAAAATATAAGGAAACATGGATTGAAATGAGAAAGGAAGTAATCCTTACTAAATTTTTTCATAGTTACAGGTGAGATTAAAAGGTAATTAGGGGGTATTAATGGGACTGAAAGGAAGATCCAATAACGTATAAATAAAATGGTCAATAAGGAGGTATCTATGAAAATATACCAAATCATTAAAATGTAAATTAAAATCCATGCCCTGAAAGAGGTGCTTGAAGAAAAAGAATACAGGGAGTTCCCTTACTTGGATGTGTGAATAAAAAGGCTTGGGAGAGGATTATTGGGAGATTGGGGGTGCCTTGAGCGGACTCTAGGAAATAGGGTTAAGAGGGTGGTCTATATTTACATAGATTGAGTGAATATGAATGGGTGTTTGGGTGATTTTATATAGGAATTGTGGGAGAATTCTTTATTATTTTAGTCTTGGACACAACACACTAAAATATTCAAAACCACAAACAATACTATGGTTTCTGCCCATATTTTATGGAATAAGGGAGTGGTATACATTATTTTATAAGGCTACATTCTGAATATATTAAAATATTTCTCTTTCTTATGTGGAGGTGAGTCCCACCTTTATGGAAATGATTTTAAAATATTAAATGAATTTATATGTCTTGGAAGATTCACTAAGTATTTAAAAAATTTATAAAGTAAACCTAAAAATACATTATTTTAAAGTAAATATATATATTTGGCTGAATGTAACTTTTATAGTATTGTATCACAACACTATTGGGTCATCATGATGTTATAAAGCACATTACATATTTATAAGGTATTTAATTTTTAACAAAATATTCGACTACCTTAGAAAATCATGAAAAATTAACCATTGGATAATTTCAACATCCCACTTCCAAAAATAATAATAATTTTATCAAAATAATCATATAAATGTGTTAAATTTTACTTTTAAAATATAAATCAACATTTATTAAAAATTGATCGGTTTTAGAAAAAATAGTTTTCAAACCATAATAAAAGTTTATTTTGTTTCCATAAAAATTATTTGATCATTAATATTTTATAATTGTAATTTAATAATAATATTTTACTAATGTATATTTTATTTATAAATTACATTAATTCCTCAAAATAGATTCCTTAATTTAATTCTAATATTAACCAAAAATTCTATTTTTTCTTTACAAAATAATTTATAATGTAACAATAAGAGAATGAATGCATATTCATTATTTTATGAAAAAATAATAATAATACTAGGGTATTGATACATATTCCTTTATTACACCAGCATACTCCCAAAGTGTAAGGAGTGTGATGGTGGGGATTTCATAGGGTCAATTGGTGAACATGGTTTGGGTTGTTATCTCTATGAGCTTGAACATCTCTGGTAAATGGTTTCTATTTTACTTAAGTTTATGGATCTCATCTTGGCCTTAGTCTAGGGAAAATAAATGAAATTGTATGTTCCTCAGAAGCTCTGATAAATGGGCTTCATAGGATAATATCCAACTGGTTGAGGCCATCACCTCTTTTGACTGCGTCAAAAGAATTTGTTAAACCCTTATATTAATACAAGACATGTGATCACTATTCAAAAATTATATTATCAATAGTAAGTATACTTAACGGTAATTAAAATAAAATTGTATATTATATAACAAAATGAGTGTATGTGTATTCTATATTAATAAGTTGATTAATTATAATAAAAGGAATTATATTTATAAATGTTTGGGTAATTAAATTGGAAGCATAAATGTCATAACTACATACTGGATCCATGGATGATGTGCCTCCTCAAAATTCCTCACTCGGGTCTCCTCAACTGAAAAAAGAATAAGGGAAATCATATAAGGGGATTGAACATGATCCCAAGATCCCACACAAAAATAATCCCCTACAAATGGGAGATAATATCCGAGCTCTTCTTAGAATTCATTATTGATTAAAGGAACTCCACATAGAAATCCTTCAAGAATTATACCATGGAAACATATTCCCCCCTATGCTGACCAAGGTACAAAGTCAACTACTGATGTGTTTCTCCTCACATCCGAATAACTGCCAAAGGTACCCTATACTCCATCAGGCCTCATATCAAACCGAAAATGTTCTCCATATCCTCTATCCAACTCTCAATATCCATATAAAAATTATCCACTAATACATTTCCAAATCATTCCGCTAAAAAGAGTGAAAAATCCTCTACTACTGATCATTATCCTTAGTTGGATCAACCCTCTGTCGATCAATCTGTTAATCCTATTATACCTTAAATTCCTGATCCACACACACACTGAGACCTAGAGGGATAGGTGAATAAAAAACAAGTATTTCATAATCCTAGTAGAATATATTTTAATTATGTTATATTTTAACTAAATTTAATCCATTTAATTAATTTTATCTTTCCCCAAACAACACAATACAAACCAGAAAACAATCAATCATGATTCATGAACCTCTCCTGGGTACCTTACCTGCATGAATTCCCATATCACTTGGTCAATAAATAATCTCATATTTCATGCACTAGATCATGGTGGGGGAATAAAATAACATGTTCTATATACTCTCCCTATCCCATTTAAATCACCAAAGTCAGCAGAAATTGTTACTATACCGGCCCTGGAATTTCGTAGTGTTCATAACTCCAAAATCCACTCTATATCACAACCATAATCTTGGATACCACACCTTATTGACCCCATCCCTCTAAATATACCCATACTATTATGGAAATGAAATAAGGGAGAAAATAACCCCTCATGTCCCAAATATAATAGGCCCCGAGTTAGATATTAACACCCTGGGTGTACAAATATCACAATATAGGAGGGAATACCCATTATAAGAACATAAGATCGAGATATAGGATATATAAACCAGAATAAAATCTGTGGAATATATATATATGAAAAAATAAAACCATCCCAAAATTAATGTGTAATTAGAAATAATAAAAATAAATCTATATAAAGTAATTACCCAAATAAATAGAGAAGATACATAACAATTGGCCCATGTTCTGAGCTAGTAATGACAAACACCATCCTTGTAATCCTCTATGAAACCTGAAAATAGTTTTATATACATTGGATGAGCATACAAGTATACTCATTAAGAAAACCCAAGTATCTCATGCAAAATTTTAAGGATCATACTAATGTACCCATGAGAAAATAGAAAAAACAAACATCACCTAATAGGTTGACTAACCATAACCCCAACCTCCACAAGTCCCACTAACCAAATAACTCATCTATGTAGTATACTATAATATTGATAACATCACAGATAGGGAAATACAAACTAATTTACCACTTATTATATTCTCTCACACCCAAAAATATAATTTCCAGGTGCTCCCACATCTTCCAAATATATCACTTCACATCCTAGCCGCACAAATCGTAGAACACCTTGCAACGCATCCTTCCCACACACACCGTGGACACCACAACAGATCACATCCAACTCGCACTCACCTAGACCATCAAAACACATCCCATCCCAATGAAACTTGGGATAGTACAATAGATATCATCCTGAAGACACCTAAGACACCATATCACAACTCCTCTGATGAAACCTATGCCAATATCGCTTGGAAGAGGGAGTAGGGAGGTGTGGGTGGACAACCATCCATCCTCACACAAGGATATTTGGAAAGACACCTTCATATGTGACTATGTGTGCATTTTCACATAGTTCCTGACAATGGTGGAGTGCATATATAAATCAATCAAATATACCATGTTTATACACACAAATATATATATATAAATTCACATAATACCAACCTATGGGTTTACAATGAAAACATAAATCTACTCATGAATTCCACACTTTTCCACCACCTATAAAAGCATAATACCATACAATGAAATAAATACACAATCATTTTTTAGTATTTAATTAATATTAATCAATTTTATAGATTCTCCATTGCTGACATGTTCTATTAAACATGTAGTCTAAATCGTTATCATGTAATGATTCTAGTTCATGTTCATTATTCATTTCGGCACCCATACCAACCATGTATTTATCACAACACAAAAAATTTGAAAAATAATAGTAAAAGAAAAAACACAATAGAAAAAACCAATTCCACCTTCTACCATAGTCCCACTAGACAAGCACATTAAACCTACCATCATTGAATCCTTTCTACATAAAAAATCTCATCCACTACCCCTAAATATCACAATATAGTAATATCCCATACATCATATCCCCAAAGACAACCAACATCTAACAACCATGTCCACAGAAAAAGTACAACACATACTAGATCAAAACATATTTTTAGATTTAGAAATTATTCACTTATTTAATATCACTTTATTTGTTAAGGGTGTTTTCATACATTCAATATGATATCATGGAATCCATTTTATTAACAGAATGTACGTGGTTATCAAATTTCATAATAACTTACCTCAAAAATAACACATTATGAATTCCATAGTTCACATTATCATGAGAATAAGAAGGGACACCAAATATCCACATCCTTCAATTGGTAATTTATCACATATAATTCATAACAAAAAAGAGAGAAAATAAAATCAAATAAAAGTTGTATGATCATATGTAACATTCCCCAACCCCTTTATATTGATTTTAATAAAAATATATTTTATTTAATAATATTGAATAAAAAATATCCACAAAGATTAATATTTATATGCACATCCTACATGATATAAAAATAGTAAAGACAAATTACATCTTACTTGGAAGAAATACGATGGAAACTCCCCTGTTGAACAAAAAATATAGGTGTATGTACAGAATGAATAACTCTAGGGAAACATGAACCAATTGTAGGAAAAATCTCTAAGGAAGAAAGTTATGGGGATATTCAGTATTAAGAGAATTCTAGAAAAAATAATTAAGGGATGGATATCCCAGCTTTATAAAGATTTTATCTGAAACATGGGGATTTAGAAAAAATTTAAGTGCGTTAAAGGCATATATCACCAAGACCACGTGTTTTGACCATTTAAAAGCCCGCAAAATTTTAGAAAATTATAGATATGATTGATAGAATTTGAAATGTTTAAAAAGACACTTAAATATGGAATTAAACTCATTTTATGTAAATAAAATACATCAAAATGGAAAAAGTAGAAAAATTAAGAAATTTTAGAAATTTGGAAAACTTTTTAAATGAGTCACCGCCAGATGATTCACCACCAGCGATTCACCCCCATCAATTAACTGCTCGATGAGTCACCACCATTGATTCACTTCCAGGGATTCACCACCAGTGTTTCACCACCAGACTATTCACCACCTGTGAGCTACAACCACGTTGGGCTTCTGCTAGGTTGAGATACCTCCAGGATAACCTAGCACAAGGATATGATACCTCCAGAATGATCTACCACTATAATGATCTATCTCTAGACTGATATACCTTTAGAATGAGATACCAATATAATGAGCTACCATTGAAAAAGAAAATATTTGAAAAACATTTGGAATGAGTCATTGTTGGAATGGATCATATATCCCAAAAACACCCTAGACAACACCCAGATACCTCAAACATCAGTTATTTGGAAAATTCATCTGTCGGAAGGTTCATGTCATTAGATAAAAAAAACTCCTAGATGAAATTTGAGTCTCTTAGTATTTAATTTTAACTTATTTATCAAAATTTTATTCATTAACCAATTTACATATTTTAAATTTCATCACAATCCCATCAAATTCCATCCTATTTCGTTTCTATTTCACCATTCCCAGTATTATCACATAGATATCGGGAAACATAAACACATTCCCCAAAAAATCCCATATATCACACAATATCATTATAACACCTCAATCTAGGTTCATCACAGTATCTCAACTAACACATATCAACCACCCTCAACCAACCACCAAAAACCAACCCTTACATTTCCCACTCTAAATCAACTACAACCCTACTAATTAACATATTCACGACCCCATATTGTTATCATTATCCCTATAAAAACCTCCATAAGGGCCAATAAAAATATCATAATACTAGGAAAATTAATCAAAATACACAACATATTTTATACCATAAGAGTTTGAAAATTTTCATTTAAATATGGCTTATGCAATATTTCATCATCTCTTGTATGGTCACTTTCACACAATTAAAAATTCACAAAAAAAATTATGTTATACATATATAATTAGATAATGTTTTATGAATGGTGGATTCAAAAATAAATCATTATAAGTGTTTTAAATTTATAATATCCACATCACACACATGGATCAACAATTATGGTGACTTTTCTAAAAATACATCAAAGATATAAAATATCATAATTAGATTCATAAAATAAAGTAAACATATGTGATTTTTCCATCCCTGTTAAATATTATTTGAACTAGTTCATTGTGTTTATTATTTATTCTTTATTATCCACCCATGGGGAATAAAGGCATTGTAAGATCACAAATGCGCATAAAAAGGATGAAATTAAGTCCCCCAACTAAAATAATTTTTTTCGATTCTCTATGAATGATCCATGAAAGAAGAAAATTATAACCTAAATGGATTAAGAAATGGGAAAACAAATAAGGTATTATCAAAAAAGGACACAATAGTGCCTATCATTATTTAGTTATGTCTCCAACCAAACAAGGCATTCCCCTAACCACATACTTTTATAGATATTGAATGGGGAGGTAAACAAGGGTGGAAAGAAGAGGAACTCACCTTAGATCGCTAAGAACCAATCCCCTCAAGATGGGGATAAGAACCATTGAAATGAGGGGTGAAAGGAATACTAATAGAACACCTAGGTATCATGTGAATCAAGAAATTTTTTTCATGAATGATGAGTTTCAAAGGTTTATGGGAATTTATACCTAGTAGATATTAAAGGAACCAGGTTACAACACTTCCAACCAAGCCATAGAAGTTACATTTTTCAATAATGTTATGTAATAACATCCCCTACCACAATACAATGGTTCTTATGCCACCCTTACCCCAAATTCTATTTATGATCTTATCCAAATCACATATTCTCAATGTAAGGATATGCTGCAGACAATTCACCACGCCATAACTACGCCAAAAATGAATGACACACCAAAACCCAAATCCATTGCATTATTTACATCCATGGCATAGTAATTAAACAATTGAATTATCCAATAAGACATATCCTCCTTGGTACTCTATGTCGTATGGCCTCAATAACACCGCAAGAGCCTCTCCTATGAGGAAGCTAATATCTCTGCATTGAAAGATACTCCTCCATTAAAGATTTTATATTTAACACCACTAAATTATCCTTGATCCTCTTTCAATCACTTCTATGAACATTTGGTCACAAATTAATGGTCTAGTAAGGTTGATTACATTATATGAAAAATCATTAAAAGAGTTTTCATTATGGATGATAATGTTTTTTTAAGGAGAGAAACAAGTAACATTTGAAAAAAAATTACAAGGGTGGATACAATGGAATTATATGTATTATTTCAATATTAATATTCTTCATTATAAATTGTTTTAAATTTAATATAGTTTAATATTAAGTAGAAAAGAGAATAATTTATTTATTGGGAAATCATTCATTATAAAATTTATAGGGGTTTTCATTAGAAATCATGGATACATAAACCTAAAGGAATTCATATCCATATAAAAAACAAATATAATTGTAGAATAGATTTTATAAAGAAAGAATTAATATATGACGAGATAGGTAAAGTGAGTGATAGAAATCATATTATCATGAATGAGAATGTGTGAAAAATTAACCATTACAAACAACATAGTGTTTAAAAAATAAATCATTATTGAAGTAAAATATAACATAAATTCTTCAAAAATGAATTTAAACAATTAATTTATTAATTTCATGATATTTTATTTAGTCCATATGTTTTAAAAATGAAATAATATAATAATATGTGAACATAATGGAGAAATGGAAAGGAAACCTATACCTCGAATCTCGAGTCGCATTGTATGTTCTCCAACATCATGTAATATAAACTAATATTTATTAGTTAAATTATTAAAAAATATTTTTTACTTCCATATAAATATTCATTTTAACTTATTCACGGTTATGCTTTATTCATTTACTAAATTTTTAGTGTTGCCCTCATTTTTTTAATGTTAATTGGTTCATAATCTAAAAAATATGTTTCTAAAATTAAGTAAATCAAAGAGAATTGTACATTGGTTATATAATATATATAATTCTCAATATATATGATTTATATCATTATATAATAAAATTAGTTAAATACGAAATCAAACTATTATAATTTAGTGAATCTTCCCCAATAATTCTGTTTTTGAATGTTAATAAATGACTATAATTGTTTATTTTTTATTTTATTTTTATGAGGGATATTTTACCATTATAGAATCATAATCACGATATTAATTTAATATTAATGTAATAATCATTAGATAAATATTTTTTAATAGTATACATGAATTATGTATGTTAATTAAAACATCATCATTCACTTATGTATCATAAAACATCCATGACCAGTGACGTCTGAAAATTTATATAAAATAAGGGAAATACCAATAAAAACTTTAGTTTCAAAAAACATTAGATTATAATTAAAATAAATATTTAGAGTCCCTTTTAAATATTACATATGTTTTTTAATGGAGTTGTATGAGAAAAAAAAATCAAAATACACAGTTTTTAAAAATCTTTAAGTCGGTGTAGAGATGTCTCATGAAGAAAATTATTGTGAGATCTAATAAGTAATGTATCATTATGATTAATCAAAATTAAGATAATAACATAATAATGAAATAATTTATTTAAAGTAATTGGATCATTAACATATTTTTATTATTATTTATTAGAAATATTAAATGAGAATGATTCTTTGAGTCTCTTACTTAGTGTTTCGGGTAATGTCAATTAGATCGAGCCTAAAAACAGTAGATAAATGGATTTTGGTCACTAAAATAAAATAGGAATGCATTTAGGGATGTTTATAGACGGAATTTATAATATATTTTACAAATAAAGGTGTTTTGGATGTGAGAATAAAGGGTTGGATGAGACATTTTTATGTATCCTGTGGTATTTTTGAATGCAATTTTAATTATTTTTTCGTTTATTCAAAAGACTGTGAATATTATTGAATCAAGTTAAATTTATTTTTTATTATGAATTTTTGGTTATTTTATATTCAATTCAAGACAGTGCCGAATGGAATATTGGTTTCACTAATTTAAGGGATAATATCATTATAAAAAATAAATAGAAAAAAATAAACATAGCATTCAAAATTCCAAACATAAGTTTTTAAATTAAAATTATTATTTTAAGTGAGTTATTTTAATAAATAAATACAAATTTTTAGGATAAAGGATTCTGGACACATTAAGGTATATTTAAATAATAATGATATCATAAAATGTATAGTATTAATAAAAACACTATCTTCTACTATTCAACAAAAATTCAAAAAAAATAAAAAATCCTAAAATGTTACCCTAATCTAATTTCGACTTTATGAATAAAAAAACTCCATTTTATAAAATTAGAATTATAAAATATAGAATTTTAATTATTCTGTTAAATCACATGATACATGTAAAATAACTAATTTAGAATAAAACCAAATTATTTTGTTTATGAGTGGTTATATTTATATTTTTCATTATTTCATTTTAATTATATTTTTCATAAATAATTATTTAAAAATATATAACATATAAATTTCATGAAATTATTTTTCTAATTATGTGAAACTTATCATTTAAATAAAAATATTTAAAACAATTTTAATGTGACCAACTTTATACAAATTCAATAAACTGTTATTTAAAAAACCATTTTCATTTTCTAAAGATACATTATAAAATTTTAATAAAAAGTTAATTGAAAACAAGAAACCATATACATGAGTAATTACATTTTCAAATAAAAAATATAAATATTTAATATTGTTATTTTTTTAATATATTTTATATTATTTTATAAAATTATTTTTTAGAGTAATAAAATATGTAAATATATAAATGTAACAAATATTTATAATATAAATGAAATTTTATGTAAATGTGAAATGAAGGATGAACATTTTTTGTAATATAAAACCTATATTTCACCATAATTTTAACATATTTCACATAAAATTTCATATGAAATTATTTTAAATGGATATATTTTAAAAACAATTCACTATAGAAATGTTTATGATAATTATTCCGAAATTAGATTACAATGACTTAATTTCCATTTAAATTATCATATAAAAATAAAAATTTTATTAAAAATAAATTATATATTGAATAAAATTGTTTGTTTAAAATGAAACATGAATTCAGTAGAAGTGATCATTTTTGGAAACCATAAACAACTGAAACTAATGTAAATACCTTATACTAGATTAAATTCTTTGTGAAAAAAATGGATTTCAAATATGAGTATAAATTATATTTTCATATCACAAAATAATATTTGTTTTTCATATTGAATCTCCTAATGAAATTTATAAAAAAATTATTGGAAATCTTGGATGTTTCATTCCATCACCTTAATGAAAATGTGTCCCCACAATTTCTATAGTGTATAAACACTTAATAATTGTTTTCTCAAATTTACATGACTGAAAATACTATTCTCTAATGTTATCTTATACATTAATTATGGTAAGGTTATAATATGACTAAACATTAACATATCTAAAATGTACAACATTTATGTTCAAACTAGTTGTACTTATTCTAGTACCATTGATGTAATTCTTACACATCTAATAATTCATAACCAATTTTTTTTAAAAATAATTACCAAGAAATTATCAAAATCTACATTGATAAAAAATGAGGCACTCTAGACCAACACATCCTGATATGGTTCTCAACAGATATTATTGATTACAGATCACATGAATAACTACAATCACCCAAGGTAAAAAGTTCACTGTTATTGGGAAGTAGGTACATATCCTTATTAACTCTCAATAAATTGTTCTTTCAGTCTATAAAAGTTCTCCAGAAATTCATCTATCAAATAAATACATGTTTATAGAAATACATGGGAGATATAGAAACCTAAAAATTGAGTGAGCTTAACCAAATTTTTACAGGGTAAATCATTAATAATGAGAAATAGATTATAAACCATTTAAATATTTGATAATTGTAGAAATGGAATAAAAAGAACAATAATTTAATGAGAGTATTAAATGTTAAAATGAAGCATGAGATAATCATAACAAATCGTTTTATGAAAATGGATTGAGATATTATACGAGACAATAATTATATTTTGGAAACAATCAGAGACATATGCAATAAGAGACAAGGTATCATAGGATCTTAGTAATCATGAGAAATAAATTAATTTATCCAATACATAGTTAATTAAATCATAAAAATGGCTTTTTATCCATTAAAATAGGATAGTATTCACTATTATGTATTATATTATTCACGTGATTCATTATTCATAAACACCATTTTAGTGAATTTTACAATTTGGACATTATTTAACATTATGATTTTAATTATTACTTCATGTTCACTATTATAAGGTATATATTGAGACACATTTTAAATCACTCATTGTTCTTTTTAGGAAGTACTTGTAGATTCACAATAGAAGACCCCCATTTTGGATGTTCAAAAAATAAAATTATGGTTAAAGTGAAATGGAAAATGTCTAATAAAATTAATATATCATCCATGATGAAATATTAAGGAACATAAAATATCATATAGAGACAGTGTATCTTATGGTTAACATTTATTTCAACTATAGACACATGTAATTATGAGGTTTGAAGGGTGATCTGGGTGGCCCAAGTGGAAGATAATATTCTTGTTGAGATTCAATAGTCCAAATTCAAAACCTAATTTTTTTTACATAACTACTTGGATATTACGGAAATTATGAAGAAATATTGATATATGTTAGGTGAAATACCTATCTTTAGTTAATTATTTTATGGCTCACAAAAATTCGGCAATCTAGATTCCTATTTTAGTGCCTTTGTTTGGTGCATGCCAGCTGGATCATATTTTGTTTCAATTGTTGAAAATTCTATCTTCTAAAATCTTTACACCACCCTAGGAATACCATAATCAAGTGGGAATACTTGTAATATTAGGGTCTCAAACAAATTATTACAAAATTCTTACATAAGGTGGTTTTGTTAGAGGATTTGGATGATGATTTGGTTCATTTCAATTTTAGTGTTATGATTCCATTTTGTATTCTCTTGTTTGTTTTTCACATCATGGTTGCTTTAATAACCTACGTTTCTTAATAAAATTTCTCTATATTTTCTAATTCCGTTCTTATTTGTATCATGTTGATATATTTTTTTTCAGGGTTTTTATTTATTCACACATACACTTGTGAAATTTTTCACATAATGGTGGAGTGATTGTTATTTAAATGTTCTTATTTTTTAATTAATTATCTGTAGGTTACCTTACATCTACCATTAAAAGGATTTAATAAATTGAAGGATAATAATATTATGGGTTGATCAAAAATAATTTTAAAGGTTCTAGTTTGGATTTTATTTCATATTCCATTAACTTCAAATTATTTATTTTAATTACGAAAATGGTTCAATGATTATTTACATCCTTTCCTTTATTCTATTTTAGCACTACATATTCTTATTTACATTACATTATTATGCCATGGAATGGTCATGAATATTATCCTCCTAGTGTATAAGATATTAGTATTAGGATTTTTATGTATTAAAATAGTATGTTATGATGGTAGTTTTACTACATTGAATGAACCCATCTCTAATTTATGAAATTGAAATAATCTAAAAAAATAATTTTCAAATCCACCCCAAGAAATAACTTAGTATAAACCCATTTTATCAAATTTAATTCATTTAGATATTTTAGTGATATATAAAACCATATGAAATCAAATTGGGAATGACTACCTCAAAAATTCATGGACCAATGTGCCTTCATTCATTATACATGCTTCCCTAGGATTTTCCTACAATGTTTTCAAGCACCTTTTCTTGAACCACATTACAACCATTTGTGGAATGGATTGAGAAAAGTTGTTACATCATATCATGGAATTCAATGACATTGTTGAAACAATATTCCCACTACATAAACATGCGTTTTCTAATGTGTTTATAATATCTTTCTTACTATTGGATTGATCCAATAATTGGTTAAAAATATGAAACTATCATCAGTCTATTTATGTTACCAATTAAAAATATAATTTTAAAGAAAATAATACCCCCATAAAAAAAATTTCACAAAAAAATAGAATCCATATAAAAATAAAAATTAATGGTTTTCATTATATAAAATATGTAAATTGTTCAAAGACACACTCAACATATTACCTCAACACAAATTATAAATTCCAAAATAATTTCAAATATTTAATGAAGGATTAATTCTAGGAAACCAAAAGTTCCTCTGTATAAATTTTAATTTAACCTTCAAAAAATGACCCAAATGACATGTAAAATTATCTAGAAATTATTTCCAAACATAAACAAATGTGGGAATCAAAACCTTAATATGAAAAGTGTCGTAAATCTAGTGTAATGAACACCCATATAGAAGAAGAAATACTTCGGGATAATTTTTCTATACTCACATGTAATGTCGAGGAGATCAATCATATAAATTTGAATGAAATCCAAATAGTTGACACCATTTTCAGGATTTGTGAGAAACATAACCACGTGACTAAAAACTACCGAACCATTCCTTCCATAAAGGATTTTATCTTAGGAGGACCAATAGCGGATGTCAATGCATTGAAATATAAAAATCCATAATACCAAAACACTTTAAATCAAATGTATAATGACAATTTAAGATTCATTTTGAAACATGACCAACTAACAATCCAATAACAATTCATATACAAGGACCAAAACCCTAAAATCCAAAATTTTTTCAAACCAATAAACAATTCTATCCACAAGTGGTCTAATACCAATATTCCTTATCCAATTTCAATAACCCATCAAATAAACTTATAAAAATCCCAACCAAAACCCTATATATCCACCAAGGATAAAAAAATCAAACCCCTAACCAAATATTCCATATCCCTTTACTTGAAAAAATTTGTAAAAAATTTGAAATAGTTAATTATGAAGCGACTTCCATTAAAAATAAATTTAAAATCATTAATACTCTCAATGAACCCATTTTGTCTTAGGATGTGACACACCAAACCATATTTAGAGAATCTAGTTACAAACAAACCTCCAATGAACAAGTAAATTTTATGACTATTTAAAGGAGTGGTGAAAACATTAATAATACTGGAAAAACCATTCATAATCCATATAATGATTTAATATCTTATTAAAAAATAATTTAATTTGATAAATATGTTGAGATAATGAGTAACCACAACCTCTAAAAATAATCAGGCAATATTCTATATTCCTTAAATGCATGAGAGGAAAATAAAACACTAATTGATTGAAATACTGAGAGAAATATTCACACAAGTTATGTTTAATGTTCCCTTTATTGATGAAATCCAAACCATACCTCTGTACTTAAAGTACTTATGTACCTATCTATATTCAAAAGGAAGTTATCAAATTGAAAACAATCCCCTTTTGCTAATTATGTGAGTACCACAATCCAAGGAACCATTCCACATAAGTTATGTGAACCAAGTTTTACTAACATCAATGATGAACTTGTTAAGAGAAACAGAATCAAGTCCATGTGTGATCTAGGATCAAGTGTGATCCACATTCCATATACAATGTATTTTCAGTTAGGTCTCAAGGAATGCCAACCCACATCTATCACTCTGTAACTAGATAGTTATAGTGTTCAAGTTCCTAAGTGGATCGTAATGTATTTTTTAGTGGAATATGAAAATATTCACTTTCCCAATAGACATCATTTTCCTTAACAATATCTTAAGAATAGGTCATAGGAAGAAAATATCCATCATATTTTGATTTTCCCTTCTTTGCAACTACCAACTCAGTCATTCATGTCAGGAATTGGTACATAATGATAACCATTTCGAAACAAGATCCTCGATCTCAAAATCTATAAAATAATATCTTAAGTTATTTATTATGATGATGTTCATGTGGTAAATTAGATAGGTGTAATTTAAAAATAACTCGAGGATGAGCATTGAAATGATGATGGAGGACTACTTCATAAGGAAATAAATTTTTATATTCACAAGTGTGAAAATTGTATCCATGGATGAAATCTATTTTAGATTTATCGTTTAGTTATTTCTCAAGATAATTACTCTGGGTAACCTTTGGGGAAATCGCAAAATTTGTTCCATTCCCATTCTCAACACATATCTAGAAAATTTAATTCCAAAACCTATCCTCTAAAGAAAACAATTATGTTTAAGACTCTAGAAAAAGAATTTATATTTGAATAAAAGATCCAAAATCCTTCTATTTTTATTAACCTACATGATATTGGACTCAATGTATGACATACCTTATTTATTTATTTATTCTTAGGGTATACCTATACCTCCAATAATTTTATATCTTCTTCTCTCACATATTATCGAGAGAGAATTATTCTGGATTTTGTGATAAAGCATAAGAAAAAGTTTGGATGGACCCTGTTTGACATTTATAGGATTATACCTCACATAATAATTCATAGTATTATTCTTGAAAAAAATTATAAACCACATTTCATGTCTATGTCAAGAATCAATTAAAATATAATGAGATAAGAGAAAAAAATATATGTGAGATGTTGGATGCTAGTATTATGTATGTTGGGGGTCCAAGTTGATCTAATGGATATCAACTAAGTAATTTTGGCCTAGAAAACTATAATCAACATGAATTTTATATTATTTCATTTTAATATATATTTTTATATTTATATGTATCATAAATATAAATTTCTTTAAAACATATTTTCTTCTCTTTTGGTTTTATTCATTTTTTTCTTTCCTTTTCAGTTTTTACTTCATATATGTAAAATATGTTTTATTATAATGGGTATTATTTTTTTTGTCATTTCATTAAAAAAAAGGGATAATAAAATTTATCTTAGAAAAAACATTAAAATAATAATAATAATGTTTATATATATATATATATATTTTAATAACATCAGACAGTATAATTAATAAGAGGGAACATTGAGACTTGATCCCATAACCTCAAGTAAATATTTTCATGCATGTTCCATTGACTTAAGGGGTTTACTTCTTCCCACATATTCTTTATATATATATATATATACAAATAATAAATAAAATAAATTATAAATGAAAATTAATAATAATATTATTTATATGTATTTATATTCGCTTCTCAAAACATCCATGGTTTATATATAATTATATATATATTTAAATAAATATATAGAAAAAGGAAACATCACGGGTCATGGGAAAATCCCATATCATATAAAAAAGTTGTGGGAATTGATCCCTCAACCAATGAATGATAGGGAAATTCTCCTTATACTGACCAATGATATATAGTGATTCATTATTCAACCATTTATTTATTTATATTCATATTTAACTGTGATTTTATTTATATTTAATATATGTATATATATATTCATATTAGATTTTATTTTTATATACCTTGAGTCTGTGTTCAATATATTAATCCTAACTGGTACATTTCATCCTCTCTTTCATTTTATTTTATATATTTTTTATCAAGTGATCGACATGAATTTTTCATGATTTCAAATTAGGTTTTTGAATAGGATGAATGTATTAATAAGTTATTTTTTTTCATAAATATTTCATTTCTTCCATGTGTAGAAAAAATATCAATCCATACTTATAATGCATCTACTAGTGCCATAGAGCTGAAATAAGTAATAGGGAGAATCATGACCTTTAACATCAACCACCATGTGACATTGTTCCATTTTACTATTTATAAATTTCATTTTATAAATTCTATACTCTTTCTTAACCCCTTAATTATTTTATATTTGTTAAAAAATAGTGATACTGTTATTATTTGATGGGATTGAAATAAGAAAAACTTTTTTGAATCTAAAAAAAAAATTGCCCAAGGGAAAATAAAATTTATTTAACCATCTAATTGATATTATATTTTTTAAAAATTAAATTTGAATTTAAAATAGTTTTAAATCCATTGATTCTTATTTTAATACAATTTTATGTTCATGAGAATATACATTGAAATGTGTGACTGTCTAATGTGAGTAATCATCATTAACATCTTCATCCATTTGATAAAACAATTTAAAATGCACATACTATGGATTCGGGGGTTTTCGTTTTAGTTATTGGGGTCCCAAAATAAAAATCATAGGATTTGGGATTATTTTAATTTTAATGTGAGTGTTAAAAAAATAGGAAAAAAAACAAAAATAAATTTACACATAGTTAAATTGATTGACCAATTAGGTGGTTTTTGGCACTTAGGGATTTTAAACCCATTGTTTTCTAGGATAGATTTTAAAATTTTATCTCTATTAGTGGAAATTTGAATTTGTTTTTGATTTATTTAACTTGTGATAATTCTCGACTATTTGACCATCAATTGGTTCACTATGGTCTTTGAGCCTAAGAGTCCTTGGAAAAGTCTATCTATATCTGTTAACATAACTGAGTGCAATTTCAATTTCTATTGAAAATTTAAAAATGAAAAGAAAAAACTGAAAAGGAAAACAAAAAAAAAATTGAATACTAACCATATGGATAAAATTTGATTCTACCTAGAGCTTCTATATTTTCCCCTCCAAAAAAAATTAACTGCCATATCTATTATGATGCACAACACTTCATCATGGTTAATTAAAATTGGATGAAATATAGAGATGAATTTGAGTAATGAAATGGGATTAGGATTGTTATTTTAATATTAGTATGAAACTATATTTTTTTCAAAATGTTTATAATATCTTATATGATTATTCAACATGATTTTTTAGAGAGAAATATATATTTAAAAAAATTTCAAGAAAGAATTCATTTTTATTTCATGAGATAATTTTTTCTCGGGACTATAAAAATCGATGCATGGGTATGTGATTACCACTAAAGATGGATAAAATGTATTTTTATATATTATAATATTGATGTTATTAATTATTCATAATCACCATTTTTAGTTTATTTTACAATGTGAACATTATTTCACATTAAAAATGTAATTATTTCTTCAAGTGAACTATTATGTGGTATATTTTAAGTCACCTTGAAAATCACCCATTTTCCTTCATTTTAATTTCATAATACATAATTACATTTTATATTCTATTTAAAAAATTTAATCATACTGAAGGGATGATATATTCACACTGGAATATCCTCATTTTAGAAATTCAACAAAGAATATTCTAGGTGAAGTGAATTGGATAGAATCTCAATAAAATAATTGTAGAGCCCAAGATATAAGCCCAATAAAGATAGAATTTCAATCAGAGATAGATTAAATCATGGGTAAAATTTAATAAACCTCTTTAAAGAGATAATTATGAGGTTTATGTTGTGATCCAGGTTTCCCAATTGGAAGATTAAACTCTAGGCCTGATTTCGGTGGACCATAATAACATCCCTCCATATGAACCATAACTCCTCAAATATAAAGTCAAATGGGATGAAAACATGATAAATTTAAGAGGATATCCATAACTAAAAATTATTTTTATATATTGAACTAATGTTTTTTCATCTATATTTTCATTTTGGTGCCTCTTTTAGGTTTATTCAATTTTTCTCCTGATTGATGTTAATGGTGGAAAATTCACATTCTACAAACTTTCTACCACCCTATGTCAACCATAATCAAGTGTTAAAAATTGGAATTTTGTGGGATTAACCCATGTATTCCAAAATGATTATTTATGGAGTTTTTAGTAAAGGTGTTAGGGTATTTGTTTTTTCAATTGTCGTATTATGAAGCTATTTTATATTCATGTGATTTTTTTCACATCTATGTTGTGAAAATAACCTATGTTTATAAATAAACATTCTTCAATTTGTATTATTATCTTCCTATTCATATCGTTTTGATATCTTTTTTTTCAATTTTTTAATTTTTTCATACCATCACAAATGATATTCTTCACAAAACTATGGATTCATTATTATTCCAATGTTCTTTTTCTTCAAGTCCACCTCTACCAGTCACCTTCCGTCATCCATTGAAATCATTTCATTAATTTAATGCTAAATAACTTTTGTTTTGATCAAATATAAGTTGATATGGGATTGGTTTGATGTTATCTCATATTTCATTACATTCAAAGAATTTATTTTTATTATAAATGTTTTTTCAATTTTTACTTACTTCTAGATCCTTATTGAATTTTAACACCACAAAATCATTGTGCTAAGATGATCCTATACCTTCGAGTTCCCATGAAAATGTTACTCTACTTGTAAAGGAGATTATTATTTGTATTGGGTATTTATTAATCTATTAATTGATAATAGTAGTTTTACTTCATTAAATAAACTCATTTAAAATATAATAAATTGAAATAATCTAAAAAGAAATTCATTCAATCTACACACAATATAACCAAGGATCAACTCATTATTTGAAATTTAATTGACGTAGATATTTTAGTGATACATTAAAACATTTAAATTAAAACCAATTTTCTCTACTTAATATCCAAACTCTATCTATATAGAATGTGTGTTTATAGGTTCATCGTAGGTCTTTGGGGATTCAATAACCCTTATGTACTAAAAGTGACCACTTCTACATTATGGTAAATTTGGGTGAGACTAATGGGAAAAGGATCACTTCCAATACATCACACCACATTTTATGAGGGTAAAAAAACCAAGACCAAAAACAACATAATAGATGAGGATTACTATACCATTCCCATGAATATTAATATGGATGAGGATTATTTCACATATCTCATTCATTATGATCTGATGAGATATTAAGAATAACCCAATAAATTTTTCATCTATTTAATTTAAATACTAATAATTATAATAATAATATATTTGTATGTGTTCCAGGTAAATATTAAAACAATAATGAATCCATAGAAAATGAAAGCATAATAAAAAATGGAAATATAACAAGTATCCAATTGAATAAATCAATTACTATGGAAAATACTCTTGAATAATTTTAATGAAGTGTATGGTATTTATATAATATAATATGAATGGTATATGGTTTATTAAATAATATTTATGGTATATTTAATGTATATATCTACATATTAACACCCATTAATCAAAATAATTAATTATAAGGTATTTTTAGAGGTGATTCATTGGTATAATTGTGTATTTTATATAGTTTATGATAAGGTAAGTCAAAGGTAATGATGGATAATTTTTTTATAGACATTTATATTCTACCCTATAATACATACATAGGAATATTTTTAATGAATTAAAGGATTATTTTCATATAGTATCACTTTTTTATAAGATATCAATAAACAAAATACAATGTAAGAATTCGATAAAGGGTGAAACATGAAAGTGTATTGAAGAGAGTTTTCATAACTTTTTCTTGTTTTTTTAACAATTTAAAAAAGAATCAATTAAAAATAATTTTCAAAGTGGAATTACAAGGATTTTGATTCATTATTTTAAAATTATATTTACCAATTAATGTATCCTTTAAATTAAATATAGTTAAATGTTATGAATCATGGAGTGTAATTTCATAATTAGAAAATCATTCCTTGTAAGAATTTTGAGATTCTTAAAAAAGAAACATGGAAAGGTTAACATAAATGAATGGATATAACTAGAAAAAAATAAATTTAGAGGAAGCATAGAGGTCATAAAGGGAGAATAAAATGGGAAGAGTTAAGTAAATATAGTGATATAAAACATATCATCACAAATGGGAATGTGTGATAGTTTTTAAATAATAAATCAATTATCAAGGGAAATTGATCAAAAAATTCATCAAAAATTATTTTCAGAAGATAATATATTAATACCAACATATTTTATTTGATTTATATGCTAGAAAATTTGAAACATTATAATAATAAATAAATATAAGGGATATATAGAATGGAAACTCAACCTTCAAGTTTGGGCTCAAATTGAATGTTATCTAAAATCATGTATATTAAAACAAAATTAATTATTTAAATTCTTCACAAAAATATTATTGTTTATATAATTATTATTACGTCATTTATTCAATATTATTTTTCATTCCATTAGAATATTTTTATTTTTGAAATACTTTGTTTTGAGGAAGTTCTGTTCATAATCTCCAAAATTATAATTTTATAACAATATGAGTCAAATTTCATTATAAAATGCTTCCATGGACTCAATAATTTTTATTTTATATATTTTAATTAAATAAAAATTCAATATAGTTTAATAGTTAATGAAATAGTTTTTATGGTTAAAGGTTACTATCATCATTTAATTTTAATTTAATTTATATGATGCATAATTAACTACTAAAAAATAATAATTTTGAAGTTAATTTATTATTATTATTTTAAATCATTAAATTAATATATAAAAATTTACATTAAATATTCTATCTTCTGTAAATATTATCATTCACTTTGGTAGTACAAAACCACCCCAAATTTCATTAATAGAGTATGAAAAAATATAAATAAAAATAAATATTTGTGTTTCGTAAATAATTGGATTAAAATTATTGTAAAATTTTATGGCTACATTTAAATATTAATTACCTAATTGGGATGAAAAAAAGAGTATTGAAATCAAATGGAATAATTTTAGAAATAGCGAAATTTTTACATAACAACAACTCTGGAAGAAGACTATATTCAGAGGTAAGAAGTGATATATAATCAAGGATTAATAAAAGTATGATAATAAAAATATAATGAAACTATTTATGAAAATTATTTTGTTTTATAAAATTGTTTTAAGTCAAGAAATCAAAAATAAGAAATGAGAAAGTGTCTTGAGAGCACTTACATTAGGATTTGAATAGCCTCCATTTGATTGAGCCTACAACCGCTTGAAGAGGGTATTTATATCAGAACAATCATATAAGATCAAGTTAAGGAATGATTTATATGTTATGTTATAATAAAATTTTCAAATTAAGTTATTTTTTAATTCAGAATAAATAGGTAGAAATAAGTTGTTTATATAGCCAAAGTGGAGGGGTATTTTTGAATAATTTATTGATTATTATATCAATTAATCCAAATACAATGAATATTTTTAATTCAATTTAAATATATTATTTTACTATAGAATATTTTGGGTTCCTTCATATGTAAATAAAGAAAAAACTAAAATGCATATTTGGAAAACTTATTTAATTATAAATAATCAAAAATAGTTTTTTATTAAAATAAAATACAACAAAGTCTTTAAAATTTAAAACATAGGTTTTTAACATCAACGTGTTGTTTTAAGTGTATTTTTGTATAATTAAATATATTTTTAGTTGAAAAAATTGTTTCATAAATTTCTATGCACTATTTATATCTTTATGACATTATATATTTAATTTTATCCAAAAAAATTATTTTTCCTATTCACGGGAAAATCACTATTTTTGAAAAAAATGCCAAACATAAACTCTAATAAAAATTTAATCTAATGATTTAAATAATTATTTCTATTTTATTCAACTAATTTTCTAATGTTTATAAATGTAAATTTTTAATAAAATATGACACATGGGAATGAAATAATATTAATTAAATAGTTTTTCTATTTTTATTTATGGTACCCTTAAAAAAATTTAATATATCATTTTTATTATATTATAAACAATTAATTAATTATACATGTTTAATATATAATTTTTATGAAATTATTATTCCTATTATGTGTAATTTATATTTTAAATATATAATTTTAAAATGAGTTTTATTTTGGAAAACATTATACAATATGATTACTATATATTTCTAATGACCATTTACCTTTTCCAAACAATAAATTTTTATAATTGAATTATTTTTTTTTATAATAACAAAATAAAAAATAAGTAAATTAATATTTTAATAAAAATAAAAATTATTTCATAATGTTATTTTATTGATAATTACGGTGTTTTACATATTGAAATAATAATTTTAATGTAATGAAACATGTAAATAAAATGTGATAAAAATATTTAGTGGTTAAATAATCAATAAACATTATTAATAATCCATGATAATGTATTAATTTAATTTAAAACTAATCTTTGACAATTAAATTTTTCACATTTCCACATAAAATTTCATATGACATTGATTTTAGTGGTAATATGTTGTATCTTTGAAATTATGATAACATTTTTGAGTCATGGATTCTTTTTACTATTGTTTTGAAAATTACTTAAGATTAATTAGTTAATTCATATTTACATGGATTTTTTATTTTATTTTTTTTAATGTATAGTTTTTAAAATCTTGTAACATTATTTATAATAATTTTCAATATAAAAATTGGAAAATATATGTTTTCTTTCCATATTGAATTCACCAAATTCAATATCACCGTACATTTTATTTAATAATTTCATCATAATATTTGAAAAGTTTTTTAATAATGAACATGATGATAAAGTCACCTATGATTCTATTACAACTAATCTTAAAAAACATATAATCATATTAGTGAAGGATTTACTATATAGATGACCATATATTCGAGGTATAAAGGGAGGATTGATTGAGATATTCAGTGAAAGCATGCTATCACATAATTTATTCAAATTTTTTTCAAGTTATTCTTATTTTATTTTATTTTGAGTATTATTCTAAGATTTTAATTGTGATTATTTTATTATAAATATATTATTAAATTATTGTTTGTAATAAGTTTTCTTCTAATCCTTTATGGTCATGGGATTCAGTGGTTGGAAGACAGATATGAGATTATAGTTCATTGGAGTGGAGTATTCTATAGATCATATTGATTAGATAATTCAAATTTGGAAAACATAGTTAAACCTCTTGTTTATATATGCAAATATATTTTGTATGATAGACTTAAATGAGGGATTCATGTTGATTGGGAGAAAAATCATTTTACAGGTTAAAGTAAAGGATACAATGAATTGGGTTTAAATTCCCAATTATTAACTGGGTTAAAAGAGTGCATCATAATATTCCATAAGGATTAGTTCATTTAAAACCATTACTCAATGTTTTTATTATTTTCATTTTTTTACTACTTGAAGTAATTTTATTTATTTTAATTGTAAATATTTTTCAAAATTTCGTAATATTCAAATAATCTTAATTTTAGTCATTTAATCTTGTTAGATCATATATATTTTTTGGGTTTATAATTTTTGGGGTTAACGAAACTTCAGGTTTTTATTATATTTAATACTTGAGGTGGTGAAAAAATGGAAGTCCATTTTGACTATAATTCAACTTTCCACCCTTTTTAGTTTTACTATTTTTGTTATCCAATCAACACATGGTATCAGATAAGGTCTCTACATTTGATATTAATATTGATATTACTTCTTTTTCTAATTCCATTAGATTATCAAAATATTTAGTATAGTTTTCTTTTTAACTATGATTCTTGTGATTTTTTTATGTCAGTATTATGTTTGTTTGTAGTTTTGAGGATCTCAATCCAAATAGAGATCTATTTTATATTAAAATTACTATGAGTTTTTAGAGATCTAATAGAAATATCATGTATTATTACTTAGGTTTAAAACATTTTTAAATTGACTAAAACGTATAAAATTATTGAGAAACATGTTATTAAGAATTCAAAAGAGGAGAATGTTTTATTTCTTTTAGATTTTGAAATTGTAAATACCTTATTATTTTAAATTCACAGGAATATATACAATATTATCTCTTCATGTTTAACTATATATGGAATTTATAAAAATATATAAGATATATATTTTATAAAATTAAATGTTCTTGAGACCAAATAAGGTACAATTAGGATTGATTACCATGAATTTGATTTTATAATTGGTGAAAATGCTTATTAAATGAATTAGAGGGAAGTGACTATTATAAAAAGTTTATTATCTCAAAGAGAAATATAATTATGAAATGATTAATTTGATAAAAAGATAATTTATGTAATTATAAAATAATTTTAATCTTAAAGGTCTTATATTGATCATACGATGAATATTTTCATGTTCTATCTAGATGATTTCATCTAAACATTAAGGTGTCATGAATGTCACGCGAAGAGAGATAAATAGATGAAAAATAAGAATTATGTATTTTCTTTAACAACAACGAGAGTATAAAATCCTGGAGAATATAAATATAATCCATATAGAAATTGAGGTTATATTTCATTAGATCTAAGTGAACTTGAAATATCTCATTTCTCTTGATGAATGAACTAGTACAATGGAAAGAAGTATTTTTGGTGAAATAAATTAAATGACAGGAATGAATGTTTTTAAAAAAATGATTCATTTAAACCATTTTTCTATTAATGTAAAATGTTGGTTCATATTAGACATTACTTCATGAAATTAAAAAAATGTGATCTTAATATAAATATTCTACAACAAAAAAATCATAATACTGAAATCATTCGATGCATAGAGGGATGGGGAAAGAGGTACTATATTTGATAGTCAATATGTAAATATTGATAATTAAAGGATTATAAATGGTTTTTATTATAATGTATCCATTTTCAATAATAAATCATTTAAAAATTGATTTTAAAACAACTTATTAATATAAATCTTGATTCATAATATTTGTATGTTTAAATTGGTAATGAAATTGAGATTAAAGATGAGTTTGATGCTCTTATATTTTAAGGGATTATTTTTTATATTAATATTCTCAAAAATTGAGAAACTCAAGGGAAGGATGAATGTTAAAAATTAATGTTTGTTTTCTATAAACATAAAAAGTAGAATGGAGACCTCAAGAGTGAGTCAGTTCAATGTGGGGACCAATGTTCTAAAACATCATATTATCTTGTTAAATTGAAATGTAGAAATGAAAAACTAAATTTTGTGTCAAAAAATATGAATATTAAATATTATAAAGTTAACAATTATAATAAAGGAACAAGTTTTTCTAAATAATTATAATTACTTTTTGAATCCATTTAAATGAAATAAAACCATAAATTAACATAAATCCACTTGATGTTTAACATATCAATAAAAATATTACATTCCTATATAATTTTTTTTCCCAATATGTGTTTGATAAAGGGAATTGGAGGAATATTTTTTCCTTGAACAGGATATAATATTTTGTATGACCATAAAATCTTATGTTAATATATGTTGATACTTTTGAGAATCATAAAGCCAATAAATTTTTATATTAAATTATTCTTTTTGAAAATATTTCTCCAAATAATATGGTTTCCTTCTAAAAATGTAATATTGAAGAAATAAATTCGCTAAATACCAACATAAAAAAATATCACTAGTTGATGATAACTGTTTTAATATTTAACAAAACCTATTTTTATATTTTTTATCTCATTATAAAGTATTGTGTTTTATATTGATTAATGTATTCCAATTTATGTGGAGATAAATTATAATGTGTTTTGAAGACAACTAAAATAGTGAAATTTTCAGTTACTACAAGTTTAATTTTTCGATAAATATATTTAGAAACATGTTTCAATGAAGAAGTTGTTTTTAGTTTACTAGAGAATAAATTCCTATAGATTATGTATTTCAGTTATTGTATATATGAATTTTCAAAAGAAATATTATTTTACATAAAATTAAATTTCCTAATTAAATGAATTTTTAAAATTACAATGGAATATGATGAGTTGTATTTACGTTTTTTATCAATTGATTAGGAAATTTTTTATTTTAAATATTTTAGAGTATTAACTTAAAATTATGTTGGGGTTGGAATTGTATTTGGATCATTTGATCAATGTCTATCAGTGTTTTTTGTGAGATGGTAATAATTACTATGTAAAGGGGTAGACCTAATGTTATTGAGATACATTAAATACTAATATGAAACAAGATAATTTTTATATTTTTAGATTACAAACCAATTTAAATTTCTACAATTTTATTATTATGAGAAATATTAGGAAGATAGATTTTGAAATATTTTTTGATCATGGTTTGTTTATGTGGAAGGATTTCTTGACTAAATGATGTTTTACAATTAAAATAAAGGAAATATATTATTGTTTTAAATTAATTTCATAAGTTAAATTATACATAAACCATCTATTATTTCTATATAATAGTGTGGTTAATTGTTTTTGGTAAAGAGATGACAGTTTTATTTTCTCACTACAACAAACCTTTGAGCATAACCCTGTAGAGGATTATTGAGTTTTTTAGACTTCTATAGGAACCAGAGTAGTTATTTATCTCACAAAAACTTCTATATGTAAATGGATAATTCGTAAATACCATAACAAATGAAATTTTGTTTTTGGTGAATGATAAATTTCACAATATGAACCACACGTAAATGGATGTATGATTAATGCATCAATTTGTTCATTTTTTTATTTCCAAGAAAACTAGTTAAAGAAGTGGAAGAATTTTAATATGTATATAAGTTGGAATTTTATGTCAACATGTGTATGGTGAACATTATAAGGTTTATATTTAGTTATATTAATGAAATACATATTATAATGGTGTAACTAAGGAGTTTGTTTTGTCTGATTTTGAATAAGGTTTTGTTGAATCATCTAAGAACGATGTTATTTCGTAATGAAGCTCATCCCGCCAGGTTAAAGGATAATCCAATGTATCATATGATTATTTACCATATATGGTTAATTTATACATCCAATAAAAATAAATTTATTGTGAATTCATTTAATGATGTTAATTTAGGTGCCCACGAGTCATTTACGATTAATGTTTAGGAAAAAGGAGTAAAGATAACAAGGAAAAGAGATACACTCCAGAGATTTTATATTAAAAAATATCCAGCTCCAGTGATGATTATGTTTTTAGAAAGTGTTCTTAAAAATAAATATCTATTATAATGGAGAGTTACTATCAATGTTGATGATTTATAAAAAATTATAAAAACTCATATTTATGGCTAGAAGGAAAAATATATTAAATATTGAGAAATAAAGAAAAATAGCCACCATAATTCCTTATTTGTTATTTTATTAATAGAAGGATATCAATTTAAGGGAATATAAGAATCAAAAGTTTTCTATGGAAAACAATTATGAAAATATATTCAGGTATAGTGATGCATTTTAATGTAGAATGGATAATGTTTCACTCCCTTAATACTTGAGAACATATAAGAAGATATTCTTATCCAAAGGAAGATATATTTAGATGTAAAAGGGTAGAATATGATGTTATATGTTAATGATAAATATTATTTACCATCCTCTCATCATCATAATGTTGAAGAAAAGGTGGACATTATTATGGCAGTTATATAACAATAGATCATTCCACTCGTAGTTACTTATATAGGGTTCCCTATAAAGTAATTTCCCCACATCAGAGAAGATAATAATATTGATAAATAACTGGGATAATTTAGAGAAGTATTTAAATGATTTGAGATTTTAAAATATAAATATGGTGTTAATTACCATTTACTAAAAGAACCATCACATCATTATTCAAAAGCATATAATATGTCTCATTATACTAGGATTAATTATTCAGAAGAATACAAATATTCATGTTCTAGCTCATCATCATATAGTATATTCTAATGTAAATAAAAGGAAAATTAAATAGATTAAAATGGTAAATTTTGGACCAATCACATAGATAGTAGTAATCTACAGATGTTCAACCTATTAAAATTTGAGTGAAAAAAATTATAATATCTCATCAGAATCATCTACAAGTTTAGGAACGTAAATATTTGAATGGATGTTATATTATGGATATATTTTTGACAAAGATGTTGGATAATGTAACATAAATTCTATAAAAACATAACTCTAGATTTAATCTCATTTAAGATCAAAATATCATCACCCGTGATGAAAATTGGAAAATTTTGTTGGATGGTATTATGACTGATGTAAAATTAGATCTCAATAATATTATGGAGAATGAGAGATTCATCTCCAAAATATGAAATTATTTTCAAGATATTTTAATATAAAAAAATATATTTTAAATCTATTATCGAAAAAACAACTACCTTATTATAAAATTTTAAGAATATATAAGAGACCATTAGAGATTTAGAAGATTATCATAGATCCAGTGGAGAAAACTAATCATCATACAACTTCTATTCAGTAACTATAATAGCTTGTAGTTACTCTTAATAACCAATTGAGGATAATTCTGAAAGTAAGATACATAATATTTCATGTTTGTAGAATATATCAAAATGTCATAAGTGGTAAAATTATTTTTTCTTTAGGAATAAAGAAAGATACTACTGTATGAAGAGAATATCACAAAAAAATATCAAAAATTTACCACACAAGAGGATAAGTCAATCGAGTAATAAAATCAAGATAAAATATTAAACCAATGATTCGTAAACTTCTACAAAGGGACTACAATTTTATTTTATGATATTTTTTAAATTACTAATAATCATTACTAATTTCTTTGGAAATATATTTCAATATGTTATATTGTTCATTCAATGGATTAATTTCGATTGAATATATATATATATATATATCATTCTGATATTGTATTT
Source organism: Viscum album (assembly GCA_963277665.1). Classification (NCBI taxonomy): domain Eukaryota; kingdom Viridiplantae; phylum Streptophyta; class Magnoliopsida; order Santalales; family Viscaceae; genus Viscum; species Viscum album. The sequence continues at coordinate 373,963,984 of OY728166.1, read as the reverse complement.
TTCAATTACTAGTTTAACTATATTTTATATTTCTATAATAATTGTAAATTATAATATAAATATCATATTCATTACAATATATTTTTCATATTATGAAGTGCTATATATTCAAACGGAAGAAAGGTATTTTGTTACATTTTAGGATCTCATTTCAAATAAAATTAGGGGAAGTTCTTCAATTACTATATTCTTCCAGAAAATATATTTTTCTTCTAACTATTTTAGATATAGTTTATCTTAAATATCTCATTCTTCTCTATTATATATTTATTTTTAAAAATAAAAAGGGGGAGAAATTTTAAAAAAATGATTAATCAGTTTATAGTGTTAGAGGAACATTTTTTCTTTGTTATAGTGGAACATCTGAAAAACAATATTATAGAAAATTTTGATCTATTTAACTGGTTAAACTGAAACATTATATATTATTCTTTTTAGGGATATTATTTAAACAAAAGTTGCATTAAAATTTTCATTCTTGTTTTTTCTCTCTAATAAGGCAGAGCTTGTTGGTTTTTAGAATAATTTTTTAGTTCAAAAATCATTAAAATATCATGTATTAATTCATTTTAACATTTAATTTTATATTTAGTGTTTCTGGATTCTAGTAATAAAAATAAGATAAAATTATTTCTTGATGTTTTTAATGTAATAATCTTAAAATATTAAATTTTATATCTATACTACATCCAGTAGATTCATGATCATTGTAGTGGTGTTAGACTAAATTCTTCAGAAGATGTGAAATATTGTTGAGTTCATATAATAATAATGAATATAATTTATTATTTTTTCAACTACAAAAAAATAATGAATAATAATTCAATTGTAGGATGAACAATAAATAAGGTCACATATTTGAGGACAAGAAGGAGGATGGATAGATTGAAATTATTGAATCATTCAATTAGTTGAATTGTTCAATGTATTGTTGTCTTCTATGTGTTTCTGATTGTTTTTTTTCTTTTTTAGTTATTCGTAAATAGTTTTATAAGAATTAGTTATAAATCTGTATGAAATTTTTCATTGGTATTGATAATTCCTTGATACTGAATTTTCATGATATTTTATGGATAGAAAACATATATGAGTTTTGGTTAGTAGAAGCATGGTCTGGTAGAAATCATGTTTAGTGGGGGATACTTTTGAGGAAGATAGTGAAAAGTTTCAAGTTTATAATATCTAATATATTCCATCCAATATTTTTAGACGAGCGATTCTTGTTTCTTTAAATATAGTCATTCTTATAGGATAAATTAGAGCACACATTGAATATGGTTTCTGATTTCCCTTATTTTTTGGGTTAAATTACTTATTTTTAATATCTTTTATGGAGTTGTTGTTTTATAAAAATTTACTTCATGTTGGGTGTATTTATATTGTGTACAATACCTAATGTATTTGGTTTTGTTATCATTGTGATTTTATTTTTCAAAATTCTATAAAATTATTAAAATTTTAATTTTTTTTCTACACATACTTGTTTACTCAGAAATATTATATGGGTTTATAATTTTTGGGTTTATTTAAATATCATGTTTTTTTAACATTAATACTTGCGGGGGTGGAAAAAAATTAAGTTTTTTAATTATAATTCACAGAACCTTGTTTAGTTTACCTATCATGGCAATCTATATGAAAAAACATGTATCATAATTTTATAAGTACTAGGTTAGAATAACGAACGTACTATTAAAATTTTCACATGGAAATAAAAATGTTAATAATATTATTATTGATATCAAATAAAATTACATGTGTAAAAAGAATCCTTATTTCAATAAAAGTGATTTTTTTTCATAAAGAAAATTATCGATAAAATTAACTTATAATAGAATTAAAAATAATGGTATTGTAATTTAATTAAATATTAATATAAATTCTATTTCTATAAAGAAAATAAAAATTCATTTAACATATTAAATTTTAGAATCAAAATTATAATTTTTTTTCAGAATATAGTATGTTACATTCCTCTCCCATAATGAAATTGTATCCTTATTATTTTTAAAAAATATACCAATCTAGAAAATACATGATATGAAATTGATAAAGAGTTTTACATGAAAGATACGTTACATATATGAAAATAATTTATATGATTATTGGATATTTAATAGGTTATTAGAAAATTATTATTATCTATTACACATATTTGAAATAAAAGTAGATCTTAATCCTTACGGAAGGGAATAAATATATGAAAACATGATTTTAAATAAAATTATTTAATTTTAAAAAAATTAATATAAAAAATTTCATCAAAAAATTATCTTCAGAATAATATATAAGAAACTAGATTAAAAATCATGAATAGATATTTTGTAATTGTTTTTGAATAATATTTTTAAAAATAAAGAAACAATGCATTTTTTAGATTCATTTTTAAAGGGGTATAAATAATTACTAAACATTATTTTTTAGTAAAATTTATTATTTATTTACCCTTCAAATTAAAAATAGTTCATCATTAAGAAACATGAAAAGGAATGTTGTAATTGAAAAACAGTCCCTTAAAATAGTATAAAGTTTTACTTTAAGAAACATAAAAAGGAAAAAATAAATTAATGTGTATACCTAGACAAAAATAAAGCTAAATATAGAATGTATTTAATAAATTAATTATTAAAATAATAATATAGAGATAGAGAGACAAATATTTAGAAATAAAATGTATCATTGATAATCGTAATGTATAGTAATTTAACCCTTGTAAACAATGTATTGTTTGAAAAATAAATCCTAAGGGGGAAAATGAACCTTATATTCATTAAAATTTAATTTAAACAAGTATTTTATTCATTATATTATATTTTATTTTAGTTCTATAGGAGATAATAAGAAATAGAAGAAAAATAGTTGAAAATAATAGATACTTGGAATGGATGCCCATACGTCGAGTCCGGACTCACTTTGCATGTCCTATAATATCATGGATAATTAATTCATATAAAATATTTCCTTTAATTGCAAAATTTTTCAAATTTAATTCATTATCAGTATTTATTTTTATTTATTCACTTATTGGTTTCATTCATTTACTAAATTTAAATTTTTTTCATTTTTTGTTATCTGGTCTTTCGATTCATAATATCCCATTATGCTTTGGTATAATTATATTACATTATTTTAATTAATAATTGGTTATATAATTTTTATATGTTACAATGTTTGTACATGATGTCATCAAAGAAGAATATTAGTTCAACAGGTCATAAAATTGTTACTATTCAATTAATATTCCAAGAGAATAATTTTTTTGTTCAAAACATTACTTCGACTATTTATATTTATTTTCACTTTTATATGGATTTGTTCATCCAAAGTGAAAATAAAAAATATCTTTTATATAAATGACATATTCAATAATGTTTTTTAATAATATCAATGAATGATTTTTTTTGAAAACATTACTATTCACATATGCAGTACAAAACCCCAATGATTGGAGATGCATTAAAAAGTGTTTAAAAGAATCAAAATACTATTATATATTTTAGATTCATGAACCATTATATTATAAGTAAAAAATTTATTTTTATTTGATTTTAAATGATACTTTTAAAAAAAATATTTGTAGGAGAATTTAAATTAAATGGAAGGGTTTTTGAAAATATGTATTCGAACAACGAAAAGATTCATGGAAAAGTGTTTCTAGATAGGTAAAGAGTAATATATAATCATGGATAGATCAAAAGGATAATAATACAAGGACAATGAAATATTTTATTAAAGTCATTATATATTTATAATATTTTTTATACAAAGACTCAAAAATAATAAAAGATAAAAAGGATTAGAATCCCCAGGACTATGTTTTGAGTTTACTCCATTATATTGAGGATAAATACTTCTGAATATGGGATATTTGTCACATAAGCGGAATATGAAAGGTATAGGGTAATTTTAGTAGGTATTTTTGAATATATTTGGGATGATAATTGTAAAATAATAGAGATTTCTAAGTGATAATAAAGGGGTGGTGGAGGGGTGATTATATAGCCAATATGGAGTGGTATTTTACTATAAAGTATTAGTTATATACTAAATTATTTAATATAATATTAATAGTATTAATTCTATATAAATTTATTATTTTATTATTATAATATTATGATTATTTGAAATTTCAAAATATATATAACAATATTCACTCATGGACACACATATTTAAATGTTAAGAATCAAAAGTAGTTTTCAATTAAGGTAAAATATATATCAGGATTTGAAATTTAAAACATATATTTTTATATTTCACAAGTTATTTTTAGATAATTATTTCAATCACTAAATATATTTTTTTGTTTAGAAAATTATTTCATATATTTTTGTAATCCATATTTATGTCCTTATGATTCCTTAAAATTAACATTATTCATACAATCTATATTTTTTTTAATATTTATTAAAAAATAAATATTTTTTGGAAAATCCATACATTTCTCTAAAAGATAATTTAGACATGAAGATTCAGAAAATAATTCCAATTAATTAAATTCAATTTCTAAAATTTAAAATATTAACTTTCTTGTTAGGAGTGGGTATCTCTTGAGTGGGATGAATTAAGTACCTAATAAAAATTTCTATCTAAAACAGATTATTTAAAATCCCACATATATTCAAAAATAACCTATATTATCAAAAAAGTATTATGATATTTATATTAATCTTTATAAATATTTCTCTTAAGATTGATTGGTTCTCTGATAATATATATATATATATAATATTATTAAATCCATTAAAATTAGTTAACATGAATAAAATAATATATGAACACAAATTATGATAAAATATTAAAGTATAAATTTTTTTATTGTTAAAATGGTTTTCAATTTTAATAAAAAAACAGATTAAAACAAAATTTAAATCCCAAAGTTGTCAAATGAATACAATAGGTTGAGTCTCATGTTGAGACTTAGTTTTATTTAATTGACGATCACCTGCCACCAAGTAGTTTATATAAATATATGATCCCCAAAATGGATCAATTTTTTCAATATATAACACTCTTCAGTTCACACCTAACCTCTTATATAACTATTCATGGTAGTAAGGATAAATAGGTCACATAGGGACCTATACCACTCTTTTATGTGGAAAAACACTAATATGAATAATGTTTGAGAAGATATCTAATAACATCTAGTTTAGTTTAAGAGATAATGTGCATACATAACATAGATTATATAACACAATTCTCAAAAGAGGCAAAATATAAACAGAAACATGAAATCTAGGAGTATAGATTTTAGAAATGCTCGGTCTGTTGTAACGAAGCTTTTGACCCTTAATTTGATTCAGCAGTAAATCTCGAGTCTTGTTTTCTTAAAATTAAAAACAAACTATGTTTCACAAACTCTTCTTTTCTAACTGGAATAATATCACTAAATGATATGATGTCTTTTAGCTTCCACGTTGATATTTCATAGCAGTTTGGCTATTTTTATTTTTAATAGGTTCATCCTTATAAATTTGGTACTTCATGATTATCTTTAATTTCCTTCATGTGTTTTCACTATATCTTGCATGATAGAGAGTGCTGCAGATTTATCAAAAATAGCAGTAAGGATAATATCTGGAGATTCTTCCGTGTACAACTCATTTGAAATTATTTCTATTATAAATTTAAAGAATAATCATTAAAATATTAAATATCATTAACCTCAATAAATATATATATTAGAATGATATAATAAAAAACAGAATAAGTAATGTAATATAAACGGTGATTATGTCTTATACTCTGGAGGGGTATCATGTTATAGCATTGTGACACTGGCGGTATGATATTGACAGTACATTACTCAGGTGGTGTGATGTTCTAATGGTGTAACCATGACAATGTCTTAGACTTAGCCAAATTTTCAAAAAGATGGATATGTGACACTGGCAGTGTCACAACTAATAGTTTATGGGATGGTGGTGCAACCTCTAATAGTGTCTCATACATAGTAAATATTTTTGTGTTAGAAGTATGAGTCTGGATACATGATATTGATGGTGTATTATCTAGTGGTATCTCATAATTTTCCATTTTGTGTTCTAACAACATGAAATCCTAGCGGTGTTTTGATCAATGGTGTCTGAATCAATATGCTCTCATACGTTGTCAAGTATTCAGTCCAGTTGTATGATAGTCTGACAGTGTGAAGTCATAGTGTAATCTCAGACATAGATAATGTTTGTACTATATGTTTTACATGAACAACGTTGTCTAATACACTATATACTTATCACTTGTTCTCAGAATAAATATTTCTTATAAGTAAACATTAAATTCATTAGTAGTATTTAATACATGATTTTGGGATCATTAAAACCAATAGATAAAAAATTTCCCCCTTTTCAATGATCACAAATAATGGCATTAAAAGAAAATTATAAATGTAAAAAAATAAGTCATTAAAGGTATTTGAGAAGAGTAAATATGATATCTAATAAGAAAACAGAAATGATCCTTCAGAGTTTATGGAGATGGTATCATAGATATAATAAGAAAATATTCCAAAGATAAAAATATATAAAGAATATCATATTAATTATAATGAGTAAATAATATTATATAAAATGAGTAATTAATCAATAAAAATTATTCCTATATTGGGATTATAAAAAATGTAAAGTAGAGAACAAAAAATAGATGAAGAGGCAGATAATAGTTAAAAAATAAAGAAAATGAGGTTAGAAAGAGATGCGGAGGTAGGAGTATAATGTTAATACAATATAGATTCCATCATAGAAATTAGAGTCTAATCCAAATATATATAATGATCAAGGGTTTTAAAAAATATCCAATGGTGATTTTCCTTTAGCTTGAGCTCTCTCTTTGTCCTGATCTAAGGAAGGAAAATCAGCACAATTTAAAAGATACGGGACATGAAAAAATGTCCAACAACAGATCAAGGATGGCCTTATACCTCAACAAATATCTAGAGATTTATGATAGATTTAGTGAGAGACTTTGGAAAATGTTTAATGTGAGGAGGAAACTATTCAAAATTATTGGTGATCATGTTATAATGGTATTATAAACGAGGTGAAGGATTTATCGGTCCAGAAGTGAGTCTATCAGAGGCTAAAGGAATTGGTATAGAATTTGGAAGTACAACTGTAATATACTAAACATGAATATAATGCTTCATGAGATTTATAAATTCCATAATAATATGTCCACCCTATTCCATATCCATATTGATGTCAACTTTATTCACCATAATGTAATGAAGAGTAGGAGTGAGTTCCTTGAGATTCCTAGTTTTCTCTCAGAAGGCTTGAGTCACTGAAGAAATCTCAAATTCTCAACTAAGTATTTAAAATGATCATCTGTATCTTGTATGGTATATATTCATGAGAGATAGACCTTCATATACTTTTTTATATTCTCTCTGTCACCATTCATATCCCTAGAATACTTTTGGATAATCATGTGTTTGTGATGGTTTCTTTTCTAAAACATCATTAGAATTTATAATGAAATTATAGATTTTCCACTAGAGGGGCCACTGTAGGTAGATTAATATTCATCTATAACAACTATATGGATGATATCAACACCAAGAACGTGATTATAAGGTTTAGTTTTAACCAAAGTATCCGAGAATGTATCGCTAGGACTATTAATAATACATTCCCAAGAATCTCTAAAATCAGATTTTACTTCCTCAACCAATGATTTGAGAGAATTTAGTTCATTTCCAATTCACGAATTTTCAATTTCCACAACGTGAATGTTATTCATCATTTTTTTTGATATTACTAATAAACAACTCAATTAAATACCTTAAATCTATTTCATTGAGATTTTTCAAAAGAGGGGTTTGGGATCTTACATAATTTTGAACCTCAACCCTCATGTTTTTACGAAAAACTTTTACATATTCTTGAGTAACAACATCCAAAGTAATAACAGGAGGTGGTTATGAATATTCAGTAATAGGAGGATACATAGAAATGAACTTCCCAAGTTGTCCTTCAATATCAACACAGGTTATAAAATATCCTTAAGGATCACCTTCAAAATTGACTTCAGGATTATCAACCTTTAGAGGGATTCGTTCCATAAAAGAAAATTTCCCCCACTAATTTTCCATAGGGTAAACCCATCTCTTAGAAGTATAAATTTGGTATTATTCACCAAAATATAATAATTAATTAAAAATTCCTTATATCTATGATTTTCTGAACTCTGAGAAGCCATATTGTGTCTAACACAAGTACGGTTGGCTTCCAGCTATCTATTAACAGTGGGTGAACTTTTAATTTAAAATTCTCTCTGAGCATCAATAGTAGTTGTATCACATTCCAAATTTTCATTCAAAGGGGACACATAAATATTTGGAAATTTTAACTATTCACTTTCAAATTATTCCTCAAATAGTTCATTTTTCTCATACTCGAAAACAATTTGATCAATAACAGCTATAAATCTTACCTTTTCTACAGAAATTGGAATTGAAACATTTTGACTAGTGGTAACATAACATTCCTCTCCAACAATACCTTCCTGAGTCCCACTAAAAATTTATAATGATGTGGGATGATCTCCCTCAATAAATTAATCATTAAGATCAGAAGGAATTTCAAAAAATTTCTTCTTGAGTCTCCAACAATCATTATCATATTTAGAGTAACATTCATCATCTACATTCACTTTTTCATTATCATATTTTTCATCTTTTTCTTCTTCATCAAATCCATCGTCATCAGATTATGTTGACTTTGATATTTTATATTGATATTCTCCAGAGACCTCCATCTATTCTTTATCACTTATGAGAAATTTTCCTCTTTTAGAAATCCTCAATGGTCGGTTATATGCTCCATAGGTGATGGGAGAAGCTTTGGGAGACTGATTAGGATCACTTCCTTCATTAATATATTGATCCATTTCTAATTCATCATCAAAAAACTAATCTTTCTTTTCATCAGAATAGATCACAACTTCATCATGTTCCAAACGAAGATAAACATCAACCTTAGGTCTATTGGGATGATCAACTAGATTCTAATTTGTATACATCTTTTTATAATCTCCAACCCATTGTCTTTTCCATGGATTCTATATTATCTTAATAATGGATAAAGTTCCACTTGTAATACAAAAACCACCACAATCAAAGAATGATTCATCATCATTAAAAACTAGGACCTTAGACCTCAACATAGCAGAAATCATATTTTGGTAGATCACCAATTTAGATATAGAAGAGGATTTGGTTATCTCTCACATACATTCCATTAGTTATCTACAATGATTAATATTATAGACATATTTTATTAGGGATAAAAGAGACACATATTGGTATCTCAAAGTAGAAAAATTTCCCTTCCATGGAAAAGGTATATGCTACACAAATTTAAAAATTAGGATACACTCTCCATCAATATAAGATGAAAAAGGTCTTCATGTTGAACAATCTTCTATTAACATAATGAGGGATTCATCATAAATTATTAGGTCACTAGCTTCATGAATGTTACCTTAATGACCATAGAAAACATCATCATGGGGTATGCTCAAATACTTTGACTAATTTCTTGAAGAGAAAATAAATTCCTAAATTCATACAAATCATTTCAACCAATCTTCATTATCTTGATTGAATGAAAATTTAACATGATAATAGAGCTGATATACTAGTTTTAGGTAAAAAGGACTCTCATTTAATGATAACCATTCTAAAAATACTTGGTTTTGATGATACTTGAGTACTAAAGACTTACTTGGTAGTAGAAACTTCAAATGTACTTCATTTTCTGTAACAACAACTCAGCTAGTAAGCTTGTGGTTAACTAGAGTAACCAAACCATATGGGTTTGGTTGTTTCTTCTTTTTCAATGAATATATATAAAAAAAAGAGAAGACACTAAAGTTTGCATCATTATTGGATTATGTATCATCCATGAAGACTTAGTTGAAGTTAAGGTGATATTTTAAAATGAATAATGCAAGGAGTCATGCTCAGCTTGAGAGAGATACATGAGTATAGCATGGGGCTCACAATTTGTTAGGAAAAGGATTATTCCATATTAATATCATTTGATTAATTATGTATTTTAAAATTAAAATTATACATGAAATAAAAATTAAAATCAGGATTGAAAAACCTACATCTCATATTAATAAATAAATAAATCATGGAAATAAACCGATGGTTCGAAAAATCAAAAAACTGAACAATTTTACAAAGTCATAGAATCGATGAAATGAAAATACAAATGTATGGAAACCAATGGTATGAAACCAAATGGTATGGAAATCAATGGTATGAAAACCAATTATATGACAACCAAAATCATAAAAACGAATGTTATGACAACAAACGGTATGACAACCATTGGTAGGATAAACAACGATGTTGAAACCAACATAAAAATTAACCAAAAATTTTCATTTCTAATTAATGTTTGATATAATTAATTCTATATGAATTGAAAGCATTTTTTAATATATTATCTATCTGATTCTCAGTACTAAAAAATTCAAGATTTATATCTTCTTTTTGAAAATGATCTCTCAAAAAGTGATGTCTTATATAAATATGTTTTTTTTTCTGGAAAGAGATAAATGATTTGTAGATATATTTATTACACTTGTATTGTCATATTTTATAGGGACATATCAGAATTGATATACATAAGCTAGTAGAGTGTGTTTTATCCATGCATTTTTTGAAAAATATCTTCATACATTTATGTATTCATCTTGAATAATAGATATTACAGTATAATTTTTCTTTTTACTATACCATGAAACTATAGACTTCGAAAAAAAGTGACAACTTTCAGATGTTCTTTTTCTATCTAACTTGAATAAAAAAATTAGTATCAATGTAACTTACTAAAAAAATTTCATGACTTAGAGGGTAATGAAATCATAAATAAGTTGTATATTTGACGTATTTGAAAATTAACTTAATAAAAAGTAAGTGTGACTCCTTTGTATTTTCTTCAAAAAGAACACACATACAAAAAAGCTAAATATAATGTATGTGTAGCTAACATTTATGTAGTGATGTCTTCAAATAATACATATGTAACTATTCTGATCAATCATTTTCCTGATTTCATAATTATCCAATTTACAGGTGGTACTCATCGGAGTATCACCACTTTTATCGCTACCCAGATTTAAATGTTTTAAAATATATTATATATATTTACTCTGGTTAAAAAAAAGTCATTCTTTGTGTTTAAAAAAATTCAAAAAAATAAATTGACTTATCCCATTAAACATTTTTCAAAGTAATTATGGATTATTTTAGAAAAGCTAGTAATAGTAATTTTTTTTGAAGATCCCAAAACAATATCATCAACATATATTTTTACTCAAAATAAATATTGTGAATTTAATTTTATGAAAATATTTTGGATCAATTAATCATTTTGAAAAACCGATTGAAATTAAAAAATTGTTGTGCCTCTCATAAAAAACATTAGGAGCATATTTTAAGCCATATAAAACATTTTTTTAATTTAAAAACATTATTAGGAAAATTAGTATTTTGAAAAAAAGGTTGGATATAAAAAACATCATCAACTATAAAACCATTTAAGAAAGCACTCTTAGAATCCATTTGATAATGTTTTAAATATTGATGATTTTTATAGGAAAGTATGATTCTTAAGGATTCATGTATAGATATTGGTGAAACGGTTTACTCGAAGTCAATTAGTTCTTCATGACAGTATCTTTATGTAGAAATTATAGCTTTTTTCTAACTATATTGCGTGATTCATCAATATTATTTCTAAATACCCATTAACTTCCGATAGTCAATGCATCCTTGGGACTATCTATAATTTCCCACACTTTTTTATTTCAAATTGAATCAACTCTACATTCCTTGATATCACCCAAAATTCATTATTTTTTGATTGATTTAGGTATTTAGGTTAAATGTGATAAAAGAAAGATTTACGTTTAACCAGATTTTTAACTAAAGCTCTAGTTTGGGTTCCTTTATTTTGATATCGTACAGTAGCATCTACATGATGTTTATTGAGATTTCTAACACTTATAGAGAAGGTAATACTAGTTACTTCCGTATTTTCAGGTGGCTTTTTTTATAAATTCTTTAGAAATAAGTGATTATTCTACTTGTTTTATTGAAGAATCCAAATGTATGAAATTTATGTTTTTGGAATATAAGTCATATTCAAGGTTTTCTAACAAAGTATTAGTCTAATGTGGATTAATTTCATCAAATTTGACATGGAATAATTAATCCACAGTCTTGGTCTACTTATTGAATACTCTATAGGCTTTACTAGAAACTGAGCAACCAAGAAAAATTCCTTCATCACTCTTAGAGTAAATTTTTTCAAATTTATCCTTATTTTTATGAAAACCACTTTTTAAAAAAACTTTAATGTAATTAACCTTTAGATTATTATTATTCCAAAACACTTAAGATTTATTCTTAAGGATAGGTCTAATAAAAACATTATATATTATGTATCATCTTGTATTGATATCTTATGAACAAAAATTGATAGGTAGGCTATACTCATTAAAAATAGTTCAATCTTTCTCTTATAATGTTCGATATCTCCTTTCAATGACTCTATTCTGTTCACAGTTCCAATAAGTAGATAAGTTATTAGTATATACATTTGATGAGAAAAATGATTATAAATCTTGATTTTTGAACTCAAGACCATTTTCACTTCTTAATGTTATAATCCAATGTCCACTAAGATTTTCTAAATATTTATCATAATTGGTAAAATAATAACTATCATCACTTTTGTGAGCTAGAAAATATATCCATGTACAACCAGAATAGTCATATAAAAAAAGAAAAATAAGTCTTCCCATTAAGACATGAAACTCTATAAGGTATAAAATATCCATGTGAACTAACTTGAGAGTTTGGGAATTTGAAACTTCTTTATTTATTTTTAAAGAAACATTGTGTTGTTTTCCTTTTTGATAGGGGTTACATACTTTATCTTTTTGGAAATAAATATTTGGTTGACCCCTGAATAACATTTTAAATTTATCATTATATGTGAGTGAATGTTTCAATGGAATAGTCACTTATCAAAAATCCACGATTCCTAATAAAAAACAGTCAATTATAAAAAATTGTAATAAACTAAATAATTTTAATCTACAGTATAAACAAATTCATTTCATAAGGATGTAATGATTAAATCATTTATAGAATAAAAAAATTACTATAATCATTCTCAAGAAAAATAGGAAAAAAATCAACACACAATTGAGAAATCATAATAAAATTATACTTTAAAACTTCAAAGTATAATAATTTGGAAATTAAAAGTGATTTTTTACCAATATGACATATGGTGAAGATTTTTCCTTTTGTGTTGTCAACAAAGGTGACATAGATACCATCAAACTTGATAAGAATATTAAAGTAGTAGTAGTATCCTATAATATGTATTTAAAATCTACTATCCAAGTACCATAGACTTCTATTATTGATCATAAATAATTTATACTATGAAACAAATTTTAAACAAGTAATGATTTTGGTACCCAAATATATTAGGGTCTACAAATGATTGTAATAAATTATTTGAGAACCCATATTTGCCCCATGTATTTTCCAATAGATAGATTGAAGTGTCATATAGGTAAACACTTTGTTGGGCCCCTTTGAAATATTTTTTCATAGTAGAGTTTTCATGTTTGGATTTAGGAATAAAATTATTTTTAGTTATTATCCTCTATCCTGGTTCATATCCTATTATAGTAACATATATGGGAGAAACAGTATATCCAAATATTTGTGTTAATGTCTCTTTATCACTTTTAATTATTTCAGAGACCTTCTTTAATTTCTCATTTAAAAGTGTTAGTTAATTGTTTTAATTAAGAAGTTGAATATTATTCTATTTTTATATAGATAACTCAAACATACAGTTTATAGTTAGATTATTATATCTTTTAAAAACAATGAATTTATCTTTTAAATAATTATAGGTTTCTTCTAAAATATATTTATAGTAAAAAAATTATTCATTTGTCATATTTTTATGATCATGATTTTCATTATCAGACATATCAGATTCATTAGACTCATGCATATACATAATATCAGAGATAGAGGGTAAATCTGATACATCACTGAGATTAGTCATAATTAATATATTTTCTCTATCCATATTTTCTTTAGATAATGAATCTGAGTCACTAGAGTTATCCTCTGATGCACTCTAGGTGGATTTCATGGCCTTCATACATCATATATCCTTATCATCATATTTCTTTTTGTATTTATGTTTAGAATATTCATATTTTATTTGACATTTCCTTTTTCATTTATAATAGACAACTTCTTTTCAATAATCATTCATTTTCATACAATTCCCCCTGTTTCCATATTTTCTTATATAGTTTTTTTTATGAAAATAATTCTTCCCGCATAACACCTTAAATATTATTACTAGGTGAGGAATTTTTTTATCACTATCAGAATTTGATTCACTATCACGTGAATAAAGAACTTCTATATATTTATTGTTTTTTTCTTTTGTTTTCCAAGGGATGTAGTCTTGAATGATACTAACGTTCTCGTCAGATACTCATCCTATTTATGGTTTTCCTTATGTTATTCCTTGTTCATCATATTCTTACCTATCAGTTCTTGAATATAAATTAACTAATATTTTAGTATTCTCTAATTTACACAGAAGTTACTTACTATGTTTTAGGTAGATATCTCAGTAATCTCAATATTAGGACCTTATTCGATACCTACTTTTCCAGTGATTTCAATGTACTAATAATCTCATTAAACATGATGTGATTATCATAAATAGGCTCATAATGTTTCATTTTAAATTTATCATATTTAATGGTGAAAGTATTATGCCTCATTTCTTTATCATTGGTAGTTCCTTCATGTGAGAGAACTAGAATATCCCAAATCTCAAAATTTGTTTTACGTGAAGAAATTATATTGAACTATTCATCAAATGAGGCACAGTATAAGGACTTCAAGGATTTGAAATTATTGTTAAAATAAGAATTAGTTTCATCATCCCAAGTATTTATAGAATTAGTGGGACTTTTATACTCATCTACTATGGAAGACCAAATCTCAAAACCCATACTTTCAATATGCATTTTCATTTTTATTTTCTACTGGGAGTAATTAGTCCCGTTGAAGAAAGAAGGTTTTTTGGTAGTAGAACCATCCTGAAGATTATCCATAATAAATTTCTATAATATATATATATATATTTATTAATTAAATGAAAATTTAAAACTAATATAAATTTTATGGTCTTTAACGCTCAACTAAAATAATAGTTAAAATTATATATGAAAAATATATAAACTCATATAATGTGAAATTTTGGTTGGAGTGAGTATCTCCTGATGGGGGGTGAATTAAGTACCAAATAAAAATTTCTATGTGAAATGGATTATTTGAAATTCCCAAAATAATCAAAAATATCCTAACATATCAAAATAAGGAGTATGATGTATATCTTAATCTTTAAAAATATTTATTTTAAGAACGACTAACTATTGGATTAATAATATAAATATATATAATATTATTCAATCCTATGAAATAAATTTACAAGATTAAAATTTTATATGAACATATATATAGATAAAATATCAAGGTATAAATCGTGTTTATAGTTAAAATAATTTTCAATTTTAACAAGAGGATAACATAAAATAATATTAAAATACACTAAGGAAAAATGAATACAAGAGGTTCAGTATCAAGTCATGACATAGTCCTCCCCACTATGCGATCACCTACTACCAAGAAGATTATATAAAATAAACAGATTATCCAAAACCTAGATTAGGTTTTATAATAGATAACATAATTCAAGTCACACATGACCTCTTACATAGATATCAATGGGAGTGATGATAAAATGGCAACATAGATACCTCCACCACTCTTATCCGTGAAAAAATTTGAAAATATATCTCTTATATTTTAGGTTTTCTCAGGAGACAATGTGTTTACATAAAAAAAAGTATAGAAAAAATTAATCTAAATAGATAAAACATAAATATAAAAAATAAATATAGGAGTGTATAGTTAAGAAATTATCAGTCTATTGCAATGAAACTTTTTACTCTTGATTTTATTCAGCAATAAATATCTAGTCGAGTTTTCATGAAATCTTCATAAAAAATACTGTGTCACAAACTCTTGTTTTTGAACTATAATAAAATCAATAAATATGATGATGTGGGTTAGATTCCTCATTTAAATTTCATAGAATGTTATCTTTTTTGATTTGGAATAGGATCAACATGATATTTTTTGTACTTTAGGCTTCTCTATTATTTCATCCATGTGTTTGCTATATATTTTACAATGGACTATGCTATAGATTTGTCATTAATATCAGCAAGGAGAATATCTAGAGATTCATCCTTGTACAACTCATTGGGAATTAATCCTGTCAAAAATAAAGTGTAAAACCATTAAAATATTATATATCATTGAAATCAATAAATATATTCATTAGAATGATATAATTCAAAACAAAATAAATAAAGTAATATAAATAGTGACAGTTTCATAATCTATGGTGGTGTCTTATGTTACGGAGGTGTGAAACTAGTAGTATAATATTGCTGGTATATTTATATGGAGGTATGTGGTTTTTATACTGTGACACTGGCAGTATTTTAGACTTAGCCAAATTTCTTGAAAACCCGTGATGTGACAGTGGAAGTGTTATAGCTAATGGCGTATGGTTCAATGATGTATGCTCTGATGGTGTCTTATACTTAGTAAAAATTTTCATGTTATTGGTATGAGTGTGACGACATGATATTAACAGTGTCTCATACTTTTCCACTTTTTCATTCTGACAACAGGACTTCCTGGCTGTGTGTCAACCAACATTGTACGACTCAACTGTCTTTCATACTTTTTCAAGTATTCAGTACAATGGTATGAGAATATGACGATGTGAAGTCCTATTAGTATCTAATACATATGGATTTTTTTTAATAGTATAGTTTCATGACCAACATTGTCTCATACTTATAGATTTATTACCTATTCTTAGAATACAGATTGCTTACAGGTAAATATAAAATTCATTATTAGTATTAAATACATTAATTTGGGATCATTAAAACTAGGAGATCAACAATATTTTTAATAAAATCCCATGATACATGGAATGGAGTTATTTATAATAAAAATTATTTCTTTTTTTATGAGTCATCATATACAAAATTTTTATTATCTAATATTAATTATATGGTTGCTAATTAAATATTTCTAAATTTAAAAATATATATTTATGAAATTATTCCTCTAATTTAGTGGAATTTATATTTTAGTCATTTGGAAGGTTCCATCTTGGGTATGTTCACCGTGGAAGACATTTGATCATTAAGATGGAGAGTGACCTGCATGGTCACATGAAGATAGTGGTTTTCTGATTCGGTTAATATAGTTATGTATATCAGATATATTTTTAGTTAACAATTTAAATGATATTCTATTAAATCTTATTTATTTTTTGGATCTATTCGCGCTTTCCTTCAAAAATTTTGTTTTTGTAAATTTATTTGGATAAATCATTCCCTTGTTGTACTATATTGATGAGTTAGTGCTTCTCCAGCCCGGGAGGATCAGGAATGTCTATTCGGTCATGTCACAGATATGCTCGGGTGACAAATTCAAAGTTGACCCATGTGGGTTTGTGACAAAATGGTATCATAGGAGGTTGGATCTTAGCGGTCTTTACTTTTAAGAGTGCACTTTTCTACCTGGGGATATCAACGTGGATAGATCAGGATTGTCAGGACATATGGGATTGGTGTGGGAAGAGATTCGCAAACTCTTGGTCATTTCAATCCTTATGTTTTCATGGGAAGTCTGTTTTAATTAGTTTCATTGGTGTTTATGTAATTATTTATGAATTGAATATGACAAAGGTGGTTGGGATAATAGTTCATGTGATCTCGCAAAACCTGGAATACCATATGGGACTAGGGGCACGGTCTTAGAAGTCTCTCAATGTCTGTGGTGTGTTTGGAATATGGCCGCCAACAATATGGTCATGTCACCCAATGACACAAGTTCCCTTTATGAGTTGTTTTGAGTCCCCTTTATTTCTAAAAATTTTACGAAATACCATATGTTGAATTTGTGAAAATGGGATGTTTGTTGAATTCTATAAATCTTATAGGGCTTTTATTGGTAACGGGTTTTTTGGGTAATGGTTAGAATTAATTTTTGATAATGTCATTGGTGAAATGGGTTCTTATAAAATGACCTTTGAGGGTTTGATGAGATTCATAAATTTTTTTTTGTTAAAGTGAACAACCACTTGATGGAAATTTAAAAATTATTTTGTACATGGTGGTTAGTGTGCTTTTGGTGGGTACTTTATTTTTAATTATGTCGAATGGTTCTTTTTGGGAAAATGAAGTTGATTATTTTTTTGAACTTTGGTGTTTCTATGGGTTCTCAAATTCAAGGATATATTTGGAATGTGGTCAGAAATTACATTTTATTTCATGGGTTGTTGGAAGCCTTGGGTGGCATGGATTTTGAATATGTGAGGCTCTATAGAATACCATTGGTGATCGTGAAACCCATAACATTTTTTTGTTTTGTAAATGTATTAGGAGGAAATCTATAGTTTTTTATGTGATTTATTGTTCATGATTTGGTTTTGAATAGTTGGTTTTTTAAGGTGTTTTTTGAATATGAAACGGGGGATTTTTCTTATTAATAGTGGTTTACATTATTTGGTTTAAAGTTGGTCACTTATGTGGTGTTTGATCTTGAGGATTTTAAGTGTTGAGTTGATTTTTATTTGGTTCATTAATTTTTGATGTCTAGTGGTTGTTCCCATGGAACTTTAATAGGTTATCGTAGTGCGGTTGATCAACCTAAGGATTTTATGCATGAGTTCCAGAAGCTAGATCTAGCTCTATATTATAGTTCAGGAGAACCTTCCGTATATAAGGACAGGATGTGAAAGATCAAAAGGGGCATTAAAGTTGTGGAGTTTCCCGAGTCTTTAACATTAATGTTTTAAAAATTCCTGATTGAAGGTTCACCATTGTTGTAGTGGAAGTTACTGTTACACCCGAGACTTTTATGAGAAATATTTCGTTTTTGTTTTATATAAATCATCAAAGGAATCTTTCGCTACACGCAATCGCGGCCTTCCTCGATAGCATGCATAGTACGCAATACCGAGTTCCACTAAACAATGATATATTATTATAATATTATAAACTAGCCGTTATGAATATTATTAAATGAATTTTAAATTTTGCAACATTATTATTCATCTTACACATTTTCTAGAACATGGTAAGAGAACAAAATAAATTTTTTGGGTAAAATAAGTATTTATCAAAAAAATGCAGTTTTGCCGCCATTTGATGGCACACCCACATTAAATCTAGTTTTTGACACGTTTATAAGTTCAATTTGACAAAATAAAATTCCTCTATTGAATCAGGATATAAAAATTTACTTCGGATAAATTTGTCATATTTTTCTGATAACTTTCATATTTTAATGAATAGTAAAAATACTCTAATTTTTAAATAAAAACAAATTTTTTCATTGAGATAATTTATATGGTTAAATTATAATATTGAATGGTTTTAAAGTATAGATAGAATATATTTTTACCATTTAATATAATGTATGAAATTACCATTAATTTCACATTGAATTCATAGGTAAAAACATTTAAATCTTTGGCAATGTTTTAACTTCTAAAACCCGTTTTCTTAACAACGGGATTTATTTTAAATTAATTTCTGTGACTTATGTGTTTTTAATTTTGAAATATGGATTCCATATTTTTAATCAGTGGTTCCAAATTATGTTAATAGGATACTTTTTATATTTGGGCTTTATGAATAGTACCTACGGTAAATTTTATTTACCATAGTTAAAGGTAAATCGGGTAATTAAGGGTAAATATAAGATTATAAAATTACCTTAACACCTTCCAAAATACTATTGGATGACTAAAAGTTGACCCATATCACCTAAGGGTCGGATTAGATTCATTTAATGGAATTTGTTCCATGAAAATAATTTAATTATTATTGAAACCAAGGAATGTGACAACATGTCACTTTCTGAAATCTTATAAGTATAATAATTTTAATTTAGTGATAAACTTAATGAAACATCGAACATGAATAATCTCCAGAAATCTAATACAATTATCTACAATATAAAAATTTATTTAGAATTTTTAGGGATTATATAATTATCATTAAATATGACACAATAGTGACGTTGAAATTATTTTATTAAATAAATTATCAAAAATAATGGTTTTAAAAATATTAAAATAAATATTATATGAACTATTTAATGTGCTCCACTAATTTTCTAGATAAATATGAAATTTCATTAATATATTAAAGATTTCAGTTCGAACATAACCACTTTGTATATTTTATTTAATTTCAAATAAATTAATAGCGCCAAAATTGACACTATTTTTATTTTATAAAAATAGCATATTATAAAATTCTTTAAAAATCAGAAAAATATTTAAAAATTATAAATTAAAATTTATATGGTCGACATTGTCAAAAAGTGTAAAATTATGGAAAATTCACAACACATGTGTAATTATTAATAATAATTTAAAATTTAGAATATTATTAGCACAAATAAAATTAAATTGATAAATAAGGATAAATCAAGTTTATAATGTTTAAAATAAATTCCTCACATGTCTAAATTTTATTGGTTGATGATATTACAACCCTATCTCCTCTAATCGTCAGATATGAGTCATTTTGGATGTTTTTAAGTGGGGTTGGGATTTAATATAAACTAATATTTCTTATATTTCCAAAGGTGCCCCTCTCCTCCCTTATAAAAGGGAACCTCCTCCCTCTCCTCCTCACACCAATTTGAGCCTTAAAGCTCAGAAAAACCCTGCCCATTTAACTTCCCCACTTCCCTTGAATAATCCTAGAGGTTCTGGTCTTCTTCAAAGACCATCCCTAGTGCCCTAAGATGAGGTTAAGAAGAGGCGCGTCAAAAAAAGAGGTAATATCCATTACTGATCCTTTCCAAATTCTTTCTTCTTCAAATTCTTCTTCTTTAGTTTTTTCATTATGAAGTAATAACATCAGTATCACTCATATACTGATATGTTATTATAAGTATGAAAAAACCCTATTTCACCATCTATCCATCCTATAGAAAACGAAATCACCGCGCGTGCGTATGTACGGAATACCATCTCACGCCGTGATGTATTATATGTTCCCCCACCACAATACTTGGATGGGTATAATGGTGTAAGTAATTACTAAATATGATTATTGTAACGTGATATTGATTCTGAAATATTATACATACACTCCAATACAATTCCACGATCATGGGAACGATATCATCGCTCGTGAGTACGTACGGAATACTGTCTCCATAATGTGATGTGATTCGTTCTACATGATCTTCATTTAATAATGACTATATAAATGAATTTAATGAATAAATATGATATATAGTAGATTAATACCATTCTTTAAATGATGTATCTATAACCTAAAGAGAAGAATAAGAATTTATTCGACAAAACATGCATAAGAACAAAAAGTTATAAACACCCGAATAACAAGTACCAATGAAATATTATTACTAAGAAGCTAAGAATATTACCATATATGATATCATAACAATAATTATGATTCTGTAATAAGTCAATAACATTATTTATATCATTATGCAGGAGGTTCAGACACTTACGAAGAAAATCGGACCTAAGGTAAGGGAAATATCACAATCTCATTTTTATCCGAGATTGTTTATACTTTGAAATTTACTGGGGTGTATTTTATCATCCACATCCATGTTTCCTCAATATGTAATATTATTTCCATCCACCTACAATTGTTTAAATCCAATTTTACACTTCGGCGAGTTTTTAGTAAAAGATATGAAAGGAATATTTTGTCGTTTTTCGTACGAGGTACTTTTTGGCTTTTCCGACAAAATGATGAGAAGAATGTTTTTTTAACTTATACAGATTCAATGGATTTTTAAAAATTTATTTCCAAGAAGCTTCCTTTACAAGGTTTGAAGTTTATTTTTAATCAACTTCTTTTAGTTTAAAATTGTATGACATGTTAAGAAAGGAAAAATGTTTTTGAAGTAGAAAGGATATTTTCCTCAAGAATGGAGTTCAAGAGTTTTATCAAAATTATTTTCCATCTAAGATAATATAGTGTTCTGTTTCTATCCCTATTATTACATGGAATTGATTATGTTGTGATGGAAATATTTTTATGAATTATTTTATCTTATATGAATTGTTTTATGATGTCACGATGTTTAAGATTCCCATTTTTATTACATGGGTTATGCTATGATGTATGGTTTATGATTGTGTGGAACACATAATAATGGTATCATTATGAGATGGGTGGGACATATATCTACCTCCAATGCATTGGGTAAAGATTTTATATCTCATGAGATAGACATGGCTGGAACGACAGGTTAAACTGGTTCAGTGAAACATGACTAAAACGAGGAGTGAACTCTGTTTAGAAATAGACTTTGTCCACTAAGATAGTCTTGGAAAAGAGTCTTGACTAATAAGAAATGATTCTCTATGATTATGTGTGTATGACACAATGTTTCTTGTTTTATGTTATGATTATTGGGATTACATTACACTATTATGATTTATCCCATGTTATGAAATTAAGATTTATTTTGCAGGTTAAGATTTCCAAAAGTTATGTTCATATGATGTGATTGATATTTCTTTTGTTTACCCTTACTGTGCCTTTGAGCTCACCCTTTTGTTTGTTTTATTTCCCCAGGTCAGGAAGAAGGTTATTAAGTAGGATATGCCAAAAAGGGACTCTAGATATGATGAAATAAATGGGAGGCAATGTTGATGCTTCATGAACCAGTTATTTATGTTTCCCAGTTTCTAAAGAATCTATACCTATACGGTCCTTCCATGGTTTTGTTATATGTTGTAATAAGTATGCTTCAATTTTGATGTATTAACAATGCATGTAAAGTATGGATCGTTATAGTTGGTATGAGAGGAAAGGTATAGTCAACCTTTGGAAAATAGGATGTGAAATCATTAGTAAGAATCCTAAGGAAAATTCTAAGCATAGAACACTATCCTAGTGTTTTAGAAATGACCATGAATAACCTAGGATAAGACCTTAAGTGTGAAATTTTATTATTGATTATGTGGTTTTCCTATTATAATTAGTCTTTATCACACTATTCTTCTTGGTTTTAGTCAATGGCTGGAACCCGAAGAAACTGTGTTAATGCAGAATGCGACGGGCAATGCAATGATTGTCCCCTTGAGCAACCAAACGTTATGGGAGCAGGAATGAAAAATCTTGTAGCCATGCTCACTCAACTTTCTCAAGCTATGAATCATGCAAGACCTCCAAACGAGCAAAGTAAGGAGCAAAATTATGTTTAATCATTCATGAGCTAGCATCCACCTTCTTTCAGTGGGTCTACTGATCCATTAGTTTCTGAACAATGGATTAGTACTACTGAAAAGATATTTTCAGTTCTTCAATGTTTGGAACATGATAAAGTCATCCTAGTAGTGTATCGTTTAGAAGGATATTCTGATCAATGGTGGAATCTTATTTAGAATATGAGGAAAAGGGATGAAATTGAGTCCATGGAATGGGACGAGTTCAAGAACTTATTTTTCAATAAGTACTTCCCTTGTATTCTCTGAGCAAATATGGAGAAAGAGTTTCTTGAACTGAAGAAAAAGGATGATGAATCTGTTGGTACCGATGAAGAAATTTTTACAAGACTTTCAAGGTACGCTTCTGGTATTATTATCCAACATGAGATTAAGATCGATCGATTCTTTAGTGGCTTAAAACCATGTCTTCGATGGGCGTTAGCCATAAGGGACTTCAATAGCTACGAGGAAATCGTTCGATGTGCTCTCAACGTTGAGATATAGATTGGAGTAACCCATCAGTCCTATGGGTTGGATAAGAAGAAGAAAATGGAATTCAAAGGAAAATCTAAAGAGAACACTGAAAAGAAGATGAGCTTTCCCTTATGCTGAAAGTGTGGAAAAAAACATGGAGGGAGTTGTCTTAAAGGGACAAGTAAATGTTTCAAATGTGGAAAGGAAGTTCATCAGGCATTTGAATGCCGCAATGATGTGGAGAAGATGTCTAATGATGCAAACAAAGGAAGGGATACACATAATGAACCTACTACACTTCAATGTTTCAAGTGCAAGGATATTGGGAATTATGCCAATCAATGCCCAAATCCAAGGGTTGATGATGATGGTCAACATCAACAAACTCTTAAGGCTAAAGACAAAGGAAAGTCACATGCAATTTCTAGCAGTGATGTGGAGTACGATAACGATGTGGTGAAAGGTAAACATATCATTCACTATAAAGTAGCAAATATTTTATTTGATTCTAGATCTGCCCACTCCTTTTTTATGAATAAATTTCTAAGGATATCACCATATTACCTCAACAATTAGATGTTTAGTTAGCTGTGACAACCCCTAATGGCACAACAGTCGCATCAAATGTTTATAATTCTTCTCCGATTGAAGTTTGTGGGAATGTGCTTCCTGCAAATCTTTTGATCCTTCCTATAGTGGAATTTGATGTGATTCGTGGCATGGATTGGCTTTCTTTATATGGAGCTCATATCAATTGCCAAAGAAGGGAAGTCACATTTCATATTCTAGATAAATCTATGATCATCTATCGATGCAAGGATGAACATAACCTTCCAGTGGAAATTTCATCCATATTATGGGTCTTAATTCCACTAAATGAAGGTTATTTATCTCAAATGTTTGGCGAGAAACTCGCGATTAAGAATATGCCCATTTTACGGGAGTTTGAAGATGTCTTTCCGGAGGAATTTCTGGGTCTTCCACAAAATCGTGAAGTTGAGTTTTCAATAGAACTCATACCGAGTGCTTTGCCTATTTCAAAGACACCTTATAGAATGGCCCCAATTGAGTTACCGGAATTTAAGACGCAACTCCAAGAGAATATTTATAAAAGATTCATACTCCATAGTGTGTCACCTTGGGGAGCACCTTTTCTGTTTGTTAAGAATAAAGATGGATAAATGAGACTCTGCATTGATTATCGAGAACATAACAAGATCACTATTAGGAAAAAATATCCTCTCCCACAAATTGATGACTTATATGAACAACTACGAGGAGCTCAATACTTTTCCAAGATTGATCATCGTTCAGGGTATCACCAATTAAGGGTCAAAAGGGAGGATATACCAAAGACAGCTTTCCGTACAATGTATGGACACTATGAATTTATAGTGATTCCATTTGGTCTTACTAATGCCCCTCATATCTTCATCGATATGATGAATATAGTATTTAGAGACTATGTTGATCAGTTTCTGGTAGTCTATATAGACAATATTCTTGTATATTCAAATAGCATGGAAGAACATGAAGATCACTTGAGAATTATATTGAATACCCTGATAAAGGAGAAGCTTTATGCCAAATTTACCAAGTGTGAATTTTGGCTTCAAAGAGTTTCATTTTTGGGTCACATAATCTCAAAAGAGGGGAAATCTATGGATCCATCAAAAAAAAGGTTATCGAATGATGGTCGAGACTAACAACAGAAACTGAGATCCGAAGTTTTCTTGGTTTGGCTGGATATTATCGACGTTTTGTGAAGGATTTTTCATGATTATCTAATCCACACATCAAGTTGACTCGGAATGGAGTTAAGTTTGTCTGGATGGAGGAATGTTAAGAGAATTTCAAGGAGTTGAAAAGAAGGTTATCCAATGCACTTATGCTCACACTTCCTTGTAGTGGAGAAAGGTTTGTGATCTATAGTGATGCATCCATGAAGGGACTGGGAAGTGTTCTCATGAAAAATGATATGTTGATAGCTTATGCCTCACGACAGTTGAAAATCCTTGAGAAACATTACCCAAGTCATGTTTTTTAGTTAGCTGTAGTAATCATTGAATTAATGATTTGGAGGCATTACCTTTATTGTGAAAGGTGTGATATTTATACTGATCATAAAAGTTTAAAGTATATTTTCACACAAAAGGAGCTGAATATGTGTCAAAGAAGATGGTTGGAGCTGATTAAGGATTACGACTGCTCAATTCATTAACTCCCTGGGAAAGCAAACAAGGTGGAAGATGCATTAAGTCAACAAGACCATGCCAGTTTATCCATGATTAGGATCAAAATGGATCTAATATTTATGGATTTACAAAGTATGGATCTTGGAATTATAATGGAAGGGGGAAAATCGTATCTTTCTAAAATAAATGTTCAACCATCAATACATGTGATGATTAAAGAGGCACAGAATGAAGATGTAGAGTTACAAAAGAAGGTGAGAAATGATCCTAAATTCAACCTTGATTGTGACGGGATAATAAAGTTCAGGAATCGGGTTTGTGTTCCTCCTATCCCAGAATTAAAGAAGGAGCTGCTGGATGAGGCTCACAGTTCATCATTCTCTATTCATCCTGGAAGCACGAAGATGTATAAGGACCCTCCTTTATAAATGGGAACCTCCTCCCTCTCCTCCTCACACCAATTTTAGCCTTAAATCTCGGCCAAACCCTGCCAATTTCACGTCCCCACTTCCCTAGAATCATCCTATAGGTTCTGTTCTTCTTCAAAGACCATCCCTAGTGCCCTAAGAGGAGGTTAAGAAGAGGCGCGTCAAAAAAAGAGATAATATCCATTACCAATCCTTTCCAAATTCCTTCTTCTTCATCTTCTTCTTCATTAGTTGTTTCATTATGAAGTAATAACTTCAGTATCACTCATATACTGATATGTTGTTATAAGTATGAAACAACCTTATTTCACCATTTATCCATCCTACGAAAAACGAAATCATCGCGCGTGCGTATGTACGGAATACCGTCTCCACACCGTGGTGTAATATATTTTCCCCCACCACAATACATGGATGGGTATAATGGTGTAAATAATCACTATATATGATTATTTTAAAGTGATATTGATTCTGAAATAGTATACATACAATCCAATACAATACCATCATCATGGGAACGATATCATCGCTCGTGCGTATGTACGGAATACCATCTCCATGATGTGATGCGATTTTTTCTACATGATCTTCATTGCATAATTATTATATAAATTAATTGAATGAATAAATATGATATATAGTACATTAATACCATTCTGGAAATGATTTATCTATAACCTAAACATAAGAATAAGAATTTATTCGACAAAACACGCATAAGAATAAAAAGTTATAAACACCGAATAACAAGTAGCAATGAAATATTTCTACTAAGAAGCTAATAATATGACCATATATGATATCATAACAATAATTATGATTTTTGAATAAGTAAATAATAGCATTTCAATCATTATACAGAAGTTTCGGACACTTACGAAGCAAATCGGACCTAAGGTAAGGGAAATATCACAATCTCAATTTTATCCAAGATTGTTTATACTTTGAAATTTACTGGGATGTATTTTATCATCCGCATCCATGTTTCCTCAATATGTAATATTATTCCCATCCACCTACAATTGTTTAAATCCAATTTTACCCTTCGCTGAGTTTTTAGTAAAAAATATGAAATGAATCTTTTGTCGTTTTTTGTACGAGGTACCTTTTGACTTTTCCGATAAAAGGATGATAAGAATGTTTTTTAAACTTATAAGACTTGAATGTATTTTTAAAAAATTGTTTCCAAGAAGCTTCCTTTACAAGTTTTCATGTTTATTTTTAATCAACTTCTTTTAGTTTAAAATTTAATGACATGTTAAGAAAGGAAAAAAAAATTTGAATTAGAAAGGATATATTCCTCAAGAATGGAGTTTAAGATTTTTATCAAAATTATTTTCCATCTAAGATAATATAAGATTCTGTTTCTATCCCTATAATTACATGGATTTGATTATGTTATGATGGAAATATTTTTATGAATTCCTTTATCTTATATTAACTTTTTTATGATGTCACGATGTTTAAGATTCCCATTTTTATTACATGGGTTATGCTATGATGTATGGTTTATAATTTTGTGGCACATATAAGAATGGTATCATTATGAGATGTGTGGGACCTATATCTCCCTCCAATGCATTTGGTAAAGATTTTATATCTCATGAGATAGACATGGATGGAATGGAAGGTTAAATCGGTTCAGTAAAACAGGACTGAAACGAGGAGTGAACTCGGTTTAGAAATGGACTTTGTCCACTAAGATAGTCTTGGAAATGAGTCTTGACTAATAATAAATGATTCTCTATGATTATGTGTGTATGCCACAAATTTTCATGTTTTATGTTATTATTATTGGGATTAAATTTCACTATTATGATTTATCCCATGTTATGAAATTATGATTTCTTTTGCAGGTTAAAATTTCAAAAAGTTATGTTCTTATGATGTGATATATATTTCTTTTGTTTACCCTTACTGAGCATTTGAGCTCAACCTTTTGTATGTTTTATTTCCCCAGGTCAGGAAGAAGGTTATTAAGTAGAATATTCCAAAAAGGGACTCTAGATATGATGAAATAAATGGAAGGAAAAGTAGATGCTTTATGAACAAGTTGTTTATGTTTCCCAGTTTCAAAAGACACTATACCTATACGGTCCTTACATGGTTTTGTTATATGTTGTAATAAGTATGATTCAATTTGGAAGTATTAACATCCTATGTAAAGTATGGGTCGTTATAGTTACTGTCTTATAATAAGCCACATAAAGATATTACATGGGAGTTTTTCAGGTCTTTGTTCATTCATTAGTATGTCTATGTTGAATAAAGGGCGAGAAAGGGGATGAGGATGTGTTATCTGAAGTACGGTGATGGATCAGTGTTGGATTATTTACAGTGATTTTTGGATCTAGTCCCCTATGATTTTGGGTATACCATATATGACTCTATGAATTCTTGACATTATGAGGCGGTTCTCTGCACCGATCTGCAGTTGAAGGTGTTAGAGTCCAACCTAACATAGTTTTCCAATTTGGTGAGACAATATTTTCATAGAGAAGCCGGGATAACGTAATTTCTAGATGTAGTCATCCCCTCTTCAATTCCTGGGACTAGTGGTGAGGATTCTAGAAAGGAAATTTGGAAGCGATTAAATGTTGATGGAGAAAATCATGGAATCAAAAAGCCATAGGATCTTCCATTATCCTCTTCGGAGTGAGATATCCTTGTGTGTTATCATTGTGGGAAGCTAGGTCACAAAAATCAGTCACGTAAAAAAGTTCTGAATACCTTCCAATCACGTGGACACTTAGGTCACTTGAGGATATTCTATCAGGGTGTCTCTAGAAAGCGTCATGGAGGAAATTCTCAGAAGTGATGTGTTGTTGGGAATTTCTTTAATGTTTCTTGTGTTAGTTTATTTCTAGTGAAATGTATCTATTATCGTTGTAGATTTACGGATTGTGTCTTGTGTTTTGAATTGTATAGTAATGTTGTGGGATTTTTTATGAACTCATATTTTCAATCCCATTTTGGTTTTCATCTCAAAATTTTTTCCTTTCATTTATCGAATCAAAAGATTTATATTTATTATTTGAATTATCAAAACCTGAATTCATGGAATGAGATGCTTCATCCATCATAGCTCTAGCCAAAAGGCCTCAGAGTGAAGCTAAAATGTAGTCAGAAACCCCGAGGTTTTATGAAGTTTTGTTATGGTTGTGCCTCTATCATTATGGTGAGACAACTTTAGAATTTCAGTTGTGGTTTCTCCATCAACATAAATTTCTTCTTAGTGCAATGAGTGTGATGGACTTATCCATTCTGCAATGACAGTAATTTTTCCATTTTGGAGGTGAGTTTCTGATCAGTGTCCTCGTATATACCACCCATGTGAATCAGTTGTGGATTAGGTTTATGTCCATCTTAAAGTGATGAGTTATTAGTAGTTTCTGGTTGTATTTTCATTGATCCAATCATTGAGTCCCTCCCTACCTTCCCATTTGGGGAGCTTTTTTTGTCTGTTCAGAGGTTTATATTAAGCTATTACCCCTTTTGTATGAGATTGAGTGGTTTAAATGTTCATGTTGTGTTCTTGAGCTTGGGAAATGCCTTAATTGTGGGTCAATTTGAATTTTTGTTAAGTCATTTTATGTTGGGTTCTTAATGGTGGGGAGACCCACTATGGGTCTCATTAAGTTTTCTCTTAAGATGCTAGCAGATACTAGAAGAGTTCTAATGGTGGGTAGTCTACTCAAGCATCCCCTTTGTTGGTGATATTTTTCAGGAAATGGTTATATTTCATGTTGGTGGTTGGTGAAATGTTATAAGAGTGAGGGGTTGTATCATATTTCTATGGGGCCCTTAGTTGTTGATCAATTGGTTGGAATGTTTTGTTGCTTTCTAGGGGACAAGGCATTATAGTGGGGAGAATTATCAAACCCCAACCTGTGTGATGCATTTATTTTATTATTTTCTTGATTTTGAATAAATTGTTTTGAGTTTCGGGTTGAGTCCCAGACAAATTTTTTGATTTTATGTGAAAAAGTTTGCATTTTTGGTTTGACATCATTGGGAGCATGGGAAAAGCATGATTTGGAAACCGTACAGCTTTACCCAGACAACTGTGAAGCCTATCTGTCTTCAAAAAACAATTAAAATGAGTAATAAATTTTAATATGTAATAATAAATACAATATTGACATTAGAATTATTATTGTATACTTTTTTGTATAATTATTATGAGTAAATATTTTAATTAAAGTGTATGTTAACTATTTTTTCATTTAGAAATTGTATTTATATTATTAAAGTTATTGTGATTATATAGAATCTTATTTTTGTTATTATAAATAATATAGCTCTTATGAATATTAAATATTATTTTTATTAAGTATTTTATTATTTCTTTTTTAGGTGAAAATTAAAATTGTTAATTTTATTATTATCCATTATTTTGGTTGTTTTTGTTAATAATAATAATATTATTATTATCATAATTTTTTTATTTTTATTACAATTATTTATTTTTAGTTATTAAATGTTTAATTATATTTTTATTTAGTTTTTTATTATTTCGATAACCTTTATAGTTTTTTACGCACTTCCCCTTCCCTCTTAAGCGTTCGTCATGAACCACCCCCATCTAAAACATAAACCTCCCTCACGGCATAGCCCAAAATCCTTGTGTATCCCCATACATGTGTTCCTACCCCTTGCACAGACCATCTATAGTGCACCTCATAACCCTGACCTTCCCCTTTCTCAGTGTCACAGTGCCCCAACGATCCCTTCCACCTACTCAGTAGAGCACCCCCTCTTTCTTGATGGTGCGAACCACCTCTCCCCTTCTCAGTTCACATGACTTCATAAATGCCTCTTTTGGTAGCTTCCTCTACTCATTTCACAACCTAGGGGGATCTACCTCTGATCATAACGCCTTCTTCCAGTGCCGCATCCTCTCCAGGCCATCCCACACCTTCCCGACATCACCCTCCATAGGCTGGGTTTTCTCCCCATCAGTATAAAATTATAATATTTATATTTTATTCTTTTTAATCTTTTTTCTCATAAGGGGATTTTTTATTAACGGTACTTCTTTGTTGAATTAACATTTTAGAACTCGTGTGGGGTGTTTCTGTGTGGGCATTATTCTCACAATGTGAATTTAAGGTAATATTCCCAAGAACATGCAGTTTTTACTGGAATAATTATCAATTTTATGCTTTTCAAACCACTTATAATAAATATATTATTATGTGAAAGCCTTGTTTTAGTCATTTGGTGTGAAAATGTTTCTTAAAGCCTTATTTTCTGATAATTTACATTGTTTCGTTAAATAGTACACACCAAATGTATGTCCACAATGCTCGATTGGACCTTGTAATTTTTTGGTAACATTGAAATAATGGTTTTATTTTGTTAATAATATTTTGGCACGTCAAATGATGGAATTGGGTACTCTTTAAAGGATTTAAAATGTTTATATGCTAAACAAAGTTTGAGGTTGGCCTTTAAAATTGGGTTTTCATGTGATGTTGAATTGGATCTCGATTGGCATTTTATGAAACATGAATTCCATTTGTAATTGGAACATAAATGTATTATAAAGAGGTTTTAGAAATGATTTTATGTGAACATGGTGTTTTGTTACATCTTTTGAAAGTTGGATTGCGTTATTAATAATTGTTGGTTTTATGGAATGTTTAAAGGCCCGTTTGGCCACTTGGGAAAATTATGAAAAGTGTTTTTCATAAAACCCTCGTTAGATATTCCACATGCTTTGTTGGCATAGAATTGTTTGGATGTACTTGGTATGGAATCCTCGGGTTCCATTATATGGGTTACTTGGTTGGGATCCCATGGTAATCTATTGACTTTGAGGCATGAAAGTAGTTCTTGGGGAGACTCAGGGTGAGACTTGCAATGTTTATTATTATAAATATATTTTTTGATTTGATGCTCGAATATATCTTATGGATCACTTCCATCATTTATTAAGATATTAGAATCTGGCATATTGAAAAAAAAAAATATGAATGATGCACTGGTAGGTTAATGTAATGACATGTGGCCCATAGTAGGTGGATATAATGGGTTCATCTCTATGGTATTTTACCTCATAATATCCTAATAATGGGTGTATGCGCATATAGATCATTATATTTCATTGTTTATGGAATGATATTGTCATTGGGGTCATCAGTATTGGTTTAGTTTGGATTATTCTTGATCTACTGGGTTCTCCCATGTCTTGTAGATTTTTGTTAATTGAACTTTTTTTTAAATTCTTCTATATCTATTTACATTTTCCTTGCTATATGACTGCCTTGGTACTCTTGTGTGGTGTTTTTAATGAAAAGTGATATTTTGGTTTCCTAACTCCTATGAAAATGTTTTTTCAAAATATAAAGTGTTTCAAACTATTTAGTGCTGGTTCTAAATGAAATCATCACCTTCCACTTAAAATATAATGGTAACACAAAATGATAGAATTTGGTTTTGAAAATGAACATGTGAAATATATTGTACATTGAATTTAAAAAATAAATATATAAATGCATATTTTAATATATTGTAGTTAATAACATAGAATTCAAGTTTCATTAATTTTAATGGTAGTGCATTAGGGAACAGAATATTGGGCTAGCCTACTGAGTTTTAATACTCACTCATATAGTTATTTTCTTTTTTATTCCTTCTATAGGTTCCTGCATTGGTGTGTTCGGCTTGGGAAACATTTTATCATTGAGTTGTAGAGTGACCTGTGCTATCACACATAGATAGTGGTTATCCAGTTCAGTTATTATAGTTATGTATTTTAGATGTATAATCCATTTCATTTTTAAATGATATCAGTTAAATCTTATTTGTGTTTTTGAGCTGAATTATCTTTCTTGATATTGTTTAGATTATATTTTGTTTATTGGGAGAAATAGTTCCCTTGTTGTACTCTATTGATTCCTTGGCGCTTTTCACCAACCTAGGAGAATCAGGAATGCTTCTTAGGTCTTACTACAGATTGGTTTGGGTGACCGGTTCATGGTCAACCATGGTTGGTTCATGACAATATATTTCTCATAATGGGAATTTACACTAAAAATGTTATTTTACCTTTTAAAAAGAGTTTTAATATTAATGATGCATGAAAATAAATCAACATAACAATTATTTATAATACAAATGAAATCTGGTGTAAATTAAAATTGAATGCTACATATTATTATACATTATAATTGATATTTGACTTCTCATTTTTTACGTTCTGACAAATAAAATGTCATATAACATTACATTGAATGCTCATTTTTAATTCTTTTATGACTATGATAACATATATCAATGTTTTTAAAAAAATTTATTATATTTACTTAATTGCTATTAAAATGATCATATAAAAATGAATATATTTATAGAATTAATTTAAATATCAAATAAAATTATTTCTGTAATAAAAATATGACTTCAACAAAAAACGTTTTATAAAAATAAGAATAGATAATTATTCTTGATAATATTACCTTATACTAGAATAAAAATTTTGGAGGGAAATTTACTCAAAAATTAATATGAATTTAGCAGAAATTCTAGGAATGAAATTAATTGTAAATATATAATTTCAAAATTAATATTTTATAAATTTTTTTTTTTAAATTTTGGATGATATATTTCATTACAATATTGAAATATTATTGTTTAAATTTGTCTCACTATGAAAAAAATTCTTAATGTTTTTTTTTATTTTTATAGACCACACTATAATCCATTAGTGTTTTATTATACATTGACTATAGTAATAATAAAATATGACCAAATATAATCATATCTATAATTTTATACATATTTTTTAAAACTATTTGTACATAACCATATACTCTAGAAGATGTTATTGTATATCTAAGGAGTTATACCCAATATTTAATCAATAATAATTCCCAAAAATAAACAAACTCGACTCTGATACCAATTGAGATTCCCCAAACAAAATCTTTTGACTGTGGTTACGAATATAGAAAATTTTTCAAATTTCATAAGAATAAACCCAACAAAAAATATCAAAATATAGATTAATTTAGGAACTAGATAAATATATATCATTAATATTAATAAAATTTAAATTTATTCCAGAACTTTTATTCATAAATTCATATCTTCTATATATATCACTCTATATAAATTCATGGGTGATTGGGAATCATATGAAATGTGTGAGATGAAATTATTTTTAATTTTATTAAATAAACAATGATACATATATCATATTTCATTAATATAAATTAATATGAGAGAAATTGAATAATTAAAGGAATAAAAAATTGAAATCAAAAGAAGTGAAAATGAGGAAATATAGCTTAATCATAAATCAGTCCACAAAAATAGGGTGATATGTTATCATAGTATAAAATTATAACATGGAATAAATCCTTGAAACATGGTATGAGAGAAATGTTTTTATATAATCATATAAATGATTAAAACATATAAATGTGACACGCACGTAGGGAATCTCTTCATAAAAAATGTTAATCCTCACTTCTAGAAAATCATAAATATATGGTTATGTAAAACCACATGTGCACCATTCATAACATTATGGAAGAGGATGACTATATCAATACAACTTATAACATTATAGATGGGTCTTAATTAATAAATCCCAAAAATAATTATCTTATTAGATATTAAGCATTACCCAAATGATTAGTGGGGATATATAATTTTAGGCCCACTCTTCATCGTAATAAATCATGCATATATGTTCCATATTAATATAAAAACAATAATAAATCCATTAAAAATTATGACATGATAGAACCATGGAAATAAACCCTGTATATAATAGAAAAAATTGGCTCTTAAGGTAAATATTCTTCATCAAATATAATGAACTATAATTCCCTGAAACACTATATCATAAATAGTATGTGGTATATTAAATAATATTTCTATTATAATGAGCATATATATATATATCTATATCTATATCTATATGAAAACCCTTCAATCAAAATAATTTATTACAATATTTTCATAGAGTAAATTAATTTGTATAAAATTACATTTTATATAGTTTAAGATAAGTTAAGTCAACAATGGAAATGGAACAATTATTTTAAATATATTTCATTTCCCCCATAACACACATTCATAGGAACACTGGTGATGAATAAAATTATTATTTTCATATTGTATACATTTTTTAAAAGGATACCATTCATAAAAATACAATGTATGGAATTGATAAATAGTTTACCATCACAAAGTATTATCATGGATGAAAATAATTGAAATTAAATTTATAAATTTAATATTTTTAAATAAACAATTTTTTTTATACACATCATTTTAATAATATTTTAAAATAAGCATTAAGTATGGAGAATAATATATAAAAACAATTTTATATAATATATATAAAACATAAAACACTAAATGTAAATAAATCCATTGAAAATAAATCATGATAAAAATAGAGAAGAAAATTGTATTGAAATATTGAATAGAGTTAATGTAATTTATATTTAAATTTATATAAAAGTAGATAAATAAATCACTAATAAAATTAATTTTCTAAGAGTGATAAAAACTATTTTCAACATTATTTTAAAATTCAAAATCTCCATTAATTATCCTATAAGTGAATAATTGTTAAATGTTAATAAATTGCTGATGAAGGTAGTAATTTTAAGAGATTACCTTATAAACATTTTATGGTTTAACATTGAGAAAATTAAAATATGAAACATAAATGAATTAATATCCATATAAAAATAATGTGAACATTTTCATATAAGTCATAAAGTATGAACACAAAGCTGATATGAGATGGAAAGAGAGTGATAAAAAATATATCACAAAAAATAGGAATTATCGTAATAGGAACCCTTATGGACAACAAAGTGTAAAAAATTACATAAGGAAAGAAAATATAAAATAAAATCATCAAAAATTAACTTAAATAGGTACTTTATTCATTTAATAATAATGTATTTAAGACATATAATTTTCAATGTGAAATCGAAGAACAATATATGAAAAGAATGGAGACATAAAATGGAAAGTCATACCTTGAGTCCTGGATAACATATTATATTCTATAACAGCATGGATAATCAAATGAAATTAATTATTTACTTTAATTAGAAATATTTAATGTTAATTTATTATTATTATTCCTTTTAATTTATTCAGTATCATGCTCTATTCATTTAGTAAATTTTTATTGTTGATATCAATTGTTTTGACGTTGTTCAATTTATAATATCCAAAACTAATTTGGTATTAGTGTATTAGTAAAATTTAATTTGTAGAATATTATATATTATCTATAATTATAAAGGTAAATGTATAATATAATTATAAAATAAAATCTTTTCAGTAGGTCATGAAATTTTTACCATTCATAGAATCATCCCCGATAATCTTGTTTTTGGTGAAAAATAAATATCAATGATTTTTTACTTTTAATTTTATATTTATGATGGATATTTTACCATTTAATAATCAAAATTATGAAATAAATGAATATAAATTCTATATTCAATCAATAAATATTTTTTAAATAATATCGAGGAAATACATAAGTTTATAAAAAGATTATT
This sequence comes from Viscum album, assembly GCA_963277665.1. Lineage (NCBI taxonomy): Eukaryota > Viridiplantae > Streptophyta > Magnoliopsida > Santalales > Viscaceae > Viscum > Viscum album. The sequence continues at coordinate 373,926,901 of OY728166.1, read as the reverse complement.
GTTTACCCAGATGGACTAAAAACAACATAATGAGAAATATTTTCAATGGAGATTAATAAGAAGGAATAAAAACAATAAATATTTTAGTTTCATAAAACCATTTATAATAATTAAATTATATATTTAATTTTACATTTAAATATTTAAGACATGATTGAAAAGTGTAAGAGGAGAACTGAAATCAAAAGACAGTTTTTTTATAAACCACATATTTTAACGTACCAATAGCTCATTAAAAAGTGTTTGAGGATAGGTAATGAGTGATATATCAGAATGGATAGATAAAAATTATATAAATAAAAATAAAATTTAACAATATTTCAAAATTATGTAAATTTTTTAATGTTTTTGTATACAAATAATCACAAATTTTAAAAATTATGTGGCTTGGAAACTCTTTCCATATGTTTAGAGTTATCTCATTTAGATTCAACATAAATCCTCTAGAGTATTATGTTCTGGTAACACCATGAACATTTATATGTGGTAAGTGATGTAAATATAATTATTTTTCATCATATTGGTAAAATTATAGTTTTTTGGAAGTGATAATAAATGTACTATGGTGTCGTGTTTAAATAACTGAGGAAACGAGAGTTTTTGAAGAATGTATTATTTGTTTTTTTTCATTATTTTGAAATACTATGAATATTATTGATTCTAATAATAATTTATATTTTTTATTAAAAATATGGTGTTGTTTTATATTCAAAAAATACATAACTAAATGTAATATTGGGTAAACATATTTAAAGGTATGGAATCAGAATTTTTTTTTGTTAAAATAAAATATAAATTTGGCTTATATAATTTAAACCTTCATTTTTAAAATTAAAAATAATGTTTTAAGTTAATTATTTCAACACATAAATATATTTCTTATTTTGTAAAAAAAAAATTATTAATTATTATTCCATATTTACATTATAATGATTTCATAAAATTCACAAAAGGTCCCCAATTTTGATAATGGTGTCCAAAACTACTAATATATATTCTATAATTCATGAAAGATTTAATTATATATAAATGACCATTGGATGATCATTATTTCTCATAGGTTTCTTTTAAAACTCCTTCAATATATATATATCAACACCTCGTGTGGTTAGAAATATCATTAGATGGTTGGGTTTCCTGATATGAAACTTTTTCTAGTTCTTATCATTAACAATTATGGCTACCTATCACTTGGTCTAATGGTTATAATTTGATTAAATATTTTTAATTATTTATTTTAAGATATTTATTTTATTTCTATTTACAACATAATCTCTTAAGTATGCCAATTTGGGTGAAATTTCCTTTGCAACTTACCCCATTTCAAAACATAAATTTACCAAGCATGTTTGGAAACATAGTAATTCAATTAATGTGCATTGAGAGTAAGATAAATATATGATTTTAAACAATTTTTATATGTATATAATTTTATTTTTATTTCTCTAATCTACTAGTGTATTGTTTTTGAATTATGTAGTGAGAGGAGAACTGATGTTATGAGGCGGTGCAACAAGTATCTAGGAGTAATATTTTTTCTTCCTGTAAGAGGTTAAGACACATCAACCAAGATTACTAGTGAAATAGGATCAAAATTTTATCTGATTCCAAAGTGGTAGTCCCCAATATTAAAGATGATTTATATATTTCTATTCTGGATGGAAATCCCCAAAAGGATGTGGTTATACTGACTCATAATAGAAACATGTATGCCTAGAGTCCTACTCCTGGTTGGATGATGACTCTAATTATTCTCCCGCCTTACATATAAATACATTAACTCTAGATTTCAGAATGGTCAGAATCATAATTTATGTAGTTTTTATACCTTTGGTAATGTGTTAAATAGTAAGTCTAATAACAACTAGAAATTCTAGTTCATCAAATTTTTATCTCAGTCAATCTGATGGTTTGATAATTTATAGTCAAATTAAGATGTCTTCCCGTTTAAAGTATAGAAATGGGTGAATAAATAACAATCTACCCCACATAGATAATATCACTACCATTCAATATCATTTCATAAATACGGGTTCTAAGTTGATTATAGTAAACCAAATATATCATAGTGTGGTTTTTGATGGTCATGAATAGATTGGTGGTGCTAGTAAAATATAAGGGAATTATCTATATTTTTGTATGGGTTTAGGTGTATTTTTATTGAATTATTACATAAATATATATTCAAGTATCATAATTTCAATGATTCATAAAAATAAATATTCAATGGTATAAAAAAATAATTCCAAAATGGAATAAGAAATAGAATCTTAGTAAGATCCTAGAGGATGATTGATCATAGGGATGTAACCAATTAGTTGTGGATTCATTCTAGTCTACATTACAATTCGAATATTCTCCAAATCTGATAATATTATTTTCCAAATTCGAAAATCTGGTTGAAGATAATTTTCACATAGGAAAGACAAATGGAAGAAAAGATTCATTGATATGGGGAACTACCTAGTGTCCAAAGAGAATAATACAAAAAATTGTAAGGAGTTTTAATCCCTTACTCGGCCTATGGTTATAATATTATAAGATAAGGAAACTAAATCAAATGAATAATTTTAGTCCTATACTAAAGATATTTAGAAGACTCATGCTCAATATATCTATTATCATTAAAAATAAGGTTAAATTATATTGTTCAATAATGGAAATGATGTACAAATAATATAGGTGAAGAAATGTTTAAATAAATATGAATGATAATATGATTAATATAGAAGTTGTTAGTGATTCACTTGATAAATTATAATTATGAGTACACTCTCAAGTTGAGATAGAGGTTTATTCTTTTCCCATCATGTTCTCAATGGAATATTCCAAAAAATAATCTATGAAATGGTGATACATGTCTACATGATTTTGTGGCACAAATATTAGATCAAAATTCAAGATATCAATTTATATAGAGGTTTCAAGAAATATATTATTATCATGATTGTTTTATGAAAACCTTATATAGAATTATATACACACTCAAGGACATTTCAAAAAATAATCAAGAGTAGTGGAAAACTTTCACTGAGTGGAGTATGCATAGATTACGGTGACCTATAAGCTGATACGTTTTTTTGAAATATATTATTATATATATTGAATATTAATCCTATTATTTATTTTTATTTAATTACGTGGTTTCACATATAACCTCTAAATGTTTCATCCTAAAAATAAAAATTTGGTTTGTCAAAAAAGGAAACAAATTTAATATGAGACAATTTATAATCTATGATTACAATAATATATCAATAACCATTTAAACTTTCTAAAAACTAAATAATAAAAATTAACCAAATAGATTTTTTAGTAATAAGACGCCATAAAATTGATGAATTCGATTTTTAAATAAAAATAAAAAATATTTCATATGGTTATTTATTATAAAATATTTTATTTTTTATTCTTAATGAAAAAAACAGGTATAATGAGGCATGTAAATAAAAACATGATAAAAATTATTTATATATAAAATAAAATAAATTCTAAATTAAAAATGCATGAATATGTATTATTTTACTGTAAAACTAGTATTTATCAATTAATTGTTTTAAAATTTTCACCTAAATTGGCATATTATATTAATTTCATTGTACATATGTTATAATTTTTTTACATTGTAAAATGTTCGATAATTTATTAGATATTAGTTTATAATTACATAATTAAAATTTAAATATTCACAATAAAATTAAACTATTAATAAAATTAATGTAATTAAAAATTAAATTATTTGTCAAAAATTCATGAATATAACAGAGGTGATTTAGAAAAAATATATAAAATTATTATTAATAAAATTACCATATGATATAATTATAATTTCAAGAAAAATTCCATTTCAACATCAATATAAATTATAATTTCATATCATGAACGAAAATTTATTTAATATAGGAAATTTTTTAATAATTGTTTTAAAATAATGTATAAAAAATGGGTTATTATATTGTACTTTCACCAAGAAATAGGGTCCTTTCAGTTTGACTCCATGATAAACACTTATTATTATATTCAAATAATTTGATAAACCACATTATTATCCTCAAAGTTTATCTTAATCACATTATATGATAATGTTATCATCTGACTCGATATATTCATATTTCGAAATATTAAATATATAATCCAAAACCAGTAGTACATGACTTAGTACTCATTATGTTATATATATATATCCAAATTTTTTAATAAATTATAATTCCAAAAAAATAACCAAACTCTACATTGACACCAATAAATATACCCCAACCCCAAGCATTTTTATTGAGTTTTGATCATATAATGTTTTATACATGTCACATATATAAGAACCAAAATCCAAGATCAAATTTTAGATTTATTTTATATGTATGAAAATATCCATCTTTAATATAGTTTATGTGTAATATCCCTCACTAAAAATTTTGAATACCTGCATCTCTCTTATATATATCCCTTTATAGAAATTTTTAGGATATTGTAAAACACAAGAAAATAGTGAGTAAAATTTTTATATAAAGAGTAAAACATTAATAATGAGGCATACATCGTAAACCATAAAGATACTAGATTAAGAGATAATTTTCATAAATAATAGAATAAAATCATGTAATAATAATAACTGAAAATGAGGCATTATAGATTAGTTATAAATCATGGAATAAAAATGGGGTTATATTCTATTGGAGTTAATAATCATAGCATAGAATCATTTATATTAACATAGAATATGATTCCAGATATAATAAGATCCTGGTAATCATGAAAAAATTTGGAATGTGTAAAAAATGTAGGGAATTTCATCTTTGATATTGGTCGATGCTCACTTACATGATATAATAACTATATGTATGAGGATATGTAAACATGTCCCATGCATGAAATTATGCTCTATGATTTTTATACCTCACCAACACATAACATTATAGATGTGGATAAATTTACCTATCCCATACATAATTATGTCATTTTATATTTTTTATAATGCTACCCAATTGATTGGGACATTATAATATCAGTCCCAACCATCATCATAATATATCATGATTATGTGTTCTACTTTAATATGAAAGAAATCATAAATATATAAAAAATAATATCATGACAAAACTATTGAAATAAAATGGACCTCAGATAGAATAAATTATTTATTGATGTAAATATCCTTTAACCAATATAATTTAAACATTAAAATCCTATCCATTTACTTGAAAAGATATGAGGTTTCAATAACCTTTGGTGACATCCCCAAGTCACCAAAGGATAGAAATAAATTCCAATGGCTTAATAAATAATTAGGGGATGATAATATATTAATAAAAATACACTAAAATAAAGCATTACATAGAACTAAGGGGGAAAACTATAGACTATAAGGACATATAAACTATAACCTCCAGCTCGAAATATCTACATAAAGGGGACCACTAGTGAAATATGGAATATTTCCCTTTCCTGTATCAACGAAATTGGTGTTGTGTATGTACCAAAGTGAATATATTGGGGTGAGTAATCATTACTAATAGTCAATTATACAAAAACATCACACACACACTATTAGGTAAAGAAAAATGTATCTTACAGTTATAAAAATTATTTCAAACAAGAGAGATACTCATCAAAAAAGCTTAAAAATAAAAAATAATATAAATCAAAATAAAAATTAATATATGCATTAATACCACTTGGAATACCCTTAAACATTCTCTTACCCACACACACACACTCATTCTAGGATATAACTTCAGAATCAAGAGTGGTTACTCATTGGACCCGAAATTCATCACTTGGAAACCATTCCCTTGTTGACTCTAGTTTATGACCTTATAACAAGTCTATATTGGCATGGATATATCCAAATAAATGAAGAAAACATGCTGTACAAGTATGCAAATTTCAAAAAAAAATTATTTTACATAAATCCATTATTTTCTTTAAAACTATTTAGTCGAATAATTACTTTCATTAAACCAAATCCATAATTTAAAACCTTAATCAATGGGGTTTTACAAAAACCATTAAAATTACATTATTTTTAAATAATAAAATATTTAATAATAATAAATAAACATTAGATTCATTTTTTATTCAATGTAATTAATTTAAATTTTCAAATTTTCATGTTTTAGATCAGGTTGAGAAGATAGATAATCTACATACCTCACAACATGTAATGAAATTGAAGAAAATCCAAAAAAACATCTAGATAAAGGTTTAAATTTTCATTCCGATAATCGATACAATAAAAATCTCATAACAACATAACATATATCATCGATATCTCCACAAAATATCAAATATAATATTTTTTATGGAAAACGTGTGGGTCTATAATAGAGAGAGAAATTATTAGCCAAAAAAATATTACCATCAATATCTTAGATCTAAAACACATAAATCCATTGAAAATGGGTTACATAGGGAGAGTAGAGTATAGGAACATTAAGATAAATCCTTATATTTTAGAGCCTAGGATAATATGAGAGAAATGAGAGTTTTTTTTTATGAAAATTGTAATAATATATATATATATATATATATATATATTAATGCACGTCACATGGTTAGTTTGCAAAATTTATCAAACTGTGTGAGACCTTTATCCATTATATTATAAAATACAAATGTAGTTTTATAGTTGTAACATATTTTTGGGAAACCTGTGCACCATCCCTGAAAAAAAGTGTTGTCCCAAAAACTCATATATTTCATTATTTTTCAACACAGTTTGACCAGAATATTTTATAAATGTGTCCCTACCTAGTAACTACCTTACACTATTACATGATTTCATAGAGAATCTTAAATTTTTACCATAATAATTCCTAAACCACGAACACTTAAGAACTGTAATAAAAAACCATTCAGAAATAATTGTAACATATCTAAAATATTATATAACATCAAAATATAAAATAAAAGTGTGAAGTAAATGATACTAGGGTTATTGAATTATACCTAACATTAGGCTTTACATTCCTGGAAATATAGATATTATGGGTTATTTGGATGAGTTTTTTTTACACCCTAATATTTCAATGGATCACTCGGATTAATATGTTATACAACACACTATACTAAGTTTAATCGAACCATGAAATTATATTATTTAAATATGAACATTATATCATATCCGTTAAATTATTTGTTGTTAATAGGGTTAAATAGACTATTAAATATATATATAGTAAATAGTAAATTAAAATTTATTGATTTATTCTTAGGAAATAAGTACTCAATTTTTTATAAAATATATGTTATTATTCAAGATACGTTATCTTTAAAATTGTTTTTATTTCTTAGTTATAAAATTATATAATTATTTTTCTAAAATTTATAAAAATTAATTTATAAAATAAAACTCATTTTTAAAATCAATACATCAAAATTAACTTGGGTTGAATTTTTTGGATTTTTTTAAATCGTTTATTTTTTTAATAAGTAGTGAAAAATAAATCTATTTGAAATTCTATGATTAATTTAAGTAATATAAAATTCTCATTATATTTTGGATTTGATATTAAATTGAAATATAATTAATTTAATTAATAATAATTTAATTAATTCATTTTGAATTAACAATATTCATGGTTTTGATAGAAGTTAATTTTTCTTCTTAAACCCATTTCTCAAAAAACATTTTTATTTTTATTTTAGGATTTTATATTAAAATTTCTTTCATACACTTTATAAGATTTAATATTGAGAAATGGAATAATTATTTTGAATTTGAATATTTAAATTTGGTAAATAGTTACTTTTTTATATTTATTTATTATAAATAGTAACCTTGGTAAATATTGTTCGCCTTGGTAATGGTAAAATGTGTAAAATAGAGTTAAAACCATGAGATAAGGATTCAAAACTAACCCACCACATATATTTATATTATTTTTTTGTTTTATAATGTATATTTCCATCCATTTTTCAAATTTATGGTCACCTAGTTCCATTTTTCATTGATTTATATTTTTATAATATTTTAAAAAAAATTAAAAATGTCACTCTCTTGACATTAATATCCAAAAAAATTACACAAGGATTTAAAGAGGATATATTTGGTTATAAATTTTTGTTTCAAATGTAAATTATATTTTTTTCATGGTAATATTTTATTATTTTTATGATTAAATAGTTATATTAAATTCTTACGCAACAAAAATACAAAATTTATACAATTAATAGTAAAATAAAATAACTAATTTAAAAAATATCAAATGCAATACAATTTTTTATAATTATTATGTTTATTGATTTTTTTAATAAAAATAACAATTTATAGATGTGTGAATGGTTTATATTTATACTTTGTTATTATTATATTTTTTTAAAGATAAATTATTTGAACAGTTATGAAAATGACATTAATTGTATTTTATGATAAAATTATTTTATTAATTTATTAAAAATTCATAAAAAATTGAATGTGAAAAAATAAGATAATAATTGGTCCAAAATTTCATCCCATTGTCATTTATGATCCATTTTTACATTATAAATAATATTATAACCCTTTAAGATCATACATTTAATTACCTTAGTTAAATTTTAAATTGTTCACCGAAGGGGTTAAACCAAATTTTATTGTTTAAAATGACACCTAAACCTATAAAAAATTCATCTGATCGGAATATTTTAAAATTAACATTTTTTTTATCCAAATACTTTTCAATTTTGAATCATTTATATTGAGAATTAATTAATTATATTTTAATCTTTTTTAAAATTTCATGTGTGTTATTTCCCTCCCTTGTATATGGAAAACCCATTCTCTCAATTATTCACTAAACACAGCTCATTATATATTGAAAAATACATAATTTTACTCTTTTAAATGTCCCTATAGACCATTTATAGATTATATTGTTTTTATAAGACCATTTTATGGGTCCTTAATAAGGGATATAAATAATGTCTACTGTAGAAAAGGTAATCGTTTCGGCATACTCTTTCAATTTTATTGTTTTTTATACATCATCTAACATTATTGTTAACTTATGAAAGTAATATATAATATATCATAATTTCAATGATCTTTTACAATTATTATGAGACAACCATTTTCTAACTCTTAACCAATATACAAAAAGATAAAACATCACTCGTTTGTATGTATGGCTTACCATCTTCACATAGTGGGGAAATTTGTATTTCATCACAACATTAATTTCTTAGTGATGAAGGTAAAATTAAATAAAATATATTATATTTATGACATAATTACTATTCTATATTTATAATATAAAATATTCCTTCTTTCCCTTTAATCCATTGAAAAATGATAACATCCCTGATACATACATATGGATTTCCACCTACATGAATTGATGTGATCAAATTTTCATTTCGACTTTACATGAATGGTAATAAGGATAGATTTAAGAAATATATTTTATATAAAAGATATAAAAATGAATTTATAAATGTTAATTATTATTTTCATTTCTTTAATTATATCCTTTAAAATGTAAAAATAGTGTTCATGTGTACATATGACTTACCATCTCCATGAATGTTGTAATTGATTTATATATATATATATATAATTAATGGATGAATATATATATATATAATTAATATATATGATATTAATTTGATGATTAAAATTCAATATATGATGCATCCATAATAAAATTTCAAGAATTAGAACACCAAACTAAAATTGTTTGGATAAACAAAGCAGTTAACAACCAAAAAATGATGACAAATGATTATTAGTACACATGTAAAACATTATTATAAATAGAACATATATGATATTATATAAATTTATATGGTTATGAAAGATAATTAAAATAAATCAAAATTTATTATCTAGGATGTTAAAATCAATTATGAGGCACGTCAAACTTTATGTAAGGTTTTTCTTAACTGAATTTTCATTCATTGGGTTATAACACTTATTCATTGATTATCTTATGATGCGATCATGTGGGAAGTGAATTTTAATTAATTTTTTAACATTTTATTGTGTGGATTGAAATTGATACACAAAATTAATTTACTTTTTAATTCTCACTTAAATGATTATAACATTGTATAGTATTTCATCTCAATTTATACTCCATTGAGGGATATTTGGTATTATTCTCCGATCTATTTATATTTTGTGTATATAAATACCCTTTTATAAATAAAAAATTAATATATTTATATTACTGATTATTAATTATTCAATTAAATTTTATTCTTCGTATGGATACAATTTAAATGTCACTTATTATGTGAGAATTTATTTTACAGTCTAGTTTTTCTAGGATGGATAATATTTTTTCATTGAATTAATATTTTAATATATTCTTAATAAAATTAATTTATTTTCTTATACAATATACAATTAAGGATTTAAACTATTTCCCCATATTTTCCTCTATTTGGAACTTGAATTAAGTAATTAACTTTTTAAAATAAAATATGATCTTATTTTGCTTTTTTATCAGATATATTTTTATTCCATGTCCATATATTTCAATTTTTTCCTTGAAATGTACTTTTTTGTTTACTCAAATTATTTATTAAGTAAATTTTATGTTATCAATGAGTTTTCATAATTCTTAATTTAATATTTGTAATTTTTTTGAAAGATTCATTTTTATCTTTCATTAAAATAAGTCAAAAGTAATGTTTCATTAAAATGTATACTGTATTAACAGAATTCCAATAAACATAACTATTTTTCAATATTTATAATTTTATACATATTTCCAATGGTTTTACAAGGAAATGTTTTGTACTAAATATTATTTTAATAATTTTACTTTATTTTTTTTGTTTTATCCAAAATAAATTAATTTTTTATAAAACCAATATTTCTAATGATTTTATTTTAATATATTACCTCTTTTTAATTTTTTGGTAATTTTCTATTGAAATATTCCCATTCTTTTGATAAATTTTCTTTAGAAATTACAAATCTTTTAAATATACAGATTCTTTGTATCATAGATATGAATATTACCTAAAATATATTCCATTTCAATATATGGTGTTTTATTGTAAATATTATTTGATTGACTAGGGAAATATTAATACTACTTATTATTTAATCAATACTTATAATTTTTATATAATTAATATTATTTATGAATTAATTTCATCATTCAATATTTGAGAAATCCATTGAAAATAGAGTGAAAGGTGGGGCCCAGCTATATATATCCCCTTGATGTATCGACATGTATCATGATTGAAACCAATTTTCTATCCTTGTTTAATGATTTTTAGTGTATTATTTCCCATATAATAAATTTTATTGGATTTTGGACATGATAGTAAGGATATCATGATTTTCGATAGAATGACGTCCAATATTAATCATTTCATTCATTTAGAATTTAGTTATTATTTTCCATGAGATTAATACATTAATTTTACCCATGGATTGATTTAATGATGAATTTATAGATTACATGGAACACATTTTCAGTTTTTTATATTTCACTATGATTTATATTTTATTTCCAATGTAAAATGGGAATAATGTATATATCTATTTTTTAATAGCACTAAAATATTTTGTTCTTTGCGATGTGATTGATTTCATATATTTTCAATCCAATAAGTAAGACATAAAATTTATGATACTGAAGTTGGGTTTTTTATTATAGTAGTCAATGTAATTTTTATAAATGTCTTGGAAAATAGTGTTTGTAAAAAATATATTAGGGAATATAAAAATATGATGAAATTTATAAATAACTATATGTATAACATAAAATCATGCTATATTTGAATGTTGGGGATTATGTGTTTTTCTTTTATATAAATCCCTATATAGATTCTTCAAGTAAATATGGTTTCGGTACTACTGGATATTGTGGTAATATCCCATTAAATAGTAGTTTGATTATATCTCATCCATCATTCTAGTGCTCGGTGAGTAGTTCTATATTGTACACCTAGTCTGAAAATCTTAGGGGATATTGTTAGACTATTTAATGTTTTCTTAATGAACCATTAAGAAGGATTTGAATAGATAATCACCATTAATGAACCAGTTTAACCATAGGTGTCTTTTATTTAAAAGAAGGTGTAATGATTTATATGTTTTATAAAATATTTTCATGATTATGTGGTTTCTCATTATGATTACATTTTCACATAATATTTTTTTAGTCAATAGTTTTGACTAGGAAGAATCATGTTATCAATAAATGTGATGAAAAATGTGCTGATTATGAGAAACTAAATTGGATTATGATGGATGTTAAATATATTATGATTATAAATAATTAGTTATCATGATATATGACTAACAACCTATTCCTTAACCAACACTCAAACATACCAAATAAATGAAGAATATAGTTTTCTGAGAGCTCGGCTGGTGGAGTCCATGGTGAAAACAAATTTTAATTTTCTTCATTTCAAAAATATATAAATTTATACCCCATATAATGACTCAATAGAATGGGAAACATTTTTTTATGTCTAAAATAATGGAATAGATGAATACATTTTTAAGAAAAAATGAATATTTCAATGAATAAATATGAATTTCATCTCAATGTATCATTTGTTGTTCAGTGAATTATGTGTGGTGAATATTGAAATTATCTAAGATAATTACCTAATCCATGGTCTAACTATTTGAACAATGAATGACCTATGTTATTCAAATTAATGAATTTTAATGTTTAATATTTTTATGTATCTTTATTTAATAATTATGTTGTACAAATTTCATATTAATGAAATTATAGATATATGTATAATGATATATATATGGATTGTTCCAAAACATATTTTATTTAAATATTTGAATACATATGTTGAAAGGGAGTGATATCCATTAAAATTGAATTAGTGGTAATGTGATAATAGTTATTTGGGCTAAACCAGTGAATTAAATTTATGACATATGTGGGATTATGTTGTTGAACTTGAATTTGATTAGTGGTTTTAAGAAAACGTGATTTAGGTCATATTTTATGATGTTTATTGAAATTTTGGATATATATAAGTATTATATGATTTTATTTGATGAATATGTATTGTGTCAGTTTTTAGAAGAATATATGTTTTTATGTGAGGATAACAAAATAGTTATTTATATTATGCTGGGTTTATAAGTTTATGGTTAATCATATGTTCAAAATCACTGATACCCATTTTAATGATTTAATTGATTGGATTTTGAGGCTATTTGAAACATCTAATAAGTTATAGGATAGATAATATATTAAGAATTTAATATCTCTTTGGGTTAGTGTATAATTTTATTTTATGTAAATGATGATTTATTGGATAGTGCGATATAGATAATTTTGATGGTTAAAAAGTGCTTCATTGAAAATTTAATATTTTTATAGATATTTAAGGTCAAGCTAAGGATTTATTTCTAGGATTTTATTTAAATTTTATTTATGATATTTTAGTGTGATTTTAAATAGATGATAATATTATATAGTGATGTATTATTTTGATTAATGATAGTCTTTAGGAAAATTAGGTGGGTTGAGGTATATGTAATCTATAGGATTAACATTTCATTTAACATGAAAGATTATTTGGGAAGAATGAAATTAAATTTTTGTGGATGTAAGTTAAATAATATAGAATCACGATTTTGGATAAAATATTCATTAATGATGAATTTATTGAGTTTAAATGATATGTAAGGTTATTTATATGTGGAATAATCTATGATGAACCATTGGTATTATTATGTGAATTTTAAATTATGATGTATTATTTGTTTATATGAATGTTTATAAATTTTTTTATACTATCAGAAAATGTAGAAAATAATTTATTCTTTGTTAATAGTAAAATAAAATATGAACGGATATTTATTACCTTATAGATAAATTTATCCATTGGAAGTTTATTTTAGTTCTTTAGGCATGAAAAATTAATCATGTATACTCAAAATTTTGGGAATGAGATGATATTGTATTGGAAATTGAATAAAAGTTAAAATTATTATTATCAAGTAAGTATATTTCTTTATATTCATAGTTTAGATAGTATTATAATCCCTCAACTCTGGGAAAAGGGTCTTTAAAAAAACTCTTTCATGTTACATTCATTCCTAATTAATTGATAGTCTTTTCACTCTATTGATTTTTGGTTTTGTGGTTGTCAACTTTCTCATGATCATTCACCTTCTTCTAATCAAGGATATCTATCAATATTTATAATTTTTAGGACATTTATTTTTTCATTCATTTTAATATATTCACTTTCTAGAAATTTTATACATTTTTCAAACCTAGTTATGTGATATTTTGGATGTCCATTATATTTATCTTTCTCACTTTTAAGAGTATTCTATATTAACCCATATTAGAATGGGGATTTTTAAAAAAATGTATATTGAAATGTCAAACCCATGATTAAAAATAACAAAATTAAATTGAAAGGTAAAAACTTATTAATGCGTGGGGATGTGAAACCCTTATATTTTCAAATAAAACAATGTTTGATAGTGTATAGAACATGAAAAACCAAACTTAAATGTAACAAAACTTTTTTTATTTAAATAGGACCCCAATAACCTACACATTGGATTGGAATGTTTGAATATGATTAACTGAATTATGAAATATAAATATAAAAATGACTAAATTGAAATTTATTGATTTTTTCATGGGGAAAAGAAACAATTTTTTTTTGTAAAGAAAAATTATTCTTCTAGAAAAATATTCATCAGATTTTTTTATTTTTGAGAGAAAATAACAGAAATAATTTTTTGACTATTATAAAATTTATTCTAAGAAATAATCATTTTTTTGAAATAAAAATATAAAAATCAACATACGGTGAATTTTTGGTAATTTTTTTAAATCAGGGAATTTTTAGTGAATTGTGAAAAATATAGATTTTTCACATATTTTCATTATTTAATGTAATTTAAATGAATAATTATATTTGTGAATTGATCTTGAAGTTAAATATGATCCCTTTGGATTATAATTGTCCAATTAATTTCATTTCAATTAACAATATTCATTATTTTTATATATTTAAAATTTTGTGTTTAAAAGAACATTTTTCTAATGATTTCTTTTTGTTGTATTTTATGAA
This sequence comes from Viscum album, assembly GCA_963277665.1. Lineage (NCBI taxonomy): Eukaryota > Viridiplantae > Streptophyta > Magnoliopsida > Santalales > Viscaceae > Viscum > Viscum album. The sequence goes on along the minus strand of OY728166.1, from coordinate 373,911,886 downwards.
TATATATGACATTTTATTTAATCCATATAACTCTCCAAAAATACAAAGTAGGAACATTTTATTCAATAACTTGTATAATATGTAACACTAAGTGCATAAAGGGCTATAATATCTCATTACATTATAATTTATTATCAACTTTAAACAAAATTAATATATTTGATAGCTTGAAATTCATGATACACTAATTTACCATATGAAACATGAAACAATGAGTTTCTTTAATGACTCTATTTACATGAAATACTGAGATTTACCGGACAATAATATATTATTAAAATATTTTTATTTAATATTATAATATATAAAGTATCTATTATGAATAGTATTAAATAAATAATGAAAATATAAGGTTTTAAAAAATAGGAAATAGATTCATTGGTCAATAATTAATTTTAAATTAATATAATTACCAATTGAATATAAAGAGATTGTTTTATATAAAATTATTTTTTTGCTCACAAACATGCTTTATCTAATCAATTAAATTAATTACAATTAGTGGTTGATAATAATATAATATATGTTATATATTTAATCAAATATTTTTTTACATTATTCAAATTTATTATACATACATAAGATAATAAAATATCCAATATTGCACATAAATACCTATATTTTTATTAAGGCACTCTTACCGCCTGTTAATGGTGAACCTATTTTAAATCCAATTTTGGAACTATTATAAATATTATTTCCTAAATCAAACATAATATGTGAAATAAGAACATAAAATTCTTGTTAGGGTGATATTTTGGTATTTTTCGGTGAATTTTCAGTTTTTCAATGAAGAGTGAAAAAATAATGAAATTTAATTCAAAACTACTTTTTATTCTAATTTATTTATAAGGATGAATTAGAATATTAATTGGTTTAAAAGTATAATTAAATTAATTTTTTATTTATTAACCCAATTTAGGTCATTTTAATCCATTTCACCAGGATATTGTATATAAAACCATAGAAATGTTCCACATTTTTAATTTAAAAACTCTTATTATCGTCCTATCCACAAGATTAAATTTAATTTAATTTCTGACACTTATTTGATTAGAAATTTAAAAAATAGATTACATATTTTTAAAAATAATAAATTATAATTTCTAATAATATGAAAACAGTTTTTGACCAAAATTATTAGTGAATGTGATTAATATTAATTACATCGATTAAGAGAAAAATTTTCTTAATAAAGGACTGAACTTTAATCTTAAAAGACTAAATGAACTAGAAACATGTCCACAATCAATTTTATGGGCATATTTAAACAATATAATTCCTTTAATATAATATTATCCCTTATTTTATTCACACTACTTGGGAAAATGTGGGTGTAATTCCATTTCCCACAATTTACAAGAGTGTCACTCCTCTCCAATATAGAAAGGCACTCACACCTCCCACTTCCTTACACCTCTGAATAAACATTGTATCGACAAATATCTTAAAAAATAACCCCAAAAATACTTTCCCTCAACTTTTAAGCCTCACCTTGGTCATAAATCAATCCTTTTAATCCCTTTGGTGGAATCCAAAAGGAGTTACCTGATTAAAAGGTAGAATTCTTCCTCATGCTCTTTAGTTGATCCCAATATCTACCACCAACACTCTTCTTATTATATAATAATATAAAAAATAAATTTCCTCAATATACTGATATGTTTTAATGTTAATGGTTTGTCCTACACATACAAACACTTGTATTTAATAGGTAACAAACATACCGTTTTTTGAGTATGAAGATCTTCCACCTCACGAAACGATGATTGTTTGGTCTTATTTTATTGCATCTCATAGTGATCATTATGATTGAAAATATATTTATATATAATATAAATGATATTTATAATTATTTTATTATTATTTAATATTTATATAGAATATACCTTTATTCTTTCTATCTTCTGGAAATACAATAACATCATTTGTAGAAGTGTCCACTACTGCCTTTTCAAAGTGATGTGATTCGTTCATGTTATACAGGGAATGTGTCGAGGATGGTTTTAATAAACCTATGTACCAAATATGATATAAATATGATATTTTAATTATGATATACATATAATTAATTTACATTTATAGTTTTAATATGATAATTAAATTAACGTATCATTGAAGCATTAGTACGACCTACCGTCTCCTTAAACGATGCATTTCTTTTATTTTCTCCAAATATCATAGATTATTATAAATAAATAAATAATGTATATATATTATATTAAAATCACTATTTACATTCTTTAGATTATGAATCCATGATATAAGTACTAGGAATAACAAATAAAATGTCAAAACATACTCGAAAAAGTAGGAAATTAACAATTAAAATAGTGAAAATAATGAAAGATTAATAACAAATAGGTAATTAGATATTAGAAGAAGAAATTATATGATATTATAAATATGAGTATGGTAATTTTATAATTTATTAACATTTTTAAATAATAAAAAAATGTGGTTAAATAATGTTCTCCCAAATGTAAATGCAAGGTAATATATTTTTTCACAATTTAAATTCCACTGAGACTTATTTGTTGTTATAAACTAATTGAATTTATATGGAATATATACTTCTCGTTGACATGTTATATCAAGAATATAATTTTTATTATGATATTTTATGTTTTATGTTATTTTATTCCTTCATTTGGATTAGGATTTAAACTTTTTTTAAGTGTTACAGGACACTTTTTAATGATTAATGATTATTTTCCTTAAGAATATGTTCAATGATTATATTTATAATCCCACTTTATTCTGTGATTGGTCATTTTTATTGAAAAAATAACCTTATTTTGATAATATTAATTGTTCATTACATTTATATTTAGCATCCATATTCTAATGAAATTGATATTTTTATTTCCTAAACCATTTACCATTTTACAAACAGTGTTCACTTTGATAGTTATTTGATCAACAAGTATGTTTTATTCAGTATATATATTTTATAACATACATTATAAATTTTTAAATTGATTATTCAATATATGATGAATTATTTGGATAAGTACGATAAGGGTGGGGCTTAGTTATATATAGCCCATCAATGCATCAATGGTCACTTGAGGAGAATTAGTTACAAAAATTAGATGGGGTTCTACCTAATATCTTAAATTCTCATTGATTCTTTCTTGATTCATCTATATTTTACACTTACTGATCATTTTATCTCACCATTATTATTTTTCCTTTCCCTAGGAACCCATGAAGTGGAATGAAAAAGATATGAAAGGATATCATAGATGGAAAAATGTTATCCTAAACAGGTAACAAATATATTGTAGTTAGTCTATTAATTTGTTATGAATTAATCAATTTTTTATCTGGTTTACCAAGAATACCAAACTCTTCCGTACACTAGGATTTGATCCCTTTTAATCATGAAAATTTACTAGTAGTGTACACCAGCTTCAAGATCTCTTAGGTCAAGGTGCTATACTCAACTTATATATATTTAATATAGATAAAAAGATATAATATTTTTAAATAGGGAAATAATTTTTTTTAAATAAGTCCCTTTTACTTTCTTTCATTATTAATAGTAAGCATTGTTAATATTTATCACCTCGATAATGAATAAATTGGTAAAATAGGTTTAAAACCATGGGATAACGTCTCAAAATGAACAAATAAATTTTCATTATCCAATTTTATTTGTGATGTTGAGCCATTTCCATCGACATCTAAACTATATCTCTACTTCGTTCCATATATCTTCGATTATGAATTTTATATTATTTTATGAAAATAAAAAATAAAAATTGATACCATCTTGACTTTAATATCTATAAGTTTTTAAAATAAGAATAAAAATAAGATAAGTCTATCCATAAATTATTATTTGAAAATTAAATTAATTTTTTATAATATTAATTTATTTATAATTTTTTGGGATTAAATAATTACCTTAAATGCTTACACAATTCCATTATTGAATTAATTCAATTAAAATAAAAATGAATCAAGATTTATAAAATTTTTAAACTAATAAAATTTTTCTAAATTATTATATTCCAGGAAACACTATAAATATAATAAATTAGTGATTCTTGAAAGGTTTATATTCAAATTCTATTTCAGTTATGTTGTTTCCAATGTCAAATTTTATGAATAGTTCTTATAATGTCATTAATAATATTTTAAGCTAACAAAGTTTTTGAATTTTTTTAAGAATTATAAAAATATAAAATAGGAGAAGTAGGATGAAAGTGGTTTATTATATTATATCATGTTCATTTATGATACAAATTTCACCTTATATGTAAAATTATAACTCGTTGTGATTGGAAAAGTTGTTACGGTGTTTAAGATTAAAATTGGTTATCCTAGGGGTTAAACCAAATGAAAAGGTTTAAAGTGAAAAAATACCTATAAAATTTTCATTTGATGTGGAAACATCTACGATATTTTTTTAATTAAAATATATAACCATTTTTAATTATTTTTCTATATAATATTTTAATTATATTTTAATTTATTAAAAAAATTGAATGGGTGTCTTTTCACTCCCCTATAAAAAGAAACCCCTTTATCAAAATTCGTTACACAAATTTGAACCATCTATATAACGACCCAATAATTTATCAATGAAAATTATTCTTGATCTAATTAATTGTCTTATTATGTAAAATGGTTATATAACACATTTTCACTTCCTTGGAATTATTTTTTTGGATTTCGAAATGCCATTAATAATTATTACCGTTGCTAATATAGTCATTGAATATAATCACATGATTAGAATAAATATATGTCTTTATCAAATCATATTTACTCAGAAAAAGGAAATAATGGCCTCATCTAGTATAATTTTTCCATATTAAACCCATTTTTGAATCTCTTAAAAGAGATAGAGTCACTGGGATTATCTCTTGACCAATCCCAAGATGAGCTTCAACGCATTAATATTGAGTAGAACCACCTACGGGAGAAGTGGAAGTTAATATAGATTACCACCCAAATGATGTTATCTGAGCCTCCCCAACAGTCTTTCACCATCATACACTTTACCCATTGGTCTTATTCAGGTGTTGTAAGGGGTTAATTAAAATACCCTAGAACTAATATTATGTGAATTTTTTTTCTATAGAATAAATAATATACATTCATTTTATTATTGTTACTTTGTAAATAGTTTTTAAATCACTACTAGTAATATTTAGTAAATATTAAATTATGAAAAAAAATTGAATTAATGAATTATATATTAATTTAATAAAATATTATTACTAAATTACTTTTTGTTAAATATGAATAATCATATAATTTTTATGAATATAATTGATATTTTTATTAAGGATTGAAAGTTGTTTTTTTGAAAACTGATGAATTTTTTATAAATGTTACTTTTTATTTTAAAATTAAAAATTCAAATATTTATAAATTTATTTAGATAAAATTAATATTTCTTTGCATTTAGGTTGTTTAAATTATCTAATGGTAAATGTTTCATAATTTTTTGATGACTCAATTTTTTGGGTAAAAATTAAATACCTCTTTAAATATATAATGTTTCTTATGAAATCATAATGACCCAGTAGTGATGTAATAAAATACTATAAAAGGTATTCAGGCCAATATATGTTTTAAATTTAAAATAATGTGATTTAAGATTTGTTTTGATTAATTTTATGGTTCCTTAGTGAACCCTCTAATACTTATAAAACATCTTAACCTTTTAAAATGATTTCCTTGAGAGTGTGACTCACTTCCACTTAATAAAGCCTGAAATTTTAAAAAGTTCGTCCATTTTCCTTATAAAACAATATTTTCCACTTCCCTTTTTCAAAACCCATGGGAAAAAACCATGGGTTTGATTGTCGATTTAACTAGTTTAATGTGTGGTGTCCTAAACAATATAATAATGAATTCCAACTCTTTTCCTATATAAACCCACCCATGCTCCCACTATCATTAATCAAAACCCTTATAGAATGTTACTAACCTTCCCTCATATCTCTAAAATCTTCCCAAGGCACCCCAATATCCCAACAAGCCTCTCTCAAACCCCACCCAAGCCTTTGGGGTGACACATCCAAGTAGGGGATTTCTTCTTTTCTCATTTTTGTCCAAATTTAAATATATTGTTATACCATTTTGTTCAATTAAAAATATTGGGGTCTGATTTATCACATCCCCCATACATCCCACATTATGTTTGAATGATGAGATGCATCTTTATCTGTCGTTAATGCCTCCCATGTACACCTGTTACCATGCCGATATTTCGTAAAGAATTTATCCATTTTCATTTATATTCAAGAAATTATTTTGTATCATGAATATAAATTACATTACATATGTTAAGACAGGATTTTATATGACCCCATTACATTAAATTTCATTAACATATGATGAGACACCCCTTTCTCTCTCATAAACCATTTTTATGAATTCTTGTGTTGAGTCGTCATGCTACCGAAATTGCACTGTGTTTTTTCAAGATAATGTCATTGTGTAGTGAATAACATGCCGATTTCTATGTCAAGGGTATTCAAATTTATGAACATTAACTTATTTTTTAAATTGTTTAATGTATTAATTCCACATTCCTTTATTGTGTAATAAATGATTACGTTTAATGAATCCATGTGGCACACTTATGCATTAAATAAAATCATTAAAAAGGCTACGCCCTGAGAGCGCTTCAATACATTGGGTAAAGATTAGTATCAGGATACATCAATAGAAATGAGGGTTTACTCATTATAATTCAAGTGAAATTATGGTTACTCATTCTCCATGTGAAATGATTCTTGTCTCATGCTAATATCCTATTAAATTTTTTTTCCACATTCCCATGTTATATTAATCATGACATATCATGCCTTTAACTTCATGTTTCTCTTATGATACATTGGTTTTCCTATGATGTAAATTGTATTGAATTATTCATTTTATTCCATTTTTACACCCTTACTGGGATTTAAAGCTCACCCTTTTTTATGCATGTCCTCAGGTTATAATATGAAATGCTAAGTACGAAGGAATGTGTGTGGTCATGTAAAAGACATTTTCAAAAAAGATGTGTGTTTAATTTTTTTATGTTGTTATGTAATGTTCCTAATCCCCAAATACACTAGACCAATCAACATTCTACGTTTTATCAAGTGAATATTTTATGTAATAAATTATGGTTAAGTGTGAAATAATGATCGGGGTTGTTATAGTTGGTATCAGAGGATAAGTTTACCTATTTTTGATATTCGGATTACAAAACCATAGTGAAAGCCTAAGGGATAAAACCAATAATAATAAAAACAACCCTAATTTTTTTTGAATATTTAATAAGTGTTTTTTCAAAAAAAAAATACATCCATGTAATGATATGAGCTATTAGAGGCGGCTCGGGTACAGATGTATCTAGGGTTAAAACCTGAAAACACCGCTTTGAGCTAAACTCAAATGGGATCTGGTGCATGAAAATGAACCTTTCTACACTCTTGGTTACGACACTCCTAGTGGATATTATTTGGTAAATTAATGAGCTTACAATGAACCATTATTAATGGAAAAAATTAACCCTAAAAATATATTTTGAGAATTAAGTCATTGATAACATAGATCGAATCCTAGAAATTCATAATATAAAGAAATAAATGTAATTTATATGTTATTGTTTTCTTCATTAGATTCCCCTTTATGTTTTACCCCTAAAATTCCATTTATTTCAGCCAATAACTGGTAATTGGAGGAATCATGCTAACAATCGATGAAAATATCATTGTGATTACTATTTTAATGAGATTCCCAATACGATGGGAGTGGGAATTGGAAACTTTTCCATGATACTCTCTCAGTTAACTCATGTTTTGAATGCAAACATGGGTCAAGAGGAACGTTAACCCCCCCCCCCCCCCCAAGAAAGAAAATTTTGCAGTAAATATATTCATGAGACAAAGGCTTCCTACTTTTAATGGATCCCCTAATCCCTCAATTTTCGAACAATGGATCATCTCCATTGAGAAGGTATTATCCATCCTCCAATGTTCTAAACAAGAAAAGTTTATTCTGGGTGCTTATCATATGAAGGGAGAAGCTGATCAATGAAGTACATTGATAAAAAATACAATACCAAAGGAAGATATTGAGGTGTTATAATGGATGTATTTCGATAAAATGTTTTCCGAAAAATATCTATCCATCGCACCCTTGGACTTAATATGGAAAGGGTCTTCTTTTACCTCATGAAAAATGATGAAGAAACCATCATAGTGTATGAGGAAAAATTCACATGCCTTGTATGATACACATTCATATTTGTCATTACCCATGAATTGAAGGATTGTCTATTCTTTGGTGGGATATTACCTAGGCTACATATATCCCTAGAAATCCATGACTTCGAGAGATATCAGGTAATTTTCTGTTTTTCACTCAAGGACAAAATGGATATTAGTGAATCCCATGGGTGTCATTGGGATAATAAGTGTAAGGTGGAATTTAATTATAGAGGCCCAATGGATAAATATAATGGTGCTATGAAAATCCACGCCATACCTTCCAATGGTGAAAAAAAAGAACCCCTAGAAATTTCCTGAAAGAGATGACGAAATGCGTTAGGTGAGGAAGAGAGGGGAACCCAGTCATTAATTGCTGACAAGAAAGACCCATGACTATGATAGAGGAGAGGAAAGATTCATTAGACCCTCAATTCATTGTCAATTGCTTCAAATGAAAATAACCAGAGCACTTTTCAAACAAGTTCTGTAAGACAATGGTTTCGGAGGCAACCAACAACCTACAAGGCAGCAAAGGAGAGATTTCTCCAATACTACTGCTGAAGTGAACCCCGAACATTAAGTAGTGACAGATATGCTAGTTATTAAATGAATAATTGTTAATGTAATTTTTTATTCTTGTTCTAAGCATTATTTTATATCCCGAATGTTTAGTAGAATAATCCCAACTCCACCATAAAATTATAGAAGTAAAGATGTCTCTGAGAACAACAAATGGGGAAATCATTGCAACCCATGAATATAACTCATCCCCTATCACAATTTGTGGATATAACTTCTTGTAGAACCTCATCATACTTACTTTGGTGTAATATTATAAAATTATTATCATGGATTGACTTTCCCTATATAGAGCCAACATAGATTTCTTTGAGTGGGAAATCACTCTCCATATGGCGAATCAACCCCTGATTTTGTACAAGTGAAAGGAGTAGGATAAATATTTTTAGAACCATCATCTCAAGAATATATATTACTTCCCTATGAGAATGTGTATATTTTCTAGATGATTGATTCCAATGAAGAACCATCTCTGAAGACATGCCTATTGAGAGGGAATTCACTGAAGTGTTTCCCAAGGAATTTCCTGGTCTTCCTCCTAGAAGAGATGTTGAATTCTCAATTGATCTTATAACTCGGTGTTTCTAATATCCAAGACTCTATATTAAATTTATATTGTAGAGCTTGATGAACTAAAGTAACAACTACAGAAGAATCTAGATAAAGGGTGTATATGCTCAAGTTCTTCACCATGGGGTGCACCAGTCCTCTTCGTCAAAAAGAAGGATTTGTCAGTGCACCATTGCATGTATTATTGTGAGCTCAAAGAAATCATGACACATAACAAGTATCATCATTCCCAAATTGATGACATGTTAGATTAGCTATATAGATCACAATACTTCTCCAAAGTTGATCTCTGTCGGGATATTTTTAATTAAGGGTGAAGAAGGAGGATATCCCAATGACTGCTTTCTATACATGATATGGGCACTCTAAATTCATATTAATGACTTTAGGACTCACTAATGCTCTAGAAATCATTATGGACTTTATAGATAGGGTATTTATATATTACCTCAAAAATATTTGGTAGTATTTATAGACGATATTCTAGTATACTCCAAAACCAAGGAGGATAATGAGAGGCATCTATGCACATTATTAGAGACATTGATAAAGGAGAATCTCTATGCAATGTAAAACACGTGTGAGTTCTAGTTAAAGGATGAATCATTATTGGGTAAAATCATCTCAAGAAATGGGATATTTTTCGATCCTTCCACGAAAACTATGGTTTAATAGACGACCGAGCCCAACATTAGTGATGGATATCTATAGCTTCTTGGGGTTATCTGGATATTATCACTGATTTGTGAGAAATTTCTCGCGCTTTTCAAACCCTCTTACTAAGTTAACATGGATGGGAGTTATGTTTTCACAGATTGATTAATGCAATGATAGCTTCAAGGAGTTGAAAAGGAGGCTTATCACTATGCTGATGCTCACAATACCCACAAGTGGATAACTTTTTAGGGTATTTACTGATGCATTAAAGAAGGTAATGTGTTTTGTGTTGATGAAAAATTAAAAATTAATTACCTATACTTCAAGGAAATTGAAAGTTCACTAGAAAAACTTTCCCACACATGATCTGGAGTTGGTTGCAGCAATCTTTGCATTGAAAATTTTGTGGCATTACCTCTTTGGGGAGAAGTGTGAAATATATACGGATCACAAAATCTTCATGTATATATTCACACCAAAAGAGTGGAACATGCTTCAAGGACGATGGTTATAACTGATTAAGGACTGTGACTTTTCAATCTATTACCACCTTGGGAAAGAGAACAAGGTGGAATATGCTCTAAGTATAATTATACCAACAATTCTATCATTTATTATAATTAAAAAGGATCCAATATTCTTAGATTTTGTGAATATGGAAATGAGAATAATAAATAATGGAACATCATCAATCCATTCACAAATAATTTCTCGAATGTATCTTTTTGAAAGGTTAATGTATGGTTAAAAGGATGATGTGTGAGTTTTGAAGAAAGAAGAAACTATCAATAAAGGTAAATCCTCAGAGCTCAATGTTAATGAAGAAGGAGTTTTGATATTTGGGTCATGACTATGTGTTCCATAAAATATGTAGTTAGAGAATGATCTTTTGGATGATTCACATAGTATGAATTTTTCTATTCACCCAAGAAACACATAGATGTATCGATATCTCCAAGAGCATTATTGGTGGGATAACATGAAGAAGGAGATCACTGAGTAAACATCAAAGTGCCTAGTATGTCATCAACTGAATGATGAGAGGTAAATGTCTAATGGGATGATGTAACAATTACCCATACTAGAATGGAAATGGGAGAACATCACCATGGGCTTTGTCATGGGACATCCGAAGACATCCAAAGGAAACAATGCTATTTGGATTGTTGTGGATCATCTTACAAAGGATGCACACTTCATTTCTATTAAATAGAATCTATCATTGGATTAACTAGAACTCATATATATCAAATAGTTGGTATGTCTTCATGGAGTACCACTATCTATTGTATTTGATTAAGATCCATGATTCACCTCTATGTTCTGGAAGATTCTTCAACATTCTCTCAATACTGAGCTGAACTTCAGTATGGATTATCATCCTCAAACTGATGGACAATCTTAGCGAACTATCCAAACTATTGAGGATATGTTGATACCATGATCAATGGATGTCAAAAAATGATGTGATCAACATCATCTTCTAGTTGAGTTCTCTTATAATAACAGTTTCCACTCAAGCATCCAAGTGGATCCTTATGAAGACCTTTATGGGAAGAGGTTTAGAACACAATCATGTTGTTATGATGTTTGGGAGAGAAAAATCTTAGGATCAAAAATGGATGAAGAAATGGTGGAGAAGGTTAAGGCCATCCAACAACACATTAAATCTCCTCAGAGTTGAAAATAGTGATATGCTTATTATTGTCGATGAGACCTAGAGCATGATATTGGAGACATGGTATTCCTCCGTATATTATAATGAAAGAGGGTTATTAGATTTTTGAAGAAGGGAATTCTTATTACATGGTACATTGGATCTTTTGAGATCCTTGATCACATTGGAGAAGAGGCCTACCGACTAGCACTCCCACCAAAGCTATCTCAAGTAAATGATGTATTCCATGTATCACTCGTGAGGAAGTACATACCTAAACCACTGTGTGTTTTCACTCCAGAGGTGGTACCATTATAGAATGACCTCTACAATGAAGAGAAGCCTGTGAAAATGTTATATATTAGGTAAAAAGTTCTATAAAAAAAGATAATCCCCTCGTTATGGTGTTGTGGTGCAACCAAAAGTTTGAAGAAGCAATGTGGGAATTATAGGAATTGATGAAATAGAGTTAACCTCATCTTTTTCAGTGTACGAAAAAAAAATTAGGGTGAATTTTTTTAATTGGGGAACATTGTAACAACCTAAATTTTCATAATGAAAATACCACATGATCTAATTAAATGTCTTTTTATGTAAAATGGTTATATAAAACATATTCACTTCCTTGGTTTTATGTTTTTGGATTTAAAAATACCGTTATGAATTTTTACCATTTCTTATATAGCAGTTGAATAGTGATCACATGATTATTATAATTATGGGGTTTTAAAAATTCCTATTTAATTAGATAAAGGAAGATATGGCCTCATTCAGTAGAATGGATTCATATGAATACCATTTTTTGGATCTTGGAAAGAGGGTAGCATCACTAGTCTTCTCTCTTGACCAATCCCAAGCTGAGCTTCAACACGTTATGCTTGAGCAAAACCACCTATGAGAGAATTGGATGTTAATAGAGATTACCACCCAAGTGAGGTTATCTAAGACTTCCCAAGAGTATGTCACCATCGCACACCTTACCCTTTAGTATTTTGTGGTTTTTATAGTGGGTTATGTAAAAATACCCTATAAATATTATTATTTAAATTATTTTTTGTATCAGATAATGAATATACATTCATTTCATTATTATAACTTTATAAATACTTTATAAAGAACAAATAGTATTTTTTAGTTAATATTCAATTAAGAAATCTATTTTTGATGAATTAATGAATTAAATAATATTTTAATAAAAAATTATTACTAAATTCATTTTTATTAAATATAAATGATTGTATAATTTTTATCAATATAATTGTATTTTTTATTATGGTTTGAAAGGTGTTTTTGTCAAAACCCATGAATTTTAGATAAATGTCATATTTTGTTTTAAAATTAATTATTCACATTTTATAAAATTATTTATATAGAATGAATATTATTTTTTTATTCAGGATGTCTAAATTATCAAACGGTGAATTTTTCATAATTTTCTGAGATAGTCAAATTTTTTGGTAAAATTGAAATACTGTTTAAATATATATTGTGTTTTATGACATCATAATGAACTAATACTGATGTAATAAAATAGTATAAAAAGTATTTTCGGACAATAAATGTTTTACCTTTAAAATATTGTTATTTTATATTTTTTTATTAATTGTATGGTTCCATTGTGGACCCTCCAAGACATATAAATCAATTTAACTTTTTCAAATGATTTCCACGAGAGTATGACTCACCTCCACATAATAAAGCCTAATATTTTAATATTTTAGGCCATTTTAGTTATAAAATAATATTTTCCACTCCCCTTTGGAACAATCCATGGTCCAAAACCATGGGATGGTTTGTGGGTTTGATTAGTTTAATGTGTGGTTTCCAAAAACTAAATAATTAAGAATTCCCTCCCTTTTCCAAAATAAACTCAACCAACTTCCTACATATCTTCACTGAAACCCCTTATATCACGTCCCTACCCTGAAATACTCTCTCTATAATCCTCTCAAGGCACAAAAATCTCCCATGAAGCCTCTCTCAATCCCCTCCTAAGCATTTGAGATCACACATCCAACAATGTGATTTCTTCTTTTCTCATTTTTTTTCCAAATTTCATTATATTGTTATACCATTTTCATTTTAGTTAAAAATGTTGTGGGTAAGGTTTTTAAACTCCCCCATACTTCACTACTTATTTTTTAATGATGATATACACATTTATCTCTCATTAATTCCTCCCATGTACCCCCATTACAATGCTGAAATTCCATAAGGAATTTCTCTCTTTGCATTTACATTAAAGAAATTGTTTTGTATCCTGAATATATATTCCATTAAATATGTTGGGACATGAATCTATATGACCAAATTACTTTAAATTTTATGTAAATATTATGAGAGAACACTTTATATCCCATTGACTATTTTTATGAATTCTTATGTTAGGTCGTTATGCTGCCGAAATTGCACCACCATTTTCCAAGGAAAAGTCATTTTGAAGTGAATACCATTCCCATTTCTCTATCAAGGGTAATCACATTTATGAAAATTTAGATATTTATTATATATTATGATTAATTAATTACACATTCCTTTATCATGGAATAAATTATGATTTTTATTGAATCTATGTTATATGATCCATGTGGCACACTTATGCAATAAATGAATTGATTAATAAGGGCTAAACATGATGACGCTCCAATTTATTGGGTAATGATTAATATCAGGATATGTCATGTGAAAAGAGGGTTTACTCATTCTAGTTAAATAAAAATTAGGATTCACTCATTCTAAATTTGCAATGTGCCTTTTCTCATGATAATATCATGTTAAATGTTGTTGCCACATTTCAATTTCTGTTAATCATGATATATCATGCCTTTTATGTTCATGTTTATATTTTGATCCATTTATATCCCTCTTTACTAAAATTTAATGTATTCCTCATGTTATTCCTTGTTTAATCCCTTAATAGGATTTATAGATCACCCTTTTCTTATGCATGTCCACAGTTTATCCCATAAAATTCGATGTAAGAAGTAATGTGTGTTGTCATGTAAATAAGTTTTCTATAATTATATGTATTTCATGTTTTATGTTGTTATTTAATGTTCTTAATCCCCAATGACACTTGACCTATCGATCTTAAATGTTGTATCAATGAATATTTTATGTAATAAATTTTATTTTCGGGTGAAATAATGAGCAGGGTTGTTATAATATAGCTCAAAAAAACCCTAACCATTTATATTCTAAACATCTATATAGACTAATTAGAGGTTATTTTATTATATAAATACCATCAAAATAATCCTTAATAAGGTATATAATTTAATTCTATTGATAAATAATTAATTATCTTTACTAACTCTTTTAAATTTGTTAATTCTTGTAATGCCATTAAATTTTTTTCATACATACTAAAATTATAACTAAAATATCATAAATATACTTATATTATCTTATTATTATGTTACAACCATTTTCAATCTCTTTTCTTGCCAAAAAATATTTAAACATCGCTCTTGTGTGTGTGCGGATTATTGTTTGCACATAATGTTGTAATTATCTATTCATAATCACATTACATGAATGGTTATAAAATTATAAATAATGAATATATATTATATTTATAAAAAATTTTATTATTTAATTATAATATCAAATATAACTTCTTACCTTCTGTCCATTTAAAATAGATAACATCGTTCATGTGAATATGTGGACTACCACATCCATGAAGCAATGTGACCATTTTTTATTTACACATTACCTGAAATGTAATAAGGATATATTTAATGAATATATGTGATATTTAAGATATAATATTGATTCTATAAGGGGGAATTATTATTTTTCATTCTATCATTCAATCATCTAAAACGTGAAAATAGAGTTCAAGCATACATACGGCCTACCATGTTGATGAATGACGAAAAAAATTTCTTTATCTCTATATTTTATATATTAATCAAAATATATAAAAATTTTTATAATATATTTTTTATTTATATAAATATTTACATTTAAAATATGATGTATCCTTAATAAAGATATAAGAATGGATCTATTGAACTAAAATTATCTGGAAAAACAAATTTAATATAATGAAAAATGATAGTAAAATATTTGTAAACAAATTAGTGACAAAATGATATAAATTTATCATATATGATATTATAGAAATTAATAATTCTTTTATATATATTTATGATAAATATAAATTTATAATAAACTGGGTTTATATAACTTATGATGCCACTAGAACTTCAGGTAATGGTTTTCAAAACTCATGTTCCTTTTACTAGGTTTTATCACTTCTTCACTAATTTTGACATGCCAATATTATGTGTGATGTAACCTTTAATTGATATATTTATTAATTTCTATTATTTTTTATGGATTTAATTTTTATATATATAATCAATTCATTGATTAATTCTCACCTCAATTATTAGATCATTTTAAGGTATTTTTTCTTAATATTCACTTCATTGAAAAATATTTCATATTATGTATCTCTTTATTTTTATATGGTGTATATACAACCAATTTTATGTACTTATCATGAATATAAATTTATTAAATATTATTAAATATTCAATTAATGTTAACCCTTTCAATAGGTTACAATTTAAAGGTTATCATATAGGTAAGAAATGATTTTATAGTTTCATTTTTCTTAGTTTGCTTATATTTTGCAAAGAAATAATATTATAATATATGCTTCATAGACACCATATACTATATTTTAGTCAATATATTTAATGATTTTATTTTTTTTTCATTTAAATTTTCTTATCATTTACACTTAAATCATGAAAATGAACATTAAAAATAAAATTCAATCTCAGTTCTCTTTTTCATATGGTATATTTTTCTACATGGCCATATTTTTCAAAATTAAACTCAAATAGTACTTTTTATTTACTCAAATGATTTATTAAGTAAATTTAAATTTATCCTTTTATTTTTAAAAGGTTTTAATGTAATATTTATAATGTGTTTCTAAAGAGTTATTTTTGAGATTTTTTATAAAATTCAAATAGAATGTTACTTTTAATGTATACTATGGACTAAAAAACATGCCCATCGCTATATTTTTTTATTGATATTCAGATTATTCAACATGTTTCCATTTATTTTAAAAATAAAAAAAATTAATGATGTATTATTTTAACTATTTTATTCTATTTTCAATTATTCTCAAATAACATAAATTTATTACAAATTAAATATTTGTAATAAATTGATGTCCATTTTTTTATTTAATTAATTTTGTGGTCATTAAAATTCTCTTGAAACATTATATATATTATCATCATTTTTCATTGGACATTACATTTATATTAAATTTATTTCTCTTTGTATCATGGATATAATTACTGACTAAGCAAAATACAATTTTTTATATTTTATTTTACTTTGAATGTTATTTGATTGACTCGGGATGTATTAATATTATGTATTGTTTATTCAATATAGATATTTATTGATAATTCACATTATTTATGAACTAAACTAATCATTCAATATAAGAGGAGTGATTTTTTCCAGATGTGATGGGTGGGGCCCATATATAGATATACCCTCAACCCATGAACATGTGTCATAATACAAAAAAATGGATAGCCCTATAAAATATATTTTTGTGTGTGCCTACCTATCAATTAAAATCTCTTCACATAAGGTATCGATAGTAAATATATAATGACGTCCAACTTCATGTAATTAATTCATTTATAATTTAATTATTATTATCCATGGATACATATGATAAATATGTTATTGATTAAATATAATGTGTTTTCATTTATTTAGAATTACCAATTGATTATACCATAATTATTCTTGATATATTCTCTTGTACATAAACCTTATTGAGTATCTTATCTCACCCTTTATTTGTTTCATTTCCCTGAGATATGAGGTAGGAAACATTGAATGTATTCAAGGATGGAGAGAATTTTCTTTCACTATATTTTAAATTTTATTTACATTATAAAATGATATTAATATATATATCTAGATTACAAAAACTATAAAACTATTTGGTTATTTTGGATGCGATGTATTATATCTAGTTCGAATGTAATAATTAGTGAATGGGCTTTGGGATAATGGATTTGGGGTAACATTTCTCACCATTTTTGTTGTGTCTCTTTCTCATGTCCCTATGTATACTCTTGAATCTCAGAATGAATCCATAAAACTCAAACTAATGAATTTTTTTTCCAAAAATGAAATATCTTATCTGACTAAGATATGAATTGACACATGAATAAATGGTCCATTAGTTTCAATATTAGTATGATGCTTGTGAATCACATGACCTGGATTGGGGTGGTGATTCATCAATTATGAGACATGAAATATGTTATTAACCAAATTGAATTGTTGTTGTCAATATAACAGATATGAAAAATTACTAACTCAATAATGTATTTCAAAATCTCTAACATACCAATTATGAATATTTCCCTTTCCCTTATCCATTGATTCCCTATCCTTCGAGAAAAATTCAATAACACATCATATCCCATTAAAAAATGGTTAATGATGATTATTACCATAATATTTTTTATGGTTTTGTGATAAAACTATACTTTTCATGATTTTTTTATTTTCTCCCACATCTAATGTACATGGCTAGGTCACAATATTGATTAATATCTAGTACCTAAAAAATAGAGTGTATAGAAAAAAGGATATCCATAAATTCCTCCAATGGAACCACATGTATCCTTTTCTAATAAATGTTATTTTATGAAAACTCCATTATGGGAAACTAATACTCCCATGAGCCACCAAAATCCTTAACATAATATCATAGAATATCATTTAGTGTCTGGTTATTTTGTTTTGGCTGCCCATCTATTCGGGAATGGTACATTTTTCACATTATCAATTGGGTATACAAACATTCATGAATATATTTCTAAAGATGAGACAAAAAGTGAGGATCTTAATCGAATATGATCGATACTAGTATTCTATTTAATTTTACCAATTTCTGAATGTTGATATTTAAAATGTTTTATACTATATTGTATTCATAAATTAGAGAAATGTGGTCTGACACTATGAGTCAATCTAATATAACCTAGATTTAATCATTTTTTTCAATAGTACTCAGTAAACCCATGAAAAAGTCTATAACTATCTACTCCCATTTTCTTATGGGTATAAGTAAATATTTCAGCTTTATAATTATTAATTGTTTCTTAATATTGAATTTTTGATAAGTTAGGAATTACATAGCATAATAAACCATATTTTATTTCATATTTGGATAAAGCATTAGATACATAGATCCCTATACAACATTTAGATTCCCATATGAATCTCCCATTTAGAATGGTTATAAGTTGAAATATGATGTTCATGATAATATGGTAGAATGACTATTTGATCATTAAAAAGAAAAACTATGTTACCAACCTATTCCCATCCAATAATGTTCTCCCAACCATTAAGTTTAAGTGTAATGGAATGGAAACCATGATTTGATCATTGATAATCATTAACTTATTCAACCCAATTAGGTTTTAGTTTCACCATAAGGAATATATTAACTTTATTTTGTTCAGTTCAACCAAAATTTATATCCAAAATCATACTCATTAATTTTTATGTATAATTACCTTATTTAGTCAGTTGATTATATAATTTTTATTATAAATATAATCCACATAATTTCCATTTACCAATGCATAAAACTTGTCAAAGTTGAATATCTGGTGAGTTTATATCCATCATCTTTGTCTCGAGTTTAAATATATTTGTGAAAAAATGTGTTTCTTTATTTTATTTTATATAAACACTTTGAAATTCTCACAAAATATATAATTACACCATGTTTTCAAATATTGAAACACAACAATTAATTCCATGTCACTATTCATATAATTATTTTCTTGAATTTACAACTAACATGATTCGTAAGCTATGAGATGATCAACATAAATGAGACACATCCATATACATTTTGAGATGTGTCACAAAAAACATAAACATTTAATCGTTATTGAAATAATTTATTTACTGTTAATGAGATCATTACTTTAAGCTCCATAAATGATTCCTGAAAATTATCCCTCTAATTTAATGAAGCTCCCTTTCTCAGGATTTTTGTATTAAGGGATTTGAGTTGTGAGAAGTCCCATATAAAGATAATATAGCAACATATTAATCCTAAAAATGTATTTATCTCAAAGAAATTATATAGTGATTACCAAGATATTATAAATTCTATTTTTTAAAAGTTTACTGATATTCCTTTCCCGGAAATGAAATAACTAAGGAAATTAAATTATTTTATCCAAAATCACAATCAGTGAATTTTTCACAAAGTATTTATTTCTGAAAAGTTATCAACATGATCTCTAAATTTTATTCATTTCCGATTTGAGTTTGATAATACATCAAAATTTCATCCACAAATATGATAATGAAGGTGTATAGATATCTTTTGACATAATATTCATTAAATATATAAAACCCACTATAAAATTTTAAGAACAGAGGGCATGAACATATATTCATAATTACCACAATGACACTTGAAAGATATATTAGGAATATCACCCTTCATAATAAGTGGTTTGTGATACCTTGACCATACATCAATTTTATATAACCATTGAATTCCATTCATTTGGTCAAACATTTCATGAATTCATGTAATATCATATATATTATTTATCATAACCATGTTAAATTTTTGATAAGAAACCCGTATTTATAACTAACCATATATCTTCTCGAAGAAAAGAACTAGATAATCCCAATATGATTTACTTGGTCTTATAAACCCTTTAGTTTAAAATTACTCCAATTTTACTTTCAATTCAACTAATTATGATGGTTTGATTCTCTAAAATTGAAGTTAAATAGGTATCTTCCCTAGATGAAGATATCAAAAAAATTAAACTTCTCTTTTATGTGGAAAAAATAATATTTTTTAAATAGTCTAGATATCAATCAATAATTATATGAAATTTTTTTGTCTGAATAATCTCATTAGTCCTAAAAGTGACCACATCTAATGCATAAATATTGTTTCCACAATTAGATCTAAATGAACTACTTTTCTTTATTTCTTATCTGATTCTCATTTAAAAATATGTATCATCACATCTATAGATGTAAAATTTACTTATACAATATAATAGTTGATATAAACCTTGAATGTAACTAATATATCTACTCATAGGATTAAGTGAAACACATCCCTATTAAAAATATAATAATATTAAAAGAAACTAAAATCCATCGATTTTCATTGACTTCAATACACATTTAAATCTAATATACTCTCGTTACCCAATAGTTGTTTGGGTAATCATCTTGTTGAGAATTATCTTGATATGAAACATGATTTTATCAATGAAACAAGAAAAAATACAAAGATTTAATGCACCAGTACCAAATAGAAATATCAAAAGTATTTAGTTATGAATATTTTTATTATATATAATTGGTGTACATGTTTGATCCCCTATGATAATATACTCAGGACAACACAATTTCCAATTCACTCCCCATAGATACATGCTTCAATGTTACAATTTTATTAAATGAGGAGTAATGATTTTCTTGAAATTATACTGCATTTCTTGGTTTTGAGGATAAAAACTATTATAAACTGATAATGTTATTAAATAATAATTTATATATGACACAACATATTTATTGATAGTAACTGAAGTTTTTATGTTAAGAAAATTACTTTATATATGGACCATATGATTACAATTATATCTTTATTTTGTTGGTAACCTGCAATATCACTTCTTTTGAACTTAAAATCTACATAGGAAACATCTATTTTTTCTACTTGGGAATAGAGAAAAGTTAACTGATATAGTGGTTTAATTCTAAAATGATCTACCATATTGGAAATATTTGAATATCTTCCATTTGATCCCAACATTTCAATTCTCACAAATTCTTATTTAAAAAAGTATTTCCTCTAGAATTATTCTTAGTAATATCCATTCCTACCACTATCTATCTCTTAATCATGTTCTTATTATTAGTAATAGAGATCACCATTATCCTAGAATTATTTTTTGGTCATTTTCTAGACTCAAATATGCATGTGTTCAGTGATTTTATAGTATCCATTTCTAGATAAAAATAAACTAAGTTTCTAAAATTGTTTGTATATTTTATTACTAGAATATTTTAAATCTTTAGGATTACGAAATCTATCATTATATCTAACATGAATGTATGTGGTTAAAATTTTTTATTGGATAATTATATGAATCTCTAATATATAAGAACATCATCAATAATTGTTTGGATAGCTAAATACAACTATTAACGTACAAGATAATCATGCATATATACTACTAACTTGGCCTTTATATTAGCTATTGTTCTATAGAAATCAAATACCATGTTTATTCTATTGGGATTGTGGTTTTTAATTTCAATATCCCTTATCAATAGCTTGAAATTCAGGTACAATACTTTGATCAAGATATTAGATGACATATGGTTAAGATGGAACCACATTCTCTGTGGATTCCTCCAGCATGTTTCTTGGTATTCAAATCAGTTCCATTTATTTGGAGTTAAAGAAAACCACATTGTCATCACATAAAAATATTTGTAAGGATTATAATATTTAAAATAATAAAAATAAATAATTATTATAACTAATTTCCAAGAAATATCAAATTTTATATGAATAATTAAATCCAAGAGGGAAGTCTTATTACAGATGTTTAATATTCTATACCCATCGGCTCAACCAACGCCAAAAATATGACAACACATGTAGAAGTGTTTTATAAGAATTGTTATATATATAACATCTTGGTAACTTAATGATCATTATAAAAAAAATTATAAATGTTTTTATACTATACATTTCATATCCGGAAATTCCCTATCTCATTTATACCATGACAATATGAAATTCCCACAAAAAATCATACCATTTATAACATCCCAACCCTAACCATTGGCTTGGAAAGAGAAAAGGTTCCTCTAACCCTAGGTGATTTCCCCACAATACCATAGGTACGAAATAAATTCTAAGGGATTCCTAATGAATTAGGGGATGATTTTCTCTCTTATAAAAAATACATCATACCAAAAAAATTAAAAATACCATCCAAATTATATAATTAATGAAGTATAAACAATTAAATAAAATTAAATACAAAAAACCAATAATATAATAGTAACATTGGAAATATTATACTAGAAAAATAAGAGACTAAAATAAATCATGACTCGACACCAAGGTGGAAGCACTCCAGACTCCACATACAAAACTAACACCGTGATCCAACTCTAGATAACTACATCAAATTGAACCACAACATAAATGAAAAATATTACGCTTTCATGTATCAGGAAAAAAAAAATCTATATATGCTCCCAAGTGCATATGCATGGTTTTAGTAATCATAACCAGTATAAAATCCACCAAAAACATCTCCCACAAGCCAATAGGATAATAAAAAGTTATCTTAGAGTTTAAAAATTATTCTAAATAAAAGAGAAAAACGTAAAATTAGTCTCAGAATTTTAAAAAAATTAAATGAATATGATAAAAAAATTCAATTAATCAATCATGGAAGACCATACTTCATCCACTTACTCACATATACATTCATACCATATGATATTTTAATACTCATGAGTAGTTACACTTCAATCCACTAATTATTCACTAAGTGACCATTCTATAAGAGCCTCTAGTTTGGCCCCTCTCACTAAGTATATAATTTCATGGACACGTCTAATTTAAATGATGAACACACTCCTACTATGAAATGAATGTTCATAGACTAATTAATTTATCAAAAATCCATTATTATTTTTAAAACGTTTATTCAATCATTTTTTTCATTATTCCAAAACTAAAATATATAACCACAATTAATGTAATTTTTCAAAAACCATTAAATTTGAAATATTTATGAATTTATATTGAGATTTAGAGAAATTAATTTAAATATTTAATCCTTCATGTTTTAGAATATGTGATGATGGGATAAAAGTGGCATACCTTATAAAGGGTGACGAAACTGAAGAATAATATAATAAAACCTATACATCAATCCAAATTAAATCTTTATTAAAATAAATAATAAAACAAGGAAACCCTGGGCTTATGTAGGTCTAAAAAGGTGCAGACCAAGGGCATCCCCTCTAAAAAAATTGACATCATTTTATTTCAAACAGTTAATAGAATGAAGACAAGTGTTCGTGGATCTTTGGTTGGCTAAAGAGTCCATGTAATCTGAAATGTTATTCCCCACGTGCCATGTGTGAGTCACTTGAATGTTGTGTCAAAGGATAGCTCAAAATTTCTTAACAATGTATGTTATGTACCAAGGGATAGAGCCTTTACTTCGTACGATGTCAGGACGGATCAATGAGTCGGTATCCACTTGGGAAATAACCAGATTCTCATAGATGTAGAGAGATAGCCTAGTGATCAAAGCATTGGAATCGTATAAGAGAGAGGTGTTTTTAACATACGATGAAGTAAATAACATCACCACATCTCCCACACTGCCTCATACCACACCCCCTCTCGACATCACCCCCATAGAGCAAGCCCCATCGGTATTCAATTATCAGCCAACAATAGGGGGATGCCAACTGAACCATTTTCCTAGAATTCTGTTCAGGGAGGGATGAGACAAATATTCCCTAACCCAAAATCAATATAAAGAAGGATCCTCCTTCCACTCTTAATTAAAAAAAACCATATCGACCAGCAAGAACCATGTCCTAGCAATGATGGACCTCACCATGGGAATTGCTTCTTTGAATCATTCCCAGTTTCTTCCTTTCCACATGCACCATCACCTAGTATTGAAGGTCATAGATCAACCCATCTGATTCTTCTCGGCATCCGACATACCATGGAACCATATCTCTAATAAATTTAAATTGAACTAATCACAAGAGGAGAAATCCAAGTGGCCTCCTAAGAAAGACCAAATTGTATGGGCCCAATCTCCCTCAGAGAACAAGTGAATGTAATTGTCCTTTCGCCTGTTGATGCAGCAGTGACACCATGAGGCCATGCTGATCCCCAATTTCTTAATTTCTTCATCCGCAGTAAGAGAAAGGTTCTTAATGTGCTAGGAATGAATATTTAACTTCATAGGAATCTTGTGACCCCAGAAAACTTCATTTCACCTATCATGATGGTCTTCTGAGGATATCGTCTTACAAAAATCTCGTGTGGAAATAACACCCAAAGAGGAAGGTGTAAAAACACATCTATCCAACTCTAAATTTTACTCAATAGACTCATGAAAATACTATTAATCCTCGTTCAAAACATCCTTGGTTAATCGAATGTGTTTCCACACATCCTTAACTGTGATTAGGGGTGCCAGGAAGCCTGGAAAATTCTTATTCCATAAAAGTATATTCCTAGTGCCAACGATCCAGCGAGAACTCTGTTTAAGGGTCTAGACTAGGGTTAAATTTTCAACCATAATGGAGAAGAATATATGAAACTATCCTCCACATTACTATCATAGATCTGGGATATTGACTAACCCCAGAGATTATGTTCTTCAATTATTTCCCACGCTATCTTTCCATGAATGCCATGGAGAGTGCTCTGCAGGGTCCTACAATTGATCCCACCACCATGGATGGATCTCTCCATTATTCCCCATAAGGCCTAGTGACTATTTCCTTCTATTTTTTCATCCAAAATAATTCATCATAAAACCTTTTTAACCATGTTAATCACCACTTTCTAGACATTAGTGGAAGCCAATGTGTGAATGGTAATCACAGACAATACACTATTGACCAAGGCTATATGACCCCCAAACGAGGGAAAATGGATTTTTTAGTTGATCACATAGATTATTATTCTACATAAAATATGATCTAAATAGTTCATGTGAAGACTAAATAAGTAGAATAGAATTTGAAGGTAATCGATCAGGAATGATCCCCACTACATGTTATGATTAATGCACTGGGAGGAGTCCCACCGGTATGATCTTTTGTGGAAGATGAATATTTCACTTTTGGGGTTTCTCATGACCTTCCCACTCTAGCAACATTAATACCCCAATATTTTCTTGATACACATAATATTTCTCTTACAAACATTAATTAAGATTATTGTGTCGTCTGTGAAAGTCAGAAGAGAGATCGAGGGGATGTTCTATTTTAACCCATAAGGGAATATTCCTCCTTAAATTATTCCTCAGTAAATAAGATTTTTGAGAGTGTCCTAAGCCAGGATGAATAAGATCCAAGAGATCGAGTCACCTTGGCAGAGAACTCTAGTATCCTTGAAAATCCATGGGTCTTCCCCATAAAAGATACCCCAATCCACGAGGAACTAATTCACATGAATATTATTTCCACTACCTTGATGGAGAAACCCATCACCGCAAGAACTCTATTCATGAAACTCCAATAAATCCTATCGTATGATTTATTCATATCAACATTGATCACCATATCCTATCTATGGGTTTTAAGGTTGATGTCCCTTACCATCTCTTGGGAGAGAGCTATTTCACCTTGAATGGATTAAACGATCACAATACCATGATTCTCAATTGAAATCCATCTAGGAAGAATATTGGATAGCCTCTACTTGATAACGCACAATAGGATCTTTTATGGGAAGTTGTATAGGGTCACTAGACTATATTGAGAAAGGGAGGATGGATCCTTAACGCTTTTATTGAGAATTAAATTCATGGAACTAGAAACCCATGGAAGGATCCCTCGACGAAAAAAATCATGAACTACTTTAACAATGTTTTTCTTAACCACCTCCCACGACCCATGGATGAATGATCCAAGAATGTCGTCACGGCTAGCTGTACTCTCGAGGTTGAGCTTCTTCATGGCCATGGTAATTTCATCCTCATTAGGAATAGAGCGCATAACCACATTATTCATATTAGACACTCCAGTTGGAAAAGCCTCCCACAAGACAATGTTTCCACTAGGATACCCACTGGGCCTTCTGAGGTTCGTTCCCATAAAGAGGTCCTAAAAGAACGAGTGTTCCATACTCCCTACTTTTATCAATCAAAAACAATATAAATCATTTATTTATTAATAAAATTATAAATATACCATTATTTTTTAATTATAATGAGCTTATATATAAATAATAGAAAATAAGGGAGAAATAATGATATAATAGGTCTCTCACCTTTAATCTCTTAGATAAAACACACATTTTCTATTAAAAATGGTGTTCAGCGGTATAGAAGACTCCAATAAATCCATTATAAATCCATAGGGTAAGGATCATAGTCCAATGGGAGATAAATGAGAGTTTTCAGGTAAAAACTGAATAAAAATATATTTTTTGTATCTTCTAGTTCATACTGTATGGTTTGGACAAATAGTTAAACAAACTATGCCACAACCATGTGAGTGATAGTAGGAAATACCCTGGTATAAGAAATTTTGTTCCACATAGTTTGGAAAATTTTTTCCACCCATGAGAAATTACATAATAATAAAAAGCCACAAAATCTATTTTTCCACAGGGTTTATAAAAACCATGCACATACCTATTAACTCAATTGAACTCTTTTATGTTTTCCTAGATATTATATACAGTTTCACATAACCTTTATCAAATTATAAACCCTTTAAAAAAATTCTTATACACACCAAAACCATCTAAATAGTTTTGGAAGTCACCAAAATCATTTTATTACTTTAAAACACATAGTAGAAGATTGATGTACCTCAAACTGGGGGTTTTATAATAATTAAAGGTATTCTATTTAGGTCTAATACAATATAATATATATGGTTTAGTTATTAATTTATCTTTTATATTTAACATATTAAAATTTATATGAACATAATTTAAACAGAAGAAATTATTTTAGTCTATTTTAGGCAACATGGCTATAAAATACATTCATATGACCTCATTTTAGATTATTATTCATTATATCTCTCAATTATACATACCCCAAAACCAAAATGTTTTACTATGTTCATAGAATAGATAAATAATAAAAATATTTATGAATAATGGTAAACATATCCTACTATAATTCATTATACATTGTACCCTTATAGATCCATCACACATAACACCTTTATTTATAACGTGAGAAAATGGAAACATAAGAAAAGATGGGATAAAATTCTTATAATGTTTGAACAGATGAGGTAAATATTGAAGATAATAATTGGGAATATTATAATAATAATGGAATAATAACATGATCAAACCATATATGTGACATACGTAATCATTAATAGATCAAAAACCATTTTTCTTAGAATAAGTCTTTGGTATAATATTTTTGAAACATCATTAATCAATCACCTTCCATGAGAGCATATCAAAAACATAAGAATATGAAAAAAGGGTGTGACAGAACCATAAGCATATTAAATTGTATCCTTGTTCAAGTATTACTATAAATTTAGTCATTATATAGTGGAGAGAGTCCTAGATTGGATTAGGTTTACTCCCCAGTCCCATTAAAATCACATAAAAAAAGTCCTAAATTGGATTTGTATCCCTACCTATTACCTTACAAACTATCTCAAGAGATATCATTATTCAAAAAATTTACTATAGGGATATATAATTTCCATCCCACCCATCAAAAAATCATAAACCTTATATATATGTGGCAAAATATTATAAAAACATTCATCACTTCATTACATCTTAATTTATCCTTGGAAAAAATTGTTTTCGGAATACTTCCACAATAAATCCTCATATTCCATATATATTTTGAATTTTGATGGATTAGTTATATTTTATATTGGTGTCTATTATCCTTCCATCAAAGGATGTTACATATATAAAATATATTTTTATAAAAACATTTAAAACTTTCTTTGAAAACCATGAACATAAGTCATATTATTTTCTTATATTTTAAATTAAAATAAATTTTAAAAATATGGTAGTTATTTTTTAAAAAATAAATGTAAATATGGAATAGAATATTCATAATGAATAATTGTTTTGATAGTGGAAAAATTAGGACATGTATTAAATGTAAAAAATACATTATTTTCAATCTTTTCTGAAGATTCAAAAGTGACCCGTATGGAAAACTTTGAAAACATTTGGTATAAGAACATTATAAAAAATGTTATAGATAATTAAATATTATTTTATAAAACCCTTGTTATATAAAATAATTTTTTTAAATATTATAAATAATATAGAAATAGAATAAAAATATTCTCGACCTAATATAAGAAATATGGTCAAGATTTAATAAAAAACATATTTCTCTTATATTGAGTACCAAGGAGGAGATAAATTAAAATAAATTTTATAAAAACCTACTAATAAGCACTATATAATAAATTACATAGGTTTTATTGTATAAATAACATTAAATTTCTTTCAAATTAAATTGAATCATAATTGATCCTGGAAAAAAGATATATTGTAACATAAAGCCTTTCCTCAAGTATCGACATGCTTTTTAAACACTATAACCATATATTTAATAAACTTATATATAGTATAATTTAATAGAATAACCAATTTTATAATTAAATTTCCTTATATCAAATTATTATAATTTCCAATATCCCATTTATTAAAAATTCTTCCTTAAAATCAATATTTGGGTGTTCACTCTTCTATTTTCCATGCATTCTTTGGTTATATTTTTTTATCCCTTACACCGTAGTCATGGTTAGAAAATCTCAATCATGACATTAACGTCAAAAGTGTTTATTATATAAACTTTTATACAATCCATGTATATAGGTGATGAAAAATGAAATACATCTCATTGTGGGCCAGGTAGTCCCTGTAAACACACGATTAAGGTTTTTTTTCAATTGATTGAAATAAAATAATGTAAAAAATAATTTACCCTTCTATAATCATGATTTGGTAATAAATACAATAAATATTTATTAAATTCTTCATTATATTCAACCAAATGTGTCCATGATGAGAATTATTATACATTACCATGTGGTGGTGGTAGTCCGCAAATACACATGAGCATCCTTTTCACCTTCAATTATTTTGAAAGGAGGTATATATAAAAAATTTCAAGAAAATAATTACTATTTTTTATTCTAAGTACTATTATTAAATTATATTAAATTGTTTTTTTATTATTTATAGGAGTTACGAGAAGAAAGTCACTTAAATTAACTTGGTTAAGATGACTATATCTTATATGTGTATCCTGGTTTGGGTCTCTCCTTAAGGCTTATTGGGTTAATCATTAGAAGATACGAAAAAATAAAGGATGCACATAAAGGTTTTGTGATGTAATTTGGTTAGATATTTGTGATGCTAAGTTAATCTATTTGTGTGAATAAGTTAGAAGTTGACGATTCCTTTTATAACTGAGGGGGGTGACACATAAATAAATAAACATAATGTTAAAATAATATAAATCAATATTCATAAGAATATGTTTTTAAATAATATCCATTTTAAAAATATAGTGATGATAATTTATAATACACTCATGAAATCAAAAAAACATATGGTTTTTTGTGGTACTTTAAGTGTTATTCCTTCATTTAACACATTTTAACCCTTACTGTGCAATATTGTCTTTTATCATGGTAACAATTATTTATGAATAAAAATAAATTAGGAATCAATAAAAAATAAAATATTGATTTTTGAAATATTGAATCTATTTTATTAGATTAAATTTTTTAATGTTGAAGAAATTAATTTTAATACACACAAAAAAAATGTCAAATAATGTTTTTGAAAAAATTTTTTTTTGAAGTATAATATGTATTAATTGTTACATACCAAGTAAAAAACATTAAAATTGATTAATTTTATCTGATTTTATATATTTTCTACAAATTTTATTAAAACTATTAAATAAAAGTGATTAATTTTTTTTATTTTTGATAAAAAATCATTTAACACATAAAAACTATTTTCTGAAATGAATATATTTTTACCTTCAAGTGAATTAATCATAATTTTTAACTATTAAATAATCATTTTATGAATTATCATTAAATTTTATACATATATTTAAAAATACTAACTATATTTTTTTACTCAAAATTATCGAAATTATTTTTAAATTAAAATATATATAATTAAAATATTTATTTAAAAAAAATTATATTTCGAAAAAAAAATTAGATTTCTATTCCATATCATTGCATAAACATTTCATGTATATTTTTAATTGAGTTTAATAATTATTAAATTAATTATATAAATAAAATTATTCACATAATTCCTCAAAAATATGAAATTTACTAAAAATACATAATTCCATGAAAAGAACAAAACGGTCTCTTAAGAAAAAATTATATTTTTTATGTGAATTTGAAATATTTTATTTTATATATTTATATATGTATCAATTTCATTATATTTGAATTTCTTTCATTTGTACATTAGTAAATAATTATTCACATATGTTTTGGGTTTCATCTATCATAAGATATAGAATTTATTGATTTTTTTAAGGTAATAATATTCAAAAATCAAGATGTGTTACAGTCCACAAAATTATAAGAAATTTTCCCTCCAAATTCAATTACTCTAATGAAGGAAATGAGGATATATATGCATAATTACATCCTCGGGTTCCCATATAGCTACCTAATCTTTTAAATTTATAATAAATCATTAAATAGGTTGTCTTGTAACATTAAAATCCAAATTATCCATTCAATCTAAATATTTTTTGGTTGTTCATCCCAAGAAATATCATGATCCACGAGTATAACCTTTGTGTTTAGTAAATATGAAGGTTCATATATAAACTACCTAAATAGTGATCCATGGAACACATTGTGATCTTAAGAGGGGTTTGATAAAAGTTCGAAGTGTTAAGATACAATCCTGATATGAACAATAATCTTGAAGTGACCAATATATCTGTGATAAGATTCCCCTTGTTTCCAAATATCAATACATTATTCCAAGGAGATGTTATATGAAATATATTATCACTAAATTCTTACAATAGCTTTTAATCATGATTTTTAGCCTAATATTACTATAAAATTGGAACATTCTTAATGATATGTTGAATGTATTTAACCTTTTCTACCATGTCCCTACCTAGATCAGGTTCTAATAACATATTTTATCTATTTCATCCTATCTTATAGGAGGTCATAACTTCATTCCATTGTAGACTTCATAAATATCCATATAAATGATCAAGTGAATACTATTTTTATATTAAAATACGACTTGACGAATGGGTATATCCAAACCACATTCAAGATATAGGGATAATTATCTCATAAAATATCTTAGGGTTTAAATGGTCCTCTTATACTGACCATCTATCTATTGATGATATCTTACAATAATTTCATCTTTCTATTAAATTTTTATTTAATATATCTCAAAAATATTGATGTAAACCTCATATATAATTCAAAGAGAATTGTTATTTTTAGTTAATAAAACATTACCAATTCATTCATGCTTATATTAGAATGTTTTTAAAGTGAGAAAACCTTTCTAATAGTAATGAAATGCACAGAAATTATTGGGTGAACAACTGAAACATTAATATTGTTATGGTTATTATATTTCATGAGGATTATTACAGTGAAATCCGCAGTAATATTTTTTC
Source organism: Viscum album (assembly GCA_963277665.1). Taxonomy (NCBI): domain Eukaryota; kingdom Viridiplantae; phylum Streptophyta; class Magnoliopsida; order Santalales; family Viscaceae; genus Viscum; species Viscum album. Next base: position 373,879,679 of record OY728166.1, on the reverse strand, counting down.
TTCTAAATATTAGTATGGGTAATGGTTTCATCATCCCCTCGTGCTTATGGATTTCAACCTTAGCTATCTAACATATCATGAATTGAGATACATACTCTACAATATCCATTTTAATGTTTGCCGGCTAGAATTTATCTTTGATATCTCTATTCATGTTTTTAATTATACGATGGAATAAGAATGATGATTTATGAGATTTATCTAATAGCCCCTTCTTCAATTTTGGTATATAAGGGACATATATCTGGTTCTTAAATATTTTCATCCCATCATTTTTACAACTGATCAATACAATAATCCATACATTATTTTACAATTCCAAATCCACCTTTTGTGACTCTTTTATCATTAAACGGAATATTGGTTGGACATTTATTTGAAAATGATAGGATTTATACCTTTATTCATGATTGTATGTTCCATCCTCTAAAAATTAATTATTATCAGATCACGTTTAATCTGTATCATAGAAAAACTAGCATGTTCCTTTCAGCTCACAACATCAACCACCTTGTTCCCCTCCCGATGGTGGTAATGTGTTGAGCAGGAATAATGCTAAGAAAAATACAACCATACCATTCATCACAAATTCATAAAATTATATGAGACTATATAATTGATGTTATTATGATAATTATTTTTGTCCTAAATTTTACCATAAATATAATTGATTCATATTTGCAATAAAAATATTACTATCACCATCTCAAAAAAAATTAGGTAATTTTCTAATGAATCTTAAATTACAAAAATTAATAATCTACCACCATTTCATATTTCATGAGAACACATCATAATATTTATTTTATTCATTGATTCATATTAGTAACCCATGTCCACATTATGGTAGTATAAGCATAGGTGTGCTGACCGACATTCTCTTCAAATCCATGAAAACATTTATTCATAATCATCAATTTTAAGGAACTTGGATCCCTTCCTCATAAATATCGTTAGTGTATTTTATACCAATTATAAATTTATCACAAATCATTGATAGTATCCAAAAAATACAAGAAAAATGCATACCTTCATCATTATGGTAGGTCTGGGCCATTGTTCAATAACCTCCTCCAATGAAGGATCCAATGATATACAATGACATATTATTATAGGACCTAATAATTATACATTATATATCCAAAATTATTATTTTCAAAAATTGTCATACAAATTATCCTTTTTAATAGTCTTAAGAACATTCCATAAAATATATTCATACCCTTCATTTTCATCGAATATTAAAAATATCATCAATAATGTCTATAAAAAACTAATAAATATAATCTCTAAAATATATATCCATCAGATCCATGAATATAATAAGGGTATTTATGTTTTTTAAATTCATCAATATAAATTCATAGTTTCCACACATAATATGTAATGTTTTCTTGGACATTTCCACTTTGTCTCCCTTAATTTATTATATCCATATCAAAGGTTGATTTTTGAAAATTATTGAGATCTGTGTAGTTTATCAAAAACATATCAATATAGGGTAGATGATACATTTTATTGATAATGATCCTATTAATATCTTGATAATCAATATAAAGACTCATCCACAGATATTTCATCTAAAATAAAATATTCCCACTCCATAGTGATGAAATAGGGTTTATTCAAACAATTTCAATATTCACCTAGAGTTATATATTAGTTTATTATAACTTGGTTAGGCTCATTATATAAGGAGTACATGAAATATTTATAACTACATGTATGTGTTCTACTGAAAACACAACCTCTAAATATAGGGAAGAGTTGGAAACTATATTGGATGTATTATGACATATTCTAATACAATTGGAATATCTTAAATTTTGATATTCTCTCCATTCATGTTTGTTGGATAACCCTCCTATGAAATAATTGAGGCACATATAATTAATTTAATTTACTTTGGAAGTTTATATCCATACTCACACCAATAAAATATCATAAGTTTATTCGTGTTATCAAATATAACTACCCTTATTCAATAATTGATATGGGACCTACATATAGAGATATTATATGCACCCAAAATCACATTAAATCAAAGTAAAGTGAGAATAATATGATTTATAGAAAGAAAATCCCAAAAAATAGTAGGAGGGGTGGAATATACTTGAGATTTAATCATTATACCATTAATATTTTCACCAATAGTTTAATATCTAATATTTGAGGTGTTTATTTCATACCCTTATATCATTTCCAATATATTCAATTTTGGTTATAACCTAAATAAAATATGAAATATTTAGTTTTAGAGTGGATGATATGTTTATCATTGACCGCTTCACTCTCATTACGCACATTAGTAGGTTTGATTGTAGAATCCTTCACATTATATTTTGGATTAGGAGGTTTTTGACCCAAATTTTTAGTATTAACCCTTTCATTCATATACAGGTTGGAATGATGTACATATTTATTGCAATTAAATCATTGAAGTATAAGTGGTGCAATGGTTGATCGTTCACATCACAATTTATCATCATATTCATGTCACTTCGACTTTCATTTTCTAGATTTCATATTTTTAAAATAATAAATTTATCAATCCCCCCTATGGAAATTTTATCCATTATTATTTTAACCGTTTTAGCAAAAAGTAATATTAATTTTATTGTGTCCATGGGTTTTGTTATTTTAATTTCCTTCAACTATATATTTATATTCTTATCCACAAAAAATGAAAATAATGGGAGTATCCCAAAACTATTTAAACCATGAGAGGACATCGAATTATTTATCCATAATAATCAATGTCTATTATAGATAAATCATTCAAAAACATTGTTTTAAGGCACTAAAAATTATCATTGTTGCTTTTAGGGTCAATGATATAACCATAAGTGTAAGCTTCAAAATTTGGTAAAATTGTCTTCATAGGTTACAATGGATTCAAAATACTTCTACTTTGGTTATAGTAATTACCTATCCATATTAGTGTAATGAGTTTGAGTAAAATAATTATTGATATATACTTTATTTAACAATTACTATATAATGGAGACAATTTCAAACTCATTCCTCATATTCTTGACAAGAGCCAACCTTTAATTAGTCTCACATTCCTGATGATATATTGCAAAAACATCCATAACATTGTTTGACCAATGGAGAATGGATATTTTTTATATAATTATTTCATTAATTAGTAATAGTTGGATTAGGGTACCCACTAAATGAAGGTATACATTATTTCATGAAAGGATCAATGGTGAGTTTTTTCCTTCCAATAACCATTTAGAAGTACATTCTCATTCATGATGTGATTTATTACTTACAATATTTAGATGACAACTACCACACTATTTTGCATCTGAGTGCCCTCTTCATTTTTCTACTGATGATTACATTCACTCCATCAATCATCACATTCATTTTTCATAAAATTAATATTATTATATACATTTATTAAGTAATAAATGGTCAGTGTTAATATCAGTCAACATTAATTATCATAATAAATCATTCAACAATAAAAATCATTCATTGTATTTCTAAATTTATGATTCCTTATTTAATCCAAAGACATTTTAGGTTCATCCAATATTACATTAACCAAAGATTTTTTTAGGTTCTACTATATTATTATTAATAATATATTCCAAAAAAATAACTAAACATAACTCTGATACCAACTGATGTGACTCAAGGAAAACATACATATATATACCATAAATTTATACATTTATTAAAGAAGTTAGTTAATAATACACACAACAAAATTATAAATGTTTATTAAATTTATGGTCTAGATACATAATCTAATGATTTATAAATAAGATTCAATATATTATACTCTAATTATAAAACATGGTAATTTTCTAAACTTATCACAGTTAATTTGTATATTTATAACTTGGGGAAATAGAACCATATGGAATGGTTAGACCAAATACAAATTAAGGGTAAACATGTGAAACAAAAATTTAATACCATTACATATCGAAATATAATACCATGGGTATGATAACTTGATCTTGAAACAAAATAATCATACCCAATAAGTCATAGAACATAAAACATGATTCATGACATAAATATTTGGGATAATATTTTTAAAATATCATTAACCTACCATAATAAATGATAGAATATCATTACCATAACAATATAAAAATAGAGTGTGTCATACACACAAGACTAGAAAATCATTCTCTATGACATAAATCATTGCAACTACAATTTTCACATTGTGGAAAGACTCACATAATGAATTGGGTTTACTACCTAGTCCCCTTTATATCATGGTGGATAGAGTCTCATATTGTATTGAGTTCACTTTCTATTATTGTACATAATATACCATGGAATATAAATATTTACCCAATGCATTGTAAGGCTATATAATTTTAGTCCAAAAATCACATTATAAATCTATATATTTTTGGTCTAGAAGACTGTAAAAACGTTCATAATTTCATTATAGAATAATAATCCCATCAAAAATGAACATGATTTTAGAAATTTTCCACAAAATATTATCACAATCCATCTATGTAAAAGTGGATGGTATCATTAGATTGTATCTTTATTTAATTATAATGATAATTATATAATATTTACATTGATAATAAATACTTTTATAAAAGAATTGAAATTATGATTTGAAAAACATGAAGATAAAAAATTTTGTATAGTTAAATTTTTAAAACTATAAATTAAAAAATATTTATAATATAAATTTATTCAAAAGTAATTGGAAATAAGAATTTATTCTTAATAAAAATTAATGTTCATGAACATGGAAAATGTTTTTGAAGTGATAAATATTAAAAGATACTTTTTTTCACACTTTTGGAAGGACAGTCAAATGTGACCTGTATGGAAAACATTGAAAAGTTTTCATTTAAATAATTAATATATAAAATAAATGATAGTTGAAAGATAATTAAAAATTTCATGAAATATTTAGAGTAATAATTTTTAAATAGTATATATAATATGGATATGGTATAAAAATTGTGGCACGAAAATAAAAAAATCCCTTCTTTTCAAAAAAAAATCTGTCAATGTTTTTAAGTACCAAGGAGGTGGAAAATATAAATAATATTTAAAAACCCTATAAATAACTAGATGAGGAGAAAACATGTACTATGTTATAACACTAACTCTAGAAACCAATAGTAATTTATTACATTCGGATAGATATAAGGTGTAAAATCTCAAAGGACTGATCAGATTTGTTGTTTTGGATATCAGGATACATATATGATACCGATTTTACATTGGTAAAATAAAATAAAAAATAATACATAACATAATAATATGATATTTAACCTTGAAATTTATTAAATTATTTTTTCTTCATATCTAGGGGAAAGGAAACAAAAAGGGTGATCTCAAATTATCAGTTCGGGTAATTAACAGTAGAATGTATCTTCGATGACTAATGAATAATAAATATGTAATTTTTAATAACTAAAAAGTCATTTTATTTAATAAAAACCCTAAATTTCATTATTATATAGGTCATAATAAATATTAAAAGGTAAATAACTGAAAATACATCTCACTTAATCAGTAAAATGAGAATAAAATGAATTTATAGATGATAAAAACGAAAATAATAATAAATAATAATAATAAAAGATTTATCAGTGATTTAAATGATTAATTATTAGATTTAATTCTCCCATTACTCATGATACCTCTATTGTAACTACATTTTAATATATGATTTCAAACTATAGCTAAAAACACATTTATTTTGTTCAACTAAATTGACTTATGAGGCTTGTTGATGCATCGAGTAGAAATAGAATTGTAGGCCCCACCTATCAATCTATGTAAAAATAATACCCCATTTATCATATAATCTATTTAATTTATTAATAAAATCCCTTATCAACAAATATTTGTATCGAGTAAATAATAATTATTTATTATTATTCCCTAGTTAATTAAATAAGGTTAAAAGTAATCATTATACTTAAAAATGGTATATGGTATAGTTAATAATCATATCAACTATAAAAAGGATAGGGATAATAAAATTATTTGATATTATGGAGGATAAAGTATAATATTCATTCAATTAGTGTGAAATGAATCCCAAAATAATGTGAGATTGTAAAATATATTCTTACAACCTTGTTAATATTTCAATTATAACCCATGGAAATAATAAACATGAATTTACACATTATCCATCAGGAATAAATATGTATTAATGTTAAATAAATTGTATGTGTAGTACATAGAAAGCATAATGGTGAATAAGTGCATATTATCAAATATGTTTCAACAAAATGGGAATTGAGATGATATCCATTACCTCACGCTTCCCTCTAATTGAGGACTCATTAAACTAATGTATAATGGTTTAAAATTTTCAGTAAATTATCATAAAACCATTTTGATATTTTTAATATAATATATGATCCTTTTATAACATCTTATCACATGTTCAATAAGAATATTTCGTTATCACTATAATTTTTTGTGTTAATTTAATTGTTTTCCCATGCTTGTTTTATTATAAATGTTCTAAATCATGAATATTGGATATAGTTTAATCATCAATATAATGACATTAATTTAATATATATTATTTTATTAAATTTGATAAATTATTAAAACCATTCATGAAAATTGTACATTGAAAATGAATTTCATCACTTCATCGAGAAATTAATTTCTACGTACGCACAAATGACAATATCATTTATCAGTGGGTGAAAGGGTAAGTAATTATGTGATTATTTAGTTTTCTTGAATTAAAATAATTTCATATATATCAAATATATTAATTAAATGTATTCTTATTACCTTCCATGTATATATTATGTGAAAAATAAAAATCATCGCTTCATGATGTGGTAGTCTGTCGCACACACAAGTGAAAATATTGTATTTTAAATAGAATGGAAATTAAGAATATATATGTGAAATTATAATTCCATGACTATAATTATATATTATATATTATATATATAAATTTAGTATATCATTATCTACAGACATGATAGGTGTTTATAGAAAATTAGTTACATCAGTTCGTAAGGTGGTATTCAACTATACACATGCTCGATGATTTGGATTACCATTTTATGGAAGTGAATATGGATATAGGTTACTTAATTAAAATAATAAAATCTACATATATGGGATATAATGGTGTTGTATATTATAAATATTTAAAAATAATTTAAGGAGGTGGAAGCAGAAATAAAATAAATATGTTTGTTTATGAAAATTACCTCTTATTCAGAAAACATCATTAAGTGTGGACCAAAATCTTTCATAGGGTGGAAGAATAAACAAAACATGTACTATAAGATTTTGGGAGGGAACTAGGTAATGTATTATAGGATGTACCCTATTTGAAAACATGTTTATAACCACATACCTATATCTACGATTTTTCAAAAATCGTGGCTATAGGTATTCATACCAAGGATATAGCCATGGTTTTATATAAAACTGTGGATATAGGGTATGTTTTGGAAGGCTATAGCCATGTTTCAGTGAAACCATGGATATAGAGTTTTTTTCAACACCTATAGACATGTTTATTTAAAATCGTGGATATAGAGTGTTTTTCTAGGGATATACCCAAGGATTGTGTAAAAACATTGACATAAGGTCTTTTTCAAGGGGATATATCAACAATTTGTGTAAAACTGTGGCTATAGAGTATTTTTCCCATGCTAATACCAATAGTTTGTGTAAAATCATGGATATAGAGTTTTTTCCAAGGGATATATCAACAATTTGTGTAAAATCATGTCTATAGAGTGTTTTCTTGAGGGTTATGGCCACTGTTTTCCTAAACTATGGCTATATAGTATTTTTCTACATTTACCGTGGCTAGAGATCTCCATCCCTTGCGTGGGGAAAAAATTATCCTTACAAAAATAGTGCGAAGTGATATATCCATAGATTATACACTATAGACACATTTTTTTATAATGTATAAAACAATATATATATACACACACACAATGTCATTTGTGGTGTTGTGGTTAGGTAGCTAATGTACAAAAAATTGGTACTGATATCGAATCCAGAATTTCACACATTATTTTTGGCGTATGGACATGTTTTCATATTGTAAAATCGTGGCTATAGCACAAGTTCCATGATGGATATATATGTGAGTTATTTCCACGGTTTGGAAGACAATGGAAATATATTTTGAGAACTTTGGATATACAATTTAGCTATAGCAATTCCAATATGTGTCACAGCCTTTTGGAACCATGTATATTGCCTATATCCACTACTTTTACCCATATATCCACAGTTTTGGCCCATGGATATAGTAAAAATTTATACATGTGGTAATGGATGAAAAAAGTTTCTTTTTATGTGTTAATTGATAAGGAGTATGAGTGGCCTATTATAAATGGGGGAGAGTAAACATGTGGGATTTTTTAAAAGAAAATTCACATCGACATTCTTTACAAACACTACTACAAAAAATGGGAAGGAAAAGCGCTATGCTTTTATCAGTGCTAAAAAATGTGCTAATAAAGGGGGGCTTTTAAAAGCGCTAAAAAAGTGTTGTTAAATTCCCCCTTTATTATCGTTGTTAAAGGGGACCCCGTTGTCAACACTTCTTTTAGTAGCACTGATAAAGGGGGGATTTATCAGTGCTTTTTCCTACCGGTGATAAATTTTATTTTTCAAAAACAAAATAATGAAAAATAAAATATTGTTATATATGTATATGTATATTTATATATATATAATTTATATTTTTTAAATATGTTTTAGTTAAGTATAACTATACTATTACATTTAATATATAAGAAATTTAGTGAAAATTGCTTTATAATATTTAAAAAAAATATTATTGATTACTAATTTGCTCATTATTATTGATTAAAATTAATTTAAAAACATTTTGAAGACACACAAAAATATAAAAAAATTAATAAAAGATCTAAAATATGTTCAAAATGTAACTCTAATTTCAAACGGCCATAACTTTTGATTCGGGTGTCCATTTGATCTCGGCAGCATATCAAATCGAAACCTGCGACGAGATCTACGTGGTAGTTAACTAAAAATGTTTCTGTCACATTTTCTGAGGCCAAGAAATGATCATAAGGAATCCAAAACTAAGTTTTTAATCAGGATACACCGATTTGTTAACATTCAAACAATTATAGATTCTGATCCGGATGTCTGTTAGGCCTGTACCACATATCATATCAAAGATTGTTTCGTTTTTATCTATTTTATAGGTTGTGAAGTTAAAACATGCTTCAAGATTATATTTTATGGTCTTTTTATCATTTTTTGTTTTTTCAAATACACACATATATATGTTTTTATTCGTAAATATATATGTGTTTGTGTGTGTGTTGTATATATGTATTTATTTATTTATTTATTTGTTTATTTATTTATTTATTTATTTGTTTATTTATTTATTTATTTAGAAACAGACATAAAAAACATATTTCATAAATCTATTTAAAACTAAAATTATAATTATATAGTAATATACAAATAAATATATGTATAAAAAATTATAACACAAAATATATAAATAAATAAATATTAATATAATAATGAATATATATATATTTACTAATATATGAATAAATATATTTATATTAATATGAATCTATATCAATATACGACTAAATATAACTATATATATATTTAAAAAGATATATAATTGAATAGATAATAAACGAAATGGCTTAGCGGTAAAGGTTCAGCCGCAAAAGGGGGGAGTTCACGGTTTTGAGTTCAGGAAGAAGCAAAGGGGTGCGTGCATGTGAGGATGCATGGAAAGGGCAGCACACGAGAGATTGTGAGGGGGGTCCACATAACGCTGATAAAGGGGGGGTCAAGTTCTGTTAAAAGCTCTTCATGCATTATATAATTTCTTTTATGAATTTTTTTGACTTTTATCAGTTCTTTTTAAAAGCGTTGATAAAGGTCCCTTTTATCAGCGCTAAAAAAGAACTCATAAAGAGGTCTTTTATCAGTTCTTTTTTAGCGCTGATAAAAGGGGCCTTTATCAACACTTTTCGATGTGCTAATAAAAGGGACACCCCCCCCCCCATATCAGTGTTGTGCTTTAGAGTGATTTTTGAGTGCTGTAAAAACCAACTTTTGAGTGATGATAATGCTCTTTTTTTGTAGTGAAAAATATAAAAAATGTCTCATTATAAATAATTGTATGAGATAAGTTTAATTAATTTACATTATATAATATTTTTATTTTTTTCATTTTTTAACACTTATATTCATAGTTTATCCCTCAGTATACCCATTTTCACCTCAATCACTATAGATAATTTGTAATGTTTTAAGTATTCATTATGCTCAAAATTTAAGTTGACCACATTTGGTAATATTATTTACGATGATTCCAAATTTTAAATATATTTTACTAAATTCAACACACAAAAGTGAAAAAAAATTGATATAAAATTAAATCAACAGACACATTGAAAAAATAGTTTTTCAATGCCAAATCCTTTAAAAAATAGAAAACAAATTATTTGAAAATAAAAAAATATAATTAAATAATATTATATAAATTGGATTATTAATAACATATTTTAACTAATTTTTAAAAAAAAACTATTTTAAGTAAATTTGATCTTGTAAATGTTTTAAAAAAGGATGTTTTAATATAAAATAATATTTTTAACTATTGATCAAAAATGAAATTTGAACGAAAAATACCAAAATTAACCCTAAGATAATTTTTATTTTTTAATTTAAAATTTTCAATTAATTTTATCAAATAAATTTTATGAATGTTTAAAAACTAAATTTTATCATAATTACACATGACACAATTAAATTGTTTTTCAGAAAATATATCATTTTATTTCAAATGATTTTTTCCAAAAATCAATAGATACCCAATGAATATATGTAAAGAAAATATTTTTCATAATTTAGTAAATTATATTCATAAAATCCTACTTAACGGATATGTTATAATAGTCATTTCTAAATAATAATATTTCAATAGTTTATTGGGTTTCGTTTAAACTCGTGGTTGGGCATACTATAAGCTATCAAAGAAATTAAATTTATGCTTAAAGAAATATATTGTAAATTATCAGGGTGTTATATTGTTTACTTCTACAAATATTTCATCCTCAAAATTTTAATAATAATTACCTTTTAAAAAATAAGGGTATAACTTCTTCATAACATGATATGGTTCCCACATTTTTTCCTACAATTTATAACTCATCCAAAGTACTTGTACCAATAGAGTTGTATTATCCCTCGTTATTTTCTACATGGAATTAATAATAAGGATGGCTTACTCATCTCATGATAGATATGGTTCCAATTACATTTCATTATAGAAATATTCAATGGGTCTAGAATATACTTCCTTAAGAAGTATATATAGAACAAATTGTGCAATTTTGAGAGGCTAGTTGGCATTTTCAAACAATTGGGTAGACCTCAAATTATTTCCATTATTTCATGAGTTTTATATTCTTGGGGATCATATTTCACTTCTTACTAAACCTTATGACACCGTTTTATATAGTTATCTTTAATAAAATGTGATCTATAACTTCAAATTTTAAATCCTTCCTCCATTTTTCAGCATAACTATTTTTCCTACGTTGAGATTCCCTAATAAGAGCCCAAATAGTCATTAACATTCTTGTTGTATCTTTATAAATTCATGGGCCAATAGTTTTACATTCACCATATTCTCCCAAAAAAATGGAGCAAAATATATTTGATTATATAATTCTGTATACAGTTCCATACGAATATTTAAGGCTCCTCCAATATATGTTTGAACAAATTCAAAACACATAAATCCGAAGTATTTGATAAAAACTTTATCCCTATAAAATATAAAGAAGCTCATAATGTCACATACCAAATATGTTAATACCTTGATAATATACTCTCATAAAGTATTGTAATAACCTAAATTAAAAATAACAATAACATGTATTATTTATAAAATTAAATCTCTCTTCATTATTTAAATCAAATATTAGATTATTGAATTTTCCATTAATCTAAAAATGTTGTAAACACCATCAATGATAATATAAACCAAATTTTCCTCAAACAAGAAATTAGATATATGTTCGTAAATACTATCCCATTTCCTTCATAAATTTCAATTATTTATAAACATCAATAACTCATCATTAGGAACATTTTAAGGGTCATCTTTCCGTTATTTATATGTTCTCCAAAAATATCACCATACCACTAAGATATTTTTCATTATTTTTAGAACAATTCAAAATATGAATTCAAATAATTAATTAAAAACAACAATAATAAATTCCTTATACATTTCATGGTTCATATAACTCGAATATCAATGATAAAATTCTTCTACACCATAATAGATTAATTTAATTACATAAACAAATTAGTCATTCCACTTCAGTTATAGTAATAACATTATCTTAACCATGATCCTTTAGCTTCTTCTGAAATAAATTTCTTTGATTGTAGGTGATTTATTCTTGATAGTTCCCTATTTCAATATAGTTAATAAACTAAACATTAAAGGTTTCTTTCTTACACCCTAATTTTCACACCTAATTTCATTTCTCTCCAAACATGAAGCAAGCTCCCATTACCTTTAATAATGTACGGAGGTGTTTCATTCCATAATTATCACATGTGGGGAAATAATTATTTCTTTTTTAAACCATATCAATTTATAACTCTATATTCTTCTTATTCTATTGATTCTCTTTTAATATATACGGTATTGAAAATTAATTCTCTATTTTTCTAGTGTGTAAAACTATTTATTCATATGATGAAATTTTTTAGAGACCATCACCCTTTTATGACTTTGCTTAACACCTTTTAATAAATCATCAATCTCACATTCTATATAGTTATTGTAATTCATAATATATATAGATAGCCTTTTAGGGTTATCCATAAACTCCACAACACATTCATCTTTATTTTTTATACTAATTAACATTCACATCATTTCAATTCACTGCTCACAAGGGAAATTTTTTAAAAATAATTTCTACATAAATATTTCTATTCCTTGTGTTTTATTTGTTATTCCTCTCTAGTATTCTATATAAATTACCTCCATTTATGAGGGTATTCTTTGAGATAATACACTATACGTGTATTCTTTTCCTTTTAATTAAATCTCATGTCGAGAAATGTCTTCTCAAGGGACTTAACCCATTTTATAGGTACCATAAAATTAATAGTACCTGTAAATTATAGTGTCTTCTATCACATGAATCCATCGAACATATTTGAGTAATACTATTGAATAATAGGATATTTTATTCATGACCGTTTATTTTTCATACAATGATTATACTTCCCTAATGTATCTATAATGTCCTCAGTTCCAGAACCATATTTATAGGATTTCTTAGTAGCAAAATTTGTACATTATCCATGAGTATTGATAGCCATATTTCTACCAAAATCCATTTCTAAAAAATATTATACTGGATTAACTCATAAAATTAGGAATTTTAATTCACATTGTATAATTCTTAATCTAGTGTAACAATTAGGAAATATAAAAAAATTTATTCATTTTTAATCTAAAAATCATAAACATGGGTTCTTTGGGATATCTTTATTTTCAAATCCTTCCCAATGGTTTGTATATAAAATTTTATTTAACCAAAGTATTTCCTCTAATAGTTTCAAACCAGGTGAATAGTAAGGCCCATTTCTATGTACATTGTAATTCTTGAGTTATTCCCAACATGCCTTCTCATAATTATTACCTATAGGTATATTTGTACCAAAACCACATCCACTTGTAGTATCATGAATTTTTTTTATTTCTAGGGATAAAAAAATATCTATCTCACCAAATCATTAGATTCTTCTTCTATACATATCCATAATGTCGATAACAGGGTTATCTTCTCTAATCCATAATTTCCCTAATCTAATTTCCAAGCGTTCTTCTAATTTTCCACTATTACAAACTATAACACCCATAACTACAATAACCTCGATTCAATGTCTTAATTTATTATATTGACATTTAAACATGGTTTCAAATCACAAATGATAGATAAATTTATAATTTTTGGAGAAAAAAATACATACAAAATGATGATTTTATTTTTAAAATGAAAATATAACATAATACATAACAAAATCAAAAGATATTCATCCTTGAACCTCATTCATTGATTTTTTCATTGTATCCTAGGGAAAATAAAAAAAATAAAGGTGATCTAAAATGATCATTAAGGGTTAATTATAATGGAATCAATCGTCAATATTAAAGGAATAAAAAATATGGAAAAGTAAATAATTGAACATACATGTCATTTAATCAATAGAATAACTATCATTATTATATAAGGAATAATCAATATAGAAAGGTAAACAACTAAAAACACAGTCCATTTGATATAAAAACTGATAACAAAATAAATCCAGAAATAATATCAATGTGAAAATCACATGGATAATGATAATAATTTAATTCTAAAGGATGTAAATGCTTAATATTAGGAAATAATGATCTCAATCATCATGATACCTCTAATTCCTAGACATTTCATGAGATAGATTATAAATATGGGTAAAACACCAATAAATTTGGTGATATAGTTTGTCTTATTGGACCTATAAATTCATTGAGGGAATATATAATTATTGACCCCACACATAACATCATGTCTAAATCATTCATAATATATTGAATAATAAATTTTATTAATGAATTTCATTCATTATCAATAACAATCTATATTTTATAAAGAATTCGAATTTATGAATATTTCCACAGTTAATCAAATAGCATTCAAAGTGAACACTCTATATAAAAATGGTATAAGATTTATTAAATGGTAATATCCATTATATAAAGAGTATATAAAAGAAACTTATTATATATTATGATGGATAAATGATAAAGTTCATTCAATGAGGGTAAATTCAAACCCAAAAGAATGTGATTTAGTAAAATAGATTCTCGCCTATTTGGTGAAATTTAAATTATAACATATTGGAAAAAAACATGATTTGAAACATTAAACATAATGAATACATTTTAATTCATGTTAAATAAATCAAAAGGTAAATATAATAACTAAATAAAACTAAATAGGTTAGTATTAATTTATATGTCTAAATGAAATGGAAATTGAGATGAAATCCACAACCTCATGCATCCCTTTTGCCGAGAACTCTACAAACTCTTGTAAAATCTTATAAAATAGTTTAATAAATTATAATAGAACGGTATTTATATTTAAAATATCATATATTATCCTTTTATAACATTTTATCTCACATTCAATGACAATATTTATCTATCACTATTGATTCATGTGTTAATTGGATTACATTCTCAAACATGTTTTTTTCATAAAAGTTATGGATATTTAAAATAGGATATAGTTCTATAAAAAATGTTATATTTATTATATATCATTTTTTTCATTAGATATTTAATATATACTTTCTTAAAAATTTGTTCATAGAAAGTTAATTTCATTTCTTTGTCGATACGGTAAGTTTCATCTACACACGAGCAGTGATATTGTCTCTTTATGGGTGAAATGGTAAGTAATTTGGTGATGTATTAATTTTTAATAATAAATACTTTATAATTAATATAATATATATTCATTAAATTTATCCTTATTACCTTATATATAAATCTTATGTGAGAAATGACTCACAATGCTCTGCAAGGTAGTACTCCTCCATACACTCGAGAGACGTTATCAAATTTTAAGTGAAAAGAAATTTATGAATTTATTTGTGATATTATAATTAAAAAATGTATTATTATATCATAAATATTTTATATATACCATAAATACATCATTATATAAAATCATGAGAGGTTTTATAGAAAACGAGTTACATCGGTTCTTAAGGTGGCAGTCTGCCATTGATGTGAGAGTTTTTGTCGTGAAACCCTCAATCAATATTTTCCCTTTTTATGTAGGACAGTGGTGACCACATGGCTGTCTCTCGAGGAGGTTGCAGTTCAAGTTGTAAAACTGTCACTTTTGGTGTTTTGTTTGTTTTTAATGAAATGAAAATGGGGGTTTGATTAAAAATTTGAAAATAAAATTTTAATTAAATTCTAAACTTAAATAATTTTAAAGGAAAGATATTGTGGGTTTGAAATCAAGAATAAAAATAGCAGTCACAGACAAGCTTCACCCTCTCAGACACTCCCCTCTTCCTTGTATATAAAAAATATCTCTTCTTTTAAATTCCTAAATGTACCCCCAAGGACCCCCAGGTTTACACTCAAATTTGAAAAGACACCATATTTAAAACATCAATATGATTTTTGTCCCGCCTATAGAAGTGATTCAATTACTTAAATACCTCCAAGTAATTGAACCTAATTGAATTCGCTATGCTCAATGACAAAACCTCACCAAAGAATTTTAAATAGCGAAGTCAATTGTTCTACATTATAGATGGAACAATGGTCAAATCAAATTTGTTGAAAATATATTTAAGAAAGAAAACAACCAGATTCATTCAAAAATATAGGTTCAAGAGAAATTCAAAAAAAGAGATTACACATTAAAATCCAAACTCGGAAGAGAGTGTTCGTCGGGTGTCGTCGTCCGCAACCACTTGTCGCTTAGCCTTCCAACACTTGAGAAGCCTTCATCTTTTCTATTGAATATTCAAAGAATTTCATCTTCTTGAGGATAAAAATCTCCACCTTCCCCTTCACTCTCTCAAGCCAACTCCCTTTTGTGAGGGATGGTGTGGTGAAGAATAGAATATCATGAGAGGTAGGAGCTCCCCTCCTTTTATAGGCAGATTTTATCTTCACCAAGTTGTCGCGTTTTAGGCCCATTAAATGGCCGATTCACGCGTATCCCTCTTCATATATATTGTTCATCAATGTCTTGGCCGTCCACCCTCAAAAATTCAGATTAATTGGACGCGTATTGAATGATTTATGGTTTTTCTATTGAAAATAGATTTCTCTGGATGAAACTTCCTGAAAGCTTCCTTCACAAATATATCCCTAAACGGACATCATAAAGGATTCCAAACGTCTTGAAATTTATTTAGGAGACGCGCCTTGGAGTCCTCTGTCATATCCAGGTAGAATCGAATCATTTGGAGTAGTGTAGGCCGAAATTTGCTTCCATTAATATGGTGGAGTCAATGCAGTCCGCCCGGAAACAATTGTCAACTTCATTGATTTTTTTGGGCACCATTAATATCAATTCAATCCCTGGTACTGAAGAAAAAGTTCAAGGAAATAAAATAAGGGTTCCAAAAAAATTCGAATCACAAAATTTGGAAATATATTTTATAAGAAATGACCAAAATACCCATGTGATAAAAATCTGTTAAAAATCCAGAATTATGAAATTTAAACTTTTTATCCCAAAACACACTATAAATCCAAAATTGTTACAAATAAGATCAAATTGTTGAATTTGTGAGGTATAAATCATTTAAATAGACATTAAAAATATTAGAAATATTATCTCTATCAATTCCCCCACACTTGGATCTTGGACTCCTGGACAAGTGAGTACGGTATAAAGTAAAATAAAACACATACCAATGGGGTTTACCAATTTACCACAGTGAATTTAAAAGATATCATGCCTCATTAAAGAAAAATATTTAAAATTATAAATTCAAATCATTAAATCCATTTCCACTTATTTTGTCTTCTCATGGACACAACACACTTACCTCACATTCATTTTTCTCTCAGCACACAATATAGATTTGCAACAAGGCTTTCCTCATCCAACTCATGCAAGAATTACCATAGGCTTGATAAATTTCTACATCTCCACCCGATGTGAACCAAGAACATGTGATTATCATGAGGACTTTACAAGGTTTTTCTGTGGCTTGGGGTTGGTAGGTTTCAAATGTGAAAAATTCTGTGGCTGAATAAGGAGGGTTTGGCTCTTTTTGAATTAGAAATGCATGATTCTAATTTTTGCTCAAGTATGGTATCCTCCATATTCTCTTAAAATAATCAGCTCTGATCTTCTGTTTTCCACCCCATTCCATCAATATTTCAGTAGAAAGTATGAATTTTTTTTAAAGCTCCAGATAGGCACAGCTTATTTCCACTGCGAGCTCCAGATAGGCACAGCTCCATTTCATTTGAGAGCTCCAGATAGGCACAGCACCATTTCATTTGAGAGATCCAGATAGGCACAGCTCCCAGAAAAATATATTCCAGCATCACAAATATGCCTTCAATGTTGAAATGTTCTCCCAAAGCAACACCAAATGAGTTAGCACATCATGAGTCATCTTCCCCTTCACACTTAAGTTCAACTAGATCATGCATTTATACATCCAGAGCAGGTTGGAAAGGGAAACTTGGCTTGTAATGTGGGTAACCTAACATGCTATACATGGCTACTAAGGGCTCACGAAGGATAAAATGTTCAAGGAAGGCCAAAATAAAAAGGATAATCATGAAAAGGAGGCTCCAATATTCAAACAAAATCCTCAATCATTTTAATCACACGTATATCATCCCTCAAGTTTTGATAGAAATAAATCAAGTTCTGGTTTAAACAAACACGAATTGGTTCTCTCAAGAAAGAGGTAAATGTGAAGAAGATGTAAAAATGGGTCCAGAGGCCTCACAGGAATGAGAATTTCAATCACAATGCCAGTGATATGTGCCATGATATTTAAAAATCAGTGGTCATTTTAAGAATTTTCCAAATTTTTGAACTTAAAACAATGTCGTATTCAGCATTAATTGATCTTTAGTTTCAAAGGATAAGTTGGTTCACTCCATGGCATAAGTTTCAAATGAAATTCAAGAAATTCCAAAACCCTTTTTTTGAAAAAGAAACACGAAGAAAGAAGAAAAAATGGAAAGAAATTTTGACAACAGAAAATTTCAAAAACAAAGTTCGTAAAAAAAAATCTTCTCTACCCAGCATTGTGTCCCACCACACTTATTCTATGCAATGTCCTCATTGTGTATTTTTTTTAGCATGAAATTCAGGAAATTAAAGACAAAGAAAAAATAAATGATAAGGAAAGACACAACCTGGAATCAATTATATTCTGTTTCATGAAGTTGAATTTCCTCCCCTGGAGGATCATGAAAATTTTCTCGAAATAGCTTCAACCAATGCCCATTGACAGTTAATGATGTCTCTTTGTCTGGATATTTAATATGTATTGCACCAAAAGGAAAAACATGAGTAACAATGAATGGTCCAGACCATTTGGAACAAAATTTACCTGGGAAGAGTTTCAATCTGGCATCAAATAGCAGAACTTTGTCTCCCTCCTTGATGTTTTTGTTTAGAATACTCCCATCATGAAAGGCTTTGCTTCTCTCTTTGTATAACCTGGAGCTTTCGTATGCATTATTTCTGATCTCCTCCAACTCCTGCAAACAATATTTTCTTTCTTTCCCAGCATAATATAGGATCATGTTACATGTTTTTACAGCCCAAAAGGATTTGTGTTCTAACTCAACTGGTAGATGACAAGCCTTTCCATAGACCAATCTAAATGGTGACATTCCAATGGGGGTTTTGAAAGCAGTTCTATGGGCCCAAAGAGCATCATCAAGTCTCAAACTCCAATCCTTTCTATTTGGGTTCACTGTTTTTTCTAGGATTTGTTTGATCTCCCTATTAGACAACTCATCCATTCCATTTGTTTGAGGATGATACGGTGTAGAGACCCAATGATTAACACCGTATTTCTTCAAAAGTGATTCCAAAGTCCTATTACAAAAATGGGTACCTTGATCTATAGTTAGAAACTTTGGAAATCCAAACCTTGAAAACAAATTTCCTTTCAAAAATTTAGACACAATCTTTGCATCATCAGTTTGGGTGGGGATAGCCTCTACCCACTTGGAAACATAATCAACAGCCAACAAGATGTAGATATATCCAAATGAATTAGGAAAAGGCCCCATGAAATCCATTCCCCATACATCAAAAACATCACAAAACAAAAGTGGGTTTTGTGGCATCTCATTCCGCATGGAAATGTTTCCTTGGAATTGACAATTTTTACAGGTTTTGCAGAATTCAAAAGCATCTCTAAAAATGGTGGTCCAATACAATCCAGAATCTAGAACTTTTCTTGCTGTTCTTTGTGGTCCAAAGTGTCCTCCACAGTTTAATGTGTGGCAGAAATTGAGGATGGATTGAAATTCAGAGTTCGGAATGCATCTTCGTATCATTTGATCACTACCAATGTGCCATAAATAAGGATCATCCCAAATGTATTTCTTTGAATCGCTCCGAAGTTTATCAATTTGATTTTTGGAAACCAATGGGGGTGTTCATCAGAAGCCAAATAGTTTACAAGATTAGCAAACCATGTTATTTCACTTTGAGCAGCAAATAAATCCTCATCTGGAAAGGTTTCCTTAATTGGGGAAAACAACTGAAATTTCTTATTCCCAATAGATGGTATCCTGCTCAAATGATCAGCAACAAGGTTCTCACATCCATTCTTATCTTTTATTTCAACATCAAACTCCTGTAAAAGCAAAATCCATCTCAGAAGTCTTGGTTTGGCATCATGTTTCTTCATCAAGAATCTGATTGCAGAATGATCAGTAAAAATAATCACCTTAGAGCCCAACAGATAACTTCTAAATTTGCCTAGAGAAAAGACAACAGCCAGAAGTTCTTTCTCAGTTGTTGTGTAGTTTTATTGGGCTTGATCAAGAGTTCAGGAGGCATAGGCAATCACATGATATTTCTTTTCTATCCTTTGACTCAATACTGCCCCAAGAGAAAAATCAGATGCATCTGTCATTATTTCAAAGGGAATGTCCCATATAGGAGGTTGAACAATGGGAGGGGTTATCAATCTTTGTTTTAGATCATGAAACGAATTTATGTAATTCTCATCAAAGACAAATGGGACATCTTTTTGGAGTAATCTGGACAATTGAAGTGAAATCGTACTGAAATCTTTAATCAATCTCCTATAAAATCCAGCATGCCTGAGGAAGGATCTCACATCTCTGACAGTTTTTGGGTATGGTAATGAAGAAATGACCTCAAATTTGGATTGATCAACTTGAATTCCATCACGGGACACAACATGTCCAAGAACGATCCCTTTAGCAACCATAAAATGGCATTTTTCGTAATTTAGAACAAGGTTCTTTTCAATGCATGTTTTCAGGACACGTTCCAAGCTTTTCAAACAACTTTCAAAAGATGATCCATACACAGTGAAGTCATCCATAAAAACTTCCATGCATGTTTCCAAAAATTCAGAAAAGATGCTTATCATACACCTTTGAAAAGTTCCTGGGGCATTACATAAACCGAAGGGCAACCTTCTGTAAGAAAAAGTTCCAAATGGGCATGTGAAAGTGGTTTTCTCTTGAACCTCAGGTAAAATGTGAATCTGAAAATATCTATAGAATCCATCCAGAAAACAGTAGTGGGTTTATCCAGCTAGTCTTTCAAGGACTTGATCAAGGAATGGTAACAGGAAGTGGTCTTTCCTTGTAAACAAATTGAGATTCCTGTAATCAATGCACATTCTCCATTTATTTGGAAGCCTTATGGGGACAAGATCACCAAATTCATTCCTTGAGATTGTAAATCCACTTTTTTTAGGAACAACATGGACTGGACTTACCCATTGACTATCAGATATGGGAAAAATAATTCCAGCAGCCAACAAGGTGGTGACTTCTTTCTTCACAACCTCCAAAAGTGTTGGGTTTAGTCTTCATTGAAATTGTCTTACCGGTCTAGTGTTCTCCTCTAGTAAAATTATGTGCATGCAAACTGAGGGGCTGATTCCTGTTAGATTAGAGAGAGTCCATCCTATGGCTTCCTTGTGGGACTTGAGAACTTCCAACAATTGGTTTTCCTGTACTTCTGAAAATTCTTTTGAGATTATTACAGGGAATTGTTCCTTATGACCTAGGAAGGAATACTTGAGGTTATCTGGAAGGGGTTTCAATTCTACCACAGGTGGGTTGGTTTCATTGATAACTGGGAACTCTTCAGAAGTTTATTGTTTGGTGAAGCTCCATGTTCATCATAGTTATCTCTTTCTATGATATCATGACTTGTTTCATGTGAAAAATTGGAAACCTCTCCTGGAATGCCACTAACAGATTCAATGGTTTCTAGAAATTCATCTTCATCATTTCTCAGATATCCAGTCTCAACATCCCAAGACTCTTCATAGTCTCCAATTTCATCCTCATTTATATCTGATTCGGTATCATACAAATATCCATCTTCTTCCACATCAGTTGGTATTTCATCACCGAAAAAATTAGGTAACATGCCAGAGGAAAACCAATCAATCATGTTTACATGGGGAGTTGAATGATCCTCAACTGGGTGTTTCATTGAATGAAAAATGTTGAAATGAACAAAATCTCCTCCAAATTCCAGTGAAAGTGTTCCCTTGTGAACATTGATGATAGCTTTTGCCGTTTTTAGAAATGGCCTCCCTAGGATGAGGGGAGCATGTGTGCTGAACCGATCATCCTCCATATCCAAAACATATAAGTCAACGGGAAAAATCATGTCTCTCACTTGAACGAGAACATCCTCTATAACTCCAGTTGGTTTGGTGGTACTTCGGTTTGCGAGTTGAATGATAATTCCAGAGGGTTTTAAGTATCCAACCTGAAGAGATGAGTAGACAGAATGTGGCATGACATTGATGGAGGCCCCTAAATCAAGCATCACATCTTTGAATTCACATTTCCCAATGGTACAGGGAATGGTAAATGTCCCAGGGTCTTTATACTTGACCGGAAGGGCATTTTGAATCAATGATGAGACATTCCTTCATAAGTATACTTTTTCTCCCCCTTTGAACTTCCTCTTGTTGGTACACATGTCTTTCATAAACTTAGCGTACCTCGGAATTTGTTTCACAGCATCGAGAAATGGAATATTGACTTGGAATTTCTTGAATGTTTCCAAAACCTCCTTATCCAATTCTTTTTCAGCACTTGACTTTGGTGGTGGTTCACACCTTGGATAAGGCAATGGAGGTTTGAATGTTTCTGTGGTATTCTGAGTATGTTTCGGAGGAACATAAGGGCCAGACATCCTCTTCCAATCATTCTTCGTTCTTTCAAACAAGATTTCTTCTCTTCACTTTGAGTTTCTATCAACTTCATATTTTTCATCATTTTTATCAAGGGTAGGATTTTCATTAACAGTATCAGAAGAATGCTTGATGTTCTCAATCTGAGGATTTTTCAATTTTGTTCCACTCCTAAGTTCAATTGTACTCACATTTTCCTTCCCATTATTCCTCGGATTTACTTGTGGCTGTGAGGGTAAACCACCACTCATTTGATTTGTTATGCAATTAATACCAGAGGCAAGTTGACCCATTTGAGTCATCAAGGTATTCATTTTGTTATCTTGCTGTTTTGTGTATTCTTTTAGTTCCCTCATTTCCTCTTGTTGTTTCCTCATTGCTTCTTCATGGTTCCTATCCGAGTTTTGAGTGGGAGGGGTAGGGTGAAAATTGCTTCCAGAATGAGCATTGGCTTGCTCATTGAAATATCTTGGTTGATAATTACTTGACTTTCCTTGGAAACATCCTCTTGGTTGTTCAGGTTGACGAAATTTTTCATTTGAGTTGTTGTTCCATCCTTCATTGAAATTTTGGTTGTTTTGAAATGGTCTTTGCTGGTTTGGTTGAAATGGTCTTCCAGGAAAAACAGCATTGCAGTTCCTATGAGGCTCTTTCATTTGCGGGCATTGGTCACTAAAATGTTCATTCGAAGAACAAATCCCACAATGTACATGTAGTTGGAAAGCCGCTTCAGGTTTGGGTTGGGTTGGTGGGGTGTTAGACAACATTATTGACCTTACCATGGTGGTGAGATCAGATAGTTGACTTGCAATTGTGTTTTTTTCGGGACTAGTAGTAGGGAATTCTTGTGAAGCTTTGACATGAAGAAGGCCTCTGGTTCCAAATTGTTGGGAATTCTGGGACATGTTTGCAATTAATATCCTAGCAGCAGCTGGTGTCTTATCAACTAAAGCTCCTCCTGCAGCAGCATCGATCATACTTCTATCAGTGAGACACAATCCTTCATAAAAGTATTGAATGAGAAGCTGGTCACTTATTTGATGATGGGGGAAACTAAAACAAAGACGTTTGAACCTTTCCCAGTATTCGTGAAGCGTTTCTCCTTGTGTTTGCCTAATTCCACAAATCTCCTTTCGAATAGAGGCAGTTCTAGACGCAGGGAAAAAAATTTCAAGGAAAATCTTTTTTATTTCATTCCAATTTCTAATCAAGGTTGAGTGAGAATAGAAAAACCATTCCTTAGCAACTCCATCTAGAGAAAAAGGAAACGACCTAAGCTTCATTGGATCGGCATCAACTCCATGAGGTTTCATATTGACACACAGATAACTAAATTCTTGGAGGTGTTTGTGTGGGTCTTCACCGGGAAACCAATTGAATTTGGAAAGCTGGTGGATGAAACCGGACTTGATTTCAAATCCAGTAGGGTCCTCAGGGTACTCAACAGGATTCTCGTGATTTTCATCATAGGACGAAGCGATTTCTTTCAAAGTTCTATTTTCAGCCATTTGGATTTCAGTTTCAACTAAGTCCCTCCTAGGTGTATTGGTGGAAGATTCACAACTTGAAACTTGTGGATTATTACCTCTAACCCTAGTGTGAAAAGTTCTATTAATTTCTGAATCTAAAGGTAACAAGTTCGGTTCAGAAGTTCGGGTCATGCAAGAGAAAGGAAAAATATATATATATATATATATAACTAAAATAAAATCAACTCTAGCAACCTCCCCGGCAACGGCGACAGTTGATGTGAGCGTTTTTGTCGTGAAACCCTCAATCAATATTTTCCCTTTTTATGTAGCACAGTGGTGACCACAGGGCTGTCTCTCGAGGAGGTTGCAGTTCGAGTTGTAAAACTGTCACTTCTATTGTTTTGTTTTTTTTTAATGAAATGAAAATGGGGGTTTGATTAACAATTTGAAAATAAAATTTTAATTTAATTCTAAACTTAAATAATTTTAAAGGAAAGATAATGTGGGTTTGAAATAAAGAATAAAAATAGCAGTCGCAGACAAGCTTCACCCTCTCGGACACTCCCCTCTTCCTTGTATATAAAAAATATCTCTTATTTTAAATTCCTAAATGTACCCCCAAGGACCCCCAGGTTTACACTCAAATTTGAAAAGACACCATATTTAAGACTTCAATATGATTTTTGTCCCGCCTATAGAAGTGATTCAATTACATAAATACCTCCATGTAATTGAACCTAATTGAATTCGCTATGCTCAATAACAAAACCTCACCAAAGAATTTTAAATAGCGAAGTCAATTGTTCTACTTTATAGATGGAGCCAATGGTCAAATAAAATTTTTTTAAAATATATTTAAGAAATAAAACAACCATATTAATTAAAAAATATAGGTTCAAGAGAAATTCAAAAAAAGAGATTACACATTAAAATCCAAACTCGGAAGAGAGTGTCCGTCGGGTGTCGCTGTCCGCAACCACTTGCCGCTTAGCCTTCCATAACTTGAGAAGCCTTCATCTTTTCTATTGAATATTCAAAGAATTTCATCTTCTTAAGGATCAAAATCTCCACCTTCCCCTTCACTATCTCAAACCAACTCCCTTTTGTGAGGGATGGTGTGGTGAAGAATAGAATATCTTGAGAGGTAGGATCTCCCCTCCTTTTATAGACAGATTTTATCTTCACCAAGTTGTCGCGTTTTAGACCCATTAAATGGCCGATTCACGCGTTGCCCTCTTCATCAATATTGTTCATCAATGTCTTTTCCATCCATCCTAAAAATTTCAGATTAATTTGACGCGTATTGAAGGATTTATGGGTTTTTTATTGAAAATAGATTTCTCTGGATGAAACTTTCTGGAAGCTTCCTTCAAAAATCTATCACTAAACGGCCATCATAAAGGATTTAAAACGGTTTGAAATTTATTGAGGATACTAGAATTGGAGTCCTCTGTCATATCCAGGTAGAATCGCATCATTTGGAGTAGTGTAGACCGAAATTAGATTCCATTAATATGGTGGTGTCAATGCAGTCCGCCCGGAAACAATTGTCAAATTCATTGATTTTTTTGGGCACCATTAATATCGATTCAATCCCTGGTCCTGAAGACAAAGTTGAAGGAAATAAAATAAGGGTTCCAAAAAAATTCGAATCACAAAATTTGGAAATATATTTTATAATAAATGACCAAAATACCCCTGTGATAAAAATCTGTTAAAAATCCAGAATTATGAAATTTAAACATTTTATCCCAAAACACACTATAAATCCAAAATTGTTACAAATAAGATCAAATTGTTAAATTTGTGAGGTTTAAATCATTTAAATAGACATTAAAAATAATGGAAATATTATCTCTAGTTTATGTGATCATTTTTGTCGTGAAACCCTTAATAAATATTTTCCCTTTTTATATTGCATAGTGGTGACCACAGGGCTGTCTCTCGAGGAGGTTGCAGTTCGAGTTGTAAAACTGTCACTTTTGTTGTTTTGTTTGTTTTTAATGAAATGAAAATGGGGGTTCGATTAACAATTTGAAAATAAAATTTTAATTAAATTCTAAAATTAAATAATTTTAAAGGAAAGATAATGTGGGTTTGAAATCAAGAATAAAAATAGCAGTCACAGACAAGCTTCACCCTCTCGGACACTCCCCTCTTCCTTGTATATAAAAAATATCTCTTATTTTAAATTCCTAAATGTACCCCCAAGGACCCCCAGGTTTACACTCAAATTTGAAAAGAAACCATATTTAAGACTTCAATATGATTTTTATCCCGCCTATAGAAGTGATTCAATTACTTAAATACCTCCAAGTAATTGAACCTAATTGAATTCGCTATGCTCAATGACAAAACCTCACCAAAGAATTATAAATAGCGAAGTCAATTGTTCTACTTTATAAATGGAACAATGGTCAAATCAAATTTGTTGAAGATATATTTAAGAAAGAAAACAACCAGATTCATTCAAAAATATAGGTTCAAGAGAAATTCAAAAAAAAAAGAGATTAAACATTAAAATCCAAACTCGGAAGAG
Source organism: Viscum album (assembly GCA_963277665.1). Taxonomy (NCBI): domain Eukaryota; kingdom Viridiplantae; phylum Streptophyta; class Magnoliopsida; order Santalales; family Viscaceae; genus Viscum; species Viscum album. The sequence goes on along the minus strand of OY728166.1, from coordinate 373,852,679 downwards.
AGTGTCTGTCGGGTGTCGCCGTCCGCAACCACTTTCCGCTTAGCCTTCCATCACTTGAGAAGCCTTCATCTTTTCTATTGAATATTCAAAGAATTTCATCTTATTAAGGATCAAAATCTCCACCTTCCCCTTCACTCTCTCAAACCAACTCCCTTTTGTGAGGGATGGTGTGGTGAAAAATAGAATATCTTGAGAGGTAGGAGCTCCCCTCCTTTTATAGGCAGATTTTATCTTCACCAAGTTGTCGCGTTTTAGACCCATTAAATGGCCGATTCACGCGTTTCCCTCTTCACCAATATTGTTCATCAATGTCTTGGCCGTCCACCCTCAAAATTTCAGATTAATTGGACGCGTAGTGAAGGATTTATGGGTTTTCTATTGAACATAGATTTCTCTGGATGAAACTTCCTGGAAGCTTCCTACAAAAATCTATCACTAAACGGCAATCATAAAGGATTCCAAACGGCTTGAAATTTATTGAGGAGACGCGCCTTGGAGTCCTATGTCATATCCAGGTAGAATCGCATCATTTGGAGTAGTGTATGCCGAAATTTTCTTCCATTAATATGGTGGAGTCAATGCAGTCCGCCCAGAAACAATTGTCAACTTCATTGATTTTTTGGGCACCATTAATATCGATTCAATCCCTGGTCCTGAAGACAAAGTTGAAGGAAATAAAATAAGGGTTCCAACAAAATTCGAATCACAAAATTTGGAAATATATTTTATAAGAAATGACCAAAATGCCCCTGTGATAAAAATCTGTTAAAAATCCAGAATTATGAAATTTAAACTTTTTATCCCAAAACACACTATAAATCCAAAATTGTTACAAATAAGTTCAAATTGTTAAATTTGTGAGGTTTAAATCATTTAAATAGACATTAAAAATATTGGAAATATTTTCTCTATCAGACATACACACGATCAAACATTTCATTTCCCTTTTGATGGAAGAAAAGATAGATATACGATATTACATTAAAATAAATACATATCAATATGTGGTATATAGTTTTCTATTATCAATTTTTAATAATATTTTAATATGTTTTAAGGAGAAATAAAATAAAAGTGCTTATTTAGGAATGTTACCTATTCTTTGAACGCCTTCTTTAGGATTACACAATAAGGCTTCCTAAGTTCAATTTATGATCAAAACAAGTTATATAGAATTTATTAAGGAATTAAGTAATGTATTTGGAATTAAATTTATTAAAAAATATAATTTTTAAATATTAATTGGGGAGGATAGGTTGTGGCCTATTATAAGTGGTATAGGTGACACACTTGGATTTTTTTTGAGAATAATGAATTACACCGACTTTTTTTACAAGAAAAAAGACAAAAAATGGAGAATTATTGAAAATTATATGATCTAATTTATATATTTGTAATAAAAATAATAATTTGTATACTATTTGGTCATTTAACCCTTATATTCTTAGTTTAACCCCCTTATAGGCCTATTTTCACATTAACCGTGTTAATTAATTTTTAATATTTTATTATTCATTATGATCAATAATTAAGTTTAACATATTAGATATCATTAATTATTATGATTCCAAATATGTAATTTATTTTACCAAATTAAACCCATATAATTGGAAGAATGTAATTTAAAAATAAACTCACAGACACAATGAATAAATAGATTACCAAAGGAAAAGTCTTCTAAAGTATAAAACAATTCTATCAAAATTGAATAGATGATTGAATAAGACGACCCAATTTTGATTAATTAAAATATTTTTGAAATATTTTTTCTTTTAAATCAATTTAAATAAATAACATTCAAAATATTTAAAAGAAAATTCATTTTTTAATAAAAAACCGTATTTTTTCATTATTTATCTAAGAATGAAGCATTCCAAGAAAATCCAAAAAAAATATTTTATATTAATTTTTATATGATGATTTATAAATGAATTATATTTTATCAAATAAATTTTATAAATTTGACAAAAATTAATTTTAATGTAAGTGTTCAAGATGAAATGAAACCGTTTTTCTTCAAATGTATCTTTTTTATTTCAAATAATTTTTTATTTCCATTCATGATTAATAGATTCCAAATGAACACGTGTAAATAAAATATTTTTTATAATTTATTTATCTCTATTAATACACACCAATTTAATGGCTAGGTTATAAGGTTTAGGTTTAAATAATAATATTTTAATAGAGTATTGTGTTTCATTTAAACGTAGTTTTTCATGTTCCAAAAGAAATTAAATAAATTAAAATTATTATAAAAGTAATAAATTTTAATGTTTCAAGGAGTTAGATTAGGTTTATGATAGAATGAATATAAAATTTATTTCAATGTAAATTGAAACCTATACAATCTGTATAAAAAGTGAGATGATATCATAAATGCTTACCTCAAGTCCCAAAATTATCCATACATTCTCAAACCTCTTGTATAATAATGTTAAATTGAATAAAAATATATACCAAAACCATATTAATATTTATATTAAAATATATCATTCCATTATAATTTCCAATTTCTTATTTATTAACATTTCATTATTAAAATTAATATGTGGGCGTTAACTTCTCCATTTTTATGCATGTATGGGTTTGACAGTTCCACTCCACACACCATGGTCATGGTTCCAAAATACTATTCTTGTCATGAATACCATTTTTATTTATTATGTATATTTTTATAACCATCCATATTTTGATTTCATGAAAAATAGAGTACATCTTTTTATAGTGAAAATAGTTAAAATAAACACATGGGCAATTTATTAATTTTTCATTGCATGGAATGAAAGGGTTAAAAATTATAATTTACAATTAAAAAATTAGTAATATGTTGTTAATATAATATATAGTTATAAATATATATTTAGAACCACACATATGAGGTGTTGATGAAAAATGGAATACATCACTTTATGGAGATGACATACTGCACGTAAGAATGAGAGATGTTTTCATTTTTTTTGTATATGAAAAGAAGGTAGATAATTTTTGTTAAATAATCATGATAATGTTTCAGTATTATAATTATATTATATATAATATTTTTATTTCTTTATTAATTGTTTTGGGGAGGTGTTAAAATTAATAAACATGAATAAACTCAGTTAAAATGAATACCTCAATCTTGGTTATCCTCCTTATGATCTCTCCTTAAGCCTTCTTGGGATGGTTATTTAGTGCATTGGGAACCTATAGAACACATATATGGTTTTTGGAAAGTTATTTTTGTAGATAGTAGTTTATATAATGTTTTTATTGTGTTATGAATAAGTGAAAGTAGTATATTTCGTTTTAAAAGTGAGGGGAGGTACACCCTTATGAATACCCCTAACGTTAAAATAATGTAATGTCAATTTTTATTGAATGTGGAACAAAAAAAGACCATTTTATGAGATATGTTCATGTGAGGACCAACTCTACTCAAATAATTTAATAAAGAAAATGATTTTGTGATTTTAATGATTTTCCCCTTATTTAATCCACTTTTAACTCATTTTAACTCTTACCATGATAACTTAAATATTACCATGGTAACCATTCTTCTTGAACACAAATAAAATTGATATTATATCCAAATATGTAAAATATGATTCCAAATATATATATTCCATTTTATAAGGATCAGTTTCTATAGAAGGAAGAATATTATGATAATACCAAAGAAAAAATGTGTAAAAAATGTTTTATAGAAAAATTTGTTTTCAAAGAATAAAATGAATATACTCCTACTAATATCAAAATAATAACCATTAAATTAATTATATATTATGTTATTGAATATTTTATCTAAATATTTATTTAAAACTATTCATCATTCGTGAATGATTTAATCTATTAATATAAGAATATAAGGTGCACATAAAAACTGTTATAGGAAAATTATATTTTTTACATATAAATGAATTTATCTTCATTTACAACTATTTAATAATATATTATGAAGTATTATTAAATTTCTTTATGTATAAAAAATAATATTTGTTGTTTATTGGTCAATATAAGAGAAATTATGTTTTAAATAAAAACCAAAAAATAAATAAAATAAGTTTTGTAACAAAACAAATTCTGTTTATCCCTAAATTATAATAATATTATTATATATCATTACTTAACTATTTTTGGGATGTCATTAATATATTTTATTAATCATGATATAAATTATATATATAAATTTTCTAATATCAATTCTAATAAATATTAAATCTATCAAAAATACATAATTTTTCAAAATGGATCAAAACATTCTCTTTAGGATCAATTGTATTTCCCTAAGTGAATTTGAAATATTTTATTTTATATTTATATTTATTTTTCAGTATAATTATATAGAAATTTCATCAATTTTAATTATTATAAAATCATTAATAAATTCTGTTCATTGTTTTATTCATCACAAGAAATCAAACACAAAAAATAAATTTAACAAAAAAATATTTTCTAAAATAATTTATTCTTAAATTATTCAAAGAGAAAATGGATTCCCATAAGTCTATCTTTAATAAAGTAAAATAAATTTTATGTCTGAATTTATGATGGATCATTTCTCATATAAATATTTCAATTCCGCAACACCTCACATCCATATGAAAATTGGTAAATAATTAAAGGATTGTTTATCATCAAATCATTTTTTGAAAAACATACCAATCATATATACACAACATAATATATATATGAATATTTCAACATGAATGATTATTAACATATATGAATGTAATTCAAAGGATGATTTAAAATTAAATAGGATTTCATAAAATAATTTTTTATTTTTTAAGAATCCTTGAAATAAAAGGATTACATCACCTTAAATATATATATATATATATATATATATATATGAAAATACTGATTTCAATAAAAATAATGAAAAATAAAATTTTTAATACAAATATTTTTTTAAAATATATCTTTATTGATATTGTGGTTAATTGAAGAGATATATTGAAAAGAGTTTTCATTATTTTTTTGGGGTTTTTTTAAAACATAGTGACATGTAACTTCTCAAAATTATTCTAAAAGGAGGATAAAAAGGGTTTTGTAGATTTATTTAAATGAAAAATTATTCATAAAATGTTTCATTTAAATTAAATGTATTAAAATTTTATGTATCATCAAGATGAATGTTCTCATTATAAATTCATATAAAACAATATTTATATTATTTTAATTTAAGAAACATAGAAACAGAGTCATAAATCTATACCTGTAACACCCCGACCCTAGTTACCTAGAGTCGGTGCATTATTACATAACATTGGCATGATCAAAAGAATGATCAAATCTTGAATGACCGATTGGTTTAGTATCCTTGGAAACAATAGATATATTCATAAAGTTTTTCATTACATCATAATGTGAAAAACTACTGCAACAACATATTTTCTCCATAGTCCACACTATTATCTTCTTATAATATCCCTGCAGGTCATTCATAATTTACTTCTTCACATCCTGGGAAAAATAAAACATTGAAAAGGGGTGAGCTCAAATGCCCAGTAAAGATAAAAATATATCGGAAACATTCATAAATAAGAATAAACATTTAAGGCAGTGTATAACTAAAACAAAAGCCTTTTAAACTTGAACTTCAATATAGTATGGAAAAAATAAAATGAAATAATTCCATTTACTTATTCACATGGATACTCTACTAATCGAATAATCACATTCAATCTCAATAACAACTTTCATAATGATGGAATGCATAATTCCAGACTATCATAACCACATAGCCAAGGCATCATGCCAAGACTAAAAATAAGAGTTTTCCAAGGCCTTGTGCCAAGACACTTGTTTGTCTCAGGAGACCTACCGATGCATCTAGGAGCTATAGCGGGCTCCACCCGTCACATATTATGTCCAATGCATTCCCATGTGAAAAGGTTTAAACATAACATAAACATTCGTATTAAAACTAGCATTCGAAATGTCAATACTTTCACCATAAACAATGAATGGTATAAAAATAGAACATCCACAGTCAAAAATATCACAAAACCTTCAATACAATATAGAATTTTTGTATCATAATAAATCAACTTCAAATAAGCGTAAAATCCATCAAAGGATGTTGACATAGTTGAATCAAAAATCTTTTTCGAGAAATATATCTTTCTATTTTGAAATAATTTAAGAGTCATATATTTATAAAATAAATCATTTTCATAGAAAATATTCTTATAATATTCTAAGGGAAGCTTCAACGATTTTATAACTGTGGAAAATAACGGCACCCACTGTATAAGTTAAAAAAACATTCTAACCTTAATTATGTAGAAAAGGTTAAAAAGCACCTTGTTTGGAAAATGACGGAAAGATTCTTTATAAAACTCTTATAAAAAGTCAAAAGAGGGGATAAATGACTTTAACCCATATTATTTTAAATAATAAAAATGTTTTGAAATACATTTTTAAGAAACATGGATGTGGATGATAAAGAGAACCCAGTAGATTATTACGTATAAACAACCTCGGATAATGAAGAGATTGTGAAATAACCCTTGCCATGTACTTTTCCTTGGTTGGGGTAGGTTAAAATCCTGTATAATGGTGAAATAATTGATATTAAATAATACAAGAATATGATATCATATATGATCTTTTAACATTGATTTGTTAATAATATCTTAGTATTATCGGTGTTGCGGGTGTTAACTTACTCATTTTCTTTTATATGTTTTGTTATGTAAGCCATGTTTGTTATGGATAGGATGTTTCTTATTCATATCCAGAATGATATCAATTCCGTAAACATTATTTTTAAATCATAAAATGATAATTATACTTTAATGGATACGATGGAGAATGAATCTCATCGTGTTCGTGGAGACGGTAGTCTGTACGTACGCACGAGCGATAATATCATTGTTTTGATATTAAAATAATAAATAAATGGATGATATAACATATATACATAATCATTATCATGTTATATTTATTATTTACATGAGTTACATTTCATTATTATACCCATACAAATAATAATTTATTGAATAACAATTACACCACGACGTGGAGACGGTAAGCCGTACATACGCATGTATGGTGACATGTTATTCAAAGGATGGATACAATTCAGAATATGGTTGTACCATATTTATAAAAACATCACAGTATATATAAGATACTGTAGTTATTATTTTAGAATGGTAATAACAATGAAAGAAGTTGTGGAAGAAGAAAGGAACTTGAAAAAGGGTGGTGAAATCATTACCTCTTCTTTGGGTTATTCCTTTTTATTTAATCAAAAGGTCTTCTTAATTTGGATTTCTGACTAAAGTAAGGCCTCTAGGATAAAGTGAGGGATGTTGAGAGAGTATTTGGTCATATTTTGGCCGATCCAAAAGGCTTTTAATTTTTGTGTTAATGATAAGGGAGAGTGCCCTTTTATAAGAGGGGTGATGGGCACCTTCGGAAAAACTAGAAATATTAATTTATAATAAATTCATATTCGGTTTCTAATGGATCCAATGTTTATTATTTAATGTTTAAGGTGGTGATAGGTATAAAAACATTAAACTAATGAAATTTAGACAGGTTTTTTTCATTATATTAACCTTATCATTTTGTTTTCACTCTTAGTTAATTAGTTTGACATTTACCATGTCACTTTGTATTTTTATATTATATAGTTAATAAACTTTCTATATACATCCAATAGACCCCAAGTGGTCTATTAATGATAAAAATATCATGATATAAATCTCTTGTCTAAACATTACATATTTAGGAATTTAATATCAATTAATAATATAATATTTGTTTTAATAACTCTTTTATGTCAATTTTGACACTATTCAATACTTGATTTTTGTAAAAATCATAACAGAATGATTACTTATAAAAAAGTAAATTAATTTAATACAAACATGTAATATTATCCTATAAAATTAGTTTAATTCATAAAAAGTCTTAAATTTTATTTATTTGGATATTTATAATATCAATTATTTTCATTTTTCACTATTATGGTAATTACTGCATCCTCATTATGTCATATATAAATTAAACTATTTAATGTCTAAAAATTATAAATAAAATACCATTAGGTAGGAAATAGTTTAAGATTTATAATTAATATTTATAGTGGAAAATAAAACATATATAACCATATGTAAAAATTGTTTTTCTAAAAGATATATGCTTGTGTCATTTTTGTATTCATTTTAACTTAATTAAAATAAAGTGTCCCTATCACTTACAAGTGGCACCATGGGGTCCCAAAATCGACCCAAAGATTCATATGGTCGAACATGTAACAACCAATAAGGTTAGTACACGTTTTAGGATAATTTCGTATTTTTATAATATTATTTTTTAACCCTTATTTACCGGATCTACCCTTTAACCATGGTAAATAAAATATTTACCGAAGTAATTATTCAAAATGTCTAAAAATAAATGTTAACTATTTACACAATTTGAAAATCCTAATTCCAAATATGGAATCCATTTTTCCAAATTCAAAACACAGAAGTGGCATAAATTAATTTAAAATTAATTCCCGCTGTAAAAAAAAGCGTGTTTTTAAGATATAATAACTATCAAAAGATTGCTACTTGTTTATGTTCGGTTTAATTGTAAAATTTTGTACAATGGACAACATTTTATTAAATGGTAAAAAAATATAATAAATATACTTTAAAACCACTCAAATTCATAACTTATCAATATAAATTATTTCGATTAAAAAAGTTGATTTTAATTAAAATTTAGTAATTTTCACTATTCATCAAAATATTAAAGTTATCCGAAAAGTACCAAAATTTCACCTTAGGCTAAATTCAATATTCCAAATACAAAAATGAAGTCCATTTTGAAATATAAAATATATATAATTTCAAAAAGTAGGTATTACTATTCATAACGGCTAGTTTGATTGGTTATGGTCTGTTCGAACTCGGTGTTGCGTACAACACATGCTATCACATTATTCAAAGAGAACCTTACCGTAGAAGCTTGGGGTGTTGAAATAACCTTGAAAAAATAGAAACTATATAATGAATATAGGTAATAATGGATCTATAAAAATTGGAATATAGAGATAAATATATTTATAGAAAAAATATCAAAAAAATGTAATTTTAGACAAATCAAAATTATGAATAATGATGTGTTTGGAAAATAAATGCTTAATTGAGGACAAAAGACTACATATTTATTAAAATTAATTTCATCCATTAATTAATTGTTTTCATGATATTTCATTTTATTTATATATGTGTAAATTTTAAATATATGATCAATGCATGAAAATAATGAATACATGGAATGGAACCCCATACCTCGAGTCCCCAATTAGGTAATTTATTCTCCAACAGCATAGATAATAACATTTTATTATTATTTACATTATTTGAAATATTTTATTATATTTATTCCAATACGATCCTTCCTTTTAATTATTTTCTACCATGGTTCATTCATTTATGAAAATTTAATGCTTAAATTATTCATGTTGATGTCATTCAGTTCATAATCTAAAAAAACTCATTTTTATAATTATATCAATGAAACAGAATTTTAAATGGTTCCATAATATATATATATATATATATATATATATCAATATATATATATATATATCACAATATATATATTTATATATATATTCTATCATTGTAGAATCATAGTTGTTAAATAGGTTACGAAATTGTAGTAAATTAGAGATTCCGCTCTGATAATCTCCTTCATAATGGATACAAAATGATTATGATTTTTTACATCTGATTTTATTTTTATATTTTAAATTTTACAATTTCTGGATGATAATAATTAAATTATTTTAATATTAATATTATATTAAACCATTATTTGATATTCGTAAAACATTAAATTTTAAATAAAATACTTATATAGTGTTAATTTTATATATTATTTATCATATTTAAAATTGTAAGATGAAAATTTAATTAAAAAGTTATAATATAGAACATAATAATGGAAAAGAGATTGGTGATAGGTAATGAGAGATATATAAACATGGATGAAAGAAATTTGTGATAAAAACATCATAATATAATAATACACACAAAATAATAGGGTCCTTAAATGATTTTTAAGACAATGAATTACAAATATGAAAAGAGAAAAAAGATTTCATAATATTACCTTATGTTTTTAGTTTCCTCCTTTAAATTGAGCCTAAATCCTTTAGATAATATTCTTTTGTTCTAATCAAGGATATAAGGATATGGTACTGTATTTTTAGAGAGGTTTTTGGGAAAATAATTTAAAAATAATAGTGTTTGTGATGTGATAATAAAGTGTTGGAGGGTGGGTGTTTATATAGCCAATGAGAAGTTAAATTTTGGAATTAGATATATATTATTTTAATAGTTATCCTAAAGATGTGGAATAGTATTGATTCACATGAAATATATTGAATTATTATTAAAAATTATTGTTTTATGATTATTTGAAAGTGATATAACTGAATGGAATTTTGAAAAAACATATTTAAAGGTAAGGATTTAATTTTTTTGATATAATAAAATAAGATAGTCTTAAATATATCAAACATAGGGTTGGAAATTCAATAATAATTTTTGAGTTAATTATTCTAATCCTTAATTACATTTTCATTCAAGAAAATAGTTTCATAAATATTTATGCCATATTAATATCATGATGTTTTCATAATATTTATGATATCGTAAAGACTATATTTTATGTTATTCACCATAAATACAAAATTTTCAATGATATCCCAAAAACTCACAATAATATAATTTAAATATGATTATTCAAAAAAAGGATTTTATTTTAACATATTAAAATTTTAAAAATTATAAATATAAATTTTAATAAAAATTACATGGAACATCAAAAGAATTAATATAGAATAGAAAATATTTATTTAGTTATGAGTGGTTAAATTTCCATTTTTATTATACCATTATTTTTTTAATTTTTATTATTAATTATTTATGCATGTAAAACTTATAAATTTTATGAAATTATGATTCTATTTAAGTGGAATTTAGCTTTTTGGTACAAAATTGAAAAAAAATTATTGTGAGTCAAACTTTATACACTATGATTACAATGTTGTAACAAAGACCATTTAACATTAAAAAAAATACATTATCAAAATTTAATAACCATTTTTAGATAATAAGATATTATATAAAGAAGGAATTAAATATTTATATAATAATAATAAATATTTCTTAGTGATATTTTGTTACAGAATATGTTATTTTAGGTTTCAAAAAAGAACCTTTTAATGTTATGAAACATCAATATAGAACAAGGTATCAATTATTTAAAAGTCAAATAAAATATAATGTAAATGATCAATTCATGTTAATGTGTTATTAATAATAAAATGGATATTAAATTATTCATTTATTCACTTTTTTCACATAAAATGTCGTATAAAATTACTTTTAATTACTATATATTATAATTATTTGACTATTAATACATGTATCATAATTTTATAAAAAATTGATTATGATAACCTAATTTCTATTTAAATATATATATTAATTTAAATTCATAAATAAAATTAATTTAGGAATCAAATAATAATATTTGTGAAAACAAATCATGAATTCAATAAAATTGGTTAAAATACTTTTTTTATTTATAAAATTACATTATACTAGAAATAAAATATTATGAGAAAAATGTACTAAAATATGATTTCAAATTATATTTTCTTATAACAAAATAAATATCATTTGACCTATGAACTTTCAAAATGAAAATTTAGAAAAATATTATTAAAAATATGGAATGTTACATTCCACCCTTTAAAGAAATCTTGTCATTGAAACTTATCTCATTATTAAATACATATTATTGTTTTCTCAAAAAAATTATGAACCAATATATTCTTCCTCAATTTTATCATAAATAATAACTGCAACACCCAATGATTTTATAAATTATTTTTTTCAATTAAATTTAATTTCATTCATAGACTACGTTATACATAAGATTAAATCTAAAATGAACCCTGAAATATTATTAGTATGGTCCTCATAACATAGATTATATGTTATAATGATTGAAGAAAATTAACTATGGTAATAAAAATATAATGAACCTACTCATTTCGAATTTATTAATTGATTTTCACTGAATAATCACTCAATTTTTCAGTAAAGTTATTTATTCTTCAAAACATATTTTCTTCCAAAATGGGATTTCATGATTATTTAAGTAAATATTAAAAATGATATCTTAAAATTTCATTATATTTATTTTTAAAAATAAATTTCTTTTTTGAATTCTTAATGGAATTTTTTAGATTATTTTTGATAATTTTATGAAAAGGATAATTTTTAGGGAATAGTGAAAAATACATGTTTTTATAAAACTTCCATTTTCATTACCTAGAAATTATTTTTTTGATTTAAATTAACTCTAAAATTAAATTATGTTTTCTTTAATTAAATATAATCTAATTGATTAAATTGTAATTATCCTTATTTTTTGTTGTACTTTTTAGGCTTAAAACTCATTTTCAAGAAAAATGATTTTCATTTTGTTTTACAAAATTAGATTTAAATTAAATTATGAAAATAATATGGTTTTAATAATTTAAATATAATTATATATTTTTAATTACTTAGTTCTAATTTTATAAATTTTTCCATTTATTTTTTATTAAAATGAAAATTAACTATAGTAATTACATTACCAATGTACGGGTAAATCAGGTAATTTAGATTACAAATAAAATTATGTTTATTATTAAATGACCCAAAAATGATTAAATTTTATTTTTTTAGTTCATTTAATCAAAAAATATCCTATTTTTATTTATATTAACTGTTTTTATCCATTTTAATGAGATTATGATCTTTATAGTATTTTATTTTAGGAAAGTTCAAACAAGTGACACTCTTTTTTTAGTAAGTATAATTTTTTAAATATGATATTAACAATAAGATATGTTAGAATATAAATAATATTTTTTAATATAAAATGATTATATTCATCATGGTGATTTATTTTTAATTTTTAGTTAATAATTAATTACATTAAATGCCTGCACAACACTAATGCGATAATTATTTATTTAATATAAAAAAATGATGTCATAAATATTAAAATTGTTATAATTTGAGATAATTAATGATATAAAAAAATTTCTAGAGTAACATGACATTTTTTGGATGTTTTAAAATAATTGGTATTAATTTTATGATTCTTTTGAGTCTTATTAAAGTCAAATTAATGGTCAGTGTCAAAATTTAAAGTAATGATAGCTAATGAGAATAATATTTTTTGAAATTTAAAAATAAAAATAATAATATTAAATAATGGAAAAGGGAAATATATATGGTCTATAATTTCATCTAATTTACATTTATATTCCATTTGGAATCATTTTTCTCTAGAATATTCTTTTTATATTTTAATATTTTTTCGAAATTATAAAAGGTCATATCACCTCAATTATAAATGGTCTCCTCCTCACGCACATCATGTCACCAAATTTATACATCTATATTGAACATCATCTTTAAAATTTTCCTTTCCATTTCCCTATTTGCATTATAGAGGTTATGGTATTTCCAAAAGTCCAACCCTAGAACCTTTTAGAGGAGATATAAATGATTGTTTTTTAAGAAGAAACAATTTACCTAACTGATCACATTCTTTTTCAAATATTATTTACTTCCTTGAAATCTATAATTTTTATAAAAAAATTATTTAAGTTTCCAAAATATTCTTAAATTTTTTTTATGATTATGAAATCACCATTATGCACCTTATTTCCCATAAAATAAGAAGTGAAAGTATCAGTCGTACGTACATACGACTTTCTATCTCCACGTAGAAATACAATTATTTTTCCATAACAATATTATATAGATGAGTATTATTATAAGTTTTATATCTATATATTATACTTACGAAATAATAATTATTATTTAATTAAAATATCAAATCTACCTGCTTAACATCTATATTATTTGATAACGATGATGTCACTCTTGTGTATGTCTCGATAACCTCCACCACAAAGTGATGCGATTAATTTTTCATTTGTATCTTCTTTGGATGATAAGAAGTATTTATTTGATAATTATAAATAATATATTTTATTTATTAATTATTTTGGAAATCGTGAATTATTATTTATCTTTATTTTGTTCTATATGTAAAAATATAAAAATAATTTTCATCCGTACATATGGTCTACCATCTCCACAAATGATGTAATTAATTTTCGTATTTATAAAATTTATAAATAAATAATTTTTTCATAAAATTAATATAAATGATATTTAAATAATTATTAAAATTATATATATTATTTAACTATGATCAATGTACAAGGACCAAAATTTCCAAACCAAAACATACATGAAAATTAAAGATAATATCACCAAAATCATTGATTTTACTAAATAATTGATAACAAAATGATTTAAAATGTATATAAGTAAATCATATATAGTATGTTCTAAATTGTTATTGTTAATTAATATATTTATAATCAATATAAATGTATTATACTGAATGATATAATGTCTATGAAAAAATCTGGACTTGAGGAAAGGGATTTTCATCTCACATTTATTTCTATGGGACATATGTCCAATATACAACTTTATTTATTTTTTCTGCTGTATATATACAACTCATTAATGTATTTTATTGTAATTATCATTAAATTTATGGGATATATTTATTTTACAAATGTTATTTTTTCATGGGGCTTGTGTATTATAAGACACCCATGTGGCTAGGGTTTATTTCACAATCTTATCATTATTTGGGATTTTTTATATTTACATATCAATTTGGAATATTTCACAACCATTTCCATTTTTATAAAAATGTTTTCAAAATTGTGTTTACTATACTACTATATGTTTTTGAAATTAATTTTACCTATGATTAAATAATTTTACAGAATGGTTTGAACGAAATATTTATTATCATTTTCCAGAAGAATTACATTTTGAGATTTTCAAGAAACAAATAAAATGTTTTTTAACATATATATAATGAATGTAATTTCCCATTATCCTGATGCCTAAATTATATGATTATTTCTTTAAAATTTTAAATATATATTTTCAATGAAAAAAATTTCACTTATAATTATGTATCTTTTTAAAAAAAAGTTATTTAAAAATGGTAAATTTATTTTCCTATAAATTATATGAAGTAATCATTAAAAATAATTGTTCATATAATATGACATGTGTCGATGTTAGTTATACATTAACAGTAGTATGGTGTAAGGATACTTACCTTATTGTTTTTATGGATGGTTTGTGTTTATAATGAAATGTTGAAATGTTTATGAATCCTTTTTCATTTGATGGGATCTTATATGATTATTGTTTTTTGATATTGTGAAAAACATATGTATAGTTATAATTATTTGAATGGAGGTACATATATCTCAATCCAATTCATTTAGTATATATGTATAAGACATGAGGAAAAAATGTTCTACATGAACTCGATTCTATATTCACAATTTTATATGTGTACTTAGATTTCATGTCTATATGTTTTTGTTTGGACTTGTATTTCATATCCATAATATCATGAGTAGACCTGGATACATTTCCATAAAATTATGTGAGGTTAATATTTCAGGTCCTTAAATTAATGATTGATCAAATTTCTATATATTCAATTTTATAATGTTATTCATTTATGAAAAAAATCCATGTCATATGTAAATGTTTTGATCTCATAAATTTTTTTTTTATGATTCATGACTTATTAATTTCAAAATATTTATTCCATGAATTGAGATTATAATCTATGATATGAAGGGTGTTCTTTCAACCCATGGTAACGTGGGTACACGTTTGGGGATAATGAAAAATGGTCCGACGGCTGACAAATATTTGTCTGTTATTATGGAAATTTTCACGTCGCAATATTTTTTCAGCCCAATCTGCATCATTATCATTTAAGGGGGAATTGGATTGAACATATGAGGACTTTAATGATTATCATTTACATGTTACGAAGGAGGTGCCATAGTCAAATAGTGCTAGTGGGCAATTTCATGGGGTCATGTATTTGTACAATCTTCCTTCTTATGGTATAACTTCCTCGGATGGTCTCCAACGAGTTTCTTCATGGACCCAGAAACACCCAATGACTATAATATCCATGATTCGCAGTCCTTATTCCTAAAGGTAGGCACTCATTGGATGACGATTTGGTCAACGACACTTAATTATTCTTTTGGTCGAGAGTATGGTAGGTCATTCTCATCACACACTTTTGGGGTGAATTATTGCCTATTTTAGGACTCTCTTATAGATTTATGTCATGTTCATTTGTTCATAATTCCTTGGTTAATTTTGGATGAGTGTATTCGTATGGATACTCCTAGTTTGTATGATTGTTAAAGGCTTACAATTATTAGATAATATAGAGGCAATGTTGACTTAATCCATGAAATAAGGTGCTCTGGAGTTTATCATCATCTACTGGGTGGATGATGGAAATAAGTTGGGATTAAACCCATATAATGGGATCCTATATATCCTTAAAAGGGGAATCAGAGTCCACATAATTTTGGAAACATGTGGCCTATGCATTGAATCTTCCCATTTGAGGAGACATGATTGGGTGATCCTTTTTTGAAGGGAACCACTTTTGAGCTCTTGTCATCAAGAAGGTGTCCTACATATCCTGGTTTGACTATGAATAAGAGTTCCTATAGTTCATATGGGTTAAATGAGTGGAATTATTGGTCACCACAAATCAATAATCACATGTGAGTCATACTATGTGTGAGGAACAATTTGATCTGAGAGATCCAAACAACCACAGACCTCATCTCCACTTGATAGCATTGAGCGATCCAATGAAAGAAGATGTCGGGATGACAGTGGGTGAGGGCACCGAGCAATGAACCATTTAATGTGGTTTGACATTAGAGGTAATGATGCTCATCCCTGAGAAGATTGGTGACTTACCTTAGTGGTATTTCTCCATAATGTGTTATGGGAAAGGGGAAAATATCTCCTCTCGTCAAAGGGATAAGAAAAAATTATTCCTTTGAATGATCAGCATTCCTCCTTGAATTGAAAAGAAAGTGATCACCATTAATCCCTAAAATGGGGAGGGGCACGTCATTGTTCCATGGTTAGACTCTGAGTTTCCATGGGAATGTAGACTTACATACATCCCAAGATTCCAATCCATTGTCTGGAAAGCCTTCATGACTCTGCTTTCCATAGTTATATATAATAAATGTGGCATGTTGATGTGCTTGATGATCTGATCATAAGGGTCTAGTGTCTTTGGATGAGGCTATGGCCAGATGATGGGGGAATGATTCATTAGGGGGTTATGGAGGACAAGACGGTAACTGAGGGGTGATATAGGATCCGAAGGGAATAACACCTGAAGACTCCCTAGTCTGTGTACTATTTTCTCATGTGGGATGGGGATAGCTCCTCATACCATAGTGGTGTACGGGTAGAGGGGTCAACCACATGTCGAAACAGTAGGAGAGCATGGGAATTGACAACCATGGAACACAGTGGTACATGGTCCTAGATGCAGTCCGACACTCCGCTTTATGTTCCATCTATGTAATGAAGTAGTACGTGATGCCGAGATCAACCCGCATAGTGATACACTATATAGAAAGTCATTCTTAAATATGGTCCTAGAACCTATCATTCATGGGGAGTTCATCTGCAAGGAATACACAGTTCACGATTTTCCCAATTAGGTTCACATTTTTCCATTTAGTATTATGTTTCTCCTTTTTATGGATCGTGACTGGTTATAACTGTGGAAATGTAGTTTACGATTTGGAAATCACTGATGATTTGAGACCGAAGCTGGAATCCTCTCTGAATTTTTTCGTCCAGCCTCTAGGGTCTCCTATGGGCTTTCTCTAACAATCTATTCTCAATTCCTTTTGTGACCCTTTCATAAATAATTGGGGAAATAATATCTATGGGAAAGAGACATCATTATTGGAAATCCATGAAGATATATCTTGATAATTTGAAGACTCGATCAACCTGTATTTGTGGAGTTGTTGTTTGTGAGTCATGGCTTACATAACCCCACCGATTTTCATTTTCTGAAAGCTAATGAGTTCACAAGGCAACATGCGGATGGACTTCACACAATTTATTCTACCTGCTATGTGGATTTCATGCTCTTTGGTTCACCTCCCATTGCTTCACATGCTAGTTCCTCGAGGGTCATTCCACGTACTATTGGTTCTCGGTTCATGTGGTCCATGAACCCTTCCTAGTGATGGTACGTGGGTCACTTTAACCTATTTAGGAATTTCAATTCCTTCTTGTTTATTTCAAAATTTACAACTTGATTTGCATCCATTCTCTTTACTAGACTTGTAGGAATGTGTTCTTACTTCTACAATGTAATTTTTGGATTATTTTATTCCTTTTGAAAAGTTTTATATACCCCACAAATTCCCCCATTAGAATGAACTATGATCGGAATGAAGATGTGACAATTTCGATGTAGATGTTGTCCTAAACTGAAGTGGTTCGCAACAGAATAGATAGTTCTGATAGGAGGGGAACACCCCTATATATAGGGGACAAAGTCATTTTTATTTTACCACTTCTCATATAGAAAAGTGGTCTTAACTATCCCTCATCATTATCTCCATTCGAACATATAATCTTTTGCGAAATCTGTATTTTTGATCCACTTCCTATGTGCTACGAAACCGAAGTCCTCATAAATGTTTCTTCCTTCAAACTGGATTTTTAGTTTTGCAAAATTCATTGAGGAATTTTAAAACTAAAATATGGACCTACATATAGGATAAAGATATGTTGTTCGTGTGTCGCATACATCGAACTTGAACCAGATAAGTTAACTTTATTCCTTACTAATTAAAACATAAACTTTTAAACAACAACTTTGAATATAGACATGGTGAGGCATTGGTTCACAATTTCCATTTTCTGTGAACCCTTATGTTCGCTGGACAATGCTCCATGGTCCAGTGCCTCATGGGACTTATGCATACCGTGGTTGTACGCAGTATCTTGCTTCCACATACCGCAACAGTATGTGGTAATTTCTTCTACGTACCATAGCGGTATGTGGGGATTGCTTCCACGTATTTTACATCACAAAATAAATGGATATCGCGTAACCTTTCCGATAGTAGTTCAAAAAGCACCATGCAGACACTTTTTAAAGTCCTTTACCCATTTTTTGTTTTTTTGTTAACCAACAATTTTCATTGGATGAAATTTTGTGGGATTTTGGATCTTTCTCTGTAGGATACAATGGCTCTTTCACAGGCTTTGAAGAAATCTAACAAGTCTAGGGAAACCATGGTGGGGAAAATGAGGACCATCTTGGATCCTACATTGTCCCTCGTGACAACTTCTTAAAAGATTTTGTAATTACAGAGCTCCTAACTTACTCATTGTTAGTGCAATTTCTGATTTATGACTTTGGTCTTCCCGATGATGTTCCTCTACCATTAGCTGGCCCCAATAATCCTTTCATTATCCTTGAAGCACTGCTAGGTCAGGATTGGGCCAATATTTCCTCAAAAGGGGAGGTAATGCCTACTTTGATTCAGGAAAATGTGTTCATATTAGAATGATCATAGTGGACATTGGGCAACCATAGGTGTCACAACATTACATCAAGACTAATCACCCAAGAGCATCCATATATTATTAACCATTCATGAGAAAACACTAATAGTGGGTGGAGAACCCAATGGGACCTGCGAGAAAGAGGATGTTTCTACAACGAATGGTCCTGGTCATTCTGGGTGCATCAAACCTGTTTAGATTCCCCTGAGCTATGTGTGGTGGTGAACTTATATAAGTAAGACTAGGTCTCGTAGTTCATTTATTTTATCTAGGAGTAATCCTTCTTATTCTTTTGAGCCACTGGTGTCCAAGCACAAACACCTTATATTTGTTGCATGGGGAGGTAGGAATCTGTTTATGGGACATTATACTTCTTAGATGGATTCCCATCCTTAGTGATATGTATGGACACTTCCTTCCAGTAGCTACTACTTGGGATGATACAGATCATGTGTCCATATTGAGATGGAGATTACTGGTTATGGAAGATTGATTACTTGATCACCCCATATAGGATTTATGTCTTATCCCATTTGAGGAATGTATATGGTAATTTATACAAGTTAATGGGAACAAACGGAGAGCTCACCATAGTTTCAATCATCCATCCCATCAGTCTCGATAGATTCCAGGTTCATATTACACTACCCACGATGTGGGAAAAAATACTACTTAGGGATAATAGCTACAACTAGACATGCCACATATGCTTAGGCTATCAGCTTTCTTATCCATATTTTTGATTGGGTGGATCTTCCCTTCCCACGATGTATATATCGGGGATAGGGATTTCACTCTGTTAATGGAAACTAGGATGGTAGAGGGTTGACCAATTAATCTGGCTACTCCTACTCTATCAAGACTTTATGAGTCGTTGGGGCAGATATAAGAAGGGAAACCCCTGCATCGTCTTAGTGGACTGTTTCAATTCTTGTAAGGGTGCATGTAAGAAAACTTCCCTTACTATGAATATTGACACACTATGAGGTATCCTTGATTTGACATTCAACCAACCATTATCAACATTTCCCACATACATCCCAAGACTTTTAGATTTAATGATGTAGTCAGGCTGCTGAATGATGTTTCTCACTTATCATTTTCCTCACACCCTACCCTTCATGGGTCATTAAGGGGTGACATTTGTGGTTCATCATAGGAATGAACACACATTATCATGATCTGGGATTGGATTCTCATGGATCACATAGATATAGTGGTCATTTATGATCTATACCTCCCATGCCAGTTCTCCATGCAATTTGGGTGCCTTCAAAAATTTGTGCTTCTTCTTACTGTTAAGTTAAAGAGAGAACCTCATACCATAATTATTTACTAGTTATATATTATGATGATGTAGGAAGGTTCCTCTGTGGATATTATTATTCCTATTATTTTGGATCCAATTTTGTATCATTGTAATATGCCCAACTGTGGGTGGGATGTTACCTTTATGGAGTTCTAAGAAGACCAGTTCAGCATGACCCGAAGCCTCTAACCATTCATGGCACTTTCCTAAATATAACATCCTTTCCATATATTCCTTTTCATGTTATTAGTGTGATGGATACGTCTTCTATTTCTATCCATGTACTGTCCATGACAGCCATTCCATCAGTTCTTGTACATGTGGTGAGAAGATGCTCAATTCGTTGTAATATGCGTCTGGAAGGGGCTTCATTAGTGCAACCTATCTCAGTAGGGATTTATTCAGAATTTTCCTCTATTTTGGATACTTCACATGAACCTAATGAGGCTGGCCCCATTATAGAATAATTGTATACCCTGTAGGTTGTGTCTTGCCCTCCATGTACGGATCCAATTGTCAAACAATTTGAGGGTAAGGAGAGCCCCCTATCATGTATAACCTATCATAGGTCCCTTCTGAATCTTTTTATGATACTTCCTACATATAGACTAATTGCGGTAGGGGAGGATCAAGGCCCCAGTGTCATAGGGAGGCACTAGACGGTGGGAAAAAAGGCATGGCTTCAGTTATTTTCCCATGTCGCGGAAGCACCTCCGGAGAGCATTACTGATGAGGCTGACAACTTCTGGTGATTATTCACCGAGTGGGGTTCTGTTGTATTTAATTATCGGTATATACATATCCTTATCTATGATATTGTTTTTTCTTGGGAGGACCTTTCTTCTTTTGAAGAAAAACTTTCCATGTTCAATTCGTCCCATCATCAGGTAACAACTTTCCAAGACATTTCATATGATCTCGATCATCTAACGGCCAACGTAGCAAAGACTCATGATTTTTTGATCACCAAAAAGGATGTACTGTGAGTGTTTGAGGCTCTCATTGAATGATTTAAGGATCAATTGGCCCCTTCAGGTGACAATTACTAGGCTATCTAGGAGAAAGGGTGGGACCATAAAGCCGTTATAGAAAGCAGGTGCCCAATTTTCACGGCATAAGTGGATGAGAGAACTTATTTAGAACAAACACTTGGGGGCCTGTGGCAGTCACAAGCCATTTTTTGGAATGGTCAAGATGATCCTTATTGTAACTAAACCCAAATCATGATGTGTACTCAATTTCCTTTTGATACTATGGAGAGACTCTGAAATGGGGATGTTCCTCTATTTTTTGTTGGACTTAATGAAACTAATTTTCCTATAAATGCTTCTTCTTTTACTTTTCATATCATGAAAATTGATCAAAATCAGTCATATAAACATCATTTTGATCAGGTACCTATGTTAAACCATGATATAAAACAATTAAATTGAAATAATTGAATCGGGCTCAATATTTCCTGATCCTTGGGACTCATCAAGCATATATAGACTATTGTTGAATTTTTTATGGAAAACCTCACAAACATTTGTGTCTTTATCCATTTTTACCCTAATTTTTTCAAAACCTTCTTTCATGTGGACTTAGTGTTCATAACATGACATTTACATAGGCCTCCCTTTGAGGGTTATCGACCCAAAAATCATTATGTATCGTTAGAGTATTATATATCTCAAAAATTTTCTATCTAAACCATACACATTATGGGTTTAACGAACTGATACTCAAATTTTATCTAAAGTTTCCCTTCGAAAGTTTTCAATCTGGTGATTATTGCGTATTTTTTTCTAGGAGTTTATATTCATGCTAATCAGACATGATACTGATGTTATAGGTGGATCATTTTTTAAAAAACATGATGGGGCATATAAGGCCCCAGCTTTAAACCTTACTTAATCTTGAGTTATTACAAGATTACACATTGAGGATCTTTTCAGGTTTAGAGTTTTAGAGAATTATATCATAAAACTTGCATTACATTCCACATTTAAACAAAGTGGTTACATAAAAGATTGTATTAATTTTTCCCATCGACAGAAACATATTTAAAATAAAACATGGATTCTTTCTTTGAAACTTCCTTGACACTATCATCATATCATGTACCCTTACCTTGACCTGTGAAAACATTTCAAAAACTTGGGATGAGAATAAAAAGCTCAGTAAGGGATATAAAAAGTATGGAAAGGAAACATGAGTACATATATACATAATAATGAAATCATACTTTGCCCATAAAGCATAATCACTTTAACACAGCACATAAAATCATGAATAAATCATAGAAATCATAAGACATAAAAGGTAACATGAGGCATTCATAACATTCTTACGTAGGGAGTAACCCTCTTGGTTACGTTTGGAATACCCATCACATTATATTCCCTAAATCTCTTCGGAGAAACCTTAATGTATAACCCCTTCGCATTACCCAATGCATTGGAGAGCTATATCGGGCTCAACCGCCGTTAGTTTATCACGGAACCACCCGTTTTCATAACAATTCCCAAGAACCATAACATAAATGTATCACATGAAACATGCATAAAGGAAATATAACATTTCCACATTTCAATCACAATATAACATTTTTTGATATTGTAATAATGAATCCATTAAAAAACCATTTTCAAAACCATTTAAAACATTTAATAAAGAGATTTTTGAATCAAAGTGTCCCATACCACCTTGAAGATTTTAAAATTTTAAACCATTAATATCAATATAAATAAATTCTTAAAACCATTTTGAAAACATGGATATTAATAAGAACAAACATTTAAAACATTTAAAGCGATATTTTGGTTAAAGGGGTTTTACCAAAATTAGAGACACTTGAATACAATAATTGAGGAATAAAATTTAGTCAAAACATTATAATATCATGAGAATAAATGGATTCATGATATAATATTCCAAAGAACAGTATATACACCATATAAGAGTGAATTAGTGCATAACAACAATGATGTATCAATAGAGACGTAAAATGTGATGAAATACCTTATAAAGAATGTATCCTTAAATTAAGGATAAATCAATCTCAAAATTCTGTGTGACAAATATAAATTCACCCAATATAATTGTATATTAAGTGTAAAACAATAAAAGTTCATTCACACATATTCATAGGATGACATATTCAATAACTACATGTTGAACCCATAGAAATCGAAATTTGGTTAAAAATTTCCCTTGGTAAAATTCAACAGCCTAACGGCGTCACTTCAAAAATTCATAAAATGAGTTTATGAGTGATAAAAAGGGAATCTCATCACTTGGACATAAAATTTACATCAATCAGGATATAGAAGAACATATCCCAACATAATAGTATGTGAATTAAAAGTCATAACAAACGAAGTCTTTTAAAAAGAGGAGGGTGAAAGGTTCCCTTACCGACTTTGGTAACTTTCAAAAAGAACACCCCATTTAAGAAGTGTCATACAATGAATATGTAAATACCCATAAATGGAATTATATTACAAAATAAGTGTAATAATGTGTAGTACATAAACCACTCAAAGGAAATTGTGGAAAATGTAGCATAAATCTCACAGGAATAAAAGTGAGATGAAAAATCTCTTACGAAAACTCGGCAGCCTAAAGACGCCACTTAAAACTTCCAAAATGGATTGATGAGAGGAAATAGGGTCTCTAATCACATCAACATAAAGTTTACAGAAAGAGGAATATAAAATAACATCCCCCAACATAACAAAGAGGAGCTTAAAAGAAGTGACATAAAGGAGAGTACTTAAAAAGAAAGAGAGAGGTTAGATCTCTTACGAAAATTAGGCAGCCTAACGACTCCACTCAAAACATCCAAAATGGTTTGATGATAGAGAATATGGTCTATCATCATATGTACATAAAAATTACAGTAAGAGTAATATAAATGAACATCCCAATCACAAGAAATATGAGCTTTAGAAGGAATGACATAAAAGAGTGTACTTAAAAAGAAAGAGAGGAGTAAGATCCCTTACCTCAGGTACGAATTGACTCGATCATTCTTTAATATCCTGAATAATAAACTTGAGTAAATTTATACTTCCTTAATAACCTTTTTCAAGTTCATTATTCCTTTTATATCACTTATTACCATGTCATAAACATTATGTAATCATTTAAGTTAATAATGTTTGTTTTGCCGATATTTGGTTCTTAAGTCTAAAGTGGACTTCTTATAATTACATGTTGTTCGTGTGGTCAAAGGTTCATTATATCCATAATTTTATTCATGATTTATATATCATATATGTCATATATATTCAGTATATTCATGCATTTATAATATTACATAACATTTAGAGTTAAGAAATGAAATGTACCGTTCATGGAGACGGTAAGCCGTACGTACGAATGAACGCTACTTCCATTTCTATTTCATATTTAATGGAATTTAAAACATAATGATACATAATATTATTTTAATTCCAGTATGGTATCATATATAATATCATTAAATATATCCTTTATACGTACCATATATGGTATTAACGAATCAAATCACTTTGAGGGGGCGGTAGCTTGCACTTCCTTAAATGAAGATATTGTGTTTACCCATAAATGAAAAATACAGAAGCTTAAGTAAAACATAAACATATTAGATATCATATATAAATGTAGTGTCATCTTAATGGCCACATTTGAAGGTGTTAGAATAATGTTGAACAATCATCGTTTCGGGAAGCAGAAATTCGCCATCCACGGAAACAATATGTTCTTTAACCATTAGATGTAGGTGTGTGTAAGTGTAGCTCTAATCCTTCTTATAACAACATCCTAGTTTATTGAAGATACTGGATTTGTTACAAAATAAATTAATAAAAAGTGTTTAGGGGGTTGTAGAAGAAAAATAAAACGAAAGGACACAAATGAAAACATTACCTTTAAATCGGGTAAATTCCTTTGATTTGAGCTCAAAGGCTTCCTTGGAAAGGATTCTGCCCGAAGTGAGGCTTCAAAGAGTTAGAGAGGGATGTGGAGAGATGAAATGGGCAGGGGTTTTCCGAGCCAAAGGCTTTGGAAGTGTGTGTAAAGAGGTAGAGGTGAGGGCCTTTTATAAGAGGAGAGGAGGGTCACTCTTGGAAAGGTATAAAATATAACTTTATTTGCAAATGCATTTCGGATTTTAATGGTCCCACATTGATGTGTTTCGGGGATAAGGTGATAAGGGTTAGAAATCCACTCATACAATAGGTTTTGTACATGTGTAGGTCTTATATTTTACATTATCATTCAATTTTATTTAAATCGTTCAATAATGAGGTCATCGCTGCATCATCATGATGTCATAAATAATTTAATTTATTTAATGTCTAAAAATTATATAAAAAAAATACTATGATGTAGGAAATCGTGTTAGCTTTCAAATTAATATTTATAGTCCAAATTCTCATTTATGTAAACAAAAGTAAAAATATTTTATGTAGGTGATACATTCTTTGTTACATTTAACATTTTTTAAAAATAAAAAGATAAAAAGTCACTTTCTCACAAAAGTGATTCCATGGGGACCCCAAGTTTGTCACAAGTCATACCATGGTCGGCCATGAGACAACCAGTAACCTTAGGACACATTTTTTTTCATTTATTATTATTATGATATTATCTTATTATCTTTAACTACCGGATTACTCATTAATCGAGATAATTAAAGATAATTACCGTCGTTACTATTCATAATGTCCAAAAACAAAAGAGTCTTAATTACATAATTTGGACCTTCTGATTCGAAATATGTAATCCATTTTACCAAATTCCAAACACATAAATTTCAATAATTAATTTCAAAAAACATCTCGTTGTCAAAACAAATACCGGGTTTTTTAGAAACAATATTTATGAAAAGCTTGGCACTTGTTTATGTCTAATTCCAAAGTGAAATTAATCCCAATGACCATAATTGAATTACATGGTAAAAATAAATTCTAATTAAACATTAAAACAAATTAAAAAGATAATAAAACCATATAATTATATTTTATGAAAAAGAAGTTTTGGTGTAAAATGCAGTATTTTTCACTATTCATTGCAAAATGAACATTGTCAGAAAAATACCAAAAATTATCCCAAGGAAAATTTCAATGTCCCAATCATAAATAATATGTTTATTTTGAAAAATAGAGCATATAAAATTTTCAAAAAGTGGATTTAAAAGGAGTTCACCATCAAAAGGCGGTTAATCGATCTTTTAAAGAATATTAGAATGTTTATGCTTAAAAACTGGATTCATTTGCATTTTTAGTCCTCTGACATTTATTGTAAAGAGTAGAAATATTTGAAAAACATATATAATCAGTTTTTAGTTAGTTCTGTTCATTCCCGCCATTACAACGGCTAGGCGTTATATAATATTATTTTATTATTAGAGTGCAATGTAAGATTCCCAAAAAACTCATTGTTGCGTATTGGGTACGCCATCGAGCATAGAGTCCCCTTTAAAGTAATATTAATATTTTATTCATAAATATGGATAAATATAAAGATGCCATATTTTTTATTTACCTAGGGTGGTACATCCTTCCCCCTTTTGGGAATTGCGTCCTCGCAATTTTAAAATTGGGCTTGGAAACATCCTTGAAAGTCCCACATCGGAACAAGAGTGGGTAAAAATCACTTTTAAATAAAGAAAGATAAGTACAAAGGTCACCCGAGTTAACCCATACTAGGATTCCAAGTATGAAATTATGGACATAGAGGAAAAAAAACAAACGGTCCTGTTCTGATGGAGAGTGATAGAAAACATGTTTAGGAGAAAGTTAACCACAAGAAAATCACAAACTTGTGATGGGTTAAATGGTATTCGATTCCCCAGTAGGGAAAGTTAACAGACAACATTTTGGTTTTAAGTTACTTTTCATGGAGGAATTTATTTTTGAGCTTAACTAAATCATAATGAAACATACTTACTTGTCATGTAGACTTTCAAATTTTACTAGATTCCTTAATCAAACTCATATTTTCTCCAAAAGATGAGTATTTTGGAAGACTTGTTCGCATTAAGAATACTATAATCAACTTCTAGATAATCACCTAATCCACAAAAGAGAACTATATACTTCCCATGTCTTTAGACGTTAACCAAAACCAAAACAAAAAAGGTTATTACAAGATCAGATAATCCAGAAAAGGATAACCCTTTATAAAAAGATAATCTATTCTTAATCTCGAAAATTTGTCCAACAAAATCCAAAGTTCAAAAAGGACCATTCGATAAACAATTTGTCCATGAAATTCTTCAAAGTAAACCAATATAAGATTAAAACCCAAATATTTGAAGGATTTAGTCACATAGTCATCCAAGGAACAAATTAACTTTTATCTCCAAATAACATCAGTTGATCTTAAATTCTCATATTGAAAAGTAATTAACCAAATCACATATCCTCCATGATATCTTAATCATCTCCATAGATAACCCAAAATAAACTTACTCATGATTCCTAAAATCATCTAACTAAAATGAATTAGTCAAACTAACCAGGGACTTCACGTAGTCCAGTGGTAGGTGATAAATACCAGTCGCACTTTGGTTGTGGGTTCGATTCACGCAGCTTTGTCCGACGTGACAGGTTGTCACACGGTCTGCGTGTTGTCCTTTTTCCAAAACTATATAATTCTTATAACATTCCCCAAAATGAGATAAAATATTCAAAAATAATCATAACATATTTTAACCTCAATTTTATCTAATGCCTTTCATTTTCCATCAAAACATATAATAACCCATAATTACCTCAAAAGTAAGGATCATATAAACTCTAATGGTTACCTTTATAATTTTTACCTGAACTTCCACATCGATTGGTCATCTTGTACTTGATGCATTACAGAACATACCAAGGTACAAGTGGTTGATCATGACTCCTGGATAGTTGGTTTAGAACAACCATGAGTTTCCTCATTGAATCCCCCATTTCATCCAGTATCTTAATCAGAGAACCACCACAGTTTCCTTCAAACCAATTGTCACTTTGGTGCCTGCTAGATCAAGCCATTTACTAAAACCAAAAAGTCAGTGTGAGTATATCAACAAAACCATCATGTACTAATGAGGAAGATATACTTACTCATTCACTTTATCTAAAAACTATGACTCTTTCTGGAATCCTAACCATTTTGGTAATGTCACTTATTCTTAAGGAAACCATAACCTCTAATGTTATCTAAACCGACCATTGATAACAACTATAAGGCCCTAGCCTTAAACCTTACTTACTATTGAGTTATTACAAGATTACACATTGATGATCTTTTCCAGTGTAGAGTTTTAGAGAATTAGATCATAAAACTTGCATTACATTTCACATTTAAACAAAGTGGTTACATAAAAGATAGTGTTAATTTTTCCCATCAACGGAAGCATATTTAAAATAAAACATGGATTCTTTCTTGACACTTCCTTGACACTATCATCATATCATGTACCCTTACCTTGACCTGTGAAAACATTTCAAAAACTTGGGATGAGCATAAAAATCTCAGTAATGGATATAAAAAGTATGTAAAGGAAACATGAGTACATATATACATAATAATGAAATCATACTTTTCCCATAAAGCATAAGCACTTTAACACACCACATAAAATCATGAATAAATCATAGAAATCATAAGACATAAAAGGTAACTTGAGGTATTCATAACATTTTACATAGGGAGTAACCCTCTTGGATACGTTTGGAATACCCATCACAGTATGTTCCCTAAATCTATTCGGAGAAACCTTAATGTTTAACCCCTTCACGTTACCCAATGCATTGGAGATATATATCGGGCTCACCCGCACTTAGTCTATCACGGAACCACCCGTTTTCATAACAATTCCCAAGAACCATAACATAAATGTATCACATAAAACATGCATAAAGGAAATATAACATTTCCACGTTTCAATCACAATATAACATTTTAGGATATTGAAATAATGAATCCATTAAAAAAACCATTTTCAAAACCATTTAAAATATTTAATAAAGAGATTTCAGAATCAAAGTGTCTCATACCACCTTAAAGATTTTAAAATTTTAAACCATTAATATCAATATAAATAAATACTTAAAACCATTTTGAAATCATGGATATTAATAAGAACAAATATTTAAAACATTTAAAGCGATATTTTGGTTAAAGGGGTTTTACCAAAATTAGAGACACTTGAATACAATAATTGAGAAATAACATTTAGTTAGAACATTATAATATCATGAGAATAAATGTATTCATCATATAATATTACAATGGACAGAATATACACCATATAAGAGTGAATTGGTGAATAACAACAATGAAGTCTCAATAGAGATGTAAAATGTGATGAAAGCCCTTATAAAGAAGGTATCCTTAAATTAAGGATAAATCAATCTCAAAATTATGTGTGAAAATTATAAATACACCCAATATAATTTGATATAAAGTGTAAAACAATAAAAGATAAATCACACATATTCAATGGATGACATATTCAATAACTACATGTTGAACCCAATGAAATCGAAATTGGTTTAAAAAGTTCCCTTGGAAAAATTCGACAGCCTAACGACGTCACTTCAAAAATTCCAAAAATGAGTTGATGAGAGATAAAAAGGGAATATCATCACTTGGACATAAAATTTACATCAATCAGGATATAGAAGAACATATCCCAACATAATAGTATGTGAATTAAATGGCATAACAAACTAAGTATTTTAAAAAGAGGAGGGTGAAAGGTTCCCTTACCGACTTGGGTAACATTCAAAAAGTACACCCCATTGAAGACGTTCCATACAATGAATATGTAAATACCCATAAATGGAATTATATTACAAAAGGAGTCTAATAATGGGCAGTACATAATCCACTCAAAGGAAATTGTGGAAAATGTAGCATAAATCTCAAGGAAATAAAAGTGAGATGAACAATCTCTTACGAAAACTCGGCAGCCTAACAACGCCACTTAAAACGTCCAAAATGGATTGATGAGAGGAAATATGGTCTCTAATCACATCAACATAAAGTTTACAGAAAGAGGAATATAAAATAACATCCCCCAACATAACAAAGAGGATCTTAAAATAAGTGACAAAAATGAGAGTATTTCAAAAGAAAGAGAGAGGTTAGATCTCTTACGAAAATTCGGCAGCCTAACGGCGCCACTCAAAACATCAAAAATGGATTGATGAGAGAGAATAGGGTCTCTCATCATATGTACATAAAAATTACAGTAAGAGTAATATAAAATAACATCCCAATCACAAGAAAGATGAGCTTTAGAAGGAATGACATAATAGAGTGTACTTAAAAGAAAGAGAGGAGTAAGATCCCTTACCTTGGGTCCGAATTGACTCGATCGTTCTTTAATATCATGAATAATAAAAGTGAGTTAATTTCTACTTCCTTATGAACCTTTTTCAAGTTCATTATTCCTTTTATATCACTTATTATGATTTCATACACATTATGTAATCATTTAAGTTAATAATGTTTGTTTTGTCGATATTTGGTTATTAAGTCGGAAGTGGACTTCTTACAATTACATGTTGTTCGTGTGGTCAATGATTCATTATATACAGAATTTTATTCATGATTTATATATCATATATATCATATATATTCATTATATTCATGCGTTTATAATATTACATAACATTTAGAGTTAAGAAATGAAATGCACCGTTCATGGAGACGGTAAGCCGTGCGTACGCATGAACGCTACTTCCATTTCTATTTCATATTTGATGGAATTAAAACATAAGGATACATAATATTATTTTATTTCATGTATGGTATCATATATAATATCATTAAAAATATCCTTTATACGTACCACATATGGTATTAATGAATCAAATCACATTGAGGGGGCGGTAGTCTGCACTTCCTTAAATGAAGATATCACGTTTACCCATAATGGAAACCATAAAGGTATGCCATAAATGAAAAATACAGAAGATTAAGTAGAACATAAACATATTAGATATCATATATAAATATAGTGTCATCTTAATGTCCACATTTTAAGGTGTTAGAAGAATGTTGAACAATCATTGTTTCGGGAGGCAGAAATTCGCCATCCACGGAAATAGTATGTTCTTTAACCATTAGATGTAGGTGTTTGTAAGTGTAGCTCGAATACTTCTTATAACAACATCATAGTATATTTAATATACTGTATTTGGTAAATAATAAATTAATAAAAATATTTTAGGGGGTTCGAGATGCAAAATAAAACAAAAGGACACAAGTGAAGACATTACCTTTAAATCGGGTAACTTCCTTTGATTTGAGCTCAATGGCTTCCTTAGAAAATATTCTGCCCGAATTGAGGCTTCAATTAGTTATAGAGGGATGTGGAGAGAGTAAATGGGAAGGTGTTGGCCGAGCCAAAGGATTTGGATGTGTGTGTAAAGAGGTAGAGGTGGGGGCCTTTTATAAGAGGAGAGGAGGGGCACTCTTGGAAAGGTATAAAATGTAACTTTATTTTCAAATGCGTTTCGGATTTTAATGGTCCCAAATTGATGTGTTTCTGGGATAAGGTGATAATGGTTCTAAATCCAACCATACGATAGGTTTTAGACATGTGTAGGTCTTAGATTTTACATTATCATTCCATTTTATTTAAATCGTTAAATAATGAGGTCATCACTGCATCATCATGATGTCATAAATAATTTACTTTATTTAATGTCTAAAAATTATAAGATATATTCTATCATGTAGGAAATCGTTTTATCTTTCTAATGAATATTTATAGTCCAAAATCTCAATTATGTAGACAAAATTAAAAATATTTTACTTAGGTGATACATTCTTTGTTACATTTAACATTCTTTAAAAATAAAAAGATAAAAAGTCACTTTCTCAAAAAAGTGATTCCATGGGGCCCCCAAGTTTGGCACAAGGCATACCATGGTCTGCCATGAGACAATAAGTAGCCTTAGGGAAAATTTTGTTGTAATTTATTATTATTATGATATTATCTTATTATCTTTAACTACCCGATTACTCATTAATCAAGATAATTAATGATAATTACCGTTGTTACTATTCATAATGTCCAAAAACAAGAGTCTTAATTACATAATTTGGACCTTATTATTCCAAATATGTATTTCATTTTACCAAATTCCAAACACATAAATTTCAATAATTAATTTAAAAAAACTTCCCATTGTCAAAACAAATAGCAGGTTTTTTAGAAACAATATTTATGAAAAGTTTGGCACTTGTTTATGCCTAATTCCAATGTGAAATTAATCCCAATGACCATAAACTAATTACATGGTAAATATATATTCTAATTAAACTTTAAAACAAATTAAAAAGATAATATAACCATATAATTAAATTATATGAAAAAGCAGTTTTGATGTAAAATGCAGTATTTTTTCACTATTCATTGAAAAATGAACATTGTAAGAAAAATACCAAAAATAAACCCAAGTAAAATTTCAATGTCAAAATCATAAATAATATGTTTATTTTGAAAAATATATCTTATAAAATTTTAAAAAAGTGGATTTAAAAGGGGTTCCCCATCAAAAGGTGGTTAATCGGCCTTTTAAAGAATATTAGAATGTTTACGCTTAAAAACTGGATTCATTTCATTTTTAGTCCTCTAACATTTATTATAAAGAG
Organism: Viscum album; assembly: GCA_963277665.1. NCBI lineage: Eukaryota > Viridiplantae > Streptophyta > Magnoliopsida > Santalales > Viscaceae > Viscum > Viscum album. The sequence continues at coordinate 373,819,184 of OY728166.1, read as the reverse complement.
TAAAAATATTTGAAAAACATATATAATCATTTTTTTAGTTAGTTCTGTTCATTCCCGCCATTACAACGACCAAGCATTATATAATATTATTTTATTATTAGAGTGCAACGTAAGATTCCCAAGAAACCTGTTGTTGCATATTTGGTAGGCCCTCCAGCATAGCATCCCCTTTAAAGTAATATTAATATTTTATTCAAAAATATGGATAAATATAAAGATGTCATATTCTTTATTTACCTGGTGTGTTACATCCTTCCCCCCTTTTGGTAATTACGTCCTCGCAATTTTAAAATAGGGCTTGGAAACATCCCTGAAAATCCCACATTGGAACAAGAGTCGGTAAAACAATCACTTTCAAATAATGAAAGATAAGTACAAAGGTCACCCGAGTTAACCCATACTAGGATTAAAAGTATCAAAATATGGAAATGGAGGAAAAAAACAAAGGGTCATGTTATGATTGAGAGTGATATAAAACTTGTTTAGGAGAAAGTTAACCACAAGAAAATCACAAACTTGTGATGGGTTAAACGGTATTTGATTCCCCAGTAGTAAAGGCTAATAGAAAACATTTTGGTTTTAAGTTACTTTTCATTGAGGAATTTATTTTTGAGCATAACTAAATCATAATGAAACATACTTACTTGTCATGTAGACTTTCAGATCTTACTATATTCCATAATCAAACTCATATTTTCTCCAAAAGACGAGTATTTAGGATGACTTGTTCACATTAAGAGTACAATAACCAACTTCTAGAGAATAACCTAATCCACAAAAGAGAACTATATACATCCCATTTCATTAGACTTTAACCAAAACCAAAACCAAAAAGGTTAGTACAAGATCAGATAATCCAGAAAAGGATAACCCTTTATAAAAAGAAAATCTATTCTTAATCTCCAAAATTTTTCCAACAAAACCCAAAGTTCAACGAGGACCATTCGATAAAAAATTTGTCCATAAAATTCTTCAAAGTAAACCAAACTATGATTGAAACCCAAATATTTGAAGGATTTATTCACATAGTCTTCTAAGGTACAAATTAACTTTTATATCCAAATAACATCAGTTGCTCTTAAATTATCATATTGAAAAGTAATTAACCAAATCACATATACTCCATGATAGGTTAATCATTTCCATAGATAACCCAAAATAAACTTACTATTGATTCCTAAAATCATCTAACTAAAAATAATTAGTCAAACTAACCAGGGCCTTCACGTAGTCCAGTGGTAGGAGATAAATACCAGTCGCACTTTGGTTGTGGGTTTTATTCCCACAGCTTTGTCCGAAGTGACGGGTTGTCACACGGTCTGCGTGTTGTCCTTTTTTTAAAACTATATAATTCTTAAAACATTCCCCAAAATGAGATAAAATCTTCAAAAATAATCATAAAATTTTTTAACCTCAATTTTATCTAATGCCTTTCAGTTTCCATCAAAACATAAAATAACCCATAATTACCTCAAAAGTAAGGATCATATAAACTCTAATGGTTACCTTTATATTTATTACCTAAACATCCACATCGATTGGTAATCTTGTACATGATGCATTACAGAATATACCAAGGTACAAGTGGATGATCATGACTCCTGGATAGTTGGTTTAGACCAACCATGAGTTTCCTCAATGAATCCCCCATTTCATCTAGTATCTTAATCAGAGAACCACCATAGTATCATTCAATCCTATTGTCACTTTGGTGCCCGCTAGATCCACCCATTTACTAAAACCAAAAATGTCAGTGTGAGTATATCAACAAAACCATCATGTACTAATGAGGAAGATATACTCACTCATTCACTTTATCTAAAAACTATGACTCTTTCTGAAATCCTCACCATTTTGGTAATGTCACATATGCTTAAAGAATACCATAACCTCTAAAGTTATCTAAACCGACCTTTGATACCAACTATAAGGCCCCATCCTTAAACCTTACTTAATCATGAGTTATTACAAGATTACACATTGAGGATCTTTTTAGGTTTAGAGATTTAGATAATTAGATCATAAAACATGCATTACATTCCACATTTAAACAAAGTGGTTACATAAAAGATAGTATTAATTTTTCCCATCAACGGAAACATATTTAAAATAAAACATGGATTCTTTCTTGACACTTCCTTGAAACTATCATCATATCATGTACCCTTCCCTTGACCTGTGAAAACAATTCAAAAACTTGGGATGAGCATAAAAAGATCAGTAAGGGATATAAAAAGTATGGAAAGGAAACATGAGTACATATATACATAAGAATGAAATCATACTTTTCCCATAAAGCATAATCACTTTAACACACCAAAAAAAATCATGAATAAATCATAGAAATCAAAAGACATAAAAGGTAACTTGAGGCATTCATAACATTCTTGCATAGGGAGTAAACCTCTTGGATACGTTTTCAGTACCCATCACAGTATATTCCCTAAATCTCTTCGGAGAAACCTTAACGTTTAACCCCTTCGCGTTACCTAATGCATTGGAGAGCTATATCGGGCTCACCCGCCCTTAGTTTATCACGGAACCACCCGTTTTCATAACAATTCCCAAGAACCATAACATAAATGTATCACATAAAACATGCATAATGGAAATATAACATTTCCACATTTCAATCAAAATATAACATTTTAGGATATTGAAATAATGAATCCATTATAAACCATTTTCAAAACCATTTAAAACATTTAATAAAGTGATTTTTGAATCAAAGTGTCCCATACCACCTTGAAGCTTTTAAAATTATAAACCATTAATATCCATAAAATTAAATCCTTAAAACAATTTTGAAAACATGTATATTAATAAGAACAAATATTTAAAACATTTAAAGAGATGTTTTTGTTAAAGGGGTTTTACCAAAATTAGAGACACCTGAATACAATAATTGAGGAATAACATTTAGTCAGAATTTTATTAAATCATGAGAATAAATGGATTCATGATATAATATTACAAAGCACAGTATATACACTATATAGGAGTGAATTGGTGCATAACAACAATGAAGTCTCAATAGAGATGTAAAATTTGATGAAATCCCTTATAAAGAAGGTATTCTTAAATTAAGGATAAATCAATCTCAAAATTATGTGTGACAAATATAAATACACCCAATATAATTTGATATTAAGTGTAAAACAATAAGTTTTCATTCAAACATATTCAAAGGATGACATATTCAATAACTACATGTTGAACCCAAAGAAATCAAAATTGGGTTAAAAAGTTCCCTTGGTAAAATTCGACAGCCTAACGGTGTCATTTCAAAAATTCAGAAAATGAGTTGATGAGAGATAAAAATGGAATCTCAACACTTGGAAATAATATTTTGCATCAATCAGGATATAGAAGAACATATCCCAACATAATATTATTTGAATTAAAAGACATAACAAATGAAGTCTTTTAAAAAGAGGAGGGTGAAAGGTTCCCTTACCGACTTGGGTAACTCTCGAAAAGTACACCCCATTGAAGAAGTGTCATACAATGAATATATAAATACCCATAAATGGAATTATATTAAAAAAGGAGTGTAATAATGGTAAGTACATAAACCACTCAAAGGAAATTTTGGCAAATGTAGCATAAATCTCACGGGAATAAAAGTGAGATGAAAAATCTCTTACGAAAACTCGGCAGCCTAACGGCGCCACTTAAAACTTCCAAAATGCATTGATGAGAGGAAATAGGGTCTCTCATCATATAAACATAATGTTTATAGAAAGAGGAATATAAAAGAACATCCCCCAACATAACAAAGAGGATCTTAAAAGAAGTTACATAAAGGAGAGTACTTAAAAAGAACGAGAGAGGTTAGATCTCTTACGAAAAATCGGCAGCCTAATGGCGCCACTCAAAACGTCCAAAATGGATTGATGAGAGAGAATATGGTCTGTCATCATATGTACATAAAAATTACTGTAAGAGTAATATAAAATAACATCCCAATCACAAGAAAGATGATATTTAGAAAGAATTACATAAAAGAGTGTACTTAAAAAGAAAGATAGGAGTAAGATCCCTTACCTCAGGTCCGGCATGACTCGATCGTTCTTTAATATCCTGAATAATAAACATGAGTTAATTTCTACTTCCTTAAGAACCTTTTTCAAGTTAATTATTCCTTTTATATCACTTATTACCATGTCATAAAAATTATGTAATCATTTAAGTTAATAATGTTTGTTATGTCGATATTTGGTTCTTAAGTCGAAAGTGGACTTCTTACAATAACATGTTGTTCTTGTGGTCAAAGGTTCATTATATCCAGAATTGTATTCATGATTTATATATCATATATATCATATATATCCAGTATATTCATGCATTTATATTATTACATAGCATTTAGAGTTAAAAAATGAAATGCACCGTTCATGGAGACGGTAAGCCGTATGTACGCATGAACGCTACTTTCATTTCTATTTCATGTTTAATGGAATTAAAACATAATGATACATAATTTTATTTTAATTCCAGTATGGAATCATATAGAATATCATAAAATATATCCTTTATACGTACCACATATGTTATTAACGAATCAAATCACTTTGAGTTGGCGGTAGCCCGCAATTCCTTAAATGAAGATATCGCGTTTACACATAAATGAAAAATAAAGAAGCTTAAGTAAAACATAAAAATATTAGATATCATATATAAATATAGTGTCATCTTAATGGCCACCATTTAAGGTGTTAGAAGAATGTTGAACAATCATCGTTTCGGGAGGCAGATATTCGCCATCCACGGAAATAGTATGTTCTTTAACCATTAGATGTAGGTGTGTGTAAATTTATCTCAAATAATTCTTATAAAAACATCCTAGTATATTGAAGATACTGGATTTGTTACAAAATATATGAATAAAAAGAGTTTAGGGGGATGGAGAAGCAAAATAAAACAAAAGGACACAAATGAAGACATTACCTTTAAATCGGGTAACTTCCATTGATTTGAGCTCAAAAGCTTCCTTGGAAAGGATTCTTCCCGAAGTGAGGATTAAAAGAATATAGAGAGATGTGGATAGATGAAATGGTCAGGGGTTGTCCGAGCCAAAGGCTTTGGATGTGTGTGTAAAGAGGTAGAGGAGGGGGCCTTTTATAAGAGGAGAGGAGGGGCACTCTTGGAAAGGTATAAAATATATCTTTATTTGCAAATGCGTTTCGGATTTTAATGGTCCCACATTGATGTGTTTCGGGGAAAAGGTTATAAGGGTTATAAATCCACCCATAAAATAGGTTTTGTACATGTGTATGTCTTAGATGTTACATTATCTTTCCATTTTATTTAAATCGTTAAATAATGAGGTCATCGCTGCATCATCATGATGTCATAAATAATTTAATTTATTTAATGTCTAAAAATTATAAATAAATTACTATGATGTAGGAAATCGTGTTATCTTTATAATGAATATTTATAGTCAAAAATATCATTTATTTAAACAAAATTAAAAATATTTTACTTAGGTGATACATTCTTTGTTACATTTAACATTCTTTAAAAATACAAAGATAAAAAGTCACTTTCTCACAAAAGTGATTCCATGGGGCCCCCAAGTTTGGTACAAGGCATACCATGGTCGTCCATGAGACAACCAGTAGCCTTAGGACACATTTTGTTGTCATTTATTATTATTATGATATTTTCTTATTATCATTAACTACCCGATTACTCATTAATCTAATTAAAGATAATTATCGTCGTTACTATTCATAATGTCCAAAAAACAAGAGTCTTAATTACATAATTTGGACCTTCTGATCGAAAAATTTGTAATCCATTTTACCAAATTCCAAACACATAAATTTCAATAATTAATTTAAAAAAACTTCCCGTTGTCAAAACAAATAGCTGGTTTTTTAGAAACAATATTTATGAAACGTTTGGCACTTGTTTATGCCTAATTCCAAAGTGAAATTAATCCCAATGACCATCATTGAATTACATGGTAAAAATATATTCTAATTAAACTTTAAAACAAATTAAAAAGATAATATAACCATATAATTAAATTATATGAAAAAGCAGGTTTGATGTAAAATGCAGTATTTGTCACTATTCATTGAAAAATGAACATTGTCAGAAAAATACCAAAAAATAACCCAAGGTAAATTTCAATGTACCAATCATAAATAATATGTTTATTTTGAAAAATAGAGCTTATAAAATTTTCAATAAGTGTATTTAAAATGTTTTCGCCATCAAATGGCGGTTAATCGACCTTTTAAAGAATATTAGAATGTTTACGCTTAAAAACTGGATTCATTTCCATTTTTAGTCTTCTAAAATTTATTGTAAAGAGTAAAAATATTTGACAACCATATATAATAATTTTGTAGTTAGTTCTGTTCATTCCCTCCATTATAATGGCTAGGCATTATATAATATTATTTTATTATTAGAGTGCAACGTAAGATTCCCAAGAAACCCATTGTTGCGTATTGGGTATGCCATCGAGCATAGCATCCCCTTTAAAGTAATATTAATATTTTATTCAGAAATATGGATAAATATAATGATGTCATATTCTTTCTTTACCTGGGGTGTTACAGGGCATGGGCCCCAATTGGAGATTCATCATCCAAGAATGTCCTAATAAATTTTAGACATGAATATGATATTTTTATAGACCATTAATTTTTTAGTTTTGGACATATATGAGGATCAGGATCCAATTTAGAATTATTGAGTTAGGAGAGGACTCTTTTGAGGATGAATTTTTATTCTATTTACGATCATCCTGCATTCATGGTATGCAGATCCATTGAGATATGATTTCCATATTCAAAAAGATGTGTCTGTAGGACACTGGTCTTCCATATGAAATATCTTGGAAGTATTTACAACACCTTGAATTTGTATTGGGGTTGGGGGTCCCATAATGGTTGTACTATCTGCGGTATGATTTAAAAAATTATTAGAGACATTCATATTAGATTTGGACGGTCAATCGCTCCCACACGATTCTTACTTGCATAATATAGACCTAGTAAGTGGTCAATTCAACTAGAAATATTTTTCATGTCGAGGAATTTGAAATGGTGAGGATATGTAATCCATTATATAGTGGGCCATTTCAAATACGGGGGGGGGGGGGGGGGGAATACGGGACATGAATTTCATATGAGCATGTAGAAACTGGAAAGGGCACTCTGGAGGGTGAAATTTCTATTAATTTACGGTCGTCTTATAGGTATCATTTATATAACCATTGGGGAATGATGTGCATAGTCAAACATAGGGGTCCATAGGACACTGGCCTTTCATCTCCGATGCCCCTGAAGGATTATATAGATTTGGACCTTTCAGGAAACGACATATGTCTTCTTAAAAAAATAACATGCCTAAGCCTGAAAGGGGACATTTCATTGGATGAATTTATCTATGAAACCCAGAAATAAGTGAGGAAATGTATGTTTAATATGCATAAAAAATTCACACATATGAATGGGGTATTGTTATTTTACAAAATCATTAGGAGATACAAGTGGTGAAGTGTTCCAGAATGGCCTTATATATCCAAGACATGGGTAGGGAAGATAATTTATACCATGAATCTGAGGGTTCTTCAATCAAGAGGGATGTCATGAGGCTTGGGAGCTGTGTCAGGCGTACTGAGGTAGGAGATGACTCTCATGAGGATGAATTTTTCTTTGGGTGATGACCGTTTTGTAGGCAACATATGCAGATCCACCGGGGCATGATGTGCATAGTCAAACAAAGGTGTCCACAAGACACTATCCTTCCATCTCCGATAGACAAGAAGATTACGAGGATTCGGGATTACTCAAAGAACACAGTTTGAGGTATGTTAGAGTGTGTCTAGATACATTAGAATCATTAAGTATTGGATTCACTCATGGGGTCAGGTTTCCCTTATATATATCTGACTCATACATAGGATGATACATTCCTCCTATAATTGGGGTATCCTATACTTTAATGTCATATGGCTATGACGCAGGGTTCATTCTGGGGAAGGGAACTATGACAATCCTTTTAGGGTCATGATTCTTGTACCAAATTAGTTGACAGATATACCATGATGTCATGGTGGATCTCTCATTGAGATGATTAATCTCACATGAGTTATTACTTGGTGTGGGAAATAAGATACTTCAAGGATTCTGTATCACCACTTAAGAATAAAAAAACAAAATAGGGAGCATTTTATGTTTTAACCAATTCTCTACAGATTAACATCATGAAGTAGGGATGATTTTGGCCTTGTTGTTTAGCATCGTGTGGTGAGGACATTATGTTGTGCAGTTTAGAGTCATGCAACATGGAAATTATGTCACAATGAATGTTAATAGCATTGATTTAATCGTGTTCGGGATGTTTTGGTCTTCGTTATACATTATTGATGATAGAAGGTATAAACCATAGTACTTGGGGGAAGATGGATTATGAGTAAAGACATGGGGCTTGGAAGGAAATAGGCATATTGGGGTAGGAGTGGACTCTTCTGAGAACGAATTTGCCTTTGGTTGACGGTCATATTGTAGGCATGTTGTGCATAGTCAAACAAATGTGTCCACAAGACACTAGACTTCCATCAACGATGTACATGAAGGATTATAGAGATCAATGTTTTCTCAAAGTATGGAGTTTGGAAAATGGGAGTGATCATTCTAGGAACGTAAGAATATCAAAATTGTGATGTTTTATGAAGTATGATATATTCTACTGAAGGACCTCGGGACACCCTGAGAAGGGAGGGGTGAATCAGGGTGAAAACTTTTTATTTTAATGTGATAGATCTTTTTCACACGTTGGTAGGATCTTGATGAACCAGTATAATGAAAATGATCAGAAAACAAACATTCACATGCACAAAGAAGACACATCACTTTTTTACTTGGTTCACCACTAAGGGCTACGTCCAAGGAGCATACACCAAGAGGTTTTCGATCGTACCTAATTCCACTAAACATCAGTAGATGTGGATTACAAAGGTTTGGGAACAGTCACTTTGTCCCAGGTTCACTGCTCTTACAAAAGGTTCAGGGATAGCTCACAGCATCCCTCATGTCACCCCTCTTGTTGACTCCCCCTGGCTCACTCCCCTTGGGGAAGCCACATTCAGTTTTTAGACGTGAAGGTTTCTTCATCATTTCAAAAGAATGCATCCTCTATTGTATGTAGATTCTCTGTTTAAGTATAGCTTTCACTCATAAACTAATCCCACTTAGCACCAAAGGTATCCGGAAATCATCCAATTTTTGTGTAGCTGCAAAAGGACCGGCGTACATCAAACTCACCTAGAATGCTTCTCCATGATCGGAGCGCAAGTTTAAAGAATGGTTCACAAGTCACTTGTACAATATAAGTTCGGTGCATAGGTGACACCAACCCACTTGCGTGAAACTGCCTCCTTCAACTCAAATCATGCGCAACTCTGCACCTTTAACTCCCAAACAGCCTTGGTCGCGCAGCCAACAACCGGCGCACAACCTCTACTTGCACGGCCCATCTACCACTTGCGCAAGTCAACCACTTGTGTGATGAGAGCTGAAAAAATCTCTAAGTATCGAACTTCAGTATGAATGAGGAGGGGTGGTCCTCTATTTATAGTCAAACTGGACCCCCAGTGCGGTGGCGTGCAAGTGTCCTCACGGTGCGCAAGTCCCTACGCGTTGCTCCAATCGCCCTACCCTCTATGGCATTACTCACTTTCCGGAACACACCAATACTTGCGCAACCTACTTTCCTTTTACATATTTCTATGTTATGATCATGAAGAACAATCGGTGCGCAAGTTTCCAAACCTCCTAGGCATCAGCGCGCAAGTCCTTTCTCGGTGCCCAGGTCACTTGCGCGACCAGCCCAAAACTTGTGCGGCCCTTATCCCTTTGCTATTTTTCCACGTTCTGATCTTGAAAAACATATGGTGCGCATGTTTCCTCTCCTTCAAGTACACGGTGTGAAAGTTTTTTTTTTCAAAAACACTTTCCATTTTTTGATTTTCTGGCCCAACAATTTGGGAAACACTGAGAAAAAGCGCCACCTCCAATAATGTTGTATGCTTGAAATATTTGATCACTTTGCTGGTACACATTCTATACATCCACTGTGGATTGAAAAAAAAACACAAACCATACTTTAAGTCATTCATAGAAGACCATGGTTACCACAATATCCCCCTTTGGGTTTGTTGGGAATCATAAAATAAATTCAATAGTTCCCCATCCATGTACAAACCATAAACGCATGAATCTACTCATCCAACACTCTAAGTCTACTTGAGCAATGCTTGGTGTAGAAAACAAGAGAGGAAGCTTGAATTGGTTTCTAGTGATTTGTAATTCTCAATGATGCGCAAGAAGAATTATATGACCGATGTATTCCTTCTTGTCCTTCTCATCCTATCACAGACACAGAATTCGCATCGTGTCATAGGAGCATTACATGCCTGAACACGCCTGAATTTTTTCTTTTCTTATAATCCTTCTCATCCTATCACTGAAACAGAATTCACATCGTGTCATAGGAGCATTACCTGCCTTAACATGCCTGAATTTATTAATTTCTCTCCCATTGATAATAAACTCAAAGACCAGTAATTTGTTCAAGTTTCAGCTCAAACCACACTCCCCCTGGATATTATCTCCCCCACAAACCTGCATGAAATCCACAAACAGATAAAAATAGTTAACATAATCGGAGAGAGGGAATTTTAATAACCTCATTATGCACTGGGAGGTGGCCGAACACTGTGGTTTAACCGACGCTTCCCAAACACTGCCGCTGATAGTGGATTAGTCAGGATATCTGCCACTTGCTCATCAGTTACCACATGGTCCATTCTAAACACTCATTGCTCATCTTTTTCTTTTATAAAGTGATACCTGATTTCAATATGTTTTGTACGAGAATGATGAACAGTATTATTCGTAAGATCAATTGCGCTCATGTTATCACAGTAAATTACCATTGGTTACTTCACATCATCACCAATATCTATTAGTTGTTGCTACATCCATAGCATTTGAGTGAATGCCTTTGTGTTAGATATATACTCAGCTTCATTAGTACTAATAGAAGTAATTTCTTGTTTCTTTCTCAACCAGCCAACACATTTCTTCCCAATATAGAGGGCTCCACCACTAGTGGACTTTCTGTCTACTACATCACCAGCCCAATCAGCATTAGAAAATGCTGATAATTCACTATCCTTGCCTTCAGTAAAAAATAGTTCGAAGTTATGTGTACCTTGAATGTACCTCATGATTCTTTTTAATACCTCCATATGTTTATCCTTTGGTTTACTCTAAAAGCGGGCCACAAGACATGTGACAAAGACAATATATGGTCATGTTTCTTTCAGGTATAGTAGGCTCCCAATGATCCTCTTGTACATGGTGGGATCAATAGAGGCCCCATCCCCATGAATTTTAAGTTTAGTTCCAACTGCAATCGGAGTTGACATTGGTTTGGAGTCTTGCATATTAAACTTCTTCAACAGCTCTAATGCATAATTTTCCTAAGAAATGAAAGTTTATTACTTATTTTGAATCACCTATAGCCACATGAAATATTTGTGCTCCCCAATAAAATACATTTCATATTTTGATTTCATGTGATTGGAAAATTCGTCCACTGATTTCTGCCTGCTGCCACAAAATATGATATCATCAACGTAGACTAGAACCATGAATTGATATTTTGGAGAATTATTTACATATAGATTGTGATCTAATCCTCCTCTTTTGAATTCCATCTTCTTGAGATATGAATCCAGCTGTGAGTACCACACCCGTGGTGCCTGATTCAAACCATATAGAGTTTTCGTCAGTTTGCAGACCTTTGTTTCATCAGTACCTAAAACAAAACCCACTGGTTGTTTAATGTAAACATCTTATTTGAGTGAACGATTCAAGAATGTTGTCTTGAAATCCATTTGATATACTTTATATCCTCTTTGGAGTTCAATTGTAAGGAAAATCCCAATTGACTCCACTCTAGACACTGCAGCAAAGGTTTCTTCAACATCAATGCCTTCAATCTGGGAGTATTCTTTACACTCTAGTCATTCCTTCTTTCTGGTGACACATCCATGCTCATCAAACTTATTTTTCAATATCCATTTGGTACCAATCACATTGTGACATTTGGGTCTCTGGACGAGATCCCATGTATGATTCTTGTCAATCTGATCTAATTCGTCATTCGTGGATTTCAATCAAGATTCATCATTTGTAGCTTCTTCAAATGAGAATAGCTCCATAACTGACAGAAATGCAGATTTCGTGTTATTCATTATCCTTCATGTTTTAGTGGGTGCACTTATGTCCCCAATTATGTTGGATGGATCAATCTCAGCTCTTCGATGTCTCCTGCAAGGTTCAGTTGCATTCTCTTCAGCCATAGTTTCTTCTTTAGATTCTTCTTCTGAATCAACATCATGAGGTGAGTGCTGAGTGTTTTGTACAACTTCCTCTATTTCTTTATTTGTATTTTCTCAACGTTCACTTTCATCCTCACTCTCTATCACATCAGCATATGAAATCCTTGAAGAATTTGTGGTTTTATCTTCAAATATATTAACATCACATCTTTTCACAATCCTTTCTAAATGCTTGATGAAACATTTGTAGGCTTTTCTGTTCATTGTGTAACTGAGAAAAATTCATTCATTTTCATTGTCACCATACTTACCTTGATTCCCTTCTTGGTTCTTAATGAAGCATTTACTTATAAAGATAGGAATGTATTTTAAATAGGGCTTCCATCCATGCCACAATTCATATGGTGTCTTCATCTCACCCATATAAAGTCATGTTCGATTATGAATATACACTGCAGCTTGAATAGACTCTTTCAAGTAATGCCGTGAAATAAGACTCTCAATCAGTATAGTTCTTGCCATGTTGTTAAACCTGTCGATTATTATGTTCAAGAACATCATTTTGTTGTGGAGTTCTCACAGTAGCTACCTCATGTAGTATCCCATGCTTCTCAAGGTAATTTTCAAATTCAGTGGATGTGTATTCTCCTCCATTGTTAGATCGCAACACTTTGATTGTTCGTCTGGTATTATTCTCGGCGATTCGCCGATATGTTTTCATGCAGTCGAGGACTTGTCACTTCATGTGAATGACCATCACAAAAGCCATTATACTATAATCATATATGAAAAGGACAAATTACCATTCTCACTGAGTTCCCACAAAATTTATCAGCTCATATACATCTATATGAATCAGATCAATAAGGTGATATTCCCTTTTCTTCTCTTGATGATACGAACTATAAAACAACTTCCAACAAATTCAAGCATCACAAGACTTTTCACACTCACGCTTCAGGTTGAGAATGTCCATGAAAATCCTCAATTTTAGTATTTTATCCATATCTTTTTGATTGATGTGTCCCAGTCTCTGATGCCACAAATTGTTTTATTCTTCAACAGTCATGTAACAGAAATTTTCTTTACTATCTACCTAATACAAGTTGCCTTATCTTCTACATCCCTTAATAAGTGAATTGTTTGTCTTTCCCTTGATAGTACATCCTTTCTTATTAAAAGTAACTATAAGTCCCTATTCAGAGAGGGGACTCACGCTGAGTAGATTTTGATGTAGGCCATCTACGTAAAGGACTTTAGTATTCTTCAGTTCTCTATTAGCTAATTCGTTACTTCCACTCCATTTGATTTTTATAGGTCCATCATTACCAAATCGTACTATACAATTAACATTCCTTTTGATATCAGTTAACACGTCAGCATTACCTGTCATATGAGATGAACAACCGCTACCCAGAATACAGGTACTGTTGTTCTTTGTAGATTTGAGGGCCACCTCTATACGGTTGGATTTCTCAATATTGTTCCTTTACATTCATGAGTCATTGGATTGAGTATAGAGTACGGATGGACTATCAGTTATCTCTTTCGCATACCCTGGTTATTCATAGTTGAAATCTTCTTTGAGAGCAGAAAACCTGTTTGAAAGAGAAACATTGTCTTGCTGACGAGACTTGATTTGTCTTGAACTTCGGTATGAGGTGTCCATGTCCCCTCTCTTCCTCCAATTAGCTGCCTTATGACCAAAGTTATAACAAATATAACAATTTACATAGAAATTGTTTCTTATATAAGAATTGGGATATGAATTTCTTCTCCTTTGTTGAACTTCTATATCTTCTCCTTTCAGATAACTTCTTGCCTCTTCATAATAAGACATGGTATGGCCCAGATAGCCACAGAACTGACACTTCAAGAGAGGAAATGTATTTTCACTTAAATTTCTCCACATACCTTCTTACTTGGGAGAAGAGTTAGACTATCTTTAATTTTTGAATGTTTGATGATAATTTTTAGTTCTCCTTTTAGTTTGGATTTCGGGTTCCTTTTTCAGCACTTTATTCAACATTTCATCATGTTCAACTTTAATGTTATCTTTCTTTTTGATCTTTTCACTTCAAACATTTGATGTCTCATCTTCACAACCAATTACACTCTTTCCCATACAAGAGGGTCTTTGATCCCTCAAGATTTATCAAACCCCATCTGAACTACACTTGGCTCTTGCCTGTAATTCTGCATCTGAGAATCTTCTAAACTGTAATTTATTCCTTGATTATTTTGGAATTGATTCAGTCTCATGTTTACTCCTAAGAGTAACAACTTCCTCCTCAGGACCATCATCAGTCTAGGATTTTTCTTATGGTCTAGTGGTGAGTTCATTGATGACCTTTGCCTGCACTTCAATTCTCAGCTTTAGATCCACCACATCATCATTTCTTTCAATTATTTTAGACTGTACCTTCACAAATTCTTCCATTCCTTCAATTTCAGCTTCAAGTTGATCAACTTATTCAGTTGATTCTTCTACAATTGATTTCCACTTATTGCAACTCTTACATTTAGTCTTAATCTTACTAACTGCACCCCTAATTTGCATCTTGGGATCTTCACAAGTTCTGAGTTGTTTTTCTCCACCAGTATCTTTTGACTTTCAAACAGTGGCCATCATGGAAACATGGTTCCCATTTTTGAATTCTAGTTCTTCTTCATCACAGAATTCATTATCATCTTCTTCCTCTTTATAGCCAAAACTCTTCCTTTGCATTTTCATTCCAGATTTGAAGTCTCCCTTTTTGAAGAACCATCTCTGAGGATTCTCAAATCTTTCATATTCACTATCCTCATCATTGATCTTTCTTAATCACTGATAGGTAATGTGCCCATATTTTCTGCAACGAAAACGTGCGAGAGGTAACTTCCCTCTGAATTTTCCTTTTCCATTTTGTAACTTCTTTTCAATGAGAGAAGGAATTTTTTTCTTCGTCATCATCACCACTACTATCTTTTGTAATTTTATGTTTATCCATGGCCTTAAATGCCATTTCCTTTCTGACACGAGTCGTAGCATCTTTTAGTTCGATTATCATTTCATATGCTACCAAGCTAATTAGAGCGTAATCCAGAGAATGTATTGAAAGATCTCTTTCCTCAAGGTATGATAAAATTGCATTGTACAGGGGTGTATGTCTTCTCATTATTTCCTTTACAATTTCAACATCTTTTATTTCATCTCCTATGCCCCAAATTTCTCCAACTACTGCAGTGATTCGATTAAATAAGGAGTCTGTATTCTCATCAGGATGCATCTTCAAATCATCGAACCTATTGTGCAACACTTATAGTTTTTCCTCCTTCACTTTTCTATCTCCTTCATACATATTATCAATTTTATCCCACATGGATTTTTCTGAGGTGAAATTCATCACCATTATGTAGATCTGATTACAAAGGGTTGTGGTGAGTTCATTTTGTGGTTTAGCATCTGCATCAAGAATTTTCCTGTCTATTTCAGGCATAGCCATGCCAGTTGGATCAGTGACTTGTATTCCTTGCACAATATAATATAGAACATCCATTCCAAGAGATGTTAGATGAGATCTCATTCTGTTCTTCCAGAAATGGAAATTAATTCCATCGATGTAAGGGACTCCCCTGACATTGACTGCATTCTCCATGATGAAAAAGGACAGATTCAACACCAGAAACCTCACTCTGATACCACATGAAGGACCTCAGGACACCCTGAGAGGGGAGGGGTGAATCAGGGTGACATGTTTTTCTTTTAATGTGATGGATCTTGTTCCCACATAATTAGGAACGTGGTGATCCTCTATAATGAATATGATCAGAAAACAAACATTCACATGCACAAAGAAGACACATCACTTTCTTACTTGGTTCACCAGTAAGGGCTACATCTAAAGAGAATACGCCACCAGGTTTTTGGTCATACCTAATTCCCCTAAACTTCACTAGATGTGGATTACAATGGTTCAGGAACAATCCCTTTGTCCCAGGCTCACTGCCTTTACAAAAGATTCAGGGATAGCTCACATGGTCCATCGGGTCACTCCCGTTACTCCCCTGGCTCACTCCCCTTGGTGATGTCACACTCAGTTTATAGACACGAATGTCTATTCATCATTTAAAAATAATGCATCCTCTATTGTATGTATATGCTCTCTTGAAGTCGAGATTTCACTCGTAAACTAATCCCACATTGCTCCGAAGGTTTCAGGAAATTGTCCAGTTTTTGTGCAGCTCCAAAAGGATTGTCATACAACAAAATCACCTAGCGCGCTTCTCCAAGACCAGAGTGAAAGTTTCAAGAATGGCGTGTAGGTAACTTGTGCAGTACAAGTTCGGCACGCATGTGACACCAACCCACTTGCGCGACACTGCCTCCTTCAACTCCAATCTTGAATGACTATGCACCTTTAACTCCCAAACCGCCTTGGTCACGCAGCCAACAACCATCACACAACCTCTACTTGTGCGGCCCAACTACCACATGCGTTACTCAACCAATAGCGTGATGACAGCTTGAAAAATCTCTAAGTACTCAACTAAGTTACGAATGAGGAGGGGTGGTCGTCTATTTATAGGCAAACTGGATCCCCTGCATTATGGCGCATAAGTGTCCTCACGGCGCGAAAATCCCGACGCGTAGCTCCATTCACCATAGCCTCTGTCGCGCTACTCACTTGCACGAACACACCAATACTTACACGATCTACTTTCCTTTCCCATATTTTGATGTTCTGATCATGAAGAACAATCAGCGCTCAAGATTCCAAACTTCCTAGGAATTGGCACGCAAGTCCTTTCTCAGCATTCAGGTCACTTGCGCGACCAACCCAAAACTTGTGCGACCCTTATCCCATTGACATTTTCAATGTTATGGTCTTGAAAAACATATTTCATCCATGTTTCATCTCCTTAAAGTACACAGCACACAAGTCTTTTTTCCAAAAACAATTTTCTTCATTTGAAAATTTTAACGCCCAAAAATTTGGGAAACACTGAGAAACAGTGTCATCTTCAATACTATTTTCTACTTGAACTGTATGATCAATTTTCTAGTACACATTCTGAACATCCACTGAGTACTGAAAACAAACACAAACCAATCTTTAATTCATGCATAGAAGACCATGGTTCCCACAATATCCCCCTTTGTTTTTGTTGGAAATCATAAAATAAATTCAATAGTTCCCCTTCCATGTGAAAACCAAAAACGCAAGAATCAACTCAGCCAATACTATAAGTTTACTTGAGAAATGCTCGGTGTAGATAATAAGAGAGGAATCATGAATTGGTTCCAGTGTTTTGGAATTCTCAATGATTCCCAAGAAGCATTATATGACTGACGTATTCCTTCTTATCCTTCTCATCCAATCACTGACACAGAATTCGCATCATTTCATAGGAGAATTACATGCCTGAACATGCCTAAATTTATTCCATTCTACTTATCCTTTTCATCCTATCACTGACACAGAACTCACATCGTGTCATAGGAACATTACATGTCTGAACATGCCTGAATTTATTCCATTCTCCCCCATTGACAATAAACCCAATGACCGGTAATTTGTTCAAGGTTCAACTCAAACCATACTTCCACTGGATAGTATCTCCCCCACAAACCTGTATCACATCCACAAACAGATAAATAAAGTTATCATAACCGGAGAGAGGGGATTTTCATAACCTCCTTATGCACTAGGAGGTGGTCGAACATAGAGGTTTAACTGATGCTTCTCAAACACTACCGCTGACTGCACCTTGGTCAGGATATAAGCCACTTGATAATCAGTTCCCACATGGTCCATTCTAAACACCCATTGCTCAATATTTTCTTTGATAAAGTGATACCTTATTTCAATATGGTTTGTATAAGAATGCTGAACAGGATTCTTCGTAATATCAATTTCCCTCTTGTTATCATAGTAAATTACCATTGGTTGCTTCACCTCATCACCAATATTTGTTAGTTATTGCTTCATCCATTTATTTTGAGTGCATGCCTTTATGGAGGAGATATACTCAGCTTCATCAGTACTAAGATAAGTACTTTATTGTTTCTTGCTCAACCAGCCAACACATTTCTACCCGATATAGAATGCTCCTGAACTAGTTGACTTTCTATCTACTACATCACCAGCCCATTCAGCATCAGAAAACACTGATAATTCACTGTCGTTGTTAGCAGCAAAAAATAACCCGATGTTATGTGTACCATGAATATACCTCATGATTATTTTTACTTCTTCCATATGTTCCTCCTTTGGATTACTCTGAAAGCGGGCCACAAGAAATGTGATAAAGACAATTCCTGGTCGTGTCTCTGTCAGGTACAGTCGCCTCCCAATGATCTTCCTGTACATGGTGGGATCAAAAGAGGCCCCATCCCCTTGCTTTCTATGTTTATTTCCAACTGAAATCAGAGTGGACATTGGTTTGGAGTCTTGTATATTATACTTCTTCAACAGCTCTCTTGCATACATTTCCTATGAAATGAAATTGTATTCCTTCTTTTGAATCACCTGCAGCCGTAAAAAATATGTGAGCCCCCAAATCATTGACATTTCAAATTCTGATTTCATGTGAATGGATAATTTGTCAACTGATTTCTGCCTACTTCCACCATATATGATATCATCAACATAGGATAGAACCATGAATTGATCTTTTGGAGAATTTGTCACCTACAGATTGTGATCTACTCATCCTCTTTTGAATTTCATTTTCTTGAGATATGAATCCAGCCGTGAGTACCACACCTGTGGTTCCTGCTTCAAACCATATAGAGATTTCTTTAGTTTTCATACCTTTGTTTCATCAGTACCTAAATCCAAACCCACTGGTTGTTCAATGTAGAATTCATCTTCGAGTACACCATTCAAGAATGTTGTCATGACATCCATTTGATATACTTTTTATCCTCTTTGGAGTTCCATGTAAAGGAAAATCCAGATTGAATCCAGTCTAGCAATTAGAGAAAATGTTTCTTCAACATCAATACCTTCAATATGGGAGTATCATTTACACACCATTCATTCCTCGTTTCCGATGACACTTCCATGCTCATAAAACTTATTTTTGAAGATACATTTGGTACCAATCACATTGTGACCATTGGGTCTCTGGACAAGATCCAATGTCTGATTCTTGTCAATCTGATCTAATTCTTCATTCATGGATTTCACCCAAGATTCATCCTTGGATGCTTCTTCGAATGAGGATGGCTCCACAACTGAAAAAAATGCATATTTCATGTTATTCCTCATCCTTCTTGTTTGAGTGGGTTCACTTATGTCCCCAATTATGTTGTATGGATCAATATCAGCTCTTCGATTTCTCCTATGAGGTTAAATTGAATTTTCTTCTTCCAGAGTATCTTCTTCAGATTCTTCTTCTGAATTAACAAAATGATGTGACTTGTGAGTGTTTTGTACAAGATCCACTATTTATGTATTTGTATTTTCTCCACTTTAATTTTCTTCCTCACTTTCTATCACATCAGCATATGATGTCCCTGAAGCATTTGTGGTTTTCTCTTAAATTATCTTAACATCACTGCTTTCCACAATCATTGCAAAATTCTTGTTGAAACATTTGTAGGCTTTGAAGTTCATTGAGTAACTGAGAAAAATTACTGCACCTCCATTGTCGCTATACTTCCCTTGATTTCCTTCTTTGTTCCTGAAGAATCATTTACTTATAAAGACATGAAAGTATTTTAAAGAGGGCTTACTTCCATGAAAAAATTCATATGGTGTCTTCATTTCACCCATATAATGTTCTGTTGGATTCTGAATATACATTGCAGCTTGAAAAACCTCATTCAAGTAATTTCATGGAATACGACTCTCAATCATCATAGTTTGTTTCGTGTTTTTCACTTGTTGATTCATACATTAAAAAACTCCATTTTTTTGCGGAGTTCTGACAAAAGAAAACTCATGATGTATCACATTCTTCTCAAGATAATTTTCAAATTTAAAGGATGTGTATTCTCCTCCATTCTCAGATCGCAACACTTTGATTGTTCGTCCGCTATCATTCTCAGCTATTCGTTGAAATGTTTTCATGCAGTCAAGGACTTGTTGCTTCTTGTGAATGACCATCAAACATACAATTCTATTTCAATCATCTATAAAAATGACAAAGTAACTTTCTCCTTGAGTTATAACAACATTTATCAGCCCACATACATCTGTATGAATCAGATCAAGAAGGTGAGATTCCCTTTTCTTCTTTGGCTGATATGAACTGCAAACCATCTTTCCATGAATGAAAGCATCACCAGACTTTTCACACTCAAGATTCATGTTGGGAATGTCCATGACAATCCTCAATTTT
Source organism: Viscum album (assembly GCA_963277665.1). Lineage (NCBI taxonomy): Eukaryota > Viridiplantae > Streptophyta > Magnoliopsida > Santalales > Viscaceae > Viscum > Viscum album. Next base: position 373,798,477 of record OY728166.1, on the reverse strand, counting down.
GATATTTTCTCCATGTCTTGTTGATAGATGTGTCCCAGTATACGATGCCACAAATTGTTTTCTTCTTCCATAGTCATGTAACAGACATTTTCTTCACTATCAACCAAATACAAGTTTCATTATATTCTACATCCCTTCAAAAGTGAATTTCATATAATTCCCTTGATAGTGTAGCCTTTCTGATTATAAGTAACTATAAGTCCCGAGTCACAATGTTGACTCACGTTGAGTAGATTATGACGTGACCATATACACAAAGGACATAAGTCTTCTATAGTTCTCCATTATATAATTCGGTACTTCCACTCCCTTTGATTTTCAGAGCTCCATCATTACCAAAGCGTATTGTACCATCGACCTTACTTTTTATATCTGTTGACAGGCCAACATTTCCTATCATACGAGATCAACAACCGCTACCCAGAATTCAGGTACCGTTGTTATTTGTAGCTTTGAGGACCACCTCTACAAGTTTAGATTTTTAAATATTGTTCTTTTCCTTCCATGAGACATTGTATTGTGTATAGAGTATTGATGGCCTTTATATTTTCTATTCTGTGTAACTAGGTTATTCATAGTATAAATCTTATTTGAGAGGAGAAAACATGTTTGAAAGAGAAACACTATCTTGATAATGAGAATTGACTTGTCTTCAACTTCGGTATGAGGTGTCCATGTACCCTCTCTGCCTGCAAGTAATAGCCTTATGACCAAAGTTAGAACAACGATAACAATATCAATAGAAATTGTTTCTTCTATAAGAATTGGGATATGAATTTGTTCTCCTTTGTTGAAGTTCTATATATTCCCCTTTCAGATAGCTTCTTGACTCTTCGCAATAAGACATGGTATGGCACAGATAGCCACAGAATCGACACATCATGATAGGAAATGTCTTTTCACTTGAATTTCTCCTCATACCTTCTTCCTTGGGATAATAGTTAGACTGTTTTTCATTTCTGAATGTTTGAGGACAATTTTCAGTTCTCCTTTTAATTTGTAATGAGTGTTACTTTTTCTGCACTTTAGGCAACATTTCAACATGTTCAACTTTCATCTTATGTTTCTTTTGGTTTTTTTCACTTCCAGCAGTTGATGTATCATCTTCACAGCCAATTCCACTCTTTCTGATGCAAGAAGGTCTTTGATCACTCAAGATTTTTCTAACCCCATCTGTGCCACAGTTGGATCTTTCCAGTAATTATACATCTAAGAATATTCCAAACATTACTTTATTCCTTGATTATTTTGGAATTGATTTATTCTCAAGTTTACTCCTAAGAGTAACAACATCCTCCTCAAGACGCTCAGTATTCTTGGATTTTTCTTCTAGTCTAGAGGTGATATCATTGATGACATTTTCCTGCTCATCAATTATCAGCTTCAGATCCACTACATCATAATTTCATTCAATTATTTTAGACTGTACCTTCACAAAATCTTCTAGTCATTCAATTTTAGCTTCATGTTGATCAACATATTCATTTTATTCTTCTTTAATTGATTTCTACTTATTGCAACTCTTACATTTAGTTTTAATCTTACTAACATCATTCTTAAGTTGCATCTGGGGATCTTCACAAGTTCTCAGCTGTTTTTCCCCACCAGTATCTTTTTAATTTTCAATATTGGCAATCATGGAAGCATGTTTCCTAGTTTTGAATTCTGTTTCTTCTTCATCACATAATTCATTACCATCTTCTTCCTTTTCAAAGAAAAAACTCATCCTTAAAATTTTCTTTCCAGATTTGAAGTATCCCTTTTTGAAGAACCTTCTTTGAGGCTTCTCTAAGCTTTCATCTTCACTATCATCATCATTGATATTTCTTATGCACTGAGAGGAAATGTTCCCAACTTTTCTGCAATGAAAACATGTGATAGGTATCTTCCCTTTGAATTTCCCTTTTCCCCTCTTGAACTTCATTGCAATTAGAGAAAGAATTTCTTTTTCTTTTTCATCGTCACCACTAATATTTTTTGTAATTTTTAGTTTATCCATGCCCTTAAATTCCATTTCTTTTCCCATATGAGTCATAGAATCTTCTGGTTTGATTCTCCATTCATATGAATCCAAGCTTCTTAGAAGGTCACCCAGAGAAAGTATTGAATGATCTCATTCCTAAAGTGCTGATACCTTTTCATTATACAGGGGTGGATGCATTCTCAGTATTTTCTTCACAATGTCAACATCTTTGATTTATTCTCATAGGCCCTGAATTTCTCCAACTACAGCAGTGATTCGATTAAATAAGGAGAGTGCATTCTCAACAGGATACATCATTAATTCATCGAACCTATTGTGCATCACTTATAGTTTATCCTCCTTCACTTTTCTATCTCCATCATAAAAATTCTCTAGTTTATCCCACATTGATTTTGCTGAGGTAAAATTCATCACCTTTAGGTAGACCTAATCAGAAAGGGTTTCGGTGAGTGCGTTTTATTCTTTTGCATCTGCATCAATAATTTTACTGTCTGTTTCAATCATATCCAGGCCAATTGGACCAGTGACTTGTATTCATTGAACAATAGAAAATAGAACATCCATTTCAGGAGATCTTAGATGAGATCTCATTATGTTCTTCCAGATCTGGAAATTACTTCCATCGAAGTGAGGGACTCCCCTGACATTGACTGCATTCTTCATGAGGACAAAGGACAGATTCAACACCGACATCCTCACTCTTATACCCCTTGAACGACTCCGGGACACCCTGAGAGGGGAGGGGTGAACCAGGGTGACAACGTTTTCTTTTAATGTGATGGTTCTTATTCCCATGTTGGTAGGAATGTGTTGAACCTGTATGATTAATATGATCAAAAAACAAACATTCACATGCACAATTAAGACACATCACTTTTTTATTAGGTTCACCACTAAGGGATACGTCCATGAAGCATACACCGACAGGTTTTCGGTCGTACCTAATTCCACTGAACTTCACTAGATTTGGATTACCAAGGTTTGGGAATAGTCACTATGTTCCAAGCTCACTGCCTTTACAAAAGTATCCGGGATAGCTCACAGCATCCCTCAGGTCACACCTGTTGACTCCACTAGCTCACTCCCCTTGGTAAAGTCACACTCAGTTTATAGACGTGACTGTATATTCCTCATTTCAAAATAATGAATCCTATGTTTTATGTAGATTCTCTTTTGATGTCCAGCATTCACTCGCAAACTAATCACACTTTGCACCAAAGCTATCAGAAAATCTTCCAGTTTTTGTGCAGCTCTGAACGGACAAGCGTACAAAAGACTCACCTGGCGCACTTCTCCAAGATAGGTGCACAAGTTTCATGAAAGGAATGCAAGTCACCTTTGCGGTACAAGTTCGGAACACATGTGAGAACAACCCACTTGCATTACACTGCATCCTTCAACTCCAATCATGCACGACTCTGCACCTTTAACTCTCAAACTTCCTTGGTCGCGTAGCCAAAAACAGGTGCACAACCTCTACATGTGCGGCCCAACTATCACTTGCATTACACAACCACTTGCCTGATGAGATCTCGAAAAATCACTATGTGTTGAACTTCATTTAGAATGAGGAGGGGTGGTCCTCTATTTATAGGCAAACTGGACCACCTACGTGGTGGCGCGCACGTGTCCTCACGGCGCGCAAGTCCTATCGCACGGTTCCAATCGCCCTAGCATCTGTCGCGCTACACATTTTTGCGAACACAACAATACTTGTGTGACCTACTTTCCATCACATATTTTGACATTATGATCATGAATTATAATCGACATGCCAGTTTCCAAACCTCCTAGGCATCAGCGCGTAAGTCCTTTCTCGGTGTGCTGGTCACTTGTGCGACCAGCCCAAAACTTGCGCGACCATTATCCCTTTTCCATTTTCCATGTTTTGGTCTTGGAAAACATATGGAGTAAAATTTTCATCTCCTTCAATTACATGTCATGCAAGTCTCTTTGCAAAATACACTATTCTCCATTTTTCGATTTTCATTCCCAAAAACTCGGGAAACACTGAGAAACATCGCCACCATCAATACTGTTGTCTGCTTGAACTGTATGATCACTTTGCTGGTACACATTCTGAACTTCCACCGAGGATTGAAAACAATGAAAAACCTTACATTAATTCATGCATAGAAGACCATGGTTCCAACAATCTCCCTCTTTGGGTTTGTGGGCAATAAGAAAATAACTTCAATAGTTCCCCATCCATGTGAAAACCAAAAACATAAGAATCAACACCGCCAACACTCTAAGTCTATGTGAGAAATGATCGGTGTAGAAAACAATAGAAGAAGCTTGAATTGGCTTCCAGTGTTTTGTAATTCTTAATGATGCCCAAGAAGCATTTTATGACCGATGTATTCCTTATTATCCTTCTCATCCTATCACTGACACAGAATCTGCATTGTGTCACATGAGCATTACATGTCTGAACATGCCTGAATTTATTCGTTTCTTCTTATCCTTCTCATCCAATCACTAACACAGAATTTCCATAATATCACAGAAGCATTACATGCCTAAACATGCCTGAATTTATTCCTTTCTCCCCCATTGAAAATAAACCCAACGACTGGTAATTTGATCAAGGTTCATCTCAATCCATACTCCCCCTAGATAGTATCTCTCCCACAAACCTACATCACTTCCATAAACAGATAAAAATAGTTATCATAATCCGAGAGAGGGGATTTTCGTAACCTCCTTATGCAGTAGGATGTGGCCGAACACCAAGGTTTAACCAATGCTTCTCAAATACTACCGCTGACAGTGGCCTAGTCAGGATATCAACCACTTGCTCAAAATTTCCCACATGGTCCACTCTAAACACTCCATGATCAACTTTTTCTTTGATAATGTGATACCATATTTCAATATGTTTTATAAGAGAGTGATGAACATGGTTTTTCATAAGATCAATTGCGCTCTTTTTATCACAATAAATTACCATTGGTTTCTTCACCTCATCACCAATATCAGTTAGTTGTTGCTTCATCCGTAGCCATTGAGTCCATGCCTTTGTGACAGAGATATACTCAGCTTCATCTTTACAAAGAGAAGTACTTTCTAGTTTCTTGATGTACCAGCCAACACATTTCTACCCAATATAGAAGGCTCCACCACTGGTGGACTTCCTGTCTACTACATCACCAGCCCAGTCAGCATTAGAAAACATTGATAATTCATTATCCCTGCCTGCAGCAAAAAATAGACCGAAGATATGTGTGCCTTGAGTGTACCTCATGATTCTTTTTTTACTTCCGGAATATGTTCCTCTATTGTATTACTCTGAAAGAAGGCCGCAAGACATGTGGAAAAGAAAATATCTGGTCATGTCACTATCAGGTACAGTATGCTCCAAACGATCATCTGGTACATGGTGGGATCAACAGAGGCCCCATCCCCATGATTTCCATGTTTAGTTACAACTATAATCGGAGTTGACATTGGTTTGGAGTCTTGCATATTAATCTTCTTCAACAGCTCTATAGAATACTTTTCCAAATTAATGAAAGTGTATTGCTTCTTTAGAATCACCTACAGCTGCAAGAAATATGTGATCCTCCCAATCATTGACATTTCAAATTCTGACTTCATGTTATTGGAAAATTCATCCACTGATTTCTGCCTACTGCCACCAAATATGATATCATCAACATAGACTAGAAACATAAATTGATATTTTCAATAATTATTCACATATGAATTTTGATCTACTACTCTTATTTTGAATTCCAGCTTCTTGAGATATGAATCCAGCTGCTAGTACCACGCCTGTGGTGCCTGCATCAAACCATATAGATCTTTCTTCATTTTTCAGACCTTTTTTCATTAGTACCTAAAACTAAACCAATTGGTAGTTCAATATGTTGACTTCTTCTTCGAGTACACCATTCATGAATTCTTTCTTGACATCAATTTGATATACTTTATATCCACATTGGAGTGCCATGGAAAGGAAAAGACTAATTGACACCAGTCTAGCAACTGGAGAAAAGGTTTCTTCAACATCAATGCCTTCAATATGGGAGTATCCTTTACACACCTGTCGTGCCTTGTTTCTGATGACACTTCCATGCTCATCAAACTTATTTTTGAAGATCCATTTTGCACCAATCACATTGTGACCTTCGGGTCTCTAGATAAGATCCCATTCTGATTCTTGTCAATCTGATCTAATTCTTCATTCATGGCTTTCACCCAAGATTCATTATTTATATATTCTTCGAATGAGGAGGGAACCACAACTAACAGTAATGCAGATTGTGTTTTATGCCTCGCCATTCTTGTTTGAGTGGGTGCACTTTTTTCCCCAATTATTTTGGATGGATCAATCTAAACTTTTTGGTTTCTCCTGCGAGGGTCAGTTTCATTCTCTTCAGCCAAAATTTCTTCTTCATATTCTTCTTCTGAATCATCATAATGATGTGACTGCTGAGTGTGTTGTACAACTTCCTCTATTTCTGTATTTTTATTTTCTCCACGTTCACATTCTTCCTTAATTTCTATCACATCGGCATATGTCATCCTTGTGGAATTTTTGGTTTTCTTTTCAATTATCTCAACATCACTTCTTCCCACAATCCTTCCTAAATGCTTTTTGAAACATTTTTAGGATTTTCTGTTCATTGATTAACCGAGAAAAATTTCTTCATCTACATTAACGTCATACTTCCCTAGATTTCATTCTTTATTCCTGATAAAGCATTTACTTACAAAGACATGGAATTATTTTAAAGAGGGCTTCCTTCACTTCCACAATTCATATGGTGTCTTTGTCTCACCCATATAAAGGCTTGTTCGATTCTGAATATTCATTGCATCTTGAAAAACCTCTTTCTAGTAATGTCGTGGAATACGACTGTCAATCAGCATAGTTCATGCCATGTTGTTCACATGTCAATTCCTACGTTAAAAAACTCCATTTTGTTATGGAGTTCTCAAAATAGCTATTTCATGCTATATACCATGCTTCTCAAGATAACTTTCAAATTCAATGGATATGTATTCTCCTCCATTGTCAGATCGCAAAACTTTGATTTTTCGTTCGGTATCATTCTCTGCGATTCGTTGATATGTTTTCATGCAGCCATGGACTTGTCGCTTCCTATGAATGGCCATCACACATTCCATTCAACTGTAATAATCTATGAAAAGGAAAAATTACCTTTCTCCATGAGTTCCAGCAACATTTATCAGCCCACATACATCTGTATGAATCAGATCAAGAAGGAGAGGTGTCCTTTTCTTCTTTGGCCAATGTGAAATGCAAACCATCTTCCCACGAATACAAGCATCACAAGACTTTTCACACTAACGCTTCAGGTTGGGAATGTCCATGATAATCCTCAATTTTGATATCTTCTACATGTATTGTTGATTGATGTATCCCATACTCTAATTCCACAAACTGATTTCTTCTTCAAAAGTCATGTAACAGACATTTTCTTTACTATAAACAAGATACAAGTTTCCATCTATTCTACTTCCCTAATAAGTGAATTGTCTGTCTAACCCTTAATAGTGTATCATTTTTTATTTTAAGTAACTATAAGTCACGATTTTGAGATTTGACTCACGCTGAGTAGATTATGACGTAGGGCATCTACGTAAAGGAATTCACTCTTCTTTAGTTCTCCATTAGCTGATTAGGAACTTCCACTCCTTTTGATTTTCATAGCTCCATAATTACCAAATCATATTGTACCGTCAACCTTCCCATTGATATCCGTTAACACGCTAGCATTACTTGTCATATGAGATGAACAACCACTATCCAGAATCCAAGTACTGTTGTTAATTATAGATTTGAGGGCCACCTCTGCAAGGTTGGATTTCTCAATATTCATCCTTTCCTTCAATGAGACATTGGATTTAGTATAGAGTATTTATGGCCTTTCAATTATCACTTCTGTGTACCCATGTTCTTCATAGTCGAAATCTTCTTTGGGAGGATAAAAGCTGTTTGAAAGAGAAAAACTACCTTGCTGAAGAGACCTGACTTGTCTTGAACATGGGTATGTGGTGTCCATGTCCCTTCTCGGCCTACAATTAGCAGCCTTATGACCAATTATAGAACAATGATAAAAATATACATAGAAATTATTTCTTGTATAATAATTGGTATATTAATTTGTTCTTTTTTTTTGAACTTCTATACCATCTCAATTCAGATAGATTCTTGCCTCTTCACAATAAGAAATGGTATGGACTAGATAGCCACAGAACTGAAACTACATGAGAGGAAATGTCTTCTCACTTGAATTTCACCTCATACCTCCATCCTTGGGAGAATAGTTAGATTGTCTGTCATTTCTAAATGTTTGAGGATAATTTTCAGTTCTCCTTATAGTTTGGATTTAGGGTTCATTTTTCAGCACATTATTCAACGTTTCAACATGTAAAACTTTCATATTATCTTTAATTTGGATCATTTCACTTCCATCATTTGATGTCTCAGCTTCATAGACATTTCCACTCGTTCCCATGCAAGGAGGTATTTGATCACTAAAGATTTTACCAAACCCATCTGAACCACACTTGGTACTTTCCAGTAATTCATCATCTGAGAATCTTCCTAACTGTATTTTCATCCTTGATTATTTTGGAATTGATTCAGTTTCAAGTTTACACCTAAGTGTATCAAATTCCCCCTCAATACCCTCAGAAGTCTTGGATTTTTCTTCTAGTCTGGAGGTGTGGTCATTGATGACCTTTTCCTGCTCATCATTTCACAGCATCAGATCCACTACATCATCATTTATTTCAATTATTTTAGACTGTACCTTCACAAATTATTCGAGTCGTTCAATTTCAGATTCAATATGATCAACGTATTCCATTGATTCTTCTACAATTGATTTCCACGTATTGCTACTCTTACATTTAGTCTTAAGATTACTAAAAACATCTTTATGTTGCTTCTTGGGATCTACATAAGTTCTCAGCTGTTTTTCTCTACAAGTATCTTCTGACTTTTCAACAGTGTCCATCATGGAAGCATGGTTCCCAGTTTTGAATTCTGGTACTTCTTCATCAGAGAATTCATTATCACCTTCTTCCTCTTCACAGAAAAAACTCTTCCTTTGCATTTTCATTGCAGATTTGAAGTCTACCTTTTTGAAGAACCTTCTCTGAGGCTTCTCGAAGATTTCATCTTTACTATCTTCATCATTGATCTTTCTTAAGCACTGAGAGGCAATGTGCCCAACTTTTCTGCAATGACAACATGCGAGAGGTAACTTCCCTTTAAATTTCCCATTTCCCATATGGAACTTATTTTCAATGATAGAAAGAATTTATTTTTATTTTTCATCTTCACCACTACTATATTTTTTAATTTTTAGTTTATCCAATCGCATTAAATGCAATTTCCCTGATCACATGAGTCTTAACATCTTCTAATTTGATTCTCATTTAATATGCTACGATGCGACTTAGAAGGTCATACAGAGAATATATTTAATGATATCATTCCTCAAGGGATGATACATTTGCATTGTATAGGGGTGGAAGTCTTCTCAGTATTTTCATCACAACGTCAAAGTCTTTGATTTCTTCTCCTAGGACCGAATTTGCTCCAACTATTTCAGTGATTCTATTAAAGAGGGTGTATGCATTCTCATCATGATGCATCTTCAAATCATCGAACCTATTGTACAACACTTATAGTTTTGCATCCATCACATTTCTCTCTCCATCATAAATATTGTCGAGTTTATCCCACATTGATTTTGATGAGGTGAAATTCATCACCTTTAAGTAGATCTGATAAGAAATGGTTGTGGTGAGTGCATTTTGTGCATTAGCATCCGCATCAAGAATTTTCTTGTCTGTTTCAGTCATAGACAGGCCAATTGGATCAGTGACTTGTATTCCTTGCACAATAAAAAATAGAACTTCCATTCCAAGTTATCTTAGATATGACCTCATTCGTTTCTTCCAGATCTAGAAATTACTTCCATCAAAGTGAGGGACTCCCCTGACAATGACTGCATTCTTCATGATGATAAATGACATATTCAACATCGGCAACCTCACTCTGATACCACTTGAAGGACACCGGAACACCCTAAGAGGGGAGGGGTGAATCAGGGAGACAACATTTTCTCTCAATGTGATGGATCTTGTTCCCATGTTGGTAGGAACTTGTTGAAACTGTATGATGAATATGATCAGAAAACAAACATTCACATGCACAAATAAGACACATCACTTTTTTAAATGGTTCACCACTAAGGGCTACATCCAAGGAGCATACGCCAAAAGGTTGTCAGTCATACCTAATTCCACTAAACATCACTAGATGTGGATTACAATGCTTCAGGAATAGTCACTCTGTCTCAGGATCACTGCCTTTATAAAAGGATTAGAGATAGCTCACCGCGTCCCTCGGGTCACTCCCGTTGAGTCGCCCTGGCTCACTCCAGTTGGTGAATTCACACTCAGTTTATAGACATGATGGTCTCTTCTTCATTTCAAAATAATTCATCCTCTGATGTTTGTAGATGCTCTATTGAATTCCAGCTTTGACTCGTAAAATAATCCCACTTTGCACTGAAGGTATCAGGAAATCTTCTAGTTTTTGTGCAGCTCCAAAAGGACCGGGGTACAACAAACTCACCTGGCGCGCTTCTCCAGGACCGGCGTGCAAGTTTCGAGAACGGTGCACAAGTCACTTGCACGGTACAAGTTCGACGTGTTTGTGACACCATCCCACTTGAGTGACACTGCCTCAATCAACTCCAATCATGTGATACTCTGCACCTTTAACTCCCAAACTGCCTTAGTCGCGTAACCAACAACTGACGCATAGCCTCTACTTACGTGGCCCAACTACAACTTGCGCGACTCAACCACTTGAGTGATGAGAGCTCAAAAAATCTCTATTTATTGAACTTTGTTACGAATAAGGTTGGGTGGTCATCTATTTATAAGAAAACAAGACCCCCTGCGTGGTGGTGCACAAGTGTCCTCACGGCGCGCAAGTCCCGATGCGCAGCTCCAATCGCCCTAGCCTCTTTCATGCTACTCACATGCGCGAAAACACCAATACTTGCATGACCTAATTTTCGCTGCCATATTTTGAAGTTCTGATCATGAAGAACAATCGGCGTAAAAGTTTCCCATCCTCCTAGGCATCGGCGCGCAAGTCCTTTCTCAGTGCACAGGTCACTTGCACGACCAGACCAAAACTTGCGTGACCATTATCCCTTTTCCATTTTTCCATGTTCTGATCTTGAAAAATATATGGCATGCAAGTTTCCTCTCCTTCAAGTACACGGTGGGAAAGTCTCTTTTCCAAAAACACTTTTCTCTATACATAGATTTTCAGGCCCAAAAATTTTGGAAACACTGAGAAACAGCGCCACCTTCAATACTGTTGTCTAATTGAACTAAATTATCACTATGATGGTACACATTCTGAACATTCACTGAGTATTGAAAACAAACATGAACCATACATTAATTCATGCATAGATGACCATGGTTACAACAATATTTCCCATTGGGTTTTTTGGCTATCAGAAAATAAATTCAATTATTCCCCATCCATGCGAAAACCAAAAATGCAAGAATCAACTCAGCCAACACTCTAAGTCTATGTGAGAAATTATAGGTGTAGAAAACAGGAGAGGAAGATTAAATTAGGTTCCAGTGTTTTGGAATTTTCAATGATGCCCAATAAGCATTATATGACTGATGTATTCCTTCTTATCCTTCTCATCCTATCACTGACACAGAATTTGCATCGTGTCATAGGATCATTACATTCCTGAACATGCATGAATTTATTCCTAAATAATGGTATTTTATTTATAATTGTTATACATTAAATAATTTAATTTAATTTATGAAACAATGATGATGCAGTAATTACCTTATTAATGAAATATTGAAATAAATGATATTATAAATATCCACATAAATATAATATGATACTTTTAATGAATTACACTAAATTTATAGGTCAACATGAGAAGTTATGATTTATGAAATGAATTTTATTCTAAGTGAAAATGCTATTATGAATTAAAAAAATAGAAAATAGTGTCAAAATTGACATAAACAAGTATTTAAAAAAATATTATATTATTAATTGATATTCTATTACTAAAAATATAAAGTTATACCAATGGTCATAAATAATATTATATATGTCATTAATGAATAACTTTATGTTCTCTTGGAAGTTTATAGTATGTTTATTAACCATATAATATAAAAATACAAAGAGACATTGTAAATGTCGAACTACTAAACAAAGAGATAAATCTAAAAGAAAAAGTTAATATAGTGACCCAAACATGTATAAAACCTATTGGTTAAGTGGATTGAGACCCATACCCCCCTTATCCAAGAGATAAATCATTTTGGTGCCATTATAAACCGAATATAAATTTATTATAAAATAATATTTCAAGATTTTCTTAAAGTGACCCGCACTCCTCTTATAAAAGGGAACTCACCCTTCTCTCAAATTCACACCATCAAAGTATTTTTGGCTTAGACAAAACCGACCCAAAAATCCTCCCAAAAATCCTCCCTTAATCCTAGAGGCCTTCATCTAGTCATAAAGCAATCATAATGAGCCCTTTTGATCAAATAAATAGGAATAACCCTAAGAAGAGGTAAATATTTCATCACCTATTTCATGTTTTTTCTTCTTCCAGTTCCTCTTTATTGGTTGTTTTTATTATAAAATAATAACCCCAATATCATATATATACTGTAATTTTATAATAAAAATTGTAAAACCATATTAATTATTCTATCCATCCTATAAATTACAAAGTAACCATACGTGTGTACGTACGGATTACCGTCTCCAAGTCATGGTGTAGTTTGTTATTCAAACACTTAATATTATTTATTGGTATAATAATTAGTATAAATGATGAAAATAAGAAATATAAAATGATTATTATTCTGTATATATTATATTCCATCAAATTTTATACGATTTGAATATCAAAATAATGATATTGTCGCTCGTGCATACGTACGGATTAGCGTCTCCACAAACGCGTGAGATTCATCCTCCATCGTATCCATTCAATAATAATATTCATTTGATGATTAAAAATAATTTTTAGAGAAATAATATCATTCTGAATATGAATACGATACATCCTATACATAAAAAAAATTACTTATGTAACAAATCATATAAAGGAAAACGAATCAGTTAACACCCAAAATGATGATACTACTAAAATATCATTAACAAAAAAATATTAGAAGGTCATATATGATATCATAATAATGTTTATGGTTATTTTATAATTTAATAATAATGATTTCACCATTATAAATGAGGTTAACCTACCCACGACCAAGGAAACGTACAAGGTATGGGTTAATTTCACAATCTTATTATTATCTGAAGATGTTTTTACGTAAGTATACCATGATACATATTTATTATCCATGTCAATGTTTCATAAAATATTTTTCAATGGGATAATTTTTGAGGTACTTTTTACAAAAACATAATTTTAAATGTTTTCAATATTAATTCTTCTAAATCATTCTCATTAATGTCTATGTTTTCAAAATGGTTGTTAAGGATTTATTTATATGAACATGAATGTTTATAAAATATTAATTCCATTCAAAAGTTTCAAAGTGGCGTGGGACAATTTTATTCCAAAATGTATTTAAATATATTCATTTAAAAATTGTGTGACTTTTAAATGTTTTAATGAAAAAGGTCTATTTCTCTCAATGAATTTTACAAATCATTTTCATCTATGTCAATATCCTTTGATCGATTTTACACTTGATTGAAGTTAATTTATTATGATAAAAATCATTCTAAATGTATTTAAGGTTTTTTGATATGTTTGACTATGGATGTGTTATTTTTATATAATTCATGGTTTATGGATAAGGTATTGACAATTTTTATGCTAGTTTTAATGCGAAAATTTATGTTATGTTTAAACCTTTTCATATGTGGAATACATTGGACTTAGTAAGTGATGGGTGGAGCCCGCTATAGCTTCTCCATGAATCGGTAGGTCTCATGAGACAAACTAGTATCTTATCACACGACCTTGAAAAAATCTTATTTGTAGTCTTGGTATAAGGCCATGACAATGTGATTATGAAGTCTGGAATTATGCATTCCATAATTATGAAAGTGGTTATTGATATTACATGTGATTATTCTACTTGTAGAATATCCATATGAATATGTAAATGGAATTATTGGATTTAATCATTTCTATATTATGCTAAAGTTCATGTTTAAAAGGATTTTGTTTCAGTCTTATACATTTCCTTAAATTTTTATGCTTATTTATGAAAGTTTCCTCTATATTGTTATCCTTACTGAGTATCTAATCTCACCCATTTCTATGTTTTATTTTTCCCAGGATAAGAAGAAGTATATTATGACTACACAGTAAGGTATGTCTATGGGATATGATTTTGTCCTATGGAGACTATGTTGTTGTAGTTTTTCATTTTATAATGTAATGTAAAACTGATGAATGTATCGAGTATTTCCAAGGCTACTAAACTAATCGGTCTATCGAGACATGATCTTTTGTGATCATACCAATGTTATGTAATAATGCGCCAACTCTGGGTAATTGGGGTCAGGGCGTTATAGTTGGTATCAGAGGAGGATTAGTACAATCATTGGAAACTATATTTAGAGAAACTCTGATTAGAAAACATTACCCTAGGATAGAATTTGAGGATTAGTATTGAATAACATCCTAGAATTTTGTTAATTTATAGATTTTGGGAGTTTTCCATGAAATAAATCATTGTATGGATACAAGAAGGTAGAGGAAGCTCTTGCACAGATGTACTAAGGGGTAAAATCCGAAAATACCGCTTTAAGGTAGACTCGAATGGGATCTGGTGCATGACAACGGGCCTTACTGCACTCTTGGTTACAAAACTCTCTGGCAGATATTCTAAGGATAATTTTCATTTTCTTTTCAAACCATTACAAATTTTTTATGAGTATATAATTCCAGAAATAAAACATTTTTTTATTATAGATTATATCCCTAAAATGTTCAATTTATGTTAAGTGTTTTACAAGTAGAGAATTATGTATTTCGATTCATAAACTATTCTAGTTTATTTAATTTTTTAGAAATGGTACCTAGTTAAAGGAATGGAAACTATATCAGTGCACTTAATCCATGTTGGGATTTCCCTCCTACTCAAGATAATTATTGTGGAGCTGGTGAAGAAACTGGTTCTGATCAGCTTATCACCATATTGGGACAACTCACTCAGGTTATGAATACCAACCTTACCTGTATGGAGTACTTTTATCCACATCGTGCAAGATCAATGTTATATCTTTTCAGGAGGCAACAACCACCGACATTCAACAGGACTACAAATCTATTTTTAGCTGAGAAATGGATAAGTTCCTTAGAGAAAATATTCCTTGCCATGGGGAGTAGCGAAAGGGAAAAAGTTGTCATGGTAGTTTACTACCTCACTGGATATACTGACCAATGGGGGTAATTGATTCAAAACACAAAGGAAGACGATTAAGTATCAAGTATGGAATGTAGGGAGTTTAAAGATCTTTTATTAGAAAAATACATTCCTCGTGACCAACGAGTGGATATGGAAAGGAAATTTTCCAAGTCAGAGGAAAAAAAGAGGATGAGAATGTCGCAAAGTATGAGGCTATCTTTAAAAGGATAGCATGGCATGAAATAGATTATATATGTAACCCAAGAATTAATATTTATTGTTTCTTTTATGGGTTAAAACCATTTATCCGTCGAGAATTATTCACAAAATCCTTATCTTCTTATGAAGATATTGTCTCAGGTGTTATCAAGACAGAAATGAAATTCTCTAATTCATACAAATTTAAAGAAATGCAAGAGAAGAAGAGATCTGCTGAACACTTTGGAAATGTAAATAAGGGGAAGAAGGGAAATGTTGAAATTCATTCATGCAGTAAATGTGGTAAGAAACACACAGGTACTTTCCTAAAGGGAATGAGAGACTATTTTATGTGTGCTGAAAAGGGACACCAAGCTCGTGATTGTAAGGGAAAGAAAGAGGATATCAATGTTTAATGATACAATTTTAGACAAAAGGGAAATTATGAAAATGAATGTCTTAAATGCTAATGAAACATACCTTAGAAAAGGCCAAGGGATCAAGGCCAAGCTTATGCAATCATTGATGTTGAGGTTGATGATCCGAAAATGTGGTGGAAGGTAATTTAATGGGTTCTTCAAGTTAATCCAATGATTTATTTGATTATGGATCATTTCATTGTTTCATATCTTCCCAGTTTGCTAACAAAATTAGATATTTCCAATTTGGTTTAACAAGGGAGTTGTCAGTCAAAACTCTTAAGGGAAATATTATTGCAACAAGGTTTTGTGAATTAGTCCCCATTAAGGCACATGAATGTTATTTATCTGTTGATCTCATCATCATAACCATTATTGAATTTGATATCATTCTTGGTATGGATTTTCATTCAGACCATGATGCAAAAATGTATTGTAAGAAGAAGGAAGTTATTATTTTTTATGATGATGATAATGAACACCTTATATTTAGAAAAGAAACGTCACCACATGACTCATATCTATGTTGATGTGTTTCTAGAAGATTTACCTAGAAATCCTCCATAATGAGAAATTGATTTTTCTATTTATTTAATTCATGTTTCAAGGACCATATCGGATACCCCTTATATAATGGCCACATTGGAATTAGTGGAACTAAAGAAACAACTATAAGAATTGACTAATAAGGGATTTATTCGCCCTAGTGTTTCTCCATGGGGAGCCCCTTTTCTTTTTGTCCAGAAGAAAGATGGATCTGTGAGGTTATGTATTGACTACAAGGAGATCAATGCTATAACAATAATGAACAAGTATCCCCTACCTCACATTGATGATTTATTCTACCAACTTCTTGGAGCTCAATATTTTTTAATGATTGACCATAGATTTGGATATCATCACTTGTATGTGAAGAAGGAAGACATTCCAATGACAACATTTCGAACCAGGTATGGGCATTATGAGTTTACAGTAATGGCTTGTGGATTGAATAATGCACCATCTATCGTTATGGATCTAATGAATAGAGTTTTAAAGGAATATCTTAATGAATTTTTAGTTCTATTTATTGATGATATCTTGGTATAATCCAAAAGATATAGAGATCATTAAAATCACCTTTCCATTATCCTAAAGACTCTTAGATGAAATGAAATATATGTGATGTATAGAATTTGTGAATTCTGGATACAAGATATTTCTTTTCTTGGCCATATTGTCTCTAAGGATGGAATCTCTATTGATCCTTCAAAGACTAAGGCAATACAAGATTTTCCATCATCGATGAGTATAACTGAGGTATACAGTTTCATTGGTTTAGTAGGTTATTATCGACGTTTTTTCCAAAATGTTTCTTGATTGCCTAACCCAATAACCAAGCTCACGCGTAAAGGGGTTAAATTTGGTTGGAAAAAAGGGAGTGAAGTATGTTATAAAGAAATTATTTTAATATTAGTCGTTTCTCCTATATTAACTCTACCATCGGGGAATGATGTGTTTGTTATTTATAGTGATTCCTCAAATAAAGGACTTGGTTGTGTCCTTATGCAGAATGATAGGGTTATTACCTATGCATCACGACATCTAAAAATTCATGAGAAAAAACAATACTACTCGTGATTTTGAGTTAGAAACTATAATCTTTTCTTAAAAGATATGGAGACATTATCCCTATGTTGAAAATGTGAGAAATATACCGATCACAAGAGTGTGAACTATATTTTCTCACAGAAAGAACTAAACATGAGGCAAAAGAGATGGCTTAAATTACTCAAGGATTATTATTTCACTATACACTACCAC
This sequence comes from Viscum album, assembly GCA_963277665.1. Classification (NCBI taxonomy): domain Eukaryota; kingdom Viridiplantae; phylum Streptophyta; class Magnoliopsida; order Santalales; family Viscaceae; genus Viscum; species Viscum album. Next base: position 373,780,615 of record OY728166.1, on the reverse strand, counting down.
CCAGGGAAGGAAAATTGGGTGGGAGATGCTTTGAGCAGAAATGATCATGGAGTTTTGAACATGATGAGAGTTGAAAGGGATCCTATTTTCAGGGATCTAATGAAAATGGATATGGGAATAACCATGGAAGGTGAAACATTAATAATTTTTCAAATGGTTTCCAAATCATCTTTACTATAAAGGATAATGAAATCTCAGGCTGATGATGAGGAGTTTCAAAAGAATATTAAAGCTGTAAATAACGGAAGATTGATTGACTTCGTATATGAAAGTGTAATTTTAAAATTTCGGAATAGACTTTGTGTTACCGATATACCTGCCATAAAAAGAGAATTGTTAGATGATGCACATAGATCCAATTTCTCTCTACACTCGAGTATCACTAATATGTATAGAGTTTTGAAGGAACATTTTTGGTGGGACAACATGAAGAGGGATATTTCTGATTTGTGTCAAGATGTATGGTTTGTCAAAAAGTGAAAGCTGAAAGGCAACACCATGGAAGATTCATGCATCCTCTTCCTATACATGAGTGGAAATGGTATAATATTATGATGAAATTTTTCATGGGAATACCAAAGACTCCTAGAATGAACGATGCAATGGGGTTCATTATTGATCATATTACCAAGTCGACACATTTTATTTCTATAAGAGAATATTTACCCATTTAACGTCTAGAAAGACTATATATTAATGAATTTGTTAGACTTCCTAGAGTACCTGTATCAATTGTTTCTGACCATGATCCATATTTTACATTACGATTATGGAAAAGTCTCCCGAAATCCCTGGATGCTGAACATTGTTTGAGCACTACCTTCCACCCTCAAACTGATGGACAATAAATGTAGACTATTCAAACCTTAGAAGACATGTTCAAATCTTGATCACTTGAATTTCAAGGAATGTGGGATCAATATTTACCTCTGGTAGAATTTTCCTATAACAATAGCTTTCATTTAAGTATTCAGATGGCACCATATGAAGCATTATACAAATAGATATGATGTACACCAATTTATTGGAATGATGTTGGTGAAAAAAAACTTGTAGTCCCAGAACTTGTTCAGGAAATGATGTAAAAGGCGAAGGTAATCCAAATCTACATCAAAGAATCTCAAATTAAGAAGAAAATCTATACTGATAACCAAAGGAAGAATTTTGAATTTCAAGTAGGAGATCATGTTTAATTAAAGGTTTCTCCATGGAAGGGAGTTATACATTTTTCTAGGAAGGGTAAGTTGAGTCCTAGGTACATCGAACCTTTCTAAATTCTAGAACGAATTGGGGCTGTATCTTACCATTTGGAAATTCCACCAAGTCTCTCCAAAGATCATGATGTGTTCCGCGTATCACTGTTGGGAAAATACATGGCTGACTTAATATATGTACTCACCTATGTGGAATTAGTACTAGAACCCAATTTGTCATATTACAAAGATCCTATCATGATTCATGATAAAAGAGAACAAGTGTTGAGAAATCGGATGACTCGTCTGGTGAATGTTCTATGGAGAAACCATAAGAAGGAAGATGCGACGTGGGAACCCGATGAACATATGATGAAGAACCACCTGAATCTCTTTATTTAGTAATATTCTGAAAATTTCAAGGATGAAATTATTTGACATAGGGTATAATGTTACACCCCAGGCTTCCATGGTATGTTTCCCTTTGAATAATACAGTAGCTTGTGTTGTACGCAACTTCGAGTTCAAACACACCAAAACCAATCAAACTAGCCTGTATGAAGAGTAATACCCACTTTTTTAAAATTTATAAATTTTATATTTCAAAATAGAGTTCTTTTTTGAATTCGTAATATCGAAATTAGCTTAGGGTGAATTTTTGGTATTTTTCTGAAAACATTCCATTTTTGATGAATTGTGAAAACATTGATTTATTGTTTAAAACCGAATTTTTATTTTAATAATTATTTATTTTATTTAAATTAATTTTAGCTCAAAATAGATATATAATACCTATATATGTCTAATGTAATTCATTGGATTCATTTTATAATAATTGTAGATATATAAAAATTTTATTGAACTTTTTACCGTTTTTACACACCTCTTAGGAGCATTTCCAAATTTTTATAAAACTTAATTTTACCATTTCTGTGAGTTGAATTTCAAAAATATGGGAGACACGGTTAATATCAATAAGTAATATTTGGTTCAATAAGGAAAAATTTTTTTTTGGTGAATAGTAACTTTTGATTTTTATTTACCACGGTATAAATAGGGTAATTAAATGTGAAACTGATATTATTATTACCCTAACACATGTCTTAATTCTATTGGATAAGTGAAATATGACCAAAAAAAACTTAGGAATAAAATATGATCCATTAGGTCCACTTGGACAAGATTAGGACATTTTTATTATTTAATTCAAAGAAGAGTTAAAAGTGTTAAATTCATAGTTTAATAACTAAGACATTTTTAATATAAAGTTACACATAAGATAAATTCGACTATAAATATTAATTAGAAAGATAAATATATTTACTAAATAATGGTATTTTATTTATAATTTTTAGACATTAAATAATTTAATTTATTTATGATAGAATAATGATTCAGTAATTACCTTATTAGGAAATATTAAAATAATTGATATTATAAATTCCAAATAAATCGAATTTGAGACTTTTAACGAATTACACTAATTTTCATGATTAATATGACATGTTAGGGTTCACTAAATGAATTTTATTCAATATAATAATTCTGTTATGAATTTAACAAAAAAACAAACAATATTAAAATTGAAGAATATGAGTTTTTAAAACAAATATTATATTATTAATTGATATTCTATTCCTAAAAATGTAAGGTTTGGCCAAAGTTATTAAATAATATTATATATTTCATTACTGAACCACTTTAGGCTCTCTTGGATGTTTATATTTTGTTTAATAACCATATAATATAAAAATACAAAGAGACATGGTAAATGTCAAACTATTTAACTAAGAGTTAAATCTAAATGATAATGTTAATATTGACCCAAACCTGTATAAAACCCATTGGTTGAGTGGTTTTAGTACCATCACCACCTTATACTGGAAATAAATTATTTTGGAGTCATTATAAACTGAATATGAATTTATTATAAAATAATATTTCAAGCTTTTCCTAAAGTGACCCTCACTCCTCTTATAAAATGGAACACTCCCTTCTCTCAATTTCACACCTTCAAAGATTTCTGGATCGGCCAAAACCTTCCCAAATATCCTCCCAAATATCCTCCCTTCATCCTAGATTCCATCCATTAGTCAGAATTCCAACATATGGATCCCTTTTGATCAAATCAAAAGGAAGAACCTGAAGAAGTGGTAAATATTTCATCACATCTTTCAAGTTCTTTTCTTCTTCCACGTCCTCTTTCTTTTTTTTTCTTATTATAAAATAATAAATCAAGTATCAAATATATACTGTTATGTTATTATAAAAATTTTACAATCGTATTCATTATTCTATTTGTCCTATAAATGACAAAGTCACCATACGTGCGTACGTACGGATTACCGTCTCCACGTCATGGTATAGTTCATTATTCAAACACGTCATCATTTGTATTGGTATAATAATGAGTATAAATGATGAAAATAATCAATATAACATGATAATTATTATGTATATATGATATTTCATCCAATTAAATTTTATTTTAATATCAAAATAATGAAATTTTCGCTCATGCGTACGTACGAATTACCGTCTCCACGAATGCGATAACATTAATTCCACATTGTATCCATTCAAAAAAAATTTATTTGATTATTACAAATAATTTTTAAAGAAATAATATCATTTTGAAAATGAATAGGATACATCCTATCCATAAAAAACATTACTTACATAAAAAATCATATAAAGGAAAACGAATTAGTTAACACCCAAAATGATGATACTGCTGAAATATCCTTAAAAAACAATATTAGAAGATCATATCTGATATCATATTAATGTATATGGTTTTTATATAATTTAATAACAATTATTTCACCATTATACATAAGGTTAACCTACCCTCGACCAAGGAAAAGTACAAGGTAAGGGTTAATTTTACAATCTCATTATTTTCTGAGGTTTTTTATGTAAGTATCTACTGGGAAATATTTATAATCCATGTCCATGGTTCATAAAAGAGTTTTCAAAGGGATTAATTTTAAAGGAATTTTTACTAAAAGATCATTTTAAATGTTTTAAATATTTATTCTTTTTTATCATTCTCCTTAATGTCCATGTTTTCAAAATAGTTTTTAAGGAGTTATATATATGGAAATGAATGTTTTTGAAATGTTAATTCATTCCAAAAGTGTCAATGTGGTATGGGACACTTTTATTCAAAAATATCTTGAAATGTGTTCTTTTCTATATTGTGTGACTATTAAATGATTTCATGAAAAGGTGATATTTCTCTCAAAGAGATTTACAAATCATTTTCATCTATGTCAACATCATTTGATGAATTTTAAACTTGTTTGAAGTTGATTTATTATGATACAAATCTTCCATATTGTATTTAATGTTTCTTGATATGTTTGACTGTGGATGCGTTATGTTTGTACCATTCATGGTTTATAGATAAATTATTGACATTTCGTATTCTATTTTTAATGAAAATGTTTATGTTATGTTTAAACATTTTCATATAAGGAATGCATTGGACATAGTAATTGACGGCTGGAGCCTACTATAGCTCCTCGATGCATCAGTAGGTCTCATGAGACAAACCAGTGTCTTGGCAAAGGGCCTTGACAAAATATTATTTGTAGTCTTGGCACAAGGCATTGACTATGTGGTTACGAAGTCTGGCATTATGCATTCCATCATTATGAATGTGGCTATTGATATTTCCTGTGATTATTCGACTTGTAGAATATCAATGTGAATAAGTAAATGACATTATTTGATTTTATCTTTTCCATATTATGCTGAAGTTCAAGTTTAAAAGTCTTTTGTTTTAGTCTTATTCATTTCCTTAAATGTTTATACTTATTTCTGAATGATTCCACTATACTATTATCCTTACTTAGCATCTGATCTCACCCCTTTTTATGATTTATTTTTCCTATGATGCAAAGAGGTATTTTATGACTAACCTGCAGGGATATTCTATGGGATATAATTGTGGCCTATGGAAACTATGTTGTTATAGTTTTTAATTTTATAATATAATGTAAAACTGATGAATGTATCTATTACTTCCAAACATAATAAACTAATCAGTCTCTATAGACTTGATCTTTTATGATCGTACTAATTATATGTAATAATTCACCGACTCGGGGTAACTGGGGTTGAGGCATTATAGTTTAGGGTAATGTTGGGAGGATATTAGCATCCTAGTTTAATGTCGTGTTTCAAGGAGAAGTTCCGCACAATTTAACATAATGTGGATAGGACTATAAATAATAGTTTACATTCATTGATTTTGGACTGAAAATGGGTGTCATTATTACATGATGTACTTCCTTAGAATCCTTCCATTGGTGGGATCCGGGGTGAGTTGTCCTTCCATTGATATCAAGTTGTATGGTCCATTGGAATAGACCCCATGTATGAAATATGGTCCCTCAATCTTTGGTGCATTCTTTGTGGTATTATTCCTGAGTATCATCAGGGTTCTGAGGACTATCACCATCTCTCCTTTGAGGAAATACTAATGTAGAAATTTTTTATAGAAGGCTCGTGTGATCTGATTTTGGTATACTTACAAAGGGTGAAAAATTTGCACCCTTTTCTAATCTAGTTTCTCAAACTTATCAAACTATCTTTGTGATTTATAATCCATGTAAAATTGATCAAAAATTTCAACAATGTGTGATAGAAATTGAATTTTGATAGGAAATATCTTTTTTCCCCATACAGTAGTGAGTATGGAGTTGCATGGGAGGAAGTGTGGGTTGTGGTCCTGTAAGCCTATAATGCATGAAGGATCTTGTTTGGAAACAATTTATTATCCTTATCTACAATATTTTGGAGTATTTGGACAGAGTTTTGTTGAAATCCATTATATTCCTATTGGCCACTACATGGTAACAGGATGAATAATTGGATTTGATTCCATGCTCCTAGTATAACATGTCTATCTCATCAGAGAAGATGTTGGTGTCGTTGTCCATTAGTATTATATGAGGGACACTAAATCTGATAATGATGTTGGATTTTATAAATCAAATAATGACTTTATCCCTATCTTCTTTAAGGGGCATGTCATTGGCCTATTTTGAAAAGATTCAATTGCTATGAGAATGAACATGAATTGTCTAGCTATGGTGGGGAGAAATGGTCCCACAAGATCCATCCCCGTTGTGGAAAATGTCCCAATATACAATGCTATGTGATGTAGCTATGGGGGTTGGTGAATAAAGTTGGAATGAACTTGGAAGGAATGGAACTTCTTGGTTAATATGGAACGAAAATGTATCATAGGGGCCTAATAGTATCCAAACCTTTGAATTTGATAGAGAGATTGGTTGATGACTAGTGTTCTCCACAGGCTCTGGCGTGTACTTATTTCATGATGGTAGTAGTTTGTTCTTCATCGATTCACCTGTGAAGGAATCCGTCAAGGCCTTTCTTATAAAGAACCATTCCTTGGTTTATGCCATTGTACAAGGCATAGTTGACTGCCCGTCTCTAGATCTGTTCTCTTACATCCCTATCTAATGGGATTTACCCCTCTGGAGGTAATTTTCAATGGGCATCATCCAACCAGTTGTGTGACTATAGTACTCATAAATAGGGATAATCTAATTTATTTCATCTGTATTATGCTGAATAAATGGAAAGACTAACTGATAGTGGGCAATGCTAATAACTATTTTATACCAATCTAGATCAACTAGGGCTATGGCTACATTTACCAAGTGTCAAATTGATAATTTTGTGATTGTGGGACATAGGTCAGTGTTGGTTCTGATGTGAATTCCTCCATTTGTTCCCAAACATGGTTCATCAAGGGGCCAATACTTATTTCTTAATGGAATAGTCACCATTGACCTGCTTAATGACCAGCTTTGACTCACCTTTTTTCTTTAAGTGTTTGGATCATGCATGAAGTGATAGCTTTAGCACCACAACAAGGGTTCGGTATTCTGCTTCATGGTTTGTACATCTCTCTAAAATTATGGAGGAGTAAGGAAATATGTCCTTCTCAGGGGATACGAGTATAAATCAAATCCCTACTTTTTTGAGCTTGGGATAATCTATCTTTTTCTCTATTGGGATTCTATATGCACCGTAAAAGTACATTTCCCATGCATGGGGGCCTTCTTGGACAGAGAACACTACTTTTTCTAGAATTTCATAATCGAACGAGGTTGTTTCTTCTTAGTGGTGATCTTCCATGAAGTCTTCTAACACCTAACCATAGATTGCATTCTAGGGCACGTACCATATATCAAACATTTGTAGGATGACTTCCGACCATGATAGGAATCTAGTTAGCATATGACTATAGAGGATATACCTAATTGGTTTGCATTGGGAGACCATATGGAACTCGTGGTGCTGCAGGCAATGCCTTGATTTCTTAACCAGGATGATTATGGCTAGATAGTTATTTTCAATTCATGAATATTGAGTAACAACATATACCATTATTTAGATGAGGTGATGGAGACTATTCTTGTGGCAAGCATCATTCTTCTACATTAGGAAAGAACCTAATGACCACTCCAAGGAGGATAGGTGCAGAATGAGTGATCTCCTCTCGACTGGTAGCATCATAAATGGTGGGATTATGAGATATATTTTGAGATTTTTAAACACTTCTTGATAATCATTATTCCACTCATATATAACCCCTTTCTTCATTAACCTTGTGAATGGTAAACATTTACCCAAAAGGTTGGCTATGAAATGTTGGATGTAGGCAAGGTGCCCGTGGAGACCTCTCAACTCGGTAAGGTTATGAGGTATAGATATTCCAGGGATGGATTTTTTCTTTTAGGATAAACATCGATGCCACGATTGAATAAGATGATGCCAAGGAATTTCTCAAAGATAATGTCAAAGGCACACATTAGGGGATTCATCTTTAAGCTATATTGTCACAGTTTGTTAAAGAATGTTTCATGATCAGTCAGGTGGTTTGAGAATTGATGTGATTTAACCACCAGATTGTCAATGTAAGGCTTCAAATATTTTCCCATGAAGGTCTTGAAAATGTAATGCATATAGTGTTGATATATAGTTCCATCTTTTTTTAGATCAAACTTAATAACCTTATAATAGAACAATCCCTATGGGGACCTAAAAGTAGTAGCTTATTCAGCTCTTAAGGCCATTTGGATCTAGTTGTATCCATAATATCCATCCATTAAATAGAGTTCCTTATATACAGTGGTTTCATTGATAAACAATTCTCTGATTGGGTAGGGAAATCATTTTTTATTCTATGCCGATTTAGGTCCCAGAAGTCGATAGAGACTCTAATATGTCCATTGTTCTTTTGATAGGGACTATGTTTTCTAGCTTGATTAGATATTAGACTTCCTGGATGATGTTGGATTTTATTATATTTTAAACTTTAGCAACTATTTTTCTAGCATGATTTTGGTGGGTCCTTCTAGTTGATTTCTTATAGCCCTAGTGATCTTTCAGTAGACCTAGATGATGAGTGGAGACCTCGGGATTGAGTCATGGAATTTCTCTTTAGTTCCAGGAAAACACACTTGATTCTTTTTTAAAGAAGGAGGTATTTGCCTCTTGCTCCTCAATAGTCATAGCCACACTAATCAGAATGGGATGTGGGTCATCTTATATTCCAAGGTTTATCTCTCTAAGTTCATCAATTATTGTGGAGACACATTTTTTGAATGTGGGAGGGGCCTCTTTGAGGTCATCTTCTTCTTTTTCATAATCTTCTTATTGCTCTTTTATTAGAGAGATGATATTCAAGAAGAACTCTCAGGTTTTTAGAGAGAAATAATTTTCTTCCTTAGTGAGTAATGGGTAATGGTTTGGGGTCCTGGGTATGGGCCGATGGAATATTTATTAATGCCTTCTGTAACATTATATGAGTCTTCCTTCTCTTCAATGTCATTGGACTGGGAAATAATGACATAAATCATGTAGATGAATGTGTCTATATCCAAACATGAAATTATTCATTAAAATTGGTTGATGTGTAATACTTCATCTTACCCAAGATGTTTTAGGGGATCAACTGGAGTAACTTCCAAAACATTCAGGGTAGTGATCTAATCAATGTTTCTGGCCAAAGACTGCTTCTATTTCAGTTCATAGAACCATGAATCGATGAAATATGACTCAAAGGATTCGAACAAGTATTTATTAGCGTACAATGTCTAGTTTTTTCCATTAGATAAATATTTGACACACTAATGGAGTGATGATAGAATTGTAGTATTCAGATGTAGCCAAGGCTTCCCTAATAATAAGTTGAATGTCATACTTTTCAGCACTACGAGAAACTCAGAATCAGACACAAGGTCTTGAATAATAGTTTTAATCTAGATTCTTCAAAAGAGATTCTTCTCAATTTTATCATATCCTAGCAGAGTTTTGGTGAAGTTCATTAAATTGTCCTCATCATAACCTAACTGATGAAGTGTTCGCAGTGGGAGGAGGTTGGATCCAGATCCATTGTTGATGACATTCCTTGAACTTCAATGTCATTTATCTTTACAAACCCATATACAGGTATTATGTGCCCCTAAATAATCGTGTCTTAATCCTTATCTATGAAAGAGATGAAGGTGTGTCATTCTTTAGGATTGGTCTCTGTCCAATAGTCTTTAGCGGCTGTTACATCAGCATCAAATTCCTGGGGACTTAGTAAGTCTTTTATGAGCGCCTCCCTAAAATCAGCCGACTGAATCTAGGTATCCCGGATCGATTGATTAACTAGTAATGAGTCTAGAAGATTTAGAATATCTTATTTATTCCATAAATGACATTGCTTCTCAACTTGAGGATTCCATTTTATATAAACTATAGGGGATTAATCTTTGTATGTAGATGGTCCGGCTTCTATGATAGGATTTAGTGGTACTATGGTACATTCTGAGTTGGACCAAATTGGTCCACCTATATGCCTTGGAAGATTCTATATTTTTTTTCCTTCAAAGGATACTCTTAGATAACTGGTCTCAGATTTCATTCGTTAGGGGAAAAGGAATATTTTGGTTCCTGTTGTGTCTACCAAAGCAACCTTCTGTGAGTTTTTATAACATTAATGGTTTAAGTTAAGGTGTGTCGGGGAATTTGACTTATGCCATGATTATGTATTCCAGGAAACCCTCATCCTCTAGGACCTTTTCCTCCAGCCCTCTGGTTGGGATTAGGGAATTTGGGTTTGTGGGAATAATCTCTATTAGAGAAGGGGTCCATCATGTATATGACATTAATGTATTCGAAGATCTATTATTGAACCGACAATGTTTCTATCTAACTGTCTTCTATTGATGGTGCTGCTAGGTGGGGTGATGCCCTTAAGACCAAGTCTGCTGGCATGAAGTCTGAATGCTTCAAGAAGGTATTTTTCTTTTGTGTTGCCTCATCTTATTGCTTCTGTTTTCTTCCCTTCTATCCCCCAGAGTACTACAGGGCTGATGATGATGGTCGTGTTGCATTCGGAATTATTATGGGCATGGTCAGTTGTTTCAATTGCACCTAAAAAATGTCATTAGATCAGTTGACCATTTTCCAGGTCTTCCAATAGTAATTTTTTTTCTTTTTCCGAGTGACTGCTTTCCATTCCTCTTCTTCTATTAGGTATATGGTGGAGACATACACCACTTGTTCTATCAGTGATCCCAACTTGATTTTCCACGAATCCACCATCTTTTTAAGGAGATCATTGAAGACAAATCATTCCTGGATGGTGTGACCCAGTATCATGTTATAGGGACAATAATTTTGATGATCGTCGAGACCCACACCATCAGAATACTTTAGATTTGCTAGAAAATGGATGTTGCAATTCATGGATACTATGAAGTAGTCGCGGACTTAGTCATCTCGTAACTAGTATATTTCATTTATTTTTTCCTCTGACTAAATTATTTTATCTTTATTACTCTCATCATAATTGGGGGGTAGCTGTTGGAATCCATGTGGTACCACACGTTTCGGTGGTGGTCTTGTGACTATAGCTGGTCTTGGGGTGTCTTAAGCATGACAGAATTTGCTTCATATTTTCCCTCACTTTTTTATGGGGATGATATATCCACTCGGGACATGATATTGGTCCTCTGTAAGGAGTATTCTATCCTTTGGTAAATGTTACAGGAATCTAGGAACCCAATTTTGTACTTAACTAGGATGAGCATTGTTCGCAATTCATCATGGAGTTTATCAATGTACATAGCGAGAATTTCATCATGGGGGAATGGTTATTTCAAGGAATAATTTTGGCCTTTCCATCCAGAAATGAAGTCTGAAACTCTTCCATTCTCTTGATTCTTAAATTTTGTGAGATCACTGACCATTGTATCTAAAATTTTCTAACTGAACATGAAGAGAAACTAACCATGTAGGTCCTCCCAACATGTAATTGAGTTAGAGGGCATGCTAGTGTATCGTACGAGGGCCAAACACTATAGGGTTCGCTAAAATAACACAAGATTTACTGCTTCCTTCTACTACGGAGTGTCAATCATGGGATCACAGTAAGTGTAATAGTGCATTAGTTATTGTTCTGGGTCTCCCAAGCTGTTGAACTCTGGGAACATGGGGTTTCCAATGTTTGGTGGTGGTGGAACATTACTCACCCAACCAGGGTAGGTTTTTCACTCTTATTATATCGGAGTGCACTGCCCTCCTTGTATTCTATTAGAGTTGTTAGTTTCTGAATAGTATTCACGATCCCTTGATGAATATCCTTCCAGAAATGATATTGGGCGGGTGTATAAGGGGCGAATGATGGACATGCTGGTGCTACTAGAAATTTGGGTGGATACCCAGCTGGGGAGATCCTTTTTTGGTTCTCTTGAATATACTCTGGGATCCATCCAATCAGGGTGATGTCTTGATTTCCTTATATGGAGGGATTTAAATAGTCTTATGGTCTTGGTTCTATGTTTTATTGGCATCCAAGATTGACTTCATTTATTAGGATGATTTCCTATAGCAGGGGAACCCCTTCTGGAAATACTTAATGATGTTCTATATGGGGAACACATCTGACATGATAGCTCCCTCAACACAACTTGACATTAATTTTCATTAGATCTTTTATTTCTTCTTCCTGTTTTTAGAAACTTACCACCAGAGTGAGGGACACTTTCTTAGGGGGACGAGGTGGTGGGTCATAGACAACATGGTATTTATTATTATACTTGTTGGGGGTTCACGAGGTAGGTAATGACATATTAAATAAGGGGGCACCAAAATTTAGGACTGCTCTCTGGTTCCTAGTATACACACCATCATGCTCAGTCTGGGATTCCTTTAGGAGGGAACCATCTTCTCTTGCATCCTCTCTCTTTATATAATTTCATATGAGATCCATGGAGTTGATGTTTACCATATTCACTAATTCATATCACATTGGGGGTGGTGTACCTTGTGCTGAATGGTAAGAAAGATTTTCTCGTCCTTTTTTGGACATTCTCTTTCCATTCTACGGTATTCTTCAGGTTTCTTGTAAACAATTTACCGGAAGGGAGCCCTCATCTAACCTTGTAAAGTGAATTTGTCTAAGAGTGTATGAACCATGAGACAAGGTGGAACAAGTGACCTATCAGCACAATGTTCTTCCCATATGAGAGAAGACAGATGTCTGCTTTGTGGGATCTTTAGATAAAAATTCCCCCACCCCTATGGGATGCGGTTGTTACCACTCTTCCATTGATGCACTACAACCTAGATTTTTTGGTATTATGGAGGAATTTTGAGTTGAAAATGTCCCCCACCTTATGGGATGAGGTGTTCCCAAAATTTCGGTGGTGACCAATGCTATTTCCACCTTTTAGATTTCATTCTCTCCCGTGTGGGTGTGAGTCGTGTATGGAATTAGAACCGCACAGGATTTATGGTGGATTTTGAAGACATGATCATTTCATACTATATGGATTAAATTAGGTGGAAAAAATGATGGATGTTATTAGTTTCCTGCATCAGAATATTTTTCATGTCTTGATGTTGTTGGTTATGATGTTTTTCTGACCTAATCTGGGCTGATTGATGTCGAATATTCCATCTTTCCAAAGTATGGATTAAATTTGACTACTACCTTTGGATAATGAAATTGCAAGATGTCATTTCCAAATAGGTCCACTGAATTGGATGTGGGGTGAAGTGTGGACCTCCTGGTTCTCCTTGTCCCCAAATATGAACTCCAGTCTGGGCGACGCCATTGTGACAGAGAAACTTGTGTAGTGAGTGGAAGCAACCAAGTTCAGGTTTTTTCATTCACATTTCTAATTGTGGATGCCGTGCAGATAGGAGGGATTCTAGGTCGATTAGATGGATAATCTCTCCTAATATGTAGACATGGTCTGCATACCCTTCATAAGGAAATAAATTTTCTTTTAGCTAGTGAAGATTCATCCACATACTATGGAAAATGTTAGGCATACATTCTTCAGACAACACCCTTTGTATGTCGATGTGTGAAGAGGACGTAGGCCAATACATCACTAGTATGTTATCCATAGTTACTTTTCATCTCACATGCAACATATCTTGATGTTGTAATTTTGGGGACTCCCCTACTTGATATTCGAAGATTGACTAATTCATAATAATATCGTTCCAAAAAATCGATCTAATGGGAGCCATATTAATATTTGACCAGTGTGGGGGTGTCTTAGAAGGTGATTGTGGCCTCAGATATTCCTCTTGTTGAGAAAGGATATCCCTCGCCATAGAAAAAGTATCTAATATGTCCGAGTCCATATTTCTTAGCACCTCAAATAATAGGGCTTTCATATAATTGTCCCTACAAGGGGAGGGCCTTCTCACCAGTATGAATTTTGATAGTGGGGAGGACCTTTATAATTGGTGCTACATTGGAGAGGGCTACCATTGTAACTCGATGCTTGATTATGAGGAGTGTCCCTATTGTGTATACACTGAGGGAGGATCTTCATGTTATGCTACGGTAAGTGGATTTCCTTCATTATTCTTGATGTCACTGAGGGTAGGTCCTTCTTGATGATTGCTATGATGGAAAGGGATACTATAAAAGATTTATATCTCATTACAGGATGAATTCCAACACTGTACCTCCTAGGGTGGGCCTTCAGGATGTACTAAAATGAGGGGAGGTCCTTTTCAATATATTATTTTACTATGGGGAGGTCCTTCATAGCAACTGCAATTGTAGTGATGGCCTTTACAAGGATTGTCATCATGGTGAGGAAAACCATTATGAATCAACGTCCGACTACTGGGAGAAGTTTATTTTCATAGCATATCTTAGGGAGGACCATCAGGGTGAAAATCAGAAAGGGGAGGAAATTCTTTTTTTCTGATCTTCAAGTCAAGGGGAGGGCTACCCTAACACACATAAGGAGATAGGCTCTCATGATTGATCATTCCAAACCAATTGGGTAATCCCATGTGGGTGGTCTGGGGATGAACATTAGAGATGTTGGTCGCAATATTGTGGGGAGGGAATTCGAAACTGCTACTACCACTTCCATAATTTGTTATTGGACTAATAGGGTCTCGAGCATTTATTGATATACTTTTGAGCGCATCAAGAACCCCATCCTCCATTAGAGAAATATCGTGTATATGATTTTTATTTTTGGGATTCCTTTAGAGAATTTAATTTTTTGGAACTATCTTGCGGGTAATCGGGGCGTCATACTGTTGGTAACAACCTTCATATATCGGTACCTATATTTTCATGTCTCGTGATGCCGTCGGGATAAGACAATGTGCATATTATGTTTTTTCCAGGATATGTGCCTACCCCAGGGTGGCCACCATGTTTGACCGACATCCGCCAGTTGGAACGGGTATTTTTTCCAGATCTGGTTGATCATGTAACACATGATATTTCCGTCAACCCTCTGGGATTGGAAAAAGTATTCATAACTACTCCCGAGTGGATAACCCATTTTTCTAGTAATCCATTCTCTTCTAGGGAACCTGGTCATTGGCCTAATTTATCACCTTTACTGCTGATGCAATGATATCATGGCATGTTTGGAGGATGTGGTCTGAAATCAACATTAGATCTTCCATCATTTCCATGATGTGTGGAGATACATCTTTGGATGGAATGGGTATAAAGGCTCATTTAGATATTTGAGAATGATTTTGTGCCAGCTCTAGTCCCCCATGAGTTTCTAGTAGATACTAGGATTTCCCCTTTGATGTGACAGAGGATGAGCCTTCCTCTTGTCATCTTCTCTAGTTGCCACTATATTTAGCTGGTGGGATTCATATTCACGAGAAGGAATTTCAATCTTCTTTCTTTCCGTTGTATTTGTATCACAGAATTTTTATGCATCTGTAAGAAGTTGACTCTGCTCATATTTTCAATCCACCCAATTTGGATGGTGGGATTGATATGAATCAATAGGTATTTCTGTCTCTGTGTAGCTATTTTCCATCCTATATGGATGAAATGCTTATAGTGCATCAATAGATATCTGCATCTACCAATAACTTTCCGCTCTGTATGCACAGAGGGACCAACAAGAAATAGCAAGAACGTGCGCATGCTCGTATTATTCCACCCTATTTCTCTGGTGGGATTAAGTTGAGGGGGTAGAGTTATATGTATACCTTTTGAATGAATCCACATTTGAAAGGTGAAGTTTCTCCTCAGGAACTAGGGTAATATCCTATTTATGATTATATATTTTCCACCCTCGGCAGGAAACCCAAGGGAATCGAGTCTTTTAGACTTCCCGATGTGACCTCGGTATAAGATCTGATTCAGCGTGAGGAGACTTGGACACCTAGTGTCGGTAGTGATGCACTATGTCAGGATCCTGTGAGTAAAACCTATTTATATATGAGTTGAATTCGTCAGAAAAGACTTAATCTTCCTCCCTACGATAAGGTACGTACTCATTGTCATGCTATGGGGATAGGATCCTGAAACGATTTGAGACAACCAATGAGTCCACTTTGTGCTTGGGATTCGTCTATGACTACAGAGGTGGATGGAGAGATTTAATATACTGGAGGGCTTGTCTTGTATCCTCCACTATTGTAATATTACAATTTACGTGGTACTCTTTGATCCACATATTGGATACCTCGTGTCGAAGATGCTTGGTAGGCGATGGAGACCCACTCTTCATCAGGGCCCCAACCACCTGCAGGATCACTGAGGCGTGTGTCTGCATTGGTTGTTAGGATTTCATTTGGATTGAAAGTGTATTTGAGGGAACATGTTATATATATATATATATATATGTAATGTATTCATACAACAAAACCCCATCAAAGTAGAATCTCTTGAACAAATTCATATTTGATGATTCAACTTGGCCTCCTTCCCCCTTTTTTTGTTGTGACTCGAAGGGTATTGAGTGGTGTAAAACTACCATTGTGGTTAAGAATTCATAACGTTTTCACCATTTCTTTTTCAATAGAAGGTGATGAAGGTACTTGTTTGGGGGAAAAGAAAAGTGGTCTGATGGGCGACAAACATTTGACCGTTATTAATGAAATTTTCATAGCACCATCTTTGTTTTGGCTTAATCCACTTCATTATCAATTAAGGTGGAATTGGATTAACCCTATGAGGAATGGAAAATTTTTCCTTTCCATATATTGAAGTATTTTCTACAATAATATGTTCCTAGCAGGTGATTTCATGGGGTCATGTATTAGTGCAATCAGTCCTCTTATGATATAACTTCCACGGATGGTCTCCAGCTAGTTTATTTTTGGATCTAGAAACACCCAATGTAACTGGTATCCATGATTATTCGACCAACTTTCCGAAGTTATACGTACATTGGATGATTATTTGGCTAAAAAAACTTAAGGACACCATTGGTCGAGAGGATGGGAGGTCAGGCTCATGACACCATTTTTGAGAGAATTATTTCATATTTTCTGGGACTCTCTTATAGATTTATGTTGTGTTTATATGATCGTGAATTTGTGGTTCATTTCAAAAGAGTGTATCCACGGGCTACCCCTGGTTTGCAGGATCATCATTGGCATATATGTATTTTATTCTATAGAGGCAATGATGACTTAAGATATAAAATAAGGTTCTTTAAATTTTATCATCGTCCAGGGGGATGGAAGATGTATAGATGTTGGGATCGGACCCATAAGTTGGAATTCTTATGTATCCTCATGAGAGGAATCAAAGCTCACGTGGTTTGGGAAATTTAGGGCTTATGCATAGAAGATTCCCATCTGAGGGGACATGATTGGGTGAACCCTTTTGGAATGGTACCCCTTCTAAGATTGGGCCTCAAGGAGGCATCTTACATATCATTGTTTGATCAGAAATAAGTGTTCTCGTAGTTCAGATGGGTTGGTTGTGTGGATTTTGTGATCATCAAAAATATCTAAGTCGATGCATTTCATACCTGCTGTGATAAACAAGAGGATGTGTGAGATCCGACCAACCTCACACCTCATCTCTCATAGATGGGAGAGGTCTGGAATATGGTGGAGGATGCAGGGGCGCTGGTGGTAGAGGGACCTAATTGATGAACCTTTTAATTTGGGGTGACATTGGATGTCATGCGGCTCAGCCCTCAAAATATTGGGGACTTACCTCAGTGAGAGTACCCTAGAATGTGTTCTGGGAAAGGGGAGGAATGTCGCCTAACCTCAAAAGGTGAAGTGAACATGATTCCATTGTTTGATCACTGTTCCTCATTAAATAGAAAAGTAAGTGATCACCCATAATCCATATAACAAGGAGGTTCTCTTTAGTATACCATGGTTGGACTCTATTTTACTGTGGGAATGTAGGAATAATAACATACCTATAGTCCAAACTATTTTAGGTTTATCCTTAGTGATTCCTCTTACCATGGTTATATAGATTGAGGGGCGCACTGATGTGCCTGATGATCTGATCATACGGGTCCAGTGGATTTGGAAGATGATTTGGACTGATTTCGAGGGACTAGTTCATGGAGGGGTTATGGATGACTGGATGGTAATGGATGGGAATGATTATAGTTGGAGGGAAGAACACTCTAAGACGCCCAATTCCATATATTATTTCTCATGTGGGATAGGGAGTTATCCGCAAACCATAGTGGTATGTGGGTAGAGGGTTCATCAACGTACCGAAATAGTATAAGGTCTTGGGAATGGACCACCACACACCATAGTGGTACCCGGTCATGGATGTGGTCTGTCATTCTTCGTTAGGTTTCATCCGTGTATTGTTGCAGCATGTGGAGCTGGGATCAATCTGAAGAGTGATACACTATGTGGAACGCCATTTTGAAAGAGGGCCCTAGAGCATTTCATTCATGTGAAGTTCATAAGTATATAATGTGCGGTTCCCGTTTTATCCATTTAGGTTCGGGGTTTTCACATTATTATTAATTTAATTCCTTTATATGGTTCGTGGTTGGTTATTCCTACAGAAATGTGGTATGCGATTTAGAATTCCCTGATGATTTGAGAACGAAGTCAGAATCCTCTCCTAATTATTTCTTCTAACCTCTAGGGCCTCCTCTGTGCTTTCATCATCCATAATTTCTCAATTACTCCTATGCTGCTTTGATAGAGTATTGGGGAAATCATATCTAGGAGAATGCGACACCATTTGCAGAATCCCATGAAGAGGTATCTTGACCCATGAATGAATTGGTTAACTTGGTTTTGTAAAGGCTATGGTTCCCGAGTCAGGGTTTACAGAACCCTGGTGATTTTCTTCATCTTCAAACTAATGAGTTCATGAAATTTCATTTGGATGGACTTTACATGATTTTTTCCACCAGAGATGTGTTTTTCAGGCTCCTGGGTTCACCGGAAATTGCTCCGCGGGCTAGATCATCATGGGTCATTCCTTGTTCTGGTGGTGAGCAGTTCACGTGGTCTGCAAACAATTCCCAGTAATGGTATGTGGGTCACATTAAACTTTTTTAGAAATTAAATTCCTTGAATTTTCTACTCATGTTTTAAATCCCTTTAAATTCATTAACTATACTAGACTTGTAGGAATGCTTGATTCCTTTTACAAAGTGATTATGGGTGTATTTTATTTCACTTTTCAATGTTTTCAGGACCTTACAGGTGTAGATTTAAAATATTAATATCAGTATCTCAAACACTTATTCTAATGATATTATTATTTGATCCTTAATATATCCATGGGTCCTCATACTATGAATCTAAGATTACCCATTCATATGTTTCCATTCCCCAAGTTAGGAATAATGGTTTTAGAAATTATTTGTCAAAGAAGGGTTCTAGTTTTGAAGAATTAGTTGGAGATGATATAGATAATTTATAAACCTATTGTTTATGTGTAAAAGTTTACAAATTCACTAGACCTATATGATTTTGGTCGGGCTAAAAATGTTATATAATTAATATTCTTCTATATAGATATAATATCTATGTATGAGAGGTCTGGGTCGCTAAAGTTGGCATCAAATTAGGTTTCAATTAACCTTTGTAAACTAGGATGAGAAAACATTAGCAATAACCCTAGTCATAGGTCTTATAATTGGATAACATCATGAATGCTTTTATCATTGATGAACAAGGTTAAACCTAAGTTGTCATTTATTGAAAATAAAGTGTCATTATTTAATCATCCAATGAATAAAGTATCATGATTATATGGGTTTTCACTATGAATATCATTTCTAAATGGATGTAACTATAATTAATCATGTGAACGAATAATTAAATAGCCAATATAATTATTATCCACATGTGAAATTGAAAATCTTAAGAGATGGGATGCAATATCTTATGACTATTATTCCTCAACCCTATCAATACATTAATGGAAACATGGATCATGTTAAATATACAAATGAAAAATATTGGGAGCACCATTTTGTTGAATGTTTTATGAAATAATGAACACAATTCTTTAATGGGTATTTTGATCCCCTGGTTTCTGAGAAAAGTAACAATGAGACAAAATGATATTTTCCATTATTCATTTCTCAGACCATGATAATATTTTCCTACCTAATTATCAGTTTCTGTCAAAGAATATCAATGTTTTAATCCTATTAATAATACAATGAAATATAAGGAGATCATATCTATGCAGTGATATAAGTTTAAGGGTGTATATTTTAGTAAGTACATCCCTCATATTCATTATTCAAAATCTAAGAATGAATTTTTCGGGCTTAAGAAAAAGGATTATGTGTTTATTAGTACCTATAAGGAAATTTGTTTAATACTTTAAAGACATGTTTTAGGTTTAATAATTAGAGATTAAAAAAATGATCTATAATTTAGTGTTCTGAAACCATGTTTTCAATAGACACTAGCCGCAAAGTCATTAGAAGTTAGGAATAAATCATTTAATGTGAACTAAAATTGGAAATGAATGATTGAAACCCTTATGGTTATAGTGATATGAAATGGAATATGATGCTTCATAGAAAATCTATTGGGTTTTCACATGGAGTGGAGAAAAATATTCAACCTCATACATTCTAAAAATATTGGAAATAGCACTCAGGTAAATACCTAAAAGTAACAAGAAAATGTTTTAATTGTGAAAAGCATGTAATTTGAGAAAAATAATTTCAATGTGATTTAAAAAGGTTAGTCAATGAAATGTATGAGGAGAGATCTCAAAAAAATGAACCACTCACACTTTAGTGCTATAATTGCAATGAATTTGTGAACTATGAGAATAAATTCCCTAATATAAAAGATATTAAATATATTAAAACAAAACAATCTCTATTATAAACGTAAAAATGGAAAAATTATAAAATTAGAATAATATAAGTGAATCATGATTGTTAGGGCACACTTATCCTCTACTCTAAAATAGAGGATTCCATTTTTATGATTCTGGGAATTAGCCACATGAAAATATTATCCATTAGTGATGGTTGAGGGGTTATGAGCATTTATTAGATATCCCTACATAGATTCCATATATATTTTTGGAATAAAGAGATCATATTTTATATATTTAATCCACCTATGATCATATATTAGTGATAATATGAACCCAAACTACGAATGGAAATATTTTGGGAAATGATAAAATTTTATTTAAATTATAAATGGTGAATTATGTATTATAATCATATATTATATTTACATTTTAGAAAATTATTAGCACCCCTTGGAGAATATATGATCAAGGTATAAGAATTTTGGTATGTGAAATTTTGAGTAATTAAAAATATTTTTATGTTGATCATGGAATGTTATGAGATGAAATTATTTTTCGGTTTTGTATATGGTTGGTAATATTTTGGAGGATTCATATGGCTGACTACATATTAAATGAATTATATTAAAAATTTTGATATTATTGTTTAAGGTTAAAGTCTGATCAATCTTATCCCTTACTAACCATTTTAGTTTTGTTAAATATTTAGTGGATGAAGGAATGACTTATTGGTATGATGATTTATTAATAGTGATTTAGGTATGAAAAATTCATCTCAAATATCCATTTCTTGGTGTAAGAGATCAAGTGTAAATAGATCAAAGTACAAAAAAAGGATGATATTATTATTACGACATATAAATAACTCATGTAAGTTTATTTTATCGACTTTTTTCTCTGTATTGTAAAATAGTCCATCGACTTTAGTAAAGTTACATTGAAATAAAAAAATTGTCTATTTACTTTCCTTACCGAGAAAACAATATTATTTTAACCCATCACATATTTATAGTTTTTTTAAATTTAGATTTATTTTAATGGTAATCACTATATCTATCTATCACATATTATGAGTAAGGTTTTTCAAACATATACATTTTTTATCTTACATAATATTTTATCCAATTATGAAACAATATTAGGTTTTATTCTAGATGTCCTTCATACTTATTTTTTCATCTCTTAAGATGAAATTTTATTTACCCTTTTTATGATGTGGGATTAAAAAAAAGTAATTTTCAAATGTCAAATTTTTTTAGAGAGAATAACTATAAATTTTGAGGATGAAATCTATTAATGGGGGGTGATGTAACACCATGATATTTTATGAAATATATTTTTCCATTAAATTTAATTTTTCTGATATCTTGTGTTAAATGAATGAATGATTCTAAAACGAATTGTGAAATATTATTATTATAGCCTTTATAACCCTACCACTAAATTGGAGATATTGGATAGTATGATGTGAATTATAAAAAATTTAATGGTCTGACTCATTAAGAATTTATTTATTGATTCTTATTATATAATCACTAAACTTTTCATTAATGGAATTTTATTCTTCAAAAATATGTTTTATTCAAAAATATTTTGTTTCGATTTTTATAAACCTATATGGATTTTTTTGAAAAATATTTAGAAAATTTATTACAAAAAATAAATTTCATTTTTAAACTCAAAATTTTAAAATTATCTTAGGATTATGTTTTGATAATTTTTTGAAAAGATATATTTTTTAGTAAATATTGAAAATTACCATTTTTTATAAAACATTAATTTTTGTTATATTAAAGAGTCTCATTATGATTTTAATTTTATCTAAATTTAACTTACTATTTATTTTATTATATATAATCTAATTAATTAAAATTAAATTATCATTATACCTTATTTTGGTATATGTAATTTCTTGGGCCTAAAAACACATTTTTCAAGAAAACTGTTTTCATTAAATTTTGTGGGATTAATATTAAATTAATATTTTATAATTATATGAGTTCAATATTTAAAAATTGTTTCCATATTTTTAATTAGTGGTTATAAATATTTTATACATATCACTTTATTTTTTTTGTCAATATGAATAGTGACTACAGCTATTTTATTACCACTGTAAGGGTAAATCAGGTAATTTAGATTAAAAATAAAATTATACGAATAGTTAAATATCCCAAAAACATTCCTAAATTTTACATAACGTGTTTATTTCGTCCATAAATATCCAATTTTGAGTTATATTACCTTTTAATTATATTTGTATGTGATTATGATTCTTATAATATTTTATTTCATGAAAAGTAAAACATGTTACACTATTATTTTTAAGAAGTATAATATTTTTAATATGCGGTAAAAATAAAGATATGATAAAATATAGATTCTATTTTTACATAAATAAATTTATATTCATCATGATCGTTTATTTTTAACTTCTATTCAGGATAAAACTACCTTAAAGTAATACACAATGCTAACTTAATAATTATTTAATTAATATAAAAATTTAATAATTGATAAAAAATATTAAAAGTATTATAAATTGAGACACTTAATGTAGTATAATAATTTTATATATGAAAATTGAAATTTATGTTACCCATTAAATAAATTATTTTAAATAATAAGTGTATTCTTTATTTTGTTAAAGTCAATATAATTAATAGTGTAAAAATTAACAATAAGGATATTTTCTGACAATGATATTTTATTAAATTATTTAAAAATCCTAAAAATATTAAATAATATAATATAGAATAATATGTGGTCTAAATTTTCATAAAATATTCATTTTTATCCCATTTTGAATCATCTACATCTAGAATATTATTATTATATTTCAATCATTTGAGAATTTCCAAAAGTACTTGACTTCATAATTATAAAAGGGAAACCCCTCCCTCGCTTTATTATACCACAATTAGGCTTATAGATAAAAAGATATACTATATAATATACTACACTTATATAAAAGCATTATATAGGATATTTAATTCCAAAATAAACAATTGTAGAAACTGTTATATAAGGTCTAAAAGAGTCATTTCGAAGAAGATGAAATCGACCGAACTGATTAGTATCTTTTATACTCTTCTTTACCTACTAAAAATATATTATATTTAACATAAAATAATAAATTATATATCATAAATATGGTAAAATGTTTTTATGACTATGAAGACAACATTATACACCCTTCTTCTAATCAAACAATATGAGAAAGTATCACTTGTGTGTACATAAAACATATTATCTACACCTAGTGTTCTAATTTAATTTTTATCACCAAACTTTAGGGATTTAAACAATGATGGGAATAATATTTATATATGATATTTATTAAATAATTATACCTATATAGTGAAAATATAATATCTATATTTTAACCTTCTAAACTATTGGAAAATGATAGTGTTACTCATGCGTACGGCTGGTCTACCACCTCCATTAATATATGTGATTCATTTTTCATTTATATATATTATTGTATTGTAAAAATGATTGATTTGATGAATATATGTGATATATATGATGTAATAATTATTATTTAAATTATTATTTATTTTTTTACATTATTTTGTTCCATCAGTCAAAAAATGAAATCAACATTTATTCGTAGGTATGACTTAGCGTTTCCATGAAAGGTGTAATTAATTTTTATATAATTAAATTTTATAAATGACTAAAAATATGTATATAATGAAAATATATTATATTTATATCATTATTAAAATTTATTAGCTGATGTACCAATGATCAAAGTACAAGGACCAAAAAAAACACAAACATACATGAAAAATTAAGAAGATATCACCCAGAATAGTGATTTTAAAAAATAATTGATACAAAATGGTCATAAAAATGTTATAAGTAAATAACATATAGAATGATATATATGATTATTTTTATTTAAAATATTTTTAATAAATCAATATTTATTATATAGTAGGTTCCAACGTATATAAAAGAAGTCAAACCAAAGGTAAGGGATTTTGGCCTCACATTCAATTTGGTGGGAAATTTTCCATTGTTCCTTTTTTTGGTGTATATGCACTGACCATTAAGGAATTATATTATTTTTATAATGAAGACTATATTATGAACATATTTATCTAAATATATTTCTTTCATGGGGATAATAATTCAAATGTTACCCAAGTGGAAAGAATTTATTTTATAATTTCATCATTATTCGGGATTGATATGTTCAGGTATCTAATGGAAATTATTTATATCTATCTCCATAATTTCTAAAAAAATAAAAAATATTTTTAGAATTATCTTAATATTATTTAAAATTAATTTTACCAATTTTTACTTTTTTTAAAATTTTTTGAAATTAATTATTTTTTTCGATTTCCAAACAATGTACTTTTGGACTTTTCTGAAAAAATATGGAAGGAATTTTCTTTTTAACATATAAAGATAAATTTAATTTCCCATATTAATGATGCATATTTTTTTAATATTCCATTTTTAATTTTTATGTTTATTTCATAATAAATTTTTTTCATTTATAAGTTCACAACTTTTTAAATTGAGTAGTGATTTTAAAATGGAAGAGTTATTTTCCTCATGAATTATTCCCAATGTCCTTTCAAAATCACTTTTCATCTGAGATAATATAGTATGATATTAATTATAGTTTACTAGGGATATGATCAAAGGATACCATCATAATTCTTTCTCTTGATGGGTTATGTTTATAATGAAAATATTTAACGTTTATGAAACCAATTTCTTTTTAAGTGTTCTAAAATGATGAATGTTTTATGATCCTAGGGAATACATATGAATGGTTTAAATTATTTACATGTGGGAAATATGTCACCCTCAAATTAATGGGTTAATTAAGTATAACTCATGAGGTAAAAATGAAATGTCTAAACCAAAATTTACGTTAATAATTTTATGTGTGGTCATGTATTTCATGTCCATAAGTCTATGCATGGAATACGATTTCATGTCAATAATATCATGAGTAGACCTGTTTTCATGTCCATAATCTTATTAAATGTTTCTATTTATTTTCGATAACTTAATGGGTAAACATATTTCTAATTATTCATACTCAAAAAGGAATATGTTTATGACATAATTCCATGTCTATTGTAAATGTTATGGTCTCATATATTATGATATTTTATTATTTTATGATTCATGTCTTATCAACTACCAGTATTTGTTTTATGACTCAATATTATTATATCTGATATAATTGGTATATATTTCAAATGTTAATATCATGTTCTCACACCTTTATGCTCTTGTTATATTTATTTGATAATTTATATATTCATTTATTACATTTAATGAGCATCTAATCTCACCATTTATTATGTTTCATTTCTTCGTGTTATGAAGAATGTTTTTATAAATGACATGTCTAAATGGGTTATTGTTATGAAGAAGTAAGTGGAAGATGATATAGATCATTCATTACCTAGATTTTTAGGTGTCCATGTTTTCAAACAAGCTAGACCTATATATCTCTAGCTTGGATCTAAATCATCTGTAATAAATATTCATAAAAATAAATGTAATATATATTTATGAAAAGTCTCGATCACTACTATAGTATTTATATAATATGACTCTATATAAATGTATCAAAATGTTTAATGTGTACATTCAAACTAGTCTTAGTTAACAATGTACTCTAGAGGTGATTATTTTAAATATAAATCATTATACCCATTTTTAACTCGTTGATAAATCCTAAAAAATAACCAATTCTATACATTGATAATAATTTATATACTACATAGCTATAATAAAGGATCTAGTACACAATATTCATATTTTTTTACAAATCACTTGAATAAATACTAACACAAAAGATAAAAAGTTAGATGTATTTTTGAACTAGTTGTATATCCATATTTACTCTCAATAAAATGTTCATATCTTTGTCAAACAAGTATATACATTATTATCTATCACATATATATATATAAATCCCTTCATATAAATTATTGGAGGAAGGGAAAACATAATAAATGAGATATATAAAACACTCAATAAAGGTTAAAATGTTAATAATGGAAACTTGATAGTAATCCATTCAGACTCGTGACCAATAGATAAATGGAAAAACTAGAGTAATAAGATCATGAAGTCATAAGTTGTAAAAATTAGTCATTTTATAATAATAATAAATAATTTAATAATAATGGGGATAGATAATATTTGATTCAATATTCATAACATGGAATCAATCATAAAAATACAACATTAGAGATAGGTTATCATAATATCTCAACAATAATGAAAATCCTAAAATATATAGTAGAAATGTTGGGAATTTAATCATAAACATAGGTCAAGAATCACATATAATGTAACACCCAAATATTATTAGAGAATACAATAATGATTTATAACAAATAAAACACGAAAAACCAAGCTTAGATGACCTGCAAAATATATTATTTAAATATGATCGTTATAACCTAGCCATTGAATTGGCCAACACAAATAAAAAAATAACATTATGATATATATATATATATAAGGGTCCTTATATAAAAAAATTAATTAATTGGTTCTTAGAAAATAAGAACACAATTTCTATTATATTCATATTATTCTTCAAAAAAACACTTTTTTCAAAAAATAATGATAATTTTTTACACCCTAATATTATAATTAATTTATTCGACATTTAGTAATGGTGTCTTATAAGAAGGAATAATATTTTTAAATCATTATTTATAAATTATCTTAGATTGATATTATTTTTATTTTTCTATAAATATTGGGTCTTTAAGGAATAGTGAAAAATATCAATTGTTGTACATTTTTTATTTTATTTAGTAAACCATGTAATTTAAAGCATGGTTATATTATGGATTTAGTATTAAAATAAAATTTGATACATTTTATTTATAATATTCTAATTAATTTCATTAGAATCAGGAATTTTCATGATTTCGGTATAAATCTTTTTATATGATTAAAAATACATTTTTCTAAAAATTATTTTTAAGTTTGTCTTGTTTTTTTAATTTAATTAATTAAAATAAGACCACATTAGGAATTATTTAAATGAAATTATAAAATAATTTATCTATATATATGAATTTGTTTCGTATATTTAACATTAATGTTCATATAATTAATGTAAAATCATCTTTTCCATAAAAATATATTTTCCTCAAAAATGATTTTTCTTTATGCTTTGTGAGTTATATTTTAAAATAAATTATGGATATTTGGTGAATTAAATTTTGAAAAAATAATTCCATGTTTGGAATCCGAAGGTTGAAATTTTTTAAATAGGAACCTTCTCTTTTTATTTGAATTGTAACTATAGTACATAATTTGTAACGCCCCAACCCTAGTTACCTAGAGTCGGTGCATTATTACGTAACATTGTCATGATCACAAAAGATCAATTCATGAATGACCTATTTGTTTAGTAGCCTTGGAATCGCTAGATACATTCATAAGGTTTACATTACAACATAAAGTAAAAAACTACAATAATATAGTCTCTATAGCCCGAACTCATATCCCCTTTAGACTATCCCTGCAGGTCAGTCATAAAATATTTCTTCACATCCTGGAAAAAATAAAACATAGAAAGGGGTGAGCTTATATGCTCAGTAAGGATAACAATATAGAGGAATCATTCATAAATAAGCACAAACATTGGAGGAAATGTATAACTAAAACAAAAGCCTTTAAAAATTGAACATTAGAATAATATGGAAAAGTTAAAATGAAAATTTTCCTTTTACTTATTAACATGGATATTCTATTAGTTGAATAATCGCATACAATATCACTGACCAATTTCATAATGATAGAAATGCATAATGTCGAACATTAATTTCTATGTCATGGCCTTGTGCTAAAACCTAAGGGATAACTGTAACTGGAACCCAACCCGGAGAGCCTTTGTAAATAGACTCCATCCCGGAGTGCCTCTAACAACTAGACACCAACCTGGAGTGCCTCTAATAATTGGACACCAACCAGGAGTGCCTCTAATAACCGGACACCAACCCGGAGTGCCTCTAATAATCGGACACCAACCTGGAGTGCCTCTAATAACCGGACACCAAACCGGAGTGCCTCTAATAAACGGACCCCAACCCGGAGTGCCTCTAATAACCATACACGAACTTGAAGGGTATTTTGTAACCGAACCCCAACCTGGAGGGCTGACATTTACAGGTCGCCAACCCAAAACTTACTAGTACAATACATTCATATTAAGAAGAGGATGAAATATAACATAAACAGTCGTATTAAAACTAGCATGACAAAACAGTAATCAGAATCCATTAATGGCATAAAAATAACTCATCTATAGTCAAACATATCTCAAAACCTTAATTACAATATGAATGATTTTTATCATTATAAATCAACTTCATACATGTGTAAAAATTAAAGGATGTTGACATATATGAAATCAAATCTATTTGAGAGAAATATCTCTTTTTTTGAAATCATTTAAAAGTCACATAATTATAAAAGAAAACATTTACTTTTAAAATATTCTTATAAGCTTGTAAGGGAAGCTTCAAATATTTTATAATGGTATAAAATAGCCGCAACCACCGTATAAGTTAAAAAACATTCTTACCTTCATTCTGTCGAAATGGTTAAAAAGAACCTTGTTTGGAAAACGATGGAAATATTCCTTTATAAACATCTTATAAAAAGTCAAACATGGGTATAAATGACATTAACCCATATTATGTAAAATAGTAATAATTATTTGATATAATATTTTAATAATCATCGATGTGGATGATAAAGAGGTCCCAGTAGATAATTACGTATAAACAACCTCAGATAATGAAGAGATTGTGAAAAAAAACCTTACCAATTTGGTAACATAAGAAACATATACCCCATGAAAGTGGTATCATACAATGAATATTTAAATACACATAAATTAAAGCTTATTATATAAAGAATACAAATATGGGCAGTACATACACCACACAAAAGATAATATTGGAAATATGGCATGAATATCATGGGAATATGGAGTGAGAAGAAAACCCCATACCTTGTACTTTTTGTGGTTGAGGTTAGGATAACCTCTTGTATAATAGTTAAATAAATTTTAATAAATTGTAAAAAAATCATATACATTAATATTATATCATATATGATCTTTTAACATTGCTTTGTTAATAACATTTTAGTATTATTGTCATTTCGGGTGTTAACTTACTCATTTTCTTTTATATTATTTGTTACATAATCCATTTTTATTATGGATAGGTTGTATCTTATTCATATAAAAGAATTATTTCAAGCCCTTAAACATTAATTTTAATCATAAAATTCTAATTATACTTGAATGGATACGATGGGGAATGAATCTCATCACATTCGTGGAGACAGTACTCCATACGTACGCACGTGCGATAATATCACTCTTTTGATATTAAAATAATATATAATTGGATATTATATCATATATACATAATCATTATCATGTTATATTTATTTTTTACATGAATTACACATCATTATTATACTCATAAAAATAATAATGTTTGGAATAACAATTACACCACGACGTGGAGACGGCAAGTCGTATGTACGCACGTATGGTGACATGTCATTCAAAGGATGGATAGAATACTGAATATGGTTGTACCATATCTATAATAACATGGTAGTATATAGAGTATACTGGATTTATTATTTTATAATGGTAATAACTATGAAATAAGAAGTTGAAGAAGAAAAGAACTTGAAAGAGGGTGGTGAAAACATTACCTATTCTTCAGGTTCTTCCATTTGATTTGATCAAAAGGTGTCGTTAGGACGGATTTCTAAACAAACTAATTCCTCTAGGAAGAAGTGAGGGAATTTGAGTGGACATTTGGGTAGGGTATGGCCGAGCCAAAAGGATTTGAATGTTTTAATTATTGAGAAGGGGGTGCCCTTTTATAAGAGGGGTGAGTGGCACCTTTGGAAAAGTTAGAAATATTATTTTATAATAAATTTATATTCATTTTCTAATAGATCAAATCTGGATTATTAAAAGTGTAATGTGGGTATGGGTTGAAATAATTTCAACCAATATATTTTAGACTGGTTTTTCATTATATTAACCATATATTTTTGTTTTAACTCTTAGTTAATTAGTTTGACATTTACCATGTAACATTGTATTTTTATATTATATTGATAATAATTTTACTATATTCATCCAAGATACCCCCAAGTGGTCCATTAATGATACAAATATCATTATATATGTCCATTGGCCGAACCTTAGATTTTTAGGAATAGAATATCAATTAATAATATAATATTTGTTTTAAAAAATCATTTATGTCAATTTTAAAACTATTATATAATTGATTTTTGTTAAAGTCTTAAAAACATTATTAATTCGAAAAAAATTCATTTAATCAATCCTATAATTTTATATTATCCAATAAAATTCATGGATGTCGTCAAAACATTGAGAGTATATTTATTTTAAAATTTATAATACCAATTATTTGATTCTTTAATTAGTAAGAAAAATACTGCATCATTATTTTGTCATAAATATTATTAATAATTAAATGTCTAAAAATTATAAATACAATACCATTATGTAGAAAATATTTTTAGCTTTATAATGAATATTTATAGTCAAAAATAAAACATATATAACCCTATGCAAATTTTTTTTCTAAAAGATATATGCTTATATCATTTTGGTATTTATTTTAACTTAATTAATATAAAGTGTCCTTATCACCTACAAGTGGCTTCATGGGGTCCCAAAAATGACCCAAAGATGCCCATGGTCGGAAATGTATCAACCAATAATGTTTGGAAATGTTTTAGGGTGATTTATTATTAATATAATATTATTGTTTTACCCTTATTTACCGGATCTACCCTTTAACCATGGTAAATAAAATATTTACCGAAGTAATTATTCAAAATGTCTAAAAATAAAAGTTACCTATTTACACATTTTGGACATCCTGATTCCAAATATCGAATCCATTTTTCCAAATTCAAAACAAAAAAGTGTCAGAAATTTATTTAAAATTAATTTTTGTTCTTAAAACAAAAAGCGTGTTTTTAAGAGATAATAACTATGAAAAGATTGACACTTGTTTATTTCCGGTTTATTTACAAAATTATGTACAATGACCAAAATTGTATTAAAGGGTAAAACTATATTCTAAATATACTTTAAAACAACTCAAATTCATAATTTATAAATGTTAATTATTTTTGTTAAAAAGGATGTTTTTAATTAAAATTTAGTAATTTTAACTATTCATCAAAATATAAAAGTTATCCGAAAAGTAACAAAATATAACCCTAGGGTAATTTTGATATTCCAAATACTAAAATGAAGTCCATATTGAAAAATAAAATTTATTAAATTTCAAAAGTTGGGTATTACTATTCATAACGTCTAGTTTGATTGGTTGTTGTGTGTGTTAGAACTCAAAGTTGCGTAAAACACATGCTACTGTATTATTCAAAGAAAATCATATCATGGAAGTTTGGTGTGTTACATAATTATCATTGCGGTAATGGTAAATAAAGCAACTAATGATAAAAATAATAAGATAATGATTAAAAAAGACCATAACACTTTAATTAGTTTTATTTTATGTGTATATTTCATCGAATACCACATATAATCCAAATATATGACATGTTTTCCATTTTTTCATCATTTTAATGTTTTAAATATTTTATATAATTAAATCTAAAAAATGTAACATTATTTATTTTAATTTAAATACTATTTTTTATAGGGATAAAGACAACCTAGCTTAGATTATAATTTCTTATTTAAAATAAAAAATCATTATTTTTACCTTGTTTATTTAATTTTATTTTTTTGGTGTGAATTAACTACCTTACATGCATATACAACATCGACACAATACTTTATAAAATAATAGAAAAATAAAATAAATTCCTTTAAATAATAAATGTAAACTAATTTTAATAATTTATTATGCCACATGAGTTTTTTTCATAAATATAACACCTTATTTATTTTTCATTGAATATATTTGAATCCCCATTCTATAATGATTTTGATATGGTTGAAGAAAATAAAATGTTAGAAAAATGAAGTTAATTATATCTTATAATATATAATATTTCATTAAATGATTTAAAATTAATAAAAATTAAATATATTTATAATATATTTGGATATGGTTCAAAATATCAAACATAGTCCATTTTTTGTTCAATTATTCCATGCCTACTTCTGTAGGTATGGCTGATTTCCTAACACCTGGGCGATTTCTTTCCCACCACATCGTGACTCCTCAGACAAAGAAGGTTCCCCATGTTCATGTCTTTGTCGCGAAGAAACACAACAAATACCCATCGAAGACATCTCTCACATTCATTACTTCCCTGGCAGATCCAAGGGGATCTTGTTCCTCAATGCTCTGAAGAGCACAGAGCTAAGTACAAAAATCCCGACAAAGACACCCCTTTTTATAAATATTGATGATGGTGGGTTCTTGGTGGAAGAAGATCCAGATGCTCTTCAACAACACAAGAAAATGTGAGGATTTTCTGTCATGGTACGCATATCTTACCTCAATGGAAACTGACCTTGGCCCTTATCTGAATTATATACTCATATTGAACACTACTGGCATCCATCAAACTATAAACTAATCCAAATAGGAAGATGATATTTTCTAATTCTATTGAAAACATAAGAGGATCCAGACAGATCTTGGAAGACAAGAAACCTTAATTTAAATCCATGTTTTCTTATAATTTCTGAATGGTATTCTACATTAAAAACACATACTTGTAGGAACATGATGGCATAGCTCTGGATCAAATTTATTGGACTTAATTGGTTTTTTTGGCATCCAAAAATTTTAAAGGATATTGTTTCCTGCATAGCACCTCCACTCAAGATTGATCATCGAACCTTAAATACAGACTTTGGACTCTTTTCAAGAGTTATGGTGGAAATCAACCTTGACTAAAAGCTACCAAGTACTATTCATTTCAATGCTAATGACTACAAAACCGAAAAAAGAATTGAATATGAGAGAAAACCTTCCTTTTGTGACCATTTCAAGATCATTGGTCATACAATCTACAAATGTAGGGTGATTAGAAAACAAGTAATTCATCCAACTAAAAATGATTGGAAGGAGATAAAGATAAATTGGAAAGATAAATCCCCCTTGATAGATTTACCTAAACCCCCCAAAAAATCAAAAACATGGGTGATTAAATCAAACATTTTGGCACACATAGGGGAGATTTTTGGGTACTAACGGAAATGATATTACTGAAGAGGATGATAACTCCATTAATGTTCAAGGACACTTAGAAGAAATTGAAATACTTGTCTTAGACACTATTAGGTTATCCATGAAAGAAGAACCTAATACATTTCTAGCTGATAAGATCTCATGTCTCATACAAAATAATGAACATACCCTAAATAGGAGGGATAAATTTTGAAGTACATTGCATGCAACGCATGCACCGCTTCCCTTCACATTTGTTTTTGTACTGGGACCAACTCTACTAAAACTATAGATGTGCACACTCCAACATTGGGTACAAGAAAATACCAGGACCCCTCCCTCTTAACTGACAGTTATTCTTTAGCAGCTATAAATCAAATCAACAGCAACAAAAATGACTTAGACTCCCTTCTCCATGTTAATAGAACATCTATTAATGGTTCTAAAACACTAGATTTAACTAACCATGCTATAAAATCTAAGAATAAAATATATAACCTGAAAAATATTTAGTAAACCACACAATCTATTATTACTAAGGTGACTGAAACTATTTCCAAGTAATTGGAAACTGTTAAACAGTTAAATACACACTTAGTACATGATCCTAAAATATAGGACATCAAAGGCTCCACCAAAAAGTCCCATCCAATGGACAATTATAGCGTAGAGTAACTCGAACGAACCATCACTATTTTTTTAACTCAACTTACTATGAAATATGTTTTTTATAAGAACATCACTACTACCATTACTAACAATGATTCTACTTTAGAAAGGAACAATAAAACTCAAACTATAAAGAATGAACTGTTTTCTTCTCCCACTTCTGTAATCAAATATTTTAGTAGTACTGTCGACCCTAATCCAAAGAGTATAAAAACTGTAACACAGAAAAATAAATCTATTATTGAACCCTTGGTTTTGGACCCTACTATTATGTAGGAAAACAATGTCAACATAGTGTAGAAGTAGTTCCATACTGCAGAACTAGACACTTTCCAACAACAGGCCATAGCTCCATTAAAGGTTCAAGGTACTCTTATATCTCTGCCTACAGTTATTGAAGATTTATATATGAAGTCTGGAAATTTTATTTCTCAACAAATCATGAATCCTTTGTTTCAATGTTCTTTTATTTATATAGACTAAACTATGAATAATCCAATAAAAGAACCTACAATGAAGAGTATATTCATATCTAGAAATAAAGAAGAACAGTCCACTAACAGTAAATAGGTTAGAAGGTATACTAGAAACAAAGTTTCTAGAAAAAAGAAAAAAGGGAGAAATAACTCCAAATTTAGGCCTAAATGAAGATACTCTTTTAGAATTAATAGGGCATCTCCAACTCTGACACGTTCATTGTTTTAAAAAGAATGGTTAATATCTATCGTCCTATTTTATTTTCTATTTTCGAACATAAAATTTCATTTTCCTCTAAATAATCATACATATATCAACATAATTATGTTTCTACTGGTTCTATCAAAAATACTCAAAATGTTGATTCTTTATATATTTTCTCACAATCTTCTTTATAGAATACTGGTTTTTTCAATATCTCTGACCAAATTCATACTTGCACATTTAATATTGAAGGAACACTCTCTTTCTACTCCTTTTTTTATACTCAAAATAGATATCAAGGAAGAAGAAATCATTTTAATGATCTCTCATATCTAGAACTAACATAAATTACCCCCAGTTTTTTATTGGATACTTTAATTCCATTCTTAACTGAAGCTAGAAAATTGGTCCATATCATACATTTATTTCCACAATAGATTTGAAAGCCTCGATCGAAGAAAACAATCTCATTGAAATTAACCTCAGTAATGAGAAATAAACTTGGTATAAGAGTCATTATTGCAATGGGGTTGCCTCCAAATTGGATAGAACCTTTACGAATGTCCATTATTTAGAAACTGGTACACTATTTCCAACACTACTCTTTAGAGGCTTAACTCTGATCATCACCCCATCCTGGTCAATGTCTCCTCCAAAGGCATGAATCCCAGACGGCCTTTAATATTTAACAATGTGTGGTCTCTGAAGATGATTTCAACCATATAATCCAAAACATTTGGTCCTCAATTTATCATTATAATGATGCACTTACCTATAAAATCAAATTAAAAAATCTCAAAAAACTCTAAATTATTGGTGTCTCTGTAAATCCAAACAACATAACAATGAAATCCCGATCCTTGAAAAAGAAATCAATTATATTCAAAACAATAACACCACCTTTGAATTCAAAACATATCATTCTCAAGAGCTAAACATTGTAGTGAAACAAAACTTCTTACTCACGTTTAAAGAAAATATTAGAAAAACAAGTGTTTAAAGTTAAATGGTTAACTAACGGTGACATAAATACCAAATTCTATAACTCTCTTCAAAGAATCAGGAGCGAATGCAGACCGTTAACCATTCAAAATGATGGGGACATCCTTCTGAAAAATGAAGAGTAAATCGCCCATCATATTGTCTCCTACTATGAATCCATCTTCAATGGTCCTTATATAAACAAATACATCCTTCTTGAGGTCATTATTTCAGTGATCACTGATGAGGACAACACCTTCCTCCTTAGCACTATGATGGAGCATGAAATAAAAGAAAATGTTTTTATTCTGAATACTAATAGTACTCTGGGTCCGAATGGTATGAATATTTGTTTCCCTCAACATTATTTGTATGTGATTAATATTGATGTTTGTAACCTGGTAAAATCATTATTTTTTAATGGGGTTCTTCCTCAAGATCTCAATACACAGATTCTCACCTTAATACCCAAATTAAATAATGCTTCTTAGATTCATCCATTTATATCTATTGATATTATCAATACAATTTATAAAATCATCAAAAAAATCATTTCTAACATACTTTCAACCATCATGGACAAAATTGTCTCTTGGAATCAGTTTGGTTTTATAATGGGTAGATCCATTCAAGACTGTTTTTCCATTCCTTTGAATGTGTCAATAACATGAACAAATAAATAGGGAAGGCAATATAGCTATTAAATGTGACTTCATAAAATCCTATAACACTTTGGACTTGTGATTTTTATTCAATGTCCTGTATGGTTTTGGTTCTAGTGCCTTTTTCATCACATCATTCAAAACCCACTTCAATTCGGTGTCTATATCGATTTTGATCAATATATCTCCCAAGAGATACTTCAAATGAACAAAAGGTGTTAGAAAATATGATCCCCTTTCATCCATCCATTTTTAATATCAAAGGACTATATTAGTCAACTGATCAACCGTCTGGTGGTCCAGAATAAGCTGAAACCCATCTTAGTCTCTAGTAATGTGAATGATCTTACTCATCTTTTTTATATTGATGACATCATTATTTTCCTTCAAGGTGATAAAAGGAAAATCCTTAATCTAAAAACTGAACTCTCACACTATGATGAGGTTTCTGGCCAAAACATTAGTTGGAACAAATCTTGCATTTTCTTTGGAAGGAACATTCCTACCAACTGAAAATGTACCAACATAAATGACCTCTGTCTTAAAGAAGGTATTATCCCATTACCTTATCTTGGTGTTCCTATAATTTGGGGCAGGCCCATGTCTGGTCACTTTGAAACTATTGTTGGCCAAATTCTAAATCATATTTCCTCTTGGAAAGGTAATGCTCTCTCCATGGAAGGTAGGACTTTCCTTTTTAAATCTAGTATTGTCTCCAAGATGGTTTACACCATGATGGTCTACAAATGGTATGTTGGACTTATTAAAAAGATAAATATTGCTATTAAGAATTTCATCTAGAATGGTAGTACCTTAGAAAGAAAACTTGTGCATATTCTCTGGTCAACATGTTGCAAGCCCATTGAGAATGGTGGTATTGGAATAAAAATTTAAAATTCTCTAATGAGGCCCTTCAGGATAAGCTCACTTGGATCCTTTTTCATAATACCTCAGATGCAATAAATGTTTTCAAAAATTGATTCCTTGAAAAACTTAAGGTGATCAATTATTACTACCTTAGTTCTTCCATTTGTCCTTGCATCAAACAATCCTTCATCAATATTGTGAATAATTCCAGATGGATGGTCTCCAAAAACTCTCCCATGAAATTATGGATGGATAAATCGACTAGAAAACCTTTAATATCTTTTACATCTTCTGATCAAACTCATGAAAATATCAACAACACTATCATAGATATTTTACGCTCTCAACATGACCACATACCTAATACTATTATAAATGTCATTGAAAACTGCTATTTCACAAACACTAATGACTTATTAATTTGGGAACCAACTCATAATGGTATGCTTAAATAAATAAAATTTCTACAATGATTATTTATTTAACCCTGAGAATGATTATAGTGGGATTAAACATTTTAAAAAACATTGGATTAAACATTTGATATTTAAACTCATCTAGCATCTATCTCACATAAGAGTCCCCATTAATATATTCCTATAATCTTTTGGAATATAGCTTTGATTTACGTGTAAAATCTGCAACCAACATAGATAATATGATAATCACCTCTTTCTTTCTTGTGCTTCTGCTTCTTCTCTTTGGAACTATATTCTTCAAGTTTTTAATTGCAGATTGTTGTTTTTTCACTATCTTAAAACTCAGCTAAAGAAATGTGCAGAAATGGAAGGATCTCAACAAATCAGGAACCTTTTCTTTTCTACAGTTATTAAACACACCCATGTGATCTCGTATGACCAGAATGATATTATTAAAAAAAATTACTCACTCAATCTAATGGAAGGTTGAATATAGATCCTTATTTCCATACATGATGGTGCATTGTTGCACAAGGGACACTTCCACTACACTGTGAACAACTTTTGAATCCTGAAGCATCTACAAATTAATGGAAATTTATGTCCACCGCATCGCACTATAGTGGTGTTCTGGAGATCCCCACTCCCTGGACGGATCAAAATCATTATTGATGGCACCTATAAAGGAAACTAGGGACCTATTGGGTGTGGTGATGTCTTCATGAATCACTTCGTTCAGAGTCTTTGATGTTTCACGATAAATTGTGGAATTTCCACTTCCCTTGAAGCTGAGATGCTGATTTTGATACATGCAATTGATTTTGCCATGATCTTTGGTTGGAACAAACTACAGATTGAAAGTGACTCGACGACCATCATTCAAGTGATATGGAATGGAGTAACACATCTTACATGACTGATTTCTATGAGATGGATGGAATGAAATCGTTCTGTCATCAATAATAACTATATCATGACACATGTTTATTGAGAAGCAAACATGGTTGTAGATGCCCTGGCCAACATGGGAGTAGATCGAGACATTTCTTTGTTTGTAGACCTCCATACTGATCTCATTTCCTTACATGAAAAATATTTTAATATGATCACGTATTTTTGAATCCTGTAAACATAATTTTAATAATTTTTATGTTATGGTCATCCTGGGCCACGACATCAGCTTTAAAAAAGGGTTTAGTATGGGTTATAATAAAAAGATAATGGTAAAAACATAAAAAAATTGTAAAGTTTTTATTTTATAATATATTTTCTACCTATACACATCCAATAATCTATATATATTAGTTTTATCCGTTTTTCAATGATAAATAATTTATATTAATTCAATACATTAAAAAATTCATAAATTTCCCCCCACCTATTTAAGGGCCCCTCAAATCCTATTTTATTTACACTTATAAAGAATTTTGGATAGTGAAGTACCTAAAAAAATCATATCTTTAATTCAAACACCAAATTTTAAATAAATTGGATTAACTGTTAAACCCTACTAGGACAGCTTTTGGTGGAAACTTAATGAGGTTGTTTGAGGAAGTGGAATCTTTCTTAACTGAGTATTTTTGTTTCAATTATTTTTCCACCACATTCAAATATTATTAAAAATTTGGTATATTATATTATAATAATATCACATATATTGAATTGTTTTTATTTCAATTTAATTCACTATATCCATCACTAGTTCCATCGTATGGGAAATTAAACAGCAAATCTTGTGTATAGATGACTACCACCTCATGAAATGATGTAAATATTGTTCCATCACCACGACTCACGAATGGGTTTAAGGATTGATTTAATATATATATATATATATATATATCCATGAAATTTTTATAATTATTTTTTAATTCTATATCATATAATTTCATAGATTTTTATTCTTTTGAAAATTATAATATAGTTTCAATGTATGTGTGTATTTCTACCACAATGAAAAAATGTGAATCTTCATAAAAGAATAACATAAATACTATATATAATTGTATTAAAATAAATTATATTATATTTAAGTTACAATTATCATTATTGAATTATAAAATAATACCTCTGGTTTTTCTTTCATAATCATAGAGAAATGGAAACCTTACTAATGTGTACGTATGACATACATTCTCTATGATTTCAACATAGTTCATTTTTCATTATCATAATTCATGTTTGGTTTAAAATTTATAATTTATTTATAAAAATGATACATAATTCAATATTATTATTCTATAAACGATGTAATGGAGACCTATTTTACCAAAGTCAAACTACCCGAGTCATTTTGGATATATGAACTGAACATATTTAGAACATATGGTATAAACATAAGTGATTAGGTAATTAAATATCAAAATAAGTAAAATAAAATAAAAATAATAATAATAATGAAAATATATTTGAAGAAATAATATAATTAAAAAAATTATATTATTTAGGAAAATAAGGAATGTATGTTATAAGTCAAACCTGATGTAAGATGTTTTGTAATTCAATTTATTTTCATTGGGTTATATAACATATTCAATGTCTTTGATATTGTAGGATTATGTGTGTAGTAAATTTTTATTATTTTATATTTTATGTACACATAATTTATGTTTATTTACATTTGATACAAAAAATCAACTCATTAATTAATTATTACTTCTAAAATATAATCATTGTAGTAGATTTCTTCTCATTTTCTACTCCATTGTGAAATATTTGTCATTATGCACTTATTTTTATAAAATAATATTATATAATACAACTTTTATATGTTATATCATGAATATATTAATATTCAGGGAATTTGATGTTTCATTTTATGTTGTTAATTTCATGGGGTTTTGGATTAAAATGTTAACAAAGTGGAATGTGTAAATTCCACAATATTATCATTATTCTGGATTAATTATGTTTAAATTAATGATGGGGGAATTACTAGATATATATATCATAAACCAAAAATATTTTTTTTTGATATATTTATTTAATTAAATTAAATTTTTTAGTTTAATTTTTCACTCTTTAGGTACTCAA
This sequence comes from Viscum album, assembly GCA_963277665.1. Classification (NCBI taxonomy): domain Eukaryota; kingdom Viridiplantae; phylum Streptophyta; class Magnoliopsida; order Santalales; family Viscaceae; genus Viscum; species Viscum album. Next base: position 373,739,296 of record OY728166.1, on the reverse strand, counting down.
GATACCAAATTCATGTTTTTAAGAAAATTGTGTTTATTTTTCTACCCTATTGAAAATATTTTTCATTTATATCGATAATTTACATAAAATTATTAAAATAACATTCTTAATATTTTAAAATTATTTAAAAAATAAAATTTTAAACAATGATTTAATTTTATAGAATTGTTTAAAAGTAATATTTTTTTCATTTTCCAATCGATGTAATTTTTGACATTTTACCGGAAATGGGAAAGGAATATTTGTTTTAATATACTCAGCATGAATGAAATATTCCCACCATAATTACCGATAATTTATCTTATGGTTTATTTTAAATTTTAATATGTTATTTAAAAAAATTAATTTTCATAATATTCTACAAATTTACAGTTTTAAAAATTGATTTTGAATATTAAAATGGTATTTTCCTCAAGATTGTTTTTAATGATATCTTTATGGTATTTCAATAAATTGAATTATGAAACACTAATTTTTAATTATAATACATTGGGTATATGTTGTAATTATACTATCTTTATTCATTATCTATTAATCATGAGTAGTTTACTAGGTAAAAAATTAATATTAACTTTATTTATAAATTTACAGTCGTTAACCGTCCCTTGAAACATTCACTTACATGTGATATGTCGACATTAAATTTCACTTACATATCCTTTTTTTCATCATTGATATGATTATTTCTTAATACATATATCATTTATTCATATATATTTCTACTTTTAAAGTTATTTGATTGAATTGGGAAAAATATATATATTTATTTTCTTTATACAATAATATTATTAATTGATATGGAAAAATGTTTATGAATTTATTGGATCATTAAATATTTGAGAAATGAATTGGAAATGTATTGATAGATGGAGTCCAGTCATATATATCACCATAATGAATCAATAAGTATCATGGGTCAAATAAATAATCTAGAATTAAAAGAGTTTTTGTTTTATACCTAACCATCAATTAAACTATCTTGGAATATGGTCATGATGGTATAGATATCATGATGTATGAGACCATGACATCCAATATTAAGAATTTATTTCAATTAGAATTCAGTTATTATTATCCAGGAGATCTCTATATTGATATTATTTATAGATTCATTTCATGATATAGTTATTGACTAAATGGAAGGTGTCTTAGTTTATTTTCCATTCCACATTGATTATTCATTATTTATTAATGATAGCTTTCACTATATGTATCCCTTAATGTGAATCCAAGACCACCATTATTATTTTTACTTTTCAAAATACGTTATTAAGGAATCATTGAATGAGGTTATGAATCTAGAATATTTACATTCATTTTGTTTTTATTTTATATTTTCAAAATTATGTGTGATTCAAGTGTATATATAGTTTCATAAGACAAAAAACATATTCAGTCTGTTGGGATGAGATCAATTGTTTCTATATATAATGTAATAATGTCACCATGTGCTCTAGGATAATGGGATCATTTTCATTACATACAACACATCATAACTCTATGGATTATTTTGGCTACACTTGGCCCATGCATAAAATTATAGATCATGATTAATATACCTATCCCATACATAACATTATAGATGAGGATTAATTCACCCATAACAGATATAGTGATATCATGAGATATTAAGTATTATCCACTTGTTTTTATGGATATATAATTTTTGGTATGTCTGTCATTATAATACATCGCATATATGTGTGTCGCATGAAAATGAAATCAGAAATTAATCCATCAAATTTAATACAATGATAAAACCATGAAAATAAAAAACATTTCCAATTAAATAAGGATTATATTGAGGTAAATAACCTTAAACCAAGATAATGAAGTGAATGTTATTTATATTATCAATAATAAAGGGTATATATTCTTCAAAATAATGTTTCTAGAATATTTAATGTATATATATATATTCTCCCCATTTAATTAGATGCAATATTTACAAATTATCCAGGGATGAAATTCATTGGTATATGTTTTTCTTTTAAATAGTTTAATATAACGTATGTTAAAGGAAGTGATGGATGATATCTGTTATAGTGAATTTTATTCCATAACCCTACACATTTATATAAACATTTTTAATGTATAAAAGGATAATATTAACATATTATCAATTTTTCAAGAATATACCATTCATGAAAATACGAAATAAGAAATTGATAGAGTGTATCATCAAATATTATAGATCAAAAATGAAATAAACGAACAATGTAGTGATTGAAAAATAAATCCATAAGTGGGTAAAAGGGATCATAAATTCATCAAATATAATTTTAAACCTATAGGATATTAATTAAAATAATTTTTATTTGATATACAAAGGTGAAATTATAAAATGAAAGAATAAGACATGAAAAGATGAAGACATGTAATCAAATCATAATACCCATGTCTCAACTCACTTCATATGTTCTACAACATCATGTATAATCAAATTTTGTTAATTATTTAATTTATATAGATGTAGTTTTATGTTTATTCCATTATTATTATTTATTTTATTTTATTATCTATCATGTGTCATTCATTTAATAAATGATTAATATTGACATAAGTTGTTTTGAGATCTCCAAGTTAAAAATATCCAAAGCTACTCCAGTATAAATATATAAGTGAGAGGTTATTGTAAAATAGTTCCATAATCACAAAAATTATAAAGGTATATGTTTTATTTCATTACATAAGAAATGTTCATTAATAATACATTAAATTATTACCTTTTATAGAATCTTTCACGATAATATTTTTTTAATGTATAGAATTGACTATGATTATTTACTTATGAATTCATTTTTATGAAGGATATTTTACCATAAAAATTAATATACATTAAATTAATTAAATATAAATGTTATATTCAGTCATTAAATAAAATTTTATAAATACCAATGAAGTTTTCTTCTTTATGAAAACACCATTGTTCACCTAGTTAGTATGAAACCACAACAATGACTGATGTTTTCAAAAGTGTATAAAAGTTTGTAAAAATTAATAATTATCTTATTTTAATAATACATTATATTATAAATAAATAAACTTTTTAGGTTTAAAATTAATGATTTATCAAATAATTTAAATGTGCAAGATGCTAATTGAAATAAAAAGTTGATTATTTTTAAAAACACATATTTTAACCTCGAAATTACTCATGAAAAAGAGTTATGTGAATGGTAATGAAAGATATATCATCATATATTGATCAAATGGATGATAATACCTTTATAATAGAATAATATTTAAAAATTAGTGGATATATACAAGTTTTTTATGAAAAAATCTCAAATAATAAATGAGAAAGTGGTTTCAAAACACTTACCTTATGTTTTGAGTTACCTCTATTAGATTGAGACTAAATCCAATATATAGAAGTTATTTGGCCACACTAGGGACCTATATATATTTAAGCTATGTCTAGAGAGGTATTTGGGTATATATTTGGAAAACTAAGGTGTTTTAGAAGTGTGAAAAAATGATGGATGAGGGTTAGTTTTACAGTCAAAGAAAATGGTTATTTTGGAATAATTTATTTATTAATTTCTCAATTATTGAAATAATTTTGAATAAAGATTTAATCCCGCGAATTTTTATGTTTTATTATTAAAAGATTTCAATTATTTTTTATTTAATCCAATACATAAAATTATTCAATATAGGAAACACTTATTTAAAGGTAAAAAAATAGTTTTTTCATAATAATTAAATATATATTAGGCTTTGAAATTTCAAACATAGTTTTGTAGATTAAATTTAATATTTTATTTTATTTATTTTAATTGTTAAATAAATATTATAATAAAATATTTTCAAAAAAATTAATCCATATTTATATTATGATGATGTCCAAAAAATATGGTATTGTTGAAAGCTGTATTTTTTACTATTCATTAAAAAATCATTATTTTTATAAAAAATCCTAAACATTCACCGTACTATATTTTTTATATTTTTATTAATAATATATTTCCATTTTTTTATTTTCATTTTCTAAATTTTATATGATACATTTTAAATAAAATCACATGAAAAATGGAGAAAATATGTTTAAAATAAAAACCACCTCTTTTTTTGAGTGGTATAATTTATAAATTTTATTATCTAATTTTAGTTATATTATTAGTAATTAACTATTTATTATTTTATAATATAAAAATTTCATGGAATAGTTATTCTAATTATGTGGGATTTACATTTTAATATAGAATTGAGAAAATAGATTTAGTGTGAAAAGATTTATACATGGTGATTACAATATAATATCAATGACAATTTAACATTTCTAAAAATAGAATTATCAGATTTTCATAATTATTTTTTAATTATAATGCATTATAAACATAAGTAAATTTATTTTATTAAAAATATATTCAAAAAATAAATATTGTAAGACATGTTATATTACGCTTGAAAAAGAAATTTTTAGAGTAATAAAACATGTAAATAGAACATGATAACAATTATTAAAAAGTCAAATGAACTCTAAACTAAATTAATAATTAATGATAAGGAGGATATAATTAAAAAATGATATTCAAAAATTCATTTTTTTCACATTTTTTACATAAAATTCTATATATGATTACATTCAATGGTTAAATGTTATAATTTTGTGACTCTAATATAATTTATCATAATTTGTTAAAAAAATAGAATACAGCGACTTAATTAGTATTAAAATAATTATATTAATGGAAAAAACAAAAAAAATTTAATTTATATATCAACTAGAATTATATGTTAAAAATGAATGATGAATTTAATAAAGTGTATTTTAAAAAAACCAATAATCAATTATTGTTATTAATATTAGAATATATTAAAATTAACTTTTTGGTGGGAAATATATTGAAATATAAATATAAATTATAACTTCATATCATGAAATAAAATAAAATTAACATATGAAATTTGAGAATGAAAATACAAAAAATTATTTATTAAAAATATGGGATGTTATATTCCACCCACTTGAAGGACTTGGGTCCTCACAACATCACTCATTGATAAACACTTATAAATGATTTCTTAAATTTCCATGAATGAAAATAATGATCCATAATGTTATCATAACCATTATCAAAGGTAAGGTTATTATGTGACTCAATATAAATTAATCTTAAATGTTAATATTACCTAATCAAATTAGTTGTACTAAAAATAGTTTAATGACCCATACTTTACATACATTGTTATTACTTCAAAATTGAAGCATACGTATTATAACATATAACAAAACCATGAAAGGACTGTATAGGTATAGTGTCTTTAGAAACTGGGAAACACAAACAAATGGTTCATAAAGTGTCTACATTGTAACCCATTTATTTCATCATATCTATAGTCCCTTTTGGAATATCTTACTTAATAACACTTTTCATGACCTGGGAAAAAACATACAAAAGGGTGAGCTCAAATTTTCAGTAAGGGTAAACAAAATAAATATCAATCACATCATATTCATAAGAACATATCTTTTGGAAATCTTAACCTGCAAAAGAGATCATAATTTCATAACATGGGATAAATCATTGTAGTGAAATGTAATCCCAATAATAATAACTTAAAACATGAAACTTTGTGGCATACACACATAATCATAGATAATCATTTATTATTAGTCAAGACTCATTTCCAAGACTATCTTAGTGGACAAAGTCCATTTCTGAACCGAGTTCATTCCTCGTTTCAGTCCTATTTCACTAAACCGGTTTAACCTGCCGTTCCAGACATGTCTCTCTCATTAGATATAAAATCTTTACCCAATGCATTGTAGGGAGATATAGGTCCCACCCATCTCATAATTATACCATTATTATATGTGCCACAAAATCATAAACTATATATCATAGCATAACCCTTTTAATAAAAATGGGATTCTTCAACATCGTGACATCATAAAACAATTCATATGAGAAAAAGGGATTCATAAAAACGATTCCATCACAACATAATAAAATCAATGTAATAATAGGGATAAAAACAGAAACCTTTATTATCTTATATGGAAAATAATTTTGATAAGACTTGAACTCTATTCCTGAGGAAAATATTTTTTCTACTTGAAAAAAACATTTCCTTTCTTAACATGTCATACAATTTTAACCTAAAAGAAGTTGATTAAAAATAAATATCAAAACTTTTAAAGGAAGCTTCTTGGAAATAATGTTTTAGAAATCCATTCATGATGTATAAGTTAAAAAAACATTCTTCTCGTACTTTTTTCGGAAAAGTCAAAAAGTACCTCGTACGAAAAACGACAAAATATTCCTTACATATATTTTACTAAAAACTCACCGAAGGGTAAAATTGGATTTAAAAAATTATAGGTGGATGGAAACAATATTAAATATTGAGGAAACATGGATGTGGATGATAAAATAGACCCCAGTAAATTCTGATGTATAAACAATCTCGGATAAAAATTGAGATTTGTGAGATTTTCTTTTACCTTAGGTCCAATTGGCTTCATAAGTGTCCGAACCTCATTTATAATGATTTAAATAATGTTATTGACTTATTCCAGAATCATACTTATTTTTATGATATCATATATGGTCATATTCTTATCTTCTTATTAGTAATATTTCATTACTACTTGTTATTTGGGTGTTTATTACATTTTGTTCTTATGCGTGTTTTGTCGAATAAATTCTTATTTTTTCTTTTTAGGTTATATATAAATCATTTCAAGAATGTTATTAGTGTAATATATATCATATTCATTCATTAAATTCATTTATATAATCATTATGCAATGAAGATCATGTAGAACGAGTCGCATCACATCATGGAGACAGTATTCCGTACGTACGCACGAGTGATGATATCGCTCCCATGATCTTGAAATTGTATTGGAGTGTATATATACTATTTCAGAATCAATATCACTTTACAATAATCATATATAGTCATTATTTACACCATTATACCCATCCAAGTAAGGTGGTGGTGGAAAATAGATTACACCACGGCGTGGAGACGGTATTCCGTACGTATGCACGCGCGGTGATTTCGTTATCCGTAGGATGGATAGACGGTGAAATAGGGTTATTTCATAATTATAATAACATATCAGTATATTAGTGATAATGATGTTATTAATTCATAATGAAACAACTAAAGAAATAAGAAGTGGAAGAAGAAATAAAGTTGAAAAAATCGGTAACAGACATTACCTATACTTTGAAGCGCCTCTTTGAGACCTCCTTTTAGGGAAGTAAAATTGGTCTTTGATGATAACCAAGACCTCTAGGATGTCTCTAGGTAGGTGGAGAGAATAAATTGGCAGGTGTTGGCCGATCATGAAGGATCAATGTGGTGTGAGGAAGAGAGGGAGGAGGTTCCCTTTTATAAGGGAGGAGAGGGGAACCTTTGGAATAACTAAAAATATTATTTTATTATATAGTCAAATTCGGTTTTTAATAGCACCAAATTGATATATTTCGAAGATAAGGTGGGTATGGGTCGAAATTATCTAATCAAATAGAATTTAGACAAGTTTAGTTATCAGTTTTAACCTTATCATTTAGATTTAACATTAAGTTAGATAATTTAACTTTTACCGTGTCTTCTTGTTTTCTTACACTATAAGGTTAATAAACATACTATATCAAGCCAAAAGAACCCAAAGTTGTTTATTATTAATATATATAACCTTATCTAAGTCATTGGGCCGAACCTTAGATTTTTTAGAATAAAATAAAAATTAATAATATAATATTTGTTTTAAAAACTATTTTATGACAATTTTGACACTATTTAGTAATTGATTTTTGTGAAAATCATAACAGAATAATTAGTTCGAACAAAGTTAATTAAATCAATAATAAAATTTCATATTAACCTAGAAAATTAGTTGAATTCATAAAAAGTCTCAAATTACATTTATTTGGGTATTTATAACATCAATTATGTCAATATTTCAATAATAAGATAATTACTGCATCATCGTTGTGTCATAAATAAATTAAATTATTTAATGACTAAAAATTACAAATAAAATACCATTATCTAGTAAATGTTATTTAGATTTATGATGAATATTTAGAGTCGAATTTAGCTTATGTATAACCCCATATTATAAATTATTTACTCATTAAACATTGATTTTAACTATTTTAACCCTTCTTTAAATAAATTAATAATAAATGTCCTAATCTAATCCAAGTCAGCCTAAATGGTCATATATTATTCCTAAGGTTTCTTTTGGCCGAATTACACTTATCCAATAGAATTAGGACAAGTGTTAGGGTAATAATAATATAACCTTTACCCTTAATTACCCTATTTACTTTTAACCGTGGTAAAAAAAAGTAAATAGTTACTATTCACCAAAAATTATTTTCATCTCATTGAACCACATTTTAGTCCTTGATATTAACCGTGTCACTCGGGTTTTTGAAATTCCACTCACAGAAGCGGTAAAATTATGTTTTATGAAAAATTCAGTTTTTTTAACTACTACTTAGTGGTTACACTATTCAACAAAAATTGAATGTTTTCAGAGAAATACGAAAATTTCACCCTAGGCTAATTTCGATATTTCGAATCCAAAAATAAAGTCTATTTTGAAAAATAAAATTTATAAAATTTCAAAAAGTGGTTATTACTATTCATAATGGCTAGTTTTAATAATATTTTAATAGCATATAATTATTTAGTGAAACTCGGTATTGCGTACGACGCAAGCTATCGAGGAAGGCCGTGATTGCGTGTAAAGCAAGCCAATCTAGTGTTGTGTGTAGTGAAATATTCCTTTTATGATTTAAGAACAAAAGATTTCTCATAAAAGTCTCGGGTGTTACATTCTACCCCCCTTAAAATGAATTTCGCCCTTGAAATTCGTCACTTTGTAACAAACAGATAAGGATACCTCTCCCTCATCATATACTCAAGCTCCCAATGTAGCTTCTTCTAATTGGTGGTTCCTCCATAAAACATTCACCAAGCGAGTGGTATTATTTCGTAGAACTTTTTTGCTATGATCCAGAATCTCTATCGGCGGTTCTTCATAAGAAAGATCTTGCTACAGCGGTACAACTTCTTAGCTGAGTACATGTGAAGGATCAGGTATGTACTTTCTTAGGAGAGATACATGGAACAAATCCTGAACTTGAGAGAGATTCAGTGGAAGCTCCAATCAGTAAGCTTCCTTTCCAACACGATCCAGTATTTCGAAAGGACCGATATATCTAGGCCTCAACTTCCCCTTCTTTCCAAATCTCATGACCCTCATCCAGGGAGATATTCGTAAGAACACTTTATCAACCACTTCAAACTCTAGGTCTTTTCTTCGGTTGTCGGCATAACATTTATGTCGACTCTGAGCTGATCTTATGTGTTGTTGAATAGATTGGACCTTTTCTTCCATCTCATCAACAAGATCAGGTCCTAATAGATTTCTTTCGCCAACTTCATCTCAGATAGTTGGAGTCCGGCATTTCTTTCCATAGAGAGCTTCATAAGGAGCCATCTGAATACTGGAGTGAAAGCTATTATTATAAGAAAATTCCAACAATGGTAGGTGTTTATCCCAACCATCATTGAAATCCATATAAAAAGATTTCAACATGTCTTCTAGAGTTTGAATTGTTCTCTCAGACTGACCATCTGTCTGAGGATGATAAGCAGTGCTGATACTCAACTCTGTATCCAGAGTATGATAAAGACTTCGCCAAAACATCGAGGTAAATATTGGATCCCAATCAGATATAATAGAAAGTGGTACTCTATTAAATCTTACCACTTCCTTTACATATATCCTAGCAAGCTGATCTAGAGAGAAATCATCTCTAATAGCAATGAAGTGTGCAGACTTTGTAAGACGATCAACTATGACCCAGGTAGCATTATTGCCTTTGGTTGTTTTAGGAAGTCCCGTGACAAAGTCTATAGTGATGTTTTCCCATTTCAATTTGGTTATGGGTAATGGTTGTAACATCCCCTTAGACTTCTATCTCTCAGCTTTAACTTGCTGACAAACCAAGCATCAAGAGACATATTTAGCTATATCTCTTTTCATTCCATCCCACCAGAAGTACTCTTTCTGGTCCCTATACATCTTCGTGCTTCCAGGATGAATAGAGAATGAAGAACTATGATCCTCATCCAGAAGCTCCTTCTTTAATTCAGGGATGGGAGGAACACAAACCCGATTCCTACAATTTATTATCCCATCACAATCAACATTGAATTCAGGAACATTTCTCGCCTTTTTTGTAACTCTACATCTTCTTTCTGTGCCTCTTTAATCTTCACATGTATAGATGGTTTAACATTCATTTGAGAAAGATAATATTTTTCCCTTTCCATTATAATTCCAAGATCCATCCTCTGTAAATCCATAAATATTGTATCTTTTGTGATCCTCATCATGGATAAACTTGAATGGTCTTGTCGACTTAATGCATCTTCCACCTTTTTTGCTTTCCCAGGGTGGTAATGGATTGATTAGTTGTAATCCTTAATCAGCTCCAACCATCTTCTTTGGCGCATATTCAGCTCCTTTTGTGTGAAAATATAATTTAAACTTTTATGATTAGTATAAATGTCACACCTTTCTCCATAAAGATAAATCCTCCAAATCATTAATGCAATGATTACCACAGCTAACTCCAAATCATGTGTTGGGTAATTTTGCTCATGGATTTTCAACTGTTGTGAGGCATAAGCTATCACCATATCATTTTTCATAAGAACACACCCCAATACCTTCTTGGATACATCACTATAGATCACAAACCTTTCTCCACTACAAGGCAGTGGGAGCACAGGTGCACTGGATAACCTTCTTTTCAACTCCTTGAAATTCTATTCACATTACTCCGTCGAAACAAAATTAACTCCTTTCCGAGTCAACTTGGTGAGTGGATTAGATAATCGTGAGAAATCTTTCACAAAACGTCGATAATATACAGCCAAACCACGAAAACTTCAGATCTCAGTTACTGTTGTTGGTCTCGACCATCCTTCAATAACCTCTGTTTTTGCTGGATCCACAGATATCACCTCTTTTGAGATTATGTGAACCAAAAATGAAACTCTTTGAAGCCAAAATTCACATTCGGTAAATTGGGCATAAAGATTATCCTTTCTTAGGGTTTTCAATATGATTTTCAAGTGATCTTCATTTTATGCCTTTCTCTTTGAATATACCATAATATTGTCTATAAAGACTACCACAAAATGATCAAGCTAGTCTCTAAAGACTATATTGATCAGATCCATGAAGATAGCAGGGGCATTAGTAAGACCGAATTGCACACTATAAATTCATAGTGTCCATACCTTGCACAGAAAGTCGTCTTTGGTATATCCTCCCTTTTGACCCTTAATTTATGATACCCTGAACGAAGATCAATCTTTGAAAAGTATTGATCTCGGCGTAGTTGGTCAAATAAGTCATCAATTCGTGGGAGAGGATATTTTTTCTTGTTAGTGATCTTGTTATGTTCTCGATAATCAATGCATAGTCTCATTTATCCATCTTTCTTCTTAACAAATAGAACAGGTTCTCCCCAAGGTGATTCACTAGGTCGTATGAATCCCTTATCAAGATTCTCTTGGAGTTGCTTCTTCAATTCCTGCAACTCAATTGGGGCCATTTATAAGGTGTCTTTGAAATAGGTACAACACCTGGTACGAGTTCTATTGAAAACTCAACATCACGATTTGGTGGAAGACCCGAAAATTCCTCCGGAAAGACATCATCAAACACCCGTACAATGGGAATATTCTTAATTGTGAGTTTCTCACCAACCATTTGAGATAAATAACCTTCATTCAGTGGAATCAAGACCCATAAGATGGATGAAATTTCCAATGGAAGGTTATGTTCATCCTGGCATCGGTAGACGATCATAGATTGATATGGAATATGAAATGTGACTTCCCTTCTTTGGAAATTTGTATGAGCTCCATACAGAGAATGCCAATCCATGACAAGAGTCACATCAAATTCCACTATAGGAAGGATCACAAGATTTTCAGGAAGCACTTTCCCACAAACTTCAATCGGAGAAGAATTATAAACTTTTGATGCAACTGTTGTGACATAAGGGGTTTTACAGCTAACTCAACATCTAATAGTTGAGGTAATACTATGATATCCTTAGAAAATTTTTCAAAAATAAAAGAGTGGGTGGATCCAGAATCAAATAAAACATTTTCTACATTAGAGTGGATGGTAACTGTACCTTTAACCACATCGTTATCATACTCAACATCGCTGATAGAAATTGCATTTGACATTCCTTTGTCTTTAGCATTAAGAGTTTGTTGACGTCGACCATCATCATCAACCCTTCGATTTGGGAATTGATTGGAATAATGCCCCATCTCCTTGAACTTGAAACATTGAAGTGTAGTAGGTTCATTCTGTGTATCGTTTCCTTTTTTTGCATCATTAGACATCTTCTTCCCATCATTGTGGCATTCAAATGCCCGATGACCTTCCTTTCCACATTTTAAACATTTACTTCTCCCCTTAAGACAACTCCCTCCATGTTTATTTCCACACTTTGAGCATAAGATAAAACGCATCTTCTTTTCAGTGTGCTCTTTAGATTTTCCTTTGAATACCAATTTCCTCTTCTTATCAAACCCATATGACTGATGGGTTACTCCAATCTCCATCTCAACTTTGAGAGCACATCAAATGAATTCCTCGTAGCTATTGAAGTCCCTTATGGCTAAGGCCCTTCGAAGACTTGGTTTTAAGCCACTAAAGAATCGATCGATCTTACTCTCAGGTTGGATAATAATACCAGAAGCGTACCTTGCAAGTCTTGTAAAATTTTATTCATAGGTATCAACAGATTCATCATCCCTTTGCTTTAGTTAGAGAAACTCTTTCTCTATCTTTGTTCAGAGAATACGAGGGAATTACTTATTGAAAAATAAGTTCTTGAACTCATCCCATTCCATGGACTCAATTTCATCTCTTTGCCTCGTATTCTTGATAAGATTCCACCATTGAACAACATCAACTTCCAAACGATACACTGCTAATATGAATTTATCATGTTCAGAACATTGAAGAACTGAAAATATCTTTTCAGTAGTACTAATCCATTGTTCAGCAATTAATGGATCAGTAGACCAGCTGAATGAAGGTGGACGCTGCCTCATGAAGGATTCAACAAAATGTTGCTCCTTCCTTTGATCGTTTGGATGTCCTGCATGATTCATAGCCTGAGAAAGTTGTGTGACCATGTCTACAAGATTTTTCATTCCAGCTCCCATAATGTTTGGTTGCTCAGGGGGACAATCATTGCATTGCCCGTCACATTCCACTTTAACATGATTCCTTCGGGTTCCAGCCATTGACTAAATCCAAGAAGAATAGTGTGAGAAACACTAATTATAATAGGAAAACCACATAATCAGGAATTAAATTTTACACTTAAGGTCTTATCCTAGGTTATTCATGGAAATTTATAAAAAACTATGATTGTGTTCTATGCTTAGACTTATCCTTAGGGTTCTTACTAAGGCTTTCAAATCCTAGTTTCCAAAGGTTGACTATACATTCCCTCTGATACCAACTATAACGGTCTGGAATTACTTCTAGTGGACTATAATTGATACCTATCAGGGAACTCCATGGGCGGCTACACCCATTGGGTGGGACACACCACCATCCCCAGTGGCAACCATTTCCTCATGAAGCCCTTGGGTGAAGAGCCATGATTCTTCCAACGCTCACATGTGAGAGTTCCCAAGGATCGGATACATTCCTACTTCCTTTGCCTCTGATACCAACTGTATAGACCCGTAGCTTGACGTACATGAACATTACATTAATTTTGGAAAATACTTAATACATTACAAAAACACACACAAGGACCGTAATAGTTTAGTGTCTTTGGAAACATGGAAAGTATTCTTCTGATCGTGGTGAAAGATCTTCAACATCTCCCATAAAGATATTCCACTTTTTGTTTCCTTACCTAAAACCATTCTTTTAATACAGGGGGAAAATAAAACATAAAAAGGGTGAGCTCAAATTCTCAGTAAGGGTAATCAAAAGAAATATCAATCACATCATATTAATAAGAACATATCTTTTGGAAATCGTAACCTGTAAAAGAGATCATAAATTCATAACATGGGATAAATCATAGTAGTGAAATGTAATCCAAATAATCATAACATAAAACATGAACCTTTGTGTAATAAACACATAATCATAGATAATCATTTCTTATTAGTCAAGACTCATTTCCAAGACTATCTTAGTGGACAAAGTCCATTTCTGAACCGAGTTCATTCCTCGTTTCAGTCCTGTTTCACTGAACCGGTTTAACCTGCCGTTCTAGACTTGTCTATCTCATTAGATATAAAATAATTACCCAATGCATTGGATGGAGATATAGGTCCCAGACATCTCATAATCATACCATTCATATGTGTGCCACAAAATCATAAACCATACATCATAGCATAACCCATGTAATAAAAATGGGATTCCTAAACATCGTGACATCCTAAAACAATTCATATAGGATAATGGAATTCATAAAAATGATTCCATCACAACATAATCTAATCAATGTAATAATAGGGATAAAAACAGAACCCTTTATTATCTTAGATGGAAAATGATTTTGTTAAAACACTTGAACTCCATTCTTGAGGAAAATATTATTTCTACTTCAAAAACACTTTTCCTTTCTTAACATGTCATACAATTCTAAAATAAAAGAAGTTGATTAAAAATAAACATGAAAACTTTTAAAGGATGCTTCTTGGAAATAATGTTTTAAAAATCCATTCATGCCGTATAAGTTAAAAAAACATTCTTCCCATAAATTTTTCATAAAAGTCAAAAAGTACCTCGTACGAAAAACGACAGAAGATTCCTTTCATATCATTCACTAAAAACTCACCGAAGGGTAAAATTGGATTTCAAAAATTGTAGGTGGATGGAAAAAATATTTCATATTGAGGAAACATTGAAGTGGATGATAAAATAGACCCCAGTAAATTCTGAAGTATAAACAATCTCGGATAAAAATTGTGATTTGTGAGATTTTCCCTTACCTTAGGTCCAATTTGCATCGTAAGTGTATGAACATCCTGTATAATGATTTAAATTATGTTATTGAATTATTCCAAAATCATGATTATTTTTATGATATCATATATGGTCATATTCTTAGCTTCTTATAATTAGTATTTCATTACTACTTGTTATTTGGGTGTTTATTACTTTTTGTTCTTATGTGTGTTTTGTCGAATAAATTCTTATTTTTTCTTTTTAGGTAATATATAACTCATTTCCAGAGTGTTATTAGTGTAATATATATCATATTCATTCATTAAATTCATTTATATAATCATTATCCAATGAAGATTATGTAGAACGAGTCGCATCACATCGTGGAGACGGTATTCCGTACGTACGAACGAGCGATGATATCACTCCCATGATCGTGGAATTTTATTGGAGTGTATATATACTATTTAAGAATCAATATCACTTTACATTAATAATATATAGTCATTATTTACACCATTATACCCATCCAAGTAAGGTGGTGGTGGAAAATAGATTAGACAACAGCGTGGAGACGGTATTCCGTACGTACGCACGTGCGGTGATTTCGTTTTCCGTAGGATGGATAGATGGTGAAATAGGTTTGTTTCATACTTATAATAACATATCAGTATATGAGTGATACCGATGTTATTAATTCATAATGAAACAACTAAAGAAGAAGAAGTGGAAGAAGAAATAAAGTTGAAAGAATCGGTAACAGACATTACCTCTTCATTGAGACCTCATTTTAGGGTACTATAATTGGCCTTTGAAGAAGACCAGGACCACTAGGATGTCTCTAGGGAAGTGGAGAGAAGAAATTGGCAGGGGTTGGCCGAGCTTGAAGGCTCAAAGATGTGTGAGGAAGAGAGGGATGAGGTGCCCTTTTATAAGGGAGGAGAGGGGCACCTTTGGAATAACTAAATATATTATTTTATTGTAATGTCAAATTCTGTTTTTAATATCTCTAAATTGATATATTTCGAAGAAAAGGTGGGTATGGTTCGAAATACTCTCATATAATAGAATTTAGACAAGTTTAGGTATCCATTTTATCCTTATCATTTAGATTTAACTTTAAGTTAGATAATTTAACTTTTACCGTGTCTTCTTGTTTTCTTACACTATAAGGTTAATAAACAAACTATATCAAGCCAAACAAACCCCAAGATGTTTATTATTAATATATATAACCCTATCTAAGTCATTCGGCTGAACCATATATTTTTAATAATAAAACAACAATTAATAATATAATATTTTTTTAAAAAACTATTTTATGTCAATTTTGACACTATTTAGTAATTGATTTTTATGAAAATCATAACAGATTGATTAGTTCAAACAAAGTTAATTAAATCAATACTAACATGTCAAATTAACCTATAAAATTAGTGGAATTCAGAAAAAGTCTCAAATTCCATTTATTTGGGTATTTATAAAATCAATTATGTCAATATTTCATTAATAAGATAATTACTCCATCATCGTTGTGTCATGAATAAATTAAATTATTTAATGTCTACAAATTACAAATAAAATACCATTATGTATGAATTTTGTTATCTTTCTAATTAATATTTATAGTCAAATTTATCTTCGGTATAACCCCATATTAAAAATGATTTACTTATTAAACATTGATTTTAACTATTTTAACCCTTCTTTAAATAAATTAATAATAAATGTCCTTATCTAATCCAAGTGATCCTAAATGGTCATATTTTATTCCTAAGGTTGTTTTTGGCTGAATTACACTTATCTAATAGAATTAGGACATGTTTTAGGATAATAATAATATCACTTTTACCCTTAATTACCCTATTTACTTTTAACCGTGGTAAAAAAAGTAAATAGTTACTATTCACCAAAAATTATTTCCATCTCATTGAAAAATTCAGTTTTTTTAACTACCACTTACTGGTTTCACTATTCATCAAAAAATGAAAGTTTTTAGAAAAATACCAAAATTTCACCCTAGGCTAATTTCGATATTCCGAATCCAAAAATGAAGTCCATTTTGAAAAATAAAATTTATAAAATTTCAAAAAGTGGTTATTACTATTCATAACGGCCAGTTTTAATAATATTTTAATAGCATATCATTTTTTAGTGAAACTCAGTATTGCGTACGAAGCAAGCTATCGAGGAAGGTCGTGATTGCATGTAAAGAAATCCAATCTAGTGCTGTGTGTAGTGAAAGATTCCTTTGAATATTTAAAAACAAAATATTTCTCATAAAAGTCTAGGGTGATACACATAGTACCCTAGAGGTAATGCTTATATATTAAATGTTTTTGTTCCAAATATTCATTCAATCATAATTCCCATAAATAACAAAACTCTAAAATTATAATAATTTAGACACCACTAACCCACACTTTCATATCAGGTTCTTATCATATAAACTATTTTACACATAACATGAATAATAACCAATAAAAATGATTTAATTTTATATTTCATTTGGAACTTGGTATATATCTATCATTTCTAAAGAAAATCTGTACATTTCATCAAAAAAATTATTTTTAAATGAATCTCTCTTATATATATAACATTATATAAATTATAGAGAGATTGAAAAATATATGAAATGAGTCTGCTCAAATTCTCTATAAGGGGTATGGCATTAATAATGTGACATAGACCATAAATCCCTAAGATAAATTATCATGAGAGAAATGTAATAATTAATTGAAAAAGATCTTTAAATTATATGAAGTTAAAAGGGGATTCATATCTTAATTATAGATCATGGAATACAAATTGGGTGATATGATATGGGAGTCAATAATAATATCAAGAAATCAATCATAGAAATATGTCAAAAGAAAATTGTAATCATTAAAAACACATGAATTTTGGAAAATTTTACGGAGATTCATAATAAACATATGTCAAAACTCACTTATAAAACACTATAACTCTAAATATGAGACTTACAACATGTTTTCCAGACACAAAATTATGGAAAAAGATTATTGTACCTATCAGATACATAAAATTACATATTGGGTTTAATTAACACAGTCTGTATATAGTGTTTTCATGATATATTAGGAATCACCCAATTGATTATGTGGCTATATAAAATCATTCCTACCCATCATCACAATGAATATTTACAATTTCCCTCACGAATAATAAAATAATCATTAATCAATCTAAAGTCATAGCATGAACACCCTATGGAAATGAAATTGGTATCTAATGGAATAAAATAACAAATTATCTAAAGGCACTTCGACAAATATAATGATTATTTTGATATTTATACCACAGAATAATGTCTATATGGTCTACTCAATCATTTCACCACTCAATAAAATTTGTGGGTATCTAGGGGAAAACCATCCAATAATTATGAGAAAGTATATGTTATTACCTAAGGAAATTGTAATGACCTCTATAAATATAGGTTGTTGAGAATCATGGTAAATTTGATTTTTTTTTTGTAATAAAATAAAAGATACAGAGTTTTTATCATGTTTTGAATAATAGTTTTGTTGTTTTAGGAGTTGTGGTTTGGTGGTTGAAAACCATGAGGGAGTTTCCAAAAATTTTTGGATGAATTATATTGTAGAAACGGTGTCACGATGTGACAACCGGTAATCACAGTGTGATAGGTGGTTGGTTTTATAAAGGTTGTTTGAGGGGTGGAAGGTCGTAGTGTGGTGGAAGATTCCACTCAATGATGGAGTTTTTAATATGATTTTCCCCTTTTTAGGTAAATTCAAGCTTTGATATAGTGGGGTTACACTCTGAGAGTTTTTGTTCAAGGATAGGTCATATACCTATAGTTAGTTGGGACATGACCACGATGGACCATGCCTTATCATATACCCTATTAAAATTCATTATAGGGTAACCTTCTTAGTCTCACAATGAACATGTGCTGGGTGATTTATTTCTAAAATATATCTTTTATTGTTTTTTAGGTGGATTATATTTGGAACGTATACAGGCTCTCATCATCTAATTCCACTAAACGTTGGGTAATAAGACCATTTTTTCTATCACAATACCTCATCTTTTTCTCTTATCAATATAGCCTGTTTAGAGAGGTTCATCTCATGGTTTTAGGTTATATTATCTACCCATATGCTCCTTTATCTCCCCTTTTATTTTGTTAAGTGTTGATTCCACCAAACAATATTCCATGTAGATGATTCCACCAGGTCATGAGGGAATAATACCACTTGATGGGTATTTTTTATCGATCTTAAAGAATGTATCTGGAGAAGTGTTTTAAGACTTTTTTCATAGTTTTTATACAATAATTCTTCCCCATGTATTTATTAATTAATTTTGAAATTTTTTTGTGATATTATATATTGATTCCAGTAATTATTATGGGGGATATTGTGAGGCTTTGGTATGGGTGAATCTTAAGATTGTACTGAACAATAATTTCTAGGATTCCAAATTACTGAGTTGTATTGTGAGTATAGATATTATTATATTATTTCGGGGTTTTGATTTAATTTTTTTGTTTTTAAATTTTATATTGTTTATCAATTAGAGGCACTTCTTGTCTCATATGAGGTATTTATGTGAGAAGACCCACAGAATTATAGCTCATGGGTATTAGAGTTATTATGGATTTTAAAATCTAGTTAGGGTGATATTTTGAGAATCATTATTCAGATTCGAATAAATATTGTTTAGAAATCTTTAAGAGATGTATTCAGATAAATAAAGAGGATATTTTATCATTTCGGTACTCAATAAGTCACTGATGAATTAACATGTGGACTACAGAAAAAATTACAACTAAAGAAGAAAGTCAAGTTTCTTCCTAGGGGGTAACCAAATAGTGGCTGAGTGTAGGGATAAAACATAATATAGCGATGGGGGTACTTTTTTGGAGGTATGGATGTGTGTGTGTAAGATTAAATGTGATGTGACCATTATATAGAGGGTTAGATACGCCATTGATGGATCCTCATGCAGACTCCCTACAGTGTAGCCTTATGGGCCACAACACCAAGCGGAGACCCTCATGGTTGATATCCTTTCCTAGGGAATCTATTCCACAACCCAATGGACCCACCATAGTATGTCCCATTCCATGTTCAAAATGATATCTCAGATCTCATAGTGTGGTTATTTTGGTCATTTTAAGGGACCATGGGATGTACGATTCCATGGTTTGTGTCATGGAATCAGGGTGGGTCCATGGTTTATCATTTTTAATGAGATGTCCACATCTTGGAAATGAGTAGGTAAAAATCCTATGGTAGAGCCTGTAGAGCCTTGAAAAATTAGAGGGGGACTCCAGATTGACAGGGATCATAGTAGTTGTATATTGGAGAGATCCTTCTCTGCCAAAGATAGCATGTAGGTGGCCTTAATATAGAATATGTGATAATGGTTAATTCCTTGGGGGGATACCATGGTTGGGCTACGATGTGGATCCAAACTATAAATTGAAACTGGTTTCCAGCGGTCAACCATTACACTACAACCCTTGGGTATATGACTTAGGGTATTCCTCGGTACGGGGCTTATATTGTTGAACCTATGTTCATTTTGTCTAAATGAAATTTCCTTGTATTTATAATTGGGTTAAAATCATATATTATTAGTCAGTACCCTGATGATTTAATGGTGTAGGAGATGTGTAGGGAGGTACATTAAAATAACTCCCCCTTCTCCTCTAATTTAATGTACCATGTTGGGGGGTTATTTTTTTATGTTTACATGGTAGATCCATGTAACTTTATCCTCTTATCCCCTTTAGTTTTTATTTCCATTGTTTCACTCTAATATTGGAAATACTAGGTTGTAAATGAAAGATGATATCCACTAGATCACAGGGGAAATCATCTAGAATGATGTGTCATTTCCTCAAAGGGGATTATGGACATTTTGAGATGATAATCACATATTGTTTCAATATGTTTCATCAAGCGTAAGTCACTTTGTGAATTTTCCTAATGTCCTTTCCATTATAAAATATAATTTTCCATTAAATGGGTTGTGATTATTAAGATTTTTTCATGGAATGATAAATAGAGTACACCATGAACATTCCATGAGTGATTGGTTTCTATTTCCGTTCATTAAGGTCTTCTATTAAGTTTTCGGAAATTCAACATAATTAATTTTAATTTAATTATGTTTTAAATTTTTTATTAAACTTTTTAAATTTTTATTATTTTTTAAAATTAACTATTCAATTTCATATAATTAGATAGGTTCTTAGGGGATTATATGAAAATTTTATGAGCACATTTATCCACGTTTCATGTCTTCCTATGTAAGGTGGGTGTAAAACTCGGTAGGAACCACCAATATTCTCATATACATAAAAAATAAATTAAATGTCTTAATTTTTTTATTCTCCAAATAATTGTAACAATAGTAGATGACTAGGATAGATCAAATCAAAATGGATCATATGAATTAATATTAATGGGATATAAGAAGGTAGTCGATCCTCTATTTAGTTCATTTCATCTATTTATTATATATTTGATCATCTTATGGGAGATCAATTGATGTATGTGCATGATTATGTGTTCATATACTATATTACCTTTGTTTTAGTATGAAATTATTTTTTTCACTGTTTATTTAGTAGTATTGATGGTTT
This sequence comes from Viscum album, assembly GCA_963277665.1. Lineage (NCBI taxonomy): Eukaryota > Viridiplantae > Streptophyta > Magnoliopsida > Santalales > Viscaceae > Viscum > Viscum album. Next base: position 373,717,649 of record OY728166.1, on the reverse strand, counting down.
TTTGGTTATTTCCATTACAAATTCAATTTTACATCAGGTTATAGTCATTGCATAGTGGAACCAATGACCCTCTCAACTTGTCAATAGTCTCTTGCATTTTGGGAGGTGCACTAGAGGTCATATAGATAACTGAAATCAGGAACTGGTGAGTTTCCTTCAACATAGGATTTTACAATGTTGTATAATATATTCCTTATATTTTATATTACTAGTTTAAATATGGAGGACATGGATTAAGTATTTTTCAAACCTTTGTATGAACCACGTACAAGTGTGTCTTGAAAACATTTTTTGATGCAATGTTTAGGTTACCATGCATATGTGATTGTTATTCTTGGTTTCTATTTTTATAGTTTGAATAATTTTACCTATTGTGATGGACTTTGATTTTTGATTTTTTATTATGATATTGTGCAATTATCTTGTTAGAAAGAGTCTGTTGTATATGCATAATTTTTGGAATGTAGGATTCCAAATAATGTCTTCTATATTTGCGTGATTAATATCACTGATGAGGAGAGTTATTATATTTAAACTATAAAAAACTATTTTTATGGAATTTTTTCATGTAACAAATTGGTTGAAATCTACTCAATCAAACCCTTGGATATTTTCAGCAAATTGTAGTTCTTATGGAACATATGATGAGATGCTCTTTGATGAGGAATATATGATCCCTATTTCAAATGATTTATAGTGACCCTAATAGGTTGGTATAATAATTGTATTACATGATCATCGACCCATAGTGGGTGATTATAATACTGGATATGTAATGAAAAAAGAGGATTGGTTATTTATTATTTCAATAATAACTTATATAGATTTTTATTATATATATTATAATAGGAATTCTACATAACCTAACAATATGATCATGGTTTAGTTTAAATGGATCACCTTAGGAATATTTATATAAATACTGATAGATGATTTCATGTTTCTCATTGGGGTAGTCTCATATGTTGATGTTTGGTGGGTATATGTGCCCTAGTAGGGTGATGAATTACTATGTGACTCCATGTAAAAATGAATCCATGTCCATAATCAAGCAAATTGTTTTCCATGTGAGTTTCTTTATGATATATGAGATGTGAATAGATAGTTTTATCTTGATCTATAGCCTATTTGAGATATAACCAATGGGGTAGGTGGAATATCCTAATGCCATTGAGATGTAGCTCAGGATATTAATAAGTTAGATATCATGGTTAAGATGAGATTTTATATTTACAATATAAATCAATGAGTGAGGATAACATGATTTTTTAATTTCCTAATACATGGTAAGCTTTTTTATATGTTTAGGGTGGTGAGATCAGTGAATTGGAGGTGCTACCAGGTGTATAGTATAAGCATGTATGTGACTTTACAATTCTTGATGGGACGCACTTTGAGTGATTTTTTACATCAATTCTTTTTTTTAGTCTAGGAAAAAAAATAATTTCAGTTTGTATATTATAGATATGATTTCTAGTGCATATTCAGAGCCTAGGTAGACACTTGTGGTTTTTTAAATGAAATTATTTGGTGTGAGAATTTAATGTAGACCATGGCATATGTGGAATACCTGATTTTGAATAGGATCACTGGTGGTGATTCAATTTGGAATAGATTGACATGTTTTGTCTCAAGGTTAATTATTTAGGTAAATAAGCCTAGGTTTGATGATGTATGAATCATTGGAGCATGAATCAATTTCACTTATTATATGATGTTGGATCATACACCCATTATGTTTGGATGAGATCAAGATAATACAAAGTGCTTAAACACAATGTCATTGACGTGTATATTGGTGGGATGCTAATTTTAGACCATTGAATGTTGATTTTTTTAATGATTTTATGATTGTTTTCTACATAGTTTTATGAAATTTTAAATGTCCCCCTATGTAGGGAGGTGATGTAGACGATGGATTAGGGTTCCATGATACGATCAACCTGAGTTTATGCTTCGTCATACACTAACTAGTGGAAATATTGATTCAATCTTTAGAGTTTGTTCTTAATGATTGGGTATTATTATATCCATAGAGTGGGAAGTGCACTATTTTTCAGTTAAGGTTTTGGTCTGCATTGTGATTATGGTTACACTATATGATGAATATCACAATTATAGTGAGTTGGGAATGGTTTGTAGTTGATTTTTAGTATAATCACTTAATGAAGAGTATAATGGTGACATCCAATAATTATGTGTAGGAATGGATAGATTGTAGGCTATGGAGGAATGATCATTATGTGTATATGGTCAAGACTTTTTTTGAGATGGAATGTTGGATGTTTGATTTATCTCTAGGATGATGGAATGAAAATGGATCTAATGTTATATAGTTCCCTAGTGAATACTAGATTTTTTATTTAGATTTGATTATAGATGTTGTCTATGCATTGGAATCAATATTGGTATGGTTTATATGAGATGAAATATTACATTATATTCAATGATTATTAGTGCTCATTGTAAAATAATGATTATTGGTTTTGTTGGGTGAGGAAAAACTAGTATAATTACATTAAGTTTTAGATATATACATTGGTATTAGTGTTTGGATGATATTTGTATTCTTTTAGAGACCATTATATTGAGATTATGTAATGTGATAGTTCTTCGAGTTGGTAGAGTAAATTTTTTTAACTTTTTTTCAATGGTGTTCTAATAGTTTTTTTTATGTTTAATATGGTGTAGTAAGATGGAAATTTAATTGAGTAGGTTGTTGGAATATTGGAATTAGGATTCAGTAGGTGATTCTAATAGTTACGAGAATCATAAGACTGAAGGTGATATGTTCAATTAAACCATAGTGTCTTGGGATAGATGAGAGCATGTGAGCATCATCATTGTTTTTTATTTATGGGGATGGGTGGTCGAATAGTTTTTGATAAATTATGATCCATGTGTTTGGAGTTACGTAGTGGAGGCCCATTATACATTCTAGTGTAGAAGTATACAAATTAAACATGGATTAATGGATCAAGAAGATATTTATTTATAGATAAAATTTTATTGATAATTCTTAGGGACAATAAGTTTTATAGTGTAGAGTTAAAAAATACTCTCCCCTTTATAGATTATTAATTTAAGTGGAATTTTAAATTTTTGAATCTTTTGAGGCGGTAATTTTTCAAACTTTTATTCAGATTAGAGTATCAGCTATTTAGACATATATATGGGAAGTGTTTTCATATGAAACAGGGAATGATTGTGGTTCGGGTGGTTTAGAGGATTCCAAAGAAGGGTAACATGTCCTTTATCTAAGATATTAGTTGTAGTACAAGACCACACCAAAACATTGTGGATTATTTAATAGTGGATATTTGTGGGGTGAAGGCCAAAATGTAGCCCTATAGGCTATGTAATATTGGAAATTTTTAGGTGTATATATATGAATGAATAGAAGGATACCATAATTTTGTGTGTGTTATGGTCTACTAGAGAATCCTTGGTTGATCATTGATCCCAGGAGGTCCACATATGGGAAATATTTTGGTTAAAATGAGTGTGGTGTAGCCTATGGCATCAATAAAATGGTGAGGGAGACTCCACTACAGTTTAGATCCTGGATGGGGTGTTTTGGAGATATCCTTTTCCACCATAGAGAGTATGGAGGGGGTTTTTATGTGGCTAGTGGGATTTAGAGGTTGTACCATAGGTGATACCCATGTTGGTCTATGACTTTGATCCCAAATATATACTATAATAGGTTTCTAGGGTCCTGCAGTTGTGCTATCGGCCCAGGGGTTTCACCACAAGGTTTTCTTGGGTGAGTGTTTACATTGGGGACCATATTAATATACCTTATAAATTTCATTGTCATGTTTTACATGGTGGAATAATATACTTTACCACCACCTTTTGGTTTTTGGGTGGCGGGGAGATGTAGACACAACCATTCAGCAAGATCTTTCACACTTATCCTCATTGTTAATCTATCAGGATGAGTGTATTTTTTGGTATGTTTTGATGATGTATTATGGTATTTTATCCCTATATTATCTTTTTATTTCTAATTATATTGTATAACATCAGTTCTTCATGAATCATGTATGGTATTGTTTAATATTTCAACCAAATGATGGTGGAAATCATTCAAAATGGTGGGTCTTTTTTGTGGCTATAAAGATCCTGAATTGATAACACATTGTTTCACACTATTTCATCAAAGGAATACTATACTATGTATTTTCATATGTTTTTTACCTTATTAAAATAAAATTTTCAATTGAATAGGTTATGATAATTATGCTTTTTTCCAATGTTAGCTAGAGTGCTCCACAAGCTTTCTGTGAATGGTTGGTCACTGTTTTGGTGTGACAAGATCAACCAGTGAGTTTTAGAAAATTAGGAGTAGCTGATATAAATTAAAATATATTATAATTTTTTATAAATATAATGAATACTGACATATATTTTTTATTATTATATATTAAGTTTCATGGCATGAGAAGGTTATCGGGAGATAATTTTCGAGTTGGAAGAAATCATGTGAGAGTATCTCGAATGCACATGAAAATGGAATAACGATGTATTATGGAAGGAAACCCTGATGATATACCCCTTCATTTAAATAATTTTATTTATTTCTTCATGTGATATTTGGTCTCACTACCTCATGGTTTTTACCTTTTCATATTAAATAAATATTCAAATAGAATGAAAATCTAAGGAATGAAATGAACAAAGTGACAAGGGCCATGATATAACCATTGTAGAACATATGGATTCATTATCCATTTAAATATTAGAGTATAATTATTGTTATATTACCATGTATAGATGTATCCCATGAGAGATGTAAATTAAATAAAATTAATGACACTATGTGTCCCTTGTCATTAGTTCTCTTGATTCCTTCTTTCAGGGGTGAGTGTTATACTATATATGATTGGAACAAGGAGGATATGATAAAAAAATTTGTTGCATTAATGTCATCAGTTTGGTTGATGAGGGAGAATGGTGAGTGTTTATTACCCAATAATTTTAGAAAAGAGGATGGTATTCCCTATTTGGGTTGTTTGGGATTGTGTGGGTTGGACATGTGAGATCCAACCTAGGATAAACATCATAAATAATATGGGTCTTGTGTCATATTTCATGAGTAATTTTTAGCTAAATTTCATATGATTCTAATTAAATAGTGTCATGTTTATGATGAAGTTGAAGAAAAATATGTCCTCTATGTTATGAGTATTAACATGAGAAATGAGACAGAGATCTAGGAACTCATGTGGTTTGGTTGTAATATGATGATAGATATGGAACCACAGGAGATTACCAAGTGATATATTGACCCTAGAGAGGGTCCCTATTAGTAATGGGTAGTGATGATTTCAGGTATCACAATTGAACCCAAATCAATGATGTTAGCCTTATTTGGTTATAGTGATGATGTTTGGTCAGGCGATTGAGTGTTCAACCTCTTTTATGTGAGAGGGATTTGGGAAGACGGACAACCGTTGTTTATTATAATTGCAATGAGATAATCAAGATAGATAAATCCCATTAAAACTATATAAATTAATACATGATTTTATATGTAACTCATCATTGATTACCCAATTATTATTTGTTTTCCCTATATGATTATTCACTACTGGAAAACTAACATATACCAACGGTTTGGAACCGTTGGTATAGGCCTCGATACCGTTGGTATAGCCTATACCAATGGTTTGGAGAACCGTAGGCAAGTAAGCCATTGGGATAGGTCAATACCAACAGTTATTGGAAAACCATCGGTATATACCTATACTAACGGTTTTGAAAATTGGTGGTATAAGTAATATGAAAATCTATACCAACAGTTCCTTAAAACCATTGGTATATGTATTTCCAAAAAAAACATTCGATGGGATTTGATCCCAGGACCTCCGATTTATCATTGAACGACTTAACCACTAACCTGACTTGTCTTTTGTGATCATTATTTCATAAATATATATATATATTATCATAATTATTTTAAATTTTGATTTATATAATTTTCTGGTTAAGAGGATCCGATAAAAAATCAAAGGACCTATAATTTAGGAAGGGAAGTAGAAATATTGGGGTACTTTCCCAAAGGTTTGGCCAAACCGTTGGGAAAAGTGGCCACAAATTGGACCTTTCCCACCGGTTTTGGCCAAACTGTTGGGAAAAGTGGCCACAAATTGGACCTTTCCCAACGGTTTGGTAAAACTGTTGGGAAAATAGGCCACAAAGTGTACCTTTCCCAACGGTTTGGCCAAACCGTTGGTAAAGCCTACCCTTTCCCTACGGTTTTGGAAAACCGTTTGGAAAAGTGGCCACAAAGTTGGATTTCTCAATGGTTTGGCCAAACTGTTGGGAAAGGGGGTATAAAAGTGTTGGGAATGGTCACATTTCCAGTAGTGATTATTTCATGGGATGTCCCCTTGTATTTTTCTTGAAACCTATTAATATATACTATATCCTTTGATCCACATGTATTGAGATATTAGGCCAATATAATTAGAATTCCATGAGAAATACCAGTGGGATCCTCTAATATTAAAATATTTAATTTCTCAGATAGTACCTATGATTCATATGTATGTATTATAATAATGAATGATTTGGTTTTATCATGGGATTTTGTCTTTGAGCCTGTGTTTATATATAATACCTAGAGAATCTCCTCGGGTTCGACATTTGGGAAAATATGGAGGCACATCCTTGTGATTTTAGGTATTTCATGTTTCCTCTCTATTTTCATGATATGATTAGAGATGCTCTGATGCTAAATAGAGTTGGGATAGTCAATCTTTAGTGTAATGTTTGAACTTGAGGATCAACAATGTTATTTATTTTTTTATTTAACATTGTATTTTTTTTATTGAATTGATAAAATCATATGTGTAAGAACTGACTTTGTTAGTATTTTATGAGACTAAATTGGTGGTTCCCTAATATGTTTTAGTCACATACTACTTGCGCAGATATGTAACATTATTTTCCAATCATGGCTCTATGATCATGGGATTAGGTAGGGATGAGTCCCATTAGTTGATGATCATGCTAAAACATATCAACATTGATCAAATATTGGTATATAATAATAATTGATGATTATAGTATAACATTCAATTATTTTATTTCAACTATTTATTTTTATATATTTGATTATCCTGGTGGGTGATCAATTGATGTGTTCGCAGGACAGTATGTCCATATACTACATTCCATTGGTTATAAGATTACTATTTTTCTTTCTTCCTATTTACTTTAATGGTTTATTACATCGGTTGATGTTCAGTTATTTCCAAAATTATAACAGAGTTGTATAATAGTATAGTCTATATGTGGTAGCAACCTAGACCCTCATTATTAGTTAGTGGCATTTGGATTGTGGGGAGATATTCTTGAGGTCACCTAGTAAACCGATCAGGGGCACCAGATATTGGGATCTTTCTTGTGATATTATAATAGGAGATTATGATAGATTTATGGATCAGTTGTTTAGATATATTTTAATAAATTTATCCAGTACCTTGTTCAATTAATATTTTAGGATCTCGTTCCATAGTTTTTATAATTGATAGTGTATTTTTTTCTTTTGGGATTATTGTCCATATATTTTGTGCAATTTTGTCGAACTAATAGTAAACATGGATCCCTTAGAATTATAAATGGTTTGATTGTGGTTCCTTGGTCAGTTCATTGTTGTTAACCCTATTTATAATTTTTTTTGTTTGTGTTAGCTTTCATTGAGAAGGAACTTTCATTTTTAAAATTTATTTTTAAATAGGGGTATTATTAATGTTGTATAACTTTGAGTATGGTTTTTAAATTTTATTTCAAAATAAATTGTGGGATTTTTAATGAATAATTCGATATGATTCTTTCAATTAACCCTACATCATAAAGACGGAATATAATGAATTTTGAAAAAAAATTACAAATTTATTTAACTCACTTTTTTAATATAATTTTTGAAGGGTTTGGTTGAGTTTTTTTGTCCGTTTTAGTTTATATAATCTCAAACACCTTGATAATTAATGATATATTTCTCTTTATATAAATTTAATTTCTTCGATAGCCTATGAAACACACAACCTAAGTCTAAATGAATCATAATATTGTATACATTTAAGACATAGTTGTTATGTTCGTGGAGTGAATATGGATAACAACATATTGAAAAATCTATATAATGATTTTAAATAATGAAAATCTACTGATAAATAAGTACTTAATGCTTAGTAAAGTTATTAAATATAATATAAAACCCATTTTACCTCCTAAATAGTTTTTATTTAATTATATGAGATAATAATATTATTAATTTATACCAATTTAATTAAATTTATTTGAAAAAATTTAAAAAAATTAAATCAACACATAAAAAGTATATAGGTTAGTGTTTTTATATTTTTCCCAAAATATTTTGTTTTTGATGAATTGTAAGAAATATCGAATTTTTATTGAAAAATACCTTTTCATTTAATGAATTTAAAAAGTTCAATTTTAAAAAAATTATTTTAAAAGTAAAATTTGTTCATTAATATTAATATTAATTTAATTAAGTTTTTACAAATTGATTTTATGTTGGATTTTGAAATACAAACATTTTATACTTAAGAAAACCTTTCTTATGGACAACTCATTATCATCATGTATTGTGGGTTTGATTTTAAATTAAATTCAACTAATTTTTTAAATTGAATATGATGAAATTGATTCCATTTTTTAATTAATGTTTATAAACTTGGTATTGGTGACAAATGTTTCTATTAATAATTAATAATAAAAAAGAAAAAAAATTGGTACCATTAATAAGGTTAAAACGGGTTTATTAAGTGTAAATCTAAGCTATAAGGGTATGTTTGCTAATAGGACAAGTTTAAATCCTATTTTATAGTAATATTTATAATTAATCATATCACGTATTATAATATATACCAATTTGGATGAATTTCTCATGATTTTGACATTATTATATTTTAATATTTTAATATATTACAACTATGTCATTTCCCCCGATTATAACAATGAAGCCACCATTTCAATAATTTAATCATTTTTATGACTTATATCTTGACCTAAAACATCAATAATATCTTATTATCTTCCATATATATATATTAATTAATGTTTTCTTATTCTTAAAATACCATTACAATGGTCTTTTAGAAAGGATCTAAAGGAGTGTAACACCCCAAGATTTTATGAAAAAATATTCTTTTTAATTTCATTAATGTCTTGTGTTGTACGCTACACCAAAAAGAGCTTTCACAACATGCATACTTGACTTGCCTTGCATTACACGCAATCGTGACCTTCCTCGATAGCGTGTGTAGTACACAATACCGAGTTTCACTAAACAACGATATGCGATTAAAATATTCGTAAAACAATCTGTTATGAATAGTAATAACCACTTTTTGAACTTTTTAAAATTTTATTTTTCAAAATGGACTTCATTTTTGGATTCGGAATATCGAAATTAGCTTAGGGTAAAATTTTGGTACTTTTCAGATAACTTTCATTTTCTGATGAATAGTGAAAATTACTAAATTTAAATTAAAAACAAACTTTTTAATCGAAATAATTAATAGTGATAAATTATTAATTTGAGTGGTTTTAAAGTATATTTAGAATATATTTTTACAATTAAATACAATGTTGTTCATTGGATGTAATTTCACATTTAATCCAGACATAAACAAGTGTCAATCTTTTGATAGTTATTATCTCTTAAGAACACGCTATTTGTTTTGACGACGGGAATTAATATTTAAATTGATTAATTCAACTGATATGTTTTTAATTTGGTAAAATAGACATCATTTTTGAGTTCATAATATCAAATATAGCTTAGGCCTAATTTTTAGTATTTTTTCTGGAAACATTCATTTTTTTATGAATAGTGATACCACTAAGTGGTAGTTAAAAAAATGAATTTTTCATAAAACTAAATTTTACTGCTTTTGTGAGTGGAATTTCAAAAATACAGGAGACATGGTTGATGTCAGTAAGTAAAATGTTGTTCAATTAGATGAAAATAATTTCTGGTGAGTAGTAACTTTTTACTTTTTTTTCCCACGGTTAAAATGAAATAGGGTAATTAAGGGTAAAAATGATATTATTATTACCCTAACACATGTCCTAATTCTATTGGAAAAGTGTATTTCGACAAAAAAAATCTTAGGAATAAAATATGACCATTTAGGCCCACGTGGATTAGATTAGGACATTTATTATTAATTTATTTAAAGAAGTGTTAAAATAGTTAAAATCAACGTTTACTAAGTAAATCATTTATAATATAGGGTTATAAATAAGATAAATTCGACTATAAATATTAATTCGAAAGCTAAAAATATTTCCTATATAATGATATTTAATTTTTAATTTTTAGACATTAAATAATTTAATTTATTTATGATACAATAATGATGCAGTAAATATTTTATTAATGAAATATTGACATAATTGATGTTATAAATACCCAAATAAATGTAATTTGAGACTTTTTAAGAACTCCACTAATTTTCTATGTTAATATGACATGTTAGTATTGATTTAATTTACTTTTTTCTAACTAATCATTCTGTTTTGATTTTCACAACAATCAATTACTAAATAGTGTCAAAATTGACATAAAATATTTTTTAAAACAAATATTATATTATTGATTGTTATTTTATTCTTAAAAAATCTATGGTTCAGCCAAGATACTTATATCATGATAGGTGTATCATTAATGGACCACTTGGGGGCCTCTTCATTGTATATGGTATGTTTATTAACTATATAATATTAAAATACAAAGTGACATGGTAAATGTCAATCTAATTAACTAAGAGTTAAAACTAGAAGATAAGGTTAATACAATGTCCTAAACTTGTCTAAATTCTATTGTATGAGAAGATTTAGACCCATACCCACCTTATCATAGAAATATATCAATTTAGAGATATTAAAAACCAAATTTTACTTTATAATAAAATAATAACTTTAGTTATTCCAAAGGTGCCCCTCTCCTCCCTTATAAAAGGGCACCTCCTCCCTCTCTTCCTCACACCACTTTGAGCCTTCATGCTCTGCCAAACCCTCAAAAATTCTCTTATCCACTTCCCTAGAAACAGCTTAGAGATACTGGTTTTCTTCAAAGACCAATTTTATTTCCCTAAGAGGAGGACTCCAAGTGGTGCTTCAAAGAAGAGGTAACGTTCATTACTAATTATTTCAACTTTATTTCTTCTTCCAATTCTTCTTCATTAGTTGTTTCATTATGATTTAATAACATCAGTATAACTAATATACTGATATGTTATTATAATTATGAAACAACCCTATTTCACCATCTATCCATCCTACGTAAAACGAAATCACCGTGCGTGCGTACATACGGAATACCGTCTCCACGCTGTGGTGTAATCTATTTTCCACCACCACCTTACATGGATGGGTATAACGGTGTAAATAATGACTATATATGATTATTTTAAATTGATATTGATTCTGAAATATTATACATACACATCAATACAATTCCGCAATCATGGTAATGATATCATCGCTCGTGCGGACGTACGGACTACCGTCTCTATGAAATATATGAAATAATAATGATACTGGATTTATTTATATATGTATTTCATCTACTTAATTCCATTCAATTCAATAAGGAAATGAAAACAACAATCATGTGTATGTACGGCCTACCGTCTCTATGAACGGTGTATTTATTTCCATTTATCGATCTATTATATATATGTATATTCTGAATATATATTATATATAAATCATGTTTTACATTCTGGATTTAAGTAACCATGATCTAAGTAATCATATGAATAATTACAAGTTAAAACACGAAAGACAAATGAAACGATTTTACCCAAAACGTTACTATAACATTAATTTACAAAATAATGGTTAATATAAAGTCATAAGTGAACCCTATATGGTATCATAACAATGAATATAATTCTTTAATAAGTCAATGACATTATTTAAATCATTATACATGAGGTTCTGACACTTACGAAGCAAATTTGACCTAAGGTAAGGGAAATCTCGCAATCTCATTTTTTATCCGAGATTATTTATACTTCAGAATTTATTGGGGAATTTTTTATCATGCACATCCATGCTTCCTGAATATGTAATATTATTTCCATCCACCTACAAATGTTTAAATCCAATTTTACCCTTCTGTGAGTTTTTAGTAAAAGATATTAAATGAATCTTTTGTCGTTTTTCATACGAGGTACTTTTTCACTTTTCCGACAAATGTACGAGAAGAATATTTTTTAACGTATACGGCATGAACGGATATTTATGGTATTATAATGCCTTATTTTCATGACGCTTCCTCCAAAATATTTCATGACTTTTTTCAACAAAATACATTTATTTTAAAATTGCATTACATTTTGTGAAATGAAAATGATTTTAACGAAAAAAGGATATTTTCCACAAGAATTCATTTCAAATAATTTATCAAAACCATTTTCATATAAGATGACATTATTTCACATGTGTATGTTTCAAGTATCATGTCTCTATGATTTACATGGTTTCACTTTTCTTATGATGAAAGGATATCCATTTTTTTATATGGATTATGTTATGATGTGATGATGTTTATGAAACCCATTTTATTCTTTGGGTTATGATGAATGTTTTATGTTTATTTTGAGGAAAAAGTAAGAATGATTTCTTTTTGAGATGGGTGGGACCTATATCTCCCTCCAATGCATTGGGTAAACATTTATATCTCATGAGATAGACATGGATGGAATGGTAAGTTAATCCGGTTAAGTGTTTCAGGACTGAAACGAGGAGTGAACTCAATTCAGAAATGGACTTTTTCCACTAATATGGTCTTGGCAGCAATGAATTGGCTACAATGGAAATCATAAAATGTGCTTAATGGTTTCCACAATTACATGATTTATTCCCATGCTATTTTATTTTGATTGATGTTTCTCTATGATCTATTCCCTACGTACTTCCATGTTTTATGTCATTGCTCAAGTTTTTGATGTTTAAACATTACGTTCATGTTTTTAAGTTCAAATGTATATGGTATGTTTTACTTTATCCATGCTTACCCTTACTGAGAATTTGAGCTCACCCTTTTTATGTTTTCTTTTCCCAAGGATATAAAGAACGGTTTTAGGTAAGGAAACAAAAAGTGGAAGATCGTTAAGGGAGTTATTGAAGATATTTCAACATGATTAGAAGTTTATAGTCTGAGTTTCCAAAGACACTAAACGATTACGATCCTTGTCCGTCTGTTTTTGATATGTATTGAGTATTACGCAAAAGTAATGTAATGTGCATCTACATCAATCTTCGGGTCTCTAGAGTTATTATCAGAGGAAATTTTTAGTCAACATTTGGAAACTAGGATGCAATAACTTTAGTGAGATCCCTAGAGATATTTATAAGGTATGTCTAGGGATGTCCCTAAGGTTATGTATAAGTATAGGTTATAGTCCTATAATTAGGGTAAGGATATTAGAATTAAACCTAGGATGTTAGATGTTGAAGGTACTCCCCCTTGATTATGTTATTTTCCATGTATGATTTTGGCCTCTCACAGAATTCTTTTTGTGTTTTAGTAAATGGAGGGAACCAAAAAGAATTCGGTTAGAATTGAATCCAATGGACAAATTGTTGACTATGAGAAACAAAATTGTGTAATTACTAGAGAGAAAGATATTTTGATTATTCCAAATCAGTCATCGTGATATATGATTAACATGGTGAAATTTAGTGGTATGCATAATTCATCAAATAGGAGGAAGATAGACTTGTATGCATGTTCGGATGTTGAGGAGCATAAAGAAAAGAAGGTTGAGACTTCTAAAGAAGAGAAGAAGAACCTTGATGAATACCTCAAATGGAGGGACAAATTTTATCTGTGTGGAGAAAAGGGACATAGAGTGACAGACTGTTATGGAGTTCAATGTCTTATTTGTGGAGAACATGGGCATTACCCAACTCAATGCCCTAACCGAAAAATATACTTCTAAATTAAGGAAGGACTTATTATAGGACAATCATTGAAGATGATGGTTTGAAGTGTTTACGTATTGGTATTCAAGAATAATGTTATTGATGTACTTTTATGGTATTTTGGAATATCTATGTATTGGTCCATTGTGGTTTTCTATAAGAATATGGCATCGGTAACTATGAAAAGTGATTTAATTTTTTTGGAATGCAGATGATGTGCACATAATGAAGGGATAAAGAGAATATAATATTTTTGATAGTATTCATGAGCTCAAGATTGATATAAGTACTAAGTGGTATCATGCTTTGAGTATATATAATTTTTGGGATTTTGGTATGTGGAAAAGAGTTAAATTTTGATTGCATTCATGTTTTCACTAAGGTTAAATGGGTATTCATTTTTCAAGAGAATACATGATTAAGGTATTCACAAGTTAGTAATTTTACCAACAAGATATATCTTATGATATATGGGGGATAAATGATGGCATTCATGTGATTGTTATGTGACATTTCAAGTAATCATTTTCTTTATACTATAAGCTTGGACCGAAGTATTTTAGATAAGCCTAAAGATTGGAATGGATTGTGTTGGACATAAGTCAGTATTGTTTATGGATAGAACTTTTTTTTGATATTATTGATAGGATGTTATAGTAATGTAGTTTTAGAAAAAGGAAAACCTGTAGTACTGGTGACAAGTCATTTCATCGGACAAGGCTGTGGGAATCGAAACTGCAACTGATGTGCGACTGGCCTTTATCGCCTACCACTGGACTACAGGAAGTCCCAGGTTAGTAAAAACTAGTTTTATTTTATTAAGCGGTATGATATATGAAGTATAAGTTCATTATTGGAATTGTATATGATTAACCACGCCATAGATGGACTTATGTATATTTGATAACTTTTTCTAACCTTTTGTTTGAAACAGATGGAATGACCAATCATTTTATGCCATGATCTGCTAGAACTTCACAAATAACAAATTCAACTTTATTTCTTTAAGAGATGAAGCCGAAATTGTTCAAAGCACGAACAACAGTGATATAGTATCCAAATCAAGCAAGTATTTCTTCTAATTCAAAATTTTCAACTTTAGGGAAATGATATTGAAAACCAAAAATGTTGTCCTAGTGCTCTTATATCTGACGAATCATATGGTACCTTAGATCATCACAAATCTATGACTTTGTGATTATTGTCTTTTTCATAGCCATGTTCTCTACCACTCTCCATCAGAACATGATGGTTAGATTTCTCTTCCATGTCCATATTTTCACCTATGTGGAAACCTAGTGATTAGTTTATTTGGGTAACCGTTACGTTTCATACTTTTGTTATTAAATATCGGTTTTGGTATTCCTTTTTACGATGTGGGTTTCTATTAAAGAAGCTTTCGAGTAGTAAACCATTTATAACCCCAATGAATTTCGAGGGAGAAATTAATTTTAAGGGGGTAGAATGTAACACCCTGAGATTTTATGAAAAATATTCTTTTTAATTTCATTAATGTATTGTGTTATACGCTACACCAAATGGAGCTTGCACAACACGCATCCTTGACTTGCCTTGCATTACACGCAATCACGACCTTCCTCTATAGCGTGTGTAGTACGCAATACCTAGTTTCACTAAAAAACTATATGCTATTACAATATTATTAAAACTAGCTATTATGAATAGTAATAACCACTTTTTGAAATTTTGTAAATTTTATTTTTCAAAATGGAATTCATTTTTGGATTCAGAATATTGAAATTAGCTTAGGGAGAAATTTTTGGTACTTTTCAGATAGCTTTCATTTTCTGATGAATAGTGAAAATTACTAAATTTTAATTAAAAACAACCTTTTTAATCGAAATAATTAATATCGATAAATTATTAATTTGAGTTGTTTTAAAGTATATTTAGAATATATTTTTAGTATTTAATACAATGTTGGTCATTGGATGTAATTTCACAGTTAATCCAGACAAAATCAAGTGTCGATCTTTTGATAGTTATTATCTCTTAAGAACACACTATTTGTTTTGACACCGGAAATTAATTTTTAAATTAAATAATGAAACTGATATGTTTTTTATTTGGTAAAATAGACATCATTTTTGAGTTCATAATATCAAATATATCTTAGGCCTAATTTTTGGTATTTTTCTGGAAACTTTCATTTTTTGATGAATAGTGAAACCACTAAGTGGTAGTTAAAAAAATGAATTTTTTATAAAACATAATTTTACCGCATTTGTGAGTGGAATTTAAAAAATCCAAGACACACGGTTGATTTCAGTAAGTAAAAAGTGGTTGAATGAGAAGAAAATAATTTTTGGTGAATAGTAACTTTTTACTTTTTTTACCACGGTTAAAAGTAAATAGGGTAATTAAGGGTAAAAATGATATTATTATTACCCTAAAACAAGTAATAATTCTATTGGATAAATGTAATTCGACCAAAAAATACATTAGGGATAAACTATGACCATTTAGCCCCACTTGGATTAGATTAGGACATTTATTATTAATTTATTTAAAGATGGGTTAAGATAGTTAAAATCAAAGTTTAATAAGTAAATAATTTTTAATATAGGGTTATACATAAGATAAATTCGTCTATAATTATTAATTAGAAACCTAAATCGATTTCCTACATAATGATATATAATTTCTAATTTTTAGACATTAAATAATTTAATTTATTTAGGACACAATGATGATGCAATAATTATTTTATTAATAAAATGTTGACATAATTGATGTTATAAATACCCAAATAAATGTAATTTGAGACTTTTTATGAATTCCACTAATTTTCGTGGTTAATATGACATGTTATTATTGATTTAATTAACTTTTTTCGAACTAATAATTCTGTTATGATTTTCACAAAAATCAATTACTAAATAGTGTCAAAATTGACATAAAATAGTTTTTAAAACAAATATTATATTATTGACTGTTATTTTATTCCTAAAAATCTAATGTTCGGCCAAGATACTTATATCATGATAGGTGTATCATTAATGGACCACTTGGGGGTCTCTTGGATGTATATGGTAGGTTTATTAACTATAAAATATAAAAATACGAAGTGACATGGTAATGTAAATCTAATTAACTAAGAGTTAAAACTAAAAGATAAGGTTAATACAATGACCTAAAAAAGTCTAAATTCTATTGGATGAGAAGATTTCGACCCATCCCCACCTTATCTTTGAGATATATCAATTTAGAGATATTAAAACCCGAATTTGACTTTATAATAAAATAATAATTTTAATTATTCCAAAGGTGCCCCTCTCCTCCCTTATAAAAGGGAACCTCCTACCTCTCTTCCTCACACCACTTTGAGCTTTCACGCTAGGCCAAACCCTTCCAAATTCTCTTATCCACTTTCCTAGAAACATCCTAGAGGTCCTGGTCTTCTTCAAAGACCAATTTTAGTTCCCTAAGTGGAGGACTCATATAGGCGCTTCAAAGAAGAGGCAATGTCTGTTACCGATTCTTTCAACTTTATTTCTTCTTCCACTTATTCTTCTTTAGTTGTTTCATTATGAATTAATAAAATCAGTTTCAATCATATACTGATATGTTATTATAAGTATGAAACAACCCTATTTCACCATCTATCCATCCTACGGAAAATGAAATCACCGCGCGTGCGTACGTACGGAATACCGTCTCCACGCTATGGTGTAATCTATTTTCCACCACCACCTTAATTGGATGGGTATAATGGTGTCAATAATGACTATATATGATTATTGTAAAGTGATATTGATTCTGAAATATTATACATACATTTCAATACAATTACATGATCATGGAAATGATATCATCGCTCGTGTGTACGTACGGAATACAGTCTCCACGACGCGATGCGATTCATTCTCAATGATTAACCATTCATGAATGATTATAAAGTATATATAATAAGTAACCATGAAATATATGACATAATAATGACACTGGATTTATGTATATATGCATTTCATCTACTTAATTCCATTCAATTCAATAGGGAAACGAAAACAACGTTCATGCGTATGTACGGCCTACCGTCTCCATGAACGGTGTATTTCATTACATTTATAGATCTATTATATATATGTATATTCTGAATATATATTATATATAAATCATGTTTAACATTTTGGATTTATGTAACCATGATCTAAGTAATCATCTGAATAATTACAAGTTAAAACACGAACGACAAATGAAACGATTTTACCCAAAACGTTACATTAAAATTAACTTACAAAAGAATGGGTAATATAAAGTCATAAGTGAACCATATATGATATCATAACAATGATAATGATTCTGTAATAAGTCAATGACATTATTTAAATCATTGTACATGAGGTTCGGACACATACGAAGCAAATCAGACCTAAGGTAAGCGAAATCTCGCAATCTCATTTTTTATCCGAGATTGTTTATACTTCAGAATTTACTGGGGAATATTTTATCATCCACATCCATGCTTCTTCAATATGTAATATTATTTCCATCCACCTACAATTGTTTAAATCCAATTTTACCCTTCTTTGAGTTTTTAGTAAATGATATGAAATGAATCTTTTGTCGTTTTTCATACGAGGTACTTTTTGACTTTTCAAAAAAAGTATGAGAAGAATGATTTTTTAACGTATACGGCATGAAAGGATTTTTACGGTTTTATAAACCCTTATTTTCATGAAGCATCCACCAAAATATTTCATGACTATTTTCAACAAAATCCATTTCTTTTAAAATTTCATGACATTTTGTGAAAAGAAAATGATTTCTAAGAAAAAAGGATATTTTCCCCAAGAATTCATTTCAAGTGTTTTATCAAAACCATTTTCATCTAAGATGACATTATTTCACATGTGTATGATTCAAGTATCATGTCTTTATTATTTACATGGTTTCACTTTTCTTATGATGAAATGATATCCATTTTTTTATGTGGATTATGTTATGATGGGATGATGTTTATGAAACCCATTTTATTTTTTGGGTTATGATGAATGTTTTAAGTTTATTTTGTGGAAAAAGTAAGAATGATTTCATTATGAGATTGGTGGGACCTATATCTCCTCCAATGCATTGGGTAAAGATTTATATCTCATGTGATATTCATGGATAGATTGGTAAGTTAATCCAGTTTAGTGTTTCAGGACTGAAACGAGGAGTGAACTTGATTCAGAAAGGGACTGTGTCCACTAAGATGGTCTTGGTAGCAATGCCTTGTCTACAATGTATATCATAACATGTGCTTAATGGTTTCCACAATTACATTTTTTATTCCCATGCTATTTTATTTTGATTGATGTTTCTTTATGATCTATTCCTTAAGTACTTCCATGTTTTAAGTCATTTCTCAATCTTTTGATGTTTAAACATTACATTCATGTTTTTAAGATCAAATGTATATGTTATGTTTTACTTTATCCATGCTTACCCTTAATGAGCATTTGATCTCACCCTTTTGATATTTTCTTTTCCCCAGGATATAAAGAAAGGTTTTAGGTAAGGAAACAAAAATGGGAAGATCGTTATGGGAGTTGTTGAAGATATTTCAACAAGGATAGAAGTTTATAGTCCAAGTTTCCAAAGACAATAAACTATTACTATCCTTGTGTGTCTGTTTTTTTTATGTATTGAGTATTCCACAAAAGTAATGTAATGTCCATGTACGTAAAGCTTCGGCTCTCTACAGGGAGGTTTAGCGAAGATGATATAATCATCCTACAAGAATTGTTATAAGTTATTTCTTCCTTTACATCCTATAAATTTATGTTATTTATAAAAAAATAATATATTAATAATAATTTATATACTAAAATTATATTATTATTATATAACCAGAAATATCTATAATCTATTCTATTAAATTGAAAGAAAAATTATCACTCATGCGTAAATGTAGACCATCATCTCCATGTAACAATACCGTTCATTTTCCTTAACCATAATTCATGTATGGTTATTATAATTGGTTTATAGTTTATATATTATATTTATTATATAATTATAATACTTTAGTTATAATATCATATGTACTTCAATACCTTACTATCTTTTGGAAGACTATATCATCCCTCATGCATACATGTGGACTACCACAACCACGAAGCGATGTGATTCATTTTTAATTTATTATTTACATTGATTTTTGTAAGGTTAGGTTTAGTATATATATATATTACTATAATTATTATATAATGTTTAATTATAATTTATTTTTCTTTGGTTCAATCTGTTGAAAAGTAAAAACAATGTTCATGCGTAGGTATTCCCCACTATATCTATGAACGATGTAATTCATTTATCTATCTATACCATTTATTGATGAATGTAAATATATTTATAATCAATATATATGATATTTATATCACTATTAACATTATTGAGATTATTTTACCAGGATAAAATTACAATGATCGGATCTACCAAAAACAATTCTCATGAAAAATGAAACAGTTAATACCTTAAAATGGGGATTTTAATAAGGAATTAGTAATAAATTGGTGTCAAAATGTTTTTAGTGGATGTTATATGATATTATAATAATTTAGATGATTTTTTATAAATTTAAAATAAATATAATTGTATTATATATGAGTTTAAATCCCTTATGAAGTAAGTCATATTTTGGTAAATTTAGTTCTCATCTCATTTTTATTTCCTTGAGAAACATGAAATATTCATAATTCGTTACCATTATGTTGTGTATATACTGAACCAAAATTTTTCATATGAGACTTATCATGAAAAATATGTTTATTTATATATCCATCTATGGTTATCTATTTCACGAGGATTTGATTTTAATGTTATCAATATTTTAAGGGATTTATGTTACAATCTCATTGTTTATTGAGATTCTTTATCATTATGTTTACAATGATGTAATTTTATAACCCATGTAACATCTTGAGTTTTTAAAGTAAACACTATGTTCGATAGGGTACGTGATACACCACATCATGCTTAAACAAACAAAAAGATAATAGTATTTAACTGTTATCATTATATCGCAACCGTTAGAATGGATTGTAGAAAAAATATTAAATGAGATATGAAAATATGGTTTAGGAATGTATATATAATTAAATAAATAGTGAAAAATTAATTATAAATGATAATAAAATCTTTTTTAATAAATAGAAATGTTTTTTTGAAAAAAAAACTATTTAAATGTTAAAGTGGTTTTTATACAAATAAGTTAATAAATAACTAGTTAAGCATTATATTAATTAAATATATTTAATTTAATATTTTACATACATATTTTGTGTAAAATAGAAATTATATAAGAATAAATTCATATTTATGCATAAATGGATTATTTTTAAAAAAAATGCATTTTTACAAACATTTGATGGTGAACCCATTTCAAATATTTTTTTTTCACATTTATAAATTATATTTGACTAAATATAATTCTTATTTATAATTTTATTATAAAAAATTACATTGGTTGAATTTTTTATAATTATTTACGAACATTCATATTTTTTATGGATAGTGAATAATACAAATATTTGTTTAGAACTGATTTTTCATAAAATTTATTTATAGTGTTAATTTTTAATTTAGAATGATTTTAAGGTATAAATAATTAAATTATTTTATCATTTAATATAATTTAGGTCATTATAATTAATTTTAAATTGAAATTGGATATAAAAACTTGGTGAACTTTTGAATGTTTTCACTTTAAAAACATGTTTTCTTGATCTGTCAATGAGATTAATTTTATATTAATTTATACAAATTATGATTTTATAATTTTAGAAAATTGATAACATATATGGAATCGTATGTTAAAAATTTATTAAATAGATCCATTTCATTTTTTTATTATGAATAGTAACATTAGTAATTATCTTCATAATCACAGTTAAGGGTATATCATGTAATTAAAGGTAAATTAATATTATAAATATTATAAAATTAAAATAATCATTGTCGTAATTTTATTTTATGAGTTATTTTTGACCAAAATCGTCTATGGTAATATTTTACGTCCACGTTGAGCCACTTGGATGACTTTATTCCCTTTATAGTAATTTATTTTGATGAAAAGACAAAGATAACATACTCATGTATTAATAAACATAATTTTTTTAATACACACACACACACACATATATATATATATGTATATAAGATATATTAGTCTATAAATATAATTTATAAATAAATTTTTTTAATTAAATCATGGTAATTTATTTTTAATTTTTATTAAATAAATAATTAAATTAAATAGTGACATAATTATGATGTAGTTATTGTTTAATTAATGTAAGAATCAAATAAATGATATTAAATTTTTTATAATAAATATATTTTGATTGAATTAATATCATACAAAAAAATTCTGGATAAAATTTACATGCTAGTTATGATATAAAGGAGTTGTTTTGATCTTATATTTCTTTCATGATATTTTTAAAATGTAAATTACGAATAGTGTCAAAATTGACACTATTGATATTTTAAAATAAATAATATTTCTTTAAAAGATAAAAAATTAATAAAAATAAAACATTAGACAAAATTATTGGGACATGTCATAAAATTTCAAAAATGACTCAATAATATATTGTTTTACATTTAATAGAAATAATATTAACCCGTAGTGTATAAATTACATGTTATCACGATAAAAATTAAAAGGGTAAAATAAGGGTTAAAACCAAATGGAAAGGGTTTAAACATAATAAATGACTAATATTTATTATATTAATTTTAGCCATAATAATTCTATATTCTAAATAAATCAGATTTTTACTAATTTTAATTAAATATTATTTTATATTTATTTAATATTTTAATGAATTCCAAGAGAGCCCCTCCCCTATCATATAAAAGGTCTCTACTAACCATTTATTCAAACTTGAAAGATAATTTATTTCAAAAAATATTTTCCCAAATACCTTAATATAATATCTCTACACATTATAGAGGCCATATTTTAGGCATAAAACTCTCATTAGAGGTGTTACGATGTTAATCAAAGATGATCATCCGACGAAGAGGCATAATTTTTTATTATGTTTTTCTGTTTAATTTATTCTTGCACTTACATAAAATCTACTATACCCGTGATAATATAATAACTATAGTTTCATAAATATAATTAGTTATTATTATTTTAATATAATTTCATAAATTCATATCTGATTCTATCAAATGGAAAATTAATTAATAGTTTGTGCATATGTGTAAATAATCACCCCCACAAACCGATATTATTATTTATCCATTAAAATCTCTAAATACTAGTTATAATGAAGTAATTTTTTTAGATAAAATATTAATTGCATATTTATCATTATAATATTATTATAAATCAATTATGTTATTACATGTCATGCAAATGATAATGATAATGATGTTTGTTCCTACATGTGAATTATCACCTCCACAAAGTGATGTGATTCATTTTTCACCACTACATCACATGGATAATATATATAGGTATATAAAAATGATTAATATGATATTAATGATGTTATAGTTATTTTATAATTACAAAATAATAGTTTATTTTTAAAATTACCATTGAAATATTAATATGTTACTCATGTGTAGGTACGATTTATCGTGTCCATTATTGTAACATAGTTAATTTTTCATATCCATATTTAAGGAATGGATTTAAATATATGGTTAATTTGTAATAATTATTATTATTTCTTGAATATTATTTTTATATGATTTAATAATGACCTCTTTGAACATATTTGACTTGCAATTTCCTTTTTTACTCAAATATTAAATATCATTAAAATGTATGACATGAACATTGATAATTAAGTAAACGTTATAAAATGATATTAAGTGTTATAAAATAATAATAAACTTGAAAATTGTTCTCAAGAAATGAAATAATTAAAATAAGTTTATTATCTAGGATGATAAAGAACAGACATGATGAATCAGACTCAAGGTAAGGGATTTAGTCTCAATTTTGTTTTCATTGAAGTATTTCTTGACGATATGCACATTTATTATTATATAAGGTGTATATAAATCTAATATAAAATTTATTATCCATATTTTATCAATAATCACGTTATTTAATGTTTTTTTAAATTAATTATTTCATGGATATTAGGATTTTATTGTTCATAGTGGAATGGGAAATTTTTAAATTTTAACGATTTAATTATCAAATATTTTTATCTTGGAAATATTCTTTATATTATTTTACATATATATTTATATGGATATAAAATTAATATAAAATATTTTTTTTTAATTTCATTTAAATTTTTTCAAAAAGGAATATTTTTATGTTTTTTTATATTGAATATTTTAATGAACAAAAAAATAATGTTCTAATATTATAATATATGAAAATAATGCATTTTCCACCACAATGACTATTACATTATTATTGTATTCCTTTCAATGATTTCATGTTTCCTTAAATGAAATAATAAATATATTTTTATAGGAATTTTTTATTGAAATGGCTT
Source organism: Viscum album (assembly GCA_963277665.1). NCBI lineage: Eukaryota > Viridiplantae > Streptophyta > Magnoliopsida > Santalales > Viscaceae > Viscum > Viscum album. Next base: position 373,693,191 of record OY728166.1, on the reverse strand, counting down.
TTCAATTGAAAGAGAGTTTTTTTATTGAAAAATGGTTCTTAAAAGAAAAAATGTATTTTTATTAAACAAATTATCTTCCATATGATATTAAAAGATTTTTTAAAGGGTTTTATGGGGAAATTGTTTTATTAATTAAATGTTACATGATTAATATATGAAACAAGTGAGCCTAATACAACTTTTCCAAAGGGATGTTCCCTATTATAGCTCAATGGTGAGCCTGTTATAGCTTTTAAGAATGTTTGATCCCCCTTTTAGCCCACATGTGATCCCGATATGTCTTATATAAAGAGATAAGACCCATTATAAAACAAAGGTGATCTCCATATATCTTAAATAAAGAGTTATACCCATTTAGATCTCCAATTTATTCGGTAATAATAATATTGGAAGTCGGCAATATGGTCATTCCAACTGAAATGGTTTTATGTATAGGATGATCTAAGTTACAAAAAGGATTTTTAATTAATTTTTATAGGTTTTAAAGAATTTATTTAATTAAAATGTATATTTGGTGTTCATGTGATAATTTCTTGTTTCATTTTCTAAATAACATTAAATAGGTTTTCATTTTTTCAATGGACTAATGGGTTTCTTCATTTTTATGTCCCTTTTTGAGATTTTTGTTGTCATCCTAAGTATAATAATGTTTTTAGTAGGGTTATAGGATGAATAAGGATAAGGGTGGTGAAAATATGAGAATTGGGATGTTGTAGAAAGAAACCATGTTTTATTCTAAAATTTTTTCAATGGTGAAAAAAATGGATATCGAGTATAAGTGTCTTTTTGTAATGCATGAGGTTACTTTGTAATAATTAATACTAATTATATAATTTTATAAACTAAAAATATCCTCGAATGTGAATTTTAGTTCAAAAACACAATAATATGTAATGTTTAAGGTTGGTTCTTTATAGTTGGAATCAAAAGAATGTTTAGAAAACAATGGAGATTAAGATGTATTCTTAAGAGTTATGGATATCATCATGGTTTTATAATTTTATGATGATCATAATTCTAATGTCATAAAAATCCTTTTCCGGATTAAAATTTTATGTCGATTAATGATATTTTTGGAGATATTAATTTTTTAGGTAACTATGGGTTATTAGATTCTGGGATGAAAAATGTATGTTAGGAGATAATATTTGAGGTTAAAGAATGATATAGTTATTTTTTAGGCTTTTGTTATATTTATTTAATATTATAAGGATTATACAGTTTTATAAAAATTACACACCCTAGGAAGGGTGACAACCCATTACATTTAAAAAGGTCACGGGAATCGAAGCCAAAACGGATGGTCTATAAGGGTGAATCTCATACCACTAGCCTACATGAAGTCTTGAGTTAGTATAACTCATTACTATTAGTTTAACGATTTAATGGAATAATAATAAGTTTATTTTGGGAATAATTTTTTATCATATGGGAAAAATGATTTGGGGGATTAAGTGATGAATGTTGTTTCTTAAGAAGTTCTCTATATTCAGAACAAAATATTATCATGGAAAATAGAATACAATAGTATTTTATATTAGGAATAAAGATTGAGTTATATTTTTGAATAATCATTATTTATATTGTTGTATTATTGTTATTTATATTGCTAATTTAATGGCTATCATATGTTGAATATTACTAACCAAATTACTTTTTGGTATGAAACTTCAAGAGTAATTGATGTTATTTGAAGATAATTATTAAAAATTTTGTTGTAAGACAATGTGATAAAATCAGTCTAGATTTTTGGGTTTCAATATATAGTTATTTATCAAATGGCATATGTTTAACTATGGGTAATACTATTGAATTTTGGAGATTATGACAGTTTTTTATTATAAAATGTTTATTCATTTTGAGGAATTATCTTATATTGTACTAACCATTTTGGTGTTGGTTAATGTATAATGGTAGGAGGAATATATATTTAATCTATTTTGTATTAATTTATTCTTTCGAATTTAATTCAAGTGCTTTAGGTATTAAAAATTCATCATAAATAACCATCATTTGGCAGAAAATATGAGTTTTTGGTGGAAATTTTTTAAACGGTGAAACTATGCTTTTCAAGTAAGTGCTTCTTCTTATGTTCTTAGTCATGGTATTAAAATGATTCCTTAACTCTAGGAAAAGGATCTTACAACAAAAAAATTATCAATTTAATTGTATCAATGGTCTTTTAACCCCTCACATATTTATGTTTTTTATGGTTAATTTCAAATTATTATGTTATCTATCACTATCTATCAGTCATTGAGAGTAATTTTTATCCTAAATTTCAATTTTTACTACATGTAAAATTAGTATTTGTTATTTGAGGTGACCATCATACTTCCACTTATTTTTTTAATGTAGAATTTTTATTATTATTTTTTCTTATATGGGATTTTAATAAATATGTTTGGGGAAGTCAAACCTCTAGTTTTCGATTTAATGTTTAAATTTAAGAAACTAAATTTATTAAATGTGGTATTATAATTTAACAACCTGATTTTTTTAAATGAAACACTATGTTCAATAGAATACATGATACACCACACACTAGTATAAAAATAACCTATACCAACGCTTTGAAATCGTTTTTATAGGCCTCCAAACAGTTGGTATATCATATACCAACGTTTTTCCCAAAACCATTGGTATATACCTATAAAAACTATTTTCAAAACCGTTGGTATAAGTAATATGAAAAACCTATACCAACGGTTCCATAAAACTGTTGGTATATGTATTTCAAAAAAGAAGAATTCGGTGGGTTTTGATCACAGTACCTGCAGTTTATGTTTGAAAGACCTAAACACTAACCTAAATTAACTTATGTGAACATAATTTCATAAATATATATATGTATTACCATAAATATTTTAAATTTTTATTTATTTATTGTTCTCTGTAAGAAGATTCCATAAAAAATACATGTAACTAGACCAATGGTTTTGAGAACCGTTGGTATAGACTCATTGATTTAGGGACCTATACCAATGGTTCTGGAAAAACTATTGGTATAGGGGGACCTATATCAATGGTTTGGGATAAACTATTGGTATAGGGTCTCTATTATGTACCTATACCAATTTTTTGGCCAAAACCGTTGGCATAGGACCATATAAGTGACCTATACCAATGGTTTGTCCAAAACCGCTGGTATATGTCCCAATTAGTGACCTATACCAACGGTTTTGGCAAAACTATTGGTATAGGTCCATATAAGTGAACTATTCAAATGGTTTTCCCAAAACTATTTGTATAGATCTTATTTCTATTAGTGACATCAAGTTTAAATGAACAACTGAATATTATTATTTAAATTTTATAATTATAACATAACTTTATGAATATAGGGTATGAAATATATTAACAGAATTATGAAAAATGGTTTATTCATGTATATAAAATTAATTATTTAGTGAAAACTTAATTATAAATGGAAATAAAACATTTTTTAAAATAAATGGAACTATTTTTTTGAAAACATATATTTATATGTGAAAAGGTGTGTTTTTTACAAGAAATTTAACAAATCACTCTTGTTAGATTATATTAATGAAATATATATGAAATATATATAATTTAATTTTATAAATTCATATTATGTGTTTTATAGACATGATATAAGAAGGAATTCAATTATATGCATAAAAAGAAGTATTAATGAAAGCATTTTTGCCACCTTTTGATAAAAACTCCATTTTAAATCCAGTAATTATAACATTTATGAATTATAATTGTTTAAATAAATTTATTATTTATAATATGATTATAAAAACCTAATTTGTTTTAATGTTTGTTATTTTTATGAGAAAATTCATATTTTTATTAATATTGAATAATATTAATTTAAATTCAAAATTTCATTGTAGTCAAATTTATTCATAACATTAAATTATATTTTTGAATGGTTTTAAAGAATAATTAAATCAATTTTTCATAATTTAATGAAATTTAGGTCATTCAGAACAATTACATTTTGAGATTGGATATAAAAACATTGTTATCTTTTGAACATTTTTACTTAAAAAACTCGTTTTCTCTATCCGTCAAAGATCTTACTTTTAAATTAATTTTAGCAAACAATGTGTGTTAAATTTTAAAAATGAATTACATTTTTAGAATTAGATGGTCCAAATTTATTAAATAATTCCCTTTTATTTTTTGGTATTATAAATAGAAACTTTAGTAATTATTTTTATTACCATGATTAAGGGTAAATCAAGTAATTTAAGGAAAAAATAATATAATAAATATTATAAAATTACATTAAACATTTTCTAATATAAATTTATGAGTTATTTTCGACCCAAATAATTATTGGGAAGATTATATGTCCACTTGGAGCTACTTATAAGACTTTATTCCTTTTATAGTAAATTATTTTTAAAAAAGAAAAAGATGTCATACTCATGTATTAATAACTATAGCTTTAAAATATATAATTATTTGGAATATATCCTTCATTATAAATAGTAATTAGAAATATTTTTTTACCTTCATCATGCTAATTTATTTTTAATATTTTTATAGAAATAATAAAATTAAATTGCGAGACAACAATGATGAAATTATTGTTTAATTAATGTAATAATTAAAAAATGATATTAAAAATATTAAAATAAATATAATTTGATTGAATTAATTCCATTAAAAAATTATAGAAGAATTTGACATGTTAATTATTATTTTGATATGTTTTTAGAACTTATATTTCTGTTATTTTATTTTTAAAAATTCAACTAATGAATAGTCTCAAAATTAACACTCTTCATATTTTAGAATAAATAATATTTTATTAAATGAAATAAAATTCATAAAAATAAAAAAATTTACCGACTAATTGTTAAAAGTCATAAAAGTTCATTTGAGACTCATTTATTGGTATGTTGATATTTTATAGTAACAATATCAATCCAGAAAATGTAAATTAACTGAAAGTACAATTAAAATTAATAGGGTAGAATATGAGTTAAAACAAGAGTGTCCCTCCCCTCTCTTATAAAAGTGAAATACTTCTTAAAATTTATTAAGACATAAAAACGATTTTTTTTGGACATGATCTACCAAAATAACTTCCTAAAATCCATCCTCATATTCTATATTATATAGTCTAGGAAGAACACTCTTCTTAGAGGTGTTAAGGTGTTAATGAATGGTGATCATATGAAGAAGAGCTATAACATTTAATTAAGTGTTTATGATTTATTTATTATTCCAATTCCTTCATATATTATCGAACCATGATGAGATAATAAATACATTATCCTAAATATATTTAAATTTTATTATGTTAATATCATCTATAAAATGAATCTTTGATTCCATAAAATGGGGAATCAATTAATCGTTTGTGTGTAGGTGGAAATTATCTCCTCCACGAACTGATATAATTTATTTTACATTACCATCTCTCAATAATAGTTATAATGATGGAATTATTGTTTATATATGATATTAATGACACATGTATCAGTATAATATAATCATATATCAATTATTTTCTTTCTTTATATGCACATGAAAATAATAATATCGTTCGTGCATACCTGTAAACTATCCCCTCCACAATGAGATGTGATTCAGTTTTCATCACAAAATCACATCTATGATATATATAATTATATTTAAATTATTAATATGATAATAATGAAATTATTATTATTCTTTAAAGAGAAAATAATTCTTTAAAGAGAAAATATTTCTTACAATTTTCCCATAATTTTCTTTGAAAAATGAAAATGTTACTCATATGTACGTATGACATACCCTCTCCATTACCGTAACGTAGTTCATTTTTTAATATCCATATTCATTGAATAGAGTTAAAAGTATGATTGATTTATAATAATAATAATTATTTCATGAATATTATAATGGAGATTACAGACTAATGACATCGTTGACGATATTTGGCTTACTAAATTAATTTTGTACTCAAATATCATAAAAAAGACTTACATGAACTTTCATAATAATTTAAATGTTAAAGCATGATATTATGTGATATAGAATTAATAATAAAAATTAAAAAGGTTCTCAAGAATTATATAATTTACAATATTGTATTATCATGGATGATAAAAAAACAAACATGATGAATAAGACACAAGGAAAGGGATTTCGTCTCAATCACTGTTCATTGAGGAATTTCATGATTATATGCACATTCATACTTTTATAAGGATTATATATAGATAAAATGAAATATAATATACATATTTTATCTATAATGATGTTATATAATATTTTGGTAAATTTATTCTCTCATATATATTATTATTTTAATGTTCAATGTTGTCTGATAAACATTGAATGTTTAAAGATTTAATTATCATATATTTCTCACCATGCTGATATACATAATATTATTTTACATATTTAATTATAGGAATATAAAATTAATATAAAATAAATTTTATGTATATTTTTAATTTCATTCAAAGGTGTTCAAAAAGTCATCTTTTTATAATTTTTTATACAGAATGTTTTGTGAAACGACAAAAAAGAATGTTCTATTCTTATCATATATGATGAAAATTTATCTTTTGTAACATTGACCATTATTTTTTTTATTATTAATTATAAATAATTCATGTTTCCATAATTTAAAAAACATATTTATATTTTTAGGTATATTCATATTGGAAATTTTTTTTCAATGAAAAGGTTGTTTTGTTATTTAAAATGGGTTCTTAAAATAAAATGGTAATTATATATTTTTTTAAAAGGTTGGGGAAAAATCATCAATTTATTATTTAACGATAAGTCCTCTTTCGACTGGTTAGAGGGAGACCGATTACATATCCCAAAGGTCTAAGGCCAAGTGGCCTAAATACAAGGCTTGAAAACGCATTTTTTTGGCACAATAGACCCCTCGGTGAACAGTGCAGCTACAGTACTCGTGCTGCTATAGTACAGCCACCGCTATAGTACATGATGCAGTCCCTCCACCACTATAGTGCCACCGCTACTATAGTTCTTCCGCTGCTACAGTCCGGCTACAGTTCCACCGCTCCATTTTATATAGAATTAAAATAGTGTTTTTAATCATTTTATAATGAATGTATTTTATTCAAGAAATGGTGATTGAGAATTATACGAAACAGGTGATCCCAATAAAACTTATACAAAAGCTTTAACCCCATTATAGGTTATGGGTGAGCCAGATATTTCTTATTCAAAGGGTTGGGCCCCCTTCTAGCTCATAGGTGAGCTCGATATAGCCTATACGAAGGTTTGAGACCCATTATGGATCACATGTGAGCATGATATATCTTATATGGAGAGTGATCCATATTATAGATCTCCAATTCATTGGGAAATAATAATATTTGAAGTTATCCATATGATTATTCCAATTAAAATTATTTTGAAATGGTTTTATGTATATGATACTCTAAGTCACCAAAATTAGTTTTAATTTCCTTTCATTAATTAATTTATTTTATTTGAGAAAAACGTTATTGTGGTATTCATGTGAAAATATTTTTTTCAATTGAATAATGAACATTAAATAGGATTTCATGTTCTTTATTGGACTAATGGTTTTTATTTCTTTTAATGTCCCTTACTGAGCCATTTATGATCATCCCGTGTTTTAAGATGTTTTTTCATGGGGTTAAAAGATGAATAGGGACAGGGATAAGGAAAATATGAGAATTTTAATGTTATAGAAAGAACCCATATTTTATTTTAGAATGTTTTCTTTGGTTAAAAAATTGATACCATGTACAATCTTCCACTTGTAATGTATGGGTTTACTTTGTATTATTTTTTCTTAATTATCTTAAAATATAATCTGAAAATATCCTCGAATTTGAATTATAGTTCAAATACACTAGAAAATGTAATGTATAAGGTCAGGTCCTTACAAGCTATCTCTCAATAATCCCATGAATTCTTTTACTATTATTGTTTCTAGATATTAGATTCTTTCATTTAATTTTCCTTTCATTATGTACTCACTATTGGGAAATAATTTTGATATGTAAATTGACTTTATTTATCTCTTCAGTCGAAACGTTTTTTTCCACCATATCCATGTTTTCATAAAATGTTTTCAAGAAAAATTTTAATATTATCCTATTATTTTTTCAAGTAATTAATACCCATGATTATATTTTCAAAAAATATTTTAAAAGTAATCATATTTTTGGGTTTAGAATGAGGTAATATTATCTTTTTATTGAAATTGAGTATGAAATATTTATTTTAACATACAAATAATGGGTGAAATTTCATTCCATCAGTACATATCAATACACCAAATATTATATTAAAAAATTCCAAGGTTCCATTAAAATATCTTTTTACCTTAATATTTGTAAAAATTTTATATTCTAAATAAGTTATTTTGAAGTGAAAATTTTATTTTCCTCAAAATATATTCCATTGATTCCTTTAAATCCATTATTTATTATAACAACATTTAATGTTACTAATACTTCACATTATATATGATCCCATTATATTATCCAATTTCATTCTATTGATATATTTTGTTGAGGATTATTTATATATTTTTATTTTTAAATAATTTCTTTCCCATTGGTTAACTGTGTTATCATGAAATCTTTAGTGAGCCCATATATTCTCCATGGGTTCTGCCATACTTATATGATGAAATATATATGAAAATCCTATCTATTTCACTAGTTATTCAATGATTAATTTTTTATGATCTTAAGGAACACACATGTATGATTTCCTTTATGTGACAGGTGGTATTAGAAATATATATACTTATAATTAATTAGGAAAAATGTTGATTTCTCATAAGATAATAAAGACATTAATATGGAAACTAACCTAGTTTAGTAAGAAAATCACTCCACTAAGAATGTCTGGGGAGTGAAATTTGACTATGGATATGATGAAATGGGGAGTGAACTCAATCCACTATGATTGTCTAGACCGTGATCCTTAAATAAGGAAATAATTTTATATTCATTTGGGTGTGACATAAACTTATGTTTTATTCCAATGTTATGATCTTGTATATTATGTTCATTTAATTACTTATAATTCAAGCCCTATAAATACCATAAATTATTCAATTACTCAAGATTATGATCAACGATATGATGGTTATTGATTTAAAATTTCAAGATCATGTTAAAATACCCTTATTCTATTTTTAAAATTAAATTATAATTTACACCTCACATGTTTCCCCTTACCAATCATCTGATGTCACCCTTTTTATTTTTCATTTCCCCATGTTATATATATAGGTTTTGTGTATTTTATGTTTAAGAAAAATTCTATATATAAAAAACTTATTAGGAGTTGACATAGATATATTATGAACAATTCTTTTATATATCCAATATTCCACACTAAACCAATATTATTTGGCCACTGATCTTTATTGTATGTAATTAATTTTAATTTATTTAGATTTATTATTTTTTTATGAAAAGTATGGTTCCCTATTTGTACTATTCCATTTTAATAAATAATTTAATATTTTTCATTACAGATGTGGTTTCTTGGTATATATGTTGTGTCATGATAATTTATTATTGTGTGTTGGTTTTATTTATTTATATTTAGTATCGATTTTATGGTTGGGTTTTTGTGATGTACTCCACCACATATAGGGTAGAGGTGAGTCTTAAATACCCTAAGAAATTCTCTTCTGTAATGGTTGGAAATATTCAGAGCCATAGAATGATGTATGTGTACAACTAAGGTAGTTTGGGGAGGTTTTTTTGTAGGGAAATATGATCAATGATACGTATGGGGATAAGTATTGGTGGTAATATCACCCTGGAGAGGAGTTGATGAACCTATGAGTCATGCTAACTTCTATGTTTTCTGATGCATTCATGTTCCTAATGAGTTATTTTTATTAGAAAATTTACTATGTTATTGATGATATTAGGACCAAAGTCATGTCCATGTGTTGGTTTAAGAAGAGTCCTAGGTCCTAACATTACCTTAGGGGATAAGGTTTTGGAAAGGCCATTCCCATGGAGAGAGGGTATTGGTAAAGATGTGTAAACTTTTACTATGTTTTAGTGTACTGGTAGGGATATCCCTATATGAGTGGACATTGGGAAACCTTTTCTTTTTTGACCCACACCAACCGAGGGGAGAGGATAGGTTGTGACCCCATATTGAGTGATATGGGGTCGAAGTAATGGATAGTCTCAACTATGTATGAGCATGTAATGGTCCTAACCTTACTTCTAATAACCGGGCCCCACTGAAGGCACATACACCCCACCTTAACATGATTGTTGGGTTCTAGCCTACCAGATACAACCCGTTACCCAATAGACATGTGGTCTCCACCATGCGGCTCACCCACGTGCCCGAACGGGCCATATGACAATTGATTGTCCCATCAGGCTAAGACATAACCTTTCTAGTGTGCTTTGTCATCACTCACACACACCCTCACGAAATATCTAGAAGGTCACCAATCCTAATCACTACTCCAACCTAGGCACACTTTACAATGGAGTTATAATTAGGTATGATTCTTAAAAGTAATGTACACCTTGTTGACATGAGTCATATAATTTATTCATTTAACCCTTTATCATTCTAGGGTGTTACATTCACATCCCCTTGGAGAATAACATCCTCATTGTGGACCCTACATCTCAACCATATGGTCACCTTCCAGTTTCCCAACTAACACATGGTTTCCACCTTGGGGCTCACCTCATGCCCAAAAAGGTCATCTGAATAATTACTATCCACATAGACCAACACAAGCCCTTTCCAGACCCAGAATGCTTAACTGTGGAGTTCTAATTCGGTAGGCACCCAAAATGGAAGGTTCACCTTGTTGACATGAGTCATATCTTTTAGTCATTTAATCCTTTATCATTCTTGGTTGTTACATTCACCCCCCCTTATAACACAACATCCTCACTTTGAACCCTACATCTCAACCAAGAAAGTGAACCACACATAACACTAGGTTACTCCTTTGATACCAAATGTGACAAATGGGGCCCACTAATAGCACATACTACCCACCTTAACATGGTCTTCAGGTCCAATCCCTCTAGGTACCACTCGTTTCCCCACAAAAATGTGGTCTCTACCCTAGGGCCCACCCATATTCCCAAATGGGTCATCTGAATAATGATTTTCCCCATAGGCCAACACATGACCTTTCCAATGTGCATTGTCATCACTATCGCACTCCATATGAAACATTCTAGATGGTCACCCATCCTGATCACTACTCCAGCCGAAGAAAACTTAACTATGGATTTCTAATCAGGTAGGCTCCAGAAAAGGAAGGTACACCTTGTTGACATGAGTCGTAAAATTTAGTCTTTTAAACCTTTATCATTCTAGGGTGTTACATTCACCACCCCCCTCCTTTGGAGCACAATGTCCAAATTGTGGACCCTACATATCAACCCATAAAGTGCACCACACATAACTTTGGGTCCCTCATTTGATACTAAATGTGACAAATGGGGCCCACTGATAGCACAGACTACCCGACATAGCACGGTCTTCATTTCCTAACCCTCTAGGTACTAGTAGTTTCCCCACAGACATGTCGTCCCCTCCCTGGGGCCCACCCACATGCCCGAACGGGTCATCTGACTAATGACTATCACCATAGGCCAACACATCCCCTTTACAATGTGCATTTTCAACACTCCCACATAACCTAGTCATTTTACCCTTTATCATTTCGGGGTATTACATTCGCCCCCCCCCCCTGGCGCACATCGTCCTCACTTTGAACCCTAAATCTCAACCTAGAAAGTGCACCACACTTAACACTGGGTTACTACTTTTATACCAAATGTGACATCTGGGGCCCACTAATAGCACAGACTACCAACCTTTACATGGTCTTCAGGTCTTAGCCATCTAAGTATGACCCGTTTCCCCACAGACATGTGGTCCATACCCTGGGATCCACCCACATGCCTGAGTGGGTCATCTGACTAATGATTTTTCCCACAGGCCAACACATGCCCTTTCCAATGTGCATTTTCATTACTCCTACACACCCTAGGAAACATTTCAGAAGGTCACCCATCCTGATCACTACTACAGCTGAAGAACACTTAAGTTTGGAGTTCTAATCAGGTAGGCTCCTGAAAATAAAGGTTCACCTTGTGGACAAGAGTCATAGAATTTAGTCATTTAACCCTTTATCATTATAGGGTGTTATATTCACCACCCCCACCTTTGGAGCACAACGTCCTCATTGTGGACCCTACATCTCAACATAGAAAGTGCACCACACTTAATGTTGAGATCCTCCTTTGATACCAAATGTGACAAATGGGGCCCACTGATAGCATAGACTACCTGCCTTAACATATACTTCGGTTCCTAGCCCTCTAAGTACTAGTAGTTTTCCCACAGACATGTGGTCCCCACCATGGGGCCCACCGACATGCCCGAGCGAGTCATCTGACTAATGAATGTCCCCGATGGCCAACACATGACCTTTCCAATGTTCATTTGCTTCACTCCCACACACCCTAGGAAACTTCTCAGAAGGTCACCCATCCTGATCACTACTCCAAGCTAAGCACACTTAACATTGTAGTTGTAATCCGATAGGCTATTGAAAAGGAAGGCGATCCTTTTTGACATGAGTCATATCATTTAGTCATTTAAAACATTTCCATTCTATGGTGTTACACTACTAAACCTACCATTCTTGTTTTTTAAGTCATGTTTATACTGAGGTAACTTTTTGAGGTCTTTAAGGACTTTTTCATCCAAAACAAGAAACAACACAGCTATGGTGCAAGACATGGTTTCCCTTCTGAGTCTATGTGTTAAATGGTTTATCAATAATGGTCAAGAAAGGACATAAAAATGGGAATTGAAAATTTTGGTAAATCCAATCCAAAACATATTGGGTGACCACACCAGGCCCTTGGTGTTAAGCATAGTGAGGCAAAACGTCATGTTTTTTGTATATTCCCTTGGTGGGTCACAATTTTACTCTATCCTTTAAGGAATCCCACCTCCATAGTAAAGGCCATATTGTATGTCATAGTATCAGTCCCATAGGGTTTTATTGGATAAAATCATCATCAATATTCATGGATCTTAACAGGTTCAATGGGGTAAGCATGTTCGAGGATATAAGTTGTTATAAATTCATTTTTAATTCGATTTTAACCTCTATTAAATAATCCATGAACATATATGGAATCATTCACTAGATTTATTGACACTATAGATGATCCTATGGATTGGTTAGTTTTATCCTTGTGTTGAGGGTTCATTGATGGAAATTTTTATTTAGTAATCATTTTCTATACCTCCTTTTTGAGCTCTTGATGGTATCATTGTGGATTCTAAATCAGATCGTGGATAATTTCCCACTTTTGGTTCTAGAAACCTTTATGTATTTCTCCAAATATTATTCCTTATGTATAGGCGATCATTATGAAAATACCCTTGGTTTTGTTGGAATAAATATTCTTGTGTTTTGATGGTGTCTTGTGAAGATGGGTTCTAAAATATCTTCTTTATATTTTAGTGGTATTTGGTCCCCGATCATCTATTATTATTTGAATAATGTTTTATCTTATAAATTGAGTAAGGGGATACATAACATTTTAGTTATGTTATTAATATTAATTGAGTTAAAAATATTTCTATTTTTGTTAGTGGTGTAATAACCACAATGAAGATAAAATCGGGAATAATGAAAAGTGTTGGTTTATGGTGGTAGCTTCTGATGTGTTTAAACAATTTTAATAGTTTTCCTTTTGTTTTTCTATACATTCTAATATATTTTTTATTATATGGTTAACATTTATTTTATTCTATGGTTTATATTTTTTTATTCATTGAAATTGTATAACTAACATAATGATGTATTTTTTATTATGGATAAATAATAATAATTTTGATAATTTATAATTATTATTCATTATAATTGATAAAACATGAAGTGTTTATTGATGAATTTGTGAATAAGTATTTTATTTAATGATATATGATGCCTTATAATTACAATAGATGTAACCTATGAAAAAGTAAATAGTTAATTCAAGACTGTTATGTGTTTTTTTATTAATGAAATTTGTTTGGGTATGAGATAACATGTTTTCATATAAACACAGGATTGATTTGTTCTATTTCAGGGTTTCCCTAATGATTGATTGTTATTTAAATAGTTAATTGTCTGTTTTCTATGGATGTAATCCTTGATATGTTATGTGATGTGAGACTGCGATAGATGATGGTTTGGTGAGTATGGGTGAGGATGACTATATTTGAGATTATAGTTGACACCATTGAAAGATGTTTATATGATGAGATGCATGGTGTTGTTGAGAATGAGACAATGAATAATGGAATGGAATGAATCTGGATATCATCATTGTTTTTTACTAAAATATGAGATTATTTCTCATCAATGAATCTTCTTTAAGGCCACATTTCTAGGTTTCTAGTGACTACATCCATTCACCAATTCTTAAAGTAACTGACTCAGGTTGGTCTATGTATCTCTTTTAAGGAATCTTAGGTTGAGTCATAGAGTAAAAATAATTATTGAATGATAATAAATTTCATTCATGTGTGGTGAGTGTTTTAATCATATTCTAAATGATGATAATTCATTAGGGACCTTGGAAGTGGATGGATTATTCCGAGATGTAATGAGTTCCAACTAGTAATTAATGTAATTATAAATTATTTAAAAGAATTATTTAATTAAATAAATTATCTGAACATTTTTTTGTGCTTATAGGTTATCTAGTCTTTTTCAATGGCAGTCGGGTGCTTAATATATGATAGTTTTACATCTGGTTATGGATATATAGTTTCCTATACTGTAGTTGTGAGATATATATATATTCTAATGTTATGTAATTTAATATGCTAACTCACCCATTTTTATAGGGGGGTCGACACCTAGTGGACTATGGGAGGGAAATGTTTCCAGCATACAGGTTGGTGAGAAATGTATGTCTAACTACCCCTCTTTATGTAGTCTCTTCCCTAGGTAGTTTTATATACTATTATGAATGCTGGTTACCATTCCCATATATGTTTATAGAAGGATGTAACGGCTTGTGGTTAATTCACACACATGTATCTATGTATGTAGTATCTTAAGGATTATCAATGGTATATTTTGTATTATCTATAATGTATTGAGGTATAATATATTTCTTATGGTATGTGGTAGATATCAAAAGCTACCTGATTACTATATGGAGTTGCGGTGATGTTGTGATGCATGGGGTGAATTGGCTGTTATAGTTTCCAAAGGTTTTTTTGGGTGAAATTACTTTTCTGATAGGAATGGAACATGATGTGAAATGATAGGGAAAAGAGGAAAAAATTTGGGGAATTATTTTATTGGTACTTTAATTTGATCCTATATTAGAGATTATACCTTTACATGTATTGTTTTCTTAGTGAGAGATGCTTAGTGGGGTTGGGAACATAGAATACCGAATTATATGATGAGTTATCATCAATTGTTTATTCATTGTACTTTATTATACTTTCATTATCATTTTCATTATAAATTCTAGAGAGGATCCTTGTGAGTTTATATGATATGCTAACCATATGTATATATAAAACATTTTTAATTAACGAGATAACATTTTAGTGATGAAGCTATAAATTACTAGATTATAGAGTTTTTTTAGGATCTTTGTAACTTTTAGGTCACTCATGATGATTTAATTTGGTTCATATAATTACATTTTTAGTAGTTTAGTTGTATAATATTACATATATATATCAGTATATTTAATTAACTTTGTTTCATAATATTTTTTTTGGTGGTTTATCTTATAACTCATTTATCATTATTAATATATGGTAATGCCACCCTTTTTTTACAGTATACCCTTGGTTATTCTAACTAAGACATGTCCTATTAGAGGTGGTCCTCATATGTCATTTCATCCTTTTCCTTTCTTTTTTACTACAAAGTTACAATTTTTAGTTCGGACATGGAAAATCCCAATAAAAACAAGTTCAAGGTGATATAAAATAATGTATACATAGTGTGTCTGCCCTTAAAATTCAACTTCAAGTAGGTGGAATGGATCCCAAACTAGAAAATAAAAAACACGGATCCCCATTGGATACTGAGGAAGCTAATATTTCATCCAACCTATCCACCTCTCAACAAGTATGAGTAATATCCACCCTCGGATGGAGGATTTTTTGTGTGTTTTAGATGCGATACGTGATGGCCTGTCGAATTTTAATCATCTCTAGTAATACCCCATAGTTCACCATCGAGTCTGTTTCCACTGATTCCAACATGATAATGTACCCATGACATAGCTCAATCCCTTTCAACAGGACATTATTCTTCACCAAAAGAGAATCCCCCTACTGAAAGTCGTTACTAAAGGTAAAAAATCACAACCCCTTGGTTATCGTAAGACACTCCCCCCACATAACACCCAAGGTACATGATCTATAAACATTGTCTTTAAGGCCACTATTAGGGGGTTTCCACCTCACCCACCATCATAGATTACAAGGAGTCCGAGGTGTATACCTTGTGAGTTTACCCACCATAATTATACACAATGAAGAATATCTTTCCCAGTGTTTGATGAGTGGATCCATATGTACTACATTGCATTTATCTTTGACTAACAAAACTATGCATGAATTGGAGATTCCCAAGTGCAGAAATTAATTCCGCAGGATCCATATCCTCTAGTAACCTAATGAAACCAAGACCTATGTGGATTTCCATTCTTGGGCATTTCCTTTGGTCCCCAAAAACCTGGTGTAACAAAAATAATCTAGTGATTAGCCTCTATTTCCCAGCACAATGGCCTAACTAAGTGAATCTCATGTAGAATATTCCCATTATCTTGCAACGATGATATGAGATAAGGAATCCACTATGATGTTCCTACAACAAAAACATTTGGCGACCTAGGAAATTCTTGTTTCCTAACCCATTCATCAGTTGGAAGAGCCTGATTATGAATCCTCCATAACAAGAAGTTGTACATGGTAGGAATTTCACTGCACTAGATAATTTCAATCCATCCCTACTGATCACCCACAGTCTGAGTAACAAGGAGGAACCCCATTTCTAAGAACTTACCCAAATATGAAACCATAAAAATGATCTTGTCTAGATCCTTGTTAATGAAAATTTTTGTTGAAGACCTGTCCTTGTTGCTGGTTAAGGATAGACAAGAAAAATGTTTTAAACCTTTAGTCTTGGGAGAATGTAATTATTAGAGCTCAGGTTCATGGGAATCCAATCACTGAACCAACCAAATTATCATTCCAAAAATCTTACTTTACCCTAGCTGATAATCCACTTGGAATGATTCTGTTGTACTGATATATGACTAGAAATTTCATGCGAAAGTTGAGAAGATCTCCCATGATCATGGAATCCATGTTTTCAATATCTGTTATACATAAGTTGTAACATCCCAGGTAAATAATGAATAATATATTTTCATATTTATTAATATTTGTGAATTAAATATTAATTTTACATTAAAAGGGTTTCTATTTTTGTTAGCATACCCGACACGCAACAATGAGTTTCTTTGAAATCATACAGTGCACAAAAATAATATAATATTATTATTTCAAATGAAAGTTAACTCATAGCCATTTTATTGGCAGGAATGAACAAAACTAACTAAAATTTATTATACATGTTTTTCAGATGTATTTACTTTTATCCAATAAAAGTTAGATGCTTAAAATGTGAATGAATCTAATTTGAAGCATAATTTACATTAAAAGGTCAATTTACCGCCTTTTAATGGAGAAACCTCTTTAAATATATTTTTTGTAACTTTAGTACATTTTATTTGACCAAATAAAATCTTTCTTTAGAATGGGGACATCAATATTTACTTTTTGTAAATTTTTGGAATTTTTCCGATAAAGTTTAATTTTTAATAAATAGTGAAATATATTGTATTTTAATTCAAAACTGAGTTTTAAACTAATTTATTTATATGGTTAGATTATATTTTTAATTGGTTTAAAAGTTTAATTAGAATATATTTTTACAATTTAATCCAATGTTGGTCATTTGAATTAATTTCACTTTGAAATTGGACATAAACAAGTTTCAATCTTTTGATAATTATTGTTTCTTAAAAACATGCTATTTGTTTTAACAACGGGAATTAATTTTATATTAATTAATGCAAAATCTAGGTTTATAATTTAGTTAAATAGACAAAAAAATTTAATCTGGAATATCAAATATAGCTTAAGCTGAATTTTTGGAATTGTTTTGAAAAACATCAATTTTTGATGAATAGTGAAACCACTTAATAGTAGTTAAAAAAACTGATTTTTTCATTTAAATCGAATTTTACCACTTCTGTGAATTGAATTTCGAAAATCCAATATACATGGTTTTCATTAGTAAGTAAAATTTAGTTCAATAAGATTAAAATAATTTTTTGTGAATAGTAACTTTTGACTTTTATTTACCGCGGTTGAAGGTAAATATGGTAATTCAAGGTAAAAATAATATTATAATAATTAAAAATTACTTTAACATGTATCCTACCCTTATTGATGAGTAATGGCCAATCATCGGCATCCTTGGGTCGATTTTGGGACCCCATGGAGCCACTTATGAATGATAATGACACTTTAGATTAATTAACTTAAAGTAAAGACAAACATGACAAAAACAAAACTATTTTAGTAAATTAATTTTTATATTTTGTTATATAAGTAATATATTTACTATAAATATTCATTGGACATATAAAAAGATTTCTTACATCATGGTATTTTTATTTAATTTTTAAACATCGAATATATTAAATTATTTATGACACAATAATGATGCAGTGTTTACCTCATTAATAAATAATTTAAATAAATAAGATAATAAATATTAAAATAACATCCAAAACCTATCAAATTCTTATTGGATAATTTTATTTCGACCATGATTTATATTATCTTCGATTCTAATGATTTGTGGACCTTTTGAAAACGAATATCTTTATATAATAATAACATATTCCACACTATCCTAAATATCCCTCCCTCCCCCTTATAAAACAAGACAATTTATAACCAATTCTTCATACCTCTAAATCCTTTTGGAACTTCCAAACTCTACACAATTATTCTTCATACATCCCTCTCCTCCACCTAGAATTCTTACCTTAGTCAGAAGACACTTCAATAATTCTTTTTGGTTCAAGCCAAAGGAAATTACCCAAATTAAAGGTAACAGTTTCTCTTAACTTCTTTTCATTTATTTTACTTCTACAACAACTAAACTCTTTTTATTCCTTTATTTTATAACAAAAACAGTATCCTAAATATACTAGGATGTTTTTATGAGAATTATTTTAACTACATTTACACACATCTCCATATAATGGGTGATGACCATATTGTTTCTGTGGATAGAAAACTAACGCCTCACGAAAAGATGATTGTTCGATTATTTTCTACTGCCTCTCATGGTGTCCATTATGATGGAACTGTATTTATATATGATATATTTTATATTTATGTTCTATTTATGCTTCTGTATTTTTTATTTATAGAATAAATTTATGGTTTCCATAATGGTTAAACGTGATAATTTCATTTGAGAAAATGCGGACTACCTCCCCCTCAATGTGATATGACTCGTTAATGCCATATGTGGGATGTATAGAGGATGGAGTTAATTATATTATATTATATTATAATGTAACCATAATATACATATGTATCATTGTGTTTTAATTCAATTAAAATAATAAAAAAAAATGGAAGTAGAGTTCATGCATACGTACGGCTTACCATCTCCATGAATGGTGCATTTCATTTCATACCTCCAAATGTTATGTACTATTATAGATACATGTATATACTAGATATATATGATATTTATGATATCTAAATCCTGAATATAATTTGGGATAGAATGAAATTTCAACCATGTGACCAACTTGTTACTATATGGTGTTCATTTTTGACTCATGTACCAAATATCGACAAAACAAACATTATTAACTTGAATGATTACTTAATGTTTATAACATGGTGAGACGATAAATCAAAGGAGTAATATACTTGAAAAAGTTTCTTAATAAAGTTGGAATTAACTTTTTTTTATTATTCAGGATATTAAAGAATGAACAGGTCAATTCTGACATGAGGTAATGGACTTCGTCTCAATATCCTTTAATTGAAGCATATTTTGTTTTAATACACGACCTTATTTTATACACTGTATAAACACCTTTGACATTTCAAATGGAAATTTTTTCTCAAATGTGTTTTACTAAATGGAAAAAAGGATTTTTTTTAACTTAAGCGATGACAACATCCTTTCTGCCTCCGCAAATTTTATTTGTTCATTGGATTCCTTAACAAGCAGTAATTTTTTTTTCAAGGAAAATAAATACCATGTACTCTTTTCTGTATTTTTTTATCGAAAATGGAATTGATAATGTATTTGTTATTTCAATATATATAAGTGATATATTTTGATTGAACTAGGGAAATGTTTTCTTTCCATTATATTTATTTTATGTGTTATTATTTTATAATGGTACTTGGACATTAGATGGGTGGTTACATGATAAACCAAATGACGGGTGGTGCTGTGATAAACCAAGACTGGTAGTTACGTTATAACCTCCAATTCATTGGGTATGGAATTCGGTCGTATAGCTATTACATTTAGTGATATGTGTGGAAGATGACCTTATCGTTATTCCATTTTAGTATGTTCATGTCACAAGTTACCTTTATATATTATGTGTTATTTATATGGGTTTTATGGTAATATTTTGGTTACAAAAGGTCATGTAGTGATATTTTATTTAGTGAAGAGTATTTACTACTTCATAAAGGTGAAAATTATTACTTATGTTAATGTATTCATGGTTTACTTGTTGTTTTGAAAACTAACAGTTTTCGTTCTTTATGTATCCCTTACTGAGATTTTAATGATCATCACATGTTTTTTAAATGTTTTTCACAGGACGAAATGTGGAATAGGATCAAGGATGGGATCACAGAAAAGTCATGCTATCTTAAACATGGAACTAGTCATGACTCTTTTTTTTCATGAGTTCATGTTTTGTGAAAAAAATGGAAACTGAGTAGAAGTGTCTACATTGTATTATTTTTTTGAAATGAAATTTGATAGTTATTGCATAAATATCTAAAAATATAAACCTTAAAATATCCTTAATGTGAATTATTCATTTATTTCATGATTAGGTAATGTTTTAAGGTTGGGTCCTTATATAAGAAAATCCCAAAGATATTTCCCTTCTAGGTAGTCCCATGCAATCCTGGCTTCCATTATCATCATCTATCCTTTAACATTCCTGAGTTTGATACCCCCATCCCCCACATTTTTTCCATCTTATCCTCTGTGACCCAATGATATATTCCCTCATCTTGAAAGCCCAAGATGAAACATGAAAATGGATTTTCAATTTTGTTCAAAATCACCGTTTTCACGTTGATAACTGATAACACATGCATATGGATAAAGGAAATAACACAATTGGAAAGAGTGATAAACCCCCTGAAGGTATGAAACCAATTATTCTAATTTGTAATGAGATAAAATATTATATCCATTATCCCATCAAAGTGGTGAATCCTGATCCTCCCTAGAGGAAGAGGAGCCTAAAGATAATTCATGTGGAAGGTTATCTTTTTCATACCCAAACCATCCTCAATTTATTTCTACCGCCTCTCTGAAAACCATTTTGAAATGAACACACTACCCTTGTCCCTACTGATAGTCTGGTCACCCCACTTTCCATAACTATCCGTGTGTTTTTGAACTCTTGAAATTTTTTTCAATTTCAATTCTAAAAAAATATCATGTCATCAGCAATAAACATTATAAATAACACCAAATTACATCCTTCATCGATAAGGTCGTAGGCTTCAGGAACCAATTTTCCTCTCTAAATACCTTTTCAGTGTGTCATGTACCAAGCTAAAAATGATGGTGGGTAAAGGATTGTAACATACCGACATTTTATGAAAAATATTCTTTTAATTTCATTGATTTCTTGTGTTGTACGCTACACCAAAATTATATTGTGTTTTTCGAAACCCTGTATTAGCTTATATCAGACACAAACACTATTCTTGGATTCTGTTGCTTGCAAAAGCATCCTTCCTCAATAATGTGTCTTGTACGCAATACTGAGTTTCAATAAATAATGATATAATGTTATAATATTATTATGAAAAAGCCGTTAGGAATATTAGTAACTTAATTTTGAATTTTATGACATTATAGTTCATCTTACACATTATATATAACATGGTATGAGAACAAAATAAAATTTTCGGCTAAAATAATTATTTTTTAAAAAATACAGTTTTGCTGCCTTTTAATGGCGCAACCACATTAAATTTAGTTTTTGATATGTTTATAAGTTCAATTTGACAAAATAAAATTCTTCTTTTGAATCAGGATATAAAAATTTACTTTGGATAACTTTTTTATATTTTTCTGATATGTTTCTTATTTTGATGAATAGTAAAAATACGGTAAATTTTATTTAAAAACAACTTTTTCCTCAAGATAATTTATATGATTAAATTATACTATTCAATTGTTTTAAAGTATAAATAGAATCTATTTTTACCCTTTAATATAATTTAAGTCATTAATATTAATTTTACACTGAATTCATAAGTAAAAACATTTCAATCTTTTGCAACGTATTAACTTTTAAAACCTGTTTTCTCAAAAACGGGATTAATTTTAAATCAAATACAGCAACTTTTTGTTTTAAATATGGAAAAATGGATTCCATATTTTTAATCAGTGGGTCAAAATAATGATAGCAAGCTACTTTTTATTTTTAGGCACTATGAATAGTAACTATGGTAAATTTTATTTACCATAGTTAAAGTTAAATCGGGTAATTAAGGGTAAATATAATATTATAAAAATACCGTAACAATTGTACTAAAATAATTAGATGATTATAGTTTTTCCCTAAATAATACTTGGGTTAAAATGGAATCTAATAGAACCCAATTTTATTTGATTAAGTCCTTTTATTTATTTTATTTAAAGGAAAGTGAAATATGTCTCACTCAAACTTTAATAATTAGATTATTTTTAATATAATGTTATACAGAATATAAATTAGATTATAAATACTAACATGAAACCTAAAATGTTTTCATTTATCGTGGTAATTTATTTGTAATTTTTAGGAAATATTTAATTACCTTAATAGCTTATACATTAATGATGTAGAAATTATTTATTTAGTAAAAAATCAATAATATAGTTTTTATTAAAATACAAATACACAAAAAAAGAGCCATAAACTTGACCAAAAATTATTTTTTGATTCTATATATACCCTAATAATCTAAGTGTTGATTTTCGGACCATATGGTGCCTTATAAAAACGATTAGGACATTTATATTATTTTATTTTAAATGATGTCAAATATGTCACCTTCATAATTAAATAAATATAACAATTTAAAGGTTATTATTATAAGATGATAAATTCGACTAAAAATAATTTTATTAAAGGTATTATATTTATCTTTATAATAGGGTTTATTTTTAATTTTTATGCAAAAAATAAGTATATTAAATAAATATACAAAAATGTTGTAGCAATTATTTTATTAAGAGATATACCAAATAAATGGTTTTAATAATATTAAAATATTTAATATATGAACATATTAATGTTCCCCATGAATGTTTTTAAATAATAAGACATGTTAGGAATCTATTATATATTTTGGTTTGAACATATATTGTGTGTGGTTTTTATTTAAATTAAAATAATGAATAGTGTCAAAATTGACACTATTGATATTTTATAAAAATAAAAAATTATTAAACTATTTAAAAATCAAAAGAATATTTAAAAAATACAAATTGAACTTTATATGGTCTAAATGGTTATAAAGTATCCAATTATGGGAAACTAACAACATTTAATGATGTATTTCTAGTAATTTAGAATTTAGAATTTTATTACCACAAATAAAATTAATTAGATTAAATAATGATAAATCATGTTGATAAGGGGTAAAATAAAAATAAAACATATCTAAATTTTATTGGTTGATGAGTGTACAACCCTATCTCATTTAATCTTTGAACTGAGTCATTATTGGATGTTTTTAGATGGGGTTTAATTTTATTATTAATTAATACTTTTTAGGTTTCCAAAAGTGCCCCTCTCCTCTCCTATATAAGGGCACCTCCTTCCTTCTTCTCTTCAATAAATTTTGTGCCATCATACCCGGCCAAACCCTGCCCATTTCACTTATCCACTTCCATAGTAACCTACTAGTGGTACTGGTATTCTTCAAAGACCAACTTTAGAGCCCTCATAAGAGGTTAAGAGAAGGCTCGTCGAAGAAGAGGTAATCTCTTCTACCAATTCATTCAAGTTTATTTATTCTTTTACTTACTCATATTTAGTTGCTTCACTATAAAGTAATTAAATCAGTATAAATATTATACTGATATGTTATTATAAATATGAAACATCCGAATTTTAACTTCTTTCCATCATACGGAAAACGAATTCACCACGCGTGCGTACGTACGGAATACCGTCTCCACGCCATGGTGTAATCTGTTTTTCCACCACCACATTACTTGGATGGGTATAATTGTGTAAATAATAACTATATATGGTTATTATAACATCATAATGATTCTGAGATATTATATCATCTACTAAAATTCCATTCAATAAGTATGGGAATGATATCACCACTCGTGCGTACGTACGGATTACCGTCTCCACGACGCGATGAGATTCATTCTCCATATTAACCATTCAAGAATGATTATAAAGTATATATAATGAATTATAATTGTATATATAACATAATAATTCTAATGGTTTTATGTATATATATATATATTTCATCTACTTACTTCGACTCAAGTCAATAAAGAAAGGAAAACAACGTTCATGCGTACGTACGGCCTACCGTCTCCATGAACGGTGTGTTTCATTTCATTTATCTATTTATTATATATATATATATATACTGAATATATATGTTATATAAATCATGTTTTACATTATGGAAGAATGTAAATCAGGATATAAGTAATAATAATATCAATAACAACAAGTACAAACACGTATAATAAATGAAACGATTTTACCAAAAACGCTGCTTTAAGATGAAATTGACAAAAGAACGGGTAAAATAAAGTCATAAGTGAATCATATATTATATCATAAATATTGATATGGGTCTGTTACAGGTTAATAATATTTTTAAACCCACTATACAAGAGTCTCAGGCATGTACAAAAGAAATTGGAACTAAGGTAACAGATAATTTTGCAAATCTCATTTTTATCCGAGATTGCTTATATGTAATTATTTAATGGGGTTATATTTTTTTCATCCATGTCCATAAAAATGTCTTTCATAAAGTGTTGAATATTTTTCCATGTATCTTTAAAGTCATGTTTACCCCTTTTTGACTTTTACTTTGTGTTATGGAAGGAATCTTTATTTTGTTTACCATGCGTGATTCTTTTTTGACTTTTCCGTTAAAAGTATGAGGAGAATGTTTTTTTAACTTATACGATGTGAATGGATTTTTACGGTTTAAAAATGCCTAATTTTCATTATTATTCCTTTAAATGTTTTCATGATTATTTTCAACAGAATTATTTTCTTTTAAAATTGAATGTCATTTTTTGATAAGAAAATGATTTTAAAGAAGAAAGGATATTTTCATCAAGAAATCATTTCAAGAATTTTGTCAAAAGTATTTTCCATATAAGATAGAATTATTTAGTATGATTATGTTTCAAGTATTATGTCTCTATTATTTACATTGTTTTATTCTTTTTTTGATGAAATTATATCCATTTGTTTTATATGGATTACAATATGATGTTATGATGTTTATGAAACCCATTTTATTCTTTGGGTAATGATGCTTGATTTATGTTTACATTTTGGAACATATATGAACGATTTTATTATAAGATGGGTGGGACTTATATCTCCATAAAATTCATTGGGTAAAGTTTTATATCTCATGATACAAACATGGCTGGAATGGAATGTTAATTTTGTTCAGTGATACAGGACTAGAACGAGGAGTGAACTCGATTCAGTAAGGGACTTTGTCCACTAAGATGGTCTTGGAAGCAATGTCTTGGATACTATGGAAATAATATCATGTGCTTAATGGTTTTAAAAAATTATATGTTTTATTCCCATGATATTTTATCATGATTAATGTTCCTTTAATATTTATTACTTATGTACTTCCATGATTTATTTCTCAATATTTTGATGTTTATACTTTATGTTCATGTTTTTTATGTTCAAATGTATATTATTTGTTTTATTTTCCTCATGATTACTCTTACTGAGAATTTTAGCTCACCATTTATATGCTTTCTTTTCCCCAGGATTTTAAATAATGGTTTTAGGTAAGAAAACAAAAGGGGAAGATCTTTATGGGAGATGTTGAAGATCATTTACCGTGATTAGAAGATTGTTTTCTGAGTTTCCAAAGAAACTAAACTATTACGATCCATGAGTGTTGGTTCTTGTTATGTATTAATTATTCTTAAAAAGTAATGTAATGTCCATGTACGTCAAGATTGGGTCTTTACAGTTGGTTTCCGAGGAAAGGTTTAGTAAACATTTGGAAACTACGATGTGAAAACGTTAGTGAGATCCCTATAAGATATTTCTAAAGTATGTCTAGGGATGTCCCTTTGTTTACGTATAAGTATAGGTTATAGTACTAGAATTACGGTAACGATATAAGAATTTAACCTAAGATGTTATATATTGAAGGTACTCCCCATTGATTATGATTTTTTCCTCTCACACTATTCTTTTTGGGTTTTTGAAAATTGCTGGAAACATGAAGATTCACGATAATGGAGGATACTATGGACAATGTAATGATATTCTTCATGAGAAACCAAATGAAATTGGATCTGGAAGACCACATGTCGTTATTATGCCTAATCAACAATCTCATAAAAGGATCAATAATCTCAAATTTGGTATGTTTTCCGACTTAGCTAAGAAGAGAAAAATGGAGTTTCATGATGATCATAAAGAATTAAAGTTCAATTTCCCTCATGTAAATCATGTGGGAAAAGGCATCAGGGAGAATGTTTCAAAGGAACTGGAAGATTCTTTGGGTGTGGAAAAGAAGGAAACAAAGCTAGTAATTGAAATGGAAAAGGTTAAGTTAACATAATGGACAAGGATAATGGTATAGCTAAGACATCAACAACGGCTAAATGTTTTAAATGTGGAATGTATGGGCACTATGCAAACCAATTCCCTAAGGGAAAATCTCATAATGATAATCAGAACAGTCGCATGGGATGTATTTATATTGATGATGATGAAGATACAATAATTGATATATGATATGAAAGAAGTGTTGAGGAATAAAATGATGAAGCTCGTCCAATGGTTTGAGAAGGTAGTGGAATGATTGAATGTATATCAAGAATAATGTATGGTACTATGGAATAAAGAAAAATCTAAGGATTGTTACACTATTGTATTTCCTTGAGTATTTGAAAGTATATGATGAATGGTATCGGTAACCATGAAAATTGATTGAAATATTTTTGGAAAGCAGATGATATGCACATAATGAAGGGATAAAGAGAAAATAATATGATTGATAGTATTAATGAGCTCATGACTGATATAAGGAAAAATTGATATCATGGTTTGAG
Organism: Viscum album; assembly: GCA_963277665.1. Taxonomy (NCBI): domain Eukaryota; kingdom Viridiplantae; phylum Streptophyta; class Magnoliopsida; order Santalales; family Viscaceae; genus Viscum; species Viscum album. The sequence continues at coordinate 373,665,524 of OY728166.1, read as the reverse complement.
TATATAGAAATTTTGGTATTTGGTATGTGGAAAGAGTTAACATTTGACATCATTAATGTTTTCACTAAGGTTCAATGGGTATTCATTTTTCAAGATAATACATGATTAAGGTATTCACATGTTTTGAATGTGACCAAAAAGATATATCATATGATAGATGATGGTATTCACATGCTCGGTTGATGACATTTCTAGTAATTGTTTTCTTAATACTATGAGCTTGGATATATGTATTTTGGATAAGCCTAAAGATTGGAATGGATTATGTTGGACATAAGTTAGTATTATTTAAGGCTATAACGTTTTTTGTATTATTGATGTAATGTTATAATAATGTTGTTTTAGAAAAATGACAACCTGTATGATGGGCGACAACCCGTCACGTCGGACAAGGTTGTGAGAATCGAACTCACAACTGAAGTGCGACATGCCTTTATCACCTACCACTGGCCTACAAGAATTCCCTGGTCAGTAGAAAATAGTTTTATTTTTTTAAGCAGGATGATAAATGATGAATAAGTCCATTTTTTGAGCCATATACAATTAATCTGACCTTTGTTGGGCCTATGTATATAACTTTTTCTAACCGTATGTTTGAGGCAGATGGAATGACCTATCATTCTATCGCATGATCTTCTAGCACTTCAAAAAAGGCAAATTCAACTTTATTTCTTTAAGATATGAAGTGGAAATTGTTCAAGGCATAAACAACAGTGAGATTGTACCAAAATCAAGTAAGTATTTCTCTAAATTTAAAACTTATTCAACTTTAGGGAAATGATCTTGAAAACCAAAAACTTTGTCCTAGATGGTACCTTATATCATAACAAATTTATGGATTTGTTATTGTTGGCTTATTCATAACAATGTTCTCTACCACTCTCAATCAGAACATGATGGATATATTTCTCTTCCATATCCATATTTTCACTTATGTTCTCGTATGTGGAAACCCAGTGATGAGTTAATTTGGTTAACTAGAACATTTAATACTTCACTTTTTAAAATTAAGTTTTAGTATTCCTTTTTATGATGTGGGTTTCTATGAATTAAACTTTCAAGTAGCAAACCATTTATAACCTTGACGAATTTCGAGGGTGAAATTCATTTTAAGGGGGGTAGAATGTAACACCCTGAAATTTTATGAAAAATATTATTTTAATTTCATTTATTCCTTGTGTTGTACGCTACACCCAAATTATTTTCTGCTATACGTAACACCTTATTAGCTTATATTATAGGCAAACACTATTCTTGGCTTGTATTGCATGCAAGAGAAACCTTCCTCAATAGCCTTTGTTGTACACAATAGTGAGGTTCACTAAAAATGATATATTGTTATAATATTATTATGAACTAGCCATTATGAATAGTAGGAACTAAATTTTTAATTTTATGAAATTATAATTCATCTTACAGATTTTATAGAATATGGTATGAGAACGAAATAATTTTTTCTGTTAAATTAGTGTTTTTCAAAAAATTCAATTGTGCTGCCTTTTGATGGTTCACCCACATTAAATTTAGTTTTTGAAATGTTTATAATTTAATATTGACAAAATAATATTCTTCTTTTGAATCAGGATATAAAAATTTACTTTGGATAAATTTTTGATATTTTTCTGATAAGTTTCTTATTTTGATGAATAGTAAAATTACGGTAAATTTAAATTTAATTTTTTTTTCTTTGAGATAATTTATATGGTAAAATTATAATATTAAATTGTTTTAAAGTATAAATATAATATATTTTTACCATTAAATATAACTTATTTCATTATCATTAATTTTACACTGAATTAACATGTAAAAACATTTCAATCTTTTGCAACGTTTTAACTTTTAAAACTTATTGTCTCAATAGAGGGATTAATTTTAAATTAAATACTGAAACTATTTTGTTTTTAATTTGGAAAAATGGATTCCATATTTGTAATCAGTAGGTCCAAATTATTTTAATAAGATACTTTTTATTTTTAGGCATTATGAATAGTAACTACGGTAAATTTTATTTACCATAATTAAAGCTAAATTGGGTATTTAAGGGTAAATATAATATTATAAAATTACCCTAAGACCTATCCTAATATAATTGGATGATTATATTTTTCCATAAATCATACTTTGGTTGAAATGGAACTTAATAGAACCAACTTGTATTTGATTAAGACCTTTTATTTATTTTACTTAAAGGAATATGAAATATGTCTCACTCAAACATTAATAATTAGATTATTTTTAATATAATGTTATACAAAATATAAATTCAATTGTAAATACAAATTTGAAATATAAATTTTTTTCTTTATCATGGTAATTTATTAGGACTTTTTATGAAATATTTAATTACATTAATAGCTTATACATTAATGATGAAGAAATTATTTATTTTGTGAAAAATAAATAATACAGTTTTTATTAAAATAACAATACCTATCAGAAGGACCAGAAACATGACCAAACATTATTGGTCGAGAATATCTATATCCTAAGCATCCAATGGTCAGTTTGTGTACAATTTGGAGCCTTATAAAACTACTTAGGATATTTATATTATTTTATTTTAAATAATTTCAAAGATGTCACCTTCATAATTTAATAAATATAAAAATTTAAACGTAGTGATTTTAAGATGATAAATTCGAGTAAGAATATTATTATGAAAGGTATTATATTTATATTCATAATATAAATTTATATTTACTATTTATGAAACAAATATGTATATTAAATAATTATAAAAAAATTTGTAGTAATTATTTTATTAATAGATATACCAAATAAATGGTTTTACATATATTAAAATAAATAATATATGAAAAAATTAATGTTCTAAATGATTTTCTTTTTTAATATGACATGTTAGTAATCTATTATATATTTTGGTTTGAACATATCTTCTGGGTGGTTTTTATTTAAATTCAAATAGTGAATAGTGTCAAAATTGATACAATTGACATTTTATAAAAATAACATAATATTAAATTATTTAAAAAGATCAAAAATATTTAAAAAATAACAATTTAAAATTAAATGGTATAAAAGGTTATAAATTATCCTATTATTGAAAATTTACAACATTTAAGTATGTATTTATAACAATTTAGAATTTAGAATTTTTTTACCACAAATAAAATTAAATATATTAAATAATGATAAATCTTGTTGATAAGGTTTAAAATAAACATAAAACATGTCCAATTTTCATTGGTTGATGATATTACAACCTCATATAATTTCATATTAAAATTGAGTCATTTTTTATGTTTTTATGTCGGGTTTAATTTTATTATTAATTAATATTTTTAAGGTTTCCAAAAGTGCCCCTATCCTGTCATATATAAAGGAACCTCCTTCCCTCTCCTATACACTCAATTTTGAGCCTTCAAGATCATCCAAACCATACCTATTTCACTTTTCCACATCCATAGTAACCTACTTGAGGTCCTGGTCTTCTTCAAAGACCACCTTTAGTTCCCGAAGAGGAGGTTAAGAGAAGGTGTGTCGAAGAAGAGGTAATCTCTTCTACCAATTCTTTCAAGTTTATTTATTCTTCTACTTCTTATTATTTAGTTGTTTCATTATAAAGTAATAGAATCAGTATAACTAATATACTGATATGTTTTTATAATTATGAAACAACCCCATTTCACCTTCTATTCATCCTATGGAAAATGAAATCACCACGCGTCAGTAAGTACGAAATACCGTCTCCATGTCGTGGTGTAATCTGTTTTTGCACCACTACCTTACTTGGATGGGTATAATGGTGTATAGAATAACTATATATGGTTATTATAAAATCATAATTATTCTGAGATATTATATCATCCACTCCAATTCCATTCAATAATTATTGGAATGATATCACCGCTCGTGCGTATGTACGGATTACCGTCTCCACGACGCAATGAGATTCATTCTCTATGTTAACCATTCAAGATTGATTATAATGTATATATAATGAATAATAATGGTATATAAAACATAATAATTCTACTTTATTTATGTATATATATATATATTTATTTCATCTACTTACTTCGATTCGAGTCAATAAAGAAAGGAAAACAACATTCATGCGTACATACAGCCTACCATCTCCATGAACAGTGTGTTTCATTTCATTTATCTATATTATATATATATATATATTGAATATATATGATATATAAATAATGTTTTACATTCCGGAAGTAATTAAATCGTGATATAAATAATAATAATATCAATAACAAGAAGACCAAACACGTACGATAAATGAAACAATTTTACCGAAAACACTACTTTAACATGGAATTGACAAAAGAACGGGTAATATAAAGTCATTAGTGAATCATATATGATATCATTAATATTATTATTGTTCTTTTACATGTTAATAATATTTTTAGACCCACTATATAGGATTTTCTGACAAGTACGGATGAAATTGGACATAAGGTAAGGGATAATTTGGAAAATCTAATTTTTATCTCAGATTGCTTATACGTTAGTATTTACTGGGGTTATATTTTTTTCATCCATGTCTATAATTTTTTTTTCATAAATTGTTTAATATTCTTCCATGTATGTTTAAAGTCATGTTTACCCCTTTTTGAATTTTATATTGTGTTATGGAAGTAATCATTATTTTGTTTACCATATGTGGTACTGTTTGATTTTTTTCATTAAAAGTACGAGGAGAATGTTTTTTTAAATTATACGGCATTAATAGATTTTTACAGTTTCATAACGCCTAATCTTAATGAAGCTTACTCTACAAAATTTCATGACTATTTTCAACAAAATCCTTTTCTTTTAAAAATGAATGTCATTTTCTGATAAGGAAATGATTTTAAAGAAGAAAGAATATTTTCCCCAAGAATTCACTTCAAGAATTTTGTCAAAACTATTTTCCATATAAGATGACATTATTTAGTATGATTTTGTTTCAAGTATAATGTATCTATTATTTACATGGTTTGATTATTTTTAAAATGAAATGATATCCATTTTTTTATATGGATTACATTAGGATGAGATGATGTTTATGAAACCCATGTTATTATTTGGGTTATGATGAATGATTAATGTTTATTTTGTGGCACAAATAAGAATGATTTCATTATGAGATGGGTGAGACCTATATCTCCCTCTAATTAATTGGGTAAAGATTTATATATCATGAGATAGACATGGCTGGAATGGAATGTTAATCCAGTTTAGTGATACAGGACTGGAACAAGGGGTGAACTCAATTCAATAAGGGACTTTGTCCACTAAGATGGTCTGGGCAGTAATTCTTTGGCTACTATGGAAATCATATCACATGCTTAATGGTTTTCCACAATTAAATTTTTTTCCCATTGTATTTTTTCATGATTAATGTTCCTTTATGATATACGCCTTATGTACTACCATGATTTATTTCTCCAGATTTTGATGTTTAAACTTTATGTTCATGCTTTTTTAAGTTCAAATGTATATGATTTGTTTTATTTTCTCCATGTTTATCCTTACCGAGCATTTGAGCTCACCCTTTATATGTATTCTATTTTCCCCAAGATTTAAAGAATGATTTTTGGTAAGAAAACAAAAGGGGAAGATCTTTATGGGAGATGTTGGAGATCTTTCACCATGATTAAAAGATGTTGTTCTGAGTTTCCAAAGACACTAAACTATTACGGTCCTTGAGTGTTGGTTCATGTTATGTATTAATTATTTTGTAAAAGTAATTTAATGTCCATGTATGTCAATCTTGGGTATCTACAGTGATCACCCTTCCTTAAACCTGAGGGAGTCCTAAAGAACACACAATTCCTTCACATAAAAGAGATGGCCAGTCACGGTGAGCTAACTGACTAGAATAGAAATCAATAGCCCCTCTGGGAAAACCTATATAGTTCAGAACCATATTGATGAAATTTCAATCTATTTTTACTATGGATTTATACATGTAAACCTTAATCACCATGTAGAAACCCTATAGTTTTTTATTAATATAACTTACCATTTCTTGAAAAATGTGAATCGCTTACTAATTCAATTTCCCTTTAATAAATCCCTGTTGATTTTCCAAGAATCTTTAGTGAAGATAAGCCTCCAGACTTCTATTGATAATATTTTCAAGGACTTTATATGGAAAATTAAACATGTTGATTGGTCTATAATAATTGAGTGAAGATGGATATTTCACTTTTTTATGAGGATTAAGGTATACGAACAAGAAACTCAGGGTAGGCACCCGACATTAAAGAAATCCCGAATGGCCTCTACCAACTCTCTCTTAATCATCTCACATAAAGAGACATAAAAGGAGCCTAAGAACACATTATTCCCCAAAGAAAATTCTTCATTAAGTGACCAGACAACCACCCAAATCTCAGTTTCCCCTATTATGCTTTGAAAAAATATCTTGATCTCATTGGACACTGGCTTTGGAATATTATCAAAAAAATTCATCGGTTCATTCGTGTATCATCCATGCATTTGGGTGTTAGGTGTAGCCAACAGTAGTTTAAAATAGTCAGTATCCATACCATTTATGAACTCGTTGTTCTTTTTAAAAGACACATCCTCTTGCTGAATGTTATATATACTGGTCTACATGACTTCATTAATACAAGACCAAAAAATTTGTATTCATATCCCCCTCCCTTAGACAAGTCACCATGGACCCCTCGTATGTAGTTTGTTTCTATTCCAAAACATGTTCAGCTAACAGGCACATTTTCTCCACCAAATAATTGAAGAGATTTTCATCCAAAATTCATTCATGGATCGCTTCTATATGCACAATATTATCTTTTTACCCTTTCATACTAATGAAACTAAATGGTCTCCTAGAATTTGAGGGTTGAATATCTATTTTAAGTCCTCTCACCTTATTATGTAGACCCACCCATTTGTTGTCCTTCATGGGGGTTTTCCATGACTCCCTCTCTGTATTGATGAATCCATTATCATTTTTTCAGAAATTCTAATAATATAAATTCATATTTTCCATTAATCCCTACTCTAAGAGAATGTGGAGGGGAGCATGATCCAAAAGAGCATGCACCATGTGTCATCCCTTCCATTCGAGAAAAAAAAGATGCTTCTTGAAGATTTTCAATGAAACAATCATGCCTACAACATGTGAGCCTTTTCCATTTTTATTATTATAGAAATTGAATTTGTTACATGTGAATACAAAATCCATGAGGCCATTACGCTCAATATAACATGAAATTTCTTGTTGATCCCTTACAGGCCCACTACTAGATTTTTTAGTTTCGGCGCCTATGGTAGTGGGCGACCGCCATTGGCGGTCGCTACTGATACTATTAGAGACCGCCAAAAGCAGTCGCTAAAACCGAAATGAAATGGCGGGATTTTTCCCGCCCCCCGCACTATCTTCTTCGATTACTCACTGCAACAGTGGTCGCCCCTCCCGCCGCTGCACCACCACCACAGGTCACCTCCGTCGCCGCCACCCCGTCGACTCCCGTCGCCCTTACCAATGCTTCCGGAAAACCATGCTCGGGGTCCCGCAACCACAGGTCACCCCCGTCGTCGTCACCCCGTCTCCACCCACACCTCCGGCCGTCGTGGTTCCTCCATGGCTGTCGACCCAAGCTCGGGGTAACCTCCAACATGACGCGCGTGCGCCCTAGTACAATCGGCACCAAATTTTTGTCGATTTTCGAAGAGAGTATTAGCGACCGCCAATGGCGGTCGCTATTTATTAATAACGACGGCGCAACTGTGACCGCCAAAAGCGGTCGCAGGGCGGTCGCTAATGCCCACATTTCTAGTAGTGTCCCCATACCCCCTCCCTTCTTCTCTGAGGAGTTGAGGATGATGTTGAAATCCACTGTTACAATCCAAATAGAATTACTAGGATCAAAATTTTCTAGTTCCTACCACAAATCCTCACATTAATTAGCTTCACATATTGAATAAAAAAGGATAATATACATTTATAGTTACTTCCACTAATTTTCATTGAAAAATTTGGATTATAAAAACTGAAAAGATCCACCAACATATTATTTCTTAAAAACATGAAAATATGTTGATTGAATGTCTCGCCATGCAAGAATACATGGAGGTTAATTTTTAGTATAATTATGATGCCTTAGATAGTTTTTGTTTATGTTCTAGAATATCTACCACAGAATCCATGGAACGTCTGAGTTTAGAAAGAATTAAATCAATGTTCACCTATTCCCCCAGGCCCCTTGCATTCCAGATAATCCGTGAAATAATTAAACCCAAGGGTGTGTAGTTTGGAACAAGGAATAGATGAACCCTTATTCTAGGAATACAAGTCACTCTGGATATTAATAGCATGAGCCCTGGTAAAATCTGCATTTGTAGGATAATAGAAACCAATAAAATTAGAAGCATGCTCATCTGAATATTGCAACAAGGAACTCAACCAGTTACAGAGAGGAAGCAATGAGAGACAGGCTAGAACCATCTATTCCGGATGGAAATATCTCATGGATCCTTAACGATGATGACCAATCAAACCCCATATAAGATTACATAGGCAGGGTCTCCGGGGGAGGAGGGTTGTGAGCCGGATCATCTGGAAGAAGAAGTTACACTCCCTCACCACCATGCACTGGTGAATCAGAACAACTAAGACCAAATGTGGACAAGAGGGCTTGCATAAAAGATAAATCTGAAGAATAGAAGGCCCGAATTATGGGGAACCATCAGCCAACACCTTCGAAAGGTCACCACTACATCGATGATTCTACACATCCATCCACGAAAGAAAAATCACACTATTACATGAAGAACCATGAAGATGATCAAAGCCTGACATTAGAAAACTGGGAACACCAAACACATGTGTGATATAGAGAATAAGGACCCTACACGAATTCTCCATGTCACTAAATGTCGAAGCCTCCAATGGGGCTTCAAGAGGCACCTCAAGAACACTTAGAGGAACCAGGTCTTGCATTGAATAATAATGAATGGTTCGTAGCCCAACCCCCTTCCCCAAAATCGTCAGTTGTGTGTTGTACTATTTCAAAAGATCTAAATCTCTATTAAGATGATGAATCTCATAATGACACACTTCTAACTAATCTTGAAACTGCCTATGACAAGACACTAATGAGTGGTGTGTTAAATGACAACCCCCATAGTACATTAGCGCTGAAGGATAAATGAGCTGCTGAGTCCAAGAGTCCAATCCCTCCACCTAGATAGAAATACTCGAAGGAATATGAATAACAATATCCATTTCGACAAAAATATGTGCCAATTTTCCTCTTCATGAAGAAGAGAATGCTCATATGCACACAAGAACTATCCAAGCAAGTTACTGATCCCCCGCCGTTGGACAATATTTTGAAAAGATAACGGAATGCCCGAGAGAAAGACTCAGACCTCCACCTAGGATTACTCCTTACCAAAGTGAGACTCTATAGGCCAATGATAATGATGGAATCCCCAATTCTGGAGAAATATAAGGCTCTAGCACCAAGATTTGAAAAAATCCTTACTGAAAGATATCACGATTCAAAAGGCTCTTCGATTCAACAATGAAACCTTGGATTGAAAAGTCAAATCCAACGAAGCCACAAAATCTTTGAAAATATTCATAGGTGGCTTCTCCAGAAAGAATCTACACTCTTTCTAGATTTGTCTTAGTAAAAGATAAGAAATGATTCCCTAATTCATAAAAGAAAATAAACGAAAAGAAAAGATCTTGATTTCTCTCCATTTTGTTTGGATGTGAAATTTAGTAAAAGAAAAGAAATGTTTAGAATTTCTCTCCCTCATGTTAGTGACAATTTTTAAAAGAAAAGAAAACAAACTGTTTGGGTGAAATTGATATAAATAATCCTTGTTAAAAAAATAACACATACACATAGGATTAAAGGACATATTTGCCCAATATCCAAAACAATCATATATTAGATCTCACAGACACCACACTTATCACCATGTCTACTTAATATCAAAAATTTATGTTAAAATGACCCAAATAACCTTTTAAAAAAATGTATTTTTATTACAATTTTTATAAAAAATCAAAAAATATTAATTTTGATTTTAATCAATTATTATTTATCATATCACCAAAATTAGGTAAATATTAATCTAAGAAAATATATTAATAAAATTTTTAAAATTTTTAAAAATTAATTAGAGATAATGAAAATTATTTATTTAATTTAATAATTTTTAAAATATTAATTCAAGGTAATCAAAATAATAAATTCAAAATAATAAATTTAAAATTATTCTTTTTTCAGAATTATTAATTCAAAATTATTAATTCAAAATAATTATTAATTAAAAATAATTACTAAATCAAAAAACTTTTTAATTCAAAATTATTAATTCAAAATAATTATTTCAAAAATATTTATTAATTCAAAATTTTAAATTATTTATATAAACAATTAATATTTTTACTTATTTGTATAAATCATAAATTTTATAATATAACCTAATAATAAATTTGTATAATATAACCTAATAATAATCTATATAAATCCAATATCATTATTTACACTATTTATATATCACTATTCATGATTCCAATCACTATTTAACATGTATAAGCAGATATATTAATCAAATCATTTCATAAAAATTACAATACAATATTTTTTTGTTTTTTGATAATTAATTTATCTAAAACATAATTAATAATTTAAAAAATAATAGAGTTCAACCTATTGAAAGTCAATAACTGAAATATCATACAAAAAATTATTTTTCTCCCATATAATGTATTTCATTTTATTTACTATTATTTAAAAAAATATCATTATAATATTAATATTATATATTAAATAATAATATAATATTTCTTTTATAAATTTCATATATTAATATAAATGGATGGTCTTATTTGAAAAATTATATTAATATTAATATTTAATTAAATAATTTATTGATATTTTTTACCTGATTATGATGAAAAACGTGAAGGAGAACATCACCGCAAATATGAAGGAGAACAGAACCTTCAAATATTAAGGACAACGACGCCGCAAATATCAGCAGAGAACAGTTGCTCCCGCGGATGTCAGGTTGAAAAGGAATGATGTGGTGGTGTGAGGAAATAAAAGGCATGAACCATCTATTTATTTATACATAAAGGGATAAAATGAGAAATCAAAAAAAAATAATTCAACAGGTTGGAGGATTTCTATCCAAATCGTCCCGATTTTGGAATGATTTGAAATCTAATGAAATCCATGATCGGAGAGAAATGTGTTTCTCCCCATTTCCACAACCAGTGTTTCTCTCCTTTATTTCGTCCTCACCAAACAAGAGATGCAGATATCAATCCCCCCGATTCTTTTTTTTCCTTCCAAATTGGCCCTGCCAAACAATCTTCTAGTGACCAAGTTCCATTTTTTAGAAGACAAATATTATTTGAAGGAAGAAAATAGGATGGAGAGAACCATAGCATCACTATTCGTAGTAGACACTGTGTCTAAAGTCACCTTTGGGAAACCCTTGTATGAAAATTTAGGGATTTGAGGAGGGTAGAGAATATCCCTGAATGAGTGTCTAAGAAATTGGCCGATGAACGCTGAGGAGGAGAGGATATTTAGTAGAGAAAAATGATATACCATTGAAGAAGAATATGGATAGAACACTTTAGTTTCCAACAGTCTCGAATTGACAATGGCTGGAGGAGGACTAACATTCGGGGAATTTAGAAATCCCAAAGACATATAGAATGTGCCATTTCCCTTATTTATATGGTATTATGGGTACCTTTGGGGGGGAGTTCATGATAGAGTGGTATTAAAGGTTATTGTTAATGGATATGATGATGTTTGGATGTATTCCTTGGTGGTAACATCATGGAAAGGTAGGGAAACAATGTCAGATGAGTTTACTAAGAGACGTAAATAAGAGATATTATCTATAACATGTGTATTCTGGGCCCGCTCTGATTTGATATGAGGAAAATTGTTTTTATTGAGACTAATAAGTGAGGTGATATATGATTCCTGGTAGATAATAAGGAAATGATAATACATCATTCTTGTTTGTGAATGTGTTTGAGAAACATTGACTTGGGGTTATGCTATAAATTTAAAAATTAAATTGAAAAAAAAAATATTTCAGTTTTAGGAATCTGAAATAACATTTTCTTATCCATGTATGCTTCCATGTCTATTTCCTTAATAGGTTCCCACAAAATATGTTATGTAGGACATTCTAGTATATCCCCATAGTCACGAACTAACTAGGGTCGACCATAAACCAGTCACCCAAACTGGTCTGCGACATGGTCTGAGGGGCGTTCCCAACCCCCAAGGCTGGGAACCAGTTCAGGGCATCACAATTAACCATTGAGAACAATTTGGACCATAAAAGATAAATAAAGAACCAAGAATAAGTAGAATAATAAAACTAAACTTGAACAATGAAAAAACAAAACAAACAGAACAACTCAATATACCACCATGTGACCTTCCAGGTCACCTCCAAACCAAAGGCTGACCTTGCTCCAATAATGATAAATCTAGCAATGAGAGCCTGAGATAAAAGGGAACCTTCAACTGAAATAGTAGAATAGGAGTGAACGTTAAAATTATCAGTAGGGATGTCAAAATTGAACCACAGAATCCATGAATTTTCCAATTCCAAAATAGACCAACAACTGTAGTTTGAACTACAATTATAAAAATAAGATTTTTTCATGTATACAATTAATTTTGAAAAAAAAACAATCACAATTCCATTACTGTTATAATTCAAAAACAAGGAAAAATAATAATGAGGGACTCAAAAAACATTTCCATAACAACTACTTTGAAATCCTTTTAAAAAAACCAACCACACATAAAATTTTATCCATGAAAACACCAGTACCTAGTTAAAGGGAATGATTCCACATACACAGCAATGGAAATGGTACAGACAGTGCTTGTATAGAAGGATCACAGAATGCATAGGAACTCAGAGGAAGACCAGAATGTACTATACACAAGACTCGACTTGAAGGCATGCCTACTCTCAATGACATCATAACGCCCAAACACTCAGTGTTTCCCTACCTGGCCTAACCGAGGGGCCCAATCCCCGTGTAGAGAAATGCCCTTAGTAAGGACTACAAGGCAGTGCGTAGTCTAAACTAGTGAAAAAATAGTTCTCAATACACCCCTTAATATGCTATGTGTATATGATATGTTCACAAAGAGGTGTGCGACATATTCAAAAAACAATATATATATATATATATATATATATATATATATATATTTATAACACAAAGGACGTGACACAATCTGACACCACCAATACAACCTCAAGATTAGTCTCACGCCATAAAATAAATAGTCTCAATAGGAGGTCCATACCGAGGACCCTCCTATCTCATGATCATACTATGAGGAAAGAGACCTAATCCAAGAGGGGTTTTCCCAACAACCCATTCAAAGATGCTGACTAGGCCTTTGGACATTTTTACAAAACCATACTTTTTTAAACAACCAGACAAACAAATCACTTTAGTTCCAAACATTTCTACAATGACCAAAAAAGGCATCGCATCGCGCACTTATCATGAAAACCCATTTGATATAACCTATCGACTTTTTTCTTTCATGGAAATAACACTCATAAAAAAATAAATCTACAGTTCTAAATAGCATTAACCATATGCAAGATCCAACCGGGTGACTGAACAAATGTTTGGTGCAAAAAACCCAAAAAAACACATGACATGTTAAAACTCACTTTTAGAACCATACACACCCCAAAAAAACCTCTAAAAAAGTTTCACACCCCTTTTATTTTTTAGTAAACCATTAAAGCACTTTATACAACCATTTTATGTAACACCCAAAAGCTTCGATATCGATGGACACCCAAATCCCCCTTGAAAGACCAACCACATGCAAAAACTATTTCCAAAACAATAAACCCCACTTTTTCAGAAATATGAAAAAATGGCCTTTACACCAATAATTTAGCAAAAAGTTCCCAAATACCTTTTTAAGACCATGTAAAACACACAAAGCATATAAAAGTTCCAAACGAGCCCTTGAGTTTCGAACACACACAAACCCAAACATTTCACAATTTAAAAAAGGCCTTTAACCTTCCCAAACACACACTAAATCTTTTCTATAATAAATTCCATCAAATCATTAAAATGAATATAACTTTATAAAACAATTCAAAAAATTTATCAGTAATTATATAAACAACCCAACCGGTTTATAAACAGTTTCACAACAAGCTAACTAGTTTATGAACAATTTTTATAAGTAGGCCAAACCATGAATAATTAAATTTAAAGCAACCAAAATATTTCACTATCCATTCCATATTCAAATCAAATAGTTCATTAAAAAATATATTAATAAATCAGTAAAATTACACAAACTAGAAAACAATGTAACAAACAACTTTTAACAAACCCAACCATCCTGAAAACACTATAGATGGTTGTAAAATTATTTTTCAACGATGGGAATATAGTAAAATAATTAATTAATAACATTCATGAATTAAATGGAATTATTTTAAAAATGAGAAATGAGGATTCTCCTACCTCAAATCCAGTGAAGATGGAGAAAAACTTTGATGGAAGAAGGGACAATGCCCTGCGGACCAACTGTGCACGCTAAATAGTGAGAAAAAACACATGACACACAATTGTGGCGGTATTATGAATTTTACAAAATAAATAAAAATTCAAAAGGTGAAATGAAGAAAAATATATCTATAAATAAATAGATAATTATAATAGAGCATGGGGTTTGGACGACACAGAAATGGTAGGGCGGTTAGAGGTGTGCAGCGATGCGAGAGGAAGGCCGGGGCATGGGGAGACTGGTGCGGAGAGCCAACACAAGGATGAGGCCGGGTGAATCGATAGCCAATCCAAGGGATTCAGCTGGATGGAGGTGTGGAAGATTGAGAGGGAGACTTCAGTTTTCTGGCGCGATACAGGTTGTCGACCGGGGCTGGTTGGATGATGTGGGATAGGGTGAAGTTGGGAACTTCGGGGCGAGATAGTTGGGTAGCTGGAGCGAGTGCAGAGATGGGGGTGAAGGGCGGAGGCAGTGTGAGGATTCTGGGATATGCTGATGGCGGTAGTCAGCTAAGGATGAGGTGAAGAGCCTGTCAAAGTTGAAGGGGAACCTAGTGGGTTGGTGGGGTGGGGGTGGGGGGTGGGTGGCAGGACGTCCACAGAATGGGGGAAAGGGGGGTTTGCAGGTGTAGATAAGGGTTCTTTTTCATTTTATCTTATAATAATAATAATAATAATTATAATAGTAATAAAACAAGAAATAATGATAATAAAAATATCAATATTAAAGATAATGATAATAAATTTTATAATAATAAATATAATAATAAAAAATAATAACAACAATAACACCTAATTAATAATAATATTATTAATTGAATAATAACATTTTTATTATTATTACCATTTAAACATTTAAGCCTCTTTATTTACATGAAAAATATTTATTTTAGTCACTAGACATTTGTATGGGAACCAGGGCTAATAATGCGACTACTGCCCACTGTGCGGTGACCGTGCACTGTTCCAAATCCCACTAATGAAATGAAATGAAATAAATGTTAAGCCAAGACCTGGCCGAGGCTTGGAATGAGAACTCAGATCCAAGAAATAAAAAAATAAAAATTAATTAAAAAGTTGGGATGCCAAAATTCTCCCCACTATAGACACTTTCTATCCCAAGAAAGTCACCTAGCCAAACGACAAAAAAAACCAGAATCCATTCCCCATTGAAACCAAAACAAACCAAAAAAACAAGAGAACGGGATAACACGAGTTGGTCCTACCTACCATAAGAACTCAACTAGTGTTGAGATTTAACACCCAAACATACCAACCCAAGAGGGGGGTCAACGCGGGAAATCCAAATTAATCCTAACTGACTTCTATAGAAAGAGTGAAACAACACTTCCGCTGAAACATGGGACTCTCAACCCAGACCAAAAAAACTCCAAACACTAGAGAAAAACATCTGAGAAGAACTTATTCCAAGTAGTAAACATGATATTAATTGAAAACATTTATTCTACCACATGCACTTACATCTTCAAATGAAAACAGCTAAACCGTGATAAAGAAATACAAGGGAAAAACACACTTTTAAGATAAATGCATGATTCAGAAGACCCTGTTCAAACAAACAAAACTATTTGGATTGTAGTGGAACAAGTTCATCACATTACTCAATTGAAATGATGACCTCACAATGATAGTAATACTTTAAAAACAATGAAACACGAACAAAAAGTATTTAAATAATTCAATCAAAACATGGAAAACAAAACCCTAATCGAGGATTCACACACCTGGTAACTTCTAAATGTGTGGGAGCTTCACCACAAGACCTATTGCTGGGAATCTGATGGCCGAAGAATCTCCTACCTCATGACTTGGAACTGGAATTCATTTTTTATAGCTTCTTCTTCAGGTGATTCCTCTAGAAAAACTTATCCATGTGACCCAGACAACTGCAACGATGACACGCCTTCATAGGGATGCGACATGATGACTCCAGGTGGCCAAACTGACCACACTGGGGGCACACCATTGAAAGGTCCATCAAACTGGAAGCCATAACCATTGAATATGACTCTTCAAAAACATGTCCCTCTGGCACACCCTGCTCACCTGATGGGGAAACTTCACGAGCAACTAGATCCACTGGATTTCCAACCATCTTTTCGGTGGAGACCAAATCAACTAATAATGCCTCATCCACCAGCTTCTCAAATCAATTGTCCTTATAATATAGGACCTTCTCCTGAATCTCTGGATGAAGACCCCTAATAAATATAGAAGTCTTCATTAAATACTGTGATGATACCTCCAGAGAAAAAGATACAAGTCCCTTGAAATGGTAAACATGTTCTTTCACTGTCCATTGGCCTTATTGAATACACAGTAGATTTTACCTTTCCATCATCTTCACCTCTTCAGGTATAAACCATTGGATGAACTCGGATTTAAATACAACCCACATCATCCCAACATACACTGATAGTGGAGTGAATAACTCTCATTCAAATAATTCCAGACCCTCAAACAATCCCAAGAAAACTTGAACTCTATCAGACTCAGGAGTTCCCAACATCCCAAAAACACACTTGACCTCTTTAAACCACATAATATTCTCTAACAGACCCTTCTCACTATTAAGGATAGATAATTTCTGAAATGGACAAAAAACAAGGCATGGCTTATCAAAAACTTTGGGGACCTTTCTGAGTGAATTTTTTTTAACAACATATAAAACTCTAAGATAAAACCTATATCAAATCAATATATTATTAAAAGTAACATCCTGAGCCATGATGACCCGCTCAAAAACCAAAAAAACACAAACACATCCTAAAATTCCCTTTTTATTTTAGATTTCAAAACCACCTTCTTTCAAATACATATTCCAATTACCACACTCTCTTTTAAAACCAAATTCAATTTCCAAAAACCATTCCCCCTTTCAAAAAATCACTTTAAATAAAAAATTTCAAGCCTTTAATTCCAAGTACACACCACAAAAATCCAATGAATTGTTTCACATGTCTTCATCTAATTTCAGCTATATTTATCAACACACACTTCCCAGGAATCCCCTAACAACTAAAAATGTTCATAAAGAGTACTCGAGGATTCACCCTAACCATTTCTCTACAAATTCCACGCAAAGTAAAAATTCTTAGACCAATATCATTTAGTTTTAAAACTCATTTCATGAATTTAATGCCATTTAAAATGAATCATTATCATTTTTTCAATTTTTTTCATTTTTAAAAGCACACTTACACCAACCAAAACCAAGATGACACCCAACTTGCATCAAACTACTAGAGTGAGGGAATAGTATTCATACATCACCTGGTGACATGGTAGTAGAAAATTCCCCTAGAAGAATCGACAACTTGGAGGAACTTAAAACTTGTACTTAGACTACACATGGGTTACTACTCCATGTGAAATCACGATGTAACATTGAATTGCCTCCCTTGTCAACCTTCAATTCAAAACAAACTAGAACGAGACAAGGACTAAATTCACAGACTACCCCTATCGAATCAAGGTTGAACCAGGAGAGTTTTCATGACGTCCTTATGGTAACTACCTTCAAAGTCCTAAAAGTCACAATCTCTATCTACCAGACACCCAAAATAACAAGGTCCTGCTCTGATACCAATTTTTCATGAACTGACTCGATTAGACCTTCAACCTGTCACCTGATCCGGTCCGTGAAATGGCCTGAGGGGTGTTCCCGATCCCCACGTGCTGGAAACCGGTGCTAGACATAAAAATTAACCATTGTGATTGATTTTTCCCATAAAATATAAAAAATAATCAATAACAAATAGAATTTTAAAACTCAACTCGAGCAGATGAAACAATAAAATAAACATAACCCCTCTACATAACCCCATGTGACTTTCCCGGTCACCCACCATCCGGAGGAAGACCTTGCTCCAAGATTGAGCAATCCATCCATCAGACCCTTAGAAAAAGGGAACCTACAACTGATATGGTAGAATATGCATGGGCATAAAAATACTCAGTAGGGATGCCAAAAGTGATCCACAGAAACCATGCATTTTCCAATTTTAAAACAGACCAATAACACGTGTTTGAACTATAATTATAAAAATAAGTTTTTTCATGTATATAATTCATTTTGAAATCTAACAATCACAATTCCACTACCATTATAATTCAAAAACAAGGAAATAGAATAAAGTGGGACTCCCACAATCTTTTCCGAAATAGCTACTTTGAAATCCCTTTTATGAAATCCAACCACACATCAATGTTTTTCAATGGAAACACCAAAATCTAGTTGAAGGGTATGATTCCACAGACACAACAAGGGCAATGGTACTAACAGTGCTCGTATCAAAGGATCAATAAAAATATAAGAACCTGTATGATGTCAAAAATGTACTATAAATGTGAATCATCTAGATAGAATGCCTACTCTCGATGATGTCATAATTCCCAAACGCATAGTATTTACCTACCTGGCCTAACCGAGGTGCCTAATCCCCTATCAGATCGAATTTTTTACTAAGGAACACTAGTCGGTGCGTAGTCTAAACTAGTGCTGCAATCATTCTCAGAAAACACCCTTTTTATGCTACGTTTCTGTTATATGTTCACAAATAGTTGTGTCATACATTCAAACAAGAAGCCAAATATATATTCCCAAGAACACGACACAATCAAGAACCACCATGACCACCTCATGATTAGTCTCATGACATAAAATAAATATTCTCAAAAGGAGGCCCATACCGAGAACCCTTCTATCTCATAATCAAAATACGATTAAAGAGACCAAATCCAAGAAGGGGTTTTCCCAAGAACACTTTCAAAGATTCCAACCAGGCCTTTCTACGTGTTTAGAAAACCATACTTTTATAAACAACCATACACACAAATCACTTTAGTTCCAATAATTTTTACAACGACCAAAAATGCATCGCATCGAGCACATAGCCTGCATAACTGTTTGAAAGCACCTATCATCATTTTTATTTCAGGTAAATTACATTCATAAAAAAAATTAAAATATATTTCTAAATATCATAAACCATATGCAAGATCCAACTGGGTGAATCAACCACTTTTTGGTGTGAAAACCCCAAAAAACACGCAACATGTTAATAACCACATTTAGAAGCATAAAAACCCCAAAACAACATCCATACATGTTTTTGACCCCTTTTATTATTTAGTAAACCATTGAGAACTTTATGAAACCATTTTAAGTAACACCCCAATGCTTCGATATCAGTAAACACCCAAATCCCTCTTGAATGACCAACAACACGCCAAAACCATTTCCCAATGAACAAACCCCACTTTTACATAAATATGACCAAATGACATTTACAGAAAGATTTTACCAAAAATTTCCCAAGTACCTTTTTAATCCAAGAAAAAACGCACAAAGCATATAAATGTTCCAAATGAGCCCTTGAGTTTCGAATAAGCACACACCCAAAAATTTCCCAATTTCCAAAAATACCCTTTTCATTTTCAAACACACACTCAATCATTTCCATAAAAAATTATATGAATGATTTAAAATAATGAAATCTTTATAAAACATGACAAACAATTTATTATCAATTTTAAAAATAACCCAACCCATTTATAAACAGTTTCAAAACAAGCTAACTAGTTTATGAAAAAAAAAATATAAGCGGGCCAAACCAGGTATAAATAAATTTAAAGGAACCCAAAAATTTTACTAGAAATTCCATAAATAAATCAAACAGTTTGTTTAAAATTATATTAACAAATCAGAAAAATTACACAAACTATAAAATAATATAACAAACTACTTTTATCAAATCCAACAAAATTTAAAAATGTATAGTGGGTTGTGAAATTATTTTTCAATGATAAAAATCTAGTAAAAGAATTAATTAAAAACATGCAAGCATTAAAATGACTTATTTTATAAAGGGAAAATGTGGATTCACCTAAATCAAATCCAGTGTGGATGGAGAAAAACATCGATGAAAGAATGGAAAATGCCCTACAGAAAAACCGCGCACGCTAAACAGTGAGAAAAAATCACATGAAACACAATTGCAGTTGTATTGGGATTTATCCAAAATAAATTAAAACTCCAAAGGTGAAATGAAGAAAAATAAATAAATAGATAGATTGATAAATATACTGGAGCAGGTTATTTGGCCGACATGGAAAAGGGAGGTTGGGCAGAGGTGCATAGCAAGGCAAGAGCTAGGACAGGGCATGGTGAGGCTGGTGCAACAAACTAGTATAAGGAGGAGGCCAGGCGCATCGATGGCCGGAGCAAGGGAGTCAGCTGGCTGGAGGTGCAGAAGAGCGAGTGGGTAGCTTCAGTTTGCCAGCATGCTATAGGTAGACGACCGGGGCTGGTCAGTTGGTGTGGGGGAGGGAAAATCCAATACCTAGGGGGAAATAGGTGAGGCATTTGGGCAGTTGGAGTGAGCGCAAAGTTGGGGGTTGAGGGAGGAGGTAGAATGAGGCTGATGGGATGTGACAGGGGTGGCGATCAGCTGGGGTAGAGGTGTGAAGCCGGTCAAAGTTGAAGGGGAACCACGAGGGGGGGGGGGGGGTGGTGGCACCACACGAACATGATGGGGGGAAAGGGGGTCTATATTAGGATTTTTTTCATTTTATCTTATGAAAATAATAATGATGATGATAAAACCATAAAAAATGACGATAAAAAACAATAATAAAGATAATAATAATAAAATTTATAATAATAATAAAATAAAAAATAAATATAAAAGTAAATATAATAACAATAATATCACTTCATTAATAATAATATCATTAATCACATAATAAAATTATTATTATAATAATTAAAATAATTAACCCTATTTATTTACATAAAAAATTATTTATTTTAATCGTTAAACATTTGCACGGGCACCCGGGATAAAGATGCGGCTACTGCCCATTGTGCGGTGATCGCGCATGGATCTAAATCCCACTAAAAATATTAAACAAAAAACTTAAGCTAGGACCCAACCCGGAACATGG
Organism: Viscum album; assembly: GCA_963277665.1. Lineage (NCBI taxonomy): Eukaryota > Viridiplantae > Streptophyta > Magnoliopsida > Santalales > Viscaceae > Viscum > Viscum album. Next base: position 373,643,992 of record OY728166.1, on the reverse strand, counting down.
AATGAGATCCCGAAGACATGAAATAATAAAATAAATATTTATTAAAAAGTTGGGGTGCGACAACCACGAAGTTGTGGTTGATGATGATGACACTTATAGGAGTAAAATTTGAGAGTTTCAGTGTCATGTATTATATTATTGAGAGGTTTTTGTTTTCAATTTAGTGACTATGGACTGGATTTAAGAGTTGGAGTTAAAATTCTGTTCACATCATCCTTATATGGAGAATTATGTTTTTATTATGGTGAAAATTCAATGTGGGAAATCTAGTTAGTGGTTATTCTTGTCCCATATAGATCGTGATAAATAGAATATATAATGGGAAATTTTATATACTCATTATTGATCAATATTTATTTCATTGACTACAAATGAAAAAGTCATCTAGTAATGATTACCCGACAATAGGATAGTTCCAATGTGTGATGTTTGGTATATATTTTAGGAACCTTTTCTGTAATGCATAAAACAAATTTCTAGATTAGGAGGCTTGGTAGAGGAATTTTGAGGAGGATTTAAATACATATATATTTCCCTAGTTTAACCTATTAATGTTGTTTACACATCTTATGGTTCTAGTGAGAGTACATTTTGTCGAGTGGACACTGTCTAGTATTGGATAAATACAAGTGGGAAGTAGTCAATATTATCCATCTACTTTATATATAGTCTTGGGTTCATAGTTTTCAAAAAAAAAACTGGATTTATGATAGTGGTGGTAGATCTTAGCCATATCTATCTCGTTTCCCTAAGGGTGGTGGCTCCCATTCCCCTACCAAGGGATCAAATTTCTATTTTTCTTATGAAGGTCATAGACATCAATGATAAGGGTTCCTATCCATTCCGAGTATGCAGTGTGAGGCTTGTGTTCTACATTATATTTTACCATTATGGAATGATAGATTGCGGTTTTCATAGTAGGGTGCAAAAGCATTTTTCGTAAATTTAGATGAGAAATGAATATGATAGTTATTTTATGTACCACATTCTTAATGAAATGATATTAGTTATGTAGGTGGAATTAATTAGGGCTAGAGGGACAATAGAGTATATTGTGGTATGATGCATGCTCTGGAGTTTCTAACACCATGAGAGTTTGAAATCAGTTTAGTTATTATTTCATTTTTTTCAACACATGTTCATGAATTAAATAATTTAAGATATATGGAATCCATTAATTCGCCTACCCTACATTATTCATTTTAACATGAGTTAGAGAGGCTTATAATTACCTAAAAATTTACAATTATTTTTAGAGTTCAATATTAATTTTATGATGTATGTAGTGGACGAAAGATGATGTTGGGGAAACAATGGTCTTGTAGATAAATTCAATTTTTGTGGATACGTCCATATGAAATCATCTTCAACATGGAGTGATTGTATTCAATGAATGAAATTAGTGATTTTTTGGTGCTAGATTATGTTCTATGTTACTAACAATGATTCAACAATGATCATTGGTGATTGAGACCCTTGGATGGTTTGGAGGTGTGTTTATTACTTGTCAACCATTAGGGTTGAGTTAATGATGAGTTCATTGGAGGTCCAACGAGCGATGTTTTCTAGGGATGTGGAACTATACAATAATTTCTATCCTACTGAGGTTTTGGCATTCCGCCTTGATGGGAGATTGATTATTTTTTAAATTTGTGTATCATAATTATTCAACATTGATATATCTTTATACAATTACACCTTATAGGTTATTATAGGTATATATACAAATCAATTATATCTTATAGTGAGGTTTTTTCCATTCTAGCATATCATCTTTGGGTGATCTAGTTCGTTTAATATATAAATTTGATAGTATTTTTCATATTTTTATATATTATCATATCTTAAATCCATATGTAATGATGAATCAATATCCACATCCTTAGATTTATGATTTATTTGGTTACATTAAAGGATCTATTCGGTTATTCAATATTGATATGTGGTTGTGACATCATTGTATGTTTGTAAAGGATGAGTAAACTCCAAATATATCTTTTTTAATATAGTTATTTAAATTATGAGTTCTTTGTAATATATTTTTGTTTGAATAACACCCAAATAATGTTCATGGTATTGAATAATGTAGTTTTCTGATAGTTTCTGGACCGGTTCAGGGTGTTTTTATCCAAAACATCACTGTGTACTTCATTTCTGAGAAGGAGAATAAAGAGAATTTGTGGTAAGTATTCATAATTCTTTGTCATCAAAATATAATCAAGAATAAGTAGAAGTTTCATTTATTGATTCATGAATTTCATTTCTTAGGTCATGTCTTTTTCCAATGTAGAGTAGATATGTATATATTTAAGATCAAGACTATTATTTCCTCGGTATCTCCTAAGACTACTATATATTTGTGGAGTTTCCTCCGTATTATAGGATATTATAGGAAGTTCATATGTGGAATTTATTAGATTTTTAATCCTCTAAAATATTTTAACATGATGTATCATGTGTTATTATAGACTTATCAGTGTCAGATATTTTTTGTGTACTAGAAAGAGAAATAAATTAGTCCCCTAGTTCTTCATTTTCCAGAATTTAAAGGTCCGTTTAAAGTTTCATGTTACATTTTGTGTATTTTCATGGGAATAATTTTTTTATGTAGAAGAGGTTATTTGTTTCATATGAGTTTCATTAGCTACAACCCCAACAATTTTACTATGAATCCCAGGATCTTGAGTTTTTATAAATCATTTTTTCCTTGATTTTTTGGTGGCACATCCAACACTATGAATTTTTTTTTGGGTTTCTAAGATCATAATATCTTAAGTTGTGTTTTATCTCAAAATGACCTTAAATTTTAAAAATGATGGTGGATTCAATTGATGTAGTTCTATGACATTCCTATTTTTTATACATTGTTAATGGGTAAATTTTTAGGTTATTTTTTAAGAAGAGAGGCATTCAAAGATTTCATTTGTGGATCTAAATAGTCATTGGAATGTGATGGAAGATCTATCTTTGATGAAACATCATATGGGAGATTTTGGTGGAAGTGGTTTCCTTTTCATATGATGGAGGAGTGAAATTTTTTTATATAGGAGTAAGAGTACAAGATTGGGTATTTCAAGGTGGATATTTGGTGAGATCATGTTTTCTATAAGGAATCATCTGATAGATTTCCGGAGTACGATCAATAGTGGGTATTATTTTAAGGGATGATTTTCATTACTTGTGTTATGGGTGGTGTTATTCTCTATGAATTTAATAGATTACCTTTTATAATATAGGATTTCATAAGAAAGATATACCTTGATTTGAGAGGTCATTTTTGGTGGCCTAAGTTAAAACACTTAATTTCGGAGTTTATGTCTAGATGTTTAGTCTTTCAAATGGTGAAGGATAATTACCATGTTTCAGAGGGTTTCTCCATCAATATTATACTACTAACAGGAATAACTAGGAAAATTTGGTGGATGTTATTACTATTTTAACATGATATCAGTGAGGAAATGATTTTAAATGTGTGATAGTGGACTTTTGGATGAAATTAGTTCACTTGTTTCTAGTTAAGGAGTTGAGCTCAGTGAAGGTTTTTTCCATTTAGTATCTAAAAGAGGTGGTGAGTATCCAAGGATTCTTGAGGATGATCATCTATTATGCTTATCATAATTTCATCTACATGGTGTTGATAGGCTATAAACATATTTTTGGATCATAGTTGTGCCTTATCACAAATTTTCATCTTCATAATTACTGTTAGAGAGAGTTGATCGTCCAAACTCTTGAAGGCATGTCTCATGATTGTATTTTTTATTTTGGTTGTATGTGGGTGAGGCACCATGTTTTGATCATGATTTTCTAAAATAATATTTTCCCACCACCATTGGGATAGAACAGGATGAATCTCCCCATATCAAGATTTTCATTATCAATTGTGCTATCTTGAGTCAATGATTTACCAATTATTTGGACAGAACTAGTGTGATTTATGATAGAGATGGTTCATGTGATATTTCGGAGGATAAAAGTGGTACAATATCATTTTATGTCCTATGATAACATTATAAGGACACCTCTTTAATTCTGTGTCAGATGTCATGTGTTTATGAAGGTGACTCCCCATCATTGGAAGTGAAGGTTTGGTCATGGGAGTAAGATCTCTCCATAGGTTTTTGGAAATTTTAATGTGGTGTATTGTATTGGAGTCATCATATACCAATTATCACTTCCTCTTTAGATAATCTAGGTTCATGAGGTATTTCATTTTTTTTAAATTCACTTCACTCTTCATGAAGACTCTTAATCAATCAAAAGGGTATGATCAATGTAAATAATCAGATGACCATAAATGAGAGTCATGTAGAAATTCATGGCCATCTATAAAATGTGTTGTGCGGGCATGTTGTTACCTTAGTTTACATATTCTGCATGTACAATGGAATCTAGAAGACTACATAGGAACATGATTCATAAATACACATTCCTAATCCAGATGTTTTATTATTTATATTCTATTTTCATGTCTTTTTAAATGTTTTGATGATTTTTTTCAACCATTATCTATCTTATGAGATGGTTTCCTCTTTATTTATTACTATTTTGTGTCATTTATATTATTTGAAAGGTTTCTCCCATGGGAGAGTGTATGGGTTCTGGATAATAGTGATTTAGATATTGAAACATGTTCCACTATGCGAGGTGGTTGTGCTCCAATGATGTTGAGATTCATGTGTGTTATCTCATGGGGTTGTTATTCGGATGAACCCTTATCTTTTCTCCTCTATAAGATTGGTTATAAATAGTTTAGGGTTAGAATCATTTTATAGTAATATTATTTTATTATTTTTCCTATATTGTCCTTTTCAAATGTCATTTTATGAGTCTTGGTGTGTCGATGATGATTTTGGAGATTAATAAAGACCTCTTGGTTCAAAACTAGAAACACCATATTTGTATTGAAAGCCATGGTTTCCATAGTAAGTCCATATGTTAAAATGGATATAAATAATGGTAGAGCAAGGGTGTGGTGCTAGATGTGGATCCTTATATGACCTCTTATCCAAAAACATCTTGGCCGACCTCACCATATTTATGGTGGAGGATGTGGTGAGGGATAACATCCAATTTTTTGGAAGACCCCTTTAGTGGGTCACCATTTTACTCTGTGTGTCCAATAACACCCTGATCATAGTGGAGTCAACAGGGTAGGCCATGGTGGTGGTAACAAGGGTTTTAAGCTGAAAAATTGTTTCTGATCATCATGGATCCTAATCGATTCAAAGGTGAAAATGTGTTTGAGGTATGAGGGGTCATGAATGTAGCTTTAATTTGATTCTATCTTCAACTAAATGATCCAAAACCTTGTATTTAATAATTCCTTCAATTTCTAAAAACCCTCAAAAATATTAGTGTTGGGTTTGTTTTTATCTCACATTGATGTTTTGTTGGAAGAAGTTATTGATGTGTATGTGTTGGTTCTAAATCCCTTGTATACTCTTGATTTTCATATTATGCATTATTATTCAAGGAATTTCAAGAACATTATAATCAAGGTACATTTCACTCTTTTTCTTTCAATTATTTCTTTAGTTTGGGAGATCATTATTTACATCCCCTTGGATTTGGGGGATAACATATAGTCCTAGTTTGATGGTGGATTTTAATGATATGTTCTAGTGAATCATCATTTAGATTTAGTGGTGGTTGATCCTAAATAATTATTTCTTATTTAAATATTGTCTAACATCTAAATAGATGTATGGGATTCATTTCTTCTCATTTATATCATATGAAATCATAATTTTATCTTGATTTTTCTCTTTGTGTAATGTTTTAATTAACCATAATGAATATTAAAATATAAACTGTTGAATTATTTGAATATTACAGACGGGAGTGCGATGGATACTTCATCCCTGACCTAGGAGGAGCGTGATGGACGCCGTCTATGACCCTCCCCCACTGGGGGGGAGGGGTGACCATGCTGCATCTGAGAAGATTTCCCCCTTTATTCTGTTCTCGAACCCGGATTTCTTCCCTCCGTTTCCCGAAATTTCTATTTACCCTAAGGTCCCGAATCGTCGTGATGGATACCCTCAGCTCGCGATTTCAATTATGGAATTCACTGATTCTCTGTCTCTCCATGATGTCACCCTAGTTGCTCGATTTCCATTGAGGTGCCCTTTAGTGGACTCCTTTGACAGGTTTGTTTTCGAATCCCGTGGACTTCATGATCTGGTGACTATTGGTCTTCTGAACAAACGACATATCATGATTCGCTTTTAATCCGTGGAGTATATGATCACAGCATGTCCTGCAGCCCCTCGATCCTGTAACCAGCTGAACATTCATCTCTTCAAATGGTCTTATTATCTTCATATGAACCCCGATTCCTTGTCTGCAGCACTGTGGGTATGTTTTCCCAAACTCCCTCTCCCTTTCCAAAACCCATCAATAATCCTTATGATTGGGAACATGGTTGGATGCTACATGTGCTATGAATCAATAACTAGCTCCATTTTTCTACCTTTTTCCCCATGGATTTGGGTCGAAGTTGACGTTTCTAGACCTCCGGTGGACTGGGTATGGATAACGGTAGGATAAGAATTTCGGTGGAACCAACAGGTGGTGTTTGAATCTTAGGTGAACTTCTATTCAAGGTGCTATCACCTCGGGCTCTTACCTCATTCATGTCGAATAAGAAGCATGGGTTGAAAAAGGAGTATTGAAGGGACTATTTCTAACCCCTATTGCTACCCCCCTATTTCTACTCCTCACAATGGGCTTCACGTGAAGGCTTCCAAGGCAGCTGCGGGGGATGGATCTTTCCCTCGAAGTGATGACAAGATGGTTGGCAGTGCGAGCTCGGTTGAAGTTTCTCAGAAGAAGGACACGACACTAACTCAGGAGCTGAGAGTAACTGATATTTTCACTAGACTGAGATTAGATCTAGAAGGGCCCCCTATATTGAAAGAAGGCACTACACAAAATAGAGCAATGATGGATAGACACTCTTCTAGTGATCAAACTAAAGTGGCCTCAAATGGGGCTTACAATTCAAATACCATGGGGAATCCCAAGTCCTGCACCTATGTCATGGTTGTGTGTGCAGGCAACATGGATGAGGAATGTTCCAAGGTTGGTCAGGAGTGGGAGGTGTCAAGGCATGGCACATATCAGCCAGATAACAAAGAGTCTGTGAACATTGGTCTGTCTCAATTTGAACAACATTTTTGGTACATTTAGTGTCGAAGTGGGGGATGAATATAACAACACATGTACCTCAAAAGCTGATTCCAATGGAGATCGACCCTCAACTGAAATAGGAGAGTATGGTAGTGTCCTGCACAGCCTGAGGAGGAATAAGGGGAATAAAGAAAACAAGGACCCCGGAAGTTGCATTGTCACCAAGAAGCAGAAATCAAAGGGACGAAGAGACTACTCATATCTTCCTAATCCAATGGAGAAATGGTCAGCCAAAAAAGGTAGCGAGTCTATAGAACAAGAACCACATCCTGTGGAAGAAGGGGAGTTTTAACAGGTTGTGGGCACCATGATGGGTGGAATAGAGGACCAAAAAGTAGGAGGTAATCATTCCCAAAGCAGCTGGTGGAGGGGTACATGGATGATTTGGATTCTCCTCAAGCTGATGAGACTAAGGGTCAACTTGGGGTGATTTTACTGCATCTAAAGGATTCACGATTAGAGGATACGCATAGACTCCCTTATGCACAACAGTGGGAGGCAAGGAATCTTGTTGGTACTCAACAATGGGTAGATGCACTTATGGAACCCCATATGGAACTGCTCATGCATTCAGAAGAAGAAATGGGGGAGTATGTCCTAATAATTAAGGCAACAAAGGAAGAGGTTGGCCAAATGATGAAAAGAATAATTGAAGTTACTGTTACCAGGGAGAAAGGTGAGTTGATAGAGAAGCAAGACTGTATATTGATTAGAATGTTTAACATGGAGAAGAATAGCAAAGAGGAGTACAATATCTCTTGGGATTATCTAGTGTAGCACTATGAATACATATTGAAGGATGACCTCGACATAGAGGTAAATGTTATCCCTTGGAAATTATGTAGGGAAATTGAGTCCAAACAGCTAAAAAGTTTCTTTGATAAGTCTATAGTTTCTATTGTTGTCTGACCTGGTTTGTTGTGCGGGTTCTCACTTCCCCCTTGAAAGTGTTTTAACAATATAAAGAAACTTAGGAGGAATATTATAATGTGAATAATGAAATGTGTTGTTTTCTAGAATTTTAGAGCACATATATTTACACCCTATTAATGGGTAGGCTCTTTTATTATAGATTGGGTACTATTATTTTTTCTACTATGGTTAGTGTGTTTTTATTATTTCATTTATCATGTTTGTTATGAATTAAAATATGAAAATTAATGTAAATATATTAATGTGTGTAAAATAAATAATAAAGATAAATTATAGGTTATAATTGCTCTTCAATATAATTGAAGATGTTGTAAGAAATGATTGAACTATTTTCTAATAGTTATTATAGCTATTTATAGATGATACATTTGGTTTCTTAGGGTTACATGTGAAACATGAATTAGTTAATTCAATATGTTAATGAATTGTTGATTCGTGGTAAACTATTGTTTGGGGCCATGAGATCCCATTTTTTTCCTTGTGTCTTTTATCTATATGTGAGACTAGATATACGACTTGATATGATCATGAGATAGTATATGGTTTTGATAGTATGGGTGGGGATTCATATTTTTGTACTGTAAGTTGACACATGAAGTGGTGGGATAGATAATGATATGCAAGGTAGTTTTTAGGATGGCACTAGGAAAAAAGGAATGGGTTTAATGTGGGATATACCATTTTTATTGTGATTAAAGTTGGGATAGTTTCTTGTTGATGAATATTCTTTAATGCATAGATGGTCATGTCTCTTATCATTACATTACATTCTCCAATATATGAAAAAGCTAGTTGTATTTAGTATATTCATCTATTTTATGGTAGAATAGGATAAGTCCTAGAGTACATGGAATTATGGAATGGAAATGAATTTTTTATACATGTTGTTAGAGGTTTAATTGAACTCTAAATGATTATAATTCTTCTAGAACCTTGTAAGTGTTTAGAGTAATCATAGAAAATGGGATTCCATTGGTAATTAATGATATTATATAATTTTTAAAGGAAACAAATAATTAAATTATGTCACTTGAACTGTTTTTATTTTTATAAGTTATCAAGTTCATAACAGTATAAACCCGTTTTCTGAGAGATGATAGTTGTTTTTGAGGTTATGGATCTATAGTTTCATATAGTTTAGTTGGGATATATATATTATTATTTAATGTGATTCATATTTTACCACACCTATTTCAATAGGGTTACCAACACACATTTGACTATACCAGGGAGTTTTTCCCAATATATAAATTGGATTTGAATGGATACCTCACTACTCCCCCTATCTCCAGTATATTCTTCTAGTATATTTTTGTGTTTATTTTCATGATTACTGAATTTCTCATATATATATATATATATATATATATATATATATCTCTGTGTGTGTGTAAATAGGGTATTAATTTATTATGGGAATTTAAGAAATATGTAACATTAGACACAATATTCTAATTATTATTATAGGTATGTCATGTATATGATGTCTTGTCATGAGGAATAATTCAAAACTTATGGTCTATGGAAGCTCCTAGAAACTAATTGGTTAATATCTAGAGATGTGTTAATGGTGTTATGATATGATTTATAAGTTTCATGGTATGTTATAGATTCCCTAGTGTTTTCAACAATAATTACATTTATGACAGAGATGGCATTGTGTGTGTGATGTTGGGGTAGGGTGGAAAGTCAAGGTTGATGTGGTTGTGGGATAAATTTATTTACTATTACATTAGATTTTAAATTATAACATGTATGAAATAATCGGTGAGATATTCTGGGTGATTTTGGGAACTTATTTTACCTTTTAGGTGATGAGTTAGCTTCACTTGTTTATTAACTAGAATTTACTGTTATTTAATTATCTTTTGAATGACAGGATCCAGTGAGGATAATATTTATTATACCTTTTATTCTCACCCTAAGTATATATAAACTATTTTTCATTTCATTATGATCTTTTTGGTGATTTGGATGGATATTAATTGCTCATAGAGTTGTTATGGAATTGTTTGGGATTCAATGAAACTATTGAGGATTTTTTTTTGTTGATTATAGTTACATTTGTAGTTGTTTAGTTATATGAAATTAAATGAATGTATCAATATATTTTATTACATTTATTTAAAAATATGTTTTTTTGGTTGTTATGTAATCTTAGATTAATTATTCCTCTTAGAGGGTAATGCCTCCCATTTGTGTGTATGATATACCCTTGGTACGTTCTGCCAACTCGTGTCCAATTAGTGGTAGGATTTGTGCATACTTATCTCTCTTATATCATTACTAAACAATGAGGGGTACCATTTGGGTTTGGGGTTTGGGATATAGGTGATGGTCTAGATACTTGGTTTGTTACCTCCCATTCGAGTGTGATTATAATGACCAATGATTTCGGATCCTTTAACTTAATTATATCTTTGATATATCATGCCACATGAAAAATGGAAGTAACAAAACATCCAACTAAAAATAACATATGAATATTGAAATTTAATTAATAATATAATCATTAGTAGATAAAAGGATAATAATAATTTAAAATAATGATATAGTATACTTTTTCTTTAGTATTATAATAATGGAATACTTTAGAATAATAATTTAAAAAAGGGTATTGTATAATTTCTTATTAAATTAAATTATTCATATTTCAAAGTTTAATATAATACATAATATTTATATTTTAAAACTAATATTTCAATATAATATTATTTGTAAATTTCAAATGTATAATATTTAAGACACATGATGATTAAAAATTCATTTCAAAAAAAATCATTGAATTCATTATTTTTTTTGGATATATAAATATATATATTTTATAATTTGAATTTGATAAAAATAAATTCATTTTTGAATTTATAATGTATATATATAATAAGGCTAATTAATTTTATTTTTATAAAAAGATTTATTTTTTGTTGAATAATGGAAAATTACATTTTTACAAATTACATGAATCTTATGAAATTATTAATATATATGTTTGAATTTGAAATTCCTGAAATCTTAATCAAAGGAAAATTATATATTTTAATAATTAATTTATAATTTTAAAATTTTTGATTTAAATTTAAAATCATATATTTTACATTTTCGAAATTAAGGTAGATTTTTGAAAAATTAAATTTAATACATCATGATTTAAGTATTTTAAAATTAATTTTCATCTCTTTTAGAAAATTTATATATTAAAATGGATTAAAAGTTTATAATTATTTTGTAAAAATAATTAAAACATAAAAATTTATTTTCAACAATAAATGATAGTTTACATTGGTAAAAAATAGTTAACTTGGTAAAAATCAAAGGGGGTAAAAAGGGTTTAAGCATGAGAGAAATACCCCAAATTTTTTTAATACTTTTATATGAATATGTGGTATAATGGAAAATAAACATAATACATAGATATTATATCATAATAGATTAATATTAATTAATTTACATAATTATCCATACCATAATTTTTTCATTTTATTTTCTTAGGAAAGCTGCATACATTAAAATCTTGTCCCAAATAGATTTATATAATCTCCCACTTAGTTATGCATAACCAAAATTCCCTATTAGACCTATTATACTTAACTAAATTCTTCTTAAATAAGGTAAACTAAAAATAATAAAGTGTGATGTTAGTTTCTTGTTAAGGGTACATAATTTATTCATTAATGATCATTTATAAATAACATGAGAACTAAGGTATAAGATCATCATATTACCATTTTAAAATGATACCTATCATATCATAGATCATAATCACGAGTCTTGAAAAAATCGTGGTAGTTCATAATGTAAAGACTAAAACCCTATTAACCTAGAGCCAATGGTTACATTATTATATTTTCACTAGATAAAAGGAATCTCATCTTAACGGGATGAATAGTTTAGTTGTCATTGTAAACTAGATAGATACTAGAAATTTACATTAAAATTTAAAATATAAATCATACAATGTTTTTTCTTTGATAATTCCATATTTGACCTTATCATATCACTACATAGAAATTAAAAAACACTTTATGGAGTCCTGAGGAAAATAAAACATAAGAAATGGATGACCTCAAATGCTCAGTTACGGTATGCATATAGGGGAATATATATAAGGGATAGATAATATGGAATGAAGAAATTATAAACAAATAAATCTATATATGTAATCAGAGGAGCTATAAACTTATTAATGGATTCAAACAATAACAACGTAATTACATGGACATCAAGAAATGATTTCATAATTATGGAATGTATAATGTTGGAAATCTAAAATATGCCAATGAATTATCAGGCAAGAAATTAGAAAATATTGTCAAGGACTTGTTCCATGAAATCTAAATAAATGGGTAAGGCCTCAAACGAAACCCAATATTGTTTTTCTTAAGAGTCCTACCAATCAAATAAGGGGCTATATCATGTCCTTCCCTTCACTTACTAATTCTAATGCAATCCTCATATAAATAAATAATAAAATATAATATGCATTCCTTAAAAAAATCAATAACTCACTTTATTTGAAGAACTAGTCACACATAACATCAATAAATTCCACAGTAAAACTAATCATAAAAAATCCATTGAAATATGATAAATCGAATCATTTTAGTACATACTCAACATAAAATTCAAAATAGGTTATTGTAGTAGATTGGAATACTTATACATATTGTTGGAATATTTCTTAATGAAAATACCCTTTTTTTATTTTAAAATTATTTTAAAAATCTAAAAAAAATCACTCATAATGAAGAAATAATTATGATTTAAAATATACTTTTAAATTTTTAAAGTAATATACAAGTAATTGATGCATCATGGTGGTGGGATATTATTTCCATGTATTATAAGTTTAAAAAACATTACTTTGATAATTTTAAAAAAATTCAAAAAGTACCTTGTCTGGAAAATGACAAGAATATTACCATTAATAAATTTTTTTAAAAAGATAAAAAATATGAAATGACATTAAAAATAATTGTTGAATAGTTAAAAAAATATATTTTTAGAAAAAATTGGCATGGAAGAGACATATTCCTTAAGAGAGTCTTAATAATAACCTCAATAACATGGATAATGATGCTTATAAGAGTAATGGGTAGGCTTTGGTCAACCTATATATATTAATTTTTTAAAATATGTGAAGGAATGATCACCAATTTATAATTTAGGGGAGGTGAATTCTTGGAATTTATTAAAATATAAAATTAATATAAATAATTTCTTATATAAAAATGGATCTAAATTTTTATAATTATATTATAAGGTGAATATAAGTTAAAACAATGTCATCTACTATTTATATTATTTTATTTATATGTTTTCAATAATATATTTTAGTTTTAACACCTATTAACCCTTTTTAAAATTATCTACTCTCTAAGGGTCAATAACGTTACTATAAAACAACCCCACAAATGGTCCCAGGTAGATGTCAATAACTATGAACCATTCATTTGGAAAAATTTATATATTTTTAAGAATTTTTACATTATTTTATAAAATATTTTATATTATAAAATATCAATAGTGTCAATTTTTATCACTATTAATAACATTTATAGTAATATTGTATAGAATATACATTTAATTCAAGTAATCTGTTTTATTATATCACTAAAAATTCTTAGTCATCAGGAAATTTACCGAATAAAATTATTTAACTGAAATTAAATATCTTTTAATAATTTAAATATCAATTTTTTGGTTTTTCCATTTTCTGAATTATTGTTGTGTCATCATTTTTTATGTATTTAAGATAATTATTTATTCACTAAAAATTAAAAATAAATTACCATGATTAAGATGAATATTTTATCTTTTAGTATAATATCTATAGTCCTACCTATCATTATAATAGTTTTATATTAAATATATTATATTTATTAAAGAAAATAATTTGATATGTTTAGCTTGAAATAAAAATATATTATTTAATAAATATGAAGTATTTTATTATTCATTGGAAAATAAACCATCTTAGAAAAATAAATAATATTCACCCTAGGATAATTTTGATATGCTACTTATAAAACTAATATATATTTTTCTAAAATAAAATATATATTTTATTCATAAATTAATTGTTATAATTTCCCACAAAAATAAATAATATTTATATTTGAAGAAAACATATTTATGAAGCATAAAAAAATTTATTGAAATATTGAATAATTAATTCAATCAAATTAATAAATAAATTTATATTTATTATGTTCTTCATATCTATATTTAATATTTTTTAAACTATTCATAACCATCAATTTAACATTTATGTTATAATAGACATATTTAAATTAAAATATTTTTCTGTTTACTTATGAATGGTATTGCATGGTGTGTACTATACTGACTGTAATGTTCTTTAAAAAAATCAGGGTGTCACATTTTTCCCTCCTTCAGTAAATTATTTCCTCACAATTTGAACTTGTGATTTGTAATCATGGTAATGACATTTGGAGATATCATTGTTGAAATAACACATCATAAAAAGGGTTAATAAATAATCTTTTTAAATGATGGAAAGTGAATTATGATGGTCAGTAAAAAACTATATTTCCAAATGATATAAAATTATTGTGAAGTGAAAATATTGACATGGAAGGAAAATATAACACCCAATGATTAATAGAGATTGTTAGAGAACATTTCCATGATAAAGATAACCAAAAATAAACATAAGTACATGGTAATTTAAAAGACAAGTTATTTTTTATAAAGAAAATTATACAAGTATTGTTTTTTATTTCATGGACATTTTTCGGATGTTCAATGGATTATTTTTCTATCTAGATTAAAACTCAAGGAAATAAACATACTTGATTATTTCCACATCTTACGAATAGTATCATCCTTTGGTTATGTTAATATATATTTTTAATTCATCTATTATTCCATGAAAAAGATATTAGAGATACAATTTTCATGCCTTAAGCACTTTTAATGAATCAAAATACCTATAAATCATTCCATTGACCTCTAAATATTTGAAACACACAAAATGGTTATCACAGATTTTCCAATAGGATAAATCATAGTTTAAACTAAGAAAATATTATATAAAATTAAACTTATTTCATTCGATTAGTAGTGAATCTTAAGGATCCTCCAAAACATTTATAACA
Organism: Viscum album; assembly: GCA_963277665.1. Classification (NCBI taxonomy): domain Eukaryota; kingdom Viridiplantae; phylum Streptophyta; class Magnoliopsida; order Santalales; family Viscaceae; genus Viscum; species Viscum album. Next base: position 373,628,747 of record OY728166.1, on the reverse strand, counting down.
AAATTCTAAAAAAAATTAAAACATGTATAAATAAGGTCACTAAATTTCCAATATAACCTTATTATTAAATCCGAATAAAGTATCTCTTAATTTCACATGTAAATACCTTGATGAAATATTTTACTAAAATATTTTAATAACTTGAATCACTATGAAAACATGAATGAACCCAAAAATTATATCACATATTATTTAATATATTCTATGAATACAATAAATTAAAGTAAACATCATCATCGAACCAATATTTATTTTTTTATTAAACAGAAAAGAACTTTTAAGGGGAAAGTGGGAACCCTCAAATCTGAATATGTTCAGAACCAATGTACCCAATATATTTTTTAAATAAGATAGTGAGTTGTTTGGAATCATTTTCCCTAAAAAAACCTAGGGAATAGAATTCACCTGATTGTCGGGGGGATCATTCAAGGTACCCTCAACTTGAAGTGCCATGTTTTCACATACTTTCTTGTATTCCTCAATGCTAATCTTTCCCATGTTGAGGCCTCTTCGTAGGAAGCGACCCTGCTTATCAGCCCACTCACCTTGCTCCATTGTAGTGGCAACCTGGATCAGTCTCATCTTCTTATGTTTCTTAATATCCAAAGTAACAACAACCATTTCTTCATCTGAATGCAAGAGTAAATCCCTATGATCCAGTACTGAGGCCATATGGCACTGAGAATCAGCTTTTGAACCTTCTTCATGCAGCTTCCCCTAACCATCCAACTTCACACCATCTGCAGGGGGAGCGGGAAAAGAATCCTCGTATCCTGACCTAACCAGGTCCTTGGTGGTGGAAGTCGCCTCATGTTTGCTAGGGGCTTTGGGCATGTTCCAGGTTGTGGATACAGCCTTTGTAGAATCCTTCGGTAAAAATTTCCCTTGCACGTTGATCTTATGATGGAAGGACTCGGGAGGTTGGAGTAATCCTTCCTTCTGTGTGCCCTTTGATTGTTTAAAATGAAGCTGTTTGAATCAGTGGTTTTTTTCTTGCCATTTTGTATATAGGATCCAAAATTAGTTCTCCTCTAAGGCCAATTCCTTGGACTATTCATGGTCCGAAGTCTCAACGATTTCCTCTTGGGGTGATTTTGTTCCAACTATAGTGTCTTTTCCATGATCCCCCCATGTAGTTTCCTCATTGTTAATGCAGTGTTCTTCATCCAGCACTAAAAAATAATTATGAGAGATCCCGATTGTCCCCCCAACTTTGAACATCTCAGCATAAGAGGATACCTGCAATACCTACATTGGATTGACTGGAACATCTATTTTCTCAAGGCCACGACCCATGAATTGAAGACGGTTAGGGCTATTTCATGAATCCATTTGCTGTGCATCCTCACTGGTGACAAGACATTTGATATCATATATCAGAACAATTCCATCGTCTGTTGATGGAGTGACCTCCAATAATGATTTTGAAGGATCCCTAGGGACCTCCCTAACAGTATCCCTCTCCCTTTTGTCGTCCTGATCAGCATCTGAAGGCGAGGGCCCCTTGTTTTTCCGAACCCTACATACCTACATGTCCTCACCCGAATTACTTGGCAAGGAGCTTCCCCCAAAGTCACAATGAAACCAGTTAAAAAACTCAGAAACAAGAGTCCCATATGCCTCTAAAACTCCTTTCACAACTACAACTAAGACACCTCCCCAGCTTGTACCCACTGTATGGACATCTTGGTAAGCCTCAGCTGGGGAAGACTGAGGAGGGGGAATACCCGAAACAAGGACCTCCCTGCACCCCTGCTCACACCCACATGGATCATTACTGTGTCCAGGACTGGCTTCATTGATCACTAAAGGCGCTTCGTCCAGAACAAGAGTTTCAACCAAACGCTCCTTTCGAGCCTTTTTGTGACAATCTGAATGACAGTGTCCCTACCAAGAAAAATAGGTACAGAAACCTGTCCACGACTCAAAAAAATGGGTTATGAATACATGTATTTTCCCACAATCACAATCCACACCACCTCTAGAGGGGGCCAGACAAGGTATATTTCGACACATATGTGCGCTACGATGGGGTGCGTCAATGAAGCAGTCTGCCGATAAGCACACATGAAGCGGCCAATAGAATTTCCAATAGACTGGAGGAGAGATGGGTTCTGGAAAGGCAGTGGTAACCCAGGAAGATAAAGCCAATTTTCCGAAGTAGATAGGTATTGATTCATATAAAGATCAAATGACCAGTGAAGGATATGAAAATGAAAACCTCGAATGGATCTACTAGCTCTAGACCAGACCAGAGCCGGATCATCCCCATCAGCAATTTAAATGAAAATTTTTCGCGACCCCAGAAGACCGACGACCGCACATTGACTTAAGCCCCATTCCCCATTCACGTACCTTTCAAAAATTTCCACAGGAGGCCGATGCCAAATGAACTTCGTGACCAGATACATAGATAGCAATGAGGAAGCTTTGAAGAATTCTTGTGGAGAGACCAGGACCACTGGATGACTATTGAAAATTCCTGGGACCATCGGAGAGACGATGATGATAGGGAATAGAGGGAAACCCCCATGATAGAAAACATGAGGACAAACACCGAGAGCATGAGATTGAGGCCTCTCCTCAAGAGGAGGAGGGGCCACCGAGGCCGCCATGAAGATTAGGGCATCGCCCAGCCGCCAGGGAGGAGAAAAGACATGCCCTCTATTCCATCTAATGTAAAATACATCATGAATCAAGTCATTAAGAATTTTCCAGGTCACCAATATTATAACATTTACATCCATCTCAACATCATAAACATATAAGTATTTTAATTCCCTATTTTATGTACTATATTAAAATATGTCCTTACCACTAATAAATTTTCATGGTTATTGTTACCATTCATCAAATTCATTAAAATCCATAATAAAAAAAATGCATTATAATTTTTACGCATTTAATGATTTTTTAAACCATAATATGATTAGAAAAAAAATACTTTTAAAACATAATTATTGTTTCCAAATACACAATAACTTTAATCATTCAGCATTAAATATTATAATAAATTAAGCTTAACCTTGATCAATTTTCTTATTCTAAGCTATATTCTCTTGTATATTGTGGAATTCATTTTTTAGTACTCCATCTCCTTATAGTTCATGTATTATACATTGGGAACATTTTTATTTCCCATGAAATCACAATACATGTGCCATTTCAACAACCACATATATATAAAATATAACTCCTATCAATAAATCACTAGGGTGTTTTTTTCACAATTATAACATGTGGTAAAATACTTCTTTACATTCATCACTTTATATTTTTTATGTTCAATCATAATTTTCTTCTCAATATTTCCTTTGAGACCATAATACATGGAGAAATAATTCTTCATCTTGATAGCACATAATACTATATCCTCGTATGATTAGAATTTTTGGGAGACTAGTGCCCTTTATAGGATTAGTTTATGCCCAAAATAAAAATGGGAAATATTACTCTTTGGATTACATAAGTAGTATACAATATTGATTTATAAACTTTTAATGTTAGATTTATACATAGAAATTGTTTCCTCTTCCTTCGATCTTAGAGTCAGGAATTGTGTATCCATATCCACTAATTGTTTATTAGGGAAATACTTTTCCGAAGAAAAGTTCCTAAAAATATTTTTGTTTTTTTCTTTAAATTTCCTCCTTATCCTTAATGTTTTTAATCAATGAACAATATTGTTCTGCAACCATTAAGAGATGATAAAGTTCCATGAAATAATTCTTCCTTTCATTACTCTTTAATGGATGAAATATATTCTTTAAGTAAATTTTCCATTACAAAGCTATAAATGGATATATAGTATAATTAAATGATACAGGTTATTGATACATGAATAATTTTATTATAGTTACACTCCATTGAGGAATAACATGCTAGTCCATATGGTAAAAATTATTGTTCATCACCTATGATAGTTTCCCTGATTTAGTTATATTTTTTGGAGCTCCAGTTGCAAGTCCTACTAATAATTCACTATCTTTCATAGGAGGGAAATCCCTTTATGGATTATCTAAATTACATTCATTGGGAACTATTTTTAAACAATGTAATAAAATATATTTGATTATTGTCATAATGAATAACTTTGATACAAGTTAAAACCTTAACATAATTTAAAATCCATGTATATATAATATCAGAATATTAAGCCTAGTTTATTTGGTATTAATATCAATTTCTATTATAGTGTTAGATTTACCAAATCTATGTTTTCATAAATCTCACTCTCTAATGTTTATACTAAACTTTATTTAATAGACACTATAATTAAACAATCACCAATAACATGGTTTGGTGGTCACATTATTAAATTGGCACTAAATATTAGGAATCACAAACAAAATAAATGAATACTTTATTTGTCTTTGTAAACTGGAAACATACTTGAAATTAATATTACAATTAAAATATTAAAATAAAATAATTATTTCTTAATAATAACATATTTCCCCTTATCATATCGCTAAAAATAAATTAAAAAACACATCCTAGAATGCTGGGAATATTAAAACATAGGAAAGGGGTGAACTCAGATGCTCAATATTGTTATGAATATAATTAAATATAGATAAGACATGAATAATATGGAAATAATAAATTATGTATAAATAATACCATATATGTAATCAAATGAGATATATAAATATCAATGGATATAGAAACTAACCAAGTAATCCCAAGAACATCAATAACTAATTTTATAATTATATAATACATAATTTTGGACATCTGAAAGTTACTGTCAAGGCCTCATCCAAGACATGTGAAAATACCGAAAAGATATTCATGAAATCTGAATAAATGGGTAAAAAAATGCCAAAACCCCAAGATATTTTTTACTATAAAACATAAAAGTGTATTTTGGGTCTATAGAGGGACCCTCCCATAAATTACTAAGTTGAATTATTTCATCATATGAATAAATTATAACTTATTGAACCGAACCACTGGGTCGGATCCATAATTCCATGAGACCTCATGCATGCCTCTCTATACGCAAGAGGTTTCAGACTAACAGTGTTGTTCTCAAGTGGAACAATGGAGATTTTATACACTCTAATTCATTTTGAGTAGGAAAATATTGAACCACAAGAAAAAACATGTATAAATAATCCATGTAAGATACTGGAACTGAATAACGATATACCTATAAAAGTATCTATGAAAGTTGTAATCATGTACAATGTGTTGGAAGTAGGTATATGCAAGACATGTTAATAAATAAACATATTTGGGGGACTTCAGTGTCTATCCCAGTTTTCTCCACCTCTATGCTCCACTACTCAACCATCCACCATTGTTCCGTTTCCCTTCACCAGATCTCTGGTTTTGAAATCTAGAATCGTGCCAAAATGATCATGTAGGGTGTGATTACAATAATCAGTAGGAAACCACCAATGAATACATAACATAATTTCATAACATATATAATATTTTAAAAAATAAAATATGTAAATTCATATTAAAGATACATTTGTTGATTCATTATGTGCTGACCATGCTAACACAAACCCAGACCCCACCTATTTTGAATCATTGTTGGTAAAAATTTCAAGACCACACAAACCTATATCTTGATCATGTAGATCAACCCACCCTTCTAGTGGTTGATACAAGAGTTCCCCTTGTTCCATATGGTCTATATTGGGTCCACATATCCTTTTAAACATTCAAACCCCTTTTCTGTAGGAATCCATGACAGATATCCTCCACCAAACCGCTATGCCTTCCCCTTTAAAGAGGTAGAAATATTCACCTTTATGGATGCTAGGATGGTGCCAGGATCGGTAATCAGCCACTATACATCATAAATCCCATCCCCATGGCTCCACCTAAGTATCTCTATATCCTTTAGGTAGCCAGTATATTTTCCACTATATAGGGATAACAACGCCCAACTTTTAGGATGTTAGGACCGCATCAGGTTGGGTAACCTCACACACCCAATATCAAGGCTCCATATTAGTATCTCATTACCTGCTAGATATCCACTATTATTTCCCTCTTAGTGGGTTTCCATGCCCGACATTAAGGATTTTAGGACTATATCATGCCGAGTATCCTCATACACCCAAACTCAAGGATTCACCAGAGTATCTTGTTACCTATAACAAAATTCCACAGGCTTAGAAAAACATATAAAAACATGTCATAGAATGGAATTATATATATCACCAAGATCAGAGTCAAGATAATCATACATAAACAAGTACACCCACATATATTCACATTGCCACATACATCTCAAAAAATGATGGGTTAGTCTATTAAAACATCATATCACTATAACATCATATATATAAAAGGATCAAAAAGTTATATACATTCATACAAAAATGTTTTACAAAACAATGTGGATGTTTATAAAGGTTTTTGTTGAATTAGAAAACATTATGGTAGGATTTTCCTTTTTTCTGTGTGATTGTAGATTTCATGACCAGAAATCTAATAATTCGAAATAGACCTATAGTGGATGGTTGAGTGGTTGAGCATGGAGATAGAGCTGAATGGTACATACACCAAAGTCCCTAGATAATGTTTATTTATTTAAATGTCTTCTGTTTACCATTTTCAAACACTCTGGACATGTTTACCACTTTTGGAGATACTTTTATATGTAAATAATTTTTTAGTATCCACATTTTACACGGATTATTTATTCATTGTTTTGATATTGTTCAATATTATCCTACTTGATGACATAATGATGAGGTTATACTCACACCATGGTTCCACATGAGACCATAACTGTTAATTGGAAACCTCTTGGATATGGGGAGGTACAGGTGAGGTCACTTGGAATTTTGGACCAAACCAAGTTCTTAGGGTTCAGATTTTACAAAATGGAATCAGAGCTGGTTACTCACTTCTTCTTCTCTTTATTGGGGCTGGGATATATTATAAAAGAGATAATATGGTTGGGATTTGGGTGGGGGAACTATGTTAGTGCTTCTCCAACACTACGTAGTAGACCTACAAGTTACTATAAAATGAGAATTTTTTACCATTGGGTAAAATCACCTTGGGTGATCCACATGATGTTGATATGCGATTTACAAGATTTCAAGTGAGTTCATTCATAATTACTAGAAGCATAGGTTCACATTCCTTATATATAATTTTTTATATTGAATAAATGTTTTTTAATTAACTTCATTGATTGATTTGTGAAATCTATTTGAGGCATTTTCTCTTCGTGTGATATATCATTGTTTCATGATGTTGTTATATATGTTTGTTTTCATTAATTAAGTGAACTGAATATACTATTGTATTAGTATATATATGATGACTATGACTAATGTGTAGGGAAAATGATAAAGGTTAACTTTAAGAGGTTTATAACATTGTTTAAGGGGAGAATCATAAGATAACCTTATGTGAACTCATAGAATCATAGTAGAACCTTGTGGGATGCCATGGCCTGGCTATGATCTGGATATGTTCTTAATGTTCCTCCTATTATGTTGATGTGAAAGCGGGAGTATGATGTTAAAACTCAGTGGTATGATTTGTTCTAGAAAAACCACTAAGGGTACTTCTCTAGGATAATATGTTGATGGAGGTTGACAATTATAATATCCCTAATTTTTAATGATAATGAAAACCATATTGTTGATAATTTATAAGTTTTTTTATGAGAAAATATATATTTTCAATAAAAATAGTTTAATAAATGTTTTAATGGCTTTGTGTAAGAGTAAATTATTAGTTAGCACCTTGCAATATTCCATGAAATATTTTTGGTGTTGGGAACTCAGTTTTTATGAGATTCCAAGGACTAAAGAGCCTTAGTGACGAATGAATAAGAATAATAAAGATGTTATATTATATTAAAACAATTTAACTATAATAAAATAATATCTCCCAAATGCTGCGTTATATGAAATATATGAGACCATGGTTTTGTCTAGGACATTTAGTTTACCCTAGGGGGGATGTAACATTTATACACATCATATTTTTGGTCAGGTCACTCCCAAAAATAATTTATTTCATATTTTTAATATATTATTTATCCAAAATAATTTAATATCACTCAAATAGTGCATATCCTGAAAAACCAGAGACCACCATTAGGCATGGAATGTAGTGTTTACCCTTGGATGGGTGAATCTTTTATGTGTGTTGGGTGTTCAGAAACATTGCATGCGATGATAGCCTATTTATATTTAATTATTTAATTATTCCTATTTTTAAATAAAAAATAATTGATATATCTCAAAGGGTGAATTATATAGAAAATATGATACCACTCATAGGTCTATAATGTGGGTTTTACCCTTGGTGGGACATAAATTATTTTCACGATTGGTGTTTGCCAGCATCACCTGCGATAATACCCTTTTAAAATATAATTATATTATAATTAAAAATAAAATTAATTAAAATTCAATTATATAAAAATTATGTAATCATATTCACTTTTTCAATGTGAATACCATCATTGATGTTTCCATATCAATCTGGAGGATTCAAAATAAATTTGGATTGATCGATTTAAAATAAGCAATGATATTAATGGATGATTTAAGACTATCCATCATTAAGTTCATGCTGAATCATGGATTAGATGGATACTTTCAATTTTTCGTATTTAATGATGATTTTTTGAAATGTTAAGGGAAAAAATGATTATATATAGTTAATGATAAAAAAATAATTTTTCCATAATTATTATAAATAATTATCGAAAATATTATTTATAATGGAAATGAATTATGTGATTTAATAATAATAATAATAGAATTTTGTTATTATTATTATTATTAATTTAAGATATTTAATGATAATAATAATCATTTTTATTATTACTATAATTATAATTTTATGAAAGAAAATTATTTTTTGTGTGGAAATTATTTGATTAATAGATATATATATGGTTATGTTGATTATATTTATTAGGTGATTAAATATGTTTTTAAGAAGTTTTAAATTAAAGAAACCCTTAATGTTTTTTGAATACGGTAATTGAATAAAATAATAAATGATGAAACCGTTATTTTTTGTTGTCAAAAAACTATTTTTTTCATAACTCATTCGTATGATTTCAGATTGATGCTTTGTAAGCAACATCATGACCCTGGAATTGATACGTTCATTTCAAGATCAATATTTAATTTTTAATTGGGCTCTTGGTACAATTACATGAAGCATACAATATGTTGATGGTTATGTCTCATGAAATTAATAAGAGATGGTAATAAATGGTGAATGAAAAATGTGTGGGCGTGGATTAATCAATTTAATAATGTATCTGAATTGAATTTAAATAATTTAATTAATTAAGGCAGAATATGGGTGTGTAGGATTGAAATGATGATGTATATGCTCAATATACAAGAGGGGGTGAATTGTATACATTAAAAATTCTTTTTAATCCTATAAAGTTATGTTTAACAAGGTTAAACAAACAATCACAAAACCTTTTGTAGAAACCTTTTCTATTTTCCTAAAAGAATAATTCTACCTTAAAGCGTATAGAATCTGTAATATAATCTGAGTAACAAAATTAGAAAGTATAAGAAAGTTATACTTTCTAACATTAGGAAAGTTATGATTATACAGAAAATAAAAAAACTTGAAATAGAAAACACGTTACAACAATATTCTCTTAACCCAAATAGTAGGGTATACAAAAACCATGGATAATGGTTCCTTGATTTATACATTCAAGAACGTCTATCTTACCCAAACCTAGGTAAGCCCTAAATATGATGATCGGTATCTATCTTTCTAACCCTAAAAGCCTTCGATTTAGAAGGAAATCGGAATCTCTGTCTCCCAAACCCATAATCACACGATCATCATGATCAGGGTCTGCACAAAAAATGTCTGAAAAAGTTGTTCACACCCAAACAAGTTTTTCATGACATCTACACGAATCACTGAGTGTTGAAAGAGCCTCTCTCTATAAATCACATCCCAAATTTTTCACATGTGTCAAGATCATCCACTATCTACAATATAGTCGATGTGTCAGTATTGAGCTCGTTCAAATGAGATCATATTTATAGGAAAGGATTCCCAAAAGTCGGGTCCACTCCAATGGTCATATTTTCCTTAAATTTCAGAGGGACCTGGACAAGTGTCAAACATACAATGGTTAGTTTTTAACATATTGTATGACATCATTTCATGTAAGAAATGAAGTTAAGTTAAAGATAAATGTTATGTATAAGAAAACGTGGAATCCAATAATATTTGAATGATACATTATAAAACTACAACATTATTAAGAAAAATGGATTCGTAAGAAAAATTAACTCAGATTGGGAAAATAGTATCACATTTGTTCTGGAATCAGAATCATAAAATTGGAATGAATTTTGTACCAGAATCAAAATCATAAAATAGATTCACTTTTTTAATGGATTCAGAATCACTTCTGCACAAGATTCCAAATCATAAAAATGGTATACCTTATACACTAGATTCGGTATCATGAAGATGATATCACTTATACACCAGATTTGGTATCACAAAAAGGTATCACTTATATACCGGATTCGGTATCAAAAAGATGGTATCACTTAAACACCATATTCGGTATAAAAAAGACAGTATGAAAAATCAGTAAATCAAACAAAATGAAAAAAAAACATAATGATACATCTGTAACTATACCATATCGTAATGATACATCTATAAGTATAACATAAATAAAAATTCCAGATCATAAGAAAAAAATGGAACTTAAGAAGAAAAACAGAACATAAGAAAATGTGTGTGATTTTCCAAACATAAAACCATAAGGAATTGATAAGTAATAAGATAACCATATTGACTCAAAAATATCTCCCTTTTTGGATAGCACAAACAACATTGCTAAAGAAGAAAATATTTACATGGATAAAAAAGTATGAAAAACTTATCTCCCCCTCTGTATAGTTTTTTGAAGAATACGACTAACTCCCCCTTAGGTTATGATTCTTAAGGATTGTATTCTTAATCATTAGTATCTAGTTTTCATTCTTATGAATAATTATACACCATAGATTAACACCTATTCTTAACATAAAACTACCCCTTACATGGACATTATCCTTTCTTACCATTCTATCACTTATAGATTCTCCTCTTTTGATATCTTCATTAAATTCTTCCATTGAAAAAATTATCCCCCTTTTTGATTTTAAAAAAGAGGTAAAGGAATGGAGAAGTATAAGATATACTTGTAAGGTTAAAAATCATTCTTTCGAAAAAAATGATCGATATGAATATAGCTTCTTAATTAAATTTTGGAAATAAGGTTTAGATTACAATATATCATCGGACTGTAAGGAAAAAATCATACATCCTTCTTTTTCTCGGAAAACATCTTCTCTATCAAGGCATTGAGTTTCTTCACTTCCATATGATATTCATAAATCCTTTTCAACAACATCTCCTGATCATGATTATTCTTTTCTAATGACAAGATCCTTTCTTCTTGAGAAGCCACCTTTCTCTCTAATTTGGATCTTACTTCCTTCTCACTGCTAACAGATTGGGAAACATAATTTAGTTTTCTAGATCTCTCAGAGATTGATGCCTTGACCTTGTTGAACTCGGTTTCAGAAGTATTGAATGCTTTATTTGTTGAATACATAAAGTCACGAATCTGTCTTAACTCTTCATTGATAGTCATGGTGCGGTTAAATACTTTCTTACAAGTGATCTTCTAATCTTTGTAATCAATCAAAATATTACAAAATTCTTCTTCTTTCTTGACCACCATATCTATAAGAATATTTGTTGTCTCCATCTTTTAATTCAGAGTTTCGTGCATCATTTGACTCCAGGAATCTATATTTGCAAGAACTGGAATGGTGCTGACCATCTTTCTTAATGATATCCTAAAGAAGTCATGTTTAATAGATGAAGAGGATTCAGAACCTGAAACAACTTTTCCTTTCTGAGCTCCTCTTGTAGTTAAGGGAACTGATTTTTCTGTTCTCTTGAAATACTTTTTAGGAATTTCTTTTTCAGATAAGGAAACCAAGAAACATTTTCCTTTGACAGGATTTTGAACTGGATATTGTTCATCTGAAACTTGGATAACATTTATATCTCTTTGTTCATCTTCATTCTCTTGAAACTCTTCTTCTTAACCACTTTTATGATCATCCTATTCTTTCTATTCTTATTCCACTTCAGTTACTACTTGTTATTCTTCTTCAACATCTAATTCTTCCTCAATTTCTAACACTTCCTCAAATTCGGCTTCAACATATTCATTAACTTGTTCTTCAAATTGTTCTTCTGAAATAGATTTAGATACTGAACTCGAAGGAGTTATAATGTAGTATTCCACTTCACTAAAAACATCATCATATTCTTCTTGAAATATCTGATCTTCTATTTCATGAACATGTTCTAATAAAGACAGAACATTCTTTTTTATTCTGGATTTCTGGAGTGAAAACCGATTTCTTATGAGCAACATAAAATTCTTGTATTTGTTGAGACTTCTTTTCTACATCATTTATAAGATAGTAACAAACATTCGCTTCCAAGGATTTATTCTTCAACTGCTTCTCCTTCTTTTCTTTCTCATGTTTTTCAACTTGCTTGTTTTTCAAGGCCTTAGCCTCTGTAGGATTTAATCCAAAGGAAGGATCTCTTTCCTTTATGGTAGGTTCCATTTCTCTCCACTTTGACGTTGTTTCAATGGAATAGGATTTTGGTTTCTTTTCAGGAGGAGGTGCTGATACTGGGACATCAGGAACTGGTATAGGAATGCTAGGTTCTTCCTGTTTCCTTTTCATGGGTACCGATTTTTGATAATTCCAGAACATCTCCCTTGTTCTGGATAACCATTTCTTCCAAACTCTTAGATTCTTGTAATAACTCTACCTTCATCCTTCTTAGAGTGTCATCACTAAGTATAAAAATCTTGAAAGGATTTGATACTAATTGGCATGGTACATTTAACTCTTGAAGGCACATGACAATAATCCTGTAGATAATTTCTGGATACAAATGTATCTGAGATCTAATGGATCCACATTTTATTGCATGTATAGTGAGAAATATGTACTTCACAAAGTTGATATTTATTAAGTTGAAGAGAATGTCTAACATAAATATATCACATATCTTTAGGGATTCCTTATCTCCTTTTCTTGGTATAACAAATCCTTGCATCCATAGAGCTTCCATCTTGTGGTTTGTTGAGATATTCGTAATCTTCATATTCATAACATATTTGAGGCCAAGATAATTCAGAGCTTTGACCTTCTCAAAAGAACCTTCTTTCTCAGGGAGTTTTTGAGAACATAGAATAGCCTCACCTTCATATGTAATGTTAAGAACATTTGATGCCTTCTTATAGGTGACTATATATGTCTTATCATAAAACCTGAACTTAAGTAGATCCTTACAATAATTTTGGAAGAAAGTAATAGATTCATAGAACTAAATAAAAATGTCAGGATAAACCGGATCCTGAATTTTCTCTTTAGCCACACATACACTTTCCCATCCATTTGTTCTTATTACCATAGAAATAAGGGAGCCATATTTTGCAAAGAAGTTAAGGAAAACCAACGTTTCCGTAAAGATTAACTTGTACTTTATTTCCACACTAGTTGATATCTGGTCTGCTAAGGATTAAAGAGTCATTCAGGGAGATAGAGACAAAGGAATCAGACTGAAAAATTTGATGGAAACAGAGCTTCAGCATATATATCAGAAAGGATGTTGTAGCTCTTATAAACAAGTCACCCCTTATATTGATGAGGCTATGACCTTTCAACTTCCATAATATAATTAAATGGATGAACATAACCAGATATGATCTGAAGGTTGAGGATGGATATATGAAATATTAATTCTGATCGTTTGTAGTAATGTATGCTGAAATTGAAAATTTTGAAATACCAATAATTGAATATTAGGATAAGAAAATAAAGATTAAGAAAATTTACCTTATGGAATACTCTGAGGAGTTTTTTGGTATTATAATAATTTTCATGGAAGTTTTAGATTCCAGGATATTAATACCTATATTTCCAATATCGATATTTCCAATACCGATATTTCCAATACCGATATTTCCTATACCGATATTTCCAATACCGATATTTCTAATACTGATATTTCCAATTCTAATATTTATAATACCCATAGATCTAATACTGATAATTTCAATACTGATATTTCCAATACCGATATTTCGAATACCAATATTTCAAATACCTATATTTCCAATACCCAAAATTTTCAATACCGAAATTTTCAATACTGAATTTTTTTAAAAAAAACATTGAGAAAGTAAAATTTTTTAAATAAAATTATGAAATGAATAAAACAAAGCAAGCATATGTACTCCCCCTAAAATAAGGATTTATATAATGTTAGGAGACAATTTAAAAAATAAGTAGATATGAATGATTAACTTATATATATCATTACTAGATTTTCTTAATGTATTCTAATCTATCGAAAGATAATGGATTTAAAAAATATCAATATGTGGATAAGTGGAACATATGTTATCACACATTATTTGAGTCTTAGTAGAACTCATACCATACTCTGTGAGTGTGTGTTGAACCCACAACACTTGAGCACAATAACTTCTAGCTGCTACATATTCGGCTTATGCAGTGGTAAGTGATACATAATGTTGTTTTTTGAATGACCAAGAAACTAAGGAATATCCTAATAAATGAAATGATTCGGATGTATGTTTTCTATCAATTTTACAACCACCAAAGTCATTATCCAAAAAACTTTTTAAAACAAAATCATTTGTAGAAGTATAAAAGAGTATTAAATCCATGGTTCCCATTAAGTAGCGAAGAATTCTTTTAACTGCCTTTAAATGAGATTTCATATTATTGGATTGATATATTACACATAAGCATACTGAAAAAATCATGTTTGGTTAATTAGCTGTCAGGTATAGTAGACTTCTTATTATACCTCTAAATAATGTTTGATCTTTTGGTTTCCCATCTTCATCATGGTCATGTGTATTTGAGGTACTAATGGGAGTATTTATACTCTTATTGTTGTCATACATGACCTTCTTAAGAAGTTCTTTGTTATACTTATGTTGATATATGAATGTTCTGTCTGGTTTTTGAGAAATTTGAAAACCATGAAAAATGGTTAACTCACCCATCATACTCATCTCAAACTCATATTTCATAATATTCGCAAGAGAATCAGTTAAGGATTGCTGAGTTGATCCGAAGATGATGTTGTCAACATAAATTTTGACAATCAAAACATCTTTATTATTTTTCTTAACAAAATGGGTTGGATCAACAGTTCCCTTAACATAGTTATTTTGAATTAAAAATCATGAAAGATTATTATACTATGCTCTAGGGGTTTTTTAAGTCCATACAAATCTTTGGTACGTTTATAAACATGATTAGGATGTTTTTTATCTTCAAACCCATTGGTGATCAACATAGACATACTATTGTACATAACCATTAAGAAATGAACACATTATATCTATTTTATAAAGTTTGAATTTATGGAATACTCTAATGGATAGAAGAATACGAATAGATTCAAGTCTTTCTACAGGAGCATAGGTTTCTGTATAGTCTATGCCTTCTTTTTAGTTATAGACTTTGGCAATTAATCATGCTTTATTTCTAACAATAACTCCATTTTAATCACATTAGTTTATAAAAACCCCTTTTAATCAAATAACAGAAGTTTCCTTATGGTTTTCAACCAATATCCAAACCTAATTCCTTACGATTTCATTGAGTTCATATTGCATAGCCTTTATCCAATCATTATCATGTAAGGCTTCTTCAAGAGTCTTAGGTTAAAATGGAAAAAGAAAAGAAACATGTTCAACATAATTCCGTAAAGAACTTATTGTTATTACTGGTTAATTAACATTTACAATGATATTATCTGTGGGATGATTTCTATGTAAGAAATGATTTGGGTTTTGAAATACTTGATCATCATAATAGGGTAGAAAATCTTCATGGGTAATTGTTTCAGAAAGATTTTCTTGAACATTATCCTTATCTGAATGGTATTATATCAATGTTTGGTGATCGATTTTAGGAAATATATCAGAATTATGTTCAGTTTGTTTGAAAACAAATAGATCATTTTCATCAAAATTAAAATGTACCATTTATTCTATAGAGCAATTGTTTTTATTAAAAACTCTATATGCCTTAGAGTTATTAGAGTAGCCTTAGAAGATTCCTTCATCCAATTTGGGTGAAAATTTAAGTAAGTTATCCTTGTTATTCAATATAAATACTATACAAACAAAAACATTAATGTAAGATAATTTCGTTTTTCAGACAGTCCATAACTCATAATGTGTTTCATTAAGAAAGTGTCTAATTAAACCTAGATTGATAGTATAAAAGGAAGTACATACAGCTTCATCCAAAACATGTTTAGCTATATAATATTTACTCAACATGGTTTTAGTCATCTCGTGATGAATAAAATTTATTCTTTCAACAACACTATTATTTTGAGGAGTTCTTGGAGTTGAAAAATTGTGAGTAATACCATTTTTACTACAAAAAGTTTCAAAATCATAATTATGAAATTCTTCTCCATGATCACTATGAACAATTATCAATGGATGGTTTCTCTCATTTTTAACTTGAGCTCTGAAAATTTTGAAATAATAAAAAGCTTCAGATTTTATTGTGACAAAATAGACCCAAGTTAATCTAGTGTAGTCATCAACTAAGACAAACATATACTATTTTCCCCCAATACTTACAATTTTTGTTGGACAAAAAAAGTTAATGTGAAATAACTATAAGGAGATAGAAGATGTAACTTAACTTATTGATTTAAAGATAGATTTATGTTTCTTTCCATATTGACAAAGATCAGATACATTCGAAGAATAAATCATAAGATCTTGTAGATATTTAACAAGTTCTTTCTTATAGATTTTACTAAGATTCATTAAGTTCTAATGTCCCAGTATTCTATGACATATCCAAGATTGGCCTTCGATTGAGACTAGGCAAAGAAGATATTGGCTTCTAAGGTCTTCTAGGTTTTGCATGTATACATTCTCTTGGCTATGGGTTGAGAGAATAAATACATCCTTGGAATTTTGTACTAAGAACTTATCATTCCTAAAATTCACAAGGTATCCTTCATCACATAATTTACTTATGTTCAAGAGTTTGTTTTCAAGACCTTTAACAAATAAAACATTCAAAATTATTGATTTTCCAAGAAGAATAATGTTACCTATACCGAAAATTTCTCCTTGAGATTTATCTCCAAAGGTTGCTTTTCCATCATTTGCCTTTAAAATATTTTTGAAATAGTATTTATTTCTAGTCATGTGTTGGGAACATCCACTATCCATGTACCATATGTTGTTGGTACTTCCTTCATTGACCTGAAAAATAATGTTTAGGTTTTCGGAATCCAGACATGCTTGGATTCATAATTGTTGGATAATAAAATTTTGGGTATCAACATTTGTTTATAAATGTAAGATTTATAAAACCCAAGAGATCGAACATTATTAAAAGAAAAATTCCTCTTCCAATGCCCACCACTTGGAAATTTAGTACAAAAATGTTCTCTTGGAGGAACAAAATAATTGTTTCTAGATCATGTTTTTCATGAGAATAATCTAATACTTGATTATTACCATGAGGTCAGATCTGAGAATACATCTTGTTAAAATTTTCCTTACCAATAGTAATGTTTACAATAATTTTCTTTAAATAAATAATTTCCAACATTAGTCTTAAGAGTAAATTCTTATCCTCTAGAATAATATATTTATAGTAATGATTATCATCTAAAACAAAATTTTTAAAAAATGGATTTTTATGATCTTTATAAAGCTTATCCTTCTCAAAATTAGCTTCCTCAAGTTTCTTAGAAAGATTTTCTAAAACATCATTTTTTTTACAATATAATTGGAACGATCTGAAATTTATTTTGTTAAAAGAAATTATCAAGAATTTTCTTTTTATGTTTCTTAATAACATTATAATTTCATATCTCTAGCAACATAGAATATATAGAAACTTCCTCATAGGAAGGAAAATCATTATCATTATCTGATGAAGAAGGTACTTTATCTGAAGAAAAATCAGTATTAGTAAAATTTTCACTCAATAACACATTGGTTAATGATTCAATAGTTCATACATTATCCATAATACAATAATTATGAAATGGATCTTGGGATACTAGACCAATATTATTTTTCTCAAGAGATTCATAATATGAAGAATCATTAGAAGAATATCCACCACTAGTGCTCCAAGTTTTATTGGATTTTAGGACTTTCTTATGCTTTGATCTATAAAACTTATTCTTGTTTCTCTAAGAATTCCTTTCCATCTTGTCTCTTTTCTTAAGCAAGGGACAATCAGGTCTTATATGACCAGTTCTTCTATATTCATATCATGTAACTTCTCCATCTCTCTTATCTTCTCCATTTTTCTTCTTGTATATATATTGAATGTTTTTCTTCCCAACAATCTTTTTCATCGTTCGACCAAGATTGGATAACGTATTTTCTGAAGTTTCACTTTCACTAGATTCAGATTGAACAACAAACTTCTTAGACTTAGATCTTGTAACTCTCTTACGAGTCATATCTTTTATATGATTTGAAGTAGTTGTAAAAAACAACACCTTCATTCCCATTCTTCTTCTTAATATTATAATTATCTCTCTTCATTCTGGTTTCGTGTTGAAGATGTGTTCCAAATAGTTCATCATGAGAAATCTATGTATCTTTTCCATTTTCATCTAAAGAATTGCTCTTCGATTATCATTCATTAGGCATGATGTCTATAATCTTTTCTACAAGAAATTAATCATCTAATAATTTCTCACCAATTCATTGTAAGATGCTGACAATAGTCATAAATCTTTTTTGTACCTTACATATGGGTTCTCCATAAGGAATATAGAAACCATCATACTTAACTTTGAGAATAGCTCTTTTACTTTTGATAACGTTGGAAGTTCCAAAGTGAGTTACTTCAAGCTTCTTCTAAATACTATTTTCAGCTTCACATGATGGAAGTTTTCTATATATATTTATAGTCATGGAAAAAATCATATTATTACATACCTTAAAGATCAGCTGGTATTCCACTTTTTCCAAATTAGTAAAGGTTCTATGTTCCTTATGAGGAATCTTATAATATCCAGTTAACATAATGTAGTTGACTGCACCTTTTTTAATCACAAAGGTCTTCATTCTTTCTCTCCAGTACTCATAGTTATTTCAATAAAATATTGGTGGTCTAATAGTATTGAGATTATCTAGAGAAACTACATGAATGCTTTCCATACTAAAAATCATTTTTTCCACAGAACATATTAGAAGTAAAATTATATAATCAAATATGAAAAAGAAAACTTAAGTAATAAAACTTATATGTGGATATATGTATTTTAGATACCTCCTCTGATACCAATTGTAGGATCAAAATGATTATGTATATGTTTAACATACAAGAGGGTAGGGTGAATTGTATACATTAAAAATTCCTATGGATCCTTTAAAGATAAGTTTAACAAGGTTAAACAAAAAATCACAAAACCTCTTAAATAAACCTTTTCTATTTTATGAAAAGAAATATTCTACCTTAAAGCGTATAGAATCTATAATATAATCAGAGTAAAAAAATTAGAAAGTATATGAATGTTATACTTTCTAACTTTAGCAATATTAAGATTACAGTGAAAATAAAACAACTTGAAATAGAAAACAAGTAACAACAAGATTCTTTTAACATAAAGAAAAGGGTATCTAACAACCTTGGATAAAGTTTCTTTGATTTATACTTTAAATATAGTCTATCTTACCCAAACCCAGGAAATCTATCAATCGAAAGATCAGTATCTGTCTTGCTATCCTTCCAATCCCTCGATTTAGAAGGAAATCAGAACCTCTGTCTTCCAAACATAGAAGCACATGATCAGCATGATCAGAGTCTGCACAAAGCAAGTCTGAACAAGTTGTTAACACCAAAAATAGTTTTTCAGGACATCTGCATGAATCACTGAGAGTTGAAATATCCTCTTTCTCTAGAAATAACATCACATCTTTTTCACATGTGTCATGTCCATCCACTCTCTACAATGTAGTTGAATTGTTAGTATTGATCTCATTCAAATGAGATTTTATTTATAAGAAAGGATTCCCAACGGTCAGCTCCACTCCAATGGTCATATTTTCCTTAAGTTTTGGTGGGACCTGGACACGTTTCAAACATACAATGGTTAGTTTGTGACAGATTTTATGACATCGTTTCGTGTAAGAAACGATGTTATGTTAAAGATAAATGTTAAGTATAAGAAAACTTGGAGTCTGATAATTTTGGAATGATATATTAAACAACTCTATCATTATTAATAAAAAATGATTCAAAAGAAAATGTAATTTAGATTGAGAAATCAGTTTCAAATTTATTCTAGAATTGGAATCATAAAATCAGAATGATTTTTGTACCTAAATCAAAATCATAAAACAAAATCACTTTTGCACTGGATTCAGAATAATAATACGATATCACTATTGAACTAGATTCGGATTCATAAAACAGAATATCTTTTTCACCAGATTCGGAATCATAAAAACGATATCACTTATAAATCGGATTCAGTATTAGGAAGATGATATCACATATACACCGGATTTGGTATAATAAATAAGGTATCACTTATATATCATATTCAGTATCACAAATACAATATCACATATTCACCAGATTCAGTATCATAAAGATGGTATGAAAAATATGTAAATCTAACAGAATGGAAAAAACATAATGATACATCTGTAAGTATAAAAAAAGTATAATGATACATCTGTAAGTATAAAGGAATGACAATCCCAGATCTGATGAAAAAAAATAGAACCTATGAAATAAAACAGAACATAAGAAAAGGGTTTATGATTTTCAAAATATAAAACCATAAAGAATTTAAAAGTCATAAGATAACCTTACTGACTCAATAGGGTTAAATGATATTTGAAGAGTGAAGAGGACCCCATGTGGGGTGTGACTATTCCCTAGGGCACAACTTTGGAATTAAAGTAATTTGTCACCCCTTTTTTATAAAATATATTATAATAGTAGTAATAATAGTAATTATATTATTTTTGGGATATTCTTTGACCCATGGCACGAGTCCTGTAAAGTCCCAATATATCTCACCTATAATATTGTAGCTAGATCTGTCACCACATGTCCAAAAGTGAGTCTCCCAATACACCAAATGTTTCCAATAAGAACCAATGGTCTATTTATGGTATCGTGGGAAGACTATATCCTCTAGATCAGAGCCAAACATTGTTATAATAATATTAAAGCAAAAAACAGTACTATAAGCAGTAATAAATAAAAAACAAAAACTATGGAAGAATAATATAATATTTTAATAAATATAAAAGGGCCAACCCCAATTCCATATAATGATGCAACTAATTTCTAGTTTTACTATAAGGTATAATAAGTAAAAATTAAAAAAAAGTAAAACTCAATGGTCAAATCGTCAAGCAACCTGAGAAATATCCCAATCCTATGATCCCTAGATACAATGTGCATAGTACATCACAATCAATGTATCCAAAGTCCTATGAGAAATAATATCTAATCACATACCAAATGGTGTTCAAACAGGATGTGAGATATAAATCTCAGCACGATGGAACTCATAGTGTCATGCCCAATCAATTTTGTTCAATTAATAAATTATAGTGTTCCACTTAGTAGAAATGAAATGTGGTAAAAAAATTAAATAATATAAAATTTGTTCAGGATCCTAAATGGACACCCATCACATACCACCTTCTTCAACCTATGCTATATATTAATGTATATAGTTAGATTATCTTTCATCAGGAAGGATCACCCGCATCAGTGGTAAATTCTCTTATCGATGATGAGTCACTCATTAAATTCCATAAACATACAGCCTATTCCCTCACAGTAACCATAACCACTCCCTAAATCATAACTAAAATATATTCCTCAGGCTATCTAAAATCTCTCACTATAAAATAAATATCATATTTCACTTAGGATATCCAATATCTTTCCCTCATTCATAAATACAATCTTACTCTCAGGCTATCCAAAATATCACCCCCAGGCATAACTGGAATCTCATCCTCAGGGATCGTGTGACTGTGTAACTAGCCCTTTGGAATCCAACATAAATATATAATCCGACCTCAAGAATCTCGTACCAGTGCACCTATCCATAAAAATTTATGAAATAAATTCACTAATCCCCCAGGCATTACATTAATCATGAGTTGTATCTAAACAATCTTAATAAGCCAAAACAATTTCAAACCCCTAGCTACCAATCACATCAATATCACATAAGATCAAAATCTATGAATGAAAAATCACAATTATAGTATCAATCATAAAAAATTTATCATTATAATACAAAATGTTAAATTTATAAAACAAATTACCATATATCAATTAATTTAGTTCATTAATCTAGGTTTCAAATTTTCATAAAAATTTATCCAACATATTTAATTAATCCATTGAACCTGTAGTTGTTAATATTTATCAACTTGTTTAGCCAAAATGTTTCAACCATAAGAAATCAAAAAAATTATTATATTTTCACTACAAAAGTATAATACAACAACCAATCAATTTATCTAATTTATTATAGTGATTTAATTTCAAAAAATCATATTATTAATAAGGTCCCAAGCTGGCACACCAATCATGTGGCCCTAGGTCTGAGTCTATATTCTTATAGGCCCAAAGGGATCCAAGGGACTATTTGAAATGAACAATTAAAATTAAATAGATTTATTCAACTTATTTTGTCATTTGTAACATTTTGGGAGAACAAATATACTACATATACATTAAATAAATAAATCATATAAAAAGTGAATACGTTTAGACCACCCACATCAATTCCATTTAGATTAATTCATTTAAAGGATTCAACTCATTACTTGAAGGGAAACCCATGATTAATTATAAATTTCATTTAAATACACATAATTGCAACCATCAAAACATGAAAATTCATTTATCAAGGCTCAAGAGACACTCAGAATGTACCATTTAAAAATGGGAATTTACCTAGATGGGTAATCAGAAAATGTTCTTAGTTTGTTAAACACCTACCATATGAAGGGGATATAACACCCCGAGGTTTAATGAGATAGACCCTTTTAAATTTATTTGAAGAATTGTGTTGTACGCTACACCAAGATTAATGTGCACTATATGCAACATCGTAATAGCATGCAGTATACACAACAATACATATGGTTTGTGTTACACACAATTTCATGTTATTTGGATAGAATTCATTTCACCTAATAGTGAGTATGGATTCTTTTCAATGCATAAAATAATTATGACTGGATTATGTTATACATAACACCAAATGAATCTTTTACTAAATTTATCATTGAATTTTCCTGAATTACATGCAAGATCAACCTTCCTCGATAGCTTGTGTTATACACAATACCAGGTTTTACTAAAAAATGTTATATTTTTAAAATATTTTTATTTAATGGGACATAATCATTCCATTATGAATATTATTTACTAAATTATTATTTTTATATAAAATAATCATTCATGTTATGTATTTTTTAGACATGATATAAGAAACAAAATCATTTTTTTCAGATAAAAGACGTATTTTTAAAAAAATATATTTTTTCCTCCTTTTGATGGATCTCCGATTTTAAATGTCGTTTTTTAACAAATTTATATACTGTATTGGACAAAATAATATTCTTCTCTTGAAGAGGGACATAAAAAATTATTTGTATTTTCTTTGTATTTTTTTCGATAAAATTCATATTTTAATGAATAGTGAAAAATGTTGCCTTTTAATTCAAAACTGTGTTTTCGTTGAATTTATTTATATATATAGATTTTTTTAAAGTATACATGGTTTATTTTTCAACATTTAATCAAATTTAGGTCATAGGAATTAATTTCTCATTTAAATTTGACATATACACATGTCAATCTTTTGATGGTGTTTTCTTCGTAAAACCCCACTTTCTGGTATTGACAATGAGAATTAATATTAAATTTATTGCTGATAATTAGGTATTTTGAATTTATAATAATAGATTCTGTAAATGATATCATATGTTCAAAATTGTTTAAATAGTTACCGTTTATTTTTGGGCATTATGAATAGTAACTTCAGTAATTATTTTTATTTAACATGGTTAAAGGGTAAATCTAGTAAATAAGGGAAACACTAATATTATAATATAATAAAAGTACCATGAAACATGTCATAATACTATTAAATGAGATATTTACTACCATGAGAATCATTGGGTCTATTTTATGACCCCATGTATCCACATGGGTGTGATAATGACCTTTTAGAATTTTAATTTAAAGTAAAGTGTAAAATAATAAAAACATGTATCGTTTAGTGAAACACTTTTATTATAGGTTATTTAACTGAGTTATTTGACTCTAAATAATCATTATAAAGGTAAAAATATTTCATACATCATGGTATTTTATCTATAATTTTTATAAATTAAATATATATATATATATATGACACAATGATGATACAATGATTTTCTTATTAATGAAATATTAATATAAATGATATTATAAATATTACTATAAATATAATTTCAACTTTATGATTCCATCCCCTAATTTTATAGATTAATATTAAATTTTATTTATGAGTTAATGTAGTTTTTTTATAATATATATATATGTTACTATTTTTAGAAAAAATAAATTACTAAATAGTGTCATAATTAACCTAAATAAATTTTGAAAACAAATACTATTTTATTTAATGATATAATAGTCATAAAAATTAAAGATTCAGAAAACTAACTTATATGACGTTAAAAATATAATTAATGATCCACTTATGGTTCTATTGAAATTTTATAGTAACTATAATAACCATATATGATAAAAATACAAGACTACATGGTAGTAGTTATTGATTTTAAGTAAGGGTTAATGTTAAATGAGAAGGCTAATTTTGTGAAAAAAACTTGTCTAAAACCTATTGGTTTTAGGATTTATACCTATTATCATATTATCCTATAAATTTATCACTTTTTAACTATTATATGTGGAATATAATTTTATAATAAAATATTATTTTAAAACATTCTAAAAGTACCCCTCCCCACTCTTATAAATGTCCACCACCTACACCCACATACTCACATTATTCAAGCCCCTTGGATTGTCCAAATTCTTCTAAAGTGAGCAATAAACATCCCTAAATTCCTCATAGAGGGCATATGTTGGGCATTAATCCATCATATTGAGACCTTTTTTTCAAATCAAAATGAGATACACAAAATAGAG
The DNA here is from genome assembly GCA_963277665.1 of Viscum album. Taxonomy (NCBI): domain Eukaryota; kingdom Viridiplantae; phylum Streptophyta; class Magnoliopsida; order Santalales; family Viscaceae; genus Viscum; species Viscum album. The sequence goes on along the minus strand of OY728166.1, from coordinate 373,603,425 downwards.
GTAATATTTTACCACCTCTTTCAAAATTATTTTTTTCTTATACATTCTCTTCCTATTTTGTTTTGATAATATATTAATAAATCCTGTATATTATATAATCTGATATGTTATTATAAATATGGGACAACCTTATATCTTTTTTATACATACTACGAATAACAATATCACCATGCATGCATACGTAAGGCTTTCCGTCTCCACACCGTGGTGTAATTCGTTATTCAACAATAATTTACATGGATGCGAATAATGATGAGTATAATGATGTAAATAAAGAATATAACATGATAATTGTTTTTTATAATTAATATAACATACAATTACATACCATTTAACAATTAAGTGAATTATATCATCACTCGTGCGTACATACAACCTACTATCTCCACAACGCGATTAGATTCAATCAGTAACACCCCGAGACATTATCAGAAATATTATTTTCTTTGATGTCTTGTGTTGTATGCTACACCAAGATTATCTTCTTATATGCGCAAAACCGTATTATCTTTTAGTATACGCAGACACTATTCTTGGCTTGTGTCTCACGTAAGAGCGACCTTCCTCGATAGTCTGTCTTTTACGCAATACAGTGATTCACTAAACAATGATATATTGTTATAATATTATTATTAACTAGACATTATGAATAGTATTAACTGAATTTTTCATTTAATAACATTATAATTCATCTTACACATTTTCTAGAATGAGGTATTGTAACAGCCCAAGATTTTATAAAAAAATATTCTTTTTAATTTTATTAATGTCTTGTGTTATACGCTACACCAAAAGGAGCTTGCACAACACGCATCATTGACTTGCCTTGCATTACACTCAATCGCAACCTTCCTCGATAGCGTGTGTGGTACGTAATCCTGAGTTTCACGAAACAATGATATGCTATTAAAATATTATTAAAACTAGCCATTATGAATAGTAATAACCACTTTTTAAATTTTAGATATTTTAACTCTCAAAATGGACTTCATTTTTGGATTCGGAGTATCGAATTTAGCCTAAGGTGAAATTTTGGTACTTTTCGGATAACTTTCATATTCTGATGAATAGTGAAAATTACTAAATTATAATTAAAAACAACTTTTTTAATCTAAATAATTAATAGTGATAAATCATTAATTTGAGTGGTTTTAAAGTATATTTAGAATATATTTTTACAATTTAATACAATGTTGGTCATTGGATGTAATTTCACATTTAAACCAGTTATAAACAAATGTCAATCTTTTTATAGTTATTATCTCTTAAAAATACGCTATTTGTTGTAACAGCGGAAATTAATTATAAAATTAATTAATGCAACTTATATGTTTGGAATTTTTTAAAATAGAAATCATTTTTGAATTCGGAATATCAATTATATCATAGGGTGAAATTTTGGTATTTTTCTGAAAACTTTCAATTTTTGATGAATAGTGAAACCACTAAGTGGTAGGTTAAAAACTGAATTTTGCATAAAACATAATTTTACCGCTTCTGTGAATGGAATTTCGAAAATCCGACAGACACGGTTGATATCAGTAAGTAAAATGTGGTTTAATGAGATAAAAATAATTTTTTGGTGAATAGTAACTTTTTACTTTTTTTTACCGCGGTTAATAGTAAATAGGGTAACTAAGGGTAAATATGATAGTAATTTTACCCTAACACATGTCCTAATTCTATTGGACAAGTGTAATTCGACCAAAAACAAACTTAGGAATAAAATATGACCATTTAGGCCCACTTGGATTAGATTAGGACATTTATTATTAATTTATTTAAAGAAGGGTTAAAATAGTTAAAATCAAAGTTTAATAAGTAAATCATTTTAATATGGGGTTATAGCTAAGATAAATTCGACTATAAATATTCATTAGAAAGCTAAAACGATTTACTAAATCATGGTATTTTATTTATAATTTTTAGACATTAAATAATTTAATTTATTTATGACACAATGATGATGCAGTAATTATCTTATTAATGAAATATTGACATAATTGATGTTATAAACACCGAAATAAATGTAATTTGAGACTTTTTATGAATTCCACTAATTTTCTAGGTTACTATGATATATTAGTATTGATTTAATCAACTTGGTTCGAACATATAATTCTGTTATGACTTTCACAAAAATCATATATCAAATAGTGTCAAAATTGACACAAAATAGTTTTTAAATCAAATATTATATTATTAATTGTTATTTTATTCCTAAAAATCTAATGTTCGGCCAAATGACTTAGATAAGGATATATATATTAATAATAAACAATTTGGGGTTCGTTTGGCATGTTATAGTAAGTGTATTAACCATATAGTGAAAGAAAACAAAAAGACATGGTAAAAGATAAATTATTTAACTTAGAGTTAAATCTAATTGATAAGGTTACAATAATACCCTAAACTTGTCTAAATCCTATTGGTTGATGGTATTTCGACCCTTCCCCACTTTAGCTTCGAAATAAGACCCTTTGGAACCATTATAAACCGATTTTGACTTTAATATAAAATACTATTTTGAGATATTCCTAAGGTGCCCCTCTCCTCCCTTATAAAAGGGCACCTCCTCCCCCTCCTCCTCACACCAAATTGAGCACTCAAGCTCGGCCAACCCCTGCCATTTTCTCCTCCCCACTTCCCTAGAATAATCCTAGAGGTCCTGGTCTTCTTCAAAGACCAATCTTAGATCCCTAAGTGGAGGATTTAAAGAGGCGTTCCAAAGAAGAGGTAATATCCATTACCGATCTTTTCAATTTCTTTCGTCTTCAAATTCTTCTTCTTTAGTTCTTTCATGACAAAGTAATAACATCAGTATTACTTACATACTGATATGTTATTATAAATATGAAACAACCCTAATTCACCTTCTATCCAACCTACGGAAAAATGAAATCACCGCGCGTGCGTACGTACGGAATACCGTCTCCACGCCGTGGTGTAATCTATTTTCCACCACCACCTTACAAGGATGGGTATAATGGTGTAATGAGTAACTATTTATGATTATTATAAAGTAATATTGATACTGAAATAATATATATATTTATACTCCAATACAATTCCACGATCATAGGAACGATATCATCACTCGTGCGTACGTACGGAATACCGTCTCCACGATGTGATGCGACTTGTTCTACATGATCATCATTACATAGTAATTATATAAATGAATTGAATGAATAAATATGATATATGTTACACTAATACCATTCTGGATATAAAGTATCTATAATCTTAAAAGAAGAATAAGAATGTATTCGGCAAAACACACATAAGAACAAAAGGCAATAAAGACCCGAGTAACAAGTAACAATGAAATATTACTAACAAGAAGCTAAGAATATGACCATATATGATATCATATCAATATGTATGATTCTGGAATAAGTCAATAACATTATTTAAACCATTATACAGGAGCTTCGGACACGAACAAAGAAAATCGGACCTAAGGTAAGGGAAATATCACAATCTCATTTTTATCCGAGATTGTTTATTCGTAAGTATTTACTGGGGTGTATTTTATCATCCACATACATGTTCCCTCAATATGTAATATTGTTTCCATCCACTTGCAATAGTTTAAATCCAATTTTACCCATAGGTGAGTTTTTAGTAAATAATATGAAAGGAATCTTTTGTCGTTTTTCCGTACGAGGTACTTTTTGACTTTTCCGACAAAAGTACGAAGAATGTTTTTTTTAACTTATACGGCATGAATGGATTTTTAAAACATTACTTCAAAGAAGCTTCCTTTACAAGATTTCAAGTTTATTTTTAATCAACTTCTTTTATTTTAAAGTTGTATGACATGTTATGAAAGGAAAAATGTTTTTGAAGAAGAAAGGATATTTTCCTCAAGAATGGAGTTCAAGTGTTTTATCAAAATTATTTTCCATCTAAGATAATAAAGGGTTATATTTTTATCCCTATTATTACATTGATTTGATCATGTTGTGTTGGAATTATTTTTATGAATTCCTTTATCTTATATGAATTGATTTATGATGTCATGATGTTTCAAGAATCCCATTTTTGTTACTTGTGTTATACGATGATGTATGTTTTATGATTATGTGGCACACATAAGAAAGGATTCATTATAATATGGGTGGGACCTATATCTCCCTCCAATGCATTGGGTAAAGATTTTATATCTCATGAGATAGACATGGCTGGAATGGTAGGTTATACCGGTTCAGTGAAACATGACTGAAATGAGGATTACTCGATTCAGAAAGGGACTTTGTCCACTAAGATAGTCTTGGCAATGAGTCTTGACTAACAAGAAATGATTCTCTATGATTATGTGTGTATGCCACAATGAGTAATGTTTTAAGTTATTATTTCATTTCACTACTATGATTTATCCCATGTTATGGAATTATGCTCTCTTTTGCAGGTTAAGATTTCCAAAAAATGTTATGTTCTTATGAAAATTATGTGATTGATATTTCCTTTGTTTACCCTTACTGAGCATTTGAGCTCACCCTTTTATGTTTTCTTTTCCCCAGGATATAAAGAATGGTTTTAGGTAAAAAAAGGAAGATCTTTATGGGAGATGTTGAAGATCTTTCCCCACGATTAGAAGATTATACTCCGAGTTTCCAAAGACACTAAACTATTACGGTCCTTGTGTGTGTGTTTTTGTTATGTACTAAGTATTCCGCAAATGTAATGTAATGTCCATGTACGTTAGGCTTCGGGTCTCTACAGTTGGTATCAGAGGAAAGGTTATAGTCAACCTTTGGAAACTAGGATGTGAAAGCCTTAGTAAGAACCCTAAGGATAAGTCTAAGCATAGAACACAATCTTAGTGTTTTAGAAATGGCCTTGAATAACCTAGGATAAGACCTTAAGCATGAAAATTTTATTCTTGAATTATGTGGTTTCCTATTATAATTAGTGTTGCTCACACTATTCTTCTTGGTTTTAGTCAATGGCTGGAACCCGAAGGAACCGTGTTAATGCGGAATGCGATGGGCAATGCAATGATTGTCCCCCTGAGCACCCAAACGATATGGGATCTGGAATGCAAAATCTTGTAGCCATGCTCACACAACTTTCTCAAGCTATGAATCATGCAGGACTTCCAAACGAGCAAAGGAAGGAACAACATTCTGTTGAATCCTTCATGAGGCAGCGTCCGCCTTCTTTCAGCGGGTCTACTGATCCATTAGTTGCTGAACAATGGATTAGTACTATTGAAAAGATATTTTCAGTTCTTCAATGTTCTGAACATGATAAAGTCATCCTAGCAGTGTATCGTTTGGAAGGAGATGCTGATCAATGGTGGAATCTTATTAAGAATACGAGGCAAAGGGATGAAATTGAGTCTATGGAATGGGACGAGTTCAAAAACTTATTTTTCAATAAGTACTTCCCTCGTATTCTCCGAACAAAGATGGAGAAAGAGTTTCTTGAACTGAAGCAAAGGGATGATGAATCTGTTGGTACCTATGAAGCGAATTTTACAAGACCTGCAAGGTACGCTTCTGGTATTATCATCCAACCTGAAAGTAAAGTTGATCGATTTTTCAGTGGCTTAAAACCAAGTCTTCGAAGGGCATTAGCTATAAGAGACTTCAGTAGCTATGAAGAAATTGTGCGTTGTGATATCAAGGTAGAAATGGAAGTTGGTGTTACATATCCATCTCATGGTTTTGACCAGAAACGAAAGATGGAGTTCAAGGAGAAATCTCATAATAATGATGAAAAGAAGATGAATGTTTCCTTATGCACAAAGTGTGGGAAGAAGCATGGTGGAGATTGTCTTAAATGGACTAGAAAATGTTTTAAGTGTGGAAAAGAAGGTCATCGAGCAGCTGAGTGTCGAAGTAATGGAAAATGGGATTCTAATGAAGTGAATAAAGCAAACACTACAGAGAACGTACAACCAACACTTCAATGCTTCAAGTGCAAGGAAATGGGGCATTATGCTAATAAATTCCCTAATCCAAGGGTTAGTGATGATCGACATGAGAAACCGCTTAAGGCAAAGGACAAAGGGAAGTCACATGCGATCACTATTGGCAATGTTGAATATGAAAACGATGTGGTGGAATGATTAAGTGTTTATGTAATGGGATTCCAAAATAATATTGTATCATGGAGTATTGAAATATTTATGTATTGGTCTAATGTGGTATTCAAAGTGATTGAGATATTTTTTGGAAATAAGATGATATGCGCATAATGAAGACGAGAAAATGAAATGTTTAATAGTATTCATGAGCTCATGATTAATATAAGGACTAAGTGATATCATGGTTTGAGTATATAGAATTTTGAGGATTTTGGTATGTGGAAAGTGTTAACTTTTAACTACACTCATGTTTTCACTAAGGTATTCAAGAGAATACACGATTAAGGACTTTGAGTGTTTGGAATGTGACCAACAAGACATATCTTATGATATGTGGGGATCAACGACAGTATTAAATCTCTGGTAATCGTTGTCACTATATTATGAGAGTGGACTGCAGTATTATGTATAAGCCTAAAGATTAGACTGGATTATGTTGGACATAAGTTAGTATTGTTTAAGGATAGAAGATTTTCGATATTATTGATGGGATGTTATAGTAACGTAGTTTTAGAAAAAGGACAACCTGCAGGATGGGTGATAGCCCATCGCTTCGGACAAGGCTGTAGGAATCGAACCCACAACCGAAGTGCGACTGGCCTTTATCGCCTACCACTGACCTACAGGAAGTCCCTGTTTAGTAGAAACTGGTTTTATTATATTAAGCAGTATGATATATGAAGTATAAGTCCATTTTAGGAACTATATATGATTAATCTCACTATAGAATGACTTATGTATATTTAATAACTTTTGCTTACCTTTTGTTTGAGACAGATGGAATGACCCGTCATTCTATCACATGATCTGCTAACACTTCACGAATAACAAATTCAACTTCATTTATTTAAGATATGAAGTGGAAATTGTTCAAGGCACGAACAACAGTGATATTGTATCAAAATAAAGTAAGTATTTATTCTAATTCAAATTTTCAACTTTAGGGAAATGATCTTGAAAACCAAAAATGTTGTCCTAGTGATCTTATACCTGATGAATCAGATGGTACCTTAGATCGTCACAAATTTATGGATTTGTGATTACTGGCTTTTCCATAGCCATGTTCTCTACCACTCTCCATTAGAACATGATGGTTAGATTTCTCTTCCATATCCATATTTTCACCTATGTGGAAACCCAGTGATTAGTTTATTTGGGTAATCGTTACATTTCATACTTTAGTTTTTAAAGCCAAGTTTTGGTATTCCCTTTTACGATGTGGGTTTCTATTAAAGAAACTTTCGAATAGTAAACCATTTATAACCCCGACGAATTTCGAGGGCGAAATTCATTTTAAGGGGGGTAGAATGTAACAGCCCAAGATTTTTTAAAAAAATATTCTTTTTAATTTTATTAATGTCTTGTGTTATACGCTACACCAAAAGGATCTTGCACAACACGCATCATTGACTTGCCTTGCATTGCACGCAATCGCAACCTTCCTCGATAGCGTGTGTGGTACGTAATCCTGAGTTTCACGAAACAATGATATGCTATTAAAATATTATTAAAACTAGCCGTTATGAATAGTAATAACCACTTTTTAAATTTTAGATATTTTAACTCTCAAAATGGACTTCATTTTTGGATTCGGAGTATCGAATTTAGCCTAAGGTGAAATTTTGGTACTTTTCGGATAACTTTCATATTCTGATGAATAGTGAAAATTACTAAATTATAATTAAAAACAACTTTTTTAATCGAAATAATTAATAGTGATAAATCATTAATTTGAGTGGTTTTAAAGTATATTTAGAATATATTTTTAAAATTTAATATAATGTTGGTCATTGGATGTAATTTCACATTTAAACCAGTTATAAACAAGTGTTAATCTTTTGATAGTTATTATCTCTTAAAAATACGCTATTTGTTGTAACAGCGGAAATTTATTATAAAATTAATTAATGCAACTTATATGTTTGGAATTTTGTAAAATAGAAATCATTTTTGAATTCGGAATATCAATTATATCCTAGGGTGAAATTTTGGTATTTTTCTGAAAACTTTCAATTTTTGATGAATAGTGAAACCACTAAGTGGTAGGTTAAAAACTGAATTTTGCATAAAACTTAATTTTACCGCTTCTGTGAATGGAATTTCGAAAATCCGACAGACACGGTTTATATCAGTAAGTAAAATGTGGTTTAATGAGATAAAAATAATTTTTTGGTGAATAGTAACTTTTTACTTTTTTTTACCGCGGTTAATAGTAAATAGGGTAACTAAGGGTAAATATGATAGTAATATTACCCTAACACATGTCCTAATTCTATTGGACAAGTTTAATTCGACCAAAAACAAACTTAGGAATAAAATATGACCATTTAGGCCCACTTGGATTATATTAGGACATTTATTATTAATTTATTTAAAGAAGGGTTAAAATAGTTAAAATCAATGTTTAATAAGTAAATCATTTTAATATGGGGTTATACATAAGATAAATTCGACTATAAATATTCATTAGAAAGATAACAAGATTTCCTACATCATGGTATTTTATTTATTATTTTTAGACATTAAATAATTTAATTTATTTATGACACAATGATGATGCAGTAATTATCTTATTAATGAAATATTGACATAATTGATGTTATAAACACCGAAATAAATGTAATTTGAAACTTTTTATGAATTACACTAATTTTATAGGTTAATATGATATATTAGTATTGATTTAATCAACTTGTTTAGAACATATAATTCTGTTATGACTTTCAAAAAAATCATATATCAAATAGTGTCAAAATTGACACAAAATAGTTTTTAAATCAAATATTATATTATTAATTGTTATTTTATTCCTAAAAATCTAATGTTCGGCCAAATGACTTAGATAAGGATATATATATTAATAATAAACAATTTGGGGTTCGTTTGGCATGTTATAGTAAGTGTATTAACCATATAGTGAAAGAAAACAAAAAGACATGGTAAAAGTTAAATTATTTAACTTAGAGTTAAATCTAATTGATAAGGTTAAAATAATACCCTAAACTTGTCTAAATCCTATTGGTTGATGGGCTTTCGACCCTTCCCCACTTTAGCTTCGAAATAAGACCCTTTGGAACCATTATAAACCGATTTTGACTTTAATATAAAATAATATTTTGAGATATTCCTAAGGTACCCCTCTCCTCCCTTATAAAAGGGCACCTCCTCCCCCTCCTCCTCACACCAAATGGAGCACTCAAGCACGGCCAACCCCTGCCATTTTCTCCTCCCCACTTCCCTAGAATAATCCTAGAGGTCCTGGTCTTCTTCAAAGACCAATATTAGATCCCTAAGTGGAGGATTTAAATAGGCGTTCCAAAGAAGAGGTAATATCCATTACCGATCTTTTCAATTTCTTTCGTCTTCAACTACTTCTTCTTTAGTTGTTTCATGACAAAGTAATAACATCAGTATTACTTACATACTGATATGTTATTATAAATATGAAACAACCATAATTCACCTTCTATCCATCCTACGGAAAAATGAAATCACCGCGCGTGCGTACGTACGGAATACCGTCTCCACGCCGTGGTGTAATCTATTTTCCACCACCACCTTACAAGGATGGGTATAATGGTGTAATGAGTAACTATTTATGATTATTATAAAGTAATATTGATACTGAAATAATATATATATATACTCCAATACAATTCCACGATCATAGGAACGATATCATCACTCGTGCGTACGTACGGAATACCGTCTCCACGATGTGATGCGACTCGTTCTACATGATCATCATTACATAGTAATTATATAAATGAATTGAATGAATAAATATGATATATGTTACACTAATACCATTCTGGATATAAAGTATCTATAATCTTAAATGAATAATAAGAATGTATTCGGCAAAACACACATAAGAACAAAAGGCAATAAAGACCCGAGTAACAAGTAACAATGAAATATTACTAACAAGAAGCTAAGAATATGACCATATATGATATCATATCAATATTTATGATTCTGGAATAAGTAAATAACATTATTTAAACCATTATACAGGATCTTCGGACACGAACAAAGAAAATCGGACCTAAGGTAAGGGAAATATCACAATCTCATTTTTATCCGAGATTGTTTATTCGTAAGTATTTACTGGGGTGTATTTTATCATCCACATCCATGTTCCCTCAATATGTAATATTGTTTCCATCCACTTGCAATAGTTTAAATCCAATTTTACCCTTAGGTGAGTTTTTAGTAAAGAATATGAAAGGAATCTTTTGTCGTTTTTCCGTACGAGGTACTTTTTGACTTTTCCGACAAAAGTACGAAGAATGTTTTTTTTAACTTATATGGCATGAATGGATTTTTAAAACATTACTTCAAAGAAGCTTCCTTTACAAGATTTCAAGTTTATTTTTAATCAACTTCTTTTATTTTAAAGTTGTATGACATGTTATGAAAGGAAAAATGTTTTTGAAGAAGAAAGGATATTTTCCTCAAGAATGGAGTTCAAGTGTTTTATCAAAATTATTTTCCATCTAAGATAATAAAGGGTTATATTTTTATCCCTATTATTACATTGATTTGATAATGTTGTGATGGAATTATTTTTATGAATTCCTTTATCTTATATGAATTGATTTATGATGTCATGATGTTTCAAGAATCCCATTTTTGTTACTTGTGTTATACGATGATGTATGTTTTATGATTATGTGGCACACATAAGAAAGGATTAATTATAAGATGGGTGGGACCTATATCTACCTCCAATGCATTGGGTAAAGATTTTATATCTCATGAGATAGACATGGATGGAATGGTAGGTTATACCGGTTCAGTGAAACAGGACTGAAACGAGGATTACTCGATTCAGAAAGGGACTTTGTCCACTAAGATAGCCTTGGCAATGAGTCTTGACTAACAAGAAATGATTCTCTATGATTATGTGTGTATGCCACAATGATTAATGTTTTAAGTTATGATTTCATTTCACTACTATGATTTATCCCATGTTATGGAATTATGCTCTCTTTTGCAGGTTAAGATTTCCAAAAATGTTATGTTCTTATGAAAATTATGTGATTGATATTTCCTTTGTTTACCCTTACTGAGCATTTGAGCTCACCCTTTTATGTTTACTTTTCCCCAGGATATAAAGAAAGGTTTTAGGTAAAAAAAAAGGAAGATCTTTATGGGAGATGTTGAAGATCTTTCCCCACGATTAGAAGATTATACTCCGAGTTTCCAAAGACACTAAACTATTACGGTCCTTCTGTGTGTGTTTTTGTTATGTACTATGTATTCCGCAAATGTAATGTAATGTCCATGTACGTTAGGCTTCGGGTCTCTACAGGTATGAGAACAAAATAAATTTTTCGGGTAAAATAAGTATTTTTCAAAAAATGCAGTTTTGTCTCTTTTTGATAGCGCATTCACATTAAATATAGTTTTTGACATGTTTATAAGTTCAATATTACATAATAAAATTCGTCTTTATAATCAGAATATAAAAATTTACTTTGGATAAAATTTTTATATTATTCCGATAACTTTCATATTTTAAGGAATAGTAAAGACACGCTATATTTTAATAAAAAACAACTTATTTCCTTGTAATAATTTATATGGATAAATTTTAATATTGAATGGTTTTAAAGTAGAAATTGAATATATTTTTAAAATTTAATATAATGTATTTCATTATCATTGATTTTATATTGAATTCATAGGTAAAATAATTTCAATCTTTCGCAATGTTTTAACTTTTAAAACTCATTTTCATAATAATGGGATTAATTTTAAATTAATTTCTGAAACTTCTGTGATTTGAATTTGGAAAAAAAGATTCCATATTTGGAATCAGTAGGTCCAAATTATGTTAATAGGCTACTTTTTTTTGGTACTATGAATAGTAACTATGGTAAATTTTATTTACCGTACTTAAATGTAAATCTGGTAGTTATGGGTAAATATAATATTATAAAATTAAAGTTAAAACATTTCTTAATATAATTGGATGATTATATTTCATCATAAGGAATATTTGGGTTGAAATGGAATCCATTGGAACCCACTTTTATGTGATTAAGACCTTTAATTTATTTTATTTTAAGGAACGTGAAATATGTATCACTCAAACATTAATAATTAATGTATTTTTAATATAAGTTTATACAGAATATAAATTAAAATATAAATACTCATTTGAAAGATATATTTTTTTTCATTGTTATGGTAATTTATTTGTAATTTTTAAGATATATTTAATTACCGTAATAGCGTAGACATTAATGATGCAGAAATTATTTAATTATTAAAAAATCAGTAATATAGTTTTTATTACAATAATTATACCCTTCAAAAGGACCAGAAACATGAAAAAACCTTATTGTTTGAGTATATATATATAACCTAATCATCCAAGGGTAGAATTATGGACCAATTTGAGCCTTATAAAATATATTAGTACATTTATATTATTTTATTTTATATGATGTCAAAGTTGTCACCTTCATACATTAATAAAGATAAGATTTTAAAAGTTTGTTGTTTTAGAAGAAAAATTCGACTAAAAGTATTCTTATAAAATCTATTATATTTATCTTCATCATAGTATTTTATTTTTAATTTTTATACAATAAATATGTATATTAAATAATTATACAAAAATGATGTATTAATTATTTTATTATGTAAAATATCAAATGAATTATTTTAAAAGTATTAAAATAAATATTATATGAACTAATTAATGTTCTATGAAAATTTTTTATATGAATATGACTTGTTATTAATCTATTAAACAGTTTTTTTTAAAATATATTCTCTATGGATTTTATTTAAATTCAAATAAATGAATTTTGTTAAAATTGATACTATTGATATTTTATATTATTAAATTGTTTAAAAATCACAAAAATATTTATAAATTACAAATTAAAATTTATATTATCTAGAATTTCATGATTTATCAAATTATTTATAATTAACAACACATAAGTAAGTATTTATAATGATATATAATTTATAACATAATTACCACAAACAAAAATATATAAATTAAATAAGGATATATCAAAATGATAAGGTTTAAATTAAAATAAAAACATTTCTAAATTTAATTAGTTGATGAGATTACAACCCTATCGTATCTAATATCCCAATTTGAGTCACTTTGGATGTTTTTATGTGGGTTTTGGGTTTATTATAAATTAATATTTTAGAGGTTTCCAAAACTTCCACTATCCTCTCATATAAAAGGGCACCTCCTCCCTCTCCTCTTCACACAAATTTGAGCCTTAATTCTCGGCTAAACCCTACCCATTTCACTTCTCCACTTCCATAGAAACTTAAGAGAGGTCCTGGAATTCTTCAAAGACCTACTTTATTTCCCTAAGAGGAGGTTAAGAGGTGGCACGTCGTAGAAGAGGTAATCCATTCTACTGATTCTTTCAAGTTTCATTATTCTTCTACATCCTATTATTTAGTTGTTTCATTATAAAGTAATAACATAAGTATAAATAATATACTGAAATTTTATTATAAATATGAAACAACCTCATTTTACCTTCAATCCATCCTATGGAAAACGTAATCACTGCGCGGGCAAACGTACAGAATACCATCACCACGTCGTGGTGTAATATATTTTTTCCACCACCACCTTACATGGATTTGTATAATGGTGTAAAGAATAACTATATATGGTTATTATAACATAATACGGATTCAGAGATATTATATCATCCACTCCAATTCCATTCTATAATTATGGGAATGATATCATCGTTCGTGTGTACGTATGGATTACCGTCTCCATGACGCGATAAGATTCATTCTCCATTTAACCAGTCATGAATTATTATAAAGTATATATAATGAATAAAAATGATATATATTACATAATAATGCTATTATATTTATGTATATAAATATATATATGTCATATACTTACTTCCATTCAATTCAATAAGGAAAGGAAAACAATGCTCATGCGTATGTACGACCTATAGTCTCTATGAACGGTGTGCTTCATTTCATTTATCATTCTATTATATATATATATATACTGAATATATATGATATATAAATCATTTTTTACACTCTGTAAGTAATTAAAACATTATATAAGTCATAGAAATATCAATAACAACAAGTCCAAACACATACGATAAATGAAATGAATATTACCCAAAACATTTCATTAACATAGAATTGAGAAATGAACGGGTAATATAAAGACCCAAGTTAATCATATATGATATCATAAGAATTACTATAATTCTGGAATAAGTCAATGACATTATTTAAATCATTATACAGGAGGTTCGGATATGTACAAATCATATCAAACGTAAGGTAATGGATAATTTTGCAATCTCATTTTTATCTGATATTGCTTGTACGTAATTATTTACTGGTTTTGTATTTTTTATCCATGTCCATAAAAATGTTTCTCATAAAGTGTTTAATATTCTTCCATGTATGTTTAAAGTCATTTTTACCCCTATTTTACTTTTACATTGTGTTATGGAGTGAATGTTTCTGTTGTTTACCATATAATGAATTTTTTGACTTTTCCGGCAAAAGTACTAGGAGAATGTTTTTTTAAAATATACGGTGTGAATGTATTTTTACGGTTTCATAATACCTAATTTTTATGAATATACCTCTACAAGTTCTCATGTTCATTTTAAATATAATCCTTTTATTTTAAAATTGTGTGGCATTTTGTGAAAATAAAATGATTTTGAAGAAGAAATGATATTTTCCTCAAGAATTCATTTCAAGTGTTTTATCAAAAGTATATTCCATTTTAGATGACATTATTTAGAATTTTTATGTTTCAATTATAACATATCTATTATTTACATGGTGTGATTTTTCTTATGATGAAATTATATCCATTTTTTAATATGGATTATTTGATGATGGGATGATGTTTATGAAACCCATTTTATTCATCGGGTTATGATGAATGTTTAATGTTTATTTTGTGGTACAAGTAATAATGACATAATTATGATATGGGTGAGACCTACATCTCCCTAAAATTCATTTTTTAATGATTTATATCTCATTATATAGACATGGATGGAACGAAAAGTTAATATGGTTCTGTGATATAGGACTGGAACAAGGAGTGAACTCGATTCAGAAAGGGACTTTGTCCAATATGATGGTCCTGGAAGCAATGCCTTGGCTACTATGGAAATCATATCATGTGCATAATGGAATCCAAAATTACAAGTTTTATTCACATTCTAGTTTATCATGATCAATGTTCCTTTATGATATATGCCTTATGTACTTCCATTTTATATGTCATTGCTCAAGATTTTGATGTTTCCATTTTATTCTCATGTTTTTTCGTTCAAATGATTATGGAATGTTTTATGTTCTCCATGATTAACTTTACTGATCATTTGAGCACACCATTTTTATGTTTTCTTTTCCCCAGGATATAAATGAATGTTTTAGGTAAAACAAAAATGGGAAGAACTTTATGGGAGATGTTGAAGATATTTCACGATGATTAGAAGATTTTGTTCTGAGTTTCCAATGACACTAAACTAATAATGTCTTTGGGAATTTTTTTTGTTATGTATTAAGTATTACGTAAATGTAATGTAATATCCATGTACCTCATGATTTGGGTCTCTACAGTTCGTATCAGAGTGAAGGTTTAGTTAACCTTGGGAAACTAGGATGCGAAAACTTTAGTGAAATCTTAGAGATATTTCTAAGGTATGTCTAGGGATGTCTCTAAGGTTAAGTATATGTATAGTTTATAGTCCTAGATTTACAATAACTATATTAGAATTAAATCTAAGATGTTATATATTGATGGATATCCCCATTTATTATGATGTATTCCTAGCATGATTTTTGCCTCTCACACAATTCATTTTGGGTTTTAGAATATGGATGGGAACTGGAATATTCAAGATAATGGAGGATATGATTGACAATGGAATGATATTCTTCATTACCAACAAAATGAAACGGGATTTGGAAGTCCAAAAATCATTATTATGCCTAATTAGCAATCTCATAATGTGATCAATAATCTCAACTTTGGTAAGTATCCTGACACAGCTAATAAGAGAAAGATGGAGTTTTATGATGATCATAGAGGAAATAAATTTCAATTCCCCTCATGTAAATCATGTGGGAAGAGGCATCAGGGAGAATTTTTCAAAGGGACTTGAAGATGATTTGGGTGTGGAAAAGGACAAAAAACCAGTTATTTAATGGGAAAGGGTTTAGTTAACACCATGGACAAGGATAATGGTATTGCTAATACATCATAAATGGTTAAATGTTTTAAATGTGTAATGTACGGGGATTATGCAAACCAATTCCCTAAGGGAAAGTCTCATGAGTCGAATCATCATGGTCGTATGGGTAGTATTAATATTGATGATGATGAGGAGACTACAAATGATATGTGAGATGAAAGAATTTTTGAGGCTCGGTCAATGGTTTAAGAAGGTAGTGGAATGATTTATGTTTATCATGAGTTATATTGTATAGGTAATGGTACTATTGAATAAAGACACATCTAAGGATTGTTACACTACTGTTTTTCTTAAAGTACTTGAAATTATATGTGGAAGGGTACCAGTAACCATGAAAGGTTATTCAGATATTTTGGGAATGTAGATGATATGAATATAATAAAGGGATAAGGAGATAATGAGATGTTTGATAGTATTAATGAGCCTATGACTAATATAAGGACAATGTGATATCATGGTTTGAGTATATAGAAATTTTGGGATTTTAGTATGTGGAAAGAGTTAAATTTTGACAATGTTCATGTTTTCACTAAGGTTCTATGGTAATACATGTTTCAAAACAATACATAATTAAGGTAATTACATGTTTGGAATGTGACCAACACGATATATCTTGTGATATATGAGGAATAAATGATGGTATTCACAGGCTTGTTATATGACCTTTCTAGTAATTGTTTTTTAAACTATGAGATTGGAAAAAGTAGTTTTTATAAGCCTAAAAGTTGTAACGAATTATGTTAGACATCAGATAGTATTATTTAAGGATAAAACTTGTTTTGAGATATTATTTCTGGAATGTTATAATAGTGTAGTTTTAGAAAAAGGATAACCCATAGGACGGGGACAACCCATCGCTTCGAAAAAGGCTGTGGGAATTGAACCCACAACCAATGTAAGATAGGCCTTTATCGCCTACAGAATGTCTCTGGTTAGTAGAAACTAGTTTTATTTTATTAAGAAGGATGATAGATGAAGTATAAGTGCATTTTTGGAACCATAAACGATTAATCTCAACATAGATGGACTCATGTATATAACTTTTTCTAACCTTATGTGTGAGACAGATGGAATGATCTATAATTTAATCGCATGATCTACTAACACTTCATAAAAGACAAATTTAACCTCATTTTTTTAATAGGTTAAGTTGAAATTGTTCAAGGAATGAAAAACGGTGAAATTGTACCAATATCAAGTACGTATTTCTTTTAATTCAAAAAATTCTTCAACATTTTGGAAATGATCTTGAAAACCAAAAATGTTGTCATAGTGCCCTCATATCTGGTGAATCTGAGGGTACCTTATATCATCTCAAATTTATGGCTTTGTCATTGTTGAATTTTTCATAGCCATTCCATCTTCCACTCTTCATCAGAAGTTGATGGTTAGATTTCTCTTCTACGCCCATATTTTCACCTATATTCTCCTATGTGGAAACCCAGTGATGAGTTACTTTGGGTATCCATTATGTTTCTAACTTCCCTTTTTAAAATTATTTTTTAGTATTCCTTTTTACGATGTGGGTTTCTATGAAAGAAAATTTCATGGAAAAAACCATTTATAACCCCAATGAATTTTGAGGGAGATATTCATTTTAAGTGGCCTATAATGTAACACCCCAAGATTTTATGAGAAATATTATTTTCATTGATGTCTTGTGTGGTACGCTACACCAATATTATATTCTATTATATGCAACACCATGTTAGCTTTTAGTATACTCAAACACTATTCTTGTGTTGTGTCGCACGCAAAAGCGGCCTTCCTTGATACCGTATGTTGTACTCAATACCGAGTTTTACTAAACAATGATATATTGTTATAATAAAATTATGAACTAGCTATTATGAATATTATTAACTGAATTTTGAATTTTATAACATTATAATTCATCTTACACATTTTCTAAAATGAGGTATGACAACAAAATAAATTTTTCGAGTAAAATATGTATTTTCTAAAAAATGCAGTTTTGTCACCTTTTGATGGCCCACCCACATTAAATCTCGTTTTTGATATTTATATAAGTTAAATATGAGAAAATAAAATTCTTATTTGGAATCAAGAAATAAAAATTCACTTTGGATAAATTTTTCATTTTATTCTGATAACTTTCATATTTTAATGAATAGTAAAAACACGCTATTTTTTAATTAAAAACAACTTTTTTCATCGTAATAATTTATATGATTAAATTATAATATTTAATGGTTTTAATGTATAAATAGAATATATTTTTACCATTTAATATAATTTTTATAATTATCATTGATTTTACATTGAATTCATAGTCAAAATCATTTCAATCTTTTGTAATGTTTTATCTTTTAAAACCCGTTTTCTTAACAACGGGATTCATTTTAAATTAATTTCTAAAACATAATTGATTTAAAATTTAAAAAATGGATTCTACATTTGGAATCATTAGGTATAAATTATGTTAATAGGATACATTTTATTTTTTGAAACTATGAATAGTAACTACCGTAAATTTTATTTACTCTAGTTAAAGGTAAATCAGGTAATTAAGGGTAAATATAATATTATAAAATTACCCTAAAACAAGCCTTAATATAATTTGATGATTATATTTCGTCCTAAGGATTACATGGGTCAAAATGGAATCCATTAGAACAGACTTGTATGTGATTAAGACCTTTAATTTATTTTATTTTAAAGAAAGTGAAATATGTCTCACTCAAACATTAATAATTAAATTATTTTTAATATATGGATATAAAAAATATAAATTCTATTATAAAAATTAATTTGAAAGATAAAATGTTTTTAATTGTTATTGTAATTTATTTTTAATTTTTAAGATATATTTAATTACCTTAATAGATTATACATTAATGATGCAGAAATTATTTATTTAGTAAACAAATCAATAATATAGCATTTATTACAATAATAATACCCATCAAAAAGAACATAAACTTGACCAAACCTCATTAGTTGAGTATATCTATACCCTAATCATCCAAGGGTATAATTATGGATCATTTGGATCCTTATAAAATAGATTAGTACATTTATATAATTTTATTGTAAAAGATGTCAATGTTGTCACCTTCGTACTTTAATAAAGATAAAATTTAAGAAGTTTTTTTAGAATTGAAATTCGACTAAAATTATTATTATGAAATATATTATATTTATATTAATCATAGGATATTATTTTTAATTTTTATTCAAAAAATATGTATATTAATTAATTATAAAAAATGATGTATTAATTATTTTATTAAGAGAAATATCAAATAAATGATTTTAAAAGTATTTAAATATATATTATATGAACTAATTAATGTTCTCCACGAATTTCATATATGAATATGACTTTTTAGTAATCTATTAAATAGTTTTTTTTTCAAAAATATATTCTCTTATTATTTTATTTAAATTCATATAAATTAATTGTGTTAAAATTGACAATATTGATATTTTATATTATTAAATTGATTA
The DNA here is from genome assembly GCA_963277665.1 of Viscum album. Lineage (NCBI taxonomy): Eukaryota > Viridiplantae > Streptophyta > Magnoliopsida > Santalales > Viscaceae > Viscum > Viscum album. The sequence continues at coordinate 373,583,592 of OY728166.1, read as the reverse complement.
AAAATCACAAAAATATTTAAAAATTAAAAATTAAAATTTATATGATCTAAATTTCATGAAGTATCAAATTATGTATAATTAACAACTCATAAGTAAGTATTTATAACAATATAAAATTTGTAACATTATTACAACAAATTAAATTAAATAGATTAAATAAGGATAAAAAAATTGATAAGGTTTAAAATAAAATCAAAACATGTCAAAATTATTTGGTTGATGAGATTACAAACCTATCTTATCTATTATACGAATTTTATTCACGTTGGATGTTTTTATGTCGGTTTTGGGATTAATATAAATTAAGAATTTAGATGTTTCCAAAAGTTCCCCTCTCCTCTCTTATAAAAGGGCACCTCCTCCCTCTCCTCTTCACACAAATTTGATCCTTCAAGGTCGGACAAACCCTGACCATTTCACTTATAAAATTTCATAGAAACCTACTAGAGGTCCTGGACTTCTTCAAAGACAGTCATTAGTGCCCTAAGAGGATGTTAAGAGGAGAAACGTAGAAGAAGAGGTAATCTCTTCTACCGATTCATTCATGTTTGATTATTCTTATACTTTCTATTCTTTAGTTTTTTCAGTATAAAGTAATAACCTCAGTATAACTAATATAATGATATTTTATTATAAATATTAAACAACCTCATTTCACCTTCAATCCATCCTATGGAAAATGAAATCACCGCGCATGCGTACGTACGGAATATCCTCTCCACACCGGGGTGTAATCTGTTTTTCCACCACCACCTTACATGGATGAGTATAATGGTGTAACGAATAACTATATATGGTGATTATAACATCATATAAATTCTGATATATTATATCATCCAATCCAATTCCATCAAATAATTATTGGAATGATATCATCAATCGTGCGTATGCACGGATTACCATCTCCACAACATGATGAGATCCATTATCCATGTTAACCATTAAAGAATGATTATAAAGTATATATAATGAATAATAAATATATATATATGACATAATAATGCTATTTTATTATGTATATATATATATATTTCATCTAATTACTTCAATTCAATTCAATAAGGAACGGAACACATCGTTCATGCGTACGTACGGCCTACCGTCTCCATGAATGATGTGTTTCATTTCATTTATCAATTCATTATATATATAATGAATATATAGGATATATAAAACCTTATTTACATTCTTGAAGTATTTAAATCATGATATAAGTAATAATAATATAAATAACAACAAGTCCAAACATGTACGATAAATGAAACGAATATTACCCAAAACATTGATTTAACATGGAATTGACAAATGAATGGGTAATTTAAAGTCATAATTTAATCATATATTATATCATAATATTGACTATGATTCTATAATGAGTCAATGACATTATTTAAATCATTATACATAAGTTTCGGATATGTACAAAGCATATTGGACCTATGGTAAGGGCTAATTTTGCAATCTCATTTCTATCTGAGATTGCTTATACGTAAGTATTTACTAGGGTTATATTTTTCATCCATCTCCATAAAAATGTATTTCATAAAGTGTTTAATATTCTTACATGTTTGTTTAAAGTCATGTTTACCCCTATTTTAATTTTACATTGTGTTATAGAAAGAATCATTGTTTTATTTACCACACATGGAACTTTTTTACTTTTCTGCAAAAGTACGAGTAGAATGTTCTTTTATCTTATACGGAATGAACCGATTTTTACGGTTTCATAATGACTAAATTTCATGAAGCTTACTCTATAAGTTTTCATGGTTATTTTCAGTAAAATACTTTTCTTTTAAAATTGTCTGGAATTTTGTGAAAAGAAAATTATTTTGAAGAAGAAAGGATATTTTCCTCAAGAATTCATTTCAAGTTTTTTTATCAACGATATTTTCCATCTAAGATTACATTATTTAGCATGATTATGTTTCAAGTATAATGTCTCCATTATTTACATGGTGTGATTTTTATTATGATGAAATGATATCTATTTGTTTTATATGGACTATATGATGATGGGATGATGTTTATGAAACCCATTTTATTCTTTAGGTTATGATGAATGGTTTATGTTTATTTTGTGGCACAAGTAAGAATGATTTCATTATGAGATGGGTGGGACCTATATCTCCCTCCAATGAATTAGGTGAAGATTTATATCTCATGAGATAGACATGGATGGAATGTAAAGTTAATCCGGTTCCTTGATACAGGACTGGAATGAGGAGTGAACCCGATTCAGTAAGAGACTTTGTCAACTATAATGATCTTGGAAGAAATTCCTTGGCTAATATAGAAATCATATCATAGGATTAAAGTTTGCAACGATTACATGTTTTTTCACATGCTATTTTATCATGATTATTTTTCCTTTATGATCTATGCCTTATGTACTGCCATGTTTTATGTCATTGATCAAGATTTTGATGTTTTGATTTTATGCTCATGTTTTTACGTTCAAATGTTTATGGAATGTTTTATGTTCTCTATGTTTACCCTTACTGAGCATTTGAGCTCACCCATTTTCTGTTTTCTTTTCCCCAGGAAATAAATAAAAGTGTTAGGTAAAACAAAAAGGGTAAGAACATTATGGGAGATGTTGAAGATCATTCACCATGATAAGATTATTTTGTTACGAGTTTCCAAAGACACTAAACTTATATGGTCTTTGTTCATTTTTTTGTTACGTATTAAGTATTTCTCAAAAGTAATGTAATATCCATGTATGTCAAGATTCGGGTATCTACACATTCCCCACGTTATCCATTGAAGAATTATTATAAAGTATATATAATATATAATAATTAAATATATGACATAAAAATGATACTGGGTATATATATATATATATCACTTACATTCTTCCATTCTATTCAATAAGTAAACAGAAACGAAGTTCATGGGTAAGTACACCACACTATCTCCATAAATGGTGTATTCCATTTCATTAATATATATATATATAATATATATTTATATACTGAATATTTATGATATATAAATCATGTTTTAAATTATTTATGTAATTAAATAATTATCTAAGTAATAATATCAAAAACAACAAGTCAAAGACTATATGATAAATAAAATTATTATTACCCAAAACGTTGCTTTAACATGGAATTGATAGATAAAAGGGTAATATAAAGTCATAAGTGAATCATATATGAAATAATAAATATTATTACGGTTCTATTACGAGTTAATAGTATGTTTAAACCCACTATACATGTGTTTCAGACACATATAGAAGAAATAATACCTATGGTAAGGGACAATTTTGAAATCTCATTATTATTAGAGAAATTTTTTATGAAAGTATTTACTAGGGTCTATTTATCATCCACATCCATGTTTCCTAAATATGTAATATTATTTTTATTTGTATATATTTTTTTAGTATCAGTTTTTTCCATAGGTAAATTTTTATTAAATGGTATGAAAGTAATCTTTTGTAATTTTTTTGATACGAGGTACTTTTTGAAATTTCCAGTAAAAGTATGAGGATAATGTTTTTATCATACATGATATGAACAGATTTTCACGTCTTCATAATTCATTATTTATATGAAGATTCGTCTACACAATTTAATGTTTTTTTCAACTAAATTATTTTCTTTAAAAATTGCACTACATTTTGATAATATAAAACATTTTTTAATAAGAAAGTATATTTTCATCAAGAATTAAGCTCAAGTGTTTTATCAAAATTATTTTCCATCTACGATGATATAGGGTTATGTTTCTATCCATATTATTAATTTTATTAGGTTTTTTATGATGAAATTATATTATTAAATCCATTTATTTTATATGGATTATGTTATGATGGAATGATGTTTAAGAAACCCATTTAATTTCATGGGTTATGCTATGATCGATGATTTATGTTTTTTTGGCACATAAAGGAATGATTTCATTATGAGATGGGTGAGAACTATATCTCCCTTCAATGAATTTGGTGAAGATTTATATCTCATGAGATAGACATGAATAAAATGACATGTTAATCTAGTTAGTAATATAGGTTTAGAACAACAGGTAAATTTGGTTCAGTAATACATGGATGGAACTGTAAGTAAACTCAGTTCAGTAATGGACTTTTTTCACTATGACTGTCTTGGAAGCAATGCCCTGACTACTATGGAAATCATATTATGCGCTTATTTGTTTTCAACAATAACAAGTATTATTAGAATTAAATATTTTCATGGATAATGTTCCTTTATGACCTATGCCTTAAATACTACAAAGATTTATTTCAGGACTCAAGATTTTGATATTTAAATATTATGTTCATGCTTTTACATTCTTATAAATATAGTTTGTTTTTTTTTCTCCTTCTTTACCCATAATGATCATATAAGCTCACCATTTTTATGTTTTCTTTCCCCCATGATTTTAAGAATAATATTAAGTAAGATGTTTAAAAAAGGGTTTCTAGTTATAAAGAACAATGTAGGAGAAACTGTAGTTGTTTAATGAACCGGTTGATTATGTTTTCCAGTTTCTGAAGGCACTAAACTAATACGGTATTTGGGCATCAGGTTATGTCATGTATTATGTGTTCCACAAAAGTAATATGATGTCTATGTACGTCAATATTGGGTCTTTATAGTTGGTATCAAAGAAAAGGTTTAGTTAACCTTTGGAAACTAGGATATGAAAAACATTAGTGATATCTCTAAATATATTTATAAGGCATGTCTAGGGATGTCCCTAAGGGTATGTCTAACAATAATTTATGATCCTAGAGTTATGTTAACGATCATGAATGACCTGGGATTAAACCTAATATGTTAGATATTGAAATAACTCCCACTTGATTATGTTGTTTTCTTTGTTTGATTTTTTCCTCTCACACTATTATTTTTGGGATTTAGATAATGTCATGAACCCGAAGGAACTGTGTTACTAATCAATGCACTGGGAAATGAAATGATTTTACTCTAAGAGAACCAATTGTTACGGTATATGGAATGAAAAATATTATTTATATACTTACACAAGAAATTAATCCTTTGGACTTTGAAATGAATATAGAAAACAAAATTTTGTTGATTCAATCATGAGGAAACATCCACCTTCTTTCAGTGGGTCTTCTGATCAAATTTTTTCTAAACAATGGATCAATACCGTTGAAAAGATATTAACCATACTTTAATATTTGGAACATGAAAATTTCATTTGGGCTAGTTATTTTTTAGAAGGTGAAGCATGTTAGTGGTGGTCTCTAATGAGGAATACAACGAAGCAATATTAAATTCAATAGATTGAATAGAACATGTTAAAGATATTATTTTTCAATAAGTACCTTAATCAAATTATTTGGAAAAATATGGAAAATGTGTTTTTTTGAGCTTAATCAAAAGGATGAAAAATCCTTTGGTACATATGAAGAAAATTTTACAAGATTTGCAATGTATTCTTTTGGTTTTATCAACCAACCTGAAAGTAAAGATGATTGATTATTTAGTGGATTAAAACCAAGTCTCCATATGGTATTAGCTATAAAAAATATTTGTAGTTATGAATAGATTGTGTGTTGTGATAAGAAGGTAGAAATGGAAGTTGGATTCACATATCAATCTCATGATTTGGACAAGAATCGACAGATGGAGTTCAATGGAAAATATCAAAACAACGGTGCAAAGAGGATGATTGTTTCCTTATGCTCAAAGTGTGGAAAGAAGAATGGTGGAGATTTTATTAAAGGGTATATAAAATGTTTTATGTGTGTAAAATAATTTCATCAATCCGTTGAGTGCTGATGTAATGGGAAAAAATTTTCTAATGATGTGAATAGAGAAAAGACTATAGAGAATTCACAACCCACACTTCAATGCTAGAAGTGCAAGGAAATGGGGAATCATTCTAACCAGTGCCCTAATCCAAGGGTTATGGATAATTATTTAGGGCAGGTGCATTCACTATAGCAGAGTTAACCAGAATTAGAAGAATGAGAGGGTACGGCTTTGCCTTCGGTACCGAGCCTGTGTAGCATGGCATAGGATAGCTAGCCGACAAGCCCTATGAAGGTGGAGTGCTGATGTCATGACATATGCTGGGGAGGAGCAGTTCAAAGTTGTCTTATCTCGGTGATTTCCAGCAATACCTATGGATCTTGTAATTGTTTCTAAGCCTCTGGGCCTTGTAAGGGTTCCACCTCTCCTCTTGAAAGGTGGATTATCAAAAATAATAAAAAATGAAGGCCTTCAGGCCATTCCAACCCATATGTTTTATAGTATTAATGAACTCATGACTGATATAAGGGAAAAGTGATATCATGGTTTGAGTATATAGAATTTTTGGTATTTATGGTGTGTGGGACGAGTTAATTTTGTTAGAATTCATGTTTTCAATAAGGTTCTACAGTAATTCATGCTATTACCATGTTTCAAGAGAATATAGGATTATAGTATTCACATATGTGGAATGTGACAACCCAGAACATAATAATGAGATGTGGGAGATAAATGTTAAGTCATTTAATTTCAAATCTTTCTAAAGTTTTATATTTTTAGTTTTTGGAAATATTGTAATGTTATCCATTAATGGATAGTATAAGTTATATTCTAGTTGATAATTGTTAGATTAATGTATTATCTCACTATAGGTGGTCTTATGCATATTTGATAACATTTTCTATGCTTTTTTCAAGACTGATGGAATGACCTATAATTATATCGCATGAACTACTAACACTTAAATAGTGAAAAATTCAAATTCATTTCATTAAATATGAGATGATTTGGTAAATGTGAAAGGCATGATCAATAGTGAGTTTGTACCAAAATAAACTATGTATCTATTCTTATTAAAAATTCATCCAATTGAGGGACAGGATCTTGAAAACAAAAAATATTATCTTAGTACCTTATTATCTGATGAAATAGATGGTCCAATAAATCATCACATATTTATGGATTTCTAGTTGTTAACTTTCTCCAATCATTGTTCTCTATCACTATTTATTATAACTTATTGGTTAGATTTTTCATCCATATCCATTCACTTCCCACATATGTTATCCTATTTGAATACCCAGTGATGAGTTAATTTGGTAAGAATTATGTTTCTAATTTTCCTTTTATTAATTGATGTTTTAGTATTCCTTTTTACTATGTGGGTTTCTATGAAAGAAACTTTCTCATAGTAAACCTTTTATACCCCCAATAAATTTTGAGGGGGAAATTCATTTTAAGGGGGGTATAATGTAACACCCTAATATTTTATGAGATAAATCATTTTTAGTTTCATTTATGTCATGTGTAGTCTGCTAGATCAAGATTAAATTTAATTATACACAACATGGTAATATCTTACAGTATATACAACACTATTATTGGCTTGTGTTACACAAAGTTTCCTGTATTTTTTGATAGAATTCATTTCACGCAACAAGGAGTATATATTTTGTTCAATGTATAAAAGAAATATTATTGGATTATGTTATATGGAAAACCAATGGAATATTTCACTAAACATAACACTCACATGGCTTTTATTACAAGCAAGAGAAAACTCCATCGATATCTTATGTTCCACGCAATACCGAGTTTCACTAAACCACGATATATTATTAAAATATTTTTATTTAATGGGATATAAACTATCTATTATGAATAGTTTTAACCAAATATTCAATTTTATATAAAATTTACATTAATCTTTTGTATTTTCTAGACATTATATAAGAAAAAACTCAATTTTTTCAAATAAAAGAAGTAATTTTTATAAAAAAATGTAGTTTTTCAACCTTTTCATTTACCAACCATAGTATATATAATTTTTAACAGTTATATATATTATATTACTTAAAATAAACTGATTCTTCGTAATCGATATATGAAAATTTACATTGGATTAATGGTTGGAATTTTTTTGATAAAATTCGTATTTTAATGAATAGTATAAACTACTGCATTTTTATTATTAATTTCCTTTTCATATAATATATTTATATAGTTATAATATCTTTATAATTGGTTTTGAAGTGTACATGTTTTATGTTTTAATATTGTATTCAAATGTTGGCCATTTTAATTAATTTCACATTTAAATTGGACATAATGACTTGTCGATATTTTGATAGTTTTCACTTCATAAAAACACCCTTTCTAGTTTTGAATACAAGAAATAATTTTAAATTAATTTCTTCCAATTATGTGTTTTGAATTTAGAAAAATGGATCCATATTTGGAATAATATGGTCAAAATTATGTAAATAAGAACCTTTTATTTTTGGACATTTGGAATCATAACATTAGTAATTATTTTTATTTACCATGGTTAAAGGATATATATGGAATATATGGGTAAAAATTTTATAATAACATAAAAATACCCTAAAAAGTGTCCTAATCCTATTGGATAAGATATGTATGACCACAAACATCCTTGTGTAGATTTTATGACACCATAGATCTACTTGGGTGTTATAATTTCCTTTTATATGTTTAATTTATAGTAAAGAGAAATATAACATAATAATTTATCTTTTAGTTAAAAAATTTTAATATAGGGTTATATTACATATTTTATTTACAATAAATATTAATTTAATATAATTTTTTTTCCTACATCATGGTATTTAATTTATAAATTTTATTCCTTAAATAAATAAATCTATTTATGACACAATGATGATGCAATGATTACCTTATTAATGAAATATTCAAATAAAATATACTATAAATATTTAAATAAATATAATATCAACATTATGAATACATGAAAGAATATTCTGTATGAATATTAAAAGTTATATTTGAGTTAATGATGTTTTTTCGAATGAATAATGTTGTTATGACACTAAGAAAAAATCATTTACTAAATAGTGTGAAAATTGTCCTAAATGAGATTTAAAAACAAATGAAATTTTATTAAATGATATAACTATCCTAATAATCATTAATTTAAACAAATAACATATAAAATGTTAAAAATTTCAGTAATTATCCCCTTGTGGTTCTCTTTTCATTTTATAGTAACTATAATTACCATATATTTTAAAAATACAAGAAGACATGGTAAGAGTTAATGTTTTTAACTAAGGGTTAATGCTAAATAATACGGATAATTTTGTGACATGATTTTTTCAAAAACCTATTGGCTGAGAGGATTTAGAGCCCTAATAATCTAAACCTAGAAATTTATCACATCGGATCTAGATAATTCTAAAATAATTTTATAATAAAATAATATTTCAAAATGTTCCAAAAGTACCCCTCCTCCCTCTTATAAAGGGCCACCACCTTTATCCACATACTCATGCATTTAAATCCCATTGGTTCATCGAAAATCAACTCATGTAAGTTCCTAACATACATAACTTTCTCATAGAGTCCAAAATTTTGGATGAAATCCATTCTAAAGATACATTTTGTGAAAATCAAAAGGAGATACTCAAAAAAGTGGTAATTGTTTTATCCCCTCTCTCTAAATTATTTTCTTCTTATACTTATTCTTGTTATATTATTTCCATACTAAAGTAATAAATAATGTATATTATATATGAGGATATTCTATTTTATCTATTGGACAACCTTGTGCCTCCTTTTATCCATCACACAAATAACAATTTCACCATGCATGGGTACGTACGACTTACCGTCTCTACATCGTGGTGCAATTTTTTATTAAAAATTAATTTTTTTACATGTGTATAATGATGAATATAATGTATTTAAATAATGAATATAGCATTATTATTATTATTTATAATGAATATAACATCAAATTCCATACAATTTAATAATTAAGTGAATGATATCGTCTATAATGCATACGTACAATCTATCGTCTCTACGAAGTGATGAGATTCATTTTCCACATTATCCATTCAAGAATGATTATAAAATATATATAAAAAATAAAAATGAAATATATGGAATAAAAATTATACTATATTTATGTATATTTGTATTTCATTTAATTTCTTCCCTTCAATTCAAGAAGTAAACGAAAACATCATTCATGCATACGTACGGCCTATCATCCCTATGAATGGTGTTTTCCATTTCATATATATATATATATATATATTTCTATACTGAATATTTATGATAAATAAATCATGTTTCTCATTCTTGAAGTAATTAAATCATTATCTACATAATAAGTTAAAAAATAACAAGTCAAAACACGTATGATAAATAAAATTTTTATTTCCCAAAACGTTAATTTTTCATGGAATTGACAAATAAATTGGTAATATAAATTCATAAGTGAATCATATATGAAATCCTAAATATTACTATGGTTCTGTTAATAGTTAATAATATTTATAACCCACTATATAGGAGTTACAGAAACATATGAAAAAAATCAGACCAACCGTATGGTATAATTTTTCAATCTCATTATTATTCAAGATTGCTCATACGAAAGTATTTTCATGGGTATACTAACCATCAAAATCCAAATTTCTTAAATATTTAATATTATTCTTATTTATATAAATTTTTTTAAATTGAAATTTACCCATAGGTAAATTTTTATTAAATGGTATGAAAGGAATATTTGGGCATTTTTTCGATTCGATATACTTTTTGACATTTCTGGTAAATGTATGAGGATAATTTTTTTATCTTACACAACATGAAATGATTTTTACAACTTCATAACAAATTATTTCCATGAATATTCATCTATAATATTTAAATTATATTTTAAACTAAATTATTTTCTTATAAAATTTCAAGGAATATTGAGAATAGAAAACTTTTTTTTAAGAAGAAATGATATTTTCCTATAGAATTAAGCTCAAGTGTTTTATAAAAATTATTTTCCATATAAGATAAAAAAGGGTTATGTTTCAATCATTATTATTACTTATATTTTATTTTGTTTATGAAGAAATTATTTTTATGAAATTTATTTATCTTATATGGATTATGTTATGATGGAATGGTGTTTAAGAAACCCATTTTATTTCATGGGTTATGATATGATGAATGATTTGTGTTTTTGTGAAAAATATAAAAATAATTTCATTATGAGATTGGTGGAACCTATATCTCCCACCAATGCATTTTTTATAGATTTATATCTCATGAAATGTAAATGAATGTAATAGAATGTGAATTTGGTTCAGTAATACAGGGTTGGAATGGTATGTAAATCTGGTTCAGTAATACATGGTTGGAATGACAAGTAAACCCGGTTCAATAATTGATTTTTTCCAATTTGATGGTCTTGGACGCAATTCCTTGTCTACTATGGAAGTCATATTATGTTCTTAATTTTTTCCACAATTCAATGTTTTATGCCAATGTTATTTTATCATTTCTAGGGTTATTATATGACCTATGCCTTACATACTTCTAATATTTATTTCATGATTCAATATTTTGATATTTAAACTTTATGTTCATTTTTTTACATTCGTATGTTGATAGATTGTTTTATGTTATCCATGTCTACCCTTTCTGAGCATTTGAGCTAACCCTTTTTATGTTTTCTTTTTTCCTAGGATTTGAAGATGAGTATTAAGTAATATGTGTCAAAAAGGCGTTCTAATTATGAAGGATAATGTAGGAGACAACGTAACTATTTTATTAAGATGTTGTTTATGTTTTCTAGTTTCCAAATGAACTAGATAATATGATAATTGGGCATATGTTTTTCCATGTATTATGGTTTATGAATAAGTAATGCGATATCTATGTTTGTCAAGCTTGGGTCATTATAAGGGAAACCCCCTATTTACGAAAAACTAAAGGGAATGGTTTTAAACATGCCATTTATCTAACAAAAAAAAAATTCAAAGTGATAATCAAACAATAAATTTATAAGAATCGTGATTTGAATCAGTAATCAATAATTTTTGGTTTAGAAGATAATGCACCTTATTCGAGGGGTTTTATTATAAAATAACATCATTGTTTATTAAAAAAATCATTCAACATATTAAACATTTCATTTAATAATGCATATTTAAATTTATCAAAGACACACATAAATAATTATTAAATTTTAAGGGAATATGGTAAAGGAATACTAAGGCTACACACACTCACAAAAAATCATGGAAATAATCATATATTACATGTGAAAATAATAATGACTTTCTACCTTTGGTGCAATGATGACTGACGATGAGTGTTGATGTCCATGTTTATCTGCACCACTGAAACCACATTTCATTCATAAAAATAAATATGTTTATAAATGCTCTCATTGATACTATCCCAATGACACAAAAATCATGTCAATCCTATAAGTATTGTATGATATTTCGAGGATTGATGTTTGAGAAAAATAATAAAAATAAAATAATAAGAATAGGGGAGAGAGGGACTAAAGAGAGATGTAGGGAGAAGGAAAAAACGCAAGGTAAGAATAAATCCAACAAAACATGTCGTGACCCCTATATTTATATTATTATTTAATTTATTAATAATTTATACAATTAATTCATTTCATTTATTATACTTTTTAAATCGTTAAAGGTTTTATTTTCCACCACTCAATCCACATGGACTGGTTATTTCATATTTCCTATATACAGTGCCTCCCCTATTGTAAACATTTATATCTTTAATACTTTATTATTTTATCTCCTCCATTTAAATATATTACCCACTACTAAAATACATACATATTATATTTCATATATATATATATACAAAATATATATGTATGAACACACAAAAATATACACACCCGCACACACACACACACCCATATATATATATACACACAACATCACACACATATATATTTTTTCTATATATGTATAAAATTTATATATACACCAAAATTATTTCCCCCCAAAAAATAATACTAATAATAATAATATTATTATTATCATTATTAAATATATGTCGAAATTATCACCACGAATACCTCAATAAAAACATTCATTTAAATTATGATGTTAATACATTAACCACACAATACCATTTATGTGAGATAATTAATAATGTTTTATCTGACCCAATAATAAATATCCACCCATATATATACATAAATGTTATATATATAGACACAGACATCTATATATACATATATATCCCCCCCCCCCACACACATATATATACATTATATATATACCTCAACGTTTTTTCTCAACATAAAAATAATAAAAACAATTAAAATTATTTTTATTAATACAGTCCTTCAAATATGTCTATTAACAATTAAAAAACAGTAACCATTAAAAATGAGTAATGGTTAATAAATTAATATTTACCATAAATTTTTATTTAATCGAAACCATTAATAATATCACATTAATTAATTTTTTCACCACTAAAATATTTTCCCAAATAGTAACACACATATCAATTTCCCGTATATATTTTCATCTTTTTTCATCCAAAAAAATAAATATATTATTGTTTCTAGATTCCCAAAAATTTATATAATAAATATCTTATCGTTGTGTGGGATCTGACCAAATGTCTTACACACACAAATGTTATACCCTATCTCATGTGAACCATTCATTCTGTACTTAACGGTGATTTATGATTTCTCATATGACACACCATTTTTAGGAAATAAATTATTTAATATATAAAAATATTAATACTAAATTAATTAAAAATAAAGAGGGTATTACCACATGAGATATTTCAAAATATCTGACACAAATAAATAATATAACTTGCTGAGGGTAAACCCCAAATTACAGACCTAACAGTGGTCTCAAATTCCTCATATGATTCACTTTTTGGATTTATTTCATTTTAATGAAAAAATGTCATATGTGTATGAATGAAATATATTTAATAGTTTTATTCTTTGAATGTAGAGGATATATGAGCCTCATAAATGTATAATGTCTCATTGTGTAACACTAAAAAATATTTTCATGAAGATTTGAAAGTTCTAAAAAAATAAATTTAGAATTTAGTAAATCCATAATATACACAAGTAATAACCAAATATTTTGTCTCACCAAGTAAATTAATTTATTAATAGAAGTTGGGTTTTGTTATATTTTTTAAAATTAGGATCCAAACCTTAGAACTTCTCATCCCGAAGTATCATTTGAAAATAATGAAAATATCAACCAACCATCAAGGGTTGTGAAGTCTCACTCAGACGGTCATGTTGTCTTTCCAAATTTGTAATTCACATTTAAGAATTTATTTGGGAAGCGACACTGAAGTCATTAAGATTTGATCCTATGCCCATTTTTTCTAACTAAAACACTGAAACTATGCTTATCTGAGTCCTTTTAGCTAGATACACCACCATGTTTTTATATATTGAAACAAATAACTAGTGGTTCCCCAGCATAGTTCTCAGACTTTTAAAATGGGGTCCAATTCCGAGCGATGACACCTCCACCATCAGAATTTCCATAAAATCACATCTCTATGTGTTCAAGCGATGCTCCAAGAATGATTTTCTTTAACAGAAAAAAACTGATTACTTATGAGGTCATATAAGGGACCCCAGCATAATGAAACAATCAAATTATAGATCGACAAAATAGAATTGGTCACAGAAGTTTTCCAAGAAGACATTGCCAATCTTTAAACCACCCCTGCTCTAACCCGATGGCGTGCTTCAATGAGAGACCACATAAACCACCCAAAAAAATTTAAAATATAGCGTAGAGTAAGACTGAAACACTATTAGTGTATCATGGAATATGTAAAGATATGTTAAATTCTCATCTCTCAAGGAATAGTACACTAATAGGATTTTAAAGTTTATGATAAGAAGAATGGATAAAACACTGCTGGTCGATACTTTAGAAGAAACTGGAATTCACCTTCCAATGCACCATTATTAACCAATCACTGAGCCTTTACCACCTGATAAATTCCATGGTTGTTGAAGATTAACCACCAAAGTCCAACCATGACCAATGTAATTTCCCAATGGTTTCATACACATCCAACAACACCAACATCATGCTATCGAGAAAGCACTAACATGATTCAAAACTCTTAAGAAAGAAAGGAACTCAACAATAATGACCCGACTTTTTTTTTAAATTAATATTACATAATTTCAAAGATAAAAAAAATAGTATTACACATAGAGGATCCAATGGTTTAGTGTCTTGGGAAAACTAGGACCACACATAACAAATACAACATCAACCATAAGAATTTATTTAATTTCTTATTCACTAGATTCTTACTGGAACTTGTCCTCTCCTTAGTACATGTCACCACCTGAGGATATACATCAAAATGGGTGAGATAGAAGCCCATTAAGAGGATAGATGAGATAAATATAGCATGGTTTGAGCATAATCATAACATTGGTAAAATATCATGAACATGAGAGGAGCATAAATAAAAGACTTGAAATGTGGCAATGCATAAAAATGAAACATCATGTCTTAGTGGTTAACTACAACACATACTAGTGAACCAAGATAGAATCTTGTTCACACATAATTTCAGATTTATTCATGAGATTCATCACTCTACCAAATGCAGTGGAGCGCTATATAATTCCGGGCACACCAGTCACATTTAGACATTCATATTGCACTATATAATTCTGGGTAAACCCGTCCCATCATAACATTATCATTTATAATGCATGCCAAAATGATCATATAACATAATTAAAATAACTAACCCATGAAAAGGAATGGGTTTAATCTCATAGGAACACATTCATAAACATTGGGTTCCCAAAAGAAAGTGGGAACAACAAACATGATACAAAAACCACCAACATTGAATGAGAGGTAAAAGTTGAGTTCATAAGAGAACAGTTCATTCAGAAAAAATTTGGATTGACATAAACTTCATTAGAAAACATTTATATCCAGTAAAAGGAAATTAAATTATGAACAAATTATCTTTAAGGAGTGACCATATCAAAAATGGAGTGAAAGAGGTTGAACCCAAAGGATGAAAGTTGGGTTCGAGAATTTCCCCTTCCATGTACCTGAATGATTCCTTCTCATTAATGTCATGTATAATGACATTATATTTATTAAATAGAAATCCATAACCATGTGTACATTAATAGAGTTCATTCTGGTTTCATTATGTCATTTTATGTTGCTTTGGATGACTTATAGAGTTTAAAAACATTATTCGGGGATGTTTGTTTTTAAGGGTTGTCTTGGGTGGTTCACTTGTATTCCTAAAATGAAGATTGGATAGAACATGAGTAAACATCCAGAAATGACATTACATGTAATTAATGATATTACAGGAGCCTTAGTTATTTTATAATGAATTATATTAGATCCGTGAGTATGAATCATTAGATAAGAATTAAATGATGGTTATTTGGGTCAATTTGGGCGGTTTTTGGATCACAACGAACATGTTATAACTTATCACTTAGTAATATGGACATAGGTTATTTACATAACATTAAATAGAATATAATTCATATAAAATATTTCGTTTCAACCATAAAAATTATTTCATGACCAGATCCTAAGGTATAAATGGAAGAAAAAATCATGTCATTTTTGAAGGTGATAAATTAACACCACACGAACAACATCCTCTTTAATAAAATAATAGAAAAAGAGAAAGGGGGTTTCATTATATAATATACCATTAGAATCATAAAATTACAGTATGTGTATTATACTGGATTGACAATACCATTTTGATGAAGATAGGTGGGGAGATATCAATAAATGAACTTGAAGGTGAAAGGTAATTAAAGGAGAAGAGGGAGGGAAATTACCTCTTGAATTCTTCTCTTGAGAACCTCCGTAAGGGCCTATGCTTGGACTTTTGATGAGACCAGAAGCTCTTGGACGTGGGGTAGGGTCTAGGGAAGGTTTTTGGGCCGATTTTATAGAAGTCTTGTAGATTGAAAGGTGTGAGAAAATGAGGCTGTGAAGGGTGGATTTTATAGTGGAGGGGAGAGGGGTTTCCTTAATATAAAATTCATTAGTTTATTAATTTCACCTTAGACAAGGAATAGTGAGTATTTAATGACCAAGAATAGTAATTGTATCATGTAATCCTAAACCAAGTGGGATTACATCAGTAGAACATCATCGATGACTCAATTAATACATTATTTAGCATTTATTATGAATTATCGAATTCTACTATTCATCAAAAATTCAAGTATCTCAGAAAATTCCAAAAAATTTACCCCTACCATTTTTCGACGTGTAGAATCCCAAAATGATTTCCATTTTTGAGAAATAATTTTCTAAACATTATTAATTTAATATTTAATTAAAATCATAATTTACTTAGAAAACAAATTTTAATATTAAAACTGATTTATAGTGCTTTCAAAAATTACGTAGGGAATTATGAAATTATCTAATAACTATAAGACATTGATTAAATAATTTATGAATACATTTTAAGAAAATACATATTCTTTTAAATTAATTAATTAATTATAATTAATTATTTATGACTTACAAAATACCAAAACCTTTACAAAGGTCAAATTGTCACATTCTAAGATGTCTAAATTTTATTTAATTATTTACTATTAATAAGGGTCATATCACTATTAATAAGGGAATGTTACTATTTATAAGGCTAGGTCACTATTCACCAAAAATTATTTTTGTTTTATTAGACTCCAAAAAACATCTTGAACACAACCGTGTATGTCAGATTTTTAAAATTCCTAACACAGAAGTGACAAACTTATGTTCAAAGGACACTTATCACTTAATAGTTAATTAAATTATGATTTCATGTTATTTTATGAAATAAATATAAGAATGGAATTTCCATTGAAAAAATTTGGGTCGTTACATTCTTCCCCCATTAAGGAATTTCAACCCAGAAATTTCACTTTACACAAAAAGGTGAGGCTGCTTCTCCTTCATTGCCTCTTCGGGTTCCCTGGTTACTTCCTCAGACTTATGGTTCCTCCACAACACTTTGAAAAGATGGGTTGTCTTGTTGTGTAGAATCTTATCTCTCCAATTCAGAATCTTTACTGGATGCTCCTCATAGGAGAGATCATCTTCCATCTGCACCACCTCTGATTTTAGTACAAGTGAGGGGTACGGTATGTACTTCCTCAATTGTGATACATGAAACACATCATGAACTTGGGCCATATTCGGTGGAATTGAATGCCGATAGGCCACATATCCTATGCGGTCAAGGATCTCAGGAGGTCTAATATACATTGGGTTTAACTTCCCTTTCTTCCTGAATCTCATAACTCTCTTCCATGGAGATATTCGATAGAAGACTTTACCCCCAACGTCGAACTCCTTGTCCCTTCGACTGTTGTCCGCATAGCTATTTTGGTGACTCTAAGAATCTTTGATGTGTTTCTTGATGACATGAACCATCTCTGTCATCTCTTGAACACGATCAGGCCCAAATAGATTTCTTTCTCCAACTTCATCCCAATAGGTTGGAGTTATACATCGCTTCCCATAATGAGATTCATACAGAGCTATCTGAATACTCGAGTGGCAGCTATTGTTGTATGAGAACTCAACCAATGGGATATGTTGATCCCAACCACCTTTAAATTCAAGAGAGCAGGCTCCTAGAATTTCTACAAGCGTCTAAATAGTTCTTTCAGACTGGACATCAGTTTTAGGGTGATAGGCCATGCTGAAATTTAATTTAGTACTCAAAGCTTGTTGAAGGATCCTCCAGAAAATAGATGTGAACCTTGGATCATGGTCAGAGTCAATTTATAGTGGAACACCATGAAGTCTCACCACTTCCTTCACATATATATTTTCATGTTTTTCAACAGATAGGCCTTCCCAAATAGCAATATAATGGGCAGTCTTGGTGAGTCGATCAACCACAACCCATATCTTATTATTTCCATTCGATGTCTTTGGGATACTTTTGACATAGTCCATAGTAACATTTTTCCATTTCCACATGGGTATAGTCAATGGATGCATCATACCTTTGGACTTCTGTCACTCAGATTTAACATGCTAACATACTAAGAACCTTGATATATGTTCTTCAATATCCTTCTTCATGATATCCTACCAGAAGTGTTCTCAGAGATAAAGATACATCTTGGTACTCCTAGGATGGATAGAGAATGTTGAGCTATGTGCATTATCCGATAGCTGTTTTGTTATCCCAGGTGATGAAGGCACACAAAGCTGCATTCCAAACCGAATCACACCATCATCATCGATATGGAACTCTTGCATCTTCCCTTCCTTTACTGCATTCACCCTCATTTGTATCTCCACATTTTCCCTTTGTGCTTCCTTAATATTATCCTAGATATATGGTTGCACAATCATTTTGGAGAGGTAGTATGTATCCCATACCCTTATGATTTCCAAATCCATCCATTGCATATCCAAGAAGATAGGGTCATTCTCAATACGCAACATGGAAAGAGTATCATGTTCTTTTTTGCTTAGATCATCATCAACATTGTTCGCATTTTCAGTATGATAGTGAATAGAGCAATTGTAATCCTTGATTATCTCTAACCATCTCCTTTGACTGATGTTGAGTGCCTTTTGTGTGAATATATACATTAGGCTCTTCTAGTCGGTGTATATGTCACACTTCTCACCATAATGGTAGTGCGGCCTAATTTTCAAAGAAAAATTCATGGCTGTCAGCTCTAGATCATGCGTCGGGTAGTTCTGCTCA
This sequence comes from Viscum album, assembly GCA_963277665.1. NCBI lineage: Eukaryota > Viridiplantae > Streptophyta > Magnoliopsida > Santalales > Viscaceae > Viscum > Viscum album. The sequence goes on along the minus strand of OY728166.1, from coordinate 373,564,063 downwards.
TGGATCTTCAACTGTCGTGAGACATAGGCTATCACATTATCATTTTTCATGAGTACACAACCCAAGACGTTCATTGAAGAAACACTGTATATCACAAAACTTTCTCTACTTTTAGGTAGTGTGAGTACATGTGTAGTGATCAGCCTTCTCTTCAGCTCTTTGATGATTCCCTCACATTCTTCCGTCCAGATATACATTTCCCCTTTCCTTGATAACTTAGTTTGTGGTCATGAAAATCATGAGAAGTTTATCACAAAACATTGGTAGTACTCAGCTAATGCAAGAAAAATATTGATTTTTGTGACACTAGAGGGCCTAGACCATTCCTCAACTGCCTTTGTCTTTGAAGGATCCAATGAAATTCCCTCACTTGTAATCACATGTCCCAAGAACGTGACTTGATTCATCCAAAAGTCACACTTGCTGAACTTGGTGTACAACTTATCCTTTATTAATGTCGCCAACACAAGTCTTAGATGTTCTTCATGTTCCTCCTTGCTATTGTAGTAGATGAGAATATCGTCGATAAACACTACCACAAAATTTTCAAGGTAATTTATAAATACTCTATTCATCAAATACATAAAGATTTCAGGGGCATTAGTATGTCCAAAGGGCATCACCAAAAACACATAGTGCGCATACCTTGTACGGAAGGAAGTCTTCATGAATATCTTCCTTCTTCACCTTCACCTGATGATATCCAGAATGAAGATCCACCTCTCAGAAGTTTTGAGCTCCTCTTAAATAGTTGAAGAAGTCATCAATTCTTGGGAGATGATACTTGTTCTTTATGGTGATCTTGTTGAGCTACCGATAATCGATACATAGCCGCATGGTTCCATCCTTCTTCTTTACAATGATCACTGGTGCACCCCAAGGTGATGCACTAGGGTGTATAAACCCTTTTTCTAGATGCTCTTACAGTTTCTTCTTTAACTCCTCCAGTTCGATAAGAGCTATCCTATAGGGACATTTCGAGATAGGAGTAGCTCCAGGTAATAGTTCAGTTGAGAACTCTACCTCACGATCCGGGGGAATTCTGGTTAACTCTATGGGAAATACATCACCGTATTCCCCCACGATGGGCATTTCCTAAAGGTCGGCACATTCATTTGACTCAACCATTTGGGTGAGGTTTGCTACTTTATTGGGAATCAACAACCACAACATTGAAGGGGTTTTCAATGGAGATTCATGATCTTCCTTACATTTGTATAGGAGCAGGGGATAGCTCGAAATATGAAATGATATTTCCTTTTCCAGACAGTTGATATGCGCTCTATATAACGAGAGCTAGTCCATTCCCATTATAGCGCCGAATTCCACCAAGGGAAGTATTACGATATTTTCCGAAAGAATATTCCCACGTACTCCAATGGGAGAAGAGTCAAAGACATGGGTTGCAATTATTGCACCACTTGGTGTTTTTACAGATATCTCTACATCATGGTTTCGGGGATTCGATTCTATTGTTCTATAAAACTTGAAAGATACAAATGAATGTGTAGAACCAGAATCAAATATGAATTTTTTCCATTCTTGAGTGAATAAGAAGTGTACCTTGTATGACTTCATTGTCATGCTACACCTCCATAGTAGTGATGGAATACGAATTCCCTTGTTCCTTTGGCTTTGGTGGCTACTGACGTTGATTACCCTCGAGAGCTCGAGGTTTAGTGCACCGGTTTTCATAGTTCCCTAGCTCCTTACTGTTGTAGAATTGACCAAGGAGTGGTTCTCTCATTTCATCGGCTACATTATCCTTCTTTTTCATGTCTTTTTGACACTCTTGATCATGGTGTCCTTTTTTCCCACACATGAAGCATTTCCCCATCCCATTGAGGCAGTTCCCATTGTGCAACTTCCCACATTTTTGGTATGTTGGACGTTGAATTTTCTTCCCACCTTTATCATTAGATCCACCAGCTGGAAACTCCATCATTATTTTCTTATCACCATAGCCATGAGACCATTATCCAAACTCCATATCCACATTGAGAGCACACCGAACAACGTCTTCATAACTCCCAAAGTCTTGAATTGCAAGAAAAATTTTTAAGGTTTGGTTTTAATCCACTAAAGAATCTATCAATTTTTCTATCATTGTTGATAACAAAACTCGAAGTGTACCTTTCAAGACTTGTGAAATTCACTTAATATGTTTTTACAGATTCTCCTTATTTTTTCTTGAGCACTATGAATTCTCTCTCCATCTTCATGTGATGATTTCGTGGGAAAAAATTAATAAGAAACATTATCTTAATGACTTCCCATAACATCTCTTCAATTTCCTCCCTTGGATTGGTGTTCTTAATCAAAGCCCACCATTGATAGACTTCTCCATCTAGACGATAAACATCTAGAGTCACCTTCTCTATCTCGGAACATTGAAGAATGAAAAAGATCTTCTCTATGGAGTTGATCCACTGTTACACAACTAGTGGATCGGAAGATCCACTAAACGTCGGTGGTCGTTGCCGCATAAAACATTTGATTTCCAGTTTCTCCCTCTTTGGTGTAGGAGGGAGTTCCCCATTATTATGGTTATTGTTCATAACTTGAGATAATTGGTTAAGAATTGACATTATGTTTTGAACTCCACCTCCCAAATAATTGGGGATGTTGTTTGGGCAATTATTTCATTGTCCCTCGCAAGAGTTGTTGGCCAGATTTATCCTAGTTCCCACCATTTTCTAAAATATATAAGGATAGAACAAAACATAAGAAAACAATTCATGAATAAATTATTCATTTAAATAATTTATACCTAAACCATAACATATGGGATCCCTAGGTAAATATTCTTGTGTGCATATTTGTACTTAATCTCATTCTAGAGGTTTTCTCTGGGGATCACTAATCCTAATTCCCAAATTAACTAAACCATTCATTTGATACCAACTATAGCGACCCGTCCATTTCATACATTAATATTACATAATTTTAAAGATAAACAACATAATATTATTACACATATAGGATCCACAGGTTTAGTTTCTTGGTCAAACTAGGACCACACATAACAAATACAATATTAACCATAATCATTGATTTAATTTCTTCTTCACTAGCTTCTATGTGTCACTTGTCCTATCCTTAGTAAATGTAGACACATGAGGATATACATAAAAATGGGTGATATAGAAGCCCAGTAAAATGATATATAAGAACAATATAGCATGGGGTGATCATAATCTTAAAATAGGCAAATGATCATGAACATGAGAGGAGCATAAATAAGAGACTTGAAATGTGGCAATGCATAAAAATGAAACATCATTTCATAGTGGTAACTACCACACATACTTGTGAACCAAACTAGAATCTTGTTCACACATAATTTCACATTTACTCATGAGATTAATCACTTTACCCAATGCATTGGAGTGCTATATAATTCTGGGCGCACCCGTCACATTTAAACATTCAGATTACGCTATATAATTCTGGGCGCACCCGTCACATCATAACATTATCATTTATCATGCATGAAAAAATGAACATATAACATAAATGAACATAAATAACACATGAAATGGAATTTTTTTCATCTCATAATAACCCTTTCATAATATTTCTGTTCCAAAAAGAAATATGGAACATCATACTTTATACAGGAACCATCGTCCTTGAATGAGAGGTAAAATTTGAGTTCTTAAGAGATGAGTTCTTTCAGAAATCATTTGGATTGACATAAAATTAATTATAAAAGATATATATCCAATAAAAGGAACTAAAATGTTGAAAAATGATCTTTATGGAGTGACCATATCAAAAATGGAGTGAAAGAGGTAGAACCCGAAGGATGAAAGTTAGGTTCGAGAATTTCCCCTTACCTTGTACCTGAATGCTTCCTTCTCATTAATGTCCTGTATAATGACATTATATTCATTAAATAGAACTATAGAACCATGTGTACATTAATAGAGTTCATTATGGTTTCATTATGTCATTTTATGTTTCTTTGGATGACTTATAGAGTTTAAAAACATTGTTCGGGGATGTTCGTTTCTATGGTTTTTCTTGGGTGGTTCACTTGTATTCGTAAATTGAAGATTAGATTGAACATGAGTAAACATCCATAAATGATATTACATGTCATTAATGATATTACAGGATCTTGAATGATTTTATAATGAATTATATTAGATCCATGTGGATGAATAATTTGATAATTATTAAATAATGGTTATTTGGGTCAATTTGGGCGGTTTTTGGATCACAACGAACTTGTTTTAACTTATCACATTGTAATATGGACATAGGTTATTTATAGAACATTAAATAGAACATTTTACATATAAAATATTCTGGATCAACAATAAAAATGGTTTCATGACCAAATCCTAAGGTATAAATTGATGAAGAAATCATGTCATTCTTGAGGGTTATAAATTAACACCACATGAACAATGTTCTCATTAATAAAATAAATGGAAAAGGGGAAGGGGGTTGGTGATATAATATACCATTTGAATCATAAAATTACATTATTTGTATTATATAGGAGTTACAATAAAATTTGGATGAATATAGGTGGGGAGAGATCAAGAAATGAACATGAACTTGAAAATAAATTAAAGGAGAAGAGGGAGGAAAATTACCTCTTGAATCCTTCTCTTGAGAACCTCCTTAAGTGCATATGCTTGGTATTTTGATGAGACCAGAAGATCATGGACATGGGTTTGGGGCTAGGGAAGGTGTTTGGGGATAGTTTAGAGAAGGCTTGGAGCTTGATATGTGTGGGGAAATGATTGTGTGAAGGGTGGCTTTTAAGTGGAGGGGAGATGGGTTTCCTTAATATAAAATTCATTAGATTATTAATTTCACCTAAGACACGGAATATTGACTCTCGAATGACCAATAATAGTAATTTTATAATGTAATCCCGAACCAAGTGGTCTTACATAATCTGAACATCATCTATGACTCAATAAATACATTATTTAGCATTTATTGTGAATTATCAAATTCTACTATTAATCAAAAATTCTAGTATCTCAGAAAAATCCCAAAAATTTACCCCAACCATTTTTCGATGTGTAGAGTCCAAAAATTAATTCCATTTTTAAAAATTAATTTTATAAATATTATTAATTTAATATTTAAATAAAATCATAATTTAATTTAAAAAACTGTTTTTTAGATTAAATCTGATTTATAGTGCTATCAAAAATTAAGTTGGGACTTATAAAATTATATAAAAACTATAATAAATTTATTAAATAATATATAAATACATTTCAGGGAAATAAATATTCTTTTAAATAAATAAATTAATTATAATTAATTATTTATGACTTACAAAATACCAAAACGTTTTAGACACTTCTAAAAATAGAGGAAGCCAAAAAAATATAACTATGGTTTTTTTCCAAGTAAAATCAAATAGAAAAGATCAACCTACCTATACATGAGGTTTTAAATGAAGGTAAACCATACAAGATTCATTTCATATTCATTTCATTTATTCAAATTTTAGTAGTTAACCATTTAAAATATTTAACCGACTCATCCAATAAAAGAAGTAAAGTCTCAACAAACATCATTTTTTAAAACATTTTACAATTCATGAAATTCGGTTATTATTAGGAAATTTATGAGAATAAGACCCTCTTATGTTATTAACGATTAAAGGACCTTTGAGGGTTCCACTATGCCAACCTAGGTTCATTAAAATGAAACCCAATAAAAGTTTATTTCTATTTAAAGCTATAAACACCCATTAATTGTTATCCCATAATGATCATTCCTCAACTAACCTACTTGGGTCCATTTTAGCATTTAGATGGTTTATCATTTCATGTAATATTAATGTTAAATATAATTTAATCATATTTAAATCTCAAATATGGATTTAGTATAAGGGTTACCATTTTAAATTTGTAAGGTTTCCATAAAACCTTCAAAGGAAAACTAACCCCCATTTTAATTATGACCAATTATATTTATCTCATGCCATCAAATACATATTTAAAACAAATCAAAGCATGTTTCTTCAAGTAGATGAAACTTATAAACATTATGAGATAATAGAATCATGGAATACTAAACATGCAAGTCATGATAAGTAGTCTTGAAAAATGGAATATAAACAGTTATGCATGTTATAAAATCAATAATAGGCCTACAACTTAAGGAAAAAAATAAAATCATAAAAAAACCGACATATAAAACTACATTGAATGGTATATGAATAACATTTGAATTTATATGTTTCTATTATGATGAATTCACTGATTCATCCTTAACATACTAGGACAAAGGTAAAATACAATAAATATCAAAAATTCGTAAGCAATAGAAAGTACACCATTGACTCAAGGTGAAAGCATATCAATTGTAACAACAAGAAGTATAAAAAACAATCTAGCACTGGAAACATAGTCATTTCCAAAACATTGGGTGATCAGTTCTAGGAACGACAATTTACCAAGCGTCAAAACATTCCTAGTCTCATCTGTACCAAAAAAATAGTAAGACAATTGAAAAAAATCTCTGATACCACATTGTAATTTACTAACCTGGCTCACCTCAAATAAAATAGCTGGACCGGTCGCCACATGGCCTCAAGCATGCCTCCCTATACACCAGAGGATTCCTACTAGTAGTAAGTTTATATTGATGGTACGTTGGAGAGACTATACCATATAAATCAGAGTCACGTAGTGGTATAATAATATTAAAACATAAAATAGTAACTCAAGATGTAATAATAAAGAATTAAAAACAACAAAAGAATAATCTAATATATTAATAAAAATAAAATAACCAACCCCATTTCCATGTAATGATTCATGTAATGTTATATGTTACTAAAATGTTCAAGACATATGTAATTAAAAAATTAAAACCCAATGGTCAACTCCTTGATCATCCTGATAAAGATCCAAATCTTGTTATCCCTAGATCCTATGTACATAGTACCTCAAAAGAAACTATTCTGATGATCTGTGAGAAAAAATATCTACTCACATTCCAAATAATGCCCAAGTAGTGTGTGATATATAAATCTTAGTAGGACATCACCCACGATATCTATCCCAATCCATTTCTTGCAGTTAATAATAGAAGATAATGTGTCAGAAAATATAAATGCAACATGATAACAAATTAAATAATAGAGACTTGGTCTAAGATCCTAAAAAGGCACATGTCCCATACAAAACTACTTATCTCTAAGACAAATATCTATGTATGTTGGTATATCATTTTTGACCAGGATTGATCACCCAAATAAATGGAAGATTCTCTTGTCGATGATGAATCACTCAGAAAATACCACAAACACACGACCTCTACCCTCAGGAGAACCAAAATATCACCCTCAAGCATAACTAAAATATCTCCCTCAGGCTATCCAAAATCATACCCTTAGTCATAATTATAATATCACCCTTACGATAACCAAAATATTTCCCTCATGCCTAACATGAATCTCATCCTCAGGCTATCCAAAATCTCACCATCAGGAATAACTAGAATCTCTACCTCATGCAACGTGTGACCATGAATCTATCCCTCAGGAATCCAACGTAAACAAATATTCTTCCATTATATATTTAGTATCAGTTCACCTAGCCCTCAAATGGTATAAAAACAAGCACCAAGCCCTCAGGCGTCACAGTAAACATGATTCGTATCTAGACACACTCAACTAGTGAAATAGTGTAAAACCCATAGCTATCAATCATATTGATATCACATAATCTCAAAATCTAAGCAAGAAAAATCACAAATATAGTATCTAGTATACCATATTTATCATCATAAGACACAATTACCCATTTATAAAAAATTACCATCGGTCAACCAATTCAGTTCATTGATCTAGGTTTCTAATTATTATCATAATTATATCCAACCTATTCAATTAATCCATAAACCCTGTAGTCATTAGTATTTATTAACTAGTTTATCAAAGGTGTTTATACCATAAGAAACCACACCATTTATTATTATGACACTTTAAAAGTCTAAGCTAGAAATCAAACAATTAATCTAATTTGTTATATGGTTTTAAAATAAAAAAGGCCATTTCGTAATAAGGTCAATGAATGACACGCCAATCGTGTGGCCATAGGTCTGATTCGCCATTCCTATATACCCAAAAGGATCCAATCGATAGTATAAAATGAAAAATTACAATTTCATTGGTCACACATTATGTGTCAGTGTGATCAAATATATTTTCTATTCATTAAATAATTAAATCAGACAAAAATTTTACACCACCCACATCAGCATCATTTTGATTCATTATTTAAAAAATTCAATTCATTACATGAAGGGAAACCTGTCATTCATTATCTATTTCATTTAAATAAATGTCATTTACAACATTAAAACCTGGAAATTCATTTAACAAGTCTTAAGAGACACACATAATTTACCATTAAAAACGGGAATTTACCCACATGGGGAATCTTATAAGGTTCTTGGTTCATTAAACAAATACCATAGAAGGGTGAAACACCATATTTAATAAAAACCGATGGAAATTTTCTAATCATTTCATTTAACTAACCAAGGGAAAATACAAGAGATAACTATACAATGAATTAATCCAAATCATGGATTAAATCAGTAATCATTAATTTATTTTAGAAGACAATTCACCTCATCTGAGGGTTATTATTATAAAATCGTGTCATTTTTTTATTGAAAAATTCATTTGACATATTAAACATTTCATTTAAAAATGCATAATAATATTTATCAAAGAAACAGTTAAAGGATTTATAAAATTTAAGGGAAGATTGTAAGGGAATCCTACGACTACACATGCACACCAACAATCATGTCAATAATGATATATTACATTTAATGAAGATATGGACATCCTACCTTAGGTAAAATGAAAAATAATGATGAGGGTTGACTTATGAGTTTAACTACACCACAAAACCTCATTTAATTCATAAATACATATTTCTAAACAACTACTAATCAAGACGAACCAAATGACCCTTAAGTGTTGTCAATATGAAAAGTATTTTAGTATATATTAATGATTATTGTTTGGGGAAAATAATAAAAATAAAATTATAAGAATAGAAGATAGAGGTTTTGAAAAGAGAGGTAGGGGATGGAATGAAAAATGTCAGGGAAGATGAAATCCGCCAAAATTTTCAGCACCCCCACCCATTATATTCTTATTTAATTTATTAATAATTTATACCATTAATTCATTTAATTTATTTACATTTTTATTTCAGTAATGGTTTTATTTTCCACCATGAAGTCCACATGGACCACTTATTACATATTTCCCATATTCAACACATCCCCCTTATTTCAAAAATTTATTTATTTAATTATTCATTATTATATTTCCTCCACTTAAATACGTTAACCATTTATAATATATATATATATGTATTAAAAAATATATATATATATACAAATATATATTTATGAATACACAAAAATATATACACTCGCATACACACACACAGTCACAAACCCACATATATGTCTACAAATCTACATATATATATATACACACTTATATATTGATTAGATATATATATATACCATTTATCTATACACTAATATTATTTTCCCTAAATAATAACAATAATAATAACACAAATAATTTATTATTATTATTATTAAATCTATGTCATAATTACCACCATAAATACTTTAATAAAAACATTCATTAAAACCTTGATGTTAATAAATTTACCACATAATATCATTTATGTGGGAAAATTTATAATGTTTTATATAACCCAACAATAAATATCCACCCATATATATATATGCATGTTATATACACATGCACACACACAACTATATATACATATATACTCCAAAATTTAAATTTATATATACACATTATATATATACACCAATGTATTTTTCCATATCTAATAGTAATAAAATAATTATTATTATTTAATAAAACCCATCAATGACACCATTAACAATTTAGAAACAACTATAGAAAACAGATAAAGGTTAATAAAAAAAGAATTAACCATACATTTTTCATTTAATTAACATCATTAATAAAATAAAATTATTTAATTTCCTCAACACTAAAATATTTTCCCAAAAAATAACACAAATATTAATTCCCCATATATGGTTTATTTTTTCCAATCCCAAAAATAATAATTTTATTATTTCTAACATCACAATAAAAATAAATAGATTCCATGTATCTTATCCTTGTACGTGATCTGACCAAACGTCTGACGTTGACAAATTTTTTACACTATATAGGGTAAACCCTACATTCTAAGCATAATGGTGGTCTCATATTTCTAATACAATGAAACTTTTGTGAGAAATTAATTAAATATTATATAGAAAAAAGTCTAATAAATTAATTAAAAATAAAGATGGTATTACCACGTGCGGGGATTTCAACTACCCAACGCACATAAAGGTCATACCTTGCCTAGGGTAAACCCTGTATTATTTATCTAATAGAGGTATCATATTTCTCATACAATTCACTTTTTGAGCGTTATTTCATTTTTAGGAAAAATAATCACACACATGTAAGAATTTTTTTTAGTCTTTTTGTTTTCTCAACATTGAGGGTCTTTAGGACTCATAATCCAATGATGAATCAGTGTATAACTTTGAAAATATTTTATAGAATATTTGAATGTATTAAAGAAGTAATTTAACATTTGGTAAATACATAATAGAAACATGTATTGAGAAAATAAATTTTCACTACAAAATACATGAAATTTATTAACAAAAGTGGGGCTTTATTATCATTTAAAAATGAGGATATTAAAATGTTATAATTTACCAAATCATCTCACCACTAAGATTGTGGTTGGACCGGTTGCCATATGGCTTCAAGCGTACCTCCCAATATGCAAGAGGCTTCCTACTAGCAGAGTGGGTCTTTTGATAGTATGATGAGGAGACTATACTCTCTAGATCCGAGTAGCATATTTGTTTATAAGATAATAAATAACAGATAAATGAGGAAGTAGTAATAAAATAAAGACCATCAAAGCAATAATAATATAATATTTGAATAAAAATATCAATTCCAATTTACAAAAATGCATATATGATAGATACTAGTACAATTGTAAGCATTAAAAATTTAACAATAAAAAAAACCCAACGATCAACTCGTCGACCATCCGGAGAATGATCCCAGCCCTGTAGTATTTATCTCCCATATACACAATAAAGCATAAGAAATGAATCCAAAGATTTAAAAGCATGAAGATCTAATCAGGTTCCAAATGGCACCCGAGGAGGGTTTGAGATATAAATCTCAGTAGTTAGACAAACACAATGTCTATCCTAATCCATTTATTTTAATTAATAATAAATGATAGCGTGAAACAAATTATAAATTCAATGTGATAAAAAATTAATAATAAAAACTCTTTCCAGGATCCTAAATGAACCCTAATCTCATTCCACTTACTTAAGCCTAATCCATATATCCATGTATATGGGTAGATCCTCCTACACTAGAATAAATCATTCAGAATATACCATAACATATTTCCTCTACCCTATGGATAATCAAAACCATTACCTCAATTATAACTAGAATATCACCCTCAAGCTATCCAAAATATCACCCTCAGGCATAACTATAATCTCTTACTCAGACATCGTTTGAATGTTCATCTACCCCTCAGGCATCCAACATAAATATATAATCTTCCATTAGGCATTCAATAAAACTTATCCTAGCCCTTTGGTGGTACGAAAACAGGCACCAAGCACTCAGGCATCACATTAATCATGAGTCATACCCATAAAAACTCAATATTCTAAACAGTATCAAACCATCATGTAACAATCACATCCATATCACATATGTTAAAAATATAAGATATCAAAATCTCAATTCTGTTATCAAATATGCTAGGTTTATCTTTATAAGACACAATGATAAATTTTTAAAAAATTATCTTATGTCAAACCAATTAATTTCATTCATCCAGGTTTCTAATTATCGTCATAATTATATCAATCCAATTTAATAAATAATTCAACCCTAAGACTATTAATATATTAATTTACTAGATTAGAAAATGTGATTCTATCATAAGAAAGCCTGTAATTTAGGTTTATGCCAACTTAATGTCTAATTCACCAATCAAAAAATTCCAAATATTTTAGGGATTTAAGGCCATAAAAACCAATTTTTAATAATTCCCAAAGCTAGCACACAAATCGGGTAGCCGTAGGTCAGAGTATCCACACCTATAGGCCCAAGAAGTTCCAAGGGGTGGCTTAAAATGAACTATTATAAGTCAATAGGAATTATTCAATTTATCTGTTCATGACCGTGACATGACTACATGATACCACATATCAAAATTACTATAAATAATTATATAAGACAAAATGGGATTTAGTTTAGACCTCCCAAAATGATCCCTTTAATGGTCTAAAACCACTATACATAATGTCGTTAAATATATTATGATCATATCATTTATATATTTTACATAAACAAAACCTCTTTAATTATTGAAAGAGGTGTGGTCATACTACCCTAATAATTTCCATTTAATTTAATTCATTTAAAATTTCAGGGATTTTTTTCTTGAAGATTTTAAAGAAGTTGAGACATGAAATATAAACATTTAAAAAAGGGAAGCCATCATATTCAAGCCATTTCAATTAATTCAACCCATTTTATTTTCATTATGACATAGAAAAAAGGAAATAGATAATAATCCAAAGCATTACTCCAAAGCATGTTTTAAATCAATAATCAACAATTTTTTGTTTACAGGACAATGCACTTCATCCAAGGTGTTTTTTATAAAATCATGATACTTTTTGTTAAAAAATTTATAAAACATATTAGACATTTCATTGAATAATGCATTATTAAATTTATCGGAGAAATTCTTAAAGCATTAATAAATTTAAAGGGAATACCGTAAGGGAATCCTACGACTACACACACAAACCAACAAATAATGTCAATAAACTATATATTACATGTGAATATGTTTACAACATCGTACCTTATCTTCCATGATGGATGGTGATCTAGGTTAACGTCTAATTTTAACTACCCCACCAAAACCTTATTCTTTTAAAATATTAAAATATGTTTCATATTCTTCTTGTCGAGACAAATCCAAAAACATCGAAGGTGCTTCAATCCGATAAATATTGTTTTAGATATCTATGATTGATGATTGACATAAAATATGAATATAAAATAAAAAATTATAGGGGAGAGGGGATGTGAGATAGAGGAGGGTGACATTGGGAGGTTGATAGGTGTGAAAAGAAGTTGTATTTTTCTCTTATGCAGATCACCCAAGGAAATTTATATCATTAATATCAGATTTTATTTAAAACCAAATAATACCATTAGTTATATATAAATTTGAATCCATGTAGTGGGAATTTATTTCTCCACTCTGCCTTTCTGGACAATGCTCCCCCAAGTCCCCTCCTTTAATAAAAAATTTAATTCTATACATTTTCATTATTTTTATCTCTTCCTTTTAAATACATTTTATAAAATTAATTATTAAAAATATGTATATTTGATGAAAACTAATTCATATATTTAAACTCATATATATACCTGCATATATATATATATATTACACACATATATAGAAATCCTATATATATTTACACACATGTACATGTAAATACAAACAAACACACACACACACACAGATATATATATATTTATTTAACACATATATTATATTTCCCAAAAATAATAAAAATGAAAAAAAATTATTTTATTATTATTTTTATTAATTGTCTCACTTTAATTCCACCATTAAAATTTTAAAAACAATAACCATTAAATACAAATAACATCTATTAAATTATTATTGATTCAATATTTTCTTTTAATTGTAACAATTTTTAATACCACAATTAGTATGTTTCCCAAGTATTATTTTTACAACAACAAAATTTATATATTATGGAATTATATTTTCAATTTTATTTTCAACACAAATAATAGTATTAATAATAAAATTATTATTATCGTTTATAAATACTTAATAAAATATTTATAAACCAATTAAATTGTCTTTAGGGGTGATCTGATCAAACATATGATGCTGGAAAATGTTATACCCCACCCTTGATAACCACCGCATTCCAAACCTAACGGTAGTATCGGATTTCTCATACGACTCACCGTATTTTGAGAAACTAATAATTTATTATATTAAAAATTGAATAATAAAATATTTAAAAAGAAAGAGGGTATTATTACGTGCGAGGTTTCCAAACACTTGATGTACATTAATGTTATACCCTTCCTAGGGTAAACATAGAATTCTTTAATGCCCTGACCCCAGTTACCCAGAGTCAGTGCATTATTAAATAACATTATCATGATACAATGAATCATATCCCAAAATACCGATTAGTTTAGTAGCATTGGATGTACAAGATACATGCATTTGTTTTACATTACATCACTAAGTAAAGAAAAACAACATTGTGTCCCCTTTGAACACCCTTATATCCTTGTCATATCCTTACTAGTTAATCATAATTTAATTGTTCACATCCTAGAAAAAATAAAACATAAGAAATGGGTTATCTCAGATGCTCAGTGAGGATAAAAATATAGAGAAAACTATCATAAATTTGCATAAACATTTAAGTCAATGTATAAAACTAAAAAAAAACTTTTAAACCTAATGTTCAGCATAATATGGAAAATATAAATCAAATAATTCCATTTACATGTTCACATGGATATTATACTAGTCTAATAATCAAATGTAATATCAATATCTAATTTCATAATGATGGAATTCATAGTGTCAGACATCATAACCATTTAGTCAAGGCCTTGTTCCAATACTACAAATAATATTATGTCAATTACCTTTTCGAAGACACTAGTTTCTATCATGAGACATACCAATGCATAGAAAACCTATAGCGGGCTCCACCTGTCACTTACTAAGTCCAATTCAATCCTCATATGAAAAGGATGAAACATAACATAAACATTTGTATTGAAACTAGCATTCGAAATGTCAATACTTATTCTATAAACAAAGAATGGTATAAAAATAGCACATCCATAATCAACCATAACTCATTAAATAAAATATGGATGATTTTATTATAATAAATTAACATTAATCAATAATAATGAAGGATACCGACATAGATGAAAACAATCATAAATTTTTTTTTTGAGAAATATCCTCTTTTTTCTTGAAAACATTTAAAAGTCTCACTATTTATTAAGAAACCATTTAAAATAGATTTTTGAATCAAAGTGTCCCATAAAACATTGAAACATTTAAAACGAATCATAATTTTAAAATATTAATTTCCACATAAATAAATCCTTAAAACCATTTTTAAAACATGGACATTAATGAGAAAGATTTAGAAGAATAAATCTTTAAAACATTTAAAATGATATTTTAATTAGAGTTCCTAACCAAATTAGACATGATTGAATACAAATTATTTAGGTAATAAAAAATTTATAATATCATGAGAATAAAGGTATTCATGATATACTATGTCTAAGTACAATATATAAACTATATAAAAGTGTATTGGTGCATAACAACAAAGAAGTCTCAATGGAATGAAAATTGAGATAAGGTCCCTTATAATGACTGTATACTTAGGTTATGGATAAATCATTGACATAATTATGTGTGAAAAATATAAATACACTCAATATGATTGGAGTGTAAATTCACACATATTCCTGTAAAAATAACACCAATGACATGGATGTTTAACTCAATGAATGGAAATTGATTTAAGATTACTCTTATGAAGTTCATATCAATAACATGAGAAATTATCAATAGTGTGATTATGAGCATCAAAATTATATAAAAAAAAAGTGGAGTGTAAATTACTACATAAATAATAAAAAGTGATTCAACACATAATCCTGGATTAAAATAATCAATTAAGTATGCATAAAGCCCAAGGAGTGGAAATTGAAATATGAAATTCCATTATCGATTTGGTATCATACAAAACATACAATCAATGAAACAATGATCATAAAATGAAGATGTAAATAACCATAAATTAAATTATATTACACCAAGAATATAATCATGGGCATTACATACACCACACAAAAGTATATAATGGCTAAAATAACATGAATCTCACGGAAATAAAAAGTTAGATGAAAAACACTTACCTCGATGTAATCAATAGAGTTGTTTGATAAAAAGATAATAAACACAAAATGAATCAAAAAAAATACCATTAATATAAATAGAATCATGATTATATATATCAAATTCCAGTACACAATACACCACATGAAATAAATAAGTGGCGAACAAGGAAAATCTCACGAAATTAAGAGTGAGATCAGAATCCCCGTACCTTGGGTCCGACGTGACTTGTATGTTTTCTGTTATTCTTGAATAATAAACATAATTTAATTTATAAATTCGTGAGAAAATTTTTCAATTTCATTATTCCTTTTATATCTCTTATTACCTAACTATAAAAATTTGTTAATTGTTTGAGTTCATATTCGACATTTTTTTGATGTTCGTAACTTTAGTCAATAATGAATTTGCTATTATTAAAAATTGTCAATGTGGTCAAAATTACATAATATCCAGAATTATATTCATGATTTAGATATCATATATATCATATATATCCATTTTATATGTATTTATAATATTCTATATCATTTTAAGTTAAGAAATGAAACACATCGTTCATGGAGATGGTAAGTCGTACGTACGAATGAATGCTACTTTCATTTATATTTTATATTTAAATGAATGGAAAAAATAATACATAGGTATATTATAATTATATTATAATATAATATTTTATATACATTATGTAATTTCATTAACACCATCCTTTATAAATTCTATATATGGTATGAACGAGTCATATCACTTTTAGTGGGTGGTAGTCCGCACTTCCTCAACTGAAAGTATCGTATATATAAAACATTAAAAGAATAATGTTATGATATAAAAGATAATTACAGAAGCATATATATAAAAAAATATCATATATATCATATATAATTATAGTTCCATCATAATTTCCACCATAATAGGTGGTAGTAAAAGATTGAACAATCTTTATTTTGTGAGGCAGTAGTTCGATGTCAACAGAAACATTATGTTCTATACCCATTAGATAGAGTTGTGTGTAATTATTGATCAAATACATCTCATAAGAACAACATTGTATATTTAGGATACTGTTTTTGTTATAAAATAAAGTAATAAAGAGGGTTTATGGGTTTGGATAAGTAAAATAAAAGAAAGGAACATAAGATGAGATGTTACCTTCAAATCAGGTAACACCCTTTGAGTTGAATCAAAATACTCCTTTGAAGTACCTTATGAATAAGTTAAGACTTATAAGATTAATATATGGATTCAAGGAGCTGAATTGGGTAGATTTTGGACAATACAAGAGGCTTGAGAGGTGTGAGTAATGGGTTATAGTTGATTGATTTTTATATGGGGGAGGAGGGGCTCTTTTCGAAAGTTTGAAAAATATTATATTATTTTATAATTACTTCCGGTTTTTAAATATCAAAAACTCATTAAATGATATTATAATATGACTCATATTTGATAAAAAAATCCTCCAAAAATAATTTTATAGGTTCTGGACATTGTTTTAATTTTTATAATCTCATTTGTTTAAATAATTAATTAATGAGGTAATCATTGCATCATTATTGTGTCATAAATAATTTTATTTATATGATGTCCAAAAATTATAAAATAAATATCATGACTTTGGAAATATTTTTATATTTAAAATAAATATTTATATTCTATAATATAACTTATATAACCCCATGTAAAAATTGGTTTACTGAAAGATATTAGTTTATGTCATTTTTGCCTCTATATTAAATTAATTAATATAAAGTGTCATTATCACACTCAAGTGGCTCCATGGGGTCCTCAAATAGACCCAATGATTCTGATGGTAGTTCATTTATAAAAAAATAGAGTTATGATACATGTTAGGATAATTTAATATTAATATAATATTATTTTTTACCCTTATTTACCGAATTCACCTTTTAATTTTGGTAAATAAAATATTTACTGATGAAATTATTCATAATGTATAAAAATAAAAGTTATCCATTTACACATTTTGGTCCTCCTTATTACAAATATTGAATCCATTTTTCCAAATTCATAACACATAAGTGGCAGAAATTAATTACAAATTAATTCCCCTTGTCCAAAAAAACTGTGTTTTTAAGAAATAATAACTATCAAAAGATTGACACTTGTTTATGTCCAGTATAAATGTGAAATTACATCCAATGACCTAAATTATATTAAATAATAAAAATATAATATTATTATACTGAAAAACCATTCAAATTTATAATTTAACAATATATATTATTTTTATTAAAAAAGTTATTTTTATTTAAAATTTAGTATTTTTCACTATTGATAAAAAATTGAAAGTTTTCATAAAAGTAACAAAACCTTATCCAAGATATATTTTTATGTACCACATAAAAATAATAATTAAATTAAATTAAATTGAATATATAAAAGTGTCAAATAATGGTTTTAAAAAGGTTTTACCATTACTATGTGGTAAAATAGCAAACCATTTAGTCTCCCAATCTGAGCTAATTTTTGAAGTCACCAGCTCGCTCAAAATATCATTCTTTAGGCATTAGGACCTATCATTCATATGTGGGGATTCCCTAGGATTTCATTACTTTAGGCCTCCCTAGATCTTGTCACCTATCTTGATTGTCTCTATTTTTCTTGTATCTTTCTCTCTTTTAATAAAAATGGAATCATTGATGATGATAACGTACCATGAAATCCTAGTGTGTTACATTCTCCCCTACTTCAATAAATTGTTCCCTCATAATTTGAAATTTTTATTCGAATATAAAAGGATAAAAATAGAAAAATACATTTCTGGAAAACCCACCTAGGAAATTGGGTTAATAAAATTTAGTCTTAATAAGAGGGAAAGAGAAATCAAAATGTCACCACATAATTATGATCAAGATTATGAGAACATTGGTGGAAATTAGAGAGACATAATTGGAGGAAAACATAAATATTTATAGGGAGTGATTGAGGTATTCAATCAAAATAAAGTGTAAAATTATGGGCCTCAAAGCCATCAATCTATGATGATTTAAAATATCATCAGTTCAACAAAACCTAAAGTATTAGGATAACACATTTTTTGTTTTAAGACCACTTACCTAAAGATTAAGAAATATATTATTCATAGAATAAGATAAATAAATATACTTGACACGTAGAGTTTCATCCTTCAATTAATTCCTACCACAAACTCATATATTACTTGAAACGATGAGTATTCATCAAGACCTGGTCACACCTGAAGTGCTTGAATCAAATTATAGAGAATCACATAATCCACAAAGGATGAACTATATATTTCCCTTTTCATTATATATTAACCAAAACCAAAATGGTTTATACAAGATCAGAGATCCCCAAAAAGGATAATCCTTTAGAGAATGAAATACTAATCTTAATTTATAAAATTAAACCAACAATACCCAATGTTTAATAGATACCATTCAATAAAAAATTGTCTATAAAATATTTAAATATAATCCAAGCTAATATTGAAACCCCAAACTCAGAATAAATTTATTATGTAGTATTCCATGTTAAATTGTATATCCAAATAATAGTGACTACTCATAATGTCACATACTTAAAAGTAATTAACTTAATCACATATTTTCTATGATAGGTTAATTATTTCCATAAATAACCCAAATCGTTATCAATACACAATAAAAACATAGATAAAAACCCACCATTAATCCTAAAATGAAATCCCATAGTTTTCTATTTTCCTTAATCATATAGTGTTCCCAACAGAGTGAACGTCTTCCAAAATAACATTCATCACCTAATCACCAAATCATTATCCTACACTAAGGATATCTATTTGATAAAACATAAGATCTCAAATCAAATTATAATTGATTAATAAAATCATTTGACAAAAAATAATTAGCCTCACAAACCAGGGACTTCACATTGTCCAGTGGTAGGTAACAAATCCTTGTCCTACTTTGGTTGTGGGTTCGATTCCCGTAGCTTTGTCAAGCACGACGGGTTATCACTCAGTCTGCGTGTTGTCTTTTTTCAAAAACTATAGTTTATAACATTCCCAAAAAGAGATAAATTCATCATAATAACCATAACATAATTTAACTAAAAATGTTATCTCATACCTTTCATTTTCATCCTAAAAATTAATAACCTGTAATTGCCTCAAAATCCGGGATCATATAAACCCGAATGGTTTTTAATAACTATATCCACAAAAGAAAAGATAATTCTTCCTTGAATAGTATTTTCACATAAAAAATTGCAGGGTTGCACATACAAGAGAAAAGTCTTCCAATGTAGTCCCATCAACAAAGAGAACTAATACTTTTAATCATTTCACCATCCATTTATTTCCACATAGTTTCTTTCTTGACCAATATGTTATCCTATAGAATATGGAATTGACTTCGGTAATTCCCATGACCCTTACATTTATAGAAAATGACTATAAATGGATTCTTGGGATCATTTTTATTTTCTTTCATAGTACTCTTAAATTCTCGTTGATAATTCATTAATTTATTCCATTCATTCCCACACATAAAGAATTTATTTGTTCCATTGAGACACTTTCCTGTATGTTTCCTTCCACATTTCCTACATGATAGAAATTGTTCTTTCTTTTCTCCATGATCTCCACAACTGGAGCTCCTATCATTCACCACCTTTCTATTATTTTTTGAGTCTTGGAGTTGGTTAATATATATTATGTTGATTATATTTTTATAAAATTGATTCGACATGAAAATGATATCTTATAGGCCTATCAACATTCCATTTTGTTGCTCATTTCCACCACTGTGCCCACCTTGAACATCATGTTCAATGTTACTATGACTTCCTTGGAATCCAGCATTTGACTAAAACTAGAAAGCATTATTTATGTAACAATAGTCATAAAATCAGTTTGAGATTATTTTGACACCTTAATTTCAATCTAAAACACCTTTGGATTAACCACGATAATTTATTATCATATTATATTAAAATCCTTCAAATCTATTTGTAACGAAAAGGTGAATTATCCTAATCATATCTCCTAGTAGTGTTGTAACCAAGAGTGTTGCAAGGCTCATTTTCTTGTACCTGGATACCCTAGGTCAATCACGAAGCTCCTTTTCAGATTTTTCACTTCTAGGTATATCTTTTCTAGATCCGCCTCTACCTTCTCATGTCCATAAAGATATTTATTTCTTGGAAAAACCTCATCATATTTATATTACCAAATTTTTTTGATGTTCTTCAATACTAATCCTCAAATTCTATCTTAGGGTAGTGTTTTATAATAATAGTTTTTATAAATCTAGTTTACAAAGTTATTTTACTAAACATCCTCTGATACCAACTGTAACACCCTGACCCCAGTTACTGAAATTTAGTGCATTATTACATAACATTAGCATGATTCAAGGAATCAAATCTCGAAAGACCGATCAATTTAGTAGCCTTGGATGTACTAGATACATTCATATGTTTTACATTACATCATAAAGTCAAAAATAATAAAATTGTGTCCCCTATGAACAGACTCATATCCTTGGAATATCCCTACAGGTTAATAACAATTTACTTCATCAAACCAAGGGAAAAATAATATATAATAAAGGGGTGAGCTCAGATGCTCAGTACGGATAAAAATATAGCGGAAACTATCATAAATAAGCATAAACATTTAAGACAATGTATAAAATTAAAAACAAAAGAATTTTAAAATTAATATTTAGCATAATATGGAATATATAAATCAAATAATTCCATTTACTTATTCACATGGATATTATACTAGTCAAATAATCACATTTAATATAAATATCTAATTTCATAATGATGGAATGCATAATGTCGGACATCATAAACATGTTGTCATGGCCTTGTTCCAAGACTAAAAATAAGATTTTGTCAAGGCCTTGTGCCAAGACACTAGTTTGTCTCATGAGACCTACCTATTCATTAAGAAGCTATAGAAGGCTTCACCCATCACTTACTTAGTCTAATGTATTCCTCATATGAAATGGTTGAAACATAATAAAAATATTCTTATTAAAAATATCATACAAAATGTCAATACATTATCCATAAACCATGAATGGTATAAAAATAGCACATCTATAGTCAAACATAACTCATTAAATAAAATATAGTATATTGTATTATAATAAATTAACCTCAATCGAGAATAATGATGGATATTTACATTGATGAAAACAATCATCGAAACGATTTGAGAGAAATATCCTCATTTTTCATGAAAAATTTAAAAAGTCTCACTATTTATTAAGAAGTCATTTAAAATAAATGATTGAATCAAAGTTTCCAATACTAATTTGAAACAATTAAAAGGAATTTTAATTTTAAAATATTAATGTACACATAAATAAATCCATAAAACCATTTTTAAAATATGGACATTAATGAGAAAGATTTAGAAGAATAAATATTTAAAACATTTAATGATATTTTAGTTAGAGTTCCTAACCAAATGAGAGATTCTTGAATTAAAATAATTGAGGTAATAAAAACATTATTATATCATGATAATAAAGGTATTCATGATATACTATGTCAATGTACATTATATACACCATATAAAAGTGAATTGGATCCTAACAACAAATATGTATCAATGGAATGAAAATTGAGATAAAGTCCCTTATAATGACTGTATACTTTGGTTAAGGATAAATAAATGACATAATCATGTGTGAAAAATATAAATATACACAATATTACTAGATATTCAATGTAAATTCACACATATTATTGTAAAAACAACACCAATGAATTGGATGTTTAACTCAATGAATGGATATTGAGTTAAGATTACTCTTATGAATTTCAAATCAATGACTTGAAAATTATCAATGGAGTGATTATGTGCATCAAAAGTTTATCCACAGAAATGGGAGTGAAAATTACTACATAAATAATAAATAATGATTCTACACATAAACTTCTAGTAAAATAATCAGTGATGTATGCGTAAAGTCTAATGAGTGGAAATTGAAATTTGAAATTCCATTACTGATTAGGTAGCATACAAAAAATACACCCCATAAAATTATGAACATACAATGAAGATATAAATACCAATAAATTAAATTATATTACACTAAGAATACAATTATGGTATGTACATACACCATGCAAAAGGAAATAGTGTCTCATATAGCATGAATCTCATGGGAATAAAAAGTGAGATGAAAAACAATTACCACATTTGTAATCAATCAAGTCGTTTGAAAAAATGTTAATAAAAACCAAATGAATCACATAATAAGATGAATATAAATAAAATAATGATAATATAAATCAAATAAATTTACAAAATACACCCCATGAAATAAATAAGTGGCGAACAATGGAAATATCACAAAATTAAGAGTGGGATAAGAAACCCCTTACCACGTGTCTGAATTAACTCGTATGTTCCATGTTATTCCTGAATAATAATCTTAAGGTAATTTATAATTCATTAAGAAAAATTTAGCTATTCAATATTCTTTTTATATCCCTTATTTATTTGCTATAACAATTAGCTAATTGTTTTCTTTTTTATAGGACATGTTGTTGATGCTTGGAATTTTTGTCAAAAATTAACTTGTTATAATTACAAATTCTCAATGTGGTCAAAATTAAATTATCTACATAAAGATATTAAATATTTAGATATAATATATATCATATATATCCAGTGTATATGTATTTATAAAATTCCATATCATTTTAATTTAAGAAATGAAATGCATCATTCATGGAGGCGGTAAGTCGTACGTACACATGAATGATACCATAATTTCTATTTTATATATAAAGGAAAGAAAACAAAATAACAAATTGGTATATTATAATTAAATTATAATATAATATTTTATATATGTTATGTATGTTCATTAAATCCATCATTTATATGTTCAATGTATGGTATGAACCAGTCATATCACTTTGAGGGGGCGGTAGTCCGCACTTCCACAAATGAAATTATCATATATATAAAACATGAGAAGAATAAAGTTATGATATAAAAGAGAATTAAAGAAGATTATATATAAAATAAATATCATAAATATCATATATAATTACGGTTACATTATAATTTCCACGATAAGTGGTGGTAGTAAAAGATCGAACAATGGTCATTTCGTGAGGCAGTAGTTCATCGTCCACCGAAACATAATGTTCTATAACCATTAGATGAAGGTGTGTGTAAGTGTATTTAAAATAATTCTCATAAAAACAACCTAGTTTATTGAGGATACTTTTTTTATAAAATAATGTAATAAATATAGTTTAGGGTTTGGAGAAGTAAAATAAAGGAAAAGAACAAAAGAGGAGATATTACCTTTAAATAGGGTAACTTCCTTTCGTTTGAACCAAAAGGAGCCCTTGAAGTGACCTATGAATAATTTAAGGCTTATAAGAAGAATATAGGGATGTAGGTAAATTAATTAGGATGAGTTTGGATGATAAAAGTTGCTTTAGAGTGGTGAGTAATTGGTTATAGGTGATCGATTTTTATAGGGGGGGAGGGGCTCATTAAGAATGTTTGAAAATATTATTTTATTATATATTGATTTTCGGTTTCTAAAGTTCAAAAATTCATTAATGTTTAAAAAAATATGACTAATGTTTGGAATAAAATCATCCAATATAAATTTGATTGGTTATTGATATTGCTTAAATTTTTGTAATCTCATTGATTTAAATCATTAATTAACGAGGTAAACACTACATCATTATTGAGTCATAAATAATTTTATCTATGTGATGTATAAAAATTATAGAAAAAATATCCTGATTTTGAAAATATTTTTAGCTTTCAAATTAATATTTATAATCTAAAATATACCTTATATAACGAAATATAAAAATCGTTTTACTAAAATATAAATGTTTATGCCATTTTTGCCTTTACTTTAAATTCATTAACATAAAGTGTCATTATCACTCTCAAGTTGCTCTATGGGGTCCCAAAATCAACCCACATATAACTAGGGTTAGGAATGTATCAATAAATAGGGTTATCACACGTCTTAGGTAATTTTAATATTATTATAATATTATTTTTTACCCTTGTTTACCGGATTTACCCTACAACCATGGTAAATAAAATATTTACTAAAGTAATTATTTAAAATGTATTAATAAGAATGTTACCTATTTAAAAAACTTTTAACTGCTTATTAAAAATATAGAATCCATTTTTTCTAAATTCATAACAAATAAGTCAGGGAAATTAATTTAAAATTAATTCCCGTTGGAAAAGGAAAAAAACATGTTTTTATAAAATAATAAATATCAAAAGATTGACACATGTTTATGTCCAGTTTAAATGTGAAATTACATACAATGACCTAAATTATATTAAATGATAAAAATATAATATAATTATACATAAAAATCATTCAAATTTATAATTTAACACTATAAGTTATTTCAATTAAAAATGTTGTTTTTAATTAAAATTTAGTATTTTTCACTATTCATCAATAATTGTAAGTTTTCATAGAAGTACCAAAAAATTATCCAAACTAAATTTTTATGTCCCAATTCTAATGAATAATTTAATTTCGTTAGATTAAATACATAAAATGCCAATATTTTTTTTTAAAAGGGTTCTCCATTAAAATGCAGTAAAATTACATTTTTTTAAAAATACATCTATTATTTGAAAAAATGAATTTGTTCTTATATTATGTCTAAAAATTAAATAATATGGATTCAAAAATTATATTAAGAATATAAAATTCAAAATTCAGTTTATAATATTCATACCTGCTTTTTGAACGGCTATTTCGGTAATTGTGGTGCGCTCGAACTCAGTATTGCTTATAACATATTTTATTGAATTACTTTGAAGGGATAACGTACCATGAAATCCTGGGGGTGTTACAATTATGAACATAAAAATGGTCTCATATTTCTCATACAATAAAACATTTGTGAGAAATTGCATTTTTTTGAAAAAAAGGATCGAACATTTGAATAAAATATATTTAATAATTTTATTCTATCAACATAGAGACTTGATGGGCCTCATAATCCCATATTGACTGAGATACTAACATTGAAAACATTCCATAGAATATTTCAATGTGATAAAAAAGGATTTTACCATTTCATAAATCCATTATAAACACATGTATTTAAAAATATAATTTCTATACCAAAATACTTGTAACATATTAACAAATGTGGGGTTTTGATGACATCTAAAAATGAGGATGTTACAACCTCCCCACTATAGAGCTTATCATCCCTGAGAAGCCTTTAGTAATAATGAAATAGCAACCCAAACTACAAAGGTCATGAATTCTTCCTTATAAGGTTTCATTTCATTTCCAAATGACCAACACACCCTTAAGAATTTATTTGGCAAGCATCACTTAAGGCATTAAGATCCGATCTGACACCCATTTTTCCAACTGGAAAATTAAAAAGACAGTTATATGATTCTTTTTAGGTAGATTCATGTCCATGTTATCATCTATTGAAACAACTAAATGGTTTTTCTCCCTAGAATAGGTCTCCACCTTTTAAAAAAGGGCAAATTAAGAGCCACAAAACCTCCACCATTGGAATTGCCTTAGAAAGAACATATCTAAGCATTAGAGTGATTCTACATGTGTGATTTTCTTTAATTTAATTAGATAGTTTACTTACATAGTCATATAAGGCACCCCATTACAATAAAATGGTAAACTTCTATTTCAATGTAATAGTACTAGTCACACAATCATTCCAAGAAGACAGTGTAGGCCTTTAAACAACACCTACCCTAACCCGAAGAAGTGCTTCACTATGGACCACTTAATCAAGCCCTATAGCTTTTAAAGTTTTAGAATGATGTAAGACCAACACTCTATTAGTGAATCTAGTATGAAGTCAAGATATGAGATATGCTCATCATTTAAAGATGAGTTCAGTAATAGGATTAGAATATTTTCATTAAGATCAGTTGAACCACTACTAGTCAACTTCACTTGAAACAAGATCATCTTCACTTGCTAACATAACATCCTTAATTGATCACCAATAATTTACCTCACATGTCGTTTCCATGACTGTTCAACATTAACCACCGAAGTACACCTACAAACAATTAAGTATCTCAAAGGATGCATACATTGCTAACGACACCAATGTCACGATGCCAAGAAATAACCGACCTGTAAACACTAAAACCAATGTGATGCTCCCGACCATAGGAGCTTCGTAGTTGATAAAATAAGGGATATACTCTCCTCTCAAAATAACATTATGTGAGGACCACCATAAATGAAAATGATTAAAATATTAATATGAAAACCAAAACCAAACTGACTGGTGTTTCAAAACACCTAAGACTCTGAGAGTAATCCTAAGAATTGGGATGAACTTGATTTCTTTACGCCTATGTCACTCTACATTAGAGATGAACTGAGGGTATACCCAACAACATAAGGATCAACAAGCGTGTCAAACTCAACTATCATGTTACATAATTTAGTTATAGATGGGAAATGCGTAAGTGAATGCATGATACCCTAAGGTTCTTAAAGCAAGATGAAAAATTCTAAATACGATCCATAGGATAACATCTATATGAATTAATGAAACATATGGTTCATTAAATAGATTTAACCCTAATTCAAATCGTCACATATGACCATTAACCCAGATGAAACTATACTGAGTCATCCATTACCAATGAAAATAAAGTGTCAATGATACCAGTACCAGTCATCCGAACAAGGGTATCCTTATATTCTTGGAGTCCAATAATTGAAAATAACACCAAAATTAAACCAAATCATTATGAAAACATGAAATTGGAAATATGTTTAGGTTCTAAGTGTGATAACCACCCCAAGATAGCCCAATATGAGATATTAAGTGGAAAATCTACAACTAAGTCACACAAAATTGAAATTCACCAAGCTCAAGAGAATACTATGTAATCCATTTCTAAATAGAATGATCGCCTATCGAAAATTCTCACATTTTAGTTCCAAGGAGACTGAAAAATAAGAGCAAAAGCTACCATTTCATAAGGGTTTTATTAAATGAAACAACCTACGGTTCCATTTAAAGGCCATTAAATTTATTCACATATAATTTTTAAACAATTAAAATATTTAAAACAAAATATCAAGGAATAATAAAAAAATTTCAAAGAACATATTTTTCTCTAAAAAATTCACACTTCTTTACATTAAATCATAGTTATGCAATTTACCAGCATTCATTGGTTTTATGTTATTAATGATAATGCATCTTATGAGGGTCAGGCTAAGGAAACCTAGGTTCATCAAAATGCAACCCAATAGATGTTTCTTAACATTTAATGATTTAAACAGCAATTAAGTGCTATCCCATAAGGACCAAGCCCTAACTGTGCTACTTGGGTATAGTTGAGCATTTAGACGGTTAACTAGTTCATTTCAAATTAAAGTTGAACACCCTATAGTAATATTTAAAACTCAGTGATGGATCAAGTATATGAGTTACAGTATCCCATTTTTAAGTCATCCATACTACTTAAAACTAAAAAATGGAACCAGTTTTAATCAAAACCAGTTATATTTATCCCATTACATCTATTACATATTTAAAACAAAGTGAAGAATCTCTCTACAAGCTGCTAACAAAAAGAATCATACTGAAATTATAGAAGCATGAAATAATATACAATGAAGGCATGCTTTGTAGTCATGAAACATGTAAAATAAATATCTAATCATGTTTTACAATCAAGCGTGACATACCACTAAAGGAACACAAATCGAATCAACCAGAATACTATATATGTAATCAAATATTGAATGACGAGGAGCACAAAGAACCCCTTTATATGCTGATGTGGATACCTCTCCCATCATGATGCCTTTTCCTAGGGAATGTAGGAGGGCCATATCCCTTGGAATGAGAAACCGTACAGGCTAGTCCCAAAGAGGAAAATATCAGGATCGTGGCCTGGACTGAGCCATCATAAATTGTATCAGTGCTAGTGTCCTTTTCATGTGTCAGTGAGGATACTCTGACCTTATTGGGGGTGGATTATGGAAATCCAACATCATAGGAGGATGAATATGAAGCACTCATTTATAAGATATTTTGGATACCCCTCCAATCATGAGGCCTTTTCCTAGGGTATACTGGAGGGATAAAGCCTAGGGAAATAAAAATTGTGTGGGCTAATCCCATGTCTGAAATTATCATGATCATGGGATGTACTGAGCTGTCAGAAGTTAGATAATGGTATCCATAAATAATAATAAAATGACTATCAAAATTATAGGGTTACACTATCACTGATGATGCACTAATCTGTCATCATACAAAGGTGTTATGAAGAAAACAATGTTTTGAAAACAAAAAATACTAATATCATCATCTGTTATTTTATTCAATTACCTTATTCACAACACATGAATGGTTTCATTAATTTAAAACGTCATCAAAACATATTTATTCATCCAATTAATATATTCAAGACAACCATATATACATAATTACATACATACATTATAATAATAAATTAATTTCCACAAAAAAAATATTTCATTCACAACCTAATAATAATAATAAATATTTTTATTTTTATTATTAAATATATCACATTAATAATAATAATAAAAAATTAATATTTTTATTATTAGTAAATCACATTCATCATTTCAACCATAAATATTATTTTACATAATTACTAAAAATAATAACAACAAAATTATTATTTTAAACATTAATTATCTCTAATCATTACCACTATTAATGTTTCAATTAAATATGTCATTAAATAAAAAAATTGATAACACCCATTTAATCCAGTATTAAAAGTGATGTTAATAAATTAGTGTCTAAAATAATCAATTAATGGCGTCTTATATTTTAAATCAGTAAAACCAATTTTATTTTGAATCTTCTTGATTGATGTGTCATCATCAATGGTGGTATTCACATTGAAAAATCGAAGAAGATAACTTAATTTTTAAACAAATGAATTATAATTAATTAAATTCATAATTATAATATAAATAAAATTTAAAAGGGTATTATCTACACTCGACGCATATAAAAGTTTTGTCTCCCCTAGGGTAAAACTCTCGTTCCATACCTATCATTCTTCTCATATTTATCATACAACACACTATATGAGAGATATATATTATATATTATTTAGAAGTGAGAATAATAAAATAATTAAATATAAATATGTTATTATCTCGTGAGATTTTTTCAAACACTCGACATGCGTAAAATTTAAAACCTGATAAGTGTAAACCCCAACTTCTCAAGTTAACAATGGTATCATATTTCTTATACGATTCACTATTTGAGAGTTATTAATTTTTTTGGATAAATAATAAATTAAAAATATTAAATAAATTATCTTTGTGTGAGATCATACTAAGAAAATGATGCACATAAATGTTACACTCTCTCTTGGGTAAACACTGCACCCCAGACATAGTGATGGTCTTAGATTATCATACGATGCACCCTTTGGGAGATAATAAATTATTTTTGATAAATCATGAACTTATAATATAATATATTTTGTAGTTTTAGTCTATCTTTACCAAGGATCTTCATGCCTCAAAATCCCTCACTAACATTGTACTCAACTCGATAAATATTCCATATAATATTATAAGGATCCTATATGAAATTTATCCTAATTTAAAGCATTTAAAAAAATTAATAAGTTATTTTTTTATTTAGAAATTACATTTTCACAAAAAGAAAACTAATAATTTATCAACAAGAGGGTTTTATGATTTTAAAAAAATAAATATATTATATAAGTATATATCTGATTCAACATTCTTTATCAAAATAAACATCTATCCATATTGAAATATATATTTCTACTAAATATCAACACTTTCCCTGCTCAAAATGGTCATTAACCATTCAAAAAATAAGATGAATGTTATTAGTAAAGAATGACTTAAAAATAAGATTCAGCAAAGGATGTTAACAAACATGGAAATACTTTTATGATATTACTAAAATATTTCTTAAATAAAATACCATTTTACTTTTGAAATAAAATTTAAAGTCCTAAAACCACACTCCTAATAACGAAATAATTTTCATTGAAAATATATATGAAATCTTGTAAAGTAATTTGAAAAAAAACATAGGAGTCAAGTTATTGGGGATTTCTATTCATTTTATATAGGTTAAAAATAATTCCATTAAAAATTTTATAAGAAATTTTAAAAAGAACCTTGTTCGGAAAATTATTGGATGATTCATTTTAATTTTGTTGTAAATTATAAAAACAGTTAATAAGGAAATTTAAAAATTATTGAAGAATAGTAAACACTTTTTTTAAAAAAATAGTTATAGAAAATATTGACAAGGAATAGAAATATTCCATAAGTAATACAGAAAAATAAACAATCTCGAATAATGGTGATATTGTGAAATTAACCCTTATTACTTGGAAGTAATTTGAATCGTAAGACCCATGAATGAAATAAAATCAAATGAAACGTAAAATAAAATTAATACCAAGTGATTTATGATTGAAGAATTAAAAGATTATTATATATACCACACAAAAATAATATATGGGGAATATTGAAAATGTCTTTTTGAAGTAAAAGTGAGATGTGAGACCCTCGCCTATGGTTTAAATTATTTCATATCGATTAGAACAACTTTTATAAAAAATAAATTTATTATTTTTTTTCCAAAAACAAAATCATATATATAATACCATATCTTATTTCGTTTTAATATATTATCACCCTTTTATTATCAATTAATTTTTAATATCATTATTTTAGGTGAGAACTTCTTTGTTTTTAATGTATCTTTTGGTTTGATAATTTCATTCCTTGAACATTGATCAAGGATTATTCGTATATATAATGTTATTAATGTATAAATATAATATATTTTAATTATATACATATTTATATTAGTCAATAAAATAATGATAAAAACAGTTAATTAAATCGTTCAAGGATATCGTTGGTCATACGTATTCATGAACGTTGCTTTCACTATTCAATGGATGGAATAAAAGAAAGGTAAATAGTATTTCACCATTATAGAATCATTATTTTATCTTATATAGCATATATATTAATTAAATATTTCCTTATATCCACCCAATTAAAATACAAATGAATAATGAATCACATCACATCAAAGAGGTGGTAGTCCACATGTATGCATGAGCAACATTATTGTTTCCCAAAAAAATATAAGGATAGAAGGAAAATATGATTTTTTCATTATAAAGATATAATAAGTTCATATTTTTTATATATTATCATTATTTAAATATATTTAACCATCAACATAAAGTGGTGATGAAAAATACATTACACCATTACGTGGAGATGGTAAGCCGTACATACACATGAGCGATATTTTCCATTTTTGTAAGATGGACAAGATATGGAATATGGTTGTACCATAATCACGTCAACATATCCTTATATTTATGATATTATAATAATTATTTTATGATGGTTAAAAAACTCATGGGGAATTAATATAATAAATAATGAATGAATGAATTGGTCAAGATGATTACCTATTCTTTGGTGGGATTCCATAAGATCTCCTCTTAAGGGACAAATGGTTAGTATTTTATAATGGATTGAACCTAAATAACTTTTGGAAATATTTTTATAATAGTAATGATTATGCTTTGGAAGATATAAATGGTTCACATTGGTGTAAATAATTAAAGGAATGGGTTCCCATTTATAATTTATAGAGCGACATTCTTGAAATTTATTAAAATATAAAATTAATATAAATTATTTTTCATCTAAAAATGGCTCTAAATTGATATATTTATAAGGTAATGAGATGATAATCCAAAATAATTTCATAAAATATAATCTTAATATGTTTTAAGATTGTTTTCTCACTAATCAGTTAGTGTTAACCCCCGTTATCCCTTCCAACAATTACCATACAATTACAAATTATACACTCTAAGGGTCAATATTATTAGTATAAAATGAATAAAGACCCATAAATGGAGATTGGTAGAGGTAATTAACCTTATCCCCTTTATTTTTAAAATTTTATATTTTTATAAAATTAAAATCATTTAATATATTATTTATTATTATAAAATATAAATATTTTAATTTTTAAAAATATTCATACATTGAATTGAATTAAATAATAAATAAATATAATTTAAACTAAATATATTATTATACCCATCAAATTAAATTTTAATCTATAAAAATCATGGATCGCATTATTTATTTTAAATTACATTAAATTTAGTATTTTAAAAATAATTTATTTTATTTTTCTATTAATTTAATTATTACTCAATGAGTGCCATGTAGGAATTTTAGGTAATTATTTCTTTACTAAAAAGTTAAAATAAATTACCTTGATGAAGAATAATGTATTAAATATCCAAATACTATTTTAGTCGAACATATATTTTGGATAACCCCGTATTATATGTATCATATTATTATAAACAAGAATGTTACATGTTTGACTTTTTGCAAAATAAAAATACTATATTCAATAAAAAGATGTATTTTTTACAATTTAATGAAACGTAAATATATTTTAAAAATAAAAAATTTCAAAATAAGAACATTTTTATATTATGATTACAAAAATTAAATTAATTTTATAACATAAAATATAGCTATGTTCCATAAAATAATTATAATATTTTTCCAGAAAAGAAATAAAATTTGTTTGAATAAAACCTATTTCTGAAGCATAAAATTACATTTTGAAGAAAATTTGTACTCATTTAATAAGAATTAAAAAATGAATTTTTATTGAGTTGTTCCTTTATATAAATATTTCATAATTTTCTTAAAACTATTAGTATCCTCTAATTTACACCTAGTTTATAAATATCATATTCTAATAATAATATTTTGAGGTTCATTTAAGGTTTCGGTTGCTTGTTTTATATGATATCAAACATAGTTTTATTTTAAAATCATAGGGTTTTTAACATAATTCATGAATTAAAATATAATCCTAGAACATAATCAATGTGTGATTACCATTGAAATTAGTCATAATTTTATGGAATACAAAAAATTATAGAAAATAATTTCCTTGGCCATGGATCACTATCATGAATTTAATAGTTTATTAAGTTCACTTCATATTCTATCATATCATTAGTCAATTTTTACTCCCAAAACTATCATAGAGGAAAAATTCCCTTACTAAAATGGGTTCACTCTCTATTCTAGTCATAATTATCTCATGACATATCCATTATTAGCCAATTCATTGGAGAGATATATATTTTCTGCCAAGTCATCACAAAATTAAAATCATACATATGCATACCATAAGATCATAAAAAATTATCATAGAATACACTTTGAAA
Source organism: Viscum album (assembly GCA_963277665.1). Taxonomy (NCBI): domain Eukaryota; kingdom Viridiplantae; phylum Streptophyta; class Magnoliopsida; order Santalales; family Viscaceae; genus Viscum; species Viscum album. The sequence continues at coordinate 373,529,635 of OY728166.1, read as the reverse complement.
TTAAAAGGGTTTCATGTACAATTCATTATAATTTAAATACAAATCTTGTCGAAAAGAAAAAATTTTAAAATGGTTTCATCATAACTTAATTAACTCATGGGAAAGAAATCAGTTTCATAGAATAATCCTTAAATCATCAGCATCATTATCATAAGTCCAAATAATTAATTGCGATTGAATCATTAAATAATATCTCTAGTTAATCATATGTAACATTAAATGATCATACCATAAAATAATCCATTAAAATATCACTGGAACATTTCATGAGGAAAATACACTTTTTAATTTCAAATCATTTATTTAAAAAATAATTTTTTTCCAACTTTGAAGGAAAATATTTTATTTTAAAATAATCCTGGAAAATTGTAATGTAATCTTAAAATCACTGATTAATTATGATTGTGGTAAATTTATTTCATTACATTTACATTAAAAAAATATTCCTTTCACATTTTCGATAAAAAGTAAGAGGTGGTCCATTCACAAATTGGTAATAAGATTCATTTTTTTATATTCAATAATGTATAAAAATTACATTAAAAAATTATAGGAAAATATTAAAAATATTTATATATTTTTTTAGAAAATTGAAATGGAAGAAAAAATATATTGGATCGAAGAGGGAAATAAATCAAATTATTCTTAAAAAGAATTATTTTGGTCACTTTTGTTAATATAGAGATAAAAAATAATTTAAAACATGTAATATATTGAAATAAAACAATAAAAATAATATTCATGGGGTTATTGTGAAATAAGTCATAAAATTTCATCATTTGAAACTTGATCAATAACAGTCCCGATAAATAGTGAGATTTTAACATAAATCTCATACCTCAAGATTGAATTTCATCAAAAGCACTCTAATATCTACTATTATAAATTTAAATTTATTATAATTAATAAAAGAATAAGTTATATTATTATAATATACTATATTATCACACTTATAACAATTCAAAAACCATTTATTAAAAGTTCATTATTTAAATCTTTGTTTACTAGTGTTAACTGTTTCATTTTTCATGAGGATTTTTGTTTGGTAGTTATCAACCATGTAAATTGACCATTGATACATCTTATCCAGAATAGTAATCATGATATATATATATATCATATATATTTATTACATACATATATATATATATATCTAAAATCATTATTTTAAAATAGAGATAGAAAAAATAATTACACCATTCATGGAGATGGTAGTCCATACACACGCAAGAACGATGTTTTAACATTTCAACGGAGGGAAAGACCTAAAAGAAAATTAAAATTCACCATTAAAGAACAATTGGTATATCATATATATATTAAACATTTATTAAAATATCCATTAAAATTAGAGATGAAAAATTAATCATATCACTTCATATAGGCAGTGATCCACACATACGCATGGTCGACATTATCTTCATCCAAAAGAGCAGAAAGTAAGAAGGATGATATTATATTTTAAATAAGAAAAAAAAATTATTTCATAAATATCATATATAAAATTTAAACAAATAAATATAACCATTCATAAAATATGGTAATGATAATTGAACTGTATCACAATGTGGAGGTTTTTGTTTGCACGTATATATGAGTGATACTTTCACTTGCCATTTGATAGAATAAAAAGTTGAAATTGGTGGTTATATGAAAATAATAACATTTAATAATATTTAGTATTTAAAATTTATTATGTTATGATTTATATGACTATCTTAGAGGAGTTATAATAAGAAAAAATTGAAATAGTTCGGGTAGGATGATTAACTCTTATATAGTAGTCATTGTTTAGTTAATTTATTAATGACCTTTAGAATAGAATTTTAAGAAAAAATAATAATTCACTTAGGGATAATTTTAAAATATAAATTGGTAGGGTTTGGTATATCTATAAGGATCAAGGAGATGTATTGAAGATAAATGCAGGGAATCCTTTTATAAGTGGGGGAGTGGCCACAATTGGAAGTTCTAAAAATATTAAAATATAATAATGTGATTCTCTAGAAATATGATTCCAAATTCCAATATGTTGAAAGGTTTGATAGTGTTAGGTCTAAATATGTCCATATAATAGGCTTTGGATAAGATAAATTGGATAAATGACTCTTATCTCTACCTTAACCCTATAGTAATATTATGTTCACCTTAACTGTGTTTTCCTAGACCCAAATGACACATAGGTGGTTCCCTGAGACCAATGGGACACATGGCCTCAAAATCATCAACCCTAATTCTAGAGGCTTCCAACTAATAGCGAGGGACTATGGTGTGTCCATGTGGAGACTATTACCTCATTATAATAGTGTAGTAGAACAAATAATTATAAATATAGGTAAATAGTGGGAGAAATATAACTAAATAGGAGGCACAATGAAAATAGACAATGAAAATAGAAAATGAAATAAATGGAAAAACATACAACAAATGATGATGGTTTTTAAATTATCTAGTAATCATTAAAAAATAGATACAAAGTATAAATCATACCAGCAAAAAACAATGTAGAAAATTTAAATATATTAACTATCCCAAGATTCCATAGGCACAACTCGATCATCTTCAACCATCTATATCCAAGCATAGAAAGTATTCATGTTTCTGGAGCATTATTCTTCCCATTATCAATACAAGAATTCATGTAATCTACCACAGGTACCAAAAGGATCCGAGAGAGGGTGTGGGAATACATATTAGTAGTACACCACCAGAAGTGTCTATAACATCAAACATGTTTAATAAAAATGTAACAACATGAAAGTGTGAATATATAATGTAAATCAGAACAATGTAACTAAATATATAAGTAATTACTTCATCCCTCAATGGGTTTCTAACATTTAACAAGTTCATTATTTTATTATTACTAGTTTATGAATAAATCACATGTTAGTAATTGGGAAGGATTCAGGATGTAACTAGGAAACCCATAATGATATTCAATAATGAAGATCCATTTTAATAACCAAAGAAATGTGGACTTCAAGGGTATCCAAATCAGTATGTAATGTATCCTAGATAAGGGTAAGAGTGTAATTCAAGGATAATAGTCCAAGGAATTCCACAATAATATTCCTATCGAGTTAAAGGAATTCATCCAAGGTAAAATAGGGCTATGAAATGACTCGGCCTGATAGGATTTAACAATGGCACCTATATGTCAATGCTGGATTTAAGGTGTGTAACCAAGGCATCCTGTAATAATATTGAATGGATCATATAGTTTCATACTGGGAATTCAAAGTTTGCAAGGATATTGTTCCAGGTGTCTCTCAATCAAAAAAAAAGATGCATCCTTGAATATAAACTGGGATGTAGACTACTCAAGGAATTCCATTAGGAATCAAAGTAGAGATCAAGTCAGGCCACTCATATATGATTATGAAGTCATATAATATTTTATTTGTTTCAAGTGATGCCTTTAATTAGTGTGATAAGTCCATGTACCATGAAACCATTCATTTAATCCCATTAAGGACTTTTCAAAAACCATGGTTCACTATGATACCTTCCATTAACATGTTAAGGGGTTCTATGGACATGTAACTTATTATTAAATATCATTTTAAAAGACCAAGTCCTATATATAGTATACAAGAAAATGATCGTTCCACATTAAATTATTTAATTGAACACTTATATTATGCAGGTCAAGATGTCAGAATATTAGTTAATTTCCCATATGAAATTAACAATTTAAATCAAGCCATTTAATATAGAAAATACTTCCCAAATAAAGATCAATCTTAGGCACACCTGAATGAAAACTCAAATGGCCCAAAACACTAAAATGAAAATTATGGAAAAACATGTTAAATGTCATGGGATGAGTTGTAGGAATAACCACTAAAAAATAATCACATATTTGGAATGAGAACAACCATAAAATTATAATTATTATAATCATGGAATAAAAAATAAATAAATGGAACTCGATGAAATCGACGAGCCCCACAAAAAATTTCATAAATCTATGAAATTGAGGGCTGAGTTATAGACCACCCACCTTAGGATTTTATGAATCTCCTCATCTAGTATTAGACTAAAATTCATTTTGGAATTATTTATATCTGAGAAAAGAGTAAAAAATATCACACATTGATAACTAGTTCAAGAGAAATCTATACAAAGAATGACTAAAAAAGACATGTGTACTTACCATTGTTCGTCAAACCTAATGAATGGAAGATAAAAAAATATTTAATGAAGGATATCTCCTTATCCCTAGGTTATGCCTTAAAAAATATCCAAAATGGTATAAATCCAGGTTAATATCCATCAAAATCAGATTATGGAAGAATGAGGGTCTTAATTAGATCATTTAGGGTTAAAATTTAAATTTACCCAAAATTTATCCAGTGCATAGTTTGGGCGCATATTTTTACAAACCATACAAAAACAATGCATAGGTACCTAGAGAAAAGGAGAGAAATCACATGGTTAGGGAAAACTATAAGGGAAAATATGTTCCAACTATGTGGTAATGTTCAATCTAGAAAAGCATGCCACCTGTATAGTTTTCCCTAACTGTGAAGCCTCCCCTCACGGTATACTAAAAACCATGCACTAGGCCTAGTTATCACAAAAGGATTGGTTTGGGGCTATAAAAACATTCAAACACACATGAGACATTTTTGAACTCATTAGTCATCCACATTAAGTCCAAAATAACAAATTAAACTGAAATATGAAGGATCCATGTGTAAATGAAAACCCGGGTTCTTACAGTATTCACCCATAAAAGAAATCATCACGAAGTTCAACTTATAATGGTGGTGAAACACCATCTGAGAAAAACTCAGGCCACTAGGCATGTACATCAGCCTCCTTCTCCAAATTCTCATCCTTCATGTAGCTGTGCTGCCATATAACTCACACTATTGGTATTGACCGACCTCATATAACTTTTATTCTCTGATCAACAATGCATACATTAAACATCTTAAAGTAAAAATTAACATATAACTCAATTTACTCAGGATAAAAGTCATGATACTGGTCAACGTGTTATCATGAAATCTATGAAACATGGATGATATCATGCATGGATGATTACCTTTGAAGGAGTAGAAACAGATAGGCTACCAGCCCGACTCTCTTTAGAATATCAAATTACCCTACATAATTAGGCAATAAATTCCATTGGTTCTCTCAGCACCTATGCCCGAGCCTCGAAAATACCCAATGGAAAACATGATACCCTACCTCAAATTCCATAGGTCTTTAATGGTGATCAACATAATATTTATGTCTAAAATGAGTAATAGACATACGTAACTTGATCAGATGAACCTGCTCTGAAGTCTCCTATATGAGATGATGACCTAGTAGGTATGCCTCACCTACCTCTATCCATCAAGGGGGGGGGGGGAATATCACGACCTAAAATATATGGAATCAAAAGGATCCTCTTGAATTTTATCCCAAAAGCTATTATTATTAGTGAACTCTAAGAGAGTATTATTCTTATCCCAAGAACCTCCAAAATCAAGGATACATTCATGGAGCATGTCCTTTAAAGCCTATACTGTCCATCTACTTGAGGGTGAAAATATATGCTTAAAAGCACATGTGTACCCATATCATTTGACATAACCTTCCAGAACTATGTCTTAGAATGATAAAACCTATTCGAAATGATATTACAAGGGATCCTTTGTAGTCGTATGGTCTCACAGACATACAATATTCCTATATCATAAACTGATAAAGGATACCAAATAGGAATGAAGTTAAATACATTCATTAGTCAGTTAATAACAACCCATGAAGTGTCCCTGCACCTTAGAAACCTAGGAAATCAAACTAAAATGTCTGTGGAAACGTCTTCCCATTTCTATTCAGGGACTGGATGTGGCTGTAAAAAACATACAGGTCTCTGGTGCTCCACCATCACCTACTAAGAAGTGTAACATTTAGTGATAAAACTTTTTATATGATATTTCTTCCTAGGCCACTAATACTCTTATCACATATCACTATACCTTTCAGAGATTCCAGGATGAATTGTCCACTGATAATCGTGGGGCTGTTGAATCAATTTCTCTCTCATATATCTACCGACCTAGACACTCCCATGAATACACAAGATGTCATGTTTTTCCACAATACAATTTATGGGTGGGTCATCTCTTGTTATACAGTCAAGGAGAACCAACACCTTAGTATATAATTATTTCCTACCCTTAACCTTATCAAAGAGGGAAGAGGTAATTGTCAAGGCTGAGAGGAAATATAGTTTGAGACTATCATGATACTCTCGGTGGATCTTAGAAAATAGGGTCATTAAATTATATTCATCATTGGATTATCATACAACCTATTTCTGAGTTTTATGAATCAATGCATCGACTAATATATTTCACTTTATAAGCATATAATCTAGCTGAAAATCAAAGGACTATAGATATTGGACCCATATCCTATATGTGATATTTAATTCATGTTGTGTTATTATATAATTTAGGCTCTTGTATTTTGTGTATAACACAATTTTATCACACAGAAGATACTCTCTCCAACAATGTAAGGTATATGCAACTACTACTAGCTCAAGTTCATGTGTCAGGTATTTTATCTCATGAGTCCTCAGTACTCAAGAACCTAATGGAATGACTTGATCCTCCTGCATCATCACTGCTCCTAGTTCAATGATTGATACATCATAGATTATGATATAACCTATTCCATACTCTGACAGGATACGAATAGTTTTCGTGGAATGACTACCATTTATCTACTATTTGTATTTCTCAAATTATTTTGACAATAAGAACATAAAAAATTTCCTTTTATGGCATATAAAGGTGAAGCAAGATGAGAAAAGTCCGATATGAAATTATTGTAATATCCATTCATCTAAATGAAAATCCTTATATCAAACATGTTCTTTGGATTCTCATATGAAACTACAAAACCAAAAATCTATAGGTAAATTGATACTCTCGATTCTAATATGATATGACCCAGGAAGTGAACATTTTTGATTGAGAATTTTTACTTAGCAAGGTTCGAATAAAGGTGATGCTCTCTCAGTGTACATTGAATGATCTCATGGTGTTTACCATGTTCACTATGAGTATGAGAATACATCAATATATCATCCACACAGACTATGAAAGAAGAATCTAGATAGGGATAGAAAACCAAATTCATTAGAGAAATGAAAATGGTGGGCCCATTCGTAAGACCGAATGGAATAACAAGGTACTCATAAAGACCAAATATACTCTTAAAGGTTGTAAGAGGTATGTTTTATGGCCTTACTCACACTTGTTGATATCACAACATAAATTCAATCTTATGTAAGACTCTATATCATTTTATCTAGTTGAAGATATCATCTATTTGGGGTAGGGGATAAGAGTTCTTCATTGTAAGTTGGATCAACCTTCTGTAATCCACACATCGACGTAAGGTTCCATATGCCATCTTTGTGAAAAGCATGGACTAACCCCAGGAGGATGTATTAGGCCATATAAAAACATTATATTATAAATCCATTAACCACCACTTGAGATCCAAAATCTCTATAGGTTTTATCCAATATATAGGAACAAACACTATAGTTTCTCCTAGAATAAGATCAATCATAAACTCTACATATATCCAAGGAGGTAAGAATGAAAAATCATTGGGGAAAATATCCATAAAATGATCTAACAATGGAGGAAAGTTATCCTAGCATAAGCCTTGATACTCTATAAATATATTATCAATCTGGGTAGTAACTCCACCTAGACTATGATTCTCTAGTCATGATCTACTAGCCTAGACATCCCACGTTCCCTTGTGTGAAAATTTCGTCCCTATAATGATGTAAATGATACCCTTAAATGATAACATTCTACAAATTAATGATATGAAAATAACCATTCTATCATTCAAATGAAATCAAATCCCATCATATTGAGAACAAGGAGGTCTAATTAGAAATCCTAACTTCAAACCTCACAAGGACAGTCCCTACATTGGCATATTCCCTCAGATTTTCCTCTAATGGTGTATCTAGGGTCATTATTCCACAATAATATTGTATATATAATCTACAAATTTCAAAAATATATATATAGGTAAAATATTTTGAATCCCCTTTATCAAATAAATTGGATACTATATAAGGTTCCACTAGAATACCACCTCGTACTATAGATCCTCTCGTAGCCTGATCCTCAGGTATTGAATGTGGTGCATGAAACTAGCCTAATCTATGAACCTATGCAATAGCCAGACTACCATGATCATAAGTTATTAGTTCAAACTACTAGAGATTCAGGGTATGGCTAACATGACCATGGTCTCCTCTTAAGATAGTCTTGCCGATTATATTATAATATCCACTTGACGTAGTGCAAAAGAACCTACTCCTAAAGTTTGAGATGGAACTGATCCTTTTCAACTCAAATATGGTGGAACAGACCTATAAAATCTATAAAGATGATCCATACATCCACATTACTTACACTCTATTAGGTATATATCAAAATGAGGCTTTATGTTACCCCACCATCCACAATAATGACACACCATGGAGTTATCAAAATGGGTAATATGGTTGTTTCTGCCCTAATGAGAAACATTGTGGGTATGTTTACTACCACTAAGAGAAATATTGGTCTGTCATGACACTGATCCTATATTCCTAAATCTATTACAATAACTTAAGTTGTGGATAGTAATAAGAGCATGACTCTTTATTTTAGAAAAATTAGGTAGGCGAAATACATTAACCTGTGTACAGATGGCATACACAAGCCCATCCTTGATGTGTCTAGAATGAAAAATCTCATGACCCTATCGGAGTGGTTCAAATCATTGAAACAATACAAAACCCAATGAATACTCCATAAAAGACATAGAACCCTGCTCCTGATGAATACACTCTCTGGATCTGTCATCTATCAATATTTTTTGGACAGAAATAATCATATAAGGAATTATAGAAATTAACCCATATGATGCCCTAATGATTACCATCCTAGGTAATCATATCCCACCTATTCTTGGTTGATTCCTGAAACATGTATGTGCCAATATTGACCACCTAATTTAGAGGTGTTTACAAATTCTCAAAGATATATAAGGTGGCCTTCATCCAAGACTCATCATCCTATGGAACACCATCCCCTTAAAAGGTGGAAGGATGCTACAAATGGAACACATGAGTCAAATCATCAATCATAGGTGCATCTCATGGACCCCCATGCATGGAATGAATTAGATGTAAGAATATATCACAAACATTGAAATCAATGCATGGATCAGGTATAGTAGGAGGTTCCTCAAGTGAAACACCTGGCTATAATACTTGTGGCATAGGGACTACCATGTATGGATCATGGTCATCACCACCCTCCTAGAATATGAGACAAGTACATCATGACTGCATTGGTCTAAAAATTCCAAGCACATTCCATAGAAAAAACTTTGAAAAATAATGATAACATTACTAGAAGGATCCGATCATAAGAAAACTCACTACCCAAGATTTAGAATGGTGTAACTAACTTATATGAAGTTGTAAATGTGTAATGCAGGTGTTTTCTCTAAATACCATTGAATTATACCACATTCTGTATCATGTGAATCAGTCCTGGCTTGATCTCAATGGTTTCGGCTCGAATTGGGGGGAAATGCTTAGGGTTTCACTATGTGTTAATGTAAATATATAATCAATGATTTTCTTTTTTGGGATGCATCTAGTTTTCTCCCATAATTATCTGATGGGGGTTTGGTGTGTTTGGTCCCACTTGATTGTGCTACTCAACCATTACTGAATGAAGATGGTTAAAAAAATACCTCTCGATCACTGGATCATGTATACTGGTTTTTTTGACTCATGGTTCCTTGAATGTTTCAAGGTACTTTGGTAGATTAATAGATGTGGAAAATGAAGACACAAGGGAGTCTTTGAATGGAAATATAGAAAAGTGGTGAGGAAAAGGTAATCCTAGAACTTATACTATAGTTATTTTAAAGAAAAAAATTTCTCCCTGCCAATGGATCTGGAATTTGACACACCAATATGCATCCGTTGGTTTCGTATAGATGGTGGTTAGATTATATTTATTTCTCCCAAACATTACTAACTACTAGGGTGTACTATAGTATTAGTGTGGGGTATATCCCATCAAAAGGAAGTGGTTTTGAAGGGGGATCACTGGCTCGAGGCCCCTACATGAGTCCTTTCAATTTACCTTGTTGATTGGGAATTTTACTAAATCTCTATATGGGAGTGATTTCAAGTAATTAGAAGGGGTTAGGATCAATTTCGTGCATCTGGAGTAAGGATGACCTTTATTATAATCTTGTTAGGGACATAAAGAATAGACTACAAAAAATAGTATTTTCTAGTTTGACATTGATCGAGTCAAATAGTTCAACCTTGGAATTGTCTATTTCATGATCGAGAGATAGTAACAACCTAAGTACATTATTTTTGGATTCTTTCCCCAAAAGTAACCTAGGATAGTGATCAAAACATAATCTACATTAATCAAGATATGTCCATTAGTTTAAATATCTTATGGTCAGGGATACTCTCAAGAATGGTGTAGACTTCAGTGTTTTTTCTTGATTACTAATCCATTAGGGTGTCCAATATTATAGTTAAATATTAATTAATAATTTATTTACATATACTCTTGATTTGTACCTCTAATAGGTTTAGGTACTCGTAGAGGGTGTAGATACTATTGAGGAAATAATGAAATTCATTTTTAAAATGTCATTCGGGTTTAACGAATTCAAAATTAGGAATGTGTTTTTAATTTTAAATAAAAATGAAATCAGTAATGAAAAAGATTAATCAAGACTTAGATAATTCACTTATTTCAGATGAGAAATTGAAATAGATCTAACACATGTTGTTGGAAATTGATGATGAATGATGAGAATCGATGCAGTAGAAATTCGAATGTTTTGATGTAAATATATCCATGGATTTTAAGTTGAATTAAAATGTAAAGAAATGAAAAAATTTGTGTTTCATGGATATTATGGGAGGGGTAACATTAAAGGGATGAAAAGCATTAAAGAGTATTGTTTGGAAACATTGTCTAATTCATTTTCATATCCCATTATATAAGAAAAATTTTGTTCAAGATGTGTATGGGAGGTACATGTCATGTATTATTAAACTGTGTAGATTAGGATTGTTTTTGGATCTCATGAAAAGATCGTTCATATCTATCATATTTATGAATTTTGACTTACAAAAATTCATGTACTGAGTGTTCATGACATGTACTGACATCCACCTGTTCCTCCACGTAGATTTATTACATATTCATTGCACAACTATTACGAATAGAATCAAAATGTGTACATAGCCTTCACAACGTTTACTAGATATTCCATCTACTGGCTTCGCCACTTAATCACATCATGGATCATTACTTCTTCATGTTGAGACCTACCAGTACACGACTTGTATGGACTGGTCCTAATGTGTAATGGCTAAAATATTCATTTTTCTGTATTTCTTCTTTAAAATCCTATAAAACCTAATTCCTTAAAAATTGATCATATAATAAGTGCATTATTGAGTAAATCAATGAAAATACATAAAACTATAATAGGAAAAAAAGTGTATATAAATTGGCTAATCATCCATATTTAGATCCTTTTATAATGACTAATGGAATAGTTTTCATGAATATAATAACCTATAAATCATGGATATAGAAGTTCATTAGTGAAATTTTTAGGGTTTTTTGACATAGAGGTATCAAAGTGGATTAATTAAGAGAAATTAGATATGGCCTTTTATAAGTTTTCGGGAGGAAACAATTGAAAATTCATTAAAGATTAAAATTTAATACTTTCATACAAAAGAAAAATAAATCCAAATCGGTAGTGTATCTAGTATAATATTTTATGATGTCTAAATATGGAAATAAAATAATATTTAGTCATTTTTTATTTCCAAACATACCCTTATGACGTGATGTAACCCCCTAGTAAACCTATTTTCACCATAATTTTGGTAACAAATTTTTTATGGGTTTTCTATTTATTATGACCAAAAATTAAGTTGACCATATTACAAAATATTAATTATGTTTATTCTAAAAATGGAATACATTATACCAAATTAAATCCATATAATTAGTAGAATTTAATTTAAAATTAAACCCATTGAAAATGATGAAATAATGATTTCCATTAAAATATTCCTTAATTATAAATCGATTTTTACCAAAATAAAATAGAAAACTTAAAAAAATAACCTAAATGGGATAATGATAATTTTAATTAACTATTATTACATTTACTATCATTAAAAAAATATTTAGTAAATTAATGAAACAAAAAAATACATTTGAATAAAAATAAGTATTTTCACTATTCATAAAAAATCTATATTTTTAGAAAATTATGAATAATTAAATAAAAAATAATTTTAACATGTTCATTTTAATTTTTTTTCATTTTTTCATATAAATTATTTAAAATTTGTAAAAAATATTTATATTATTTGATCAATAAAATTAATAGAAATCATTTTTAGGGGAAATTTTTTTTTGAAGAATATAAATACTTTAATAAAAATTGATTTTTATTTTTCAATATAATTATTTTATACAAAACATTTATACTTTTTTTTGAAAATTTTGTCATTCATATTCACACATCCAACATAAAGGCTATTTTATAAGAGTGCACTATATTTCAATTCATTTAGACATGGGGTTGCATGAACCTTAAGCTATTGCCAAAATTAAATTTATTTAATTGTGAAATATATCATAAAATATCAGGATATTGCAGGTTTTTAGGCCATTATTGAACTTATAAAATAACTTAAATATCATTTCCTAATTTTTATCTACCTTCAATGATAATGAATACACATTATTAAATTTTTTTGGATGTTTACAAAAATTTCATCCCCTTCAAATTTTAAAAGGGGTACTCCTCCCCTCACATACTATCACACAAAAACCTCCATAGTTTAAAATAAATCTATATAAACAAACCCTTAATATTAATTAAGAAATTAAATATGTTCTATAAATCTAAAAGGACCATCATTAAAAGTTTTAACCCCCATTTCCATAATGATAATCAAATAAGTGAGGTACAAATTCTTAACCCCTCCATTATAATTTTTATTTCATTATTTGCTTTTGTTCATCCTAAAATTCCATTACCCCATATTAAAATTATAAAATTAGTATAATTATTATATTTTTCAAGTTATTATATTGATGATAACATAATTAACCACCTTTCCATTTTCTATTCTGAAAAATGAAACAACCATTCATATATTGTACGGACAACTGCCTCCAAAATATATCATTTTTTGTTTTCCATCATGACCTTACTAGGACGTTCATAATAGGTAAATATATATATATATATATATTATTTTTCTAAATACTTTGGTTTTTGATATGATAATCCAAATTTTTAATTTTCCCAATTATATAAAAATAAAATCATCATATATGTATACATATGGACTACCCCCTCCATGGAACGATTAATTTCCATTTTTTACATTCAAAACATCCATAAATAGTTGCTCATGTGAATGGTTTTAATGAATAATATGATTTTATTTAATTATTATTGTTCTATAATGAAAATTTCTATTACCTATTAACAATATTTTTAGTTAACAATTTTTTTAAATAGAACCAACTAAAAGATATTTCTAGAAAAAAAATTATTTATTATTACAGTGTAATAATATAACATAGGTTATCGAATTATTCTAATTATTTACTATACTGATATATATCAATTATAAACACTATATATGGTCATTATTTCTATTATGTAACAATATTACATCTATGACACATTATAATCATCCATTAATTATGGCATGTTATTATTTGGGTTGGTTTAACCACCAAATTGAATTATTCTATAAATTTATATGGATGAATATGGGAAATAAATTTATTTTAATATAATATATAAATAGTTAAATAGTGAATTTTTTGTTAGAGGTAACATGAAAAATTTAATCATTATTTACGAAAACACTCTTCAGTCCCTATAAATCATCAAAACATACCCATTTCCACATTCATATTAATGAATCGTAACAAATCATCCCATATAATGAAATAATAAAATTATTAATAATTATAAAATTTCAATTTTATTTCCTTTTATGGTCTATTAATGATGAATATTGGGATAATAATGAATAACAACACCAATATTATGAAACTAGTTCAAAAATATTAAGATTACTTGTACCCAACATTTAAAATAGATAATAACAATATAATTAAAATTTGGAGAATAATTATAAAATAAGATTAATATAGGGTTATATATATTAAAAATTTACTAAATTTTTTATCTTTAAATAGTTGTTTCTGTTGAAAATCATATTCAATGACATTATTGGAATTCAGGAATTATGGTAATGGTTTCGTGTCTCAATTATCACACTTTAAGAAATTTTCTTATTATACAGTTGTTTTTTATTAGAATGTTGTGTCTATTTATCCTTTTATATTTTTTATCATGATTAAATATTTAATTTTCTATTTCATGTTATTTTTCTCATGTATGTTTTTTTAAAATAATATCAAAAGTTCAAAACATTCATTTCTAAAATTAAATTTCATGAGATGTACTTTTTCTTATGCACCATGATATATTTGATATGTTCAGTATGTATCATAATTTATTTCAATTACTATATTAATTTAATTTAAGGGTTTTAAATAGAAATAAAAGTCTATGTTTTCAAAAAAAAATCAATTAAATAGATACCATGGTCATAACATTATTTATTAATTAAACTCCATTCATTGAGCTAAAATGATTCTTCTTGATCTTGTTTCATTCAGGATTGATTTCATTGAAATTTATATTTAAAAAAAATTGATCATTATATTCTTATATTTTTAAATATTAATGTTAAATAAAAATACATTTCCTTGATGAGTATATTTTTCATAGAGTTTATAATCATTAAGAATAATTCTATTTCATCTTTAAATATGGGTTCTCATCCACATCCATGTTTTCCCATCCAACCAAAGTTTATATTTATCAATGAAACACCACATATGTTTTATCTCATGTGACATTAATTTTTCACATTTATTCTTTTCAAATTTAATTATTATGAACTCTTTTTATGATGAGGGTTTTTAGTAACAGTTTTCAAAATATTAAAATCAGTTTTCTTCCATTTAAAATAAAACATATCATCTTCCACTCAAAATTTATTTTTTAACCATTATATCTTTTTAAGGATCTATTATTGATGTTTATTTTTCATATTTAAATGATATATAATGAATTAAAATCATATTTTTGAAATCCTTATGTCCATTTCAAGATTCATTTTTTGAATATTCATTTTTATAGTAAATATTTTTAAATAAATTTTACATCAGTTTATTGAAATCATTATTTTATATTTAGGGTTCAAATATTTAATATCCCCCTATTTTTAATAATTTATTATCAAAATTATAAAAAATTATGAATTTTAAAATGAATTTTTCATGTGATTTATAACTAAATCTTTTATGATAATGATAAAAACAACTTTTGTAAACTCTTTAATGGGTTTTGTTACTTTTTTCTTTATTTGTAATGGTCTTATATTCATAGAATTTATTTCTCATTAATGGAAAACTAACTTTTTTGATAAATAATATTTCAAGGAAATTAAATTTTAGGTATCAAATGGAATTTAAACTGTAAATACGATAGGAGAGAGGGTGGACTTTTATAAATGGGGAGAGAACACACATGGAATTTTTTAAAAGAATAAATTACTCCATCATTTTTTAAAAGGATCATAAATTATAAATTATAGAATATTTGATGAAATAAGGTAGAAAATATAGAATTAAAATAATAATTGGACAATTTTTATGTCATTTTTACCCTTATCTTCTATTTTAACACCATGGTAAACCTGTTTTCACCTTAGACACACATACAAATTATTACTATTTTCACTATTAATTATAGTAAAATATTATGTCGAACATATTAGATAATATTAATTGTTTTCAATCCAAATATGTAACCCATTTTACCAAATTCAACTCATATAATTTGTAGAATTTAATTTTGCATTAAACCATCCAATGTAATGAAAGAAAAAGTTTTCTAATGGAAAAGTACTCAAAAGTATAAAACAATTATATAAAAACTGAATATATAATTTATTATAATAACCTTATTTTTATTAATTATAATTTAAATTATCTCATTCACTCTTAAAATAATTTTGAATCAAAATAAAATTTATAAATTCTTTGAATGAAAAATTAATTTTTAATAAAAATCAATATTTTCCCTATTCACCAAAAATGAATCATTTTAGAAAAATAAAAAAATTCAACCATAATATAATTTTTATATTATTATTTCATAAATTAATTTCATTTTATAAAATAAATTTTATAAATTTTAAAAATATTAATTTTATCATATCTGTGCAAGGAATGAAGAAAGCATTTTTCAGAAATTATTTCCTTTTCTTTCTTATGGTGTTTATTTTTCTCCCAGATCAAAATATACGAAATGATCATTTGTAAACAGATATTATTCAAAATTTCATTATTCCTATCAATTTCATCCAACATTTTATCTATGATATAATGGTTATTTTTAAATAAAAATAATTAAATAGAGTGTTGTGTTTATTTTAAAATTGATGTTGCATATATTGCATGTTATCCATGAAATTAAATTAATTATAAAAGAAATATATTTTCATGTATCAGGGTGTTACATAATTATATCATAAAATAATTTCTTCCTTTAAATTTAAATGATAATTAAATTATAATCAAATAAGTTCAGTTCTTCTATATAACATCCTCTGTTACCCACATTTTATCCTCCATTTTCTGATTTCTCTAAGGTACCTATACTAATAAAGACATTTTATTCCTCGATAAATGATATATAGTATCAATAATTTATATTTTCTATTAATATTAATATATATATGTTTCCAATTCTATCATTTCATAGGTGATAACATGTGTTTGGTCTTGCATGTTTCCTAAACAATGACATATGGAACACCTCATGTACATTAGAGAGGCTTGGTTTCATTGATATCTAGAAATCCATAGCTCCAATAAATTAAAAATTTTCAATGGGTATGATATTCATGGGTATCATATTTCATTTCAGACCAAACCCTATGACAGACTTTCCTAGAGATAATTTTATGAAAACAAGATAACCCACTTGGAATTCAAGACCCTTCCCCGAAATGATAGAATAACAATTTTTCCAACATTCAGATACTTCTACATGAACCTAAAGAATATTTTCATTTGTTTTTATCTCTTATAAAAGTTTTAGGAATATAATATACATTTCTCCAAATTCATCCCAGCAATTTGGATTATGAAATCTCTTTCCATGTAATGCTTCATATAGCTCTATTTGAATACATGAATGAAAAATAGTATTATATGAAAAATATAACAAAGGTAAATAATTATCCCACATACCATGATAGACAAGAGAGCATGAATTAAACATGTCTTCAAATGAATGAGTAGTTATTTTGGATTGTACATCCCTTTGATAATGGTTGGAGGTTCTCAAATGATGCTTAATATTAAGAGCCTTATGAAGACACATCCATAATTTTGATGTGAAACATGGATCATGACCATAAATAATTAAAAGAGGTTATCCATGAAGTATTAAAACTTCAATAAAATATATTCTTATTATGTAATAAAATGTTAAATCCTCTCTTATAGAGTGGAATTGGGTATATTTGGTTAGGAAATCAATAATTAACAATATTCTGTATAATTTTTCAAGGATTATTGGGAAATATTTTGACAAAGTCCATAGTATCGTCATCCCATTTAAAATTAGTAATAGGAATAGGATTCATGAATCCTCTATGTTTCTATCTCTAAACATATTATTATTGAAAAACAAAATATCTAGAGATACAATAATCAATTTCCCACATCTTGTTATCCCACAAAAATATTCCCTCAAATCCATATACATCATAGTGCTACCAGGGTGTATAGAGGAATTTGAGATATGTTAATCATCTAATAATTCCACTTTTAGATTTATCACTGATGGAACACAAAATATATTTTAAATTTTATAATGTTATCTACACAATCAAATTGGGATAATTTCATATCATTAACAAAATTAATTTTAATCTGAAAATTCTCATCATTAGATTGAGAACTTTCAATCTTTTGTAATAAAGATGGTCTAATAATAATTATAAAAAGGAGTGATTCGTACGCCCATTAATAATTTCGATATAAATATTTACTATATATGTGAACATATGATCTCTCTTTCTCAGTATTTGGGTTTAAACTCCATAATACATCATACTCAACACATATACTACAATATTTTCATTCCATGGGTGGTAATATAGTGAGAAATTATAATACAAGAGTAGATACAGACATCTAATTTACCTAATATTGATTTATTGATGCTGAAATATGTATTTTAGATTCTTATTTGTTGTGTATATGTATTATATTTCACTAAATATAAAATTCCATTGTATCATTAAATAAAATATTATAGGTTAAAAATCAAGATCATGGGTTGGATAGTTCTATTCATGAGTGCCCAACTACTTTGATGCAAATGTAATAACTTTATCATTTTTTATAAGGTTGCAAATAATTCATTTATTCGATGCATTAATGTATATCACAAAACCCTCAATTCATGATGGGAGAGTCAAAATAATTTCATTGAATAATATCCACTTCAATTTATCAATACAATATTTACATTCATTTTTCTATATAAACATAACCCCTTTATGTGTATTCTTGGTTAATGGGTTAGACAATCAGGAAAAATCCAGAAGAAATTGCTTATAGTAAATAGAATAGAAAATTAGACTATATACCTAAATTATGTTCACCGTTGTAGGATATTTTCTAATTTACTTTGTCCTTGTATAGTAAAATTAGATTCCATCCATCGAGACAATATAGCCATGAAAAGAAACTTCTTGAAGACCGAAATCAAACATACTATAAATTTCCTATATATATTATTTCTTATAAGAATCCAAATATTTATTTTTAAATGATTCTCATGAACCTAATAGCTTTTATAATACACTAAAAAACCATTAATGAATACCACAAAAAAACAATCAATATATTCATTTAATTCACTATTCATTGGGTATATAAAAATAGATATTGTATTAGTTATTCCAAATGGAATTAATGTAAACTCATAATTTCTATATCATGATTGAAATAATTTCTTTGGAATTTATATTTTCTTTACTCTCAATTGATGATACCCGAAACAAAGATCAATCTTTGAAAAATATTTATCTCTATAAATATGATCAAATAACTTGTGATATATGTTAGAGGATTATGATATTGATATTACTATTAAATTTATTCTAAATTGAGATCAATTACAAGAAATGATATATAAATAAGTTTTTATAAATCATGAGAATAATTTCCCAAACTTCTTAGGTAAAACCACCATTTGAAAAAACAAGGGTGGATTCTTTTCCCAAGAGGATTTGAATGATTACAGTCGAAAACCACGGTATGTTAACATAGTTCATTTTCTTGCCACATAGAAGGTACCCTATTTATTTTACAATAAGGAATCACATAAATTAAAATAAAAATCAAAATATTATATCTATGAAGATCTGTATCTATAGAATATTATTATGTATTGAGATATAAGAAGCTTCACCCCTAAAGGGAAATATAAATATGTGCTAATATTTTGTCATACACTTGCATGTGGAGGGCATTAAAGACCTCAGAGATCATCTAGAAAATATTTAGATGCTATAATATTCTGTCCATTAATTTTCAAAGACTCGGAATAATTTTTTTAAAATATTTTTTAAACTACCAGTTTACTAGATGGATTTTAAAAGACATTGATTTCAAACGGAATATTTTCTATATGGGTATTATGTTTCATGAGTCTGTTGATTGTATCACGTGGTATTTCTATATTTTTTAGTAGTGAATGATCTTTTTATGTAGATTGAATTAAAGTCCATATGAACTTATGATTCCAAAACTATGATTAAATTTATGAAATAAAATATATTTTGTAGTATTGGAGTTCCTTGAGTGATAATATGTGACTATGGTACACACTTCTACAAAAAAAACATGGAATCCCAGATGAATAACTAAGAAGTACATCACATAAATCAAACTCCCTACCATACATAGACCAACGGGGTGATTTGGGGTTTCAATAGAGATATAAAAATTATTTTTTTAAAATTATAATAGAACCCAACACTATGGATTAAAGTAAAATGTGTGAAAATATGTCATTGGTACATAAAAATACCTATAAAACCCCATTGGGAATGTTTCATTGTATAATAGTTTATATAAATCACTATCATATGGATATTTGGTTACATAAAAAAGACTATTGGGTTATTAAGAGAGTGAAATTAGTGTTTAGAAATGTTTTATATTAGAAGAAGCTACATCTTATAGATCTTGAGGATATATGTAGATTAGAATATGATAATTCCCTATAGTACAAGGATAAATCTTGATCTGTTCATGAAAAATTCAACAATAAAATTGACTTTAATTATTGGTGATAAAGTTTCATTATTCTCCTCAAGTAAGAATTTCATTCCAGGTAAACATTACACCAAACTGAATAGACTATACCTGGTGACTAAAATTTTTCTATTTAGTGAAGTTACGATTAAGTGAGTATACCCACTAAGACCCTTCCAATTAAATTTCCAATGGGTAATGAATTTCTAATAGGGATTTTGGAAAGAGCCAATGGAGGAATCCAAACTCCTCCTTACTACCATTGAGTGAAGAACCCCAATTTCTATCTTTCCTTCCCACAAATTTAAATCTTTTTATTTTGTAGCTACATCCCCAGATACATTTATACCATAATTAAATGGATGTTCTTGTGAACCACGGGGGTGGGTGGGGGGGGGGGGTGATGACAGTTATCCTAGGATATAAATAATTATCTTTTTTTATCCTTATATATTTATTTTTACGTAGTGTTATATATAATATAATATAATATTATATTATATTATATATATATAATATATATATAACAATTTATATTCTTTTAAGTAATAAACATAGTTATATTAATAGTCTTTTTTATTTCTCAAATATTCATTGAGCCAAATGTTGTCATACCTTTGAGAAATACCTAGATAGAGTATAAGGATCTCCCTAGCTTTGAGAGTGTGAATCCTAAATTTTATCTTAGTAAAATTGTCACTAATTTTATAGAAATTTATTTTTATAACATGTAAATAGATTATCATTATAAATTTTGTTGTTGAATCAAAATTATAACAAGTGTTTCCTGGAGTTTTCAACGTAAATATATTTAACATGGCCTTAGAAAAAACACCTTAGTGAGATAACTAAAAATATATTGTTTTAAGTACATTGAAACTATAGTAAAATAATAAATTGTAATAAGAAATTTTAATAATGAAGTGAATATTTGAGGCACTAGGAACCATATGTGTGAGTATATTTCATATGTACTTATCCAATAAGTTAATTTTCATAGTGATTTCCACATTAATGTTTTGGATAATTAAAAAAATTCTCTAAAGAGTTAAAAATGAATTCATTTATGTGAGGGGAATGTAGAACAAAGAAGAAGGGTGAAATAGACTTAAAAGAAATTTATTTTAGTTGTATCAATAAGGTGTAAACTTAATCAGTGGTTTAGGAATATTAATGGAATGGGATAAATGGAGATGCTTCAGGTCCAAATTTTAATTCCACTTCAATCTAATTTCATCCACTAATGGTCTTGGGAAACTGATTAAATTAAAGTGAAACAGAGTATTTAAATCATATAAGGGGAATGTTAATTAAAAAAGTTGAGGAAACACTGATTTTTTGTTTTGTTAGATTGTATATAATGGTGTATTTCAGAAAATCAATTTTTTTAATAAATGGCAATTAAATGAAAAAATTTACTATGAGTGATATTGTTCTAGTGTAGTGGAGTTAAGTGAGTTTCCAAATGAAACTCTACATTATATTGAATTTAACATCATTATTAATTAATAACTAATTAATTTTAATTATTTTATCTATTTATTAAAAATACAGACAATAAATTATTATTGTTTTTAACATTGGTTTTTTTTATAGATTTTTTAGAATTTGGATACCATCATATTAATTTTATGAGAATTGAGTTCAAATGTAAAAAATGTAATTATTTATTATTAATTATTTAATTAATTTATATAATCCTTGAAATAATTTAGGAAATTAATTTTTTAATATTTTTTAAAAATTTAAAAAATTGTTGACTTAATTTTACGTGTGATTCTTTTGGAATTAGACCGATCATAGGTTTCTATATTTAAATATTAATTATATGGAAATTTTTTAAAATTAAACTATAAAAAAGATATTTTTTTGAATTAATGAATTAACAATTTTTCCAATTCAATTTGGAATTTTATATTTAATTATAATTTTATTATTTTCATTGGATGAGAGACTACACTATGTTTTTGTTTTTAATTTATTATATTGAAAAAACAAGAAAAGGGTAGTACTTACTGCATGTAGGTGGTACAGTTACTTTACGAATTTATTATATAAAATTACATGTTATCATTCTAGAAAAATTAAAATATCATGATATTTTAAATGAACGATAGGTTAGATTTCATATGCAACACGCAAATCTGAACATAAAATAAACCCTAAAATATTATTATTTAAATAGATCCCTTTTAACCCTACCTTTAAATAGATTGGTATGAATAATATTATACAATTTATGAAATTTATATAACCTTCATACTCAATATAAATTTATTCTTAAATTATTAATAAATAAGAGCTCATCTTTTAATAAAGATATTTTATAAAATAAAAAATAGATCTCTTTCAAAAATATTTTTGTTACATTTTACAAAAAAAATTACATTTAATATATACTTTTTTTGAAATTGATAATTTATAAAATGAGAATAAATTTTGAAATAAAAAATAAATATTAATTTATTTTGAAATGTATAGATTTTTCTGATATATTTTATTTTTCACTAAATAGTTAACATTTTAGACATTTCCATTATTATTAATTAATTTGAATAAATAACGTTTTTAAAAGATCCATTATATTTTAAATTTTTTATAAATGTGAAATATAAACTATTTTATTTATTATTATCTAATTAATTCACTTGAATCTTCAATTTTCATGATTTTGGAATAAGTTTATTTTCATGCTTAAAGAACATAGTTTTCTGCAAATTATTTTTGTGTGCCAAAAGACTATCCACTTTAATTAATTAAAATAGATCAAGTTAAAGAAATATTTAAATTAAATTAACATATTTAATTTATATTTCTAATAATTAAAATTCATATAATGTTTATTTCTTAACATTTAGTCAATATAAGATCAGTTATTTCTTGAAAATTTCATTTCATAGAAAAATGTTATAATTTTAAACTGAAATATGAAAATTCAATAATTTGAATTTGATAAAATTTATTCTATATTTTTTTAATGAAAATAATTTAAATTAGTTATTATGGTAAGTTAAAAAAAATTCATTATGAATTGTAAAAATAGTAAAAAATCATGTTACTATGATGAAAAAACTAAAATGATAATAGGGAGTAGAATTTTAGGTAAATAGAATTATATGATTAAAACAAATTTATTTCTGAATGGTGGAGGTTTTGGTCAACCATATCACCACTAAAATTAATTAGTTATCAATTTTTAAGACGCTTTTCATGAGAGTGACTTCACATTATTGAATAGTTTTGGGTATTTATAAAAATGTCAGTACCTCACAGATATAGACGATAACCTCCCCTCTTATCCTTTCTACACTTTAAAAGCCTTGTATTTTTATGAATACCAACATATATTAATTCCTTAATTATATACCTACATACTAGCAGCATATGATTTATATTAAATATAATATAGAGAGGCTTTTGGTATAATCTTAATGAGGCATTCCAAAGTTGAGGAATCATTATTAACGGAGCATGTTTGTTTTATTTCTTCTTCCACCTCCTTCAAATGTTACTCAATAATACTGATATGAAAACATCATAATATCCCATATTTTAAGGAAATTACCCTAAAAACCTGCCAATACTAGCACCCAACCCAATCAACCACATAATTGTAGGGCGTTTTGAATTCCCACAGGTTGACGACTTACACCCGGGAATCAAATAATAACATTAGGAAATGACTACACCAATACTGAATAAAAACATGAAATGTATACAAATTTATATAATGAAAAAATGGAATAATAATATAATATCGAGATATATTTCATAATATAAATAAAAATACATAAAAGATATAACTAAAAATGTGGAAGAACAACCTCTATGAGACAATTCTAATAGAAAATGATGAAAAAACTAAAATAGATACCCATATAATATCCATGTGATATCATGCAAAATCCAGAACCATCTCACCATTTATCAACCCAATCCCATTTTATAGAAAACCTCACCTCCTCTCTGTTATTCCTTGCCTTTCCCTGCATCGAAAGGAATAATCTGGTCTACAAAATGCCAAAGGGGTATGTAGGGTGTGATGTAAATACCTTGGTAGGGTCTTACCAAGGTGTTTCATATAAATTTACATAAAAGTAATCTAATAATAGTAAATTTTAAATAAAAAATGGTATTATATATATTTTATCCATTTTTCTCTAAAAATCATGGAAAAAAATTTATTTTCCCATTTTCTCACATTTGCAAATGAGGCAGGTAAAACAATTTCGAATAATTTAATATAAATATATCAAAATAAATTTATCTAATATATGAAAACCATATAATACATCAAAAATCATATAAAATTCATGGAAGTAAAATCAAATATTAAAAACCAAAATAGTGCATATCGGCCAAGATTTGTAGGTAAAAACATGCCAATGATCACACTATATTAGGATATCTTGTATTAGAACCCATATCTTCATTTCATGTATAGATATTGATTTTGGTTTTTTTGAGGAAAAAGGTAGAAATGGGATATTTCTATGTACATGCCGTGTTCATATAATTACATACTATGTACCTGGGTACTGCATCCAGCTGCGTATTGACCGTGTAACGGCTGAGTACATGGTCGTGTAGGTGACCAGACAGAATTCTTAATGAGGGGGATGGTTAATGATACTATAAAGTGTGTACATTTAATAAAAATACAATGTATTTTTTATTTATTTTATATAACGAATAGGGGTTTCATATCATATCAAGAACCTACTTCTTTTTCTAGTATTTCATACAAGATCACTCAGGAACATCGAACAATGATCGAGGCCATGTATCTTGGACTGACATGTCATCGAGATGTCTTTGGGTGCATTGGAATCCGATCGGTGATTAATCAAATACCCTAGAGAATTTATTCCTTATTTTTCCTACATCATGAGTTATTCAAGGTTGATATTATTTCTCCCATTTGTATATCTACACAGTTATAGGACGATTCAAGGGCCGACGTTCAAGTGTATTGATCATACGACATCATTTCATGTGGTTTATGGCTTTCCTTGTTTGTCTTTGGATAATATATGAAACAATTACCACATACCCATGTTTCGGTGATGAATGATTTAGAATTTAACCATTTTTAACACCTAATATTGTTTGATTGTCTAAAAAGTTGTTGTTTCTTTGTGTAAAGTTACGTACCTTGTTTTCCATGCCAAGGAAAATTAGGATGGAGTTTGTTTGATTATATAAAACACATGTGATATGATTTGTGAATGTTTATCCATTTAGTAGTTATAGATTACATGTGCATATTGATATATTATTCATTCTTTTTCTTATGGATAACGAGAGCCTTAGACTAGAAAAATTGTTTTGGTTTCCATGTTTATTTACAAAGGACAGTGAGAGCCTTTGAATAGATATTGAAAAAGGGGTATTGACTTTGAGATCTACCTATGTGGTTGATTATACTTTTTTTTCTATGTTGACCTAGGGGTATTGACAATGAGAGCTACCTAGAAGGTTGTTTATATGTTTTTTATTACTTTGTGGGACCAAAGGATTTAGAATGTGAGAAATTTCTTAGAATTTCATTCCATAATGTTTTGGTGTAATTTTAAACCAATGGCGTTAGACTGTGAGAAATTTCCCATAGGGTCATTCTATAATGTTTTTGTTTAATGTAATTAAATGGGGGTTAGACTATGAGAGATTCTCCCGAGTGTGGTTTATGAATGATTTAATGATTGTGACATGTCTACCAATCCAAAGAACACACTTAGACTCAGTATTACTTGATTCATTAGATGGTATTATAAGGCATCTTTTTATTACAATTACATAGGTGATATAGAGCTTAGACTAGATCCCGTGGATTAGATGATTAATTTAATTTATTAATAAATGAAAATGAACATAATTAAAAAAAGAAGTATTGTTTACTTTTGAGTAATTCCTATTTTATTGCTCCATTTATCCATATTACATTATATATATATTCACTGAAAGTTATGCACATAACTTATGGTGGTTGCCTACTGGGATTCATCCCACACCTTGTTTGGGTCATGTTTTGGACCTAAACAGATTATATTGAGATAGGTATAGATAAGGGCATGAACCCTACTTCATTAGGTACTTGATAGCTGTTGGAGATAGAGATCAAAGGACCAAGATGAGGCCTACAATGCTGTTAGATTTTACAATTTTTTGGGTACTTTTGTTTCATTATTTTTTTCTAGTAGTGTGACTTGTTTGGGTACTTTCCTTGAAACATGTGAGATGAATTAGTTATATATTCTCAGTCTGTTATAGTTCTATGAGTCTTCCACTGATTAATTTTTTGTATGGTATTACTGATTCCTCTATTGTTTACTATTTTGTTTCCACTGCATATACTATGCCAACGAGGGCACAATTTCCCCATTTTTTCACACCATGGACCTCTCTACTTTTCAGCAGTCTCAATCGTTTGGGAAAATTCTCTTGAGGTTATGTGACCAATCGGGTTCAAGGATCCTTTGGGAGGCAACCTGAATCAGGACATTTCAAAGTGGAATAAAAGGGGGTTCTTTTCTACTTTGACATACTATTTGGATCATATTGATCGGTATAGGAAGGAACAGGTAGATGGTATTATGTTGTGCCAAGGACTAGATAACCTATGTATAAGGAAAATCCATTTTACCATGAATATTTGAATTTTTATAGTTTTGCAATTGTTACAATTGATTTGATTTCACTGATGGGTGATTCACTTGTTTTGTGCTGTTATGAGTCATATCATTGTGGATCATTTTTTGTTACAAACAGATGATTTGATGGAATTCCATCTCATGCATCATATAGACACTTTTTGAGATAACATATGTCATGCATTTTTGTCATGCCATTTAGGATTCATTACTGATTTCATGTTGTTGTGATAGATATTATGTTATATATGCATGATGTTGTGATAGATTCTGTAATATAATACCTTCTATTTTCGATATTGTATTGGTATATGTAATTTTTAATATATATATTTTCCAATCATTGGTCTCTTAGGTGTCATGGGCCATCTTGGATCAGAATTTGATTCATCAAGTTTGAAATTTAATTGAATTTTTTATGGCATGACATGAATAAGGATGTGAATCATTGATTTTTGGGGAGTATGGGACTCAAAGAATGGAATTTCGAATGAACTGGTCAATTTATTATCTTTTAAGGGTTTGAGAAATGTTTTAGTGGATTACTATTTGGAAACCTAGAAAACAAGGCATGTGATGTTATGGAAACATGCCATGAGTTCTTCTATTCTAGAATAAACAACATTTCTTATGTACATCCCATATACCGTATGTACACACCATATAGTTGTTAAATATGTGAGTAACTATGGGAGAAGGGACATGTGGTTGATAAAAGTTAAGTATAACACACTGTCTATTAGGATTACATTCCATATAGTATAGACTGTGTATCTGACCCTGTGACTAACGACACGAGTGGATGAAATTCTGCTGGTACACTCTGAGTCTAGTTTGTACAAGATGTGTGGTGATCAACCATGTATCTAGCAGTGTGACTAACGATATAGGTGGATAGAATATAAGTTGTACACATTGTGTCTAATCTGAACATGTCGTGTAGTGTTACACCAGAAGGGAGTCATGTAGTTCTAGGTGTATAGATGAACATGAAAAGGAGGGAATATTCAATTAAAAACCATGTCTCAAGATGAATACACTGTGTATGGGGGGTAATACTTGATCAGGTTGGAATAGGTACATTCCCATGTTAATGATTAAGGTAACACGTCATGTATGGGTTTTATATGCCGTGTTACCCTCTTTTGTAAAAATTGAATGCTTTCCTACTATAATTCCATTCATTCAATTATAATTTCTTGTGCTTGATAATCTTGTACTCTGGTGTGATCATGACATTTTTTATTCTTTCCACCAAGACATCCTTCAGTTTTACATTAGGTACATGGAGTTGATCAGACACCAGAAATTATGGATCAGGGGCTTCTAGTAGATCCTACCATCGTGCCCGTCTTGGAACCTACTACAATACCAAACATATGATCTAATACATAGCTCCATGATGGTTTTTTAAGGATGATACAATCATCCTCGGCAGAACAATATCCTTCCCTGACTATGGAGAACTTGAAGAGAGTGTTCCATCCGCAGTATCCTCCCACTTTTATTGAGGATGGGGGACCACCAGCTGTAGAGTCATTGTAGGAGGCCATGATTTCTATCTCTGAGCATCTAGAGATCCCTATTGAGTGAAGGCTTAAGCTAAAAACTGACATGATACATGATTCTTCTAAGAGATGGTGGGATAGTCTCTCACAGGTGGGAAGTCATCCGGATATGACTTGGGAAGTGTTTCGGAGAACCTTCTATGATTACATCTACCCCGAGATGTTGAGGGATAACTAAGCCCCAGAGTTCATTAATTTAGGGTAGGGATATCTTTCAGTGATGGATTATTCTTCTCATTTTATAGAGCTTCATCATTGTGAATATATTTTTTCAGGTGACAAGTTATCATTGGCAATGAGATTTGACGATCGTCTTTGGTATGACATCCGATCGTAGGTGAATTGATTCAAGATTACTTCGGTTACTGCTGTAGTAAACCAGACACTGATTAAGGAGCACAACTTGAGGGAGTTGGAAGACATGAGCCAGGGTGGTTCAACATCTAGGGTTAGTAATCCTTCATCTGATAGCAAGAAGCACCATAGGGAGCCCTCACACAGTGATTCTAGTGGTAGGGATGTATCTTCTCATAGCCAGGTGAGGTGCTACTAGTGCAGGATGAGTGAGAACACATGACATCAGTTTCGGATATACCAATTTGAGTGCCGATCTTGTGGAATGATGGGTCATCATTGTCATTTTTTCCAGTTTTCTCACCGGAAACATGTAAGAGGGGATCAGTTGCGACTTTATGTTCAGGAGAAGGACCACACGTTTCTCATCAGCTAGGGAACTATACTTATATAGGCTATTCAAGATGAGGATGAGTTCATAGTTGTGGTATCTAGATGACATGATTTCTATAATAGTAGGGTGGATCATCATAGGGTAGTCAGGCAGGGTCCCAAGGCTACAATACAAGTTATAATTTTGCAGTGGAGCAGACCCATTAGTAGCAAGATCCCAGACCCTCTACGGTTACATGTACGATTCTAGTTACCTCAGTTTTATCTTCTTCTATTTTCAATATAGGGGCTTCTCATTGTTTTATATCTATTTCGATTTTGGAGATCTTTGGGATCTATATCTTTTATTATGAGGGTGTTATGATGTTAGGCACTCCGTTGGGGATTCAGACATCTAGTGTATGTCATTTCAAGGAGTATCCTCTTAATTTTGATCGGTGTCACAACTTATGGGACCTCTATGTCTAAGAGATGATAGTATTTGATGTAATTATCACAATATATGAGTTGGTATCTTTCGCTGACATTAATTACATCTATCACCATAGTGTCAGTTCCATATCACCAAAAAGTGCATCTTTTCTACATAACGATGAATGGAATGTCCAATTGATCCGAGATGAACCAGTGCATCATTGGTTGTGGGGAATTACATCCCATATTTATAGTTTATATATGAATGAATAGGGGACCTCACTTATAGAGTTTCCTCCAGTGGTTGATCATTTCAGAGATTTCTTTCCAGAAAACTTTCTAGGTTTACCTCTGAAGAGAGTGGTATATTTCTCTATTGAGCTTATGATAGGGGCATCACCAGTGTCTATCCCTTATTATAGGATGGCTACACCAGAGTTATAGGAGATCAAGAAGCAGTTAGAGGAGTTACAGGAGAAATGTTTTATCTGAAACAATAATTCTTATTATGGTTCTACTATCATTTTGTGAATAATGAGGATAGTATTTTCAAACATTGAATAGATTATCAGATGCTAAACCAGTTGATAGTCATGAACTGATATCCCTTACTATAGATTGATGTTCCCTTTGATCAGTTTTGGGGAGATTGAGTGTTCTCTAAGATTGACTTCGGATCTAGTTAACATTAGTTACACATTAGACCATCAAATATACCTCTTACAATCTTTAGGAGTAGGTATGGTCTATAAATTTACTTGGTTTCACCATTCGGATTCACAAGCATGCCAAAAATTTTCATAGAATTGATGAACCGATTCTTCCAGCCTTACATGAATTATTTCAAGGTAGTTTTCGTGGATGATATATTGGTGTACTCTCACACATGACATGAGAATTCGACCCATATTGATATAGTATTGAGTACAATGAGGGAGCATCAATTATATGCAGATCACTCAAAATGCCACTTTTGGATGGACTAGATTCGCTTCTTGGGTCATGTCATCTCAGAGAAAAGAGTATCAATACACCCAGAGAAAGTGAGAGAAGTAGTTTCCTGGGAGCATCCAAAGAACATCATTTAGTTATGTAGTTTTATGGGGATGTCAGGTTACAATAGAAAATTTATAAATGACATTTCATGCTTAACAACATCACTAACGAGCCTGACTATGTAGGGTGCGATGTAATTGTGGTAATATTATTGTGATTCAGCCTTTTAGGAGATGAAATGGAGATTTACTTCTGCACTGATAATCATGTTTCTAGATTTGGTAAAGAGTTACACTATTTACTGCGATGCATTAGGTATCAGGCTGTGTGTAGTGCCTATGTAGGGGGAAGGATTCATTTTGTATGGGTTTCGGTAGTTGAGGCCACATTAGATGAATTACTTGACACACAATCTCAAGTTATCTGTAGTAGTTCATGATATGTGTTGTTACATTTATTATCTATTGGGAGAGAATTTATTATTATACACTGATCACAAAAGTCTCAAGTATATCTTCACTCAGTGAGATATAATTATGAGATTGCGAAGGTTGGTTGGGCACCTTCAGTCCTTTGACTTTAAAATTTCATATACTCTTGGGAAAGGCAACATAGTGGAAGATGCATTGAGAAAGAGGACTCAAATACATGATTTTTAGATGTTTAGTATTGAGTGGGAGATTGTGTATTTGTTCTCTAAGACACATTTAGAGGTTCTTGATAGACATGGGAATACATTTCTTTCTTCTATAGTTTTTACCTCTACTCTACTAGATCGAGTGTGAATATTGTATATATAAGATTCCTAGGGCCTAGACCCCTGGGAGAGTGTGTCATGTAAATATTAGAGATTTTAATTACTTATAATGGGTAGTTCATCCTGGTGTCAAAACGATGTAATGAGATCTACACCGTCAATATTGGTGGCCAATTATGAAGAAGGATATATCTGGTATTGTTATGAGACGTTCCACCTATCAGTATGTGAAGGTAGAGCATCAACGAAAGTAAGAAATTTTATAGTAGTTACCTGTTTCCTAGTAAAAGTGGAATGTTGCCACAATGGATTTTGTAATGGGTTTACTGAGTTCTCATTGAGGGAATGATGCAATTTGGGTTGTTATCGAAAGGCTCACATAGGTTGCACACATCTTGTCGATTAAATAAACCATTAGTTTTGATGATCTTGGAAGGTTTTACATCCATGATATTGTATATTTTCATTGGGGTTTTCACTATATCATTTTATATAGGGATTAAATATTTATTTCTCATGTCTAACAGGAACTATACAGGTCTTTATGTACCTGGGTACTTCTAAGTAAATATTTCCATCCCCATACAAATGGTCAGTCTGAGCACACAATTCATGATTTGGAAGAAATGCTACGAGCATGAATCCTTGATTTCAGGGGCTCTTGGGAGAGTCACATACCCCTAGTAGAGTTTTTCCAAGAAATCAATTTTCAGTTAATAGTTTAGATGGAACCTTATGAGGGTTGTTATGGTAGGCCATTCCAATCACCCCTATGTTGGATGAAGGTAGGAGAGGAAACTATGTTGGAACCTCATATTGTCAAGGAGATCATTGAGAAGGTGGAGTTTATTGGGAAGAGGATGGATACTGCACAGTCTCGGTATAAATCTTATGTTGATCGATGAAGAAGACCCTTGGTGTTCATGGTCAAAGACCATGTTTTCTTACGTGTCACAATAAGGTTGGGATATAAAAGGATTTGGAGACAAGCGAATCTTTAACTGATATATGTCTGACCGTTTGAGGTTTTGGAGATATTTGGACCGGTTTCCTATCAGTTTTAGTTACCTCTGAGGTATCGGGCCATGCTCAACATATTTCATGTTTCTCAGCTGCTACGTTACTTTTCAGACTCGTCTCATGCTTTCCAACCTGAGGAGGTTGACTTAGAGGAGCATGTATCCTTTTAGAAGTACCATATTTGGATTGTGGATCACATCAAGAAGGTTCTCCCAGGCTGGACTTTTAATTTGGTATGAGTACTATGGTAGAACAAGTGAGTACAATACTAGACTTGGGAGAGGGATGCTGACGTACGATCACAGTGACCAGTGTTGTTCACATATTACTCTTCAACACACTTGGGAAGGAAATTTAGGGACAAATTTCATTAAGGGGTGAATTTTATTAGAACCCCAATCTTCATTTTAGGTATGGGTATTTAATTAGGGTTGTTTTTAAGGAAAATGTAAGAACGATGAATTTTCTAACTACACAACGTGTACTTGGGTACCACGTATAGCTACGTACTATGTGTGTGACGATCGAGTACATGGACATGTAGCTGGCCTGGAAGACTGCTTAAGGAGGGGGCCGGTTGATGCTAATAATCAACATGTACATTTAATTAACATGACATGTAGTTTTTTTATTTTAAATAAAGAAGTGGAATCTTTTCTCGTATCCAAAACACACCAGTTCTTCCCATGATTCATACAGAAGCACCCACGAATGACAAATAATGATTGAGCCCCCATTTAATCATCTAACATCCGATTGAGTCGCCATCAGGTGCATTGGAATCCCACTAGTGAATTCTCGAATCCACCCCATCCTTTCTTCCTTATTCTTCCTCTCCCGTGAGTTATTAAAGGAAACACTTTTTTCACCCTTTTGTAGATCTACGCTGATCTTGGCCGATTCAAGGGATGACGTTCAAATGTATTGATCACACGACATCCAAGTAGGTGATTTTTGCATTTTTTATGTTTATCTTCGGACTATATGTGCAAAAATTGACAAATTCCAACTTTTGGGGTATTTATTGATTTGGAATTTAACCCTGTTTAACATCTACTATAGAATGGATTATTATAAATGGGTTGTTTCTTTATGTAAAGTTATGTACCTTTTTTCCATGACGTGGTTGATTAAGATGGAGTTTTTTTGATTATATGAAATATATGTTATATGATTTATGAATGTTTTTCCATGTATTAGTTATAGATTACATGTGCTTCATGATATGATATGCATGGTTTTTTATAATGGATTTTGAGAGCCTTGGAACAGGAAAATTGTGGGGGTTTCCATGTTTATTTACAGAAGACCATTCCATCCTTGGTGTAGATATTAACCCAGGGGTTTTGATCATGAGAGATACCCAAGGGGTCATTTATAATTTTTTATGCTATGTTTCCCAGGGGTATTGACCGTGGGAGCTATATAGGAGGATGTTTATAAGTTAATTTACTACTATGTGGTACCAAAGGGGTTAGACTATGAGAAATTTCTTAGAGGGTCATTCCTTAATTTTTTGGATCTATGTTAAAACATAGGGGTTAGATCATGAAAGTATTCCAATAGGGACATTCCTTATTGTATTGGAGCTATGTTAAAACATAGGGGTTAGGCTCTAAGAAATTTCCCAGAGGGTTATATAAGAATTATTGAATGATTGTGATGAATCTCCCAAGCTAAAGCACAAGCTTGGACTTAGATTTACTTGATTGTTTAGATGGTCTTATCAGACATATTTTTTTTATTATTACATAGGGGATATATATATTAAAAGATATAGAAAGTCATAAATGATTCAATGAATTGAATAATAAATGAAGATGAATATAATTGGAAAATATATGATTTTTTACATTTGAGTACTTCCTAGTTTATTGCTTAATTTCTTCATATTACATTATATATATATTCACTGATAGTTAGGAGCATATCTTTTGGTTATTTCCAAGTGAAGTTCACTAAAACATTGTAGATATAGAACCACCTACATCATAACTCAGATCACGCATTACTGTAATGGGATTATGTAATATAAAGAACCCAAAAATATTAATGGAAGACCTATATACAAGTTAAATATGATATAATTCATTCAATTTTTTAGAAAATACTCAGTTTAGTATAGCAAACAACACATACCTCAAGAATTCAATCTCATTGCACCATAAAAATAGCATTGACTCTGAAAAAATATCACACCATAAATCTAAAAAATAATTAAGAGAAAAAACACCACAGGTCAATGTACTCATAAACACAACACAAGAACACTACCATGATGAAAGGTAATGAATAAGTAGAAATTACTACTCACTAAGGGATACAATACACAAAACCCTAATGATCAAATTCTATAAAAATCGATCTGGAAGGGTTGGAGGTTCCCAAAATCATGGGAGAGTGCCTATATATTGAGAGGGTATAGGGCCATGGAAGAATGAATAAAAATATCAATAATATATAATCCTAAAATGCCGAACCTTTTTGTTGAAAGGGAATGTAATTATTTTACAAATCATGTTATCCATTGATTCTTAATGAAATGAAAAACCCATCATCTTTTATTAAAAAAGTATAATTTTTCATTACATGGTGTGTAACCCTTACATGATGTGTAATATTTAACACTATGTATTCATATGACAACATGCACATGGAAATAATTGATTGATGTTTACTACTTACCTTCCATGTAAATTCTCTGTAGATAGTGAAACAAAAAATTATTTACAAAAACCTCAAACTAACTCATGTGTTCTACTAAAGCTGGAAGAACCCTTCCATGACATTAAAAAATTTATGCTTAGACTCCACTAATTCAAAAAAACATACATCCAAATACATTAAGCCATTTTATCATATAATGAAAAAAATTATCGACAGTCCCAAGACATGCCCAATCATAGTGGAAAATAAGAAAATGGAATGAAATTACATGATAGATTGTAACAAGATTTTACAAACACCCCACTGAAAGGATTTCTGTCACCAAGAATAAATGTTGAAAAATGTTTTCTGCTAATGTGGTGAGGATACTTCTCACTCATTAACTACTCATGCTCCCACGCTTCATGATAATATGATCTATGACATAATTACATTTTGACCATGGAATCAACTTCCCGCATATGATTTTTTTTTGAGATTCAGTGATCACTACAAAAAGCTCCACAATTGAAAAATATGGATCTAAATGAATATCTTACAAACATAGAATGTGAGAGGGATCAAGATTGTATTTTATGTTCTATGATATGTGTAAAAAATCATGAATGTATATCAACTAAAACAAAAATTCTATCAAATAAGAAGCATACCCAAGACACCAATTAACCTCAAATAGTTCAACATATCTCAAAGATAAGTTTCATTACATCCCATGATGATGGTAACCCAATAGAGAGGAAAATTTTAATAAAACTCAGTAAACTATGGAAATTTTTATAGGAATATTTCATTAATCCACATAATATTTCTACAGAATCTGAGATATAACCATCTTCTAATGTGTATCCTAAATCCCCACAGATGACTCCTAGAACAAACTCAATCCCACCAAAGAAGGTTCACCCACCACTTACCAAAAAAATATGACCTACACATGTGACCGTAAAGAGAATCTAATGTATCCATTTAGAATAAAAAATTGATAACTATTGTTAAAAGAAAACTCACCCAGTCCCAGATTGATATCTAAAGATCCATTGAAATCCAATATATAGTAATGAAGAATATACTCCAAGATATGAGTTGAATTCTCTTTCTAACAATTTTTCTATATATGATAATCTATACTCAGAATAAACTGAGTCCCCATAATTCCTTGAAGACTCCTTAAACCCTCTAATTAATCATAGGATACCGGTCTGATATAAAGGAAGAATATATCACATATAACCTCATTATTTCATCAACAAACAGCTTAACAAGACCTTCAATGTTCATGGTGTCCTAGATCGAAAATAAATGAGATAAATTGGTCAACCAATTAATCACCCCCCATACAACATTTCCCCCTCAACGATTCCAGGGAAATATAAATATAAATTCCGTAGATATCATTCCCTAATTTTCACAATGTCATTAGAATGCAAACCATATGGTTTTTGATTCTTTAACAGTTCCTATTGGATAGTGTAACAATGAGACACATAATTAGAATTGTCACCCATCCTACCTGACCACTAGAATCACCACCTCTTGTAACAATAAATCATAAAATTTATTATAATAATGAACCATGATTAACTGTGATAGTTAAATTAATGTAATATTCTTATAGATACTAGGATGAAAAAACAATAGAAAAAAATTAGAATGCCCCCAAATGAGAGAGACTAACCATAAATGGTCTACCCACTATATAGGAATTTTCAAATTCCTCTAAACTAGTCATATTTTTACTGAATCTACCAAAATGTCTTAAGGTTAGATAACGATGAATAATCACAAGGCCGAACCATACCTAAAACATCATTCCGATAATATAGAGGCAATAGAATGAAAATCCCCAAAAATGTATACTACTATGTTGATTCCAAAATATGACTTTAAATTATAAAATCCTTGTAAGAGAATCTGCAAAAACATTTCCATTATCTAGGGAGAATGTGATATCAAATTCAAACATCTAAAGGTATTCCACCAACAACATCTGTATGAGATTCAATTATGCCTGAGAAAAAATATAGCTCGATCTCTTATGATTACAAAAGGTTGTGAACCACTCCCCAAAAATATAGTTCCAGCAATGCTTAAGGGAATGAATAACTATGGAAATATCTAAATCATGAGTTAGATAATTATTCTAATTTGTAAATCTAAAGATATATGTAATATACCACATGACCATACTTTATGACCAAAAAACTCAAAATAGAACCCATTGCATCATATAAAACCACATACCCCTTACCCAGGATCACGTAAGCTCAAAATAGGAGCCTATTTCAGAAGTCATTTCATCTCAACAAAATAAGACTGAAACTGTTTATCCCATATGAATTTCACCCATTTCCTAGTATGTATAGTAAATGATTATGCCAATTGATAAATCCATGATGAACCATCGATAGTTTTTAGTAAGAAAAATGATGTTATGAATCTCAATGACATTTTGTGGATATTCCCATTACAAGGAAACCTTTATATATTCAGGACAAACTAACATGCCATTCCCATAAAACATGTTCCCTAATAAAATAAAATATTTAATCCATAAATTTCATTTCAACATAATTTCAAAAAAATTATGAATCATCTTGATTTCTAAATCCATATTCCAATAGTACTCGGGATTTCTTTCAGATATCGACTAAACAAAAATAACATCCATGAAAAATACCATAAAATTTATGAATATAGATGGAATATCTGATACATCAATGACCTAAAAAACATTATGAAAATTAGTCAGACTAAATGGAATTATATGATTTTAATAATGGTCATACCTACTCTTGAAATATATATTCACTACATCATACCCTTAAAATATGTGTTGATGATAACCTTACTCGGGATAAATCATTGAAAACCACATTTTCCCATATAACTAATCAAAAAAATAATCCATATGAGTCAAATGATACTTGATGTTAACTATTACTAGATTAAATATATGATATTACACACTCAATTTTTATGATCCAACTTTATTATTGGAAAATATAATTGGGGATACCCAAGGAGAAACCCTTGGGTGATGAAGACCCTTTTCTATTAGGTCATCGAATAGAATCATGAGATCCTTCATCTCTAATAGTTCCACATGATAAGAAGGCATTGAAACAGACTACATATATGGAACCAAGTCAATCATATTCTCTACACCCCACTATAAATGTATCCCATAAAAATTATCTAGGAAAACATTTGGAAAATCCCAATCAATAGTGTGATGATCAATAGTATAATAAACTTTATTGATATTAACTACAACAAATGACAACACACCTGTGAGCTCTAGGCGAGAAGGTCCTACATGACTAGGCCTCAAATCCCCATCCCCTCAAAAACCCATGAGCTCCCATCGACTAAAATAAATGAAAAACACTGATGATAAAAATCAACCCCGACAAGATGAGAAACAATAAAATCCATCCCATTGATTACCTCAAATATATCAACAACAATTCATAGAATATCATATAATAACTCCGCATAAAAAATTTATAGTGCAAAATAAGGTAACTGAAACCCCTTCTCTTTCTTCTTCCCTATAGGTGTTGTTAAAACCGTAAAGAATGACATTATATATATTGTAAGGATAATAATATCAAAAAAATGGACTAGATATAAATGATTGGGAAGCACCTCTATCAAATAAATATACCACTAATGAAGATGAAATAAAGATGTTACCTCTCCATGTAATAGAACCACACCTCACTCTATTAGAAGCCCATCTACTGTGTAAAGGTGCTTCACTATGGAGGACTATGTCTAGATCTCTATAGTCATTAAGTAATATAATTGTTCCATCGTAGAATTTAGAGACAATGATCTTAGGACATATTGAGGTGTAGACATTGCCAAACAGAATAACAAAAGATGACTATAATTTCCACAAATATAACACATATTTGGAGGTGAAGGAAAAGAGAAACATATGTGTATGACCACAGCACATAGATAGATATTTAGTGGCATACCACTAGTTATAGCTAGAGTTTACAAAGAGTCATTTTTCTAAGAACCACCCCCACAACATCTTCAATGATCTTTTGACTTTCTGTTTTCCATGGAATGCCAATAAAGTACCACCATTTGGAAGAAACGAGGTGAAATATCCAACCATTCATGTTGTGTTCATATCAGACATCACAAAACTATATACCATATTCTCATAGGTCAAAAGATTATACATAAATATGTGTGATCTGATATCTGGTTGTAAAACCTAAATTTAAATCTATGTTTTTAGTTAGCCATTATTTACCATATTTGGTTCAAAACAAACCATCTCAGGAAACAAATTGTTGTATGTTAACACTGAATGATATCTCTACTATAATGAGATGAATCTCTAGAAACGTCTCTATCATCAGTGAATCTATAAAAAACTTCTAGAAGAATAATTCTTAAAACCCTTCTAGTACAGGACCACATTCATATCCTCTTGTACCATGGAATACCTCTATTTCTTGCTGGTACATTCAATTCTATCTACCACACACATTACATTTATTATCTCATTCATATCATAAAAGGCAAGGATAGGATCAATATTTTCAACCTAGTCCTCCGTATATTCATGTTCATTCATACCTTTAATGATGGTGGTTTTCAAATAGAACCTCTCGTGCTCGATATCTATCTTTTAAAACCTGTGGATCCACCTCAACAACTTTGTTATGGGATTACTGTACATTTTTTCGACATAATAAATTTCTTACACAACATCCTTTATAACATTATGATCCATAGGTGGATGACCTTGAAGAGAATCAACTTCACCATCTTGAGGAAAATGAAGAACACGTATCAAATGCTTACTGCAACACACCAAAATAGAAGAATGATCAGATAAAAATAATATTAGTTCAACAAAAGTCCATAAGAAAACATTTATTTTAGAATCAAGAAACCAAAATAAGAGAGAAACATCCGAACATAACATGCTAACATGAGATTCATCATGGAAAGAGTTGACCAGTAACTCACCACAATATACCTCTGAACTTCCAAAAATCATATCTCTAGTATAAAAAACCCAAGGCATTGAATCTAGAGTAAATTACACCATCGAACCATTTTTTAATGAACCAACCCAAATTGCCTCTCAATACTGGCACATGAATTGATCTTTCACACACCCAAAGGGAATTCCTGATACCCATGGTCTATAAACTAGCACACATTCATAAAAAAGAACAAGAAGGAATGATTTACACCATCATGAAGAAACAACATGGAATATATACACATGTATTGATAAAATCCTTTAAATAAAATATGAATATATAAATATAACAACATAAAGTGATCAATAGAATCGATATAATTGTAAACGCAGAATCAAATATACAATATACAAGTCCAAAAACAAAAGACGACCAAACTAAACATTATACTACAATAGTATCAATGTGATAGTGTAGGAGGACCGACACCATATCACCATCCCTCTACCTAGACCCATATGATTGAAAACCATGCTTTCTCACTCTAGTGCATTGGCTATCCCTAAATCAAAATAAATAACTAGGACTATACATCACTGAATGGGTATGAAGGGTGTGAGAGGACATGATCATTAAGGTCTCACCTGGGTGTTCCATATCATGCCTATGAAAAATAACCCATGAATTCTCAACTATAATTAATAGAAGTTTTGATATAGAATTTTGAATTTTTTAGATCAAAATCATTAAAAAATATTTAATTTCACGCTTTTCTGCATTTATGAATAATGCAGTTAAATCAGTTTCAAATAATTTCATAAACATATACCATAATAGATATATAAAATCAAAACAAATAATAAATCACATATCATAAACAATATTGGTAATTATAGTAAAATATTATCGAACCAATACATTCGAAATCAACCAATAATCATATGTAACAACATGCCAAGGATATCACTGGTTCTTGATAGTCTGGACACTTGTACCTAACATAGACAGTCACACGTGTATAAATCCATGATACATATGCATCATGTCTAGATATTATAGAAACAAAATAGAAAGTGAACCACATAATAGGTCATACAAGTACCTATAATAACAATCCTTGGGTGGAGAGGAAATTACCATCAGAAAACCACCTTAATGTGGGTGAGGCATATTACTAAACCATCCACCTAAGTACCCATGGTTACCATGTGCTCTGTTTTCTAAACAATTTGATCATATCATGATTTGAAACTACTTCATTGTAATTTTAAGAAACCTATTCATTTACCCAAACTAAGTGATACCCTTATTTTATAAAAATACTAG
Source organism: Viscum album (assembly GCA_963277665.1). Classification (NCBI taxonomy): domain Eukaryota; kingdom Viridiplantae; phylum Streptophyta; class Magnoliopsida; order Santalales; family Viscaceae; genus Viscum; species Viscum album. The sequence continues at coordinate 373,488,040 of OY728166.1, read as the reverse complement.
TTCCATACACACACAAATGTAAATAATGAAATTTAATTTAATAAAAAAATTATAAAAAACTAGAGCAACGATGTTCCCCTACAAACGCTAGATATGGAACCACCAACCTCAATAATTGGGTCGCACATGCCCATAACTAGATCTACCAACATTAAGATTTCATTAATGAAAATAGAGATTTTAAAACTGATCTACGCATATCATAATTGATTCAATTTAACATAATGGTCAACAGAGAAGTGGAAACAATACATACATAAAAAAATCACACTTCTACACAATAAAAAACAAAGTATTGGATGTGAAACGTGATCACATCATAGATCTTGAAACTAATTAGGAGAAACAAAACCACGATTCAACATATCAGATAACAAAATACAACATTGCTATTATGATAAAAGGAAGCAAAGAATAATAAATGATTACTCACCTAGAGAGACAACACAGACAACCCTAATGATAAAATGTTGAATGAATCAATATGAATTGTTTGGAGGTTCTAAAAGCACTAGATAGTGCCTCCTAGTTGAGAGGGAAGATATAAATTTAATAATGAATAAGTATATCACTCGTACACCTCCCTAAAAAAAATTCTGTGATGTTTACATGATGTTTATTCCCTTCAAACAACGTATAATCCACGGGATCCTGAAACACAAAAAACCCCATTATATTTTTATTAATAACTATTCATGTAACATTACATGGTGTGTAACCCTTACATGACATGTAATATTTCACATTTTTTACTTTTCTCATGACATGATCCTAACAAGCATTACATGTCGTGCACCACGTACACAGTCTATAAATTATCGATAGATAATAAAACCATGAAATTGTTTATGAAAACCGAAAAATACCATGGGTTATCATTGAAGTTAGGGATAACCACACCGATCTATTGAAAAATTTATACCTAGTCACCAATAATTCAAAAAACATACAACATAAAAATTAGGTTATTTTTCTCAACAAATGTTCTCTGTCATCAAGAGTCCAATGTTGCACACAATTAATTTTCAAAATAAGAAACAAGAATGGAATTTAACTAAAATATTGTAACTATATGTTAAACATATACTTATATGTTATTAATTTATTGGAACAACCTACATACATATCCTCTTCTATTAAATGGGATTGAATCCATCATTTGTTTGTATGAAAAACTACCTCATCACAAACCAATATAATTTATTGTCCTTCATCACCTCTCTTAGTTATTCATGAGAAAATATTTAGTGTTTATATATGATATTCATGAAATATTATTCATTATTTAAAATTAATATAGAATATACCTCCATACATTACATTCCTTTGAAAAATAATAGTGACATTTGTGCATAGGGCATACTACAGCCTTATGAACTGATGTGATTCATTTTTTTAACAGTGTAATGTAGACGAAAAAAGTTTGCGCACATAAAAAATAATATGATAATAATGATATAATTATCATTTTTAAATGGTAAAATAACAATTTCCTTCTATCTAATATGACTATTTAAAAATGTAAACATTAATCATGTGTGCGTATGACATATCATCCCCATGATTGTAATGTAGTCCATCTCACAAACCATATATCGTCATTTATATAAAAAAAGAAAATTATGTATAAAAATTATAGTTATTTCATTATTATATTTCTATATATGACAGAAAAATGTATTTTTTTCTATATTTAACTAAATAATATCATTTAAGACATGTGAATCTAATACCATCACAATGTATGACATGACCTTAATTGATTAAGTAAATATAATAGACATGGTAATATATAAAATAAATAATATAATATATAATTAATTTTTTCTAAAGAATTTATATAAGTAATATAATTCTATTTTCCATGAAGATAAAGTATGTATGTGACATGTCAAGCTCGTGGTATGAGATTTTATGACTTAATTATTTTCATTATGTTAAATTAATTCTAAATTCTCTTTTATATTATATGATTATGTGTGTAAGGAAAAATGATTATATTATGTTTTATTTCCACATGTTTTATATGTGGATGAATTTGATAAAAATAATAATTTCATCGATTAATTTTCACTTCAAACACATGGTATTTGTAAATGGTTCTATCTCAATTTCATTTAATTAAAATTATTTTAATTTTTTCAAGCGATTTCTATTTGGAAAAAATCCCACAAGGTATCATTCTAGCATTTTTTAGGTGGTTGTGTTTGTTGACAAAGTGGACATCTGTGTTGTGATTGTTGACAAAGAAAACCATGACGTAAAAATTCATTGACAAAGGGGATTTCATGGTGGCATGTCAAGTTCAAGGGCTATGGTTAGAAATCCATGTTTGATTAAAAAACATCGACAAAGGAATGGATGATCTTGAGGTGGTACAAAAAGAGTAGATACAATGTGGCGCCGTTTTCATAAAGGAGAGGAAAAATTCACACCCTATTTTTTTCAAGATCATAGAACCAAAATAGTGCAAAGGGATAAGGGGTGAAAACGTTTTAGGGTTAGTCGCATAAGTGTCCTGCGTGGTAGAGACTTGCGCGCTGAAATGTGCGCGTCGAGGGGAGACTTGCGCGTCGTCCCACAGGGTGTCCAAATGCCTATAAATAGAGGTTGACCCCTCCTCATTTGGTACGAGTTCAACTAATAGCGAAAATCAGAGCTCCCGTCGCGCAGGTGAGGTGGTCGTGCAAGTGGTGGTGTGGTCGCGCAAGTAGAATGTGTGCGCTAGTGGGTTGTTATGCGTCCAGAGTGGTTTGGGTGAGAAAGGAAGGGAGTTTCCCATGTTTTGAGTTGATGAATGGGGTGTCATGCAAGTGGTTTGGTGAAAATTGAGGGCCAGGTTTTGAAGAAGCGTGATAGTTGATGATTGCACACAAATATTGGTTTGGGCGTACAAGGGTGTGAGTCGCAGATGTTTGGAGTTTCATAAGCTTGTATAACGCAAGTTCATGAGGTGGACTTGCACACCAGTTATAACTTGTGCGCCGAGACTTGTGCGCCAGTTTAGAGAAGGGAGACAGGTAGGGTTGATGCACGACAGTGATTCTGGGCTGTGTGGAAGCTGGAAGATGACCAGATACCTTCGGTACAATGTGAGATTTATCTACGGGTGAAAGTTGGACATCAACAGAAAATCCACAAACAACAGAGGATGTATTAATTAGTGACAATGATGAGACCTACAGGTCTATAAACTATGAGTGGATCCTTTCTAGAGCAGTTAGCAAAGGAAGAAGAAGAAGGTGATCCTCTCCACCGAGAGAGAGCCAGAGAGAGAGAGAAATAGGGAGTGACCCATTGGATAGCAGTGAGTTGACCCTAATCCTTGTAAAGGCAGTGAGCCTGGTCATAGAAGTGATCTATCTCGAACCTTATAAACAGCAGTGTGTTTTAGTGGATTCAGTACAGTAGCACATTGTCATTGTATTCACCTTGGACGTAGCCCAGTGAGGGTGAACCAAGTAAAAATCACTATGTGTGTCGGCTTACTTCCCTTCATTGAATTTAAAGCATCATCATCAGATAAAGAAGAAAGGAAGTGGTCATAATAAACACACAAGTTCCAACAATGTGACCCTTGTAATAAAGAGGTCAAGATCCAGTGGGGCAGGAAGAATTTTGAAAAAGAATATCCATACCCTGATTCACCCCCCTCTCTCAGGGTATATAGACCCTTATTAGTCTAAAAACTTTCATTTTTATGGTGTATATATTTTATAATTTATGAATAATATGAATAATACATCATAATTCATGGTATATTATGTTACAATTCATTTTATGGAATCCATGTTGATTTGATTTGAAACAATCAAAAGTGGTAAAGGATTTATGATGCAGTTTATTTCCTTTTAGATATTGTTTATGTTCTTGTTTGTATTGGAGGAAATATTATAAAATTATTTCCCCAAACCACAGAAATTTCATTATATTTTTTCTTGTATCTAATTTACATTTTTCTGTTTCAATTTCAACATTATTTAATATATTAAAATCAATTTTTTTTAAGTATTACTGATCTTGTATCTTAATACTTAATTTTATAATTCCATATATATTTTTAGAGGAAATATTTTATAAACTATTTTTAAAATTTTTATATTCATAATAATTGATTTCAATGTTAAAAGGGTATTTTTCTAAAGAAATATTCAATTTAATATTTTAATGACACTTTAATTAATGACCAAAACCTTAGATATTATGGATTCTTCTAGACTATATATATATTTCACTCACATGTATACCAATATTATTATCCATGATTTTTATGGTGTAATAAATTCCTTATGTTCATCTATCAAATGCATTCATTGTGAAATTTTCTTCGATTATGATATGGGTAATTCTTATGTTTATGCCTTATGATAGATTTTCATTTTCTAGAACCCACAATCACAATAAAATTATGATGGGTGTGTCTAGATGGTTCTCTAATGCATCAGGTAATGCTTTAGTCTTATGATGTAACATGTATAAGATTAGGTAGTAAACATTATCTATTATGGGACTTTTTACACCATGTGATATTATCTAGGATGTTACCTGTGTCTCATGTTTATGTCATGCTATATGATTTTTCCACATTTCCTATGATTAATTGATCTTATGATACTATGTTATTTATTTAATCCTCCTATGTGATTACACTTAACCCGTATCTTTTTTGATATCATTTTATATCATAAACTCAGAAATTATACTTTCTTATTATGTTTATTCTGTTATAGGGATTTTTAGACAACCACTTTTGTCTATGTATTCCCCCAGGTTATCCCATGTATTTTAGGAGTTGTAAAGGATTTAGGATCTCAGTATGGGTAAAAAATAACGATGTTTCATTTTCGTATCATATTGTTGTATTATGAACTTAGTCTTCCAAAGAAACTAAGACATGTGATCTTTGGGATTAAATTATTGGATTTTTATATTAATAATCATGTAATAATATATATAAAAGGTCTAGAAACTATAAAAATGGCACTGTTCAACCAACCATGTTGCACTTTATGGTCACAGTTACTTAAATATCTGTAAGAATCCCCTAAAATCCTACTGTAATTAAAGGATAAAAACCAAGAATGGTCCTCATGCTAAAGTTGTTGTGCCACCTTTACGACCAAATTCTAGGTGACCAAACCTCTAATTCCAATCATCCATAAGAACATTTTCAATCTATTTCATCATATACCTTCAAATAGTCATGTAATTTTATTGAACTAACCACACTCTAACCTATCACAAACCTCATCACTACTAGAATAATTTTAGATCCTCGAGAACCTATAGGTTACAAGAAATAAGTGCCTATAACCACACCACTATAATACCCTTACACCTGATTTATAGTAATAAAAAAAGAAGATGAGGATAATAACTGGAGATGATGATTTATGTGGTGTGAAATAACACACAATGTCAATATCACCCTCACATTACATGTGCGCCCTCCTAACCTAAAACCAATGTAAAATTTAAATAATTTAAGGATTCACTAATATACCTTATGTAGTATACTTCTCTTTATAACAATATTGATAGGTCGATATTAGAAGATGGTGTTTGATTTTAGAATACAAAATTAAGGGTATGCATCTTCCATTTTTTATAATCCCAATATATGAAAATTTATGGATACAATGATTCTTGAATGAATGGAATACACACTGTGAATGATCTAGATCAATCCTCTAACTGAGGAAGAAAAAAATTCAAAACAGTTTGGAAGAGATCATGGTGTCTCTATTATAAATTTACAAAAAAACCATAAAGAAAGAAATGTCATTAAGGAAATATATATTATGAAAATCAACAAAATAATAAGTATGACATCTACCTAGATATATTCTTTAGAAACCACTTATCCTTGAAGATATTTAACTATGTGATGAATAATAATGAACAATTAACCATTGGTTGTGTTTTTCTCTATACAGGAGATTTTCAAAGATGATCGAGGCCACAATATTTCTTAATATACCATTTTTTTGGTCCTTTTAATTCCATAAAACATATGATCATTGTTATTATTCTATTAAGGAAGTTTTCCTTTCCATGATACAACATCTTTATAAAGACACCACACACAAATTAGAAATACAAGGATCATTTTTTTAAAGAAATAGTGAAGATGTGATCGATAAGAACTCATGTTTGATGATGGAAATTTTTCTTTGATGTACCTTATATTTTGTGTTTCTTCAATGTGTGGCACATGAATACAAAGTTATTACCCTTAAAATTTTATCATTGATCTAGTTTTATCTTCAATTAGAGTAGAAAAATGTCCATTCAATGAAATGTGGTGACATGTTATTACATGTCAATGACTAGGCTCATATCCAACAAATCAGTTCCTCTGCTAGTAAATTTATCCCATGGCTAACAGCACATGAATATCCTCCCATGATAACTGAATACATTTTCTTTAACACTAGATCTAAAATTAAGAAAATCATCCCCTCTCTAATTAGTCTAGAATTAATTAAAACAATCTAAATTTGGAAGGTTTTTTCCTTCAAGAAAAATCAGAGAAATTCACTTAAATAAATTCATCAAGACCCTTGGATATGAAACATGGATCCCATACAAGAATGAAATTTGTGACACATTAGATAGTATTTTGGGAACAATCTCAAATTCATATTAAAGATGTTTAAGAATCACGTTCCACTCAATCGGAAAAATTTATAGTGCATAGAAGAACGGAGATAGTTACATTATTAATTATAAACTGTTAACTAGAGAAAGGTGGGATTATTAAAAAAATATCTCTTCTACTAGATCTAGGGTATTTTCATTTAATATTAATTCTATTTTTAATAGTCTACACTCTAGTGATGAAATAATATCCCAATAGTGTTCAATCCAAGGATAACTCTCCCAAATCTATTATTAATTATATTTTTTGTTAACAATTCATCTATATTAAATTCTATGGTTGTGGATGGATACATAGCTTATATGATATATCAATTTTCCTTATAATTTAAATTATTATTTATTTCTTAATTGGTTTAACACATCAGAAAATTGGGAATTATTTCAATTCTTATGATAGTTAGCATTGGGAAAACTCAATAGTGATTGGTTTTATCCAATAACTAGAAAAGCTGAAGAAGGTTAATAAAATGATTGTTGTATCTCTCGGTACTAAAGAAAAAATTTCTAGATAAGATAATTAGGGGGATTTATTTTTATATGATAATGATAGGGAAATGAAATTGAACAATGGTTTATAGTTATGAGAGGATAGTGATATAAAGATAGTTTATTAAATTTTAAATTGTTTCAAAAAATAATTCAGTTGAAGTCAACAAAATTCATTGAATTATTCTAAAAACAATAATCCATTAAATAAAAGAAAACTAAAACCGTAACACTATCGTTTCTAATGTACAATTTGATCCCACAATTACTACATGTAATTGGTTTTAAAAATAATTTCTAATGTCCCCATGATTTATACAGGAGAGTTTTTGATAAGATAAAATAAATATTGGCCACTTCCCCCAATTGATATGACTAAACTACGAACACCCATTTGATATATTATGGGATTCTAAAAATAGGGATATTTGAGTCATAGGGATATAAAGGTCATTATTTACAATAAGTCATATAAACTCTCACAAGTGATTTTTTATGTTTTAAGGATCCAAGATTCGACTCTGATGAATTCTAGAGTAATATAGATATGGTTATTTTCAATTGTTGTTTCTTGGTAAACATTATGATATTATTTGATAGATGTAAAGGTAAATATTTCCTCCAATAATGAAACAATCATGTATTTGACCAAGAATGAATATGATATTTATAGGATAGTGATATTAATATTTATACTAATATAATTCAACATAGATAAAAAATACAAGAATTTATTTTAGAATATGGTTGTAAAACACATGTGTTACTACCCCACACTTATTTATTGATAAAACACCATCTGAAACAAAGATGGATTATTTTTTTACAAGGAGTAGTTGTATGAAGACGCTCAATCTCCCTAGTATGCTAACATAGTAAATTTTATTTTTTACAACAAAGGGAACCTCCTTCTTTTCCAATAATAGAAAACATAAATTAAAATCTTAATCAAAATACTATATCTCGGATGATCTATATATAGGGAATGTGTTTAATGTTAATGTAATAAGGAGTTGTATCCCTGAAGGATAAGATAAATATGTTATTATATTTTTTATACAATTTCATGTGGATTCCATTTAGAACCTCAAAGTACATCTTGGAAAATTCTAGAACATGGAATACTATAGCCATTAATTTTTAATACATGAATGATTTTTTTTAAAATGCCTACAAAACTATTTCACTAGTAGTATTTCCAAAACAATTTATTATATATTACATATTTAATGTATGGGGATTATATTTTGTGGTACCATTTCCTTTATAATTTGGGTTTTCTACCTTTTTAGAAGAGTATTATGTTATTATATGTATTGAATAAAAGGACATATAAACTGATGATTTAAAAAAATGATTTATTTTCAAAAATAAATTTTTTGTTTTGTTTTTCAGTTCCAAAATAATTAATAATTGAATAGGGTACACAATTCTACAAAAATAAAATTGAATATCTAATGAAGAACTAATCAGAACATAAAGAAATCTCACTGCCTACCATCCACAACCCAATAGTATGGATGTGGTTTTCAATAGATAGAAAAAAACGATTCTGGAGAAGAAAATTAAACCAAAACATAAGTGTTAGAATAAAAAACATGACAATGATTTGTGGATATTTTGAAATACCTAAAAAATCACATTGTTCATGTAACCTTAGATAATATTATATGGAAAACATAATCCGCTACCAATTGATTTGCCTAAAAAATCCTACTTAGTTATTAATAGAGTAAACTTCGAGATTTCAAAATCTTGAGATTATACGAATTTTTAGATTACGTAGAATGAAGATAAAATGTGAGAGGCATATAATAATTCCCTAATATACAAGGATATGTATAGATATGATCATTATAGAATCATTTAAAAACATTATTTTAAAATTAGTGATAAATTATAATTATTATTCTCTTCATGGGTGAAATTCATATTTGGTAAACATTAATTCAAATTTACCAGACCACACATATTGAAGAAAAAATTACTATTAGGTGAATTTGAGATAAAGAGAGTTAACCCACAAAGACCCTCCCAATTAAATTTCTAATGGTTAATGAAATACGAAGAATAATTTTGGAAAGAGATAATGGTTGAGTACATACTCCTCTATACTAACATTGAATGAATAATCCTAGGTTGTATCCTTATTTCCCACTATTTTAGTCACATTTAATTTTTATGTACATTCTATGATAAATTTATACTAGATTGAAATGGAAGTGTTTCTGAACCATGGGTGGGGGAGTGATGTAAATTATCATAGGATGTAAATAATTTTCTCTTTTTCTTCCTTATACTTTTAAGAGTGAATAGTTTTAAATATGTATATACAAATATATAAACAATATTAAAATTATATTTCTATATGAATTTATCTTCATATAAATGATATTTATAGTTTTCAGTATAGTCATTGTATTTTGAAATACTTCAACGATCCAAATTTTGTCTTGACACATATAAATAAGTCTCCATAGTTAAGGATATCAATTGTTATAATAGTTTTAAACTTAAATGATAATTATTGAAATTTATCAATGATTTTATATAAATTTGGTCATATAAAATGTAAATAGATTGTATGTACAAAATTATTTATGGAATCAAAATTATATCATGCGTTCACTTCAATTTAGAACTTAATCTCAGGTAACTTGGACTTTGTGAAAGAAAAACACCATATGGAACAATGATTTAATTAAAGTGAGATAGTGGATTGAAATTCTTTTAGCAGATTGATAATTCAATTAATGGAGGAAACTATGATTTCCCTTTTTCTACATCATGTATATATAGGTTCAGGTTATATATTCATATTTTTTAATAAATGAAAATTGAGTGATACAATTTCTTATGAGTGAAAAGATTCAAGTGTCGAAGATTGATGTGAGCTGAAAATATTAATTTTTTTTTTCTGATTTCATTGAATCTAACTAAATTATTATTACAAAACACATTTATTTGATATGTTTTTTTATTTTCCTAGAAATATAGATATTAATTTATTACTATATTTAACATTGTCTTTGAGATATTTCCCGATTTTGGAGAATCACGCATTAATTTTAAGGAAATTGAGTACAAATACTAGAAGGATTATCATTCATTATTTTTAATTTTTAAATTAACTTATATTATATTATAATTAATTTAAGAAATACATTAAATAATTTTTTAAAATAATAAATCAATTGCTGATTAAATTGGACATGTAATTATTTTGGAATTAGACAAATCATATGTTTCAATAATTAATATTTAATTTTCTTGAATTATTTTTCAAATTAAATTCTAAAAAACCCAATATATATATAAATATTACATAATTTATTAAAAAAACTATCTTTAATTGAATTTTTATATTTAAAATTTAATTGAGATTTTATTATTTTCATTGGATTAGATCTGGCACTGAGATTTGGTTTTTTATTTTATAGATTGATAAAACTAGAAAAGGGTTATACTGACCTTATGTAGGGGCCAAAATCACTATACAAACTAAATGTTTTAAATGAAATGTGTTTATTACCAAAAAAATGAATTATCCTGATATTTTAAAATAATATAATGCTCAATATCAAAGACAACATGTAACACTAAGCTTAAAAAGCCATGAGATATTATTATTTAAATTTTTTTTGTTTGGACATAATTATTAAATTAAAGGGTATGAATATTATAATATAATATAATAAATTGAAATGAATTATATACTCAATATAAAATTGTTGAAAAATTATTAATAAACAAGAACTCATCCTTTAATAAATATATTTTATTTTAGAAAAAATATTCATTCTTTCAAAATGATTTTTATTAGATCTTTCATGAAAATATTAATTCTAATATATGGATGTTTTAAAAATTATATTTTATTAAATAAATATAATTTTTGGAATCTTATTTTAAATTTTAAATCAGTGTTAAATATTTTTATTTTTCTAATATATTTTATTTTTCAATGAATAATGATAATTACAGATTTTTCATATACATTCATTTATTTTTATTAAATAATGTAATTTAATAGTTACATTATATTATATATATTTTATTAATGTGGAATATGAACTATTATTTTATAATAATCCAATATATTTCTTTTGAATCATCAATATTAATGATTTTGGAATTTGATTATTGTTTTGCATAAAAAATAGTAGTTTTTGAAAATTGTTTTTTAGTGCATGACATTTATCCATTTTAATTTATTAAAATACCCACTATTAAAGAAGTATTTAAATTAAATTAATTTATTATACATACATTTATATTAATTGAAATTATTATAATGATTATTACTAGTATTAATGTCAATATAAGACCATCTATTGCGTGAAAATTGCATTTCTAAAAAACGGTTTTCAACACATTTTGTTAGTTTAATATTAAATTAAATTATGAAGATTATGTATTTCTATTATGACTAAATTTATTCCATATTATTATTTTTAATAAATAAAATAGGGTAATAAGGAAAACTAAATTTTGGTGATAATGAATAGTAAAGGAAATAAAAAATTAGTTACAAGGATGAAAATTATAAAATGGTAAAATTGAGTAATCATTGAGGTAAATGTAATAAAATGTTTAAAAAATTTAGTTTTTAATGTTGGATGTTTGGTTGGAACATATTACTCATAAAATATATTATTTATCAATTTTTAATTCACTAGTCCTGAGTGTGACTCCCCATTATTGAATAGTTTTGGGTATATACAAAAATATTACTATATCTCACTTATAAAAGAGAACCTCATGTTAATTTATTTCCATTATAAAAATTCATTTTATTTTGTCCAAGTCCTATTGAAATTTATTCTTTATTTTCTTCACCACATTCTAGATTCATATTTTTTATTAAAAATCTAGTCTATAGATTATTTTGGTATAATCCTCAAGAGTTAATCTGAAGAAGCATTATTGTTTTTATCCATGCATATTTGTTTTATTTCATCTTCCATGTGATTCAAATATTACTAAATCGTGTCTAAATAGAAAAATATTGTCTCCCATATACTTATATTTTATTATCATAATAGAATAACCACCATCCATATCCTCTTTCACCAAGGAATTTTTCCTCGATGAATTCAACCTTTGATGTAATGGGTTTCTCTTAATTATGTATATATTTATCTAACATATATACCGTGCTTATTCTCCCTCACTTTTATGGGGTAATAAATACCTTATATACATCTACCAAATTATTTAATTATAAAATTTTCATTGATTAGATACATGAAATGATTTTACAATCCATTTTAATTCCATGGGTAGTTATTATGTTTATGAATTATGATTGATTCGTGTTGTGGGGAAAACATAACCAGGAACATGTTATGATGGGTGCCTAGATAGTTCTCCAATGGATCAGTTAGTGCTTTAGTATCCTGACGAGACATGTATGGGATTATAGAATTAACATAATCTATAATTGGATATTTTTCCAACATGTGATATTATCATGGAGTTTAGCCTTAAAACGTGTTTATGTCAGGCTATATAATTATGTCACATTTCATACAATTACACAATATTATGATACCAGGTCATTTTTGTTGTTATGTAATCTTATTACTATTTATCCTTATATTTTATGATATCATTTTTAAACATTATTTCACATATTATACAAACTCATCAGGTTTAATACCTTATAGGTATTTTTAGATCACCCCATTGCAATTTTTACTACCTGATGTTATCCCATTTATTTTTAGGACATTGAAAAGAATTAAGAGCTCATTGTGGAAAAAATAATTTTGTTTTATTTTATTTCCAAATTGATGTATTATAAACTTATTCATCCAATTAAATTAGGCCTAATGATATTTGATTTTTAATTATTGGTTTCTATGTTAAAATTCATCGAATAATATTTTTAAAAGTCTTGGATACATATAAAAATGAAATTTTTGCACATAAAATTTTTCGCATCATAGTCAAAGTCCGTTAAATGACAAAAGAAGCCACTAAAAGCCCATAGAATATAGATGGTCTGAACCTACGATAGTCCTCATACTAATTCTACCATTCCACCTTTATACAAACCTTCCCTGTGACCACACCTCAGCTTCCATCCAACCACAAGAACTTTTTAACCCTATTATATCATATAAATTTAGTTAAACATGACCTCATATTCAACTTGACACACTATAAACAATCGTGAAACTCTTCACAACTATTCAACATAAACCTCCCCAAGAACATATTGGTTTCCCCAAATAAGTGACCAATACCACACATTTTCAAGACCTACACACCTATTTTACAACACTACTTGAAGAATATAAATATCTTGAAGGTAAAAGATTATTTATGGGCCACCAACCGAAATAAATGACCAGTCACACCCTTCCATGGTGTGTAAACCTTCACAACATAAAATTTATCTACAATCAATTCATTGTTGAGTTTAACTATAAGAACATATGAAATAACATTCTCCTTATATAAATATCGATGGAACAATCTAAGAAAAAGGTGGCTGGCTATATTATAAAAACATGGGGAAATGAGTCTTTCATGTTTCATGGTCCTAGTATATGATAAACTAATTATTCAAATATTATATAATGGATAGAACTGATAATATGTGTTCTTATGCTTGATATTAGTGTTGATGAAGAAAAATATTCAAACAAGTTTTATTGGATCAAAGTTTATCTATTTTGAATTAATGAAAAATAAATTTTTAATGGGTAAATGTGGATAAAAAACATCTTCTATGAAAATGAACAATATAATAAACTAAAATTGTTTCTTGATGTAGTTTCATGAAACCATGGATAAGTGAATCTTGTGGATAAACATAATACAAAGTTTGAATAAGAAATCACTGGATGTGTTTTTCACCCTATATAGGTGTTATTCAAATATGATAGGGGCCATAATAATTCCTAATATATGGTTTTTTGACCCATTTAATGACACATTCCATATTATCTGTGTTATTCCTCTATGAATGTTGTTTTTTTAATCCACGATACAAAAACCTTCTCGACCCACCACACCCAAAATAGAGACACATAAACATTGATCAATGTTGGAATGGTCGATTAGCGTCCTAGAGATAAGCATCAAATGTGGTATAACAGTCCTCGAGTGTCATTATAAACCTGGTATTTTGGTGATTTTAAAACATTGTTTTTGCAAAATTAAATTAAAATCGGTAAACTATTTACCTTGATAACATCTAAATTAAAATTTATTTAGAGTAATTATATTTGGGGACACTACTGGTGGTGTAATACTGGGTTTTACTTGTATCTACCATAGGAGGACAAGGGATGGGTACCTAATAATATGATAATTGGTATCAAGTTTACATTTTGGAAAGTCCCAATGCATGATATTTTGGACTACTAGGATGGATAATGGGTATTAGGGATAGGCTATGACTCAATAACATTTTTCAATGTTTGAACCAATTTTATGATTTGGTATTTCTATTTTTTTTATTCCTTAACATGTATGGCACAAAATTCATTTAATATTGCATGGTTTCTATTTATTATTGTTAGTAATTTCCTAGATGCATATTTACCATTTTATTTAGATGATAAATATTATTTACCTTGACTATACTATTATTTCAATATGATATGTGTGTATAGTATCTATAATGTTCACCCTTATAAACACACTTCTAGTGGGAATCCAATGTAATATAGTAAGGAGATCCTCAAGAACAGTTGTGATAGTTGATCCGAGCGTTGATAAATTGTATGGGTGATTGGAAGTTACAAATGATTTATCTACAAAACCATAAATATTATATATCATGATTCACTTATATTTCACGATATTAAATTCTCATTTCCATTTTCATTATATATTGAAATTATGACTCAAGAAATATAAAATCTTCAAGGGTTTCATGTCTCAAATTTAATTTATTGATAAATATTTTGTATTTTCTTCCATAACATCAAGGATATGGTGTTATTACTATCTACGGATTATATTTTACTATATTCATTAAATTCCTGGGTTTTAAGTATCCATATTTTTTTCATTCATTAACTGAAATTCGATTCAATACATACCAAGGACATATGGTTCTTTACTAAATCAACTCCCATCACTGGGTTAAAATGATTATTCATGAACTTATTTTTTCTAATATTGATTTTTTACACTTGAAGACTATATATCATTGATATTTATATTCCTATCTATAGGAATATTACTTTTAAATACAAATATTTTTCCTCAATGAATTACATTATCAAAAATTATATCACCGCTAAGAATAATTTACATCTTCTTTTACCAAGGTTTATCCTCAACGTCTATGTTTTCAATTTCCATGATGGAAATCATTTATCTCATGAATCCTTATTACATGTTATCTCATGTTACCTTCATCTTTATTTTAATCTATTTTAATTTTTTATTAAGTCATTATAGTATTTGGCTTTTAAATAAATGTATTTAACAATTTTAAAAAGTTTTTACATCCCTTAAAAATAAAATGTTTTGTATTCCACTTCCCATATAATTTAATAAATATTAAATCTTTTTAAGGATCTATTATCTTTGTTCCTTTTTAAAAAATTAATGTTTTTAGATTTTTTAGATATCCATTTTTAAAACGTTATGTCTTTTTTATTTATCCTTTTTTTAGGATTAATTTTATAATTATCTTAAAATTTTATATATATTTTACCCTAAAATTTCTACTTCATATTCAAGGCTAAAATATTTACAATTCCATTTAAAAGAAAAAAAATTCCAATTTATTTCACTTTAGATTTATTAAAATTAACATTGAATATGACATGTATGTTCATCTTTAAGATAATTATTTTTTTTTATAAAAATTCATTAATGGATCCACATTTATTTTTATGTTTATCTAGCAACGTATTATTTAGTTCTGTGTAATTTCTCATTCAAAAAACAGTAAATGATATTATGAAATAATTTTTTTTTAATGATTGAATTTTAGGTATCAAACATTTACATTATTGAGGTTTATTTTGGTGATACCATCTGGGAATGTTGTGAAACAAATTCTCTTCCAAGGGTTCTTTATAATGAAATTAATGAATATTTTTGAAGTGGTACCATATATATATAATATTTATTGGTGGAGTCCTATATCTTCCTTTAATTCATTAGTAATTATTATATCTCATGAGATCAAAACGTTATATTAGAGGATTTATCCCAATAAAAACGATACCTGAGAGTATTTTCCCCAATCCAAAAGGTTATATGTGAGGATTTGTTCCAAATTAAAATGATATACATGAGGTTTTATCTGAATAAAATGCATACATGAGAAAATTTATACAATTATAAATAGTATGTCGGATGATTTATCCCAAGGAATAAGGGTATTTGTTAGAATTTTTCCAAAGGAAAAAAGATAGACATGAGGATTTATCCCAAGATAAATGGGAACATGGGAGGTTTCGTCCAATATTCAAGTTTATAAGGGAGAATTATCCCAATAACATGCATGAAAATGGGTTATTATCCTCATCATTCTACCTCATTAATTTCTTAGTGGGTCACCTTGGAATGGGATTTTAATGCTTATATTTTTTCCAGACGTGAAATATTTCATAGTTCAATTTGTTATATTCTCATGGACAATGTTTATTGCCTCATTTCTATACACTATTTAGATTTATGTCTTATGATATATCAATACTTATGCTATGATTTATGAAATATGATTTATTGGGATTGAATTTTATTATGTATCTTCATAATACCCATATGATCATCTTATTATTAATTATGATATTTCAATTATATAAATTATGTTTAGCCTTACTAAGCATCCAATATCACTGATTTATTATGTTTATTTCCCCTATTTATGAATATGATTATTACATATAATAATTCTAGAAGGGTGTTTAGTGTGGTTTAATTATGGAGAAATGTGCACATGTTCTACTTATTTATATAGTCATATAAGCTATAAAACCTTTTGTTATATAGATTGTGTGACTATTTTTGATATTGTGTGATTATTAAATTATAATAATGAAATAAATATGTTTATTTATCATAGGTCAGTATAGTTGGTATATTAGGAAAATTTAGTTATTTATTAGAATTATTTTAGTTCTTTTGGTGGATTAGGATTTGAAAACCTTACAGAACACCCTAAGGATAAGTCTTAGTATATGATAACATCACTAATTTTTTGTAATGTTTAGATTATGTGGTTATACATGAAATAATATCATATTCTAGATAATAGAAAGTTGATACAATTTTGGAACATATTCACCTAGGGGAAATCACCCTAAAAGGCTGGTTGAGTATCAACTCAATCTCTACATTGATGAAATATGAGTGCGTATAAGACTTATAATGTGGATGAAAAATCATAATCGATATTCTATGGGTGATCCTACCACCTTTGTGAACAATTATTATATATTTAGGAAAATCATTATGGTATGTTAGAGAAATAAATATTAGTATCAACATGGGAAACATATGTTAATATAATGGAGTGATAGTCCTAAATGAATATATAAAAGTATATAATGAATGTGTAAATGTATAATATATATTAGGATTGACTTTTCATATTAATTTATTATTTAATATTATTTTACTGATAACCATTTTTGGTTTTAGTATTAGGTCAAAACTAGATCAACAAAATGATGATGGGACTAGGATATAAATAGAACCCATTATGTATTATAACTAAACGAGGGATCATACTTAAATGGTTGAGAATATCAATATATATATATATATTGATGGAAAAGTTTATTTTCTAGGTCTTACCCAAGGATTTTAGGATCATATAATAATAGAAACTAATTATTAATACTCTTTAGCTATTTTCACTTTTGAGTGATATTTATCGATGAAATTAGGATATATTATAATAATAAGAAGATTATATGAATCATATAAGTATTGTTATCTAATAAGTTTTTCTATTTAATAGATTCAAAATATATATCAATTTTTACCAATGACTATAGTATTGATTTTAAGATGAGGGTATATATTAGACATAACTATTGGATCTCATAAGAATGAGGTATTGAAAACTCTATTCTTTAAAAAATGTTTGATGTTGTGGAAAAATGGGTTATTTTATTTTGATAATGACGAGTTTGATAGTGTTGGTAACCTTGGAATTGGTTTTTTTTAATAAATTTTTTCCTATGAGGATTTTTGAAATTTTAATCTCATTTATTATATTATGATATATATTTTATAATTGGTGAATTAATGAACTAGTGGTTATTTCCATTTAATGGTCAAGAATATAGTTAATTTTTCAAGGAATATATGATTTCATTATAGTTTAATGTCTTTAAGATTGAAATATATTTGGTGAATATATGTTATATGGAATATATGAATATGGTGTATACTTATTGGTGTACAAAATTATATGAATGATTAATGTCTTTTAAAGAATGATAAGATTCTTGATATAGCCTATAAGAGTAAATTATATTTCATATTATAAGATAAATCCCAAATGGTAAATATTTTAAGAATCACCTCATGAACATTAATTGGTATGTGATAATTAAAATTGAAAAGATTTAATTTATTTAATGTTTGTAATATATAATGAACTTGAGCCTTTAGATTCTTTAAATTAATACTATATTTAATAGCTCATGTCACATGCAACATGAAACTAACACAACACCCAAGTAAAATGAATAAATACATATAATATTCACTAGTTTTTTATAATATTTTTTGTAATAAAAGATAATATTAAATTAACATAATTACATATTATAATTTTTCATAAATATTTTTAAAAATGATTCCTTTCAAATGACCATTTCAAAAAATATTATAATATTGTTTTCTAGTTCATTAAACTAGGGAATGCATCAAGGATTGACCCAATTCCTTTCCATCTTTTGGATTGACTATTCATGGAACCTCAAGTGGGGTTACCCTATATTCCATCTTTCCAAAGGTGGGTGGCCTCTCACACTATGGGTGATGATATAGGATCCTTGATTGAAATTGGATGATGGTAAGTTGTTTCCACCTTTATTGTATTCTACATTGGAGTCCATTGGATAGTATGGGTCTCCCTTTTTGTTTTGAAACATGTTTATATATATCATTGTTGTATATGATAATGTAATTAGAATTATCTAGAAATATTTGGATGTTTTATATATTGTGAATCTTTAATAATACCCCTCTTTCTATTTCAATGGAATATAATTTTTGAGGATACTTGATTTTAGAAACTAAGTCATCCCATGTCCATTATGGGTAAAACTACTTCAAGGACATATGGAATCCATGTTTTATTACCTCTGGTGTCCTGTACATTCCATTTAGGGAGAATAATATTGATTATGTGTTATATGAGGAATCTAGTATTAATTTTGTTGGGAAACTTATTATTTCTATTTATGGATTCCAAGTTTCACCACACAGGGTATGTCATGTTCATTACATAAGGCATAGATTCTAATGCATCAAGTGGGGTCACATGTTTGTCATCATATGCAGAAACTGTCATAGTTTTACGGTATTAATGTGATACAACCATATTTTTATTATCTTGTTGGTGGCACAATCATACTTTTAAAGTCATGTAAGGACAGGATAACATGTTTAAAATATTGTGGGGATTCGATCACAGGTTTATGGTCTTGTGGGGACACAATTATATGTTTAAAGATATGTGGGCATGTTTCTCATTCATTATCATCATATAATTAGATTCATATGGGTTATAATATAATGGAGACTCTAATTTCATATGGGGAACTCATGTTTGAGTGATGATACGTTAAGTGTCCCCTAAGGAGGAATGATCACAATTTCGGGTTGTCTCCTCCTAAGGGAATGAAATACAAGTTTATGATAGGCCATTGATATGTTCAGATTGAAACATAGCAATTCATATTTCTTACCCTATTAGGATACAAGTATAAATGACCACATATTTTGAGTGTATAGTTTATGCTCTTCCGAAAGGAAAAGTCCATGTAGTTTAACATCATGTATTAAGGATGCCTGTGTTGCAGTCTAAGATACAACAAGGGATTGTGTAGGGATTTAAACTAGATGATTCAACAAGAGTGTGGGATAATCACATGTTAATAACATGTGGAATTATATATTTTTATTAAGGTTAAGGACATAGATTAATGTCATTCACTATGTTTGTTTTTTTCCATTTTTAACATCATGTGACTAGGAGATTATTGTGTAGTTTAACAATATATGACTAGGAAATTTTATTTTAGTTTAACACCATACAAATAGGATATTTTCATTTAGATTAGTTCCATATCACTAGAGTGTTTCCATGTATTTCAACGTCATTAAACTAAGAAACTATCGTTTAGTTTAAAATCATATGATATAGATGTTGTCTTGTTGTTTAATATCCTAAAACTGAGATTTTATTTTATTGGTTAACATCATATGACAAGAATGTTGATGGGGCCATACACTAGGGGATACCCATTCATAATTATGGTGGGAGTAGAGAAGGTTATAGTACCAGTAATCATCAAAGGGGAAATAATGTTTTTTCCTTAATGATGTGACCACTTATGCATATGTGTCGACCAAAAAGGTTATTTTGGATAGAAATATGAAAGGACACTAATAGATTCTGATTATATGTGATAGTATCAATTATAGTGTTCTGATAATTAATTTAAATATGTGATAAGATTTTCCATTCCATCTTAGGTGCGATGGTCTTCGATACAAGCGTTGATGATACCGGTCATTTAGATAACCAGGGCATGTGTGAACTCATCTTGGATAGGAACAAGGCCCATGAGAAATAAAAATTCATGAAACTATGACTTCTAAAATGTTTCATCATAATGGGGAATTGAAAATTATTTTTTAATGTATTTGGGATTATGAAGGTAGGGTTCGTGGTGGTGTTCACTTCATGAAACATGAATTACCTCACTAAGGATGGTTCCTTTGTTCTCATGGGGGGTTTCACAAAGGTAGAGGTACTGTAGAACACTATAGGATGAGAAGAATTTTCCACTGTCATGTAAGGAATGATCCATTGTTATTGTTGTCTCTAGCATGGTAGTAGGTGATAAGGTACTCATGGATGGTTTTCCTGAAAGATGGATACTTGTAGGAGTCCATTTTTTCCTTTGGCTTGTGAAGTATGAGGCCTCTTGAATTCAATGCTCATACATTAAGTAAAAAGGATATTTTCCCTGTTAATTAAGGATGAAGGGGTTATGTATTGGTGAAAGATAGATTTGGAAATATGTTGTGTTAGATATCACCTTTTGTGCAAATGATTGACTTTCATGATTCCCTTACATCCTTCATAGAGCCCCTCTATTTCATGAAGGATCCTTCATTTTTGAATCCATATTCTTATATATATTTTTACCCTATTTCACAGTAGATATATATTTAATTGTCCATTGGATCATAAAATTATCCCATAACTTGTTTTTTCAGCATACAAAATACTCCACCACTTGTAATGGGATCGAACATGGGAGAGGTGTGTTGATTTCTAATCTCACAACACCAAAATTTGGCCCCATGGGTGGACTAGTTCACAAAAATCCCCCTAACCAAGGAATATTTTTAACATAATATTACAATTTTTAGGTATTCATAACCCCATCTCTTTACAATTCTTTTGTTGGGTTTCTTTCAAGGTCATTTTGGTACAAATTATTAAAATTTTCATTTTTGGGCTACTAAATTGTTGGCACATAGTTTTCATGACCCATGCATCATCTTAGTGGAAACCATGCAATTCCCGAAAATGCATATTTTTAAGGATAATCCATGGTTTCAAAAAAACCATTAAAACACATAATGTAAATCCTGAATCTAGAGAAAAGGGGAACACATCTAGGGAACATATTTTTTTTAAAACTGCATGGATCTGCCCAATTAACAATGTGTAAAAATTTTCTTTAATCTGAAATTATGTTTTAAAATCATGAAACCAATGTTTTAGGTTCCCAAAAGACATTTAAAACCCCCATTAAATTTATTCATCTTTGTAGGATCCCAATATAATTTTTCCCCTCTACACACATCTAGATGTGAATCTATGATAGGAAACGATGTTCAATATTCTCTATGTTGGATTCTTATTCTTGTTATCCATCTCCCACCAACTCTTATTTCCTCCCTAAGGGTTTATTGACCTCATTGTTTATTATAGGATCAAATCCCCTCTATTTGGGATCTTGGATCTTGGTCTGATTCTCGGACCCCATTTTCATAATTTTTCATTGGAAAATATTAATTATGGATTATAGTTTTTAGACCCCATGAACCTGAGGTAGGTGGTTCCATTATGATGGAAAATATTTATTTACCATAAATTTCTTAATTAAAATTCAATAGTTTGATTTAAATTGATCATTTTTAATTAATTTCTATTAGTTTATTACAATCCAAATTCCATTAAATTGGTGTATTTGGATTTTAAATTGGATGTTTTCCATGAAATTGGGGAAAACCAACAATTCCATTGAATTGGAGTGTATTTTTAATATTGATGTAATTATGTGAATTTAAACTATTGGATTTAAATTGTGAAATTTATTTGATGAAATTTATTTCAAAATTGTATTTGTGAAAATTGTCTTGAAATGATATGGTAGAATCCCTTGGGTTTTATCTTATAGAAAGGACATATTTGATTAATAACATGTGTTCGGTTTTAAATAGAATATTTTCATGTTTGAAATGCAAAATGAGATGAATAGAATTTGAAGCAATCTTAAAATAAATTTTCCATTGTTAATTGGTATTAGAGAACATGAAATACATTGGTATTTAGTGAGTTATTCATAAAAAACTATAAAGACCTGTAAAATTCAATGTAAATTTTTTCTTAATTTTCTATGGGATTTTACAAGAACGCAGTTTTTGACGGCACCTGATTCTGAGGCCCGGTGTTCCCGGAATCAATTTCCGAAGTTTGGCTTGGGTACGTTCAGTGAACAAATGAGCGAGTTTTTCCTAACATTGAAACCAGTGCTCGGAATCGAAATCTGAGGGAACCAATGAAACTGAAGCGCCAATAATTTCTTAGGAACACCTTTTCATGAGTAGCGTTTTCTCAGGTGTGGTTGTTTAAAAAAATAGGTTAACTAATGAATAAAATAAAAGTTGTGCAACATTTTTTATATTATGTTCTAAGTAGTGTAAACCTACTTATGGAAGTTGAGGTTGGACCCACTATATCCTAACCCCTCTTGATGTGATATTAGTGAGGTGGACCCCACACGAGCCCCACCTTTTCAACTTCCTCAAACCCCCATTATTTTTGTAACACACATGCACCCCCTTATTAAATGCCTAGTCAACTGTCACATTAATTGGACTGTTAAGACACATCAATTAATTCAATTAATTGAATGAATTCTTTTTAACTTCAAATGGAATGTTGGATTTTGTATGTTAATTAAATAAGGCAATGTCTTATTTAATTAGGGGTTGCTTTGTTTTATTGAGAGGGAGAGTTCCACGAAGAACTTCATCTTCCTCCTTGAAGAACGTGAAGAACGCACCGTCACCGACGAAGAACGGTAATTCCTCGGAGATCGACGACGCGACGCCATGTACCGTGACGCCAATGATCCTCTTCACCGCGACGCCGTGTATCACGATGTCGACGACGCTTACGGAGGCTCCTTCACGACATCGTCTTCCAAGACGTCTTAATTCTGCGATGAACCTCGTTCGACGACTTCATCGAGGTAGGGGTTAATTTTTGTTTGTGTTTTCTTTTCCATTCATCGACTTTTATATTGGTCCGCCTGTTATCGTAATAATGGGTGGAGGTTGGACCACATGAATACGACTGACCCTTCTCCCCCTTTGATGTTTTACTTGTTTCAGTACGATCAAAGGCCGCGCGGTGAAATGGCACCTCATGGAAGCAAGGGGAACAGGCGAAGATGTGGGGCGCCATCGCGCCGCGCCGTTGATGCCGAACGAATCTGCGGCGCCGTCGCACCGCGCTGGAGAACCACAAAAAGACTGCGACCGGAGCGGGACCGTGGCAGAGGGGTGTGGCACCATCACGCGGCGTTGGTCGAATAAGGCCGCGGCCTAAGGCCCCGATGGTGTGGGGAGCGGCGGCCGGAACCGCCGGCCTCCAGTGCAAGGAGGGCGGGTCCCACGCAGTTCCCGTATCGACAGACCGTTTAGCCAAACCAGCTAGCCGGTTCCAAGAAAACCTGGGGGTCGTAACCCCCAGCTAGCAAGAAGCGCTCCCCATGTGGGGGCCACGGTTTCTCAATCAGGGGGGCAGCACCCCCCCCCCCATTCCATGACAGCTCGACCGAGCCTAGCTGTCTGGCCACGCAGGCCGCGCCCGCGCCAGGCAAACTGGCCGCCCAGGTCGGACTGGCCACAACGGAACGGGTCGCGCCCATTGGGTTGGGCCGTACCCTAATGGGCTATACCGGGACCCGGTTCGGCTTGACCCGGTTCGGTCTGACTTATGGGGTCTTGGGCCGGGTCGGTCTGGGCCCAAAACCCACTTTTTCCGGACAGTTCCGTTCAAATGCCCGTATCATAGGCTACAGACCACCGATCAACGCACCAATAGTTGTGATGCGTTCCTTGGATTGATATGGCTATTTCGGTATATTAAACTCCTTATTTCAGAGAACTTTGGTTATGGACGGGTTGATTCGAACACGAAACCAATCGGGCCCTCGGAGCAGAAACGCTTATAACTTGAGGTCCAGATATCTGATTGACGTTCCATCAACTTTGTTGTATCCTCTTAGTGAGACGGACCTTTTATATTACTCCGCTCGATGGTTGGACAAAGTTGGAGTACGTTCGGGTTGGTTTTGACTTAAAAACCAACCGGGCCCCTCGAACG
This sequence comes from Viscum album, assembly GCA_963277665.1. Classification (NCBI taxonomy): domain Eukaryota; kingdom Viridiplantae; phylum Streptophyta; class Magnoliopsida; order Santalales; family Viscaceae; genus Viscum; species Viscum album. The sequence goes on along the minus strand of OY728166.1, from coordinate 373,463,034 downwards.
AAAAAGCCAATAATGGGCGTCCGATTTACGCGTCGTTTATCGTGTTGAGTTCCCTATGTCGGGACGGAACTTTGGGATACATCTACTCCAGACTACGTGTCAGTTTATGTATTGACCCCCTTGGATCGTGGAGCGGACCCTCTCGGAAACGAGCATGCTGTGTGCGGGAACCCTAGAGCTGGCTACGACTGTGACGACGACAATGACAGCACTAAAATCCTCTCTGGGTTCGGCAGCGACGAAGACTGAACTGAATTCTTCCATGGGTTCGGCAGTGATAAACACTGCATTGTAATCCTCTGTGGGTTCGTCAGCAATGAAGACTGTACTGAAATCCTTCGTGGGTTTGACGTCGATTACTACTGTTCTTGTATCATACGTGGGTACAGCAGTACTACTGTTCTTGTATCTTAGCTTGGTCTGATAGTGTTTGACTCTATTCTTGTATCCTACGTGGGTCTGGCAGAGTATCTGGTCTGTATCCTATGTGGGAATGACAGCTTGGCTGGTTTAGTATCCTACGTGGGTCCCAGCCTAGATGAATCAGTGGCTACATCTGATCATCTCTATTATCTTACGAAGAAGTATACATGTGTGAGATGAGTCTTGAATTTCAATCATTATCTTCGATATGATTTACATGCTTTCCTATGTGGATTGTGTTGTGCTTTCCTGTGTGGATTGGGTTGTAATATCCTATGTGGATGTGATCAAACGTGGGATCGGATGTTGGAGCCGAACTATAATTGATGTCTTAGTTATATATATGGGCATATACCTAAGTATTGTTAGATGTTACTTCGTGATTGTATCTTTCCTTTGTGGATTATCCTATGTGGATTATGGAAGGCCTTCGGGGGTCTCGGGGTTCCTACTGAGTAGCGTATTCTCACCCCTGCATGAGCTATGCCCACACTATGTTGTGATGGATGCAGATGACGGACAGCACTGATCGTGGTTGAGGCTTTTAGAGAAGGTCAGTACCTAGAGGTGGACCACTGGGCGGGACGTACACGGAGCGGACGACTGTACCCGAGGAGCTGAGGAGGATATCTGTACCCACCCATCAGTTGGGACTTCCAGTGGATGGCTCAACGTTGCTACTTTAATTCAGTTGCTATACTTTATTTCCAGTTGTACTTTACTTTTGGTTTGGGTTTGTATTCTGGCCCATTTTCTTACCGCACATACTATTGTACCAAGTTTTACTTAGTGTTTAATTTTGTTGGCTTACTCTGTGGTGTTTGTTTTCTTTATAAGGCATTACCTTCCCCTTTTTATCGGGATTTAGGCCTTTGGTGCTAGTCGCCAGCCCTTGGCCTATGGAAGGCGGGCTTGGGGTAGTCATGGCACGGGTCCTGTCGACGGGTCCTGACAAATTAGAATCAGAGGACTTCAGTTCTTCCACAGAACTCAAAAATCATAACATTAATCTATTTTAAGAAATAGTGATAGTGGTATTGAGTGTGGTTATCAGTCTAGGGAGTCACTTGTTGTTGCGGCGGTCAACATATCCGTACACCAGGACCCTGACTTCTGATTTCTGAATCAATGCACGAAAACATGGATTGCATGTGTGTTAAAAAAGTTTTCTTTGTGATTAGTTTGTTTCAGCTCACCAGGTATACTGTTTTGACCATGGCACACTTGTTTCTTTTCATGACGGCCCCATGACGGAAAACAACTGGGGTTATGAGCTTTGTGCGAGGCAACAGCCCACCGAGCGATGAGGCCTCGGTGCAGGGCCCTCTTACAGCAGATGCACTGGCGGTACCTCTACCCGCCGAGCCAACGATGCCACCAGCCCCAGCTGCTGAGAGTGCATGTCTCCTTAGTGCACTTCATGAGTTCCACCATTAGAGACTGCCCAGGTTTCATGGGGATACAGAACCTCAGGATGCCAAGGATTGGCTGGAGGCGGTTGTGCGAGTTTTCAGGTTAGTGGGGACACTAGCTGACCTTGTGGTGATCCTGGCACTGAGCCTCTTGCACGCGGCAACAGGAAGATGGTGGAGCATGATTCTCCAGGTGCACAATGAGGCATCTCTCCTCTGGACAGACATTGAGAGCCTCTTCCGCTCGGAGTTCATCCAAGCCACCCTCTGTACGGTGCGCATCCAGGAGCTACTACAGCTGCGGCAGGGCAACATGACGGTCATCCAGTACTCGGAGAGATTTACCGATCTCTCGCGCTATTCAAAAGACATGGTACGAGACCCATTCTTCCGGGCCCAGACCTTCGAGTAAGAACTGAGTCATGAGATCAGGGCATCAATGTTCTCCCTCAGTATTCTGACATAGGCAGGAGTACTGGAGCGAGCCCTTCTCATAGAGAGCTTTCATGCTGAGCCTACACCTGCAGCGAGTCCTACGGCAGGGCGGCATGTAGCAGTGTCGTCTCCTGCTGGCAGTCGACGGATGTCATAGGGGGCCAGGCAGACCAGACCATCAGGTGGATGACCTTAGGACACTGCCTCAGAGGTGCGGGGAACCCGGCGCAGAGCCAGCCTCTCGAGGAGCAGACCGTGCAACCCATGCAGCGGGCAAGGCCACATAGCTCGTGACTACCCGACCCACCATGCAGAGGAGCAGAAGATGGTTAAGGTGCCACCTAGGAAGAGGTAGAGGGTTGAAAGTGGTGGTCCGTAGGGAGCAGGCTGACGATGAAGAGGAGCTAGCCGAGCAGCGGGTGGTGGGAGACGCATTGAGGCTTTACCACCACCACCACCATGAGTTCCACCCCGGCCACCGAGAGCTGGCGAACAGAGACAGGCTCAGCTTTAGGCAGTGGAGTCCTATGACCACAACGCGCCAGAGATGATTCGAGGTACTATCTGTGTCTACTCCACCCTTTCTGCAGTTCTTATAGAAACAGGAGAGAGTCATTCGTTCATTTCTGCTGCCCTTGTTCGGAGCTTAGAGATTCCAATGGAGCCGTTGGCTCGATCTTTACGGCTAGATAATCCTACGAGACCAGATTCGACTATTACGCACTGGTGCCGACATTGTGAGTTTACTCTAGGAGGTTAGAGCTTCAGATGGGATCTTCTTGTAGTGGCACCGAGGCCTTACGATGTCATCTAGGCCATGGATTGGTTATCTACAGTCCATGCTCAGATCGAGCGTATTAGATGCAAGGTGTGATGTGTTCACACCGATGGGAGCAGGTTCACCGTCACCGGAGAGAAGGGAGCCTTAGCAGCGCATGATGGAATCACATAGAGGAGAGGACAGTCGATCACTCACCATTTGGCTAGCCTCATCCTAGGAGCAGTTGAAGTGTGAAGTCCGAATTTTCCTATAGTGGTGGATAAGTATGCAGACGTTTTCCCTGACGACGTTCCAGGACTACCTCCTCGCAGAGAGGTATACATTTAAATTGACCTGTAACCCAGGACAACCCCAATATTTACCCCAGCATATCAGATGTCCCCCCACTAAGCTTCGAGAGCTAATGGTACAGTTGGAGGACTTGCAGGGCAAGGGATTCATCCAACCCAGTGTTTCACCCTAGGCATCCCCGATTTTGTTTGCCATGAAGGTGGGAGGGATCGTGTGACTCTGTGAAGACTATCGTCGCCTGAACAAGGTGACCGTGAAGAAAAAGTATCCACTACTATGGATTGAAGAACTCTTCAATCATCTCAAGGGAGCACAGTGGTTCTCAAAGATATACCTAAGATCAGGCTATTATCAGCTCAGAGTTCGGGACGAGGACGTGCAGAAGATGTACTTCAGATGTCAGTATGGACACTATGAGTTCTTGGTAATTCCATTCAGTTTAACCAATGATCCATCGGTGTTCATGGGTCTCATGAAAAGGATATTTTAGCCATACCTCGATCGATTTGTCGTGGTCTTCATCGACGAAATTTTGATAAACTCGACCACTGAGGAGGATCATGCCTACCACTTGCGGGTTGTACTGGACACACTCCTAGAGCACCAGATTTATGGTAAGATCTGGAAGATTGAGTTCTGGTTATGTGAGGTCCACTTCTTGGGACACTTCATCTATAAGGCAGTAGTTGTAGTGGATCCTACGAAGATCGAGGTGCTGCTAGCTTGGGAGCCACCGAGGAGCGTGACAGAGGTGCAGAGTTTCTTGGGTCTATCTGGATACTACTGGAGGATTGTTCCAGACTTCTCCAGAGTTACGACACCCCTTTCAGCTTTGACGAATAAGGGGAAACCCTTCATGTGGTTAGATAGATGTCAGAAGAGCTTCAGGATCTGAGATTGAGGTTGACCAGTGCACCTATCTTGAGGCTACTGGAGGAGGAAGTAGGGTACGTAGTCTACTACGATGCATCAGGGAACTGGCTCGGATGTGTCTTGATGAAGGTGCGAGTAGTGATCTCTTATGGATCATGACAGTTGAGGCAGCATGAGCAGAACTACGCTACCCATGACCTGGAGTTAGAAGCAGTGGTCTTCGCTCTGAAGATGTGGAAACACTATCTGATGGGAGAGCGCATTACAGTCTATTCTGGCCACCAGAGAGTCAGGTACATCTTCTCGCAGAAGGACCTAAACCTGAGACATCAGTGATGTCTCGAGTTCCTCCAGGACTATAACTTTGAGATATTCTATACTCCTGGAAAGGGGAACGTAGTATCCAATGCTCTCAGCAAGAGGACGGTCATTCAACTACATGGAGAGGTGACAGTGTAGCTATCCGCTTTGCAGATATCCTTTGTGGATAGAGATGGAGCATCCTTTCTTCAGTCACTCACAGTCACTCCACCACTACGACAGTGGGTTAGAGAGGGACATTGTGGGGACGTTGACTGTGAGATGCGGCGTGCACATATATCATAAGGAAGGAAACCTGATGGATTCTCTGTGGGAGGAGATCACGTCATACTTTTCAGAGGATGTACCATGGTACCCGTTTCTTTACAGGAGGAGGTTCTGAGAGAGTTTCACACTTTTCCTTTAGCGGTTCATCCAAGAGTGGTGAAGATGTACCGGGATCTTAGATGACAGAACTGGTGGCCGGGTATGGAGAAGGATATATCAGAGTTCGTTTCTCAATGCCTCCACTGCCAGCAGGTGAAGGTGGAGCACCAGGTACCAGGAGGCTTGGTACAGCCCTTCGAGGTCCCAGAGTGGATTTGTTATGGGATATCTATGGATTTTGTGACTATAATTCCATGTACTTCCAGAGGTCACGACTCTATTTGGGTGATTGTCGACCGACTCACCAAGACGGCCCACTTATTACCCATTAGAGAGCAGGGCTCAGTAGAGAGCTTGGGACGTCTCTACGTTCAGGTGATTGTACGGCTTCATGGTGTGCCATCATCTTTCGTCTCTGATCGAGATTCTCACTTTACTTACAGGCTTTGGAAGGAGTTGTAGGAGGCATTCGGGACGTAGCTATGTTTGAGCACCACCTTTCACCCTCAGACGGATGGTCAGACGGAGAGGACCATTATGACTCTTGATGACATGATCCATGCATATGTCCATGACCTTGGTCATAGCTGGGAGGACCACTTTCCCTTGGTGGAGTTCGCGTACAATAACAGCTACCACTCCACCATTGGGATGGAACCATATGAGGAATTGTACGACCGACCTTTCAGATCACCTCTGTGCTGGACAGACCCAGGGGAGTCAGCACTTGTGTGACCAGAGATGGTCTAGGCCATGACAGAGAATGTCCAGGTCATCCATGAGTGGATGAGGACAGCTCAGATCCGGCATAAGTCTTATGCTGACAGGAGGTGGAGACCACTATAGTTCGATGATGGCAACCACGTCTTCTTGCAGGTCTCACCTCGATGTTGATTACAGAGATATGGCTGAGGCAGCAAGTTGAATCCGCTCTTAATCGGACCTTTTTAGTTACTCAACAGGATAGGTGAGGTGGCTTATCACCTGACTCTACCACCTCAGTGACACCGGGTGCACGAAGTCTTCAACGTATCTCAACTGAGGAGATACGTGCACGACCCGACGCATATCATCGACCATGGGGAGCTGGAAATTGACGATGGGGCGACTTTTGCGGATGTCTCAGTAGAGATCAAGGATCGACAAGAGCGGGTCCTACGTGGGAAGTCGATTACTTTATTGCGCATCAGGTGGCAGCACAGGAATCTCAAGGAGAGAACTTGGGAGCGGAAGGCTCAGATGTGTGCATAGTACCAACATTTATTCCCTTATTTTATGATGTATCATTATGGGGACATAAAGCCATGAGGTAGGAGTAATGTAAAGACCCGTAAAATTCAAGGGATATTTTTTCTAAACATTGTTTGGGATTTTACAACAACGTCGTTTCAGATTGCACCTGATTCCGAGGCCCGGTTTTCCCAGAATCAATTTCTGAAGTTTAGCATAGGTACGTTAATTGAACAAATGAGTGGGCTTTTCCTAAATTTTGAACTAGTGCTCAGAATCGAAATCTGAGGGCACCAATGAAACCACAACACTGTTAATTTCTTAGGAACACCTTTAATGGACTTTTGTTTGCACGAGTGTGGTTGCTTAAAAAAATGGTTAACTAATGAATAAAATAAAAGTTGTGCACCAATTTTTATTTTATATTCTATGTAGTTTAATCCTACTTATGGAAGTTGAGATGGGACCCACTACATTCTAACCCCTCTTGATAGGATATTAGTGAGGTGGTCCCCATAAGAGCCCCGCCTTTTCAACTTCCTCAAACCCCTATTATTTTTGTAACACACCGCACCCCCTTATTAAATGCCAAGTCAACTCTCACATTAATTGGACTGTTAAGACTCTTCAATTAATTACATTAATTGAATAAATTCTTTTGAATTTCAAATGGAATGTTGGCTTGTGTGTGTTAATTAAATAATTCAATGTCTTATTTCATTAGGGGTTGCTTCATTGTGTTGAGAGGGAGAGTTCCATGAATAACTTTATCTTCCTCCTTGAAGAACGTGAAGAATGCATCATCACCGACGAAGAATGCTAATTCCTCCGAGATCGATGATGCGACACTGTGTACCGTGACGCCGAAAATCCTCTTCACCGCGATGTTGTGTACCACAACATCGATGATGCTTATGGAGCCTCGTTTCGCAAAGTCGTCTTCTGTGACATCTTAATTCCATAATGAACCTCGTTCGATGAATTTATCAAGGTAGGGTTTAATTTTCGTTCGTGTTTTCTTTGTCTTTCGTCGACTTTTATATTGGGCTGCCTATTATCGTAATAACGGGAGGTGGTTGGACCACATGAATACGGCTGACTCTCCTCCCCTTTTGATGTTGTACATTCTTGCGGCATGAGCAAAGGCAGCACGGTGCAACGACACCCCGCAGAAGCAAGAGGATCAGGTGATGATGCGTGGTGCCGTCACGTCGTGCTGTTGAGGCCGAACGAAGCCGTGGCGCCGTCGCGCCGCACTGGAGAATCACGAAAAGACTGCGGCCAAAGCAGGGCCGCGGTGGAAGGGCGTGGTGTCGTCATGTCACTCCGATCGAACAAGGCCATGGCCTAAGGCCGTGGTGGTGCGAGGATCGGCGGCCGGAACTGCCGGCCACCGGCGCAAGTATGGCGGCACCCGTGGGGGTCCCGTTGCGACAGACCGGCAGGCCAAACCGGCCGGCCGGTTCCGGGAAAACCCGGGGGTCGTAACCCCCGGCTGGAAAAGAGAGTCCCCCCACATGGGGGGCCGTAGTTTCTCAATCAGGGGGGCTGTGTGCCCTACCTTTCCGTGACATCTCGGCCGAGCCGAGCTGTCTGGCCACGTCGGTCGCGCCCGCGCCAGGCCAACTGGCCGCCCAGGTTGGACCGGCTGCACCGGGCCGAGCCGCCCAGGTCGGGCCTGGATGCACTTACCGGGTCGGTCACTCCCTAATGGGCTGGTCCCGGACCTGGTTAGTGTCGACCCGGTTCAGGCCGACCCAGGGGGTCTTGGGCCGGATGGGTCCGAGCCCAAAACCCACTTTTTCAGGACAATTCCTTTCAAACGCCCATATCCTGGGCTATAGAAAATTGATCGACAAACCATCAGTTGATATGAGATCCTTGGATAGAGACTGTCATTTCGGTATATTACACACAAGCTTTCAGAGAACATTGGGTATGGCCTGGTTGGTTCGAACACGAAACCAACCGGGCCCTCGTATCGGAAACGCTCATAACTTGAGCTCCAGATGTCTGATTGACGTGTCGTTGACATTGTTGGATTAATCTTAGTGAGAATAACCTTTTTTCTTACTACGCTCGAGGTTCGGACACAGTTAGAGTATGGTTGGATTGGTTTTGAGTTAAAAACCAACTAGGCCCCTAGAACGAAGTAGTCAATAACTCTCAGATCGGGCGTCTGATTGACGTGCCATCTGTCGTGTTGAATTCCCTATGTTGATATGGAAATTTGTTATACATAAACTCCAGACTACGATTCAGTTGATATATCGACCCCTATGGCTCGTGGAGCAGACTGTAAAGACCTGTAAAATTCAAGGGAATTTTTTTCTTAATTTTCTTTGGGGTTTTTCTAGAACGCAGTTTCTGACGGCAATTGATTCTGAGGCCCGGTGTGCCCGGAATCAATTTTGCGAAGTTTATCTCGGGTACGTTCAGTGAATGAAAAAGTGGGATTTCCTAACATTTTAACCAGTTCATAGAATCGAAATCTGAGGGCACTGATGGAACCGCATCGCCGGTAATTTCTTAAGATGACTTTTACTGAAGGTGCGTTTTCTTGGGAGGAGTTGTAAAAAAATGTGGATTAATTAATAAGTAAAATAAAATTGTGAACAATTTTATTTTATCCATGGATGTTAAACTCTTTCATGGGAAGTTGTTGGTGGGGCCCACGACCACCCAACTTCCAATGTGTGGTTTTGAGGGAGGTGGGGCCCACACGATCCCCCACCTTTTCACATTTATTAACTCCATAACATCCCCTTGTTTTTGTTAACTCCCCTTTAATGTGAGGCCAGTCAACTCACCCTCTCTCCTCTTTAATCATGCCAACACACATAATTAATTAAATGAGTTATGTGTTTGAATTTTAAAACTGAAATGCATGGATTGATGTAATATAATACGATAAGTCTTATTTTATTTTGGAGGGTTAGTTGTTGTTGAGGAGATTGGGGATATAGAACTCTTTTCTCTTGGGAAGAACTTCATCCTCCCCAGAAGAGCATCAATCCTTCCATGAAGAACATCATATCTTCAATGAATATTGACTCAACGACTCTAGTATCTCCATTACTTTTCTCCTCCGTGATAGAGGAAGATACACCGACGCGGGAGTTCTCCAACGATGTGCAATCATCATCTTCTCTCCGTGATAAAGAGAAGACGATGTCTCTTCATACGCTCTCTGTCATAATTTATGGAAGCACGCACCACGACGCCATATTTTTCGGCACTTGACAACTATGAATTACTTTGAGAGGTAGGGGTTTGATTTTAGTTTGTGAATATTCCTTTCCATTCATCTACTATTTCTATGGGCCGCTTGTTATCAATTTAACAGGAGGAGGTCGGACCACATGAACATGGCTGACCCTCCTCCCCTGATTGTTGTTGTGATCGTTACGGCTCGAACGAAGGCAGCGCGGTGCAACAGCATCATGTGGGAGCAAGGAAAAATGTGGCAACGAAGTGTGGCGCTGTCGCACCGCGCCGTTGAGGCCGAACGAAACCACGGCCGGAGTCCGGCCGTGGCGAAGGGGCGTGGTGTCGTCGCGGCGCGCCGGAGAACCACAATGAGGCCACTGCTGGAGCGGGCCACGACGGAGGTGAGCGGCGTTGCCGTGCCACGCCGGTCGGACCAAGGCCCCAGCCTTTGGCCACGACTGAGCAGGGATCAGCAGTCGGAACCACTGGTTGTCGGCGCGTCAGAGGGGCGGGACCGCGGGGTCCCGCGACGGCAGCACGGCCGGCCAGCCGGGTCGGCCGATCAGAGAAGGTTGGGGGTCGTAACCCCCGGCTGGTCAAAGTAGTGGTACCCACTTGGGGCCACCATTTCTATCAGGGGGGAAGCGTGCCCCCCCCCCCATCCACAACAGCTCAGCCAGCGACGAGCTGGCCTTGCGGGCTGCAACCGCGCTAGGCCAACCGGCCACCCGGGGCACGCCGCGCCGTGCTGGCCAGGCCGGGCCATGCCCACTGGGTCAAGACACGCCCTTTTGGGCTGGACCCGGACCTGGGTCAGGTCCCCCCCATTCGGGCCAACCCAAGGGGTCTTGGGCCGGGTCGGTCCGGGCCCAGAACCCCCTAAAAACCGGACAGTTTGTTTAAACACCCATAACTTGGGATACAGACCTCCGATCAATGCACCGTAAGTTGCGATATGATCCTGGGATATAGATGGTTGTTTTGGTATATTACACTGAAGGATTCAGAGAACAAGGGATACGGCCGGGATCGTTTGATCACGAAACCAACTGGGCCCTTGGAGCGGAAATGCTTATAACTTGAGCTCCAGACGTCCGATTGATGTGTCATCAACTTTGTTGGATTCCTCTTAGTGAGACGGTCCTTTTGGAATACTCCTCTCAAGTTATGGATGTAGTTGGAGTACGATTGGGTTTGTTTTAACTTAAAAACCAACCGGGCCCCTGGAACGAAAAAGCCAATAACTCTCAGACCCGGCGTCCGATTGATGCGCCGTCTGTCGTGTTAAGTTCCCTATGTCGAGACAGAACATTGGGATACATCAACTCTGGACTATGTTTCATTTTATGTATAAAACCCCTTGGCTCATTGACAATACCCTCCTGGAAACGAGAATGCTATTTTCGGGAAACCTAGAGCTGGCTGCGACTGCGACGACGATGGCGACTGCACTGAAATCCTTCGTGGGTTCGGTAGTGATGACAACTGCACTGAAATCCTCAGTGGGTTCAACAGCGATGAAGACCATACTTAAATCCTCCATGGGTTAGACGTCGATGACTATTATTCTTGTATCCTACGCGGGTCTGGCTATGTTATTGTTCTTGTATCCTACGTGGTTCCAGCAGTATTTGACCTCTATTGCAGTATCCTACGTGGGTCCGTCAGAGTAGTTGGACTTGTATCCTACATGGGTCCGACAGCTTAACTGGTTTAGTATCCTACGTGTGTCCCAACATAGATGAATTAGTGGCCACATTTGATCATCTCTATCACCTTACGACGAATTATACCTATGTGAGCTGAGTCTTGACGTTCAATCATTATCTTCGATATTATTTACTTGCTTTCCTATGTGGATTTTTTTGTGCTTTCCGGTGTCGATTGAGTTGTACAATCCAGTGTGGATGTGGTCGAACTTGGGGTCGTATGTTGGAGTCGAACAGGAGTTTTTGACTTAAGTATATGTATGGGCATATACCTAAGTAGTGTTGGATGTTACTTCGTGATTGTATCTTTCCTTTGTGGATTATCCTCTATGGATTCTGGGAGACCTTCAGGGGTCTCGGGGTCCCTACATAGTTTCGTATACTCACCCCTGCATGGTCTATACACGCACTATGTTGTGTTGGATATAGACAACGGACAACGCTGATCGTGGTTGAGGTTTGTGGAGTAGGTCGGTACCTGGAGGTGGACCACTGGGCGGGACGTACACGGAGCGGAAGATTGGACCGGAGGAGCTGAGGAGGCTATCTGTACCCACCCTTCAGGTGGGACTTCCAGTGGATGGCTCGACGTTGCTTCTTTACTTTTAGTTGTTGTAATTTTATTCTAGTTTTACTTTATATTCAATTTGGGTTTGTATTCTAGCCCATTTACTTTCCACACTTACTATTGTACCCAGTTTTGCTTAGTGTTTACTTCTTCTGTCTTACTCTGTGGTGGTTGTTTACTTTATAAGGCAATTCATTGCCCTTTTTATCGAGATACACTCATTTAGTTCTAGTCGCCTGCCCTTGGCCTATGGAAGGCGGGCTTGGGGTAGTCACGGCATGGGTCCCGAGGACGGGTCGTGACATGGGCCCTCCCAGAAACGATCATGCTGTGTGCGGGAACCCTAGGGTTGGCTGTGACTGCGACGACGATAATGACTACACTGAAATCCTCCATGGGTTCGGCAGTGACGAAGGCTGCACTGAAATCCTCTGTGGGTCCAGCAGCGATGAAGACTGCACTATAATCCTCCGTGGGTTCGGTAGTAATGAAGACCATACTGAAATTGTCCATGGGTTCGACGGCGTTGACTACTGTTCTTGTATCCTACGTGGGTCTGGATGTACTACTGTTCTTGTATCCTACGTGGGTTCGGATGTGTTTGAATATGTTCTTGTATCCTACGTGGGTCTGGCAGAGTAGCTGGTCTGTATCCTATGTGGGTGTGACAGCTTAGCAGGTTTAGTATCCTACATGGGTCCCATCTTAGATGAATTAGTGGATACATCTGATCATCTCTATTATCTTACGATGAAGTATACATGTGTGAGCTGAGTCTTGAATTTCAATCATTATCTTCGATATGATTGACTTACATTACTAATTGGATTGTGTTGTTATTTCATATGTGTATTGGATTGTACTATCCTATGTGGACATGATCGAACATGGTCTCGGATGTTGGAGCTGAACTGGAATTGATGAATAAGGTATATGTATAGGCATATACATAAGTAGTGTTGGATGTTACTTCGTGATTGTATCTTTCTTTTGTGGATTATCATTTGTGGATTCTGGGAGACCTTCAGGGGTCTCGGGGTCCCTACTGAGTAGCGTATACTCACCCCTACACGGGATATGCCCGCACTACGTTGTGTTGGATGCAGACGACAGACAGCCCTGATCGTGATGGAGGCTTGTGGAGTAGGTTAGTACCTAGAGGTGGACCACTGGGCGGGACGTACATGGAGTGGAAGGCTGGACCCAAAGAACTGAGGAGGCTATCTGTACCCACCGTTCAGGTGAGACTTCCAGTGTATGGCTCGACGTTGTTTCTTTACATAAGTTGTTCTACATTCTTTCCAGTTGTACTTTACTTTTAGTTTGTGTTTGTATTCTGGCCCATTTACATTCCGCACTTACTATTATAACTAGTTTTACTTAGTGTTTACTTCTGCTGGCTTACTCTGTGGTGTTTGTTTTCATTATAAGGCATTTCCTGCCCCTTTTTATCATGATTTACGCCTTTGGTGCTAGTCGCCAGCCCCTGTCCTATGGAATGCGGGCTTGGGGTAGTCATGGAATGGGTCTCGAGGACGGGTCATGACAAAAACTCTATGATTTATTACACTAATAATAAATATGTACCAATTACATCCACAATAGGATGGTGATGTGTACTCATTGGTCATTATCAAAGGGAATGTTTTACACATAATTTCTTGTCAACATGTTTAGTGTATAGAGTTACTTATCCTGGTGATATCATTACTTTAGGCATATAACAAGGTTTTTATGTTGTTTTTTTTTGAAATGGATATATTCCATTTTTGTAAGTTTCTATGCATTCATTCTAATATGTATAAATGTTTTATATATAATTGTTTTGTATGATATTTTTTTAATTTATTTTCATCATTTTAAATTTAAACCATTTTTTTTAAATATGATTTTGAAATTAAAAAATTCTTTGTTTAAAAATACATTTTTATTTGGTTAATTAAATGATGAATCTTATTATGGGATCCTTTGTGAGACCCTAATGGGCTATTAACTAATACCCAACCCATTCCTTCATGTGTTTTTAGATTATCTTTTTTTATGTTTTAAAATGGGTAAGGTTCCACTTGCAGGTAGTGGTAGTTATTGATCCATGGGATTGGTCAGTTGCATACATTAGGACTTGCGTAGTTATGTTATTTTTATGGAACTTTTCTATAGTATATTGTATTATTTATACCTGTTATAATTCTAGTACAGATACCTATGTAGTGTTTTTCTTGTATATATAATGACATGTTTTTCTTTCTTTCATTCATTGTGTTTGTGGAAAATTCATTCCCATATTCATTTTGTTTAATTTGAGTTACCGGTAACCAAACCATGGCTATCAGGAATTACCATTGTACAATATTATATCCAGATCATTTATTAGGTTACTATGGTTCCTAGGTTGGTTCATGAAAAATTGGCATCATAGGCAGGTTGTGATTCTTTTCTTGATGTCAGTATGCAGTTGTGTAATTCTTACAGGACTTAAAACGAAGTTATGACTGATTTCCTAGATATATCTGATCGTAAGGAACCTTAATTCAATAAGGCTGGTTAGGGGAATATGTATTGAGGATTAGTTCTAGTATTTACAATACATTTTATTTTGTTATATTGAAATCCAAATCTTATTTGTCATTGTGATGGGTTTATTTCCTTTATTTCTCAGTTTGAGTGTGAATATGATTTCGTATAAATAGTCTACTAATGTTGTGCACCATAATTCCTCTATGAAGATGTGTAAAATAGATCTAGGAAGAATCTACTGATAAAACATAGTGAGTTAATCATCACATTGAACCATGTGCGTTTAAGGTGATTTTGTGTGCCTTCCATGATATGGGACATGCACCACCACCAGTCCCCATTTAGGTTCTTATTAGGGATCCTCAAAGGGATGATATATGGAATCATTATTTGGATTTATATTACTAGAATCCACCCAAAATTAATGGCTCGAACTATCCTCAAGAGGATAAGGAATCATTGAGTAGGACTGTGAATTTGTTTCGATTCATAGAAACACATGAACAAATCAAGGCGATGTGTTCAACATTTGTGATGGAAGGACCATGTAGAAGATAGAAAGACATAATAGTAACAATGAATAATCATGAGGGATTAGAGTTAAATACATAAAAGGGATTTTTACCATCTAATTAAATCCATATTCTTTGGTGTTTTCCATGTAAATTGAGCATTTGAAGCTTGAGCAGGATTACATGATTGTGACAGTGTATGTAAATAGTTTTGGTGATCTATTAAAATTTTAACATTATATATTATTTAATGAGATGATAAAATCTTTAATGTTTTATTTAGGATTATTATATGACATTAATTCACAAATTTTCTTGCTAAATCATCCTTCATATGCTGATGTACTAGATAGAGCGATGATGGTTGAGATGGACATCTCTATAAAGTAATGGTTGTTGGGAGTTTCGTGTCCTCCTAGTGGTAGTGTGTTTATTATTATAATGGAAATTGTAAGAATGATGAATCATATTGTGGTTCTTAAAATAATGTTTTTTTCTAATCCTCATGCAGTACATAGAGTTGGCCCTTAGATTTGATACTATTGTGGAATGTTTAGGAATTATAATAGGATTTTCATTGAGTCGTGTAAGGTATGAGTCTCATGTGGATGCTCAGGTCACCTATATAAGTTCATTCATGTTTATCCCACTTCTCTAAGTGGCATCTGATCATTAGTACATTCAAAATCTATGAGGAAATCAGATTTTTGAAGAAAAAAGGGGTTCTAACCAACTGAATCTAGAGTAAAGCTTCTTCAAATAGTGGAAGATTGTCTAGAGGAAGAAGATATTGGTATAGTAACTATGATAGGTACCATTAATGTAGATTCATCATTAGATACCTCTGTATTTGATACCATTTCATCTCATTCATTTGTTTCAATATGTATTATTAATCATCAAAATATTCTAATTCAGATTTTATCATAGGTAATGGATATTTCATTGTTCTTTGAAACAAAGAGAGAGAAGTGTCTCTGTATTCCTACTTGTGTTTTCTCATTCTTCGATGTTGATATTTCTTGGAGTTTTATAGTTCTCTACAGGAAACCTCTTGGTGTCATATTTATGGTGGATTGGATCATTACCAATAATGATTAAATTTATTTTTATTTTCAACGTGTATCCTTTACTTCACCCAATGGGGTGTGTTGTATCATTCACGGAGAATGAGACCCAATGTCGTGTAGAGTTGGACCGTCTTATCTAGAGTACGGGAATGTGAAATCTATGTTCTCCTTTGATATGGACTGATAATCTTTGAGTGGTGATCTCCCTCCATTTTTTTGTTGAGTTACATGATGTGTGTCCTTATGAATTTTACAATATACCACTGGTAAGACACTTAGAGTTTTCTATTGATTTAATACCCCATACTCAACTAGTTTCTATCCCTTATTAATGTAAAGAACCATTTGAAATGAATGATTTGAAGACTATATTATATTATATTGTTGAGAAAGTATTTATACGCTCTTATGTGTCCCCTTAGGTGGTGCGGGTTATCTTCGCAAAGAATTTTAACCATTCATTTTCCATTGTGTTGATTACCAAAAACTCAATCAAAAAATAGTAAATAAAAATTATATGGTTTAATGGAAGATGATTTTTATGACCATTTTTTAAGGGTAGAAATGGTTCTCAAAGATTGATCATCATTCAAGTTACCACCTATTGAGGATAAAATAATCTAATGTTTAGAAAACCACCTTTCGACGTATGTAGGACCATTATGAGTACTTCATCATGAAAATTGGTTTAAATAATGTTCCTTTATTCTTAATGGATTTAATGAACATTATTTTAAACGATTTTTCTGAAACATTATCACAGTATTTTCTGGTGAAAAACTTTTTTCTCTAAGTCCAAGGAGAGTTGTGTGCATAATTAGATAATTGTTCTAGAATTGATGATAACTCGCCAAATTTATGCTAAGATTTAAAAGAATGATTTCTAGATTTAGGAATTTATATTCATTGGACACATGGTGTTTAAATAGTCTATCTCAGTTGATCCCAAATAAGGTGAAGGCTGGTATGGCAAGGGAACAATCAAGAACTTTTTTAAGATTCATAAATTTTTGGGTTTAACTGGGTACTATCAGATGTTCATTATGGAAATCTAAAATTTGGATTCCATAATGTCTTAACAAACTTATAAATGTGTAAATTTTTATTGGGATGAAAAATTTTAGAGTTATTTTGTTGAGGTGAAATGTATTTTGACTATTGTGCTGATATTGACTCTTCTGAAGGTCGAGAAGGTCTATGTGGTCTTCTGTGATGCATTAAGTTCAGGTTTGGGATTTATTATTATGTAGGGTGATCATGTTATTTCATATGGATGTCATTATCATAGGCCACATGAGAAGAATTATACAACCCATGACCTTGAACATCCAGCTATGATGCACATGCTTAAGAGTTGGTAGTGTTACAATTATGGAGAAAGGTTTACCATGTTTTTAAAAAACAATCATTTGTTATATATTCTCTCAAAAATATTTGAATCTTTTCTAGATTCGTTGGGTGTAATACCTATAATAATTTTACATTAAAACCACCTATACCCTGAGTAAAGGGAATTTTTTTAAAAAAATTATTGGAGCCCGAAACATCTGAACCTAAATTTGAAATAATAATCAAAAGTGTGAAACATGATGGATATTTTATTAGAGTAGCATATTGGAGTTTGGGAATCATCTATTGAGATTTCCTTGGCCAGTTTTCTATTGAAATACCATCATCTTGAGATGATTATTTAATATTAGTATATTAATTATGTTTTTATGGAGCATTAGAGACTCTGTTTATGTTGGGGGGACTATATCTGAGTGTTCATTATCCAAAGAGGGCATTCTATGTTATTGAAATAATTTTCTGTGATGTTAGAATTATGGAATGATGATATGGGGGATTTACACAATTCCTAGTTGGTAGTTCACCTTGGAACAATTAATTCATTATAAGAAATGTGATAGAAATTCTGACAGACAGTTATGAGATGGGGAATTTCTGAATTTTTCTCGCACTCTTATAAATTCCAACAGGTTTAGGACTTGAACTATAAAAGATCAATTTTGATTTATCCACTTTCAGTGAAATCTTGGATGTAGGATAAGAGCTCAGTGGGATTTTTTTTGTGTTTCCATGTACCCAGTGAAAGATAAATTAGATTTGGGTTCTGATAGACCATCTAATCAAATCGACTCACTTAATATCTAATTTTGATACAACCAATGTTTTAGAGTTGGTTAATATCTATGTGAGATAGATTTTTATTTTTATATAGTTACACTTACTATAGTATCTAATAACGACCCCTTCTTCACCTATCACTTTCGGAGTGGGCTTCAGGAGGAACATGGATCTCAGGTCTCTTTGAGTATGAATAACCATCTACAGTTAGATGGCTTGATAGAAAGCGATATAATTATTTTAAGGATATTCTTTTCTCTTGTGTTCTTAACTTTGGTGAAACCTAGGATTATCAATTTTGTCTATTTGAGTTTTCTTATAACAATAGTTATCAGTCTATGATTAGAATGGATTCCTCTGAGGGATTGTATGTCTATTCACGAAGATCATTGTAGTGTTGGTCATAAATTAGTGAATAATCCATCATTGTACCAAGATTGGTTTATGATATGACACCAATAATTCAGTTTATTCATCAGATGATTTTGATGGTGTAGATCTGGAAAAAATCTTATGTTGATTTCCATCACATTGCATTTGAATTTTTAGTTGGTGAGGAGGTGTTCTAGAAATTTTCACCTCATTTGGATCATCGATGGATGGGGAGGAATGGGAAACATGCTCCTCATTGGTTGGTCCCTCGTTAATTTGATGTGTATATGGGAATTTTTTTACCATTTAGAACATGCACCAAATATGGCATCGATATATAACATGTTCCGTGTATCTTAGCTATGAAGGTATCTATCTGATCTATCTCATGTTTGATGTAGGAATGTTCTTCATATCCAACATGATTTTTCTATGACTGAATTCCAAGTTAGGATAGTGGATTCTAAATCAAGGGAACATTGTGGGAGGACGATACCTTTGGACTGAGTGATATAAAAGCATGGTTTGGATTGTCATGAGATGTGGTTGAATGAGTTACTAATGAGGGAGTTGTTGCCTAATATTTTTTGGAATGAATGTTTCTTAATTGGAATTATTAGGATAAAAAGTTTCTATGGTGGGGATATTTTAATATCCTATTACAATTTCCATGAATTTCAAAAACACTATTTTTACTATTATTTGGTTGGGTTTAATTCAAGATTATTTCAGGTGATATATTGGAAATTTTTAATGTTTTTGGTCTAGTGCATGGTTGGGGCATGTATTTCCCAAAACGTGTGTTGTCTTAGTGGAAACTATGAAAACTCGGATATTGGGATTTTCAATGCCAGCACATGGCATGAAAAACTATATTCCCTCTTAGGATAAACTACGAAACTATAGAAAATCGGTACATAGTTTTTCTAAACTATGTTACATTCCCTAGTAAACTTTTCCTGTTGGGTTTTTTAAAATGAATTTTTTGTATTAAATTCTCAAAACCCCTATTTTAGGTTTTTAGAGACCCTGTAAGCCCCCCCCCATTTCTTTTCTTCTTCCTTAGTAGATCCCAAGATTATTTTTTAGACCCTATATACCCCTATGTAAGTACGTCGATGCTAGGAAAATGATTTTTTGTCTTCTCCCAATAGGTTTCCTCTTCCCGTAAAATATCTACCGCTACCTCCTCTTTCCTTTATAGTGTTTTATAGATATTAGTGTTGATTAGAATATATAATTACCTGAATTTTAGATCATGAATTATTGTGTAGTTCGTGTATCCCATTGTCATCATTCATTGTTTGTGAATCTAGATTAGGGTTTGTAGGTTTGAGATCCCATGATCCATAGGTAGGTGGCTATGTTGTGATGGACAGATTTTAGTGAAGCCAAATTGCTTGATTTTAATTTAATTTTTTTATTTCAATGTAGATTAATAAAATTAAATTCAATCAGTTTACTAAAAAATAAATTTCATTGAATTGGGTGATTTGGATTTGAAATTCATTTTTTCATGATATTTTGAAGAAACCCCAATTCCATTGAATTTTGGTCTACTTTTGTAATTGTTGGAATTATGTAAAATTTAAATTATAGGATATAAACTGTGTAATTTATTTGATATAATTGATTTCACTATGGTTTTCAGGAAAATGGATTGAAATTATTTTGGTATAAACCCATTGTTTTTATATTGGAAAAAGGAACGATTTCATTAAATACCTGTTTTCATTTTAAATGGGAAATTGGGATGCTGGAAATAACCAATGGTATTAATTGTATTTTAATAAAACTTAAAATACATTTAACATAATTTCTTATTATTAGATAAAACACAATACATATGTAGTTAGTTAGTTATTATAATAAAAATTTATGATTTAGAACAATAAAAATACATCTACAACAGTCACATCCTCGATAAGATAGGGATTAGTACTCCTTTCTCTGTATTGATGGGAACAAGTGTACACATAATTTCAATCAAACTATTTGAATGTTTCATTTCCATTATCCTATAACTATCTTACATTAATTTAATTACCATGTTTTTCACATGTTTGTATTTGAAATGAATATATTCCATTGTTTTAATCTGTTAAGAATGAAATCAGATTTATATAAACATTTTTATATAAAGTTTTTGTTAATCCATTTGTATAAATATTTTCCATATTTTGAAATGTAATGGACTATTTGATTAAAAATTATTATTAATTGACTAATATGATATTTTAAAATTGAAATATTTTTTGTTTAATTAAAAATGGCATCTTATTATGGAATCCCTGTTGAGACCCTACTAGTACTTTAGCTCTTACCATACTTGTGCCTTAGGATGTTTGTAAATTTTCCCCTTCCATGATTGAGCACACGTAATGATACACATGGATGTGGTAATAGCTTTTAATCATTGTTCTTTGTGAGTTTAATCCTCTAGGATATTGGATGTTTTCCTACTTCTTGTACTTTTTTATAGCAGATTGGGTTATTTATATATATATATATATTTACTTCTTGTAATGTTCTCCCAGTGGAATTTTTCTTGTATTCATAATGACTTATTTTTTTCATCTATTGTGTTTGTGTCAAATTAATTACCACTTTCATATTTTATTATTCTAGGTTAGAGTCAACAACCCATGGGGATCAGGAACACCCTTCATGTTATGTCAGAGCCGAATCGGTTATTGGGATACAAGATTACCCTAGATGGTTCATGACAATATGTATAGGTGGTGGGGCCTTTGAAAAAACCATTATATTCTCATGAAATACTGGCCGACCTATCTATTGAAAAAAGTGAAATCTTTCATGAGTGTTCCATGACTAAAATATCTAACACTCAGGATACTTCTAATTATATGAATAAACATTCCGCAGACCGTTTGTTGAGAAAAATATTTTGTATAGGCTATAATTCATGAAGGGGTGTAATACCTGGAGGTGGAGTTTAGGTATTGGAAGGGTTGATTGAGAACATACACTAACAAGGTTTATCCTATATCCTTGTAGGATTAAGGGAAGCTCACTAGGTTGTGGAAAATCCTTGATGATACTATGAAAGGGATGGTTTTGAAGGGGAGTTTCCGTGCCTAGGATGAGCCATATGGATCCTTTAATTTTCAATTTCATTTATTTAAATAATAATGAGGATCCAACATATGGATAACCCTCCTTAATGTAGGAAATAATAAATTATTTGTTTTAATTCTATGTGTGAATGAATTTTTTTACTACATCATGATCATATTAACAAGACAACCATCTATAAATATTTAAGACCATGTGATTCATGCTTTGTGTGAGAAAAAAGAGATAAATTGAATATCTCTCTATTACATGATATTTTTTACATATAATTAAATATTTAGGTAATAATGATCCATAAACCATTGGTAGTTTCCTCACTAGGGAAACATTGTATGGAGTGATAGATTTTGTACATATGAATTTCTTTCCTAATAACAATGATTGCAAGAGCAGGGTAACATTATGGGTATTGGACAATACCTAAAATTGGTGAAGATAGAGGACATAAAACAATTTATCCATGAAAATCAATATAATGTGGAGTGATAGGATACATGAGGATTATTTTGATCTATGTTCAAAATGTAGGTTCCACAATCACAATACAAACATTGGGTACATAAAAAGGATGGTTGAAGAATTTCCATGATTGAAACATATGAAACAACATTTTTTCAGAAGTCCTTCAATCAATATTCTTAGGATGGGAGGTGAGAATGTTTTTCAAGACACCATCACCACTTGGAGATCCCATTCAAATGTGGAAGATGGTGGGAAAACAAATCATGGAGTATTTGAAAAATTGGGTAGAAATAAGAAATTTTTTTGTTGGGGTTCAATGTTCATAGAATTACACCACCAATGATATATGAAACATTGAGTGGGAATATTGGTTTGGGTGAAATCATGAGTAATATTATAAGGGGATATACATTTTGGTTTCCATGAAATGGTCAACTAACTCAAGTGGTGCTCTAGATGAATAGAATTAATGGGGGTGTCCTCACTTGGGATGGAATTTTTTCTCTAGTTTTATTTCATACAAAGAAGAGGACATCTATACAACTTCATGTATTACGACAAGGATTTGGAACATATAGTTTAAAATCAGACCATGAGGAGGATGTTCCATACATTATAACATTATTTGAAAAAGATGTGTGTAGAACAACTTAGAATATTATAACTAGGATATGTGTCATAGCTTTTAACATCACGAGACCAATATGTGTGGCTCAACGTGAATGGAATTATCTCCATTGATGGTGGTTGGATATATGAAAGGGGAATAAAAAGGGAATTTAAGGGACAATACTTTACTTTTGTGTTTACTAGTGTGTTCAACAACTATATCTAGTCACTTTTTAGGGCTAGTGGATATTCCTATGGGATTTTTTCCTTTTTCATTCACACCCATATTTTCCCAAATCCTAGGGGTGACTTGGATTGTGAAAGCCTATATTTTTATCATATTTTTATTTATGGGTTTTAAACATTGCATGCATTTGTTCCTATTTATTTGGTAAATTTATGGTCATTCTAGTTTTATAGGAAGGGAACCCATTTATATACATATGTGTTAATAATTTCACATAGATTAATGTCAATATTCTTAGAAAAAAGAATCTAGTTTAAGGTCAAAGAGATTTTACATTAAAATGGGGTGTTTCATTGTGTTTCATATGGTGTGGGAGATAGAATTAACTCAATATTAATGGAGTTTCAAGGAGTCCTTGAACCAAACAACCATCTCCAAAATAATTCAAAAATAGTATAAGGTCATAATGTTTGGATCAAGGATTCATGATTGTGGTTATAGATCATGGATCATTTAGAGAAACTAGTATAGAAAATAAGGTATTTTAAACATGATGCGAATATAGGTAAAAGGAGGTATGTTACGACATATGTTTGTACATGGTTTCTGATCATAATTCTTAGACCAATTCTATCGAGGCATCACATCATCTTAGTCTGCCTGAAAGAACTATAATATGAAGGGGGGAAATAGGTTATGCAATAATGCATGAAAAAGCATGGGACGTCTATATAGTCTACATATAAGACATATATGCATCACTATGTATCCCATTGAATGGAGAAACATGCCACAAATTGTTTTAGAACATTGTGTGATAGAAGACCTACAATGAAAGGGGAAATTCTCTCAAGTGAGGACGCAATGAAAAATGGGAATAAGACTACTGAAATACCATAGGTGAAACATACCAGAGGATGATTTATTTCCATAAAGGGACATACAAAAATAGTCTACTATCATTATGGGTGGACAAAATGGGGTGGTTTTCAATTTAAAGTCTACGATTTTGGACGAAATTATGGGGGTTTTAGAAGGGTTTGTGTGGAAATATATTGAATTAAACAAAATTTTAATGGAGGGAAAAAGAGTCCATATACTATGTAAACATCTCCAGGGTAAGATGTAAATAGTTTAAGGTTATAATACTTAAACCATTGGTGAAGGAGATATGGTTTCACTATAATGTATT
This sequence comes from Viscum album, assembly GCA_963277665.1. Classification (NCBI taxonomy): domain Eukaryota; kingdom Viridiplantae; phylum Streptophyta; class Magnoliopsida; order Santalales; family Viscaceae; genus Viscum; species Viscum album. The sequence continues at coordinate 373,439,271 of OY728166.1, read as the reverse complement.
GATGAACCTATTATGAATATAAGGATGGGGACCAAACACTAGTGTGGATAGTCTCACATGTTAGTGGAATTTTTTGTTTTTCCAAAGACAAGGGGTTTAGTTATCACTACATATCCAATGGAGCATTAAACCGAGTGACACGTAGGTTTGGAACATGATGTGATAGTACATTGACCCCAAAATTAAATGGCTATATCCTCATTGTTGATGATGATAATATGATTTTTTAGATTTAAATTTTCACACTATAAGATTCTTGTTATGTAGTTTAATATCATGTAGCTAGGATATTATTTATATATAATATAATATCTTCTAATAGGGAAATTGTCTCATAATTTAATGTCATACATCCATGATAATATCATATTGGTATACATAATCTAACATGTAATTTTTGTGTTTTTTTGAGGTCATATATCTTTGAATAATGGTTTTAACATTGTTTATTGTCATGGTACATCGAGAAAAGAGGATTCTATTAGTTTAATCTTGTAGATCATGTATCATGGGGGTATATACTAATTTAATGTTTTCTTCCATGGAAAATGAGATTGTTTCTCAATGAATATTGTTTGGTACTAATGATTAGAAATATAATGTGAAAATGGGATTGTATAAGAATTTCTTTTTAGTGGACCACATGGAATATTTCTTAGACAATTTTCATATTATCTAAATTCATGATTAATAGTAGAGGATTTCAAAATGATTAAGGTCATAGTTCTTGGAAAAAAATTTTATGAAACCAATTTAGTGGTGAAGAACATGAACCATAGAGATGTGTATTTGAGGGATGTTCATTCCACACAAATGTGTAGAAACTAGATGGGATGAGAGATAAAAGGAAGAAATTTTTTACATTAATTTTTTTTGATATTGGTCTCACATATCTTATGTCCATAATGATTGGATTGAAGAGGGTTTCTATATATTTAGGATCATGGAGCTTGGATTGTGGGTCGAGTGACATTCTATTTGAGAAAAACATTACCTATCAACCATGTTGGGGAAGATCCCAACAAGTCTCCAATGTCCACACGATCCATGATGAGCTTGAAAAACACTGAGTGGAAGGTATTTCCTCTTGTATAAAGGGAGATATGGAAATTATATAAAAGAATCATAAATGGTAAGGTCCTAAAGGTGATCACTTTCTTGGTCACCACCGAAAAATTCATTAGAATATATAACCATGGTTATTAAAATACCACGAGAATAGTGGGAGGTGTAAAGGAGGAAAATCATGACCTCAATGATCTAGATTGAAAATGGGTGTGACAGATGGGTGGGGAATGAATGATGTCCATGTTAAAAACATTGGTACCATAGTTTCACCAATTGAGGATGGGGTGATAAAATTTTGGATCAACCATTGACCATGTTTTAAACATAGGAACTATTATCTATTTTTATGGATTCTTTAAGGTATGTTTCTAGTATGGGATGTGAGATAATTTTGTTAGGAATCACCAATATTAAGGGAGATAGTTAGGATAGAGAGAATGAAGAGGATACAAACCGAGGGAATAATGACGTGTAGAAGTGAATATATTTCTATGTTTAGGAGATTAAATACTCTATGATCTATTTATTCACGAATGTGAACATGATGGATGGGTAATTTAGTAGGTATGAATTTAACATGTTCCCAAGGGTGATGGACATGAAATAGGTAGGTGGTTTGGGTGGTCCCATTACAAGAGGTCCACACACCACTATGTAACCCACCAAAAATACCAATAGTGACGTATATATAAAATTAACATGGTAGGATAAAAAAATCATAAATTGGAATCCACTATAGTTAAGACTGAAGAAATCACATAGTTTAATTCCATGAAATTGAGACATATAACATAATGTTTAACATATTTCTGAAATGGAATCAAACTTTCTATTTAACATAATTTGGTAAGGGGTGTGTTTAATTCGGTATATGGTTTTATATATTTGACAATAGATTCATACAATTAACATCGTTTAACCATGAAATTTACCCATAGTATAACATCATGTGACCAAGAAGATGTCTTATAGTTTTATTTCATCTTACTAGGATAATGTTGCACTATTTTTTGTTATGTGAATAATATGTTTTTTTGTGGTATTATTTCATATGACTTAGATACATTCATGAGGTTTAATGTCATATCATATGTAAGATTTAATGTAGTGTAAAATCATATAACTAGGATATTGGAATGACTTTTAACATCATATGCATAAGACGTTATTGGGTGTTCAGATGAAGTACTTCTTTAGGAACTTGTAATTTGTGGAAGATGTGTTGTTCTCTATATACAAGGTGATAAGAAATTAAGTAACATTGGATTTGACCTTATAAATTTTGTTAGATGCATAGAATTAGGGTTTAAACATTAATGGATTCATCATTAGTATAAAAATATCCTTAGAGGATACATCATATCTCCCAGGAGAAAAGAAGAGAGGATATCCGTATTATTGAATTCCCACATTCCTGATTCTAGTTTCTTTCTTGGTAATGTAGTAATTGGAACCTATTTTCATTGTGGGATTCCATCTCATCCAAAATGAATTCAACTCTCATATATGGAATCAATTACTCAGAATTTTTTTCCAATTCAACGATATATAAATATATATAAGTGAATCTTTTTCTATCCAATACACTACGGAGTATAGACTCATATAGGGGATCTTCAGGTCATCATCCAATAGGACTAGAGAGAATTATAAGGATTATGAGGCCAACTATTTTTATTGCAAACCGTTATAATTATTGAGTATTTTATTTAATTCTATAATCATTACATTCACCTATGCGTGATAGTGGGAGGTGTGGTTGGACCAGATGTTGTACTTAGGGCAGAACATCTTCATATCAGGGGATAAAAAATTATAATCATTTTATATTGGAATAATGTAAGGAATACTAAATATATGGATTATATGGGACTTCCTAAACTCAATCATTGACATATTATTCATATATTTGATAGGTATAGATTCCATCAACTTTGAGAAGAAGTCTGTGCCAGTCCGAATAATTCAGTTCTGTCAAGAAGTTGTTGGGATGAAGGGGAATGAAACATTAAGTATACATTTAAATATGAGATAGGAGTACATTTTCTCAGGGAGAGTATCTAGTTTCTTAACATTAAGATTGAATTTATTTTGAATAAATGAAACTTCCTGGATAACTCAATGAATTTATGAAACATGGTAGTCCAGAAGTACCCCAATCTCCAGATTCACTAACACATCATAAATCATTCTTGGTGGTCCCTATATGACCAAAAATAACCCTACTTAACAACCTATGGAACCACCCCTAAAACCTAGATTATTTATAGCAGGATATAATAAAAATATCTCTAGTGTACTTCCTTATCTAGTTTGCGGCCATTCGAGAGGGTAAATTGCACTACACACCATCATATTCAATCACGCTCAGCTCTGTCTTGCGATACATTCTAATGTTAGATAATATCAATTAATGGAGTCACGAAATAAGGTTATCCATCTACTAAAAAGTATTTTTAGGGTGTAACACCCTGGTATTTTATAATACTTTATTTCTTCAAAGTAATTCAATAACTTTCACCTCACACAACAACAAGTTCAAGAGCACGATGACTTACCAAACTAGCTATTCAAAAAAAAACCTTCTATGAATAGTATTAAATGGATTTTTAATTTTATATACTCTATATAATTTTAAATTATTTATTATATATTTCTTAGACATATTATAAGAACAAATTCAAATTCTCGGATAAAAATGTATTTAAAAAAATGCAATTCTTCCACCATTTAATAGAGAACCCTTTTTAAATCAAATATTTGACCCTTTTACATATTCAATTTGACAAAATAGAATTATTCTTTAGAATAGGGACATCCAGATTTACTTTGGATGAAATTTGGGTATTTTTGAAATAATATTCATTTTTTATGAATAGTGAGAAATACTGTATTTCAATTCAAAACTGCCTTTTAATCATATTAATTTATAAGTTTAGATTATATTTTAAATTGTTTTGGAAGCTTAATTAGATTATATTTTTACCATTTAATCCTATTTTTGTCATTGGAATTAATTTCACATTGAAATTATTCTTAAACAAGTGTCAATATTTTGATAGTTATTGTTTCTTAAAAACCCTCTATTTGTTTTGAAAATGGGATTTAATTTCAAATTAATTATTCCAAATTATATGTTTTTAATTTTTCAAAATAGAAGTAATTTTGGAATTTGGAATATAATATATATTTTAGGCTGATTTTTTTTATTTGTCTAAAAAACTTCAATTTTTTATGAATATTGAAACCACTAAGTAGTTGTTAAAAAATCGAATTTTTATTTAAATGAAAATTTTCGACTTCGGTGAATTGAATTTTGAAAATAATAGATACATGGTCGTTATTAGTAAGTAAAATGTGGTTCAATAAGTTGAAAATGATTTTGTGAATAGTAACTTTTAACTTTTATTTACCACAGTTAAAGGTAAATAGGGCAATTTAAGTTAAAAAGAATGTTCTAATAATATGAAATTACATTAACACTGGTACAAACCTTATTGGATGAGTCATGACGGACCATGGGCATCCTTGGGTCTATTTTGGGACCCCATGGAGCCACTTAAGTGTTATAATGTCACTTTATTTTAATTAACTTAAAGTAAAGACCAAAATGACATTAACAAATATCATTTAGTATAAGAGTTTTTAAATGGTGTAATATAAGTCATATTTTAGACTATAAATATTCTTTGTAAAGATAAATATATTTACTAAATTATGGTGTTTGTATATACCTTTTAGAAATCAAATAAATTAAATTATGTATGACACAATAATGAGGCAGAGTTTACCTCATTAATAAATGATTTAAATAAATAGGATTATTAATATTAAAACTATATCCAAAACCTACCCAATTATTATGGAATGATTTTATTTCAAACATGAGTCTTTCTATCTTCAATTTTAATAATTTTTGGACCTTATTAAACCAAATATATGTTTATAATAAAATAATATTTTCAAACATTCCTAAATAGCCCCTCCTCTCCCTTATAAAATGACACCACTTCTAACACGTTCATAACAACTCTAAAGCCCCTTGGATCTTCAAACACCTTCAAAAATAATCTCTAATTATCCCTATCTTCCACCTAGAAGCCTTAACTCAGGAAGAAGTCACTTGAAGAATTCCTTTTATTTCAAACCAAAGGGAGTTACCCAAATTAAAGGTAATGGTTCCTCTTAACCTCTTTTCTTTTATTTTACTTTTCCAATCCGTAAAATCTATATATTACTTTATTTTATAACAACAGTAGTATAATAAATATACTAGTATGTGTTTATGGGAATTATTATAACTACACTTACACACACCTCCATATAATGGGTAAAGAACATAGTGTTTATGTGGATGGAAACTAACGCCTCACAAAATGATGATTGTTCAGTTATCTACTACCGCTGCTCATGGTGGCCATTTAGATGTCACTTTTTTTTATATATGATAAATATTTTTTTTTATCTCTTCTTATGTGATTTTTATTTACAAACACACCTTTTTTCTATAAAAAATGAATGAACACGATAATTTCATTTGAGGAAGTGCAGACTACCGCCCCCACAAAGTGATATGACTCGTTAATGCCTTATGTGGGACGTATAAAGGATGGAGATGAAGAAATTATATATTATATTATACTTTATTTATAGTATACCTATGTATCATTATGTTTTAATTCTATTAAAATGAAAAATATAAATGAATGTATCATTCATGCGTACGTACGACTTACTGTCTCCATGAACGGTGCATTTCATTTATTATATCCAAATTTTATGTACTGTCATACATACAAATATATACTCGATATATATATATATATATGATATCTAAATCCTGTATAAAATTTTGGATATAATTTGATTTTGACCACATGGACAATTTGTAATTATAACAAGTTCATTTTTGACTCAAGTACCAAATATCAACAAAACGACCATTATTAACATAAATGATTAGATAATGTTTATAACATGGTAATAAGTGATGTAAAAGGAATAATAAACTTGAAAAATGTTTTTAATCAAGTATAAATTAACATTAGTTTATTATTCAGGATATTAATGAATGAACGAGTCATGTTGAACATGAGGTAAGAGTTTTTCTTATCTCACTTTTAATTCCTCAAGATTTCCATTGTTCACCACTTACTTATTGAATGTTATTTACTGTGTACTTCCATTTTATGCATATTATCATCATTAAATTTATATTCATGTTATTTTTTGATTCATTTTGTGTTTGTTAACTTTTGTTCTTACGACTCGATTGATTACAAAGTGGTAATAGGGTTTTCATGTCACTTTTATACCAGTGAGATTCATGCTATATTTTCCACTATTTCTTCTTGTGTGTTGTATGTACTACCCATGATTGTATTATTTATCTATTATAATTTAATTTATGGGTATTTAAATATTCATTTTATGATACTTATTTCATGGGGTGTATGTTTCGTATGTTACCAAATCGGTAAGCGATTTTCAAATTTCAATTTTCAGTCATTGGGATTTACACATACTTCATTGATTATTTTACTAAAAGATTATGTGTGGAATCACTATTATAATTTATGTAGTAATATACACTCCCCTTTTTGTGTATATAATTTTGATACACATAATCACTCCATTGATAATTTCTTAGGTCATTGATATGAACTTCATAAGAGTAATCTTAACTCAATTTCCATTCCTTGAGTTAAACATCCAAGTCATTGGTGTTCTTTTTACAAGATTATGTGTGAATGTACTCTTATTGATTTACACTGAATATAAAATAATATTTTGTGTATTTATATTTTTCACACATAATAATTTCTTTGATTTATCCTTAACCTAAGGATACAGTCTTTATAAGGGGCATTATCTCAATTTACATTCCATTGAGACTTCTTTGTTGTTACGCACTAATTAATATGTATATGGTGTATATACTACCATTTTACAAAGTATATCATTAAATCCTTTATTCTCATGATATTCTGAAGTTTTTATTACCTTAATTATTTGTATTCAAGAGTCACTCATTTGGTTAGAAACTCTAACTAAAATATCATTTTAAATGTTTTAAAATTTTAGTCTTCAAAATATTTCTCATTAATGTCCATGTATTAAAAATGGTTTTAAGGATTTATTTATATGTACATTAATGTTTTAAAATGAAAATTAATTTTAAAATTTTCAAAGTATTTTGGGATACAATGATTCAAAAAGATTTTTTAAACAACTTCTTGATAAATAGTGTGACTTTTAAATGTTTTCAAGAAAAAGGGCGATATTTCTATCAAATAGTTATGATGATTATTTTCATCTATGTCAATATCCTTCATTATTCTTGATTGAGGTTAATTTATTATATTAAAATCTTCCATATTGTATTTAATTAGTTATTCTTGACTATGGACATGCTATTTTCATACCATTCATGGTTTATGGATAATGTATTAACATTTAGTATGTGAGTTTTAATATAAATGTTTATGTTATGTTTCAACATTTTCGTATGAAGAATGAATTGTACTTAGTAAGTGACGGGTGGAGCCCGATATAGCTCTTTGATGCATTGGTAGGTCTCATGAGACAATTACATATGGAATTGACCAGGTCCTTTCCAAATTTTTGATATATGGTTTTGGCCGAGGCCTTAATAATTTTTAGATGTATTGGCTGAGGCCTTGAAAAAAATATTTCAGAATGTCCAAAATTATGAATTACATCACTATTAGATTAGCTATTGAATTTTCAGGTGGTTATTTGACTAGTAGAATACTGATGACTATGTTTTATTACAACATTATTTACTCAGCTCATATTCCTGCCATAAAGTTCTCATGTTTATTATTTTTTAAGGTATATGTTTTCAATTATTCACCACGCCTAATGTTTATGTTATCTTCCATTGTATTTCTTACTCTTACTGAGCATCTGAGCTCACCCATTTCTTATTTTTTATTTTCCTAGGAATCCAAGAAGTGTATTATGATTGATATGCAGGGTTATGCTAGGGGATTAATGGAGTTATAAAAGGATAATTTATGTCATGTTTTATTTCCTAATGTGTAATGTAACGTTTATGTATATAATCTATTTTCCCAGACTGGTAAACTGATCATTCTTTTGGGACATGATTCCTTGTAATCAAGACAATGTATTAAAATAATGCACCGACTCTCGGCATCTGGGGTTGGGGCGTTACAGTTGGTATCATAGGAAGGTTAGTAAAAACATTGGGAACTAGATTTTGATAAACTATGATTATTGCACATCACTATATAATATACTTAGAGGATTAGTATAGAATAATTTCATATAATTTTATTAATGTTGAAATTTTTTGTATTTTCTAGGAAGTACATCCCTGTTTGGATATGAACATATAGAGGTGGCTCTGGGACAAATTTACCTAGGAGTGAAAACTATAACAAGGATTTTCGGGCTTGACGTGGCGTATCCTTGTACATGACAACATGCCCTGCCATGCTATTGTTTAAGACACTCCCAGGGGATACGCTTTTGATAATTCAAATTTTATTACAAACCAAATAGAAGGATTTTAATATTATATGAGAATAAATTACCTTAGTTAATCCTAAGGTGTTTCAGATATAAAATTAGGTGTCATGAAATTTTCTAAATGATTTTATTACTAACACTACACTTTCTGGTTTTAGTCAATCTATCCATTCAATTACAGGTTATTACTTTTTGGATGAAAATACAAGGTATGAGATAATATTAATGGTTAAAATATGATAGGGTTGTTATTTAAAAATATATCTCATTTTTGGGAATATTATAAAATTAGATAGTTTTTAAAAAAAGACAACACATAGACCGTGTTACAACCCGTCGCGTCAGACAAAGCTGTGGGAACCGAACCCACAACTAAATTATGATTGGGGTTTATCATCTAAAACTGGACAACATGAAGTCCCTAGTTAGTATGACTAATTATTAATAGTTAAATGATTTTATGTATCAAAAATTTGTTGATTTTTGGAACTTATTATTTATCCTTAGTATAAGAAATTTATTTGGGGATTAAGTGATAGATTTTATTTTGGAAGATGTTCTCTCTTTTGGTAACAATGTATGGCTATGGAAAGTAAAATAATATGGTATTTCATTTAAGGAGTAATGGTTGGGTTTTTACCTTTGTTTTTATTGTGTATTTATAGATATTTTGGTTATTTATGGAAATGATTAACCTATCATAAAGAACATGTGATTAGGTGAATTACTTTTAAGTCTGTGACATTAAGATTAGTCAATGTTATTTGGATATACAATTTAATGCGGAAGACTGTGTTAGAATATTATTCTATATTGTGCATTTCAATATTAGTTTGGATTATATTGAATGATTTTGTGGAAAATTGTTTATTTAGTTATTTTATTGAACATTGTCTATTGTTTGATTAATTTGAGAAATTATGATTAGTATTTCTTTATCTAATGTATTATCTTTTTTAGAGATCATCTGATGTTTTAATAACCATTTTAGTTTTTGTTAATCTCTAAAGAAAAGGGAAATATATATTTCATCATTTGAGGATTATGTTATTCTCTATAAGTTGATTCTAGTGCTTCAGGTGTGACCAAGTCATCATGAATACTCATCGTTGGGAGTGAGAGATGAGTTTGTGGTAAATATTAGATGATGGATGAAACTCTACATGTCAAGTAATTTTTTTTCTTTCTTTTTCTATGAATACATTCATTATTAAACTTTAGGGAAAGGATCATAAAACAAAAAATGTGTTATCCTAATGATTTATGTTTTGTTGAATCGATGGTATTTTAAATCATCATAGATTAATGGATTTGAAGACCTAAATTTTACATTTTTTTAGTTGATGACCTAAATCACTCCCTATAAATATTTATGTTTTCCTCCAATTATGTGTCTCTAATGTATATAAATGTTCTCCTAATCGAGATCATAATTTGGTGGTGACTTTTCATTTCCCTTTCCCTCTTATTAATACTAAATTTTATTAACCCAATTTCTTATGTGGGTTTTCCACAAATGTATTTTTCAATTATTAACCTTTTATTTTCAAAGAAAAATATCAAATTGCGAGGATGTAATTTACTGAAGGAAGGGAGAATTTAACACCCAAAGATTTCATAATATGTTATTTTTCAATGTAATTAAATAACATGCACCTCACACAACACCGAGTTCGAGAGCATGGCGACTTACCAAACTAGCTATTCCAAAAACTACTATGAATACTATTAACTAGATTTTGTATTTTATATACTCCATATAATTTTATATTAGGTATTCTATGTTTATTATACATATTATAAGAACAAATTAAATATTTCAGATAAAAATGTATTTTTCAGATAAATTCAATTTTACCACCTTTTAATGGAGAACCATTTTTTAATCAAATATTTTACCCATTTACATATTGAATTTGACAAAATAAAATTATTCATTATAATAAAGAAAATAAATTACTTTAGATGAAATTTTTTCATTTTTGTAATAATATTGATTTTTTATGAATAGTGAGAAATAATTTAATTTAATTCAAAAAATCCGTTGAATATAATTTATTTATATGGTTATATTATATTTTAAATTTGTTTTTAAGTGTAATTAGATTATATTTTTTCCCTCTAATCCAATTTTGGTCATTCGAAATAATTTCACTCTGAAATTATACGTAAACAAGTGTCAATCTTTTGATAGATATTGTTTCTTAAAAACATGATATTTGTCTTGACAAAGAGAATTAATTTAAAAATAATTAACCAAACATTTATTTTTTTAATTTTATAAAATAGAAAACATTTTTGAATTTGGAATATCAAAATTTTTTAGGAGTAATTTTTGGTACATTTGGAAAAACATCAATTTTTGATGAATAGAGAAACCACTAAGAAGTAGTTAATAAAAAGACTTTTTCATTTAAATGAAAATTTATTTCTTCTATCAATTGAATTTAAAAAATCCTAGATACATGGTTGATATTATTAAGTAAAATTTGGTTTAATAAGATGAAAATAATTTTTTTAATAGTAACTTTTGACTTTTATTTACCGCGGTTAAAGGTAAATTATGTAATTAAAGGTAAAAAAATATTATAATAATTAAAATTTACCTTAACACTTGTCCTAAACTTATTGGATGAGTCATGGAAGACCATGGTCATCCATGGGACTATTTTTGGACCCCATTGATCTACTTAAGAGTGATAATGACAATTTATTTTAATTAACTTAATGTAAAGACAAAAATTAAATTAACAAATATCCTTGAGTATATAAATTTTTACATGTGGTTATAAAGTCATAATTTCAACTATAAAAATTAATTGGAAAGATAAAATTGTTTTCTACATTATTGTATTTTTCATTAAAATTTTTAGGCATCAAATAAGTTAAATTATGATGGACACAATAATAATGCGGTATTTACCTCATTAATAGATTAATTGAATGAATAAGATTATTAATATTAAAACAATATCAAAAACCTATCCAATTATTATTAAATGATTTTATTTATAACCTGAGTCATCTTATCTTATACTATAATTAGTTTTTTACCTTTTTAAACCAACAATATGTTTATAATAAAATAACATTTTCATACTTTCCTAAAGATCCCCTACTCTCCCTTATAAAAGGACACCACTCCTAACACATTCCTCACACCTATAAAGTCCCTTGTCTCGACCAAAACCTACCCAAATAATCTCTCAATATCCCCCTCTTTAACCTAGAATCCTTACAATAGGCATATGTCACTTCAAGAATCCCTTTTGGTTCAAACCAAAGGGAGTTACCCAAATTAAAGGTAATGGTTTCTCTCAACTTCTTTTCATTTATTATACTTCTCCAACAACTAAACACTTTTAATTAATTTATATTATAATAACTCTAGTATCATCAATATACTATGATGTTTTTATGATAATTATTCGAACAACACTTACACCCACATCTATCCAATTGGTAAAGAACATAATATTTTTGTTGGTGGAAAACTAATGCCTCACCAAACGATGATTGTTCAATTAACTCCCACATCCTCTCATGGTGGCCATTAATATGACATTGTATATATATATTATATATATTATGATTATTTTTTCCATATGCTTATATAATTTTCATTTACAAACACACCTTTATGCATTCCAATATGTGTGAACACGATAATTTCATTTGAAGAAGTGCGGACAACCACCCCTTCAAAATGATATGAATCGTTAATGTCTTATGTGGGATGTATAAAGGAATGAATTTATGATATTATCAATTATATTATACTCTCATTATAATATAACTATGTATAATTGGGGTTTAATTCTATTAAAATACAAAATAGAAATGAAAGTATCATTCATGCTTACATACGACATACCATCTCCAGGAATGGTTCATTTAATTTCATATCTCCAAATGTTATGTACTATTATAAATATATATATATATATAATGGATATATAATATATATATGATATCTAAATCTTGTATATAGTTCTGTATATAATGAAATTTTGACCACATGGACAATTTTTAATTATAACAAGTTTATTTTTCACTCAAGTACCAAATATCGACAAAATGACCATTATTAACTTAAATGATTACATAATGTTTATAACATAGTAATAAGTGATATAAAAGGAATAATAAACATGAAAAATGTTCTTAATAAATTAAAAATTAACTTTAGTTTATTATTCAAGAGATTGAATAATGAACCAGTAATGTCGGACACGAGGTAAGGGGTTTTCATATCTCACTTTTAATTCATTGAGATTTCCATTATTAACCACTTATTTTTTGCATGTAATTTATTTTTTACATCCATATGATGCATATTATCATGATTCAATTTATATTCATGGTATCATGTGATTAATTGGGTGGTTGTTAACTATTGGTCTTATGAATCGATTGATTACAACATGGTAATGGGGTTTTCATATCACTTTTATTACCATGAGACTCATGCTATATTTTCCACTATTTCTTTTTGTGTGGTGTATGTACTGCCCATGATTGTGTCCTTTTTGTAATATAATTTAATTTATGGGTATTTTAATCTTCATTGTATGATAATTGTGTCATAGGGTGTATGTTTTGTAAGTTACCAAATCGGTAAGGGAATTTCAAATTTCAATTTCCACTCATTAGCTTTTACACATACTTCATTGATTATTTTACTCCATTATTATGTATGGAATCCCTATTAATTATTTATGTAATAATTTTCACTCCACGTTGTGTGGATATACTTTTGATACAAATAATCTCTCAATTGATAATTTCTCAAGTCATTGATATGAACTTGATAATAGTAATCTTAACTCAATTTTCATTGACTGAGTTAAACATCCTAGTCATTGGTGTTGTTTTTACAAGAATATGTCTGAATGTCCTCTGATTTATTTACACAGAATATCTAATAATATTGAATGTATTTATATTTTCCACACATAATAATGTCATTGATTTAACCTTAGCCTAAGGATCCAGTCTTTATGAAAGACTTTATCTCAATTTACATTTCATTGATACTTCTTTGTTGTTATACAATTATTCATTTTTATATGGTGTATATATTGTCCTTTGAAATATTATATCATGAAATCCTTTATTCTCATGATATTATAAAGTTTTTATTACCTCAATTATTTATATTCAAGCATCTCTCATTTGGTTAGAAACTCTAACTAAAATATCATTTTAAATGTTTTAAAAATTTATTCTTCTAAATATTTCTCATTAATGTCCATGTTTTAAAAATGGTTTTAAGGATTTATTTATTTAGACATTAATGATTTCAAATTAAAATTCCATGTAAATGTTTTAATGTGGTATGTGACACTTTTATTCAAATATATATTTTAAACAAATTCTTGATAAATAGTGAGATTTTTAAATTTTTTCAAGAAAAGGGGGATATTTCTCACAAATATTTCTGATGATTATTTGAATCTACGTCAATATCCATAATTATTCATGATTGAATGTTAATTTATTATAATAAAATATTCTATATTGTTTTTAATGAGTTATGATTGACTGTGGATGTGATATTTTAATATGATTAATGGTTTATGGATAAAGTATTCAAATTTTGTATTCTAGTTTCAATACAAATGTTTATGTTATGTTTCAAAATTTTTATATGAGGAATGAATTGGACTTAGTAAGTGACGGTTGGATCCTGATATAGATCCTAGATGCATCGGTAGGCTTCATGAGGCAATTCGATGTGGAATTGTCCAAGGGATTTCCCAAATTTTGAAATATGGTTTTGGCTAAGGCCTTAATCATTTTTTGACGTCTTGGCTGAGGCCTTGACTAAATGTCTCGGAATGTCTGACATTACTCATTCCATCATTATGAGATTAGATATCAATATTTCATGTGGTTATTTGACTAGTATAATTCCCATGACTATGTTTTATTATGGAATTATTTACTCATCTGATATTCCTTCCATAAAGTGCTCATGTTTATTATTCGTTAAGGCATGTGTTTTCAATTATTCAACATGCATAATGTTTATATTATCATCCTCTGTATTTGTTACTCTTACTGAGCATCCTAGCTCACCCCTTCCCTATGTTTTATTTTCCCAGGATTCCAAGAAGTGTATTATGATTGACATTCATGATTAGGATAGGGGTTTACTGGAGTTCTCCATGGATAATTTATGACATGTTTTATTTTCTAATGTGTAATGTAATCTTCATGTATGTAATATATTTTCCAAGACTTCAAAACTGATCATTTTTTAGGGACCTGATTCCATGTAATTAGGCCAATGTATTAAAATAATGTATCGGCTCTGGGCTTCTAGGGTCTGGGTGATACATAGGGACCTAATATAGAAGGATATTAAAACATCATATTCACCATTCATTTATTACCATCAAAACTGACATGGTTGATAACCCTCTAACATGCCACATGAATGACCAAGTCATATTGGCAAGGATCATTGAATAATTTTGAAAGGACTTTAAAGCATTAGGATAAATCATTATATGATTAGGTAACATGAGTAACATTTAACATGGAAGATAATTGGGCCACCATATCACGAGTACTCTCTAGTAATGGGTTGCGTTCTTTATTTATATAATCATAGTCAGTGTTGATATTCATGTTTACTGGATAAAAATATTTCTTTACATGAATTAAGGGGAATTTAATCTTGATATCCATCATCAAGATGACTATAAGTTTCTAAAACATAGCCTCATTAATGTTAAATCATTCAATAAACAGAAATTATAATGGAATAATAGCCAATGTAGGAGTGATGGAGACAATCCTAAGGCCCACCCTATTGAGTTTGGGGTTGTTGATCTTTATTACAGAAGGGATCTTGGATACATCCTCAATGTAAATATATATACATGATTTAGTATAATCCATTTAAAGTATTACTCATCTAGTAAGTCAAAATCCATGTAAAATTTTTCATTGTTCATATGCATGCCCAGAAGATATGCCAGTTCTTTTCCATTATCACCTTACAGGGTACAAAACTGATGTGAAACTACTATAGAATTATTTACCTAAAAAATAATTACCCATTAATAATGGGGAGGATGAATATATACTTCAATAGGTCAACAAAAAACATTAGGTGTGTCTTTTGGTGTTGCATGTAGTTTTTTAACTTGTAAACCATGGAGACCACACAAAAAAGATACTATAAACAGGATAATATCATATCACCATATCATGAAGTATGAAGATAAGGCAATGAAATATATTCTCCATACCTTTTTTGTTCTTATGAGCTATAAGGGAACCATGTCCCATTCTGGATAATTTATATAGATAACTATATGTTTTATTTTGATGGGTAGCACATGGACAAAATGATATATCATATACTAATTGATGACTTTGAAAAAGGAATGAATGTTTTCATCCCAACTGGAAAAGGTTCAATTTCTCAGGAGTATCAAAAATGGATTACCCATTCCATCTTGATTCAGAAGGAATTATCAAATGTAGGCAATGTGGTCACACATACCTTCTCCAATGGATGCGTGGAGGGGGTATTTGGATGAGATAATTGATCTTCCCTAGATCAATTTTGAAACCTATATACTAGACAATTAACCCAAGGAACTTTCTAGAGGTGACTGTGAAGACAAACATAAATGGGTTGACCATTATGTTATTAGAGAAGATGGTGTCAAATTATTTCTCAATATCCATAGTATTGTCTTGGAATCAGGGGTATTTTACAACAAACTCATCCATATAACACTCCACCAATATCCATAGAATTAGTTTAAAGTTATTTTCCATTTCACCCTTTTATTTAAATCCAATTTTCAATAAAAAAATGGAATTATTTAATAGAAAATGTTTCCTAGAGGAAATATAAAAGTAGAGTAATATACTTACTATGGGGGAAACCATATGAAATTGAACACAATGCAACTATCCACAAAGAATTAAGACTATATGTAAATGATCCCATCAATTATAAAATCTATCACTAGAAGAGGAATATAATTCTTTCAAAAATGGAATTTATGGTTTTACGATTCAATGAATACTATTATATATCCATTCTTAATGTTAACTAGGGTATCATTGTCCAACCACGTGGGGTACTATAATTCCATAAAGATGTTCTCCATGATATGTTTTCTAACATTAGTATTAACCATGGAATCATGGGATTGATTCATTATTTTAATAGGATGGTTGAACCCACTATAGATAACTATGAGACCAATAAAATTAATAATAAATGAGGGAATGAGCTATATAATTTCAATTTTTCTCTAGGTGAACATGTATTGTACCTTCATTTATAAATCCAAGAACTGTTGCTTCTCCTATGAAGGTATTACTACAATAATTAGTGTCATCCTTAGATCATACATAGTGTTGAAATTCCCATGGGTTATCCCATTGTAAATTGTGGAAACACGCCATTCGAATCCTAGAGAAGCATCGTCTAAATCATATTCATCATATGGAAAATAAGGATCACAAGGCGGAGAAGAATCCCCTATAGGTGGGAACTGTGGAATGGAATAAATATATTCTTTGGAAGTGGTGTAATCCTATATTAGGGAGTATTTATATTTGGTTACCATGAAAAAAGACTACAAGAAATTCCCATTTGGTATCCATCCTTGATACCCACATTTGATGTAAAAAACAACAAAAACATGTGAACCTAATCTAGTAAACATAACTCCCTTGATGATATGGTGTTGTCATAGATTTATAGAAATGGGAAATATCTCTTAGTACTCAATAAGATTATGAATCATCGGCCTTAAATTCACCAATCATATGTAGTAATACTATGTAATCAGTGAGTATTCATTCTTCATGGGGACTATGAAACAACTCCCATGATATGGGTTTATTGATTCCAACTGGTGGATTGGTTAGATGAAGCTATCTTTCAAATTTTTCCAATGATAGTATAATGTAGAATTAAAATAATTTGGTGTGTTGGCATGATTTATCCCATTGGTATGAAGATATTACCCCTCCCTTTGGTAGTACCCATCATCAATGTAGTGGGATTCACAAGATTTTAGGGGATCCCCATAAAAAATAGTCACTCACACTCAAACATTAATAGGGTTTTGAGCCACATGTAGTTTGAAAGGGTATCACAACATGCAGGTGGAGCAATGGATCCCCAATAGGATATTATAGATACTATCCTATGAAAAAAATGGAATTCATTGCTTAATAGAAGGTTAGAAAATATTGTTTCTATCCAAATTTTATCATTTATGTTATTTTACCTCCTGATATACCCCTAAATTTTGAGGCAGGTGGGATTCATGACTACATCTTTCAATCCCATCTTTTTTAATGTTATGGTTGGGATGAGATTCACCCTACATCTATTATCTACTATGAATTGATGGATTTCCAGGATCTTGAATATTCCATTGTCATACAATGAGAGTATGCCCCCTCATATAGTGGAACCTTCATCTTCTTCAAATATGTAAATAATGTAATGAACGTAGACCTTCTTAGCTTCTTCTATATTATATTCCTCATCAGTTTCTACCTCAGTTTCGAATAGAAGAGGGTTCTCTATGGAAATGACAAGATCCTCACATATGTCATTTGATAGGGAAATAGTGTCAAGGATTGCGAGAATCATTTTTATACTTCATAGATACATCAACACATCATATTTGGAAATGGGTATATTTATTCCCATTATGGGTCACTCTTTAACAAGTAGCATAGAGGGTGTCACTGGCTAAAGTGACAAGGCCTGAATAGTGCCTTATATATTCTAATGATGACTTGATAGCTTATTATGAGCACTATATAGCTTGGATTAGGTCTTTTTAATCATAGTTTAGTGTAAATTGATTTTTGTTTATCCACATGATCAACCAATATGGTCAGCTATTGAGGTGTCCCAAGTAGAGCAGCCCAATAGGGCTATACAGGATGAGCTCTAGGTGAGGCTTGATTTCTAGTCCCTAGTAATGATTGATCTATTACGAATGACTCACTCAAAAAAATTTCATCCAATGTGGTGCCTTCACCTCCTTCTACAGAATATGTTGTGTGTTCCTGAAGGGTTCATTTCAAATTCCTCATCTTTGAGTAATATATAAATATAAACCATAATAAAAACATTCATAGATTCATAATCGTATTCCTCCATAGTGGAAAATTATATAATGGGATAGACTCTAGGGGCTTCTCCTAATTTGGGGGGCATGAAGTCGATGAGATTAAAGGTTGGATTTGGAACTAATGGGGGATTCTAATTTCTATAACATCATTGAAGCCACTTCTTCTTAGACTTTGAATGTTGGGATGCTAATGGGGTGGTTGAATAAGGGGTTGCTACCACAAGGTCCTATTTTCTACTAAAACGAGAACACATAATTCTAATGTAATGAATGATAGCCTTTTTATATAGAATATAATTATACATCAATTTACCTCTCCCATGTTCCCTTTACCATTCAAAAAAGTATTTTACATCACTAATCGGGGGTTTTAGATAAATATTCAAACTTTGTTGCTACATCATTAAAAGTGACAAGGTCTAGATATTCTTGGTCTTAGAGCCCATATTTTAAGATAAATCACTACTTTATAATGTTTTTTTGGACCCTGTGGTATGGTAAAAATTTTCATAATCCATCAAACTAGAAATATAGGGCCTTTAATAATTTGGTAACAAAAATATTTTCACATCAAGGGAACATATGAAACACCACTGAAAATGGGAATCTATGAACAATTAGTCCTTGTAATTCTATGCCATGATAGGAATTTTTGGTTCTAGTCCATAACAAGGGTCTTGGTATGTATTATCATTGTGATTCAGTTCTTGGAGAGTCATTTCAAGGAGAAGTTCCTGAAAATGGACTAACGATGATGGATAAGTCTATAAATCAGCTATTTTTTCTACATTCAAAGACCTTCACATTGTAGCTGAAAGAGGTAATCGTTGTGACTTCTATTTGTTACACTATAAGGATTCTCTTAGATATTGAACTCAAATGGAAAACAATTAAATTCCACCAGGTTATCATATCGATATGATGGTAGATACCATCTCATATCAAACATTTTCCGTGTATATCTGTAGTATTTTTATAGTAAATATGATAATAGAGGGAGTAAATGGCCCCCTTCCATTGGGAAATGATACCAGCAACTCAAATTTCAACCCTATTATTTTATTTTGATAGGATAGTTATGATGGTCTTGTACAATGCAAAGATGAAACGGTAGAGAAAATTCTTAAGGAATTATTCCAATCCGACAATAGATCTCAAGGATAACTAACTATACACAATGAATTCGATTACTTACAAAGTCTAGGAAAAACACTAAATTTTTGCATCTTTTTACTATTTAAGAGTTTTGAAGACTAGGCCACATTTTTTTGGAAAAGTGGTTTAGGTGATATAGTAGATAACACATTCCATTGAATGGAATGATTTATGGATTACTGAACTATGGGGGTGGATGGATGAGATCAAATCATATTAGATTTGGCTTCCCATTAGGGTGGATCAAAGCCTTCTATCTTATTAAATCCTGTAGATGTGTGATGAGATTTGATACCACTTCATCTTACAGATGGATGGTAGTAACCAATTATTTTATAGACCTATTTTACATAATGACCAAAAAATCATTGTCTAAATATAGAAATTCATTTTGATTAGAAAGGGTTGGTGGGCCATATCATGGTCACTTGCTAAAGTCGTTATCCTCTACCATTTTTTGTTTCAATGGGCCACCTACATGAAATCTAGGATTCTATAATTGAAGTATTAGATATTCATCTTGGGGAGCGATGGGGTCCCCTATGGGATTGAATCACTCTATGTGATACTTGAAAAAATGTTTGGCAGTGAGCCTCTTGTATCCCTTAAGCAAAAATAAGAATTTTTTCATATATTTATCTGACTCAGTATCTGGTAAAATATAAAATGGTGTAATATGTTTAAAAATACCCTTTTCTCTATCTAGATATTGATGGGAAGGATTTAGTGACTCAGTGGGGGGCTTCATAGGATCAATTTATCTCTATTCTAATCATTGAAAAATCACATTAGGTGAATTATCTGATATTTTCTCTCTCTTAAATTGGGTTATCTCCTTCATTACACATGTAATAAACATATTCTCTCTTATAATCTAGTATATTGTTCATGAAAATCATCATCATGTTAGTGGTTGGAAGTAAACTTTCATAATCAACGAAGGGTTTAGTACGATGATCAGGTTGTCACTACCAAAAGGGGATGAAGTGTTTGAAAAACTAATAACCCCAACCTATAATATAAACATGGTGATATGAATCTTTCATGAACCACATAATCATATTTAGGCTTTTTAATTTGATCCATATAAGACTATGGTGATACCCATATGATTCGAGGTGCTGGACCACTGGGAGTGATGAGATATCATCCTTTTAGAACTACTGATGGATCACCTCCTGATCCTTAGGGATTCATGGATATTCTGATTGGAGATCAAATAGTTTTATGAATGTCACCTATATATTTTAGTGGAGTAATTCTTTATTCTATTCATTTAGGAACTCTATGATGATAAAAAATAGAGTTTTAGATGGGCATAACACAACCAATAGTTTATTAGTGGCTAAGATCTCTCATAAGTCTTATTCACAATAATTTTCTAGAGAGTATCCCTATTATTGATCAACAGAGGCTCCAATCAATGATGGTTTGTATATTAGGGTGGAAGTAATTCAGACCTTCTCTGTAATTTATTTTATAGTATAGGGGACGACACATGGGGTAATTGTCTCTGGAATGATGGAGTGTCTCTTGGATGTTGGACGAAATTCATTATAGAGTTATACAAAATCATGACCATTATTAACCTTTAATAATAATTAATAATTCTACATGGATATTATCAATTAAATTTATTTCCAAAATATATTTTGAATTTTTAGTTTTCTCAAAAGTTTGTTTCAAAGTGGAAAGGTTATTTTACTTAAGATTGTATATAGGGTTTTTGAAATTATTTTTATTCATATAAATAAATTACCGCTAATTTTATGTAATGATTATAAATTCATTAAATATGTATTTTACAAATATAACATCCTCACTATTCTTTCCTATGATGATTTAATACATTCCTTATTCTAATTTCTAAAATATCTTCATTATGAAATATCATATTATTATGATATGTGGAATGATTATGAATCCCGTTTTTTTCCATGAGTAAATATTATCTTTTTGACATGTGGTTGATTTTTAAAGTGGAATGTAGATACATTTCCATGAAATAAATGTAATGGGTGGGAACCTAATTATATATCCCTTTAATTCATTGGGAAATGTTTTAGTCTCATGTTGTATCACGGATGATATAAGAGAGTGAACCCAATCCCTATGAGTCTCTATTCTCTTTGGAATGTTGTATTGAAATTTATACAACACCGATTCATATGTAATTTTTATTTTTATATCAAATTTCCTATGAATCCATTATATTATGATTCACTATTATTGACCTTATAATTCCAAATGACTAGTCATGTTCCTTCTATTTTATTTTATTATTCTATACATTTCAATAACATGTTAGCCTTATTTATCATGTTCATTTCCATATTAGTTTTTCTATTCCTTCCCGTTCTTTTAATAATTCATCTAGTAATCCTATGTAGTTTTATGACCTTAAATGTATTTTGGAGTTCCCTAAGAAAATGAAAAAAATAAGGATTCCATTTTTATGTTTCATTTGATGTAATTTTATCCTAATATTTCAAATAAACTAGGCCTTGTGATCATTTGGTTGTAATTAATGTACATTTATGTAAAAATTATGTAATAATAATATGTGTAAATGGATTGGGTTGATATAGGTTGTGAGAGTAGGAGGTGCACTGATGGTTAAAGGGGACACTAAGGATGATGGAGAGGCATCATTCTAGGTAGTATTGGTGACCTTCCCTTAGTGTCTGCACAAGGTATTCTAGAATTGGTTTTGGATAGGATGGATCTGATTAGCCTAATCATCATACAATGGAGCTATTTGATATTGTCAGTAAGTCCAGTTGGAATACCTCTTTGGAGGTTCGCAAATAGTATTTTTGAATGGAGTGAACCAAATTTCTCCACTACCTCCTTAGTAGTGGGGAGAAATATGTTAGATAATTATGGGTAAATGCTCATTTCATGAAGGGTATATGTGGTAAATCATCAATACATATCAAATAAAGGTGATTCCCAATGTTCCCAATGTTATTCATCCTCTAAAAGGTTGATAAAGGATCCATTTCAATGATGTATCAAACTAGGGATTCCCAATATTATTTATTTTACATCAATTTTTAGAGATGTGTTTCATGTCATTCCCTCCATTTTATTTGGTTATGCCTAACACTGAAAATTCATAGATATGGGGATGTCAAAAAATGGCAGTTTCCCACTTTACACATTTACTCCCAATTGAAGGAGATGTGTTCATGGTAGGTTCAACATTTTGGTAAGTGATTCCTTCCATTAGGGCATACATTATGGTGTTAAACAATTTCGTTTCCCTATTCATGAGTAACTTATGACCTTTTATTGATCTCATCACCTCTAGGGTGTTTTCCTTACATTCCATCCTTCCAAATGTGTCATGCCTCTACTACTGTAGTTGAGAATATGATCTCATTGATCTGAAAATGACTTTGGGATGTCAATTACTCCTTATATGAATTCATCCTTGGAGTTTTATTCCTAGTTTGATTCTCCCTTAGAGATTAGATACATGTTCATGAATCACTATCCTAGTTCCTTCTTGAACTAGACATTGGTTAATTACACTTCTTGCTATCATGATCGGGAAGCTACTTGAAGTTATAGATAACGATGATGTTGGAAAATTCCAAAAAATATATGGTCGTTTGGTGTATTTTGAATCTATAAAATAGTTCTTCTATTTAATTCATGATTAACTCATATATGAGGCTTCATGGGTTTTTAAACACAAAGCATCTCATGTCTATCATGGTTGTGCTTATCCCTGGGAAATAAAGCGTCCATGGATCACTTCCCAAGAAACCTATAATTACCAGGTGGGATACTCACATTTATTATTTGTTCCACAAGGATTACAACATTGAAATCATAATGAAACTTATTCTAGTCACATAAGACTCCTATGCTTATCAACCATGTAATCTCATGTTTGTTTCATGAGATTTAGTCTATAATGCATCAGGTGGGTCAATATGGTTAATGTATTATGGGAACATAGTCATAGGTTTAGGGTCTTATAAAGAAACAACCATATTTTCTTGGTATTTTGGTGACAAAATTATGGTATTAAGGTACTTAGGGGACAAGATCAAGGGTTTAAAGTCTTATGGGGTTGTAATCACATGTTTAAGGACTTATGGGGTCATGATCATAGGTTTAAATCCTTTTGGGGAATATTATTATGTATTATGATCACATAATGGTCAAAATATGTGTTAAAATCACATGGTTATGGTCATGTATAGTAGAGGCTGCATGTTTGGGTTATGATATGTTAATTCCCCCTCCCCCCCATAGGGGTAGATGATCAAACATTCATGTTTTTTCCTCCTAGGGTAAATAAAAAGTCATTTTTATGGGATTTTTGGATGTTAGGATTTAACCATAGGGAAGAATACTAGGTTTCCAATTTGGAGATAGGTATCATAACCTTGTAGTTCAAGTGCACAAATTATGTACCTATGACAAGAACAATATTTGATGTTTATGTTTGTTTCGTAAGGAAGCTTATGTCATGAAAGGATAAACAATAAGAGATAGTGTGGGGCTTATGTGTGGAAGATTAAAAGAGGGTGGGTATATATTAGGTTTATTAAATTAGGAATAATAATCTATTCATATATTTGATGCCCAAAATTAACATCATGCCCTGAGGATGTTGTCTTTATGTTTTAACATTGTGTGACTGGGATGTTGTCATGTAGTTTGATATCCTAAACTATGCCATTATTGAGTATATTAATGTCATTTTACTATGAAATTTTTTTATTATTTAAAATCGAACCGATTGGACATTTTCATGTAGTTTAACAAAATATGACAAGGATGTTGTAGTGTATTTTAATGTCATATTACTACGATGTTTTTGTTTTTTTAAACATTGTACGACTAGGTCGTTGATTGGGATTACCCCAAGGGATTACCATTCCAAATTATCATGGGAGGAGAGATGAATACAGCACAGTCCCAAATTGATTGGAAAATCATTTGGTATCCATTGATGATATGGCCATTTTGTATTACATGTCCACTAAAAAGGTTCTTTTTTATTGTAATAGGCAAAAAAACTTCCATAATTGAGTGACATGTCAGGGTACCAATATTAGTTTTCCTATTATTAGGATTAAGTGGTGATAATATTTTTCTACTTATTCTTATATAATAGGTCTTGGAAGTTTTTCATGATAATAAAAGTAATGTAGATGATTGGATAATTATTAAAACTATTTTGGAATGGAACATAGCACATGTGCACTAAACATTCAAATTTTATGTATGTTAAATGAAGACAACATTAAGGGGCCTTAGAGGGGAGTTTCACAATGGATTGTGGGTTTGTAAATGTTGGGCTGAAAACGGTGTGTAATTTATGAAACATGGGTTCTCTACCTTAGGATGGTTCCCGGATTCCCTTAAGGGGTCTCACAGAGGATAGAGGTCTCATGGATCCCTTTAGTGAATGATTCATTATAATGACCCATACTTTACATTAATTGTTATTACATCAGAATTGAAGCATACTTATTACAACATATAACAAAACCACGAAAGGACCGTATAGGTATAGTGTCTTTAGAAACTCGGAAACATAAACAACTTTTTCATAAAACGTCTACATTGTCTCCCATTTATTTCATCAAATCTATAGTCCATTTTGGCATATATTTTTTAACAACCTTCTTCCTGACATGGGTAAAGAAAACATTCAAAATGGTGAGCTCAAATGCTCAGTAAGGGTAAATAAAAGAAATGTCAATCACATCAAAATAAAAACATAACATTTTGGAAATCTTACCCTGCAAAAGATATCATAATTTCATAACATGGGATAAATCATAGTAGTGAAATGAAATCGCAATATTCATAACTTAAAACATGAAACTTTGTGGCATACACACATAATCATAGAGAATCATTTCTTATTAGTCAAGACTCTTTTCCAAGACTATCTTAGTGGACAAAGACCATTTCTGAACTGAGTTTACTCCTCGTTTCAGTCCTATTTTATTGAACCGGTTTAACCTACCATTCCAGCCATGTCTATCTCATGAGATATAAAATCTTTACCCAATGCATTGGAGGAAGATATAGGTCCCACCCATCTCTTAATGATACCATTCTTATGTGTGCTACAAAATCATAAATCATACATCATTGCATAACCCATGTAGTAAAAATGGGATTCTTAAACAACATGACATCATAAAACAATTCATATAAGATAAAGGAATTCATAATAATATTTCCATCACAACATAATCAAATCAATGTAATAATAGGGATATAGAAAAAACCCTTTATTAGCTTAGATGGAAAATAATTTTGATAAAACTCTTGAACTCCATTCTTGAGGAAAATATCCTTTTTACTTCAAATATTTTTTTCCTTTCTTAACATGTCATACAATTTTAAACTAAAAGAAGTTGATTAAAAATAAACTGGAAAACATTTAATGGGAGCTTCTTGGAAATAATGTTTTAAAAATCCATTCCTTCCGTATAAGTTAAAAAAACATTCTTCTAGTACTTTTGTCAGAAAAGTTAAAAAGTACCACGTACGAAAAATGACAAAAGATTCCTTTCATATCATTTACTAAAAACTCACTGAAAGGTAAAACTGGAATTAAACAGTTTTAGGTGGATGGAAACAATATTACATATTAAGGAAACATGGATGTGGATGATAAAATACACCCCAGTAAATATCAATGTATAAACAATCTCAGATAAAAATGAGATTGTGATATTTTCCCTTACCTTAGGTACAATTTGCTTCGTAAGTGTCCGAACCTCCTGTATAATGATTTAAATAATGTAATTGACTTATTACAGAATCATAATTATTGTTATGATATCATATATGGTCATATTCTTAGCTTCTTATTAGTAATATTTCATTACTACTTGTTATTCGGGTGTTTATTACTTTTTGTTCTTATGCGTGTTTGTCGAATAAATTCTTATTCTTATCTTTAGGTTATAGATACCTCATTTAAAGAACGGTATTAGTGTAATATATATCATATTCATTCATTCAATTCATTTATATAATCATTATGTAATGAAGATCATGTAGAACGAATCACATCACATCGTGGAGACGGTATTCCGTACGTATGCACGAGCGATGATATCATTCCCATGATCGTGGAATTGTATTGGAGTGTATGTATACTATTTAAAAATCAATACCACTTTACAATAATCATATATACTCATTACTTTCATCCTTATACCCATCCAAGTAAGGTGGTGGTGGAAAATAGATTACACCACGGCGTGGAGATTGTATTCCGTACGTACACAGGCGCGATTATTTCGTTTTTCGTAGGATGGATAAGAGGTGAGATAGGGTTGTTTCATATTTATAATAAAATATCAGTATATAAGAGATACTGATGTTATTACCTCGTAATTAAACAACTAAATAAGAGGTAGTAGAAGATGAATGGAACATGAAGAAAACCGTAAAAGGTATTACCTCTTTCTCAAAGTGCCTCCTTTAAACTTTCTCTTAAGGCACTAGAGTTGGTCTTTTGGTAAGACCAGTACCTCTATTAGGTTTCTAAGGAAGTGGGGAAGTGAAATGGGCAGGGTTTGGCCGAGCATGGAGGCTCAAATTGGTGTGAGGAAGAGATGGAGGAGGTACCCTTTTATAAGGGAGGAGAGGGGCACCTTTGGAAATATAAGAAATATTACTTTATATTAAATCCCAACCCACATAAAAACTTCCAAAATGACTCATATCAGAATATTAGATGAGATAGGGTTGTAATACAATCAAACAATAAAATTTAGACATGATAGGAATTTATTTTAAACATTATCAACTTGATTTATCCTTATTTATCAACTTAATTTTATTTGTGGTAATAGTATTCTAAATTTTAAATTATTATAAATAATTACATGTGTTGTGAATTGTCCATAATTTGAAACATTATGAAATTTTCGACCATATAAATTTTAATTTATAATTTTTATATATTTTTGTGATTTTTAAACAATTTAATAATATGTTATTTTTATAAAATTACAATAGTGTCAATTTTGACACTATTCATTTATTTGAATTTAAATAAAATATATAAAATAATATGTTCAAACTAAAAGGTTTAATAGATTCATAAAATGTCATATGTATCTAAAAAATTAGTGTGGCACATTAAATAGTTCATATAATATTTATTTTCATATTTTTAAAACAATTTATTTGATATTTTAATTAATAAAATAATGTCAAAATCACTATTGTTTCATAATTAATGATAATTATTTAATCCATAAAAATTCTAAATAAATTCCTATGATGTAGATAATTGTATTAGCTTTCTGGAGACTATTCATGTTCTATGTTTCATTGATTTTATCACCAAATTAGAATTATTATACTTATAATATTTAAGAAAGTGACATGTTGTCACATTCATTGGTTTTAATAATAATTAAATTATTTTCATCGAAAAAAGTCTATTAAATGAATCTAATCAGACCCTTAGGTGATATGGGTCGACTTTTAGTCATCCAATAGGATTTTGTTTGGTGTTAGGGTAATTTTATAATCTTATATTTACCATTAATTACACTATTTACCTTTAACTATGGTAAAAACAATTTACCGTAATTACTATTCATAATGCCTAAAAATAAAAAGTAGTATATTAACTTAATTTAGACCCAATTATTCTTAATATGGAATAAATTTTTCAATATTCGAAACATATATGATGCAGTAATTTATTTAAAATAAATCTCGTTGTTAAGAAAACGGGTTTTAGAAGTTAAAACATTGCCAAAGACTGAAATGTTTTTACCTATGAATTCAATGTGAAATTAATGCTAATGACATATATTATATTAAATGGTAAAAATATATTCTATTTATACTTTAAAACCATTCAATATTATAATTTATCCATATAAATTATCTCAATTAAAAAAGTTGTTTTTAATTAAATATTAGCGTATTTTTACTATTCATCAAAATATGAAAGTTATCAGAAAAATATCGAAATTTTATACAAAGTAAATTTTTATACCCTGATTCAAAAGAAGAATTTTATTTTGTCCAATTTAACTTATAAAAATTTCAAAAAAATAGATTTAATGTGGGTGCGCCATTAAAAGGCTGTAAAACTTTATTTTTGAAAAATATTTCTTTTATCCAAAAAAACTGATTTTTCTTTTATAACTCATTCAAGAAAATGTATAAGTTGAATTAAAATGTTATAAAATTCAAAATTCAGTTATTACTATTCATAACGGCTAGTTTTAATAAAATTTTAATAGCATGTCATTGTTTAGTGAAACTCGGTATTGCGTACGACGCAAGATATCGAGGAAGTCCACGGTTGCGTGTAAACCAAGCCAAGCTAGTGTTGTGTGTAGTGAAAGATTCCTTTGATGATTTATATAACATAAAAACAAAATATTTCTCATAAAAGTCTCGGGTGTTACATTCTACTCCCTTTAAAATGAATTTCGCCCTCGAAATTCGTCACTTTGTAACAAACATATGAGGATACCTCTCCCTCATCATATCCTCAAGCTCCAATGTATCTTCTTCTAATTGGTGGTTCCTCCATAAAACATTCACCAAGAGAGTGGTCTTGTTTCGTAGGAATGTTTCGCTACAATACAGAATCTCAATCGGATGTTCTTTATAAGAATGTTCTTGCTCCAGCGGTACAACTTCTGAGCTGAGTACATGTGAAGGATCAGGTATGTACTTTCTCAGGAGAGATACATGGAACACATCAGGTACTTGAGAGAGATTCGGTGGAAATGCCAATTGGTAAGCTACCTTCCCGACATGATCCAGTATTTCGAAAGGACCGATTTATCTAGGGCTCAACTTCCCCTTCTTTCATAATCTCATGACCCTCTTCCAGGGAGATATTCATAAGAACACTTTATCACCCACTTCAAACTCTAGGTATTTTCATCGGTTGTCGGCATAAATTTTCTGTCGACTCTGAGCTGCTCTTATGTGTTATTGAATAGATCTAACCTTTTCTGCCATTTCATCAATGAGATCAGGTCCTAATAGATTTCTTTCCCCAACTTCATCCTAGTAAGTTGGAGTCCTGTATTTCTTTCCATAGAGAGCTTCATAAGGAGCCATCTGAATACTGGAGTGGAAGCTATTATTATAAGAAAATTCAACCAAAGGTTGGTGTTGATCCCAACCACCTTTGAAATCCATAGAGCAAGCTCTCAAAATATCTTCTAGAGTTTGAATTGTTCTCTCAGACTGGCCGTCTGTCTGAGGATGATAAGCAGTGCTGAAACTCAACTCTGTATCCAGAATATGTTGAAGACTTCGCCAGAACTTCGAGGTAAATCTCGGATCCCGATTAGATATAATAGAAAGTGGTACTCCATGTAATCTTACCACTTCGTTTACATATATCTTGGAAAGATGATCCATAGATAAATCCTCTCTAATAGCAATGAAGTGTGCAGAATTTGTAAGACGATCAACTATGACCCAGATAGCATTATAGCCTTTGGATGTTTTAGGAAGTCCTGTGACAATGTCCATAGTGATGTTTTCCCATTTCCATTCGGGTATGGGTAATGGTTGTAACATCCCCTTAGTCTTATGTCTCTCAACATTAACTTTCTAACAAACCAAGCATCAAGAGACATATTCAGCAACATATCTTTTCATGCCATCCCACCAGAAGTACTCTTTCAAGTCCCTATACATCTTCATGATTCTAGGATGAATAGAGAATGAAGAACTATGATCCTCATCCAGCAGCTCCTTCTTTAATTCGGGGATGGGAGGAACACAAACCTGATTCCTGAACATTATTATCCCATCAAAATCAAGGTTCAATTCAGGAACATTTCCCACCTTCTTCTGTAACTATACATCTTCTTTTTGTGCCTCTTTAATCTTTACATGTATATATGGTTGGACATTCATCTGAGAAAGATACGATTTTCCCCCTTCCATTATAATTCCAAGATCCATCCTTTGTAAATCCATAAATATTGGATCTTGTGTGATCCTAATCATGGATAAACTGGCATGGTCTTGTCGACTTAATGCATCTTCCACCTTGTTTTCTCTCCCAGGGTGGTAATAAATTGAGAATTAGTAATCCTTAATCAGCTCCAACCATCTTCTTTGATGCATATTCAGCTCCTTTTGTGTGAAAATATACTTTACACTTTTATGATCAGTATAAATATCACACCTTTCACCATAAAGGTAATGCCTCCAAATCTTTAATGCAATGATTACCGTAGCTAACTCTAAATAATTAGTTGGGTAATGTTGCTCATCGATTTTCAACTGTCGTGAGGCATAATATATCACCATATCATTTTGCATGAGAACACATCTCAGTCCATTCTTGGATGCATCAATTTAGATCATAAACCATTCTCCACTACAAGGAAGTGTGAGTGCAGGTGCACTGGATAACCTTCTTTTAAACTCCTTGAAATTCTATTCACATTTGTCCGTCCACACGAACTTAACTCTTTTTCGAGTCAACCTGGTGAGTGGATTAGATAATCGGGAAAAATCTTTCACAAAACGTTGATAATATCCAGCCAAACCAAGAAAACTTCGGATATCATTTACTGTTGTTGGTCTCGACCATCTTTCGATAACCTCTGTTTTTGTTGGATCCACAAATATCCCAACTTTTGAGATTATGTGACCCAAAAATGCAACTTTTTGAAGCCAAAATTCACACTTGGTAAATTTGGCAAAAAGCATCTCCTTTCTCAGGTTCTTCAATATAATTTTCAAGTGATCTTCATGTTCCTCCTTTCTCTTTGAATAGACAAGAATATCGTCTATAAAGACTACCACAAATTGATCAAGGTAGTCTCTAAAGACTCAATTCATCAGATCCATGAAGATAACAGGGGCATTAGTAAGACCAAATGGCATCACTATAAATTCATAGTGTCCATACGTTGTATGGAAAGCTGTCTTTGGTATATCCTTCCTTTTGACCCTTAATTGATGATACCCTGAACGAAGATCAATCTTGGAAATGTATTGAGCTCCGTGTCGTTGGTCAAATAGGTCATCAATGCATGGGAGATGATATTTGTTCTTGATAGTGATCTTTTTATGTTCTCGATAATCAATGCAGAGTCTCATTGATCCATCATTCTTCTTAACAAACAGAAGAGGTGCTCCCCAAGTTGACGCACTAGGGCATATGAATCCCTTATAAAGATTCTCTTGGAGTTGCTCTTAAATTCTTTCAACTCAATTGGGGCCATTCTATAAGGTGTCTTTGAAACAGGAAAAGCACCCAATACAATTTCTATTGAAAACTCAACTTCATGATTTGGTGGAAGACCCAGAAATTCCTCCAGAAATACATCATCAAACTATCGTACAATGGGAATATTCTTAATTGTGAGTTTCTTACCAACCATTTGAGATAAATAACCTTAATTAAGTGGAGTCAAGACCCATAAGATGGGAGAAATTTCCACTGAAAGTTTATGTTCATCCTTGCATCGATAGACGATCATAGATTGATCTAGAATATGAAATGTGACTTCTCTTCTTTGGAAATTGATATGAGATCCATATAAAGAAAGCCAATCCATGCCAAGAATCACATCAAATTCCACTATAGGAAGGATCACAATATTTTTAGGAAGCACTTTGCCACAAACTTCAATCGAGGAAGAATTATAAACTTTTGATGTAACTATTGTGCCATTAGGTGTTGTCACAGCTAACTCAACATCTAATTGTTGAGGTAATACGGTGATACCCTTAGAAAAATCTTTAGAAATAAAAGAGTGGGTGGATAAAGAATCAAATAAAACATTTTCTACATTATAGTGGATGGTAAGTGTACCTTTCACCACATCGTTATCGTACTCCACATCGCTGATAGAAATTGTATGTGACTTTCCTTTGTCTTTAGCCTGAAGATTTTTTTGATGTTGATCATCATCAACAACCCTTGGATTAGGGCATTTATTGGCATAATGCCCCATCTCCTTTCACTTGAAACATTGAAGTGTAGAAGGTTCATTCTATGTGTCCCTTCCTTTGTTTGCATCATTAGACATCTTCTTTCCATCATTGTGGCATTCAAATGCCCGATGACCTTCATTTCGACATTTGAAACATTTACTTGTCCCTTTAAGACAACTCCCTCCATGTTTATTTCCACACTTTGAGCATAAGGGAAAGCTCATATTCTTTTCAGTGTGCTCTTTAGATTTTCCTTTGAATTACATTTTCCTCTTCTTATCAAACCCATATGACTAATGGGTTACTCCAATATGCATCTCAACTTTGAGAGCACATCGAATGATTTCCTTGTAGCTATTAAAGTCCCTTATGGCTAAGGCCCTTCGAAGACTTGGTTTTAAGCCACTAAAAATCGATCGATCTTACTCTCAGGTTGGATAATAATACCAGAAGTGTACCTTGCAAGTCTTGGTAAATTTGCTTCATAGGTACCAACAGATTGATCATCCTTTTGCTTCAGTTCAAGAAACTCTTTCTCCATCTTTGTTCGGAGAATACGAGGGAAGTACTTATTGGAAAATATGTTCTTGAACTCGTCCCATTCCATGGACTCAATTTCATCTCTTTGCCTCGTATTCTTAATAAGATTACACCATTGATCAGCATCTCCTTCTAAACGATACACTTCTAGGATGACTTTATCATGTTCAGAACTTTGAAGAACTAAAAATATCCTTTCAGTAGTACAAATCCATTGTTCATCAACTAATGTATTAATAGACACACTGAAAGATGGTGGATGCTGCCTCATGAAGGATTCAACAGAATGTTGCTCCTTCCTTTGCTCGTTTGGAAGTACTACATGATTCATAGCTTGAGAAAGTTGTGTGAGCATGGCTACAAGATTTTTCATTCCATCTCCCATAATGTTTGGTTGCTCATGGGGACAATCATTGCATTGCCTGTCACATTCCGCATTAACACGGTTCCTTCGGGTTCTAGCTATTGACTAAAACCAAGAATAATAGTGCCAGCAACACTAATTATAATAGGAAAACCACATAATCATGAATAAAATTTCACATATAAGGTCTTATCCTAGGTTATTCATGGTCATTTCTAAAACACAAAGATTGTGTTCTATGCTTAGACTTTTCCTTGGGCTTCTTACTAAGGTTTTCACATCCTAGTTTCCAAAGGTTGACTATACCTTTCCTCTGATACCAATTATAACGAACCATACGTTACAGAAATTTTTATTACATCATAATTGAAGCATACTTATTACAACATATAACAAAACCACGAAAGGACCAAATAGGTATAGTTTCTTTAGAAACTGGGAAACATAAACAACTAGTTCATAAACCGTCTACATTGTCTCCCATTAATTTCATCATATCTATAGTCCCTTTTGGAATATCTTACTTAATAACCTTCTTCCTGGCCTGGGGAAAGAAAACATTCAAAAGGGTGAGATCAAATGCTCAGAAAGTGTAAAAAAAAGAAATATCAATCACATTAAAATAAAAACATATCATTTTTGAAATCTTACCCTGCAAAAGAGATCATAATTTCATAACATGTGATAAATCATAGTAGTGAAATGAAATCCAAATAATAATAACATAAAACATGAAACTTTGTGTAATACACATATAATCATAGAGAATCATTTCTTATTAGTCAAGACTCATTGCCAAGACTATCTTAGTGGACAAAGTCCATTTCTGAACCGAGTTCACTCCTCGTTTCAGTCCTGTTTTATTGAACTGGTTTAACCTACCCTTCCATCCATGCCTATCTCATGAAATATAAAATATTTACCCAATGCATTGGAGGGAGATGTAGGTTCCATCCATCTCTTAATGATACCATTCATATGTGTGCCACAAAATCATAAATCATAAATCATTGCATAACCCATGTAGTAAAAATTGGATTCTTAAACAACATGACATCATAAAACAATTCATATAAGATAAAGGAATTCATAAAAATATTTCCATCACAAAATAATCAAATCAATGTAATAATAGGGATAGAGATAGATCCCTTTATTATCGTAGATGGAAACTAATTTTCATAAAACTCTTGAACTCCATTCTTGAGGAAAATATCCTTTTTACTTCAAAAACATTTTTCCTTTCTTAACATGTCATACAATTTTAAACTAAAAGAAGTTGATTAAAAATAAACTTCAAAACTTGTAAAGGAATCTTATTGGAAATAATTTTTTAAAAATCCATTCATGCCGTATAAGTTAAAAAACATTATTCTCGTACTTTTGTCGGAAAATTAAAAAAGTACCTTGTACGAAAAATGACAAAAGATTCCTTACATATCTTTTACTAAAAACTCAATGAAGGGAAAAATTGGATTTAAACAGTTGTAGGTGTATGGAAAAAATATTTCATATTGAGGAAACATGGATGTGGACGATAAAATACACCCCAGTAAATATCAAAGTATAAACAATCTCGGATAAAAATGAGATTGTGATATTTTCCCTTACCTTAGGTCTGATTAGCTTCGTAAGTGTCCGAACCTCCTGTATAATGATTTAAATAATGGTATTGACTTATTAAAGAATCATAATTATTGTTATGATATCTTATATGTTCATATTCTTAGCTTCTTATTAGTAATATTTCATTACTACTAGTTATTCAAGTGTTTATTAATTTTTGTTCTTATGCGTGTTTGTCGAATAAATTCTTATTATTATCTTTAGGTT
Source organism: Viscum album (assembly GCA_963277665.1). NCBI lineage: Eukaryota > Viridiplantae > Streptophyta > Magnoliopsida > Santalales > Viscaceae > Viscum > Viscum album. The sequence continues at coordinate 373,403,718 of OY728166.1, read as the reverse complement.
ATAGATACCTCATTTCCATAATGGTATTAGTGTAATATATATCATATTAATTCATTCCATTCATTTATATAATCATTATTTAATGAAGATCATGTAGAACAAATCACATCACATCATGGAGACGGTATTCCGTACGTACGCACGAGCGATGATATCGTTCCCATGATCGTGAAATTGTATTGGAGTGTATGTATACTATTTCAGAATCAATAAAACATTACAATAATAATATATACTCATTAATTTAACCCTTATACCCATCCAAGTAAGGTGGTGGTTGAAAATAGATTACACCGCGGCGTGGAGACGGTATTCCGTACGTACGCACGCACAGTGATTTATTTTTTTATAGGATGGATAAGAGGTGAGATAGGGTTGTTTCATATTTATAATAAAATATCAGTATATAAGTGATACTGATGTTATTACTTCATAATGATACAACTAAAGAAGAGGTAGTAGAAGAAGAATGGAACTTGAAGAAAATGGTAGAAGGTATTACCTCTTTCTCAAAGTGCCTCCTTTAAACTTTCTCTTAAGGCACTATAGTTGGTCTTTTTATAAGCCCAGTACCTCTAGTAGGTTTCTAAGGAAGTGGGGAAGTGAAATGGTCAGGGGTTGGCCAAGTATGAAGGCTCAAATTGGTGTGAGGAAGAGAGGGAGGAGGTGCCCTTTTATAAAGGAGGAGAGAGGCACCTTTGGAAATATAAGAAATATTAGTTTATATTAAATCCCAACCCCACTTAAAAACTTCCAAAATGACTCATATCCTAAGATTAGATGATATATGGTTGTAATCGCATCAACCAATAAAATTTATACATGTTAGGAATTTATTTTAATCATTATCAACTTGATTTACCCTTATTTATCAATTTAATTTTATTTGTGGTAATAATATTCTAAATTTTAAATTATTATAAATAATTACATATGTGATGTGAATTTTCCATAATTTGACACTTTATGACATTTTAGACGATATAAATTTTAATTTATAATTTTTAAATATTTTTGTGATTTTTAAACAATTTTATAATATGTTATTTTTATAAAATTACAATAGTATCAATTTTGAAACTATTCATTTATTTGAATTTAAATAAAATATATAATGAATATACGTTCGAACTAAAAGCTTTAATAGATTCATAAACTGTCATATGTATCTATAAAATTAGTGTAGCACATTAAATAGTTCATATAATATTTGTTTTAATATTTTTAAAATAATTTATTTGATATTTTAATTAATAAAATAATTTCAACATCACTATTCTGTCATAATTAATTATTTAGTCATCCAACAGGATTTTGGCAGGTGTTAGGGTAATTTTATAATATTATATTTAACCTTAATTACCCGATTTACCTTTAACTATTGTAAATAAAATTTACCGTAGTTACTATTCATAATGCCCAAAAATAAAAAGAAGTCTATTAACATAATTTGGACCCACTGATTCTGAATATGGAATCCATTTTTCAAAATTCAAAACATATAAGTTGCAGTAATTAATTTAAAATAAATCTCGTTGTTTAGAAAACGGGTTTTAGAAGTTAAAACATTGCCAAAGATTGAAATATTTTTACCCATGAATTCAATGTGAAATTAATGATAATGACATATATTATATTAAATGGTAAAAATATATTCTTTTTATACTTTAAAACCATTCAATATTATAATTTATCCATATAAATTATATCAATGGAAAAATTTGTTTTTAATTAAGAATTAGCATATTTTTACTATTCATCAAAATATGAAAGTTATCAAAAAATATCAAAAAATTATCCTAAGTAAATTTTTATACCCTGATTCAAAAGAAGAATTTTATTTTGTCAAATTGAACTTATAAACATGTCAAAAACTAGATTTAATGTGGGTGCGCCATCAAAAGGCGGCAAAACTGTATATTTTGAAAAATATATCTTTTATCCAAAAAAACTGATTTTGCTTTTATACCTCATTCTAGAAAATCTATAAGTTGAATTAAAATGTTATAAAATTCAAAATTCAGTTAGTACTATTCATAATGTCTAGTTTTAATAATATTTTAATAACATATCGTTGTTTAGTGAAACTCGGTATTGCGTACGACGCAAGCTATCGAGGAAGGCCGCAGTTGCGTGTAAAGCAAGCCAAGCTAGTGTTGTGTGTAGTGAAAGATTCCTTTGATTATTTATATAACATAAAAACAAAATATTTCTCAAAAATGTCTCGAGTGTTACATTCATTTTCCTTTATCATTGAGGTCATGAGACATCATGAAGGTCATATCCACCGTGGTATTAGGTAATAACGTCCTCATGGGAAGATTCAAGGTAAGGTGTATTTATGTAGGAATCCATTACACATTTGGATCATGAAGGATTATGTTTCATGAATTTATATCATACAAAAGAATACCATTGGCCATGGGTCCCATAAAATGAATGATGAAGGAGTTTTTTATTGTCATAGTGGGTGTTGCGAAATATGTTGTTCGAATGATTAAAATATTCACATAATGTTGTGTTTTATGGATTTATGATTTCATATGAAAATATCATGTCTTTAATGAATGAGTTATCATTCATGAATTGAGCCACTTAGGTAGATTTTGAATGTGTTTCACCCTATATTACCCATGAATTGATCGTTTTCTCCTCGATTTCTCCTGTAACATGTATTTTTAGACTAAACAGTACATGTCCTAAAAAAACTAAAGTATTCATATCTAAAATAATATCACAATTCAAATATTTACATTTTTAAAATATTATTTTAACATTAAATAATTTATAAATTTTTAATAAATAAGATTAAATACACTTAAAGTTGAAGACATTTTTAATAAAAACATTTTCCTATATATTTTTTATTTTTTATTCAAATAGTAAAATATATAAATTTTTTATTATATGAATTTGATAAAAATAAAATCAATTAAGAATTTATAATATTAATATTATCTTAGAGTTAGTTTTTGGATATTTCAAAAAATATTGTTTTTAGGTGAAGACTAAAAAACACTATTTTTATAAATAAGATAAATTTTTTACGTTATTAGTATGTAAAAACAAATTAGAAATTAAGGAAAATAATTTATAAGAACATATATATTTTTTGTAAGTGAATTTTTATTTTTAAGATTTTCATATTTACATAACAATATTTAATAATTTAGAACACACGATATATTTTTTAAAAAATTATTTTTAAAACATAACACATATATTATTTTTAAATTAATTTTTATTAATTCAAGGATATTAATATAATAAAGTGATTTAAATTTTTTATTCATTATGTAAATTTATTTTATAAGAAACAATTTATATATAATCATAAATGATAAATTACTTTGGTAACAACTGGATATCTGGGTAAAAAATTTAAAAAGGCGTAAAATGGGTTTAAAAAATAAGGAATGACAACAAAAAATACTAAATCATGTATGGGAATGGGTGTTTGAGGCCTTTATTATCCCTTTCCCTTTATATATCCTTTATTTTATAAATTTTTATTTGTATTCCATGGAATTTACTTCAATTGTTTAATTTTTTTTTATTTACAAAAATGTCATCATTTTTCACTTATAAATGGGGGCACTCGTCTCCTCATTTCACATCACACCACAACACACAAATTTCAGACCAAAAATGGAACAAACCACTCCTAAAAACTCAGAGACACGTTTTATATGTTGTTTACTTCTCAAAGGACCATCCTTCTATGGCTAACCCCCCTTTGAAAATGAGATAATCCCAGAAATTAGGTATAAATTTAAAACCACTTTCTTATCGTTTATATTTTTTTGTGTTTATTCTGTATAAAAGTACACTACACTATATACAAATAATATGAATAATTTCATTATTATATTTTTATTTATTAATAATGATTGTGTAAGAATTTCACACCTTTCTCTTTAATATTACGAAAATAAAAATTAACATTCGTGTGTTATGCAGACCACCTCTTCCATGATATAACAAGTTTCATTTTCCTTCATCACCATACCAGAGTATTCCTAATAAGAAATTAAATATATTATTAGTATATTAATAAATATTTTATATTAAAAAATTATATACCATATTACACAGTTTCCCCATAATATGGAAATGAAATCATAATCTATAGAGACTTATGGACTACTAACTTCATTAAAGGATTGATTTATGCTTATCATTTCATCACTATCATACATGGATATACATTATAATTTTTTAGTGGATAAATATGATTTTTTTTGAAGTTATTATGTTTTCGGAATGAAAAATTATACAATGTATTAACAATATAAGTAATAAGTAATAGATATAAATTCAATAGTCTAAAAGAGCATTCTAATAGAAAACAATTATTTAATGATAAAATTAAATAACATTATCTAGGATATATTATTCTTAATATTATTTAGAATTATGATATAAAAAATAAATAATCACTATATATGGTTATTATGCTTTTGGTAAGATTATATTATAAATAAATCACTTCATATTCATCCAGTAATTATGGTATCTTCAAGTTTTGTTTGTTTTACCTACACACATGAACAATTATATAAATTTACAAAATGAAAGATTGGGGAAATTTGAATTCTTCTAATATATGTTTTAAATAAATAAATAATGATCTAGATTTGGTTCTATATTGGAAATATAGAATGACAACATATTATTTAATAAAACACCCATAATTCTATAATGAATCATCAAAACAAGCTCATCACCAAATTTTTCTTCAATATCATAATCATAACTTCAATAGAATAAAATTAAAAAAATTATAAAAAAATATAAAAAATAAATAAAAAAAATTTAATATCTAGAAATTACTAAATTATGTAGAATAAGGAATATCAACATTGTTATGAGGAAACTATTTCAAATGATTGAGATTATTCATACCCGATATTGAAAATAGATAACAACTAAATAATATAAATTTAAATAATAATTGTAAATGAAGTTTTTTTAAAAATGTTATAAAAAATGTTATTAAATAGGATATTCGTATAGTTTTTTATATAGTATGTCTATGTGCTTTATTGGAGGTCAGAAATTAAGGTAAGGGTTTTTTTCTATTAATTTTCACCAGTTGAGATATATTTTTTCATACACCTAATGTTTTATTTCAAATGGTGTATCTAATGAACATTTAATATTTCCTATAACTTTTACCATTTATGAAAGGATGTTCATTTTTCTATTCTATTTTAATTCCCTCATGGAGTTTTAATGTCAAAAAATATAAAATTTTAAGGATTTTGATTTTGAAAACTATTTTTTTCGACGCATTACATAATGTAAACCTTAAAAATTTTGATATGGTGTGATTTCATTCTAATTATTTCATTTTACTATAATCATGAAATTCCTGGTGTTTTAATATCCATTTTATTTTCTTTTACTTAGTGGATTTTTTTAAATTCATTCCAATGTATTAATGTTATTTACAAATTCAATGATTCAATATTAAATATTCTTATTTAAAATAATGTTTTTCTTAAAAATAACATCTCCTTTTCAAAAATGTATTTTTAAGTGTGAATCAAACCATCCTATTTTATGATAAGGATAAAATCATTTAATAAAAAATCGTTACTAGTTTCAATTCCATTTTCTTATTTATTTTTAATAGTCTTATTTACTTTGAAGATATATTTAATAAACCACTGAATAAATGTTATTTTGAAATACTCTTTTTTGGTGATTGGATTTTGGATATCAAATATTTAAATTCTTGATGTCAATTTTAGTAATACTATCTGGAAGTGTTTTGAAACTGATTTTTCTTTTCCCATGTTCTTTGTGATGTGTTTAATGAATTTTTAAAAGTGGAACTATATGTATATATTAATTATGGTCGCAGTACTATATCATCCTCCAATTCATTAGTAGTGTTTATATCTCATTAAAACAATAGGTTGAATGAGTGATTTATTCCAAGACAAAGGGAAAAGTGTGGGTTTATCCTAAGACAAAATGGTCACTAGAGGATTTATACCTAGATTATAGGTGAATTGAAAGATTTATCCAAAGAAAAGGGTACATGGGAGGATTTATCACATCCAAATGGTATGAAAGAGGATTTCATCCATGAAAAATGACATCTCTGTAGATTTTTATTAAGCTAAAGGGTTACACGAGTGGTTTCATCCCAAGAACAATGGTACATATAAGGATTATCCAAAGACCATGACAGTACATGGATGATTATATGAAGCATATTATGTGATGAATGACTTGGTGTGGAGACTTGATATATAATTTCATATATTTTTTGGCCCATAGTAAAAATATTTCATTGTTCTATGATTTTTTATCATGTATATGTTATGCTATCATGGATCATGATTATTAACTAATTTTTACACACTCTTTTGAATCATTTCTTATGATATTCCAAGTCTTATGCCATGATTTATGATCTATGATAAATATGGTATAAATTTTATTTTGTAACATGATTAAACCCATATTCTCATCATATTTTAACCTATGATAGTCGACTATTATTTATTATATTTATCCTTATTGAGAATTTGATCCCACCCCATTCTTATGTTTACATTTTCTAGGTTATGAATATGAGTATAACATATGAGAAGTCTATAAGATATTTTTATGTGGTTTGATTATAAAGAAATGTTAAATTTTGATACTTATATTTTTACCCTTCAAAGACACTAAAACTATGGTAGCCCATTTTTTTGACTATTTTTGAGATGGAATGATTATTCATGTAAATTAATTAGATAAATGGGTTTATTTATCATTGGTCAATATAGGTATTATTATGGACGTTTGGTATGGGTCATAATTAGAGGGTAATGGTTGATACTTTTTAAACACCATATCCAATAGATTCAATAATGGGTTGATGTTTAATATGAAGGTTTACCATAATTATATAGGTCAGAGAGGGGTTTTGGGGTTAGCAGCATGAGATGACTTCTATCTAGTATTGGGGAAAATTAGATATGGTCAGTGGTCATGGTTTTCTATTTTCCCATGATGATCTAACTTGTATGTTTTGATAAGAATTTGGTGTTTTGTTTCTCAAAAGTCATGTACATGATAACTACTTGTAAAACATATATGTATTTCATAAAATCAACTTTTTCTCATTAGTATTTAGTAATTTTGAGGAATTAGTGTGGCTTATTGGGCAGTTTGACTCACCCCTACCAATGAACATGGCATGGGTTTCGATGAATATTGATATAACTCCATCTTTTCTCTCAAACACAAGTATCGCTTGGATCTGGGAATGGGGTTTAGTATGATATTTGTGGATGCTTAGATTTTGGTAGGTTAGATTGTGTGAATTTTTCTAGAGGCCATTAATATTTCCCTCAATTATTCTCCACTTATAATATTCATTGATTTAATTTATTTATATATATGATTCTTGTTATATGTTATTTAATAATTCAACATTGTTAATTATAGTTGCATGATTTTAATAGTTTTATTTCATTCTATTATTGACTACAAGGGAACTATTTTATTCCGTTAATATCAACAATTATATTGGAAATTAATTTAATATAATTGGGTCAGGATACATTTTTTGTATATAAATGAATGAACATTGGTAATTATCCATAATTCATGGTCTCCCCATAATTCTATTAAGACTTCACCACTAGATTTCAGGATCTAGTAAATACAAAGTTGTGGTTGTGGTCATTTGATGAACCATCTACGGTTCTGTTTTGGAAATCTATATCAATTTCTTAAAAATGGTATCAATACATATTTTTAATGGAAGAGTATTAGTTAGTTAAGGATATTGTTTTTTGTTTTGAGAAGGTAGACTGAGTGAATTTCTAGAAACCATGATATCAACTGAAATATGATATGTAATGGTATGTCTAGTGCTAGAACTAGGAACTTAAGGCTGATAGTGAAGTGGGATTTTATTTAGAATAATAATGTAAGATGGTTGATGCTAAAAATGACTCATAAGGATTAATGGGGGAGCTAGTGATTTTTTCATGCATTAGTATAGTTCCATACATTGGAAATGAAACATGCACCTTTGTATGGTGTTCCCTAAAATATTTGATCAATGAAATCCTTTATTAGTTAAATAAAATTACAATATAATCATTTATTTCAAGATTTTATTATAAGGGGAATTATGTGAATATGGATTTGAGGGGATTGTTTTAATGATTTTTATTATTCTTAGTTTTCTAACATTGTGTAATTGATTTTTGGATTTTTATTTCATCAGGAAAACCAAATTTTGAAAATAAAATGTCATGAGGTGTAATGAGGTATGCATAAATTATTTTCATATGTTGATTTTACATGAAATGGAACCTGCATCATGGTATTTTTTAGTGGTTTTAATATTTCATTTTTAAAAAATACTATGGAAATTGGTTTAGAAAATTTATTTCAAAAAGAAATTTGAAGGTGCTATTCTTTTTTAGGAAAGTAACGGCTATGAAAACAATTATTTGATTTCAATTATTATTGAAACAACTGTATAAAATGGGGTGATTTGAGAAAACAGGCAAGTTTTGGGGTGTGTATTTTATTTGAGATGGTTCTAAAATAAGAAATGGCTACCTTTGTAAACTGGATTGCATTGATTTTAATTTATTTGGTTTAAAGTGACGTAGATACATTACATTTTTTTTAGATTAAAATTTTAGGTTTTTATAAAACATCCAAGTGAGTTTAATTACAATGTACTATGTTTGTTCTGATGGTGGGAAAAATTAATTTGTTCTTGTTAATATTGGGATTGTTTAGATTTCAATGGTTTACCTAAAAATACCTTAATCTTGGATTGTGAATCTAGAAGTCATGCATTGGTTTCATCTCATGATCCATGTGTTTTTGTATTGTTGTATGGATATTGATATTAGGAATGAGTAGTTGGATTAAAGTTGGATGGTTCAATCGATAGACAAATTTACTTAGTTTCATTATGAAATTATTATAGTTCATATCACAATTAGTCAGAATCATCACCTTGAGTGATGTATTTTGGAGGAAAGAACCATAATCATGGGGATTATTTAGTGGTTGAAACTTTTAATTTTTTGGGATCAATGGGTGTGGTTCTCAACCATTTAATATTTTATTTATTGGTTCTTTTTTATGGAGATTTTATAAGAGTTGGTATGTCACACTAGGTCATTATGCATGGTAAAAGATGAGATGTTTTTGGTGGGGATAATATGTTGGTCGATGATGTGATGATAATGATATTACTATAGTGGGGGGAATGAAATATGTTATGAAGGTATTACCCTTAGGTTGGTTATATTCAAAAAATTACTAGATTTTGGGATTGAGTCATATTAGAGAAGCACTAGTACATGAAGGTGGAGTGTGGTTATTGAATTTGTTTTCAAGGATCTATCTATTAGATTGTACAAACTATCAATTTTATAATTTATTGTGGGTAATTGGATGTATTTTGGATTCCTTAAATAATTATTACATAATTATTGGGATATATAAATTTTTATTGGAAGCTAAGGATTGTAGTTTTGGGAAATGTTAGTCAGTGGAGGACTGACTACTAATATTGATAAGGAATAGACTTGGTGTGGTGAGAACCATGTTAGGAAAATTATTAAAAAAAATGGTTTCTATATTTTTAGAATTTACCTAATACTCTATAATATAGTCTAGTGATGTATAGAGTTATGTAATTATGTATTATTTTTTACCTCAACATTCAAAGAATAACGTGCTTGGTTTTTTTGAGTTTTGTTGTTGAAGCACATTGTGAGTTTGGTGACAGGACAAATCATTTTCATAGTAAATTGACAACCATTAAAGGTTAGGATTTTTGTTTGGAGTTCCACCATTGATTATTAAAGATGAGAATAATTATTTTGGGGAGTTTTTTATGACTAACATCATTATTGGTTGGTTGGAATCAACATAAATTTTAATTTTCAGATTCAAATAGAGGGGATGGGTGTTTTTATGATTTTTTAAATGATGTATTGGATGTTTTTGGATTTCTAGTTTACTACGAGGATACCCCATGTGAGTTCCATTATATTGGATGGGGAATTATATTATAGGAAAGGCCTCACATTATGATGACATAGGGTCACTGTGTGATGGACGGTTCGATTTGAAAAAGAAATTTGGTGGTAGGATTATATGGATTAGCATAGACTAACACATTTTGATAGTCATTTTATAAGTATAGGTCATAATAATTGGGGGTAGTTGCATCATGACCCGGTGGTTAAAGTCTATGGTGGTGCTTGTCCATGGTTAGTGTACCATCTCTGCCCTACATTCCACAAGATGATAACTGGAAAATTGGGTCACATGACCTCAAGTGCATCTCCCCATACACCAGATGCTATAGACTAGCAGTGAGGGCCTAGGTTGTGACTCTGGGGGGAATATTCCCTCATATATAAGATTAACATGATGGTATAAATAAATCAATAGTAGTCAACAATGGATGTAGTAATAAATAAATGGAAAAATAATCGATGAAAATATTAAAATAATTTAATTAATGTGTCTATATCACGGTTAGACAAAACATGCATGCATGTTATAGTAACTATAGATAACATAAAAAATTTAACATAAAACATGATTCCAAATTCATAACAATAAAAGGCTCATGTAATGAAATGAAATAAAGTTCCCAAAATTGATCGCTTCAAGTATCCTGAGAATGAGCCCATTATTGTTCCCCCTATATCTTATTTTTTAAGACCAAGATAAGAAATAAATCCAAATAACTACAAACATGTAAGACTGCTCAGGCACCCCAATGCATTGGAGGCCCAAGTTGGGTGTGAGACAAAAATCATAGTAGGCGAGCACAACTAATTTATAGAAAAATCCAAATATTGAAAACTAAATTAATAATAATTCCATATATAATAAACACATATTGAGAAAAAAAATAACAACTTGGTTTGGGTTCCTAAATGGAAACTCTTCCTATACTAGCTGCTTTGGCCTAAGCCATAAATCTAAAATTTATATCTATGAAAGGAATAATATATATTCAAGGTCCAATAGTAACCTAGAAAACCAAGGAAGGAATACCCCAAATCATATTTCATAGCCTGGGGTCAAAATAATATATCATCACATAAGTGTCATAGTAATGTAAGGGAAACAACTAAAGGGAAAGAACAATACATAATCATAATGAAGGATGCATCTCATATGATTAAAAAATAAAATGTAAAAATCAATCCCAAAAATTCATAAATTCCATGTGGGAGTCCCAATCCCACCAAAGGCAATCTATAAAGAATCAAATGTATCACAAAGGGAAAAATCGATATAATCCAAAACCATTGACACCATCCAAGGATACCCTTACAACATACCAAGTATTGGTGGGATGCATGGTAAACTTTGACTCCCTCTCTGTATCTCACATAGGGGACCAAATATCACCCAATGTATAGAGTATCAATCTTTCTAATGGGTCAATCCATGGATTCCCCTATGGAAGTGGTATCACTCAGGTGTATAAGAAACCACATGAGAATTCCTCCCTTGGAAATCGAAAGCATTACCCCCAGTGCATCGGGTTGTAACCCATCGAGAATAGTGAGTCCATCCATGAGACCTTAATATGGATCCCATGTTCTGTATTGGACCATATCAAGAGATATGATTAGCCAAGAGAATCAGAAGCCAAGCATATATCCCAAGGAAAGTAATTTGTAATTAGATCTATTAAATAACCTACCCATTATACAATCTATTAAGCTATTTCAAATAGGCCAATACATAATGGAACAAATGATATGACCAATAAATGAGACATAAACAATATAAATACATGGGAACGATAAATAATCTACCATGCATAGCATAAAACAAATTAAAATTAACCTTAATCCATTGAAATAATCATGCCTCTTACCATATGTCATCAATGAAATATATAAATCTATAGCTATAAAACATGAATGGGAATAACATTTATATATATCCACATGAAATCAATTGAATTTAATTAATTAAATATATCAATAATATGAATTAAAATATTAGGTGGCATTCCTGTAGTGCAAGGCAACCAAATATGGAATATGGACAAATATAAAAGGCATTAAGCCTATGTATAAACAATGGGGAATAGACTTAGCATCCCTTGGGTCATTTAATTTTAAAACATTTCATTTATTTGAAAGTGTATTTTATTATGTATTTTAAACCACCATATACAAAAGAAAATTTAAACAATTAATTCAATTTTCCTAAACATAGAAATTTTATTTATAATACCTAATGGGGTCAAATGGAATGTGTCTTGGTATCTAGGATGACACCTAAACAGCAATGTCATTTAGACTAAATTGGAATGGTGATTTAATTTACATTATTCGAATTGGGAGGATGATATCTGACCACATAATATGAACCAATAATAGGAATATAGAAAACATAGACCAAAACTAAGAATGATATATATAATTATAATAACTTTTTGTTTCAATACAACATGCCACTGATGTAGGGGTTTTATTATAAAAACATGATATTTCTCTTTAAACAATTCATTTATAATATTTAAAATTTCATTAAATTTATCAAAGGATTCATTTAATATAAAAACCAAAATATATCTTTTTAAATCATCGAACATTTCAATAAGAAATAACTTAATGAATTCATAAAAATAAAGTGCATGGAAAGAGACTGTACCTCAAAAAAAGAAGATCGAACCGAACGCTTCTTCTCTTGAGGAATTTATAGGTAAAAACACAAAGCTAATCCACATGCCTTTGAGCATATGCACCTTCATATATAAATAAAGAAACATATCTCCTATGTATATATTCACATTTCCTTGAATATGTAAAATGGGATCCTTACATATAATGTATATACTCATATACATGTTAAAACTTACTTGTTTATGCATTTTTTAAATTCATACATGACCACACCTAAGAACATATAAATATTCTCACGGACATGGGAATACATATATAAATATAAAATGGAAACTCATATAGATATTTTCCAACCTATGAATTTGTAGAAAAGTTTCCTTTAACAAAGAAAACTTGAAACCACCTAAAGGATAACCCCTGACACTACAAAAAATATTAAGAACCCAAAATCACTGATCCAAGGTTCAACATACCCTAGAAAAATTAATTGAACCTCAAAAATTATAAAGGCCCAAAATTATAAATTAATAAATGATGATTAAAATAAGAAAAACTCACCCCAAACCATTAACGGTAAACCAAATTGAACTAACCCGCCCCAAATTTGGGGGGGGGGATGCCATGAAACGAATGAAGGGGTCCAAAGAGTCCCTTATTATATCCTAGCATCAAAGGAAAAAACCAAAAAACATGTTATCCTCAAACCCTAGGTTTGACCACACATCACCATGTAATAAGGATCCCCAAAATCATCTGTAATGGAGGATAAGGAGTAGCTTAAGGCCTTATCTCGGTGGATCTAATGTAAAATCGATGGATATTTGGTGGAGATCGGTGGATGAGGGGGGGTCCATGATGTGGGTATTCGTGCATGCAGAGGCCTCTATGGGGGGTCATGACACTTGTAGCTTGGAAGGGAGAAGAGGGAAGACCTCATTTTATTTTTATTAAACTCAAAACAAATTAATAATAACAATAATAATAATAATACCACAATTATTATTATTATCATCGTTAAAATATTTCTCTTTTTTACTTTTAATTAAACATAATTTAATTCATTTTAAATTTAAATTTACCTAATTTAATTATTTATCAATCATTAAAAAACACATCTTAGTGTTCAAGCATTTGTAATTGAATTTTGAAGTTTGGTATTAAAAATATCTCATCCAGTAATCACTAAAATTTTAAATTCCCCCAGAATTCTACATTGTATTGAAACACATGCAATTAAAACCTCCCCTCCATTGAACTTATCATCCCAAAGAAGTCTTTGGAAACAACAAAAACATCACCCAACATACAATGTTCATGAATATTCATTCAATCAACCACCCTTAATTACATAACATACATTGAACCTTCATGTATTTATTTAAGTTGACGTCACTTGAGCAGTCAAAACATGATCCAATGCTCCATTTCTTACTGAAACATAGAAGTGAAGCTGAAAAGAGCTAGTTAGAATAGTGACATAGAAAAGCCATAATATACTTAAATATCTAGATGAAGGTACTCCCAAGATTTGTATTTAACATTAGAAAATGTCAAATTATGTTCTACGGTACCTACACCATTGTAATTTCCTTACAAAACACATCACTAAGTGTTTTAATGATGTTATTAGAGTTATACTGAGATGATCAATTGGTCAGTTCCACACAGATTGTTATCCTATAACAAGAGGATATAAGTCAAGACACCTCCACCTGACCATTCTTGAAAATGATTGAATTCTATAGCCGATGCATTTCCAACTGAACAATGATGCCTTATCCCATGGAACCACATATTTAAAATGAACACATTCACTAAATTCCTTACCTGATATCCGGTGATGTTCCTTGACCAAAAAATCATTTGTTCATTTTAATAGTGTTGTTCCTCAGTATGAACAATGGTGTAACCTCGATCCAACCCATTTGTGTCATCAAGCTATTTTTAAACCTCAACTCCAATCCCAAAAGCATGCCCAGGATAACCTCATATATAAATGAATACAATCCCAGGAACTAGAAAAATTATTCAACATTATAATTTTTCAATGAGGTGTTGGTAAAAGGCAAAGAAATCTACATCAATCATGGACTAAGCTGAGATGGGAATCCACATGGCGGTCAAGTCAATGGAAACAACTAGTGTCTGAGAATCCATCCATGGAGATCCTACTATGGAACCCAAGGGTCACTTAGGAATAAATAATCCTTGATAATTTCCATTCATCAGTGAGAAACATGGAGAAAAATACCCAATAATCCCAACATATTTCTCATAAACTTTAGCTCAGTGTAAGAACGACGCTCTCTCAGTGCATAAAGAGAGACATAATGATAGGAAAAATTCTTTTCACTTAAAGAATATTAGAGTATTTTCATGGTTTCTTGACAATCATACATATTTACCGAAATATGGAAAACTCAGACCACAACTGGTCAACTTCAAGAAGGGACTTGGCTTCACCTACCAATTCACCTTCACTAAATTATTAGAAGCCTTCCCCACTTAATACATCCCATGATAATTCAATAATTTCCATCTATGTTCAACTGAGACAAACATTGTTTCTCAACGTTTTAAAAAACGTCCAAACTCATCAATATTCTTTCCTCCAATCATGCATTGAAATTTACAGATCATACCAGTCCAAAAAGGAATTTAAGCAAGACAAACCATTTGAAATTGGCCATTTTTGGTTGTGATCATTATACTTGTAAGGACACATTAACCAAAACTATCATAACTCTTCCCACCATAGGAGTATCATAGTATATGAATGGAAAGAAAAATACCAGCCACATACTAGTGAAATATATCCAAATTAAGATTAAACAGACACTTGACGTTCCACCCGGCCAAACTCACATATGTTATAATATTTTCCGAGAAAACTAGAAACCAAATGGAGCAGTGAGTCAACAGACTAGTGTCACAATAAGGTAAATCTCAAGAATGGGATGACCTTGATTAATTTAATCTGAAATGTTAATCAACCTTTTAGATGAGCTGAGAATGTTCAGAACAACTCCAGGATTGATGATTTCATTTAAATCAACTAGTCTATTTTAACATTTGGAACTTGACAGTTACCACATATATAAACACATAATACCTAGAGGTTTTTAGAAGAAAGAAGACACATTAAAGATTCTATCAATATATTTTAGCCTATATGCATTCATGTATTCAGTATTCTACATAAGAGATTTAGCTCATAGTCTAATTTCCCCATATGACCATTAACCCGGATGACTCCATTCCATGTTATCCAATAGATTGGAAAAAAGAATCAAGTAACCTAATAAGCATCCTTCTATGCCCAAGTAATGTCAAACTTCTAGAAAAATAACATTACCCAATGCTCAATCCCATAGAAAGGTCAAAAAGTACACGAAAACCCATCCGAACAAGGGTGTTAGTGGAAACTAAAAGTCCTCCTAGGGACAAAGACACCCAAACGACACCATGTGTCAGAAAACAAACAACACCGGTAAGTATTTAAAGCTCTAAATTTGGTACATACCATGTGATAGACCCTTACGAAAGCATAATATTTGAATCTACTACTCGTTCACATAGAGGATATAGTCACTAAGATCATGAGCCTAAAATTTAATCCATTTCTAAAAAGGTAACAACTTATGGAAGACATACCTATTTCTATTCAAAGGATAATCAACGAGAAACATAAACTATCCATAAAAATGCTTTTTAATTAGAGGGATCCACATCGGGTTATATTTCTAATCCCTTTCCATTTATTCACATTTTAATCTTTAAACATATAAAATATTTTATTGAATACATAACATATACATTTTAAAATGAAAGTACTATGTACTGTATTTTAAACCAATAACTCAATAAAAAAAAGATATCTCTCATAAAAAATCCTTTTCAACCATTTAAAATGTATTAAAATCAAATATTTATTATAAAATTTTTCATGTAAATTACTTTTAATAGATAAGAAAATCAAAAAAGGTCCCATTTATCCGACCTAGTTTCTCTAGAAAGCAACCTAATAATTGTTTCTCAAATAAAAAAGTTGAAAACATTAAAATTGGCCATCTAATATGTTATATACACCAACTGATGTCGTTGAGTCATGTTATTCCTTTGCCAGTTAAACAATTTATTTCACCTAAAAATTAAACAGTCCATTAAAATTTAACAACAATCTTAGAATGTATATATATAATTCTCAAGATGGATTGAATATATGGGTTACCATATCCCATTTTTAAGGAACCCATACAACTATAAAAAACTGGCTTCAGTTTATATCCCAAGAAATTATATTTATCCCATTCTATAAATTACATTTTTGAAACAAAGAGAAACATTTTACTATAAGCTTGTAACATATAGAAACATGTTTTAATCATAAAAAAATGGAATAATAATCATAGAAGAAAGTTATAATAAGTTATAAACCCAAATATCATTCTAATGAATTACCCAATTAGGTATAAATATATTAATGTCATATAACTCAAGGAAAAAATCAAAATAAGAAAACAACCATGAAATGAAACTACATGGAATGACCTGTCAATTTCTATATGCCAAATATAATTCAACTAAGGCTTATTCCATTCCATACCAGTCCTCCAGAGAGATTCCAATAAATTCCATGAATCATAAACACTAAAATGTACACCAAACACATGAGGTGAAATCACATCCAACTATAATATAGAATAATAAGAACAACAATCCCAGTCCTAGTTAATTGGTTATTTCTTGTATGTAGGGTTATCAGTATCAAGAAAACCTATTAGTAAAGCACAAAAACATTCTAGGTATCATGTATAACATACAAAAAATAGTATGAAAAAGGGAAAATAACCTATAATTACACTTTAAATGTCCCATCCCAACTTACCACTAAGACGATAGTCAGACTAGTGGGTAACATGACCTCAACCACATCTCCCCAAATGTTTGAGGCTTTCCGACTAACAGTGAGGTCCTGGGGTGTGTGTGTATAGAGAGAGTATGGCCTCATATATCTATGTATCATGATGGTATACAAAATAAATAATAGTAAAAAATGTAAGAAGTAATAAATAAATGGAAAAATATCAGAAGACAAATATTATAATAATTTAATTAATGTGAAAAATTCTAGTTTATACTAAATAGTCATGCATTGCATTGTAATGATACATACCTAAAAATATTAAACATAAAACATGTTTTATAATGTATATCCATACAAGAGTAAAAACATAAAAGAAAAAAAAAGATCCCAAAGGAAATCTTCTAAAGCATCCTCAGCATGATCCCAGTCTTGTTCTCTATATCTCCCATGTACGCAGCAAAACACATGATATCAATCAGAAGACCTGAAAACATGTAATAATACTCTGGAACCCAAGTGAAATAGTGTCCCAAGTAGTGTCTGAGACATAAATATCATTATACTGGACCCTTTATTGTCTATCCCAAACAGAATGTAAAAAATAAATTAAGAAGCATTCAATAAATAATAAATGCAAAGTTGTAAAAAAAATTAATAATTGTCACTGGGATTTGGTTCTAAAATAGACACCAATCACATATCACCTTATTCAGCATCATCTAGATGTTTGAAAGGTATACTTGTTAAAAGATGAATATATATATATACACATGGGCCAATAGTAACATAGCAAATCAAGGAAGGAAAACCTGTAAGTGTGTGACTTGGAATTTTGTCTAAATCCCATGTCATCACAAAAGTGTGCTAGTAACTTAAGGGAAACAACTCAATTGATATATGAAAAACATAATAATAATGAAGTATTCACCTCATATGATTAAAAAATCAAAAAGAAAAATAATTTCAAAAACTTCATCAAAACTAGGTGTGGAGTCCCATTTTTATTCAATGCAATCAATAAACAATCCCATTTATCACAAAGGGAACATTAGATTTAATCTAATACCATTGATACCATCCAAGGATACCCTTACAACATCCCATGTATCACTGTGAGGCATGGTAAACTCGAAGTCTATCTTGATTTCTCACATAGGGAACCATGTATCACCCAAGGCATCGTGTAGCTATCTCGCTAATGGGTTTGTACAAGATTTATCCCCTATGGAACTGGTATCACATAGGAGTATCAGAAGCCACCTGATAATCCCTTTCATGAAAAGGATAAGTATCTCCCCTGACATGTCAGGTCATAACCCATTGGGCATGGAGATTCCATCCATGAGTCATTAACATGGAACCAATGTTCTCTACTGGCCCGTATCATGAGAGTCGAGTAGCCAAGCACATAACAATAAAGGTATATATCACAATGATAATCATTTATAAATTCATTCCATTTAAATGAATAAAAAATGCTACAATTTATCAAGATATTTCAAATAGTCCAATACAAAATAGAAAAAATAATATGACCAATCAATAAGCCTTAAAAGAAGAGAGATAAATGGGTAAAAGGAATTATCTACCAAGTGTAGCATACATCTGATGGAATATAACCAGAAGCATATTGAATAATCACGCCTCTAACCATATTTCATCATTGAAATCTCAAAATGTCAAGCTATCAAGCTTCAATGAGAATAACATTTTCATATAATCACATGACATCAATAAAATTTATGTAACTAAAGATGTTACGAATATGAATTCAAATATAAGGTAAGAGTCATGTAGCTCAATCCTAAAAACTATAACATATACCCAATGTCAATAGGTACTAAGCCTATGCATATTCAAAGGGCATGGATTTACCATAAATTTGGTCAATTCATTAAAAACAATATGATTCATTTTAAAGAAGACTCCATTATATATTTTATGCAACCATATAAAAACCATTTTCCATAACCAATTCATTCACATTGCCTAAAAATTGAAAATTCATTTATAAGACTCAAAAGGGTCAAATCGTAAGTGTCTTGGTAACAACACAAATGCAAAATCAAAAATTTCATTTAAAATAAACATGCATGATGATTAAATTTACATTACTCAAGGGAGAAAAGGATAACATTCCATATAACAAGAACTGACAAGAGGGATATAGAAAACTCATTCCAAATTTAATCATGATTTAAACAATTATCACTAATTTTTTGTTTAAAGAAAACACACCTTTGATTGAGGGGGTTTAATAAAAACATTAGTACGTTTCTATTCAAAAAAATCATTTATCATATTTAACATTTCATTAAATTTATCGATGGATTAAATTAAAAAAATCGATACTAGGTTAATTAAAATCTATGAATGGTGGGAGATGTAATTAATTACTGAATTCATAAAATTAAAGTACAAGGAAACATATCATACCTTGGAAAAAGAATACCAATCACAACACCTCGCATCATGATGAGTTTATAGGAAACAACTCAAAAATGATCCATACCACCACTAAACATATAACTTTTACATATACATAAGGACACATTTCTCAAATGTACATATTCCCAAGGACAAGAAAATGTACAAGGGGATCCATAAATATAGATTATATATAAATTTTCACATTAACACTTACCTATATATGAATTTTCCATTTTCAAACATGAGCACACATAGAACAATATAAATATACTTGTTGTTGTGGGAGAACATATATAGAATGGGGGAACTCATATAGATATATGTCAATCTATGAGTATTTTGGAAATCATCCATAAAAAACAATAACATGAACCCACCTCAAGGAAGAAAAAACACACTACAACAAATTATTATGAACATGGAATCACTACTACAAGATCCAACACACCATAGGAAAATTAATAGCACCTCAAAATTTATGAAATCCCCAAATAATAAATTAAACAACAATGAGTAATGGGGGAAAAATTACCAAAAACCATTGATAGTGAAGCAAATCAAATCAATCCACCTCAATATGGACGATAGATGTTAGAAAACAAATGGGGAGATCTCTAGAGAGCCGTGTTTTATCCTAACATCGATAGAAAACCCAATAAATGGGTTATCCTGAAACCCTATTTTCAGCCACACCACCCCAGGAAATGGGAAGCCCAAAAATCATTTAGAAATAGGGAGAAGGACCATCATGTGGACTTATCTTGATGAATCAAATGAAAAATCAAGGGAAATATGGTGGTGATCATTAGATGGAAGGAGGGTGCATTGAAGGGATTCATGCATGTAGAGGGATAAATTGGGGGGGTCACATCGATTGTAACAGGGAAGGGAGAAGAGCAGATACACCGTTTTTTATAAACCTAAAAATAATAACAATAAAAATTAAAATAATAATACTCTAATTATTATTATCATTAAAATATTTATTTTTTATTTTTATTTTTCATTTATCCTCAATGATATCATATTTTTATTTCAACTAATTTATTTAATTAGAATTCTTTAAAAAAAACTTTTTGTAGTGTTCATACTTTTGAAATTGAGTTCCAAAGTTCTTTTTTAAAGAAGACCCATCCAGTAATAACCTAAAATTTTAATTCCCCTAAATTTTACTTTGGATCGAAACACTAGTTCTTACGGTTAGTCACTCTTCATGGTATTAGTCCTTCCATGAATCTAAGAGGACACTACCTAACATAGGAATCATGAAAAGGAATCGTGGTGTGGAATTTATGATCATGTAGTGACCATGTGCTCGGTAATTTTTTAAAAAAATAAGTCTGTTTGGATATTTTTTTTGGTATCCTATTTATGACATACTTGGGATCTCCTCACTGCGACTGAACAATATTTGGGGAAAGAGCCTCATTATATGTATTAATTCTATCCCATTTACTATATTTTATTCAAATTATTTGAGAGAGGCATGTTTTATGGATTCATGGTGTGGTCTCCTTTCATATAATCCTTGTTTATCTACCTTCCACCTTTCCTTTTCTAGAGTTTATCTTTCCCCAATTTTTGTTTTAGGGGACATAATTCCATAATGACATGGTGGAATTATCTTTAATGAAAAATGATTCATTTTTAGCTTGTAATAAATGCCCAAATAGTATATATTCAACCCTTTTTTCATATTTTATCTTAATATATGATTTATGAAATATTTATTGAGTTTTTCGTGTGCTTTTTGATGAAATTATTTTTCATTTTTAGGGAAATTAATTCATGGTTTACAATGTCTTATATCCATGCATGTTTCATGAGTAGACCACACCCTACTTAAATGGTTTTAACATTTTTTATCCACTAGGTGAATTTTTTTATGATGATAATGTTGATGATTCTTGGTATAATATGATATTGTTTATTAATGAAATAGGATCCTATGGAATTAGAGGAGGTCGGTACAAGTTTGGGATGGATTTATGGAAAATCATATTAGGTAGTTGAGCATTAATTCACTTAGTCTCTTTCTGAATCTGTATTTAATATTTTTTCCACCATCATAATATTTTTAAATTTAATTCATGTTTATCTGATCTTTTCATATAGATTGGTATATGCTCGCATTGTCCTAATAGTAATAATTTTACTCATAGATTCTTTAATGTTCTGAATATGGTGCCTTGGTCGATTGATTTATGGTGGAAATATTTGTGTAATATTTCTTGGAAGGTGTTTGGTTTCATATTTCAATAGGTTTCCTTTTAACATTTTATATTACAAAATTATTTTATTAAATTATGATGATTTGAAGGATAAATTTTAAATGGTATTTTTAAACAAATTTGTTATTATCTAAATAATGTATTGATATAATTTTTTACAACGACATATTTTGAATCAAATGTAATCTTATTACTCTCTAAATGGTTTTAAAATGTTTATTAGTCTTGGTTTATATGTGAAATTAAAAAGTTATTGGTGGGATTTTTACAGTCTGTTAAACCTCTATTAGCCAATAACCATTTTCGAAATATTATACGATTGTTATTTTTTGTTATAGTTTTTTATATATTTTATTTCATAATGAATAGTATTTTTTTGTGGTAAGTTACGATTTTATTTTGTAACAATGCTCAATTTGGGTTCATGTTATATACTTGACCACTTACGGGTAGAGGGGAGACAGATGGACCCAAGGGTTTGCATTTATTCATACGGTGGGAATATTAATATGTTCCACATGATGTGTATATGAATACAAGGTTGTCTATGGAGTTCATCCTCTATGACTAGATAAAATTTCAAATGTATATAGTAAGTTCTCAATAGACTAAGACCCTAGCGATAAGAAAATGATCATGTGAGATGGGGTGGGTGTCTTGTTTGATATATCTTATGTGTGTAGATTATGTTCACATGATTGTCAGTGTAATGAAAATTGTATGAATATGGTTATAAAAGAATGGAATTATCTTGAGTAATATGGTATTTTAATGACCCTACCAAAGGTGAGAGGGTATTAGTTGAAATGAATGGCATTGCCCTTATTTAGAGGATACAAGGATGGACCGTGTTGACTAAGAGAGAATTGGCCCAGCATGGATTGTCACACCAACCCATGGTCTGGGAGTTGTTATGTTTTTAACTATTAACAAGTGAGAGGGTAGTGTATATAATGGGATACATCCCTTGAGTACATGGTGATGGTTTGGTTACATGATGGGAGACCTCCCCTGAGAGAGGAATTAGTTTGTCTATTTGGGAAGGGACCTACCATAACTGAGAGGGTTGTCATCAAGACAAGGTGAACACCATGCCATACATGTTTCAGTATGATATATGGTTATATGATAATCCCTAACTTTACCCTATAGGTAGAGTCCATGTAATGTATTTGGATGAATCAGATGAAATTCTTATGAAATCAGCCAAAACTAGTTATGTTAACCCATTTTGGTGTATTGTTTAGCACACAATGACCGAAATTATTTGTTTATATGTGAATTGTAGGTTCTTTTTCATGGGTGGTGTGTAATGGTGTAGGAAATTTAAACCGTCTATATATTGTATTCATGAAAACATTATGAAAACAACATTCAGTATTATTGAGGTATTGTTGATTCCAACTAGGTTATCAGACTGACACCATTACCCAACCTATAAAAAACGTTATTTAATGTCATATTTTATTTTTAACATCATTTTTAATATAAATTTAGTCCTATGACATTAAAAATGAAACTATTGATTTAATTTTTCATATACTGGCATCAAAAGGTAAAATTTTAACATTAAGACGTCGTTTTTTTTGGAAAACCAACATTGAAATTGTGATTACATATTGTTTTTATCATTGGGTTTTTATATAAAATGATATTAAAACAACTCATGGAATTATTCTAACATCATTTATTCATTAAATGATGTCAAAAGCTTTATTTTAATGAGGATTAATTACAAACCAAAGACAAATTACTTCAAATAATACTTATAATGTGGTTATTTTTCTAAAACTGATATTAAAAGGAATTTGTTTCCATTTTTTTCAAATAAATGACATTAAATATGTTTAAAATGGTTTATATAATTTCCTATGATTCTATTTTTCTTGTCTCGAAGCTAAAATGGAGTTAAAAATCAAATGTTATGGTCGTTGGAAGGTGGATATCTCTTTGTTTTTATTAATAAAACTCATTTCAAAGAAAACATGTTAAAAAAGAATGAATATTACATACCAAAAATAAAAAATATAAGCATATGTATTCAAAAACAATTAATTCTTTTAGGATTTTTCTTCAAATTAATATGTTTTTGTCATCATTTCTCTTCGATTTAGTGTATAAATCATGTGGAAATGAAAACAATTATCAATAATGAATTTATCACCTCGATTAGTAAATCTCATCTAAAATTTTCATCTTCATAACTCGATCATTATATTGATTCTTCATTATAAAGAAAATTATCAATATTTTTAGCAATGAATGAAAATAATAATAAAAAAATTACATGATTAGAAATGTTACCTTGTTGAAATCATCTATTAATGATGAATTTTTAATGTTATTAAATCTATAAGCTATGAAAATATTGATAGAAAGATAATTTAGATTTATATAGAGTAAAAAAATATTTTCAACCACGTAGTATTAAAATTTAGGCAGTATTGTAATACATGAAATAAGCATTGTGGAAAATTGAATTACTGATCACACTTACTTGAAATTTTACGTTTAATATCACTAAAATAAATAATAAAAGAATAAATCCTTCACATATTGTGGTTTCAAAATAATTTTTTATAGAAATGAAGGGAACATATCTCCCTAAAACTTTTAAATTCAGTAATTTAGTAACTGAAGTTAAAATACTTCTATAAATGTTATTTCAAGAAAAATGATCATTAAAAGTGTATTTTGATGTCTTTATTCAATTAAATAACATAAGAAATAATTATCATCCTCCATATAATTTTCCAATCATTGATTTGACTAGTCTTAAAACTAAAACGGACTTACAGATCAAAAGTTATGGATGTGGGATGATGGACTTCTCTTTGAGAATTCATAGAGAAATCCATCTATCAAAGGCCATAAATTTTTATTAGTGAGTCTATATTTTCTCCACGACTAGTAAAATAGATTATTGATAAATTCTATACAACATTGTAATAGTCTTTAATGTTGTTTATTGAAAAACAGATGCCAAAAAATAACTTTTAACATCAATTATGTTAAAAAACTAACTATAAATTCATGTCTTATAATGATCTTCATAAGATATCTATAACATTGGATTAATAAGTCCATTTTTTCCAAAGATTAGTCAAATAAAATATTGATAAATATGATAAAACTTTTTAATTATTTTTAACGTCGTTATTTTGAAAATATGATCCAAAAAATTTACATTTAAGGTCGGTTTCGGATAAAAATCGAAATTAAAAGTCATTTCATATAATGTTCATCTTTCTACATCAAAAAATTTCGATCCAGAAGAGTTTTTTAGCTCCATGACGAGTCATATCGAATCTTTATAAATGATATGAAACATTGAAATGATTTATAACATTGTTTAATTCAAGAACTGATGTGAAAAAATTCAATTTTTAGGTTGGTTACAAAAAAACCAACAATAAAAGTCTTCGATGAGGAAATTTAATGTCAGTTACAGAATAAACGATTAAAAATTTTCTTCTGGAATATTTTTTACATCTATATCAAAGAAACAAAGATAAAATTCCTACATTAAAGATCATTTTTCTACTTATTCCATGTAAATGACAAGGGTTTCAATGTTTGTGAGAATACCTTCATGTTTTCTTCAAATAAAATGTATCTCATTGAGATGGATATGAGGTTTAGTTAATAGTGTGAGGATAACTATATTTTTTAAAAATATTTTCTATGAGTTAGAAAAGAATAAAATTATATTTCCAGTTATTTTTTAGTCTTATACTTTCCAGTGTATCATTATGTATTTATATATGATTCATGGTATATGTTACTTATTTTACTACTCTATAATATATTTTTTAATCTTATATATAGTTTTATAGATTTTTATTATTAACTAATGTGGTCCTTGTGGGTCACTTCAATGTATATTGTAAATTTGGGAATGTTTATTAGATAGATGAGTCATGTATATTTTTTTCGGATTTGGGAAATCCCCATGTGCTTCAACATGACAGAATAGTATCCTAGGATTAATTTAGTCCTATTCCAATAGTCATCAGGAATTAGAATAGGGGGAGGGGAACTTGATTTCATTTGATGACCCCTACTCATATTTTATAAGGGTGATCTGTGCGACAACATTATATAAATCCATTTATATATGGATTTCTTTTACAAAGTTCAAGATATGTTATGTAGAAGTCATTGATTGATCATTTATTTTATATATATTTAATTTCCCTCACAAAAGACGATAATTGGAACATGGATATTGAATAATATGATTATTTTAGTGAATTATAAAATGATCAAAAATTTACCATTCAATGAAATAAATTCAATTAAATTGAAGAATCATAGATAAAGAATGAATATTGTCATGGATGATCATTATTCAGAGAAAAATAATAAATTGAATGGGTTTGAATAAAAAATACTATGTTTACCAAAAATTGAAATAAATAGAAAAAATATATTTTTGGAAAGGTCATAAATTTGATAAATTATCATTTTAAATAACATGAATGAATATTAAAATCTGTGATATAAATAGTGTCATTGAAAATTAATCTCAACATGAATAGAGACGAAAAGGGAAGATAAATCGTGAGAAGAGTTTTGTTAAATTTTTGTGGTGTTTTTTTAAATACATAGAAATGAGTGACATCTATAAAATTATTTTTCAATGGTGGATAAAAATGTTTTGTAAAATTTATTTTAATTTTAAAATTCAGTATTAATATATCCTTATAAATAAATATAGTGAAAGTTGATGAATATTTTAATGCATAGAAGTAATAGGAAATTATACTATTTAATCATTATAATGTTACAATTTAAGACATTATTGAAATGAAAAATAATGGAATTCATATACTTTGAAAAAAAGGAATCAATTGTAAGAATGGAATTCACCAAGGAAGAAATATGAATAGAAAGCACGAGAGATAAAGAGTGATATACAACATATCTTAAAAACATGACTACTCAGAAAAGGAACCATAACAAACAATGTAGCGTATGAATATGAAATCCATAAGGGGGAAAAGAGGCCATAAAATCATTGTAAATGATTGTAAACTAGTAATTAATTCATTTTATGAAATTTTATTGGTGAAATACTAGAGAAAAAATGAAATATTTGATGAATACATGAAAATAATACATTCAGGTAAAGAAAACCCATACTTAATTTTTCGACTCATATCATATGATATCCAAATTATTAAATAATAAAATGAATACAATTATTTAATTTATTCCGAAAATGTTTCAATTTTATTTAATTTTTATTATTCATTAAAACATATCAACTATCATATTTCGTTCATTTACTAAATTAGAATTGTTGACATTAGTATTATTATGGTCATTTAGTTTATAATTTTAATACTTGTTATAATTCTATGAAGGACCCCAGAATAGCCTGAGAGGGGAGGGGTGAATCACGGTGTCAACCTTTTCATTTTAGAGTTGTGGATATTGTTACCATGTTGGTAAGAACTTGTTAAATCTGTTAAACAAATTAATGTAGGGAGGTGAAACAACACTTTTATGTAGTTCAACACAAAGGGCTAAGTCCAAGGAGCATACGCCGATAGTGTGTCAGTCGTACTTAAATCTAGTAATCATTAGTGGTTTGAAGATTACAAGATATAGACATAGACAATCAGTGCTAGGCATGATGCCCTTACAAATTATTAGGGATATCTCACTGGGTCACTCGTATCACTTCTCTCAACTCCCCCGAGATCACTTCTTTGAGAGAATTCAGACATAGTTTATCGACTTCAGAGACTCGTAAATAGATTTTCATTGAAGTCTTTTTCTCTATTCAGCATGAGAAACTGCTTGCATCGAAGTCCTAAAATGATGCACTTGAATGTACTAGATCATTGCACTGGGTAATCAGAACATGTATACAGCTTGTACTGTCAATTGTGTGTAACACCAATACTTTGAATGCATGTTCTTCTTTTTTCGCGCAAAACTTTCGTGCAATGACAGCCTTTACGTGCAGCTTCAACTTTTTTATGTGAAACATGAAATTTTCTGCTCAATATGAACTTTTATGTGCAACATCAACTTTTACGAGGCACATAAACTGTTATGAGAAACATAAACCTTTATGCACATCTGCTCCTTTTACGTGCAACTTCCTTTTCAAGAAACTTTTACACACATCAGAACTCAGATCTTATCTCAGACTTGTGCTCTATCGAATGAGCGTGGGAACCTATTATTTATAAGTATTTATGATCCCTGCACGCAAAACATAAACGTGGCATGAACAAAATCTTATTCATTGTGCAATAATTTTCACACCAGAACCGTTTTTCGTGAACATCTCTAGGTTTTTTGTGCAGCCCATGCCTTTACCAATTTTCAATATTCTGATTCCGAAACACCTCTTGAATGAAAATCCTTACTCAACTATTTCATTCACCACACTCTTTGCACGTATCTCCTTTTTCCAACAACCCATGTCTTCATTTTCCGATTTTCAGGCACAAAAAATGGAAAACACAGGAAAACGGTACCAACTTCAATACTGTTGTCAGCATGAACTGTATGATCCCTTTCCTTTAAAAAAACTCCGAAATTTTAATGAAGATTAACAACAAACAAAAACCATACTCCATTTCATTCATAGAAATACCATGGTTTCAACATTTTATTGGTAAAATATTCTTGTAAAATTTTTTAATATGGTCCATAAATTTAAAGGTATTTATTATATTTCATTCTATGAGAAAGGAGTTAAATTGATCATGAAATAGTTATCTTTCATAAAATATTCCTTGATAAAATAATTTTATGGGTGAGAATAATGATGATGTTTTATATGTAATTTTATTACTATGATGGGTATTTTACGATTTAATAATCATAATAATGAAATTCCATAAATAATAATGTAATATTCATTCATAAAATTACTTTTTATGAATATTCATGATCTACCTATGTTTATTGAAACATAATCATTGAATTAGGTTATGTAAAACCACCATGGTGATCAATGTTTTTCAAATGTGTGCAACTAAAGAGAAATAGAAAGAAATATTAAAATTTTATCGTTAATTTTTTTGGAATTGAAATAATATTTTAGTTATACTTTTAAATAGAAATTATTTTATTAAGAAAAGTAAGAGGATAACTCCAATGAATGAAATATTTTTTTTGTAAACCCCACATTTGAACATTACATATGCTTAGGAAAAGGTGTTCAGTGATACGTAATGAGGGATATACAATCATGGATGGAAAAAAATTATTCTAATAATATATTAATATAATCATGTAATTAAAAACTTCATTGTTTATAATAATTTTAAAATAAGTAATAAAAAATAATAAAATATAAATAGGCTTTGAAACCATTACCTTCAATTTTTAATCAAATCCTATATACTGATCAATAACCCTTTAGAAGAATTTATTTTAGTCCCACCCATGGCATAAAGAAACGGGAAGGGAACTATATATATGTATTTTGGAAGAGATTTTTAAAATTAAGGAGTTTTAAAAGTGACAAGAAAGGGGTGGAGGGGTGTTTATATTGCCTAGGGAGAGATGTATTTTAGGAAAAAGTCTTTATTATTTCATCATTTATTTCCAAAGATATGAATAATATTTTTGAAATTTAATTTAAATGGTTTATTATAAAAAATAGGTTTATTTGACAGTAAACCATGAGAGAACTTATTAAAATGGAATTAAAAAAAAAATTATTATAAAAAATGTAAATTAGGCTTCAAAATTTCAGAAATATATTTATAATTCTTATTATTTTTTTTAAAATATATCATTATTACCATAAATACATTTTATATTTAGAAAAGTGTATCAATATTTTTTAATTCATATATTTATATATAATGAAGCTGTTATAAAAGATAGAGTACTCATAAAAGCTAAATTGTTTACTATTCAAAAAATGAACTTTCTCATAAAATAAAACCATTCACCTATATATATTTTCAATTTTCATATTCAAAATTTTTACAATATTTTATAAAATTTGGGTTACAAAATTTTCCCTTTAAAATTTTATATAAAGGTCCATGATACATATGAAAAAATGAACTTAGAATAAAAAACATGTATTTTATTATGAATCGTTATATTTATATTTGTTATTGGATATTAATTATTATATAATTGATAATTATTTATTTATATAATTGAAAACAAAATATTTTTTGAGATTTTCAACAAATTATTTGTAATAATAATTTTATATACGTAATAAATAAAACAATTCAGTGTGACAGAATATTCACTCGAATTAAAATTTTATTTTAATGTCCATTTTAATTTTCTAAAAACATCATTATAAAAATATAAAAAACTTTTCTAATAATAATACTCTATAAACATTGGGTTTTAAATTTTGTAAAAAAAAATAAATATCTCATAATTTAATTTTATTGTAAAACTTTTTATTTAACATTTTAAAATGAAATTTTTAGATTAATAAAACATTCACATAAAATATGATTATTTATAAGGTAATTAAATAATGATTAAAATTAAATATCCTTGAGAAAGTATTATTTTTCTATAAAAATGTTATTTATATAACTATTTTAACATAATAAAAAAACAAAATGACATTACATTTTGTGGTCTTATGTTCCTAATTTATAGCTATTAGGAATTTTATAATAATTTGATAAAAATTAAATCATAATTAATAAATTTAAAATTAAATTATCATAATAAAATAAAACTATGAATAAAATTAATATTAATATCAAATAAAATTATATGTGTTGATAGAATAATCAATTCAATAAAGTTATTTACAAAAAAACAATTATTACTAAATAAATTATATTATAATTGTATTAAATTTTAATGAAAACATGAATTCAAAAATAAATTTAAATAATATATTCATATAATAATATTAATGGAATTTAACACATGTAATTTCATATTGAAAATTTATAAATTTATATTTATTGACAATTTTGATGTTATGATATAGAGTTATATATCCCTATAAATTTAGTTTATTGACAGTTCCATTTTAATAATATGAAATATAAATAGTTTGCCAAAATTTATATATAGTCTCAAATGTAAATACATGATAAAATTATTCATCACCATTATAATATATAATTGTATTCATAGATTTATAAATAAAAGCATAAGTTACTTTATTTTCATCACCTTAATCAATTCTAAGAGCCCAATGTTACCATTATCTATCTTTAAATTTGTTATGTTTGTGCCAATAAAGTAAATTAGTTTATTTGTAGATGAAATTTATTTCTGAATGATTTTTTATTTAATTAAAAGTAATTACAATTTTAAAAATATTAAATCTCTAGGATAAAATAAGTAAAATAATATTACAAAATAAATTTGATAATCTAATAGTATATTAATCCCAAATAATCTTAAAAGGGGAGGGATGAATCAGGCTTAATAAATTTAAATATTTATATGAAAAAAATTAAAGCATATTTAATTCCCACTTAGTAAAAAATATTTTATTTCAAAAATTTTGAGAGTGACTATTTTTTAATTTTATAAAATATATTTCAAAAAACATATCAATGTTCTATATATAATTTATATAAAATACATATCTTTTTACACAATTTTATTACACCTCAAAAAAATATCCACACAAAAGTTACATATTAGTTTAAAATATACTATATAACTAAATAATTTTTTATTATAATTAAAATTTAAATCAAATTTGTTCAAATAAAATATAATATAATGTATTTTATTTCAAAATCAACCACAAAATTGTAATTATAAATAAAAAAATAAATATGAAAATTATTATCAGATAAATGAATTTTAAAAATTATTTACATCAAAGGATGATCCCATTGATATCAAAATGGTTGTATCCATTTTTAAGTAAAAAATTACACCAAGGAGTATTTTAACATAAAATGGATCACTATACAACCTAGAATGGGTGTAATACATAATAAATAAACCCTACATATTTTATTTACAAATGAAACTCCTCAAATGTTCAATGGGAGAAAATAAGAACAATAAAGAAGGATTTATAATTTATTTAATAATACATATAATAAAGATCTGAGATATCACCAAGGAAAAAATTTTAAAATAGAATCTATTATTATTAATGTATAATAAGAAGATAAGAAAAAAATAATTACCTAGTAGTCTTCTTTCATGAAAACTAGATGATGAAACTGTTATCACACATCTTCATTCACATAAATACCATGTAAATAAAAAATGAACTTATTATTATTATTATTATCAATTTTATTGGAGTGAATGGAACACAAAAATTTATTAAATACTTTTCATTGATTTGTACTCTATTTGTATTCACAGCAACAAATAAAATCGTGACACATAAATTTTATATGTAATTTATACATCATAATATATGAATACCCATTAAAAATATAACAATACACTTTATTATTTTGTAGGTATAGTGCCTTCAGAATCATGGATAAATAAAAAAAAAATTTATAGGTGACCTAAAACATCTCACAATAGGTTCTTCATTACTAAAACACTTCATATAAATATCCTACACAATACCTTTATCTATAATGTAAGAAAATGTAACATAATAAATGATGATCCCAGTTGCTCATTAAGAGTAAACAAGAGAGATATAAATATAACATGAGTATAAGTGTATAAGAACATGAGTACAACATTTGAAAACTATTACTCGTATATCAGTTTCCATAAACAATACACATTTTATAATGTTAAATATTCACGAGGAATGAATCAAAAAGGTTTCAATGATCATGATCCATGAGTGCCTAATAATGGAATTAGACATGTATTTAAAACATACACATATTATAATAACATTATGAACATATATAAATTTGAACATGTTAATTCATTTAGTTAAGTACATGAAATAAGGACCTCATATAAACATAGGGTCATGAAATCCGATTCCATAGATAATATTATATACATAAAATCAAGTAATATGCATAAAATTATGGGCATAAAATCCAAGTCCATGCATAATAATATGGACATGAAATCCAGGTCCACACATAACCATATGAATATAAAATACATTCCCACTATTATTTTTATGAAGATGAAAACAAAGCCTACATATAAAATAGTAAACAAGCAAGCATGTTCATGCATAAAATATTTACTCCCGAGTTATCTATCATTACTAAATGAATTAGAGGGCTATATAATTATGGGACCACCAAAAACATAATGATGATCATAAATATTTTTTCCAAAATATAATGAAAAATTCATCATATCTCAACCCATAGAAATAAAAAGTAATTCATAAATACTACACCATATTATAGCCCGTAAAAATAAAATGAGATTTATAAATATACTATATTCATAATAAAAAATTATTTAGGGAAAGAGTAATTATGATTTCATTAGATTATATCAATATTAGGGAATAATTATAATAATTTTTTTTCATTGATAAATATAAATTACATCGATAGATCATTAAAAACATTCTTGAGAAAAATACTTTTTCCACTTTAAAAATCACTTTTTAAAATTGAAAAATTTCCCAAATAATAATTTTTTAAAAAATAAACTTGTAAACATATAAAATATTATTTAAATAATTTATTAATAAAAATGGTGGGAAATACTATATATTTATTACTTGTTAAATGGAATATTCCTTTCATATTTGTTCAAAAATTCAAAAGTATCTCATTTGGTAAATGAAAAATTATTACTTTTAATTAAAATTTTCAAAAAATATACATGGGTAAAAATTACTTTAAAAATAATTGGATAATTGTAAAAAAATTCTTTAAAACATTTTTACACAAAGTTTATAAGAAGGAAAAAATGGATTTTTATTGAAAAGATAAATAAAGTAAGTTTTCCATTGAAAAATTATTTTAAAATTTTAATACATAAAGAGGATAAAATAATTGGAAAACATGTAATAAACAGAAATAAAGAGAGGATAATAAAATTAATTATTTTCCTAAGAGGTATTTTATAATATTTCATCATCATGAATTAAATCATAAATAACACTGATGAAAAGCGA
This sequence comes from Viscum album, assembly GCA_963277665.1. Lineage (NCBI taxonomy): Eukaryota > Viridiplantae > Streptophyta > Magnoliopsida > Santalales > Viscaceae > Viscum > Viscum album. The sequence goes on along the minus strand of OY728166.1, from coordinate 373,369,536 downwards.
GGTTATACCAAAAAATCCTTACCACTTTGGTATCTTTGGAAACATAATGTCCATTAATGAAATAACCCTAAATTGATATGTATTTAATTTATTTTTCATGAGAATAAACATAAAATACATTCATGGGTATTATATAAACCACAAATAATAATTACTAGTTTATATGGCATGTGTCCCACAGAAATAAATGTGGGTTGAAAATCAGTAACCGTAAGTTTAAATTTTATTCATATATGTTAAAACATTATTTATAATAAATTTATGTTTTTTATTAAGCTATTACCGAACAATATTAAAATTTATCATATCATATATGATTCCATTATAACATTTTTCACTCCCTAATCAACAATTCATTGTTAAAATCACTATTTCTAGTATTAACTACATTGTTTTTCATGTATGTTTTAGTTCTGTAAAATTACTCCTAGTACTTTTCCTATCATTAAATAATCTAAATTTTTTAATAATGATGTACAATTCATTTAAATTTATTATTTAGAGGTTTATATTCATCCATAAATGTTAGAGACAAAATATTGATTACACCATTCATACAGATGGTAGTTTATATGTATGCATGAATGTTGTTTTGATTTTCTAAAAGGATGGAATGAAAGAAATGTAAATAATAATTAACCTTAAAATAATTATATTTATATCATAGATATGATTTATTTATTTAAATATATCATTTACATATTAAATCAAAATTAAAATCCATTGCATTTCTTCATGGAGATGGTAGTCCACATATACGCATGACTAATGTTATCATTTCCCAAAAGAATGGGAGGTAATAAGTTAGAAGATATATTATAATTCAAAATTTTTAATTATTTCAAAAATATAATATAAATGTATTAAATTATTTATTATTTCAATATATAATAGTCAATTACGGAAAAAAATAAATAGGTTCACATGGCGGTATCCCATCGTACACACGATCCATGATTTTATTTCCCATTTGGTGGAAGGGGAGATATATTTAGGTCATGTAACTACCATAATAATATATAATGATTTTAAGGATAATGGTATTATTGTGTCATTATTTTTTATGTTATTTTTAAAAGGTGTAAGGATAAATAAAAAAACATGGTTAATAACTATACCTCTTATTTTGAGAATATATTTAGGGGTATATGTAAAGCCTTAATAGTAGGGTTTCCTAATCAAAATAAGGAATATATGGACTGGGGATGGAGATAACGAATTTATATGGGAAATTCCTAGTTTAGACAAAAGGGTATTGGAGTGTGGAGTGTCTATGAGAGGATATATCCTTTTGTATGTGGGGAAAGAAACCAACTTGGAATCTACATGGAACTTTCTCAAATTAATCCTAAATGATGAAGTCATTCCCATGAAAAATAATTCCAAATGACCATAGATTATAATTTTGGATATGATTATGTTGAAATATTTACATTCAATAGTATTTTTAAAATTTTTATTTGCAAACACAACCCTTATCTTTTTGTTTAAAAATTAGTAATCCCGTTGTAACTGTAAAAATGATAATTAATTGTTTCTTGATTTTAATATTCATTATGAAAAAAAAAATTAAGTAGGAATAAACTAAAAATAATAATTATTATTAAAAATATAGAATCCATTTTATAAAATTAAATTCAACGACTTAGAAAAATTTAATTTAAAATCAAATCCAAAGAAAAAATGAAAAGCGAGTTTCTAATTAAAAGTTTCCATAAGTAAAAAAAGTTCTTCATATTAAAATTTATCATACTATTTATTAAAATTACCTAAATAGGATTAATAATAAAATAAATGTACTAATTTTACTTTATAAATCATATTAAAAATAAATGGAACACTTAAATTCTTTGAACCGAAAGGGATTTTTTAAATAAAATATGTACTTTTCAATATTTATAAAAAACAAACCTTTTTAGAAAATTCAAAAATTTTATAATGAAATAATTTGGAAATTGTTATTTAAAAAATGTATTTTATTTTTTCAAATGCATTTTAAAAATTATTAAAAAATATAGTTTATTATTATTTAACAAAATGAAATGAAAATAAATTTTGATAAAAAATTATTTTCCAAGTATATAAAGAATTTACAAAACATTAAGTGCTTATTTATCGATAAATATTATTTATATAAAAACATAATACATAAATTTTCATAATATGTTTATATATTTTTTATATTAACATGAGAACTTGCCCAAAATGGAAAAGCCTCCTTTATTGGGAAAAGGAATAAAGAGAAGCTTACAAGAGTCTGAAGAAAGGATGTTCACATTGATCCCTCTGAATAAAAGATAGAAGGTCATTAGGGACCATATCAGACCATGAAAATTCAATTCCACTATCACCCTTTTTTCCAAGACCGTCTGTTGTAGAATTTACCTCCATGTAGACATGAGTGATGAAATAATTCATGGATGACAGATGATCTAATAAGTTGTTCCACTAATTAGTAAGCTTCTAAGATAGATGAGATGAAGCAATCCTAATTTCATGGAATATAATGGTTGAATCACATTAAAGTATATATTGTTCCAACCATGATGGTGAGCTTTCCCCACCGCTAAAAAAATGCCAATAATTTTAGCTTTGGGAGAGGAAACATGGCCACAAGAACCATATAAACAGCCAAGGGCAACCCCCTGGCGATCAATGAAAATGGTACTATAGCTAGAGGGACTGGGTTGAGTTTATATTATATATACTATATAACATAATATCTAGATTATAATTTCCATGTTTAAATAATAATATTTTTAATATTATGTCGTGGTTTGTCTCAATACTCTATTGTGTGAAATGAAAGATTTAAAATAAATTAATTTTTTTTTAAAATGGAAAGCCATAAAATCATGGTGTGTAAAATTATAAACCAATTAAAATTAGTGTTTACCTATAATTTTAATCATGTTAGTACAAAAAATCAATAATAATAATTCATCATCATATCTATCGGTTATCACATAGATTTTTCATGTTTTGGTTTCACCACAAAACATAGACTAGGTGAGTAGTCTTGTATCATATAACATACTCTATATGATATTGAATCTCTATAGGGGTTCACTCAGAGGAAAAATTATGATCTAATGGTACAACCTCTTTTTCTAATACATGTGATGGATTGGGTTTGTTGTTTCCCAGAAGATATACATGGAACACATCGTGGACTTGAATGCGGATCGATGGAAGCACCAATAGATAATGAAATATTCATGATCGATCGAGAATATAAAAAGGGAAAATATAAATAGATCATAGTTTTCTATTATTTTTGAATCTCATTACCATACTCCATATATAAATTAACAAAAATAGCTTCAAACCAACTTTAAATTCTAGACCATGTTGATAATTGAAACAGAACATTTCTATTGACTTTAGGCTAAACATATGTGTTGTTGAATAGATATAACCTTATTTGAAAATTAATTAACTAGACTAGGTCCCGATAGTTTTCCTTATCCCACTTTATCCCATAAAATTAGTATTCCACAATTATATACATATAATTATTTATTAAAATCAATCTGATTTCTTGAGTGAAATATATTTTTGTAAGAAATATCAATATGAAGAATGTGTAGATCCACAACACCTTTCAAACCTATAGAAAAACATATCATCATACCATATTAAATTTTAATGGTCCTCTCAGAGATACCATCTCTCTAAAGATGATATGTCATACTGTTAGGTAACTCTATATTAAGGGATTGCTAGAGACTTCCCTAGAACATTAGTGAAACCCTCAGATTCCTATTACGAACTATTGAATATTGTACTCAATGAAATATTACCACATCCTAATTGTATAATTTGGAAATATGATCTAGAGAAAAATCATTTATAATTGAAATTGTTTTTTTTGAAATTAAAATGAAATCGACTAAAATACATATTACATTATTCACTTTAGATGTTTTGAAGAGTCTGAAAGAAAAAATATAGGGTGATTTTTCCCATTTTCATTCCAGTATGGGTAATAGTTGTAACATCCCCTTATATATTTATCTACCAACTTTAACTTTCTAACATACACAACATTGAGATAATTATTCATCAATATATGTCTTCATGTTGTCCCACTTGAAATACTATTTCTGATATCTAAACATATGCATACTATGAAGATGAATAGAGAAAGAAGAACTACATGTCTCCTCTAGTACCTCCTTAAAATCAATCATGTATATAACACATACATGGTTCATAAACTATATCATTCCATCATAATAAATGCTAAATATTGGAACATTTTTGACATTCTTTTGTAGCTCTATATCTTCCTTCTGAGCCTATTTTATCTCCACATAGATTGATGGTTTAACACTTACTTGGGAAAGAAAATATTTATCCCCTTCCTTCAAGATTTCCAGATCTATCCAATAAAATCATAATATATTGGATCATTTGTGATCCTTATCATAAATAATCTAGCATAATCCTTTTGACTCAAAGAATTAGCCACATTTTTTAATTTTCCATGGTTGTAATGTTTTGAGCAATCACTATGATAAAATTTGCATTTAGCATCGGTTTAAACCACATCTAAATCATTCTGTGATGGTTTTAGAAAACCGACTCTATATTTAGCATTGGTTTTCTTTTATTTTTAAAATTTTTATAATATTAAAATTTTTAATTTTTCAATTATTTTTAATTTTATATTATTTTATATATTTATATTTTTTAATTGATGGTTATCTTAATTTAATTTATTCCAATTTTTTAAAATTTGTTGTTTAGTGGTGTTTTTTTGGAGTCGATTTAAACTGTTGCTAAATCAATCTGTGATAGTTTATTTATTGATTTTATTTTTTAATTTATTTTTTATTTAATATATATTCAAATGCTCATGCACATGCCCTGCCATACACATTCCCATGCCTGTATATTGAAATTATGTGTTGGGTGAGATTTGAAACCCCTTCCTCTTTCTAATTCCCTAAAGACATTACTACTACATCAAACTGTTTATGTAATGGAAAAATAGAATTTAATATGTTTATATTTATATTAATTGAAAAAATAATACATAAAAAATAGATACAAACTAAATAATTATTAATTAATAATGATTAATAACTAATAAATATTTAATATTTAATATTTCATAATTTTTTACTGATAATTAATAATTAATAGTTACTAATTACTGATAACAAATTAATAAAAAAATATAACGGAATAATATATATATATATAATATGGTGATAAATGGTAAATAATAAATAACAAATATTAAAATAATAGTATATAGAAAATACTAAACACCAAATAATTAGACACAAATTATAAGTAATAAATAATAAATATATAACATATAATATAATATAACAAATTATGATATATATAATATAATATATATATATTGTATAGATAAAAAAATAATTAAAACACAAATTAATAAATTATATATAAATAATAAATTAATTACTATTAGATAATAAATAATATAAATATAAATTAGTAACAAATAAATAACAAATAAATAATCAATATATAATAAATATGTAATAAAAAATATGTTAATAATAAATCATAAATATAATAATAAAATAATTAAAAAATTAAAAAACTAAAAATAAATTTATTAATAGTCACAAAAATAATGAATAGATAAATAATGCCAAATAAATTAGAAATAAAAAATAATATAAAAAACAAAATAAAATATTTAAAAATAAAAATACAAAATATAATAAATAAGGCAAAAAAAATAAATTAATATATTAATAATAATAAATTAATATTAAATTAATATTAAATTAAAAATAAATAAATAAAAAATATGTATAGAATAACTTAATAATAAATAAATTACAAATTATATATAATCAATAATCAATAATTAATAAATTAATAAATTAATAATTAAAAATAAATAATTTACTTGTAATTAAAATAATAAAACAATAATATAATAAAATAATAAAATAATGAGGGAAAATTAATAAAGAATTGATAAATAATAGATCAGAAAAAATATAAAATTATAAAAACTTATAAATTATAAAAAAGATATAAATTATAAATTCGAAATTAGAAATTAGAAATTAGAAATTAGAAATTAGAAATCATAAATTAAAATTAAAAAATTAAAAATTAAAAATAGAATATAATAATTAATAATTAATAATTAAATATTAAATAGTTATGAAATAATATTTTAAGAATAAAGATAAGTCAACATATAAAAAACAATAACAAATAAATAATATAATAATAAATAATAAATAATAATAAAATATATGGATATAAATATCTATAAATATATATACATATAAAAAAATTTACATAAATATAAATAAACACATAGTTATGTAACATAAATATATATAAACTCACTAAAATATCTAATTGTATATGTATATATATATATTCATATATATGATATGAAAATATATAAACATAAATATGTATAAATATTTAAAAATGTATATAAGTATAAACAAAAGATTATAACTTCATATAAACAGATATATATAATTGATAATAAATTACCAAATGAAGAGAAAACACAATAATTATAACAACGTCAAATCAATAAGAATGAAAATCAATGGAATAAAATCATAAATAACATAAAAACATATGAAGACTCTCATAAATGAAAATTAAATCATATAGAATGTGTCTTATTTATATATACTTGAATTTATTTTAATATTTAATATGTTAATATTTATTTACATAGATTATAATATAAATATAAATATATATTTTTTTATCAATACACACATATATGTATATATAAATATTATTTATATATATGTTTGTATATATATAATCATATATTTTTACTATAAATTAATTTATTTACTATATTTAATGATAATGATATATTAATATAAAAATGCATTTATATATTATTTATATAAAAAAATATTTATATATATATGTATTTATTTACATATATTATAATATACACATAAATATAATTTTTTATTAACATGCACATGTTTATATATAGGCATTACTTGTATAGTTATATATATAGATATTAAGTCATTTTTATAATGTAAAAAAGGCGATAATTATTTATTTTAATTGAATTGAATAATAAATATTTATTTTCATATGGTTTATATGTTTAAAAATAGATTTATATATAAATTTTATTCTCAGTGAATATAAGAAATTTTTCATATATTTAATTATAAATAAAACTACATTTTTAAAAATGATAATAATTAAAAAACATAATATCAACATGAATGTATACCTTGAGAATAAATTCAGTCCCCACTGAAAAAAGACAATAAAAACCTCTTTAACGAGGAAAAAATTACAACGAATGTTAAAAAAACATGGATACCCTGAGTCAAAATTCATATTCGATGCAATCTAGGCCTTTTTGGACTCTAAAATGTAAATGAGGTCCCCTAAGTCACTAGGGCATAGAACTCATCACAAAATTCAATTTGATACGTTGTAGATCCCAAAAGAACACCCATATAAAAAGTTATAGCTTTTTGAAGATCATTTTTGATGTGAAAATTTTCGTGAAATTGTAATAAATTTCATTATATTAATTAACAGAAAATTTAAAAATAATTTGCTTTTAGATCATTTCATGAGCTTTTATTTGACTAGTTGTGGAGCTAAAACGGTCTTCATGATCAAAAGGTATGTCCATTTGATGACAAATTATGATTTTTAACATATTAAATATATATTTTCTTTTTCAAATTATAATTTACTAATAATTTAATATATTTTCTAATTGAATCATTATAATTAATTAAAATTATAAATAATAAACTATATATGATATTAAATAATAATTAATAATTATATATATATTTTTTATTTTTTCCCTTTAATTTAAAAAAAGTCTTAAAAAACCTCCCATATAAATGATTTTTTTAAAAGAAAAATATATTAGAAAATATATTTTAAAAAAATTAGAAGGTTTTTTAAAAACCTATGATAAAAAAACTCCACAAAAAATCACCGCTATATCTAGCTTTCATGTAGTGAGTCATAATATACAATAACATCCATCCATAGTCTCAAGTGTGTATTCAATTATTTATATATAAATAAATTCTTTAAACTCTTATGACCAGTATATATATATATATATGTCTCTGTGTGTGTGTATATGTATATATATATCACACCATTATCTATAAGTATAACACCTCCACATCCTTAGAAAAAAATTATCATAGCTAACTCCAAATCATGTGTGGGGTAATTTTTTACATGAACATTCAATTTTAATGAGGAAAAAGCTATCGCCATTTAATTATGCAAGAGAACACATCTCAATACCTTCTTATACGTATCATTATATATTAAAAATCCTTTAATATTATATGGTTGTGTATGAACATGAGCAATTACTAACCTTATCTTATGTATATTAAATTTTACTCAAATTCATTTATCCAAAAGAACTTGGATCCCTTCCTTGTTAATAGTAATGACTCAAGTTATTATCCAATTATTTTTAATAAATTAACTGTGAAAATACTGAGACTAAGCACTAAGACGAATGAATATTATAAGGCCCGATGTGACCCTAATGAATTATTTAATAAAGATACTTTTTTAAATTAAAAATACTTGGCTACTAACTTTGATATTCAATAACTTCTAAAAGGTGCCCAAATTAACATTTTTATGGCACCGTTGTTTCTATAATAGCGGCATTACCTTATACGGGGCCTAACCATGACCAGCATGGTTCAAGGATGAAAGAAAATTATTGGACGTGAATGTTTTTAAAATATTCATCAAAAATATTTTATTTTGGCATTGTGCAGTGACACATATATGATTCCTTATTTTAAATCTAGAGGCATGGTTTTAGAGTTATAATCAAAAACACTAGAATTCACTGAGATCTATTGAGAGAATCTGGAGGTTTTTCCTCTTAATAGTGAATGAAGATGGAGATACGGATCAAGATCATTCTTCAATGGATCATCAACGAAAACAAATCCACTATAGTGAACGATCCAATCCTAGGTAGAGGTTTTATTTCTATGTGATTTTTCATTACTTGATATATCATTTTAAAAGATGAACACAGATCAACCCACTAATAGATTGATCCATGGGTCAATCTTCCATGTTTAATGGTAGTTGTCTCACGGGGATTAAATGGGAATTTGATCCTTATAATTATAATTTTCATTCTTCATGGTCCTACTAAGAAGAACGAACTAAGGCTGACACGAAAAAAGGCCTAAATTGTTCTTCGATTGTTCTCTTGCTTCTCCTTTATCCCTCATTCATTGCGTCTTCATGATCTTGTGAGTGAGAGATTAGTGAGACTTCAATTTTGGCAAAACAACCCAAAGCTGAGAATCTGACACCGAATTGATGTTGGAGAGGTACAATGGAATGTACGGAATGAGAAAATTCCTATAGAGGAGCAACCAGCAGTAGATGTAGCACTAGCTCGATAGAACGACAGGACCAGACAGACAACCACCATCATGCCATCCACTGGCGGTGGTGGCCCACGATCCAACGTGTCCATGAAGGTGGGATAACTAATGACCTGGTGCCACGGGAGGCGGTGACAGAGGTCACCGGCTCAGGGGTGAGTAAAAGTAGGAGGCTAAGGCTTCATGGCTGCGGGGGGTGATGGGAGTCGTGGCCCGGGCAGGCTATAGTGGCATGGTTTGGTGATGCTGCAGGGCACCTCATCTTCCACCTATCACGTTGTCTTGTGAACCAAATGCGAAAGGAGTGCGCTTGTCAGCCAACCCATAGGCGAAGTGGGATGAGGCATCTCGCACATATGGGAAGAACGAAATATCTTACATCAGGTGGTCTAGGAAGGGGCTGTATAGTCGGGTCAGTGATCCTAGGGCAGGTTCGGGTTAGTTCAGTCCAACCTGGACAAACCAGAATCGGACCCAACATACCCCTTTTTACTAAAATTTCCATAAAATTCAATATGTATGTCCATTTGATGATCAATTTATATTCTTGGTACCCTCGCAATGAGGTGGTAGTATTCAGAAACTCTAATTGGGTTTTATGGAATTGACTTTTGATCATTGGTATGAAGAGTAGGTTCTCCCGGTTTAATTGTGCAAATAGCAGAATCCTATGGTTGGTTGTGACGTGGAGATTATGTGACTTGAAGACTATGTAACGTGAAACTATGTGACCTTGATGATAAGCGACTCATAATACTATACGTCTCACAAAGACTATATTTATTACCAGGACTGAGTGCCTCATTGGGACTAAGTGTCTCATCAATACTGGGTGTTTTGTCGTCTATTCCTGATAATGAAGCTTTCAATTTCATAGATTTATACATGTGTGATCTGAAGATACTTAATCATTATTTTTCATTGTTGTATCTCATTTATGGTTTCATGGTTTCCTACTAAGCATTGTTTTACTCATCCCTACATGGGATTTATCTACAATTTTCATGTATTGTGCAGATTACTGGAGTTTTGATAGAGACATAGGTGGTCCTGGACCATGTGGTGCCCAATGAGATCAGACAAATGTGGCATACTCCAACGACTTCATGTATCTTCTCTTCACCTACCCTTTTGGTATGGTTTTCTTCAAATGAGATTCCAGCAACTTGTGTACTTTCTTGTTTACTGCTTTTCTTTTCTTTTTATTGTATACTGAGCCCCTTTGCTTTCAGTTTTCTATTGTTACTCTTAGTTGATGTCTTATTTCTATGAATGGTTCACTTAGTGATTTACATTTCAGTATCCTCAGCATGGAGACGTGTTTGTTTATACACGTACACTAGCAATGCCTCTCATTATTATTATATGCCTTCTCGGTGCTAGTAACCAGCATGTGTCCTTTTGGAGGAAGGCTTGGGGAGTCACGACATGGACCACTGTGGGACGAGTCGTGACATTGTGTTATTAGAGTGGTTTAGTTCCTCATTAGGACCAGGAGTCTATGAGATTGGTTTGAGGTAATAGTTTTATGGGTTTTGAGTTCAACTTTCAGTCTAGGGACTCCAGTGCTGGTGAGCCAGCTAACGGATACATACCCCAGGTCTGTGGGAAAATGTTTTCTGATTCGGTACATTAAAACACTATTTGTAGGGATATAAATGGTACATGCATCATATAGTTTTTTGAGTGTGTAATCATGTCCTTATTATGTTAGAACACTAGATATATTATATTAAACATGTTTTATCCTGATCATTTTCAGGATTCCTCCCCACAGATAGCTGACCAGGATTCTATTGCATGACCATAAGGATGGTATACCTTGCAATGTGGTGTTGGTACATAGACTAGTACTATAGAGAACACCATCGGGTGGTGTACCAATGAAACCACCATTCATAGATAAATAATTGCAACTAACACTACTGGTAGAGTATTCATGCAAGCTCAATGAATTACATGAGTTACAGAGACAGAGTCCTCCCAGGTTTAGGGGTGAGACTAACTGACCTGGTAGTTAAGGATTCGATTAATCCAATCACAGGAATCATCCACGTTGTGAGGACACCTCCCAACCAGATGATAATCCTAGCCGAGATCCTTATTTAAGGATCAGTGGGATGGTGGTGGAGCTTAGTGATACAGACACATGATGAGACGAACCTCTCTTGGGTAGAATTTGAGTGACTCCTTAGGGAATAGTTCTTCCCACCTAAATTATGCTCAATATTTATACAGGAGCTCCTGCATCTACAACAGGGCATCTAGAAAATAGAATAATACTCGGTGAGATTCACAGACTTATCTTGCTACACCCCATACATAATTAAAGTCCCATTCTTCCGAGCTCAGAAAATTGAGTAGGGGATACATTGGGAGATCATGTAATCGATGATATCCCTTATCATAACAACATTTTTTTGGTGTAATGGAGGAAGATCTCATCATAGAGAGCTTTCTAGTGGAGCATGCGCCAGTGGTGGGAACTACCGATAGACACCAGATAGCTGAATCATTGGTATTGGGTAAATGATAGAATACATAGGGACCAATGCAGGTCAATTACTCTAAATGAAGACTCTGGAACATAGGGTTGGAAGGACGAGGTTGCTAGGTCAGATGGAGTCAGTTAAAGGATGGGCTATGATACATGTACTGTGTTTGAGGATAATGGGATCGTGACTGCCCGAGTCACTGCACGAATGATCAGAAGATAGTCGATGGACCACTGAGGAATATGTAGAGGTTCGAGTAGGTTGGTTCATAGGGTGGAAGATGTGGTAGGTGAGCAAGCATAGAAGTAGGCAGTGGTTGAATGTTCTAGGTACTACCACCACCACCCCTAATTGGCCCACCATGGGCTCCGAGAGCTGGTGGATAATGGAATTTCGTTCTTTATGTGATAGAGTCTTATAATACCGATGATCCATAGATGATTAGATGTATGATCGATGTCTTTGTCACCCTAGTTTCATTTATTATAGACACAATATCCATCTACTCTATCCTTTCCATGAACTATTTTCAAAGCTCTGAGATTTTAGTGGACTGGTTGGATTGATCCTTATGTTTAGAGTCTCCTAAAAAAGAGGATTTGATGATCACATACTAGTGTTGGAAGTGTGAGACAACTCTTGTAAGTGAGAGATTTAACTGGAATATCCTAGTATTTGTGTTAAGACCTTACAATGTTATTCTGGGTATAGACTGGTTATTTATAGTCCATTCTTAGATTCATTGTTTTAGTCATTGAGTACAGTGTTCCCATAGAGATAGGACCCTGTTATTATTTACCAAAGGAACAGAAAAGCATGAAATGATGGATGGACTTAATTAGAGGAGGGTCCAACCTATTACTCACTAGTTCGATAGTATTATCCTCGACGTGGTGGATGAGAAGTGTCCTCAATTTCCTACAGTGGTGGATGTGTACAAGGAAATCATCCCCAAATATGTTCCATGATTACCTTATAGAAATTATGATGAATTTATCATTGATCTATACACAAGGATGAAACCGATATTCACTTCTGCATATCATATGGATCCCAAAAAGCGTCTTGAGTAGAGGGTACAATTGGAGGACTTGTAGATGAAGGGATTCGTTATACCCAGTGGTTCAACCTTGGTGAACATAGTTTTGATTATCAGGAAGGGAAATTGAAGTTTGAGTATATGTGTAGACATCTGATGCTTGGTATAGGTGACTGTGATGAACTAGAATCTGATACCAAAAAATTATGACCTCTTCGACCAACTGAAGGGAACAACATGATTCTCGAAGATAGACATTATATCTAGGTCTCATCAGCTTCGTGTATAGGATGAAGATGTAATGAGGAAATCCTACATATGTCGGTTTGGCCAATATGACTTCTTATTTATTTTTTTCAGCGTAATTAACACCCCAACAGTGGTCATAGGACTCATCAACATGATCTTAGAAACCAACATTGACCAGTTTTTTATGGTCTTAATTAATGAAATATAGGTGTATTCATTATCTGACGAGGGAACAAGATACACCAATGGATGGTACTAGACATGCTTCGAGAGAAATAAATATATGGGATGCTCTAGATGTGTCAACTCTGGATTCAAGAAGTCCACTTTCTAAGATATTTCATTTCATTGCATGGAGTTGTTGTGGATTTAGTTAATATTGAGGTAGTTATTTCTTGGGATCCACCCTAGATTGTGACCAAAGTGATGAGTTTAATGGGTTTTGTTGGGTATTATCGAAGGTTTTTGACAAAATTTTTAGGGGTAGCAACACCCTTGATGGCATTGAGGTGAATTGGACATTAAATCATATAGAAGGAGAAGTGCCTCTAGATCTTCTAGGAAATGAGGTGGAGGATGAATGCCCCCCTAACTTGAGACTACTAGAGGATGATTTCTCATATTTAGTTCTCTATGATGCATCAGATACTGGACTGGATTGTGTCTTTATAGAGGGGAAAGAGGTGATTTCCTATAGTTTGCGACATTTTAGACAACATGTGCATAATAATGCGACCAATGATATTGATCTAGAAATAGTGGAATTCCCATTGAATATATGGTGGAACTACATGATGAGTGAGTGGTTTATTATCTATTCTAGCCATAAAAGTCTCATGTATATATTCTCCCTAAATGACCTGAACTTTAGACATATGTGGTGGCCAGAGTTCCTCCCAGATTATGAATTCAAGATTATCGACACTCGTGGGAAGTGGAACATGGTGGTAGATGTGATCAACATGAGATCCAACTTGCAGTTGCTAAGTGATATGTCATTGTAGTTATCTTTTATGTAGATATCCATCATTAATGTTGGTGGATCAGCTTACTTTCAGTCAATGTTTGTAACATCTCCACTCTTACAGTGAGTTAGGGAGGAACAACTTTGGGATGTCCAATAAAATACCATATGTTCTCAGTTGTCTTGAGGGAAATACCCTGATAGATATTCGATAAGATGGGTTGACGTCGTCTTATTCATTGGGGGAACTATTGTACTAGCAGTGTTTTGATAGGATGTTTTTAGTGAGTTTTACACACCACATTTGGTGGTACATCCTGGTTTGGAAATGATGTACTATGACCTATGACATCTATTTTTTCGTGACCCGTCCTCGGGGCCCGTGCCATGACTACCCCAAGCCCACCTTCCATAGTCCAGGGGCTGGCGACTAGCACCAAAGGCGTAAATCCAGATAAATGGGAAGACATTTCCATTATAAAAGTAAACAAAACACCACATAGTAAAAGTGGAAGTAAAACACTAAGTAAAACTGAAACAAGCTGTGCTGAAAGTAGAGGGGCCGGAAATACATGTCCAATTGTAAAGTACAAGGAAAAATATAAAACCACCGAAAGGTGACCTGCTGCTCTTGGATCGTCCACTATGGATCCTACCTGAAGGGTATATATAAATAGTGAAGCTCCTGGATCATCCACCATGGATCCTACCTGAATGGTAGGTACAGATAGCCTCCACAACGCACTCTCCCGTCAACCTCCTCCATGTGTCGTCCCGTTGTGAAGTCCACCACCGGATACTGTCTCGTCGTGAGTTCCACCTTCGGGTACCGTCCAGTCCTCGAACACTCGGACTCTGTCTGCACTGCCCGTTGTCTGCAACCAACACAAAGAGGTGCGGGCATAGCCCGTGCATGGGCGAGTATAAGGATACTCAGTAGGGACATCGAGACCCTCAAGTTCTCACTAAATCCAACAAGGATAACCAGAAAGAATATCTCAATAGATAACCTCTACTTAGTTATATGCCCATACATATACCCAAGTTATCAAGTAACCCATCTCAATCATGAGGAAACACAAAGATTATGAAATCAACGGATAACCACTACCTAGGTATATTCCCATACATATACCAAAGTTATCAAGTGACCCATCTCAATCATGTGGTAAACACAAAGTTCATAGACTCAGCTCAAACAATGATTTTTCATTATCAAAACTGTAATTGATTAAGACCCCCATCTCTTTTAAGTACAGTTATCCTATCACAACTCTGAGGTACTGCTCAGTAACCTAAGACCGATGAGGTACTCCTCCTGTCGAGTATCGCGGGTCAGCCACCCAAACACAGTAGTGCTTCCCGTCGGGGTCTGCCACCCAAAATTAGTAGTGCATCCCCCCTAATAACCTACAGAGGTACTCTCCGGATGTGTACAGCGGTCCTGCACCCAAACTCAATAGTGCTAATTCGTACATGGGTCTGCACCCAAACAAAGTAGTGCTCCATCCACTAGGCTATTCGACTCACTCCAAGTCAAGTGGGTCAAGCAGTCGTCAGGTCTCAGCCGGCTACACGGTCTCCGTACTCCGTACGCTCGTCTCCAGGAGGGTCTACTCCATGAACTACTGGTCGATACTCCAAGTATCACAGAGTACCTTGAAGAAGTATCTCAAATGACTACTCTTTCATTGGGTTATCAACACAATGGAAGGCCCGTCAATCGGACGCCCGGTCTATGAGTTATTATCCTTTTTGTCCCAAGGCCCGATTGTTTTCATGTACGAACCAACCAGGCTGTATCTCAACTATACCCTGAACTATCAAAGGGTATACTCATAGGGACTATTTCTCAACGTGATCACCATTGTCACTAACGGTTTGTCAAACGGACGTTTGGTCTGAAAGTTATTAGCTTTTCCATTCCATGGGCCCGGATGGATTGCGGGTTAAATCCAACCCGGCCACTATCCAACTACGTCCAAAACTCAGGCGAAGTATGCCGAATGTTCTGTCTAATCAAGAGGAATCCAAATAAGTTGATGGAACGTCGATCAGACGTCCGGATCTCAAGTTATAGTAGGTCAAAGATTTAATAGTAATATTAAATCGATTATTTTCCGAGCGCTTCGGGTACCAGATCAAAAAACCCGAAATAGATATCCAATATTGGACTCATAAATTCCGTCTCAAAGTGAGGGTCGCACTGCCACTGACGGTTCATGAAACTGAGGCCGCATGAAGAAGATACAGTCAAAATACGGTTTTCCCAATGAAAATAATAATAACATTATTATATTATTATTATTTTAAATTTAATTTAACACTTTAAACTCTCACACCCAATTTCACGCACCACCAAAAAAAATAGAAAACCGCCCCCCTTTTTTCCAAGCCAATCAAACCCCCCTCTTTGATTACCCATTTTATTTATTTATTTTTTTATTTATCAACTTAATATCTCATTCTCTCTCCAATATACCACATTATTCATGTTCCATTCTCCTCCAATTTTCACGCTACCCTCATGTACTGGGAACGCTGCACCTCCGCCTCACACACGGCCTGCTTCCGGCATGCCGTGCTGCTACGCCTCCAGTCCGTTGCACCTTCGTTCTAACCCCAACAATTATGATGATCGCAGATTCTTGATCCTTGGATCTAGATCTCCGCGTTCTTATGTCACGCTCAACGAAACATCGAGTTTCCAGCATGCTTAATTATTTGACAAAGAAGAACATGTGAAGAATACCCAGAATATGAATATGAAAGGAACTCGGTTTATGTGCGGATCGATAGCCGTGTTAGTTTGGCCAATATTTTTGAAAATCAAGAACATGGGGGATTGGAAATTAAATATTTATCATGCCTCAAAAATCTCAAACTTAGGATAAACAAGATGAAAATTAATTCAATAAATTGTTTATCGATATGTGAATTAATTAATTTAATTCGCATTCATCATGAGAAATTAAACCATGGTAAGGAATCCAAAAAGATTAATACTACAAATAAACACTCAATCTCTAGGGAATAAACCATATAAATGATCAATATAAAAAAATTTCCTACCTCGAAAAGACGTAGTACGTCGTCAACCCACGGAAGATGAACGTCACTGTGGTCAGATGTCGCAGAAGAATGGTGTCGATTCTGTTGACGTTGGAGGAAGAGTCGTCGTCGGGACATCACATTCTTCGTCGGAGGAAGAAAACCTCTCTTTCTAATCATCCAGAGGTTTCCCATCAAAATATTTTCTATCCCAAATATTACAAAAGACTTATCCCATTTAAAGAAGTGTCATGCATCACAAAATAATTCAAATTGTGATGTTCCAATTTAATTAATGAAACCATTAATTTAATTATGTTGACAAACATAATTAGAGGAATATAGAGATATCTCATTAATAGTGGAGTTGAGGAGTTAACAAATTAATTAAAAAATGGGGTTTAAGAGTGGTTATGGGGAGATGAAAGGTTGGGGATCGTGTGGGACCCACCTTCTAAATATCCACACAATGGTGGTTAGGTGGTTGTGGTCCCACCCTTAACTCCCCTTTGTAGAATTTAACCACCTCAGATATAAATAAAATTCTACACACCAATTTAATTTATTTTAAACTAATTCCCCAAAATTTAATTCTCAACCCGCTTAAAACGCAATTGTGGTAAATGTCCCCTTAAGCAATAACCGGTGTTGTGAGTTCATCGGTGCCCTCAGATTCCAATTCAGAGTACCGATTCAAAAGATAGGAAAACCCACATGTACGTTTACTGAACGTACCCGAGAAAAAGGTTGGAAAATTATTATTAGTCACCCTCGAGCCACGCCGGTCAAGGTCAGGCTCTGCCTATGTGAAACACGCCCCAACTAATCCACAAGTACTCTCGTATTTTCAATCCGAGTTACTGTTTAAAAGATACGAATTTTACAATAAAATAATTGTCATTTAATTATTTTATTTGCGGCCAAAAACTAAATTTTTCTGGTGGCTCGTGCCAGCCAAAGTTAGTATCTGCTTAAATAAACCATTCCCTCACGAGTTCAGCGGTTGTCTCGTATTTTTATTCCACGATACCATTTGTGAGTTATAAGCATTTGAAAAATAAAATAATTTATTTAATTATTTTATTTACCATTCTTCCATTTTTTTAAATTTATCACAGGAGGCCCACGCCGACTAAACTTATGTTGCGCCTAGGGTAAACCCCCCGTCATGAGCGCAGCGGTGCCCTCAGATTTCTGATCCGAGTAACCGTTTAAGAGTTATTTCACTTTTTCAGTAAAACTGCTTACAGACGTTAATTTAAGCTTAACAAAACTTCATAAAATTACTCCGGGCAAACCGGGCCTCAGAATCAGGTGTCTTCAGAAATTGTGTACTCGTAAAATTCGAATGAAATTAAGAAAAAATAAATTTCCTTGAAATTTAATGGTCTTTACATTACTCACACCTCAGGGATTTATGTCCCCGTAAAATTATAACACAAACTCGGGGAAAAAAGTGTTACTGAACATGCATCTGATCCTTCCGCTCCCATGTGCTCTCTTGGAGGTTTTCATGCTACCAGTGAAAGCATGCCTAAGGAATCGACCGTTCATGTAGGACCTGCTCCTATCGATCCTAGATCTCCACTGGAATCTCTGTGCATGTCGCCCTATCATCGACATCCAACTCCTTGAGGTCGATGATGTGAAAAGGATCATGCACATATCTCTTCAGCCGAGGTACGTGGATGATTTCATGAACACGGTGTAACTGAGGTGGAAATGTGAAGTGGAAAACCACCTCGCCTACCCTGCTCGGGACATAGAAAGATCCGTTGAACCTCGGAGATATCTCACTGCCTCAGCTACATCTCTATAAACCTCGTCAAGGTGAGACCCGTATAAGAACGTGGTCTCCATCCTCGAACTCTAGTGGTCTCCCTTTCCTTATTAGAACGAAAACTCAAACTCCTGCTTCCATGAGGGTAAGGCTGGCCGACCCAAGAATGAACGGCTACACACTCCCATGCACTAGTTTATCATGTGCTGCCTAGGATTTCTTTTTCACCAACCAAGGAAAACCCATCCCGATGTTTTCCTAATACCATCAATTTGAATATGAGAAGTGATTCCCCAATCCATTCATAACCTAACGTCGTAAGCCCTCGAACCTGCCACCAAGAGGTCACAACCGAGACTCTCGCCTCAAGGGTCAGATCACACCGTCGGCATAAGTGTGACTATCGAGTCTCCTCCCAAAGGTATCTCCAAACGTGAGGGTCAAGTCAACAGCTTAACCAAAAACTCTAGGATTGGGACTAGATTCATGGAATTAAGGGATGATTCGTATCGATATTTGTGACTATGACAGCTAGTAGAAGACAAAGTCCACACTTCGAATCATCCTTAGAGCCCTTTCGGTTTCACTCCATGACCGTATGCAGCTACTCTTTTCCCCTGCCCTCTAGTTCCCTGAGCCTGGAGGGGACAACAAAGGCGGGTGATTGTAACATGTTGAAATGTACACCACCTCATGCTGCTCTCCTAGCTCTGCCTCCACATCTAATGCTCTGCAGATTTATCTGTCTTTAACATTTCCTCTTCTTGAAACATTCACATACCCAAGTCTCTGAGACTGGCACCAACTCGCTGTGTTCCAACTTCTAACATTCTCTAGTTGTATTCGTTCAGCCAAAGAACATTAAACCTCAAGGTTATCTCTAGCACCCTAACGTGAGTAGAAATTCATAGAGGAAAAAGTGATGGCTCAAATCGTATTCATCGAGTACTCGGAATGTTCAGTACGCCTCGATGAATTTTCAGCTACCGATACATCGTCCTGCCGAGGCTGTATAAGCTGTAGAAAACTCTCAGCCACCTCCTCAAGCCAGTCCTCAGCCTCCTGTGAGTCAGGTTCTCCTCGGAACTTGAGGGTATCTGATGTTAGAACACGTGTAAGGCAGTAAGATTACATGTGTCACCTACCAGTACTGCCGGCTGTAACTGCTGACCAACATATAGTGTTGTATAGCTGACACACTACCGGAAGGCACTATCTCAGGCATCGGTCCATGTACCGAAGCCTCATAACTATGCGGACCATCCTCATGGTCATTCACTCGAAAAAAATAGTGGCCAAGTCCACCATACACTCTACTGATGTCTCAACTAGGCGGAAAACTCTAGAAATCGCCTCCAGCTAGTGCTCTATTGTCTGGGAATCTGCCTTGCCTCGTATCCTCGGAGGCTGCTATTGCTGGGACTCGTGCAACGCGCTCTGCCAGCATGCATAGTTTGCTAGTTTAGCTGTTGGAATCTGCCTCCCAACAGGTGGTGGTGCTGCTGGTACACCACCCGGGGGTGCCAACATAGTAAAAAGGACCCCGCACCAGAGCCTCGTCTCTCGGTGGGCTGTCATCGTGTACTATCTCATAACTCCAACTGACTATCTTTATAGATACATTCTGAATAAATATGACATGGTCAAATGATTTATACATGGTGAGCTGACCTGGTTTGTGCTGAATTTAACACTCTTGGAAACACACACACAATCTGGGTTTTCGTGCACAATGTCGGAAATCAGTAGTCAGGGTCCTGGTGTACGGATATGTCAGCCACCGCACCAACACTGGACTCCCTGAACTAAAAACCACACTCGGTACCCTTAACATTGTTTCTTCGCAGAAAAGGAATATCAGAGTTATAAGTTCTGCGGTAGAACCGACTCCATTGATACCAATTTTCCACGACCCATCCTCGGGGCTCATTCCATGACTACCCCAAGCCCTCCTTCCATAGGCCAGGGACTGGCGACTAGCACCAAAGGCATAAATCCCGATAACTAGGAATACATTGCCTTTTCAAATGTAAACCAAACACCACATAGTACCAGTGGAAGTAAAACACTAAGTAAAACTGAAACAAGATGTGCTGAAAGTAAAGGGGCCTGAAATACAAGTCCAACTGTAACGTACAAGGAAAAAAGATAAAATAGTAGGAAGGTAAACAGCATCTCCTAGATCATCCACCAAGGATCCTACCTGAAGGGTAGGTATAGATAGCACAGCTCTTGGATCGTCCCCCACGGATCCTACCTGAAGGGTAGGTACAGATAGCCTCCCAACGCTCTCGCCCGTCAACCACCTCCGAGTGTCATCTCTTCATGATGTCCACCACCGGATATTGTCTCGTCGTGAGGACCACCTCCGGGTACCATCCAGTCCTCAAACACTCAGACTCTGTCTGCGCTACCCATCGTCTGCAACCAACACAATGAGGTGTGGGTATAGCCCATGCAGGGGTGAGTATAACGATACTCAATAGCGACCCTGAGACCCTCAAGGTCTCACTAAATCCAACAAGGATAACCACAATGAATTTCTCAACAGATAACCTCTAATTAGGTATATTCCTGTACAAATAACAAAGTTATCAAGTAACCCATCTCAATAATGAGGACACACAAAGATATTGAAATTAAAGGATAACCACTAACCAGGTATATTAACATACATATACCTAAGTTATCAAGTGACACGTCTCAATTATGAGGTAAACACAAAGATCATAGACTCAGCACAAACCAGGATTTTTCAGTATCAAAACCGTAACTGCTGAAGATTTCCATATCTTTTGAGAATAGTGATCATGTCACGACTCCAAGATACT
Source organism: Viscum album (assembly GCA_963277665.1). Taxonomy (NCBI): domain Eukaryota; kingdom Viridiplantae; phylum Streptophyta; class Magnoliopsida; order Santalales; family Viscaceae; genus Viscum; species Viscum album. The sequence continues at coordinate 373,347,717 of OY728166.1, read as the reverse complement.
ACTCACTAACCTAAGACTGCTGAGGTACTCCTCCTGTCGAGTACCACAGTTCAGCCACCCAAACACATTAGTGCTTCCCGCCGGGGTCTGCCACAAAACACAGTAGTGCATCCCCCCTAATAGCCTGCAGAGGTAATCTCTGGATGAGTACCGCAGGTCTGCACCCAAACTCAGTAGTGCTCCGTCCTCCGTGGGTCTGCACCCAAACAAAGTAGTGCTTCGTCCACTGGGCTAGTCGAATCACTCCATGTCGAGTCGGTCTAGCAGTCGTCGGGTCTCGGCCAGCTACACGGTCTTCGTACTCCGTACGCTCATATCCGGGAGGCTCCGCTCCACGATCTACTGGTCGATACTCCACGTTTCACAAAGCTCCTCGAAGAAGTTTCTCAAAGGACCACCATTTCATTGAGGTCTCAATGCAATATACGGCGCGTCAATCGGACGCCCGGTCTGTGAGTTATTAGACTTTTCATCCCAGGGGCCCAGTTGGTTTCCTATACGAACCAACTCGGCCGTATCTCAACAATACCCCGAACTCTCATAGGGTAAACTCATAAGGACTGTTTCTCAATTTGATCACCAGTGCTGTTGACGGTTCGTCAAACGGATGCTCGGTCTGAAAGTTATCGGCTTTTCCGTTCCAGGGGCCTGGTTGGATTACGGGTTCAATCCAACCCGACCACTATCTAAATGCATCCAAAACTCAGGCAAAGTATGCCAAATGTTCCGTCTCATCAAGAGGAATCCAACAAATTTGATGGCATGTCAATCGGACATCTAGAGCTCATGTTATTGCAGGTCAAAGATTTAATAATAATATTAAATCTATTATTTTCCGAGCGCTTCGGGTACCAGATCCAAAAACCCGAAATAGATATCCAATATTGGACTCATAAATTCCATCTCAAAGTCAGGGTTGCACTGCCACTGACGGTTCATGAAATTGAGGTCGCACGAAGAAGATACAGTCAAAATACGGTTTTCCCAATGAAAATAATAATAACATTATTATATTATTATTTTTTTGAATTTAATTTAACACTTTAATCTCTCACACCCAATTCCACGCACCACCAAAAAAAATAAAACTGCTCCCCCTTGTTTCCATGCCAATCACGCCCCCTCATTGATTACCCCTTTTATTTATTTCTTTTATTATTTATCAACTTAATATCTCATTCTCTCTCCAATCTACCACATTATTCACGTTCCATTCTCCTCCAATTTTCATGCTGCCCTCACGTACTGGGAACGCTGCACCTCCGCCTCGCACGTGACCTGCTTCCGGCATGCCACGATGCTGCGCCTCCAATACGCTGCACCTTCGTTCTAACCCCAACAATAATGACGATCGCAGATTCTTGATCCTCGGATCGAGATCTACTCGTCCGTATGCCGCGCACAACGAAACATCGAGTTTCCATTGTGCTTAATTATTTGACAAAGAAGAACACGTGAAGAATGTGTGGACCATGAATAATAAAAGAACTCGGTTTATGTGCGGATCGATAGCCGTGTTAGTTTGGCCATTTTTTTGAGAATCAAAAACTTGGGGGATTGAAATTAAATATTTATAATTCTTCAAAAATCTCAAACTCAGGATAAATAAGAAGAAAATTAAATCAATAAATTGTTTATCGATCCGTGAATTAATTAATTTAATTCACGTTCATTATGAGAAATTAAACCAGGGTAAGGAATTCACAATGATAAATCCCACAAATAAATTCTCAAGCTTGAGTTTATAAACCATATAAATGAGCAACATGCAAAATTACCCTACCTCGCAAAGACGTCTTACATCGTCAAACTGCGGAAGACGAACGTCACTATGGTCGGACATCGCGGAAGAATAATGTCGATTCTATTGACGTCGGAGTAACTGTCGTCATCGGGACTTCACGTTCTTCGTTGGAGGAAGAACACCACTCTTTCTAATCCTCCAGAGGTTTCCCATCAAAATATTTTCTATCGCAAATATTACAAAAGACTTCTCCAATTTAAAGAGGTTTCATGCAACACAAAATAATTCAAATTGTGATGTACCTATTTAATAAATGAAACCATTAATTTAATTATGCTGACAATCTTAATTTGAGGAATATGGAGAGATCTCATTAATAGGGGATATGAGGAGTTAACAAATTAATTAAAAAAGGGGTTTAAGAGTGGTTATAGGGAGATGAAAGGTTGGGGCTCGTGTGGGCCCCACCTTCTAAATATCCACACAAGTGTAGTTAGGTGGCTGTGGTCCCACCCTTAACTCCCCTTTGTAGAATTTAACCACCTCAGATATAAATAAATTTTTACACACCAATTTTATTTATTTTAAACTAATTCCCCAAAAATTAATTCTCAACCTGCTTAAAACGCAACTGCGGTAATGGTCCCATTAAGAAATAACGGGTGATACGAGTTCATCTATGCCCTCGGATTTCAATTCCGAGTACCGGTTCAAAAGATACGAATACCCACATGTACGTTTACTGAACATACCTGAAAAAAAGTTCGGAAAATTATTATCAGTCACCCTCAACCCGCGCCAGTGAAGGTGAGGCTCTGCCTAAATGAAACACACCCCAAAAAATCCACCGGTACTCTCGGATTTTCAATCTGAGTTACCGTTTAGATGATACGAATTTTACAATAAAATAATTGTCATTTAATTATATTATTTGCGGTCAAAAACTAACTTTTTCTGGTGGCCCACGCCAACCAGAGTTAGTATCTGCTTAAATAAACCATGGCCTCATGAGTTCACCAGTTGTCTCAGATTTTTAATCCGAGCGACCATTTTTGAGTTATAAGCATTTGAAAAATAAAATAATTTATTTAATTATTTTATTTACGGTTATGACATTTTTTGAATTTATCACAGGAGGCCCATGCCGACTAAACTTAAGTCGCACCTAGGATAAACCCGCCATCCTAAGCGCAACGGTGCCCTCATATTTCTGATCTGAGTAACCGTTTATGAGATATTATTCTTTTTCAGTAAAACTGCTTACACATGTTAATTTAAGCTTTAAAAAACTTCAGAAAATTATTCCGGGCACACTGGTCCTCGGAATCTGGTGCTGTCAGAAATTGTGTACTCGTAAAATTCCAAATAAATTATGAAAATAAAAATTTCCTTGAAATTTCTGGGTCTTTACAATTTTAGGGTCCTGGGATGAAGAAGGTAGTGTAAGTGATCATTTCTTGGTGCCTCAATTTTCAGGAAGCTAAAGAAGAGCATCAGGTTCCAGAAAGCATAGCTCATCTAGTTGTGGTGATAGAGTTGAAGTGGGATGTAATAATTATGGAATTTGTGATGGGATTACCACCAATGTCTGGGTGTCCTAATACCATCTTGGTGATCATTGAATGAATCTCCTAGTCAGCCCAAATCCTACCCATCTACGAGTACTGTTCAGTAGAGGTTTTATTACACCTCTACATTCTGGAGGTTTTTTGCCTTCATGGGGAACCTTTTATGATTAATTAAATTCGTGATTATCTCTTCACATCCTGGCTGTGTGGGGGGGGGGGGTTCAGTAGGTCATCATTCCTCAATTTCACTTAATCATGAAATTTCATCCCCAGATAGATGACCCGAGAGAGAGAGAGAGAGAACCCTACGGGTGATACAGGACATTTTATGTGCTTGCATCCTGGACTTTGGTTATATTTGGGAGGATCACCTACCTCTAGTAGATTTTGCGTACAACAACAGCTACTACTCTACCATTGTTATGGAACAATGCATAGTAATGTATGAGTGACTATGTAGGAAATCGCTATACTAGACAGACCCAGGGGACTCAGCACCCATAGGCCTAGAGATGGTAGGGGTTATCACTAAGAAGGATCAAATCATCGAGGAGTATATGAGGACTACACAGAGTAGGCACAAATCATATGAGTTCATGATATGGAGGCCCTTGGAATTCTAGGAGGGATGCCATGTGTTCATTCGGGTCTCACCTTGATGGGGATTTCAGAGATTTGGATAGGGTGAAATGTTATACCCTATATTAAGTGAACCTTTTCAGATTTTGATTAGAGTTAGAAAGGTGTCAAATCCCTAGATCTTCCCCCATAGTTGCAATGGGTGGATTATTTCTTTTTTGTGTCGTAGTTTAAGAGGTATGTGCATAATCCATCCCATGTTATCGACTGAGGTGATATGGACATTGATGATGGGATTAAGTTTGTGGAGTACCTAGTGGAGATCAAGGGTAGATAAGAGAATATCCTTCATGGTTTTTCTATTCCTCTAGTTTACATTTGGTGGTAGCATGAGAATCCTCATGTAAGCACCTGGGAGTGGGACGCCCAGATTGTGTGCTCAGTACCTTCATTTTTTTGTTGTGAAGCCCTTGTTTTGGATTTTGTGGACATAAATCCATATAGTGGAGAGAATTTAATGACTCAGTTTTTTAGTGATTTATTTTATTAAATTAATTGGGAAATACTAAGACCAAGACTATAATGGATCGAGATTCCTTGTCCTAGTGTGACCAGAATGAATATTTTTGCAATTTTAGTTTTTAAATAAAAATGAATGATGGATATCTTTGATCCTTAATATATTCTAAAAAGTAGCTCAAATAGAAAATATGAGGGCATCGTTGCATCCATAACAAATAGTTTACGTTATCTAATGAATAAACATGATCGACATGAGTCAAGAGTGAATGTTAAATTTTGTATGTGAACATCATTTAAATATTAAATAAAAATATTTTAATTTTTCATCGTATATTAGTGAAACTATATTTCATTTTTGTTAAACCTAGAGTCGGGGGTGCAGGGTTACAATACACAACCTTGGAATTCGATGAGAGCTCTTGAGAGAAGCCTGATGTTCTTCCTATCAATGGAGAATGATGACAGAGATGCAGATCAAGATCATTATTCAATAGATTGTCAGTAATAAAAAAATCCATGATAGAGAACAATCCAATAAAAGATAGGGATTTTATATCTATATGACTTCTCTTTCCATGTAATTAATTTTTAATCAATGAACATGGAACAACCCACAAACAGGATGATCTGTAGGTTGATATTCTATGCATGATCAGAGTTATCTTGTAGGGATTAAAAGGGAATTAGATAACTTTAATTATTATTTTCATTATTTCGTGGTCCTATAAATAAGAAATAACTATGGATGACATGAAAAAAGACCTATATTGTTAATTGGGTGTTCTTATTATTCTCTTTTTTCACAAGTTCTTCATGTTATTCATGATTTTGAGAGATTGTGGTTGTTGTTCCTTCTGTTCGTGGCGCAACAACCTAAAACCGATAATATGATCTAATCGATGCTATGGAGGTGAGATTGTAGGCACAATGTGGGATGAGGCTGCCAGAGGAGTGACCATAAGTAGAAGAGGTACTGGTCGAGTGGTGTGGCTAGGCCAGGGGGATAGATTCTATCATGGAAGCTGGCGGTAGTGGGACAACTTGCAATAGGAGGCTGCAGGTGGCGGTGATAGTGGAATCCATATTGACAGTCGGTGGAGGCAAGAGTCCATTAAGGCATGACTACTGGATGGGATGGGAAATGCAGCTAGGATTGGACGTGAAGGTGAAGACTGACGATGTGGAAAAGCACCTCATTTTTTGGTTGGCATGCGGCCTCGTGGAACATGTATGGGAGGATCATACGACTCATCAACCAAAAGCATTGGTGAGGTGGGATGCGACATCTTCCACATCTAGGTGTACCGAATCAGTCCACATCCCGCGGTCCTAGATAGAGATGGTGGGTCGGGATGGAGAACCCATGTTCGGGTATGGTAGGTACGACCGGGTCAGACCAGACTCGGACCCAACCAAACCCTTTTTCCTAAAATTCCCATAACTTCCTAACCGTATGTCTATTTGACGAGTTGTTTATGGCATTGGGACACTCATGATGATATAGTCATATTGATATATTCTAATTGGGTTTTTTGTGGAAATTTACTAACGTCCATTGTCTTTAGGGACAGGTTCACCCAGATCAAGTGTGCTAAGGGTAGAATCCTCTAGCTGGATGTGATGCTAAGAATATGTGACTTGAAGAATATGTCACTTGAAGAATATGTGACTTGAAGATTATCTAACATGAATATTGTGTGACCTTGAGGCTACATGACACATAGGGAATACATGTCTCACTGGGATTAATTGTCGTATCGAGACTGAGTGGATCATCAAGACTAAGAGTCTAATCAATATTGGGTGTTTTGGGGACTATGTCTGATAATTTTTCTTTTAGTTTCATATATTGATACTTGTGTGATTTGAAAACATTTCATGTGTACTTTTCTTGGTGGAATTTCAATTTTTCTTTTGAGGCATCCTTCTGAGTACTATTTAACTCACCCATGAATGGGCTTTTCCTATAGATGTTGTGTCTTGCGTAGACTACTGACGTTTTGATAGAGACATAGGTGATTCAGGACCAAGTGGTGAACAATGAGATTAGATAGATGAGGCATACTCTTATTTCTTTAGGAAGCCTCCTTTCATATACCCTTTAGGAAGGGTTTTCTGGTAATGGTTTTCCATTGACTTGTGAACATTATTAATTACCATTTTTCTTTTTTGGTCTTATATAATGGCCCCCTTTGCTTTTAGTTTTGTACTATTACTCTTAGTGGTTGTTTTGGTGGAATGGATGGTTTACATAGTGTTATAAATTTAAGAATTGTGTGATTGGAGATGTGTGCATGTGTAAAGGTATATAGGAAATTCCTCCCATGTCAGGGATATTCCTTCTTGGTGCTAGTCACTAGCCTTGGACTATTGGAGGCATTCATGGGGAGTGATGATAGATACCACTTTGGGAAGGGTCCTGATATTAACGTGGTGAGTGGATTATATAGTCATGCGAATTTCGCCAATAAATTTTTATGAAATCCATCCAAACCATGGAAACATTAGATCTCAATCACAGTGGTTGGTCTTAGATAATGTTCAATAACATCAATATTTGATAGAATCATTGAAATTACCTCACATGAAATTATATAACTAGAAAATGAAACCTTTTATATAAAAAGTTTCAACTTGGAAAAATTTTCAAATATCATATCCTTCCTCATTTTTTAATACCATTCTGTTTTAAAATAATAACATAATGTTCTTTAGTGTATACAACACACAACACCGAGCCAAAATAACCAGAAAAATATATTGTTTAAATATGGATGTTTTAACTAATATATTGAATTTTTGTGTATTAATATTATTTAAATAATAATAAAATATATATAATGGTCTTAATTAATGAATGTTATTAAAAAAATAATTCATTTTTTAGTAATTCCAATTTATTCTTTAAAAATATGTTTTCATAAAAAATTATTTTTACAGATCCTTGTATGAAAAAAATATAATACATATTTTCTACATATATAAAATTAAATTAATTTTTCAAATCATCATATCAAGAAAAATTTAGGTTTAAATTTCGGTATTTTTATAAAAAAGAGAGATTACTTAGGGAATAGTGAAAATATTGCTTTTTGAAATAATGTCATTTATTTTAAATTAATTAATTAATTTTAAGGAAAAATTATTATTTTATTTTGATTTAAAAGTTTTAAAAATATGAATTTTTTATATTTAATATAAGTAATTACATATTAACCTTGCTTATACTAGATTTTTATAAAAGTCTATTTTTTGGATTAAAAATGATTTTATCTGAAAACTGAATTTGAGTCAATAAGGTTGATACATTTTAAATAAATAAAATAATTTTTAATGATGAATGATTTAAATGAAATTAGTAGATTATATATAAATATATTAAATTAAATTCATATCATGATTATTACTAGTCATATATTTAACTTATAATCATCTTATTCATGAAAAAAGTATTTCTGAAAAAAAAACTATTTTTCAACACGAATTGTGTGTTAAATTTCAAATTAAAATTTACAACATATATTATTTGAATTTTTTAAAATGTATTTAATATTTATAATCATTATAATTAATAATATATAATATTTTCATCTTCATTTGTGTTCATAAAGAAAATTTAATGTAATAAAAAATATATATAATGCAAATAATGTTAAAATAGGTGTACCTATGGTCTTAAAACCAAATATAATGGTATATATGCCAATTAAACATGTAAAATTACTATGATATGTACATATAGAAACCATACAATTTCCCAAATTTTAATTTATGTGCATTTTGAATCATTATTCTTGGTAATGACATTATCATTTTGTATTCTTTTGGGATTATTTCAAGTGGTTACGAAGAAGGTCCCCTCCCCCACTTATAAAAGGGAACCTACTCCCCTCACTTATTAATGTCTATCAATAAATATATTTTGAAAATACCCTAAAAATTACTCTAAAAAATTATTATCCATCTTCTAGTGGTTCTATTTTTCTCCACAGATCATCCATAGGGTCCTTAATAAGAGATCCAAATGAGGTTCTTCTATGGTAAGGTAATTTTCTTTATTAATCTCGTTCTTGTTACTTATTCTATTATAACCTAAAATAATGTATTAAATATTTTAATAAAAAAACAGAATTATTACCCATATAATGATATATTATTATGTTTATGTAATAATATTTCTACATATCCGCTTCAATAATAGGGGAAAAAATCCATCACACATGTGCACAACCGACTACAACATTGAGAACTGAGGTAATTTATTTTCCATCACCAACTCAAATATTCATAATTATGGAAATTCAGAATATATGTGATACATATGATATTATATTAATTATAAAAATTAAAAATTCATATACTTCCTCATAGTTTCACCCATTAATAGAATGATAATGCCTCATGTGTTCATGTACAACCTTCCGTCTCCTTAAACAGATACGATACATTTTTTCATGTAAAACATGAATGATTTTTTATAATATTGTTATTAATAAAAAATATTATATTTATGACATTAATTTCATTATATATATTATATAAATATATCTTATACTCATGAACTATAACTTTAATGGTTGAATATGAATGAGAAAATGAATAATTTAGCAACTGAACAATAGTAATAATGAAATATTATTAACCAATAGGTAATAATATATTATTATAATATCATATATGATATTATAATAATGAATATATTTTTGGTATAAATTAATAACATTTTTAAAACAATCATACAGAATGTTAATGAATGATAAATGAAGGGAAACTTGAGGTAAGGTATTTGTCCTCAATTTCCATTCGTTGAGGCATATTTAAAAATTATGTAACTAAATTATTCTATATGGTGAATATACTACCCTTTATACAAGTAACATAATTAATAATTCACATATAATGGTATTTTTTGTTTTAATATAAATTATTTTTTCCAAAGTTATTTCACATAAAAGTTTCCAAGAGATAAGTAATTTCATAACTCAATTTCATTTCATAGTTCTATATTATTACAGAATTCTTTTTGATAATCTATGATTATGTATGAAATTATGTTTTATTATTTTATGTATTATTTACAATTATTTTATTTAGATATATATTTTATATAAAAAATTATCTCATTGATTAATTCGCACTTCCATGCTATTCTATTTATATGAGATTTCATGTTGATATCTGTTTTATTAAGGAACTTTTTAATGATATATACCTAAATTATATTATATGGATTTTATACTTTCTAATTTATACATAATATCACACATACATCAATGTAAATAGTATTTTTTGTTTTAATTTGAGTTATTTATTCCAATGTAATTTTAATTTAACTTTATAATGTGGTCTGGAGTTTCAAAACTCGATTTCTTTTCATTGATTTATAATTCTACTTCATTGTATTTGATATTATAATATTATTTGTGTAATTTATTTTGATTATTTTATGTTTTATTTAAACATTTTTATATGGATTTACATTTGATATACATAATTAATTCATTTATTAATTCTTACATCAATGGTATGATACTTGTAAGATATTTCATCTCAATTTCCACTCTATTGAGACATATTTTGTATTAAATACTAATTTATTTTTATGAGGTGTATATACTACCCATTTGATATGTTATATCGTATATATATATTCATATTAAGTGTATTTAATGTTTCATTTGATGTTATTTCTTTCATGGGCCGTATGATTCCTCTATTTTCCAAACATGTAAGAGAATGATGTTTTAATATCATTTTCATCAATTTGGGTTATGATTGAATTTTCATTAAAATACATTATGCTATATTTATCTAATAAACCTAATTAAAATTCATCTCCTCTGGTTATTAATGAAAATTTTATTTAATAATATCATTTTCCTGTCATTGGAACATAAAATGGTTGAGATTTATTTTTAAAATATAGCATTATTTCTCTCATCGCCTGAAAATCATTTTTTATTCTAAGAACATGCATTCTAAAAATATCATATAATATTTTTCATATTATCTAATTTTTATTAAATAAATATTTATAGATTTAATACTTTTGAAAAATTATTTAAAAGGAATATTGTTTTTGTTTTCTAACCAAGGTAATTTTTTTAATTTTCTTACAAAATTTTGTATATAATATTTTCTTTAATGCACTTGGCATGAATAGAATTTATCATAATTAAGTAAAATATATGAATTGATGATTACTTTATTTTCTTACAATTTTATTTTCAAATAAATTTATTTTATTATAATTATATAAATTTTTAGGTTTTAAAATTAATTTTCAGTGAAAAATTTTATTTTCCATAAGAAAGTTTTAATTATATTTTAATTATAATTTTATTCATTATCAAACAAAAATATTTATTTTAATTATAAAAAACTAGTTATATATTAAAATGATATCATACTTAATATTTTGATGGATGGTTTTTGGTAATTTCAATCAGGGAAATGTATAACAGTCAATTTCGTGATTAATTGTTCAGTCAATATCTTTCTCTTGAAATAAACAAAATCTTGTGAACATTAGACATTAAATTACATATTAATAAAATGATTATTTATCATTGATATTGAAAATTATTAAACTATATATCTTATCTATATATGTGGATTTAAATTTAAACATATTTGATTGACAATGGAATTATTGATAATATGTATTCTATACATAATAAAGATATTTTTTTGATAATACATATTATTCATGAATTTAATTGAACATTAAATATATGAGGTATTCATTGGACATGTAGTTATGGCTGGTAATCATAATTTTATATCCCTTGATGCATTGAATGGTCTCAGAAGAAAAATCTGTATGTATGCAATAAATATAATTTTATTATATACCCATCGATTAAAATCACTTGGTGTATGGTCCTGACAATGTAGTAATCCTAATACCTTAAATCATAAATTCCAATATTAATCATTTATTACTTTGAAAATTCAAATATGAGCATAAATGAGATTATAGTATTGATATTATCCATGTCTAATCATTGATATCATGTTATTATTTATGTGATTCTAATTGATCAGTATTTATTCTTGTTATAGTATTCTCCATGATCAAGTTATTAATTAAATGATATATTTTTTTAGTTATTTTTATATCCATATTGATTACTCCTAATTATTTGAGGAAACATTAAACTATATATAACCCTTAATGAGTATCCTAGAACACCCTTTATTTGTTTTCCTTTCCTTAGGATATGTAAAACGAATATTTTAACAAGTTCAAGAATGTAAAATACTTACATTTATAATGTTTTATGTGATGTTTTAAAATATAATGTGGGCCTCAAGTATGAATCTAGTTTACCAAGACAAATAGTTTATTATTTACATTGTAATTAATTTATTTTTATCTATAAACAGGACAATATTGTAACCATTTACTCTGGGATACTAGGGGTGAGGTCTTTATAGTTAATATTGAGAAATGTTTTATAGAAACATTGGGTACTAGATTTAGGAATAAATTGATTAGAAAACATAACATCTTGAATAACTTACACTATAAGTCTATGTATAGTTTAAAATCCAATTTTTTTGGTATATTATATACTATGAGTATTTCTAATCCACACATCCATGTCTGTATACTAGAAGTTGATGTGGCTTTGACATAGTTGTACCAAAAGGTAACAACTAAAAAATGGAACATTATACTTTTACTCAATCATAAACTGGTCCATGAAAACGAGCCTTGTTACATAATTGGGTTCACACTCCAAAAAAATATGTTTGGATTAATCCATATATTATTTATGAACCATAATTATGAATGAGATAAGAGAACATACAGAAACCTATGATATGGCATAGTGATATGGGAATATAACCCTTTGGTTTAGTATGCGTTTTAGTGAAATTTTTATTTTAATAATGATGATTTATTATTTTGTGGGAATAAGTATTAAATAATTAATTAACATTAGGTTTAATATGATCATTGATGTTAAATTTATAATATTCAACTAATATTATTTTATTTAAAAAAATAATCTTAATAGAAAACCATTTTGGTTAAAAAATTATTTTATGATTAATTTTATTTTGAGGATCTTCAACCTATTTCTGGGAAATATATTATAGTATAAAATAATTTTGATTTTGAAATGGAAAATGATATTTTTTGGTGATATTTTATTATTTTGTGATATAGATAAACATTACGTTAAATGTTATGTATTATTTAGAAATAATGATATTAAATTATTGGTTATGGATGTTAAAATGTATGAGATCACCTTTGAGGTGATTTTTTTTAATATTGTTAATATTGAGGTTAATTGGGGGGTATATTTAGTTATATGTTTACAAATAAAATTTTAACATTTTTTAATATTTTAATGTAAAATGTTTTATTTTCTCATAAGAAGGAGCATATGTTCTTTGCTATCATCTTATCGTGTGGTAACCATTTTAATTATTTTATAATATTAAATGAAAAAAGGAATATTCTGTTATTTATTTATTTTATGATCCATTAAAAGATAATTTTAGTGATTTAGTAAAAAAAATTCATATTGAAAATTAATTCCATACAGTTAGTAATGAAGTGAATATTGATCGAAGCACAAAAAAGGATGAAATTATGCTTATGAAATTGAATGATATCAAGTATTTATACATATTTATATTATTATTATTATAGAAGATAATGTAATTCCTATACTCTGATGAATGGATATTGAAAAAAATTTACCCTATTACATTCATATCAAATAAATCAATGGTCTTTAAACTCATCGTGTATATATGATTTTTTGGTCATTAAATATCTCTTGATCATTCCATTTATTTTGATAAATGATATTTATAACTCCCCATATTTATTTATTTTTTTCTTCCATACCTATAGTTTCACTTGGAACCAACGTTATTCTACATAGAAAGAATGTTATGTGTTATTATACATGACCTTATTATTTTAATTTCCCTCTTTTAAGAGGACCTTTTGTTAACCATTTTTTATGAGTGTTTTTCACATAATAATTTTCAAATAGAAACCCCTTTATTCCTAAGAGTGTGTTCAAATTAGAAAGATGTAATTTATTGATTTATTGAAGAATGTAACACATTGATATTTCAAAATAATAACATTATGTTTTTCAACATATATGACATGAATCACCGGGTCGAAACGACTAATAATAAAATTATTTAAATATGAAAATTTTTACCTAGTTGTTGAATTGGTGGGTTTGAATAAGAATAATCAAGTTATTATATATATATAAATATCCCAATCAACACCAATTTATTATTTATAATCCACCAAATTTTTTTCAAAGTCAATTTATTCTCAAAAATAATTTTTCATCAAAAATTATTTAGGAAACTCTTTAGGAGAATATAATATAAATATATTTTGATAATTTTAGAAAAGTTATTTTAATAAATTAACATCATTTTTGAAATTATCATATATAAATTATATTGGGGATAAATTATGGGTTTTATATAAATGGAGAAAAATACCTCTTTTATAAAATAATAATATCATTTAAATATATTTAGTAATTTTAAATTACCATTATTATTTTAATTTTATTTAAATAAAATAAGTATTATATATTTATTTGTAATATTATAAATTACATGTTTTTAATTTTATATTTTATTTTGGTGTAATTTTTCTTTGTTTTAAAATGAAATTTTTATGAAAACTAATTTTTAGTACATATTGTTTATCCATTTTAATTTCTTCGAATAATCATTATTGATAAATTATTTAACTGAAATTTATATATTATATGTCTAAATAAGTTAATTTTAATCCATCTCATTATGATTACTAGAAATGCAATTAATATAATATCATTTCATTCTTAAAAAATATATTTCTTTAAAAAATGTTTTTCGACAGGATTTTCAGGATAAATATTTATTTATGTTATACCACTTATGTAAATTGATGTTGGTAAAATGAAATATATATTTGTATAAATAATAATTAATATTAGTTAATAAGGTAAAATCAATTTTTTTCACAATGAAATTAGAAAATAGTAAAATATTATGTATTATGATTAAGGTTACAAAAATTTACCAAGTGTGGTAAAAAATGTTAAGGGTAATTTTTATAATTAAACATGTCAAAATCATATTGGATGGAAATATTTATACCATATTGAATAAAAAATTGTATTTATGGTCATTTGGAATCATTTTTCGTTGAAATTCGTATCATATTATATTCATTTGGAAAATTTCAAAGTGGTTTCAAAGAAGGTCCCCTACCTAACTAATAAAAGGGCACCTCCTACCCCCACATAATAACAAATAAAAAGACATATATCCCAAAATAATGTGGAAAAAATATATCCCAAACATTTTTATCCACATTATAGATGTAGAGAACCAAGATTGATGTACATGTAAATTACATTTATTTTGTGGAATACATAATACATAAAACAAATAGACACCCAAAGATCATATTAGTTTAGTGTATTTGGAATCTCGGAACATAATCTTCTAATCATGGTGAAAGATCATCATTATTCTCAATAATGATCTTTTGCTTTTGATTTTCTACCTAGAAAATTTGTTTATATTTCGGGGAAAAAAATATATAAAAGCGTGAGCTCAATTTCTCAGTAATGGTAATCATGGTGAACATAAAACAAACCATAAATATTTCAACATAAAAACATGAACAAAAGGTTTAAACATCAAAATATCGAGTCATGAAATAAATCATTGAAGTATGTAATGAATATATCATAAAGAAACATTAACCATGATAAAATTATATTGTAATAAAACATGTAATTGGGGATAACTAATAAGAACATAATATGATTTCCATAGTAGCTATGTTTTTGCTTCCAAGACCAAAATAATGGACAAAGTCCATTACTGAACCAGTTTTACTTGTTCAGGCCATGTATTACTAAACCTTATTTACTTTCTATTCAATTAATGTCTATCTCATGAGATATAAATATTTATCCAATGCATTGGAGGAATATCTAGGTCCCAACCATCTCATAATTAAATAATTCTTACATATTCCATAAAAACATAAATCATTAATCATAGCATAACCAATGAAATAAAACGGATTTCTTAAATATAAACCATGAAAATCAATATAAAATAAATTGATTTCATAAAAATAAGTCCAAAATAAACACAATAATATCAAATTAATAATAGGGATAACCATATTACATCTTTGATGGAAAGTAATTCTGATAAAACAATTGAACTTACTTCTTCAGCAAAATATCTTTTATTTTTCAAAAATGATTAATTTTATAATAATGGCGTGTAATTTTATAATAAAATAACTTAGTTTAAAATAAAAATGTAAAAATGTAGAGGATTATTCATGGTAATAAGGAATTATGAAAGCGTAAAAATTCATTCATTCCCTATATATTAAAAAAATTATCGTGCTTTTACCGGAAAAGTCATAAAGTACCTCCTATGGTAAACATAAGAATGATTCTTTCAAAACCATGTAGTAAAATTAAAAATTGTTAGAAATGACTTCAAAAATAAAAATAATAATAGTAAACATTTAATTATAATATTCATAGAGAACATGTAAATGGATTTTAAATATTCCCCTAGTAAATACTTACATATACACAATCTCAGATAAAAATAAGATTTACAAATTTATTTCTTACATTAGGTCTAATAGGATTCGTACGTATGATAACATCCAGTATAAGGATTTAAATAATTTTACTGATTTATTCCATAATAATAATAATTTTTATGATAAAAGTTATGATCATATTTTCATCAGTTTATGGTAACATTTCATTATTACTTGTTATTCGGGTATTAACTGCTTTATGTTCTTATGAATGTTTTTTAGATATGTTCTTATTTAGTTTTTATGATAATTTAATATAATATAAAATATCATATTAGTATAATATATATCAAATTTAATCATTCAATTCATTTATATAATCATATTTTAATGAAGATTATGTAGAATGAATCACATTACATCATGGAGAGGGTAAGCCTTACGTAAGGACGAGTGACAATATTGTTCCCATTATTTTTTAATGGTATTGAAGTATATAGTATATATGAACTATTATCATGTCTTATTAATAATATATCATTTTTATTTCTACCATTATACCCATCCAATTAAGGCGGTGGAGAGAAACATATTACACTATCACGTGGATAAGGGAAGCAATACGTACGCACGCACGATGATTTCATTTTGCATGTGATGGATAGAAGGTGAAATATGTAGGTTTCATATTTATAATAATATATCATTATATGAGTGATACTGATGTTTTTTTATAATTAAACAACTAAAGAAGTGGAAGTTGAAGAAGAAATAAATTTGAAAGAATCGATAGAAGAGATTACCTCTTCTTCGTCTTGCCTCCATTAATTTTTCTCATAGGATAATAGTGTTGATCTTTTGAGAAGAACAAAACCACTAGAATGTTACTAAATGGTTATAAGATAAATGGGTATGGTTTTTTTGATTTAAAGCTCAAATTGGAGTGAATTAGAGATGAAGTAGTTTCCCTATTATAAGGGAGGAGAGGGGAACTTTAGGAAACTCTAAAATTATTAATTTATTATATATTAAATTATGATTCAAAAATGGTCGAAAACATATATAATTCCATTATAAGTTTATTTTGGTTATATTGACCACCATAAAATAATTTTTAAACATTTTTGAATATTTCTTTATCCTTATCTTTTTGGTTTAACCCTTATTTTACCCTTTTGTATCTTATCGTGATATTAAGATATTTACACAATGTGGGTTAATTTAATTACCATATCATGTAAAACGATCAAAAAATTGTTATTTATAACATATTTTGACTTATATTAAACATTTATTAAAAGTTTATTTTTTTAGAAATTTAATATCATTTAATAAACTATTTTACATTTTAAGTGATGAATTATGTCAATCTTGGACACAATTAATATTTGAATTTTTAAAAATTGATAATAACTTGATTCCTTAAAAAATGGCATTAAATCATCCCTAATATTTCAATGTCATCCATAAAATTTTTCCTTGGACTCATAATATTCAAATTAAGTTTCTATTTTATTTATAAATTAATTTATTTGAATATTTAGTTAATGAGGTAATCACGACACCATAAAGTGTCATAAATAAATATATTTATCTAATGTATAAAATTTATATATAAATTAAAATTATGTAGGAAATATTTTTATATTTATAATGAATATTTATAGACATAGATATATGTTATATAAACTTATATTAAAATCAATTAGGTAAAAGATATATGTTTAGGTCATAATTACATTTACATTAAATTAATAATTATAAAATGTCATTTTCAAATCAATGTGAATCCATGGGTCCCAAAATCTAACCAAGGATGTCCATGGTCAAAAATATCTCATACAATAAGATTAGAACACGTGTTAGGGTATTTTAATAATATTTTTATTCTTATTTACCATATTTACCCTTTTAACCATGGTTAATAATATAATTACTCAAGTTACAATTTATAATATCTAAAAATAAAAGGTACCTATTTACCCAATTTAAACCATGTGATTCCAAATGGGGAATCCATTTTTAAAAATTCAAAATGTATAATATTAAGTAATTTATTTCAAATTAATCACCATTGTTAAAACCAAAAGTTGGTTTTTAATATTTAATAAGTAACAAAATATTGACATGTGTTTATGTCCAATTTGAAATTGAAATTAGATACAATGAAAAAAATTGGAAGAAATTATAAAAACATAACCCAATTACTATTTCAATAAAATTAAAAATATAATCTAACTACATAAATAGATTTGATAAAAGGAACTTTTAAGTTGAAATGTAGTATTTTTACTATTTATTAAAATTTGAATTTTATTATAAAAATACAAAAAATTCATAAAAAGTAAAATTTTACGTCCCTATTCCAATTAATAAGTTTATATTTTCATGTTTAAATTATAAAAGTTCAAAAACTAGATTTAAAATGGTTGCCCCATCAAAAAACAGTATAACTGCATTTTTTGGAAAAATACATCTTTTATCTAGAAAAATTGAATTTGTTCTCATATCATGTTCTAGAAAATGTGTAAGATTAATTATAATTCTATATATAATTCAAAACATGGTTAATTGTATTCATAATTTCTAGTTTATATTCCATTAAATAATAATATTTTAATAATATATCTTTGTTTAGTGAAACTCGGTATGGCATACAACGCAAGCTATTGAGGAAGGTTGATCTTCCATGTAACACGAGAAAAATTTGTGTTGCATGTAGTTAAAGCTTCCTTTGTTGTTTCATATAAAATAATCAAAACATAGTTCATTTATACATTGAAAAAAATATACTCAGTGGTGCGTAAAATGAATTCTATCAAAAGAATGTGAAATTATGTGAAATGGAAGCCATTAATAGTGTAGCATATACTGCAAGCCAATACGATGTTGCATATAGCGCAAGATAATTTTGAAGTAGCATATAACAAAATACATAAAATAAATTAAAATTAAACTATCTCACAAAATCATGGGGTGCTACAATAGAGGATTGTATTATCTCAAAATAAGAACCTTAGTTTCGTTAATAATTGATCTAAAGGAGGTTCTTCTTTGAGTAGTTAATTGTATTCACTAAGCTATTTCTTATTAATTAAAAATTTATCAAATTTAATTATTTTTGAATGGTTATAATATAATATTACCATTATATACAATATATTAAGATTTTATTATTTTTATTTCAAAAAATTTATCCATATCATCCTCCATCAAATGGGAAATAAATCCATCGCTCTTGTATACAGAAGACAACAGCCTTATAAACAGATACAATTTATTGTCACTCACTAACTCATAGATATAGTGATAATTATGAATGTAATGAATATATATGATACACATGATATTATATCAATTATTGAATATTTATATATCATACAACTTATCATTTTTTATCAACCATTATGTAATGATAATGTCGCTCTTGTGTACGTACAACATACTGTATCCACAAACTGATGTGATTAATTTCTCATATAAGACATTTATAAAAGGGTATATAATGAATAAATATGATTTTTATGTCGTTAATTTAATTTTAAATATTATATAATTATATAATATTCCTATGAACCGTATCTTTTGGGATGAAACATGCTTGTAGAAATGATGTTGTTATCACATGAAAGAATTGTAATTTTAAAAAAAATTATTAAAACACATGAAACTTTTCTTTAAGAATGATATATATGTTTAATTATAAATTTCAATATGTTTATGATTCAAATTAATAACATGTTCAAAATAATTATACTATAGTTTAAATAAAAATAACCTAATGAGAGAAGTGAGATCATTGACTTTATCTCAATATCCCTTCATTGAGGCATATTTTAATGTCATGTACCTATATTACTTTACAATATGTATATACTTATCCTTTTACATGTAATAGCATGAATAATTCATATTTAATGGTATTTTATGATTAAATTTGAATTATTTCATCCCCGATTATTTGAATTGAATTTTACCATGTGGTAAGGAATTTCATAACTCAATTTATTTTAATTGGGTTATATTACTTCTACATTGTCATTGATATTATAGGATTAGGTGTGTAAGGTATTTCATCTCATTTTCCATTCATTGAATCAAATGTTATGAATTTATTTTAATTATGTTATATTACATCTTTATTATATTTGATAATATAATATAATGTGTAATGAATTTATAAAAATATTTTATTTTATTTTAATGTGTTTTTTTAATTTCATTTCACACACACAATAAATTCATTGATTAATTAATACTAATACTATTGGATAATTGCAAAAAATTTCATCTCAATTTCCACTCCATTGAGAGATGTTTAGAATTATGAATATATAGAATTTTTTGTGGTGTATATAGTACCCAATTTGTATATTATGTCATCAATATATTAAGATTTATGATATTTAATGTTTCATTCTTACTTATTTTTTATGGGGAATATGATTCAAAATATACCAAAGTTGTTGGATATTTATATTTCAATCTCACTATTATTCATATTCATTATGATTTAATTTAAATTTAACGAAAATAATTTAACATTTTATAATTAACAACATTAATAAAATATGACCTCTTTCACTCATCGACTGAAAATCCATTTTCGTTAAAATCTATGTTTTCTATGATTTTTTTGAAATTGTTTTTAATATTCCCATTTTTTAATAAAAACATTTTTACCCTACTTTTACTTTAAAAATTTGTTGAAAAAGAATATTTCTACTATTTTAAAAATGAAGTAATTTTTATTTTTTTACAAAAATGTGAAATAATTCATTGATTTATCGTACCCAGCATGAGCATAATTTACTAAAACTTTAAAAACAAATTATTTTAAAGACACAATTAAAATATTACAAGGTTATTTTCAAAGATTTATTTTTCATAATATTGTATAAATTACTATTATTTATAGTGATGTTAACTTTAAAAATTATATTCCCCTCCAAAATGATTTAACGATATTTCTATGGTATTTATATTTATCGACAATAATATCCCTAAATTATTCATATACTAAAATGGGTATATATTGTAATAATACTATTCTTATTCTTTCTTTGGATTGTTTTTGGTCTATTTTACCATGGAACATATTGAAATTCACTTTCTTGATTAATTTTGTAGTCATTAACTTTCTTTAAAAAAATTCACAATCTTCTGATCATTACACAGTAAAATTCAATGGAACATATATATTATTTATCATATATATATATATATATATTAATATATATATATAATTTACACATAAATTTCTTTAATTTGAATGTTATTTAATTTATTGGGGAATTATTTATAATATATATTCCTTACACAATAAATATATGTGTTGATAAGGAATATTTTTCACGATTTAAATCAATAATTTGATATATTAAGAATGAATTAGAAATGATGTGATAGGAGGGTAATAAAATTATATAGCCCCTTTATTCATTGATAGGTTGTATTAGATATACTCGTAAGTTGTCATTAAATTGGGTTCTTGTATATACATACCCATGAGTTAAATTGCCTTGGCCTAAGGTCATGAGTGTATTAGTATCATGATGATTGAGATCGTGAAATCTAATATGATGAATTTAAATTATTGAGATGTTATTTTTTATTATGAAAACAATTACTATGTTGATATTATCTATAGATTATGCAACACTCGAATATTTTAGTAAATATTTTATTTCGAATAAATTTAATTTGGTTGATAGATTTAATTACACGAGACACTGAGTTTTTAAGAAACAAATTTAGAAATAGAATAATGGTTCCTAAAAAATGAAAATATATTTATTAATAATTATGAAATAACCAAAAAAGTTTCAATAAAAGAAATTAATTGATTCAAAAAAACTTTTCTTTCAGAAATATTTTTTTATTACATTTTATTGGATAATATATTTATTTTATTAAAAATTATATAATTTTATTTAATAAAAATCAGAGTTATTTTTAAAAAATCATAGAAAAATAAACTTATGGTGAAATATTTGCAATTTTCTGAAAATATTGATTAGATTGTGAATCTATTGTTCAAATAAAGAATTTCATTTCATTTTTTTAGATAAAATAATTTAAAGACAATTTCTATTTTTTCATTTTTCCATAAAGTGAAATATGTACCATTTTATTTATAATAATATAATTGATTTTATTTGGATATTCAATTTTCATTATTTTTTTCTAAATCTATATTTGTATATAAAAACACATTTTTCCAAAAGTGTGTTTTAATGTGAATTTTTTTTTTTTAATTTACTAAAATAACTATTAATGAGGAATGATATAAATGATATTTATATATAATGTATCTATATATCAATTTAAATTCATATAATGACTATTATTAATCATAATGTTAATATAAAATATTTTTCTCCTTCAAAAATGCATTTTCTTGTAAAATTTATTTCGTCACTTTTTGGTTACTTAATTTATAATAAATTTTTTTCAATTTGTAGAAAATTGAATTTTCAAAATAAAATAATTTTTTATAAATAATAATTTAAAAATATCTTACTGTGAACATTTTGTAATTTTATGAAAATATTATTTTCAATGAATAGTAAAAAATAATAGTTTTTGTTGAAAACTGAATTTTCATTTAATTAATTTTTAAATAAAAATATTACATTATAAATATTTTAAAAGTAAAATTATATCAATAATATTATAAATTATATAATTTATATCATTTTAATAAATATGAAATTTAATTTGGATATAATTGTTTTTAAACTTTTGAAAATTTTCCCTTTAGAAAACCACTTTTTCGTCGCACTTATATATTTAATTTTAAATTAAAAATTTACAATTTTATTAATATTATATGAAAAAATGGATTCCATAATTAAAATTTTAAAAAATTAATAACATATATTTGTTCACCTTAATTTCTGGTCAATATGATCAGTAAAAACAATAAAAATAATTATCATGGTTAAGATTCGAACGAGTTTATTGGGGGTTAAAATAAAAAAATAATGGTTAAAAGTACCTAAAAAATTGAACAATTACAATTTTAAATAAATATCTAGACCATATTTCATATAATTGTCCATAATGATCAACTATTTATAATTTAGTCATGTTTAATACCTAGGTACAACTTTTCCTTCTCAAAAATTCTAAGTGTGTCATATCCCCACTTAAAAAAGGAAACCCCATATTCTCTCCAATTAACATTTCCAAAACACATTGGATTGGACAATAACGTCCCAAATCCGTTAATTAATTACCTAAAAATATCTTAGATGGCTTATTTTTATTATGAAACCATACAATAAAGGCATTAGGTTTATAGCTAAAGGGGTTCTCTGAAAAATAGTTATAGTCCTTACCTCGGAATTTTCATTTTTTTCCTATTAAAATATTATTCAACAATGAAGATATAATAAAATTATTTTCAACCATACAATTGTATTTTATTATGTTAATATACTTACATAAATCTATCTCATATTCCATTAGGTGGGAATTGAAACCATCGATCGTGAGTACGATGGACGACCGCTTTGCCAACCGATGTTATTTTTTTCCCTGAACACCTCTAATGAATGGATATAATTATTTATTAATCATAATTATATGATATTTAATAAATAATTATATTTTTTTAATTATGATATCAAATAAAAATCCTTACTTTCCATTCCATGGGAATATAAAATGTCACTCATGTGTGTGAAAGACTACCGACTCATGAAGCGATGTGATTCATTTTTCACATATGATTTATATAGAAGGATATAAGGATAATTTCAGTTAATACTATATATATATATGATATAAAAATTAGTATTTTAATGTGATATATCATTTAATTTTATTCATTCCTTCTTTTGATAAAATAGTAATAATGTTCATTTCTACGTATGGAAGACCATCCCCATGAGTTGTGTAATTAATCTTATATCTATAAATTTAATGGAATAATATAAATAAATATTTAATAAATATATATGTTGTTTATATCATGTAAAAATTATTTTTATGTTGGAATTATTATCAATGTAATAGGACTAAAAATACAAAATCAAAACATACATGAAAAACAAAGCAATTATTACCTGAAATTTGATCTACACATAGAATTGTTAATAAATGGGTTATAACAAGTCATAAGTAAATAATATATGATTTAATATATATAAATATTGTTATGTAATTGTTTTATCAAAATCATAGATTTAGTATATATTAGTTTCATAGATATGCAAAATAAGTCGATACTTAAGGTAATGGATTGGTATGATGTCTTCTATATATATAGTGCATATACTATATTGAACAATAGTTTATTTTTTGTGATTTATATACTAAAAAAATGGTATGATTTATCATTAATAACATTTTTTAATGATATCTAATTTTTCATTTGATATTATAATTTAACGGGGTTTATAATTCAAATGTTTCATAAGTGCTTAATGGATTTTCATATCAGTTTTATTTTTGTGGGGCACATGCCTTATACCCCACATGTTTCTTTTATGTAGTGTATATACAGAACATGAATGTATTTTATGATACAAAACATGTTAATTATAGGACAAACATATCCATAAAATTTTACTTCCTTCAATGGTTTTATGTTTCAAAATATTTCAATATTCTAGGGGTATTATGTTACTACCTAATTTTTTGTCAAGGTTGTATATGAATAAGTTCCAATAATGAAATATTATTATATATATTTCAATAAACTCATAAATTTTATTAAACTCAGTTTATTTTTTAAAAATTCATTATTTCCCTTAATTTTTCCATTTTATGTACTCATGGATCCAAAGGAATGTTGTTAAGGAAATGCAAATTTATTTCCCTCTTCCATCAAAAATAATTTCTTATACATTTCCTTCTTTTCCAAAAAAAATTTGGAGTAAATTTCTTTAATATTATCATATGATTTTTTAAATTCATTTTTACCGATGTTTTTATTTTTAATTTTTTTTAGAAGAATATTCAATTCATTTTCTAAACATGGCGCTTTGGGATTTTACAGAAAATGTGAAAAAATTAGTTGTTTTAAAATATATGATATTAGCAGAATTTCCCACCATCATGACTAATAAATGTTTGGATGATTACTTTATAATTGTTTGTTATTAATTTCAAGGAAAATAATTTTCAAAATTTTCTAATTACTTATAGTTTTAAAAGTTATGATTTTGAGTGGAAATGTTATATTCCTTAAGAAATCTTCCGACTATTTGACTTCTATACTAGTATCCTACTTGAGTCCGACAGAGTGGCTGGTCTAGTATCCTACATGGGTCTGACAGCTTAGCTGGCCTAGTATCCAATTGGGGGTCCGATTACTTAGGTGGTATAGTTTCTTACATGAGTCCGAAAGCGTAGACGAATCAGTGACTAAATCTGATCTTTTCTATCACTATATGAAATATGTATACTTGTGCAAGCTGAGTCATGACTTTCAATCATTAACATCGATGTGATTGACTTTTTTATTGTGTGGACTGGGTTGTGCTTGGGCTCAAGAGTTGGAACCGAACTGGGATTGATAACTTATGTATTTGTAAGGTCATATAACTAAGTAGGTTTCATTGATACTTTGTGGTTGTACCATTCTTCTTTGGATTATCCCTTGTGGATTCTGGGAGAACTTCGGGGGTCTCAAGATCCCTACTAAGAATAGTATACTCAACCTTGCATGGGCTATGCCAGTAATACATTGTGTTGGATGCAGATGACAAATATCACTGATCAAGGTAGAGACTGGTATAGTTGGACGGTACCCAGAGGTGGATCACTAGGCGAGATGTACACAGAGCAAACGGACGGACCCAAGGTGCTGAGGTGGCAATATGTACCCACCCTTCATGTGGGATTCCCGGAGGATGAATCAGTGGTTTCTGTTATACTTTTCTGTAGTAGTACTAGCTTTTAAGTTGTACTTTACTTACTATTGGGCTTGTATTTTCGGTCCCTTTTCCTTTCATCGCTTACTTTTTTATTCTCTATTACTTAGATATTACTTCTGTTATGTACTCTGTTGTGTTTTTTTCTTTTATAAAGGCAATGCCTTCCCATTTTATCGGGATTTATGCTTCTGGTGCTAGTCGCCAGCCCATGGCCTATGGAAAGCGGGCTTGGGGTAGTCATATCACTAGATGGAGGTTGTTGTCAGAGTTTTTATATTGGTAGGGACACCATCCGACCTTATGGTGATCCTTGTCGTGAGTCTTCTTCATGCAGAAACATGTATATGGTGGACCCTGATGCTCCAAGTGCATTATAAGGCATATTTACATTGGACAGACTTAGAGAGTCTCTTTCACTCGGAGTTTGTTCCAGCTACCCTTCATACGGTGCAGACTCAGGAGTTATTTCATCTCAGACAGGGCAGCATGACAGTAGCTCAGTACTCAGCGAGGTTTACTGACCTCTCATGATAATCCATGAATATGGTATGGGACCCGTTCTTCAGGGCCCAGACATTCAAGTAGGGACTCATGCATGCGATCAGGTATTCGATGATCTCCCTCAACATCTTGACATAGGTGGGGGTTCAAGAGTGAGCCCATATAGTGTAGAGTTTTCTCACTGAGTAGTCACCAGTGGTGAGACCATCCGTAAGACGACACGAAGCGGGGTCTTCTGCAGCTAGTAGTAGAGAGTTGATTCAGATTTCCAAGAGGACTAGGCCAATAGGTGGATTACCTCAGTATACAGTTTGGTTTGTGCGTGACACATGAAACAGAGAGTGCTATACAAGGAGTAGGCAGTGATATGCATGCAGCGTGTAGGGTCACATGGCTCGAGACTGCCCGACCCTTCCAGCAGATGAGCAGCAGGCAGTAGAGGAACCTTCCAGGTAGAGGCAGAGGTTCGACCGTGGAGGTCCTGCAGGAGCGGACGGATGTGTCAAAGGAGCTGATCGAGCAGCAAGTGGATATGAGTGGGACTACCTTCTTTTTTTTCATTGTTTATGGATGCTTTGTGTCTTTTTACATTGAGCTACAGTAATAAAAGAAACATTTCCTTGTGACGTTTGCTTCCCTGTCCTTTTTGTATGGTAGATACTGAGAGGTTTCTGTTAAAAACATTGACTTGACCTTCACATTCAAGATTCCTACTGGAGGAGACCCAATGACCACACACTACTACCGACAGTGTGAATCGACCCATGGAGGAGAGTGTAATGGTTGGATCTATTGGTAGTAGCGTCGAGGCCTTACGACATCGTCAATGGCACGATATAGTACCGTTCAGGTCAGGATTGACTGTATTAGTCAAATAACATGGTTCATCCAGGGTATGAGACCAGATTTCTCATTTCGGCAAAGGAGAAATCTTAGCAGCTCTTATAGGATGTAACCAAAAAAAGGGTGTATACGAGTTCTCGAATTCCATCCAATGTAAAGATGCCCCGTCATGCACCTAGAGCATCAGGCTCCACTATCTACCTACTGTTTCATGTAGGAGACTCGCAGAATGGATCACCATAAGATCAGCTGGTGTCCCTACCAATTTGAAAACACTGACGATAACCTTCTTCAAATCCTTAGCTGCCTGTGGGTCCATCTCTCCTCGAAACCTGGCAAGAATTTGGATACAGGTTCGGTTGTGTGGGGAACACGAAATAGAGCTATCTATAAAAGTATAAGGTAGTGTTATGAATGTGGCGGACAGGGTCACATGGCTCAGGACTACCCAACCTTCCATACGGATGAGCAACAGAAAGTAGAGATACCTCCCAGGTAGATGTAGATGTTCAACTGTGGCGGTCCGCAGGGGGGAACGTGGACAAGGAAGAGGAGCTGGCCAAGCAGCGGGAGGTGGACTACGCTTTGAGGATCTACCACCACCACCACCAGGAGGACCACCATGACCACAGGAGGCTGGCAGAAAGGGGGAGGCTCAGCTCCATGCAGCTGAGGCCTATGACCACGACACAGTTGAGATGATTTGAGGTACTATCTGTATCTACTCCAACATTGATGCATTACTTATAAACACAGGTGTGAGTCATTCATTAATTCTCGATGCCCTTCTTCAGTGCTCGGAGATTCCAACGGAGCCGTTGGCTCGATCCTTATGGCTAGAGACTCTTATGGGAGCAGAGTCGATGATTACGCACTGGTGTCAGCAGTGTGGGATAACTCTAGGAGGCGAGGGCTTCAGCTGGGATCTTATTGTAGTGGCGTCGAGGCCTTAAGACATCATCTTGGGTATGGACTGGTTGTCTACAGTCCATGCTCAGATCAACTACATTAGGTGGAGAGTGTGATGTGTCTGCACATATGTGACTAGGTTCACCTTCACCGGAGAGAAGGGAGCCTTTACAGCGCAGGATGGACTTTCGTGGTGAAGGGGGAAACCGATCACAAATCAGTTGGCTAGTCTCATCCTCGGAGTAGATAATGTAAAAAGTATGAGTTTTCCTATTATGTTGGATCAGTATGTGGACATTTTTCTTGAAAATGTTTCAGGACTACCTCCTCATAGATAGGTAGACTTCTACATAGACCTGTAACCCGGGACACCACTGATATCTACTCCAGCATATCAGATGTCTCCCGCTGAGCTTCGTGAGCTGCAGGTATAGCTGGGGGACATGAAGGGAAAGGGATTTATCTGACCCAGTGTCTCACCTGGGATTCCTTGATTTTGTTCACCAAGAAGGTGGATGGGAGGTTTCGACTTTGTGTCGACTACCGTCGCCTGAATCAGGTGACCGTGAAGAAAAAGTACCCACTCTCGAGGTTTGACAACCTCTTTGATCAATTCAAGGGAGAACGATGGTTCTCGAAGATAGACCTCGGGAAAGGATATCACCAGCTCAGAGATTAATACAAGGATGTGCAGAAGACGACGTTCAGGTGTGGGTATGGCCACTATGAGTTCTTGGTTATGCCTTTAGGCATACCCAATGCTCTAGTGGTGTTCATGAGTCTCATCAAATAGGATCTTCCACCCTTACCTCGATTGATTTTTCATATTTTTTATTGAATACATACTGATTTACTCGACTACTAAGGAGGAGGATTCTGACCACTTGAGGGTTGTACTGGATACACTCTGAGATCACCAGATTTATGGTAAGCTCTAGAAGTGCTAGTTTTGGATTCGAGAGGTTAAATTCTTAGGACACGTCATCTCAGAGGCTGGAGTTGTAGTGGATCCAGTGAATATCGAGGCATTACTTTCTTGGGAGCCACCTAGGAGCATGATGGAGGTGAGAGTTTCCTGGTTTTGGTTGGATACTATTGGAGATTTGTGCCAGAATTCTCTAGAGTTGCATCACCACATTTATCCTTGATGAAGAAGGGGAAACCCATCATGTTGTCAGAGAGATTCCAGCAAAGCTTTTAGGAGCTGAGGCAGAGATTAACCAGTGCACCCATCTTGAGGCTACCAGAGGAGGGTGAGGGGTACGTAGTTTAATACGCCGATTTAGGGACCAGACTCGTGTATGTATGAATGCAAGAGTGAGCAGTGATCGTTTATGGTTCACAACAGTTGAGACATAATGGGCAGAACAATGCTACCCATGACCTGGAGTTAGCAGAAGTTGTCTTCGCCTTGAAGATGTGGCGACACAATCTGATGTGCGAGCACTTTACAATCAATTATGACCACCAGAGTCTCACGTACATCTTCTCACAGAAGGACCTGAACCTGAGATAGTGGTGATTGATTGATTTCATCTAGGACTATGACTTTGAGATAGCCTATACTCTTGGGAATGGGAATGTTGTAGCT
The DNA here is from genome assembly GCA_963277665.1 of Viscum album. Lineage (NCBI taxonomy): Eukaryota > Viridiplantae > Streptophyta > Magnoliopsida > Santalales > Viscaceae > Viscum > Viscum album. The sequence continues at coordinate 373,318,001 of OY728166.1, read as the reverse complement.
GAGGCTCTCAGCAGGAGATCGGGCATTCAACTGCTAGGAGAGGCGACAGAGTAGCTAGCCGCGTTACAGATATCCTTTGTGGATATAGATGGAGGAGCCTTTCTTCATTCTCTCACATTCACTCCTCTAATTATTTAGTTAGTCAGGGAGGCACAGAGTGGGGATGTTGACTGTGAGACACAATGTGCTTAGATATCATCAGTGTAGGCAGATGATGGTTTTTCTGAAGGAGGGGAGCATGTCATCCTCTTTAGGGGATTCTCCATGGTACCAGTTGCACTATAGGAGGAATTGATGAGGGAGTTTCACAATTCCCCTCTAGAGGTACATCCAGGAGTGGCGAAGATGTATCAGGACCTCAGAAGACAACACTGGAGGCTGAGTGTGAAGAAGGTTGTAGTAGATTTTTTTTCACGATGCCTCACTTGTCAGCAAGTGAAGGCAGAGCACCAGGTACCAGCAGGCTTGGTACAACCCTTAAAGGTCCCAGAGTGGATGTGGGATGGGATATCCATGGATTTCGTGATAGGGCTTCCATGTATATCCCGAGGGCATGATAATATTTGGGTGATTGTAGACCGACTCACCATGTCGGCCCACTTCCTACCGATCTGAGACCGGGGCTCGGTAGAGTGTTTGAGATGCCTATGAATTCAGGAGATCGTACAACATCATGGGGTGCCATCATCTATCGTTCCCTATCGAGATGCTCAATCCACTTCCCGTCTATGGAAGGGATAACCTGAGGATTTTGGGATGCAGCTTCACTTGAGCACCACCTTTCACCCTCATACGGATGGCTAGACTGAGAGGAACATTTAGACTCTCGAGGACATGCTCTGTGCATGTTTAATTGACTTTGGTCACAGCTGGGAGGATCATCTACCCTTGGTGGAGTTTGTGTACAACAGTAGCTACCAATCAACCATTGGGATGGAACCTTACGAGGCACTGTACGGCCGACCTTGCAGATCACCTCTGTGTTGGACTGACCCCAGGGAGTTAGCACTTGTAGGACCAGAGATGGTTCAGGCTTCGACAGAGAAGGTGAAGATCATACAGGAGCGGATGAATACTACAAAGAGCAAACAGAAGTCCTATGCTGATAGGAGATGGAGACCACCAGAGTTTGAGGATGGTGACCATGTTTTCCTACGAGTCTCACCTAGACGAGGTCTATGGAGATTTGGCCGGGGCGGAAAGATATCTTCCTGTTTCATCGAACCTTTCCAGGTCCTCAATAGAGTAGGTGAGTTGGCTTACCGCCTAGCCCTTCCTCCTTAGTTTCACTGGGTGCATGATGTCTTCCATGTATCTCAGTTGTGGAGATAAAAGCATGACCTAAACCACATCATCGATCACGAAGAGCTGGACATCGATGATAGGGTGACATTCACAGAGGTCTCAGTGGAGATCAGGGATCAATAGGAGCGGGTCCTACATGGAGAGTCAATTCCTCTAGTGTGCATTCACTTACAGCACTGGAACCTCTAAGAGAGAACTTGGGAGCAGGAGGATCAGATGCGATCTCAGTACCCCCAATTGTTTCCCTAGTGTATGATGTATCTTTAAATGGACGTAAATCCCTAAGGTGGGAGTAATGTAAAGATACAAAATTTTCAAGGAAATTTTTTTCTTAAATACATTGGAATTTTAGGAGTCTGCAGTTTTTGACAGAACTTGATTCTGAGGACCGGTGTGCCCAGAATCAATTTTTGATGTTTTTTTGGGTATGTTTAGTATACATAAGTGCGGGTTTTTCTATCTTTTGAACCAGTGCTCGGAATTGAAATCTGAGGGCACCGATGATCTTGCAGCGCCAGTATTCGCTTAAGGGGACCTTTACTGCTATTGCGTTTTCTTGGGAGGAGAAGTTATTTTTTGGGGTTTAATAAAAAAGTTAAATAAAATTGTTGTGAACAATTTTATTTATCTTTGGTTGTTATATCCTACAAGGGGAAGTTATTAGTGGGGCCCACACCCACATAACCTCTCATGAAAGGATATTTGTGAGGTGTGGCCCAAACGAGCCCTACCTTATCACCTCCCCTCAACTCCCCATTAACACCCCCTTTAATTAATTTGACAACTCCCCCTTAATGAATGTGATCTATTCACCTCCCTCTCTCTCTCATTAATATTTTCCAACACATTTTAATTAATGAATTGAACTCATCAATTAATTAATTAAAGTGTTGGAATTTTTTAATTACATGTTTGAATAAAATAATATCCTTATCTATTATTTTACTTTGGGCACCTGTTGTGTTGGGAGAATTTTGGGGAGATCTCAAGTGAAGAATAGTGTTCTTCTTTCGACGAAGAACAATGTTCTTCAACGGCGAACAACTCCAATGAAGTATGAGAGGGACACGATCACCTTACTCTATTACTTCATCCGGTTCAAGGAAGGATCTGATGCCACAAGAATGCAAACTATTTACCTCTATCTCTAACGTTGACAGAATGACACCGTCATACGCGATGCCTGAGCACCGCGACGCTCATCTTCTACGGCTCATCGACGAAAAAAACGTAATCAAGGTAGGGGTATGTTTCAATTTTTAATCGAATAAAAATTTTCTTAGTCCCTTATTGAAACCATGTTTTATCATCAACCTTTTGATACCACGTAACGTGGAGGACGCGGGCCGAATGAACAAGTCCCGATGACCCTTCGTTGATCCTTATTTTATTTCAATAGAGACGGTGACAGAAGAGGTAGCGACGACTGAAGAGGACCGCCGCACCAGGTTCCAGGAGAAGAGAGAACGATTGAGACCCACAACTACAGGCCTCTCAGCCGACGAAGAACCGATCAGATAAAGCCTTCCGGACTGAAGAGACCGCGGAACCACAAGGGGCACCGCGCTACGGAGGTCCACGGCCCGCACTCCGCAGGCCTCTTTGACGGGTGAACGGGTCGGCTCGTCGGCCGACCGGGTTGGAGGAGGCCACGGTTCTACCCGGTGCCTCGTGTAGTGGAAAGAGGCCTGCCTAAGCGGGCCGCTCGCACTAGAGAAGCCAGCCAACTTTGGCCGACCGGCCAGGTGGGCGGCACCGCTTGGGGCCGCCAATTTGGGAAGTCGGGGGGGCCACGACCCCCCGCATCACTCGGCCACCCGGGTCGTGCCCCGCCGGGCCATGCCCCGTCGGGCCAGGCCATGCGCTTCATCGGGCCGGCCCTACACCAGCCGGGTCGGACCCGCAAAAACCAGGTCGAACCGACCCATCAGTCGCTGGGCATAACGGGCCGGGCCCATTACACTTAAGTGCGAATAACATCACGACCGTGCGTCTGATCGACGCGCCGTCTGCGGCACTGGGACCCTTACGACAAAATGGTCCTATTTCAATACTCTAAGTGAGTTCTAGGCATCTTTAGATAATGTCCAGTTTTGGAATGAGCTTAATTCCAACCGGGCCCCTGGAACGGAAAAGCCAATAACTCTCAGACCGGGTGTCTGATTGACGCACCGTCTTTCGCGTTGGGTTCCTTTTGATGAGACGAAACATTGGGATACATCAACTCTGGCTTCATGATAGTTTATGTATCGACCCCTTGGCTCGAGGAGCTTACCCTCCTGAAATCGAGCGTGCTATGTGCAGGAACCCTAGAGATGGTTGTGACTGCAAATTCTACCATAATGGAATCTTTTGTGGGTTCGATGACGACGAATACAGTACTAGAATTTGTCGTGGGTTTGACTGCGATGACTACTGTACTTGTATCCTAAGTGGTTCCGACTATTTGACTTCTGTACTAGTATCCTACGTGGGTCAGATAGAGTAGCTAGTTTAGTATCATATGTGGGTCTGATAACTTAGCTGGTCTAGTATGCTACGTGGGTCCGACATCATAGATGAATCAGTGACTACATTTGATCATCTATATCGCTATACGAGAAAGGTATATCTGTGCGAGCTAAGTCTTGAATTTAAATCATTATCATCGATGTGATTTACTTCTTTCCTATGTGGACTGGGTTGTGCTTGAGCTCGAGAGTTGGAGAAGAACTGGATTGAAGACTTCGGTATATGTATGGGAATATACCTAATTAGGGTTTGTTGATGCACATTGTTTTCTATCTTATTTATTGTTTATCCTTAGTGGATATTGTGAGACCTTGCGGGTCTCGGGGTCCTACTGAGTATCATTATACTCAACCCTGCATGGGAAATTCCCTCACTACGTCGTGTTGGATGTAGACCACAAACAACACTGATCGAGGTAGAGACTTGTGGAGATGGATGGTACCTGGAGGTTGACCACTTGACGAGACATATACAGAGAAGACGGACGAACCCGAGGTGTAGAGGAGACCATTTGTACCCACCCTTCAGGTGGGATTCAAGGAGGACGACTCAGTAGTAGCTGTTTTACCTCGATCAGTTATGTACGTCGTCTACATCCTACACAACATAGTTTGGGCATAGCCCATGTAGGGGTGAGTATAACGATACTCAGCAGGGACCCCGAGACCCACAAGTTCAAAAAATATACACTAAGTATGAACAATAAATAAGATACAAAACACGGTGCATCAACCAACCCTACTTAGGTATAAGCCCATACATATACCAAAGTCTTCAATCTAGTTTGACACCAACTCTCGAGCTAATGCACAACCCAGTCCACATAGGTATGAAGTCATTCAAATCGATGATAATTATTGAAAGTCAAGACTCAACTCACATAGATATACCTCTTTTGTATAGCGATAGAGATGATAATATGTAGTCACTGATTCATATAAGCTGTCGGACCCATGTAGGATACTAGACCAGCTAAGCTGTCAGACCCAGGTAAGATACTAGACCCGCTACTATATCAGACACATGTAGGATACTAGTACAATAGTCAAAATTTCAAACCCACTAAGGATACAAATACAGTAGTCATCGCTGTCGAAACCATATAGGATTCTAGTACAGTAGTCATCATCGTCGAACCCACGGAGGATTCCAGTACGTTAGTCGTTGCAGTCGCATCCAGCTCTAGGGTTCCCGCACACAGCACGTTCGATTCCATGAGGGTCCGCTCCTCGAGCCAAGGGGTCGATACATCAACTGTAATGAATCTATAGATGATGTATCCCTAAGTTACGTCTTGCCAAAAGAAACCCATTCTGACAGAAGACGTGTCCATCGGACGCCCGATCTGAGAGCTATTGACTTTTTTATTCTAGGGTCACGGTTGAAATTATGCTCTTTCCAAACCTGGACATTTTGAAAATTCATACAGAACTCACTTAGATTATCACAGAAGGACCATTTAGTCATAAGGGTCCCAGTGCTGCAGACGGCGCGTCGATCGGACGCACGATCGTGATGTTATTCTTACTTAAGTATAACAGGCCTGGTCCGGTAAGCCCAATGGCTGACGGGTCGGGTCATCCCGGTTTCAGCGGGTCCGACCCTACTGGTGTCAGACCGGCCCGACGAAGCGTACGAACCTGGTCGAAAGGGCGCGGCCCTGCTCGAGGGGCGTGGCCCGGCCCCGTGTGGCCCGTCCCGGCCCGGCGAGGTGCGGCCCGGGACCGGCGCGGCGCGGCCTGGCCTGGCCGGCCACGGCTCAGCCTGGCCGGCAGAGCAGCTCGTCCCGGGTGGACGAGTGATGCAGGGGGGGAACTTCCCGAACTAGCAGCACTGCCCTCCTTCCCAGGCCGGCCGAAGCCGGTGGGATTCTCTAGCGAGAGCGGACCTCTTGGGTGACCCGTTGTCCACCGCACGAGGCACCAGGCAGTGCCACTGCCTCCTCCAACCCGGCTGGCTGACGAGCCGGCCGATTCACCTGCCGAAGCAGGATGTGGAGTGCGGGCCGCGGACCTCTGTAGTGTGGCACTTGGGTCCGGTTGACTTTATCCGGGTGGTTCTTCATCATCCAAGTGGCCCGCTGTTGTGGGTCGTGGTCTTTCCCTCTTCATGTGGCACCCATTGTTGTGGTCCTCTTCAGTCGCTGCCACCTCTTCCATCACTGTCTCCATCGAAATAAAATGAAGATCAATGTAGGGTCATCAGTACATGTTTGTTCGGCCCGCGCCCTCCGTGTTAGGCGGTATCAAAATGATGAAGTTAAAACATAGTTTCAACGAGGGATGAAGAAAAATTTTATTCAAATAAAATTGAAACAAACCCCCTACCTTGATTATGGTTCGTACGTCGATGAGATGCGGAAGAGGAGCGTCGTGGTGGTCAGGCGTCCCGGATGATGGTGTCATTCCTTCAACGTTGGATTAAGTGGGAGGTAGGGAGAGTTATTATGACATCGCATTATTCCTTGACTTCGATTGATGTAGTGGAGGAAGGTGATCGTGTCCCTGGAGTTCTTTGTCAGATTTTTTTTATCGTTAAAGAACGGTGTTCTTCATCAAAAGATTGTCACTATTCTTCTCTTGAGCACTCCCAAAATTATCCCAACATAACGAGTGACCAAACAAAAATAATATCGAAGGCTATTATTTTATTGACACATGTAATTCAAAAATTCTATCACATTAATTAATAAATTGAACTGTTCAATTCATTAATTAAAATGAATTGGAAAATATTAATGAGAGAGAAAGGTAGGTGAAGAGTTCACATTCATTAAGGGAGAGTTGTCAATGTAATTAAAGGGGGGTGTTAATCGGCAGTTGAGGGAAGGTGAAACGTTAGGGCTTGTGTGGGCCCCACCTCACAAATATCCTCTCATTAGAGGTTATGTGGGTGTTGGCCCCACAAATAAGTTCCTCTTGCAGGATATAACTACCCATAATAAATAAATTTTTTCAAAACAATTTTATTTAACTTTTTTATTATACCCCAAAAATTAACTTCTCCTCCCGAGCAAACGAAACTATGATAAAGGTCCCCTTAAGAGAATATCGGCACTACGAGTTCATCGGTGCCTTCATATTTCAATTCCGAGCATCGGTTCAAAAGATAGAAAAACCTGCACATGCGATTACTGAACGTACCCAAACAAAACTTTAGAAATTGATTGCGGACACACCGAGCCTCAGAAACAAATGTCGTCAGAAACCGCAGACTCATAAAATTCCAAAGTATTTAATACAAAATTTCCATGAAATTTTTAGATCTTTAAATTACACCCATCTCATGGCTTTAGGACCCCATAAAGCTAAAACCCAAACTAGGGAAACAAATGGGGGTATTGAGCCCACATCTGAGCCTCCCGCTCCTAAGTGCTCTCCTGGAGGTTCCCGTTCTGCCAATGAATGCGCACCAGAGGAATTGACTATCCACATAGGACCCACTCCTGTTGATCCTCAATCTCCACCGGGACCTCCGTGAATGTCTCCCCATCATCGATGTACTTCTCCCTGTGATCGATGATTTGGGTTGGGTCGTGCACGAATCTCCTAAGCTGAGATACGTGGAAGACGTCATGCACCCAGTGCAACTGAGGTAGAAGGGAAATGCAGTAAGCCACCTCGCCTACAGCTCTGAGGACCTGGAAAGGTCTGATGAAATGCCGAGATAAGTTTCCACCCCATAAAAACCTTGGTATACCACATCATGGTGAGACCCATAGGAAAATGTGGTCACCATCCTCGAACTTCAGGGGTCTCCGTCTCCTATCAGCATAGGACTTCTGTCTGCTCTGTGTGGTCTTCATCCTCTCCTGAATGATTTGTACCTTCTCCGTTGTATCCTGAACCATCTCTGGTCCTACAAGTGCTGACTCCCCTAGGTCAGTCCAGCACAGAGGTGATCTGCACGTTAAGTCGTACAATGCCTCATAAGGTTCCATCCCGATGGTGGAGTGGTAGCTATTGTTGTACACAAACTCCACTATGGGTAGATGATCCTCCCGGCTGTGAACAAATTTGATGAAACATGCATGGAGCATGTCCCCGAGAGTCTGAATGGTCCTCTTAGTCTGGCCATCCATATGAGGAAGAAAGGAGGTGCTTAAGAGAAGTTGCGTCCCAAAAGCCTCATGTAATCCCTTCCATAACCGGGAAGTGAATTGATCATCTCTATCATAAACAATAGGCAATGGCATACCATGAAACCGTACAATCTCCTGAATATAGATGCGTCCCAAGTTCTCTTCTGATCCCTGCTCTCTGATCAGTAGGAAGTGGGCCAACGTGATGAGTCAATATACGATCACCCAAATAGAGTCATGCCCTCTGGATGTACATGGTGCCCTATCACGAAATCTGTAGATATCATTTCCCACTTCCACTCTGGGGCCACTAAGCGTTGTACCAATCTTTCTCATACCGGGTACTCCACCTTCACTTGCTGACAAGTGAGGCATCGTGAAATGAACTCTGCTACATCCTTCTTCAAAACCGGCCACTTGTGCTTTCGTCTGAGGTCCTGATATGTCTGAGGTCCTGATACATTTTCGTCACTGCTGGATATACCACTAGAGGGGAAGTGTAAAACTCCCTCAGAACTTTCTCCTGTAGTGCAACTAGTACCATGGTGCGTCCCCTGAAGTGGATGACGTGCTCAACTCCTTCAAAAAATAAATCAGGTTCCTACCCTGAGGATATCTATGAACGTCAGATCTCAAAGTCAATGTCCCCACATTGTGCCTCCCTAACTCACTGAAGAAGTGGAGGAGTGATTGTGAGAGACTGAAGAAGGGATACTCCTACTATATCCACAATGGATATCCATAACGTGGATAGCTTCTCCATCACCTCTCCAAGCAGCTGCATACCTGATCTTCTACTGAGAGCATCAACTACAACATTCCCCTTCCCCGGAGTATAGTCTATCTAAAATTCATAGTCCTGAAAGAACTCGATCCATCGCTGCTGTCTCCATTTCAGGTCCTTCTGAGAGAATATGTACCTTAGACTCTGGTGGTTAGAATAGTCTGTAAAGTGTTCTCCCATCTGATAGTGTCACCAGACCTTCAAGGTGATGACCACTACTGCTGACTCCGGGTCATGGGTTGCATAGTTCTGCTCATGCAGTCTCAACTGATGGGAACTATACACGATCAATACTCGCTCATGCATCATTACACACTCGATTCCGGTCCCTGATGCATCATAGTAAACTACATACCCAACGCCCTCCTCTGTTAGCCTCAAGATGGGCGCACTGGTCAATTTCTGCCTTAGCTTCTGAAAGCTCTGCTAGCAACTCTCTGACCACACAAATGGTTTCCCCTTCTTCGTCAAGGCTGGAAGTGGTGTTGCAACTTTGGAATAGTCTCGTACAAATCTCTGATAGTATACAGTCAGACCCAGGAAACTCCACACCTCCATCACGCTCCTGGATAGCTCCCAAGCATGTACTGCCTCAATCTTCATTGGATCCACTACAACTCCAACCTCTGAGATAACATGTCCCATGAATTGAACCTCTCGAATCTAGAACTGGAACTTCAAGAGCTTACCATAAATCTGGTGCTCTCAGAGTGTATCTAGTACAACCCACAAGTTGTAGGCGTACTCCTCCTCAGTAGCCGAGTAAATCAGTATGTCCTCAACAAAAACTATGACAAATCGATCTAGGAAAGGCTGTAAGATCATGTTCATGAGACTCATGAACACCGTTGAAGCATTGCTTATGCTGAAACGCATAACCAAGAACTCATAGTGGCCATACCAACACCTGAAGGCCGTCTTTTGCACATCATCATCTCAAACTCTCATCTAGTGATAGTCTGACCTGAGTCTTGTCTTCGAGAACCATCGTGATCCCTTGGCTGATCAAAGAGGTCATAAATCCTCGGGGGTGGTTCCTATGTTGTGTTTGTATACTTTTAAAAAGGGAAGGAATTGCAATTATGGAAGTAAAAAAACACAACAGAGTATGCAATAGTTGTAAACACTATGTAAATACTATATACAATAAGTAAGTGCTGAAAGGAAAGGTGCTGGAAATACAAGCCCAACCGTAAGTATAGTATAACTGAAAAACTAGTACAACTACAGTAAGGTAAAATAACAACCGTCGAGTCATCCTCCGGATATCCCACCTGAAGGGTGGGTAAAGATTGCCTCCACAGCACCTCAGGTCCAACTGTCTACTCCGTGAAAGTCTCGCCAAGTGGTCCACATCCTTGTACCATTCATATCCACAAGCCACCACCTCGATTAGTGTTTTCCGTCGTCTGCATCCAAACACAACGTAGTGTGGGCATAGCCTGTGCAGGGGTGAGTAGAGGATACTCAGTAGGGACCCTGAGACCCCCGATGGTCTCCCAGAATCCACAAAGGATAAACCACTAAAGAAGGATAAAATCAAGAGGTACCAACCAAATCTACATAGGTATATGCCCATAAATATACCTAAGTTATCAATCATAGTACATATCCAAATCTTGAGCCCATTCACAACCCAGTCCACACAAGAAAGAAGTTAATCGCATCGATGACAATGATTGAAATACAAGACTCATCTCACATAGGTATATATCATTCGAAAAGCGAAAGAGATGATCAGATGTAGTCACTGATTCATCTAAGCTGTCGAACCCAGATAGGATACTAGGACAGCTAAGTTGTTGGACCCACATAGGATACTATATCAGCTACTCTGTTGGACCCACTCAGGATACTAGTATAGAAGTCAAACTATCAGACCCACTTAGGATACAAGTACAGTAGTCATCTCTTTCGAACCCACGAAGGATTCTAGTAATGTTTTCATCATCATCGATCCCATATAGTATTCCAGTATGTTTTTCTTCGTTGTCGAACCCATGGAGGATTCCAGTACGGAAGTCGGCACAGTCGGAGCCAGCTCTAGTGTTCCCACACACGGCATGCTTGACTCCCGTAGGGTCTACTTCTTGAGCCAAGGGGTCGATACATCAACTATCACGAAGTACATAGTTGATGTATCATGATGTTCTGTCTCATCAAAAGAAACCCAACACAATAGACGACGCGTCAATCAGACGCCTGGTCTGAGAGTTATTGGACCTTTTGTTCTAGGGGTGTTATTGGAAATACGCTCGTTCCAAACCCAACCATTATACATTTTTGTCAAAAAATAACTTAGATTATTGTAAAATGACCATCTCATAAAATGGGTTCCAGTTCCACAGACGGTGCGTCGATCGGATGCACGGTCGCGAAGTTATTCTCATTTAAGAGAAACGAGCCCGGTCTGTCAAGCCCTGTGGGTTGGAGGGTCGGCCCTTCCTTTCTCAGCGGGTCCGACCCGGCTAAGGGGTCGGCCCAGACCATCCCTTTGGGGCAAGCTCCAGCCCGTGGAAGGGGGCCTGGCCCGCGCAATGGTGCGGCCTGGCTCGGCCTGGCTGTTCGTCACGACTCATCCAGTTGGCCCTGCGACTTGGAGCGAGGGGGGTGGTCTTCTCGAACTGCTCGGTGCTGCCCTCCTGTTCGGCCAGCAGAGGCCGACTGGTCTACCTAGCACGAGTGGCCCATGCGGGCTACTCTCCTCCTACGTGGCACCTGTAGATTCCATGGCATTCTCCAACCTGACCGGCTGAGGAGCCAGCTGGTTCACCCGCCGAAGCGGCTTGTGAAGCATGGGCCATGGTTCTCTACAGCGTGGCGCCATGGGGCGTCGCGGTTCCACCAGCCCGGCTGGCTAGGACCAGCCAGTTCTTCTTTGTCAGAGCAGCCCACAGATGCAGGACACGTTTCCTCTCCACACGTCCGGCATACGACTGCCTCTTTCTCCGGTCACTGCCACCCCTTCCTTCACTGTCTCCATTGAAATAGAACAAGGATCAACATAGGGTAGTCGGGCTATGTTCGTTTGGCACACGCCCTCCGCATTAGGCAGTATCATATGGCCAACGATAAAACATGTTTTCAATGAAGAACGAAGAGAAATTTTATTCAATTAAAATTTAATCAAACCCCCTACCTCTTAATTGACGTTGCACGTTGACAAGCCGCAGAAGATAAACGTCGTGGTTGTCGGGCCTTGCGGAAGAACTGTGTCGTCCCATCTACGATTGATGGGGAGTCTTTATCATAGGCGATGCTTCTCACAAGCAGTGTCTTCTCCCTTGACATGGAGGAAAAAGATGATAGGAGAAGTCTTGGATCGTTCTTCACTGGGTGAGGATGATTTTCTACGTGGAAGAATGAAGCTCCTATAATTCTCCAAAGGTTCCCCACCAAAATATTTTCTAAGGAAAATATTATAATAGAATTCTCAAATTTTAAAGAGTTTCTATGAAAATAAAAATAATTCAAGTGAGAGGTGCCAATTAATTAATAAGGTTATTAATTAAATGGGTTGGCATCATCAATTCTTGGGAGGTGGAGACGCTCCACCATAATGAGGAGAGGAGTTAATTAATTAATGGGTGTTTAAGGAAGTTAAGGGGAGATGAAAGGATTAGGGATCATGTGGTCCCCACAACATTAAATTATCTCCTGGTAGGTTACGTGGGTGTGGGACCCACCTCTAACTCCCCATTGTTGGAATTAAATAACTTTAAAACAATAAAATTGTGTACAATAATTTTATTTATTTTAATATACTTCTAAAAAAAACATCTCCTCCCAAGAAATCGCAACTGAGGTAAAGGTCCCCTTAAGAGAAAACAGGTGTAATGATTTCATCGGTGCCCTCAGATTTCAATTCCAAGCACCGGTTCAAATGATAGATATACTTTCATGTACGTTTACCGAACGTACCTGAACAAACCTTCAAAAATTGATTCTGGGCACACCGGGCCTCCGAATCAAGTGCCGTCAGAAACCACAGACTCGTGAAATTCTAAAGTATTTAAGAAAAAAATTTCCTTGATATTTCTGGGTCTTTAAATTACTCTCACCTCAGGGCTTTACGTCCTTTAACATTACTTCACACACTAGGGAAACAAAAGGGCATACTGAGCTCGCATCTAAGCCTCCCGCTCCCATGTGTTCTCATGAAGGTTCTGGTGTTGCCAGCGAATGCACAATAGAGGAATCGACCATCCACGTAGGACCCACTCCTATCAATCCCCGATATCCACCGGGACCTTCGTGAATTTCGCCCCGTCATCAATGTCCAGCTCCCGGTGATCAATGATGTGGGTCGTTCCGTGCATGTTTCTCCTCAGCTGAGATACATGGAAGACGTCATGCACCTAGTGAAATAGAGGTGGAAGGGCCAGGTGGTAAGCCACCTTGTCTGCTCTGCTGAGGACTTAAATAGGCCATATCAAAACGTGGATATAACATGCTGCCCCGACCAAATCTCTATAGTCCTCATCGAGGTCAGACCTATAGGAAAACGTGGTTGCCATCCTCAAACTCCAGTGGTCTACGTCTTCTATCTTAATAGGACTTCTGTCTACTCTGTGCAGTCTTCCTCCGCTCCTGGTTGATCTTCACCTTCTCCATCGTAGCTTGAACCATCTCTGGTCCTACAAGTGATGACTCTGTGGGGTTAGTCCAGCACATAGGTGACCTTCAAGGTCGGCTATATAATTCCTCGTAAGGGGCCATCCTGATGGTGGACTGGAAGTTGTTGTTGTACGCAAAATCCACCAAGGGTAGATGATCCTCCCATCTATTATCAAAGTCATGGACACATGCACGGACCATGTCCTCGAGAGTCTGAATGGTTCCCTCTATTTGTCCATCCGTCTGAGGATGGAAGGTTGTGCTCAGACGTAGCTGCATTCCAAAAGCCTTCTGTAACCCCATCCATAGCTGGGAAGTGAATCGAGGATCTCAATCAGAAATGATAGATGATGTAAAACCATGAAGTTATACAATATCTTGAACATAGAGGAGTCATATGTTCTCTACTAAGCCTTTCTCTTTGATCAGTAGGAAGTGTTCGGAATTGGTGAGTCGGTCTATGATCACTCAGATAGAGTCGTTTCCTCTGGATTTACGTGGAAGCCTCATCACGAAATCCATGGATATCTAGTCTCACTTCCACTATGGGACCTATAAGGGTTGAACTAAGCCTTCTGGTACCTGGTGCTCTGCATTCACTTGCTGAAAAGTGAGGCATCATGATACAAACTCTACTACAGCCTTATTCATAACCATCCACCAGTGCTATCATCTGAGGGAATGATATATCTTCTCCACCCCTAGATGTACCGCTAGAGGGGAATTGTGAAACTCCCCCAGCACTTCCTCTTGTAGTGCAACTGGTACCATAGTACGTCCCCTGAAGAGGATGACGTTATCCCCTCCATCAAAAAATCCATTAGGTGCCTGCCCTATGGATATCTGAGCATGTCACATCTCATAGTCAACGTCCCCACGCTATGCCTCATTGACTTGCCGAAGAAGTGGAGGAGTGACTGTGAGATATTGAAGAAAGGTTTCTCCATCTATAACACAAAGGATATTTGTAACTTGACTAGTTATTCCATCACCTATCTTAGCAGCTGAATGTCCATTCTCCTACTAATAGCTTAAGCTACACTATCCCCATTCCCAGGATAATAGAAAATCTGAAATTCATAGTCCTATAGGAACTCGAGCCATTGCCATTGTCTCAGGTTCAGGTCATTCTGTGAGAAGATGTACCTGAGACTCTAGTGATCAGAGTATACTGTAAAGCCCTCACCTATCAGATAGTTCTACCACATCTTCAAGGAGAAGACCAATGCTGCTAACTCCAGGACATGGGTAGAATAGTTTTTCTCATGATTTCTATAATATCATGAACCATATGTGATAACTGCTCGCTCCTAAATCAGGACACACCCGTGTCTGGTCCATGATGTGTCACAGTAAACTACGTACCAAACACCATCCTCTAGTAGCCTCAATATGGGAGCAATGGTAAACCTCTTCTTCAGCTCTTGAAAGATCTACTGACATCTATCAGACCACATGAAGGGTTTCCACTTCATCTTCAAGGCAGAATGCGGTGTTGAAACCCTGAAGAAGTCTGGAACAAATCTCATATAGTACCCAGCCCGACCCAGGAAACTCTATACCTACGTCACACTACTGGGTGGCTCCCAAGCATGTACTTCCTCGGTCTTCACTGGATCCACTGCAACTCAATCCTCTAAGATGACATATCCCATGAAATAAAACTCCTGAATCGTGAACTGTCACTTCGAGAGTATACCATAATGCTAGTGTTCTCGGAGTGTATCTAGTATAACCAGTAAGTTGTTGGCATGATCATCCTCAGTAGTCGAGTTAATATGTATGTCATTGATGAAAACTAATAAAAATCGACAAGGTAAGGCTGGAAGATCCTATTCATGAGACTCATGAATACTGATGGATCGTCAATTATACAGAGGGGATTAACCGAGAACTCTTAGTGGCCATACTGGCACCTAAAGGTCGTATTTTGCACATCATCATCTCAAACTCTGAGATGGTGATAGCCTGACCTGAGTTCTATCTTCAAGAACCATCGTTCTCCCTTGAGCTGATCAAAGAGGTCATCCATCCTCGGGAGTGGGTACTTGTTCTTCACAGTCACCTGATTTAGACGACGGTACTCGGCACATAGTCACTAGCTCCCATCCGCCTTCTAGGTCAACAAAATCAGAGAAACACAAGGTGAATCACTGGGTCGAATAAATCGCGTTCCCTACAAGTCCTCCTGCTAAACCCATAGCTCACGAAGCTCAGCGGGAGCCATTCGATATGCTGGAGTAGATATCGGTATTATCCCGGGGTACAGGTCTATGTAGAAGTCTACCTCTCAGTGAGGAGGTAGTCCTGGAACGTCGTTAGGAAAAACGTCCTCATACTGATCATCCAAAATAGGAAAACATGGACTCCACACATCAACCGCTCCGAGGATGAGACTTTCCAACTGATGTGTGATCAACTGCCCTCTCCTCTGCGAAATTCCATCCTACACTACAAATGGCTCCCTTCTTGCCGGTAAAGGTGAACATGCTCCCATCCGTGCGGATACACCAAACCTTGCGCCTAATAAAGTCTATATGAGTATGGATGGTAGATAACCAATCCATACCCAAGATGCCGTCTCTAGGCCTAGACACTGCTAAAATAAGATCCCAGCTGAAGCGCTTGCCTCCTAGAGTATGCTCACACCATCGGCACAAGTGCGTAATCGTTGAGTCTGCTCCCGTAGGAGTCTCTAGCTGTACAGATCGAGCTAACGGCTAATCCAGAATCTCCAAGCCCCATACAAGGGAAACAAAAATGAAATAATGACCTGAACTTGTGTCTATAAGTACTGCAGCAAGGGTGGATTAGACAAAGATAGTATCTCAAATAATCTCGGGTGCACCGTTGTCATAAGCCTCGACTGCCTAGAGCTGAGCGTACCTCTTTCCGCCACCTCCAAATGGTCGGGGTGGAACTCCTAGTGGTGGTGGTGGTAGAGCCTCGGAATGTCTTCCACCACCCACTGATCGGCCAGCTCCTCTGGCTTTGTGACAGTTGATATATCAACCACTTGGCTCGAGAAGCGGACCCTCCCTAAATCAAGAGTGTTGTGTATGGGAACCCTAGAGTGGACTGCGACTGCAACGACTATCGTACTGGAATCCTCTATGGGTATGATGACAACGACTACTTCACTAGAATCCTCTGTGGGTTCGACATCAATGACTACTGTACTTGTATCCTATGTGGGCCGCACAGTATGAATTCTCTACTAGTATCCTACATGGGTCCGATAGAGTAGCTGGTCTTGTATCCTACGTGGGTCCAACAACATAGCTAGTATAGTATCCTACGTGGGTCTGACAGCTTAGATGAATGAGTGACTACATCTGATCATCTCTATCACAAAAGACGTATACCTTTGTGAGCTGAGTCTTGACTTTAAATCATTATCATCAATGTGATTGACTTCTTTCCTATGTATATTGGGTTGTGTTTGAGATCGAGAGTTGGAGTTGAACTGGATTGACGACTTAGGTATATTATTGGGCATATAACTAAGTTGAATTAGTTGATGCACCATGTTGGGTATCTTACTTATTGTTTATCCTTAGTGGATATTATTAGAACTTGCGGGTCTCGAGGTCCCTAAAGAGTATAATTATACTAAACCCTACATAGGTTATGCACGCACTACGTTGTGTTGGATGAAGACGAAGGAAATCACTTATCGAGGTAGGGACTTGTGGAGCTGGATGGAACCCATAGGTGGACCACATGACGAAACGTACACAGAGCAGACGGACGGACCTGAGGTGCTGAGGAGACCATTTGTACCCACCTTTCAGGAAAGATTCCCAGAGGATGACTTAGTAGTTTCAATTTTACATTACTACAGTTTTACTAGCTTTATAGTTGTACTATAATTTATAGTTGGGTTTGTATACTGGCCCATTTACTTTTCAGCACTTAATTTTGTATTCAGTATTACTTAGTGTTTACTTTTGTTGTGTACTCTGTTGTGTTCGTTTACTTCTATAAATGAAATTTCATTCCTTTTATCGGGATTTACGCCTTTGGTTCCAGTTGACAAGCCCAGGAGTATAGGAGGTGGGCTTGGGGTTGTCACTGCACGGGCCTCGAGGACGGTTCGTGAAAAATTGGTATCTGAGGAGTCATTTCTACCACAAAACGTAGGACTCTGATCTATCTTTCTATGAAGCAATAATGTTATGAGTATTGAGTGTTGTTTTCAGACCAAGGAGTCCAGTGTTGGTATGGCGGCCGACATATCCATACACCAGGACCTTGACCTCTGATTTCTGACTCAGTACACGAAAACCCTGATTGCATGTGTGTTTCAAATGTTTTCTTTGTGATTACATTGTGTCACATCACTCGGTATACTGTTTTGATCATGGCGCACCTGTTTCTTTTCAGGATGGCCCCATGAAGGAAACCATCTAGGGTTCCGAGTTATGTATAGGATGGTAGACCACCAAGCTACGAGGACTCGATGTAGGGCCCCATCACAGTGGAGGCACCAATGGTACCACTACCCGCTGAGCCACCGATACCACCAGCCCCAGCTGCAGTGACTATACACCGTATAAGCACGTTGCACGAGTTTCAGTGATAGTGGCTGCCCAGGTTCTGTGGAGAGATGGACCCACATGCAATTGAGGATTGGATGGAGGCTGTCATCAAGGTTTTCAGATTGGTAGGGACACCAGCTGATCTTATGGTGTTCCTTGCCCCAAGTCTCCGGCACGCAGTAGCAGGTAAATGGTAGAGCCTCATGCTCCAGGTGCATTTCGAGGAATATTTACTTTGGAAAGACTTCAAGAGTCTTTTCTCCTCAGAGTTTGTTCTAGCCACCCTTCATGCATTGCGGATACAGGAGTTACAACATCTGCGGCAGGTCAGTATGACAGAAGCTTAGTACTCAGCGTGGTTCAATGACTTCTCACGCTACTCCACGAATATGGTATGAGACCCATTCTTTCGGGGCTAGACCTTTGAGCTGGGACATAGACATGAGATTAGTGCTTCGATGATCTCCCTCAGTATTCTGACGCAGGCAGGAGTCCTAGAGTGAGCCCTTCTTGTGGATAGATTTATTTCTTAGCCGACACCAGCAGCAAGACCCACTGTATGGAGACACATAGCGGAGTATTCTGAAGCTAGCATTAGTTTGTTGACGTAGTGGTCCAATAGGACCAGGCCATTAGGTGGGAGACCTCCTGATACAGGTTCGGTTGTGTGGGGTACAGGTAACAGAGCCGGCTATATGAGTAGAAGGCAGTGCTATGCATGCGGTGGGCAGGTTCACATGGCTCGGGACTGCCCGACCCTCCATGCGGACGACCAGTAGACAGTAGAAGGACCTCTCAGGCAGTGGCAGAGGTTTGACCGTGGCAGTCCTCAAGGGGTAAGCGGATGAGGTAGTGGAGCTGGCAGAGCAGCGGATGGTGGACAACGCTTTGAGGCTCTACCACCACCGCCACCAGGAGGACCACCCAAACCACAGGGAGCTGGCAGACAGGGGCATGCTCTGGTCCAGGAAATCGAGGCCTACGACAACAGCTCACCTTGGATGATTCGAGGTACTATCTGTGTCTACTCCATCCTTTCTTTAGTACTTATAGACATAGGTGAGAGTCATTATTTTATTACTGCTGCCCTTGTTCGGAACTCAGAGTTTTTGACGGAGCTGTTGGCTCGATCCTTACGGCTAGAGACTCCTACGGGAGCTGACTCGACAATTACACACTAGTGTCGGGAGTGTTATCATACTCTAGGAGGTGAGAGCTTTGGCTGGTATCTTCTTGTAGCTGCGTCGAGGCCTTACGACGTCATATTGGGTATGGACTTGTTGTCTACAGTCCATGCTCATATCGACTGCATTAGGCGCAAAGTGCGGTGTGTCCACAGGGATGAGACCAGGTTCACCTTCACTGGTGATAAGGGAGCCTTTGTAGCACAGGATAGACTTTCGTGGAGGAGAGGGTAGCCAATCACACATTAGTTGTCTAGTCTCATCCTCGGAGCGGTTGATGTGTGGATTCTGAGTTTTCCTATTGTGGTGGATCAGAATGAAGACCTTTTTCCTGAAGACATTCCAGGACTACCTCCTCGCATTAAGGTAGACTTCTACATAGACATGTACCATGGGACAACACTGATATCTAATCCAACATATCGGATGGCTCCCACTGAGCTTCATGAGTTGCGGGTACAGCTGGAGGATTTACAGGGAGATGGATTTATCTGACCCAGTGTCTCACCCTGGGCTTCTCTGATTTTGTTCGCCAAGAAGGCGGATGGGAGCTTGTGACTGTGTGTCGATTACCGTCGCCTTATTCATGTGATAATGAAGAACAAATACCCACCCCTGAGGATTGATGAACTCTTTGATCATCTCAAGGGAGGACGATGGTTCTCGAAGAGAGACCTCAGGTCAGGCTATCCCCAGCTTAGAGTTCAAGATCAGGATGTGCAGAAGACAACCTTCTAGTGTCAGAATGGCCACTACAAGTTCTTGGTTATTCCTTTCAGTGTAACTAACGCTAATTGGGTGTTCATTTGACTTATGAAAAATATCTTTCCGTATTACCTCTATCGATTTGTCATAGTTTTCATTGACGACATACTGATTTAGTAGACCACTGAGGAGGAGCACGCCAACCACTTGCAGGTTGTACTAGATACACTATGAGGGCACAAGAATAAAGGTAATCTATCGATGTTCCAGTTCTGGATTTGATAGGTTCAATTATTGGTACACGTCATCTTGGAGGCTGGAGTTGTAGGCCATCGAGTGAAGATCGAGGTATTACTTTCTTGGGAGCTACCAGGGAGTGTGACAGAGGTGTGGATTTTCCTGGGTCTTTCTTGATACTATAGGAGATTTGTTCCAGACTTCCCCAGAGTTGTAGCACCACTTTAAGCCTTAACGAAGAAGGGGAAACCCTTCATGTGGTCAGAGAGATTCCAGTAGAGCTTGCAGGAGCTGAGGCAGAAATTGACCATTGTTCCCATCTTGAGGATATCGTAGGGGGCGTAGGGTACGTAGTTTACTGTGACGCATCTGGGACCAGACACTGGTGTGTCTTGATGCAAGATCAAGCAGTGATCACGTATGGTTCATGGTAGTTGAGACAACATCTGAAGAACTACACTACCAATGACCTGGAGTTAGCAGTAGTGGTCTTTGCATTGAAGATGTGTTGACACTATCTAATGGGCGAGCACTTTATAGTCTATTCTGATCACCAAAGTCTCATGTACATATTCTCTCAGAAGGACCTGAACCTGAGACAGTAGTGATGGCTCGAGTTCTTCCAGGTCTATGACTTTGAGATAGTATATTCTCCTGGGAATGGGAACGTTGTAGCTAATGCTCTTAGTAGGATATCAGGAATTCAGTTGCTAAGAGAGGTGACCGAGAAGCTAGTTGTGTTACAAATATCATTTCTGGATATAGATGGAGCATCCTTTCTTCAGTCTCTCATAGTCACTCCTCCACTTCTTTAGAGAGTTGGGGAGGCACAGTGTGGGGATGTTAACTATGAGATGCGACGTTCTCATATTTCCTTAGGGAATTCTCCTTATGGATTTTCTAAAGGAGGGGAGCATGTCATCCTCTTCATGGGACACACCATGGTACTAGTTTCACAACATGAGGAAGTGCTGAGGGAGTTTCATAATTCCCCTCTAGAGGTACATCCAGCAGAGCCGAAGATGTATCAAGACCTCATATGACAGCACTGGTGTCCAGTTATGAAGAAG
Source organism: Viscum album (assembly GCA_963277665.1). Taxonomy (NCBI): domain Eukaryota; kingdom Viridiplantae; phylum Streptophyta; class Magnoliopsida; order Santalales; family Viscaceae; genus Viscum; species Viscum album. The sequence goes on along the minus strand of OY728166.1, from coordinate 373,296,966 downwards.
TATACAACAGAGTTAGTTTCATGATTCCTCACTTGTCAGCAATTGAAGGTGGAGAACCAGGTACCAGCAGGCTTAGTACAACACTTAGAGGTCCCAGAGTGGAATTGGGACAATATATCCATGGATTACATGGCGGGGCTTCCATATACTTCCAGAGGGCACAAATCTATTTGGGTGATCGTTGAACGTCTCACCAAGTCGGCCCACATTCTACCGATCAGAGAGTAGGGCTCAGTGGAGAGCTTGGGAAACCTCTAAATTCATGAGACAATACGGCTTCATGGTGTGCCATCGTCTATCGTTTCTGATAGAGATGATTGATTCAATTCCCATCTATGGATGGGATTACATGAGGCTTTTGGGATGTAGCTTTTCTTGAGGACCGCCTTTCATCCTCAAATGGATGGCCAGAATGAGAGGACCATTCAGACTCTCGAGGACATGCATTGTGCATGTGTCCTCGACTTTGGTCGGAGATGTGAGGATCATATACCCTTGGTGGAGTTTCCGTACAACAACATCTACCACTCCACCATTGGTATTGAACCATACAAGGCACTGTACGACCGACCATGCAGATCACCTCTATGCTGGACTGACCTACGGGAGTCAGCACTTGTAGGAATAGAGATGGTTGATGCTACAATAGAGAAGGTGAAGATTATCCAGGACCGGATGAAGACTACACAGAGCAGACATAAGTCCGATGTTGATAGGAGACAGAGACCACTGGATTTTGAGGATGGTGACCATGTTTTCCTATGGGTCTCACCTCGATGAGATCTACAGAGATTTGTCCGGGGTGGGAGGTGATCTCTGCATTTCATCGGACCTTTCTAGGTCCTCAGCAGAGTAGGCGAGGTGGCTTACTGCCTGGCCCATCCACCTCATTTGCACAGGGTGCATGATGTCTTCCATGTATCTCAGCTGAGGAGATATGTGCATGACCTGACCCACATCATCAATCTCAGGGAGATGGACATCAATGATGGGGTGACATTCACAGAGGTCCTGTTGGAGATTGACGATTGATAGGAGCAGGTACTATGTGGATGTTCTATTCCTCTGATATGCATTCGCTGACATCATGGGAACCTCTAGGAGAGCACTTGGGAGCAAGAGGCTCAGATGAAAACTCAGTACAACCATTTGTTTCCCAAGTGTATGTTGTATCTTTACAAGGATGTAAATATTTGAGGTGGGAGTAATGTAAAACATTGAAATTTCAAGGAAATTTTTTTCTTAAATACATTGTAATTTTACGAGCGTGTGGTTTCTAACGGAACATTATTCCGAGGCCTAGTGTGACCGGAATCAATTTCAGAAGTTTTGTTCCAGTACGTTCAGTAAACGTATGTGTGGGTTTTTCTATCTTTTGAACAGGTACTCAGAATTGAAATATGAGGGCATCGATGAACTCATAACACCGATATTCGTTTAAGGGGACCTTTACCGAAGTTGCGTTTTCTCGGGAGGAGAAGTTAATTTTTTGGGTTTATTAAAAAAGTTAAATAAAATTGTTGTGAACAATTTTATTTATCTTGGGTAGTTATATCCTACAAGGGGAAGTTATTGGTGGGGACCACACCCACATAACCATTCATGAGAGGATATTTGTGATTTTCGGCCCACACAAGCTCTAACTTATCACCTCCCCTCAACTCCCGATTAACACCCCCTTTAATTAATATGACAACTCCCCCTTAATGAATGTGATATCTTCACCTCCCAGTCTCTCTCATTAATTTTTTCCAACACTATTTAATTAATGAATTGAACACTTCAATTAATTAATTAAAGTGTTTGAATTTTGAATTACATGTGTGAATAAAATATTATCCTTATCAATTATTTTAGTTTGGGCACTCGTTGTGTTGGGAGAATTTCGGGACAAATCATGAGAAAAATAGTATTCTTTATTTGATGAAGAACACAATTCTTCAATGATGAACAACTCTGAAAAAGAATGTGAGCAACACGATCACCTTCCTCCACAACTTCAACCAGGGAAAGGATGGAGGCGACAACACATGATCGCTACCTACCTCCCTCTTCCTCCAATGTTGATAGAACGACATTGTCATCCGCGACGTCCGACCACCGTGGCGCTCATATTCCATGGCTCGTCGATGAACGAACCTTAATCAAGGTAGTGGGAGTGTTTCAATTATAATTTAATAAAATTGATATTCGTCCCTCATTGATACCATGTTTTATCTTTGGACTTTTGATACCGCCTAACACGTAGGGTGCGGGCCGAACGAAAATGGCTCGACGACCCTCTGTTGATCCTCGTATTATTTTGATGAAGACGGTGATGGAAGAGGTGGTGTCGAACGAAGAGGACCGCAACATCGGGAGATGCGCGATGAGGGAAAGACCGTGACCTGCAACTGTGGGCCGCTCAGCTGACGAAGAACTGGCCGGCTAAAGCTAGGCGGACCAAAGAGACTGCGACACCACAAGGGCTGCTACACTGTGGTGGTCCGCATCCCTCACACTACAGGCGTCTTTGGCGGGTGAACTGGTCGGCTCGTCAGCCGGCTGGGTTAGTAGGGGATGTGGTGCCTCCTAGTGCTGCGTGCGATTGACAACAGACCTCCCAAGCGGGCCGCTCGCGCTGGAGAAGCCGGCTGGCTAGGGCCGGTCTGGCAGGAGGGCAATGCCACTCGTCACCGATGGTTTGGGAAGTCAGGGGGTTGTTCCCCCCCCCCCCACATCGCTCGACCACCCAAACCGAGCCGATCAGCTAAACATGTTGGGCCGCACTGCGTCAGGCCGAGTCGTGCCCCGCTAGGTCGGGTTGTACTGCACTGGGCTGAGCCGCGCCGCGCCAGGTCGGGCCGCATGCTTTGCCAGGCCGGTCCAACAGCTACCGGGTTAGACCCACCAAAACTGGGTCAACCCGACCTACCATCCACTGGGCTTAACGGGTCGGGCTCGTTATGCTTAAGTGCGAATAACTTCACGACCGTGCATCCGATCGACGTGATGTCTGCGAAACTAGGACCCTTACGATGAAAAAGTACTATTTCAATATTCTAAGTGAGTTCTGGATGACTTTTTAATATGGCCAGGTTTGGAATGAGCGTAATTCAACTGGGGCCCTTGAACATAAAATCCAATAACTCTATGACCAGGTGTCTGATTGATACACTGTCTGTCACATTGTGTTCCTTTTGACGAAACAGAACATTGGGATACATCAACTTTGGCTTCATGATAGTTGATGTATCTATCCCTTTTCTTGAGTATTGGACCATCCTGGAATAGAGAATGTTGTGTACGAGAACCCTAGTGATGGCTACTACTACAACAACCATCCTAATGGAATCCTCTGTGGGTTCGACGACGACGACTACTGTACTGGAATCCTCTGTGGGATCGACAATGATGACTGTTGTACTTTTATCCTAAGTGGGTCTGACAGTTTGACTTTTGTTCAAGTATCCTATGTGGGTTCAATATAGTAGCTGGTCCAGTATCCTACGTTGGTCTGACAGCTTAGTTGGTCTAGTATCCTACGTGGGTCCGACAACATAGATGAATTAGTGAATACATCAGATCATGTCTATCACTATAAGAAATATGTATACTTTTGTGAGATAAGTCTTGAATTTCAATCATTATCATCGATGTGATTTACTTCGTTCATGTGTGTACTGGTTTGTGCATGAGCTCGAGAGTTGGAGCCGAACTGGATTGAAGACTTAGGCATATGTATGGGAATATTCCAAAGTAGGGTTGGTTGATTTACCATGTTTTGTATCATACTTCTTATTTATCCTTAGTGGATATTTTGAGACCTTGCAGGTATCGGGATCCCTACTGAGTATCGTAATACTCTCCCCTGCACGGGCTATTCCCACACTACGTTGTGTTGGATGCAGACGATGGATAGTACTGATCGAGGTAGATTCATGTGGAGCTGGACGGTACCCGGAGGTGGACAACATGACCATATGTACATAGAGTAGACGGACAGATCCAAGCTGCTGAGGAGACTATCTATACCAACCATTCAGGTGGGATTCCCGGAGGACGACTCAGTAGTTGTTGTTTTACATTACTGTAGTTGTACTAGATTTTCAGTTGTACTATACTTTATAGTTTGTTTTGTATACTGTCCCTTTTAATTTTTAGCACTTAATTTTATAGTAATTATTACTTATTTTTTGCTTCACTTGCATTCTCTGTTGTGTTTGTTTACTTCTATGAAGGCAATGCATTCCCTTTTATCGGGATTTATGCCTTTGGTGCTAGTCGCCAGCCCCTGTCCTATGGGAGGCGGGCTTGGGGTAGTCATGGCATGAGACCCAAGGACGGGTTGTGACATAAATACATAATGATTTTTAAATACATGATGTGTATTATCTAGGCAAGACCACCTACACATTGTGAACTGTTTTTTTATGAGGGAAAAATCCTTAGATTTAGAGGTCATGTAAATCTTATAGGCCATGTAAATATCCTGGTTCATTTGTTTTAAAAGGATGAAGGGAATATTATTTGACATAATCCATCCATTATTCTCTCACATAGTAAGAGATTTATAGTAGTTCTACTCCAAGCCTCCCCTAGGTTATTGATTTGATTTTTTCTATTATCCAATCGATCTGATTTCATTCAAATTGGATCCCACAAAGTAAGAGATTTGAAATGTTTTATTTTTTTCATTTTATCTCTCAATCCTTTTCACTATTTTTTTGTGCTATGATATTCTCTCTTTTCAAGGTATTTTTTTCTTTTGATGATTTCATTCATTTTTCTTCGATTAAAATGATGATATTAGACAAGTGGTCATCCGTGAACCCAAGGTAGGTGGTATTGTAATTTTTTATTAAAATTTATTTGTTTTTATGTAATATTCCTTTGTGCCAGAGCCAATACCATCCTGAGTGTTTCCTTAATAAAATTATTTCATTTTTGAAATTATTCAATCATGTTATGATAACCCATTAGTGTGATGATAAATTATTTAAAGGATTTATAACTCATTGGTTACCTCCCCTTTAGGTGAATTGAAATAAATGCCTCTTTAAAATAAATTTTTATTGAACAACCAACCACTAATGTATTTTGGATTTCCATTCACATAGATTTTAATTAATTCTACGAAACAATTGGTTTTATTTAATTAAATTAAACTATGTGGAAAGGATATATAACATGTTATAAATTGATAATGAAAGAGTATAACTTATGATACAATGGTTAGATGGAGATATATAAATTTAAATTATTTAAATAGAAATTTCATATGATTATTATAATTAGATCATGGATATTCATCATTGAAAAATAGGTGAGGATCCTTTTGAGCATGGTTTTTCACACTCGATTACATTAGGGGTTGGGCATGGAATCTCACACTATTTACATGGATGATGTGTAAGACATTCCATGTTCCCTTACATGGGTGTTGGGTGTGATGAAACTCCCAATATTTTGGATGCTGACCATGAAAACGCACCCTAATATCTTGAGTGAATGTAATATAGTCTCTCATTTTCATGATTTTGAGGGCTAGTAAACTTATTTGAGCCTATATATCATTATACCATACATGGATTCCTGAGTTATGCTCCAGGTTCATCTGACACGAAATATATAGTTATTCATATATATAGCCCAATATATATAGTGAATAAAAATATATAAATATTATATATGATTACTTATAAATTTTTAAATATGGTAAATTGAGACAAGAGTTATCTCGACCTATGCTGGAGTAGGTAGATTCATCCAAGTTTCTTTAAGGAGGCTCATCCAACATGTTTAATATTTTCAGTATTGTTTTCCATTGGATATACCTATAAACTATTTTATAAAATACACCGAATGTATTATTATGGATATTTTTGTGGTTAACTAATAGGTGTATTTCACACCCTATCCAATTCATTGTTGGAACTCGGAAAAACATTTTAGTTGTAGGTATTCATAATGGAAGTGAAAAATAATTGATTCTTGATCTATTATATTTATAGAACAGAGTATGGGAACAAAGCACTGAGTGTATTTTCATAATGTAAGTGAAGATGTCCTTTGCCTTATATATTTTTTCTATATAATTTTGAATTTTAATGTAATATATTTCCCATATATCCACTTTTTTATATCAACACGACATGAAATATTTTTTTTAAGACATAGGTTATGGATATTGATTATCAGTACTCTATTGTTGTTAACTTTTCTTTTTTATTGTCAGTTATACTTTGCTTCTGATAACTTTAATTCTATTTTTACCACTATGTTACTGTGATATGAGGGTATAGTATCCCTATCATAACACCTTGCCCCATCTCTACTAGTTAGCACCCTCTATCATGCGGGGAGGCACACTTGAGGCTTTGTGACCAACCCATACAGTGAAACAAAAGGCAGATCCCTGGTTTGGATGTTTGAAAGTGTTATCTGAGGGTTTTTTATGTTGAATTATCATTTGGTAACATTATATATGAGATTAATAATATGTCAATGTTTGGAAATTTGGCTATTATTTGGAGTAGTTAACCCCCATATAGGGGAAATCCAAATTACCTGTGATAGGCTATTACAATTCTAACTTTCTTATTTTAATTGATATAAATTTCACTATTAGGTGACACACATGTTTTGTGACATTATTATTATTGATATTAAATTTATAGACACATTTTTTTCTATTCCCATGTATAGAAATGATATATCCCATCAAACATTATAGGCCCTTGAATATTAATATTTCATGCACTTTCCCATTCCATGTTTACATTATGCATGGATTTCCTGCTACATAATTTTTGGTGCCTTGATTATTATATATGGAAATGTGATGAAACTTATTACAGGGATAATCTAGTAGAATTAATTAATGTTCCAATATATATCTATATATTTTTCCTGCATATATGGATGATGAAATGTTTATTAAACAACTATACCATATCTGATTCTTCGATTACTAGTTCCATGGAAAAAATACTAGTGGATTTGATTACTTAAATTCGAATTTTAATTTATGAAGCAAGTAATTCTATAAATTTTGAATGGTTATTTATTTAATAATGTCATTTTATATGCACTATAACATCTTGATAGTAGATATAATGGCTAGACCAGAGTTGCATGATGTGAAAATGTCAATTTACAAGAGTATGGATTTTACAAATTGGGAATGGTGACACATTTAACAAGAGAACGATGTAAATTTATATATATATATATATATATATATAAAATTATGAACATAAATTAAACTATACCTTAAAATGATACATTTTCCGTTAATTGGGTATTAAAATATAAATTAAATGGTGTTTTACCCTATAACATGCATTTAACACTCCATATAATGGGATCATAGTCATGAGATATGATAATGTGATCGAAATCTTATCATAGTAGTGGATATTTGGGTGTGTATCTTATGGACCTTATACACTGTTATGTTTTCATATTATCACATAATCCTAGAATTTGGATTAGGAAAGGAGTTGTTGGTCAGAAAAGATAAGGATTGTATATGTCGTAATCATTTTTTTGAAATATTTTAATCTATTGAAATACTTATAAGGTTTAAATTTGGAATTGTTGAATCATGGATCCATGAAGGCAATAATTCATATTCTTAGAGGGTGGTGATGACCCTGATCTGGAGGAGATTGTCCCTATGTCACCAATGTTACCTCTTATATTTGCATCTGTGGTAGCACCTCCTATTCCCGACATGGGAATTGATGCACAATTTTGAGAGTATTTACTTCTTATGAAAATTATATCGAATGAGTAGCTCGAACTGACATGACTATGGTAGGGTTTATGTGAGAAATAAACAAGTAGAACAAACCTACGTTTCAAGGGGATGGTGCCCCTTACGCTACGGAGGCATTGATATAGACCATGCATTCTGTATTCAAGCATTTGAAAATGACTCTCGAGAGGGGGGTCAAGATTGAAACTTATAAATTACAAATTTATACAAATTGACGGTTGAATTTAATTACCCATGAATAACTACATCAATATATGAGATAGATGGACTTATAAATAATATTTTATGATTAATTATTCCTATAGATATTTTGGATAGAATGATTCTGAAAATTCATAAAAATGTAGTGGGGAACCATGTTTGGGATGAAATATTCTACCCCTTAAACTGATATATAGATATTTAGGACATCTCTATCATATGATGAGCTCATTACCATAAATTTATTTTAGGATGGGCTAGTATAAACCATTTCATCACAAGATTTTTTTTCGGTTTACCATTATTTTTGATATAGTAAATAATTTCATATTACTGAGTACAATTTGAGGGATGTTGAAGTTGTGATCCTGGGAAATTGCACACCCAGTTTGGATAGTAGTTATTCTAATGGAAAAAATTTAATTTTGGTTTCTGGCAGGATAAGTGGTAGAAAGAATTCCCAATCTATATGTTTCGTTATATATTATCAATTTGGAAAATATAGAAACACAAAACCACTGTGAATTCATGATCCAATTGAGTGAAAATGATATGGTAGGAAGATACATCTCCATCACATCTATAAAAATTTTCCACTAGTTCCTAGTGGAAGAGGTTCTACAATAACTCCACATCCTAAAGAAGGGAAAGTAGTACCTTTCTAGGAAGGCATATGAAGTACCATTGTCCACTCAGGCTAAAGTAATTGTCATGGAAGATTAAAGTAGTATAAAGATTCAAAGTGAAAGGATAACGGGCCTCCTCAGCATAGTAAGGTTATCTCTCAGGACCACAGTATGGTCTAGTTACATGTATTGAAACTTGTTCCATATGATAGAGCATCATGGATTATAAAATTTGAGGTTATATTCTAGTAGCCTTTACAAAAGTTTATTGTTTTTTTACAAAACTAAATAAAACACAATTATATTTGTGGAAATTATGGATAGTATGGGTCCCAAAATAGAGTACTTCATTTTGAATGATGAATCTCGACACCCCATTGGGTATCTGACTGGGCATTCTTCACTGATGTAATGAATTCCCCAAATAGGTGGGTAGTTATCTATTCATGTGGATTATTTTTTTCCTCTATATGTTAGAGTTTGATGTAATTATCAGGATAGACTGGTTCGATCTCTATCAAGATTATATTGATTGTTATTTTTTAGGGTGAATATAACATCACCATTGGTTGTTAGAGATGTTAACAAGGGTGAATTGGATTTTCAAGAATGTATAGCTAGACCTGAGAATCAGGGGAAAGGTAGAGTGACTACATAGTTCACTAGTATCTATTTTTATGATCATGGTTTGTGACCTACCAAGTTCCATCCAATGGTGTATCATTTCATGGGTGTCTTACGTAATTACTTTTCAAGACTACCTCCAGTGAGAGTGGTGGAATTTACTATTGAGATAGTTCATGGAGTGGAACCGGTGTCCATTCCTCCTTATAAGATAATAGCTAAAGAGATTCATAAAAACAATTGGTAGTTAGTGTATTTAGAGGTTATTGGTTTTCTATGACCCAAAACATAACCTTGTGGTTCTCTAGTATATTTTAAAAATACTTCGATGATACCTTCAAATTGAGTGTGGATTATAGATGGCTGAACAAAATAATAATTATGAATTTGTTTCTAGTACCTATAATATACACCCTATTCAACCATCTTCAAGGAGATCAGGTTTTCTCAAATATCATTTCAAGGTTGGTCTATCACCCGGTGTATATTAGACCACCAAACATACCTCACATATTTTTTTAGAGTATGTATGATATTTACGAGTACTTGCTTATGTCATTCGGTCTCAAAAAACACATTTAGTTATGATGGATCTGATTAATTGTGTTTTCCACTTGTATTTGGACTCATTTATGGTTGTCTTTGTGGAAAATATCTTGGTGTACTCTTGTTATCGATTAGAACATTCCATACATCATCATATCATCTTAGAAATACTAAGAGAAAACCAGATCTATTCTTAGAACACTGAATTCAACTTTTAGATCTAGAAAGTCTACTTCATGAGTCATATCATCTTAGAGAGAAGAGTATCATTATAAATAGTGAATGTGAGAGTTGTAGTTTCTTGTTAGTATATTTATAATATATTTTATATACATAGTTTCCTAGGGAAAGTTAGGTATTATCGATGTTTAATTTAAGATTTTAGTGCCTATAAACACATCTTATAGACTTTACTAAGTTGGGGGTGAAATTTTCATGATTTAAGACATGTGAAAAATCATTTCAAGAGATGAAGGGATGATTTAATTCAATGTCAATATTGATTATTCAGATCTAGGTAGGAGTTATACATTATATTACGCATCATGTAGGGTGCAGTTCCAATGAAACTAAATTGAGGCATGGCATAAGAGTCTCATCAGTTGAGTGATTATGAGTGGAATTACCTAACACATAGACTCAATTTGGATGTAGTTGTGAATTATTTAAACTTTTGGGGTCATTATTTTCATTGAGGGAATTTTTAGGTATTAACTAATGACACAAGTATCAAATATTTTCAAAACATAGTGTTATTTGAGTCTCATTTTGTGTATATGGGTTGATTACCTGTGGTCGATTAAATTTGAGATTGTCTATACTCTTGGGAAGGGTAATGTAGTAGCCGATGCTTTGAGCTAGAGGACTCAGAATAAAAATTATATGGAGGATAGTGGTGAGTTGAAACTTATGGAGTGGGTTTTGAAAATTATGATTGTGGTTCTATAGAATCACGAACAGACATCCCTCATAGCTTTAGTAGATAACTCTAACATTATTTATTGAAAAAATAAGGTATAGAATACTGATCTCGTCCTCATAGTCTGAAGGGAAAATATCATATATGAGGACAACCCTTCTAGTTAGACTATGAATGAGGATTATACCATTCACATACATGAGTCTTTCTGGGTTCCATCGAATATGTGAGAGGAGTTGATATTGGAATATGTTTCCTCACTATGGGAAATGCACCTTAGCACAACCAAAATGTATCGAGACAAACAGCACTATTATAGGTGGAATATTATGAAATGGGAGATGAAATACTTTGTAACTCATTGTTCCACCTATATTTAGGTGAAGAAAGAATGTCAGCGACCAGCAGAACTCTTATAGCTGTTGTATCTTCCTGGATTTGAATGGGATGATGTCACCAAGGATTTTGTTAAAGGTTTTCCAAGATCACTTATAGGAAATGATATAGTTTGGGTAATCATTGATCAATTGATTAATTTCATACATTTATTACCTATTCAATATATATTCTATGTATTTGATTTTTCTTAGACTATATTCTAGGGTGATCCAACACATCCACACATATCCATGTTCTATTATATTTAATAGGGACACTTGTTTCATGTATTGGTTCTAGAAGGGGTTGCATAAGGTGTGGGGTATATAGGTGATTTTAAGAATGAAATGTCACCCTCATAACAATTTTTATATAGAGTGCATGATTAATGTGTTAAAGTACATGCTATGTGTATAAATCCTTAAATTTGGAGGTTCTTCATAAAATCATATATCTATTTCTTTCTTTTCATATAATAATAACAATCATACTACCATCAAGATAGCTCTTTATAAGGACTTATATGTTAGGAAATTCTGATCACATCTATGTTAGTTAGAGGTTGGGGAGGTGTATTTACTTGGGCCACACCATATTTATGAGAATTCACAACATTTCTTATTGATAAAGTAGAACATGTTGATAGCTCAATACATACCGTATTAATATTATAATATTTATTTATGAATTCTAGAGTTTGAGGTCAACTACAGGTTTTTCTATATGTTATTACCAAGTTGGACCATCGATGGATTTTAAGACAGGTTAATATTTCACCTTAATTTGTCTGACCCATTGAAATTTTCGATCTGTTAGGACAAGTGGCATATAATAAAACACTTCCTCAGAGATACCGACCTATGATCAATGTTTTCAACGTGTTTCAGGTTCATCATTATTATACAGAACCATCATAAATTTAATAACCAGAAGAGGTTTATTTAGATGTGAATTCTTCTTTTGATGATTAACCAGTTTGTATCATTTATCGGAGAACAAAGGAAGTATATAGAAGTCCAATTCTTCTAGTACGAGTGTCATGGTATAATGGTCGAGTGCATGATGAGGCCTATGAGTGAGTGGTTGATGTAAATGCCCAGTATACATAGATTTTCTCAATTTAATTTTTACCACCCTCATAAGGGAATAATAGTGACATGTTGTGTTATTGAGGAGAGGTTTTAATGACCCATATTTTGAGATAGGTTTGAATTATTTTAAATTTGGTCAAACCCATGTTGTTTTTGTTTTGGTTGAAACCTTGGAACATCACCTTAGGTTGGGTCAATTTCATTTTTAGAAGAGGGTTTTTGAGGGGATAGGGCCTGAGTTTAGGAATAATATAGTGTGTTGATTTAAATACATGATGAGTATTAAATTCACAACGTGCATTTTTTAGGCGAGACACCCTACATGACATGAATTGGTTTTCCCAGGTGCGAAAAAATGTTCTTTATAAGGGGTGTAATGAATAAAAACTATTTAAATACACTCCATTACTTTTTAAAATAGACAAAGGACCTAATATTTGACTAAATCCCACCGCTCTTCTATATCACAACAGGATCCTCATAGGAGATCTCATCCATGGCTCACATAGTTTATTTGATTTATTCTTTATCAGGAGTCAGATCGATCCACCATCTATTAGGTGGAATCCCTCCCAGTATGATATTTAATCCATTTAAATATTTTCTAAGATTATATCACCATAATTTTTTCTATTTTGGTAAGAGATTATATACCTTATTTCATGGTATTATCGTAATTTAAAAATTTCTATAATCTTTATTTGATTAAAATTTTGATACTGGTTGAGTGGACTATAAAGACCCGTAAATTTCAATGAAATTTTTTTCTTAATTTCCTTTGGAATTTTACAAGAGCGCAGTTTCTGATGGCACCTGATTCTGTGGCCCGGTGTTCCCGGAATCATTTTCCGAAGTTTGGCTCGGGTACGTTCAATGAACGGACGAGCGGGTTTTTCTAACTTTTGAACCGGTGCCTGGAATTTAATTCTGAAGGAACCGATGAAATCGCATCGCCGGTATTTTCTTACAAACGCCTCATCCGGAGTTGCGTTTTCTCGGGTGTGGTTTTTAATTTTCGGGCTTAAAGTTAAGAAATAAAATAATTGTAGGACAAACTTTATTTTATTTCACATAAGCCACTTGAAGCCACTTGAAAGCCACTTAAACTGAGTTGAAATGGATAGGGTACTATCCAAAAATATCCTACCCTCTTGGTAGGATATTTGTGAGGTGGGGCCCGCACGAGCCCCTCCGTTTATTTTCCGCTAAGTAACGCACCCGCGAAAACCCGTCATTATGAAAGTCAACTGACACGTTTTCTTAAATTCTTAACAGACCATTTAATTGGGTGGTTTTTATTCGTGAATTAAATGGGCAATTTCTTTCGTTTAATTAATTCTACGAATTAGTGGGTCGTTACTTACCTCTTTTCATTTGTTGGCGTAATAATAAAATAAGACCAACACAACATTTGGAGGATTAAACGTTGAGAGGCTTTGACAGAATTCTTGAGCCTTCATCCTCCTTCGCGAAGAACGCGAAGAACACGAAGAACGCGAAGAACGCGAAGAACGCCATCACCCTCGGAGTTTGACGACGCTTCATCTGAGACGTTCTTCCCCACCCCGATCTCCGATCACCAACTGCTTGAGGTAAGAGATCTCGGGTTTCTTTTTTTTCCTTTGTGGTTTTTAACAAAACACGGATTTAATTATTTATAATTAAATCTGTTGTTTCTTGGTCCGTTGAGTTCGTCGACGCAACGCCGGATTCCGCGACGACGCGACGCCATTCCGCGATGATGCGATGCCTTCCACGACACGACGATCACCTCCTTCCACGACGATCAATTTCCACGAAGAACCCACGAACGACGACTTGTCGAGGTAGGGATTTGTTTTGGAAATGCCCTTATTCCCGTGAATGTTTATTTAAAATTTAAGAACCGGTTTCAAATGAACAATTTTAATTTATTAAAATTGTTCTTTCATGTGTTGAATTATTTTCTCTCGTTGTTTTTATCTAACACGGAGGGTGCGGGCCAAACGAACACGGTCCGAAAACCCTCTGTCGTTCTTCGTGGTTGTGCGGATTTGGTGGGCGACGACGAAATGTGACGCAAGGGAAATTTGTTGATCCCGTATTGAAGAAAGGAACCTGGGAGAAACATCGGCGCAGACGGGAAGGAAAACGAACCACCGGAGCAACTCCGGCGGCCCGCGGAAGATTCCGGCGGCGCGGGTCGCCGGCGCCCCTGCGCGCCGCCGGACGAGACCGTCGCAGCTTCAGCCGCGGCGGTGGCGGACAACGGACCCGCGGCCGCGAGGGTCCAGCTCGCCCGCACGGGACGTGGCTAAAGCCGCGTCCGTTGCTCCAGCGCGGCCCCAGCGCGGGGCCGCGGCATCTCCAGACCGCGGGGGGCAGCGCCCCGCGGCGCACGGCCGTTCGGCCGCTCGGCCGAACCGAGCCAGGCTGGTCCGACCGGCCGGGCCGCGCCCTAGCCGGACCGGACCGGGTCGGGTCGACCCGATCGGCCGACCCAGGGGGGTTCGGGCCTGGTCGGCCCGGGCCCGGACCCCCCGTCTTCGGATCGTTTTCGGTCACATGCCTGTAACATGAGCTACGGGCATCCGAATGACGCACCGTCAGCGACAACGTGATCCTTGGATCGATATGGTCGTTTCGGTATATCGCGCTCATGGTTTCGGAATACTTTGAGTTCAGCCGGGTTGGTTCGTACACAAAACCAACTGGGCCCTCGGAGCGGAAATGCTCAAATCTTGAGCTACAGACGTCTGATTGGCGTGACGTTGACTTCGTTGAATTCCTCTAAGTTAGATGGATCTTTTGGAATACTCCGCCCAAGGTTTGGACGCAGGTGGAGTACGTTAGGGTGGGTTTTTCCTTAAAAACCAACCGGGCCCCTAGGACGAAAAAGCAAATAACTCTCAGACCGGGCGTCCGATTGACGCGCCGTCTGCGACGTTGAGTTCCCGTTGACGATACGGAAATTTTGGACACATCAACTTCGGACTTTGTGACAGTTGATGTATCGACTTCTCGGCTCATGGAGCGGACCCTCCTGAATGAGCTTGCTGTGTGCGGGAACCCTAGAGCTAGCTGCGACTGCTACTTCGACAGTGACGACCGTCCAGAGATCCTCAGTGGACAACGACGACGACTGTGCAGAGATCCTCAATGGATTGCGATGACTACAACACTCAGTGATCCTACGTGGATCAGTCCTACAGGTCCTGTGTGGGCCCGATCCCGTGTGGGTCCGATCCTGTGTGGGTCAGCGCTCAGCGGTTCTGTGTGAGCCAGTGCCTACAGGTCCTGTGTGGGCCCGATCCTGTGTGGGTCTTTGCGGGGGTTAATTACCTATCGATCCGTTGTAGGTCCGACGACTTAGATGGATCAGTGATCATCTTTATCGTTATTCGAAGAAGTATACATGTGTGAGCTGAATCATGTGTTACTCTCCTTTGTGGATTGTGTTGAGCTATCCTGTGTGGATTTACTGTTTACTCTCCTTTGTAAATTGTGTTGAGCTATCCTATGTGGATTACTGTTTACTCTCCTTTGTGGATTGTGTTGTGCTATCCTGTGTGGGTATACGTTTTTGCTTTCCTGTGTGGACTGGGTTGTGCCTGGGCTCGGACGTTGGAGCCGAACAAGAATTGATGACTTAGGTATATGTATGGGAATATACCTAAGCAGTGTCGGTTGTTACTTCGTGATTGTATCTTTCCTTGTGTTTTATCCTTTGTGAATTTCGGGAGACCTTCGGGGGTCTTGGGGTCCCTACTGAGTAGCTTATACTCACTCCTACACGGGCTATGCCCGCACTACGTTGTGTTGGTTGCAGACAACGAACATCGCTGATCGTGGTGGAGTCTTGCTGAGCGGAAGGTACCTGGAGGTGGACCATTGGGCGGGACATACTCGGAGTAGTCAAGTGGACCCGTGGAGCAGTGGAGGCTATCTGTACCCACCCTTCAGGTGGGACTTCCAGATGACGGCTCGACGCTGCGGATTTTCTTTTCAGTTGCTGTTTTTCCCTTCAGTTGTACTTTACAGTTGGGCTTGTATTTCCGGCCCCTTTTACTTTCAGCACAGCTTGTTACAGTTTTTACTTAGTGTTTACATTTCCGCTTGCATACTCTGTGGTGCTTGTTTACTTTTCAAAGGCAATGCCTTCCCTTTTTTTTGGAATTTACTCCTTGGTGCTAGTCGCCAGCCCCTGGCCTATGGAAGGCGGGCTTGGGGTAGTCACGTCACGGGCCCCGAGGACGGGTCGTGACAAATTGGTATCAGAGGCGGTCGGTTCTACCGCAGACTCTGATCTTTCTTCTATGTGAAGCAATAGTGTTTAGCGTATTGGGTGTGGTTATCAGTCCAGGGAGTCCAGTGTTGGTGCGGCGGCCGACGTATCCGTACACCAGGACCCTGACTTCTGATTTCCGACTTAATGCACGAAAACATTGATTGCATGTGTGTTTCAAGTTTTCAGCGTGATTACTTGTGTCAGCTCACTAGGTATATTGTTCTGACCATTGCGCACTTGTTTCCTTTTTACGATGGTCCCACGATGAAAGCCAGCCAGGGTTCCGAGAGTAGAGCGCGATGACAGCCCGCTGAGCGACGAGGCCTCGGTGCAAGGCCCGTTGACAGCAGAGTCACCGGCGGTACCTTTACCCGCCGAGCCCCCGATGCTTCCAGCGCCGACCGCTGACGATGCACGTCGCCTCGGAACTCTGTATGAGTTCCAGCACGAGCGACCACCCAGGTTTCATGGGGAGACGGACCCCCAGGTATCCTAGGACTGGCTGGAGGCGGTCGTTCGATTTTTCAGGCTAGTGAGGACACTAGAAGACCTCATGGTGATCCTCGCGGCGAGCCTACTGCACGCAGAAATAGGATGATGGTGTATCATGACGCTCTAGGTACACGATGAGGCCTCTCTCATCTGGACAGACTTCGAGAGCCTCTTCCGCTCAGAGTTCTTCCCAGCCACCCTCTGTGTGGTTCGCATCCAGGAGATTCTTCAGCTGCGGTAGGGAAGCTTGACGGTCGCCCAGTACGCGGCGAGGTTCACCGATCTTTCTCGCTACTTGACCGACATGGTACGGGACCCCTTCTTCCGGGCCCGGACCTTTGAGTAGGGTTTGAGACACGAGATCAGGGCATCACTGATCTCCCTCAGCATCCTGACCCAGGCAGGAGTGTTGGAGAGAGCCCTTATGATAGAGATCTTTCTGGCTGAGTCCACAGTGAGACCTACCGCAGGGCGGCCGGTAGCAGAGTCTTCAGCAGGTGGTAGCCGACGGATGACTCAGGGTTCCAGGCAGACCAGACCTTCCGGCAGACGACCTCGGGACACTGGCTCAGCAGTGCAGGGCATACAGCGCGGAGCCAGTCTTCCGAGAGGTAGGCAGTGCTATGCGTGCGGCGGGCAGGGCCACATGGCTCGTGACTGCCCGAACCGCCGTACCGAGGAGCAGAAGATGGTGGAGGGCCCACCTAGGCAGAGGCAGAGGGTCGACCGTGGCGGTTCGTAGGGAGGAGGCAGACGAGGCAGAGGAGTTGGCCGAGCGGCAGGTGGTGGACGATGCTTTGAGGCTCTGCCACCACCACCACCAGGAGGTTCGCCCCGACCACAGGGAGCTGGCGGGCAGAGACAGGCACAGCTCCAGGCAGCGGAGGCCTAAAACCACGGCGCGCCAGAGATGATTCGAGGTACGATCTGTGTCTATTCAACCCTTGCTGCAGTTCTTATAGACACAGGAACAAGTCACTCTTTCATAGCCACTGCCCTTGTTCGGAGCTCGGAGATTCCGATAGAGCCGTTGGCTCGATCCTTACGACTAGAGACCCCTACATGAGCAGACTTGACGATTACGCACTGGGGCCGGCAGTGTGAGCTTACTATAGGAGGCGAGAGCTTTGGCTGGGATCTTCTTGTAGCGGCGTCGAGACCTTACGACGTCATCTTGGGCATGGATATGTTATTTACAGTCCTTGCTCAGATTGACTGTTTTAGGCGCAAGGTGCGATGTGTGCGCACCGACAGGAGCAGGTTCACCTTCACCGGTGAGAAGGGAGCCTTTGCAGCACAGGACGGACTCTCGCAGAGGAGGGGACAGCCCATCACTCATCAGTTGGCTAGCCTCATCCTTGGAGCAGTTGACATGCAGAGTCCAAGTTTTCCTGCAGTGGGGGATCAGTATGTGGACGTCTTCCCCGACGACGTTCCAGGGCTAACTCCTCGAAGAGAGGTAGTATTTTATATTGATATGTACCCTGGACAACCCCGATATCCACTCAAGCGTATCGGATGGCCCCCGCTGAGCTTCAAGAGCTGCGGGTACAGTTGGAGGACTTGCAGGGCAAGGGGTTCATCCGACCCAGTGTTTCACCCTGGGCTTCCCCAATTTTGTTTTCCAAAAAGGCAGAAGGGAGCTTGCGACTGTGTGTCGACTATCGTCGCCTGAACCAGGTGACAGTGAGGAACAAGTATCCGCTACCGAGGATTGATGACCTCTTCGATCACCTCAAGGGAGCACAGTGGTTCTCGAAGATAGACCTCAGATCAGGTTATCATCAGCTCAGAGTTTGAGACGAGGACGTGCAGAAGACGACCTTCAGGTGTCGGTATGGCCACTATGAGTTCTTGGTTATGCCCTTCGACGTAACCAACACTCCATAATTGTTCATGAGCCTCATGAATCGGATCTTCCATCCATACCTCGATCAATTTTTCGTGGTCTTCATCGACGACATTTTGGTGTACTCGACCACGGAGGAGGAGCACGCCAACCACTTGCGGGTTGTACTAGACATACTCTGAGGGCACCAGCTTTATGGAAAGCTCTCAAAGTGCCAGTTCTGGTTACGTGAGGTCCACTTCTTGGGGAACGTTATTTCTGAGGCGGGAGTTGTAGTGGATCCCGCGAAGATCGAGGCAGTGCTAGCTTTGGAGCCACCCAGGAGCGTGACGGAGGTGCAGAGTTTCGTGGGTCTAGCCGGATACTATCAGAGATTTTTTCCAGACTTCTCCAGAGTTTCAGTGCCACTCTCAGCTTTGATGTAGAAGGGGATACCCTTTGTGTGGTAAGACAGATGTCAGCAGAGCTTCCAGAAGCTGAGACAAAGATTGACCAGCGCACCTATCGTGATGTTGCAAGGGGAGGGAGTTGGATACGTAGTCTACTGCCATGAATCAGGGACCGGAATCGGGTGTGTCCTGATACAGGAGTGGGCTGTGATTGCCTATGTATCACGTTAGTTGAGGCCGCATGAGAAGAACTACGCTACCCATGACCTGGAGTTAGCAGCAATGGTCTTCGCTCTGAAGACATGGAGGCACTATCTGATGGGCGAGCGCTTTACAGTCTTTTCTGACCACCAGAGTCTCAGGTAAATCTTCTCGCAGAAGGACCTGAAACTGAGACAGCGACGACGACCCGAGTTCCTCCAGGACTATGACTTTGAGATAGTCTATACTCCTGGGAAGGGGAACGTGGTAGCCGATGCCCTCAGCAGGAGGACGTGCATTCAGCTACCTGAGGAGGCGACAGAGCAGCTAGCCGCCTTGCATATATCATTCGTGGATAGGGACGGAGCAGCCTTTCTTCAGTCTCTCGCAGTCTCTCCTCAACTTCTGCAGCGGGTCAGAGAGGCACAGTGTGGGGACGCCGACTGTGAGATGCGGCGTGCACAGATATCCTCGGGATATGCACCCGATGGCTTCTCCCTTGGAGCAGAGCACGACGTCCTTTTAAGAGGACGTACCTTGGTACCATTTTCTTTACGAGAGGAGGTGATGAGAGAGTTTCACACTTCTCCTTTGGTGGTACATCCTGGAGTGGCGATGATGTACCAGGACCTCAGACGACAGCACTGGTGGCCGGGAATGAAGAAGGTTGTGCAAGACTTCGTTTCACGGTGGCTCACCTGCCAGCAGGTGAAGGCAGAGCATCAGGTACCAGCAGGCTTGGTACAATCCTTATAGGTCCCGGAGTGGAAGTGGGACGGGATATCTATGTACTTTGTGACTGTACATCCACGCACTTCCAGAGGTCACGACTCCATTTGGGTGATTGTTGACCGACTCACCAAGTCGGCACACTTCTTGCCCATCAGAGAGCAGGGCTCAGTGGAGATCTTGGGGCATCTCTACGTTCAAGAGATTGTACGGCTTCACGGTGTTCCATCGACTATCGTCTTCGACCGGGATGCTTGTTTTACTTCCTGGCTTTGGAAGGGGTTGCAGGAGGCGTTCGGGATGCGGCTACGTCTGAGCACCGCCTTTCACCCTCAGACGGATGGTCAGACGGAGAGGACCATTCAAACTCTCGAGGACATGCTCCGCGCATGTGTCCTCGACTTTGGTCGCAGCTGGGAGGACCACCTACCCTTGGTGGAGTTCGCGTAAAACAACAGATACCACTCCACCATCGGGATGGCACCATACGAGGCATTGTACGGCAGAACTTGCAGATCTCCTTTGTGCTGGACAGACCCTAGGGAGTCAGCACTTGTGGGACCAGAGATGGTCCAGGCCACGACAGAGAAGGTCCAGGTCATCCAGGAGCGGATGAGGACACCTGAGAGACGGAAGAAGTCATATGCTGACAGGAGGCGGAGGCCACTAGAGTTCGAGGATGGCGACCACGTCTTCTTGCGTGTCTCACCTCGACTTTGATTACGGAGATTTGGCAGAGGCGGAAAGTTGTCTCCACGCTTCATTTGACCTTTTCAGGTCCTCATCAGGATTTCTAAGGTGGCTTATCGCCTGGGTCTTCCACCTACGTTGCACCGGGTGAACGACGTCTTCCACGTATCTCAGCTGAGGAGATACGTGCAAGACCCGACGCACATCATTGACTATGGGGAGCTAGACGTGGATGATGGGGCGACTATTGCGGAGGTCCCAGTGGAGACAGAGGATCGACAGGAGCGGGTCCTACGTGGGAGATCGATTCCTCTTGTGCACATCAGATGGCAGCACGGGAACCTCCAGGAGAGCACTTGGGAGCGGGAGGCTCAGATGCGTGCTCAGTACCCACATTTGTTTCCCTAGTTTATGATGTATCTTTACGTGGACGTAAAGCCCTGAGGTGGGAGTGATGTAATGACTCATAAATTTCAAGGGAATGTTTTTCTTAATTTTCTTTGGAATTATACAAGAGCGCGATTTCTGACGGCACCTGATTCCAAGGCCTGGTCTGCCCAGAATCATTTTCCGAAGTTTGGCTCGGGTACGTTCAGTGAACGGACGAGCGGGTTTTTCTATCTTTTGAACCGGTTCCTGGAATCAAATTATGAGGGCACCGATGAAATCGCAGCGCCGGTATTTGCTTAGAAACGCCTCTTCCGGAGTTGCGTTTGCTCGGGTGTGTTTTTTAATTTTCGGTCTTGAAGTTACGAAATCAAATAATTGTATGACAAAATTTATATTATTTCACTTAAGCCACATGAAGCCACTTGAAAGCCACTTAAACTGAGTTGAAACGGATAGGGTACTATCCAAAAATATCCTACCCTCTTGGTAGGATATTTGTGAGGTGGGGCCCGCACGAGCCCCACCGTTTCTTTTCCGCTAAGTAACGCACCCGCGAAAACCCGTCATTATGGAAGTCAACTGACGCGTTTTCTTAAATTCTTAACAGACCATTTAATTGGGCAGTTATTATTCGTGAATTAAATGGGAAGTTTCTTTTGTTTAATTAATTCTACAAATTAATGGGTCGTTACTTACCTCGTTTTCGTTTGTTGGCGTAATAATAAAATAAGACCAACACAACATTTGGAGGATTACACGTTGAGAGGCTTTGACAGAATTATTGAGCCTTCATCCTCCTTCACGAAGAACGCGAAGAACATGAAGAACGCGAAGAACGCTGTCACCCTCGATGTTTGACGACGCTTCATCCGAGACGTTCTTCCCCGCCCCGATCTCCGATCACCAACTGTTTGAGGTAAGAGATCTCGGGTTTCTTTTTTTTTCCTTGGTGGTTTTTAAAAAAACACAGATTTAATTATTTATAATTAAATATATTTTTTCTTGGTCCGTTGATTTCGTCGACGCAACGCCGGATTCCGCGATGACGCGACGCCCTTCGACGACGACATGAGGCCTTCTGTGACACGACGATCGCCTCATTCCGTTGTGATCAATTTCCGCGAAGAACCTGCGGACGATGACTTGTCGAGGTAGGGATTTGTTTTGGAAATTCCCTTATTCCCGTGAATGTTTCTTTAAAATTTAAGAACTGGTTTCAAATGAACAATTTTAATTTATTAAATTTGTTGTTTCATGTGTTGAATTATTTTCTCCCGTTGTTGTTATCTAACGCGGAGGGTGCGGCCCAAACGAACACGGCCCGACAACCCTCCGCCGTTCTTCGTGGTTGTGCGGATTTGGCAGGTGATGACGAAACGTGACGAAAGAGAAATTTGTTGATCCCACATTGAAGAACGGAACCCGGGAGGAACACCGGCGCAGACGGGAAGGAAAACGGACCACCGGAGCAACTCCGGTTGCCCGCGGAAGTTTCCGGCGGCACGGGTCGCCGGCGTGGCGGCGCCGGCGGCCCGAGGCGGCGGCGCCCCGGTGCGCCGCCGAACGAGACCGTCGTGGCTGAATCCGCGGCGCACGGCCGTTCGGCCGAAATGAGCCAGCCTGTCCGACCGGCCGGGCCGCGCCCTGGCCGGACCGGACCGGGTCGGACCATGTCGGGTCGACCCGGTTCACCCAACCCAGGGGGGTTCGGGCAGGGACGGCCCGGGCCCGGACCCCCCGTCTTCGGACCGTTTTCAGTCAAATGCCCGTAACTTGAGCTCCGGCCCTCCGAACGACGCACCGTCAGCGGAAAAGCGATCCTTGGATAGAGACGGTCGTTTTGGTATATCACACTCAAGGTTTCGGAATACTTTGAGTTCGGCCGGATTGGTTCGTACACGAAACCACCTGGGCCCTCGGAGCAGAAACGCTCATATCTAGAGCTACGGACGTCCGATTGGCGTGCCGTCGACTTCGTTTAATTCCTCTAAGTGAGATGGATCTTTTGGCATACTCCACCCGAGGTTTGGACGTAGGTGGAGTACGGTCGTGTTGGTTTTTCCTTAAAAACCAGCCGGGCCCCTAGGACGAAAAAACCAATAACTCTCAGATCGGGCGTCCGATTGACGTGCCGTCTGCGACGTTGTGTTCCTATTGACGATATAGAACATTTGGATACATCATCTTCTGAATTTGTGACAGTTGATGTATCGGCCTCTCGGCTCGTGGAGCGGACCCTCCCGAACGAGCTTGCTTTGTGCGGGAACCCTAGAGCTGGCTGCGACTGCTACTTCGACAGCGATGACCGTGCAGAGATCCTCAGTGGACTGCGATGGCGACTGTGCAGATATCCTCAGTGGACTGCGACGACTACAACACTCAGCGATCCTACGTGGATCTGTGCTACAGGTCCTGTGTGAGCCTGATCCTGTGTGGGTCTGATCTTGTGTGGGTCAGCGCTCAGCGGTTCTGTGTGAGCCAACACCTACAGGTCCTGTGTGGGCCCGATCCTGTGTGGGTCTTTGCAGGGGTTAGTTACCAATCGATCCTTTGTGGGTCCGATGACTTAGATGGATCAGTGATAATCTTTATCGTCATTGGAATAAGTATACCTGTGTGAGCTGAATCCTGTGTTACTCTCCTTTGTGGATTTTGGTGAGCTATCCTGTGAGGATTTACTGTTTACTGTCCTTTGTGGATTGTGTTGAGCTATCCTATGTGGATTACTGTTTACTCTCCTTTGTGGATTGTGTTGTGATATCATGTGTGGGTATACGTTTTTGCTTTCCTGTGTGGACTGGGTTGTGCTTGGGCTCGGACGTTGGAGCCGAACGGTAATTGATGACTTAGGTATATGTATGGGCATATACCTAAGCAGTGTAGGTTGTTACTTTGTGATTGTATCTTTCCTTGTGGTTTATCCTTTGTGGATTTCGGGAGACCTTCGGGGGTCTCGGGGTCCCTACTGAGTAGCTTATACTCACCCCTTCACGGGCTATGTCCGCACTACGTTTTGTTGGTTTCAGACGACGGACAACGCTGATCGTGGTGGAGGCTTGTGGAGCAGGACGGTACCTGGAGGTGGACCACTGGGCGGGACATACTCGGAGTAGTCACGTGGACCCGTGGAGCAGTGGAGGCTATCTGTACCCACCCTTCAGGTGGGACTTCCAGATGACGGCTCGACGCTGCGGATTTTCTTTTCAGTTGCTGTTTTTCCCTTCAGTTGTACTTTACAGTTGGGCTTGTATTTCCGGCCCCTTTTACTTTCAGCACAGCTTGTTACAGTTTTTACTTAGTGTTTACTTTTTTGCTTGCTTACTCTGTGGTGCTTGTTTACTTTTCAAAGGCAATGCCTTCCCTTTTTTTTTAGAATTTACGCCTTGGTGCTAGTCGCCAGCCCCTGGCCTATGGAAGGCGGGCTTGGGGTAGTCACGACACGGGCCCCGAGGACGGGTCGTGACATGGACCTCCATGGACCCAAGGTAGGTAGCCTGGTAATTTTACCAAGATTTTTAGATGTTTTTATAGAATATTACTTTGTGTTACTTGATGGAACATTCCACATGTTACCTTAATGTTTTCCCTTTTCAGATTATTTGATCAATGTTATGATTCCATCATAGATAATTGTTAAATATTTTAGTGGATGTGTATCATTTTGTGTGCCACCCCTTCAGGTGTTATGAATTAAATGCCTTATTAGTATAATTTTTGATTAACCAAAACATCACATAAGTCGGTTTTCATTATCTTCCCCGGGATTTTCCTTGATTTTATAATGTATATGGTCTGAATTAATTATATTAAGGTGAGAGGCAAGGCCACATCATGTGTTATAAATTGATAAAGAAAGTGATTAACATATGACACTGTGGTTATAAGGTGATAAATGAATGTAAATGACTTAAATGGAAGACTCTTATGATTATTGTGTTTTGAACATGCATAATATACATTGGAAAATTTTAAGGGACTTTTGTAACATGGAGTTTCCAATTTCCATACATTGGATGATAGGGTTGGTTTCTCACACCATTTACATTGAAAAAGGGTATGACATTCCGCATTCCATTGTATTAAGTGTTGTGGATGATGAATCACCCACTATCTCAGGTATTCGGAATGATGAATCACTATACTAACACAAATTATGACCATGATGTCTCACATTACCTTGAGATTCAGGGATAATATAATTGATGGAGACTATAGCTCGTTAGAATATGCATGGATGCCTTAGTTGTTCCCTCGGTCTAGCTAGCATATAGTGTCAATGATTATTCCTATATATATCCTCACATATATAGTGTATAAGCATTTATACATATTATATATGATTAATTATAACTGTGTGTAAATTGTAAATTGAAATCAGAGTTTTTGTGGTATATATTACCGAAGGTACAACTTTCCAGGTTTGTTCTAAAATCCGAATCTTAATAGTTTATTATTTTCATTAATGTTTACCATCTCATATACCTGCACAGTTCTATATTATATACACTAACTCGAATAATCAATAATCAATTTTGGGTGGCCAATTGATTTTATATAACACCCAATTCAGGTCTCTCTGGACACCAATGAATACTTTATGGTTGCAGGTATTGAGAAATACAAGTTTCCAATCGTGGATTTTTGATATATTTTCCTTAAATCAATGAATTTTGGAGTGATATAGCTGAGAATATGATCACGATTCTAGTGAATATGTCTTCAGTGTTATTTTTTATTGAATTTTGTATATAACTATACTCTATATCCCCTATATCCCATTTTTTATAACACGATGACATTAAATATTTTTGTATATGACCCAAGTTTTGGATTTTTATTATTATCCCTACTTGGTTGTTTATTTTATTATTATTTTTTTAGTTATAATATGGTTATTATATTTCTATTTATCTATTTTTTCTTTTGTGCTACTATTATATAAGGGTATAAATTCTCCAATGTACCATCTTGTACCTTTAAGGCTAGTTGAGAGTATCTAGAATATGAGGAGGCATTCTTAAAGCTATGTGACCTTCCAGATGACAAAACTGTTTAGTGGATCCTAATTTTGGATATTACGCAATATATGATTAAAAAATTTCACCTTCACTAACTCTCAAACTCACAAAATAATATCGGTATGATTTTACTAAGATCTTGAGTTGTGGAGACTATAGAGTAAGTAAAATTAAACTTCTATATATCCATAATGGGGGAATAATTAGTCAATGTAAAATATCAATGTGATGATAATTTTTTATGGTCAGAGATGAAGGGAACATAGTATGTAATTTCCATGGAAAAATGAAACATCTATTTAACATGATAAATATGAAAAATAGTTTCCTTAAGCCATCATAAATGGATGAATTTTTTTAATGTGTAAATCAATGGAAATTTGAAACAAATATCTTTTAGTGGAAGCTCATTAAGGGGGTCAACAAGGTTTCATTACTATTTTTCCCATTTATGTTAAAGATACTAAAAATAAAATGTGAATTGAATGATGTGTTAAAATATAAGATAATGACGCATAGTTAATTGTTTTAGAATGAAGTTGAATGATTAAAGTGCATATTAATTAGAAATCAATAAATATTTTTTTAAATTTTGAAAGATATATAAGTATTTTTCTTTAGAAGTTTTACGTTATTTATTTTAAGGAATATGTTAAATAGAAATGATGAACTAGAAAATTGGTTTAATTTCAAGGTAATATATATAGATAAAATAAGACTAATGGAAGTAAACCCTTTATATATTCATAATGTTGAGAAAATAGATTTTAGTATGGATAATGATATGATTGATATGGATAAATAAAATTGTAGAGTATTTATAACCTTAAAAATTATTAATTTTTAGTTTATAATGTTATTTAAGTAATCATTGATGATATTTATAGGTTTTTTTGTTTTTATAGAATATTTACAATAATCTATGTTTTATTTAATGAATGAGGAATCATGTGTATTTTCATTGATGTTTTATATAAATTCTTGTAAATACCATAATTCTTAGGAATATATAACAAGGTATTACAATATTGTTTTTGAGAAAATTATGTTCTACATTTTGATATTTTGGGGATTAATGATAAGTTGATTTTAGGGACATATAGAGGCCCTTTAAAAAAAATTTGGATGGGTCTTCAAGTTAATCATTTATAGAGTAGTTTATATTAAATATTGGATGAGGTTTTAAAGATTAATTCAAAATTTTACCACATTAATATTTAGGCATATTGGGTAAACTATGATAATAATATTGGTTTATATAATAACTATAGATAGAATGAATGTATTATCATTATTTTATGAAAATTATGGTCTATTAGTGCTTTAGGATGGAAATATTCAAATTGATTTCATAGTGTGAGAGTGAGTTATAAATAAATTGAAGCACAACAAAATTATTATAATTTTTCCTTGGAAATGGGCAGAAATCAAGTAACAATATTTTCATATGTTAATTATTTTTATAGAAAACACCACCCCATCTCTAGGAAAGAGGAATATAAGGAAACCATCATTTCCCATTACCGTGATTTCAAAATAATTTATGGTATCTTCCTCACCTATTTAATTTATTATTTTGTTGTTGGTATCTTTATCATGATCACTCCGGTTCATTTGATCAATTTTATTTGTAAAATAAATTTCATCCAAGTATAAATCTTCACTTCCCATAATTTTTTCTAATTGGGAAAACTAAAAAAGTGTCATTCTAGATGAAAATTTTACTTATCTTTCTACTAAATTTTAAGAGGAATTTTTATAAACCCTTTTATTATGTTGGATTGATAGAATGTAATTATAAAATTTAAAACACATCATTACTAAGACCATGTTTAAATTTCAAGGATTTATTTTTTTAATGATGGTAGAATGTAACACCACCATATTTTATGGAATATTTGTTTGAAATAAGTTTAATTTATGTAAAAATATTAGCTATATGATACCCATAGTTTTAATGAACCACATCATGAAATAAATATACATGTCACAATAACCAAGAATTTATTGATTAATTCTTATGAATTAATCATAAATTTTTTAGTAAATGTTGTTTTATTCTACAAAATTTAGCTCTATTAAAAATTTATTTTTAATAAATGTGTGTGTGGATAATATATTTAGTTTATAATTTTTTTAAAATTTTATTATGTAATTTTATTATATATTTTTTTTAAATAACATATAACAAATATTTTTGTAATTTTTATAATTTTCTTAAAAAGACCGGTACATTGGTGAAGATATTATTTTTTAAAATAATATATTTTCATTTAATTAAAAAATTTAATTTAAAGACATATTTTACTCCAGACATGGTCTTAATGTGACATATTATCCATTTTATTTATAATAATATAAATAATTTCATTTGTATTATAAATATTCATGATTCTTTATGTACCTATTTTTATACATAAAAGCTAAATTTTTTCTAAAGCTGTGTTTTATGTACATATTATTTTCCATTTTACTTAACTAAAATGGAAAATAATTAATAATTATATAATTTAAGTTTTATATTATATATTTTTATATATTAATTTATATTCATATACCTAATATTACTGGTCATACAGTTAATATAAAATCAGATTTTTCGTGAAAAAATTAAATTTCACTGAAAATTATTTTTTAACTATTTTTTCACACTTATTTTATAATGAATTTTTGAGACTTTTAGAAAAATTATGGTTAAAAATAAAATCATCTTTTTAAGTCATAATTTAAAAATTATCAGAAATAGAAATTTATGGAATTTATTGAAAAGGCTATCATTTCAATGAATAGTGGAAAATATTGGTTTTTATTAAAAATAACATTTTCGTTAATAGAATTTTGATGGTAAAATTATTTTTAAAACAATTTAAATCATAAAAATTGTTCAATAATATTATTATTAATCCAATTAATTCATTTTAAATAATATATTATTTAATTTTGATATTGAAAGGTTTTTTGATTTTGAAAATTTTCTATTTCAAAAACTGTATTTTCATCACCCCCATGGGTTTAATTTTAAATTAAAAATTTTCAATTCAATGAATGGAACATTTGAAAAATGGATAACATATTGGTAAAAATAATATTTAATATTATATGATAATTTTAACTTAATTTTTGATCAAGATGAATTATAAAAACAATGATATTTATTTATCATAGTTAAAGTTAAAACAAGCTTACTAGGGGTTAATCTAAAATGATATTGTTTAAAATGATCTATAAAATTATTCAATTACAATTTGATGTCCATATTTAGGCCTTATATCATATAAATACCATGAATCATTCATTTTTAATCCCTTTTCATGTTTTAAAAATATGTACACATTTTGCTTTTAAAAATTTCCAAGTATGTCATCTCATCCAATTATAAAAGGCCACACCCTCTCATATCCACGTATAATATCCTAAAACCATTGTATTAAAAAATTCATAAAAAAATAAATTCTTTAATTTCATACCTAAATCATACAGACCTTATTTTTATTTCTAATCCTTCATTATAAGGATTTAGGTATAAACCTAAAGGGATTCTTCGAGGAAGATGTATAGTCCTCAATAATGTGTTTTCATTTGATTCTTATTATAAATCATTAAAATATTTTTTATCCAAGATAATATAAAAAAAATTATATATCACATAATAATAATTTATTATGTTAATTTAATTACCTAAATTTATCTCCTCTTCAACGAAGAGGGAACCAAAACCATTGATCATTTGTACGGTGGACTACTACCTTCCGAACAGATGTAATTCATTTTCTATAACCACCTCTCACAGATGGATATACTTATGGATTTTAAAAATTTATATTATATTTATGATATATTTATATGTTTTGAATTATGGAATCACTTATACCTTCTTAATTTCCATTATGTGGAAATATGGTAACGTTGCTCGTGTGTACGACAGATTATTAAATTGTGAAGTGATGTGATTCTTTTTTCACTTAATCATTACAAGGAAGATAATAATGAAATATTTAACGAATATATGTGATATATATAAAATTATAATGAATATATAAATGTGATATATTATTTAACTTTTTTTTGTTCTGAGTATCGATACATTTGAAACAATGTTCATGTGTTTGTAAGACCTAAAATCAACATGAATGGTGTAATTATTTTTTTATCTCTAAAATTAAGGGATTACTATTAAGAAATATGTAATAAATATATATTTAATTTATCTGATTTTTAAAATTTTAGATATTATGGAACAATGATCATAGTATGGGGACCACAAATACCAAATCAAAATATACATGTGAAACCCATTTATTACTTGAAACATGATTTTCACAACGAAATGTTAATTAATGGGTAATAAGATGTCGAAACTAAATCATATATGGTATTATATATATAATTGTGGTAATGAAATATGTTTATAATAAAACTATATTTATTATACATGAGGTTAAAACATGAATGTATGACTTTAATATATAAGGTATTGTATCTCTAGTATCTACCCTATTTATTGGTGGAATATTCCATATTCACCACTAGTTTCTTTTTCGTGGTGTATATAATAATAAATTTATGTTTCATATCATGAAAATAATTAAAATAATTATTTTAATTATATTTAATGTTTAATTTGATTTTATAGTTTAATTAGTTTCATAATTTAAATTTTTCCAGTGTGATAAGGGGGTTATCATGTAACTTTTATTTATGTGGTATAAATATCTTATATACCACTTATTTATTTTGTGTGGGGGTATATACTAGAAATTAATATATTTTATGGTCCTGATCATGATAATTATTCGTTATAAATATAAATATATTAATATTTATTTCAAGGGTCTAACAATTAAAAAATATCTAATGTGTAAGGGATTTATGTTTCATCAACATTTTTTATCGAGTCTTTATATGATTATGTTCCAAGGATGAAATGTTATGATTTATGTCTAAGGAAACTCATGAATTTTTAAAAGTGGATTTTTCCTTTAAAAGGGTATTTCACTAGAAATGTTTTGAATAATAATCCATGTGAAGGAAGTTACCTTTTATAGATAAGTATATCCCATAATTTGAATGTTTATAACCATAAAATATATTCATAGGTTGTATATACTTCTCATAGAAGAAACAAATGGTGTATAAGGCATGTGTCCCTCTAAAATATATGTGAGGAGAAAATAACATACCTCAGGTATATAAATTATCGAAACATGATAAAACCGCTTGTATAATAAATATTGGTTTATTTTATATATATCATTGAACCATAATAATTTTTATCACACCATATATGATTCACTTATACCCTTTTATCACCAATTTATTAACAATTCTTTGTTAAAATTTTAGTTTTGAGTAATAACTACTTTTTTAAATATGTTTCGGTTCGTTAGAATTGGTACTTGTAACTTTATTGTAGTTCTATAGTATTAATAATTTTAATAATGGTTTAAATATCTTATTAATTTATTATATACATTTTTAGAGTCATTTATAAACATTAGAGACCGAAAATTGTATTACACCATTCGTTGAGATGTATAGTCATACATACACATGAACAATGTTTCCATTTTTAAAAAGGATGGGAAGAAAGAAAGGTAAATAATAATTAACCTTTACAGAATAATATTGATATCATTGATATCATATATATTCATTGAATCAATACTTAATTAAATCCATGTCAAAATATAATGAAAAACATATCACATCACATTTTAGAGGTGGTATTCCACACATACATATGAGCGATGATGTATTTTTCCAAATGATTGGAAGGTGATATAGTATAATTTATATTATAATTTTAGATGTACAAATATTTCATAAATAAAATAACAATATTTTAAATCCATCATTATATCCATATGTGAGAGGCAACGATGGGATACAAATCACATCAATTCATGAGGTAGTAGTCCCGAAAACACATGACTGATGTGTTCATTTCCCAATTTTCTAAATAGAATATGGAAGTAGGTTATGACATGAACATAATAAAATTTAATTATATGGTATATAATTATTCTATTATATCATCATTTTTTATAATATATTAATGTTTTTGAAGAATAAATAAAATGAAAATACAATGTTAAGAAATGTACGACTTCTTCCGAGAATCTCATTAGGTACCTAAATTCTTCATAGGAGGGTTTCTTAATCAATAAATTACCTATTTGATGTTATTATGGAAATAAGGAATGTATATAGTAAGTATTTATTAAACTAAAACATTCGTTGAGTGTGAAGAGAAGACAAGAGGATATGTCCATCTATAATTGAGGAATGAAACCCACTTAGTAACTACTTGGAAATTTTACAAAAGAAACCAAAACCATAAAGTTATTCCAAATAAAAAAACTTCAAAATGAAGATATATTATAAATTTGAATATTATAATGTTTAAATATGGACAATAAATTGGATATTTTCAATTTTAATTGGAAACCATACCCTTATATTTTGGATTAACCACTCTCGTTAAATCGTTTTAATTATAACCATGGTAATTTTTTTATATTTTTACTATTCATTAGTAGAAAAAATTAAAATATATTGTTATTAATTATTAATTATTATTATTATTATAAATATTTAAACCATTTTATAAAATTCAATTCAAAAAATAGGTATAATTTAATTTCAAATTAAACCAACTCACATAATGAAAAAAGGTATTCTAATGAAATGTCTTCCTTAGTGTAAATAGTATAATATCAAAATCTAACATATTTATGATTTAAATCAACTAAATTGGTTTAATAATAACATAAATGAACTAATATTATTTTTAAAACCATCAAAAAAATATTTAACCGGAAAACTTTTTCAATGAAAAGATAGTTTTTAATAAGAATATGTAATTTTCACTATTCAACTAAAAATTACATGTATCAGAATATTTTTAAAAATTCACTCTAAAATAATTTAGATATATTGATTTTATGAAATAATTTTATTTTTTCAAATACATTTTACAATAGGTTCAAAAGTTAATTATATTTTATTTTTCTTAAAATGTAACAAGAAGCATTTTTTGAAATAATGTATTTTCAAATAATTTAAATAAATCACCAAATATTAATTAATTAATTATCAATATATTTTTCTATTTAAAAACATTATAAATAATTTTTCAAAAATGTAATAATATTATTCATACAACCAAATTTAATAGATATGTTATAATGGACATTTTTTATTAATAATATTTTTAATAATATATTATGGTACATCCAAACTCTATGTTGCATGTAACGTAAGCTATAAAAAAATTAAATTTATTTTAAAATAATATTAAATAAAATCAAATTTCATTAAGGATATTTTTTTTGTAATAATGCATGATCCTTTGTACATTAAAATTCATTATATATTATCACATACTTCAATAATAAATGATATATAGAATCTAAATTAAGAAAATATTTTCTTAGACTAAAAAAATGGGAAAATACATCATTTAAAAAAAATATTTAATAATAGTTAAATTTTCACTTAAATATGGTTTCATAGACAATTATAGAGAATAAAATCAAATCCAATAGAAAAATAACGACAACACATTAATGGTACATCATTACCATATAGAGACAATTTCACATTCACTTCAAAAAATAATTAGAAATAAATCCAAGAAAAAGAAACTCTTTTATAATCTCAACTGATTAAAGACCATACGGGTGGTACATAGTTTTCTCACTTACTAAATAGTCAAATCCACTATCATAAATTTTTTCATGGTTTAAAATTTCGTTATTCCCATCCATATACATTAAATAATATGGTCGAATTTTATATCCTTCATGGATTATATGAAGCAAATTATAGAAAAAGAAATTACTCTAGTTTATTAGCACATATTAATTAAATAATCAATACTTCTTAGTAAGAAATTTTTAAATTAACTTCATGGTCACATAGATTCTTTAACACTATTAACCATTAGTTAATTACTCCAAAATATTTTTCTTTATGGGAAATTTTCCAATAGATTATTTTTATGCCAAAAAATATCAGTCAAATATAATATACACATTAAAAACATAGTAAATATGATATTCATTATTAAAATAATAAATTATAATATATGACACAATATATTAGATTATTTCCCAAATAAATAACAATATTAAATCTAATGTTGATATAGTAGTTTCCAGGGTATTTAATTTAATAGTTCTTGAAAAAATTAGAATATTAATTAAATGTTCAATTGTAGGAAATTTAATTAAATATTAATATAATTGAGTACCTCTTGTGGATTATATGAATAAAATATTAATTAATGAATAATTTTACACATTAAAAAGTATGCCCCATTTCTTTATAGTTTTTCTCTAAATACCCTATGAAACCATAAGAAGTTTTTATTTGTCAAAAATCTACAAGTCAAAAGATTATACCATTTACCTCTCCGTTAATGGATGAAAATTAAAATTTATTTTATATTAGAATTATAATGAAAAAATTATAAATCCTATCACTATAAAAAATTTTCATTTTATCTACCACATTAATTGAAATTGGCAATGAGAAATATATTTATACAAGTAACAAAAATATAATAATGATCAAATATTCTTATCTATTTTTATATATATTTTCAAAAATGGATATCAATTTATTTTAGTATTGAGTACATATTTTACACTACATTGATAATGAAAATATATATTATAATGAGATTAGGAAACTCTTTAAAAATTTTAAACCATAAATGAAGGATGACTACTAAATACATTTTATTTATTATAAAATTCATATATTTGTATTTATATATTTCCTTTTTAATATTTCATTTAGTTTATAAGGTAATTTAAAAAGTATAATGTTGAAAAGTATTTTCAATTTCTTTAATTTTTATCATTTTTTATATTTTTATTATATTATTTATAATAAAATTATTTTGTGAATTGAATTTACGTTTATTCGTATAAAAAATAAAATAATTATAATTTTTATAACAAACACAATTTTTTTTACTTTTTGTGAGTATTTTTATATTTCTATATAACAAAAATTATTTTTTACCCATGTTGTTTTTTTTATGAACATGTCACATTTATTTTATTAATGTTAGATTTATTATTATGTAATCTTTTTTTACATATTTTATGTTATCCTTTAGTTAATGATAAATGGTTTAATATGATTTCATTTAATGATTTAATTTTATAATTATTTAATGAAGTATGTTCAAGATATGAATTTTTTTTCCATTTCTTCTTTGTTTTAAACATCTATGTTCCTACCACTCTTAATCGTGTTCTATTTATCATTTTTCTACAATTACTTTTATTTTTGGTTTATTTTATAATTATAAATTTTTTCATATTTTATTATTTTTAACAATAGTTTTAATAACCATTGAATATAAATTAATGAGTTTTAAATAGACCATATATTATGAATAAAATTATTTAATGTATTTATACACCACTGAACATGGAATTTTATATCTTATTTATTAACGTCCTATGTTTTATTTCAATAATTTTTTCTTTATTTTGGGATTAAATTTTTACGGTGAGTTAATTATTAATATTTCATTAAGAGTGTAAATAAAAACTAAATTCAAAAATTTTCAAAATAATATGTTTCATAGAAATGATTTTCTATTTATTTTTAATAAATCATTTTGTGGGTGTGTAAATTTATTTATTTTTTGATGTTTTCATTTAATAGGATTTTCATGATTTTATTTTTTGTAATAATATACATTATTTTTATTTATTAATCAGTCTTAATTTTTTATTTCATTATATAATTTCAAATTATATATTAATTGTTTAATAAAGTTCACTATTTAGAACATGGCATGTTTAATTTTAGACTTTATTATATGTAACATTTTTATTTCAATGTTTTCATTAGTATAATTTCATTATTATTTTTGTTTAATATTTTTTATTAATAAATATTTTTGTTAAATATTCCATGCTTTTTAAATTGATTTTAATATTAATTATCAATTATATATTTTACCTTTATTTTAAATACATCTTTTTCAATATTTTTTTTCATATACATAATTTTTTTTAAAAGTTTAAAAGATGTATTTCATATTTTTGTGTATTTTTTAATTTATTTAATGTTATACTGTTTTTATATCATTATTATATTATATGACTTCTGTTACCAATAATTTGTTGTTTTGGTGAATAATTTAATGAAATTGTAATGTTAAGTGTTTAAGACTTCCAAATAAATATTTTTTGAATTTTTTTTTATTTTTTGTTTGATGTTTTTGAACAATGAAAATAATGTTAACTATTTTATACTCATAAGATATATTATTATTAAGTATATTACATGTAAAAAAATATATTAAAAAATGAATTATTTATATCATTTTTGTTAATAAATTTTCTAATCAAAATTTAATTCATTGAATCGTTTATATAAACTCATTTTTAATGTTAATATTTCATAACAGAATTATGTTATTTTTTAAATTATTAAGGTTTTAATAATCATCATGCTATTAATTTTCTCTGTTTTATATAATTTTTCATCATTATCTAGTTTGATAAAATAGGTATATGTGAATATACCATAATAAAATGAAAATGTAAGATTAATTTTTTAAAAAGTTTTAGAGAAATAATTTGGAGGTTTCAATGAATTTTATGTTTTAATCATACAATGGGAACTACAAGAGAAGAGGTAAATTTTTAAAGAAATTAATTATACAAGTAGTATCCACATTGATAATTTCAATTCAATTTTATGATAGTTTCGTCACTAGTTTTCCATTGTAGATCGCACAATTTCTTCTAGTTGCATTAGAATTTTTATTTTTATAAAATATATTATTTTCGTAATATAATTTAATATCCCTTGCTT
Source organism: Viscum album (assembly GCA_963277665.1). Classification (NCBI taxonomy): domain Eukaryota; kingdom Viridiplantae; phylum Streptophyta; class Magnoliopsida; order Santalales; family Viscaceae; genus Viscum; species Viscum album. Next base: position 373,259,946 of record OY728166.1, on the reverse strand, counting down.
AAAATATTGTGTCATTATATTGAAATTTTTTTACTTCAATTTTTTTCATTATTTTTTTATTTCAAATTTAATTTCTTTTATAATACTTTATTTAAATTTTAGAATTCATAATGAGTAGTTCTTTTAGGTACTTATTCACATTATATGTTGAAAACTCTTAAATACTAGACATAAAAAATAAGGATTTTGATATCATTAAAAATATGATTTAACTGAAACATATCATAATTAGATAAAAAAAATTCACCAAATTCTATATTTTAATTAACATAAAACCCATTATACATATATAAAATAATTTATAAAATATATTTTCATCATTCATACCTCAAGGGATTTAACCTTTATCATACTACTATATCATTAGTAAAAACAGGGATACAAAATATTTGTTTCAAAACAAGTAATAAATCATTTAACAAAAACATTTTTATTCATTAGTAGGAAGGAAATATGTAAAACAAATTACACTAAAATTAAATAAAAACTAAAAACAATCTATTTTAAATAGTTTTATTAAAAAATTAGAATTTGATAAATTACAAAAAAATAAATATGAAATGTATCTAATTGAATTGTTAAATCATTTTTTATTTAAATTTATCACTATAATTGGTTCTCATATATTTTTATTATTATTAAAAATATTTAATGCTTTATCACATAAAAATATGTTTGGGTATTTTTTTACTCATTTATATAATATAAAATTCATTAAATAGATCAAAATTATTTAATTATAGTTTTTGTCAAAATAACATTCAAAAATCTATAATTTTTATTCAATTTAGATATATTTATAATAAAATTAATTTATCTAATATAAATTTCTGAATCCAAATGCATGCAATTTTAATGGTTTTCAATAAAATTATTTTAAATATCCCCTAATACAACCATAGAATCCATATTTTAATCAACCTTATAATTATTCTTTTGGGGAAATAAAAATAATAATTTAAATTATAAATAGAATTCAAAATATATTAAAAAGATAGGTGTTGTGAAAAATAAATAATTATACAACTCATAATGAAAAAAAACTCAAATAAAAAGTCTAATAAATAATTTTTAACTTTAATATTAACATATATTAAATAAAAAAGATCTTTAAAGTAATTCTAAATATCCTTGGAGAAAAAATTTTAAAAAACTGAGTAATTTAATACATTGTATAGAAAATGTTTTCAGGATTCCATAAAAAAACCTGAGATTCATTGCTAATTATTTTATGATAGAAAATGATAGAATGAGGAGAAATTAAAGTGGTTAGATAAAACTAAATGGGAATATAAAATTATAACAATTCAGGTGATTATTGAAGGAGACTATGAATCCTGTATATGTTATGATTAAGATAAAATTATCATTGAATTTCATTTATTTGAAAACTTTCTTGAACTAATTTTAGTTAAAAATAATTATTTTGGTTCAATTCATGTTATTTCACATAATCTATATAAAAATGATATATTTTGTAAAAAATTAAATAATTAAATAATTAATTTATTTCAATTTATGAACATTCTATTTTTGATTGAAAAAATCCTAAGAATAATTATTCATTAAATAATTTTTATTTAATAATTATGTATGATTTATAAATATAGGTTAATGAATTTATTTTTGAATAACATATTATTTAAAATAAATTATTAATTATATATATAATTTTTAATGAAATTATTGTTTAATTTCAAAATAATTATTTTTTATTTGGAACCAAAATTAAATATTGGAAATTAAATTAAGATACCTGTTTTTTGAAAAAAAATGAAATTATTCTATTTGGAAGTAAATTATAAATTATGGAATTTAAATATTTATATAAAAATGTATTCTATATGTATGATATTTCTGATAAATATAGTTCGTTAGGAAAACTAGAAAATAAAATTCAAATCATTTAAAAAATATTTTAATTATATATAGTAAAAAATGTCAAAATTTAAAATAGATTAAGGATTACTGAATTTAATGTTGATTTAAACGAATCTATTTTCTTGAGTGATGATAAATATTTTTAGTTTGATAAGGATTCTGATTATAGTAATAATATATATATATTAGTTTAAATAAATGAAATTTGATACATAATGTCTTATACATACAAATTTGACAACTCATTTAATAAAAATTAATTCCCCTCCTATAAATATAATTTTTGAATAGTTATGTGAATTTTTTATTTAGTCATGTAATGTAACATTTACATGTCATTAATTATAATTTTAATCTATTAATACTATTTTTGGTAGTTTGGTACGAAATATTAACATTTTGTTAAAGAATATTTTGAAACAAAGTTTTCATAAAATTAAATAAGTATTAAATTATTTATTATTTATTTTTCAATTTGTGATTTAATCTTATGATTCGGTAGATTATGATACTACATGTTTTTTATATACTCGTTATTTTAAAGAACCAAGGGTACATTAAAATGATAATTATTTTAAAAAATTAACTTGAATAATTTTTACCAACTATTAAAAATATCTAATTATTTTGAGTATATCGGTTGGGTCTTATTTAGAAATGTCTCACAATTACTATATTTCTATATTATATAAATATAATTTAATTTGAATTAAAAATAATTAATTTTTAAAATGAAATTAATATAGTTATTTATGAATATTTAATCCACTGTAAAGAAAATTTTTCTATGTATTTTACATTGAATTTACCAACCCTAATAATAAAGTCAATTAAACATGTTTTTGGTACTATTTTAGGGAAACATATAACTACTAAGATATAAGGCACAATTGAACATGGTTGATATCTCAGAATATAATAATTTATTATATGACCATTTCAAATGAACATGATTGAATATTCAATGAACAATAAATTATTAAATAATATTTAATAGATACTTTAAAGGACTTTATATATGAGGCTTGCAGTTGATGAGAAAAGAATTTCACAAATTATTTTATATAGAATAAAAAAACTATGAATAAAATATCATGTGACAATTAACTCACCTCAACTAACCATGACTAAATTCATTATGGTTATTAATTTAATACTCAAGTGGATACTAACACTGATATTTAATGAATTGAATACAATGATCTTAAGTGAATAATGAGGAGACCTGCATTGTCAATATTAGGAAAAAATATCATTTGTGATAAAAAAATTCTAATATAGATGTATATATATAAATATAAATATATATATATATATATAAGGAGTCCACAAATTTTTGGATGATTAATTATTTCACTCATAAGGAGAACATATGTTGAATCTATTCTCTGAATGATGTTTATTCAAAATATCTTAGCATATTTTTTATATGAAATATTATTTTTATCTTAGAGGAGACTCCTTAGGTGGAATTTTATAATTTCCATTTATTCCAAATAAAATGGAATCCTGATGTATAGTAAATATATCCTTGATCACTAATTAATTTTTCATCATAATTTTCATTTTTATAGATAATTTAAATTATTTTTCTTCTATTTTATTTAAAAAATATTATAAAGAAGTCTATATATAGTTTATTAATGTATTCATTAGTATTATTATATTCTAACATATTTCTTATTAGGTTCAAGGGAGTGGAGAAGAGTAAAATTAGTCTAGTCTTTAGACTCACCTACTTTGCATAAGATTACTCTTTCCATATAGTAGTACACGGTTCGGTTTTCAACCATTTCAAGAGGATTTGGATCTACATTTGGCATGAAATTCTTTTTTAAATCCAGTATGGACATGTTTTGTATAATCATTAAGGATTAATTATTTACATAAAATTTTACACTAGTTTTATCATATTATTATTCATTTTATTTATGATTGAAAGGAAAATTATATTTATCTAATGATTATTTTATAATGTGTTTTTATCAAAAGTAATAAAAGTTTACATATTTATAAATTTTATTGTGATTTTATATTTTTTGTGTATAGAATTTTTGCAAGAGCTATATAATTTCTTATTGTATTTTAATGGATTAATTGTGGGGAATTTATTAATTTTATATAAAATTATGAAAACTTATCTCATAATGTTTATATATATAAATAAAAATATTAATTACATTTTTCTATGATTTTCATTCATAATGGGATATATTACTTCCCAATATTTTTTAGCAATTTTCGTAGAATGTTGAATCAGATTATTTTTGCGATGATTTGATAGAAGTTAAAATATATCAACGAAAACTGCACCATAATACAATTACAATATATTATTGAATATTTTGAGTGGAATTTAAGATTAAAATAATAATCAATAATGTCACATTTTATTATATTGGAATAATAATTATAAAATATAAGTTTTTTAAAAAAATAAAAAAATGTATTCAATAAATTATGAAAAATTACATTACACCATGATTCTCAATTACAATTATCCTTGTGAGGACATTTAAATAATTATAAATCATGTATTACAGAGTATAATTATCCAAAACAACAAATTTATAATGATGAGTTTCTAGAATCCTTTCCGAAATTATGAAACGTCGTCTATTATGGAATGAAATTATCGATAATGACATTTTGAGATAAAAATATGGCTGAAATTATCTGAATTCTTCATTGTGATCATTATAAATATGAATTTTGAGATAAGGTAAAATGATCATAATAAATTTCCATTGGACCATTCTATAAAATTTTATGACTAAAATTAAAAATTAAAATAGATAAAATACATGTCCATTTTGGTAACACATGCACAATTATATAGTTATTAGTATTAAGTAATGGTTTTAACACTATTAAATATTTTTTACTGTTATTTAATTATTAAATAAGAATACCCACTTTTAAGAACATATACCATTATATAGAGATGTATGATGTGAATATATAATCTATGAAATGATTGGGTAGAGGTTATATATGATATTTGAACTTATGTAATTATCATATATTCTTTTCATGAATTTATCTTATTCGTTCTTGTCTTATACATTGCTTAATATAATTTATTCACTTGTGATTATTTCTAAATATGTCATGATAGAGTAGCAAATTAATGAGTATTTAACTAAGAGTGTATTATTTTTTTATTATTTGAAATGATATTTTTCTTATTTGTTTCTAATATAGTATTAAATTTTTTGTGATCTTTTATTTTGTTTCTAATTTATTCATTGAGTAAAGTAATGAGAACGGGAATAAAATGAATTTTATAGAGGATTAAATTGATTAGAATATTATCCATAATACTTCTGTTGAATTAGATATTGTGAAATAATACATTTTAGATATATATGTGTTTTTTTATAATGAAATGAATGATTTAGAACAACATTAAGTAAAATTGATTTAATGAAAATTTATTACACTAGAAATATCATGACTAATAATTTTTATTATATCTATATGTAAATAAAAAACAAAAACAATATCTTTTTGAATTACTTTAATTTATAAACAAGTTGTTTTAGGATGTAATAAAATTATTTTATTATTCTTTAATATATTTATATCATTATGTTTAATTCTGAATTTATTGATTAATAACTAATAATTTCTATAAAACACATGTGATTGTCTGGTTTCCTCAATGGTTCATCTTTAAAAATCCAACTATACATGGTTTAGGTAGTTTTAGTAAAGGGTTTTTGATATTTTAATTCTCAACATTAACCCCCACCAGTGGAAATAGAAAATTATAAAAGTAATGTTAGATATTTAGACACATTTATAGGGACAATGAACATGTCATTAATCGATCTATTTTTTAAGTTATGTTAATCAATATAATTCATTTATTTTGTATTTTAACATGTAATATTTTTAATTTTATGTGTATTAATGTTTTTTTATTTTCTTATGTAAGTCATATGATTATAATTCATATCCTTAAAGATTGATCATGTAACATAGAAATTATTAAACAATAACATTTAAATTCCATGGGAAAAATATTCTATTGTAACACTAATGATCATTAATGAATCAAAGAATTTTCTCTTATCAAAATGAGTATCAACAATGGAATTTCATTAATGTTTTCCCAAGATTGTATTGTAAAATAAATATTGTGGATTATTGACATTCATTGGAAATTTAATATTCTCCATGTATTCTGAGACATTTTATTTAATCATACAATATTGAGTTTATCTTGATTCTATTGCATATGACATTGAAAGTTGGAAAATTTAATGAGTTATAAAATGAAGATCCAAACATAAGACTATCTAATTATCAAAAATATAATTAATACATTCAATGAAAATTAGGTTTCAGATGATAAAATAATATTTAGTGACTTTTATTTATCACAACAATATAATGTGATAGACTCTTGGAAATGCCTTCCCATTAGATATATTACTACATAGATTTTTTGGAAAGAAAATTTATTGATAAGAACATCGTACTAATAAATATGGTAATTGTAAAGACCTGTAATTTCCATGAGAGTTTTTTTAAATACATAGGAATTTTACAAGCCTGCAGTTTCTGACGGCTCTTGATTCTGAGGCTAGGTGTGCCCGGAAACAATTTCTGATGTTTCGTTCGAGTACGTTCAGTAAACGTATGAGCGAGTTTTATATATTTTGAACCAGTGCTTGGAATTGAAAGATGGGGGCACCATTGAGCTTGCATTGTTGGTTATTTATTAGTGAGACCTTCACCGTAGTTGTGTTCTGACGAGATTAGAAGTAAGATTTTGTGGTTTTTTGTTAAATTAAATAAAAATAAGTGTTAAACTTTATTTTTATTCTATGGAGGTTAAAACCACCAAGAGGTGGTTAGTGGTGGGGGCCACCACACCATAACATCCAATGAGAGGTTATGATGGTGGGTCCCACCCACACATTACCTCCTTTGGGAGTATGTCCTTTAGGGGGGACCACCCAGGAGATAAAACCCTTGGAACCCCCAATTATGTGTGAAACCCTTGACATTCCCACCATTTAATTTCCAAGTCTCCACACATTAGTTAATTGAATGGTTTCATTTCATTCAAATCAATTTGAATTATTTTTCCCACAATTAAATAATGGGTTGGATTAACCCATTATTTTGGTTGGAAATTCATTTGGGTGGAACCTTAAGAGGGAACTTCATCCTCTCAATGAAGAATGTGAAGAACGCTGCTTCCACCGAAGAACGACGAACACCACCTTCTTCCTTTTCGACCGGGGCAACGAAGTGGAAGAACCACCACCCGCGAAGAATTCTGACGACGTTTCCCCCTCATCCTTCGACCTCAAACACTTCCCAACGTCAACGAAATGCCACTGCCATCCCGTGACTCAGTCAACGATGACCAAACTCAAGGTAGGGGTTTGAGTTGCCTTGTTTTCATTCCACGTCGTTCAATATTTTGGCATACATTATGCTGAATGTTATCAACATATCATGGGGTGTTCAGACCACAACAACACGGCCAAACCATTCCCTTTGTACTTGTTTGTTGTTGATGACGAAAGTGGACAACGGTTGCCGGAGTTGGGCCGACCGTGAGGAAACTGGCGGTGCAGGACAACCGGGTCACTGGAAAATCGCAGCACCGTAATGGCACATGGAGGAGAGTCGGGCCGCAGCCTAGAAGTGTCGTGGAGAAGGCAGGGTGACGTTGTCGCGCCGTGCGGAGGGTAGCAGGAGTTCTGGCCAGGGCGGGCTATGGCGGAGGGGTGTGGCACCGCCGCGCGGCGCCGGTGGTGCAGGTCCGTGGCCAGGGCGGGCTGCGGTAGGAGAGCAGGGGCACGGCGCCCTCACGCTGCGCCTTAGAAGACCTGCGACGCCGTCACGCCATGCCATAGAGGACCAGCGACCTTTTCCACAGTGGATAGGGGAGGGCAGCCGGCTCAGCAGGCCGCCAGTGCGCACTATAGGCTGGACCTGAAGGGTCCCGCGGTTACCCGAACCGGCACTAGGCCCCAGCTCTGTTTCAGAAAGCAAGGGGGGGCACGACACCCCCTCCCACTCATGGCTCGCTGGACCATGTGGGCCGGCCAGCCAGGCCACACGGCCAGCCAGCCACGACCAGCCAGCCGGGCCTCCTGGCCAGTTGGGTCGGGCTACATGGCCAGCCGGGCCAGGCCAAACGACCAACCGGGCCTGGCTACATGGCCAGTCGGGTCGTGCCGGCTAGCCAATTAGGTTGGGCCTTGCCTTCAGGCTGGGCCGCAGCTTCGGGTCGGGCCGCACCTTCGGGCCAGGCCGCCTTCAGGCTGGGTAGCTCCTGCGGACCAGGTCGGACCCCAGTACTGACCCGTGATACCTAAAAACACCTTTATGCCCATAACTCGGGCTACGTGTGTCTGATCGACGAACCGTCAACGACGACAGAAATCTTGGAACAAGAAGATTCATTTGGAATATCCCACTTGAGTTTTGTACATAGTTGGATTATGTTTGGGTTGGTTTAAAGCTAAAAACCAACCAGTCCCTTGGAACAGAAATGCCAAAAACTCACAGACCAGGCGTTTGATTGACGCACCATCTACTGTGTTGGGACCCCTATGACGTGGTGGTCATTTGAGATACTTCTATGTGATACATCATGACATATTGAGTATCGACCAGTAACTTGTGGAGCGGATCCTCCCAGAGACGAGCGTACATAGTGCAGAGACCTAGTAGCTGACCGATCTGATGACTTCTTGAAAAATTAGTCTTGGAGTTATTCGACTAGCCTAGTGGGGAGCGCCTGATATTTGGCGGTAGACCCATGGCAGAGGAGCACTCAATATTTAGCGGCTGACCCGCTGTACTCAACATGTGGAATACCTCTATAGGCTATTAGGGGTACCGCCCGGTATTTGGCGTCATACCCACAACAGACGGAGAACCCGGTATTTGGTAGCAGACCCGTGGTACTCGACAGGAGGAGTACCTCACCAGTCCAAGGTTATTGATAAGCGCTTCGGTGTCATGACATGCCCACTATTCTCAAAATAGGAGGAGTTCTCCAATAGCCATGGTTTTAATAATGAAAAGCCTGGTTTGAGCTAAGTTAATGACCTTTGTGTTTTCCTCATGATTGAGATGGGTTACTAGATAACTTAGGTATATGTAAGGGCATATACCTAAGTAATGGTTATCCATTGCTTCATACATTGAGGTTTATCCTTGTTGGATTTTGTGATACCATGAGGGTATCAGGGTCCCTATTGAGTATCCTTATACTCACCCCTGCACGGGCTATGCCCACACCTTTTTATGTTGGATGCAGATGACGGAAAACGCTGACTGAGGCGGAGTGTACGAGGATTAGATGATACCCGGAGGTGGACCTCATGATGAGTTAGTACCTGGAAGAGATGGACAGACGTGGAGCGCAGAGGAGGCTATATGTACCTACCCTTTAGGTAGGATCCATGGTGGATGATCTAGGAGCTGCTAGACACCTTCTAGTTGTTTTTCTTTTAGTTGTACTTGTTTTGTCTTTTCCTTTTACTTTACTGGTGGGGTTGTATTTCTGGCCCCTTTTTCATTCCAGCACATATTTTTTATAGAGTTCTTACTTAGTTTTTTACTTCAATTTGTGTACTCTATTGTGTGTGTTTACATTTATAAAGTAAATTCCTTCCTAGGTTAGGGATTTACGCCTTTGGTGCTAGTCGCCGGCCTTTGGCCTATGGAAGGCGGGCTTGTGGTAGTCACGACACGGGCCCCGAGGATGGGTCGTGATAGTAATGATTCTATATGAAGATAAAACAATTATTAAATAGGTTAGATAATCTAACTTCATGGTATGTGAATACTTATAGAATATACCAAGGAACGTCAAATGACTAGGGGAAACCCTTTATATTGTGACACAAATCATCAATTTTAGTATGAACCCCAATTCATGAGTTGTGGTTGAAATAAAAAATGTAGGGAATTTTATAGGAAATACAAAAAACCATTAAATAAGAGACCGTGGATTAATATTTAATAAAACTTCCTTAGTGAAATGTATGGAGATCTGATACCAGATGAGTAATTCCATACATTGAATATTACCTTATGTAATCACCCCATGTGGAAATAGTAAAATAAATGTTAAAATAACTATTTAGAATTAAATATAATGGAGCTACAACTAATCCATAGTAAAATAATATAGGTGATATGTATGGTGGTCTATAACTTTTATAACATTATAATGTTGATAATGAGGAAATAAACATTATTAAGGTTTGATTATTGAGGTTTAAGAAAATTAAACATTTATTAGAATAATTTTTGGTAACCATTTCAACAGACGAACCAAATATATGATCAGATTAAATAACAAGGAATCAAGAAAAAAATTATCCATGAATAATATAACATAATTTTTCACTAATTAAAATAATTTTTATGACATATTATTCAATAATACAAAGCCTCAATGCAAAAAAAGATTCAAAAACTTATGTAGGAACCTAAAAACTAGTTAGTAACACCAAGAAACACATCACCCTTTTGAACCAATTGTGTAAAAATACATTAAAAATCAGAAAGGTATCAGTAAAGATGATTCAAAAATATACATTCAGGATATATTATTGAAAAATACCAAATATTATCTTTGGAATAATAATAATTAGCTGGGAAAACATTCTAAAACACATTCTAATAGAACACAAGGTACATTACAAGATAAGAAAGATGTTTCAATATAGGAGGATATTAATTTGTAATTTAGGATTGAAAATATGATAATGAAAAAGGAAAATGGCAGGGTGATGGAAGTAAAAAATATAGAGAAAATAGAAAAAACTATTAAATAAAAGTGTGTCCAATTTAGGATAGCATTATTGTTACAATGGAAGTAATAATGATGTAAATGTACACATCAGAGAAATATAAAGTTAAAAAATATTATAAAAAACATAATTTTCATAAATGGGAACACTAAGAATGGTTAGATATCAACATATTATGTCTATGGATATATTAAAAATATTACAGACAAAAATATTGTTTTTCATCAATATTTATTGAATTATTATGTAATTTATATTACAAAAGGATAACATTTCCAATAAAATGAAATTGAAGGACTTAGTAGTTATTTTTCTGGTTGTAGTGATATCACTTATTGTTTTGATAAATATCTCTCATAGGGTTATTAGTATTGTTATCTTATATGTTCTATTTACTATAGGATAATTCCCTATTAGAATTTTCTTAAATTACTTAGGGGAAAGTGTAAGCCTTATACCCATAAGTTTCATAAAGAGGATTTGGTTGAAAATATTTAATCCCATGAGGATGAAATTCTATCTTGTAGAGAAATCCATTAAATAACCAAATGATAATTTATTATATTTTATATTGAAATTGGTAATTCGTTCCTTCTATGTAGAATTTATCATTTGGGAATCTAAAGAGGTTCATGGAAAACCACTTATTTTTGGAAAAATAATCTTATTAATATAGATATCCCATATCAATGTTAAGGATGGATAAATCTAACTAAAAGTTAGTAAATATAGTGGGAATTTTAAATTCCATAATTTTTTTGGTGATCAAAAAAATTAGAAAAAATCTCATATGAATGTTGGATTTACATAATTATAAATAATGGTGATTCATAAAATAAAAAAGAGTTTCCCCATAAATAAGTGGGATGTGGAAGTGAAAAAAATTATAAAAATGTAACTCCAACAATATGGGAAACTAAATGAACTCATTATGTTGTTATAATACTGTTAGTATAATAACGAAGAATGTTATACATTTTTAATGCTTTTGAGAATTAAAATTCATTTATTTAAATTGAAAATTTAAAAATAAAGAGATAATTTAATAATATACAAGGAGGGAAGAGGAAAAACCACAATACATGTCTATAATCAAAAAGTAAAGTTAGGAAATTATTAATTTCATAATAACTAACAATAAATGTTATAGATATTAATACATTGTCACTTATTTCCAAGCAGAATAATATAATTAAATATAATTCATGTATATTAATCTTTTCTATTTAAATAAACTATTTATTATGATGAAACAAAAGTATATTTATTTTTATGTTTTACTCTTTTATTTGACATATAATGTTTGATATAATATTTTGGAGGCATTTTTATTTTTATTTATTTCATGTAAGTTGCCTCAAAATCCCTATGTTAACGATCTAATTTTACCCTATGTTGAGGAAAAAAGTATGGAATATATAATCCGGGTGTTTAATCACAATTTACTATATAATATACTCACCAAAAATTATTAATATTTATAATTATTAACATACATGACTTTCTACATAGTAAAATTATATAGAGAAGGGAAATCCCAAATAACATTGTTCTTTGGTATGTTACACACTATACAAGAACCCATATAATGGTTTAGTTTTTGATAATATTTTATTAAATTTTTTGAGATTTTGAGGTGTTTATAGGGATTATGAAGGTGTTTCAGAGGTCTGGAGTCTAGTTTTGGTTATATAAAGGCTAAAAACCCATTGTTATAGAAATAATATAGGTGATACACATGCTTATTTTGGATCATGGATCATAGGAGACAGCCGTAACGATGTTTTGAAAACATGGTGAGTGAAACACCAATTTTTATTGTTTTATTTTGTAGAGGATTTTTATTTTTAAAATTTTTTAATGACATATACTCATGGTGACGGTTGTGGGACCATAATGAATTTTTTGTTATTCAGTTGAGCAGTGAGGAGTTCTTTACACTAGTGTGGAACCTATTTCATAGGATTTTGTTCTAGTAGAGTCTTGGTTGATTACCATTGTAATGTTGAGAGAGACATTTCTCACATAGGTAGTGGATATATTATGTTGGTTTCTATGATATTTTCCTTTTTTAAATTTGTAAGTATGAAATGACAATGTTATTTTTCCATGGTGGAGTTATGTAAAGTACTGGTTTGGCTTCTGCCTTTTTTTGGAAATGGTGAGTAATAGTTCTCCATGTTGTGTTATGAGTGATAAAATGATAGAAAAAATTAAATTAATTTACCCATTTCTTATTGGTATCTATTTTGTTTAAAAAAAATTAAATTATTGATAATGGGCATTGATACTGGATTTTTAACAATTTTTAATATTTATGAATTTGGATCTAACTTTGAATGAGGTTAGAAAAATGATTGTTTCTATCTCCACTCTATAAAGAATGGATGTTGACTTTTTTTATGAATAGGATTTTTCCATTTCTCTTTGTTCTTGTCATGACCCCCTTCACTAAGATGAGGGAAGGGACAACAGATTTCCATATCCTTCCATCTTCAAGGTGATGAAGAGAAAATGACCCCCGAGACCCGCCTTCAATAGGTCCCAGAGTGGAAAATAGCACCAAGGGTATAGAATCACACACAAGATAGAAGGCATTACCCTTTTTATTTAAAAGGACCGGGGGATAAGATAGTAAATCAAAACAACACAAAAAATGAAGGTAAATGTAATGATGAAAGAAAACCATTCCCATATGCATGTCCAAAATTAACTCTACAAAAGTAAAAGAAAACCCCAAAGGATTGTCCAAATAAAACAAAAACATCCACAACAACTACCACAATGTCTGAACTAGAATAGTCATGCACAATCCTCGATGTCCTCCTGGAAACCTAAAAATAGTTTATATACATAGGGTGAGTATACATGAATACTCAGTAGGGAAAACCAAAAGCTCTCGTGTACAAGTGGGGAGGCATTATAAGGTCCCGTGAGAAAAAGAGATAACTAGAGCACCTAGAAATTAAACTATCCACCCCAACCTCACTATGGAACACTCCCCAGATAACACAAGTCAAGTAAGGTAATATTAATTAAACATCAATGTTTTGGTACCCCGAACAACATTCCCACTGGTTATTGAAGACATCATACACTTCAGACCTCTTCCACCATTCTCACTGGAGTCTAACTTCCACACCCCTCCCGCCCACACCTGGGCTATCACAACCGTTCGTCCCTCCCAAAAACACATGGGCTATTACTACCAAAAATCCCACCAAAAACACCTGGGCTACAAAAACCAAACGTAACCATTCCCACACACACCTGGGTCCAAACTGCTACTGCCACACCCGAAGACACCTAGGCCTTATTCAAAGACACATGGAAAACCCCCATCTCGCACACACCTGGGCCCACCACCACCACATATCCTGCCTGATGAATCTAGGGGTATAATGGACCTCATTCCATCACATCCTGCCCAATGAGACTTGGGATACTTTGGAAATGGAGTAGAAATGGAGCTAATAACCATCCACTTATAGGAGTGTTGAAGAAAACACCCTCCCCAGTGAAATGAGGGTGTTCGACATGAATTATTCAACATGGGTGGGGTGCGAATAAGAAATATAAAACTTAATTATCAGTATAGGTAAGAAGAACTCATCCCTACTTAGGGGTTCCATAACCAGCCTTTATACAAACACCCTTATTACTATTCAAAACTACCCAACACCCATGACAAAGTCACAACTCATTCCCGAAAAACAATTCTCATTGAACCCATTGTCATTTTCATATTCAAGTTATGCCATTTATATTAATTATTCACTACTAGGAACTTAACAGAAATAGCCATGAGGCAAGGAAATGAATACATCCAAACAAAAATTTAATCATTCACACCTGGTTCTCTTGTAAAACCACAACAAAAAAAGGGATCTGTGAGATCCCTCGAAGTGCTGGCACCAAAACAAGCCCCAACATATGGACCCACATGGCCTTAGATATACACACCATCAACTACACCACAGTATGGGATCCCATCCCCATGCATTTCACTTTCCAAGCATCAACCATATAAATCACCATGACAAAACAAGGGAGTTTCCAAATATGAATATCCCATTTATTTAGTTTCGTCTTTATTTTTGGTTAACTGGGGTGATCACACAGGGATTATTATTCATTAGGAATCCGATTATTCAAACAAGTTTATTTTATTTACTTGTTTTCATGTTACGTCCATTCAATCATATAATTAACCAGAAAAAAAGAGGATTATTAGTGCACAAGAAAAGACCACCAATGACCATGATTTTAATTGGATATAAGCCCATACAATCCATAACATATAAAGAGGGTTAAAATAGTACACTGGAAACATCAACCACACCCATTCATCCTTTAAAAGACTGTCTATTATCTTCATTAATGTCTGGTTTCATCCATCATCATATAAACATTAGAATACCTGCCCCACATGATACATAGTAAAGAGAGATGAAGGAATAACCCTACATGGATGATCAAAGATCAACATTTTCTCATGACGCCAACAACTGGGGATGTGACAATTGTAGGGGAGTAACTTTTTGGACTCCAAGAATGATCGGTAAAGGATACAACATAGGCGCACCACTCGCCTCTGGAAACGATACTCCAAACTCACCAAGGAAAGGAAGAAACCAGCCAAGAAGATGAAAGAAGGAAATCCCATTTGATAAAAAGGTACAATCCTGGAGTTACAAGATATTGAATTTTGAACAGATTTAAAGTGGGATAGTGGTTTCACCATGCGGTTGGGTGGTTACACATGAAGGAGTAAATTGTCATTTAATAAAGTGGTGTCCAAAACAGAAATGCGTTAAAAGGTTTCCTCAAATCAAGAGAAAACACGCAACATGGGCGGAACCAGAAAGTATGGGTAAAGGGGTGTGACACCAAGGAAAATCAACATGTTTTGGTAATTCAAGGGTCACTTGGATCTTTTTGTGATTTTATATATTTTTATGGGCTTAAAAAATGTCCTTGAACCACTTTAAAAGAATAAAAATACATAAAAGTGGTGTTATTGGAAAAACTAGGGTTGAAAATTCTGACAAGCCCCTTGTGGCACCGATCGGGGACATGGATCGGTGTCACTCCAATCAGTGACACAGATCGGGATCACACTGATCTGTGACAGACCGATATATAAGAACTGATTGGTGACACACCAATCGGTGATATAGAGATCAGTGATACACTAATCTATGACACACATATCGGTGACACACCGATCGATGTCACACCAATAGATGACATCACGCATACATCCTGCCACCGAGACGCCACCCTTAGGATCTTGACATGATGGGTCTAGGGTGTGCCAAACACTAGAAATTTGTAAAAGGGATGGACCAGGAGGGTCTGAGGAATTACATTAGATACCTCTCAAACTATTCATGTTCTTGAGAATCAAGGCTAGACCCAAAGAGAAGAGCGGGGTATGAAAAACCCCCTCAAATGATACCCCACAGGGACAAACCACCCCAAACAACCATAAAAAATCAAGGATCAATCTGTCCTGACACACAAATTCGAGAGTCCTTTCCTTCATGTCAAGATACTATCCACTTTGTGGGACATGAACTCACTCGCAGAGGTTTAATGACATCTGCACCAATGTGTCTTGACTAGGAATCAGGTTCTCCCTTCCCCACATATCGGGAATATTTATAAAAATTCACAAGTTAAGGAAACAAAACATCTCATACTCCAACGAGGTCATCATTACATCACAGTAGGTCACAAAACAAGAATAACGAGGAAGGCTCAGAACTATAACTCAAAACAGCATTGGGTACTGGGCAAAAAACTGTGAATCTCGTTCCTAGATACTCTTTTCGAGGCCACCATGCATCCACAACACACGAACCATAGGTATGGTTCATCCACGAATAAATTCCTCTTTATGATCCCTGATCATCACTAGTCACTCCACAAACGTAGAATCATCCCTTATATCCATCTCTCCCCAGTAAATGACATGGGAGTCATCGCGTATATATCAATGAAGGTGGGGGATGTGGAATACGTCATGGATCCTTTCCAACTGAGGTGGAAATACCAGATGATATTCCACCTCCTCGACCAACCCCAAAACTTTTAAAGGCCCTATGAACCTAGGACAGTTCTTTCTCCCATTGTCAAACCATTGATACCCACGTCCATGGGAAACATTCAAGAACACACGGTCTCCAAACTCAAACTCAATGTGCCTCCTCGTACAGTTAGCATATATCTTCTTCCGTTCATGATCTGCCTTCATCCTTTCACACACAAGATGAACCTTCTTTATTGTGCTATGCATGACCTCTGGGACAATAACACCTGCCTCCCCCAACCATGGTCTAGCATATAGGTGAACGGGATGACCTTCTGTAAAATTCTTCAATTGGTGCCATTGTAATAGTAGAGTGATAGCTATTATTGTTGGAAAACTCTAATAATGTAAAATATCATTCCCATGATCCCTCTAAGTAAAAACACATGCTCGTATCATATCGCCCAATTTTTGGATGGTACGCTCTATTTTCCCATCTGTCTAGGGGTGGAAGGCAGTGCTAAGACATAGCTGGGTGCCAAAAGAATGCTGAAATCCCCTTTAGAATAGTGTGGTAAACTACACATTTGTATCTGATACTATGGTCCTCGAAACTCCATGCAACCTCACCACCTCATCCATGTATCTCCATGCTAAGGTATCCCCTACACTAGACACCTTGATCTCTTGAAAGTGAGCTGATTTCTTCAGCCAGTCTACCAAAACCCAGATAACATCATAGCCATCTTGAACCCTGGGTAGTCTTGTGATGAAATTCATCGATATGTCATCCCACTTCCACTCGGGGACATCTAAAGGATGTAACAACCCTCCTTGAACTCAGTTTTCAGCCTTCACTTACTTACACACCAGTCAACTTGCTAAAAATTCTACTACTACCCGTTTCACCAAAGGCCACAATAACTGTTCTCTCAAGAATCAATACATCTTGGAAACTCTATGGTGTACCGCTATGAGAGTGTTATGGAACTCATAGATAACTCCTTCATGCATCATCTCTGAGAAAAACAACTTTCTTCCTAAAATCATTAGATTCTGACCATCCTCCGACCACCCTTCAAGATCATTGCCTTTGTTAACCCGATCATGCATCACATCAATCTATAAGGGTTCACAGGAAGACTCCTCCAACAACCGTAACAGAGAGGAATTCACTGTGATTTGAAATAGAAAACCTCTACCACTATCCACCTTTTCATATCATTATATGGCATCCAACTCCTTTATTTCCATCTACGTATCCATAAATTCTGGAATAGATTCCCTCTATGACTTCCTGCTCAATGCATCAGCCAAAACGTTCCCCTTACATTCATTGTAAGAGATCTCAAAGTGTTAGTCCTGAATAATCTCCACCCACTATCATTGTCACAAGTTTTGGTCCAACTAGGTAATGATATGCATCAATCTCTTATGATTCGGGAATACCATAAAGTGCTCCCCGATGAGGTAATGCCTCCACAACTTCAACACGAGCACCACCGCTGTAAGCTCAAGGTCATGGGTGGCGTACTTACGCTCATGAGGACGTAACTACCTAGACGCATAAGATATCACTCCCCACCGCTGCATCATAAAAAACCATAGGAAAAGTCTAGAAGCATCACAAAATACCTCATTCAATACCCCTTCCTCTGGAATACTAATTACTGGAGCACTGACCATCCTTTCATTTAGATAGCTAAACGCTGGCTAACACCGCTCACTCCACACAAATGCCTGGTCTTTTTTGGTCAAAGATTTCAATGGAGATGCAAGTCGAGAGATGTTGGGTACAAACCTCCGATAATAGCCTGCTAGACCAAAAAACTACTATCCTCTATCACATTCTTGGGTGTTTCCCAAGAAACAACCACTTTAATCTTTGAAGTATCAATAACTACCCCATTCTGAGACACCACATGTCCATGGAATTGCATTTATCGCATCATGGACATACACTTGGACAATTTCTCATAGAGTTGGTGCTGTTGACGGATTTTCATGACCAAAATGAGATGATTAGTATGATCCTACTCTAATCTTGAGTAGATCCAAAATTCATCTATGAACACAATGACGAACCAGTCAATAATCTCACAAAAAATAAGGCTCATGATCCCCATGAACACAGCAGGTGCATTCGTTACACCTAATTAGTTGACTAAAAAATTAAAGTGGACATACCTGCACCTAAAATAATTATTTGGAATATCACTATCCATCAACCTTAATTGGTGATACACATACCACAGATCGATCATAGAGAACCTACCTGCTCCCCTCATCTGGTCAAAGAGATAATCTATTATAGGCAGAGGGTAAGAGTTCTTGATTTTTACCTAATTCAGTCTCTGGTAGTCTATGAACAGCCTGAGACCACCATATGCCTTCTATGTGAACATGATTAGAGCACCCCATGGTGACACTCATGGTCATACAAAACCCTTCTTCATCAAATCGTCAATATGAATCCTCAAATCCTGCAACTCAGAAGGTTCCATCTGATAAGGAGCCATCAAAATCAGATGGGAACCAAGTTGCTAGTCTATCCCAAAATCAACATCACGTAGAGGGGGTGGATTCACCACTTATTTTGGGAAGACGTCAATGAACTCACTGACGATCCTTGAGACTTCCACTATCTCTGTATCTGCAGACTCCACTGACAGCTCATCTAACAAGGAAAGGTGGGGCTCCAATCACTGACTGCCTTCTTGGAAACCCCGCTCGCTGGAAAAATTCACACACTGGCCATCCTCATCGAAGAACATGACTCTCCTTTGGAAATAGTTGATAACATCATGTATAGAAAATTGCCAGTCGATGCAAAGGATGAAATCATATAGTTGTATCAGCAAAAGAAGAAGATCCCTGGTGGTCTGAGGTCACCCTATCATTAGTCTGCACCCTCAAGAATCATAAAACATGTCAGTCTAACCTCATATTGGCATACTCAGGACTAAGGGAACTGTAAGTCTTTCAGTGTCTAAACCTAGAGCATGGCCTAGAGCGAGTGCAAAAAAGTAGTGATAAGCTCCTATATCATACAAGGCATAGGCAAGCATACTAAATAAGCTAATTGTACCTCGAACCACTTCTACCCCTACTGGAACTGCTACCTATAAGGTGTGTAACTATCCATGCCTAGCTCCCCAACCCCTCTACTATCGGCTGGCTCCCCGACCATGCCCAGGTCAGGGTCTCTGAGGAGCGCCCTGAGGCTACCTCCTCCTGTAACATCTAACCTCAGAAGAGCTGGAGCTCACTCTCTCTACTGTTGTTGCTGAAAGGGCCGAGCTAGAGGCTTCTACCGTTATGGTGGGCACTGAACGTGCCCACCCCCACTATTCTATGCTCGGTCCAGGAACTGATTTCAAAGGAGACCAAAACTACCAAAGATTAAACACACCGGTCCTAGGAATGCAAGGAAGGGGAGAGGATCATGAGATCGAAACTGGAACTGCTGAGGCCAGGTCCCCACTAGTCAAAACCTAGAATGCCCTGACACTAGTGGCCCGATACTAACTACCTTGCCCTCTGACTATCCCAACTAACTTCCCTCTCCCGGTATAAATCACAGTGTGCAAATACTCTCTACCACTTCATCTTTCTTTTGGACCTCCAAGTACGTTGGTAGTGTGATGGGAGTAACATAATACAGAATGGAAGGTCAGAGTGCCTCATATTAACATCTCGCATGGGACTCCTCATACGAGAAAAGGTCTAGAGAAAAATAAAGGATATCCTTAAACTTGATCTCCAACTCCCTCAACGATATATTCCGCTGCTGAAGGGGTAATTTCTCCTACCTATTTTCAACGTTCATCATGGAAGAGAGGAATTCCTCCTGGAACTCCCTCTCAATGTTAGTCCATGTAACATCAGCCCCCCCTTCTCCCCAAGGTAGAGAATCCTCGACTGAAGTGATACTACCCGCATCTAGATTATATCCAAAGGATCCAAGTACTCATTCCGTACCCAAATCAAGAAAAAAGAAATCACCAGCTCCTTGATCTTGCTCTCCATTTCCATGTCTGAGGTGCTTCCCTCGTATTTCTCAAGGGTCTACCATTGAAAGGAACAAAGCATCCTCTTCCACTAGTCATCCTCCTCATCTCGGTCTGTCCTCTGCCAATTAGCCAACTCAACCTCCTAGGCCTCGATCACCCGCACTACTTGTGGTCGTCATCCGAGTGTCATAGCTGAAAGGTAATCAAGGAATGCATAATCCCAAGTAGTGTAGATGATAACGTTTTTATGTTTTCATAGAAATATTATTCATTTTTAATCCCCAAAATACCAATGAAACACATGAACACAAGTCATTTTGGTGCATTTACCTTTCCTAAGGTCTCTACCTACAAATCAGTGTAGGCTCACTTGGTCATTCAGTAGGCCTAGAGTCCTTGCATCAAATCACGGGGGGCCTTAAAATCCTATGTCCTAGACAGTCTTCCCTCACCTATTTCACAAACCAAGATTTCCTAACACTGTTTCCCTACCATCCCATGCAATCATCCCCCTGACTAACTCCAGACCACATCCTATATCTCGACCTCCTCTGATAGCATTCTGTCATAACCCCCCTTTACCAAGATGAGGTAAGGGTTAATAGATTGCTAGACCCATCCTTATACAAGTTGAAGAAGAGATAATGACCCCCAAGACCCACCTTTAATATGTCCCAGAGTGACGGCTAGCACCAACAGTATAGAAAAAGTCTTTCTTTTTTCCCACAACATATCATTTTACTTTAATTTGTTTAAAAAAACCACCTTTTTGCTATTATCATTCTTATCTTTGGGCTTGGGTACCCACTCCAAAGACCCATTCTTCTAGATTTTGTCTAGTTATATATTTAGAGTCAACCCACTATTTATTATTAAACTATTATTTTTCATAACTACTTTAATGTTAAGAAATTAATGATGGATTAGTTGATTCTCCAAAATTATACAACTATTAAATTAGCTTCCTTGATCTCTAAAGATGTTTTTACCTAAATTGGACTTGTCAACCATGGATGAGATGACAATGGTTTTTCCTCTAAACATGAAATGGATGAATCTAATTCTTCAACCTATACATATTTTGAAAATTCATTATTAACATAATCTTATTCAATATTTATAAAAAAATTTATCATCAACACTTCTGGATCATTCATCCTCATGAGAAACTTCAATAATTCAATTTTTAATAACATGCACATCATAAGTGTAAACACTATGTTTGTAAAAAAAATTGTTGCATTGGTATCATATATTATTCTGAATACATATACATAAAATTTCTTCAATACCTCACTACTCAAATTTCGTTATATTTTCATTTTTTACCCTGATTACAGAAGGGACTCCAAACACATGAAGAAATTTGAAGCTTGTATATTATTTATAGAAAATTTCATGAGAGTTAATATCTATATTTTCACTATAGTAAAAATTATTTTTAATGAAAATACATATTGATTTAATGTCTCTAAAATTATCAATATTTATCATCCTTGGTAAGCATTGTCATAGACAGATCTACACTGTTTTTTGTTCTTTTTTAGTAACACCATTCTATTATGGTGTGTATAGTAAACTATGTTATTTTATAGTATCACAATTCTCCAAATAATATTCAAAAATCCAATTTGAGAACAATTTTTCATTTTTCTATATAGATATTTGTATGGGAAAAGTGTATTTTTCTGGAACTTATTGAAAAACATTTAACTATCTTTAAGGACCCACATTTGTGATTTATTACTATAAAAAATAATCTGAGTTAAATAATAAGTATAATAAATAAATTAGTTTTCTAATTTAGTTTATTTATTATTCATTATCCCATATACATCTAAATAAATTTGTTTTAACAGTTTACTAGACTTAATCTCCACCTTTTTTTTGAAGATTTTACAATCTAAACATTCTTATTATTGATAACATCCTATATATATCTATATCTCTATTAATCAGAGTTACATAAAGAATATTATCACATAAATTGATTTTATTCATGTTTCATTATCCAATATGACCAAGCCTTTGATTCTAAAAACTATTTTCTTCTTCTATGCTTAGTTGGAATGAATTTCTAACATCACCATCTTGAAATAAATATCCATTAGTATTCTATGCTCTTATTAAAATTATTACATATTCTTTACTCATAACCCAAAACACATCATTTGTTATTAAATATGTATTTCCTTTTCTATTAAATTGATAATCATTAAAAAATTATGTTCTAATATATCCAAGTGTATGGTGTTTTTAGATTTTAGATGTTATTTCCCCATCAATTCTAAAAAAGTTTATATGATCTTAAGATAACCCTTATTTCAAAATGTAATAGATACTTATTTTCAATTTTCATCCTATTTCATATGTTTTATATTTATGTTCAATTTAGAGGGAAATCCATTGTCTATAATCCAAGCGTTATCCACTTTTCTTCTTTAAGTACCACAGACAGACACAAAAATTTATTATATAATTTATCTTATTCTTATTATTCGTATTAGTAAATTGATTATTTTTAAAAATAATGTTCTTATAAAGACACGGGATTTATTTTCATGGTGATTAGTCTTGTCACATATCATGCATACTTTGTGAAGAACATTGAACCAATTATGTGTTATGTGTTCAAAATATAATTTTCTTTCTTATATTTATTACTTTAATATGGGTAAATGCCCCTTAAAAATGTCCTCACTTTCATAAAAATCCTGTTATTATATTTTTAAATAAAAAACATATTTCCCATATGAAAAATACAATTATAGTACAAAAAATATCCATATAAATCATATATTTTTTTATAAATATCTTGTTGTCTTGAATTTGGTACTTGTCTTGATTACTACTCTATCTAACCTATATCAGCACAATTTTCTAAAATATAAGTTTTTATATTACTGGTGACATAGTATTCAAATTAGGATTATTCTAGTATTTCTTAGAGTCACTATTTTTAGACTTTTTTTTTCTTCCACTTGGTGTTCCCAAAAATTCCATATTTCTAAGGATAACAAAATGTCTCTTCAATCATTATCTTCTTACCTTTATTTGTCAACTAAGGATTTTCAAAATTTTCATAATGGTTTTCTACCTGTAGAGGGTATATTTTGGGGAATTGTTTCCATAATATTATTTTTCATTTTTTTAACTTGTGAAAATAAATTTGAAATATGGATATGAACTTATTCAAATTTTATTCTTCTTTGATGAATTTTGGTTCTATATAATAAACCCCTTATATTTTACCTTATTATTTTCATTCCCCAATATGTAATGAGTATTATCATCATCAAGAATCTTTATAATCCTCCAATATGATCAAACAAAATTTATTTAGTTTTATCAGAATAAATTTATTTTTGTTGAATTATTTATTACCTTCATCAATATATTATCTTTCATCCACAATTTTTAAATTTTTGGATAACATTAATTACCTAAATAATTTTTAATAAAATTATATCATTCTATTTTTAGTGACTTTTATAACACATTTATTACTAGTGATATCATTTAATATATAAATAAGCTATATTTTTACCATCTTCATTGTTGGGAGGTTCAACATCCACTTCATCATCATTGCATTCACATTCTTTGGAACACAATATTCTATTTTGATATGAATATAAATTATTATACACATATTTGAAAAAACCATAGATTTTTTGGATTTATTATTATATAATTTTCTATTATTTTCCTCTTCCTCGCTACCATGTTCATCAACTATTGGTTATTGAAAATTTCCCAAAAAATTACAAATTTTGGTACATGTTAATCATATTAAAAGAATATTTTCCTTGAAGATTTAATTTATTATTGTAAGAATTATATTTCTAACATAACTCTATTTATCAAACTCCATATCCACATCTAAATATCAACCAAATATCCAACATCATGTTTATCATCCTTCTTCATTTATGTCTTTGGTTTTGATTCTTTAAGGGTTATTTCTTTTTCAACCATTATCCTATTTTGGAAAATATTAACTTTCCACATTTCATAGGATATAAAAATATTTTATAATTCATTATGAGTAAGTGTTAAATGATATTTATCTTCTAAATATGATCTTTTTTCTCCAAAATGTTCTTTAAAGATATATAAAATCTTATATACAATATTTGAATCTTATTGCTTTCTGATGAATCCTCTAATCATCCTAAAAAACAATTTACAATTTTGAAGACAAATCCTATATTTTTTAATCATCCATTCCGAGGTTTTAATATTTTAACTTCGAAATGTATATTTGACCCATCAAAACCCTCTCCCACTAGTATGATAGTAAATATAGGGAAGAAGCGTGGTGTACCCCCTAATAGTTTATGAGTTGGAGACCAACACTGATATTATAAAATATATACAAATGAGAGTCATTACCAAATTTATAATTTTTTTTTGTATAAGTGACAAAATGTAAACTGAAAAAAATCATCACATATATAATATTTAAACTATCCCAAAACATTAATGAAATGTCATAGAAGCATAAATAACATGAAATAATAAAAAATACTATGAAGAGACCACGAAACTCCAATATCTCCTGAACAACTACTTGATCCACTAACACCTATCTTAATCCCCAACAAGCTACCACATGCATGTAAATAGTTTATATGTGTAGGGTTCGTATACAGGTACACAAAAAACGATCCTCCCCAAATATTATTGGATTTTTTTTGAATAAATCATAATAAACTTATATGAATACTCAAATAAAAAACACAACACATAAATATGTAAAACTACATAAAATCCATACCATGTAATACACACTATCACGACCCGTCCCCCAGGGCCCATGTTGTGACTATCTCAAATCCCACCTTCCATAGGCAAGGAGTTTTTGACTATCACCATAAAGTAATTTCCCTAAAATGGGAAGGCATTTCCTCAAAATAAGTACACAAACACAATAGAATAAGAAAGGTGAAACCATAATTAAAAACCACCATAAAGTGTAAAAGTAATTATCGAAGTAGAGGGGGACAAAATAAAGGATCAATTGAAATATAAATATCGAAAAAAGGGAAAACATCTCTTGATTTTGTCTACCAAGGACTCTACATGAAGGGTAGGTACAAATTATTACTACAGCTCTCCATGCCATGTGGTCTCCTCCATACACCGTCAAGTCCTGTCTCCTCATGACTCAGTCAAAGCTGTCTGTCATCTGCATAAGATACAACATGTTGTGGGTGAATCCCGTACATGTGTGAGTATGACAATACCAATTGGGACCCTGAGACCCCAGATGGACTCTCAAAATTCCACAAAGGAAAAATAACAAATAACGATCTCAATCACAAAGCACAAAGAAAAATGGTTAGCTAAAACCTGGAATACAACTCAGAGTTCAAGAATAAAGATGATTAGTATTAAGATATATCATTTTATTATGTTATTATGTACCACAACTGATCCGAAGAGGAGTTGTTCTATTTTCGATCCACACAGGGTCGTATGTCGCTGATCCACGACGGGCTGCTCTAAGGTCAGTTCTTGTCGGGTCGCGCACTGCGAATCCACAAAGGGTCTCTAGATTGATGTTCCACCTAGGGTACCTATAATGATGATCCACATAGGGTCTCTATAACACTGATCCACATAGGGTCACAATAATTCTAAACCACATAGGGTCACTATAATGTTCATCGACATAGGGTCTCTATAATACTGATCCACACAGGGTAACTATAATACTAATCCACACAGGTTCTCTATGATGATGATCCACATTGGGATGCTATGATTCTAATCCACATAGGGTATCTATGTTGTTGATCCACATAAGGTCCCTATGATGCTGGTCCACATAGGGTCGTTGTTCAATTGACCACCAACCAAATGATTCACCACACCCGATGCACTTGAGTTTTGTAGTATCTAATTCACAAGGTATCTGTCATTATGAATATTACATGAAATTTCAGAATGGAGTAACACAAAGGACCACCATGTCATTAGGGTCCAAACACGATAGACAATGTGTCAATCGGATGCCCGGTCTCTGAGTTATAAGTGTTTTAGTGCTGAGGGCCCAGTCAGATTCGAGTTCGATCCAACCCATATGTACTCCAAAATTCTCCAAAACTATAGTATAGTATCTCAAAATGACCATCTCGTTCAAATTATTCTAGATCCACAGACAGTTCTTCAAACAGATGTATTTTTTACGAGATATGGCCTTTTAAGCGTAACTTGACCGAAGAGGGTCTGGGTCCAGGCCGACCCAGTCGGAGCGACCCAAACCAACCCATCTTGGGCTAACCTGACCAGGTTTGGGTTAACCTGACCAAGCCCAGCCTGCTGGGTGACTAACCCAGTTGCTAGTGCAAACCTCCATCCAGGTGGCGGTCCCCCTCCCTGAACAACAAAACCTTTTGAACTCTTCAAACGACATCACAACGTGGCGCCGCACTCTGGTCAGTGGGACCCGATGGGCATGGGTCCCCTTAACCCTGGCTCAATGTCGTGTCACTTATATGTGGTACAAAATGGCACGCTGCCTTCCTCCAAAGTCGTCGGTCGAGGGCCGGGTGTCCCTGCTAACCACCGCGGCTCGATGTCGTGGCTTCCCTACATGGCACATGATGGTGTCGTGCGTGACGGCGCGCCTCTTGCTATCACCATGGCTGGGTGAGATCCAGTGGTCAATTTTCCGTTTCAAACATGTCTACAAGCCTCCCATGTTTTTTTGTCACTATGTGGATCCTGGATTGATGTTTTCATCGAGATAAAACATCTTCCACAAAGAACACGACAAAAACCGAAGTGGTGGAGGGTCTGGACCTTGTTCGTTTGGCCCGCAACCTCCACGTTAGCATCATATCAAGAGATTATTAAGTAAATACATAACATATATAAATTTAAATCCATTAAATGATCCCAAAAAACACCTACAATATCATACTAATCACGAATGAACTTGTTTTGATTGATACGAGTCATCATGATTCTCAAGAATGAGGAACTGAATCTATAAATTTAATTGAATTTAATAACAACCCCTACTCTGGAATCAGAGGAGATGTCGCAGTTGTGGAAGAAGAATCCACACCTGATGAAGCCACTAGCATTCATTGATCAAAGATCAATTCCTCCAATGACGTCATTCGAGGCACCATTTTTCATTAGAGGGAAGTTCACCGGAGTTCTTCCACATTGTCACTACTTCCCCCTGTTTCCAATGTTGGTAATTAAATGGAGGAGTTAATATTTTAACTCTCCTTTAAATTAATGGTTTCATTAATCGGTGAAATTAATAAACCCCGTAAATTGGATGAGGAAATATTACAAAATAGATGAGTAAAGACATTAAAAGGCTTGACATCTCTGCGGTCCCGCCACCACCACTAAAACGTTGGTATAATAATAAAAATATAAAATTATGTTATTTTTTATTATTTTAAAAGTTCATAAAACTAACGTTTTATCCCGAACTACTGCATTCGAATATAATCCTCCCTTAAGAAAATCCCAGTGTCGCGGATTCGACAGTGCTCCAAGATTTTTAATCTGAGCAGCGGTTTAGAAGATATAAAATTCTACCCACACGTTTATAAAACATACCATAAAATAATTCAAATATCCATTTTGGGCACACTGGGCCACAGAATAAAGTGCTATTAATATTCAAAGATTCATAATAATCCCAAATAATTTAAAATAACATTTTATAGAATTTTCAGGACATCACATTCTCTCTACTATAGGGATTTTCGTCCTCAAAAACTATAAAAAATAGAGGAATAAATTGGGGTACTGAGAACATATCTAAGACTCCCTATCCCGGGTGCTCTCTTGGAGGTTATTGTGCTACCAACGAACTCTCACTAGAGGAATCTACCACCCACAAAGGACCCTCTCCTGTCGATCCTCTATCTCCACCCGGAACTCCACAATCATCACCCCATCGTTGATCTCCATCTCGCCCCAGTTGATAACGTGTGATGGATCAAGCACGTACCATATCAGCTACGACACATGGAGAAAATAATTCACCCAGTGCTTTTGTGGGGGAATATCTAGATGGTAATCCACCTCATCTAATATATGGAGGATTATAAAGGTCCGATGACCCATAGAGATAGCTTGACACCCTGACCAAACCTACACAATCCTCATCAGGGAGAGACCCATAGAAAGATATGGACTCCCTTCTCAAACTGCAAGGGATTCCGTCTCCTATCGGAATATGAAATCTATGTATTATGTTCAGTCTTCATCCTATCCTCTATGATCTTCACCTTCTTTATGGTAATGTGTACAAAATCTGGACCCATAATTGCTTACTCCCCTAGGAATGTCCAGCATAGTGGCGATCTGCAAGGTCGCCCATACAGGGCCACAAACGGTGCCATGCCGATGGTGGAGTGATAACTGTTGTTGTAAAAGAACTCCACTAGTTGCAGGTTGTCCACCAAACTATGGCCAAAATCAAGGAAAAAGGCACGAAGCATGTCCTCGTGTTTATATATGGTCCACTCCATCTGACCATATGTCTGAGGTTGGAAGGCAGTGCTCAAACGTAGTTGAGACCTGAACAACTCCAGCAATCCCTTCCACTAGAGGGATTTAAAATTTTCATCGTGATCTAATAAAATCATTAATGACACCCCTTGAAGCAGTACAATATCCTGTATATAGAGACTTCCCAATCTCTTTATTGATTCATGCTCTCGAATGGGAAGGATGTGGACCGGTGTATTCAATGATCACTTAAATTAAATCACTGCCCTGAGACTTATGTGGTATCCCTTTCATGAAGTGCATGGATATACCATCCCAATTCCACTCCAGTAACACAAGTGGAAGAGCTATGAATGCTGGTACCTGATGCTTGGCATTCACTTAATGACATGTTAGGCATCATGATATGAACTCTGCCACAACATTATACATCCCTATCCACCAGTACTAACACTGGAGGTCCTGTTATATCTTCACCACTCCAAGATGTACCACCAAATGTGATGTATGGAACACCATCAACACCTCATCCCATATAATCACGGGTACCATAGTGTGTCCTCTGAAGAAGATGTAGTGATCTCCACCTTCATGAAATCAACCATGAGCCTGTCTTGAAAATATCTGAGCAGACCTGGCATTATAGTCAATATCCCCAAGTTGTGCCTCCCTGACTCACTAAAGAAATGTGGGGAATGACTGTCATAGACTGAAGGTAAGATGCTCCATCACTATCTATGAAGGATAACTACAACGCGGAAAAATACTATGTCACCTTAGTCATCAACTATAGACCATACCACATGCTTAGTGCATCTTCTACTATGTTCCCCATTCCAAGAGTGTACACTATCACAAATCAATAGTTGTGGTGGAACTCTAGTCATCTTTTTTGTCTCAGGTTTAGGTCCTTCTGTGAGAAGTTATGCTTTAGACTCTTGTGATTAGAGTTGACTATAAAACATTCACCTGTCAAGTAGTGCCACAAAACCTTTAGTGCATTGACCACTACTGCTAACTCCAAGTAATGGGTAGCATAGTTCAACTCATGATTCCTCAACTAAATTGATCCATATGTGATCACTGCTCGCTCTTGTATCAGGGCACAACCTAGTCTATTCCTAAATGCGTCGCAATCAACTACATACCCAACACCCACTTCTGGTAGCTTCAAGATGGTGGAACTCCTCAGTCTCTACCTCCTCTCTTGAAAACTATGCTGAAATCTCTCTGTCCACATGAAGGGTTGTCCCTTATTTTTCAAACAAGATAAGGATGTCCCAACCCTGGAATAGTTGGGTATGAATCTTCAGTAGTACCCAACAAATCCCAGGAAACTTCACACCTTGGTCACACTCATGGATGGCTCCCAAGAAAGCACTTCCTCTATCTTCTTCGGATCCACTGCAACTCTAGTCTCTGATATAACGGGCCCTAGGAAGTGAACTTCCCATATCTAGAACTAGCACATTGAGATATTTCCATAAATCATATGCTCTCGGAGTATATCAAGATGTTGTCAATGTAGAATACCACGAAGCGATTGAGGTAAGGATGGAAGATCTTATTCATGAGCCCGATGAACACTGTTGGAGCATTGGTCATGAAGAAGGGAATCACCAAGAACTCATAATGTGCATACAAACATCTGAAGGATATCTTTGATATATCCTCATCCTATACCCTCAACTGATGATAACCTGATCTGAGGTCTATCTTAAAAAACAATCGAGAACCCTTCATCTATTTGAAGAGACCATCAATCCTCGGTAGAGGATACTTGTTCTTCACTGTCACATGGTTCTGGCACCGATAGACCACATAAATCCTCAGACCCCCATCTGCCTTCTTGGCGAACAAAATTAGGGATTCCCATGGAGAAACATTGGGCCTTATGATCCCTTACTCTATAAGTCCTCTAATTGTACCCACAACTCCTTAATCTACATAGGAGCCATCCGATATGATAGTGCATATATCAGTGTCATCCCGTGGTACAGATAGATATAGATGTCTACATCTCTGCGAGGAGGTAGTCCTAGAACATCATTCGGAAAGACATCAGCATACTGGTCCACCACTATAGGATAACTTGGACTCCCTAGTTCAATTTCTCTGGGGGTAAGGCTATCCAACTAATGAGTTATGTTCTTCACCCTCCTCTGACAAAGTCCATCATGATTTAAAAAGGTTTCCCTCTCACTGGTAAAGGAAAAACTGTTACCATTATCATGAAAAAACCACACTTTGTGCCCAAAACAGTTATTCTGAGCATGGACCATGGATAACCAGTCCATAGCCATGATGACATCGTAATGCCTCAACCATACTACTAGGAGATCCCAGCCAAATCTCTCACATCCTAGTGTATTCTCACACTGCCGTAACTAGTGTGTAATCATCTAATACTCTCCCTAAGTAGTCTTTAATTGTAATGACCATGTCAATGGTTCTACTAGAATCTATGACCTCCAAACTAGAGTCATCCTAATGAAAGAGTTACTCGAACCTGTGTCTATAAGTACTGCAGATAGGGTGGAGTAGACACAGATGATACCTCAAATAATCTCTGGAGCACCATGGTCATAGGCCTCACTATTTGATGTTATGCTCATCCCTTTCTTCCTGATCCCTGAGGATGGGGTGGACCTCATGGAGGTGGTGGCGGTGGAACCTCAAATTGATGCCCACCACCTACTACATGATCTTAACCTCTACCATGTCTTCTGCCATGTAGACCTCCTCACTCGAATCACTGCCTCTGCCTCTGTGGTCCTTCGATCGTCTACTGATCGTCAGTTTGATGGGTTGGGAAGTTGTGATCCATGTGGCCCTACCCTCCACAAGTAAAGCACAACCTGCTCTTATGCTGACGTGGTGTACCTCATGAGCTCCTCACATCCGAACCTACGTCTTGGGGTCTTACTCTGGAAGGTCTGGCCACTTTCACCTATACGTCATTTTCCTTCAACCTGTTGCATATGACTCAGCTACCTATCATCTGGTGGTGTCTCTCACAGTCGGTGAATGCTCAGCTAAAAAAATCTCCCCTGATAACTCTCGCCCGATCACTCCATCTTGTGTCGGGACATTAATTGTTATCCTAGAATCTATGATCTCCCATCAAGGACCCTGATCAAAGGATATTGACTTGATTAAAGGGTATCATACCATGTCGTTGGAGCAGTGAGAGAGGTCAGTGAATCTCACCGAGTACAAGGATACTGTCAAGATGCCCTACAGTAAGTGTAGAAGACCCTGAATACACACAGAGCGTAGTGTCGCTGGAATGAACTCCACCCTGAAGGGGCTCTCAATTTCCATTTAGGTGAGGCTCGCATTGTTGTGTAAATGGAGTGCTAGGCTCAACCATCTCACTTTTTTCCCTAGAAGATTCCAACACTTAAGATCACCATATGATAAGCTAGTGTCTCAACAAAGTGAAGAACACATGCCACAATCTCATGCCTATCCTCAACTTCCTGGGGAACGATGTCATCTAGAAACCTCATACGCATCTACCGCTAGAACTAGGGAAACACACTCAGTCGGCGTACACCATCCTCTAGTGTTGGTAGTGGAAATTGCTACCCAATGGGTGGTGGTGCGGCTATTACACCACCCTAAGGTGTTATTGCCATTAGGGGGACCTACATTGAAGCATCATCGCTTGGTGGGCGATCTTCATGAACTCTATTTGGATTCTTGGCTAGCTGTCTATGTGGAGGTATCGTGAAATTAAACTGGTGTGCCATATTAAATAAGTTATACCTGGTGAGATATCTCCTAAGAGATTAAAAGTAAAACATTACCAAAACACACAAAATCAGTTTTTTTGTGCATCGAGTCAGAAATCAGAATTCAGGATCCTGGTGTATGGATATGTCAGCCACCTCTCCAACACTGGACCCCCTAAACTGAAAACCACACCTGAAACACTTAACAATATTTCTCTATTGGAAAGATCATAGTCCTAGTTCTTTGCTAAAACCAACTCCTTTGATACCATATTGTCACAACCTGTCCCCTATGTCCCTTTCCATTACTATCCCAAGAACATCATCATGTGTCCTGGGGATAGTGACTAGCATTGGATATGAATTTCCCTAAAATGAGAAGACATTGCCTCAAAACCTGCACACAAACACAACTGAAGAAGAAAAGAGAAACCACAACTAAAAACCACTAGCGAGTGTAAAAGTATGTTCTGAAGTAAAGTGGACCAGAATACAAGACCAATTCAAATGGAAATAAAAAAATGGAAAACTTCCCCTGAGGTCATCTGTCAAGGATCCTACCTAAAGGGTAGGTACAACTCTTCACTAAGGCTCTCCAAGCCAACTGGTCTCCTCTATACACCTTCATTTCATGGCTCCTCGAGACTCAGTCAAAGCTCCACGCCATCTACACAAGACACAAAAAGGTGTGTGTGAATCCATGTAGGGGTGAGTATAATGATATCCCATAGGGACCCCAATACCTAAGAGGGTATCTAAAAATTCTACAAAGAAAAAGCGCATATAATTATCTCAATCAGAGAGCACACTGAAAAAGACTCAGATCAAAGCAAGTATAAAACTCAATGTTCAGGAATAATGATGATTAGTATTATGATATATCAATTTATTATGTTAGGAAGTTTCCACATCTGATCCATGAAAGATTTGTTCCATTGTAGATCCACATAGGTTGTTTGTCAATGATCCATAACGGACCACTTTCAGGCTGGTCCTCATCGGGTCGCGCACTGCTAATCTACAATGGGTCGCTAGAATGATAATCCAAAAATGGTCACTATAATGATGATCCAAAAAGGGTCTCTATAATGATGACCCACACATGATCACTATAATGATGATCCACACATGGTCGCTATAAGGCTGATCCACCTAGGGTCTCTATATTGCTGATTCACACAAGGTCACTATAATGCGGATCCACACAGGTTCACTATGATGCTGATCGACACGGGGTCTCTATGATGGTGATCCACATAGGGTTGTTACGATGCTAATCCACACATGGTCTCTTTTATACTGATCTACACAGGGTCTCTATGATACTGATCCACACAAGGTCTATCTTCAATTGACATCCAGTCACATGATTCCCCCCACTCGGTGCGCTTGATATCCTTAGTATCGGCTTCACAAGATATCATACATTACCCAACTTCTATGAATTTCCATAATGGATTATGAAAAAGGATATCCATTTCATAAGGGTCCCAATGTGATAGATAGTGCATCAATCCGATTCTCGGTCTTGGATTTGTAAACTTTTTATTGACGAGGGCTCGGTTGGATTCAGTTTCGATCCAACCCGGTTGTACTACAACTTTATCCGAAACTGAAATGGAGTATCTCAAATGGAACATATCATTCCATGGATTCCAGAACCATATATGGTTTTCAAATAAACTTATGGTTTGTGAGACATGACGTTTTAAGCGAAACTGGGCAGAATAGGGTCTGGGTTCGGTCTAAACCGAGTCCGACCCGACCCAGCCCGAACTGGCTAGGCTGGCCTGAGTGGGCTGGGACGCAGACTGGCCCAGCCTGCCTTGGCTAGGCGTGGCCTACTAGAGGACCCATCCAGGTGGTTGGCACGTACATCCAGCTGGGTGGTGGTCCAACTCCCCAAACGGTAAAGTCGTTTGTGCTCTTCAATCGGTGGCACCATGTGACGCCGCCCTCTTGTCAGCGGGACCCGCAGGGTGTGGGTCTTCTTCACCACGTATCAAAGTCGCATCTCTTTTCCATGGTGTAAGATGGCGGGTGGACTTTTTCATTCGTAGCCAGCTAATGTCCAGCTACCATACTAACCGCCGCATCTTCCCTCCATAGTGCACGACGGTGCGCCGCCTGCTGCAACCATGTCCGGCTAACACAGGCCGCCTCTGTCACCCACCGACATCGGCGTTGAACCTTCGGAACTTCCGGGGGCCAACAGGTGAGCTATAGTGGTCTGTTGTCCCTTTTGAACATGCCTATGGGCCTCTTGGGTTGATGTCATCACTACATGGCTCCTGAATTCTAGTTGTTGTCATGTACAAACTTCTACCCCGAAGAACATGACAAAAACCAAACCGGCGAAGGGTCCTTGCCTTGAAATTTCGGCTCGCACCCTCCACATTAACGTCATATCAAGAATATATTAAATAAATACATCATATATATATATTTAAACCAATTCAAAGCTCCTATAACAAACACCAATAATTTGATACGAATCACGGATCAACTCATTTTGATTGAATAGTGTTTATCATGATTTTAAAGAATGGGGAATTTAATTGTGAAATTTAATTGAATTTAATAACAACCCCTACCTCTGAATCAGAGGAGACATCACAATTTTCGATGAATAATCCACACATGATGAAGATTTCAGCGTCTATTGATCCTAGATCGATTCTTCAAATGACATCGTTCTACCCTCCATTCTTTATTGGAGGGAAGTTTGTCGGCGCTTCTCTGGAGTTCTCCCACAATATCACTCATCCCCCCTTTCCAACATTGGTAATTAAAAGGAGGATTTAATATTTTAACTCTCATTTCGATTATTGGTATCATTAATTGGTGAAATTAATGAACCCCATAAATTAGATGAGGAAAGTATACACAATAGAAGGTTCAATCGATTAAATGGATTGAAAACTCAATGATCCCGCAACTGATGCTCAACTGTTGGTATAATAATAAAATAAAATTATTATTTTATTTTATATTTATTTAAAAATCCTGTAAAACTTAAATTTTCTCCTTACCTACTGTGGTTGAAGATAATCCTCCTGTAAGTGAATACTGGCTTTGCGAATTCAACGACGCCCCTAGATTTTTAATCTGATCACCGATTCAAAAGATTGAAAATGTCGCCAGCACATTTACTAAACAAACCTTAAAAAAGATCAAAAATACATTCCAGGCATACCGGGCCACAGAATCAAGCATCAAAAATTTTCACATACTCATAATAATCCCAAATAATTTTAAAAAAATTACATGGAATTTCCCAGTCTTTACACACACCAAGTAAAACATAAAATTAATACATTCAATATCAAAAGAATATACATAATAAATTTACCTTGTATCCACTTCCTAATTGGTTTATATATCCCTAATCCCAATATAGAATGTAAAATTATACAATCCCTTATATATATATATCAAGTATCATTTGATGTGGGGTAGGCTGTAGTCCTACCTATCATAGTCCTATATAGGGACCGACATCTCATGCTAGAATTAGTCTATATATAAATGTCATCAACTTATTCTCCAACACGTGAATCCAATCTCAACCTCAACATTGATATTTCATCCACAATAAGTCATAAATATAAAATACAATTTTTACCATATATAATGTAATATAACTCAATCCATTGAATCCTATGAAATCCAAAAAGTATGAAACTGTAGTCCCTACCATCAGAATACAAGTATGTTTATTAAGAACAATTCACATTATCTAACACATATA
The DNA here is from genome assembly GCA_963277665.1 of Viscum album. Classification (NCBI taxonomy): domain Eukaryota; kingdom Viridiplantae; phylum Streptophyta; class Magnoliopsida; order Santalales; family Viscaceae; genus Viscum; species Viscum album. Next base: position 373,223,242 of record OY728166.1, on the reverse strand, counting down.
TGTATTGAAAAACTGAGATCCATAACAACATGTGAATTCAATATGTTATAAGAAAATATTAAAAAACATAGTTAAACCTACAAATCATGTTACATCTTATGGGAGAGATGAAAAAAGGGGGAAGTTCTCCATTTATTACCTCACCATCCTAGATGTTTGGGAGAACCCATGAATCCCAATTTATTGGGGAATTTTTAATCCATAACAACATGGGGGTGGAGTTTATTTGATTAGAAATTATAGGACTACATATCAAACCACCAAACAAAGAGAATCTTATTATCCTTAGAATTAGTAATTTCTATCACCCCGTATTATAAATCAGCTTCCACTAATATTTTATTTGAAAAACAATCTCATACCTAACACAAGAATCAATATTCAACAATATTTATCATCTTTTTTGAGTAATTTATTAATTAGAATCCATTGATTATTTAACACATTAAATATTCAAGATAAATACATTCATTTCACTATAACCCAATTATTATTAATAATTCCCATAAAAAATCTAATATTCTATTTTATGATCATATATTATTTATTACAACCCTCCATTTTTTTTATTTTATTAAAACATTATAATATAAAAAATCATCACATGTGTTCATTACTAATTAATTACAATTCCATAATCTATATATTATAGGACTTGTGTTTTATACAACTAGGGGAACACAATTTTTAGGAATAAGTGAAATATTGAATGTAGTTAGAATTTAAAATTAAAAAAATCTTCAAATTAACTTCCATAAAAAAAAGGGAAATACCATCCATCAACCCAAAATCTCTAAACTAATGAAAACCCCATCATAACAGATTAGAAAATATGAAACCATGTTATCAACATGCACCACCCATTCCATCAAATAATCTACAAATATACCATCCATTCGAGGGTGAAAAAAATAACAACATGGGATCTACTATCCTAGATCATCCATACACGTAAATAACATATATTCATATCATTTAAATTCATGGGGAAACCGATTCCATAAAACTCAAGCATATAAGCCTATAAAAAAGCAGGTTGGGCTCCCATCCACCATGATTATTAAATTTAAAAAAAATCCATTAAATAAAATATTAGATTAATTGATTCATTATGCATAGGTATTATAAATAAGAAACCTATAATCATCATCGAAAAATAGAATATAATGGACCATTGATATGCCTCTAAAAATAAATTCATTACTATTATTTTCAAGGAAGAAGTGTATTTTAATTCACATTCCTATATGAGTATTTATTTAAATTTTTTTATATTTAGTTTGTTTATTCTATATTATGCACAAACACAAATCTAACTTATAATTATTATCATACAAAATTGATAAAAATCTATCTATAAGGTAAAAAAATCTATCAAATTAGAGAATAAAAATATATCATCATTGAATCATATTCCATGTTCAAGTCTCCACTATATTTATATATATTATTACATTGATTAGGATGAATTTATAATTACCTAAAAATATATATAATTATTATACAATTATTTAACATTAAAAAATGAGAATTATTGAATCCAATACCTAAAATAAATACTTAAAATAAATCACTACTAATAGATAGAAGATTCAAGGAAACAACCGCCACCATACCTAAAAGAAACCTCATAGAAATTTATTAACATTAAAAATCAATTGATAATACTCAGAAATCACCGAAAGCTAGAGAACTGTCACTACACAAACACCAAAATATAAAAGGGATAAGGAGATGATGATTATATGATAAGAAAATAACTACAATTGATAGAATTTAATCCTGATGACTCGATGGGTTTAAACTCTGACGATAAAAAAATTGTGAGGTTATAGAGGACCCTTGGGTAAGATATTGTTCAAAGGAAGATAATAAACATAAAACCAAGAAATTATAGACAATCTATTTATATAAAATTTTATAATTGAAACCACCATAGTGTAGTGGCTAACACTTCTTTAATGATTCTGTTGATTAAAGTTGGATTTGATTTTACAATTCTTGATATGTTGTGATTCACACACCATCAAAACTAAATTAAAATTTCGTTGACAACCAACATGAAATGAGTTAAGTATTGGTAGATGGTTTTTAATACACTCAATATACAACCATGGACACCCTCATGGGTGCATATAAAATAACCCTATCTTTTTAAATCAGCACATTCTATATTTCAACATAGAAACTACTTAGTCACTATTTCCTCACATCCTCCCATGGATCAGCCTCCCTCGAAATCATAGCATTATTCTCATCACCTCTTGTGTATTTTAATCATTGAATATTTATAATAAGGAATATCCCCAAGATCCTTATGATACCATGGTCTCTACTATATCATAGTTCCCTAACCCACATCCTTCTGGAAAAATTTACAAACAACTCATCATCTAAAACATTCACCCTAGGAATATAACTCCATGTGGTTCACCAATCACAAAAATATCCAACTCTTTGTACCCATGTCATCAAATAGGTCAACACAAATGATTATCCCCATATGAAATATCCACCACGATCTATAACACGACCAAAACCATGGTAATATTACTCTAATGATTCACCATATCTTAAATTGATAGCTCACACAGCGATAGATAATAAATAAGGCTTACTATGGCTAGAACCATTCCTACAACCATGAAATGGCGACCCTTAAGATGTACATTAACTCTAATATCACTTATTTGATTCTACTAAACCCCCATTTAGACACCACCAAACCAATAGAAAATGCAAAGAGGTTGATTTGGAAAACCACCCCCTCTAATTAGATTTGATAAAAATAGCTATCACTATTTACAATTAAAAAAAAGTAAGAAAAAAATATTATGGATCAATGAAACCACCCAATGAGGCACTTATCAAGGATCTCACAAGAACAAAACACCACCAACACAAAAATAGGGAATATTTCATAAACACAAATTTTTATTCATCATAACATAAATCAATAATTCTTATTAACATCATTTTAAAAAACATGAAAGAACTTTTGATATTGAGTATACATCTATGACTCCCTCCCCTGAGTGTAGTCTTCCAAGACACTATGTTTCCATATCTTAAGAATGAATGAGATAACACACATATATAATACCTTACCCTGATGGTCATAAATAATCACAATCCAATCCTCAAAGGTTATTTCATTATCAACACCCATATTACCACATTTAATGACATGAAAATATTTATTAAGAAACATGTGAAGATGCGACACATAAAATAAATAATGAATCCAGTTCATTTTACAAGGGATGTGCTAATAGAAAAACCACTACAAAAATATGTGTGCAACCTTGAAGGGTCAAAAAGATCGGGGGAAATGCTTACTCACATGACCAAACAATCACTAAACATGATGACGAGATACCTTCATCAACACATGATCATTGATGTTGAACTCCAAAGGCCTTATCCTATGACTAGTATAGGAATTTTGGTGATCATGTATTGCATTATATCACACATAGATCACCTAAAACATCCCTATTATGCACTGAACCAATTCTGGTCAGATAGTAGATGAATCTATTACCTAAGTCCAACATAATAGTAATTGTAATATTCATTCATACAATGCTTTGAATGGATCAATTTTAATAGTGGATTCACAACTATTATTATAAGAAAACCTCTAAAAGTTGAAGTGTATCTACTATAAACCACTAGTATATAGAATGAATGTTTGCAACATACCCTCCATTTTGTAGATAATTATCTTCATTATAATGTCCATTTCGAAATGAAAAGTGATGATAAGAAATAAATTAGAACCAATTTCATTCCACAGACCTCTCTAAATAGTAGATATGAAATATGACGATTATCTGACATGATCACATTTAGAACCCCATGTACCTTCACCAACTCCTCCAGATATTTCCATGACAAAATATCCAATGATCTCAACTTATTAGACTATAAGAAGTGAAAATACCTTATTAATTACTCTATGATGATCCATATATCATCCTAGCCTGCATCATCTCAAGGAAAATTAGTGATGAATCCCATAAATATATCATCTCACATCAAATAGGGAACATTTTTATTGGACAACCTCCTAACTATAATTATATCACAAAATAGATCTCCCACTAATGGGATAAAATCACAACCCACATATAAATGTAATCATGTTATTGTTATACATCCCTTGGAAACACAACTAGCTGATCTTATTAATAACAACATATCATCACACCCATAAATTAATTGAGTGACTCAATAAAACTATAACTTATTTGAGGGCCTACCTTACCATCGAACATAGTACTCTAACCTTCCTCATTATATAATATAATGTGGATCCTGAGTAAATCAAAACTGTATTACAATGAATATACTCAGTCCATTCCATGGATGGTTTCATATGGATATATAATGAAGCATATGAGATATGATGGAGTCCTAGTGTTAATAAATAATCAAAACTCATATAATACATGATAACTCAAACCTAACTGGTTTAGTCAATCCCAATGGAAATAGAATACTATCCATATCATATCCCAAAACATATAATACAATATATTCAATGAAGTAGTGAATATCTCCTAAATCAAAAAAGGATTAAATAATAGTAGAATATAAGTAGATAGTACCAAGCCTAATATAAGGAATGCCTAGAACTATAAACTATAAAGAATGAATCTAACCATGACATGATTTGTGACTTCTATAGACTATATAGAGACCACCTAAATTGATGAAATTTTCTTATACTCACATATAATTAGGGGAATTATGGGGTTTTAGTCATTCTACCTCATCCCCTCCTGTCAAATAAAATGTTAGGGAACTATAATACTACTCTTTCATCAGGGGATATTAATTTTATGTCTGTGCTTGGAGAGGGACAATGACTCCACACTGAGTGATAAGGAAGATAATTCACTAGAGTTTACAATAGACACATATCCTCATGACTACCAAACCATTACCAATTTATTTTATAGCTGGTCTAAGAACTAATTTCCCTTGCGAAACTAGATGAAAAATGCTCAAACTAATTTCCTTTTGTATGAATCTTCTACGAAATAAGAAACTGAGAACATCAGTAAATAAAAATACTTTATGAAGAGTCTTAGGGACGTCCCTATCATGATTATTTGGTCATATCCATCACCCTCTTAATGATCTATACCTTTTCACTACTATAGATATGTGAGAAATATAAAAGGGGTGTACTAAAATTTTATCTCTGGAATAAAATACTCCTCAAAATCCCTCAACCAAGACTCCTTATCACACAAGTGATTTTAATATGAATATAAGAGGTTGTAAATATGTATGATTAAATAAAAAAATTTGGATGTCTCCTAGATAATAATAAGAATCTGTGACACCAAATCCCTATAAAAAACATCAGTATAGAGCTTATGATGCATAATTATCCAAGAAAATGAAAATATGGATAGAATGATGTTTTTTTCTAAATTATTTGTACCATGAGTTAAAATTTCCATTAATAATCTCATTTTTAAATTTTTTATATATTAAACCATATAGGGATGATTTTAAATTAATAAAATCCTCACCTTTCATAAAATCATAAATTAAAACCAAACTCTTAACCACAGAAGGAAGAACATCCATGAGAATTTCCAATTATTGTCTAGTAGATATACATATATCAAATGAAGTTTCATGTAAAGTAATATATTTTATAAGATGTGTACCTATCCCATTATAAAATGATAATTTTAAATAATAATTGATTATTTCTAACCATATAGAGTTAACGGAGATAAGGGAGATCATATTCTTAAATGAAGGCCAAATAGAAGATTCTAAATAATTAAATATTATAATTTTTAGCATTTATAAATTAAGATTTCATGAAGTAGAGAGGTTATAAAGATTAATTAATATGACTCCACATACCATTATCTTGAAAAGAATCATTAAATTTTCATACATTTAAAATTCCAATCCCACCCAGATCAATAGGCTTGTAATATTTATTTCAAGAACCATCGAATATATTCTCTGGAGAATGATTCCACTCCAAATAATTTTTTTGAATAATATGTTAATGATTTTAATAAGATCTAGTGGAAGTTATTAGATTGTAAAAGAGTAAAACAATTTGGAGAAAATCAATGATTCAATCAGGATAACTAAAGGGGTTTACATAAGAATATTATGAATTATTAATAATTAAAAAATGATCTATAAAAATTATAAACATCTCATATATATTTAAATGATCATGGGTTGAATTAAAATTATATAATAGAATAAGTAAATGAATATGATGATAAATTATTCATTGATAATGTTATACACCACACTATGATATCCATTAATGTAAATATTTTTTATTACAATGACCATCCCATTAAATGGAAATTAAATTTTTTTATTCATGGATTTCATTTTTTCATCATGTGTGGAATGACTCTGTTATGATAGGGTGTTTGGATCATTTAATTTAGTGATATATGAGAATAAGTTATTTTGAAATAAAGAATCAGTTACCAATGATGGATTATGTGGGTGTTGATGTAACGAACACTATATAGATTGTGGATGAGGATGATTCAATAATTAATTGGAGATAATATTAAATAATTAATTGGGATTATTGATATTTTTGTATGGATTTTTTGTAATATTACTTTTATATAAATATTCCAAAAAAAATGATGGACCCTAATCGATGTTAATCCATGTATCGCTATGTACTAACAGACATTAAATATGAATTGATATATATATATATATATATATACTAATGATTAAGATAATGTTTTATCCTTCAATGTATTTTGGGTAAGTAGGGATGAGGACATAGCTACATTATATTTGACATGATAAATTTCTTACAGATTGATGAAAATGAGAATATTGGACCCATTCGGGGGTATGGGAAATATAGGGTTGAGAACCAACCCACATTATATGTGACTACATTACAGACTAATGAAAATATTAATATTGGCAAATACAAGAGAATGGGGAGATTAGGGTTAAGGCTTGACCCACATTAGATGTGACTTGATATAAATTTTAGAAAACAATTACAATGAGAACATTGGACCCTATGGGTGGCTGTGGTTGGTAGGAATGAATCCCAGACCATATCATATATGAAATAATATATATGTATCTATATATATAGATATTATTGAAATAGTGAGGTGTAGGATGTGATGATGATGTGGTTATGATGGGTTGCACGAGGCACATGATATTTTGATTTTATGTCTATGATGATGTGTTATATGTGGATGTGATGATATAGTGGTTATGTTGTGGTTGTGATTGTGAAAATAGTGGTCTGTGGTAGTGATTATGGTAACTTGGGATATCAAATATCTCAATTGATTATGTTGTTCTTGATATATGATAGATAATAATTGATTATAGTTTCTGATGAAATTTTTTAACAATCAAAAATGTTATCAATCAAATTTAACATCTTATAATTATTTTATATATTATAAAACATATGCATCACATAAATAACCTAATAAATACAATAGTATGAATAAAATAAATGGTTTTAAAGAAATGAATAAACCATTACCAATAGAAAAGTAACATGAACTTTGGAATAGCAATGTGACCATTTGAAATAATATACTATCAAATAGAGCAATACCCTTTCCTATGAAACTATAAATAAAATTTTAGAATATTATAAATGAAAATATTATATATTTTTATCTTGATATAAGTAAATAAATGTATTAGAAATGAAAATTTAAGTATTGTTATTTCTGTGAAATAAACATGATTCTATACAATTTTATAATTAATATAATTATTTCAAATAAAAATTATTTTCAAAAATTATATTCATAAATTATTATATTTTTCATAAGATTATATAATAAATTTATAATATTTTAAGTAATTTTTCAAAGTTTCAGAAAAGCAGTTAAAATTTTAAAATCAATAATTTGAATAAATGATTATTTTAATTAAAATTTCAATTTTCCATACATAGAAAATTATTTTCATTAAATTTATTCCATTTTTTAATTTAACCCATCATTAAATAGTTAGTGTGAATTATTGGGATTTTTCTAAAATAGTTGAATTCATGGTGAATAGTGAAATATGTTCATTTATGGTATCAGCTAAAGAAATGGATTATTGTGTCATGGATTATGTATGGATGATATAGAAACTAGTGGTAAAAATTATAATTCACATTTTCCTTAATTTCGTCAAGATAATGATCACTATTGATAATCTTCAGCCAAAATAATAAAATAATGAATTAAATAATCAAAAACCACCTCTTTCATACCCTTTAAATTACCCCCTCACCACCTTTTCTCCTCACTCCTATAAGACCTTGAATATTTTATAATTTGATTCCGTTCATATTTCCATGTCTCTTACCCACATTCCTGATCCTTCGGTCTCAATAAATGAACAAACCCATGTGAATCATGGAGGTTCTCAAAGAGAAGGAATACAAGAGATAAAATCTTCTTCCATTGGGTTTTAATTTCATTACTATTCTAATTACCTCCTTAAATCATCTAAAAAAGGACATTATATCTCTAATATCTTATATATAATTTAATTTTATTATTTCAATGAAATATCCATCATAAAATCCCTTCTCCTCCCCCATCTATTCAATAGAATGAAAACCTCATCTTTGATGTGTTGATTTAACACCATCATGGACGATGCAATTTTATTTCCCATTGTAGATTTAAAGGATTTAAAAACACAATATTATGGATAAATAGTAATTTTATATACATAATACAAGTTATATAATGATCTGGAACAATTATGTAAACATTATAGTAACTAAAATGATATAAGTTCACGATGGTTGTAATAACAGCCAAAGTAATTAAATCATTTTAATTATCATTTTTTCTATTGAATCTTCCTTATGTAAAAAATAAAATAATATATGTAAGAATATAATTTTATGGAAGTTATTTAATAACTTATAATTTCAATTCTTTAAATCTATTACAATTTAATAAGAACATCCAAAATAAATCTCAAGAGAACTACTAATGAAATCCATGAAACAAGCACTCCCAAAACGGTGAAATTAAAATTTAACACAACAAAATGGACATAAATGTACCTAATTAATGTATAATTAATTAAATATATGTTTAATATGTTCGGAATTAAATTATTAGTTAATCAAATTTTATTATCCAAGGCATCAAGTACAAGTGACGAACACTATCAGACATAAGGTAAGGGATTCTATCTGAAACTCCATTTTTCCTTCAAGTTACACTTCCTCTATAATTAACCAAATTTAATTGTTAATTATTATTATTTAATCTTCATATGTAATTTTTTTATTTTCAAAATATATTTACCTATTCCACATTGTTCTTTATTTAATGGTGAAATACATGTTTTATGAATTTTCCTTCCTAATAACTCCCGATAACCATGCATGATTAAATGGAACGACCTTGTTTCTTTACCAATTTCATGTATCTTAAAAAATATATTTTAAAAAGTTATTATAATGATAAAATAAATAATTTTATCAGGAAATTATATATTGGTTCATTTTAGGTTTATATAAATGATTATTCATTTTCTTCTTTAAATGCACTTTAATATTTTCCTAAAACCATACTGAAATGTTTCATTTATAATGATTGTTAAACAATATTGTTACATGATTTCACTTTAGTAGAACATAATTTATCATTATATATTCCAATTTTACCTTATAAATGTCCATTTTTTATTTAAATCCATTCTTTCATGGAAACACTTATGATACACCTATTTATAATTTCATATGATAATATTATAATACTCATTCCTTTCCATGGGTAACACTTATGTTTATTCGTTGAGTATGATTATTCATGTGGAACATATTGTTATGAAAATGATATGACGTGTGTTCCTAGATATTTATATAAAGCTTTTTATAGTGTTTTGTCTCATGTGATGTCATGTTTTTTAATGAAGTAAACCTGATTCATTTATGGGACATAGTCCTCTATGTGTAATTGTCTTGTAAATTAGCAGTGACTCATTCTCCCCCATGTAAAATGGTATTGGAGGATTTCATTGAGTTATTAGTATGTCATTTTTTTTATTTCATGTTTTTATATGATTTCATGATTACATGATACCATGTTCTATATGTTATCCTTCCATATGTTTATTCATGTTTCATTAATTTTTATATCATCGTGTTATTCCCTCTAACCCATGTGATATTATTTTTTATATGATTATTTCTATAGTGAGAATTTTATATCACCCATTTTCTCATGTATTCAACATGTTATCCTATAAATATTTAACGGATCAATGGCTGTTAAAATCTCATTATGATGATTAAATAAAAGATGTTTTTATTTTTGTTTCATAATATTTAATTATGTAAGTAATCTTATAAATGAAAAATCAGTTATGATAATTGGATTTAATTTATTGTTAATTATGCTTAAAATCATGTAATAATATGTGTAAAAGGATAGGTCTATTATTTAAATGATAGTACTTCTTGATTGTGTTTAGTGGATTGAAATTTCCTTTGTTTCTACCCTTACTTAGTTTTTGACACACATTTATGTCCCAGCATATTAATTTAAAATGGATGTTTATTGTCATTAGAAATATGATCCTATTCAGAAATATTAATTCCTCACCAATATAAATTTAATCATGAGTTGTTTTTTTGATAACTCAATTGATAATGGTGAAATTTTTGTTCAGATAGCCTAAGTGGAGATTTGGGTCCTGGAAATAGCAGTATCTTAAGTTGTATTATGTTTTTTAATGTAGTTTAAATATATATCTCTAAATTATAGATATTATATTAATTTATGTGGATTTTATTGGGGAATTAGTTTTAATTTCCTTCTATTTAATAGCGAGATTCATCTCATACTTGTTGTAGTAAACGTTAGAACCATTTATCAACCCATGTCCTATTGCAGGGGGTCTTATGTTATACATCCTATATTTAATGAAGACCAACGAGGTGTTTTAGAAAGGTTGGTTCATGAAAAACCAATAATGGATAAAATATTTGTTTATAATTTTTTATTTTATATTATTGATATGTAAAATTCTAATCATATAGGAAAAGTAGAGACATAATTTTCACATAGTCCTACTATATTAAAACATTTACCACCAAGAATATATTAATTATATGGTTGAATTTGCGAAAATATTTCATAATAAAAAGTAATGGGTATAAGGGACATGTCATATTAAAAAAATTGAATATGTGAACATCACACCAGAGATATACCATTTAATGATCAAATCGAAAACTAAAGGATGAATCATAGTTCATCATTACACTATAAAGATCAGACTATATTGTGTAAACTTTAAAAAAATATTAATGTATTTAATCCATCAACATATTATGGAATTTTTAATTAATTTAATTAAAAAAATTGAGTTTAAAATAATATATCATTAAATAGTTATAATCATGTGAGAAAAAATCATTATGGAGTGATTAATCTATTATAAAATTCCAAAAACAATGTTTCTTGAAGTATAAATTAAAATGAAACTTCTAACTATAGTAAGTAAAATACTAAGAAAAAAACCAAAAAAATCATTTAATATGTCTCAAAATCTACTCTAATATCTTTGTTTCAATAGATGATTTAATTCCAATATCTCTTAGATTGGTCTAGGTAACCATCTATTACATTCCCTTGTTTATTTTCCCCTTCCAGGTATAGAGTCCACAACCATTCATTTAACCATTCCTAAAAAACACCTCAATCCTCTATTTATCAATTGAAACCCCTCATATCATCAATAAATGATTCCATATCTTGTAAAATAATCCTAAATTCACTCCCTACACATTTAATAATCCCAACCCCCTCATTGTTAAAAGAGGAATAAACCCATTTAAATCCTTAGTAATGTTCATTTCCTCCATATTAAGTATAATAATCTAATCCATCCACCAAAAAATGAATCTTTAATAAAAATACAATCCTAAAATAAAATACAAACCAAATACACCACCCCATAACAATAATCAAATGAAATTGAAAACATACAGTACCACCATAATTATCCATATTTTAAAAACAACTCAATTTGAGAGAGATTGGTAAAGTTGAAGATGATAAATAATCAGGAATGAATTATTAGGAATTTTACAACCTTGGAAAAAATTGTAATGAAGTATTAATAATGGATGTATTGGGGGCTATGAATTAATAGAATATTTTAGACGATAAACAAGGAATATCATGAGATTGACATAGTGTTTCTAACTATATTCTAGTATAATCATAAGGACTATGTTTCAATTAGATTATATATTTATAACCTATAACTGGAATATTATTTTATTGGTATACACATTAATATCCATGAGTTCATGAAGACAAATACAATACTATTTTGATTGTGAATCCTATATAGTAACTCACTTATTAGAGGCAGGATTATTTGAATGCTAACAGAAAGAGAACCCATGACCTGGAAAAGTTAAAATATCACATTTAAAGTGACTTCTCCTAAATATATAGAAATAAAATAGTACTAAATATTTTTTTCTTATAATTTTTATACTTATGGATGTGTAGGATCTTTGGAAATAATAATTATTGACATAATTTTATTAAATGAGGAAATTAATATGATTATATAGAATACTATTATATCAAAGGGATATAAGAATATGACAAAGGGTTAGTCATCTGGAGTAATTTTTAAACATAAAATTCCAACCATATATGATATTTATTGCATGTGATTCCACATTCATTAATCAGAATGATTCCGTTGATATATTATTAACTTCATGACCTGTCCCTCGAGACACGTGTCGTGACTTCCCCAAGCCCACCTTCTATAGGCCTAGGGCTGGCAACTAGCACCAGAAAGGCATATCCCTAAAACTGGGAAGGCATTGCCTTTCTAACCTAAAAATTCACACAATCCAATAATTCAAAACGATACAAACACAATGTAAACTATATAATAAACATAGTGTGCACAGTATGTAAAGGTTCCAGAATACCAGCCCTATTGGAAAGTACAAGCAAAATTGAAAATAGCTCTTTTGAACACCTGCCTATGATCCTTCCTGAATGGTAGGTACAAATCTCAAACAGTCCTCTCTGCGGATCATCTCCTCTAATGTCCACCTCCGAGAAACCTCTCTTCCTAGTACCCTCGATTTGATCAACTCTATTCGTCACCTACACAAGACACAACAAGTTTACGGTGTAGCCCGTTTAGGGGTGGGTATAACAACACGCAGTAGGGACCCTGATACCCCTGAAGGTCTCTCCAAATCCACCAAGTATAAACTACAAGAAAGACCACAATAACAAGCAAGAAGCAACAATCAAACATACATATGTATATGCCAATACATATACCTATGTTATTAAATATACCTATCAAGTTCATTAGGAAACATAAGGCCAAACACTCTAGCCAAAAGAAAAATTGTTCCACAATGGAAAGAATACCACGAATGTAACACCATGAAGGTAATTACCACAAAGGTAATGACACACATAAGAATACAAAAAATTTAAGTACAACAAAGGTAACACCACATAGTAGAATACCACGAATGTAAGTACCGAAAAGGTAACACCACACAGTAGAATACCACAAAGGTAAATACCTCAAAGGTAAAGAATCATCTCACACTAGGTATTACTTGAGTATGGAATCATATATGATTAGTTGTATTTCTAGATTATATTATTTCGTCAAGAAGCTATACTATTGACCCACTGAGGATCAAAGATGAGCCACACAGGATCTGAAGATTACCTTTACAGTATCTGAAGATGCTGAACCACACAGGATCTGATGATTAACCACACAACATTTTATGATGACCCACACAGGATCTAAAGATGACCCACAAAGGACATGTAGATTCATCATGTAAAACTAGCCACAGGGTTCCTGCACTAAGCACGCTTGATTCTTGGAGGATCCTCAAATCAATCCATCATAAGATAAATCAACTACCAAAAATCCCCAACGAATAAGTATCACTAAGTTCCTTCATGTAAATAGGGACCCAACGCGACTGATGACATGTCAATAGAACACCTGGTTTGTAAGTTATTAGTGTTTCTGTTCTGGGGGACCGGTTGGATTCGGGATCGATCCAAACTGACCATACTACATCATTATCCAAATCAAAAGTGGAGTGTACCAAAAGATAAATCTAGATCTATGGATTTGGGAGTTGCAAACAATTCGTCAAACAGATAATCGGTTCTCAAGATTAGGTAAAAAATGTATATCTTGGTCCATATGGGCCCGGGTTCGATATGACCCAACTCAGTTCGCATCGACCCACCCTAGTACGGGTCTAGCCCAGTTGGGCGGGAGTATGGGGGGTCTGGCCCGCTGGTCAGCGGTCCAGCTTAACCCGTAAAGGGTGTGACCTGGACCACTTGGCTGGGTGCGGTCCGCCGTGGTGGGGATCACCCTAGCCACTACCCTGGGGGGGGGGAGGTGACCCCATTATTCCTAATGGTCCAATGGACCGTGCATCTAGGAAAACCTAGCAGCGCCCTGTGGCGCCACTTTCTGGCATGTGGGACCCACCCAAGTAGTCCCGCTCGGCATGAGGCGGCAGACCAGAAGTCCATCCAGGTGCTAGCTACCTTTCGGGAGTGCCTCCAGCTTGAACCACGGCCGACAGGGTGCTGGCCGCCCTCTGGGTGCACTGCCTAATAAACTTGTTGCTAGCCAGGTGCCGGATCCCCTCTGGGTGCACCGCCTGATTGAACCATAGCCAGTCGGATGGGCCGCCGCCAGTAGACAACCGCGACCCCCTCCTCTACCAGCGGTGTGGATGCATGCCGACCTTCTTCCATGCAGGTCCCTGTATTTTTGTTCTAAGCACCGAAAATACGACGACCACATATTCGCAACCCTCAGGTTGAGATCACGGTGTCGATATGTTGCCCTCAATGAAACATTTTGATTTTAGCATGATTATTTATTTCGCATCGAGGAATGAACAATGAATATGGGAATAATGAATAGAAAAGATCATGGTATATGTGCAGATCTATGCCCGTGTTTGTTTGTCCATAATTGTTGAGAATCAAGAATATAAAGAATCAAAAAAAGCTATTTATCATTCTTCAAAATAGACTCCCTACCTCGATCGTCCATTGGAGGTACCGTGAGGAGTAAGATGATGCATCAGTGCTTCTCGAATGTTGGGTCCATGTTACTCATTCGGAGTTCATTATTCATTATTGTATCTTCTTCATTGGAGAAAGCTCTTCCATCGAGTGTTCTTCACCAAATTGGTTTTCTAGCAATTTTCCCCCATCCCACGAGTAGTGAGGAGCCCCTCTCATTTATGATATGTTATGTTAGTTAATCAATTAATGTCTTCTCATTAGTTTGGAGAATTGCAAGAGATAAAAAGGTTCGGGTGGTCCCCATCACTAAAATTCAAATGAGAGGTTTGAAATAAATAAAATAAAATTTTATATTTTATTTTATTATTTTTTTAACTCTCCCATAAAAAAATGAAAACCCATTTCTACCCCCCATTTTACTATAGTGGAGGTGAAGGTTCTATTAATAGAATATTGGAGATGCCAGTTTATCGGTTTGCTCAGATTTCAATTTTGAGAACCGGTTCAAATGTTTAAAAACGCCGATCGTGCGTTTACTGTACATACCTAAAAAAGTTTAGAAATACATTCAGGGAACACCAGGCCTTGGAATCCAACACCGCCAATTTTTGCAGACCCTTAATAATTCCATATAATTAACAAAATTACATGTAAATTCCAGGTCTTTACAATCTTCCCACCTCAGGGCATTGCATCCCCGAATTCCACAACACAAACTAGAGAAACAAGTGGGGGAAATGAGCACGAATATGAGATTCCCGCACCAAGGTGTTTTCTTAGAGGTTATCATGCTTCCAATGAACATGCACTAGAGGTATCGATCACCCATGAAGGACTCACCTCTGTCGATCCTCAATCTCCACTAGAACCTCCAAAAACTTCGCCCCATCGTCGATTTCCAGGTCTCTCCATTCAATGATGTGTGATGGATCAAGTACCTATCTCCTCAGCTAGGATACGTGGAAAAAGTCATGCACCCAGTGAAACTAAGGGGGAAGAGCTAAGCGATAAGCTACCATTCCAACTCTACCGAGGACTAGAAATTGTGCAATGAACATCATAGATATATTGTCGCCCCGACCAAATCTCTGCAAACCTCGTCGAGGTGAGACCTATAGAAAGACATGGTCACCATCCTTGAACACTAGAGGTCTCCTTCTCCTATCAGCATATGACTTATGCCTATTCTTTGCAGTCTTCATCTTCTCCTGGATGATCTGCACCTTCTCCATGGTAGTCATTTCCATCTCTGGTCCAATGAGTGATGACTGCCCTGGGTCAGTCCATCATAGAGGATATTTTCAAGGTTGACCATACAATGTCTCGAATGGTTCCATACAAATAGTGAAGTGATAACTATTATTTTATGCGAACTCCACCAAGGGAAAGTGATCCTCCCAGCTGTGTCTAAAATCAATGACGTAAGGACACAACATGTCTTCAAGGGTTTGAATGGTTCGATCTGTCTGACCATCCGTATGAGAATGAAAGGCAGTGCTAAATCGAATCTGAGTCCCGAACACCTCCTACAACCCCTTCCATATCTGGGAAGTTAAATATTCATCACGATCGGAGACAATCATTGATAGAACCCCATGAAATTGTACGATCTCTTGTACGTAGAGACTTACCAAGCCCTGTACTGATCCATGCTCTCTAATAGGTAGGAAGTAGGCTGAATTGGTGAGTTGGTCGATGATCACTCAGATAGAATCATGACCCCTGGACATGCATGTATGTCCTATCATGAATTCCATGGTAATTCCCTCCCAATTCCACTCTGGCACCTCCAGTGGCTGAACTAATCCTACTAAAACCTGATGCTCTACCTTCACTTGAGAAAAAGTGAGGCACTGAGAGACAAAAAGTGCTACTACTTTCTTCATTATCGGCCACTAGTTCTAACACCAGAGGTCCTAGTACATCTTCACCACTTCTGGATGTACTGATAGATGATACCTATAGAACTCCTCAATACATGCTCCTGAAGAACCACTGGTACAATCATACTGCCTCTAAAGAGGATGACGTGCCCACTTCAGCTGAGCAAAGAGTTCTCCAATCCTCGAGAGTGGGTACTTGTTCTTCATGGTCACTTGGTTCATGTGCCTATAGTCCACAATGAGTCTCAAACTCCCATATGCCTTCTTGGTGAACAAAATCGAGGCTACCAAAGGAGAAACATAGGGTCTAATGTACCCATTTCTCTACAAGTCCACCACCTGTACTTGCAGCTCTCGAAGAACAATGGGATCCATCTGATATGCGGGTTTTCATATCCGTGTCATCCTAGGGTACAAGTCTATTTTAATGTCCACATATATGAGAGGAGGTAGACTTGGACCATCATCAGAGAAAACATCAGTATACTAGTCCCCCACTACAGGATAGCTCGGTCTCTCAACATCAACCGTTATGAGGGTAAGGCTAGCCAACTATTGTGTGATTGGATGCACCCTCCTCTAGGTGATTCCATCCTGTTCTAAAATGGTTCCCTTCTCACTGGTGAAGGAAAACTTGTTCCCGTCTGTACAGACACACCACAATTTTCACCTAATACAGTTGATCTGAGCATTTACTGTAGATAACCAATCCATACCCACGATGACGTCATAAGGCCTTGACACCACTACTAGAAGATCCCAGTAAAAGCTCTCACCTCCTAGAGTAATCTCACAATACCGGCACCATTTTATAATCATTGAATCATCTCCCATAAAAGTATTTAGCTTTAAGAATCGTGCCAATAACTCCATCAGAACCTCCAAGCTCTGAATGAGGGTCGTGGCAATAAAAGAGTGACTGGAAACTAAATCTATAAGTACTATAGCTAAGGTGGAGTAGACATAGATTTACCTCTTATAATCCTTAGAGTGTCGTGGTTGTAGACCTCAGCTACCTAGAGCTATGCTTTTACGTCTCGACCTACTCCCTATGGTTGGGGTGGACCACCTGTAGGTGGTGGCAGTAGACCCTCGAATCGTCGTACATTTCCTGATGCACGACCAGCTCCTCTGCCACATACACCTACTGCCTATAGACCTCCTTGATCGAATCTTCGCCTCTGTTAAAGAGGTTCTTAGATCGTCTGCTGCTCATCTATATGGCGGGTCAGGAATTCACGAGCAATGTGACCCTACCTGCCACACGAGTAACACCTCCTGCTCCTCGCCAGTCCAGATCTATCTCGAGTGCCTCACACAAATGACCTTGTATCTTGTGGTCATCCACCCAATGTTCTGGTCCTCTTGGACCTGTATGTCATATGTTTTCTACTAGCTACAGATGACTCTGCTACATGATGTCTGGTGGTGGGTCTCGCTACAAGTGACTTCTCATCAAGGAAACTCTCTACTAAGACTGCTCACACTCACACCCCGTATTGCATCAGGATACTGATAGAAATCATCGAAGATCTAATATACCGTCTGAGCCCCTACTCGAAGGTCTGCGCCCTGAATAAAGGGCCCAACACCATGTTAGTGGAGAACCACGAGAGGTCGGCGAACCTTGCTGAATACATAGCCACGGTCATGCAGACCTATTGCAAGTGGAGAAGCTCCTATATATTCACTAAGCGTAAGGTCTCTAGTATGAACTATAACATGAAAAGGATCTCGAAGAACATAGAGATGAGAGTGACCTCATTTTGATCCTCGAGTATTAAGCTCCACCATCTACCTACTACTGCCTGAAAAATAATGGTTGCATGGACCACCATGAGATCAGCTGGTGTCACTACCAGTCGAAAAACTCTATCCATGACCTCCAACCAGTCCTCAGCCTCATGTGGATCCATCTCTCTCTGGATCCTTGGTGGTCTCTACCAATGGAAGTCGTGCAAAATTCTCAATAGGCATGAACCCTATGCTATTGGGGTTGGTGGCATCAGCTTCCCAACTAGTAGTGGTGCTTCTAGTATACCACCCGATGGTACAACTGCCGAAAGGTGGCCCTGTAATGAAGGCTCATCACTTAGTGAGCTATCATCGCGTACTCTACCCAGATTCATGGCTGAATATCTATGTGGAGGCATCTTGAAAACAAACAGGTGCACCACAGTCAATAAGTTATACCTGGATAGCTGATTCAAAGAGATCACAAATAAGACTTTTCCAAAAAACACACACAATCAGTGTTTTCGTGCTCTGAGTCTAAAATAAGAAGTTAGGATCCTGTTGTATGGATACACTGGTTACCTCACCAACACTGGATACCCCAAACTAAAAACCACACTCATCACACATAACAC
This sequence comes from Viscum album, assembly GCA_963277665.1. Taxonomy (NCBI): domain Eukaryota; kingdom Viridiplantae; phylum Streptophyta; class Magnoliopsida; order Santalales; family Viscaceae; genus Viscum; species Viscum album. The sequence continues at coordinate 373,203,886 of OY728166.1, read as the reverse complement.
TATTGTCACGCAGAAAAGATCAGACTCATAGTTAATCGGTAGAACTGACTCCTCTGATACCTATTTGTCACATCCCGCCCCCCTAGGCCCGTGTTGTGACTACCCCAAGCACCCCTTCCATTGGCCAGGGGATGGCGACTCGCACCGAAAAGGCATATACATAAAACTGGGAAGGCATTTCCTTTTTATCCTTATAACTCATACAATCCATGCACACGAAATAATACAATAACAAAGTAAACTATATAGTAAATAGGGTGTGTGCAGAAATTAAAAGGGCCAGAATACAAACCCAAAAGGGAAGTAAAAGTAAAATTGAAAACTAATCTTATGAACACCCCACAAGGATCCTACACGAAGGGTAGGTAATACTCTCAAACAGTCATCTCAGCAGATTGTATCGTCTAATATCCACCTCCGAGCAGCCTCCAGTCTTGGTACCCTCGACCTCGATCAGTGTTGTCCATCATCTGTACAATACACAACAAGGTGAGGGCCTAGCCCTTGTAGGGTGAGTATAAAAATACTCAGTAGGGACCCCGAGAACCCGTATGGTATCTCAGAATCCAAAAAAGATAATCCACAAGAAAGACCACAATAACAATCGTGAAGCAATAATCAACCCTGATTTGGTGTATGACCATACATATACCTAAGTTATCAAATATACCCATCATGTTCATGAGGAAACACGAGGCCCAATTCTTTAGCCAAAATCACAACTGTTCCACTATGGGAAGAATACCTCGAAGGTAACACCACGAAGGTAAGTACCACAAATGTAATGCCACATAGAATAAAACCATGAAGGTACATACAACAAAGGTAACACCACACAGTAGAATACCACGAAGGTAAGTACCACAAAGGTAACACCACACAGTAGAATACCATGAAGGTAAATACCACAAAGGTAAACACTCATATCACACTAGGTATAACATATTTAAGGAAGTATATATCATTAAATTTATTGCAATATCATCTAACTTCGTTGAGAATATCTGCTGTTGACGCACACAGGATCAAAGATGGCCCACAACAGATCTGAAGATGACCCACATAGGATCTGAAGATGATGATACACATAGGATCTAAAGATGACCCACACATGATCTGAATATGACAAACACATATTCTGAATATGACTTACACATGATCCATATATTCTTCAAGTACAACCAGACAAAGGGTTCCCGCACTAAGAATGATTGATTCCAAGAGGATCCGAACATCAAGGCATTATATGATACTTCAACAAATAAAATTTCCTATAAATAAGTATCATGAAGATCCTTTATGTCAATAGGGACCTAACACGACTGACGGCATGTCAATCAGACACCCGGTCTGTAAGTTATTAGGGATTCCGTTTTGGGGGCCTGGTTGGATTCGGGTTCGTTCCAACCCAGCCGTACACCAACATTATCCAAAACACATGTGGAGTATACCAAAAGGACCATCTCGATCCATATATTATGGCACCATATATGGTTTTTCAAATAGATGCTCAGTTCTAACGATATGGCCAAAAGGCGTATCTGGGTCAAGATGGGCCAGGGTCCGGTCCGACCCGGCCTGGGCCGACCCGACAAGTCCAAGTTCGGCATAGTTGGGCGGGACCTTGGTGAGCCCAACCCACATAGAATGACCCATAGGGATCGAACCACTCGGCTAGGTGCGGTCCTCCATGGAAGGTCCCACACTAGCCACTAACCGGGGGGAGGCGCCCCACGATATTTTAATGGTCCAATGGACAGTTTGGCTTGGCCAACTCGGAAACACCGTGTGGTGCTTCCTTCTAGCATGAAAGACCCGCCAGAGTGGCCCCTCTCGGCATGACATGGCTGACTGGAAGTTGGGTCGGGTCCCCCTTCCAGCGGCATCAACGTGCGCCGCTTCTGCCTCCACGACCGGCCAGGTTCTGGCCACCCTCCGGGTGCACCGCCCCCTCGAACCGTGGTTGGCCGAGTGTCGGCCTCCCTCCTAGTGCGACACATGCTTGAACTGCGTCCGACCAGGTGTCGACCGCCCTACAGGTTCACTGCCGTAACTAGAAAACTACATCCTTGTCCTCTATCGGCAGTGTGGATGTGCACCACCCTTCTTCAATGTTGTTCACTGCAGCTTCGTTCTAAACTTGAAAAATATGACGACCACATATTCGCAATCCTTAGGTCATGATCTCCACGTCCATATGTCCCGCTAAACGAAACATTGTATTTTTAGCGCACATAATTATTTGGAATCGAGGAACACACATAGAATTCCAGATGAATGAATAGAAAATATCGTGGTATATTTGTGGATTTATGGTCGTGTTTGTTTGGCCATCGTCGTTGAGAATCATGAATATGGTGAATCAGAAAAAATCATTTTATCATACTTCAGAATAAACACCATAACTCGATTTTCCGTTGGATGTAGCATGAAGAGGAATATGATGTGTTGGTGCTTCTCGATCATTGGTTCCCTATTCCTCGTTTGGAGGTTGTTCTTTGTTAGAGAATCTCCTTCATTGGAGAGAGCTCTTCCTTCAAGAGTTCTCCACCAAATTTCTTTTCCAGCGATTTCTCTCCAACCCACGAGAGGCGAGGATACCCTGTAATTTAAATTAAGTTAAGTTAATTGATTAATTAATGTGATATCATTAATTGGGAGAATTCCAAGAGTTACAAAGGTTCAGGTGGTCCCCATCAGTAAAATTCAAATGAGAGGTATCAAATAAATAAAATAAATGTTATGGTTGTATTTTATCAGTGTTGTGAGTTCATCTGTGTCATCAGATTTCAATTCTGAGCACCAGTTCAAATGTTATAAAATGACGCTCATGCATTTACTGAACACAACTAAAAAAAAGTTAATAAATTCATTCTGGGCACACCAGGCATCTGAATCATGAACCATTAAATTTCACAGACTCATAATAATTACATATAATTAAAAACAATTACATGGAAAATATGGTTCTTTACAATTAACTAGTTATTAGGATTGTGAAACTTTATATAAAGGGAAATACCAACTTTTTTATTGATAATAATGAATATTTTGAGGTGGGAGATGTGGTCAATATAGGATATTATTATAATAACACCAATCATGGGCTTGTTTTGATATCTCGAAACAAACCCACTCTAACCCAAAATCCACCAAATAAGGTTTTAGAACTATGGAGTATCTATCAGTGTAGGATTATCAATTGTTATCATCTTCCTATAGGAAAAGATATACACTAAGATCAACATTCCATTTCCCCCCACCCACACATAAAAATTCAACATTATTCCCCAACAATGGAACCAAACAAATATCACACCATCACCATATTAGTATCCACATGACATATCACATCCTTTACCCATCAACATTGACCAAAAATATTAGACTATCATACTCCCTTATACTAGATGCCTCCAATAGAAAGAGACCCATTATCTACACATTATTTTGTATGATCATGTATTCATGCGAATAATCCCTGTACTTTAGAACGATTAGTACTAACATTCATTCACTGTGTAAGTGGTGGTAGAAGAGGAAAAATTCCAATACATTAGATAACATATATTAATCATGAAATTGTACATTAGACCTCCCACTCTATTAGAGAGACAGCCCCAATAGATGACCATACCACTATAGATGGTATTCATCAAAAAACCACAAGGATGGCCATTTAGATGTATTTTTCCATAGAGGCCACCCTATAAATTGTATACACATTTAAGGTATCTTGATAAGAAGTTTCGAGCATTGATAATTTCCCTAACATAAAATTATAACCACCATCCTCTATAGTATCTGACACCACTCAAAACCCAATAACTAAAATGCACTTTTAACTCACGAAACCATAGATTACTAAGTAGGGTAAACTTATAGTTCTATTTTTTGAGTGGTGTGATGACAAAGCCCTTATTTATAAATAATATCAATAGGTGCTTTATCTTTTCAATCCCGATGTAATCATACTATGTTGGACATGGTAGGTTCCCCAATTTAAAGATAAAATTTCTATTGGGTTACAATGTTTTCCAAATCACATCCATATTTTTAGAAGGAGAGGGATTATTTGGAGTGTGAATAAGAGAACTTGGAGTCTTCTCATACCCTCCAATTTTCTCTTTTTCCAATCTTGTAATCATATAATAAACTTTTTTCCCTATGGTCTTTTTTTATAAGTCATAAGTTCATTTAATATAATTATCTCTATTTAGTTGATTATATAAATTTTTGATGAATAATTTTAGATTAGAACTACATCTATGATACATATTTATACTTATTTCTTTTATCAATGATATTTACAAAGTGAATAAATATCTAATATAGGAATTTAATGATATAAAATAGTAATAAATTATTTTCAATTAAATAACATTTATTTAATGAAATTTTCATGGAAAAGTATATTACATAAATAGCTATGTATTTATGTTATTTGTATCATTCATATTTTTTAAATTTCTATACATTCATGCACATTACATGTAACAATTTTTAAATAATTAAAATAATAATAATAAAGTTTAATTAATGTATGGGAGAGGGATCAGTAGACCTAATTTAATGTTTTCTACCACTAATTATAGATATAAGATTGTTTAAGATATACATTTCACCTTATTAAAAAAATAATGATATTGATCATAAATTTTAATGATATTGGTGAATTTGTTTTTAGTTAAATTTCTATTTTAGTATTGAGTTTTTTTCAATCGCATTATTGATTTAATGATTTTTCAATTCATGTTTGTACAGGTACATATTATGTAGTTTGATTATTTTTTTATTTAAATAAAAGATATACTAATATTTTCGATTAATATCCCTGAGTGGAAACTTCAATATCATTGAAATACTCAAAAAATTACAAACATTTTTTAGAGATTACTAACCATTGTATCACCACATGATAATTCATTTTAATATTTCCTATAGAATAATTATTTTCAAAAAAATTAAAAATATCGATTATATCTTTAAATACATTATATACCATTTTATTTTGTAACCAATAATATGTTGGATACGTTATTTCATTAGACTATAGATACTATGAATAACTTTATAAGAATCCACATTATAACATATTCAATCATTATTATCCTTAAAAATTAGTGTAATTTTAATATTTCTCTCATCATAGAGTGATAGTTTGGGATAATTTATTGTGATACCAGTAGAGTTTTTTGTAGAAACAATTGATGATTATAATTTTACCTCTATTAGTTAGATAATGGTTTAGAAAAATGTTACTTAATTTTCTTATAAGATTCATATATAATTAAAGATAATAGATATAATAAAGGAGTAATTTAATTGTCAAATCAATAATGAAAATTATTTTCACAAATATGAATTTCATCACTAATTTATTTTTATTATCATAAACCTATATGAAATAAAAGGAATAGAATGATGTGATAATTGATGTTTTTTATGAGAGGAGTTGTATTTATCATTGATATTATTTAAAATTAAATCATTTATATTTATTAACTTACCCTTCCCATTTCGTATTAATGTTGTGTTATATGTTAATAAACACAAAATATAATCGTAAAATTAATCTACAAATAATTGCTTCATTAGTGTTATTTGGATTTTATGTGAGGAGTTAGATAAATTATAATTATATTGTTAATGTGGGTAAACATGATATTAGGGATAAATTTTATTTGTTGATATAGAGTTTTGTGTGATAAAATTTTATGTTAAGGTGTATCATAAGTTTCATGTGTATTAATGAAATTATAACTAATGTTAATAAAATAGGAAGGGATTTAATATCTAGAATGATTTAAGAAGAATTATTGGATATCTCTTCAAAATAGAAGTTATTAACTGTTGAAATTATTAGTTGTTAAATTATATTAATTATAATGATTCATTTATTGTTTCTATTATTAATTTTTGTATTGTTTTTTTAGAAGTGTGTTTTTTGGGAAAATGTATTTATGTGTGGTGGAATATGTTAAATTAAAATTTTTTAGAACTATTTTTGTGCATTTTTATTTATTATTAATTTCATCACATCTTAATCACTATTAGTTTTAATAATTTTGATCATAATTTATTTTTTGTAATGTGTTATAGATTATTTTAATGAAGTTCAAATTAGTAGAATAAATCATCATTACAAAAAAATTCCCTAATGATGTGTCTAGTTTGTTCGAAATTTACGTTGAAATTTTGATTGAATAATAGTTGTTTAAAGATAATTAAAGGAAATATTTATTGTAGGCTGAGTAAGAGCATTATATTTCTATGGTTACATGTGTGTAACCTTGTAAAGAAATTTTTCAATGTAAAAATCAGATCATGAAGAGGACCATTACATAAAAACCAAAAGGAATAATTCATAGTAAAAAATGAATTTCCAATTCCATAAAAAAATCCATTACAATGTGAAAAGATAAGTTTATACATTTAGAGATAAAATATTAGACTAAATTATTTTGAAGCAACACCACTATTTTTGAATAATTGAATTTCAATAGGAGAAGATACGAAATAATAAAATAACCCATTCTATTATTCTATATATTTTGAATATTTAAGGAAGATAATTATGGTCAATAGATATATGATAAGGGAGTATTAGTGAAACATCCATAATAACATAATATTTATAATTTAACCATCAATATCAAAAATTATATATTTTAAATAGTCTCAATGTTTTAATAGATATTTACTACTTTTTTAGTATTTTTCCATTCTAGAGAGAACTACGATAGAGAAAAATTATCTTTCGATGTTTAGAATTTATCTTTTCAATATATTTTAATTTAAAAAATTATATTACATGATTTTTCATACTAAAACATCTACTCTAATTTTTTATACATTAATTAAGATGAATTATTATTTTTTATTGATTCAAAATAATTAATGAGTGTGTGTCCACTGAAATGATGTAAAATTAAGAGAATAATAATTCTTTAATATTTGGAATGATTTATTTTTATTTTTTTGAATATTTTTGTGGTTTCATTTCGTTTATATGAATTTTTATCTTATTCCTTATTTTTTGTGTGAAAATAATGCAAAACTTTGGATATCTAATTTTATACATGATGATTATAACTGTGAAATTATCCTTAATACTTATTTTTCTATGGTCATTGGGTTTTCAGGAATTATAGTTAATATAGGTTAGTTTATTCCTAAAGATGTGAAATAATTATGACTATATAATTTAAATTTATCAAATAAAAATTGATTAGACCTGGAATATCATAACTATTCAGCAGGCTTCTCTCTAAGATTAAATTAAAATATATTTTTAGAATGACTGTTATTTGAAATTAATTCATCATAACTAATTTTTTATATAGGAAGTGGAATTTTCTTGATATATGTTATTTTATTCTTCTTATATTTTAAATTTTTATATCCTGTGTTTAATGTTGTGAATATTTATAAGATATGATTACTTATGGTCAATTATTATTATTGGTTTAGTCTCAAGCTTATAAAAAATCCTACATTTAAGTAGTATCGGTAAAGGATTCATATTTAATTCAAAACACTTTCCTCTATCTTTGGGATATGGAAGTTTTCTGGGATGGGTTATATATAAATAAAATTTAATATATACATACGTACATGTATATATATACATGTGTGTGTTTGTGTTTTAATATAAATGACTTGAGTTTTTTTCTCAATATTTAAATGTTTTATAAATATATTTTAAATGTTATTATAATTATTTACACTCCCACTTTTTTACATTATATAGGAAATAATTTATAATTAATCAATTCATAGGATCATTGTTTATCCTTTTTTGTTTCAATGTTTTGGACTATCATAACGACCAAAAGGTCATGATATTTTACTCATAATAACATTATATTATATAAAATAAGGTCATTCTACCCATAAAACTCCCTAGATGAATGGAAGAACTACATATAATAGATCATAAAAATTAAAATCTATTTATAAATTATTGGCACTAATATATGGGGTATATTATTTAGACATTAATATATGAGGATATTTAAAAATTTATAAAATTATTTATTTATTCACGTGTGATGATACATTGTATTAAGTATGTTGTTGTAAAACCAAATAAAAAAATATGGATACTATGAATATATCCATGGAATGAATAATTAATTTAAATTATGGGAGGTTAAAAACAAATGAAACTAAATATGATAATTATTAAAAGAATTATAAAGAATCTATATTTTAAGAGTATTATATAATTTATAAAATCATTAATAACCTTATATATATTGGATATAAAATAAATATAATGTAATTGGTACTAAGATTACTTAATTATTTACATGATAAAGAGAAAATTATAACAGTTCAAATATAGAAATACTCTATTATTTTGAATCATACATTGAGGATTCTAGTTATAAAACATATGATATGTGAGGAAGAAATAAAATCAAAATTCTATGATGAATATGTTCCCAAAATAGAAAACCATTACTTTTTAATTTTTTACAATAGAAAATAAGGAACTTGTAAAGTTAAGATAGAGTAAGAGTGGTAATGATGAAATTGAAATTGAAATATATCTAATTTCTATGAGATTAAATAATGTGTTCAAATAAAAATGGTCCATTGTTTATATCCTGAAACATTAATGGAAAATGTGACGGAAAATATGAATAAATTATTGAAAATTTAAATTAATATTTATGTTGTGAGTGTAAGAAGAAGGGAAAAAATGAATATCACTATAAAATGATGAATTTCTATAATAGGTTAAAAATGGATATATTTAACAATCACCACAAAGGAATATCCATTGAGTACATTTCAGAATAGCATTAGTGACTCAAAAAGAAGTGATTTTCATGAACCACCTGTGAAGGAAGTGTCTATTTTGCAGATTCAGACACTGACGTACAGTTCAATATTATTTACTTCCCTATATACAATGGTAATATTGATGAAACTATTTTCTTCACTCAACTGACAAAGTATTAGTCTGACAAACTATATGATAATATCATTAAAATAATATAAACTAGTACAAACATCGTAAAAAGACACAAATTCTATTATAAAATCAAAAGAAAGGTCACTAATATAAAATATCAATTAAATAATATTTTTAAAAATACATATAAAATCAAAAGGGAAAAAATATTAATCTTTTAAATTCTTTATAAAATGTTCTTGAAGATAAAAGAGATAATAAATAAGTTTTTAGAAACCTAATACATTCAAGATCAATAAAAGTTATATGATTTCAATGTGGGAAAAAATAAAAATATTCCGACCAAAAGATCCCATTACACCCTAAGAGGTGGTGGGAGATAATTATGGTTAATATTTAATATTTGTATCTACAATATTTTTTCTATCATTATAATTAATGATATAAAATAGTCATGATAAAGAACAATACAAATACATCAAATATTTGGGATGTAAATTAATCAACATAGAGGTTTTAATTGATTCCCCACCAAATCTAGTCCATTTATCATACACTACCATTGTATTGATATGCTAAAGGATATAAAAAAATATTTTATAGGACTGCAATTCTTTAGAAAAGATCACTTTCAATCCCATAGTTACACCCTCAATTTTACTATTAATTTACTAATTTGAGATAAGGTATTTAAAAATACAAAAAATCATATATATAATAAATATTAATATTTTTATCTTTATTATAACTATAAATGACAACAATTATTTCCTCTCACAACCAATATATGTTATATTTTTTTCCCATTCTTCTATTTCAAAGAAAATATTATTTATACATATATTATTATAAATAAATTATTATAAATAAATTATTTAAATTTTAAATCTATTTGAATTAATTATATAGAACTAAAATATGTTTTTATATTTTTTTTATTTTTAATGAATTCAAGTCACTAATAAAATATATTGATTCCCCTATTTTCAGATTAAATCAAATCATTATTTTTTCTGAAAATATTTCACAATGACATAGTATTTATCAACCCTAACATGGTGAGAACTAGTTAAACCATTCAACCCTTGAGATATGTGACATTAATAATACACATCATGATAAATTCAACCATTTTTTAAATTCAAAATGAATAATATTTTCACATTCTATAACATTTACATTTCATGGAAAAGTTGTAATATCACTCTAGGGTAAACCACTTTCTCTATGCTTTTTTTTAGATGTGATTTAAATTCTAATTCAATCATGTCAACCTAATAATCATAATAGCCTTCACCATGAAAATGCACTTATCTAGTATGGGATTTAGTTATCCATGTGTGATGTATTCCTAGACCTAATTTAACCCTAAAAATACATATCCCATTTCTCATATGAATTTTTTCAATGAAATATTTTTAAAGAATTTGGATTGTCCACAAACCTATTCCCATATAAAAACTATAGAAAATATTTTTTCTATGGATTTTACAAAGACTCAAATTTAATTTCTCCATCTATCTCCCATGGTCACATCACAATCATGACTTATCTATAAAATGACTACACTTCATTTTTAATTCAATAAAAACATCCCACATAGAATAAAATAAAATTTTATGGTATACTATAAATCCAATATTGAAAATATCCACCACTATGACATTAGATACCTCATTATCTTCATGATCATTTTTTGAATGGTATTGGGAACACCTCTATAATGTGGTGGGTACTGTATTAAATATAACATATTCAAATCACACCAATTATTCTCTAATATTATTCAAGGACCACACCATAAAAAATAACTCATAATATAATCATCCCAATACATCAATGAAAAAATGCACTACACTACTCTAACCACTAAATTTAGGTTCAAACATTATCCAATGAATGAAAAAAAAATTCCATTCAAATAGATTTGGTTCCAACATTATCCCAATTTTGGTTTATTTCATATCCATAATATCGAAAAAAAATTAAAACTCATGTCCACCAATATTTCATAAATATATAATGGTTGTATAATACATTTTTATCACCCAAAATCTTTGTGAGAAATCCATGGTGTAGAAAATAATATATCAATAGAGAATTGTATATATACCTCTTAAAATGAACTAAAAACCCACTTATAGATCATTTTGTACTCTATCAAAACCCCCTAGTTTTCATCCACATATATTTTATACTAGTTCAAAACAAAATATTATATATACTCTATCTAATGTTAGACTCCCTATGGTGATGATGTTTTATATTAATAAATATAATGTTCTCTATATTTCAGTAATTATCATCAATACTAATTTATCCAATTTATTCACCATTTAAAATAAACCCAAAGTGTAAATTCCTTACAAATAAAATAATTCAATTTAATCAACCAAATAATATGTGGAGTGGGATTTTTCTAAGCCTCCTCAGTCTAATTGAGGAAGTTGAGTGACGAGGAAAAACTGATACTTCCCAATAACTGATGTGGATAATGAGTTTTTAGAATATATTATAAATTTTTATTCATTACAACATTATCTATATGGATGATTCATTTATCCAAATTTTCAATAATAACATGACACCCAATATTGAATTTTTTTCTTACAAAAATGCTATACCCAGTTCATTATCAACTCAAGAGAGCTTTTCTGATCACATTAAACTCCCATTATATTCTTCACATATTTTCCGTGTTCATCCAGTTACTTATTTATTTATAATAATTATATTCATTTATTTTTATCCAAAGTATAATCTATTTTAGTGGTCTTAAAATATATCCTCACATAATTATTTCCCATCCACCCAATACACATGAGTCCAATAAATACATCACCTACATTATTTTCTTTTTTATCTATAATATATCTAGACCATCTTTAAATTGAATCCATCCTAAAAACATGGTATTTAAATTTATTAAACACCAAACCATAATTTAGAGTGCAATGAACATATGTTATAATTTATTTCATAATTGTGAGATGTTATACCTTTTTTCAAATCTGAACTATATCAATTAAACAAATGGTATAGAAATTGTATTTCATAATAACTATAAAAAAAACTACAGACTATTCATCGATATAATATATAATCAATTTCCCCTATATATAATTTCAAAAAATTATTCTAATAACTATTATATTCAAAATAACCTATCTATCATGTACCTCATACATTTTTCACCAACTCCTTTGTATATATTTTTTGAAATAATAAATCAAATTCCTTCATACTTTTCACTTATAGTCTAATATAATACTCAATCCATATAAATATTGATATATGAAAATCTAATTAGATTAATCTATAATTATCATAAACTATTTTATTTTTTATTCCATAAAATTTTATTATAAAAATATGAGTACCACTAACACCTATTTATTAATTGATTTTACATATATGATTTGATCAATATTAGATCTTCTTGATTTAAGGTTCTGTATGTTTCTAATCAATCATACTATGTGTGAGGTTCTTATTTAAAGAGATGAAAATAATTCTATAATATATTCAGTTTTTTTCCATCATCACTAATTGAAAGTCCCATCATTTTTAAAATATAATTTTCCTCATTTGGCACTCCATTCATTAAATCTATCCTTAAATGTAATTCAAAAACCGTAGTAATTAATTTAATTCCAATAACCAGGGAAATAAATATTCATTCCAGTCACACCATAATTATAAATATTTCTTCCACATTTATTTCATAAATTTGTAAATATACCTTCTATATTAAACATTCATTATTCTTCGTGACTTTAATGTTATTTTCATAATTTTTCATGGAGACCCAGCATGTTCAAATGATATTGTGATCATTATCTCCCTCCAAAATCTCTAATTTTTGTTCTTCTCTATTTGGTCTAGTTTATCACATTAATGCTTGATAATTTTATCATATATTGTATCATATTCGAATGATGTTCTCTCAACATAAAATAATAATTTAGTATCGTCAATATTTCTCATTCTAAAGGGTTGTATTGGAACAATATTTTTGTCAGTGTTGTTTAACCCATATATAACATTTGTTTTATTTATCTTCCAAGTTAATGAATATATTTTCTTAATTTCTACTTGTTCCTATAATATATCCTTAATCTGATATTCATTATTGTGATTCTTAGAAACTCTAAAAAAAGTTAACATATCCCGCTTCATTAAATTATTGGATAAATGAAAATAGATATATATTTTTTCATCATCTTCACATTATTGGTCAGAAATATATTTTTTCAATATATTATTGAGAAAATTTTGGGATTTAAACATATTTTAGTGACCTATCATTATCCCATTATCATCCATATATCAATACATTACTTGATTTACTTTCATTGAATATAAAATCCTATTATTTACAAATAATAATGTTTATTTGTTATATTACTTTCATTCAATATCTTATAAAGCATTATCCTCTATATAATAACTTATAAATACAATTTTTTGTACATATACACTTTCTCCACATACTTATAATATTAAATTTATATACCAATATTAATGAGTAGTTCCCTTTCCATGTTATTCACTATCTAGTTCATTGTTTACATTACTCAATATATATATGGTGTTCCCATATAAAAAATTGAATTATTGATGTTAAAAAAGTGCATTTTGTTTTAAACATAATATAATGTATAATACATTCCATTATCTTATTATAAAAGTTTGAACAATATTTTATTTTCATTTTCACCATACATCCATAATTCTTTTTATGCACTCCATGAATTCATTATGGTTCTATAATAACACAATGCAAACAATTATAATATAATCATCATAAAAAATGAAAATTTATAGCTCACTATATGTTCCAATCGTTTATTAGACTTTATACATTAATTTTAATCATTTTTATTATGTTTGATAACTATTTCAACTTTTAAAGATATATATTTTCCTGTGTATTCTATATCATTTAACAATTACATGTGTTCCCCCATTCATGATTAAAATTTGGAATGTATATTATATATCTTACTGTTAATAAATTATCTAATCTTTGTACTTTTATATGAAAAAACCTCTAATTGAAAAAAAAATTATCCTCTTCAACCAATAGGAGAAATGTTTTTGTTGTTGTTTTATAATTTGTATGTTACATGTGTCCTACAACCATTCATTAACAAATTTACCACCCCTCAATTGGTATGGAAAACTTACTAGTTTAATGTTACTTCCATCTCGAAGTCACATAGTTAGCTCACAATCAAATTAGTAAACAGAAGACCACCCATATAAAATACAGAATTGTTTTTAACTAATATTAGATAGGATTTTTTCAAATTTCCTTTAATAAGAGGGAACTCCAATTTCAAAAAAAACTATAGCATTAGAAATAAATTTCAAATTCTATAAAATATTTATATTATTCCTTAAGTGGAATTATCACCCTTTATTAAGGATCCACTTGCTTTTGTTATTTGTTAATGAAATGGTAATTTCAACTTCGATATCATTATCATTAATATTTATTTCATTACAAGAAACATTAATTTTAGTTTCGATGAATGATGTTTTCAACAAGATCAAGTGTTTTTTCAGGTATGTCCATCTTTATGATTTGGATAAGCTAATATTGGATGGATTTTTCCTTCCAACTAAAACATTCTCATTATGTCCCATTTTGGGGATGCAGATATTTTTATATGGAAAATATCTTAATGTTCCAATAGGTATATTGGATTAAATTAATGGGGTATGGGTAAAAAAAATTCATGGGATTTTAAAGATTTTTCAAGGTTTGGATGGATCAGGTTTTTTCTGCAGAAGATGGGATGAAATCTATCTATTGGAAAATATCATGTAATGAATGGTTTTCTTGAATTGAATAGGTTCCCTGGATAATTTTTGTGAACCAGTTCTAAGAATGAAATGGTTACTTTCCATGAAATTATATCATGAAAGGGATTGGATGGTCATGGTAAATTTTACTAAAGGAGATTCATTTTTTGGAGTATCTCATAAATCAAAATCATGTCATAGAAGGAATTAACACATTTAATTTATTGTGAATAGTGGTTTTAATCTATTCATCCTATATGATTTAATTACATTCATGGTGTAGATATATCTCACACAAATACTAAGATGAATCGAGGTGATTTTGGACAGATTAATTTCAATACAAATGTCCTGATCAACAATTTGATACTAGATGAGTTTCTTTTTTTCTCCTTCCCTATATTCCTCCCTATCTCCATTATTGTGGTGTCATATCTTGATCTCCTTGGAAGATGTTTTTGATCTTGATGTTTTGTGATATCATTTTTCATTATGACCATAATTACATTTGTTGATTTTGGAATTTCCTATTTGAATTATTTCATTATTCTCTAGATTAATGATAGGTTATCTAAAAATTACATATGGTATGATTATATTTTATTAAGTATGTTCAAAATTATTCAATTGAGATGAAAAAACATGTGCATTAACAAAAAAAATAAAGATAGATAATAATAATATTTTTGGAAAACGCATTGAGTACCATTATATTTTTGATGTTGTGACTATGATATAGACTACCCATATGGTGAGCCTAACACTATCAGAAAATCATTGAGTATCTTCATTTTTTTAATTCGGATATGGTTTTAACCACTTCCACATTTTTCTATGATGGTTTCAAAAAACCCCTACAAATATTGGTGTAGACAGCCAATATGTGGTAATTACATCCATTTAGCAATAGTTGCTGGTAAGAATCATAGAATGTGCATTTAGTGGTGTATTTTTCGATTTTTTGGTAGATTTCTGGAAGAAAAATAACAAGGATTTAGTGGTGTTTAAAACATCCCTTAAATCCCAATTTTTTCGCATAAAGTCACTGTTAAAATGAAGAAAACCACTCCTAAATAATAGTGCATCATATTCAGTGGTGGTTTGATGCGCATCGAAAAAAAACTATCAAAATATTGAGTCAATTTATACCACCACAAATAAAAATATACCATATTTAGTGGTGGATTAAACCACCACTATATGTTTATTTTAAAAAACCAACTGCAGATTCTAAACTCTATAACGACCCTAAAAAAATGAATAGACTATGTGTATTGCCTATCATAAGCACAAACAATCACACATATGAAATAACAAATATAGAATGAATCAAATCACATAGATCACCAATTATAATTGCATATAGTTATAAAGATTACTTATTCTATGCTTAAGAGGCCCAAAATAATACTCTATAATTTTCTATAATTTTTTAGACTATATTCATCTTCATAGTCCACTAAAATATGAATTAAGGAAGGAAATAATATTTAATCAAGTGCCATAAATGGTTTCAGGATCTTCAAACATGGGAAATTATGAAATTTTCAGTTGAATCCTGTATGAAAGAATTGATATATTGAAACACCCTCTCATTTGATATTATCCCATGAAATCAAAAAGACTACTAATCACTATCTGTTGAAAATCTCTACTTGTCACCCTCTCTATATCCATCTATACTTCCAACAACTGGAACCTTTAAGACAATTATATTGAAATTTAAAGAGTGTTTTATATTTATATTTAGATATAAAATCAATAAAATATTGTTAAATAAATTATTATGAAGTTGTGTGATGTATGTACTCAACACCAGTCATCATTGCAATATCCTCGGGGAATGATATGATAGTCTTTTGATGTAAATCAACCCACCCTTTTTGCAAAGTGGATATCTAATCCCACTGTTCCTGAATTATGAATCACATAGAAAAAAATATATTTGATCATATAAGGGTAGGGAGTGACTAAAACAAGGAGTATATGTAGTTACAATCCTCGATGGACTACCAAAGACCTCAAATTGAAATGGTATCAAACCCATCTAGCACAATCATCTAGGATGCTCCTTCCCAAGTACATTACCAACTAGGTCATCCAAGGAGACTGAGTACGACTATGTGGGATTAGAACCTAATAGTTCTATAATTTTACCTATAAATCAAATATCATTCATACATTAAGAAATATATATTATCATAGTGATAACTGATAATAAGTTATTACAATGAAAAATGAACTCATACCCTAACTTCTTTGGTAGGATCATTAACATAACTCTCATTTAAATGTTTTTTGAATATCTAACCATAGTATTGTTTGGGAGACTTGGTTCCCTTCAGTGTCTACATTACACAAAGATAAATTAACTATTTAATATATGGAACAGATATAATTTCCTAATAAATAATTAATCTTATGAAAATATTACATGATTTGATTGACTTATAGAGAAACTATTTGATCCCTATATGTGAGGGATGATTTTCTTAGCCTAACTAGATGCATTATCCCTTGAAAGATCCAGAAATGAAGAAAATTTAATTTATTACTAATTAATTCAATGTAGTCTACTATTCATATGAATGCATAAATGTAAAATAAGATTAATAAAAAATATATATATTTTAGTACCATGTACTTTTCATCACGATGGATAACAATAAAAACAATCCATTTATATCTATGTACCATATTCGATACCTTATCATATAGTTGGTGGGTTATCAATGACATATCATTGAATTTGTTCCATAATATCCTTTTAAAATGTTTCCATTTATTATATGAAATTTTCAATGTCCACTTTCATGTTATCAGACATCAACAAGAAAGTGGAACAACATCTATAAGAAGAGAATAATTTTGAGAATATTAGCTTTTAATAACATAATAACAATAAATTACACCATAATGTATTAAAAATATATTTATTTATGAATTAAAAACATCCTTTTTCCCAGATGATGGCATATGCCTCCAATCATCATACCCAATCAGAAGGGTAACTAGCTCCACCACTAACTGACCTAGAATATGGGCAACTAATCTCACATCCTCATCCATAGAGACCCCATTATATTCCAATCGGATAAATAAATTTTGTCTGTTTAGATTCTAGACATATAAAATTTTCATACCTTTCTCCTTAGTAACATTTTTTCCATCATTTATGAAAGAATAGTTAGTATTAAAAAAATTGAAATTGATTTATTTAAATTTATATTTTTACATATAATATTCACACTCTAATAACCATATGAGGAAATAGGATTGGCGGCCTACTCCATCACTATTGAGGCTATTGAATGGGGATGCATCGGTTGAGATGCTGATGTGTCACTGATGGTGGTTGTCACAAATAGTGTTGGGGGGGATGCAGATGTTGTCTCAAATGTTTTAGTGGGGGAGGAAAATGGATCATAGTCTCTCGATATGGTCAAGGGAACATTGACTAAGAGTTGACTGACATTATTATAATGATTCATCCTTGGAATTCATATCATTTAATAAAATAAAATTAACTATTGAACATATATTTTAATAAATTCATATAGAAAAAATAGAAATGACAATGGATGCATAGTAATGAAAGAAATATACATAAAAATGATAATGAATGACCAAAAAAATGAAAAAAGTAGTTGATAAATGAATGGATTCATACACACATAATCATTTTCTCCTTCAATAATGTCATTTACCTACTCGATCATTACTTATTCTACTTAATCCAGCCTTTCTAGGAAAATATTTTCAATATCATGATGGAAAAATATTTTTGTTTCATTCTATTGATGGGATTTTATTTCAGAGGTCAAATATTCCACTTCATCACTCATATCATAAATGTCTCATTATTTTATGTGAGTAACAACATTATTAGATTCATTTATGACATCTTCCACATAATATAGCATTTTCACTTGCGATGATAAGATATACAGATCATGAAATACATAGTCAGCAACATCTATCATGCAAGAAAATTTCATAGGTCTAAATTTTAAGGAGTCTCTTTTAACACACCTGATAATATCAACCAAATTGCATTTCAGTAAAAAAAAACTATGAAATTATCTTGGTAGTATAATTAAATAACATTACTCATCATTCTATATTATCCCACATAATAATAGTAAATATACCGCTATTTAATGTTTTCAATCCTTCTACTCGAATGACTGTATGAAATTTAATGTCATTCAAATTTTATGTGTCAATATTCGTAACCGGTTTTAGAGGTCATCGAGCAAGAAACATTAAATATTCGGAAACCTCAATTTGAGTATCAGTATTCAGGATATAAAATAAGTAATATACATTATCATATTTTAATAATATATGTTTTTACCTAAAATAAATATTTATTGAAATATTTATTAAATTACTCGTTGTGAAAACCATTCTACATTCTCTTTATTCAAATATTTTGTTATATATTTACTATTTCATGTACAGCCTCTCATTTATATTTTTTTTATATCCTCAACTATTTAATAAATGGACCATAAATTTCACTATTCAGCAGCACATATCTATGTTCATCTAGTAATTTCATTTCTATCAGTCTAACATTTGAGATTTCCCAATAGATCGAACAATAGAAGTATTTTTTTTGATTTTCCATGTATTTGATATTGAGTTGATGTGTCATCAACACATCCAAATCGATTTAATATTGTATCAATATCATCCAAATATCTATAAAAAAATGTAAGACATTCATATGCCTAATAGACATTAGAAATATGGCCTTGGGTATGAGCTTTATTTTTCACGTATGATTTCAAATGCCAATGATATATATGAAATAAAATAAAAATACGTAATTATATCGATAATGTACGGGGCCTCCAAATTCATCTTTCTCAATGAAATGAATATTCAAATGTATCATGGCAGTAATAAATGATTGAGGAAAGATCATCTACATTTTACAAAGTTTTAATATAAATCTATCCTTATTTTTTTCTAGATCAAATGGTCATATTGTTTTCTCAGATAGTTTTCTAAAGAATATTTAAAATTTGATTACAACGGTAGTAACCTTTTCATGTAATAATGTACACAATGCTAATGGTATCAACCAATATAACAAAATATGTTAATCATGACTTTTCAATCCATATAACATAATATGATTTATGTCAAGAAAACTAGATATGTTATGTGAATACACCTAAGATAAATTCACATGTTTAAAATTTTGAAGGAATGTATCTTTATCCCAATTTGTCATAGAAAAAATTTATTGATCATACTTTCCACTCTTATTTGGATAAAGATTATTCTTTATGTTCATTGTTTATAAGTCTTTCAGAGCATTGATATGGTCCTATGATTTTCCATGATCATTAAGAAATTTGAAGATCAAATTTTCACAAAAATTCTTCTCAATATGCATAAAAACAAGATTATTCTGTAATAAATACAATACTAAATTGGAATGTTTGATGAATGTACTTTTTTCGTCCATTATTTCATACTGATTTTATGTAACGATGCACATTAAACTCATTTCACAATATTATTCAAATGATGAAACTCCTCTAATTAGATTTCAAATTTTCCAAGTTGTTATATTATTTTAGAACATGTTGAAAACATTGTATGTGTTCTATGATCAATATAAAAATTGAACATTGAATTGTTCCACTAAAATCTATGGTATGCATAAAAAATAATTGATGATCCAAGAAGCACAATTTTTTATTATGAGGCAGTCATTCGAGCTCAAAATAAACGTTAGAAATAAAAAAATACAATCCCATTTAGGTGTTCCAACTAGCTAAATTCCCAAGTCTAGGTAAGTCAGTAATTTTCCACATTATAGAATCATTCATTTTGAACATAGTTCTAGAATATGGATCATATGTCTCAACAATGTTTCTCTATAACTCCTATAATTCATCAATTATAGGTTGAAAGTATGCATCAATATCATTTTCAGGCAATGTTTTCTATTAATAATCATTGAAATGATAAAATACATTTTTTGCATACACATCCACATAGAAAAGTTTCATGTGATCAAAAAAACTGTCTGAATTCTATAGCTGGTGCTCAAAGTCCCTAATGGGTTGAATCTATCAGTATCCAATCCCTATCGAATATTCCTAGGATCAAATGAAAAATCAAGATGTAATGAATCAAATGTCTTCTTTGATATTTAATATATTATATTTCGCATTAACCCAACATTATTATTACCTATATAATTCCACTTCATTTTCTCGATAGTTTTTAATGACATGAATACTCTACTAAATTAAAGAATTAAATGAACGTAATAAAAAAATCATTTCATGTGTGTTCCTTTTATTATTATTCCAAATATTATGTTGATTTAGACTTCCAACATCACACATTGACCTCTATCTAGAAGAAGAATTTTTTTTCAATCATGTTGAATTGAATCCTCTACCCAATAAAGCATACAATCATTGGGACACACATGTATTTATGTATAATTCAAACCAATTTTTTTAAGAACTTTCTCCATATAATAAAAAGATTGAAGGATATTTTCTTTAGTAAATGAATCACGACACAGTTCCAATGTCATGGACATATCCTTATATTTAATTCTACATAGGCATTTGATATGGTACAAGTTTAGAAGAAAATAATGTTTTGAATATTTCAAAAATATACCATTCAACTCTTGATTTCCATCAAAATATAAATCATGAAACACATATTTTTGGTCAGTGAAGTTTTCTCTAACAATAGTCTTCACATAATCAGGGGTAGGATCCAATTAGATGTTACAATCTTGATTTGGTTTTCTTATAGTCTCAAAAACATCACTTTCCACATTGCTATTTTAAGAACCCTGAAATGTTTGTTCAAATATGTTTGGATGTTGGTGTTCTTGTCTTGATATATTGAATGAATCGTCTATAATTGTTTTCATTTCATAGTCTATTTTTGATGAATTTGGGAGCTCATTCTTTCAATTGACATCAGTTCTCAATGTTTTAGTAACATTTGATTCTCTGTTCCAAATCCAAAAAATATATAGAGTATGTAATTTCTTATATATAAGGTGTTTTATACACTTCATCTCTCTTCCACCATATTCTAAATTTACTTGTAGGTTATAGAGATCTTATTCTCCCATCGAAAAATTAATTTGAACTTGAAAATTCTAATAACACTTCCAAACCCTTAGCATACTGAGGCGTGTTACCCAATAATGTTATCCAACATTTATCCATAAATATCACAATGTTACTACACATTATTAAAAAAATTAAAACCACTATCAATTACTAAATATGAAAAGAGGTAAATGTATGTGAGAAACACACAACCCAAGTAGTTATAAAATGATTCATATATGAAGAGTAATATCAGTACTAGAGGGGATGTCGCATAATTCTTCACTATCATTTCTAGTGGTGGACGACCTCACGAATAAATCAAACAAATTTTCTAGTTTTACATATTAATTTGTGTCTGTCATTATTAAATTTCATATAGATGTATCAAGATGTTCGTATACTACATTTGAATTATTAATTCTAAAGTTATCATATTATGATAATATAATAATTAGTAAATCATTATATGATTATATTCAATTCTCTAAAAATTACCTCTATAAATATTAAAATTCCAAGATCATTAATGCTGGTTCAATGATTATATTTAAATATGTATATAAATTTCTTTTATAAATTCTTTCGTAAATAGATATGTTTTCTAAATCTCCTTAATTAACATCTCTAATATGATTAAGAAAAATAAATATTTACATGATAGCTAGATATTTCACCAAAATTTTAAGTACATATATAATATGTCCACTATCATAATTAAAAATAAACTCAGATAAAAACAATCTAAAACATCACCATTAGTTGAAGCTACCCACCTATAAAACTCAAATAGATAATATTTAAACCAACATCTGACTATCTATGTAACAAAATCTGTATAAAACAATTATATCTTCTCAAAATTCATTGTAATATAATATATCTAATACATTATCTATTTTTTCATTGATATCAATTCCTATAATATCTTAGTTAATAATGATCTATATAATAATATTAAAAAAATTAAATCCTAATGGTAAAAAATTAAAAAATAATATATTTTTTATACCATGAAAAAAATTAATAAATTAAATATTTAACTCATGTACTATAGAATGTAACATAAAATCACTCATATACCATATCCACCCAAACTAGATCATTACATCTCAAAGGGAAAAGTATTATGATTACTATTTCATTCACTGAGACATTGGTAATATCAATAATTGAAACTCTAGTAGTGCATTATTAATTAAATATTTTCACTCTTATGGTACATGAAATTCATATAATTTTTGGATATAATATATCTCATACATAGGTACTTAGATAGTCTCTTTATCCCTTTTAAAATAAACTATATGTACTCTGATCAGCACAAAAATTATTAACCTCATCTCTTAAATTACCATAGAAATTTTCACCTGAAAATAGACTAAATGCAATGATAAATTAAATTTTCATTTATAATCATATCCATAATTTGTTTGGAATACATCACTTATCTATTATATTATTTATCATGTGAGTACATGTATACAAATAATGTCTTGACTAATATATGATATATGCACCCATAAATTTGTACTATGTAAAAAACTATTTGACAACTAATTCATTTTAATAGAAAATAATATTTTTTTATAATAATGCGTCAACAATTACATACAATATTGGTTTTACTACACAATATATAGAACTATAATACATAAAAAACTATTTTTAAATCCAAAATTATATATTAATGAACAATTCTCATTAATTTATCATTTTTATCATAGGGATTCACATAAACATACACAGATAACCACACATTTTAATGTCAAAATTCAAAATAAGAATTTTTCTTGTGGTTATAGGAATGTATAAAATCTATAAATATTTATTTAAAATATAAATATTACACTAAAAGAAAATAAGAGTATAGAAGTAATAAAATAAAATTAAATGTGGTAAATTACTCAAATCAAGAATTAAAAACCTAATATGTTTTTATCAAGTAATTTTGAAATTACATTCAAAGCTAAACAAGGATTAACCATTTATGAAAATTTTATTTATCAAAACACAAAAATATAAGAAACATTATTTGAAAATAATGAAATTTCCAAAATTTAGAAAATCCTTTTACAGAAAATAATTATTAATATACCAAATTATCTATGAAAATTATTCCCTTACCAATTCTAAAATAGAATTTGAAACACTGTTAAGTTGTTAGAAACCATTTTTAAAACATCTCGTTGGCATATAATGATTATATTCGGTGATGATGGTTGAGGAAAGTTATTCATTAAACCATCAATGATCTCATACGTTTCCTTGAACCACTAGAAACATTCTTATAATCTAGAAACCAATATTTATAACTAATAAAAATAAAACGACCAAATTCCATAAAAAAATAAAAAATACCCAATAAAACTCATGAAGACAACTCAAAGATGAATATAGACACTATAAATAGAAAAAAAAATTAAAATAAATAACATAAAAGATCGATAATTTTAACCCAAATACATGGAAATACCCAGTAGTCAATTAAGAAAAAACCAAACTGGTGGGGGAAAGGGTAGTGGTGATGATAAAGGTTTTGAGATGATGGGGTATGGTAGAGGGGCGACGACCAGGGGGAGTAGTAGTAGCGACACATCAGGGGAGAGAGGGATCAGTGGCATGGGATTGGGATTAGGGGACTCAATGTGAGGGTGGGGGTGTCGGCAGTTCAAGATCAGGGAGGGGGTGTTAGTAGCTCGATATCAGGATCAAGTGTTGGTAGGGGAAGTAGTGTTGGTGGATCTGGATATGGATCGACAGTTAGGGGATATGGTTTGGGTGGATCGGGGGGGGGTTAGGGATGGGATGGATAGTTTTTTTGGGGGTGAGGGGTTATTAGGAATAAGTTTCATTTTTATTAAGAAAAAATTAGAAGTTTTTGGTGCACTTTTTTAAAAAACCTCCATAAAATTATTTATAAAAAAATTAGTTTCTTTTTCTTAAACCACCACTAAAAACCCACCGCTAACAGCTGATTTTCATATAATGTACTCAAGAACAACAAAGAATTAGATAATTTCTTAAAGATATATTTTATAATGGAATGATATATGAGGTTATTGTTTATGATAGATTCACCTAGTAAAATGGATTTATTTATTATTGAATGAATGTAAATTTGAAAGACAAATGTAAATTAGCTTAATTGAACATTTTAGTTTATGATGCTATGTTTTGGTATTTTTTCCTCAATGACTTGTCTTCCTAGTTATGCTAAAATTATTATATTAATTAAATTTGATGGTGATGCTAAAATTTTTATATAAATGAATTTTCCCGCTTATCCTATAATGATTATAAAAAGGGCCTTTTTAGGGTCATTTCCTAGTTTTGTGGAAATCATTATATAATGTTATTTTAGCAATGATGGTGAAATTATTAAATAATGGGATTTTATCTCTCTTGTCAAAATGATTATATATATGGATTTTCGCGGTTTTTCTAAAATTATTTCACAAAGGGATTATTCTGGTGATACTGTGATGTTTATATAATGGAATTTTCTTAGTGATGATGAAATGATTATAAAAATGGATTTCCCTATTAAACGGTAATGACTAGAGGGCTTGACCAGATTATTTGATAATTCAATGGACTTGTGGTGATGGCTGTCATGTTATTCCTACGTGAAAAGAGATATTGTAGAATGGTACTAAAGCAGGTTGGTTATTTGGTTGAATAAATTGATTAATTAATACACATTTTATCACATTATTGCATGTACTTGTATTTATAATTCATTTTCTTATACATTTTGGCATCAACCAATTGAGTTTTAGGAACACCCTATTTGGTTCAACATTTTGGTACCAAGTAAGATTACATAGATGCTGGTTTAGCCAAGTAAAACATACCTTAGTGTGAATTGTTTCATTATGGATGGGTTGGGCTTGGAGAATGGACTAACATGGGATTCAGGAAGAGGTTATTTTGAGTTTATTTTGTAAAACATGGTATTTTATCTATATTATAATCAGTTAGACATTTATATACATTACATCCAATAATTACATTATCATATTATTATTATTGGATTATTCAAATGATATTTATTATTTTTTTATCCAGAGTGATTTATGGTTTTCTCTATTTCTATGACCCTTATATTTTCTTATGTCCCCTATATTATAACATTTTGCCAAGGTTAATAGTATCCCATCTTTGTTAGCTACATCCTAGCACTTATTTAGAGGCCTTTGATGTATGGGGATATAAGCTTTAGGTTCTGTAACCTACCTGCTATGGACACATAAGATTATTCCATATTAGTGGAATTTCTAACATCGAATAATAGTAATATGTTATTCTTTTCAATTGATTTACTATTTATGGAAAGTATAAAGGATACTAGGATGTGGTGAGACTTGGTAATGAGCTCGTGCATGGTTGTATTTAAACCGTCTTCAAGGAAAAATCTGACTACCCATGGATATAATTATTTTTCTTTTTGTTTATTTTTCACCATTGATATTATTTAAGATTTGGTGACTAACAGATTGTGTGATGCTATTGCTTCTTGATATTTATACTCATAGATCAGTACGGTGCAAGATGTTTATGCGTGCATAATGAAAGGCACATAAGGATATATCATGACCATCATTTTTCATGATTTGTACATATTTATTGCATGTGATATATTCATCATATGTATTGTGATATGGGATACATGTTAATTATGATAAATTGTAACAGTCATAGATTTTATAGTATGTATCTTTTTAAATTTACTCTCTGTGATAGCTTACGTTTCATACAACACCGAGCTTAACTGAACAACTATATAAAATTAATATTATAATATAAAATGAAATCATCTCAAATCCAGTAAATTGGTGGTTAGTAGTAGGAATAAATAACTTATAATAATAAATTATTTGACTTATTTATCAACAAATAATTAGAAATAATAATTAAAATAATTTAATATAAATTATAGTTTTTTGTAAAAACTATTTAAAGGCGCAGAAGTGTGTTTTATACCAATAAAATCATTGAATCAAACTTTTTGGATTATATTAATGAGATATGTTTGTATATATATATAATTTTAAATATAATTTTTTAAAATTATCCCATATGTTTTATAGATATGATATAAGAACACATCCAATTTTATATATATAATGACATTTTTATAAAAAGAGAGTTTTACCACTATTTAATTGAACAATTGTATTCAAAATATTTTTTACACTTTGATAAATTATATTTTAATAAATAAACTTCTTCATGTAAATTGTAATATAAAAAATCACTTTGTTTTATTTTTGTTTACTTTTATGATAAATTTGATGTTGTGATAAATAGTGAAAAAATAGTTAATTTTTATTGAATATAGATTTTTCATCTAAATAAACTATAATATTAAATTATATTTTTAATTTTTAATATTATAATTAGATCATTTAGTAATCATTTAATCTAATACAATAATTTAGAATCAATTTCACATTTAATTTGATTATAAAAAAATTTTAAAAAATTGTACATTTTCACTTTAAAAACTTATCTTCTCATTACCTCTATGGGATTGATTTTAAAATATTTTCAGAACCATTTTTGTGTTTTAGAAAATAAATTTGAAATTTGAAATCAGATGGTCCAAATTCAATAAATAGTTCCCTTTTATTTTTGAAAAATAAATAAATCAAATTTATTATTTTTTAAATTATCATAGTTATGGATAAATCACGTAATTATGTGTAATAATAATATTATAAATATTAGAAAATTGACCTAAAACTTTCCCCAATTTTACTTGATCAGTTATTATTAACCAAAATCATTTTTGGGCCAATTTTATGGCCTACTGGAGCCAGTAAGATGACAATAATCTTTTTTTTTGTATTTTATTCTATGGAATGTTTAATATCTCATATTCATGGTTTTAAAAATTGTTAATTTTTTATATAGGTTATTAAAAAGATATCATTGACTATAAATAATCATTTTAAATATAAAAGTTTTATATTCATCATGATAATTTATTTTTAATCTAAATGGATTAAACAATTAAATTAAAGGTTTTCCCAATGATGATTTTATAATTGTTTAATTAATGGACATATCAAATAAATTTTATTAAAAATATTAAAATAAATATAATTTTGTATAATTAATATCAACCATGAATTATCTAGATTACACTGACATATTTGGGATTTATTAAAAAATATTTCTTAATTTTTTCTTGGGAATTGATATTTTATAGAATCACAGGAAATAAATAGTGTCAAAATTATCTTTATTCATATTTTAAAATATATAATAATTTATTAAATGATATAAAAATTCATAAAAATTTACACATAATTAAAATAATTTAGATAAGGATTTTAATGTAATCAAGGAATATTTTATGGTTATTATGAAATTTCATAGTATATAAATATACCCTTAAAGAGTAAAAATTGATGTTGTCATTAGAAGAGTTAAAAAGTTTAACTATGGGTTAAAGACAAAAGATAAGGGTAATAACGTGACCAAAATTTGTATAAAAAATATTTCTTGAGATTATTATGATCCATACTTATCTTAGATTGTAAATAACTCACATTGGTCCCATTTAAAATTGAATATTATTTTATTTTATTTTAATATTTCTTGAGTTTCCAAAAGTACCGGTCAACTCAATTATAAATGGGAATCTCCTTCCTCACTTCCTCAGACAACCTTGATCCTTCTAGCTCGACCAAACCCTACCAATTTATCCTCCAATATTACTTCCCTTCATTCTAGAATCCTTAATTTATGTTTAAGGCCAACAAATGAATTAATTTATCTAAAATAAAAAGAAGATACCCAAATAAGTTGAGGTTACATCATGTTGAACTAAATAGAGCATAAGGTAAGGGACATCATCTGAATCTCATTTCATTTTGGAATACTTTGATTTTATAAACCCACCTTATTTTTTGTGGTCAATATACATCCCATATAACTTATCATGTTATTAATTTATTTATTATCATGTTATTTAATGTTTTGGTAAATATTATTCCTTCATGGAGATTATGATATAACTATTAAAAGTGGCATGGGAGATAATGAATATCTAATGATTTTATTATTAAATATTTTTCTCCATGTAAATTTTTTTGATATTATTATATATATTTATTTATTTAAAATTATTATAAAGGTCATTTAATTTGTCTCTTTAATTTTATTCAATCATTTCTAAAAATAAATCCATTTATGTGTTTTATATGGAATGTTTTGACAAATGAAAAAAAGGAATGTTCTGTTCTTAACATATACGACGATAATAAATATTCCTCCCCTAAGACCATTAATTTATTTTCATCTTACTTATCAATATTTCATGTATCCATAAATGAAAACCATATTTATAATTTTAGTTATAATTTTATTGAAAGTGGTTTTTTTAATGAAAAAGGGTGTATATGTACTTATAATGGCTTCTTAAAATAAAATGTTATTTTTATACTAATGTGTTTTTCATATGGGTTTAATAAGATTTTAACCTCGAAAATTTTTCAATGATATAATTTAATGTATATTTATCTAATTCAACATCCTTGTTTTTAATATTATACATCATTGAGGTTTTTCTCTTATGATACCATCATCCATACTTTTGTAAATGGTTTATGGTCAGTTTTATTGGGGAATTATTGATATACCATATGACTAACTATTTATTTTTTAGTCAAGTAAATTTAGTTTTATTAGTTATTTAGTTCTGTAATTCATTTAATTTGAATTAACAAGTGGGTAATTTATTTATAAAAATCCCCATGATGCATATATAGTATCTAGAGATGAAATTAGTTGAAAAAAAACACTTCACTGTTCTTCCAAAAAGTTTTCCATTATCATGAGGATATATATTGACAAAAATTATATAGGTTTATTCCCACAGTGTTATATGTTCATGAGGATAGATCTTGATAGTAACTATCTTGAGGATAGATCTTTATACAATAGATGTACAACATTATGCATTCCAACATTATCATTATTACAAGTGATTATTTGATTATTTAGACTTTCCATGGTCAAGTTTTAAGATCATGTGATTATTTATAGGTAATTTTTCTATCATTGTTTATTCATTTTATATTTGTTATTCGATGTTAATCAAAGATAGATTTCTTTATACTATACCCATAGTGATAAATTGATCTAACCACTTTATAATGTTTTATTTCTCTCCACAATTATAAGAAGTCTATTATGATGGATATGGAGGGTTAAGCTATGAGAATAATAGTGTTCCCAATGAAAATACTTTTTTATTTTTTGTTTATAATGTAATTTTAATTTCTAACATGTATCTAGTTTACTAAAACTACTAAACTATTCATTTTTTAGGATGTGATCTCTTGTATCATATGCTAATGTAATTAAATATGGAATTGCATTTAGGAAACTGTGGTCATGGTTGTTATTGATCTATCAATGGGTGTTTATTAGAATCATTTAGAACTAGATTTAGGAAATCATGGATTATGAAACATAACCCTATGAATTAGTTTGAGGAAATATCTACGTATAGGATAAAATCATATATTTTTGTTAATGGCAACTGATAACCAGGGTTAAACCTATGGACTCATATATTGTGAAATAGATTTCATTATTTAGGCACCTTATACATTATTCTTAATGACATTATCACTATGTATATTGTAGATATAATTGTTCATTAGGATTTGGTCGATGGTTATAATTAGTAAGGTTACAGACATAATAGTTATAGAATTGATTATGAAGTGACTAAAAAATAAAATCAAAAGAATGAGGTATTAAGCAATAAGATGATGAAACATATATAATGGTTCAAGAATGAAGTGGAATGATTAATGTTCTTATGTATTTGGACTCAAAAATTATTTCAACAATGGTGATGTGGTTATAAGAATCATGATTTATATATGGATTTTCCTATAAAACATATTCTTTAAGTATTTTTAAGCATGAACATTTTCATTAAGCATTTTAAGGTGATCATATATTTGGATTGTGATAATAAGAGATACATTATATTATTTGTAGAATCTAATGTTAAGATTGATTTTTAAATTTTAATGATCTTTTGGGACTGTGTATTTGGATGGATATATTTTGGATTAGTATTAAGTTTGGAATGGATTAATTTAAGAATTGTATATTGTTGTTTATTGTTAATGATTGAATTAGTGTATACTATTTTACAACTGTTTAGGTTTCATTAAAATTTTATAGGATGGAAGAAATACTTGTCGACCTTTTGATACATTAAAAGTGATCCAGCCATAAAAATCATCTTTAATATCTTTCTTTAGGTGTATGAAATGAAGTTAAAATAGACCAAAACACAATAAAAGGATAACATTATAACATGAAAAGAAATCAAGTAACATTTATTGAGTAATTTATCTTGATATTTAAAAATACAAAAACATCAGGAAATTGATTTTGGAATAAAAAAATTATCCATTTAATGTTTTTACTACGAAATCAACAGACTTATAACCAATCATAATATTTGTGGTTTTGTGATGGTTAATATTCTAATAATAACGTTCTATATCAGTCAATATTAGAAAATAATAGTTTTATTTCTCTTATATGTCCATGTTTTCACTTACCACTAATGTAATTCTATTCAAACTCTTAATATTGTGGTAGCCTTCTCATTTCTCTTCACATATTATTATGATAATGTTTTATTAACCTTATTTCCAATTTTGGTTTCCCATAAAGGAATTTTCACGTATCATCCTTTAATTTTTTATGTGAAATTTCAAATTGCGGGTAACAAATTTATTAAATGATGAGAGAAAGTAAAATTACATGATTTTATAATATTTAAATTTATTAATTTTATTTCTTTCATAACTTATGTTATATGTGACACTAAGATTAAATGAACCACAATATACTATAAATATTATTTTTTAAAATGAAATTTTCTTCTACCATGAAATATTATGTTATTAATTGGATAAAAAACATAAGAAAATATTTTATTTAAATCATTGGTTACCAATTAATTATAATTAGTAATAAAACAAAATTTAATATATGGGGATTTGTTAATAAAAAATATTTAAAAGCATACAATGGTGTTTTATACCAATAAAAAAATTGTACTTTTTTTAATTATATGAATAATATATATATATATATATATAATATTAAATATATTTTTTTTAAAACAATATAATGTGTTTTCTAAACATAATATATTAAAAAATCAAATTTTACCAAAAAAGTTTTATTTTTATTAAAAAACAGTTTCACCGCCTTTTAATAGAACACTTGTTTTAAATGTAGTTTTTTCCACATTTATAAATTTTAATTAAAAAATAATAAAATTTTTAGAGATCCATACTTGATGTTCATAGAAATTACATTAATTTTTTGGAATACATAATACATAACAAAAAGTAACACACAATGACTGTAACAGTTTAGTGTCTTTAGAAACTTGGAAATAAATATTCTAATCATGGTGAATGATCTTCAACATCTCCCAAAAATATCTTCCCTTTTGTTTTCATACCTAAAAATTTTGTTTATATCTAGATAAAAATAAAACATAAAAATGGTGAGCTCAAATGCTCAGTAAGGTTAAACATAGAAAAATATAAAACAATCCATAATTATTTGAATGCAAAAACTTGAACATAAAATCTAAACATCAAAATCATGAGCAAAGACATAAATCATGGAAGTATATAAGGAATATATCATAAAGCAACATAAATAATGATAAAATAGCATAGTAATAAATCATGTAATTGTGGAAAAACATTAAGCATGTGATAGGATTTCCATAGTGGCCAAGGCATTGTTTCCAAGACCATCTTAATGGAAAAAATTCCTTTATGAATCGAGTTCACTCCTCGTTCTAGTCCTGTATCACTGAACCGGATTAACCTACCATTCTAGCCAAGTCTATCTCATGATATATAAGTCGTTACCCAATTAATTGGAGAGATATATAGGTCCCACCAATAACATAATGAATCATTCATACTTGTGCGACAAAATATACTTAAAACATTCATCATAACCCAAAGAATAAAATGGGTTTCATAAAAATCATCCCATCATCACATAATACATATAAAACAAATGGATATCATTTCATCATAAGAAAAGTGAAACCATGTAAATCATAAGGACATTATACTTGAAACATACACATATGAAATAATTTTATCTTAGATTGAAAATGGTTGTTATAAAACATTTGAAATGAATTCTTGATGAAAATATCCTTTCTTTTTCAAATTCATTTTCCTTTCACAAAATTTCAAAAAAAATTAAAAGAAAAGGATTTTGTAGAAAATAATCATGAAATATTGTATAGGAATCTTCATGAATATTAGGCTTTATGAAACCATAAAAATCCATTCATGCCATATAAGATAAAAAAACATTCTTCTCATACTTTTGCTGGAAAAGTCAAAAAGTACCTCATATGGTAAAAAAAGAAAGATTCCTTACATACCATGTAGTAAAAGTAAAAAAAGGGTAAAATCAACATTAAGCATACCTGAAACCATATTTAGAAAATAGGTACATGGATGATAAATATAACCCCAGTAAATACTTATTAATAAACAATCTCAGATAAAAATGATATTGGAAAAGTTATCCCTTACCATAAGTCTGATATTCTTCATACGTATCGAAACCTCCTATATAATGATTTAAATAATGTAATTTACATATTATAGAATAATATTCATTGTTATGATATCATATATGGTTCATTTATGACTTTATATTACCCGTTCTTTTGTAAATTCCTTGTTAAAGCAGCATTTTGGGTAAAATCGTTTTATTTATTGTACGTGTTTCGACTTGTTGTTATTGATATTATAATTAATTATTTCATGATTTACTTACATAAATAATTGAAATCATGATTTATATATCATTTATATTCAGTATATATATATATAATAGATCGATGAATGAAATGAAATACACCGTTTATGGAGACGGTAGGCCATACGTATGCATGAACGCTTTTTTCCTTTCCTTATTGACTTGAATGGATGTAAGTATATTACATATATATATACATAAATAAAATAGATTAATTATGTCATATATTTCATTATTAATCATTATATATAATTATAATCATTCTTGAATGCTTAACATGGAGAATGAATCCTATCGCGTCATGGAGATGGTAATCCGCACGTACGCACGAGCGATGATATCATTCTCATAATTTTTGAATGGAATTTGAGTTGATGATATAATATCTCAAAATAAGTATTATCTTATAATAACCTTATAGAGTTATTCTTTACACCATTATACACATCCATGTAAAGTGGTGGTGGAAATAAATATTACACCACGGCGTGGAGACAGTATTTTGTACGTACACACGTGCAGTGATTTCGTTTTCCATAGGATGGATAGAAGGAGAAATGGGGTTGTATAATATTTATAATAAAATATCAGAATATTAGAGATAATAATGTTATTAATCTAAAATTAAACAACTAAATAAGAAGAAGTTGAAGAAGAAAGAAACTTGAAAGAATCGGTAGAAGAGATTACTTCTTCTTCAACGCACCTCATTTAAGCTTCCTCTTAAGGCACTAGAGTTTCTCTTTTGAGGAGACCAGAACATCAATAATTTTTCTAGGGAAGTTTATAAGGGATATTTTCTGTGTTTGGAAGATATTTAAGGGTCCAAATTGTGTCAATAGAAGTGCGAGGAGGTGCCCTTTTATAAGGGAGGAGAGGGGCACTTTAGAAAAAACATAAAATATTACTTTATAATAAAGTCATTTTGGGTTTATAATAGCTCCAAATTGACTTATTTAGAATATAAAGTGGGTATGGGTCGAAATCCTCTCAACCAATTGTTTTTATACAAGTTTAGGTTGTTATTTTAAATTTATCATTTATATTTAACTCTAAGTTAAATAATTTAACTTTTACCGTGTCTTATTGTTTTCGTACACAATATGGTTAATAAACGTACTATATCAAGAAAAAATAACCTCCAGTGGTTCATTATTAATATATATAACCTTATATATGTCATTTTTTCGATCCTTAAATTTTTGGGAATAGAATAACCATTATTAATATAATATTTGTTTTAAAAACTATTTTATTTCAATTTTTACACTATTTGGTAATTGATTTTTGTGAAACTAATAATAGCATGATTAGTTCAAAAATATTTAATTTAATCAATACTAACATGACATGTTAACCTAAAAAATTATTGGAATTTATAAAAATTATAAAATTACATTTATTTGGTTATTTATAACATCAATTATGTTAATATTTCATTAATAAGGTAATTAATGCATCATTGTTGTGTCATAAAAAAATTATATTATTTAATGTGTAAAATTTATAAATAAAATACCATTATGTATTAAATATTTTCATATTTCTAATGAATATTTATAGTCAAAT
Source organism: Viscum album (assembly GCA_963277665.1). Lineage (NCBI taxonomy): Eukaryota > Viridiplantae > Streptophyta > Magnoliopsida > Santalales > Viscaceae > Viscum > Viscum album. The sequence continues at coordinate 373,168,615 of OY728166.1, read as the reverse complement.
TTATCTTATGTATAACCCTATATTAAAAATGTTTTCATTATTAAACATTGATTTTAACTATTTTAACACGTTTTAAAACAAATGCCCTAATATAATCCATGTAGACCTAAAGGGTAATATTTTATTTCTAAGGTTGTTTTTGGTCGAATTACACTTATCCAATAGAATTAGGACATGTGTTAGCGTAATAATAATATCATTTTTACCCATAATTACCCTATTTACTTTTAACCATGGTAAATAAAAGTAAAAACTTACTATTCAACAAAATTTATTTTCTATTTATTGAACAACATTTTACTCCTTGATATTAATAATTTCTCTTGTATTTTCTAAATTACTCTCATAGAAGTGGTACAATTACGTTTTATGTAAATTTTCAAATTTTCTTAGGAGATCGGTAAAAGACAGTGAAAAGTTCAATAACATTTTATATATCTAAAATTATTATAAAATGAATCCAATAAATTTCATTGAACATATATAGGTATTATGTATAAATTTTGACATAAAATAAATTTAAATAAAATAAATAATTATTTAAATAAAAAGCTGGTTTTTAAATAGGAACCCAATGTTTTCACTATTCATCAAAAATTGAATGTTTTCAGAAAAATACCAAAAATACACCCTAGGATAATTTTGAAATTCTGAATCCAATAATGAAGTCCATTTTGAAAGATATATTTTATAAAATTACAAAAAGTGGGTATTACTATTCAAAATAGCTTGTTTATATAATATTATAAAAACATATCGTTGTTTAATGAAACTCAGTATTGTGTACAACACATGCTATCGTGGAAGGTCACGATTACGTGTAATGCATGCCAAGTCAGGGTTGTGTGTGGTACAAGATTCCTATGTTTTTTCATAAAATATAATCCAGACATATTTCATTTATACATTGAATATATATATATATACACTCAATGTTGTGTCGAATAACTTCTATCAAACAGACTTTAAATAGTGAGTAACACGATCCAAGATTAGTGTTGCGTATACTGAAAGCTAATACAGTTATGTGTATAGCACAAGATAATCTTGGTGTGGTATAAAATAGAAGATTTGAAAGAAATTAAAAAGAATATATCTTATAAAATCTCGGGGTGTTACATTGAACCCCCCTTAAAATGAATTTCTCCCTCAAAATTTTTCGAGGTTATAAATGGTTTACTACTTGAATATTTCTTTAATTGAAACCAACATCGTAAAAAGGAATACCAAAACTTATCATTAGAAAACTAAATTATGAAACGTAATGGTTATCCATATTAACTAATCACTAGGTTTCCACATAGAAGAACATAGGTGAAAATATGGATATGGAAGAGAAATATGACCATCATGTTCTGATGGAGAGTGGTAGAGAACATGGCTATGAAAATGCCAACAATCACAAAGCCATAAATTTTTTATTATTTAATGTACCATCTAATTCATTAGGTATGTGGGTACTAGGACAACGTTTTTAGTTATCAAGATCATTTACCTAATGTTGAAAATTGTTAATTAAAAGAAATACTTACTTTATTTTGGTACAATCTCACCAATGATCGTGCCTTGAATAGTTTCCACTTCATCTCTTAAAGAAATGATGTTGAATTTGTCATTCATGAGGTGTTAGAAAATCATTTGATAGAATTATAGTTCATTCCATATGTTTCTATCGCAAAACGTTTAGCACAATTTATTAAATATACATAAGTCCATCAATGCCGATATTAATCGTATATGGTTGCTAAAATGGACTTATACATCATCTATCATAGTTCTTAATAAAATAAAACTAGTATTTACTAACCAGGTACTTCCTGTAGGCTAGTGATAAAGGCATGTCGCACTTCTGTTGTTGGCTTGATTCATGCAACATTGTCTGACACAATGGGTTGTCACCCATCTTGCAAGTTATCCTTTTTCTAAAACTACACTATTATAACATTATAGAAATAATATTTAAATAAAGTATGTATCCTTAAACAATACTATCTTATGTCTATCATAATCCATTCCAATCATCAGGCTTATCCAAAATACTTCTATCCAATCTCATAGTGTAATGTAAACGATTACTAGAAATTTCATCGACCAAGCATGTGAATACCATCCTCTAGCTTGATATATATTGTTTGTTACATACCAAACATTTTAATACCTTAATCATGTATTCTTTTGAAAAATTAGTACCCATTAAACCTTAGTGAAAACATGAATGCTATCAAAAGTTAACTCCTTCCACATTCCAAAATCCCAAAATTTCTATATACTCAAACCATGATATCACTTTGCCCTTATATCAGTCATGATCTCATTAATTCTATCAAACATATTATTTTCACCTTATCCCTTAATTATGTTCATATCATCTACTTTCGAAAAATATTTCAATTACTTTTCATGGTTACCGGTACCATATTCTTATAGAAAACCACAATGGACCAATACACAGATATTTCAATATACTATAAAAGTACCTCATCAACATTATTATTGAATTCCAATAGATAATCCCTTCAATCCATCCTCTTCAATGATTGGCATGGAATATGTCATTATTTGATTTAGAAGTAACTTCTTAGGTCAGGGCATTGAGTTGGGTAATGCCCATGTTCTCCATATATAATACATTGGACTCCATAATAGTCTATCACTCTATAAACATTTTCTCCACATAGATAACATCTTCCCATCCATTTGAGGTATTCCTCAAGGTTCTTCTTCCCTTATTTATAAATATCAATCTTCCTTTCTCTATTCTCCTCACCATTTGAACATGCATAAAATTCTATCTTCCTCTTATTTGATGACTTAAGAATACAACTAAATTTCACCTTGTTAATCATATATCGAGATGAATGATTCGGAATAATCACAATATCGTTCTCTACAGGCGTTAAATAATTTCATTGCTCATAGTAACTAATTTTTCCATTGGAATCAATGTTTGCTTAATTGTTTCTCATTCCCTCCATTGACTAAGTCAAGAAACCATAGTCTAAGAAACAGTTAATGTAACGAGGAACCACATAATCATAAAACGTCGCTTATGGGATGTCTAACATATTAGGAAATATTTAATCCATGACACTTTAGGTTCACCCTAGATAATTCATGATCATCAACATAATTCTAGGACTCTAACCTATACGTATACTTAACCTCAGGGACATCCCTAATCATACCTTAGAAATATCTCTAGAGATTTCAGTAAAGTTTTGCATCCTAGTTTCAAATGGATAACTAAACCTTTCCTCTGATAATAACTATAGAGACCCATACTAGACGTACATAGACATTACATTACTTTTTTTGAATACTTAATACATAACAAAAAGAAACACACAAGGACCATAATAGTTTAGTGTATTTGGAAACTTGGGAAAAAATCTTCTAATCATTGTGAAAGATCTTCAACATATCCCATAAATATATTTCCCTTTTGTTTTCTTACATAAAACCTTTCTTTATATGATGGGGAAAATAAAACATAAAAAAGGGTGAGCTCAAATGCTCAGTAAGGGTAAACATAGAGAACATAAAACAATCCACAATTATTTTAATGCAAAAACATGAACATAAAATCTAAACATCAAAATCCATAGCAAAGACAAAAATCATGAAAGTACGTAAGGAATAAATCATAAAGGAACATCAATCATGATAAAATAACATGGGAATAAAACATGTAATTGTGGCAAACCATTAATCACATGATTTGATTTCCATGGTAGCCAAAGCGTTGCTTCCAAGACCATATTAGTGGACAAATTCCCTTTCGAAATCGAGTTCACTCCTCGTTCCAGTCCTGTATCACTGAACTAGATTAACATACCATTCCATCCTTGTTTATCACATGAGATATAAATATTTACCCAATGAATTGGAAGGAGAAATAGGTCCCACACATCTTATAATGAATTCATTCTTACTTTTTCCACAAAATAAACTTAAAACATTCATAATTACCCAAAGAATAAAATGGGTTTCATAAACATCATCCCATCATCACATAATCCATATAAAATAAATGGATATCATTTAATCATAAAAAAAGTGAAAATATGTAAATCATAGAGACATTATACTAGAAACATACACATATGAAATAATGTAATCATAGATGGAAAATGGTTTTGATAAAACACTTGAAATGAATTCTTGAAGAAAATATCATTTCTTATTTAAAATCATTTTCTTTTCACAAAATTCCATGAAATTTTGAAATAATTTTTTTTTTTAAAATAATCATGAAATATTGTAGAGGAATATTAATTAAAATTAGGTTTTATGAAAATATAAAAATCCATTCATGCTGTATAAGTTAAAAAAACATTCTTCTCGTACTTTTGCCGAAAAAGTCAAAAAGTACCTCTTATGGTAAAAAAAAGAAATATTCCTTACATAACATGTAGTAAAAGTCAAAAATGGGTAAAAAGGACTTTAAACCTAAATGAAACCATTTTTAGAAAATATGGACATGGATGATAAATATGACCCCCGTAAATACTTATGAATAAACAATCTCGGATAAAAATGAGATTGGAAATGTTATCCCTTACCTAAGGTATGGTATGCTTTGTACGTATCTGAACCTCCTATATAATGATTTAAATAATTTCATTTACTTATTACCAAATCATATTCATTTATATGATATCATATATGGTTCAATTATGACATTATATTACCCGTTCATTTGTAAATTCCATGTTAAAGCATCATTTTGGGTAAAATCGTTTTATTTATAGTACATGTTTGGACTTGTTGTTCATGATATTATTATTAAATATATCATTATTTACATAATTATATAATTTAAATAATGATTTATATATCATATATATTCATTATATATATATAATAGTTATATGAATGAAATTAAATACACCGTTCATGGAAACGGTAGGCCGTACATACGCATGAACGCTGTTTTCCTTTCCTTATTGACCTGAATGGAAGTTTGTAGACGATATATATATATATATATATATATATATATATATACGCACACATAAATCCAATAGCTTAATTATGTCATATATTTCATTATTATTCATTATATATACCTTATAATAATTCTTGAATGGTTAACCTGGTAATGAATCCCATCACGTCGTGGAGATGGTAATCCATATGTACGCATGATCGATGATATCATTCCCATAATTATTGAATGGAATTGGAGGGGTTGATATAATATATTAGAATCAGTATTATTTTATAATAACCATATATAGTTATTCTTTACACCATTATTCCCATCCAAGTATAGTGGTGGTGAAAAAATAGATTACACAACGGCGTGGAGAAGGTATTCCATACGTACGCACTTGCGGTGATTTCATTTTCCATAGGATGGATAAAAGGAGAAATGGTTTTGTTTCATATTTATAATAACATATAATTATATTATTGATACTGATGTTATTAATTTATAATGAAACAACTAAATAAGAAGATGTTTAAGAAGAAATAAACATGAAAGAATGGATAGAAGAGATTATCTCTTCTTCGACGCACCTCTTTTAAGATTCATATTAAGGCAGTAGTGATGGTCTTTTGAGGAGACCAGAACCTCTATAATTCTTCTATGTAAGTTTATAAGGTAAATAGGTAGGGGTTTTCCGATCTTGAAGGCTCAAAATTGTTGAAAGAGAAGGGGGAGAAGGTTCCCTTTTATAAGGGAGGAGAGGGACACTTTAAAGAAAAATTAAAATATTACTTTATAATAAAGTCATATTCGGTTTATAATGGCTCCAAAGTTACTTATATAACAGATAAAGTAGGGATGGGTCGAAATACTCTCAACCAATATATTTTTGACAAGTTTAGGTTACTAATTTATCCTTATCATTTAGTTTTAACTCTAAGATAAATGATTTAACTTTTACCGTGTCTTCTTGTTTTCTCACACTATATGGTTAATAAACATACTATAACAAGCCAAAAGAACCTAAAGTGGTTAATTATTTATATATATAACCTTATCTAAGTCATTTGGCTGAACTGTAGATTTTTAGGAATAAAATCACAATTAATAATATAATTTTTTTAAAATCTATTTTATGTTAATTCTGACACTATTTTGTAATTGATTTTTCTAAAAAACATAACAGCATGATTAGTACGAAAAAGTTACTTTAATCAATACTAACATGTCGTATTAACCTAAAAAATTAGTGTAATTTATAAAAAGTCTCAAATTACATTTATTTGGGTATCTCTAACATCAATTATGTTAATATTTCATTAATAAGGTAATTACTGGTTCATCATTGTGTCATAAATAAATTAAATTATTTAATGTCTAAAAATTATAAATAAATTACCATTATGTTGGAAATATTTTTTTCTTTCTAATGAATATTTAATGTTGAACTTATATTATTTATAAGTCTGTTTTAAAACTGTTTGTTTATTATACTTTGATTTTAACTATTTTAACTCTTCTTTAAATAAAATAATAATAAATGTCCTAATCTAATCCATGTAGACCTAAATGGTAATATTTTATTATTATGGTTTTTTGGTCGAATTAAACTTATCCAATATATTTAGGACATGTTTTTGGGTAATAATATTATTATTTTTACCCTTAATTACCCTATATACTTGTAACCATGGTAAATAAAAGTGAAAAGTTACTATTCACCAAAATTTATTTTTATCTTATTGAACCTCATTTTACTCTTTGATATTAATCGTGTCTGTCGGATTTTTGAAATTCCACTCATAGAAGCGATAAAATTATGATTTATTTAAATTTTTAAATTGTCCTAGGATGTGGGTAAAAGACGGTGAAAAGTTCAATAAAATTTTATATATCTAAAATTATTATAAAATGACTCCAATGAATTGCATTGAAGTTATATAGGTATTATGTATAAATTTTGACATAAAATAAATTTATATAAAATAAATAATTTTTTAAATAAATAGTTGGTTTTTAAATAGTAACCCAGTGTTTTCACTATTCATCAAAAATTGAATGTTTTCAGAAAAATACCAAAAATTCACCATAGGCCAATTTCGATATTCTGAATCCAAAAATGAAGTCAGTTTTGAAAGATAAAATTTTTAAAATTTTAAAAAGTTGGTATTACTATTCATAATGGCTAGTTTATATAATAATTTAATAACATATCATTGTTTAATGAAACTCAGTATTGCGTACAACACACGCTATCGTGGAAGGCCACGATTGCGTGTAATGCAAACCAAGTCAAGGCTGCGTGTAGTGCAATATTCCTTTGTTGTTGCATATAATAAAATCCAACCATATTTCATTTCTACATTGAATATATATATATGCACTCAATGTTGCGTATAATAACTTCTATCAAACAGACTTGAAATTGTGAGTAACACGATCCAAGATTAGTGTTGTGTATACTGCAAGATAATATGGCGATGCATATAGTGCAAGATAATCTTGGTGTAGCGTACAACAGATGATATGAAAGAAGTTAAAAATAATATATCATATAAAATCTCAGGGTGTTTCAAAATTTCTCTTTTAAATAGGAATGATAAAATTTACATTCAATATTTTGTTTTGTATTTTACTGATAAGTTTGATGTTTTGATGAATAGTGATAAAATATTGGATTTTAATTGAAAACAATGTATTCTTCTAAATATGATATAGTGGTAAATTTTGTTTTAAATTTGTTCTAAATTATAATTAGTTTAATTTTTTATCAGGTAATCTAATTTTGTTTATTAAAATAAATTTCACATTGAATTTGGATATAAAAACATTTAATACATTTCAATTTTTTCACATTGAAAAATCATCTTCTCAATTCATCAATTGGATTAATTTTGAATCAATTTTAATCGATTATATTTTTTATATATTTAAAAATTAATTCCATATTTGTAATCATAAGGAATAAATTTAGTAAATAGGGCCCTTGTATATTTCCATTGTATGTTTAATATTTTTGTAATTACCATAGTAAGCGATAAATTAGGTAATTAAAGGTAAAATAATTTTATAAATATTATAAAATTACCCTTACAAAAGTATTAATTACATATTTTGAGTGATTTTAGACAAAAAATATCATTGGAATGATTTTTTTCAATATTGGAGAAACTAAGATGACTTTAATCTATTTTTAGTATTTTATTATAAGGAAAGACCAATATGTCAAACTCATGTTTTTAATAAGTATTACATTTTTATATACTGTTATTCATAAGATATCTTTGACTATAAATAGTAATTTGAAAGATAAAATGGTTATTTTCGTCATGATATTTTATTTTTATTTTCAGGGGAAAATATTTAAATTATAGGCTTTCATAATGATGATCGAGTAACTGTTTAATTATTGGGCATATCAAATAATTTATTTTAAAAATATTAAAATAAATAAAAAATTGAATAATTAATGTCATCAAATAATTTTATTAGTTATGTATACATATTAGGGGTGTATAAATAGTTTTTTGAGGTTATATTGTTTATTGATATTTTCAAAAAATTAAATGAATAGTGTCAAGATTAAAGTTAATGATATTTTAAAATAAATAATATTTTATTAAATGATATAAAAATCATCAAAAAATAAATATTGGAAAAATAATTTAGATAAGGTTTAAAATGTTATCAATGAAATATTTATGGTTTGATTACCATTTTATAGTAACTATATTAACCCTTAAAGAGTAAAAATCATTGTTTTCATGTTAATAGTTAAAGGGTTTAACAAATGGTTAAAGCAAAAAATAATGGTCAAAATGTTTCATATACATTTCTAAAAATTATTAGATGAGATTATTTAGACCCATAATCATATTATCTTCAAAATAACTCAAATTGGATCCATTGGAATTGAAAATTAATTTATTTTTATTTAATATAATATATGTGTTTCAAAAATCTCTCATCACAATAATTATAAAAGGGAACATCCTCCCTCACTTCCTCACACCACTTTGAGCTATCTGACTTGAAAAAACCCTACACATTTATCCTCTCAACTAACCTTTCTTCATCTTATATCACTTACTTTTAGCATAAATCAATCCACATATTTCATTTTGTGAAAATAAATAGGATATATCCAAAAAAGAGGATGTTAAAGCATGTTCAACTAAAGGAAATGTAAGGTGAGATACTTCATTTCAATCTCATTTCCATGAGGAATAGTTTCATGTTATACACCCACCATCCATTCTGAGGATTATATATATCAGTATTGATGTATCATGTATTTAATTTTTTTATAATCATCTTGTTTAATGTTTTTTAAACATTATTATTTCATCCATATTATAATTCAAATGTTCAAAGTGGTATGGGACACCTAGATAGTCGAAAGATTTAATTATAAAATATTTTTCTCCTTGTAAAATTTTTTATATTATTTTTTATATTTGTTTATATAGATTTATTATAAAATATATTTTATGTATATTTTTAATTTCTGTTAATGTTTTTCAAAAAGATATATATTTTTGTTTTTTATATGGAACAATTTGGTAAATGATAAATGAAATATTCTATTCTAAACGTATTGGTAAATATTGACATTTCCACCACTACAGACATTAATTTATTTTCATCTTCATTTGTAATATTTTAGGTTTCTCAAATGGAAAAATATATTTATCTTATTAGGTATTTTGGTATTAAATTTATTTTTAAAAAATTATTGTTTTTGTATTGAAAATGAGTTCTTCAATGAAAAGGGCAATTTTATAAACATGTTTGTTCATATGTGTTTATAAACATTTTTCCTCAAAAAATTTGCATGGATCTCATTTAATGTATTTTAATCTATGTAAACATCCTTTGTTGAATATTTTACTTCACTATGGTTTATCACTTTTGATACCATCATCCATACTTTATTAAATAGTTTATGGTAATTTTTACTAGAGAAGTATTGATATACCATATGAATTGTTATTTTTCTTATAACAAATTTATTCTATTGTATTACTTATTCATGTTTTTAGTGAATTTGAAATGAATGAGTGGGTGGGATCGTATTTTTAAAAATCCTCTTGATGCTTCAACAGTATCTTGAGATTAAATTAGTTAGTGAAAAAACCTTCAAATTTGTTTCAAAATATTTTTAAATCTATTGGATAATAGATATTGAAACAAATCAGACATGTTTCCATCCATTTACATAAACTATCATGAGGATATATCTTGATCGTAATTATCTTAAGTATATATCATTAAAGGAAAAAAATCAAACATTATGTATTCCATTATTATTATTATTACATGAAATTATTTTATTTGTTATAATACCCATGGTTATGTTTTAATGTCATGTGATTATTTATATGGCATTATTAGACCATATTTTTTTCTTACCATGTTTATTATTTATTATTACTTCAAATTATCTTCTCCTATAAGTTACCCTTGTTGATCATTTTAACTCACCCATTTCTTATGTTTTATTATTCAATGCATTACACATATATTATTATAACTGATATGGATGGTTAATATAGGACAATAACGAAGTTCTCAATGAAAATAGATTTTCTTATTTTATGTTTAAAATGTAATTTCAATATAAAATATGTATCTAGTTTACCAAGACTATTGTACTATTTAATGCTTTAGGAGGAGATCTATTATATATTATGTCATTGTAATAATTAAATTTGATGACTCTGGACAACTAGGGTCTGGGTCATTACATAATAGAATTGGAAATAATAGTTATTTCATGTTAATTAACATTGAAGGGAATGTTTTTATTGGTCATGATTAAGTTGTTATTTGGTGTTGGTAGTTGTTGATGTTGTCCATGATTTTATCTAATGTTCTGAGGAGTTATTTTTCCTTACCTAGAAAATGCATCCTCTTTAACATTGAATTAATCAGTAGAAGAGTTGAAATATGATAACTTCTAACGTTTCTGAACAAGATATTACTATAGTTATTGAAGACCACATGGATGTTTAGCTTCGTGAAAGCTTCCTGATGGTCATGAGATATTGGGGATTTGAGAATACTTTTAGTGTGAATTTAATGTATAAGTTGATGATATTGTTTTAGCTACAATATTTTTCTACGTTCACTGAGTAGAGAGGACCCCAAGAAGGGTATTTCTAGATCATGTCAGTTTAGATGATCATACAGCACATAGAAACACCTGTAGAATGGTGTTTAAGAATCATATATAAAATCTATGTTTAATATCCCAGAAATGGTGGGAAACATTATAGAAATTTGATAGAAATAAGAGTTACCCTGGAAGAACATTGAGGAAATATTTTTGATCCAATTAAATATTCAATCATTGAGGGAAGAGAAGGCTCATGATTTCATGAATCTTACATAAAAGAGTATTTTAGTGATGGAATACACCAGAAGTTTTACAGAAATGTTGTTCTTTACGCCATATGTAGAAGAATATGAGATTCTCAGGTTATGAAATTTCTAATATGGGATTCACTATTAGATTAGAACACAAGTGAACATCTTTATCTTCAGTAAAAAAATTTATGTACCTAATTAGTCTCTTACAATAGATGGGAATCTGAGAGAGGGCCCCATAAATAGCTAGGATATTTCATCAGGGTGAACTAAGATTTATCCTTCTAGTGCCAAAACAAACCACAATAATAGTTATCTATATAGTGAAGAAAGAATAATATCTAGGTCATTTGACAGTCATGAGAGGACAATTTTTCATTGTTGTTCTATCAGTGTGGAAATTTTAGCCACAAGCGACCTCAACGTATGTACCAGGCATTGGATTTCTACGTTTGTGGTAGGCTATCTCACCTATATTGGTTTGTTAAGAGTGTGAAATATCAGAGAAGTGGTAGGTTATCATGACAGATAATATAATCTAAGATGGAAAAGGTACACCTCATTAAAATAGTGGGTATAGTTCCACTATATGTTCATTTATAGGGAGTGGACATGGTTCCCCAATGCATGAGAATTAGAAATAGATAGGGGGATTAATAAATGGGAGTAAGAATGGATCCCAAGGATGAAGGGAAAGTCAAATACATGATATGAATCTACTCTGATTAGATTGGATGTAGGACCTTCTACCATTAGAGGTATCATTATTATATATTCAACCTTAACTATGGTTTTGTTTGATATAGTAGAATTACATTCCATACTATATGACGGCTTTTTTAAATTTTTTTGGATTGTTTGTTGAAATACTGGATTGTGTTTTGACCATCGATACATCATTGGGAGTTCAATAAGAGAATATCAATCATCGTAATGAATGTTCTCTTGAAATTGGTTGTTACCACCTATTTTTTGGAACTGTTTATACTAGAAATGATGAGATTTGATTTTATTTAGGGTATATATTAACATGTTCCAGATAGTCCAATATCGAATTTTGCTAAAGGATTGATTTCTATAAGTATAGAGAATGAGGTAACTATTTTAACCAGGGTGAGTGTGTTATTCATGCAAGTTGTGCATGCAAAATTTATTAAAGATTTTATTTTATATATAAATAAATATTATGTAATTATATTTATGATGGTGGAATACAACATTATTATTTTCCATTAGTGGTAGAATATTTTTAGGTTGTTTTTCTTGAAGAGTTCGATGGATTTCTGACCCTGAGAGATCACATTTAAAATTGATTCAGTATTGAAAGCAGAGCAGTTTCTGCTCCACCTTATAGGATAACACCATCTGAGATCGTAGAATTGAATTTTTAGTTGTAAGATAAGGAATAAAAGGGTTTTATAAGGTCTACTACATCACCAAGGAGATCTCCAGTTCTTTTCTCCGATAAGACTAATGGGAGTTTGTGATTGTGTGCATACTGTCAGAGATTAAACCATATGATAGTTTAGATCAAGTACCCCTGTCCATTAATCAATGATATATTTGATCAGATGAGTGGTTATGAGGTTTTCTATAAGGTTTACTAATGAGTAGGGTATCATCATTTTAGATTCATACCATTAGAGACACCGAAAACTGCTTTTAGAAGAAGGTATGGATTGAATGAATTCATGGTAATACTGTTAATTCTAAGGAATTCACCATTGGTAATCATGGGATTTATGAATCACAACTTCCATACTTTTATATACCATTTTTTTCTATTCTTAATAGATGACAATTTAGTGCAATCCTAGTCAATAACCTATCATGGCTCACATTTTGACATAAACTTGAGTACATTAAGAGAGCATCAAATTTATGCTATGCTAAACAAGTGATGCTTCTAGAATAAGAATGTATACTATTGGGTCATGTCATCATAGAGGATGGAATGCCTGTTTACCTAAATAAGGTTGAAACTATGGTATGATGGGTAATTTCCATTTTTTTATATTTACTATTTCAAGGTTTAATAGTTTATTATTATTGGATTATCCAGGACTTCTCCTGTCTGGCAGCACCAATGTCCACGTTGACCAAGAAAGGGGTGAAATTTGTGTGTAAAGACTATTATGAGATATATTTTTTGGTTTTTATGGGAATACTATCCTCAAAATATTTTCTCAAATTACTTATGATTGGTAAGATATATATCGTGTAATGTGAAGCATCCAATGTAAGACACAGAGTAGTGCTAATGCTGGAGGACTGAGTTGTTGTTTTTGGCTCCAAATAGTTGTGACCAAATGAGAGGATTTAACCAACTCGTGATCTAGAGATAGCTGTGGTGGTACATTCACCACGATACTAGATACATTATCTTATATGTTAGAGGCTTTTTTGTACATGTACCCCATTATACTTAGTTACACCTTTTATTAGTGGGACCCAAACCTTAGTTAGAATAAGTGGGTTAAGTATCTATAGACTTTCAACATTTTGTTGTATTATAAAATAATAAAGTGAAACGTTTTTAATGATTAATTGATATTGAAAACACAATAAAGGTATTTCATGAGACTTGTGATGTTCATAAGATGATGGTGGTCTTTGTAGACATGCATCCAGATGTAAAAATGTCCAAGGGATCATTATCTATGACTTCAACATCAGTTAAACCCATTCTTCTTAATTGTATCAGGATAAAGTAGTTATCTGATATATTGGGATTACATCATAGAAGTATATTATATGGTGGGGAGGAACCATCAGGAAGGCCACATTGTATTGGAAATTTTCTTCTTTTCCCAGATAGTATGGGTTCGTATGGGCACAAATAAGGTGTTGATGAGAGAGTTTTGTAATGTTATTTGGGAAGTATATCTAGATCTGAAAATGATGTATCATTATATCTATAGAAATTTCTAGTTCTAGGAGTTAATAAGGATGTACTAGGATTCATGAAAAAATGATTCACTTTTTAATAGCTGAAATCCAAGAATCAGAGGAATTCTAGGCTGTTATAGCCTCTACCAATTCTAGAAGAGAAATGGGATGCTATCACAATTGATTTTGTGATAGGATTTCCCATGAAACATAATAATAGAGATACAGTATGGGTGATAATGGAGAGTCTAAATATTGTATCCCTCTTAATTCATATTAGGGATACATTCACCATTGATGATATGCGTAGTCTTTACATGCATGAGATAATTTGGTTTCATCGTTTAATGAGAAGTATCATTAATTATAGATATCCTCATATCATGTCTCGGTTTTAGATTGGTCTTCAAGAGGCTCTAGTATTACTATTTATATTGAGTAAAAAACATCATCCTTGTATAGAAAACCAATCTAAATGGCCTATTTAGTTACTGGAGGATATATTGAAGGCATGTGGTTTTGATTATGGTGGTTTATAGGGTTTCAATATAACAATCATGGAGTTATCATATGATAAAATATTTAATTAATCTATTTAGTGGAACTACTTAAGGAATTATCTAGTAGGCCATGACATTAAAAAATTTATTGGTTAGAGGTAGGTGATTCGGCACTTGTTGTACCTAATATCTTGAAGCATATGTTTGAGAATGTTCAGTTGATCAGGAGGCTGTTGGTGACCATATAGAGCATGAAATAAAATCTTATACTGAAAGTTGGTGATGACATTTCGAGGTTGATTTTGGTGGCCATGTTTTCCATCAGGTGTCTCATAGGTTAAAGAAAAGTCATATCATGAAATAATGAAATCTCAAGTCTAGTTTTTCACGGTCATATGATATATTGGAAAGGGTCATTTCAATGGAAAAATAGTTATCCATTCAACAAAACCAGACTTCCATGCAGGATGTGTTTCATTTGATTCAACATTGTGGATATAACCATATCCCTTCTCATGTGGAATACATTGAACTTGTTTATCTTAGTGTAGATTTTTCCTTTTAAGATAATCATATTAATATTGTGGACCATAGTGAGAATTATCTTTAGGGAAATACTATATGTCTTGTTCATGTTTAATTATAGAATATGTGTGCTCAATAAGATACCATAGAGGGGGGATATGATATATGAGCGTAGTGACCAGATTTGTTCAATGATACATGCATATTTATGTTTCGAGAATCTCTGAGAAGAGTTTTTATAAGATGGGGAGGTATTAAAATTCAATTATTTTCTAGGTATATCCCTATTTTAGTTCTAATTAAACAACATTTAGTCTAGGTTTTTCATCTCGTTAAAAATGGAAGATGAGTCCCTTTTGGGGGAAAGAAATCATTTTATAGATAAAATGACCTAATGCTTGGGAATTTATGTTTTTTAATTAATTAATTTTTGGTATAAACATTTCATGGTATATTGAGGTTTTTTATGTTTGTAAGGCTTTATAGGTGGTTCATGTTTTTTTGTAGATGTTGTACAGAAAGATATCTATTGGAAAATTTCATAATATGATCTATTTACATGATGTGAACATATTCCCTGGTAGATGTCAAAAACTATTTTAGGACATGAAATTGGTAAACCCTATAAAATTTTTTCACATATTGAATTGGTCTATTGGGGATATTTTAACTCAAGGTGATGATTTTTCAGCGTATCTCATAAATCAATAATTTCATGTTGTGGAACTGTTTTCCACATTGAATTTCTCATGACTAGTGGTTTTTATCCATACATCCTATATAATTTTATTACATTCATGTTTCAAGAAACATTTTATCTTGAATTCTAGGATTAATATACATTGTTATGGAGTGATACCTTTCCTTATAGACTTACCAATCAAGCATTGGTCCCCACTAAGTTGGTTTATTTTTGTTTATCATACTCTTTATCTCATTCTCCATTATTGAGGTGTGATCTATTGACCATCATTGAATATTGTTTTTATCTTTATGTTGTGTGATATAGGTTTTCCTTATGATCATCATCACCTTATTTATAGTCTAAATTACCCATTTGAAGTACCACATTAATTGAAAGATTGAATGTTTGTGGTCTAAAACAAAACCCTATGGTATTTTTCTATTTGATTATGTATATCTAATATCAATGAAATTTATCTAAGACATGGTTCAAATTAAAAAATTGAATAATAGGTGATCATAATAATGTTTCTGGACCACTATTTTAGTTCAATTGGATTCAATGATGTTAAGACTTGGATTTCTATTACCCATAATGTGAGCCTACACTAAAATATAAAATAATTTGAAAACAAATTAATGATAATATTAGAATGTCATGAAACATCAGGCGATTTTTTGTAATGATTTCACCTAGGAAATTTTCTTAATTAATTTTTAAAAGAATTGGAATTTCATGTACAATTGGTAATTAGAAAAATTTACCATTGTGGCATATGTTGTTCTGTTATGGTATTTTTTATGCTATGACTTGTGTTTTGATTTATTCTAGAATGATAATATAAAGCGATATTTGATATTTATATTCTTATATAATGGGGTGTTCATAGTTATAAAAAATTCATATATAATTGGATTTTCCACTGATTTTGAAATTCATAAATGAAATAATTTTCTCGATTTTTCTAGAATTATTATTTAGTGGGATTTTCTGGATGATGCTAAAATTCTTATAAAAAAGGGCTTTTCCTGGTGACACTGAAATTATTATATAAACGTCGTGGCCTATATATACCAAAAATATTATATAAAGGGATTCTCTTAGTGATAATGAAATGAGAATATAATGAGAATTTCTTAGGGATGTAAAAATTAAAATATAAATTGCATAACCAATTATGTTATAATGATTCTAGGGCTTTACCTAGTTATTTGATTTTTTCATGGTATTGTGGTTTTGGTACGAATGGTGGTGATACATGGTCATTGACATTATGACATAGTGTAGAAACATATTTATTTTTCTATTGTAATAATTTTTTAATTAATAAAACTTTTATCACATAATTTAATGAACTTGTTATTTGACTAATTTTTTAGACATAGTGTTATAAACATACTGAATTTTAGTTACACACTATTTAGGCCACAATTTGGTACCCTAGCATATAACAAGGATATATGTTTGGACAATTGAAAATGGATTTTTTTGTTAATTGTTACTTGCTGTATGGGTTAGATAATAGTTATGGGACCAAAAGGGGGTCATTAATCGAGTATTTTATATTATTTTGTTTTAGCGAGGTATTTTAATTATATTAGTTTTATTTTTTCATTTATATACATACCAACATGTCATTAAAATAACATTTTACTATATTATTATAATTAGTATGGATTTTTTATTTATCCACTATGATTCACTACCTCCTCTATCTCTATTAGTCTGGTATTTGATTATTTCCAATGTATATTAACCATATAATATGGGTTATAGTCTCCCCACTATGATTTCATCACCCTCTCTACAAGATTTCAACCTCTGGAATATGTAGAGTTGTGATTAAGGTCATGTAAGGAACCTGGTTTGGCTACATGATAGGGTTATAAATTTGGGGATGTTAAAATGTCTCCTCATTATCATTAGTATATAGAAAAAAATAAAATTCTTTCTCCTATATTATTCCATCATCAATTTTTAACCCTAGGGTTCCACTTATTCATGTAGATTTATAAAACATCATAATAGGTCAACTTGTTACAAATATATAAAAAAATGAAATTGTATATGGGTTAATATTTTGATATTAACCTCTCTTCACATGTTTCAAAGAAAACCTCTATGATTTATTATTATCTATAACTATTGATTTCCCATATTTATTTTCTCAAATTTTCTTATATTTAGATAATTTAAATTTATAATCATGTCCACTATTTCATATGTAGTACAATTTTTTATCTTATAACACCTTATCAATATTCATCTTACTTCATTAATCCTTTCCCCTTAGTTCTATAATTGCGAGCCTTTTAAAAAAACATTTTTTTACCAAAATATATATTTTTTATTTTAGTTCCATGTTTCTTCCTCAAAGTGACAAATTAATTATCAAGGAATTAAATATTTTTTATCTATTATCGATATATGAATAAAGGTTATAAAAAATAGTTTTTTATAACCTTTCAGTTTGAAACTCACAAAATTTAAATATGATTATTGAGTGGACAATTGATCTGATATAATCTTATCCATCTGAGTAATTTTTTCTTTGTGTTATAAGGAGGTATCTAACAATTTTTTTAAAAAACAACTTTAATATTCCTATTACTCTTCTATTGTAGGTCATTCATTCCATGATAAACATCAATACATTCCCTAAGGTTAAAATCACCTTAAGGTTTATTGTTTTACTTAGTTTCATTTATATCCTCCTTTATAGTTTTTATCATTCATCATACACTTTACATTTTTGTTCATTTTCACCATATTTATCAAATTTCTCATCATCTCATTCTTCATTAATGATGTGGATATTATATTGAAACCAATTTTTAGATATATTTATATATTTTAAATAAAATTAGGTGGAAAATCCTTTTTTTGTGTTTACCCATCCTTTCTATTCTCGACTTCATGCATCTAAAAATTATGTTCTATAAAATGGTCAATATTTCAACATTGTAGTTAAGGAAATAGTATATTTCATTCAATTCATCCATTTACTTAATTCAAATTTATTTTTATAACTAATATTGGATAACTTATATCACATTGTTTATATAAAAATTCATATATATTAGGATTCTCATTATCCATGATTTATATACCCTTTGTTGAGTGCCTTGATACTCATTCTAGGATCCCATTAATTTCTTTGGATAATAAATTGTTATTAAAATAATCAATAATTTGATTATATTATTAGATTATTCTAGTGTAGAAACACTTAAATTTAATAAATATTCCATTTTTCAGGATTTTTATCAAAACACACACACCATCCTATCATAACGTAGAAAAATAGATACAAAAACCTCAACAATTCATTTGATGAAACTATTAATTATTTAGTTTGAAACCATATTCCAATAATTAAACATTTTCTATAGAACCAATAACATTTCCTATATTAAACATCTATCATATTTGTAATTTTCCGGAATTAATAACATATTTATTTAATCTATGTTCAAATAATAATTTTTAATTAACTATTATTTATTAATTATTTGGAAGGTAAATATTTTTACCTTCCATCAATGTTGAGTTATTTCATTTCTACTATCATAATGAAAACTTTGAAACATTACTAATGTTAATTTTATAGATGGAATTAGAGAAAAAATTCTTCCAAACCATTGATTTAATCTCATTCAATTTTATAAAGGCTAATAAATATATCTATAAAAATTGAAATAAAATATTTTTTACTACCAAATCCATATCAATAAACATCCTTGGAAAATTTTTCCAATATTAAACCTATAGATATAATACCTAAGATTTAACCATATTGTTCTTAAACACCATAAGAAGTAGGGGTGATTTATGTGGTATATTTCCACTCTTCCGAAACTAAATATTTTCCCCATGTTTAAAAGTAAAATATAAACCTATCCTAGTCGACCATTATTCAAAATCTTCAAAATACTAGAAATAAAATTTAGATACCTTGAGGTTCTACATGGTTCAAAACAAGGGGATACGTCAAAAATAATATAGTAATTTTTTATTTATATAGTATAGGATATAAAATTACTTAATTTATAGCTAAAATGTTTTATAATGGATAATTATTGGCCCATGGGTCGCTCTCTTAACATCTCTCTTTATGCATTATTTTTATAGAAGGGATAAAGGAAGTACCAACAAGAACAATATATAGAATGAATATTAATGATATTATAAATCAAAAAACATTATGGCTGTCCTTTTTAGGAGATAATATCCTCATATAAATATTGATCTTAAATATAACCATATATAAAGGAAAAATTTATCTCTTATAACACATATGGATAAATTTTTCTCTACCAACTTTCAATCAAAACCAGTTTTTTAAATCTCTTTTATAACCCATAAATTTGGAAAACATATGTTATCATGGAATGTCATCATTCTTTCTCTAATTGGTTTTCAATTTTTTTTATTTATAGTTATTTTAATTAACTAATAAAATAAATTTATATCCTTATATTCCAAATCTCTACAGAAGTTAATTTTAATGAAAATTCTATTCCATGGTATATTATTTGTCAGACATGGTGTGGTGGGGTTTGTGTTAACACATAAACACATTTTATAACAGATTTTAAAACTCGATAATTCCATTATTTTTTTATTTAAGATATATTTATATTTTATATCCCCACAATTTAAACATTTCGTGGGAAAATTATAATATCTCTATTGGTTAAATGGAATTATCCATTATTAGGTTGGTGACATGATTCCCATTATCTTGTTAATTACAAAAATAATGATATAAAAAATAAAATTCATCATGGAATAACCTACACCATGATGGACTCCCTTAACTAGAACTCCTATATATATATGGAAATAAACACATAAAATATATACATCATTTCATATCATGTGTAATATCTAAGATGTAAACATAGTATATTTAAAAAGAACAATTATGATTATTACTTCCACACATCAAAAAGATATTTTTGGGTTAAGATGTTCATAGAATTGGGGATATAAATAATTCATATAACACATGTTCATGAAATAAAATAGTCATTACTTTTCTTTACATGTGAAACTACTTAATCTATAAAAATACATTAATATATTCAACAAACTATCCATAAAATCTATCTTTTTAGGAATACAACTTTTGATGATTTTCTTCATAACCTGTGGAAATAAAAATATATGAAGGGGTGAGCCCAAAGGATGAGTAAAGGAAATATATAACTTATGAATATAAAAAAATAAGAATGTAATATATAATACGGAATAAAAATAAAACAAATAATTCCATAATCATCTAATACTGAGAGAAATATATATCGATAAAAATAAAATAAATTAAGATATCAATCATAATGACATAATATAGATGGAATGGATATTTACTTAAATAAATAACATAGTTTTTAGTCATATGATAAGGTAATTTATTGATATGGGGAGAATTAATTGGAAAAACCCATGTTTTTTTCTCTCATGAGATATATCGATGCATCTAGGGCCTATATAATTTCAAGCACATTCCATAACTTAATGAATTCAAAAAACATTACTATAAGAGCCAGTAATACATTTCACACCATTAACTTATGACCCTAATTATTATTAAAAAAATGTTTTTCATATAATAAAAAATGTTTACTGTCAATACATAATAAACCAATATTGTTAGTTAACAATCATAAATAATGTTAATAATTTTCCATATTTATATAAATGGAATAACATGTTCATTATCCTTCAATATAAAGAAGGTGGATGGGAAAATAATACATAATCAACATTCCAATAATAATCCTTCTTGTCTTAATAAAATAGTCAACACCAATACTTTTCAAAATGTCGATAAAATTGCATTATTTTTAATTGAACATCATCTAATCTATATTTTGAAAACTGATATGTTAACATTATATATAGAATTGATTATTTGGAATGGTTAGTGAAATAATTATGTAATACTAAAAATTAAATATAAAAAATAATGATAGATACATAAGAATATATCCTTAATTAAATAAAATAAAAAAATATGTCTGGTAAAATAAATTATAAACACCCTCATAAAAACAATGTTTATAATGATATCACAAAACAAGGGATTAAGAGTGGAATTTTTAGATATAATATATTCAATCACCCAAAATGATAAATAAATATATTAGAGGGTAAATTATGAAACATAACCGTAATTAGAGTAAGTACTTTTGAGAAACAGTTATGTTCAAAGGAAAAAAATGGAACAGATTTTAGAAAACATTTTTAATAGGGATGTACAAGATATTGTTATAGGTAAATTCAAAAATAATTTTTAAAAAGGAAAGTAATAATTAATTGAATATATATTTTTAAGAATATTACTAAATAATAGGTCATTAAAAACACATAAGGATTAAAATAAATAATTTTTAGACTAATAAAAACAAATGAAAGTGAAATAGAAAACTCTATTTATATCATGAAAAATAACATTGTTTAAAACTCAGATTATTATAAGAGTAAAAATTTTATATTGAATAAAAAATATATATGATCCCATATAGGTATAGAAATCACCCTAAAATAAAATATTATGGTGGACGAACCAAGAATAGTATAAATTAGTTCATGATGAAACAATATAAATCATTAAAAGAAAACATGATTTATAAATATTTATTATGGGAAACAAGGTCCTTTTGGTAAGAAATACTTCCAAAATGGGTGTTTTTTTGGTTGAAATATAAATAATTTAAAAATTATTAATAAAATAAATTTTTATAATGTACCAAACATATATATAATATCTATAAGAGGGAAAAATATAAAAACTCACTAAATGAAAATTGAGTTACTATAAAACCATAAATTTGGTGTAATAACTATGTAAAAACAAATTTAGTAGAAGGGAACTAATTTGGATTAAAATTTTACATGAATAAAATACATATATAACAATGTTAAATTTTTAGGGTAGTGAATGAACCACATAAAGGAACACATTTTTCATAATATAAACATGTATAAATAAATTATTCTTTTATAAAAAAACCCCTAATGATTGATTAATATTTCAATAAAACCCCATTGATAGAGAGTAATTGTAATTGAATATAAACTACCATGATTAAATGATAAATCAGAAAATAATATCTCAACTATGTAGTATATAAACCACATAAATAAAATTTGGTTCATAATACCAAACATGTCTCAAAGAGATGAAATTGAGAGGAAAACACTTAGCTCAACCGTAATTCATTCTTCACTTGCACAAAATAATCATGATTAATTATATTATATTCATCAAATAAATTCAAAATAAATATTATAAAAACTATAACCATATATAATCCCTATAAAATTCATTCTATACATATAAATATTAGTTTTTTTTAAGTATTTTCAAAACTAGTTGTAATTAATCATCACTGTTTTGAACTAGTTTCTTAAAAAAAATCCATTTCATAATTATTATTTCAAATTTAATCATTACCATATTATTAAATATAATATAATAGATGTTCAATGATATTTATAAAGGGATTAAATTCATTCTATGGTAGTTTTGTTTGTAAATAATTGCGATAAAAAAAATGATCATATTTTTGTGTTTCGTAATAAATGATACATGGTTTCTTAATTGATGAGTTAAATACTCATATAGACTTACCAAAACTAAAAACAAAAAATATTTTCAAATTTATATCTTATTAAATAGGTAAAATAATTTTTTATAGCCATATATGAAATAAATTTCTGGCATTGTTAAAGTAGGTAGCCAAACTAACCCAAACATCCGTGTACCAAGAATAATGGGTGATTTTGAGTTTTTTAGTAGTAATATAATTATTTTAGTAAAATATTGATATTATTTATTATTCTTAAGTGAAATATACCATTATTTTATTTATATAAAATAATAATTAGTGTATATCAAGATATTACACAACATAAATAAAAAATTATTCTCTAAGTACACTTTTTTTAAATGATTATATTAATGATGATTTATTGTTAATAATAGAGTTAATAGGTTGTAAATTTTTTAATAATTGAAACTTAATAAAATATTAAACACTATCTAAATCATTTATTTCCAAAACCAAAACCATCCATTTATGATTGTGGTTGAAATAAAAACAAAAACAATCATTTCATTAAGGTGGAAATCACCATATACACATGGATTATGTTTTAGTTTTCTTAGAATATGAGGGAATAAGTAATATGTCTTTTATTTTTAGAAAAATAAAAATTATATAAATATCATAATTATCTACTAGATTCCTCCCTAATAATATCTTTGTAAGGAGGTGATGGAAAATGTAATATGTAGAGTCATGGGGTGGTATCCCACAAAGACACAAATGCTAATTCTATTTTTCATAATAGAAATGGAAAAGGTGATTAATGATTTATTCCAATATAATAATGATATTATGTATATGAATGGGTGGTGAGAGGCCCCGTTTATAAGTGTTGAGAATAGAATTTTGTAAATATTCCTTCTTAAAATAAATAGACCATATGTTAAACATGTCATGTTACTCTAAAATTGTTAAATAATTGGGGGGAGAGATAAGTTTGATCTACACCTCATATACTAATTTATAGACCTGATTTTGTCATGTTTCAAGCACATTTAACCCTTGAATTATTACCTTCAAATTCTATCTTTTATGGTGTGAACTACTTTTAATCTATGTTAATTTAATCTATATTAAAAAAATAATGTCTCTTACTAGATAATTTGAAACAACTAGTTCTAAATTTGAAATCCATTCCATTTGATTCAATTAATTTAATTGATTAAAATTTATTTTAATATAAAAATATATAATGTATTAAAAACTAATTCTTGAGAAAATATTACTTATGATTTAAAATATAAAATATAAGTTTGTGAATGCAAATAAATATTTATAAAATTATAATCACACATTTAAAATAAATAATATTTCTTATAGAAATGTTTAATTAAATTCCAATTTAAAGATAAATTAAAATAATATCAAATAATCCATGTTATTTCTTAAAGTGATATTTTTATCAATTCATATAAAAACATTGTTTTTGGAAAAAAAATTAATATTGAGACTATATTAGTATGATTAATATAAAATTAGTTTTCATCTTTTGAAATTAAAATTCTATGAATTATACAATTTTCTTTTAAATATAATGTTATGATATAATGAATATTATTTATTTTAGAAAAATAAATTTTTTATAATATTATCGTTTTTAATATTTTCTATTTTTTATTATTAAAATTATTATTAACAATTTATCAATATTTAATATATTTTTTCTTCATTAACCACCAGTTTCAAAAAAATTAAATATATATTCTTTGGAGTGTTAATATTTTAAAACAATTAAATTTTTTATCATAAAATAAACATATTATCCAATTTAGCTATTAATATTTAATATCATTCATATTAAAATTAAAATTTATCAAATCAAAAATTATTCCATAAATTTTTTATTCATATTCAATGTCACTAATTTAATGGCTAGGATTTAATGATTATAATTAATATAACAATTTTTATCTAAATATATGTCATGGTTTTTCATTAGTTAGGTGTTGTGTGTGGATCAAGCTATCAAACAGATTTGGATCATTCAAAGGAAGTCATATTTTTAAATTTGTGGGTGCTTTATTCTCCCCAATTTAATAAATTTCATCATTTTAATTTAACTCTTATGATTAGAGTAATTTTTATAGGGAACCCATATTTAACAATACATAGCTAGTTTATTATGAGTTTATTTAGAATTCTGAATGATATTTATCTATATATATAAAAATATAACCAGAGCTTTATATAGACATCTATCCCATTTATGATTTATGATATAAATATACCTATGGGGGATGATTAATATCCATAAAGAAAAAAATCAATAACACATGAAAATGATTTATATGATAATCATAGGACAATGGGATTTTATTTATAACACATCTAGTCATCAGTGAAATGTTACATGACTTGAAGAACTATAAAATATAAAGTGAAAATTTGTTATCTGATGCATTAGTAGTAGTTTCATTGGATTTTCCTTATTCATATGACAGTTTGTGTCTATTTCTCCTAGTGTTTGTTGAATTGGTACATTGAGTCACATGATGCCAAAGGATCTTACAATTGATGAAGCATATTTGTGAGTATTTTCTATTTCCCTTACACATGTGGGTTTGATGACCTTCATATATAAACTTATAGATTTTTGCATTCCCTTTAAAATAATTTCCCCATGATTATTCCCGAATTTTTTACAAGTCAGAAATTGATTCTTCATTCCATCATCATCTTTATCACATGATATTTTTTGATACTATATCTTTATATGATTTTTTCTTCTTGTGACATTGAATATCTTCACATTATTTATTATATTACATGATATATGGTTAGGAATATTCTAAAGGTTTCTCACTCCCTATGTTTTTTGGGATGGGGTTTTTTACGGTAGTCCCCATATTTTCCCTCAAACCCTTGGATCCTTGATTTTTCATCCAATATTAAAACTAAAATGATTGATATGAGTGATGAAACAATAAAACCATTTGGAATTATCATAATAAATAACATAAAAGTGAAACCATTATAGTATTTACTCTTATCATAATGTTATCATTTAACAAATTTAGTTTATTTTACATCAATATTTGTTTAATATTTGTTAATTTAAGTTTATATGTTTTATACTACTTATTATAATCCATCAGAATAGTGATTCCATATTACAATGAAAATTATTAAAATATTTTGTACCACATAATCATTGCAATATATGCTCTCAAAATTAAACATATCATTCATCCAGGAAATAAAAATATCAATTAATATGGAACATAAATAATGATGCTATTTGTTTTAATCTATGTTATCCATGTTCATTTTTAAACTAGGTTGTATAACCTGAACATATTAAAATAAATCATAATAGTTTTGAAAGAGATTGCGAATAAACTAAATCATATACCCCATGAGTGTCAAACCTTATTTATAATTATGTCATGTTATCATGCCCCAGGAGATGGTTGAGATAATACCTAATCTATCAATTTCAATGTTATGTCACCTATGTACATTTATTACAGAGCCTTTATCCAATTATGGTATCTATTAATAGATTTAATTTCTAGGAGAACCGCACAATCATAACTTTATCAAAACATTACTATGTTATCATATACATATAATTATTACATACAATTATTTTGAGGGTTTTATCTAAAAATATACTATGTTAATCCAAAAAAAGGAATTATTAAAGTAACATTAAATCATATAATATCCAAAAAATTTATCAATATTATTAAAATGAAGATAAAAAATAAATTATCGTCAAAAAAATTATCTGAAAAAACAACTTAATCTAAAAAGTTATCAAAACATTTACTCCAATACAAATTGGGATAACATGGACCCACAATCCCTAATATATTTCCATAAACACAAACTTTACATACTCTCCGGATACCATGTGTAGTATACTTGATGTATCCATCCTTAATTACCAAATTAATAATTATTATTTCATCTCTTACATATCAAGGATCTTTTTTATGTTTAATGATTTAAATAATTATAAAAAATGGATAACTAATGTAACCGATGTTCTTGACATCGAATAGAAATTTTTTCAATTATATATAGAACAATTCAATCCATAACAGGTCTTCAATATATTCAAAAAATTATCAACACAAGCTATCTTCTTAGACATATCATGTGCAATGATTATTATTAATATTGGAATATAGAAACATAAGCAGGGTTTTTCTCAAATTCCCATCAAGGGATGTAGAACGTTATTGGGAAAAAATACCTCAAGGAATAATATAGGTGATTTTTGTGTGTTATTGTTTGTGTTGACAAATCCAGATAACTGCAAATGATAATGGTTGATGTTTTCCGAAGACAAGTTTTTAAGGTGGCACATGTTCCTATTGATTTCCAAATAACTTGGTCTCAAAATTAATAGTTTGATGTTGGAAAAGGAAGGCTTTCTTAATATGAGTGAATAGTATAAAAAATGTTGAAGAAAATTGGAAATGGACGATAATCGCACACCATTATTCATGGGTCGCGTACCATGTTTTTGGAATGGAACACAGAGTAGGGAGAATGATATGCGGGTGTGGTTCGAGAAGACAAAAATAGTTTATGGATTATGGTTATGTGGTACGTGGATAGCGTGACATCAATAGAGGATATCGATCACGTTAGAGTGAATGAAGTATGTGGAGCAGGTAAGAAAAATGGTTTGTGGGTGGCTTGAATTTCGCAGAGGAAGAAGGAACTGTACGCGGTGGAGGCTGTATTGAAGAATTGGTATATCATGGATTAATGGATTTTACTGAAATATTTTTCTATATAAGAATTAATAATCCCACTGTTATCTATGGAGATTAAATATCATTAAAGAACATGTTTTTTCTCTGATAATTTGGTTATGTCTGAAGGATGCTTGCGAGGGATAATCCCGTGATGGCTAAAGTGGTTTGCAGTAAAGAAATTATGCTAAATCGTTTAAACAGAAAGTTATGTTCTCTTAAGAACTGGTATGTGGGGGAGGAATATATGGCACGTGAGAGAGTGAATTCTGAAATCAGTACATGGAGAGTGAGCTCCAGTATGAAAAAGAGACGTTAGTATTTGAATAGTGAACAATTTGTGGAAATAGGGTGATTTTAATATGAGGTTCGTGGAATCAGTACGCGGTAGAAGTATATGATTGCAAAGGTGGAGGTAGTCCACAGATGTAGGTTGGTTCACAAGAATTGAAGAAGTATGCATTGGAGGTGACCACATACCAAACATACTACATAGTACGTGGTGTAAAGAGGTGGTTCATGATTTTCACAAGGAAGCGTGAATCAACATCATATCAAATTTGGAAAGAATTTTCCAATACCTTGCAGTAGTCAGGAAGGTGGGCATCATATGTGGGTGAAAAAAGAACATCAACGGAGCATCTACATATAGTTGAGAATGTAATAATTCAAGAAAATGAAGGTAACTACATGTCCACTACATGCTGATAAACTGTGAGTAGATTATTTTCTAGGAGTAGTGAGCCTGTGAAGAGGAAGATGATGACCCTTTCCACCGGTAGTAAGCTATAGAAAGAGGCATTGCGAGTGAGCCTTTGGAATTCAGTGATCATAACCTAAATCTAGTAAGGGTAGTAATCATGGGCATAAAATATCTTGAACGAATATTGTACTCGTTATTGTATTTAATCGTTAATGAATTTTGTATATCGGCACATCGCTATTGTATACTCATCGTATGCTACCCAGTGACGGTGAACCATGTAAAAATCGCTATATCCTATGCATGATTTCATATCTATTTGTCTATTTCTAAGGGAGAAAGAAAGAATTGAGTGTTTTATAACAATGAAACAAGATGTGAATGAGAGAAAGGTTTAATCTATCATACCCTGATTCACCCCTAGTCAGGGTATTCGACCTAGTGGCCCTAACAAAAGTTGATGATGTCAGAAACAAAATTAGGTTATAAAAAATATGTTTGGAATAAGTACTCTTAATAATTATATAACCAATTGAAATAGATTGCATGTTTTAATGATGAAAATAAATGAAATCATGGATATAAATAATGTTGATCTCATAATAGTGCAATCAATAATGTCAAACATCAAAAAAATCATGTCATTACTTCAATAAACAGAACTTATATAGGGAGAAGTATACACAAAAACATATTTTTATTGTGTTTCCTGAGACCTATTTATGCATCAAGGGGATATATAATTCTAATCCCACCCATAACCTAATTAAGTCCAATTCAATCACCATAGGATTGAAAATACATTGAATAGCATTCATTAAGGATCCTCTAGATTAATAAAAATATGCATACACCTATAATGAAAAATATATGATGTCAATACATAATTAACTCAAATTAGTTATCAATAGTAATCGATATTTTTAATAATATTCCACTTTTCAATAAATTGAATAACATGATCATGAGACATCCAATGAAAGAAGGTGGATTGTCATGAAATTTGTAGTGAAATTAACAATAATCATCATAATTTGAAAAAGAAAACCTACAATTCCAATACTTTTCCAGAAGTTAACATAATAAAATTATTTCTAGGTGAACATCATCCAATATTATTTATATAAAATTTGATGTTCACAATATATAGGTATGGGAATATATAAATAATTCAATATTTTAATAACATGATCATAAAAAATCCACATAATGATGATGGATGATTTTAAAATAACATAGCCCCATTGCAATAAAATAATAATAGAAGACTATTGATAGAAATTTTTGATACCCTCACAAAAAGAATTCATTGAATGGAATCACTAAATAAGATATCAAGAATAAACATTTAAGATATCATGAGTTCATTACCCCAAATAATATATATATATAATATTTGGTAACTAATGAAATATAAACACTATTAGGGTGATTCCTTTAAAATTAAAAAGGTAAGTGAAAATGGAAACATAGAAGATCATTTAGAAACTAGTTCTAACATTGATGTAAATGATTATATTCCATGTCACTTTAAAAAGATATTTTTAGAAAGTAAATTAAAAACTATTTAAATTAAATTAATTTTAAAATGAATCTTAAATATTAGGACCTAGATTATAAATTCATTTTATGATGGATAAATTTGGATATGAATAAAAAAATGGAAGTAAATTTTAAAACCGAAATTAGTAGCATGAAAAATATATTTTTTCTAAAACACGGATTTTAAAAAAATTTATAAATTTTATATTATATAAAAATATCATTTTTTTATTTATAGGAATATAAATTACCATATAATTATATACTAGGGTGGAATAACAAAATCAAATAATAAATAGTTTCATAAAGAAAAATAC
The DNA here is from genome assembly GCA_963277665.1 of Viscum album. Classification (NCBI taxonomy): domain Eukaryota; kingdom Viridiplantae; phylum Streptophyta; class Magnoliopsida; order Santalales; family Viscaceae; genus Viscum; species Viscum album. The sequence continues at coordinate 373,137,827 of OY728166.1, read as the reverse complement.
AACTCACTGACAGAGGACATGAGTTATCAGTATTCCTTCTTTGAAACATAATATTTAAAGTGATAAAAATTTTGAAAATGTGTTTTATGTTGTATAAATGTAATTAAATAAATTATCACATAATATAATAAAATGGTAGTGTTTAACTAATGTATATTAGATATTTATATGAGAAATTATTAATCTCGATGAATAAAAATTTTGCTACAAAAAATTTGTACAACTCGAGTAAAAATGAAGTGAAAATCCATTTGGTGAAAATGATATAATTTGTATTATTTTGTGCAATGAATAAAAAAATATGAAATATTTATATGTGGTAATTGAATATTCCATTAAAATTAAAACATGGTGCAAAACATAAAAATGTCTCTACAAATTAATGTTTGAGACAAAGAACCCTTGTAACATGAATTACATTTTAATAAAAACCCCTTTAAAAAGAGGTATTATAATTTCACATAAAATTAAATGACTAAAATATAACTTGTGATATGATATCTCAAATAGGTAGGATGTACCCCTCAAAAATGAAATTAATTTTATAATGACAAATATCTTTCAAAGTGAATAATTTGATATATAATTCATTAACTCCGTCATGATGCTTATTGTATGTGCCATAAACATCCTAAATAATTAAATTATGTTAATTAAATAAATACATATGATAATTATTTATAAATATAACCATATATTATCCGAATTTACAACAATTCAATACATATTTTTATTAGTTAGTTTTTACCACTCCTCAATATCGGGTGTATGCATATATTATTGTCTAGAACTCATTTAATAAAAATGGTTGTTATATTAAATCTTGTTACAATGTTCACCATTATAAAAAAAATTATATAATATATATTACATGATTTTAATAATTTTTTTAATTTCATTCCATGGTATTTTTTTGTTACAACACCATGATGATGAAATCAATGATGAGCTTGTTTCATTGTTTCTTAATGAAAAAGAGTGATTTGTTAATTAATGAGTTAAACACTCATATAATTGTACATAAAAATTAAAATATTTATATATTTATATCATATTATACTAGTAAATAAGTTCTAAAATTAATTAGTGATACAAAGTCATAATATTATTCAAGTATGTGGATAACCTGGCATAAAAATGAACCTACCTTGATTAATGGGTGATTATGAGGTGGTTACGTTTTAATATCATTATACCAAAATAATAATGATATTATTTTTTTATCATTATTTTTTATAATTTCTGGATCTTTATGAATAATTATTTCATAGGGAATAATTAGAAAAATTTAAAAAACATTATCCTCTTAGTATGTTTTTTATAAAATGATTAAATTAATGGTGTTTGTTTTTTAATCATGTAATTAATAGAACACAAGAAGTGTCATAAAATAAAATTAATGATATAAAAACAATATTAATATTTTAATAGCATCCTAATTATTATTAAAATAATTTTGATATGAAAATAAAAAACAGAAATAAATCATTTAGTAGAGGAGATAATCGAGTCATACACATGGATTATCATTTAATTTTCATTAAACGCGCGGAATGAGTAATTTGTTATATTGTTTAAAATTAATAATATATATATATAATTATTATTTATTGAATTTAACTTTTATAAAATCATTGTATGGAGGTGATGTAAATTGGACCACATTGTGTTGTGGATGTGGTAGTTTGTGAAATACCTGAATGATTGTTTCCTTTTTCTAAGTAGAACAAAAAAATGTGATTAATGACTACTACATATAAAAATAAAATTTAGAATATGAACAATACTACTTTATTTAAATATGTAACTGAAATTTATAATTGGGAGAGAAAAATATTAAAAAAATTTGCTAAGTAAAAAAAAGTTTCTCGCATTGAGAACACTAAGAATTCCTGGGAAGATCCATTGAAAATTAATGGAATAAGCTAACATATAATGAAAAAAAATTCCAAGAGAGTGAATTATTATTTTATAGAAATGAAAATTGTTGGGTTTCAATAATAATAAGAGTTTTTAAAATTGAAATTTAGGGGTGGTGAGAGTCCCCTTTAATAAGTGGTGAGAATGGAAATTTTGTAAATTTTTCAAATTAATATAAATGGAGAACCAGTTGAATTTTTAATGTGGCTCCCAAATTGAGAAAAAATATAGTAGGAAGTGGTATCTTCAAAAATAACCTCATCCCCTCAACTATAGATATATTTTTAATCATTTTTCAATACCTTTTAACACCTGAATAATTACATTTACCATTTTAGCTTTTACCATAGTACCTAGTTTTCACTGAAGGTAAAATAATATTTATGTAATAAATAAATTGGCACTTATAATATGATTACAACCCTATAATTTAAAATTTTAAATCAATTTAATTTTATTATATTTTTAAAAGTGTTAAAAATTATATTTATTATAAAAATATAAAATATATTAAATTTTTTTTTTACAAAATATTAATTCCTGTCTAAAATATCAATCATGTGTTTGTAAATTAAAATTGACATTTTTTACATTATAATAATATAAATAATAAATATTTTCTCTAATAATTGTTTTCATGAATTTAATATTCATACCTATGTATAAATAATATAATATATTAATTTTTATTATTCCGAATGATATTTTCTTTTATTAATTAAAAAATAATTCTTGTAAGAAAAATACTAAAAACTCTATTTCTGAAAATAGTGCTATTATAAATCCAAAAATGTTTTTTATTTTTTTAAATTCAAATTAAAAGTTTTATGAATTTAACCTTTAAATAATTTATGATATAGTATTAAAATTAATTATAGAAAAATAGGTTAATTAGAATGCAAACAATTTGAATTGATATTTTAAAATTTAAATTATATTTAACCATTTTCAAATAGATATTTTATCATCATTAATGAAATGATTCTTTAATTATAAATATATATCTCATAGGAAGGACATATTTAGAAAAATAATTTTCTAATATTAAAATCATCTTATTATTAATTTTTGCTACACCAATTGAATTTCATTCATATGAAAAATATCCATTTTCTATATATAGATATATTTTATAAAGATGTTATTACTATTAATTATTGAAAATTAAAAAATAAGGTTTTATTAGTCATAATTAACAATTATATTTTTATTTATATATATTATAGTTTCATTTCAGTTTAGTTATGCACAAGGGGAAAGCTATTAAACACACATGGATCATTTATAAGAATTTATATATTAAATTTAGTGGAAATCCCATCACGTCTTTGGTTTCTTTATACATATTTGAAGACCTCTATAGAATTCTCTATACCAAAAAAATCCATATCTAATTTCTCGCATGATTTTTTTTCAATATATTACTCAATACTCCGCAACATGGTATTTTACACTATTTCATTTATAGTTCAAATTATAGACTATGTTTTTCATTATAGCATGTCAAATATATTAATTTCATTTCCACATAAAACTAACTATGTAACTCCCCATCAACAGATTCTCTATAAAAATAACTTACTTTTAAATTTTACCTCATAATGGCATCCTCTATGGAATAAAAACTAATTTAAATCTCCATATTAAATTCATTAGAAAGTACAGGCCACCACTAAGACATACACTACACTTTTTACCTCATGTACAACATTACAATGTAATGATAAAAACTCAACTGAAATATGGTTACTCTATTTATTAAAAACATATTCAAAACATACCACTTATTATATAGGATTCTATAAAAATCAAAAAAAATAAAATAACTTCTCATAATATAAACCTCATCCTTGAATGATAACAACCAAATCCCTATACAATCCATTAAATTACTGATCCATCATGCTACCATAAATCTAATATTCCCTCATTTAAGTATCTTTGGTTACAATAAATATATTATAAACTATTCCCCTATTCAAAATTTTCTCATATGTATTGTTCATTAATATATTTTGTTTCTTGAAAATTATTATATGTATCAAGAAATAGACTAAAAAAGATATGTTAATATTATAAACATAAGAGATCATTTTTTTAATTGTATTTTCTTCTTATTATGATATTATAGTAAAAAATTTATTTTCCAAATGCACTTATGATCAAATATTTTAGATCTAAATTGATTTTGAATAAAATAACTATTATCTTGGTTTTGTAATAGTTTTATACCTAAATTGAATAAGAATAAATATTGATTTTATAAATAATTGATGTTGAAGATATATGAATAGTTAATACTCTATAATTAAAAGTATAGTAAAAGTAGAATGAGAATATTTTATAAAATGATACAATGACAAATTAAATTAATTTGGTCTTGTAAGGATAGACTATATGTCTCATTACATATTTTTTATGTTATATTTAATAGATACTTAGTGTATCATTTTCTTTCAATAGTTTTCTTTTTAATGTCCATTACCATGTAACACTACAAAAATATTCATCTAAATTTTACAATCCTGTGAGAGATCATTCAAAAATTATATTGTGAAATGAAAATTTCTGTATATATGTTTTATAATATCTTCTTTGCAATTATGTTTCTTACCTTACTGATTTTTAGAAAGAATATTTATAATGTCCAAATGTTTTTAATGGAAATTTCATTCTTATAAATATTCCATATAATCACATAATAAGAATCTACTAAGTGATAAGTGATCTTAAAACATAATATTGTCACTTCTATGTTTGGAATTTTTAAAATCTAATATACACGTTTGTGTTCAAGATGTTTTTTGGAGTTTAATAAAACAAAAATAATTTCTGATGAATATTATCCTACCCTAATGAATAGTAAAATACCCTTATGAATAGGGATATAACCTAATTAATAGTAACCTCACCTATGGTAGTATAAAAATAATATTCAATATGGAAGTATAATAAACCTATGTTTTAGAATGAGTTAATGCATGTTTTAAATCAGGTTTTTGATAATAAATTATGATTTTAATTAAATGTTTAAATAATCATATTTATAATATTAATTTTAAAAAATGGAATTCATTTTTGGATTCTACACGTCGAAAAATGGGTAGGGTGAATTTTTGAGATTTTTCTAAAATACTTGAATTTTTGATGAATAGTAAAATACGGTAATTTACCGTATATATACATTATAAGATAAATAGACAACTCCAAGAATAATGGATGATGTCACTACCCATGGTTAAAATTCACTTGACCGATTTAATATTCTTGGTGATGGAATAATAACTATTATTTGTCTTGTGATGAAATAATAAATTAATTATTATAATATCATGAAATCCCTCCTCTCCTCAACAATAAAAAACACCCCTCCACTCTCTGTTTTCTCCACTACTCTAAAGCAGCAAGAATTCTCTAAATTATTCCCAAATCTCTCACCAAGGTCCTCCCCCACGTCCAAAAGCTCTCAGAATCCTCAAAATACCAAAATCACTCCCCTTAAGAGGTTCTCAAAGGAAGAAGTCTCAAGAGGTAAATTCCTCTTCCCAAATTTCTTCTTCTCTTTTATGTTCTTTTCTTTTTATTTCCTTCCTCACCTCCCTTAACCATAATAGTATGATAAATCCAGTAACATACATTTACTGGAATTTCTTCATGCTTGTGGTATATTTCATTATCTTCGTTCCTTTCCCCACCATTTTATTTGAATGAAATGAAAGAACTGTTTGAGATGTTCTAATTTAGCACATTCAAGGAAAATGATTTATCAATTTCTATTATTATCTTTAATTATGGTCATTAAACCATTTTTGTTGTGGTTGATCCAGATTATTATATATGCAATATATCCTATTTTTTGTTCTGTAATCCTTTGGAACAAATGGAATTAAGTTATAAATCAAATAACATTCTTTTAATGAAACCCACTGATTAACAAACATGGTTATCAAAAAGGTTATATATGTAACAATTCAACATCACTCTAAGTAAACAAATTAAAATTTAAACCATGTAATATAATGTATATGATCTAAATAATGTATCTTCAATTATGGAAAACTACTTTCATCTTGCATATAATCCAAACTTGAATATAAGTGAACCGATCTTTTAAACCCATGTAAACAAACAAGCCCGAACAAAGAAATTGAACCTTATAACAAATCAAAAAGGCTTTGAATTAACTAAAAGTTTTATAATAAATAAATTAAATATTGAAGAGATTATGGACTTATGAATTAATAATCCTAATTTTTTTTATTCAGGCCATTAATAACAAGTGGAGAACACTACCAGATTTAAGGTAAGGAATCCTCTCCTTTTCTCTCTTAATCAAGATTGTCCTCTATACAATGACATTAAAATTGTAATAGAAAATGATGGGGTCTTATTAAGAACCTCCCCTATAGTTAATTCTAGATTTATAAGTGATTAGAAACCCCATTTCTCACTCATCAATCCCTCTTGATCACACCTGACACGATGCTGATAAAATCGTAACGAATTCTACCTAAACCTTCTTTGTATTTCAGGCTGCCTTATCATTCTTTAAAAATGGTGTTATATTATCTTTATATGTGAGTCTTATGACTTCTTTTTTGTTTTAATATATTCTTATATCAATACCCTTCTATGACATTCTTTCGGGGATATACATGATTTTGAATGATTCCCTCTTTATAAATTTTCGATAAGAAAACATTTTTTAAGGGGACTTCCAAAACTTTTACCCAAATTTAAAGTGCACTATATCCTATGTTTTAAAATACCATTGTATTTATAAAGTCATTATTTTTATTATGAATACATTCTTGGTTAAATTCTAGTTTTATATAAAATAATGTCCTCTTTTCTATTTGAAAATCTCTAGAATGTTTTCCTTAAAACTGTACAAATTTTTTTTAATGATAATGTTTCTAAAATAAATTTTTTTATGTTGTCACATATATTTGACACCACTTACCATGTTATATGCCTATTTTACCCTATTAATTACCATGTATGCTCAAATCCCTTCCTTTCATGGACACTTTCGGGATACTCCCATTGGATATGTTTTATGTCATGATTGTGGCACCCAATTCTTTCCATGTGTACCCTTATGTTTATGTATGGTTGATTATGTACGATTATTTATGTGGAAAGATTATTTATGTGTAAATAAAATTCATGAATATTTTGAGATAAGTGTGCCCAGATAGTGCTCCAATGCTTTGGGTAAGGTTATGTCTCATGAGATCCGATGTGAAACGGGATTGGTGGTTATACTTGACCCGTACTAAAATGGAAAACGGGATTGGCTATTAGCCTTGACTCATACTAACGATATGATTTATGATTCTACCACATTTATATGATTCCATGTTTATATGATCCCATGATTATATTAAATAATTTAATATGTTTCATGCTTTGTATATCATTATGTCATGCCTCTTAATTCATGTGCTTGAGGTGTATCCTTATGCTCATTCCCTTACTGGGCATTTTTAGCACATCCCTCTGTTCATGTGTTCCCCAGGGTACCCTATGCAGATGTAAGTGCTCAAATGAAGTTAGGAGCTCGTTATTGAGATTAAATAAAGAAGTGTTTTTTATCCCCATGTTTTATGTTATATGTACCTGGTCTTCCAAGACACTAGACTTAATGATCATTATCTTGTACTTTTATGGTTATTTATGCTTGAAATAATGAAATGTTTTATGTAAAAGTATTGGGTCACTATAGTTGGTATCGAAGGATGGTATAGTTATTTTTGGAGATTAGGAATATATCGCCTTAGTGATAACCTTATGGATGAGACCAAGTATAAAAGAACAATCCTAACTTTTGGGGAGTATAGAGTAAGTGGTTTATCAAGAAAATACATCCCTATCTGGACATGAGCAGGTAGAGGCAGATCTGGCACAAATGTATCTAAGGGTTAAACTCAAAAACACTTCTTTGAGCTAGACTCGAATGGGGAATGGTGCACGAAAACGGGCCTTGGTGCACTCTTGGTTACGATACTCCTGGGGGATACACTTTGGTAGATTCACGATCTTAGTACAAACCATTATTAAGGGAAAAAAATAAGCCCATGAGAATATAAGTTAATAAATATATTGAGGGTAACCTAGATATAACCCTAAGGAATCTCAAGTCAGGATATACTTTTTCTTTATAAGTTCATACTTTTATCTTCAATTTTTCTTTTTATGATCAATAGCTAAGTATTCAAGACCTTTAATTATATGTTATTTTTCTTAGTTAATGGAAGGAAATAGAAGAACATGTTCCAACAACCAATGTGAGAAGAAATGTAATGATTTCCCTAATGGCATGCATGATGTGATGGAAGAAGGCTCTCAAAACTTCATGGCATTACTTTCTCAGCTAGCCCGAGTTATGAATAATATCTTGAATCAGGTGGGCCATCCCACACATCCAATGAAAGATAAAGTTACCGTATAATCCTTCATGTGGAAAAGACTTCCCATGTTTTGCAGGTCTTCTGATCCCCTCCTCATAGAACAATGGATTAACTTAATTGAAAAGATTTTCTCTGTCCTCTAGTGCTCGGAAGAAGAAAAAGTTTTACTGAAAGTCTATCATTTTGATGGGGAAGCTGATCAGTGGTGTATAATGATCAAGAATACAAAATCCCAGGAGGAAATTGATTCCATAGTCTGGGAGGAATTCAAGATAAGGTTTTTCAACAAATATTTTCCTCAAACCCTCCATCTCAATATGGAAAGAGAGTTCCTTGGGGTCAAGAAAAAGGAAGATGATTCCATCAGGGTGTATGAAGCGAACATTACATGGCATGCAAGGTACACCTCTGGGTTTTTCATGTACACTGAAAGCATGGTGGATTTCTTCTTTAGAGGATTAATGTTGAGTCTACGAAAAGTGTTGGAGATTCAAGACTTCAACAGCTATGAGGAGATTGCATGTTGTGCCCTCAAGGTTGAAATGGAAATTGGAGACACTTATTGGTCCCATGGGCCTAGTGATAGGAAGCAGATAATGGAGAACAACATGGGTGGTCAATCAAAAAAATCCTATGATGGAAAGAAGCCTCACTTTCCCCTTTGCAATAATTGTGGGAAGAAGCATCTTGGTTAATGTCTCAAGGGAACCAAGAATTGCTTCAAATGCGGATTGTTTTGTCATCTGGCCATGAACTGCAGAAGGGATATGAAAAATCCCACTAATTTTGAATAATAAAGGAAGGTTCAGATCAAAACTCAGCATGTAGTGCATTTTTTTAACTACAAGAAGCTTGGGAATTATGCGAACAATTGTCCTATGCCGAGGGTTGTCGGAGGCAATCAGCAATAACCTCCAAGGAAACAAGGAATGTCTTATGATATCACTACTTCTAAGGTGGAGCCAGAAAACGATGTGGTGACAGATAAACTTGTTATTCATTCATGAATAGTGAACGTACTATTTGATTCTGGATCTACACATTCTTTTATATCATGTAAGTTTAGTAGAACTGTTCAAACACCACCTGAAAATTTGGACGAAAATTTATCTGTGATAACATCAAATGGAGAAATTATTGCATCCATGGTTTATAAATCCACCCTGGTTAATGCTTGTGGATTGAACCTCCAAGAAAATCTTTTTATACTTCCTTTAGTGGATTTTAACGCAATCTTGGGCATGGATTGGCTATCTTTGTAGAATTCCAACATCAACTGTCGGGAAAGAGATATTATTTTTCATATCCCGAAGCATCCTCTGACTCTTTACAAGTGAAAGGAGGATGATGAGTCTCCCATAGAATCTTCATCTCATGTTTAGATATTTCTTTCTTATGAGCATACATAACTATCTCAAATGATTGAGACAAATGAGAGAATCATGCTTGAAGATATGCCCTTCGTGAGGGATTACACTGATGTTTTCCACGATGAGTTTCCTTGTCTTCCCCCTGAACGAGAGGTTGAGTTCTCAATTGAACTTATCCATATATCTCTGAAAATATCGAAGACACCTTACAGAATGGACACTGTAGAGCTAGAAGAGCTGAAGAACCAGTTACAGGATAATTTAGAGAAGGGTTTAATACGCCCGAGTGCTTCACTGTGGGGTTCTCCAGATCTCTTCATCAAGAAGAAGGATGGATCAATGCACCTCTAAATTGATTATCTTGAGCTCAATAAAATCACTAAAAATAAAAAGTATCCCCTTCCATGGATATATGACTTGTTCGATTACCTTTGTGGGGACATTTATTTTTTAAGGTAGACCATCAATCGGGATATCACCAACTGAAGGTGAGGAAGTAAGATATACCCAAGAAAGCCTTTCGAATGAGGTATGGACACTATGAGTTTAGGGTGATTCCCTTTGAACTCACTAATGCTCTGGCAATTTTCATAGATTTAATTAATAGATTATTTAGTGATAACCTCGACAAATTAGTGGTGGTATTTATTGATGATATTCTGATATACTCCAAGAGAAGCGAGGAACCTGAGGAGCATTTGGAAACTGTGCTAAAGACTTTGATAAGGGTTAAGTTGTATGAAAAGTATAGTAAATGTGAGTTCTAGATGGAAGAAGTATCACTCTTGCGGTATGTGATCACTAGGAAAGGGATATATGTTACCCTTCCAAGATGAAGGCAATTGAAGAGTGGTCGAGGCCAACTTCTATAACGGAGATCCGTAGCTTTTAAGACTAGCTGGGTATTATCGAAGATTCATGAAGAACATTTCACTATTTTCAACCCCAATGACCATGATGACATGGAAGGGTGTAAAGTTCATCTGGACACAGGAATGTGATTATTTTTTCAAGGAGTTGAAAAAGAGGCTTATCACTGCGTCGGTACACACACTCCATTCAAGTGGAGAACTATTTTTGGTGTATAGTGATGCTTCTAAGAAAGGATTAGGTTGTGTGAAAATGAAAAATGATAAATTGATATCCTATGCCTCATGAAATCTTAAAATCCATGAGCAAAACTATCCCATGCATGATCTGGAGTTGGCGGCTTTGATCGTTGCGTTGAAAATCTGGCGGCATTATCTCTATGGAAAAAATGTGGGATATATAGTTACCACAAGAGTATCAAATATATATTCACACAGAAAGAGCTTGATATCCACCCGAGAAGATGGATGGAGCTCAAGAAGGATTATGACTACTCAATCCACTAACAACCCGGTAAGGCATACAAGGTGGCAGATTCTCTAAGTAGAAAGGATCTTGAATCTTTATCAACGATGAGAAATGAAAAGGATCTGATTTTCTTAGATTTGAAAAGGATAGACATGGGAATAATTAAGGGAGGAACATAATCAATCCTTTCTCAAATTATTTCTTAACCATACTTCATGGAGAAAATAATTGTTTCTCAAAGAAAGGATGTGGAAATTTAGAAAAGGGTTGAAGCTTTTATAAATGGAAAATCTTCTTATTTCAAAATTAATGAGGAAGGAGTTGTAAGATTTGGGAAACAATTATGTGTACCATTTGATCCAGAGATAAAGAAGGATCTATTTAGTTATGCACATAGATCGACCTTCTCTATCCATCATGGGAGTACCAAAATGTACAGTGATCTTTGAGAACACTTCTGGTGGGATAAAATGAAGAAGGAGATTGCAGAATATATATCAAGGTGCTTGGTGTGTCAGCAAGTTAAAGCTGAGCAAAAAAAGTCCAAAGGTATGATACATCCATTTCCTATACCCATGTGGAAATGGGAAAATGTTACTATGGACTTTTTAATGGGTCTCCCATTTATGGAAAAGGGAAATAATGCGTTATGGGTGGTGGTTGACGGACTAACCAAGACTTTCCATTTCATCTCTTTTCGGGAATATCTCTCGCTTGAAAAACTTGAAATGTTTTATGTGAAGGAAGTGGTGAGAATGGATGGTGTTCCACTCTCAATTGATTCTAACAGTGATCCAATATTCACATATAAATTCCGGAGGAGCCATCAACATTCTTTGAGTACTGAATTAAATTTCAGCATGGCCTATCACCCCCAAACTGTTGGCCAGTCTTAAAGAACTATTCAGACGCATGAATATATTCTTATAGAAAACTCTCTAGAATTCAAAGATGCATGGGATCAACATATCACATTTTTTGAGTTCTCACACAACAATAGATTCCACTCGAGTATTTAGATGGCTCCATATGAAGCTCTATATGGAAAGAGATGTAGAACTCCAACCTGTTAGGATGATATTTGAGAAAGAAAATTACTTGGACCTGATCTTGTTCGAGAGATGACAGAGAAGGTTCATGTCATCCATAAACACATCAAAGCTACTCAAATTCAGTAAAAGTTCTATGCTGACAATAGTCGAAGGTACTTGGAGTTCAACATTGGAGATAAAGTCTTCCTTCTAATATCTCCATGGAAGAGAGTCATGCGATTCGGTAAGAAAGGGAAGCTAAGACCAAAGTATATTGGCCCTTTTGAGATCCTTGACCACATAGGGTCTGTGGACTATCAACTGGTACTTCCACCAAATATGGCTCGAGTTCATGATCTTTTCCACGTATCACTCTTGAGGAAGTACATACCTGATCCCTCACATCTACTAAACTCATAGGTGGTGCAGTTGGAAGATGATCTCTCCTATGAGAAGCAGAGAGTATGGAATATGTATCTGTGAGATAAGGTTCTACGAAAAAAGACAACCCATATTGTCAATGTGTTGTGGAGGAACCATAAGTTTGAGGAAGCAGCATGGGAGTTGGAGGAAGCAATGAAGGAAATGTACCCCCATCTGTTTTTTTTCCTAGAATGTAAAATGAAATTTCGAGGGAGAAATTTCTTAAGGGGGGAAGAATGTAATGACCCAAAATTTTTAATGGAAATTACCTTCTTATAAATATTCCATAAAATCACATAATAATGAACTAATAAGTGATATGTGACCTTAAAACATAATTTGGTAACTTATGTGATTGGAATTTTGAAAATCTGACATACTCAGTTGTGTTCAATATGTTTTTTGGAGTCTAATAAAACAAAAATATTTTTTTTGTGAATAGTAACTTTCCCTAATGAATAGTAACATACCCTTTTGAATATTGATATACCCTAATGAATAGTAACCTCTCCTATGGTAGTATAAAAATAATATTCAAGTTAGAAGTACAATATAACTATGTTTTAGAATGAGTTAATGCATGTTTTAAATCTGGTTTTTGATAATAAATTATGATTTTAAATAAATATTAAAATAATAATATTTAGAAAATTATTTTTGAAAAATGGACTTTATTTTTTGATTCTACATGTCGAAAAATGGTGAGGGTGAATTTTTGAGATTTTTCTGAAATACATGAATTTTTTATGAATAGTAAAATATGGTAATTTACCATATATATACATTAAATCCTAAATAGACTATTCCTAGAATCATGGATGATGTCACCACCCACGGTTTAAATTCACATGAATAATTTACTATTATTTTTCTTGTGAAGATATAATAAATTAGGGATTATAATATAATGAAATCCCTCCTCTCCTCCACTATAAAACCCCCCTTCACTCCCTCTTCTCTCCACTCCTCTCAAGTTCCATGACTTCTCTAAATTCTTCCCAAATCTCATCCCAAGGTCCTCCCCCACGTCAAAAGCTCTCATACTCCTCAAAATAACAACACATATCTCTTTAAGAGGTTCTCAAATGAGGATGTCTCAAGAGCTAAATTCCTCTTCCCAATTTTCTTCTTCTCTTTTATGTTCTTTTCTATATATTTCTTTACTCACCTACCTTCACCATAATAGTATGATAAATCAAGTAAAATACATGTACTGTAATGTCTTCATTCTAGTGGTATATCTCATTATATTCTTTCCTTTCCCCACACTTTTATTTGAAGGAAATGAATGCACCGTTTGAGATGTGCTAATTTAGCACATTCAAGGATGACAATTTTTTAATTTCTATTATTATCATTAAATCTATTCATGAAACCAATTGGGTTATGGTTGAACCAAATTATTATATATGTAATATATTTTATTTTTGGTTCTGTAATCCTTTTGTACAAATGGAATTGTTTTATAAATCAAAACACATTCTTTCTAATCAAACCAACCGAATAACAAAAATCGTAATCACTAAGGTTATATATGTAATAATTCAACATCACTCTAAGTAACCTAATTAAAATTAAAACCGTGTAATATAATAAATATGAACTAAATAATGTAACTTAAATTCTGGACAACAACTTTAATCATTCATATAATCAAAACATGAATATATGTGAACCGATCTTTTAAAGCCAAGTAAACAAACGAGCCCGAACAATGAAATTAAACCTTATAAACAATAAAAAAGGATTTGAATGAACTAAAAAGGTTTATTATAAATAAATTACATATATAAGAGGTTATGGACTTATGAATTAATAATCCTAATTTGTTTATTCAGGTCATTAATAACAAGTGGAGAGTACCACCAGATTTAAGGCAAGGAATCCTCTCCTTTTCTCTCTTAATCAAGATTGTCCTCTATACTATACCTTTAAATGTGTACTACAAAATAGTGGGGTATTCTTAATAACCTCCCCCATACTTTATTATGTATTAATAATTGATTAAAAACCCCATTTCTCTATCATAAATCCATCTTGGTCACACCAGACACCATGCCGATAAAATCGTAACGAATTCTACCCGAACCTTCTTTGTTCTTTCAGGTTGCCTTATATTTCCTTCAAAATAGTGTTATCTTATCTATCTATGTGAGTACTATTTCTGCTGGTTAGTTGTATAATATTATTATATCAATACCCATACATAACATTCTTTCGGGGATATACATGATTGTGAAGGATATCCTCCTTATAACTTTCTAATAAGGAAACCTGTTTTGAGTGGACTTCCCAAATTTGTACCCAAATTTCAAGTGAACTCTATCCTATGTTTTGAAATACCATTGTATTTATAAAATAAGTATTTTTATTATGAAAACATTTTTTTTCAATTATGGTTTTATATAAAAGAATTTCCTCTTTTCTATTTGAAAAGCTCTAGAATGTTTTCCTTAAATCCGCACAAAAATGTTTTAACGCTAATGTTTCTAAAATACATTTTTCTATGTTGACACATATATTTGACACCACTTACAGTTCTATATTCCTATTATACCCTATTAATTTCCATGTATGTTCTAATCCCTTCCTTTTAGGGAAACTTTCGGGATACGCCCATGGATATGTTTTATGTCATGATTGTGGTACCTAATTCATTCCATGAGTACCCTTATGTTTACGTATGGTTGATTATGTATGATTATTTATGTGGAAGAATTATTTATGTGGAAAGAATATTCATGAATATGTTGAGATGGGTGTTCCTAGATAGCGCTCCTGTAACAGCCCAAGATTTTATAAAAAAAATATTCTTTTTAATTTTATTAAAGTCTTGTGTTGTACGCTACACCAAAAGGAGCTTGCACAACACACATCCTTGACTTGCCTTGCATTACACGCAATCACGACCTTCCTCGATAGTGTGTGTAATACGCAATACCGAGTTTCACTAAACAACGATATGCTATTAAAATATTATTAAAACTAGCCGTTATGAATAGTAATAACCACTTTTTAAAACTCTGTAAATCTTATTTTTCAAAATGAACTTCATTTTTGGATTCGGATTATCGAATTTAGCCTAAGGTGAAATTTTGGTACTTTTCGGATAACTTTCATATTCTGATGAATAGTGAAAATTATTAATTATAATTAAAAAACAACTTTTTTAATCGAAATAATTAATAGTGATAAATTATTAATTTGAGTGGTTTTAAAGTATATTTAGAATATATTTTTACAATTTAATTCAATGCTGGTCATTGGTTGTAATTCCACATTTAAACCAGACATAATCAAGTATCAATCTTTTGATAGAAATTGTTTCTTAAAAACACGCTATCTGTCTTAACAGCGGGATTTAATTATAAAATTAATTAATTCAACTTCTATGTTATGAATTTGGTAAAATAGACTTCATTTTTTAATTCGGAATATGAAATATAGCTTAGGATGAAATTTTGGCATTTTTCTGAAAACCTTCATTTTTTTGATGAATAGTGAAACTACAAAGTGGTAGTTAAAAAAACTGAATTTTTCATAAAACATAATTTTACCGCTTCTGTGAATGGAATTTCAAAAATCCGACAGACACGGTTGATATCAGTAAGTAAAATGTGGTTCAATGAGATAAAAATAATTTTTTGGTGAATAGTAACTTTTTACTATTTTTACCGCGGTTAATAGTAAATAGGGTAACTAAGGGTAAATATGATATCAATATTACCCTAACACATGTCCTAATTCTATTGGACAAGTGTAATTCGACCAAAAACAAACTTAGGAATAAAATATGACCATTTAGGCCCACTTGGATTAGATTAGGACATTTATTATTAATTTATTTAAAGAAGGGTTAAAATAGTTAAAATCAATGTTTAATAAGTAAATCATTTTTAATATGGGGTTATACATAAGATCAATTCGACTATAAATATTCATTATAAAGCTAAAAAGATTTCCTACATAATGGTATTTTATTTGTAATTTTTAGACATCAAATAATTTAATTAATTTATGACACAAAGATGATGCAGTAATTATCTTATTTATGAAATATTGACATAATTGATGTTATAAACACCAAAATAAATGTAATTTGAGAATTTTTATGAATTCCACTAATTTTCTAGGTTACTACGATATATTAATGTTTATTTAATCAACTTGGTTCGAACATTTAATTCTGTTATGACTTTCACAAAAATCATATATCAAATAGTGTCAAAATTGACACAAAATAGTTTTTAAATCAAATATTATATTATTAATTGTTATTTTATTCTTAAAAATCTAAGGTTCGGCCAAATGACTTAGATAAGGATATATATATTAATAATAAACAATTTGGGGTTCGTTTGGCATGATATAGTAAGTGTATTAACCATATAGTGAAAGAAAACAAAAAGACACGGTAAAAGTTAAATTATTTAACTTAGAGTTAAATCTAATTGATAAGGTTTAAAATAAGATCCAAACATGTCTAAATTTGATTGGTTGATGAGATTACAACCCTATCTCATCTAAGCTTCGAATATGAGTCATTTTTGGAGGTTTTTAAGTGGGGTTAGATTTATTGTAAATTAATATTTTTAAGAATTCCTAAGGTGCCCCTCTCCTCCCTTATAAAAGGGCACCTCCTCCCCCTTCCTCCTCACACCAATTTGAGCATTCAAGCTCGGCCAACCCCTGCCATTTTCACCTCTCCACTTCCCTAGAAACATCCTAGAGGTTCTGGTCTTCCTCAAAGACCAATTTTAGTGCCCTAAGAGGAGGTCTCAAAGAGGCACTTCAAAGAAGAGGAGGTTCGGACACATACGAAGCAAATTGGACCTAAGGTAAGGGAAATATCACAATCTCATTTTTATCCGAGATTGTTTATTCGTAAGTATTTGATGGGGTGTATATTATCATCCACATCCATGTTTCATAAATATGTAATATTATTTCCATCCAACTACAATTGTTTAAATCCAATTTTACCCTTCGGTGAGTTTTTAGTAAAAGAAATGAAAGGAATCTTTTGTCGTTTTCCGTACGAGGTACTTTTTGACTTTTCCGACAAAAGTACGAAGAATGTTTTTTTTAACTTATACGGAAGGAACGGATTTCTACTGTTTTATAAAGCCTTATTTTCAAGAAGCTTCCTCTAAAATATTTCATGACTATTTTCAATAAAATCTCTTTCTTTTAAAATTGCATGAGGTTTTGTGAAAAGAAATTGATTTTGAAGAAGAAAGGATATTTTCCTCAAGAATTCATTTCAACTGTTTTATCAAAATTATTTTCCATCTAAGATAATAAAGGGTTCTATTTCTATCGATATTTTTACATTGATTTGACTATGTTGTGATGGAATTATGTTTATGAATTCCTTTATCTTATATGAATGGTTTTATGATGTCATGTTGTTTTAAGAATCCCATTTTTATTACATGGGTTATGAAATGATGTATGATTTATGATTTTTTTTGGCACACATAAGAATGGTATCATTATGAGATGGGTGGGACCTATATCTCCCTCCAATGCATTGGGTAAAGATTTTATATCTCATGAGATAGACATGGATGAAATGGTAGGTTATACCGGTTCAGTGAAACAGGACTGAAACGAGGGTTACTCGATTCAGAAAGGGACTTTGTCCACTAAGATAGTCTTGGCAATGAGTCTTGACTAACAAGAAATGATTTTCTATGATTATGTGTGTATGCCACAAAGTTTCATGTTTTATGTTATGATAATTGGGATTACATTTCACTTCTATGATATATCCCATGTTATGATATTATGAGCTCTTTTGCAGGTTAAGCTTTCCAAAAGCTATGTATATGATGTGATTGATTTTTCTTTTGTTTACCCTTACTGAGCATTTGAGCTCACCTTTTATGTTTTCTTTTCCCCAGGATATAAAGAAAGGTTTTAGGTAGAAAAAAGGGATGACCTTTATGGGAGATATTGAAGAACTTTCTCCACGATTAGAAGATTACGTTCCGAGTTTCCAAAGACACTAAACTATTACGATCCTTTAGTGTGTGTGTTTTTTTATGTACTAAGTATTCCGCAAAAGTAATGTAATGTCAATGTACGTCAAGATACGGGTACCTACAGTTGGTATCAGAGGAAAGGTTTAGTCAACCTTTGGAAACTAGGATGCGAAAACGTTAGTGAGATCCCTAGAGATATTTATAAGGTATGTCTAGGGATGTCTCTAAGGTTAAGTATACGTATAGGTTATAGTCCTAGAATTGCTCTAACGATCTTAGAATTTAACCTAAGATGTTAGATATTGAGGGTACTACCCCTTTATTATGTTTTTTTCCCTAGCATGATTTTTTCCTCTCACACTATTCTTTTGGGGTTTTAGACGATGGTTGGAACCCGAAGGAACCGTGTTGATCAATGCAATGGACAATGCAATGATTGTCCCCCTGAGAAACCAAACGATATGGGAGCTGGAATGAAAAATCTTGTAGCCATGCTCACACAACTTTCTCAAGCTATGAATCATGCAGGACTTCCAAACGAGCAAAGGAAGGAGCAACATTCTGTTGAATCCTTCATGAGGCAGCGTCCGCCTTCTTTCAGTGTGTCTACTGATCCATTAGTTGCTGAAAAATGGATTAGTACTACTGAAAAGATATTTTCAGTTCTTCAATGTTCTGAACATGATAAAGTCATCTTAGCAGTATATCGTTTGGAAGGTGAAGCTGATCAATGGTGGAATCTTATCAAGAATACGAGGCAAAGAGATGAAATTGATTCCATGGAATGGGACGAGTTCAAGAACTTGTTTTTCAATAAGTACTTCCCTCGTATTCTTCGAACGAATATGGAGAAGGAGTTTCTTGAACTAAAGCAAAAGGATGATGAATCTGTTGGTATATACGAAGCGAATTTTACAAGACTTGCAAGGTATGCATCTGGCATTATCATCCAACCTGAAAGTAAAGTTGATCGATTTTCAGTGGCGTAAAACCAAGTCTTCGAAGGGCATTAGCTATAAGAGACTTCAGTAGCTATGAAGAAATTGTGCGTTGTGCTATCAAGGTATAAATGGAAGTTGGTGTTACATATCCATCTCATGGTTTTGACAAGAAACGAAAGATGGAGTTCAAGGAGAAATCTCAGAATAATGGTGAAAAGAAGATGAATGTTTCCTTATGCACAAAGTGTGGAAAGAAGCATGGTGGAGATTGTCTTAAAGGGACTAGAAAATGTTTTAAGTGTGGAAAAGAAGGTCATCGAGCAGCTGAGTGTCGAAGTAATGGAAAAAGGGATTCTAATGAAGTGAATAAAGCAAACACTGCAGAGAACGCACAACCAACACTTCAATGCTTCAAGTGCAAGGAGATGGGACATTATGCCAATAAATGCCCTAATCCAAGGGTTAGTGATGATCGACATGAGCAACCACTTAAGGCAAAGGACAAAGGGAAGTCACATGCGATCACTATTGGCAATATTGAATATGACAACGATGTGGTGGAATGATTAAGTTTTTATGTAATGGGATTCCAAAATAATGTTGTATCATGGAATATTGGAATATTTATGTATTGGTCTAATGTGGTATTCAAAGTGATTGAGTTTTTATGCGCATAATGAAGGGAAAACGAGAAAAGTAAATGTTTAACAGTATTCATGAGCTCATGATTGATATAAGGACTAATTGATATCATGGTTTGAGTATATAGAATTTTGAGGATTTTGTTAACTTTTAACTCCATTCAAGTTTTCACTAAGGTTCAATGGGTATTCAAGAGAGTACAAGATTAAGGCCTTTGAATGTTTGGAATGTGTCCAACAAGATATATCTTATGATATATGGGGATCAACGATGGTATTAAATCTCTGGTAATCGTTTTCACTATGTTATGAGAATGGACTGTAGTATTATGGATAGGACTATAGATTGGAATGGATTATGTTGGACATAAATTAGTATTGTTTAAGGATAGAAGTTTTTTCGATATTATTTATGGGATGTTATAGTAATATAGTTTTAGAAAAAGGACAACCTGCAGGACGGGCGACAGCCCATCGCTTCAGACAAGGCTGTGGGAATCGAACCCACAACCGAAGTGCGACTGGCCTTTATCGCCTACCACTGACCTACAGGAAGTCCCTGTTTAGTAGAAACTAGTTTTATTATATTAAGCAGTATGATATGTGATGTATAAGTTCATTTTAGGAACCATATATGATTAATCTCACTATAGATGGATTTATGTATTTTTTTTGATAACTTTTCTAACCTTTTGTTTGAGACAGATGGAATGACCCGTCATTCTATCACATGATCTGCTAACACTTCACGAATAACAAATTCAACTTCATTTATTTAAGAGATGAAGTGGAAATTGTTCTAGGCACGAACAATAGTGAGATTGTACCAAAATAAAGAAAGTATTTATTCCAATTCAAATTTTCAACTTTAGGGAAATGATCTTGAAAACCAAAAATGTTGTCCAAGTGATCTTATACCTGATGAATTGGATGGTACCTTAGATCGTCACAAATTTATGGATTTGTGATGGTTAGATTTCTCTTCCATATCCATATTTTCACCTATGAGGAAACCCAATGATTAGTTTATTTGGGTAACCGTTACGTTTCATACTTTTGTTTTTAAAGATTGGTCTGATATTCCTTTTTACGATGTGGGTTTCTATTAAAGAAACTTTCAAATAGTAAACCATTTATAACCCCGACGAATTTCGAGGGCGAAATTCATTTTAAGGGGGGTAGAATGTAACAGCCCAAGATTTTATAAAAAAAATATTCTTTTTAATTTTATTAAAGTCTTGTGTTGTACGCTACACCAAAAGGAGCTTGCACAACACGCATCCTTGACTTGCCTTGCATTACACGCAATCACGACCTTCCTCGATAGTGTGTGTAATACGCAATACCGAGTTTCACTAAACAACGATATGCTATTAAAATATTATTAAAACTAGCCGTTATGAATAGTAATAACCACTTTTTAAAACTCTGTAAATCTTATTTTTTAAAATGAACTTCATTTTTGGATTCGGAGTATCGAATTTAGCCTAAGGTGAAATTTTGGTACTTTTCGGATAACTTTCATATTCTGATGAATAGTGAAAATTATTAATTATAATTAAAAAACAACTTTTTTAATCGAAATAATTAATAGTGATAAATTATTAATTTGAGTGGTTTTAAAGTATATTTAGAATATATTTTTACAATTTAATTCAATGCTGGTCATTGGTTGTAATTTCACATTTAAACCAGACATAATCAAGTATCAATCTTTTGATATAAATTGTTTCTTAAAAACACGCTATTTGTCTTAACAGCGGGATTTAATTATAAAATTAATTAATTCAACTTCTATGTTATGAATTTGGTAAAATATACATCATTTTTGAATTCGGAATATGAAATATAGCTTAGGATAAAAATTTGGCATTTTTCTGAAAACCTTCATTTTTTGATGAATAGTGAAACTACTAAGTGGTAGTTAAAAAAACTGAATTTTTCATAAAACATAATTTTACCGCTTCTGTGAATGGAATTTCAAAAATCCGATAGACACGGTTGATATCAGTAAGTAAAATGTGGTTCAATGAGATAAAAATAATTTTTTGGTGAATAGTAAGTTTTTACTATTTTTACCGCGGTTAATAGTAAATAGGGTAACTAAGGGTAAATATGATATCAATATTACCCTAACACATGTCCTAATTCTATTGGACAAGTGTAATTCGACCAAAAACAAACTTAGGAATAAAATATGACCATTTAGGCCCACTTGGATTAGATTAGGACATTTATTATTAATTTATTTAAAGAAGGGTTAAAATAGTTAAAATCAATGTTTAATAAGTAAATCATTTTTAATATGGGGTTATACATAAGATAAATTCGACTATAAATATTCATTAGAAAGCTAAAAAGATTTCCTACATAATGGTATTTTATTTGTAATTTTTAGACATCAAATAATTTAATTAATTTATGACACAAAGATGATGCAGTAATTATCTTATTTATGAAATATTGACATAATTGATGTTATAAACACCAAAATAAATGTAATTTGAGAATTTTTATTAATTCCACTAATTTCCTAGGTTACTATGATATATTAATGTTGATTTAATCAACTTGGTTCGAACATTTAATTCTGTTATGACTTTCACAAAAATCATATATCAAATAGTGTCAAAATTGACACAAAATAGTTTTTAAATCAAATATTATATTATTAATTGTTATTTTATTCCTAAAAATCTAAGGTTCGGCCAAATGACTTAGATAATGATATATATATTAATAATAAACAATTTGGGGTTCGTTTGGCATGTTATAGTAAGTGTATTAACCATATAGTGAAAGAAAACAAAAAGACACAGTAAAAGTTAAATTATTTATCTTAGAGTTAAATCTAATTGATATGGTTTAAAATAAGATACAAACATGTCTAAATTTGATTGGTTGATGCGATTAAAACCCTATCTCATCTAAGCTTCGAATATGAGTCATTTTTGGATGTTTTTAAGTGGGGTTAGATTTATTGTAAATTAATATTTTTTAGAATTCCTAAGGTGCCCCTCTCCTCCCTTATAAAAGGGCACCTCCTCCCCCTTCCTCCTCACACCAATTTGAGCATTCAAGCTCGGCCAACCCATGCCATTTTCACCTCTCCACTTCCCTAGAAACATCCTAGAGGTTATGGTCTTCCTCAAAGACCAATTTTAGTGCCCTAAGAGGAGGTCTCAAAGAGGCACTTCAAAGAAGAGGAGGTTCGGACACATACGAAGCAAATTGGACCTAAGGTAAGGGAAATATCACAATCTCATTTTTATCCGAGATTGTTTATTCGTAAGTATTTGATGGGGTGTATTTTATCATCCACATCCATGTTTCATAAATATGTAATATTATTTCCATCCAACTACAATTGTTTAAATCCAATTTTACCCTTCGGTGAGTTTTTAGTAAATGAAATGAAAGGAATCTTTTGTCGTTTTCCGTACGAGGTAATTTTTGACTTTTCCGACAAAAGTACGAAGAATGTTTTTTTTAACATATACGGCACGAACGTATTTCTAATGTTTTATAAAGCCTTATTTTCAAGAAGCTTCCTCTAAAAGATTTCATGACTATTTTCAATAAAATCTCTTTCTTTTAAAATTGCATGATGTTTTGTGAAAACAAATTGATTTTGAAGAAGAAAGGATATTTTCCTCAATAATTCATTTCAAGTGTTTTATCAAAATTATTTTCCATCTAAGATAATAAAGGGTTCTATTTCTATCGATATTTTTACATTGATTTGACTATGTTGTGATGGAATTATGTTTATGAATTCCTTTATCTTATATGAATGGTTTTATGATGTCATGTTGTTTTAAGAATCCCATTTTTATTACATGGGTTATGAAATGATGTATGATTTATGATTTTGTGGCACACATAAGAATGGTATCATTATGAGATGGGTGGGACCTATATCTCCCTCCAATGCATTGGGTAAAGATTTTATATCTCATGAGATAGACATGGCTGAAATGGTGGGTTATACCGGTTCAGTGAAACAGGACTGAAACGAGGGTTACTCGATTCAAAAAGGGACTTTGTCCACTAAGATAGTCTTGGAAATGAGTCTTGACTAACAAGAAATGATTTTCTATGATTATGTGTGTATGCCACAAAGTTTCATGTTTTATGTTATGATAATTGGGATTACATTTCACTTCTATGATATATCACATGTTATGATATTATGAGCTCTTTTGCAGGTTAAGCTTTCCAAAAGCTATGTATATGATGTGATTGATTTTTCTTTTGTTTACCCTTACTGAGAATTTGAGCTCACCCTTTTATGTTTTCTTTTCCCCAGGATATAAAGAAAGGTTTTAGGTAGAAAAAAGGGATGACCTTTATGGGAGATATTGAAGAACTTTCACCACGATTAGAAGATTATGTTCCGAGTTTCCAAAGACACTAAACTATTATGATCCTTTAGTGTGTGTTTTTGTTATGTACTAAGTATTCCGCAAATGTAATGTAATGTCCATGTACGTCAAGCTTCGGTTCTATACAGCTCCAATGCATTGGGTAAGGTTAAGTCTCATGAGATGCGATGTGAAACGGGATTGGCGGTTAGCCTTGACCCGTACTAAAATGGGAAACGAGATTGGATCTTAGCCTTGACCCGTACTAAAGATATGATTTATGAATTTTCCACATTTATATGATTCCATGTTTATATGATCCCATGCTTATATTAAATGATTTCATAAGTTTCATTCTTTGGATATCTTTATTTCATGCCTCTTAATTCATGTGCTTGAGGTGTATCCTTATGTTCATTCCTTTATTGGGCATTTTTAGCACATCCCTTTGTTCATGTGTTCCCCAGGGTACCCTATGCAGATGTAAGGGATCAAATGAAGTTAGGATCTCATTATGGATATTATATAAAGAAGTGTTTTTTAGCCCCATGTTTTATGATATATGTACCTATTCTTCCAAGACACTAGACTTAATGATCCTTTGCTTGTACTCTGATGGTTATTTGTGCTTGAAATAATGAAATATTTTATGTAAAAGTCTTGGGTCGCTATAATATTTTCATTATAATTGGTTACTTGGTCACGGTAATGTACAGTCACTTTAAAAATAATACTAAAATAGGGCTAGTAAAGGATATTATAAATATGTAATTACTATTTTTGTGGGTTATTTCCAATTTTAGTTTTGTAAATAGAATAAAATTTCATTCAAAATTAATAATCTATGTTCTACCACACATACCTAACAGTTGGTTCATATAGATTTATTTACACCTTTAACAAATTATAGTGTATATGGAAAAAAATAATTAGTATTTCCTTGTTGATAAATATAAAATATTTACCTTGGTGTATTTTTTATATCCCAAAATTGATGTTAGTTATTTTTTTATGAATTAAAAATTATAAAATAAAATCAAAATGTGCATTAAATAATGTCCTTAAGAATTGATAATGGGTATGTTTTAGAGAATAATTTTTTATCTTTAATCTAAAATCATGGATAAATTCCAACATATATATCATTGAAACACCATAAAATTGTCTTATTAATAGAAGAAAAACTCACTTGGAAATAGTGCATACAATGATATATGAATTTGATTTAACTTTTTATTTCTAGTATGACAATATAAATTTTCCTTATTTTGAAAATAATAGATTTATTATAGGACCTATTTTAATTAACAATCCTCGTAGGATATTTAATTTTAAGAAACATAGTATATATTTGATTAAAATATTTGGATGAAAATTATATATTCTCAACACTAGAGATAAAATTCATAAATTTTTAGTGATAACTAATTATGGGAATTTCCCATAAGATTAAACCATAATTAGTGTATATAGATAATTAAATAAAATAACAATATTTGTTAAATAATAAATTATTTTTACATCAAATGATATAGATCTTCATGTAATCAAACAACCAATATAAGTAATTTATAAGGATACTTCATAATAACATGTAAAAAAATTCAACTTTGACAATAAAACTTCTATTGATTTTTATGAAAAATCACAAATAAGTGACTATAAAGTCAACCAAAACCATAAAAATAAGTTGGAAACAAAAAAAATTATTTACAAAGAACAATTATTATTTTATAAAGTATTAATTTTATACTATAATTGTTGATAAATAAAAAGTTCCTAAATAAATAGTTTGTTTAAGATAACTGTTTTAACACTAATATTATGTGTCACAACATAAACCAAATACCAATATTGATGCTAGTAATGATGAAAAATTGTTAATATCCATCGAATATGATCATATTCATATTTAGATAAATTATGTTTTGTAATTATTGGAATGTATTGAAGATAATATTATTATTAGTTCGATTTGGGTATTCAAAATCAATGTTAATGACTATGGGAATGGTGATAAAAATAAAAAAACTGATAAAAAAGGATATAATCAATTGGAAGGTATTCATTACTAATAAACCATTAGATGAGTGACTCTACATTAGGATATTAGAATACGTATAACATATATAGTTTATATATCATTCATTATATATAATGTGGATTTCAAAATCCAGTATTATGGACTTATTTTTTTGGATAATTGGAATGATAATCGACCCCATTTTGAAAATTATTCTTTTAAAATTTCCAGTTAATGCATTATAAATCCCTATATAGTTTGAAATAAGACCTCAGGAATTAATATGAGGGGACTATTTTTGTCCTTTAATAAATGGATTTAAAAAAGGTAGTAATGATTTATAAATATAAACAATATTTATTCTAAAATATTAAACCAGTTGGAAAATCAATTTATAGAGATGTAGTGGATGTTTTAATAGATATTATGACTAGTAAGATAGATAATTGTTTGATTCATGTATATGTCATAGATTCAATGATAAATATATGGAAAATACCTTGGTTATGGTGAATATAATTTTCCAATATCATAAGAGTACATTGATTTTTATTTTAGTACATTCTGATTTCAAATAATTCAAAATACTTTTTTACTATTTTTCATAGTTTGGATGTAAAATGTTAAATAGAAAGAGATCCTCTAGATTATGTTACATTTTGGGGAAAGTCTCCAATTTCAAGGTGTTTAAAAAATCATGCTTTATCCACTATTGTCATTGAGTATATCAATTCATGTAGTTATTGTAAGAAAATATTAAGATAAACCAAACATTAATTGTTAATGGATATGAATTTAGATATATAAAAAAATGTAATTACATAGGTGAATTTAATATCTAAAATAATATCATATCTCATTCGAGTAAAAATATAATTATAAATTATAAGACATTATGATATATCATTTTTATAAAAGTTATATTAATCATAAATCCATAGAGCATATTTTTAAGTATTATCATTAGAAATCACTTGAATATTAATAGATTAATATATATTATAAATGATTTATAAATAATAAATTGTTCAAAAATAATAATTTTATGATTTAATTTAGTTAATTACAAACATTAAATATCAAATATTTATTTTTTATGAGTTATTATTGCTTATATGTAGTTTAATTCAATTACTTTACTTATTTAAATGAATGGTTAGATTTATTCAATAGTATATCCAATTTAACCAATCATAATATTTCAATTAACTAACCATACTTATATCTTATGATTAATTTTATTTACCATGTAAAATGTAGTAATATGTTTACATTGATAGAATATAAGTCTCATGGTTTTCTAAATGAACCATTCATTTTATATTCACTTTCACTAATTTTTAATTTCAATTTACATACTTATATTTCCATATTTTTTAATTTTATATTTTATTAAAAAAATTATAGATTTATTAAATTCTACATTTATTCAATAATAATTTCCATTTCAAAATTATTGATAGATTGAAATTTTTCTCCAACTATTAGTAATTTTAAATTTTTATTCTTTTTATCACTCACATGATGTTTTCATTCAATTCAGACTCAAACCTACCCCTTTTCTAAATGTCTATCATGATTTTGGGATTCAAGAGTCTTTATCTATCATCTTATTATTCTAGTTATAATCTCAACCATTAATAAAATTTAAATAGAGAACCACTATATCCTATAATCTAGTGTATTTTTACTTATAGGATTGATTCATAGATTCATAAATGTTTCTATAATTAAAGTAAAATAAATATTTCAAAACCATGTCAACTAAAAAATTATATAATAATTGATTTATTAAAATCATTAAGAATAATTTATTTCATTAATTTTAATTGAATAAATTTTAGTTAAATGATTCATTTGGGTTTATGGAGAATAAACATGTCATAATATTGAGTATTTAGAAAGAACTATTTATATTGACATGAAAATAATAGGATAAGGATATTGAAAGACCTCATAGAGAAGATTTTTAACCCTATAAATTTTTTTATCTAGTTTGGAATCATTTTTTTGAAGTCAAAAATGTAAAAAATAATATTGATAGTTAATAAAAACACATATAGGGAAAACATTAATAAATTAAATTGAGAGAATATAATAAATTTCAAGGCTATTCTTAAACGTATTTATATTTGGATGAAAACATTTAGTATAATAAGATACCATGAAAATTTATTTTTATAATTTTTTTATACTCGGTTCATGATTATCCCATGAATTATTTTTCATTAGATAATTATAGGAAGTATAAATGACCATATTTATGTTAAACCTATTTCATTATCAAGAGATATTCTCTTATGTCATGGAAGTAAAAGTATTTATAGGTGGAGGTAATGTTAGTATAAAAAACAAAAAGGGAAGATATATTAATTAAAAAATTTATAAACAGTTGAATATTAATTATAATTATCAAAGGGTGTGTTGGGAATGAAACTAAAATAAACTCTATGATCTATTTTATATTTAAATTATATATGCATCACCAATTTAACCAAATGATCCTAGACTTCAATGTGATGGAATTATGGAGTGAATTATAATAACTTATTAACATGTTATATAAGTAGTTCATCATTTATAAAATATAAAAGATGAGGATAATAATATAATATTGTTTAGTAGTGAAGATATCAACAGTGAATGGGAAGATATTAGTCTTACTAAATAGGTAATTAAGGACATTTCATCTAATACACCTCTAGTGAACTTTATATTTGATGAGGTCATATTGTATATTAAATGTACCTCCATTAATTCAATGATATTTCATAGTCATAATGATACATATAGTGAGTATGGAATGATAATATCAATTAATTATTTCCATCTTGTTACGATTGAATAAATCAATAAAATGATCAATGGATGTATATTATACGTATATCTTCACCATCACTAAAAATATCTCAAGAATAATTGGAAGTGTAAAAATCAAGGTTTATTGGGGAAGTATTATTTCTATAAATTAAATATTTTTAATTCTAAACTATTTTTATTAGTTAATTTTAGTTTATATAGATTAATTAATAGGTCATAAAAGATAAGAATTAAACTAACAACACAAAATTCGTTAATAGTAAAACATTACAATAAAATCACCTCAAATTGATTATTACAACCCATCGATTATTACACAACTTATATTATTAAATCCCTTAAAATATTTTTAAATTAAAATGGGAAAATAAATATAAAGTAATAATGTATTACACACTAAGATATGTCCAAGATCATCTTCACCCTTGAGGGTCCCAAATAACCAAAATAAACCTCTAATGTGGAAGAACATCCTAAATGTATAAAGCATATTAAATTATTTTAAGAACATTTTTATAATTATGAGTTACCCATTATAATATATTTTTTTAATTTTGGACTTATTTATTAAAAATAATCAAATAACAATATTAATATCAACGTATTAGTAAATTTAATTAATAGATTATAAATAATATGTATTAATTTTTTGGAAAATAGTTCATAATATAAAATAAATATACTTTGAAGAACTCTTATTTAAGTGTAATATTTTTAATAAAAAAATTAAATAAACAAAATTATAGATTTTATTATATATGAGAACATATATTAACATCCTTTAAAATAAATATTTATTTAAAATAATATTGATAACATTTAATAAATAAAAATGACCCTTTTTAAATAAAAATAACCCTTTTAAATAAAAATGGTTTTTATATTTATCATTTAAAATTTGAAGGTAAATTTATAAATTTTATTATTTCAATATGAAAAAATAAATTCAATTTTTCGTTTTATCATTCCTATAATATCTTAATATGATTTTTTTTTCTAAAAAATATAGTATTTACAAAAAACCATATTTTTATGATCCTATAGGAATATTGGTATAACAAATAAACATATACAATAATTTACTTTATTATAGATTTTTTCATGGAATAAAAATATAATTTAATAAAAAATATTCTAAATTTATAAAATGGAAGATTAAAAAAATATATAACTAAGTATTATTTACCAATATAAACGATTTCTGGTGTTTTTTTCAAATTTAATATTTTTTGGGTAAAATTAATTTTTTGATTGATTTCAAAGACACATAAATTATATATTTTTTTAATAAAAAAATTATACCATTAAAAATAAATTTCATTGATATTATAATATAACACAAAAATTTATGCTTAAAAATATACTATTTCTAAAAAATGGGGTGTTACGCATTACATGAACTCTTGTTAAAGTTATTTTTTATTAAACATTTATGTTTTATCTTTTATAATGGATTTAAAAATTGAAATTATTAGATTTAAATTTTGTAATAGGGGATATATTAACAATAAGAATAATAAATAATTACTCAAGTAACAACTAGTTACCATGATAATACCCAAAAGGGTATTTGTGACGTCCCAGACCCAGATTCCACTTTAGTGGCTCCATGTGCTCGGTGAGCCACATGAGATCATGTACCTATCCCCAAACTCTAGAGGTTAGTTACTATCATTGAGGGTCTACAGTGTGTCCCTCATGATCTTATGCCCTCATTATCAGAGTGAAACGCAATCGATAAGATATATGATACAACATGAGATAAATAGTAGAAGAAATATATGTAAATAGAATGAACAATGGAAGAAGTAAATTCAATAATAACTGAAATAACATGAATAACATTCAATAATTGATAATGATATATGTCATTTTATGAGAATTCTATAAATCTTGGATACAATGTAGATAACAAACATGGAAACCCCAATACAAAAAAATGGATATTCATAAAGTATCCTACGAATCATGAGCTACAGCCAAGTCATATACTACCAGCTTCATCCTAGAATAGATTGATATCATGTATCTGAAGCATTACAGTTCACATTATTAACACCTGTATACATATAATCTACCTTAGGTACAAAAAAGCACCCAACGAGGGTATAAGATAAATCTCAGTGGGACACCACAGATGGTGTCTATAACATAAAACCCATGTCATAAAACTGTAACATTGTGAAGGAATTAATATATAAAGTAAAAAAGTTCAATGTAACTAAATAACCAAGTACCTTCTTCGGTCAATATTTGGTTCCTGAAAGTTTATCCATCTCATCAATTAATGAGGTTCAGTTTTATTTAAAGAGGTCACATGCGGCATATCCGGGACTGACATCATCTCATGATACTATAAATAAAGAATGTTCCTAGATGTAATAAGGACACCATAATTGATAATCAATATGATGTTTTACCAGGGTAATAACCAAGGAACCTTAGACCTTTGTGGATAATAACTCATAAGTAACTAAGTATTTCTAGGGTGTATGAGTGTAATCCATGGATAATCAGCCATGGAATTACCTAATTAATGTTTCCAACTGAGTATAAGGAATAAATCCATGGTAATATGGGAGATAATATGTGGTTAGGCACATGGATATAACCAAGGCACATCATGTAATTCTATATCCAAATATTTTATTTTGGTCATCCTATATTAATAATGAATGGATCCTACGGTGTCATACTCAGAAGCCAGAGGTAAATGAGGATCAGTTTCCCAGGAAGGTTTCACCCAAGAAAACTAGTACCTTGAATTGGAATTATTTCCTCGAGCACCGAAGTAATTCCCTTTGTAATACAATATATTATAGAATCCAATCATTCCTATTAATATTTCAGGGTCCATATGTATAATTTGGTACCATACTTTAATTCATTGCAATTAATTTTTTTATATGATAACTCTGACATTAACAAATTCACTTGGTTTAAGACTTTCCTTTCGTTTGTTTGAGAATTCCAAGTTGCATGAAACATTTTAATGAAAACCATGTAAGTCATGTTCAATTAATAAATATTTCTCAACATCCTTCCATAACAATGGAAAGGTGTGTTATGGACATGCAACCAAATATTCATTTACATTTAGTAATTCCCATCCAAGCAATTATGTATTCTTTAAATAATATCATTTAAATTAATTACATAAATTTAAGAACTTACCATAGACGGGTGAAGTGGAGTTAATAAGTAACAAGATATTCAAAATTTCACGATTAAATTGGAAATTAATATAATATGTCTTACCATTAGTTTGGTCAAGATCGATCACACCCAAATGATGGATCAAAAGTGTCAAAACACTAAAAACCCAATTATGAAATATCACCTTGCGAGGGGTGTTTGGAGTTGTGGATGCAACCACCACCAACCAGTCACTTTTATGGAAAGTGAATAATCATATTGTTTTAATGACTATAAGCAAGGTATATAAATTCAATTAGTCGAAATAGATGAAATCGGAGGTCCCCACACATAAATTCTAAAATCAAAAGAGGTGAGGGATGAGTTATAGAACACCCACCTCGTACTCTCATGACTCTCCTCATTAAATATAAGCCTCTAAATTGGATTTTATTATTGTAAATATGAAATTTGAGTATAAAATCTCACATGTTGAGTAGTAGGTTGAGAGAAATATAAATGAATAATGACTTAAGCAGACTCAAGTACTTAACGTTGCACATCCAACATGAAAAATATAAGTTTGATTGAATCTATGATGAAGTATATATTTCAATCCCAAGATTAGGCCTTCAAAGAGATCCAAATGGGGAGAAATAACAGTTCATCCTAATCTAAATAATATTGTCTAAGAAGTGTTAATTTAATTATATCATTATGTGTTAAATGGTAAAATCACACAAAAACTATCATGTGAATGGTTTGGAGACATGGTTTTACAAACTATGTTCCAACCATTCTAGTGTACCTATATAAGAGGGGGTACATGAACAGTTAGGTTTCACATTTTGAGAAACCTTGTTCCAACCATGTGATATGGCTTTGCCCAAAAATTCATACTATCCACACGGTTTAGACTAACTGTGTACCCTACCAGCACAGTTTACCCTTACTATGCAACATGCCAAATCCTCTGAAAAATCTAGGCTCTAAGATTTGAACAAGTCCAATACACCGCTGATACCATTGTGAACTCATTTGGAATCCAAAAAGGGTACATAATAAGGAGTTAGATGGTAATTTAAAGAATCTATACCTAATTTAGAACTTGGGTTCTTAGAGTAATCCCACCATTAAAACAACTCTTCCCTGTGTTCACTATCCAAGGATGGTGAAACACTATCTGAGAATGACTACAACCATTAAGCGCATGCATCATCTTCCCGCTCCAAAGTCTCATTTTGACATGGTCAGGATGCCATAACACTTATACTAGATGGATAAAATGGCATCCTAGTACCTTTATTTTCTTGTAGAAGATGTGTATAAGATACTCCTCAAAACGATTACTAAAATCACACTCAACATCATGAGGATCAAAAGTATGAGATGGGTCGTCATGATAACTATGAATATATGAACCGTTGAAGATTCCATTCATAGCATAATACATTTGAGGTAGAAATAATGGATAGGCTATTGCCCCAACTTTTTCGGAGATCTGAAATGGACATATATAATTCGATGAAAAATTACAGTCTTTTTGTAACCATCTATGCCCTATCATGTGTGATACCCATTGTAAAATAGGATCCCTGACCTCAAAATCTTGAGGTCATTGATGGAGATTGACATAAGTATTCAATCTGGACTCTAAAATAGTCATACACTTCCGGATTAGCTGAACCTGCTCCGAATTCCCCTACACGAGAAAATGATATTTTTGGGCTTCCTCCCCTACCTTTAGAAAGAATATGGGTGAGGAACATGGGCTACATATCAGGCCTCAAAAGAAGCCATCTGAATTGTCTCTTTAATTCTTTTATTATAGGGGAACTCAAATAGATAGATATGATTGACACAAGAACCAATGAAATAAATGAAACATGATTAGATCATGTCCTATAGAACCAGTATTGTCTGTTATGACTATAACTCATTATGACAGTGAAAATATGTTCTCAAAATAACCTTTACACCCCTATCTTTCTACAACCCCTTGCAGAACCATGATGTGAAACGAGCATCCCTACCATAAAGGATAGTATGAGGGACCCTGTGTAGTTTTATGATCTTACTAACAAAAAATCTTCTTATATCATCATCTGGGAATGTCTATAAAATATTAATGAAGTAGGATGCATTATTTAGTCAGTAAATAAATACCCATACAACATTGCTACCCCTCGGAGATGTATTTAAGATGACTACAAAATCCATGTAAATGTCTTTCCATTTCCATTCTAAGAGTTAAAGTGGCTGTAAAATGGTCGTGGGTCTATGGTTCCCGGCCTTCATGTACTGATATGAGGATTGCTTTGTGATAAAGCCTCCTATCTAACTTTTCACCCAATACCACTAATACAAGTGTGACATATCTCAATATATTTTGGAGATCACTGGATGAACTTCCCACTGGGAACTATGAGACTAATGAATCAACTCCTCTCTCATATCTATAGGAACCCAGACAATCACATGAATACAAAATATGTCCTCTTTTTTTATAGTACAATTTATAGTTGTGGAATCTCCTTAAATACTCCCATTTTGAACCAGGACATATGAATATGATAATTTACTTCCCTTAATCTTTTCAAGGATGGATGAGTTAACTATCATGGATGAGAGGTAATAATGCTCATGACTATCATTAAACTATAGATGTCGTTCAGAAATGGGTCCCACTTAATTCCCATTATCCCTATATTACCTTATATATTGCACATTAGTTTTTTGAATAATTTTATGAGTGACTACATTTCCATTTCCAGATGTATAGGAAAGCTCAAAATGGAAGTAATAATGATATTAGGAACATATTATCTATCTTAGATTTAGTCTGTTATGTGAAAAAATATATTTTAGGTTCTTTTGGCCCTTGCACACGACAAATTAGTCACCCAATACATACTTTCTCCATCAACATATGTCATGTAAAATAACAACATGACCAAAGTTGTTTGTTGGGTAATTTCTCTCATGAGGACCCAACTATCGAGATATGTAAGAAACAACTCTATCTTGTGGCATCAACAATTCCCTAATGATGGTTGCTAATGTATCATAGATGATGATATAACCTCTTCCTAGATCTGACAGAGTCTGAAAAGGTACCAATACCATCCCCCTTCATCAATTGAAATTCAATCTCACACTCTCACGACCACAAGAACTTAATACCCTTCTTGTTGAGGAAATTAAGTAGTGAAAAAAATGACGATATACCTCGTAATTCCTGGATATCTATAAGAAACTCTGTATATCAAACTTGTTCTTGGGATGCACCCAGTAAACCACCACTCTCACCTTCTTGGGTCAATAGGGACTTCCATCTCATTGATAAAATGACCCAATAAGTGAAATTTTTTAATCTAGATGTGGAACTTTTCAACCATGGAATAAATATGACTCTCTCTCAGTGTACTTAGAATGATCACAAGGTTATTTTCATGTTATTTATTATTGTAAAAATATACCATGATTTCATCCATTAATACTATCAAATAAATACAAATAAGGATGAAACGTGTTATTCATCAGAGCCATGAAAACAGTAGGGGCATTCTTAAGACCAACTGGCATAACAAGGTACGTATACATAAAATTCATTCTATTGAAATATATACAAGTTTTGTATAATGGTATGAATCGGACATGATGACAGCTTGATCTCAAATCAATATTAGAGAAGACCCAAGATATTAGAACAGGGTTAAAGAGATCATCTATTCGAGGATGTTAATACTAGTTATTGACCATAAAATGGTTCAAACTTATGTAGTCAACACAAAAATTAAGGGTCTCATTCGCCTTATTGGGAAAAAGCATGGGCGGAGACCAATATAATGTGTTGGTATATTTAAAACCATTTCCTATAAGTCCAATAACTGTCGCATGAGCTCCGAGAGCTCAGTAGGTTCTGTCTTCTATAGAGGAAAGGACACTGGAGCTTCTCTTGGAACAAGATCTATAGTAAAATGTACCCCCCCCCCTCTTAGGAGGTAATCCCTAAAAGTCATTATGAAAAATAACACTAAAATGATCTAATATTGGAGTTAATTCAGCCTAGTATAAACACTAACCCACCATTAAGATATTGTAAATCTAGGGGTAACCCCACGTAGACCGTGATCCTCTAGTCCAACTCTTCTATCATGGACATCCAAATCACCCTTATTTGATAACTTATTCACTCTATTTTAGTAAATAATACCCTTCAACAATAATAGTCTTAAAAAGAATGATATGGATCAAAAGATCAATACAAATAATGAAATAAAATAACCTCATCTGTAGGAAAAAAAATGTCCCATAATAATGGGAAACAACCATCATCAAGAGGAAAATATCTACATTGGTGTATTCCATCTGAGTGTACTCCCAACGGTGTATCTAGTGTCATAACACTACAAAAACTCTATTTCATTCCCAAAAATTTCCATAATAGATAAAGAGATAAAATATTGTCATGAACTTGATAGAAATAAAGAAGATGTTTTATTGGATGATACAAGAATAAAACCTCATACTATAGATGGTATCATAACCTAATCCTTGGGTATCGATGGTAAAACATGACTTTCACATGTTCCAAGACCCTGAGAAATAGTTGGAATACCATGATCAATACTATTTGCTGGAGCTGTTGGGGATCAGGGGTTTGGCCACAATGGATATGTACTCCTCCTTGTCCAAACCTTCTAGTGCTACTCCAACTTCACTCCTGATGCAATGTTAAAGAGAAATCCCATGAAGGTGGATCTAGGGTAAAACCTATTCCATTATATGCTGATATAAAGTTCTAACAGAATATCTCCAAGTTCCCCATAAAACATTAAGACTGTCACTATAGAGGGTATCTATCAAACTAAGGCTTCAGATGCCTAGTTCATCTGCACAGTTGACCTACTACAGAGCTACCAACATGGGTACCCAAGCTACCAATGTCCTGATGAGAATACTTGAGGAAAATCTTACTTCTACCAAATGAACAACCGCCCTGATGAAAAACTGGCCCTCTATGCCTTAAATTGTTGCAATACATCACGTTGTTCAGAGTGATTAGATATTGATTAACTATTTCAAAAAAAGTAGGCATACAAAATATGTTCACCTGAGTACAAATGGAATACAAGACCTCGTCCTTGAAGCGGTTAGGATGAGAAATATTATAACTATATAGAAGCTGTGAAAAGATATATTCTAAGGGTTGGTGTCCTAAGAACCAACATTTTTGTACTTTGATTACATGAATCTACTCTTATTATATATTGTTCATTGTTCTGCATGACTCTAATATAATAATGTCCTGGAATATTTGTTGTATTAATAAGGTAATGGAAGATCCCCGCTATGATGAAAACCTTAAAATGTTATAATAATATTCTTAAATATTTTTCTATGGTTGGATGACACACTATGATAGGACACATAGTAGATAGACCGTCATGTGTGAGTACTCCTAAGAAGACAAGACCCTCTCTCATGGATTTCTCAGTTGGTAATCTCCAAGATGGGAGATTATGAGAATAGACCCGTCAGTAGAAATTATGCATGTCTTAGTGTCATCGGACATAGCTATCTGTGAGCATGTGTAATGGTCCTTATACTGGAAGATTATCATTAACTCATGTCATGACTCGCGCACTTAGATTTTCTTATGAAAACTGTCACGAAGAGAGTTGGTGGGAAGTAGGGTATGTTGGGTGCGTCATGAATGACATGTTGTTAATGGATAATTTGAGGAAGGATTTTTACATTCTATATTATGGAAGTATTTATCTCAGGCCCTTTGATTGAAATAGAACCATCGCACAAATTATATGGCCATGGTGTCACGACGAGTTTATTTCAAGAAGTCAAAGAATGACAGATCAAGCATATAGGTTTATGACCCTTCCATGAAACCTGCTTGATGAGATATTGAGACAATGAAATTAAATTACATAGTAAGAATTCCTATGAGGTGACATGTCAATGCGGTGTCAAATTCATTCTCTTGGGTGTATAGACCCGTTGCTAGATAGTAATCTTGGACTTTAGGCAATCCCTCCTAATGCCAACAACAAAGAGTCCTAGAGGGTCACACACTAAGTGTATTCAAGTATCTCAAGTAGAATAAATATTATTCCCATATGTGGTTTAA
This sequence comes from Viscum album, assembly GCA_963277665.1. Classification (NCBI taxonomy): domain Eukaryota; kingdom Viridiplantae; phylum Streptophyta; class Magnoliopsida; order Santalales; family Viscaceae; genus Viscum; species Viscum album. Next base: position 373,099,273 of record OY728166.1, on the reverse strand, counting down.
TAATTATTCAAGGAACCCTAAATTGTTTTAATGTTTGATAAAGAATAAAATAAAAACAATTTCACGTCGTGTATTAATGATTAAACGACGTGTAGTTTTTATTTTGAAAACAAGTACACGTCCTGTATTGAAGATTACATGTCGTGTTGTTTTTCTAGTTAGGATTTTGATGAAATATCGTTTTATTAAATGAAATTTATTATAATTAGTGTGGGTGCATGTTAATGAATTAATGATTCGACATGTGGTTTTCAAAAGAGTTAATGAAATAAATAAAACACGTAAAGTGTTTATTTATTTTCATAACTCTACAACCTCAAACCCAGTAATAAATATCCTCACAACCCCAACTCTTTTCCTAAGAGGATCCATGGGCACAAAAATTCTATAGAATTATTTCAAGGCCGAAAGAACCTCTTCCTCCAAGAAATCTCTCTAGGATGAGAGAGAACCTCTTCCATCGGATCAAGACGATATAAGGCGGACAATGCATGAAAAGGTTTCTCCGCGCTAGCACACAAAGACTCCTTCGGCGACGTCCAGCGATACAAGGTGCACCTATGGATCACTGCTAGAGGAATTCTACACTTTTCTTCTGTGACGCAATGACGAATCACATCGTAACGTGATCAATAATATCAATGAAGAAAGAAAACCCAAAAGTTACTTATTTTCAATTAATTAAATTATTTATAATCAACCTATGATGGTCCACATTTATAGTTCTGGAAATTTTCTTATTCTTTGTATATTTATATGATTTGATCTATGTAGACTGGCGTTTATCATCGTATTGGCCTAGATTGATCATTGCAAATGAAAAAAAGCCAATGTGGGACATCCACCAACGTGCTTCCGCTGCGCCCGTAACCTTCAATTGGTATCAGAGCGAGGTTACATCTGTGATTATGGTTATTTAAATTTTGTTGATAATTTACAGATTTATATTTGATTCAATTCATGATAAATCATTGTATAAAAATTGAATGAACGAGATCTATTATTCCTCCTTCATTTCTCAATTCACATCACAGAAATGACCTTTTAATTTTAATTTTGATTGTAATAAAAAATGATGAACTCATCCGAGGAGCTTCACTTTCTGTTTGAACAACACAGGAATACATGACATGTACTGAAAACTACATGTCATGTACTTAGGTTAAATGAACTGGTACTGGTCCACCAAACCATACCATGTGGATTGAGTATACATGATTTTTATTAAAATGTGTTGTCCATAAATGATCAGTGCATAGAACCAAATACACAGCGTGTATGTTGAATCAACACGCCGTGTAGTCCGATCTAGCCCAAGTGAAACTATGTACAAGGATAAGTCGTGTTCCACGAACATGGGATTGTTAGGCCGGAAACTGCGTAACAAGGTTGTACACACCATGTTAGATTAATCTACATGTCATGTACTCTAAAATTTCCAAAGTAGAGAAAACACACCAAAGCCCCTGGCGTGTACTTTGGATAAAGGGTGAAAATAAATACACGCTTTGTAATTATAAAATACATGCCATGTACTTACCAGAAATGAAATTTCACTAGGATTCCTCCAAAAGAACAAAGACCTGTACAAGGGATATGGATGAGAATAATCTCAAGGAAATTCAGAAAGGAATTTAGCATAATGAATTGATTATTTATAATATTATAATTAATTAATTTCAAGCGCTCCTTATCTTAAATAATAGAACAATTAAAATAATTTGAATTATAAATATGCATAAATGTCATTGCATGCTATGGATGATGATGAGCTAGACCAAAGACCCTTTTTATGTGTTTTTGGTTTCATTTAAATTTGTTTAATTTAAATTTTTTGTCCTGTGAGCCTTCTTCCAATAAATTGTAGGGCATGTGTGCCCATGGTTTCTTTAATGTAAAACCCATGTAATGGATTATCTCTCAATCCAGAGGAGATGGTTCAAAACCCAAAGCTGAGGCAATACCAACCTAAGAAGATACAAAGGTGGACAGGTGGGAGCTGCAAAACACAAACCTTCGGTTCATGGTTATTTTCCCTAGGTGGTGGTTAGCTTATCAAACTTCTATATAAGCTAACCATTAAAAGCTCATGATCATGCCATCTTATTTTATTTATGTCTGATTTCATGCTTTATTTATTATGTATGTGTTTTTGTGATCATAGAGTTAATAAAATGGATAAGCATGCACATATGGAATAAAATAAAAAACCAGACTATGCGTAAGAATTATCAGAACATAGTTAATCACTTAATCAAGCATCACTTAATATTAACAAGCATGTGATAATGAAAAATTGTGCATAAAGGATTAAAACCCTCAATACCATATTTAGTCAGACCAAGCCTTCCATTACTTGATTAAGGGAAAGACTCAATAAAACTATGTGTTTTACCCACCCTTGTTGGGACACTTAATCTTATAAAGGAAGCCCATGTGAAAGGTTCCAGTTGACATAACCATATTACATCAAGAGGAGTAGCCCTTGCTAGATATGATGTAATATTAGAGGAAAGAGTTGAGTAAATCCAAGTCTTGATTTCAGGATTGGGTAGTTCACTCAATAGATCAAGGAATTGTATGCTCACAGTTGGAAAACACATACCTACCTAAATACCTTCAAATAGCTTAAACAACACTTGTCGGGGTTATGCAAAGGTGAATAAGGATCCTTGACACTATAATATCAAAGAAACTAGGCATTTCGGGTTCCACGGTGGGGGCCATTAGGACATGATAAAATAGTGGGAGAATTAATAAATTCATTTATTATTTTTCATAAAATGTAATGAAAATGTACTAATAAATTTGTAATTAAATTTATATAATAAATATGAAAAACTCATCAACAACATTTTCTTTGCGATCAATTCTGGACAAAGACAATATCCTCACCGGTAGTAACATTTAGGAATGGTTTAGGCGCTTTCAGGTTATCCTACGCCATAAACGAATGTTTTACGTGCTGGTGTCCCCAATTCCGGATTCACCTACCCAAGGGGGGAGTGATGAAGATTTATTGGTCTATGATCAACATTTGGACGATGCACTCAACATTAAATTTTTTATGCTATCATCAATGTCTAGTGAGCTCATGAAGTATCATGAATCCATGGATTCCTATAGAATGCTTGAGAACATCCATGGTCCATACCAGGAGAGAGAAAGGCAAGAATGGTTTGATATCTCCAAGGATCTATTTCAGATCAAGCATGGAGAGGGTACCCCAGCCAGGCCTCATGTAGTCTAGCTCATTGGCTACATTGAGAGCTTCGAGGTTCTAGGGTTTAAACTCCCCGAAGAACCGGGTACTGATCTCATTCTTTCATCACTCCCCTAGAGCATCTCAATCTTTGTTGTAAATATCAAACTGAACACCATTGAGAAGTCTCTGTCTGATCTTCTTATCCGTATTCGCCAAGTGGAAAATTCCATGAAGCATGAAAAGACTTCTGTCCTCATGGTGAAAAAAAGGAAAGGGAAGGAAAAGAGCATTATGGCCAAAGCTTTTTCAAGGCCTTCCAAGAAAAGTAAGATCAAAGGAGAGACTAGAGAACAAGAGGATGTTTGTTTCGCATGTGTCAAGAAGGGCCACTGGAAGAAAAACTGCATCCAGCCAAGGAAGCAAGGGGAAGATTCATGTGTGTTTGTTATCAAATGCAATCTATCTATTTCTACCAATTGGGTATTAGATAATGCTTTTTGTGCTCACATTTGTATCCAAATACATGAACAAAGTAGATTCAAAAATATTGACTGAGGTGAGGTGGATCTATGAGTAGCCAACATAGCCAGACTTGTTGTTGTAGCTATAATAGACTACCACCTAACATAGCCTACTGGGATGGTCTTGGTTTTGAAAGGATGTTATTATGTACCCTCTGTAACCAAAAAAATATTTCCGTATCCAGATTAGGTACTGATGGATTCATCTTCATGTTTTGAAGTGGATGTCGCTATATTTATAAAGATAGCATTTGTTTTGGTAGGGCACATTTATATAACAGCCTTTATGTGTTAGACTACACAAATCAAGTAATGGAAATCGATGACAAAGTAAATTCACATGACTCATACCACACCCAACATTGGCATCAACAGCTAGGTCATGTCTATGAGAAACGTTTGAAAAAATTACTTCAAGATGGGTATTTAGATTATTTCAAACTAAAACCACATGGTGTATGTCATGCGTGTCTATAAAGAAAAATGATCACAACCCCATTTAGTGGGAAAGGTGATAGGGATAAATAGATTCTTGAATTAGTTCACACAGATGTGTGTGGACCATTTCTCGTTGAAACAAGGGGTGGGTTCTCGTACTTCATAACTTTTACTGATTATTTTAGTAGATTTGGATATATTTACTTAATGAAATATAATTAATATTCATTTGATAGGTTCAATGAATATAATAATGATGTTGAGAACCATCTTGGTAAAAAGATTAAGAAACTCTATTCAGACAGAGGAGGAGAATATCTTAATCAGGACTTCATTGATTTCTTACGGATGTTTGGGATTATATCTCAACTCAATCCTCCTTACACACCTCAGTGGAATGGTGTAAGTGAAAGGAGGAACCGCACCCTATTGTACATGGTGAGATCAATGATGAGTCTTACAAGTCTTCCATTATCCTTTTGGGGATATTCATTACAAACAACAACACACATACTAAACCATGTACCATCTAAATCTATAAATGGTATTCCATACAAGTTATGGAGTGGACACAAATCCATGTTATCATATTTACATGTGTGGCGTAGCAAAGAATTTGTTAAGGTCTCTTCAGTTACAAAAATACACCATGTGGCACAAAGTGTATCTTTATAGGATATCCCATGGAAATAAGTGGATATTACCTATACAATCCCTCAGACAAAAATGTTACAATGGCAAGACACGCCATATTCCTTGAGAGAGAGAACATCTCCAAAATAGAAAGTGGGAGAAAGATAGACTGTGCTGAAGTTGAGTCTCAAGATACACAATAGTTGGTACAAGAAAATATTCAACAAAGCCCTGTGGAAGAACAATCTATTCTAGGGAAACAAGAACTACGTTGGAGCATGAGAGAGGTGAGATAACCAGAATGATATGGTTTTCTTGTCACTAAGGATGGTGACACATTATTGGACGACAATGATGATCCTCTTACCTACAAGGAAGTATATGAAGTCACAGATGTTGCGAAGTGGTAAGAATCCGTGAATTATAAATTGGATTCCATGTACCAAAATCAAGTATGGATTTTGGTAGATCCTCTAGTTGATGTAAATACTATTGGTAATAAATGGGTATTCAAGAAGAAACAGGACATGGAGGGGTAAGTTAGAACCTATATGGCATGACTGCTTTCTAAAGGTTTTAGACAGCATTAAGGAATTGACTATGATGAAACCTTTTCACAGATTGCAATGCTGAAATCTATCAAAATACTATTGGCCATTGCCTCTTACCATGACTATGAAATTTGGAAAATGGATGTCAAAACAAAATTCCTTAATGAGAACCTCTAGGAATATGTCTACATGACACAACCTGAAGGTTTTGTGACTCCAAAGGCTGCCAATAGGGTATGCAAGTTGCAGAAATCCATTTATGTATTAAAGCAAGCATGAAGGTCATGGAACATTCGTTTTGATGAAGTTGTAATGGAATTTCGATTTGTTAAGAAATAATGTAAGCATTATGTCTACAAGAGGTTTTTTGGAAGTGTGGTCATTTTACTAATAGTATATGTTGATGTCTTATTACTAATTGGTAACAAAGTACCAGTCATACAGTCAGTTAAGTCATGGTTAGATTAATTCTTCTCTATGAAAGTCTTGGGCGAGGCAATATATATTCTTTAGATAAAGATCCATCATGATAGATCCAAGAGATTGTTGGGCCTATGTCAAAGTACATACATTGACAAGATACTGAAGAGATTTAGTATGGAACAATCCCAGAGGGTATTTTTTTCCGTGTCACATGGCATTCATCTTTCAAAGAAAATGTGTCCTCAGATAGATGAGGAAAGAATGAAAATGGCAAGGATCCTTTACGCACCCATGATTGTTTCAGTCAAGTATGTTATGTTATGTAGAAGGCTAGATGTTTCTTACGCATTAATTGTGGTAGGCAGATATCAAGATGATCCAGGAGACCTCCATTGGATGGCAGTTAAGACTATAATTAAGTATCTAAGGCATACTAAGGTTATGTTCCTAGTTTATGAAGGAGATGATGAAATAGTCATCAGAGGAAATGTAGATGGTAGTTTCCAGACTGATCAAGATGACATGAAGTCACAGACAGAATAAATCTTCAGTTTGAATGGAGGTGCAGTGAGCTGGAAGAGCTCAAAGAAAAGTGTGGTGGCAGATTCTACAGAAGAGTTCGAGTATATCATATCTTCTGAGGTAGCTAGAGAAGCAGTATGGATGTGAAGCTTCATCTAAGAGTGGGATGTAGTACTAAGAATTAATGATCCTATCACACTCTATTGTGATAATACTACAGTGGTGGCACTTGAAAAAGAACCAAGGTCACATCAGCGGACAGAGCACATACTTCCGATGTCTCATCTCTTGAGTGATTTTTCTCAGAGAGGTGAAGTTGTAGTGAGTAGTATTTCTTCGAAATACAATGTGGTGGACCCCTTGACTGAAGCCTTGACTCAGCAGAAACATGATCATCTTATGAGGTCTAGTAGACTAAAAGTCGTAGGCAGATGGCTATAGTCCGAGTAGGAGTTTATAAGGTTTGGTTTCCATAGAACCAATTGTTTTTTACTTTTATTACATGAATATACTTTTATTATATATTACTCATTATTCATCATGACTATAATATAATAATGTCCTGAAATATTTGTTTCATTAATAAGGTCATGGAAGATCCCCACTATGATGAGAACCTTGAAATGATATAACAATATTCTTAAATAATGTTCTATGGTTCGATGACATACTATGATAGGACACATAGTATACATACCGTCATGTGCGAGTCCTCATAAGAATATGAGACTCACTCTCATGGAGTTCACTCTTGGTAATCTCCAAGATGGGAGATTATGATAATAGACCCGCCAGTAGTAATTTCTCATGTCTTGGTGTCATCAGAAATTTCTATCTACGAGCATGTGTAATGGTCTTTAGACTGTAAGATTATCATTAACTCATGTCATGACTCGTGCACTCAGATCATCTGACAAAAACCATCATGAAGAGAGCTGGCGGGAAGTAGGGTACATTGGGTACATCACGAATGACAAGTTGTTAATGGATAAGTCTAGGACGGATTTGTCCCATCCATATTTATGGATGTTGATGTCTCAGGCCCTTTGATTGAAATAGAACTATCGCAAAAATTCCATGTCCATGGTGTCACAACGAGTTTATTTGTAGAAGTTAAATAATGATAGATCAAGCATATAGGTTTATGAAACTTCCATGAAACCTTATTGATGAGATATTGAGAAAAAGGGATTAAATTACATAGTAAGCATTCATATGAGGCGACACATCAATGCGGAATCAACTTCTTTCTCTTGGGTGCCTAGACCCATTGTTAGATAGAAATCTTGGACTTTAGGCAAGCCCGCCTAATGCCAACGAGAAAGAGGCCTAGAGGGTCACACACTATGTGTATCCAAGAATCTCAAGTAGAATAAATATTATTCCCATATGTGGTTTAATAATTATTCAAGGAAGCCTAAATTGTTTTAATGATTGAGGAAGAATAAAATTAAAACAAGTACACACTATGTATTAATGATTACATTTAGTGTAATTTTTATTTTGAAAACAAGCACACGACGTGTATTTATGATTACACGCCATGTAGTTTTTTCAGTTAAGATTTTGAGGAAATATAGTTTTATTAAATGATATTTATAATAATCAGTGGGGTATAATGTCAATTAATTAATGATTCAACATGGGGTTTTCAAAATAGATAATGAAATAAATAAAACTTGTAATGAGTTTATTTATTTTCATAATTCTACAACCTCAATCCCGATTATAAATATCCTCACAAACCCAATTCTTTTCCTAAGAGAATCATTGTGCACAAAAATACTAGAGAATTATTTCAAAGCCAAAAGAACATCTTCCTCCAAGAATGCTCTAATGACCGAGAGAGATCCTCTTCCATCGAATCAAGACGATCTAAGGCGGACAACGAAAGAAATGGTTTCTACATGCTAGCACCCGAGGACTCCTTTGGCGACGCCCAGAGATATGAGGTTCACATGTGGATCACCACTAGAGGAAGTATACTCATGGATTCTGCAACATAATGAAGAATCACATCAGAATGTGATCAAGAATATCAAAGAAGAAAGAACACCAATAATTTACATCTTGTCAATTAATTATATTAATTATAATCATCCTGTGACGATCCACATTTATAGTTCCAGGACTTTTCTTCATCTTTTTCTATTTCTATGATTTTATCCATGGATACTGGTGTTATCATCATATTGATCCCGGATTTATCATTGCAAATGAAAAAAAATCCAAAGTGGGAACATCCACCAACGTGCTTCCACTACGCCTGGAACCATCAACTATAACGTAGTGAAACACACTGAACACTCTATTACTGACATATAACCCATCTCGAGAGGCCTAAAACCCTTATCACTATCATCTCTTAGTTTATGAGGAATGAAATAATCATAGAAGGTAGTTTGGAAATCATCCCATACCATTTCCTAATGGAAAACTTTTTGGGTAATCACATCCCACAAACTCTTGGCCGAGTTAAGGAGCATTTATGCAACAAGATTGACCATGCACTATGGAGGTGTATCCAGATGATCAAATATGGAAGAAGTGGCTTCTTGACAAGGCTAAATAGATTATACACTAAAATACCATGAGAATGTAGGAGGATTATGATGTTAGTACTCACAAGTTAGATCATCCATTGTAGGTGAAACTCATGGACCACCATTCAAGGACTGCATCAGACATATAAAACTATCACAAACTTGATCATTAGTTCCAAATTTATGTATAGTATGTGGCACCACATGTGGAACTACAAAATGATTGAATGGTGGCTTAGGGACCACCACATATAGAGCATGGTCTTCACCACCCTCATAACACATGACATGAGGAAATCATGGAGACATGATCTACAATTTCTTGGGAACATTCTTTAATACAAGATTCTAGTAGAGGATATATACACTAACAAAAGATGAATGTAATAAAGGAATCACTACCCATGGTATACCACCCCAACTATCCACATAGAAAGCTAGGTATCAGTATGTTCTTAGTCATATGTTTCATGGGTTCCAATAGATGATGGGACAATAGTACCTTGCCTCATCATTTATTGGTAACTATTTCATTTCCTTTTATATTTAATTACATGGTTCAGAAATTTTCCTTTCGTAACCATGAAAATTAGGGATTATGATGTATAATTGTTTCAATTTTATGTTTTAATTTTCTTTGAAATTTTTGTAATGTTATTTTAAAATGGGCATTAATTCTTAGTAAATCAGGGCCCATACCCCATACCACTAAGAAAACACCCATTTTAAATTATAATTAACAGTTTGATTTGGTAACATGCTAATTCAAACCCACAAGGGACCATAACACATCATGAATTGGAATTGGAAATCTCTCGACCACTACACAATATATATTCAAGTAAGTATCACGCACGAATGATAGTCATATCAAGAAATGAATGGAAATGGAATGCACCTATATTGCATGGTAATATGCATTACATATAAATTCTAGGTTCTTATATGATTCATGTAACTATTCTTGTTTCCGTCATATAATTTGGGCATGGAAAAAATAGGATCTCAATCAAAAAAATAGTCAACAACACCACATAACATGTGATTCACTCAATGGTAAAATGATATCAACTATAATTGGAAAAAGTGTAACACCAATAATAATATAGGTAACTCATCCTTTACCCTGAACATGGGTCCAGGATGCCCACACATGGCTTATGACCATGTTCTAAACATTCCTAATATCTAATATATTGTCTTAAAATTTTAAATCAAGAAATTAAAACTGACAATTATACCACATTGTGACGTCTGAAACCTTGATTCCACAAAGGAGGTTCCCCGAGCTAGATTGGACACATGGCCTGAAGTACATATCCCAAAATTACAATGGTTTCCAACTAGCAGCGAGGGTCGAGGGTGTGTCGGTGGGGAGACAATTCCATCATTATCATAGTGAAAGGCAATGAATAAAATATATTATAAAATAGGAGATAAATAGAGGAGTAAATATAATTGAATACAATTCATAGAGGAAGATGAAAAATATGCAAAAAAATGATAACTATTGAATAACATACAATTATTTATGATGATATATGTCTTGTAACTAGGAAGAAGGAAATTATGGATACAAAGTAGAATGCATACTTGAAACCCCCATTATATAAAAAAGGAAATACATAAAATATTCCAAGAATACAAATCTACAACTTAGTAATAGGCTACTATCTCCATCCTAGCACAACAATAAATCAAGATTTTGAAGAATTACACTTTCCTTCATCAAAACATGCATACATATAAACTGTCCCAGGTACCAAATGGTACTTATAGAGGGTGTGAGATAAATCTCACTGGGATGCCACCAATGGTGTATATAACCTCCAACCCGTGTAATGGAAATGTAATAGTGTGAAGGTATTCATATATAAATTAAATCAGTAGAATGTTACCAAATATCGAAGTACCTTCTTCATCCCTCGACTGGAGTCTAAATGTGAAACTAGTTCATCAATTATTTAATTTCTAGTTTATATAATTAGGTCATCTGAGATATATTCAACACTGACAACACATATTGACAGTTTATATAGATAATGATCCAATATGTAACAAGGTAACCATTATTGATAATTAATATGAAGTGGTTTCATGGTAATCAATAAGGACACCCTGACCTTAGTGGCTGCTAACTTCATATAAAATAATTATAGATATGTGGGTAAGAGTGTAATCTATGGATCATCGTCCAAGGTATTCCCCCAATAAAATTTCCAATACAGTACAAGGAATACATCCAAGGTAAAATGGGAGATTTGAAGGTGTCAGACCCAAGGATGAATTCAAGTAACCTCATGTAACATTTGATCTAAGGAGTTTATATAAGGGATAAAATTTTAATAATTACGGGGTCCTATGGTGAAAAACCTGGAATCTCAAGGTTCAAAGGATCACATTCCTAGGTAAGTCTCACCAAAGGGAAAAAAGATCATTAAATCCGAATGATCTTCTCAAGTAACCAAGGAATTCCCATAATAATACAAGAGATAACATGAGTCATACATCCTTTAAATATGTCAAAGTCCATGTCAATAATGAGTTATCTTAAATTAATTCCTTAAAATTACTTTGGTTATATGGTAATTATGCCATTAACAAATTCACTTTGTTCAAGAATTTCCATTCATTAGTTTGACAAGTCCATGTATCATAAAACCTTTTAATTAAAACCATGAAAGTAAATTTCAATTAATAAGGTTCTCTACCCTTCCTTCAATAAACACGTAAAGTTGTGCTAAAGATGTGCAACCAAACATTCATTTACATTTAATAAGGCCATGTCATATACATACGTATGATTCCTATAATATTATTTGAATCAAAAACTTAAATTTAATCACTTACCATAGGTGGGTCAATCAGATGTGATAAGGCACAATCTATTCAAAATTTTATGACTCTATAGGAAATTAATATAAGGAGGATTTCCATTAGTGGGATGAATCACAATCACACCCAAATGATGGCTGAAAAGTGTCAAAGCATTAAAAACCCCGTTATGGAATATCAACCTACATGGGGTGTTGGGAGTGGTAGAAGAAACCACCAACAACCAATAAAATATTTGGAAATAGAATAACCACATGGTTATAACTTCTATAATAATGGTTCATAAATACAATAAACAACATTTGATGAAATCAGCAGGCCCCACATGTCAATTCCATAATCAATGAACTTGAGGGATGAGTTATAAACCACCCACCTCATACTCATAAGAATCTCCCAATTTAGTATTAGATCTATTTATTTGTGGAATTGATTAGATATAAAAAAGTTTATAATGAATCATGTATCGATAATTATGTTGAGGGAATGAGAAACAAAGAACATAATAAGATTACTTGAGTACATACTGTTTTGTATCCAACAAGAAAAACAAAAGTTCTATTGAATCCGGGATAAACTAAATCATTAAATATATATATAATGACTTCAACGAGATCTAGATTATATGAAATGGAGGTTCATCCTATTGGAAATCAGATTGGCGTAGAGGGGTTAAGATAAATATATCATTAATTGTGAAATTGTAAAATAAACCAAAAAATAGCATATTCATGGTTTGGTTGGACGGTTTTCCAAACTATGTCCTAAAATTACATCAGTACTTGGAGAAGAAGGTAACTTGCATGGTTAGGAAACACAGTTTATGAAATAGTGCACCAAATATGTTATTAGGATCTTCTTGAAAATCCAGACCATTTGCACATTTTAGAATAACCATGCACCCTACTCATATGGCTTATACTAATTGTGTGAGAGAAAAAATTACCAAAAAAATATAGGATCTATGTTCTGAAAATGTCTTAGAAACCCCAGATACCTTTCTATAATAATTTGGAATCTATAAAATGTCCATACTAAGGAGTATACTGATATTTAAAGTAACCATACCCGATTCAAAAACTGGGTTCTTATAGTTTAATGGGTAAACCAATGGGAGAAAGATCAAACATGTTAAAATATGTTTTTAATTTGGTGGTTGAGATTTATATTGAATAAAAATATCTAAACTCTACTATTATCCATTTTATAGTTTTCTTATACGAAAAATATGTTCTCTCTTAATAAAAAGATGATATTTTTTCAAAAAAATTCATTCGTAGAACTTATAAAAGGTCCCTCTCACTAGCCACCATGACTAGTCAAAAATTTCAATTTACACATAAAAATATACCCTTTTTTATTCCCATGGAATCATTTTACACTTTATTTTTGTTCATATATGATTAACAAAATTCATCACTTTTAAAAGAATCATCGAATGGATGTTAAAAGTTGTAAGTATAAATACTCACTTTTAAATGATATTGTTTCTCCTCTATCATTCACATTCCTGTAAGTTTTTTCTCTATCCTCTTTAATTAATTGTTTATTTTAATCAAACTGAATATTAATTTTTATGGAAAAAACCATTAACCACCATCATCCTTTTTCTATTAAGAAAAACGAAAATTTCATTTCTATGTCTCTGAAGACTACCGCCTTCCATGAAGCAACATATTTTATTTTTCTCTCCTTTGTATTTTTATTGATTATAAGTTTCAATTTAATGAATAAATGTTAAATATATAATATTACAATTATTATGAAGAAATAATTATAATCAAACATCTTTCCCTCTCCTTCTTCTAGAAATTAAAATATTAATCATCAATACACATATACTATTATCTCCATGAAGTAACATATCTCAAATTTTACCAAATCCCATATTTTTAATTAAAAACCTTATATTTTCTTCAAATTCGTAATAAAATATAAATAATATAACTATTTTACTTGATTACTGATATAATAATTAAAAAACATCATAATATTACATTAATTATTATATAAATGTCAACTTGAACAATGATAAAAAAATATACAATGGATGACTATGAAAACATAATTATGGATAATATATGACATACGAAAGTAAATAATGATTTCAATTTAGTTTGAAAATTATAAAATTAATATTAAAAACATTATATAAGATACTAATTCTAATTCTTTAAAAAATTCCCAGAAACATGCTCATCAAGGATTCAATATTTAAGGATCATAATAAAAAATGTACCACTCCAAAAATAATCACCATATTTGAGAAATATTACCACATAACCTAGGGATAACCACACCAAATATAAAAAGTATTCTGAATATAATTGAGGGTATAAGGTTGAATCAATGGAATATTATACCCTCAATTAGAAGTAATGATAAAAAATTAACAACTAAGCACATAACAAAATAATATCAAAGTATGAAATAACCAATAGACAAACCATTTATAATGAATGAATATAGAAAAAACGTACACAAATAGTCATACCTAAATATAAGAAAATGATCACCCACTAGGAAAATCACATACACAATATAGAAAAATAATAAAATTACAACAGGATCTGCACCCAACTCCAAGACCCACCTCCCCTGTCTCTTGACATATATCAAGCTATCCTACAAGCTAGTCAACAATAAGTGAGGTCTTCTCAGGTAACCAGTTCTATGTCTACCAAATTAGTGTGTGAGTATGAATCAATAGGGAACCACCAATGTGGTCATGTACATAAATATTATATTCATTGTAGTTGTATCTAATAATCTCAGTGGAAAGTTACCATATAAAATATAAATAGTGCAGGTATAAAATATAATCACCAACACATCAGTGAGAAAAAAACACCAATATATCTATTGGCCATTCACTTAAAATCCATCCTTGAACTGTGGCTATACCTAACACAACTCCTAGTTAGATGGATAATCTTAAGGATATCCAATGTGATGAAAAACGTTCCATAAGTCTAGAGAAAATGCCTCTAGAAATTTAAAAGGAATCCAGTTAGGTAGGCCAAAACGTCATCATATCTGGATTCCATCATGGTTTATACCATAATTCAATCAGCCTCATCTCAAATATAGGTCAGGTCTTATGGAAAATAGATCCTCATTATGCCTTTGTTTAGTCAATAAGGTTGTCATACACCAAATTTCACTACTACGAGTCTCGCTTAGTAGTCACTCTGATCAGACCCTATGTTCAAGTCCATCATTATCAACATTTAAAGTCATGAATACCCACTATCTATAGTAGTACCATACTATAAAAACCCACCTATCATGAGTTCCAAATCATTTCCTCAAAATTAATGTTAATAACATGTATAATGGTATATCATACATGGGAAAATAATATTATTTCATCATGATTATTTTGTTTAAACCAAAAAATATCTATGAGCATATTTAATCATGGTAAAAAAATATAAAAAACAAACTCATGGAATTAGGCATCATATATGGGTATCATGAGATACAAAAACCCACATGTGGTTAATTCATTAAACATTGTCTCATGGAAAAAACATATACCCACATCAGATCAATACATAAAACATTGTCACAGTGGATACACCTCTGATCAAATGTGATCAATACATAAAACATTGTCTCATGGGAAACACACAAACATTTTATCTATATATTAAACTTTTTGTTATGAGAAACATAGATATGAACATATTATCAATACATAAAACATTCTCTCATTGGATACCCAATCACTAACATTAGATCAATACTTAAAATATTGTCTCACCAGATATTCATATACACACATGTGATCAATAAATCAAACATGTTATCACGGAATAAACATACACACCCATGTGATAAATACATCAAAAAAGTTCTCATTTCTACAAACATATGTGATGAATACCTAAAAAATGGTCTCAGGGGCTTGACATGAACAAAACTTCGACCAAGCCTTTTCCATCAGTAGTCGTTATCATGCCAGTGTGAAAGGGTTCATGATGCCACTATGCACATTTTTCATTTCTTTGGTAATATTTCCTTTATTTATCATGAATTATATTTCATTAATATATTCATTATATTATTTTTATAACAATTTTATGAAATTAATATCATTTATACAAGAATAAACTTATTACACAAGGTATTAAACCATGAATAATACCATAGAATAGAGTAAACTAGACCAAATAACATAAAAATGCATGATAGAGAATAATAAAATCATAAAATCAGTATCTGAGTGAATCCATCTCAATTTGGCCTCTACAAATCAACATAATTTATTGAATCATTCTGAAGACTTACAAAATAATTTATTATTACTAAATTATAAATAAATAAATTATCCCAATAAAACTTATAACCAATTCATAATGTTATACTTTTTGAAATACTATTTAGATATCACCACCTAGCAGAAACCATGACTAACCATCCATAGGGGTTTCATCTCACACTCTGTTTGTTCTTATAAATTTTCATCATGGTCTAATGTAATTTTCATCCAATTCTCTAATAAAGATCACACCATGACTCAAATAATTATTTATGTGACCAAGAATAGTGAAAATTCAAGGAGAATTGATGAATCACTAAATTTAAAATGGATAAGAGAAAACAAAAGAATCATCCACTATGAATGACATGATGATCCACCAACACATGGGAATGTAAGGGGCTATGATTAAGGAAAAATAATGGATATTACCTATATTTTACGACACATATCACCTTGAGCCACCATAGATCACGTGTAATTCATGGATGGAGTATAATTGGAGGGTGCAGATGACTGGTCCTAAAAAATATGTGATATTTATATTAATCTATAGGTTGTATTAGTGGAAAAAAGGTCTAAAAAATCCATCACATAAATCTGTATAGTAAACCCCCTATCTAGACAAAACATCATACTAGGAATAAGAGTAAATGTGTGCCATAATAGCTAGTCGATGGAATCAGCAGCATCCTTAGTTACTCTAAGCCCGTACTACTAAAATCCTCATCCATGATTTTCCCACTCAACATTATTCTATGTCCAAAACACCATTTTAAGAAGCTCAAATAGGTTTTATCTAAGTATTACTACCAATTCTATGAATTTTATAGCAACCATCTCATGTTCCCTGAAATATAATAGCTAGTAAGAATGAAAGTAGTTACAATTTCCCCACCATAGTACATATCATCCTTGAAAAGATGTTACCGTAGGAAAATCATCCCTTTTATTCTACCTCGATCAACATCCATAAGGAATTTTCTATGTTCTATCCTTGTATTTCTACTCACTACCACAAGACCATGCTCATTATTGAAGGATAATCATACTCTTCCAACATGAATCCAACAATGAACACTAAAAGGCTTGATAAAATCTCATTTCCATCCAATAATTTGACCTCTATCATAGTATAAATTAAACTTGACACACTGTGGTTCCCTCAACTTACACCTTCTAAATCAACAAGGTACTACCCACATTAGTAGTTGTAATAAAAAACAAGATGTAAATTGTCCAATGACACACTCAAATTCAATTTGTTCCATCGTTCCAAAATCAAAATAAAAACATAGGATAAAATTTGATTTCAAAACATCATTATTGGATACATATCAATCCAATGAGTATTTCACAACATACACACATGAAATTTCGGTCATTTTCAAAAATCCCCCTTCTAATTCATACATATATCTATAATACTTGATATAATGATATTTATGTGTTTCTAACCATAATATTTAAATATATGAGGAACACCAATCAGTTATATATTGATATACTTTCTATAAATGTATAAGTCCTCAATAATCGACACTTCATGAAACAACTGATTAAAATGTTTTAAACCATGAGAAATCTTTAAATTGATCAACTTACATATCAATTTTGAAAATTATTGTGATGTTATTTACCTAGTTTATTCACGAACCAGTTACACAAGATTCATAATTATCATCCATTCACCATTATGCTAATGATCTGACTCACACTTAGTTTAGGCCAATATCCCCACAACTCAAAATCAAATATTTATTTTCCATCCAAAACTACATATGAATAAAAGATCAATAATATTTTATGGAAATAAATAATTCTGGGTCCACCACACATTAATATTATGAAGACACCATGACCATTCAATGAATAGTCTTAGAAAACACCATGAACCTTCTCGTGACAGGGTCATTCAATTTTGACAAGATTGATTCTCCCCACCGTTGGAGTATCTTTATTGAAACCTCATCATGCACACAATCATCTTACAGGACCATGTTTATTCTATTATAAAAGGAAATGACTGAACAAAAGCATCTATTCATACTTGATTTCTAATAAGGACATCAAGACTATGCACACCAAGAATTATTCAAATGTCGTTCTCTACATCCAATGGCCCATTATTTATTTTCATAACAACTTCCAGTGTGATAATTATAAGTTACATATTATATCATAGAAAAGTCACGTTCCCTCATGAATGTTTCTACACTAAACCATGGAATCTCCATACACAAAAATCATGGGATGACCTCACACAGATACCCTAATATATTGATTTTGTTGTATCCCACTATGGAGAATTATCTTCATATAGCGATCAATGGGTTATCTAGACCTATGATATTCACCCCAAACATGAAATTTTTTATTTTTAAGGGTTTCTATGAACCAATACATTTTCAATGGTCCTCACACTACCCTGCTTCTACAGATTCCACCGAACCCACACATAACCCCCTCATGAATTCTTAGGCACTAACGATTCTCCAAAAAATAATTAAAATACCACTATTTACCCAAACAAAGTGATTTTGGAATGATTCATGGACATCAAGGCTAAGAACGAAATGAATCATTAGCTATCCACCCAAATAGGAGCCATATCTTTCCAGTTAAGGCACTCCCATTTATCCTCCTTTGAAAAACAAACACACTGGTACTTAGGGTAACCACATAGTACCCATAACATGGGAGTATATTAAATCAATTTGGAATCCTCCCATGATTAATCCATCCTGGGTTCAACTACAAAATACTTTTACTAAAAATTTAACGACATTAAAAGTCCAAGATAAAAGGCTAAACAACCCCTAGTCCTACCTTCGATTCCAGATGTATCCAAGAGATCCAAAACCCAACCATGTATCATGAGTTAAGGAACTAAAAATTTATCTACTCTTGAGATATATAGAGAAAATCTCATCCAACCACTATTTATTTAAATGGACACTCACATTCATATGGAATTTTCTTCAATAAAAGAATACTCCAAATGAATTAACCACGATTATGACTTAAAATTATAAAAGCATAATCTGGTTACCAATACACAGCAGGAGATATAATCTCCTTAGTAACAAGATTCCCACAAAAACAATTCTATATGTTCTTACACACAACTCATAATAACACCTCACAAAGTCTCATAACTCACATAATTTCATCTTGGAACATCTCTATAGACATGATACGACATATTCACTCTTAAACTAGCCACATTGCGGGGTCATAGATTCCAAGTTTGGTTCAAAAGAATTCCACTTTATTGAGACCCATACTTTTCATTGATTAATATTTGAGATTATACTATTAATATTTCATAAATAAATTTTTTAACCATGTAATACATGTATATTTTTATATTATTTGGGTATTGGGATACATAAAAAATTTCACAACCCATCCCCTAGGGCTCGTTCCATGACATCCCCCAAGCCCACCTCCTGAAGGTCAGGGGTTGGAGACTAGTATTGAATGTTTCTAGCTGCAAGTTGGAGGCATTTTCCTGAGTATCTGTACTCACGGACACACAACCATGACCCAAATATGGAAAGGTAAACAAGCATGCAACTAAACAACCACTGAGTAAAAGTCCAAACTATATGTAAAATGGGACAAAAAAATGAAAAAATAGATGAAATGAAAAAAGGAATGTAGGAGTAAACTCTAAAATCCATCAACTGGAAACCCCACATGATGGGTGACTGTAGAGTATCCGCTGGAAGCTATAGAAGTACACCCTCCATACTTTGTCTCAATGGGAACCACCATGTCTTGGGCCACCAAGACCTCCATCAAGGTGGAGGTCTTCTGCAATATACACAACACGCATGGGGGAATCCCCTAAAGGGGTGAGTAATAATATACATAATAGAGACCCAACAACTTCATGTAATGACCAAAAATAAATCCACAAAGAAACCCACAAAAAAAGACCTCTCAAACTAGATATAATATTGAGTAGGAAAGTAATACTACCCGTCATTTCATAGAACACCTTGGGCTGTAAGAGGACTCTCCTAAATGAGTATAGTGGGTTTATCAGGCCAAAGAGAAGCCTCATACCACTTACATTATAATGATTTTATACTCATCCCTGATGAGTATCATGGGTATGCTGGGTCACATAGAAATCTCTCCCAACCATTGACACGCTGGATCACACAAGGCTGTATCCCACCATTTCCAAAATGTGGTACTCCTCATGTAGAGTATCCTAGGTCTGTCAGGTCACATAGAGTCGCTACCCACTGTGGTCATTCCCAGTCACACAAAGGCGCTTCTCACTGGGCCATCTTAGCTAATCCACACAGGGTCCCTTGTCAGTAGTATTCAGCTCTCAAACAACCTGAGGGTTTTCATACGTAGTGCACCTGAATCAAAGAGAACTGTACCTCAATCCATTCGTCATATTCAAACATCCCTGAAAAACTCCTGATAGTATGCCGAAAGATCCGACTCATCATTAGGGTTACAATTCTACAAAAAACATGTCAATCAGATTCCTGATTTGAATGATATTGATACATTCCAATAAATGGCTAGTTGGGTCTCGGTTCGGTCCAACCTGGTCAGACTGACCCAACATGGGGTCCCCCGACCCAACCCAGGTCTACCAACATGACCTTTACCCTACGCATGTTGGGTTGGGCTTGGCCCGATGTGGTGTTTTTGTCCCCCTTGGGTGGTTCCAACCTATTGGGGTGGCCCACGCCCTACCCGGTCTACCATTGGTGGACCAGCTCTTGCTTGGCTGAGAGAGGACTGAGGCCGCATCATCTCCCCATGCCCCGTGGGTCATCTGTGAGGCCACGTCCTCTACTACGATCAATTGACCATATATTTATCACATGTGATGCTGCAAGATTCCATGTCCGTAGTGAACCGACACGAATGGGGGGTCGTGTATGCCCGCTGCCCGCTGCCTGCACAGAGGTCGCCAATCGATGGCATGGAGGCTTCCAGCCATTGGCACGGAAGCCGCTAGCCAGTGGCTTTATCAGCACCACCACAACCTGATATAGTTGCGACCCTTCTTATGGCATGCTCTCATGGCGCTCTTCCACTCAACCATAATAGTAATTAGTGGGTTCTATCACAGAAAACTATTCATGCCCCGTTGGTCTGTTCTACACAATTCTTGTGCCTACGGCCTCTTGGGGATGTCATATTCCATATGATGGCCTCGAATCCTCCGCTCCACCACATCAAATATTTGGCCTTGAAAAACTCACAAAACACACAAGGTGGGGGGGCTCGGGCCTTGCTATACTACCCGCACCCTCCTTGTTAGAGGATTAGAAAACATGGAATAATGATTTGATATTCTATCATAATTAATCAAATAATCTGGACACAAAACCCCAAGAAAAGTGCCTTTCCCATTGAAAGAGGAATTCATAGATCAAATTTTTCATTGGATGATCCACATTCATCATTCAGAATAATGAACGGGGAATCATAAAACAAAAACAAAACCCTACCTCAATGGTGCCTGTCGCTGAAGAAATCCACCCACAAGGATTCTAGTCCAATTGAAGTCGTCAGCATTAGTTTCCCTCTACTCCCATTCTTTGAGGTGTGTTGATGACTTTAGAGATTTGACAACATTAAATGTCCATCGTTGGAGAATATTTTCATTGTAGGAATGTTAGAGGAATTCCCCATTTGATTACCCAATGTCTTATCTCATTAATAAAGAAACACGTCGCAACATTTCTATTACGATGTATCTCCACGTCTTTATGTTGTTTAATTAATCAAACAACATGCCTACTTCTTTTATGTTATGGAGTCTCATTAAAGGGGCTCGTCCCAGTCTCGTTGCCGCACCGCAGTACTGACATGCCACCTCTCAACGATGAGAAATGTAAAATAAAATAACTTTCTAGTTTTTTTTATTATATTCTAAAATGAATGAAAACTATTTTTTCAGCCTTTCCCCACTGGTCGATGTTAAGTCCATTCTAGGTGAATCCTTCCATTCTGAAATCAACGGTGACTTTAGATTTGTTATCATATCACAACTTTATTATTTGGACAAACCTACTCACACATTTACTTAAATGAACATAAAAAAAGTTCAAAATTCTATTTCTGGCTCATCAAGCCTTTGATTCAGGTGATGTCAACGAATCTGGTCTTGAAATAATTTCATATAATTTTAAATTAAAATTAATCAAAAATTATGGGACAATAAATTACTCCCCAATTTTTAGGATTCACGTCCTTGTAAGCTAAAACAAGTATAAACATAGAAATGGGGTTACTGAGCATGAATCTGAGCCTCCTTCTCCCCTATGATCTCTTGGATATTCTCATGCTACCACCCACTACACACCGGAGGAATCGATCCTCTATGAAGGACCCACTCATGTCGGTCCCCTATCTCCACTAGGAACACTGTGAATGTCGGTGAATTTTCAATGACTAAGTCATTCCAATTGATTATGTGCAATGGATAATGCACATGTCTCTTCACCTGTGACATGTGAAAAAATCATGCACCCAATGCATTTGTGGGGGGAGGATATAGGTGGTATACCACCTAAAAAGATCTACTAAGAATATGAATATGTTTGATTAACCTCAAAGATAACTTTTTGTCCAATCCAAATATCTGTAATCCCCATCGGGGTGAGACCCAAAGGAAAACATGGCCACTATCCTAGAACTCCAGGGGCCTCCCTATCTTGTACACATAATAATTTTTCCTACATTGTGTAGTTTATATCGACTTCAGGATGATCTAAACCTTCTCAGTGGTAGTTCATAAAAACTCTGGACCCATGTGGGTTTACTCCCCCAGATCTGTCTAGCATAGAGTTGATCTGAAAGGTCGATCGTACATGTCCTGAACCGGTTCCATGCCAATGGTGGAGTAATAAATTTTGTTGTATGAAAATGCCACCCATGGTAGGCGGTACTCACAACTAAGGCCAATATCAAGGATGCAAGAATGAATAATGTCCTAAATGGTTTGTATGGGTCGCGTTGTTTGAACATCAGTCTGGGGGTGAAAAGTTGTGCTCAAGCACAGCTAAGTCTCGAGTGACTCCTTTAATCCCTTCCACTATCGAAATATAAAGTGAGAGTTATGGTATAATACAACCATTGATGTCACCTAGTGTATCCTCACTATATTCTAGATGTAAAGGGATACAAATACCTTTATCGATCCCTACTCCTAGATGGGTAGGAATTGGGCCGAATTAGTGAGTCAGTAAACGATCACCAAAATAGAAACATGGCCCCTAGATATGTGTGGTAATCATATCACAATGTAAATCAATATACCATCCCATTTAAACTCTGGTACATCAAGTGGTTGTGCCAAACCTGATGAAACCTAATGCTCAGACATAACTTACTAACAATTGAGGAATCATGAAACAAACTCTCTCACCATTTTTAATATCCCCAGCCACCAGTACGGACGTCAGAGGGCCTAGTACATCTTCACCTCACCAGGATGTACCACCAAAGGGGATGTATGAAACTCCCTCAACACCTACTACCACAATTTCATAGATACTACAGTGCATCTTCGGAAAAGAATGATTATATCCCAACCAATCTAAAATCCATCAGGATCCTATCCTAAGAATTAATTATCACACCAGGCCTTATAGTCATCAACCACATGTTCTGCCTCCCTAACTCTCTGTATGAATGGGTAAGTGATTGTCATTGACGGAAGGTATGCTTCTCCATCAACATCCCCAAATGATATCTACATCATTTCTAGATTCTTTGTCACCTCACTCAGAAACTATAAACCAGACCTCTGAAAGTGAATGTTCACAACCACAATCCCCTTTATATGAGTATAGTCTATCTCAATGTCATAGTCCTGGAAGAAATCCAGTCATCACTGCTATCTCATGGTCTGCTCTTTCTGTGAGAAGATATACTTGAGACTCTTCTGGTGAGAGTAGAATATAAATATTTAACCCATCAAGTAATTTTGTTTCATATTTTAGGAGAAGACCACTACGTCTATCTCTAGGCCATGGGTCGCGTAGTTCTTCTCATTATATCTCAACTGTCAGGAGCCGTAGATGATAACTGCTCACTCCTGCATCAAGACAAATCCAAATCCAATCCCTCATGCATCTCAGAAGACATCATACCCATCACCCACTTCTATTAGTCACAAGATGGGGGCACCTTTTGGTCTCTACCTCCGCTTTTGGAAACTCTAATGGCACATATCCTTCTACACGAATGGTTGTACCTTCCATGTCAAGGTTGATAAAGTTGCATATAATCTAAAAAATTTGGGAACGAACCTTGAGTAGTATCCATCCAACCCCATGAAACATCGCACCTCATTCACTCTCTTGGGTGGCTCCCAAGACAACACTTCCCCTATCTATTCTGAATCCACTGCATCTCTAGCCTCTAAGAGGAAGTTTCCCCGAATGTGGACCTCTCGAATCCAGAACTGGCACTTCAAGAGCATACTGTAAAGCTGGTTCTATCGGAGTGTATCCCAAAATA
Source organism: Viscum album (assembly GCA_963277665.1). Taxonomy (NCBI): domain Eukaryota; kingdom Viridiplantae; phylum Streptophyta; class Magnoliopsida; order Santalales; family Viscaceae; genus Viscum; species Viscum album. Next base: position 373,074,827 of record OY728166.1, on the reverse strand, counting down.
TCTGATCATGTGTAGCATGTTGCTTCTATGACGCTGAGTACACCATGATTCTATCACAGAAGAAAACCATAAAATGATCAAGGTATTGCGGGGAGATCCTATTCATGAGTCCAATGAACACTAAAAAGGAATTGGTTACACTGAAGAGAATTTATAAGAACACCTAGTGGTCATACCAGTATCTAAAGGTCGTCTTTAGTATGTCTTCATCCCATACTTGATGTTGGTGATATCCTAACCTGAGTTCTATCTTTGAGAACCAGTTCCCTCACTTCATCTGGTCGAAGAGGTAATCAATTCTTTGTAGTGGATATTTATTCTTAACGGTCATCTGGTTTAGGAACAAGAAGTCCACACATAGCCTCCGTCTCCCATCTGGCTTCTTGGAAAACAATATTTTGGCTTCCCATGGTGAATCACTGGGCCCCGCGAAACTTTTCTCCAACACATCCTCTAACTATACCATTAATTCTTTATTCTTTTTAACATCCATATAATATGCCAGTGTGGATATCAGTGTCATCCCTGGGTACAAATTGATGCATAATTATACCTCCCTTCATAGATTTTGTCATGGAACTTCCCCAGAAAAGATGTCATCATACTTATCAACCACTAAAAGAATGTATAGAATCCTTTCATACACCACAATGAGAGTGAGGATAGTCAACTAGTGAGTGATTTGTTGAACCCTCCTCCGATAATGTCCTTCATGTGCTGCAAAAGTTTCCTTCATTACTATAAAGGAAAATTTAGTCCCATCATCTCGAACACACAACACTATGCACCAAATACAGTCGATCTAAGTATGTACTATAGACGACTAGTCAATACCCATGATGACATTGTAAGTCCTCAATGCCACTACTTGGAGATCCCAACTAAATATTTTACCTCCTACAGTAAGCTCAAACTACGAGAACCAGTGGGTAATAATCAAATACACAACCTTAGGAGTCTCTAATCCTAAGGACATAGCCAAAGACTCCAATAGAATATCCAAGTCTCAAATGAGGTCCATGGAATGGAAAGATTGACGAGAAAATGTGCCTATGAGAACATACAATAAGGTGGAGATGTGACAGATTTTAAATCTAATCATCTATGGAAAATTGTGGTCATATGCTTCCATTGCCTGAAGCTAGCCTCACCCCTATCTACAGAATCCCTGAGCATGTGGTGGACCACCTAGGGTTGGTGGTGGCACAAAGAACTATCATCCACCACCTAGCACTCAACTTTCTTCCCTTCCACATCTACCGCCCTTCGGTCCTCCTCGGTCTAACCTATTCTTTTACCTTGGCAGTCCCTCAACACTCTATTGATCGTCTGTGTGGAAGTTCAAGTAGTCACGATCCATGTGTCTCTTCCCACCGCATGTGAAGAACTCCCTGGTTCCCTACTGAGACTCACTTCTTTGGGATCCATGCACTACTGACCTGAAGTCTTGGTTTCATCCCTTGAATGATCTGATCTTATTGGGTCCCCTCGTCTGCTACCTGCTACTCGCCATTGACATCTCTGCTTCCTGATGTATGCTGGTTTTTCTTTCTATCAGTTCCTAAATTTCATGAAGCTATCCACAAGAAGAGATCGCTCCTGCACTCCAGCTTTTGTGGCGATCCTAAGATATACCATGAATTCTCGAATCTCTCATCTGAGTCCCTGCTAAAAGGTTCGGTCCCTGAATAAAGGTTCCCACACCATGTATTTTGAGTAGCGAGATAGGTGAGTAAATATCATAGAGTACTCAGCCACTGACATGTTTCCCTAATTTAGATAGAGCATCTCATGTATGCGTACTAAGTGGAAGGTCATGGGGAAGAACTCCTCCGAGAAGATCTGCTCGAAGTTAGCCCAAGAGAGGGTCTCCTCAAAAATATTTTGAATCATCAGTCTCCATAATCTCCCAGCCGATCCCTGAAGAAGTCTTGTAGCTAAGATCACCATCTATTCGAGTGGCATCCTCACTAAGAGGAAGACGCACATCACTGCCTCCAGCCAGTCCTTAGTGGCCCGAGGATCCATGTCTCCCATAAATATGGGAGTTATCTTTATCTAGAACTCATGCAAGGCATTGATCCTGTGTGTGTCCTCTTCGAGTAACGCTAGTAGTACCTGCTGATCAAGGGGTAGTGGTAACACTACTTCCCCACCCAGAGGGGCCATCTCTAGCACTGGTCTCTATACTGATGCCTCGTCATAAGGTGCGTTGTCCTCACGGTTAGGCATCAAATTCCTAGTTGGATGTCTTCATAGAGGAATCTTGAACTAGATCATGATTTACCATAATCAATAGATTTTACCGAGGGAGCTATCTCTTATTACAAAAGAACATAATAAAACAATCAATTCCTTTATGATGCATGAAATGAGTGTTTTTTTGTATAGAGTCAAAAAGTTGAATTCAAGGCCCTAGTTTATGGATAAGTCACCCACTGCACCAACATTGGACTCCCCAAATCTGAAAGTAAAACTTTAAATTCCCAAACATAAAGAAATGGACTCCCACTCTTTATGATAGAAACGACCACCTTTGATATCACTTTTTTATGACCCACCTCTGATGTTTGTTCCCCGACATCCCTGAATCCTGCCTCTCAATGGCTAGGGGTTTGCGACTAGTGCTGAAGGAATCAACCTATAAGTTTGAGGTATTTTTATGAATACCTGTAGGAATGAACACACAACCACAACCCAGAGCTGGAAAGGTAAACATGCATTCCACTAAACAACCATTGAGTAAAATTACAATCTGTTGGTCAAATTTTCCAGAATACAAACCCAAAAAAGATGAATTGAAAATAGGAAAGTATAAGGAAACATTTAAAGAAATCCACTGCAAACCACATGTGATGGGTGCTTGTATAGTATCCATCAGAAGCCATATAAGTATGGCCTACCAGCTTGGTCCCACTGGGCACCATCGGGACATGGACCACAGAGTCCTCCCTCATGGTGGCTGTCATCTGTAGCATATAAAACACGTGCGGGAAAATTCCATGGAAGGATGAGTAATAGTATATTTAGTAGGGACCCCAAAAATACATGGAATGATCAAAAAATAAATACACAATGGAAATCATGAATCTAGACAACTAACACCATGTATAATCTAGAGTATGAAAGTTAAACTCTCATTCATTTCAGAGAGCACCTTGGGCTGCAAGAGAAATCCTCCTCAATGAGTACAATGGTCCTACCGGGTCACACATAAGCTACTTCCCACCGACCTTTGATTTATGTGGTACTCATCACTTATGAGTACCGTGGGTATGCTGGGTCACACAGAAGTTGTGCCCCATCGTGATCATGTTGGGTCACACATAACTGCTTCCCACCTTGGCCATACTGAGGAAATAATCATGTAGAGTATTGTGGGTCTCTCAGGACACACATAGCTGCTCCATACTACAGGCCAACTAGGTCGCAGATAGCTTCTTCCTGTGGGGCCATTGTCGCTAATCCACACTGGGTCTCTTGCCAGCTGTCTTCTGGTCTTAGCCAACCACAAGGTATCCATATATAGTGCAATTGATTTGGTGAAATTTTACCTCATGTCAATATTCATATTCCAACATCCTTGAATTCCTAGATAGAGTATTTGTAATGATCTGTCTCTTAGTGAGGGTTACAACATTGTAAACAGCTCGTCAATCGGATGCTCGGTTTTAATGATATTAATGTTTTTTTCAAAAAAGGGGCTAGTTGGGTTTGGGTTCTGCCCGACCTGGTCGGATCGGCCAGTCCCAACCAGGCATGTTGTCCACCAACGCGATCCTAGTCCACCGACCCATCCATGACCCAACCCAGCCTTGATCTGGACCATAGGGTCGCTGGTCTGGGCGGAAGGGCAAGTCTTACCCACCAGGGAGGGTTGAGACTACACCCTACCTGGTCTTCCATATGCAGGCAGGCTCTTGCCTCGCTGAGATGAGGCTAGATCTGCGTCTGCTCCCCCTACCCAGTGGATCATCTGTAGGGCCGCCTACACCATCTCGGTTAGTTGTCCATGGTCGGGTAGCCACATCCACCCCCGGTAGCCTCTATCAAAGAGGATGGCAGCTCTTGTCGCACTGCCGTGGCCCGATCCAGCAGCAATGCTTCTTCTGACACACCATCGTGGGGCACCTCCACCCACACGTAGATGCAGTTGTGGGCCCCCACCAATGATAGTCGGCACCAAAGCACTGTCATGTTCTTCTGTGGACAAATTGTTCTGCTCCAGTGGTTCGTTTTTTGTGCTTCTTATGCCTATGGATTTCAGGGTATGCCATATTTCATGCAAGAGCCTCAAATACTCCTTTTCACTACATCAAATACGTGATCATGATAAATGAAAAAAAAACAGGTGTAGGGGCTTAGGCCTTTTCCGTGTAGGCCCATGCCCCCCACTTTATAGGTTTTGAGAAAAGGGATAATGATTTGATGTTCTATCACAATTAATAAAATAATACTGAAGAAAAAACCCAAGAAAAGTGCCCTCCTACAAGAACGAACAATCTACGAATAAACCTGTTAGTGGGACGATCCAATATTTTTGTTTAAAATAATGAACAATGAAACTTAAAACAAAACAAAACCAATACATCAAAGGTGATCATTGCTGAAGAGATCCGCCAGTGAGGATTCAAGTTCTGATCGATTTCATTGGTGTTTGTTGCCCTCCAGTCCTATTCATTGAGCTGCAATGACGTCGCTAGTGATTCACTAACATTCATTATTCATAATTGGAGAGGATGTTCACCATAGGTTTGTCAGATTAATTCCCTATTTGACTCCCAAACATGGTATCTCATTAATATAGAAACACTTCATTGTGTTTCTATTATGCTATGTTTCCACATCATTACATTGTTTCCTTAATGAAACAACATTTCTATTTCTCTTTTTACAGAGTATAATTAAATGGGGTCATTGTGACCTCATCACCTCACCGTAGAACTGGTGTACCACCTCTCAACAGTGTGAAAATAAAAATAAAAAAATATTTTATATTATTTTATTATTTTCAGAATTTTCTAAAAACCATATTTTCCAGTCGATCCTCATCGATCGATGTTAAGTCCATTCTAAGAAAATCGCATTGTTATTTGATCAAAGGTTCCTTTAGATTTTTTATCTGATCACTAGTTTAAATGTTAGAAAAACCCACTTGCATGTTTACTTAAATAAACTTTAAAAAGTTAAAATTTCTATCCTGGGCTCACCGGGGCTCAGAATTTTGTGTCTTCAATGTTTTTGGTCTCAAAATAATTCCAAATAATTTAATAAAAATAATTAAAAATAATTTTGGGACAATAAAAAAACATAATCGTAAGATATCTACATCATCTCTAATTTAGTTCATCACAGGTAGAACAATACTTATACACATCATAATTAAAAAAATCATAGTATATTAGGGAAAAGAAAACATAATAAAGGGTGATATTAATTGATAATTAGGTTTTATAATGACAGATATAAATAATCACTTAAATATAAACTGAGTATAAGGTTATGAAAATATGAGGCTGTTATTTTAGAATCATACGCTTCACATCATAGATTATAATCAGAAGTCATAGAATACATCTTGGTAGTTCAAAATAAATTATTTATAATGGGGTTAAAGAACATGATCCATATGAACATAACATTGGTATAAGTTTGTGTCCCAAAATAGTGGAATAATCATAATCATGTGAATATTATATCATGGATACACACAAAAACAATCATAACATGTTATATTGGGTAACCACTTGTGTACTTTTATTAGTCTTTATATAACATATCATATACCCTCTTTTTTTAATGTATAACCCCCCGTGTATGATGTTTTGGGCTTGGGGTAACCTCCCATGTGACCTTTGATCTTATAGAGCATTAACATTTATGTAATCTATTGTATGTATATATAATTTATGTAATTGCTATGACATAATCATAAAAACATTCATATATATTCTAAAAGATCATTAAAACACACATCATAACTTAACTAATCAAAAAGAAAATATGTTTCATTGATATTTCATTTTCATAACCATAAACAATCAAAAAATAAATAATTATTATACCATTGGATAATATCCCTAGTAAAACAAAAGTAACATCAATGGATGATGTGATATATATTTATTCCCTTAAAAATCAACTAGAATATTTTTTTGAATAAAATAACATTTTCATATTGAAATTAAATATTAAAATCCAAAAATATCATAAATATTAATGAAAAAATTTTCATTGTAAAAAAATATGGAAACATATAATCATACATAAAATCATTGTGTATTCATGATGATGGGAAATTTTATCATTTTCTTTAAATTAAAAATATTTCCTTTCACATTTTTGGTAAACATTAAAAAACAATTTCTTTAGAAAATGACAAGAATATGTGTTTTATATAATTCAACAAATATCCATAAAAGGATGAAAATTATATTACAAAATCATCGAAAAATATTATAATCATTCAGTAAAACATATTTATATAATATAGACACTAAGGAATATGTATTTTAGATAGAAGATAGTAATAATGTTTGATTTTGTCGAAAATATTTTTTCTTCATCTTGGGTACATAAAAAGAGGATAATTAATAAAGAAATGAATTATCTAGAAATAACCATATGAGAATAAAATTCATGAAATTATTGAATGATGAGACATACCATTCCATAATCATAAAGAGAAACCTGGAATTAAATAAAGCATTCAATTAATATAAATTTATATTAGTGAAAAAATGGGTCATAATTGATTTAATTAGAATATTATAAGATTATGATTCTAAATCAACACATAAAATAAATCATTGAAAAGTTATAGTAATGATTTCACCTGTATCTATGGGTTTTAACCCCCCATTAACTCTTTTACTAATTAGAGTGACATCAAATTGTTTTACTCATTAAGTGTCATTGAATATTTCATAAAGGGAATGTTAAATCATAAATGGACCATGGATGATATAGTGAACCATATAAAATTCACATGGATGACGAAATAATTTTTTTAGAATTTTAAATCATTAAATAAAATAATTTTTATATAAAACATCATTAATTTCAATTTTGGTAATACATGAAATGTTACAATATAATAGGAGACTAAATCAACTAAAATGGTTCCAAAATGGAATGGATTTGATGATAAGGTATATATATTATTTATATAATAATCCAATTAAATATTGGAAAGTTTATTTTGAATTTAAAATAGTATATTTAGGTTTAACACCTTGGTTAATGAATTATAATATTAATCGTGGTAATAACTTTTTTAACATTAGAGGGTTATAATTGTTTTTATAAGGTAACCAATGGATAATAAATTTACAAGGGGTTAAATTTAAAAAACGTCATATCAAAAATTTTATATTTAAAAATATTTATTACTTTTAAATAATTTCATAAATTAAAATTGATATAAAATACTATTAATGCCATTTTAAGAACTATTCAAATAATTTGAGATAAAAAACAACATAAATTTAAATAAATTTAAAAATAAAACATTAAAATGCATATAATATTTTATATTTATCTTAAAATTTTATGGGAAACTTTTAGTCACTCATTTAATAGTACTTTTAGAGTTTTTAAAATCATTTAAATGATTTTTCTATAGATTGAATAAGCAATGTGTCTATGTTGCATAAGAAATTAATGTAATTATTTCATTACTAGAAATTATAAATAAATTGATGTAATAAAATAATTCATTTATATCTCAAATTAAATTTTAAAACAAAAAATAATTTAATTTTTTAATTATCAAAAAATATTATTGTTATTAAAGGAATTAAAGAGTAATTTTTACTATATATATTACATAAAAACTATAAAAGTAAAAAGTAAAAGATAAGTGGAAGAAAGGTAAATATTATAATTTTTTAGGATCTCTAGTAAAAAAATAATTTATCACATTGGAATTTTTTATGACAGTTATTTACAGCCAAAATGAAAGGCTTTTATATTAACATAGCATGTCGGTCATATTATAACTGATGTGATAAATAAAGTGTCTCGATTTATCATGTTAGTTATTTTATACCTTATGTAATCAAGACACCTTTGGGCATCAGTAATTGTATAACTAGCATGGTAAAGATATTTTCATTGCTTTATCACCTTAGTTAATCACATCATTTATAGAAGAAGTGACGTGATAAAGTCAATTTTTTATGTCGGTTACATAATAACTGACATGATAAAGAGAAAATCATTTCTTTATAATGTGTATTATTATATAACCAATGTCTTGAATAATTTTATCATGTCAGTTATAAAATAACCGACATGATAAAAACTCTTCATCACATCTGTTATTAAATAACCGAGGTGATAAATCATTTAAAAATTTTATGAAATCCTATTTTGAGTCATTCTATTGTTTTTATTTGGGGTGACAGTGGCTTGGTCTCTCTCGTATGGAAACCCTAGAGTCAATTCACCGATCGTGTGGCCTCCAACCTCTTTTTTCTAGTTTCTTTCATCATGATTTTCATCAGTGTATCTATCTTCTAGACTTGAAAATCTCAAGTAAGTCTCAGATGCTTTAATTTCAGTCATTTAAGGATTCCCTAAATCTAATTTTTGCGATTTTGTTCATCTTGTATTTCACTCTTAAATATTGAATGTGATTTATTATCCTGCTATTGTTTTACCATTTTTCATTCACAAATACTAAATATTGGTTTTTCGATTTTTTCAATTGTGTCTTTCCCAGTTAATTGTTGAAGGTGGTTTAGTATCCTGATATTGTTTTATCATTGGTATACTGGATTTTTTATTCAATGATGTCTTCCCTTTAGTTTCTTACCTTATTTAAAATAGTTATTATGGGGATATAAAATTAAATATGGATTTTAATTTTGATATCCACACCGTTTTACCTAATATACAATTTTTATGTATCCTGATTTGTTGAAAATGGAAAAGATGATCATTGGGATATTAGATGACACTTATACATGTTGTTAGCAATGTCATTGTATATTATTGTGCTTATGGGATTTATATAGATGATATAATTTGTGTATTGGATATCTACTTTTTATTATATCTTTTTTATTGTTTCATTACACTACTATTCAATTACTATTATTATACTATATTTATTACTATACCAAAGTATAAATTCCTCCATCCATATAATTATTAAACTATAGCTACTTGTAACCAACATCTAGGATATGGGGAGGATCTTTTGAGGCCTTAATGCTGACCATATTAGTTACTGTTTATAAAGTGAACTGGTTTGAGGTATTCCATGTTAGCTAAGTAGCCCCCAAAACAACCTTTCAACATACCTTGAATATAAAATTATCATCGTCATTACAATGAAATATAAGTTCCTCTCATGGAAAATATACAAGACCATTTCCACAATACAAGTTTCCACAAAAAACGCAATAAGAATGTTAAAACCCATAAATGTGACCATTAAAATTACATGAAATAAAAAAAATCAATTCAATATAATAACAATTCTTGTTAGGAAAATATTTTAGATAATTAGTAAAAAAAATAGGTAACAAAACTCATGCTATGATGGGATAATAATACATTACACTAGGTAATTTTTTTTTATTTTTTACATAATCGTTTTCATTCTTTTTTCTCAAAAGAATATCATTATAATTTTCAAATAGGCAAATATTTGTTTTCTATTTATAAATTTTCTTAATTTCAAATAATGGAATATTTAATATAAATATAAAACTAGATTATCAAACTATATTTTCTTTTTAAAACTATTTCCATGCATATCATTTTATTATTTTTCAATTATATTTAAACTTATCTTCCATTATTATGTAGAATTTGTAGTTTCATTTTCCAAAAATGAATATATTTGTTTTATATTTCAAAATTGTGTTTCTTTTAACTTATGTAATATTTAATATTAATATTAAATCAGATTTTATTAACGAGATGTATAATTTTGATATTTTTATATATAATAATGAGTCGAAATTGTATTAGGACACATTAAATGAGTCGTGAATATGTGGAAGGTGTTGATGTTTTTTTGGAATTTGCTAAAAAAATCTTCTATACAACAACTTCTTTTTCTGTATGTTCCTCAATTGTTTAAATATAAAGAATTTGAAAACTAGAGAGATTAAATATCATTTAATGTTTCATGGTTTTTATCTCAGTTACAACCCTTGGATTTGGTATGCTAAAATTGGAAAAAAAATAGATCTACCGATGATGATGCATTACAAGATGGTAACTCTAATGAATTTGAAGAAATGATACGTGATATTGAAGAAAAAAAATTGAGGATGAACTGAAAATTGAGTGGCTATATGGTATTGATGAATAACCCTTATATCTTGGTTATACCGATTTTACGGTTTTATTATCAGTGTTAAGATAGATTAACCAGAAGACGAAACACACATGAATGTGAAAAGAATTTTACATAGTTGTTGTAATTGTGGAAAGACATTATTCATAAAGACAACAATATTTCAGATTCACTTTGTAATTATAAGAAAATATTATACCATATTGGATTGGGATACAAGAACATAGATTCATGTTTGAATAATTGTATAATATATAGGAAGGAATATGAATTTCATTAACAGTGTATTAAATGTTAGACATCATATTATAAGTTGAATGAAAAATTATATGTTGATGTAGAGATTACAGAGATCCATGCCAAGGAATTTTGGTATATTTTTACAATTTCTCATTTGAAACATTTATTTACTAATTTACACGATTTAAAAATGTTAATACAGATTGTTGGGGAGAAGATATGTGTTGGAAAAATACATCATCCAGATGATTGTCCATAATGTAAGGAAATTAATGTGCAGTATCACACATTTGAAAATTAGGTATGAACTCTTAGACATTGGTTTTGTATGGATGGAATGAATCAATATCAAAAACTCAGTAGAGTAGATAGTTCATGGACTATTTTATTATTAATTTACAACTTATCTTCTGAATTTTGTATGAAGTGAAAATATATCATGTTGAGTTTAATTATCTCTGGACCAAAGAAACCCATAAATGATATTTATGTTTTATTTTCATCAATAATTTATGATTTTAAAAACTTATATTAGGATTCTATTAGGGTGTAATATTCTTATAAAATACAATATTTTCAACTGCATGCAGTGGTTATGTTCACTGTAAATAACTTCCCAGTGTATGGAAATTTGTTTGGATATAGTGTTAAGGGGAATAAAGTCTGACACCTCATTATTTTATGAGATATATAATTTTTAAATTTATTGATGACTTTTATTGTAGGCTAAACTATGATTATCTATAACTATAGGCAGCACCTTAATAGCTTGTAGTATATGAAACACTATACATGGCTTGTGTTAAACACAATATCATGTTCTTCTGATAGAATTCATTTCAGAAAATGCTAAGTATTGATTTTTTTCTGTGTATAAAAGAACTATGTTTGTATTATGTTATAATAAACAACAATGGATGTTTACACAAAAAACAACACTAACTTGGATTTTATTACACACAAGAGCGGCCTTCCTCGATATCTTGTGTTGTACGCAATAACAAGCTTCATTAAAAATGATATACTATTAAAATATTATTATTTAATGGGATATAAAATATAAATTATGAAAAGTAATACTAAATTTTTAATTTTATATAATATTAACATTTATCTTATTCTTTTCTAGACATTATATAAGAACCAGTTATTTTTTTCAGACAAAAGATATTTTTTAAAAAATGTTGTTTTCCACCATTTAATGTCATAGAAATTATAAATTTAGATTTTGACACTTTTATATATTATATATTACAACATAGACTTATTATTTGGAATTGGGACATCAAAAATTACTTTGGATTAATTTTTAGTTTTTTTTTGAAAAATTTCATATTTTAATGAAAAATGAAAAATAGTGCAGTTTAATTCAAAATTTCCTTTTCATCGGATTTATTTATATAGTTAGATTATATTTTTAATTGGTTTTAATGGTTATTTGGATAAATTTTTTATTATTTATTCCAATTTTTTTCTTTTTATGTAACTTCACATTTAAATTTGACATTGTAACATGTCAATCTTTTGATAGTTTTTACTTTTTAAAAACATGTTTTCTGGTTTTCACAATGGTAATTAATTTAAAATTATTTTAATACCATTAAATATATTGAATTTAGAAAAATATATTCCATAATTGGAATGATAAGGTCAAAATTGTGTAAATTGGTACCTTTTATTTTTTGACATTATGAATAGTAACGCCAGTATTTATATTATTTTCCATGGTTAAAAAAAATCTAGTAAATAAGGATAAAAAATAAATTTTGTAATAATATAAAACTACCCTAAGACATGTCCAAATCCTATTTTGTGAGATATTTACAAAAATGAGCATCTGTGGGTCAATTTTAAGTCCCCATGAACCCACTTGGGTGTGATAATGACCTTTTAGAATTTTAATTTAAACTTATATGAAATGTAACAAACATGTATCTTTTAGTAAAATATTTTAAAATAGTGTTATATAACTGATTTGTTTGTCTATAAAGAGTCACTATAAATATAAAAAATTTCTTATATCATGGTATTTTATTTTTAAATTTTAGAAATAAAATAAATGAATTCATGTATGACATAATGATGATGCAAGGATTACCTTAATCTAATGGAAATAAGATCTATACCAATGGGTTGTGACAAACCATTGGTATAGTTCACTTATATGGACCTATACAAATGGTTTGGGAAAAACTGTTGGTATAGGTCTATAATTTGGACGTATACAAAAGGTTTTGGATAAACCATTGGAATAGGGGGGCCTTATACCAATGTTTTGGGGAAAACCGTTGGTATATTTCACTTATATGGACCTATGCCAACGGTTTTGGCCAAAATGTTCGTATAGGTCCATAATAGAAAGCCTATACCAATGGTTTTCCCCAAACCATTGTTATAGGTCCCCCATATAAAAACGGAATGTCCAAAACTGTTTTTATTGATCCCAAACTCAAATAATCTATACCAATGGTTTTGAGAACCGTTTGTACAGTTACATGTATTTTTTATGGAATAATCATAGAGAGAACATTAAATAAATAAAAATTTATAATATTTATGATAATACATATATATATTTATGAAATTATGTTCACAAAAGTCAATTTAGGATCATGTTTAGGTTGTTCAATCATAAACTACAGGTACTGGGATCAAAACCCACCGAATGCTTCTTTTTTGAAATACATATACCAACGGCTTTATGGAACCATTGGTATCGATTTTTCATATTACTTATACCAATGGTTTTTGGGAAAACTATTGGTATAGACCTATCCCCACGGCTTACTTGGTCACGTTTCTCCAAAATGTTGGTATAGAATATACCAACTGTTTGGAGGCCTAAACAAATAGTTTCAAACTATAGGTATATGATATTTTTCTACTAGTGTTATTAATGAATGATTCAAATAAATGACATTAAAAATATTAAAATAAATATAATTTCTACATTATGATGAAATAAATGAATTTTTCGGATGAAAATGACATGTTATCTTTGAGATAATTTAGTTTTTACGAATGAATTAATTTTTTATGGATTTATGAAAAAATAAATTACTAAATAGTCTCAAAATTGACATAAATGAGTTTTTAAAACAAAAATTATTTTATTAAATGAGGTAATAGTACAGAAAATCTAATATTCATCCAACAGAATTACATAATTTTAAAAATATCATTAATAATACACTTTTTGTTTTCTTGTAATTTTATAGAAACTATAATAACAATATATTATAAGAATACAAGAAGACATGGTAAGAGTTAATGTTTTAAAATAAACATTAATGTAAAATGATAAGACTAATTTTTTACATAATCTTGTATAAAACCTATTTTTTGAGAGGATTTCGACCCATCCTCATCTTATACTCTTAATTTACTAGTTTAGAAATATTTAAATTCTAAAAACATTTTATATTATAATAACATATCAAAACATTCATAAAGAACCCACCCACCAACTTATAAAATACACCACCTCTACCAACATACACACACTTTTCAAGCCCCTTTTGTCATCCAAATTCTAATCAAGAAATTTCCCAACATCACTCCATTACACATAGAGGCTATACATTGTGAATAAATCCATCATAAGGAGATATTTTTTTCAAATAAAAAAGAGATACTCAAAAAAGCGGTACTTTTTTTCTCGTATTTCAAAATTCTTTTCTTATTCTACATTCTCCTATTAGTTTTTTTCCATAATAAAGTAATAAATCCAATATATTGTACATTATGATATTTTATTAGAAAACCTTATTCCTCATTTTATCCAACCTATGAATAACAGTATCACCATTCATGCGTACATACAGCTTACCATATCCGCATTGTAACACCCCAAGATTTCATGAAAAATATTCTTTTTAATTTCATTAATGTCATGTATTGTATGCTACACCAAAAGGATCTTGCACAACACGCATCCCTGACTTGCCTTGCATTACACGCAATCGCGAACTTCCTCGATAGCATGTGTAATACGCAATACCGAGTTTCACTAAATGAGATATTATTATAATATTATTATGAACTAGCCGTTATGAATAGTAATACCCACTTTTTGAAATTTTATAAATTTCATCTTTCAAAATGGACATCATTTTTGGATTCGGAATATCAAAATTATCTTAGGGTGAAATTTTTGTACTTTTCGGATAACTTTCATATTCTGATGAATAGTGAAAATTACTAAATTTTAATTAAAAACAACTTTTTTAATCGAAATAATTAATAGTGATAAATTATTAATTTGAGTGGTTTTAAAGTATATTTAGAATATATTTTTACCATTTAATAAAATGTTGATCATTGGATGTAATTTCACATTTAAACCAGACATAAACAAGTGTCAATCTTTTGATAGTTATTATATCTTAAAAACACGCTATTTGTTTTGACGACGGGAATGAATTTTTAAATTAATTAATGCAACTGATATGTTTTTAATTTGGTAAAATATACATCATTTTTGAATTCATAATATCAAATATAGATTAGGCATAATTTTTTGTATTTTTCTGGAAAAATTCAGTTTTTGATGAATAGTGAAACCCCTAAGTGGTAGTTAAAAAACAGAATTTTTCATACAACTTAATTTTACCACTTATGTGAGTGAAATTTAGAAAATCCGAGACTCATAGTTAATATCATGGACTAAAATTTGGTTCAATGAGATGAAAATATTTTTTTGTGAATAGTAACATTTTACTTTTTTTTACCACAGCTAAAAGTAAATAGGGTAGTTAAGGGTAAAAATGATATTATTATTCATCTAAAACTTGTCGTAATTCTATTAGATAAAGGTAATTCGACCAAAAACAACCTTAGGAATAAAATATGACCATTTATGCCCACATGGAGTAGATTAGGATATTTATTATCAATTTACTTAAATAATGGTTAAAATAGTTAAAATAAAAGTTTAATAACAAAAGAATTTTTAATATAGGGTTATACAATAGATAAATTCTACTACAAATATTAATTAGAAAGATAAGAATATTTCCTACATAATTGTATTTTATTTGTAATTTTTATACTTAAAATAATTTAATTTATGTATGATACAATGATGATGCAGTAATTATCTTATTAATGAAATATTGACATAATTGATGTTATAAAAAACCAAATATATGTAATTTAAGACTTTTTATGAATTCAAATAATTTAATATGTTAATATAACATGTTATTATTGATTTTATTAAATGTTTTCTAATAAATCATTCTGTTATGATTTTCAGAAAAATCAATTACCAAATAGTGTCAAAATTGACATAAAATTGTTTTTAAAACGAATACTATATTATTAATTGTTATTTTATACCTAAAAATCTAAGGATCGTCCAAATGACTTCGATAAGGTTATATATATTAATAATAAACAACTTGGGGTTCTTTTGTCTTAATATAGTAAGTTTATTAACCTTATAGTGAAAGAAAACAAGAAGACACGGTAAAAGTTAAATTATCTAACTTATAGTTAAATCTAAATGATAAGGTTAAAATTGATACCTAAACCTGTATAAATTATATTGGATGAGAGGATTTCGACCCATCCACACATTAGCTTCTAAATATATCAATTTGGAGCTATTAAATACCGAATTTAGCTTTATCATAAAATAATAATTTTAGTTATTCCAAAGGTGCCCCTCTCCTCCCTTATAAAAGGGCACCTCCTCCCTCTCTTACTCAGACCACATTGAGCCTTCAAACTCGGCCAACCCCTGACAATATCTCCTCTCCACTTCCCAAGAAACATCTTAGATGTCCTCGTATTCTTAAAAGACCAATTGTAGTTCCCTAAGAGGAGGTCTCAAAGAGGCGCTTCAAAGAAGAGGTAATGTCTGTTATCGATTCTTTCACATTTATTTCTTTTTCCACTTATTCTTCTTAGGATGTATCATTATGAAATAATAACATCAGTATCAATCATATACTTATATGTTATTATAAGTATTAAAAAACCCTATTTCACCATCTATCCATCCTATGGAAAACAAAATCACCGCGCGTGTGTACATACGGAATACCGTCTCCACGCCGTGGTGTAATCTATTTTCCACCACCACCTTACTTGGAAGGGTATAATGGGGTAAATAATAACAATATATGATTATTTTAAAGGGATATTGATTCTGTAATAGTATACATACACTCCAATAAAATTCCATGATCATGGGAACGATATAATCGCTCGTGCGTACGTACGGAATACCGTCTCCATGATGCGATGAGAATCATTCTCAATAATTAACCATTCATAAATGATTATACAGTATATATGTAATAATTAATCATGAAATATATGACATAATAATGATACTGGAATTATGTATATATATATATATGTATTTCATCCAATTAATTCCATTCAATTCAATGAGGAAATGAAAACAACGTTCATGCGTACGTACGACCTACCGTCTCCAAGAACGGTGTATTTCTTTCCATTTATCGATCTATTATATATATATATGTATATTATGAATATATATTATATATAAATCATGTTTTATATTCTGTAATTATTTAATCATGATCTATGTAATCATATGAATAATTACAAGTCAAACACGGACGACAAATGAAACGATTTTACCCAAAATACTGCTTTAACATGGAATTTACAAAAGAACGGGTAATATAAAGTAATTAGTGAAACATATATGATATCATAACAATGAATATGATTCTGTAATAATTCAATGACATTATTTAAATCATTATACAGGATGTTTGGATACGTACGAATCATATCGGACCTATGGTAAGGTATAATTTTTCAAATCTCATTTTTTTTCCGAGATTGCTTATTCGTAAGTATTTACTGGGTTAATTGTAATCATCCATGTCCATGTTTTATAAAATTATTTTCATGCATTTTTAAAGTCCTTTTCTACCCATTTTTACATTTACCCCATGGTATGGAAGGAATCTTTCTTTTTTTTACCCTAAGAGGTACTTTTTTGACGTTTCTGACAAAAGTACGAGAAGAATGTTTTTTTAACTTATACGGCATGAAAGGATTTTTACGGTTTTATAAAGCCTTATTTTCATGAATCTTCCTCCAAAATATTTCATGACTATTTTCAACAAAATCCTTTTCTTTTAAAATTTGCATGATGTTTTGTGAAAAGAAATTGATTTTGAAGAAGAAATGATATTTTCCTCAAAAATTAATTTCAAGTGTTTTATCAAAATCATTTTCCATCTAAGATGAAATTATTTCATATGTGTATGTTTCATGTATAATGTCTATATGATTTACATGGTTTCAATTTTCTTGTTATGAAATGATATACATTTCTTTTATATGGATTATAAGATGATGGGATGATGTTTATGAAACCCATTTTATTCTTTGGGTTATGATGACTGATTTATGTTTATTTTGTGGCACAAGTAAGAATGATTTCATTATGAGATGGGTGGGACCTATATCTCCGGCCAATGCATTGGGTAAAGATTTATATCTCATGAGATAGACATGGCTAGAATGGTATGTTAATCCGGTTCAGTGTTACATGACTGAAATAAGGAGTGAACTCGATTCAGAAAGGGACTTTGTCCACTAAGATGGTCTTGGAAGCAATGCCTTGGCTACTATGAAAATCATTACATGTTCTTAATGGATTCCACAATTCAATTTTTTATTCTCATTCTATGTTATCATTATTTATGTTCCATTATGATCTATGCCTTATGTACTTCCATGTTTTAAGCCGTTACTCAATATTTTTATGTTTAAACATTATGTTCATGTTTTTATGTTCAAATGTGTATGGTATGTTTTATTTTATCCATGCATTCCCATACTGAGAATTTGAGATCAACCTTTTTATGTTTTATTTTCCCCCAGGATTAAAAGAAAGGTTTTAGGTAAGGAAACAAAAAGTGGAAGATCTTTATGGGAGATGTTGAAGATCTTTCACCACGACTAGATGATTACATTCCATGTTTCCAAAGACACTAAACTATTCCGGTCCTTGTCTGTCTATTTTTGTTATGTATTATGTATTCCGAAAGAGTAATGTAATATCTATGTACGTCAAGCTTCGGGTCTCTACAGTTGGTATCAGAGGAAAGGTTTAGTCAACCTTTGGAAACTAGGATGCGAAAACGTTAGTGAGATCCCTAGAGATATTTCTAAGGTATGTCTAGGGATTTCCCTATTGATAAGTATACGTATAGGATATAGTCCTAAAACTAAGGTAACGATCATAGAATTTAACCTAATATGTTAGATATTTAGGGAACTCCCCCTTTACTATGTTGTTTTCTCTATCCTGATTTTTGCCTCTCACACTATTCTTTTTGTGTTTTAGAAAATGGATGGAAACAAGATGATTCACGATAATGGAGGATATGATGGACAATGGAATGATATTCTTCATGAGAAACCAAATGAAATGGGATTTGGGAGTCCAAAAATCATTATTATGCTGATTCAGCAATCTCATAATATGATCAATAAACTCAAATTTGGTAAGTTTCCTAACTCGGCTAATAAGAGAAAGATGGAGTTTCATGATGATCATAGAGGAAAGAAAGTTCAATTTCCCATATGTAAATCATGTGGGAAGAGGTATAATGGATAATGTTTCAAGAGAACTGGAAGATGCTTTGGGTGTGTAAAAGAAAGACACAAAGCAAGTAAGTGCAATGGAAAAGGATCAGTTAACACCATGGATGAGGATAATGGTAATGCTACGACATTAACAATGGATAAATGATTTAAAATTGGAATGTACGGGCATTATGCAAACCAATTCCCTAAGGGAAAGTCTCATGAAGAGAATCAGTATGGTCGTATGGGTAGTATTTATGTTGATGTTGATGAAGAGACTAAAAATGATATGTGAGATGAATGAATTGTTGAAGCTCAGTCAATGGTTTAAGAAGGTAGTGGAATGATTACATGTTTATCAAGTGTAATGTTGTATAACTAATATCATGTTACTATGGAATAAAGAGACATCTAAGGATTGTTACACTTTTGTCTTTCCTTATGTTTTGAAAGTGTATGATGAATGGTATTAGTAACCATGAAAGGTTATTCAGATATTTTTGGAATGTAGATGATATGCGCATAATGAAGGAATAAGAAGAAAATTAAATGTTTGATAGTATTCATGATCTCATTACTGATATATGGAGAAGGTTATATCATGGTTTGAGTATATAGAATTTTTGGATTTTGGTATGTGGAAAGAGTTAACTTTTGACAGCACTCATGTTTTCAGTATGGTTTAATGGGTATTCATTTTTTAGGAAAATACATGATTAAGGTATTCACATGATTGGAATGTGACCAACAAGATATATGAGGGATAAATGATGGCAATCACATGCTTGGTTGATGACATTTCAAGTAATCGTTTTCTTTATACTATGAGCTTGGGCCGAAGTATTTTAAATAAAGATTAGAATGGGTTATGTTTGACATAAGTTAGTATTGTTTTAGGGTAGAACTTTTTTTCAATATTATTTATGGGATGTTATAGTAACGTAGTTTTAGAAAAAGGACAACCTACAGGATGGGCGACAGCCCATCGCATCGGACAAAGCTGTGGGAATTGAACCCACAACTAAAGTGCGACTGGCCTTTATCGCCTACCATTGGCCTACAAGAAGTCCATGTTTTGTAGAAACTAGTTTTATTATATTAAGCAGTATGATATATGAAGTATAAGTCCATTTTAGGAACCATATATGTTTAATCTCACTATAGATGGACTTATGTATTTTTGATAACTTTTCTAACCTTTTTTTTGAGACAGATGGAATGAACCATCATTCTATCACATGATCTGCTAACACTTCACAAATGACAAATTCAACTTCATTTCTTTAATAGATGAAGTGGAAATTGTCCATAGATTTACCAACGGTGATACTGTACCAAAATCACTAAAGTATTTCTTCTAATTCCAATTTCATCAACTTTAGGGAAATGATCTTGAAAGCCAAAAATGTTGTCATAGTGCCCTTATATCCGATGAATTAGATGGTACCCTAGATCATACCAAATTTATGGCTTTATGATTGTTGGATTTTTCATAGCCATGTTCTCTACCACTCTCCATCAGAACATGATGGTTATATTTTTCGCCCATATCCATATTTTCACCAATGTTCTCCTACGTGGAAGCCCTGTGATGAGTTAATTTGGGTAACCGTTATGTTTCATACAGTAGTTTCTAAAGCCTAGTTTTGGTATTCCTTTTTACGATGTGGGTTTCGATTAAAAACCTTTCGAGTAGTAAACCATTTATAACCCCGACGAATTTCGAGGGCGAAATTCATTTTAAGGGTAGTAGAATATAACACCCAAGATTTTATGAAAAATATTCTTTTTAATTTCATTAATGTCATGTGTTGTACGCTACCCCAAAAGGATCTTGCACAACATGAATCCCTGACTTTTCTTGCATTACACGCAATCACGACCTTCCTCGATAGTGGGTGTAGTACGCAATACCAAGTTTCACTAAAAGAGATATTATTATAATATTGTTATGAACTAGCTGTTGTGAATAGTAATACCCACTTTTTGAAATTTTATAAATTTTATCTTTCAAAATGGACTTCATTTTTGGATTCTAAATATCAAAATTAGATTAGGGTGAAATTTTGGTATTTTTCATATAACATTCATATTCTGGTGAATAGTGAAAATTACAAAATTTTAAATAAAAACAACTTTTTTAATCGAAATAATTAATTGTGAAAAATTATTAATTTGAGTGGTTTTAATGTATATTTAGAATATATTTTCACCATTTAATACAATGTTGGTCATTGGATGTAATTTCACATTTAAACCAGACATAAATAAGTGTCAATCTTTTGATTGTTCTTATCTCTTAAAAACACACTATTTGTTTTGACGACTGGAATGAATTTTTAAATTAATTAATGCAAATGATACATTTTGAATTTGGTAAAATAGAAATCATTTTTTAATTCAAAATATCAAATATAGCTTAGGCCTAATTTTTGGTATTTTTCTAGAAACATTCATTTTTTGATGAATAGTGAAAACACTAAGTGGTAGTTAAAAAACCGAATTTTTCATAAAACTTAATTTTAATGTTTCTATGAGTGGAATTTCGAAAATCCAGGAGACACGGTTAATATCAAGGACTAAAATTTGGTTCAATGAGATGAAAATAATTTTTGGTGAATAGTAACTTTTTACTTTTTTTTCCATGGCTAAAAGTAAATAGGGTAGTTAAGGGTAAAAATGATATTATTATTACCTTAACGCATGTCCTAATTCTATTGGATAAGTGTAATTTGACCAAAAAGAACCTTAGGAATAAAATATGACCATTTAGGCCCACTTGTATTAGATTAGGACATTTATTATCAATTTATTTAAAGAAGGATTAAAATTGATAAAATCAATGTTTAATTACTAAAGAATTTTTAATATAGGGTTATACAAAAGATAATTTCGACTGTAAATATTAATTATAAAGATAAAAATATTTCCTACATCATGGTATTTTATTTTTAATTTTTAGACTTAAAATAATTTAATTTATTTATGATACAATGATGATGCAGTAATTATATAATTAATGAAATATTGGCATAATTGATGTTATAAATACCCAAATAAATGTAATTTTTGACATTTTTTGAATTAAAATATTTTCATATGTTAATATGAAATGTTAGTATTTATTTAATTAAATTTTTTCGAACTAATCATTCCATTATGATTATCAAAAAAATCAATACCAAGTAGTGTCAAAATTGACATAAAATAGTTTTTAAAACAAATACTACATTATAAATTGTTATTTTATTCTTGAAAAACTACATTTCGGCCAAATGACTTAGATAAGGTTATATATATTAATAATAAACAACTTGGGGTTCGTTTGTCTTGATATGGTAAGTTTATTAACCTTATAGTGTAAGAAAATAAGAAGACACGGTAAAAGTTAAATTATTTAAATTAAAGTTAAATCTAAATGATAAGGTTAAAATTGATACCTAAACTTGTCTAAATTCTATTGGAAGGGAGGATTTGGACCCATACCCACCTTAGCTTCTAAATATATCAATTTTGAGCTATTAAAAACCGAATTTGACTTTATAATAAAATAATAATTATAGTTATTCCAAAGGTGCCCCTCTCCTCCCTCTCTTCCTCACACCACATTGAGACTTCGAGCTTGGAAAACCCCTACCAATATCTCCACTCCACTTCCCTAGAAACATCCTAGAGGTTCTGGTCTTCTTCAAAGACCAATTTTAGTCCCCTAAGAGGAGGTCTCAATGAGGCGCTTCAAAGAAGAGGTAATGTCCGTTACCGATTCGTTCACCTTTATTTCTTCTTCCACTTCTTCTTCATAGGTTGTTTCATTATGAAATAATAACGTCAGTATCACTCATATAATGATATGTTATTATAATTATGAAACAACCCTATTTCACCATCTATCCATCCTACGGAAAATGAAATCACCGCGACTGCGTACGTACGGAATACCGTCTCCACGCCGTGGTGTAATCTTTTTTCCACCACCACCTTACTTGGATGGGTATAATGGTGTAAATAATAAGTATATATGATTATTTTAAAGTGATATTGATTCTATAATAGTATAAATACACTCCAATAAAATTCCATGATCATGGGAATGATATCATCGCTCGTGCGTACGTACGGAATACCGTCTACACGACGCGATGAGATTCATTCTCAATAATTAACCATTCATAAATGATTATAAAGTTTATATATAATAACTAATAATTAAATATATGACATAATAATGATACTGTATTTATTTATATATATATGTATTTCTTCCAATTAATTTCATTCAATTCAATGAGGAAACAAAAACAACGTTCATGCGTACGTACGGCCTACCGTCTCCATGAACGGTGTATTTATTTCCATTTATCGATCTATTATATATATGTATATTCTGAATATATATTATATATAAATAATGTTTTATATTCGGGAATTAATTAATCATGATCTTTGTAATCATATGAATAATTACAAGTCAAAACACGGACGACAAATGAAACGATTTTACCCAAAACGATGCTTTAACATGGAATTTACAAAAGAACGGGTAATATAAAGTCATAAGTGACGCATATATGATATCATAACAATGAATATGACTCTGTAATAATTCAATGACATTATTTAAATAATTATACAGGAGGTTCGGATACGTACGAAGCATATCAGACCTATGGTAAGGGATAATATTGAAAATCTCATTTTTATCCGAGATTTCTTATTCGTAAGTATTTTTTGGGTTAATTGTTATCATCCATGTCCATGTTTTATAAAAGTGTTTTCATGTATGTTTAAAGTCATTTTCTACCCATTTTTACTTTTACCCCATGGTATGGAAGGAATCTTTCTTTTGTTTACCCTACAAGGTACTTTTTTGACTTTTCCAACAAAAGTACGAGAAGAATGTTTTTTTAACTTATACAGCATGGATGGATTTTTATGGTTTTATAAATCATTATTTTCATGAAGCGTCCTCCAAAATATTTCATGACTATTTTCAACAAAATACTTTTCTTCTAAAATTTTCATGATGTTTTGTGAAAATAAATTGACTTTTAAGAAGAAAGGATATTTTCCTCAAGAATTAATTTCAAGTGATTTATAAAAATCATTTTCCATCTAAGATGAAAGTATTTCATATGTGTATGTTTCAAGTATAATGTATATATGATTTACATGGTTTCACTTTTCTTTTTATGAAATGATATCCATTTTTTTTATATAGATTATATGATGATGGTATGATGTTTATGAAACCCATTTTATTCTTTGGGTTATGATGAATGATTTATGTTTATTTTGTGGCACAAGTAAGAATGATTTCATTATGAGATGTGTGGGACCTATACCTCCCTCCAATGCATTGGGTAAATATTTATATCTCATGAGATAGATATGGATGGAACAGTAAGTTAATCTGGTTCAGTGTTACAGGGCTGAAACAAGGAGTGAACTCGATTCAGAAAGGGATGTTGTCCACTAAGATGGTCTTGGCAGCAATGCCTTGGCTACTATGGAAATCATTACATGTGCTTAATGGATTCCACAATTACATGTTTTATTCCCATTGATATGTTATCATTATTTATTTTCCATTATGATCTATGCCTTATGGACTTCCATGTTTTAAGTCGTTACTCATGATTTTGATGTTTAAACATTATGTTCATGTTATTAGGTTCAAATGTGTATGGTATGTTTTATTTAATCCATGCTTACCCTTACTGAGCATTTGAGCTCACCCTTTTTATGTTTTATTTTCCCCCAGGATTAAAATAAAGGTTTTAGGTAAGGAAACATAAAGTGGAAGATCTTTATGGGAGATGTTGAAGATCCTTCACCATGATTAGAAGATTATGTTCCAAGTTTACAAAGACACTAAACTATTACGATCCTTGTGTGTCTGTTTTTGTTATGTATTATGTATTCCACAAAAGTAATGTAATATCTATGTACGTCACGCTTCGGGTCTCCACATGCATAGTACTATAATTTTTTATTCATCAATACTTTATTTGGATGGGCATAATGATTAGTATAATTGATTTAAATAATTAATATTACACGATAATTATCCTATATAATTAATATAACATCCATTTCAGTACCATTTAACCATTTTGTGAATTATATTTTCGCTCATGCGTATGTACGGGAAACCGTTTCCACAACACTATAAGATTCATTCTCCATGTTAGCTATTCAATGATGATTATAAATAATATTTAATAAATAAACATGAAATATATAACATAATAATGCTACTATATATATATATATATGCCATTTACTTTTTTCCATTCAATTCAATAAGGAAACGGACACGACATTTATGAGTACGTACGACCTACCATCTCAATGAACTGTGTATTCCACTTCATTTATCTATCTATTATATATATTTATATACAAAATATTTATGCCATGTAAATAAGTTTTTAAATTATATAATTAAGTAAATAATTATCTATTTAATATGATAAAAAATAAAAATTCCATACACATACGATAAAAAAATTATTATTACACAAAACATCACATTAACATGAAATTGATAAATAAAAAGGAAATAAAAAGACTTAAGTGAATCACATATGAAGTAATAAATATTAATATGGTTATGTTAAAAGTTAATAATATGTTTAAACCCAATATAAAGGAGTTTTATACAAATATGGAGGAAATCAGATACAGGGTAAGAGATAATTTCACAATCACATTATTATTCATGATTGTTCATAAGAAAGTATTTACTTTGGAATATTTATCATCCACATCCAAGTTTCCAAAATATGTAATATTATTTTTATTCTTCTAAAATTGTATAAATCCAATTTTACCCCAAGGTAAATTTTTTATTAAATGTTATGAAATGAATATTTTGTCATTTTTTGATACGAGGTAATTTTTTACTTTTTCGGTAAAGGTACGCGGATATTTTTTTATATAATTTGTAGGTCCTTGAAATGTGTGTTCTAGTTTTTAATAGTAACTACTTCTAGTCAGTTTCCACTAGAATTAATTATGGAACTGGAAACCTCCAATAGTTCTTTATTCAAACAGAACTTTCTTTCCATGGCCAGATGTTAACTATGTTTGAACTTTACGATACTTCAGAACATGCATTGGTTGAGAGGATGGGAGGTCAGACTCAGCAAACCCTTTTGGGGGGATTTATTATCTACTTTTGGACTATATTTATTTATTTAATATATTTTGATGAATCCTTATTAATTCACCAAGTATAACATAAGTATCCCTTGGAATATACAATCACTTAATAACTTGTGTAAAATTTAGAATCATCTGTATGTATTCATTGTTCTTAATTAATGAATATATCCATATGTATTTGAGGTTCTCCATTAATAGTATCCTCTCATACACTATTTGAAGATTTTTTTAACATAGTTATGATGGTACTTGTTTTTAAGCCACTCAGTGGGGCGCTTTGGGATTTATTATCATCCCAGGAGATGAATATTTGTTTTGATATTGGGATTGTGACCATAAAATGGGATACTTATGTATCATTGTGAAGGGAATCAGAACCCCTGTAGTTCAGTTCCTCTTGATGTTACACATCATACTTTATGATGTCATGTAATAATCACGTAACCGTATAGTTTAATTTCGTGTGGCAAGGACATCTATGCAGAAGGTGATTAGTCAATGATTAATGTGGGACTTATACCTATGCATACAAAGGAACATGGAATAAATATGTGATTCCAAGTAATATTATACCCTATTGGGAATATTCCCCTAGGGGAACATGGTTGATTTGAAGTGTTGGTTTTGAACCTCAAAGATCACTCCAATGTATCCCATTTGGATCGGAATCAAATCCCATGCAGTTTAATGAATCTAAAAGTAGATTATAGTCCTTTGAGAGAAATGAGTTTAGGATTACTTCCTAAGAAGGATTACTTGATTATTTTGGGGGCTTAATTTGGGGTTTATTTCTAAGGAGGATTACCAGATTAAGGGAATTAGGGTTGGATTCTTGATGAAGATATCTGGTGAACAGAAGCCCTAAAAAGGCTTCCTATGTATCTCAAGTATGGTGGGAATCAATGTTTGCATTTTTCATTCACCACGAGTGTTTGTAAACATGTTTTAATCAACACCAATATCTATGCCCAAATGATTCATTCTTGGTGTGAGAAATAATAGGATTTAAACAGTCAATAATGAAACATACACTTTCCCTCCTACGCTGGTGGAAGCGAGTTCACCTAAGATGGACAGGGTGGACAAGGGAGAGGCGACGAGCACTACCTCTGTTTTCATCAAATAGGACAATGGTCCAATGAATGGAATAAGGGATAAAGGTGTAGGGTATTACACTATAATGGCTACCCTAAAATTGATCCTGGTAGGGGAGGGGGATTTTTTATTCACTTGAATGAAAAAGCATGCATTAACCTTACCTTCCCTACCAAAATTGTAAGGATTCGGCTCTTTGAGAACGGAGAGGTCAGGACCCAATACCTTATTCTTAGAACTGAGAACATCCTAGCACTGTTATAGGGAGAAATTTCCATGTGACTATGGATATAAAAACTCACAGACACTCCATGAATCCTAACCCCATTGTGAAATAAAAGGGGTAAACTACTAACTGTGGATATAGAAACCCAAATAAGATACATGTTGATTTGTATTTCTAAATGGTTTGATAAGCAATGATATTTTGGTGGTGGACTCAACATAATCCCTTAAAAACAAGGGATCCAATGAATATTAAGCCTTTACATGAATGGAATTGAGGAGGTATTCATGGCTTTTAGACTAAATATAGTAATTGAATCAATGAGGGGAACCCAATTAGAAAAGGTAATGAAAGTATGGGCGCTCAAGTAGGACTAGGTTACATGATTCTACAATAAGTTATGAACAACCTTTATGTTAATACTTGTGAGATACCTGGCTCAAGACTTCAGGAGTATTAACATTGAATAATAGAAGTGGGGCGCCCATGTTCCTATAAAAGGAATAGGTGGCGCACAAGTGTTTTTGATTTTGAGAGGTTGGGAGTTTTTGGTGAACAACTGTTATGGATTTATAACACTAAATGGACTTATTTCTTATGATCCTCCCTCAATTACTCCACTTTAGGTGTTAAACAACTACCTTGAATGTTTTAGAGGACTTGGG
The DNA here is from genome assembly GCA_963277665.1 of Viscum album. Classification (NCBI taxonomy): domain Eukaryota; kingdom Viridiplantae; phylum Streptophyta; class Magnoliopsida; order Santalales; family Viscaceae; genus Viscum; species Viscum album. The sequence goes on along the minus strand of OY728166.1, from coordinate 373,046,533 downwards.
AGAAGCACTAGGGTGACCAAAGCAGCAATTAGGATTCAAGGAAATTCATTTGCACAAATGATGTCCCCAAGGGTCTATTTATAGGCAAATAAGTGACCTTAAGAGAAATGAAATTGGGAGAGAGTGTGACTTGAATGCCAGAATGTGGCGCGCAAGTAACATGCATGCTAATGATGTTTTGGCTAGACTAAGTAAACACATTGAGGACTTTTCCAAAATAAAGACTTCATTCATCTCCTACAAGAAGGAATGCAGGTGTTTGCACGTTGGTATCTTGGGTGCCTTTTTGGGGACATAGAAAAAATAATTTCTCCATTCCATGGAGGCTGCGCCCCACACACCCCTTCTTGGGATCAGTGTGGGGCTGTGTTCTTGGCCATTTGGCCCACTACCTTCATTACCATCACTAACCCCCATGAAAAATACAGAGTCACACCGTGATCTTTTCGACCCCAGTTGATGTTATTTTGTGTAATGGAACAAGGAAATACATCTTAAATTTCAAAGATGTTCATGAAAAAAATTTCATGGTATATTCAACCCCCCCCCCATAAATTTTTTTTTTTTCATAATGAAAAGAATATTTTTGTATGGTAAAATTAGCGTACTTTGACGCATTCCAACATTATTTGTTTAGATTTTGAGCAACGTCATGTTTAGAAGGATGCTCTAATTTTTTTCTAATCCATGGTACCTAGCCAGTATAGTTTTATTTTTACTAGGGTTACATATAATACCCCACAAACATTATCTCTTTTTATTTTTTATTTCTCAATATTACCTAAACCATAAAAAATTTATGTTTAGTGAGCTGGGACTCGAATGTTGTCCAGAGGTCCCTTTGTGGGTTTACAATCTAGTGAGTACCATGTCTCTTGTCATTGGAATTTTAGAATCATTCATGTTGTAATATAAAGGGCTCTTGTTTAAGGCTAAATATCTTTGACAAAAAAATTTGATATTAACTCCCAAAAAGGACTCAGTTACTAATAATTCCTTTAAAGTTCTTTAAATATTTCCGTGGGGAATCTTGAGCCATGATATTTATGGTCATAAAATATAAAACATGTATCAACATATGTCTCTTCCATGAATGAAGATATAATTATTTGTAAAATACATTATGGGAATTGTGTTATGTAGGGCCATCTAGGTCATTTCCTGTATAGTAAATATTATTATCTTTTGACTAATATTCCTATTATGTAGGAAACTTATTCAAGGACACCTAAGGGCACATATTTCATAGTTAAGAAATAGTGGTATTAGGAATTTAACATTTTACTTCAGATAGACAAAGAAAATTTATATTTGGGTGACTCAATACCATAGTGGGTGGTTTCTATATGTAATGGAATTTTAGGAATGAATGGGATGTTTTATGCTAACATATATCATAAATAGGAAATCTATTTCCATAAAAATTTATTGTATGAGTAATGATTTAAATTTTTCAGAAAGATGAATTTCAGATATCATATTGTGTAGTTTTAAGTCATGTAGTGAGGACATTGTACTTTGACGTTTTATGTAATGCTGTGAGGACATTATACTATTTAGTTTTAAGTCATGAAGTGAGGACATTATACAGTGCAGTTTTAAGTCCTGTGGTGAGGATATTATGTATCATTAATTTAAGGAATTTAGCTCTGACAAAAGGTATGAGACTCTCCCAATTTCTAGATAATTTTTTTGAAAACATACTACCATATTCATGAATGGATATGAAAATTGTAAATATTGATTTGAGAATTTATAAATCTGAATAATGATATGGAAAAAGGTATAAATTCATTAGAGGAAGTCGTTTCCAAGAATGAAGTTACTGTTATTTTAAAAAACCCGTTATGGGGGTTGTGTTATACAAGATGAACTAAGTTATATGTTTCATATCAAAATAGTAGCATCTTTTGAATAACAAGCATGTTATGTAGGAAAATCATATGTAAGGAAACCTAAGGAAACATACTACATATTCAAGAAAAAGAACTCCTAATAATTTAACATTCTATTTCTAAAAGATGAATAAATTTAATGGATATTCATATTTTCTAGAGCACATAGTTTGGTTTATGGAGAAAGGTACCTGAATATGGAGTGGGAATTTCTAATCATGATTTCCTATGGATAAGTGGAATATAATTTCTACTAATTTCTAACCCTAATGTAGGAGGTATTATGTTTTAAGTTTATGGTCATACAACTATGACTAGAGATGAAAACAATATATGATCATTGGTCAGATGTTTCAAGGTTATTACATATTTGTTTGAACACGTTGAGAGGGAAATATGTAAACTATGGTTTCAGGAAATTATGACCTAGAGAAAGGTAATGGGACAAGTATACACGAATGACTATTCTAAAATACACATTCTTGTATATTGTCATCAATGATGGAAGGAGAAAAAGTCACTATAACCATGAATTAAATTACCATCATTTGACAAACCTGTTATGTGGGTTGTATTATGCAAGTCAAATGAGGGAATATGCTACATAGCCAAATAGTTGCATCTTTTGACTAACATGCCTGTTATGTAGGAAAATTATGTAGGGCCACCTAAGGGAACGTACTACATAGTTATAAAAAATAGTTTTCCAGTATTAGAAACTTTTTCACCAGAAACCATATGAATGTTTATGAAGATCTGAAAATATTCATGACAAAGAGTGCGAAATATTGAAGGGGGCTATGCTCAATTCACATAATAAATATTTTAACTAATATTGGACATGATATTGACGTCCTTTACATATAATTGACTCATATATAAAATAGAGACTTTCTTTGTTTCCCTTTTAATTGACATTGTGATGTGCAGTTTAATGTTTTGTTGTAAGAACATTATACTATGCAGTTTTAAGTCATGTAGTGAGGACATTATACTTTGTAGTTTTAAGTCATGTAGTGAGGAAATTTATAGCCCCATAAGAAATTGAAATTCCTTATTTATATAAAGAAACCTTTTACCCAATTCTTAAGCCCATGTGAACTATACTCAGTGTGAGAAACAAGATGAAGTAAGGGGTTTCACCTATAACACAAAGGACACATGTGAATAATAGGGTTGTTACACTTCCATGTTGTTTAACATCACACGGTAAGGATGAAGATGAAACAATGTGAGAAGAAGGACACATTGTAACTGGACTAAGGGATAAAACCCAAGTGTTGCTATTTGACTTATTGGGGGAATGAATCAAGCCATACGTGGTTCTTTAGACATTCTTTATGAATGATTTATTCTTATATATTGAGTAAAGGGTGTTTTTTATATCGTGGATGGGACCATGATTGGACATCTAGGTGCCTCTATGTATCTCATATAGATGACAATCAAGTTGTACGTAGTTCTTTCAACATTCATTTCCCACACCAACATATTTTGACATTAGAGACAAGGGATTTAACACATTCTATAAGAATGATTAAATTTATGACACAATATGGTATGAAAATAAAATCATGTTTCTTAAAATAGCACTATTTATAGATCTAGTTCATATATAAGAGATGAAAAAAAGGGAAATAATGATTTTTTGGTCGTAGTTGGGCCCAATATTGGAGATCCAGGAGTCTCTAAGTTTCTCAAATTGATGAGAATCAAGCCACATGTAGTTAAAGAAATGAGGCCACTATGGATGTCTGATTCATATATAGGGAAGTAAATGACTTATGTTACACTAAGGAGTATCAATGATATCAATGATTATTTATATATAATCTCTTAATGTAAAGTAGAGAAGATGTATACCGTACAGTTTAATGTTGTGTAATGAGGAAAAATGGTGTCATGCAGTTTAACGTTGTGCGATAAGGACAAAAAATAATATGCATTTTAACACTACGTAGCATGGATGTTTATTGTTATTACACAATTTAACATCTTGTAACCTAGACATTGTACTATTCATTTTTATGTCTTGTAGTAAGGATATTGGGGGCTATGCAATTTTCAGTCTTGCAGTGAGGACGATGTGTGCCACAACACAAAGTATTTCTTCCAAAATATCGCATTGGTTGGAGTTGTAATAAGATCCCCATCCATTGAGATTAAGGAATAATCTCCATTATAGTAGAACTTAGTTATAGAATAAGGTATTTCCCATATTGGATCATGATTTGTAACTTTCCTTCCTGGTATAATTAGGGTCCTGAGGACCAAGACCAATTCTTCTTGAAGAAATGAACAAAGGAAAACATTCTGGTTAATAGATCTCACTATTCTATTTTAATATAATTATAAATTATGCAAAGTATGCAATATTTTTCCATATATTTGTTCTAACTCATTAAAACGTATAGGAGACCTTTCATTTGTAGACAATTGATCATAAATTGCAACTCTAAGTGAAGGAAATTGAATTTCAATTTGGAAAAACTACTTCTTTTCAGTATACCAAAGAATAAAAAGGTTCCTCGATAGCATTATATACAGTAGTCCAACAATCCCAATAAATAATGAAAAAGTTTATCAAGACAAGATTTATTATCTTTATCCACCATATTCTAGAGTATATTTGAAGGGGTTTTATTGAAACCCACTATATGTCCATTGGCATCCACATGATAGCGAGATGATTGGTTGGATTTGATATTGTGCTCCTAATATAACTTCTTTACCTCAACTGAATAGAAATTTGTGACATTGTCCTTTAATATAGTTTGAGTTAGACCAAATCTATTGATTATGTTAGTTTTGGAAAAACTAACAAGGCATTTGGATCTTAATTGATTTAGAAGAACCGCCTCAACCCATTTAGAATAGAAGTCAGTAGTAGTAAGAATATTCGTGAAATTCTTAGCCATAGTTGGAGGATAATGTAATAATACATCCATTCTCCATGTATAAAATGACCAGGAGTATTTAGTTGTATGTTGAAACTCTAGGGGTTGATGAATGAAGTTGGCATTCATTTGGTAGGGATGAAATTTCATAGTGAACAACTATGAAATCCTGCGTCATTGAAGGCCAAAAGTAACAAAGCCTTCGGGTTTTATTAGAAGTCGTATGCCCTGACTGGCGAGCACCACAATCTCCTGAATGTACTTCATTCATGACACTTGTAGTTTCATCTCTATCAATAAATCTGAATAGGATTCCATCAAAGCCTTTCTTTTTCGAGGATCTTATGGTGATATGGACTATCATAAAGAGTAGAATTGGCCACTCATCATCAGAGTTGTTCTTTTCCATCCCAATATGGAGGAAGTACTCAATTTTGATGATATTCCATGATGTGTGTTCTCTATCTCACGGTATGACCATACAACTCCGAAATAGAGAAATTTTCATTAAGTTCCACCATTATGGTTTAAAAAAAGGTGATACCATATAACTATGAGCTATGGTGATGACTATCTCATCCTTATTTGTATCCTCCATGGTTGCAGCTGCATTAGCCAGTGCATCATCTTGGTCATTTTGTGATTGTGGTACATAAAACAATATCAGCCCTGAGGGAGATTCAGACATTAAACCTCTAGGGTAATCACTCAGAGAAATTAACTCTTCTTTTCTGATAGAATATTACCCATTAATCTATTTGATTACCAATTCTGAATCACCTTTCACTTTCCAGTGATTCACATTCACCTGAGGCCAATTCCAAGCCTTCAATGAGAGCTTGATATTCTGCTTCATTGTTGGTACCAGCATCTGATAATAGGAAGGAATAATACAATAAAACATTTCGGTGGGAGATATTTACAATTCCTAAACCAGATTTGTTGATTTTAGGGATTTACATTCTCTTCCATGTTGGACTTCTGGAGGCACCATCAATATACATTTCCCACGTTTGGGAATTATCGTAAATAGAGAAGACCTCTTTATTAGGACGTTTAGTATTCAGTGATGTATCTTCCGTAGATGGATGTTCAGCAAGGAAGAAGGCCATATCGTGGATTTTTATTTCCTTTTATGGAACAAACTTAATATCAAACTATTGAAAAATAACTTACCACAAAGACAGATGCCCTATTATTATAGGCCGATTGAGGGTAAATTTCATAGGGTTATTACGAGATACCTATTGGACCTCATTATATTCTAGTAATTTCCTCAATTTATAAATTTCAAAGATTAATGTCAGGCATCATTTTTCAATACTTGGATTTCATGTTTCATCATCGATCTTAGTTCAAATAATATTGTAAAGGATGTTCTCATTCCCATCATTGTTCTTTTGGGAAAGGAAGGAACCCAGTGATCTCTCTAAAGCTGTCACATGGAGAATATGTGGTCTTCCTCCAACAAGTGGTATTAATATTGGTGGACTGAAGATATATTTCTTGAGAATATCAAATGATTAATGGTAGTATGAAGTATATTGATAGGTGACTCCCTTCTTCATTAATCTTCTGATGGGAAAACACTTGCCTACCAAATTTGCAATAAAGCGCGAAATATTGACCTAGTGTCCTTGGATTCCTCTTAATTCTTTCAAATTTTGAGGAGGTGACATGCTAGTGAATGATTTTGTTTTATCATGATCATCTTCGATACCATGATGAAATATAATGAAGCCAAGGTACTTTCCTTAGGTTACCCAAAAAACACATTTCAAGGGTTTCATTGTCAAATTCTGTTGCCGATGTTTATTGAATGTGGTCTCCAAATAATCCAATTGATTGTAACATTGAGTTGAATTGACCACCAAATCATCTACATAACATTCAAAAAATTTCCCTAAGAAGGGCTTGAATATATGGTGCATGGCATTTAGATACAATTCACCTTCATTCTTTAATCAAAAGGGAATTAACTGATAGAAAAACACACCTTTAGGGGCTATGAAGGATGTAGATTCCTCATCCTCTGGGGGCCATGTGGGCTTGATTATACCCAAAGTATCCATCCATGACGGAAATTTTCTCATATATAGTTGATGAATCAATTAAAATCTCTGTGATCAGAACTGCAAATTCATCTTTAGGAAAATTCTGGTTTAGATTTCTAAAATCAATGAAAAATCTAATTTGTCCATTTTTCTTTTTAACTGGGACAATGTTGGCTATACAATTGGGATATTGAACCTCCCAAACAATTTTATCCTTTATAATATTATCAACATCAGTTTCAATTTTAGAGGATTGAGTTGGGTGTGTTCTTTTTACTACCTTCTTGAATCCTCGAGGTTCTTCTGTCAAACCCAAATGATGGGTGGATACATCACAATTAAGTACTAGAATTTCTGTATAATTCCAAGTAAATATAGCTCGATTATTATTTAGAAATGATGTATAAACCTCTTGTTCTTCAAATGTCAGGGCCTCACTAATTAGAGTGTGGGTGTGTATCTTTTTACGTATTCAGATTTATTTCTCTGAGCTTATCCACAGTGGTAGTGACAACTTTTTCAGATGCTAGAGGAGCATCCATGATATCTTCCTCTTCTTTTGTATTATGTGTTATTTCTTTTGTTTCTACTTTCATAGTGGATGAAGAAACAAAACTTTCACATTTAGGAGTGGTGTCCATATTTGAACATCCTGAAGAAGAGGCCACCATTTCTGACCCTACAAATAATGAAGGGTATTTCTGGGGTAATAAAAAGGAGGTGATGGTTTGGGAATCAACATCTTTGCCTTCCTAAATAATTTCTACAACATATTTTATACCGATTGATGAAGTATAGCCTTGTTGTAGTTCATAAGATGAAATGAAGACATCTCTATTTATGATTCAATCACTACTTGGTAAATCAATAATTTCTCCCATACTGTTAGGCTTGATTGCCGTTATTGAAAGAATGGAAGTTTCTGGGCGAGTTCTTGGATTTGGGTTTACCTTTTTAATTTTATTAATAGGTAACACATAATATTTACTGAAATGTAGCAATGGGTTATCTATGACCTTTTCTAGTCCATTTAGATCATTAAATCTAGTTATCTCCTATATCATGGACCTTGTTCCCTTTTGTGATAAAACACTACCTCAATGTATTGAGATTCACACATTTTAAATGAAGCCTTGTCCCCATAAAATTTCCTGATTTGACAACTGAAATAGTACATAGGAAATTGGTGGTATGACAATGGTATGGATACATGTTTATGTAGACAAGGCCTTCTAAGAAGAAAGCTGAAAGCTGTGTCCTAACGAACAACCATAAAATATAAATTAGATACAAGATCTCCGAACACAGTTCTGAGTGTAATCTCACCGAGAGGTCCTTCCTCATTCTTTTCATGTCCTTGCAACATTAAATTAGAAAGATATTAGTCAGATTTAGTAATTCCCAATTGATGATGTGTACGAATGGGAATGAGTTTGACTCCGGAGCCACTATCCATGAAATCTCATCAGATTTATATGTCATTGACCTTTCCATATTGATATAAGGGTCTAATATGTCCATTTACAAAATCATCTTCATCTTTATCTATAAATTATATGACTTCATGTCATTCTGTAGCATCATTATCTATACAATAAACATCAACAGCTACAACTTCGATTTCAAACACTTGAGGACATAACAACAAATTAATAAGTGCTTCTAAATGATATTTTATAGACTTAAGGCATCCAAAATAAGAAAATTGGCTGGTACTTGGGACAATGTTTTCAAGAAATCGTACATATGGTCCAATGGTCTGTGTTTCCCAGCATGGAGATGTAGTTTTGTAGGTGCCTTTGATGTTGATGTTTTTGATGTAAATGTACCCTGTGTCGGAAGAGATGATGGAAAAACTCCTGGATTTTGTAGATTATATTGACTTGTTCTATTTAGATGCTGAGAGGAAGATAATGTGACTTCTAATCAGTCCTCCAAAATAATCATGTTAGGACCGAACCTGTCTTGTGTGGAATAATCTCCTTTTCCTTGTTGGGCCCACTGAAGGGCTCTTCCACCAGTGTCTGCCGTGTTCACATTTAGAGCAGGGGTAGAGTTAAAATATTGTCTTCTAGAATACCCAAGTCTTCCAATGTATTCTCAACATTGCCTCTTCCTATGGTTCCCCAATTAGGTACAAGGAACACTGACCCATTATAATGAGAATCACCATTGGCACAATGATTCGTTATGTGGAAGACGTTGATGTAACCAAAGATCAGTCCGTCATCTGATGAAGATTATTCCTGATATGTTGGTTTTGGTTGTACCATTTAGTGGGGCGGTTCCCGTTCGTTTGATATAGATTGCATGATATCCTCGTGGGTTGTGGAAAATATTGGCCTTAACATGATATAATATTCTTCTGATTGCTCTTTGTCCTTATGATCACCTCATTTCATTGAGGATTGACCTTTTTATGAAGGTGGTTCTATTATGGATGGAGTGGCGTAAGACACAATAAGTTGTTTCAACTGTGTTCTTAGAATGGAAGGAGTTCGGTTGATCATTTTCTTTATCATCCAATCAACATATTTCTCCACATTTTTACTTTTAACATCCTCTCATTCTCCTTCTTCCTCTGAATCAGTAGTAGTAACATAAGCTACCTAAGAGGACGAACATTTCTATCTCACTTTTCAAAATTATACCATTTTTCTAGGAGATCCATGGAAACAAAACACTTATGAATGGGATGCCCCAACATCTGGAGAAAGGGAAAATAATTCAAAATATCTTCATCTCTTTCTATGCTTGGTTTCTTCATCCTTGGAAACCAAACCTGATTGTTTTCCAGTGTTGAGATGAAGTAACTGGGAACATGTTCATTATTGATGGAATAATATTTTCTCTTTAATTCCTAAAACTATTTTTCCCATTGATTTATTTGACCATCATGATGAGCTGGTCATTGCTGCTAACGCTCTCGAGGAGGAGCCCTTTGATATGATGAAGGTTTTGATGTGGAAGTAGGTACATGTTCTTGTTTGAGTGTAACGGTAGAATCCCTTTCTTTACCTATTATCCATCCCAGAGCTGATGGAATTTCATGAGTTTTAGACATAGATTATATAATAGAATCTTATATCTATTGAGAAATGAAATTAAGGTCTTGAAATACTCTTTTGTATTTTACGGGGATAAGTGGTGTTCATAACACATCAAAAAAAATTCCAATAGAAATTGGAAGCATCTATTCTTGAAGGAGTGACAAACATAAGAAATAAATTAGTTCTTTCCATAGAGAAATGAAATATGAAACTCTTTTGCTATCCTTTTTTCAATTTGTATGGTCAAAAAATATTGTCTTTGGTAATTTTGAGCCGAATTGAAGAAGTAATTTTTTATGATGATCTTACCATCCAGTAATTGATCGAGATTGAAAACTTGTATACCATAAAAATCTTGTCTTATAATGATTTCAAAAAAACACCTAAGAATTATTGCTTCTTGTTTTGAGGAGTTTCCATCATGGGATAAAAATGAGGAAAGAAATGTGTTAAGTATTGTTCTGGATCTCCCAAACCATGAAAATTTATAAATGTGGTATTCACAAAATTTGATGGGGGAGGAATCAGTTCCACCCACTCAGGGTATGCTTTATTTTTCGGATTAACTGGTGCACGTCATTCCTCCATGGATTCTAATTTAGTTTTTAATTCCTCAATTGTGTTCATAAGCACTTGGGGAAAATCTGGATGAGCTGGGACCTGTACATGTACAATAAATGGAGCTTGAGATGGTTCAATGGTCAGAACAACCACTGCTGATGGTTCTAGTATTTTCCTTGTATAACCCACGAAAACATGCTTATCATGATGTGTCAGATCCTCTCATGGATTTTCACCCATTGGATATAATTCATTATCCATATCTATAGTTACCACATGTGTCACGACCCATCCTCAGGGCCCATGTCGTGACTACCCCAAGCCCACCATCCATAGGCCAGGGGCTGGCGACTAGCACCAAAGGCGTAAATCCTGATAACTAGGAAGGCATTGCCTTTATAAAATTAAACAAAACACCATAGAGTACAAGTGGAAGTAAAAAACTAAGTACAACGAGAAGTGCTGAAAGGAAAATGGTCCAGAATAAAAACCCAAATGAAAGTACAAATACAACTGAACAAAGTACAATAGAAAAAGACAAAACCTGGAAGAACGGAAGCGGCTCTTGGTTCGTCCTCCTCTGATCCTACCTGAAGGGTAGGTACAGATAGCGCAGCTCCTGGATCATCCACCACGGATCCTACCTGAAGGGTAGGTACAGATAGCCTCCACAACTCTCTGGCCCGTCAACCTCTTCCGTGTGTTGTATCGTCGTGAAGTCCACCTTCGGTTACTCACTCTTCGTGTGGTCCACCTCCGGGTATCATCCAGTCTTCGAACACTCAGCCTTCGTCAACACTATCCTTCGTCTGCAACCAACACAACAAGGTGCGGGCATAGCCCGTGCAGGGGTGAGTATAAAGATACTTAGTAGGGACCCCGAGACCCCCATGGTCTAACTAAAACCAACATGGATAATCACAAAGAAGATCTCAACAGATAACCTCTACTTAGGTATTGGCCCATGTATATACCTAAGTTATCAAGTAACCCATCTCAATCATGATGGAAACACCAAGATCATGAAATCAACGGATAACCACTACCCAGGTATATGCACATACATATACCGAAGTTATCAAGAGACCCATCTCAATCATGAGGTCAACACAAGGGTCAAAAGTCTCAGCTCAAACCAGGATTTTCATTATCGAAATCGTAAATGCTGAAGAGCCCCGTCTCTGGAGTGTATAGTGGTCCTGTCACGACTCCAAGGTACTACTCACTATCATAAGAATGTTGAGGTACTCCTCCTGTCGAGTACCGCGGGTCAGCCACCCAAACACAGTAGTGCTTCCCACTGGGGTATGTCACCCAAACACAATAGTGTACACCCCCTAGTAGCCTACTGAGGTACTCTCCGGACGAGTACCGCGGGTCTGCACTGTCACACAGGTAGTTCTCCGTCCTCCATGGGTCTGCACCCAATGAAATTAGTGCTCCGTCTACTGGGCTAGTCGACTCAGACCAAGTCGAGTCGGTCAAGCAGTCGTCAGGTCTCAGTCGGTTACATGGTCTCCGTACTCCGCACGCTCGTCTCTGGGAGGGACTGCTCCACGAGCTACTTGTCGATACACCAAGTGTCTCAATGTCCCAAAAAGAAGTATCTCAAAGTACCGCCTCGTCATAGGGGTCTCAGCGCAACAGACAGTGCGTCAATAGGACGCCCGGTCTGTGAGTTATTAGCATTTTCGTCCCTAGGGCCTGGTTGGTTTTCTGTGCGAACCAATCCGGTCGTATCTCAACTATACCCCGAACTCTCATAAGGTATACTCATAAGGACTGTTTCTCAACGTTATCACCAATGCCACTGACGGTTTGTCAAACGGACGTCTGGTCTGAATGATAATAGCTTTTCTGTTCCAAGGGCCCGGTTGGATTTCGGGTACAATCCAACCTGGCCACTATCCAACAACAACCAAAACATGGGAGAAGTATGCCAAAAGTTCCGTCTCATCACGAAGAATTCAACAAGACATACGGCGGGTCAAACGGACACCCAGTCTGTGAGTTATTGGCTTTTTCGTTTCAGGGGCCCAGTTGGTTTCGTGAGCGAACCAACCCGACCACACTCCGACGGCATTCGAACCTCGAGCGGATAAAGCCAAAAGATCCGTCTCACATAGAGGAATCCATCAAAGTCGACGGCACATCAATCAGACGTCTGGAGCTCAAGATATAAGTGTTTCCGCTCCATGGGCCCGGTTGGTTTCGTATCCGAACTAACCCGGCAGAACCCAAAGTGTTCCGAAACATTGAGTGTGATATAACGAAATGACCTTCTTGATCCAAGGATCGTATCGCTGCTGACGGTGTGTCGATCGGAGGTCTACAGCTCAATATATGGGAAAACGACCAAAGAGGGTCCGAAAACAGGGGGTCTAGGCCCGGCCCGACGCCCCCCCCCCCCCCTCGGTCTACCCGAACCGGGTCGTCCCGACCCGGGTCCGACCTGGCTGGACCCGGCCCAGCCTGGCCGGTGTGGCCCGACCGCACGGAAGATGTGGGTGGGGCGAACGAATCCCCCCCCCCCCGCCCTCGCTGCTGATTGAAGCCGGCGACAAACCGTCGCCGCCAGCCTTCCGGCAGCGCGCCACCGCCGCCGGTTGCCGGCGCTGCCACGCCGGCATGGTGCGCCGCCACCGCCTTCCGCGGACCACTAGACGTGCTCCGTTGGTCCATTTCTCCTGCCATCTTCACCAACGGTCCTCCCGGGACCCGACCTTCACTGTGAAGGGATTCAAACGCCATAGCGGCCTGCTTCGTCATCGTCCGTTGATCCGCACATCAGTAAACAAGCTGCGGAGGGTTGTCGGGCCATGTTTGTTCGGCCCGCTTCCTCCGCGTTAGGTGTTATCCATTCAAAAAAAAATATAATCACATGATTTTAATCTTTGACGAGGGTATAATTTATCCAAAATAAATTATACGAACTCCATGAAATCAAATACCCATGCACGAGAGTTTAAAATTTGAATGCGCAGCATGACGACGTCGTGCATTCTTGCCGCTCGATCCCGCGCGGCGCGACGGCACCGCGTCAATTTCATACGATCCGCAACAACAAGAAAAACCACAAGGGAGGGGGGCGTCCATGTTTGTGCGGTCCGGCCTCCTCCCGTTAACTGATATCATGCGGTCCAAATATCGCGGATAAAAGACGGAAGAGGATCACGTAAGGAAAATCACGTAAGCCCCCTACCTCGGGCGCGGCTTGAACGACGTTTTCGTCGCAGAGAAACCGTCGAGGGATGAGATGTCGCGGAAAGAGGATTCAAAGGCGTTGAAGGAGATTTTCCGAGATGGAACGTCATCTCCCTTCAATTGACGTGGGAAGAAGAACAAAGGGTGGTGCGTCGTGGGTATGGCATCGTGGTAAACGGTCTCCGAGGGCTCAGCTTTCTTCGTTGGGAATCATTCATTCTTCGCGTTCTTCGTCGAAGATGAAGAAGATGATCTCTAAGCTCCTTGCCTTCTTTTTCCCCCATGTCCTCTCAATAAAAAAAGGAACTAACCCAAAATAAATTATGCTACACTTAATTTATTAACTCAACATGGCTTTTGAAATTCCAGTGTTTGAATTTCAAAAACTCACATTATACTCACAACATTAATGTCATAATTTATTAACTTAAGTTAACAATATTAATGGTGAGTTGAGGGGGTTATAGGATATGAAGGGGTGGGGTTAGTGTGGGCCCCACCACCCTCATAACCTCCAAAGTGAGGTTGGGTAGTTACCCAACATCCTTCCAAAGTATTAAACACTTAGAATAAAATAAAAATTTTTGTTAAATTTTTATTTTTAACTTCCACAATTTTTATCAACATCTCTCGAGTAAACACAACTCCGGAATAGGTGTTCATAAGAAAATACCGGCGATGCGGTTCCATCTGTGCCCTCAAAATTTGATTCCAAGCACCGGTTCAAAAGATAGAAATTTTCTCTCATTCGTTCACTGAACGTACCCGAGCTAAACTTTGGAAATTGATTCCGGGCACAACGGGCCTTGGAATCAGGAGCCGTCAGAAACTGCGTTCTTGTAAAATTTCATAGAAAATTAAGAAATAAAATTTCCTTGAAATTTCCGGGACTTTACATTACTCCCACCTCAGGCCTTTATGTCCCCATAAAGCTTCAACACAAACTAGGGTCACAAAAGCGGTATTGAGCACGCATCTGAGACTTCCGCTCTCATGTGCTTACCTGGAGATTTCGTACTGCCAAAGAAAAAGAACCCGAGGATTCGACCGTCCTCGTAGGATCCGCTCATGTTGATCCTCGATCCCTACAGGAACCTCCATGGAAGTAACCCCATCTCCATCATCCTGCACCTCCTGGTCGATGATATGAAAAGGGTCGAGCACGTATCTCCTCAGATGAGATACCCGGAAAACGCCATGTACCAGGTGCAACTGAGGTGGATGGGTCGAGCGGTAAACCACCACGCCTACCCGGATGAGGACCTAAGAAGGTCCGCTGGATCTCGGAGATAACTTGTCGCCTTGGCCACATCTCCGTAAACCTCATTGAGGTGAGTCCCGTATAAGGACATGATCGTCATCCTCGAACTCTAGAGGTCTCCAATTCTTGTTAGAACAGAAACTCAAATGACTACTGCCATGAGGGTAAGGTTGACCGACTCAAGAGTGTTCGGTCGCACCCCCCAAGTGCATGAGTTATCCTGTGCTGCCTGGGGTTCCCTTTTCGCCGTCCAAGGAAAACCCAACCTGACGTCGTAGTTAAACCACAACCTTTTTTCCCAATACCGTCAATTTTTGTATGAACTGTGATTTCCCAGTCCATACTCAAACCAACGTCGTAAGGCCTCGATGCTGCCACCAAGAGATTCCAACCGAAACTCTCTCCTCGAGGGTCTGACCACACTGTCGGCGTATTTGTGATTATCGAGTCTCCTCCCAAGGTATCTCCAGACGTGAGGTTCAAGTCCACGGCTTACCGGAAACTCTAGGTCTGGAAAAAGATTTGTGAAAGTGGGTAATGATTCATATCGACGTCTGTTACTACAACAGCTAGTAGTGGGCACAAACTGTCCCTTGAATCATTTTTAGAGCCATTGGGTCACACTCCTTGACCGCATGCAGCCGCACTCTTCCTCTTCCCACCAGCTCTCTGATCCTGGCAGGGATAACTAAGGCGGGTGGTTGTAGCATGTTAAGATGTTCACCACCTCATGCTGCTCTTCTAGCTCTACCTCCACGTCTGCTACTCCGCAGACTCATCTCTTCTTAAAGGTTCCTCTTCTTTAAACATTTAACACGCTTGAGTCTCTAAGACTGGAGCCAGTTTCCAGTTTCTTACTACACTGTGCAGTCTTCATCCGCTCCTGGATGATCAGTACCTTCTTTGCATATGATATGAAAGAGCTGCTAAAATTTCTCCATTGCCGAAAAGAGAAACTCGGTCTCATCCCCTAGATGAACTGCCCCCATTGCCTAATACAGTCAATCCTGACATGAATAAAGCATTTACTCCATGGATGATGTCGTAAGGCCTCGACGTAACTACCAAGAGATCCAACTGTCACTCTCGCCTCCAAGGGTCGAGTCACACTGTCAGCATCAGTGTGAGGTCACTGGGTCTCCTCTAGTAGAAATCTAGAAATTGAGGGTCAAGTCAACAGTTTTAACCAGGACCACTCAGTATTAACCAAACAAAAGGAACGGAAAGAAAACATCACAAAGATAATTGTCTTTTTATTATTGCATCTCATAGTACAAAGACATGAATACAACAAAAACATGGAACTAGAAGTACAAGGGACATGTCCACTAGTTCCACTCCTGTCTACCTGCTCCCAGAGCTCTACTGCCTTGTCCACTGCTCGGCTATTTCTCAAGCACCCACTGCTGCTTCTGCCTCGGTGGCTCCTCCAAAGCCTGTGGATCAACTGTACGAGGAGTCGGATAGTCACGTGCCAGGTGACCCTTTCTGTCGCATTCATAACACTTCCTGCTCCTCGTACGGCTGGCTCTGGCCCTCTTGGACCTCTACATCATCTATCTACTTCCCACATATGACTCAGCTACTAATCGAATAACATGCGGCAAAGGCAGCAGCTCCTGAACACGCTCGGGGTGTAGAGCTACTGGCACAAACTCCACCCTGAAGAAGGTCTCAAAGTCTTCCCATGAGAAGGCTATCCCATCGCAAAACTGGAACAAGTGGCTCCACCACCTGCCTATTGCTTCCTGAAGAAGGCTGGCAGCAAAGATCACCATGAAGTCTACCAGCGTCCCCATTATCCTGAAGACTCTCACCACAGCCTCCATCCAATCCACAGCCGCCTTCGGGTCTGTCTCTCCCTGGAACCTGGGTGGCCTTTGGCGCTGGAACTCGTGCAGTGCACTCAAGTGGCATGCATCGCCTACTGCTGGGGCTGGTGGCATCGGTGGCCCAACATATAGTAGTACCGCTGGTGCCTCCGCTGGTGCCTCAACTGCAAGAGGGACATGTACCGAAGCCTCGTCGCTCGGTAGGCTTTCAGTACACACATCCCTCTGGGCTGTAGCTGGTTGTCCGAGAAAAGGAATCCTGAAAGAAACAACGTGACACAGTCAAACGATTTATACCTGGTGAGCTGACCTGGTTTGAGTTGATATGTAAAAAAACTTCTAGAAACACACACGCAATCAGTGTTTTCGTGCACAAAGTCAGAAAATCAGTTGTCAGGGTCCTGGTGTAAGGATATGTCGGCCACCCACACCAACACTGGACTACCAGAACTGAAAACCACACTCGGTACTCTTAACACTATTGCTTCACAGAAATAAAATATCAGAGTTATAAGTTCTGCAACAGAACCGACGCCTATGATACCAATTTGTCACGACCCGTCCTCGGGGCCCGTGTCGTGACTACCCGAAGCCCGCCTTCCATAGGCCAGGGGCTGGCGACTAGAACCAAGGGCATAAATCTCGATAACTGGAAAGGCATTGCCTTTATAAATGTAAAAAAACACCACATATTACACAGCAGAAGTAAAACACTAGGTACAAAGGGAAGTGCTGAAAGGAAAATGGTCCAGAATACAAACCCAAATGAAAGTACAACTACAACTGAACAAAGTACAACAGAAAAAGACAACATCTGGAAGAACAGAAGCGGCTCCTGGGACGTCCTCCTCGGATCCTACCTGAAGGGTAGGTACAGATACCACTGCTCCTGGATCGTCCACCACGGATCCTACCTGAAAGGTAGGTACAGATAGCCTCCACAACGCTCTCGCCTGTCAACCTCTTCCGTGTGTCGTCTCGTCGCGAAGTCCACCTCCAGATACTGACTCGTCATGTGGTCCACCTCTAGGTACCGTCTAGTCTTCGAACACTCGGCCTCCGTCAGCACTGTCCTTCATCTGCAACCAACACAACAAGGTGCGGGAATAGCCCGTGCAGGGGTGAGTATAACAATACTCAGTAGGGACCCTGAGACCCTCAAAGTCTCACTAAAACCAACATGTATAACCACAAAGAAGATCTCAATAGATAACTTATACTTAGGTATAGGCCCATGCATATACCTAAGTTATCAAGTAACCCATCTCAATCATGAGGGAAACACCAAGATCATGAAATCAATGGATAACCACAACCCAGGTATATGCCCATACATATACCTAAGTTATCAAGTGAACCATCTCAATCATGAGGTAAACACAAGGGTCAAAAGTCTCAGCTCAAACCAGGATTTTCATTATCGAAACTGTAACTACAGAAGAGCCCCATCTCTGGAGTGTACAGTGGTCCTGTCATGACTCCGAGGTACTGCTCACTAACCTAAGACTGCTGAGGTACTCTTCCTGTTGAGTACCGTGGGTCAGCCACCCAAACACAGTAGTGCTTCCCGCCGGGGTATGTCACCCAAACACAGTAGTGTACACCCCCTAGTAGCCTGCTGAGGTACTCTCCGGACGAGTACCACGGGTCTGCACTGTCACACAGGTAGTGCTCCGTCCGTCATGGTTCTGCACCCAAACAAAGTAGTGCTCCGTCCACTGGTCTAGTCGACTCACACCAAGTCGAGTCGGTCAAGCAGTCGTCAGGTCTCAGTTGGTTACACGGTCTCCGTACTCCGCACGCTCATCTTTGGGAGGGTCCGCTCCACAAGCTACAAGTTCATACTCCAAGTATCTGAATGTACCACTAAGAATTATCTCAAAGGACCTCCTTGTCATAGGGGTCTCAGCGCAATAGACGGCGCGTCAATCGGACGCCCGATCTGTGAGTTATTAGCCTTTTCATCCCAGGGGCCTGGTTTGTTTCGTGTGCAAACCAATCTGGCTGTATCTCAACTATACCCCGAAATCTTATAGGGTATACCCATAAGGACCGTTTCTCAAAGTGATCACCAACGCCGCTGACGGTTCGTCAAACGGACGTCTGGTCTGAAAGATAATAGCTTTTCTGTTCCAAGTGCCCGGTTGGATTTCGGGTACAATCCAACCCGGCCACTATCCAACAGCAACCAACACTCGGGCGAAGTATGAAAAAAGTTCCTTTTCATCAAGAGGAATTCAACGAGACAGACGGCACGTCAAACAGACACACGGTCTGTGAGTTATTGTCCTTTTCATTCCAGGGGCCCGGTTAGTTTCGTGAGCGAACCTACCCGACCGCACTCTAACGACATCTGAACCTCGATCGGAGTAAGCCAAAAGATACTTCTCACTTAGAGTAATCCATCAAAGTCGACGGCATGTCAATCGGACGTCCGGAGCTCAAGAAATAAGCGTTTCACTCCGTGGGCCCGGTTGGTTTTGTATCCGAACCAACCCCGCCGAACCCAAAGTGCTCCGAATCTTTGTGTTCGATATACCGAAACGACCGTCTTGATCCAAGGATCGTATTGCCGCTAACGGTGCGTCGATCGGAGGTTTAAAGCTCATGATATGGGAAAAAGACCAAAGAGGTTCTGAAAACATGGGGTCGGGGCCCGGACCGACTCGGCCCGACCCCCCCCCCCCCCCGGGTCGACCCGACCCAGGTCCGACTCGGCTGGGCCCGGCCCGGCCGGCTCGGTCCGGCTCGACCGGCTGGCTGCGGATCGGCCAGTGTGGCCGAGCAGAAGCTGCGGGCGGGGTGCGCGGCTCCCCCCCCCCCATCCCCACCGCTGATTGAAGCCGGCGGCGAACCGCCGCCGCCAGCCTTCTGGCGGCGCGCCACCGCCGCCACCACCTTCCGCGGACCACTGGACGCACTCCAGTGGTCCGTTTCTCCTTCCATCTTCACCAACGGTCCTCCCGGGACCCGAACTTCACTGCGAAGAGATTCAAACACCATAGCGGCCTGCTTCGTCGTCGTCCGTTGATCCACACATCGGTAAACAAGCTGTGGAGGGTTGTCGGACCGTGTTTGTTCGGCCCGTGTCCTCCGTGTTAGGTGTTATCAATTGGAAAAAAAATAATCACATGATTTTAATCATTGACGAGGGTATAATTTATCCAAAATAAATTATACGAACACCTTGCAATCAAATATCCATGCCCGAGAGTTTAAAATTTGAATGTGCGGCATGACGACGTCACGCATTCTTGCCGCTCGATCCCGCGCGGCGCGACGGCACCGCGTCAATTTCATACAATCCGCAACAACAAGAAAAACAATAAGGGAGGGGGTGGCTGTGTTTGTACGGTCCACCCTCCCCCCGTTAAATGATATCAAGCGGTCCAAATATCACGGATAAAATACGGAAGAGAATCACGTAAGGAAAATCACGTAAACCCCCTACCTCGGGCGCGGCTTGAACGAGGTTTTCGTCGTGGAGAAATTCATCGCAAAGAAACCATCACGGGAAGGGATGTCGTGGAAAGAGGATTTGAAGACATTGACGGAGATTGTCCGAGATGGAGCGTCATCTCCCTTCCTTTGACGTGGGAAGAAGAACGAAGGGTGGCGCGTCGCAGGTATGGCGTCATGGTAAATGGTCTCCGAGGGCTCAGCGTTCTTCATTGGGAATCGTTCGTTCTTCACGTTCTTCGTCGAAGATGAAGAAGATGATCTATAAGCTCCTTTCCTTTTTTTCCCCCAAGTCCTCTCAAGCAGCAAAGGTACTAACCCAAAATAAATTAAGCCACACTTAATTTATTAACTCAACATGGCTTTTGAAATTCAAGTGTTTGAATTTCAAAAACTCACATTAAACTCACTACATTAATGTCATAAGTTATTTACTTAAGTTAACAATATTAATGGTGAGTTTAGGGGGTTAGAGGATATGAAGGGGTGGGGTTCGTGTGGGCCCCACCACCCTTATATCCTCCCAAGGGAGGTTGGGTAGTTACCCAACTTCCTTCCAAAGGATTAACCACTTACAGTAAAATAAAAATTGTTGTTAAATTTTTATTTTTAACTTCCACAATTTTTATCAACTTCTCTCAAGTAAACGCATCTCCGGAATAGGAGTTCATAAGCAAATACCGGCGTTGCGGTTCCATCGGTTCCCTCAGAATTTGATTCCGAGCACCGGTTCAAAAGATAGGAATTCTCGCTCGTTCGTTCACTAAACGTACCCGAGCTAAACTTTGGAAATTGATTCCGGGCACACCAGGCCTCAGAATCAGGCGCCGTCAAAAACTGCGTTCTTGTAAAATTTCATAGAAAATTAGGAAAAAAATTTTTCTTTTAAATTTCGGGGACTTTACAACACGTCCTCTTTTCTAGAGAGCTCTTACAGTATGATCAAGGTGAGTATCTACTTGAAAAGTATGTCTAGAAGAAATGCCACTTCGATGTAATTTTGTATTGAGTCTTTTCAACACTTTCATCTCATATTCTAGCTGTGTAAATCACTCTTAAAGAGATTGATATTGACCTTCTCCAATGGGAAAGTGAGTTGCAATATGACTTTTCGATTTCCCCTAGTTATATTTCTTTTAGAAGGGTGGGAGTTGGTTATTTGAAGGCATACCTAGATTCTAGTAAATCTTTTGATTTCAGGTACGTACACCTTATTAATTTTCATCAGTATATATCCTATTGTGGATAAGAACTTAATTATATGAGTCCCTTGAACTAGACTCATTTTTTGGAGGATATTATATAATTGTTTTAATTACATTTACTTATTTATAATGCATTAACAGAATTCTGTCAGTATCATTGTAATATTTTATTCCTCGCTATCTTCCGTGAGACTTTTCTATCATATATGATGGATTATCAGGAGTTGTTTGATGGATAGTATCCCAAAAGGAATCCTCGGATATTTCAGTTCTGTGCTCTCTTTGTGGCTACTTCCCTAATGGGGAGAAATCCGACCTCCATTGAAGAGGGGATTGTAGATGTGAAAAATCCCCCCGTCAAGTAGGATGGGGCTGTTCATATTCTTCTTCTTAAGAATATGAACTTTGCTTAATGAATTTGAAGGGTGAATTAAACAGGCCCTGTAACGCCCCGACCCCAGTTACCCAGAGTCGGTGCATTATTATATAACATTGGCATGATCATAAGAAAGATCAAATATCGAAATACCGATTGGTTTTGTAGCCTTGGAAACACTAGATATATTCATAACGTTTTTCATTACATCATAAAGTAAAAAACTACTACAACAACATATTGACTCCATATTCCACACTATTATCCTCTTATAATATCCCTGCAGGTCATTCATAATTTACTTCCTCGCATCCTGGGAAAAATAAAACATAGAAAAGGGGTGAGCTCAAATTCTCAATAAAGATAACAATATAGCGGAAACTATCATAAATAAGAATAAACATTTAAGGCAGTGTATAACTAAAACAAAATCCTTTTAAACTTTAACGTCAACATAGTATGGAAAAAATAAAATGAAATAATTTCATTTACTTATTAACAAGGATATTCTACAAATCGAATAATCACATGCAATATCAATAACAACTTTCATAATGATGGAGTGAATAATGCCAGACTATCATAACCACATAGCCAAGGACTCGTGCCAAGACTACAAATATGATTTTGACAAGGCCTTGTGCCAAGACACTAGTTTGTCTCATGAGACCTACCGATGCATCAAGGGGCTATAGCGGGCTCCACCCTTCACATATTAAGTCCAATGCATTCCAATATGAAAAGGTTTAAACATAACATAAACATTCGTATTAAAACTAGCATACGAAATGACAATACTTTCACCATAAACTATAAATGGTATAAAAATAGCACATCCACAGTCAAACATATCACAAAACCTTCAATACAATATAGAAGTTTTGTATCATAATAAATCAACTTCAAATTAGAGTAAAATCCATCAAAGGATGTTGACATAGATGAAATCAAAACTCTTTTTAGAGAAATATCTCTTTCTATTTGGAAATCATTTAAGAGTCATTTATTTATAAAATAAAACATTTTCTTTCAAAATATTCTTATAAGCTTTTATGGGAAGCTTCGACGATTTTATAACGGCGGAAAATAACCACTCCCACCGTATAAGTTAAAAAAACCATTCTTACCTTAATTCTGTCGAAAAGGTTAAAAATCACTTTGTTTGGAAAACGACGGAAAGATTCCTTTATAAAAATCTTATAAAAATTAAATCAAGGGTATAAATGACTTTAACCCATATTCTTTTAAATAGTAAAATTGTTTTGAAATACATTTTTAAGAAACATTTATGTGGATGATAAAGAGATCCCAGTAGATTATTACGTATAAACAACCTCGGATAATGATTTGATTGCGAAAAAAACCTTACCTTGTACTTTTCCTTGGTTGGGGTAGGTTAACCTCCTGTATAATGGTGAAATAATTGTTATTAAATTATACAAGAATATGATATCATATATGATCTTTTAACACTGATTTGTTAATAATATCTTAGTATTATCATTGTTTCGGGTGTTAACTTACTCATTTTCTTTTATATATTATATTACGTAAGCCATGTTTGTTATGGATAGGATGTATCTTATTCATATCCAGAATTATATGAAGTCCTTAGACATTATTTTTAAATCATCAAATGATAATTATACTTTAATGGATACGATGGAGAATGAATCTCATCGCATTCGTGGAGAGGGTAGTCCGTGCGTACGCATGAGCGACAATATCATTATTTTGATATTAAAATAATATATAAATGGATGTTATAACATATATACAGAATCATTATCATGTTATATTTATTATTTAAATGAGTTACACATCATTATTATACCCATCCAAATAATAATTTATTGAATAACAATTACACCATGACGTGGAGACGGTAAGCCGTACGTATGCACGTATGGTGACATGTTACTCAAAGGATGGATAGAATACTGAATATGGTTGTACCATATTTATAATAAAATAAAATCATATATAAGATACTGGAGTTATTATTTTATAATGGTAATAACAAAGAAATAAGAAGTGGAAGAAGAAAGGATCTTGAAAAAAGGTGGTGAAATCATTACCTCTTCTTTGGGTTCTTCCTTTTGATTTAATCAAAAGGGCTCTTTAAGATGGATTTCTGACTAACGGAATGCCTCTAGGATGAATTTAGGGATGTTGAGAGAGTATTTGGGTAGATTTTGGCCGAGCCAAAAGGCTTTGAAGGTGTGAGTTAATGAGAAGGGGGAGTGCCCTTTTATAAGAGGGGTGAGGGGAACCTTTGGAAAATCTAGAAATATTAATTTATAATAAATTCATATTCGGATTCTAATGGATCCAAAGTTTATTATTTAAAGGTTAGGTTGGGTATAGGTCTAAAACCATTCATCCAATATAATTTAGAAAGGTTTGGGTCATTGTATTAACCTTATCTTTTAGTTTTAACTCTTAGTTAATCAGTTTGACATTTACCATGTCACTTTCTATTTTTATAATATATAGTTAAAGAACTAACTGTATACATCCAAGAGACCACCCAAATAGTCCATTAATGATACAACTATCATGATATAAGTCTCTTGGACGATCCTTAGATTTTTAGGAATTTAATATCAATTAATAATATAATATTTGTTTTAAAAATTCTTTTATGTCAATTTTGACACTATTCAATAATTGATTTTTGTAAAAATCATAACAGAATTATTACTTCAAAAAAAGATAATTAATTAAATCATAACATGTCATGTTATCCTATAAATTAGTGTAATTCATAAAAATTCTGAAATTATATTTATTTGAGTATTTATAATATCAATTATTTTAATTTTTTACTATTATGGTAATTACTGCATCATACTTGTGTCATGTATAAATTAAATTATTTAATGCCTAAAAATTATTAATAAAATACCACTATGTAATAAATCGTTTCAGATTTCCAAAGAATATTTATAGTCTAAAATCCAACATATATTACCCTATGTAAAAGTTGTTTTTCTAAAAGATATATGCTTGTGTCACCATGGGGTCCCAAAATCGATCATATATGTAAAGTGTCCCTATCATTAACAAGTGGCACCATGGGGTCCCAAAATCGATCCAAATATGCCTATGGTCGAACATGTATCAACCAATAAGTTTAGGACACGTTTTAGGGTAATTTCTTATTATTATAATAGTATTTTTTATCCCTTATTTACCGGATTTACCCTTTAACCATGGTAAAAAAAATATTTACCGAAGTAATTATTCAAAATGTCTAAAAATAAAAGTTACCTATTTACACAATTTGAACAGCCTGATTTCAAATATGGAATCCATTTTTCCAAATTCAAAATGCATAAGTGGCAGAAATTAATTTAAAATTAATTCTCACGGTCAAAACAAAAAGCTTGTTTTTAAGATATAATAACTATCACAAGATTGATACTTGTTTATGTTCAGTTTAATTGTGAAATTATGTAAAATGACCAAAATTTTATTAAATGGTAAAAATATATTCTAAATATATTTTAATACCACTCAAATTCCTAATTTATCAATATAAATTATTTCGATTAAAAAAGTTTTTTTTAATTAAAATTTAGTAATTTTCACTATTCATTAAAATATTAAAGTTATCTGAAAAGTACCTGAATTTCACCTTAGGCTAAATTCGATATTCCGAATCCAAAAATGAAGTCCATTTTGAAATATAAAATATATATAATTTCATAAAGTAGGTATTACTATTCATAACGGCTAGTTGGATTGGTTATGGTGTGTTAGTACTCGGTGTTGCGTACAACACACGCTATCACGTTATTCAAAGAGAAGCGTACTGTAGAAGCTTGGGGTGTTACATTCTCCCATACATCAAATAATTTCATCCTCAAAATTTCTAGAATATTATCACATTAAAAGACTCAGGTGGTTCTTCATCATAAGTTCCTCAGGTTCCCACATTGCCTCTTCCATCTTATGGTTTCTCCACAAGACTTTTAACAGACACGTCGTCCGGTTTCAAAGTACTTGTTCTCTCATATCAAGAATCATGATGGGATCTTCGCAATAAGATAAATCGGGTTCCAGTTCTAATTCCTCATAGGTGAGTACATGCGTTGGTTCAGGCATGTATTTCCTCAATAGTGATACGTGGAACACATCGTGATCTTTGGAGGGACTTGGCGGCATTGCCAATCGGTAAGCTACAGCCCCAATTCGTTCTAGAAATTTGAAAGGGCCGATGTACCTGAGACTCAATTTACATTTCTTACCATAACGTATGACTCCATTCCATGGAGATACCTTCAGGAAAACATGATCACCGACATGAAATTCCAAATCCGTCTTTCGATTATTGGCATAGCTCTTCTGCCTACTTTTGAGCTGCATTGATGTGATTTTGGATTACCTTCACCTTTTCCATCGTTTCCTCCACCAGTTCTGGACCTACAAGTTTTCTTTCACCAACGTCATCCCAACAGGTTGGTGTGCAACATCTCTTCCCGTATAACGCCTCATATGGTTCCATCTGAATACTCGAATGGAAGCTATTGTTATAGGAAAATTCTACCAGAGGTAAATATTGATCCCACATACCCTGAAAGTCAAGTGACCAAGATCTCAACATGTCTTCTAAAGTTTTAATAGTTTATTCTGATTGTCCATCTGTTTGAGGGTGGTAGGCAGTGCTCAAATGATGATCAGTATCTGGAGATTTCTAAAGACTTTTCCAGAATCATGAAGTAAAATAGGGATCACGATCAGAAACAATCGATTGGGGTACTCCATAAAGTCTCACAACTTCATCAATGTATAGCCTTGCTAGACGTTCCAGTGGTAGATCTTCTCTTATAGAAAGAAAATGTGCTGACTTGGTAAGATGATCAATAATAACCCATATGGAATCGTTCCTTCTAGGATTCGTTGGTAGCCCCATGACAAAGTCCATCGTAATATTGTCCCATTTCCACTCCGGTATGGGAAGGGGTTGCAATACTCCACCAGGTTTTTGCCTTCCAGCTTTCACTTGTTGACAAACCATACATCTTGAAACAACATCAGCAATCTCCCTCTTCATATTGTCCCACCAAAAATGTTCCTTCAAGTCTCACTACATTTTGGTGCTCCTAGGGTGTATAGAGAAATTGGAACTATGAGCGTCATCCAACAATTCCCTTTTTAGATGAGGTATATCGGGAACACAAAGTCTCTTCCCGAATTTCTAAATTCCATCTTCATACTCAAAGTCTCTCAATCTCCCATCATTCACAGCTTTAATCTTCTTTTGAAATTCTTAATCATCGGTCTGAGAACTCTTAATCCTTTCTAGTAAATATGGTTTGGAAACAATTTGAAAAAGCATTGATGTTTCACCTTCCCTAGTTATTCCCATGTCCATCTTCACTAGATCCATCAAAATTGGATCCCTTTCAATTATCATCACGTTCAAAACACCATGGTCTTTTCTTCTCAAAGCATCTGCCACCTTGTTTTCTTTCCCCAGGTGGTAGTGTATCGGACAATCATAATCCTTGAGTAATTCAAGCCATCTCCTTTGCCTCATGTTGAGTTTGTTTGTGAGAAAATATACTTCAAACTCTTGTGATCAGTATAAATATCACATTTTTCACCATAGAGGTAGTGCATCCATATCCTCAAAGAAATTATTATAGCTACTAACTCGAGATCATGAGTAGGATAGTTTTGTTCATGAATTTTCAATTGTCGTGATGAATAGGCAATAACCCTATCATTCTGCGTAAGGACACAACCAAGTCCTTTCTTCGATGCATCACTATAAATAATGAACCCATCATTCCCCGATGGTAGAGTCAATATAGGAGCATTGACTAATCTTCTCTTCAGTTCTTCGAAACATTCATCACACTCTTTAGTCCAAACAAATTTAACCCCTTTACATGTGAGATTCGTTAATGGGTTAGCCAACCGGGCAAAATTCTGGGCGAAACGTTGATAATAACCTGCTAAACCAATAAAACAACGTACCTCAGTTATACTAGTAGGTACTAACCATTCTTGGATTGCCTTGGTCTTAGAAAGATCAACTTAGATTCCATCTTTAGAGACAATATGGCCAAGAAATGAAATCTCGTGAATCCATAATTCACACTTGCTAAACTTCCCATATAATTCATGTCTTCTCAGAGTCATCTGGATAATGCGCAAGTGATTTTCATGATATTTGTAGCTTATGGATTTTACCAAGATATCATCAATAAATACCACCACAAATTCATCGAGATACTCCTTGAAAACTCTATTCATCAGATCCATGAGTACAGAGGGTGCATTAGTTAATCCAAAAGGCATTACTCTAAACTCGTAATGCCCATACCTGGTTCGAAATGCTGTCTACTGAATGTCTTCCTTATTCACACACAACTGATGGTATATAGATTGAATGTCAATATTTGAAAAGTATTGAGCTCCATGCAGTTGGTCAAATAAATCATCAATGCGAGGTAGGGGATACTTGTTCTTTATTGTTATAGCATTGATCTCCCAATAGTCGATACATAACCTCATAGATCCATCTTTTTTTTAACAAAAAGAAAAGGGGCTCCCCATGGAGAAACACTAGGGTGAATAAATCTCTTATTACACAATTCCTCTAGTTTTTCCTTTATTTCAACTAATTCTACAGTGGCCATTCTATAAGGGGTCTTCGATATAGGCCTTGATCCAGGAATTAAATCAATGGAAAACTCAACTTCTCATTCTGCAGGATGTCTAGGTAAATATTCCGTAAACACATCTACATATTCTTTCACAATATGTACATCCTCTATTTGAACATTCCTCTCCTGACCCACAGTAATTTCATTCTCTTCCTCTCCAATAATTGAATTTAGTTGAGCTACTGGAGGTGGATCTATATAAGAATTAGGTGGTGACGATTCTGCTCTAAAGATAAGGTGTTCCTTATCGTTATAATCAAAAATCGTAACCTCCTTCTTCTTACAATAAATCTTCGCATCATAATCCAAAATCCAATCCATACCGAGGATTATATCAAACTAAATCATAGGTATGATGACGAGATCAGCAGATAACGAACATTTATGTGCTCTAATGGGGACTGATTCACAAAACTTTGTTGCAATGATACTTCCCTTAGGAGTTTTAACTGACAACTCCCTTGTTAAATTAAATTGGAAATATCTAATTTTTATAGCAAAATAGGAAGATATGAAACAATGCGATAATCCAGAATCAAATAATGCATTTTCTAAACTTGAGGAAACCATTCAATTACCTGCCACCACGTCTTTTGGAGCTTCTACCTCAGCAGTAGTGATAGCATAAGCTTGGCCTTGATCCCTTGGCCATTGATGAGGTAAGTTCTCCTGATGATTAGGACATTCATTTGCATAATGTCTCATCTCCCTAAAATTGTTGCATTGAACATTGGTAGCTTCCTTCTTCCCTTTGCATTCACGATCTTGGTGGCCTTTTTCACCACACTTGTAACAGACACCCATTCCCTTCAACCAAGTGCTGGGGTGTTTCTTCCCACATTTACCACAGGATGGATATTCAACCTTTCCCTTCTTCCCCTTATTCCCATTCTCATATTGATCAGCAGATATCTTCTTCTCTTGCTTTGTTTTAAAGTCATAAGACTTAGAGAATTCATTTTCTGTTTTGATAGCACATGATACAATGTCTTCGTACGATGAGAAGGATTGTGAGATTAATTCTCGACGGAGAAATGGTTTAAACCATCAAAGAAACAATCAATCTTACTTCTTGGGTTACGTATATAATCTCCAATATACCTTTCTAAACTTGTAAATTTAGCCTCATACTTTGACATTCTCATCCTCCTTTTGTCTCAGACTCAGAAATTGCCTTTCCATATCTGCTCAGTGGTCGCGAGGAAAGTATTTTTCTAAAAACAGATCTTTGAACTCCCTCTATTCCATATTTGATACTTCATAATCTTCCTTCATGTTTTGAATCAATGACCACCATTGATCAGAATCTTCAGTGAGGCGGTAAACTTCCATGATAACGTTTTCCCTTTCACTACTCCCCAAAAACTTAAATATTTTCCCTAGGGAATTTATCCATTGCTCAGCTACTAAGGGATTTGTACTCCCATTTAACATTGGTGGTTGTTTCCTCATAAAGCGATCTAACATTGATCCTCCACGCTTCGGATCAGGGTGCTCCATACGGGAAAGGTTTTTATTCATAACCTGAGTGAGTTGTCCCAGTATGGTGATTAGCTGATCAGCACTAGTTGCATCACCAGCTCCACTATAATTATCTTGAGCAGGAGGGAAATCCCTACATGGAGTGTGTGCATTGATATGGTTTCCATTTATTCCACTAGGCTCTATTTCTAAACAATGGCATAAACTAGATCAGTTTATGAATCAAAATACATAATTCCATACTTATAAAACACTTAACATAAATTGAATTATTGTGGATATAATCCATAATCATAAAAATGTTTTCTTTGAGGAAGTATATACTCATAAACCCTTCATAAATATTTCTAAAGAAAATGAGTGTTATCCTAAGCATATCCCTCAGGAGTGTCGTAAACAAGAGTACAGCAAGGCCCGTTGTCGTGCACCAGTTCCCGTTCGAGTCTAGCTCAAAGTGGTGTTTTTGTGTTTTACCCCTAGGTACACTTGTGCTAGAGCCGCTTCTACCTGCTCATATCTAGACAGGGATGTATTGCTCGAAAAACTCACAAAATCTCTACAATACCAAAATTGTAGAATGTTCTTCTATATTAATCCTCAAAGTCCATCTTAGGTATATGTGCTCTAATCAGAGTTTATCTAAATCTAGCTTCCAAGGATTGTACTAAACGTTCTCTGACCCGACCCCAGTTACCCAAAATCGGTGCATTATTACATAACATTGGCATGATCACAAGAAAGAACAAATCTCGAAAGGCCGATTGGTTTAGTAGCCTTGAAAACACTAGATATATTCATAATGTTTTTCATTACATTATAATGTGAAAAACTACTACAAAAACATATTGTCTCCATAGTCCACACTATTATCCTCTTATAATATCCCTATAGGTCATTCATAATTTACTTCTCCACATCCTGGGAAAAATAAAACATAGAAAAGGGGTGAGCTCAAATGCCCAGTAAGGATAACAATATAGCGTAAACATTCATAAATAATAATAAACATTTAAGGCAGTGTATAACTAAAACAAAAGCCTTTTAAACTTGATCTTAAACATATTATGGAAAAAATAAAATGAAATAATGCCATTTTCTTATTCACATGGATATTCTACTAATCTAATAATCACATGCAATATCAATAACCACTTTCATAATGATGGAATGCATAATTCCAGACTATCATAACAACATAGCCAAGGCCTCATGCCAATACTACAAATAAGATTTTTCCATGTCCTTGTGCCACGAAACTAGTTTGTCTCATGAGACCTACCGATGCATCGAGGAGCTATAGCGGGCTCCACCCCTCACATAGTAAGTCCGATGCATTCCAATATGAAAAGGTTTAAACATAACATAACCATTCGTATTAAAACTAGCATATGAAATGTAAATACTTTCACCATAAAATATGAATGGTATAAAAATAGCACATCCACAGTCAAACATATCACAAAACCTTCAATACAATATAGAAGTTTTGTATCATAACAAATCAACTTCAAATAAGCGTAAAATCGATCAAAGGATGTTGACATAGATGAAATCAAAACTCTTTTTAGAGAAATATCTCTTTCTATTTTGAAATAATTTAAGAGTCATATACTTATAAAATAAAACATTTTGTTTGAAAATATTCTTATAAGATTTTAAGGTAAGCTTCGACAATTTTATAACGGCGGTAAATAACTGCACCCGCAGTATAAGTTAAAAAAAACATTCTTACCTTAATTCGGTCGAAAAGGTTAAAAAGCACCTTGTTTGGAAAATGACAAAAAGATTACTTTATAAAACTATTATAAAAAGTCAAAAAAGTGTATAAATGAATTTAACCCATATTCTTTTAAATAGTAAAAAAATTTTGAAATACATTTTTAAGAAACATGGATGTGGATGATAAAGAGATCCTAGTATATTATTACGTATAAACAACCTCAGATAATGAAGAGATTGTGAAATAACCCTTACCTTGTAATTTTCCTTGATTTGGGTTGGTTAACCTCATGTATAATGGTGAAATAATGGTTATTAAATTATATAATAATATGATATCATATATGATCTTTTAACATTGATTTGTTAATAATATCTTAGTATTATCGTTGTTTCGGGTGTTAACTTACTCGTTTTCTTTTATATGTTTTGTTATGTAAGCCATGTTTGTTATGGATAGGATGTATCTAATTCATATCCAGAATGATATCAATTCCTTAAACATTATTTTTAAATCATCAAATGATAATTATACTTGAATGGATACGATGGAGAACAAATATCATCGCGTTCGTAGAGACGGTAGTCCGTACGTACACACGAGCGACAATATCATTATTTTGTTATTAAAATAATATATAAATGGATGGTATAACATATATACAGAATCATTATCATGTTATATTTATTATTTACATGAGTTACACATCATTATTATACCCATCCAAATAAAAATTTATTGAATAACAATTACACCACGACGTGGAGACAGTAAGCCATACGTACGCACGTATGGTGACATGTTATTCAAAGGATGGATATAATACGGAATATGGTTGTACCATATTTATAATAACACCCTATTATATATAAGATACTGGAGTTATTATTTTATAATGCTAATAACAAAGAAAGAAGAAGTGGAAGAAGAAAGGAATTTGAAAAAGGGTGGTGAAATCATTACCACTTCTTTGGGTTCTTCCTTTTGATTTAATCAAAAGGGCTCCTTAAGTTGGCTTTCAGACTAAAGTAAGGCCTCTAGGATGAATTGAGGTATGTTTATAGAGTATTTGGGAAGATTTTGGCCGATCCAAAAGGCTTTGATGGTGTGAGTTAATGAGAAGTAGGAGTTCCTTTTTATAAGAGGGGTGAGGGGCACCTTTGGAAAATCTAGAAATATTAATTTATAATAAATTCATATTCGGTTTATAATGGCTCCAAAGTTTATTATTTAAAGCTAACGGTGGGGATAGTTCGAAAAACATTCATCCAATAGAATTTAAACAGGTTTGGGGCATTATATTAACCTTATCTTTTAGTTTAAACTCTTAGTTAATTAGTTTGGCATTTTCCATGTCACTTTGTATTTTAATATTATATAGTTAATAAACTAACTCTATACATCCAATATACCCCCCAAATGGTCCATTAATGATACACCTATCATTATATAAGTCCCTTAGCCGATCCTTAGATTTTTAGGAATTTAATATCAATTAATAATATAATATTTGTTTCAAAAACTCTTTTATGTCAATTTTGACACTATTCAATAATTTATTTTTGTAAAAATCATAAAAGAATTATTACTTAGAAAATATTTAATTAATTCAATCCTAACATGTCATATTATCGTTTAAAATTAGTTTAATTCATAAAAAGTCTGAAATTATATTTATTTTCATATTTATAATATCAATTATTTTGATTTTTCAATATTATGGTAATTAATGTTTCATCATTGTGTCATATATAAAATAAATTATTTAATATCTAAAAATTTTAAATAAAATACAGTTATGTAGGAAATCGTTTTAGATTTCTAATTAATATTTATAGTCTAGAATCAAACATCTATAGCCCTATGTAAAAATTGTTTTTCTAAAGGATATATGCTTGTGTCATTTTTGTATTTATTTTAGCTTAATTAAAATAAAGTGTCCCTATCACTTACAAGTGGCACCATGGGGTCCCCAAATCGACCCAAATATGACTATGGTCGAACATGTATCAACCAATAAGGTTATCACACGTTTAAGGGTAATTTCTTATTATTATAATATTATTTTTAACCCTTATTTACCTGATTTACCCTTTAACCATGATAAATAAAATATTTACCGAAGTAATTTTTCAAAATGTCTAAAAATAAAAGTTACCTATTTACACAATTTGAACATCCTCATTCCAAATATGTAATCCATTTTTTCAAATTCAAAACACAGAAGTGGCAGAAATTAATTTAAAATTAATTCCCGCTGTCAAAACAAAAAGCCTGTTTTTAAGATATAATAACTTTCAAAAGATTGATACTTGTTTAGGTTCGGTTTAATTGTGAAATTATGTCCAATGACCAAAATTTTATTAAATGATAAAAATATATTCTAAATATACTTTAAAACCACTCAAATTCATAATTTATCAATATAAATTATTTCGATTAAAAAAGTTGTTTTAATTAAAATTTTGTAATTTTCACTATTCATCAAAATATTAAAGTTATCCGAAAAGTACCAAAATATCACCTTAGGATAAATTAGATATTATGAATCCATAAATGAATTCCATTTTGAAATATAAAATATATATAATTTCAAAAAGTAGGTATTACTATTCATAACGGTTAGTTTGATTGGTTATGGTGTGTTAGAACTCAGTGGTGCATACAACACACGCTATCACATTATTCAAAGAGAAGCGTATCGTAGAAGATTGGGGTGTTACAGTACCCCATTCCTCCAAGATGGGGTGGTTATTGAACAACTATGAATGAGATTTGTGTAGCTACTCTTCTAATATTGCATATTTTAGTTTGGAAATTAAATGGATTCATTATTCAAAAACCACTCAAATCACCTGTTTTGAAAGATCGAAGTGCTATTTCAAATATTTGTGTTATCTGATTGCTAACATCCTCTAAGAAGGTGGCCTGCTCAAGATTATTAGATTCATTATGTGAGTTTAACTTAGCTACTTTCTTTATTTGGGCCTAAATCTGATGAGATATAGTTGATGCATTTTTTGAGCGTACATTTGATTACATACAAAATTTGTTGATTGTAGCCAGCTATGGGCAATAAAATTTCATGAAACAAATTTTTTCATGCATTTATAATTCTGGAGTGTAGTGAAATGCAATGTGAACCCTATCGTATGATACAAACAATAGATGGGGAATATGAAATTAATTTAATAGCATATTTGGAACATTGAGGAATGCATGATGAAGGGTTCTCCGTTTATTTTCAACCTTTGGATGCTGGGAAACCGAGAGAGATTCCAAGTCATTTGGAATCTCAACCCCTCTATTAACTTCACATGATTTTGATATTCATCTTATGGAAATACATTGGGTTTCAAATGTTGATGAGTATTCCAAATTTTGGGCAGATATTTTGAATTCAATATTCTTCCATAAATTATGAAATGTTATATTGAGAATTATCCAAATGACAGAACATGACTAACAGTTCTCCTTTAGCCAATTTTTTCTCAGGTTTCAAATATCTTCATCATATTTCACTAGTGGTTTCTCCACTTGGTCTGACCAAAGTGGATGCTCTATACTAGAAGATAAATGAACCAAGGGAGGTTCATAGAATGACAATTTCCTTAATATGTCTATTGGTTGAGAATTTGATTCACCAATCAATTACAAGGAATCATATATGACATGCCTTGTGTTTGAAAGTTCCTCAGGGTAGGAGGGTTTCTCATTGAAACATTATCAATTATATAATTATCTATACAATGTGAAATAATACTGCAGAGAGGACATTCATAGTGAATTCCATCAAGGGGAGGACCACTATGGTGGATTACAGCAAGGGATACATCTTTATTATCCTTCTTCTTATTGTCGCATGAAGTGTTGATGTGGCTCTCATCAAGAGATATTCTCTCTAGATTGACTGAATTTTCATGAAACAAGAATTCATGATGAAGTACCCATATGGGTAATTTCATAACTTATTCTAACACTCCCATTATTTTTTAATGAGAGGGTAGAATATTGAGATGAAATTGATAAATGTATGAGGGCTTCAAGAACTCCAGCATTAAGGGGAGCCGAATTGCATCTGGACTCATGATTTTCCAGCTGTGTTTGGTGAGACATCATCTTAAATGTTCTATTACAATTAATTTGGTCCACTTTCATGGAGAATTGGTTATCATGGGTAGGTTTACCTTCCTGTATTGGAGTGGTTACCGGAATAGATTGATTACCACCAGTTGGATTTGGTGTATGTTCTCGAACTTGTTGTCCATATGATATAGAGAAGTATGCCCCATGACCCTCATCGACTGGAACAAAGGTGAGTATATAATATAATATGGCATAATTATGTGTCATCACATGTGTGGGCAAATATTTATGTGTATGTTCCCATGGTACTTTTGAAGTAGTTGTTATAATATTCTGGCTTGATTATAGAACTTTGGAAGGAATTTGAGTCTGCCCTTTCACCATTGATAATTTATGTTTGGTGACTTCTATGGCTAGAATGAAAAAATACATCCATTATGTATTTATATTAGGTGTATGTTCATGATACTATCCTCATTTTCTTATTAATGGGTATTGATATTACTCATGTATGGGGGAAAAGAGCTGGTTCTACCCCAGATTTCTTATTGGAGCATTCCGATATACTTCTCCAGGTGCTACCAAATGAGACTGTTGGAACGCTTGATGAACAGTGTTAGGTGTATATGCCATATGGATTTTTCTGGACACGGATGGTTGACTTACTTCCTTTAATATTGGCTGATAAGAATACTGATTGAATTGGTGATTGTAAGTAGGTGTATGATAATGTTTATCAGTTTCCACTACATTTGATGGATGACCTTCTTTAAATGCATCAAGATGAGCCTGCTGACTGGCTGAAGACTTATAAGCAGGTTTGTGTTCTTGTTCATAGTATATTAATGGATTTATCTAGTGGTATTGGTGGGTTGGTTCACGGTGAGTCTGCTGGATAGAAAAATTAGGACAGACGGGTGTATGTTCCCGCTCATTGTTCTCCATCAAGTTAGGTGGATAAAATTGTCTGTAGGGGGAAGAGGTAAGAACCAGCACCCAGTTTACCGGATGTTCTCCTGGGTGGTTCATCTTACATTATTGGTTCTGAGAGACCTAGGATGAACATACAAAGGTAACACCTCCATCATGTTGGTGGTTCTCTACCACATGATTTTGTTGGTGGTGATTGTTGGTGGGAGTCCTCTAAAAGGATCCATGTATTATTAATTTGAGACCCCAAGTGGCCTCTTGATCTACCTCCCTATAGTACGAGAGTGAATAGATATTTCTTTCTAGGGATAATGATCAAAACTATTGAAATAGATGATTGGAACCATATGCTTCTGGATCATCAGTCGTCGTTGGATAGATGATCGATAGTATTTATTGACCTGAAGGGCTTGTCGGGACACCTCCAAAGATAGGATTATACCATGTTGATGGTACTCGTTTACCAGTATGTTGGAGACCCAGTGTTAAAGATGCTATATGGGCAATGCAATCCTTCCCGTGGATGAGAATCCAGCTTGTGAAGCATTCAGGATGTTCAAATATATCATCTTTAAGAAATCCATTTTAGACTGGAGGGAGTTATGAGAAAAAACCTAAAAACAACAACAATAAACTCTATTAAAGAAACAACTATTTAGATGGATACATGACTGATTGATTCCTTTTTCTATCCCTCATTTATCAATATATATAGGCCTGATAGGTGGGTAACATTATTTACCTGGTTAATGATTCATGTCGGGTTCACCATTTTTTTCGTAGATCCTTTAATCGTGTATTCTATTTTTAAGAATCAATGCTCCCAAGAATTTTACATTGGATTTATTTAAGTAACTGGAAACACCCACCATTTCTTTATCCAAAGGGGTCATATATTCCAAAGTTCGAAATTATTTAAGTTTGATGTTTACGATTCTTAAGAATATGCATTGGTCAAGAGGATGGGAGGTTGGACTCATCAAACACTTTTGGGGGAAATTATTTCCTACTCTGGGACTCTATTTATAAATTTAAGATATTTTCATGAATCCTTATTAATTAACCATGTATAACATAAGTTTCCTTAAGAATTTACAACCACTTATTTACATGTGTAAAATTTAGAATCATCAGTATGTATTCAAGGTTCGTCATTAATGGAGATATCTGTATGTATTCAAGGTTCTCAATCAATGGTATCCTCTCAAATAATATTTCATGATTATTTTAATTATCATTATTATGATACTGGTTTCTAAGCCACTCAGTGGGGAACTCTAGAATTTACTAGAATCCAAGGAGATGAATGTCTGGTTTGATATTGGGATCATACCCATAAAATGGGCTGCCTACGTATCCTTGTGAAAGGAATCAAACCCCTCATAGTTCAGTACCTTTTTATGGGACACATCATACCTTTTAAGGTCATGTAATATGTACCCCACTATATAGTTTAATGTATTGTGTTAAGGATATATAAGAGGTTGGTACTTATTCAAGGATTAATGTGGGACTTAAACCTAAGAATCCCAAGAAACTTGGAAGGAATATGGGTTTCCAAGTAATATTAGACCATGTTGGGAATATAGACCAAGGAGAACATGGTTGATTTGATTCGTTGGTTTGGATCCTCATGGGGGATTCCTATGTATCCCATTTGTATTGGAATCAAATCCCATGTAGTTAGATGAATATCATAGGATGGTATTGTCCTTTGAGAGAAATGAGTTTGGTTTTACTTTATGAAAAGTATTCCTTTACGATTTTGCGACTTTTAGTTGTATCTTATTCTTAAGAAGGATGCCTAGATTAAGGGAATTAGGGTTGTTTTCCTGAAGAGGATATCCATTGAGCTCGTGCCCTGAGAAGGCTTCCTACGTATCTAGATTATGATGGGAATCATAGTTATCATAGTTCATTCACTGTGTGTGTTTATGAACATGTTGTAATCATCACAAATCCCTAAGCCCACATGAGTCATTCATAGTGTGAGAAACAATAAGATTCAAAATATTCAACAATGAAACATACACTTTCCATCCTCCACTGGTGGAAGAGGGTGCATCTATGGTGTCTCGGGTGGGCAAGGGTGAGTGGACGAGCCCTCCCTCTGTTCTCTTCACATTGTACAAGGATCTAATGAAATGAATAAGAGATTAAGGATTATAAGAATACACTTAGATGGATGCCCTAAAATTGAACCAAGTAGCGAAGGGAGAATTTTCATTTTCATGATGAAAAAATCAAGCATGAACCTTAACTTACCTACCAAGAAAATGAGGTTTCAGATCATTGAGAATTGAGAGGATAATACCCAATACCTAGTTCATAGAACTAAGAACTTCCCAGCACTTTTCTTGGGATAAAGGTCCCTGTGACTATGGATATAAAAACCCATAGACACACCATGAATCCTAACCACATTGTGAATGAAATGTTGTAAACCTCTGATAGTGGATATACAATAAAAACTTTGAGACACACTGATGAGTATTTCCCAATGTTTTGATAAGTTAGGAGGTTTTGGTGGAGGTCTCAATAGAATACCTTTCAAACAAGGGATCCAATGAAGAATAATCCATTCCTTGAATGGATTTGAAGAGGTCATGATGGAATTTAGACTGAAGAGAGTAAGTGAATCAAATTGGGTTGTCCAAGTAGAGAATGATGTGCAAGTATAGGCACGCAAGTAGGCTTGGGCGACCTAATGATCAATTTAGTGATGAAAAACATGTATGATAATACATGGCAGAGACCCAGATCAAGGCATCATGTGTATTCATAGGCTATCCCAGAAGTGGGGTGCTCATGTTCTGATGAATGGAATATGTGGCTCACAACTATTTCTGATTTTTGGAGGATGGGTGCTTTAGGTGCACAAGTGTTATGGATTTCAAACACTAAGATGACATAAGTCCTATGATCATAACTCAATTCCTCTACTTTAGGTGTTAACGAACTACCTTGAATGTTTCAGAGGTCTTGGAAAAATCAGTAGGGCGATCAGAGAAACAATTGGTCTTCAGGGAAATTCATATGTACAAATGAATTCCCCAAGGGACAATTTATAGGCAAATATGTGACCATGGGAGAAATAAAATTGGGTGCACAAGTGACTTGCGTGCCAGAATGAGGCGTGAAAGTACCTAACATGCTGATCATGTTTTGGATAGACTAAGGAAACACTTTGAGGACATTTCCAAAATAAATACTTCAATCATATCCAGCAAGGGGTTGCACATGTGATTGTTCGTAGGTATCTTGGGAGCCTTTGGAGACTTATCCAAAATTATTTCTCCATACCACAGGTGTTGTGTCCCCACCCCTGCTTGGGATTAATGTCGGGGTATGGAACCAGCCTTTCACCATGCAACCATCACTAATGTCATTGACACCCAAGAAAAATTCAGAGTCACACCACAAATGTTTCGAGCCCGGTTGAGGACATTTTGAGTCACAACACATGGAAATGAATCTTCAATTCCAGATAAGTCAATGCAACACATTTCATGGTGTCTACATTAAATTATGTGGTATGAAAGAAATTTTATGTATTCATAATGCCTTATTTCCATGAAGATTTATCTACATGATTTCATTTTTATTTTCAACTAAAATCTTTTCATTTAAAATTGAACAACATTTTGAGAATAAAAAATGTTTTTGATGGAGAAGGATATTATCATCATGAATTATGCTTTAGGAATTTATCAATAATTTTTTCTATCTAAGATATCATAGGGTTATGTTTCTATTCATATTATTACATTGATTTGATTGTGGTTATGATGGAATTATTTTTATGATATCCATTTATCTTATATGGATTATGTGATGAAGGATTGATGTTTAAAAAACACATTTTTCCATGGGTTATTCTATAGTGAGTGATTTATGTTTTTATTGATCATGTAATGATGGTTTCATTTTGAGATGGGAAGGACCTATATCTTCCTCCAATTCATTGGATAAAGATTTATATCTCATGAGACAGACATTACTAGAATAGAAAGTAAATATGGTTTAGTAATACAGTGCTGGAAGGGCATGTAAATCTGGTTTAGTAATAAATGGTTGGAATAGAAACTAAACAGGATTCAATAATGGCCTTTTTCCACTATAATGGTCTTGGATGCAATGCCTTGTCTAATATTGAAATCATATTATGTGCTTATTTTTTCCTTTATTAAATGTTTTATGCCAATTCCATTTTATAATGGTTAATTTTCCATAATGATATATGCCTTTCAACTACCATAATTTATTTTATGAGTTATGATTTTGATATTAAAACATTATCTTCTTGTTTTTAAATTCCAATGTTTATGATTTACTATATGTTCTCCATGTTTACCTTTACAGATCATTTCACCTCACCCTTTTTATGTTTTATTTTCCCCTAGGATTTGAATAATGGTATTAAGTAAGATGCATCATAAAGGGGTTATAGTTATGAAGGATAATGCATGAGACGATGTAGAATATTATTATGAACTAGTTGTTTATGTTTTCAAGTTTCCAAAGGAACCATCTAATTTTTGTTTTGGTCGTCTATATATGTCATGTATTAAGTGTCCCATAGATTATTTTTGGTGTCTATATACATCAATTTTGGGTCTTTATAGTTTGTATCATTGTGAGTGATTAGTTAACAATTAGAATAATGGATGTAAAAAACATTAGAGAGTTCATTAGAGATATTTATAAGGTATGTATTAGAGTGTTCTTAAGGGTAGGTATGACTATAGGTTATAGTCCTATAATTATGGTAATAATCATGAATAAACTAGGATTAAACCTATGATCTTAGGGGTTCAATGTTTTCACCTTGATTATGTTGTTTTCTTTGTATGTTTTTTTCATCTCACACTATTCGTTTTGGGTTTTGAAAAAGGAATGAAACCCAAAGGAACTGTGTTAAAGATCAATGCACTGATCAAAACAATGATTGTACTCATGAAAAACTAAATGATGTTGGAGATGGAATAAAAAATTTTATTTCTATACTTACACAAGCTATGAATAATTTTGGACTTCCAAATGAGCTAAGAAAGAAAAAATATTCTATTGATTACTTCATTAAAAAGCATACGCCATATTTCAGTGGGTCTTCTAATTAAATTGTTTATGAACAATGGATCAGTACCATTGAAATGATATTTTCCATCCTTCACTATTGGGAACATGAAAATTCCATTTTTTTCTATTTATCTTTTATAAGGGGAAGTAGAGTAGTTGTGGAATCTCATCAAGAATACAAGCCATCATGATGAAATTGAATCCATGGATTTTGACGAGTTTAAGAACATATTTTTCAATAAGTACATTCCTATAATTATTCAATAAAATATGAAAAAGGGTATCCTTGAGCTTACTTTAAAGTATAATGAATATGTTGGTACACTTGAGGTTAAATTTAAAAGTCATTCATGGTATGATTATGGTTTTGTCATCCAAATTAAAATTAAATTTGATTTATTTTTCAATAGAATAAAACCAAGACTTCAAAGGGAATTAGCTTTAAGAACATTAGTATCTTTGAAGAAATTGTGAGTCATAATATCATGGTAGAAATAGATGATGTTATTACATATCAATCCCATGGTCTTGATATGAAATTAAAGATAGAGTTCATGGAAAAATCTAAA
The DNA here is from genome assembly GCA_963277665.1 of Viscum album. NCBI lineage: Eukaryota > Viridiplantae > Streptophyta > Magnoliopsida > Santalales > Viscaceae > Viscum > Viscum album. The sequence continues at coordinate 373,004,193 of OY728166.1, read as the reverse complement.
AACAATGGTGAAAAGTAGATGAATGTTTCCATATTCTCAAAGTGTGAAATAAAGCATGGTAGATATTGTATTAAAGGGACAAAAAATGTTTTAATGGTAGAAGTGATGTTCATTGAGCTGTTGAGTTCTAAAGTAATGGGAAAAAGTTTTCTAATGATTTGAATTGTGAAAATACTCTAGAGAATGCACCACCCACACTTCAATGTTAAACGTTCAAGTAAATGAGGCATTATTCTAACTAATGACACAATCCAAGGGATATGGATGATTATTGATTCCAAGTACCTGTTAATGATAAAGAAAACGGAAAATCACTAGTTATCACTATTGGTTAAACTGAGTATGGAATTGAAGTGATGGAATGATTATGTGTTTATGTAATGGGATTCCCAAACAGTAATGTAGAATATATTTTATAGTGCTATGGAATACTAGAATATAATTGTATTGGTCAATTGTGGGGTTTTATAATTATATGGTACCGACAACCATGAAAGGTGATTGAAATATTTTTTGGTAAATAACATGATTTGTCCATAATGAAGGGATTAGAAGATAATGAGATGCTTGATAGTATTAATATCCACATGAGTGGTATAAGTAAAAAAGTTATATCATGGTTTAATTATATAGACATTTTGGTATTTTTGGTGTTTGGAAAGAGTTAATTTTGATATAATACTTATTTTCTCTAATGTTTTAAATTAATTCATTATACTACAACGTTTCAAGAGAATACATGATTAAGGTATACACATATACAGAATGTGACAACCAAGAAGTTCCTATTGATATTTGGGAGATAAATGTTTGGTCGATTCAATTTACCTCTTTATAATGTTTTATATTTTCAATTTTTTGAAGGATTGGAATGTTATCCATTTATGGATAAAATAAGTTATATTATTATTTAAGATTGTTAAAATAATTTGTTATCTCACTATAGGTAGACTTATGCATATTTTATAACATGTTATAACTTTTTTAGAGATAGATGAAATGACATATCATACTATCACATGAACTGCTAACTCTTTAAGAATGAAAGACTCAACATCATTTCTTTAAATAATACATGAAGTGGAAATTATTTGTGGAAAGAACAATGGTGAGATTATACCAAAATCATGTAAGTATGTATTCTCATGAAAATTCGTCAAAATTAGTGAATGTATATTGAAAACAAACAATGTTATCGTATTTCCTCCTTATACGATGATTCAAATAGTCCCATAAATCATCATAGAATTATGGATTTTTTGTTGTTATCATTATCGAAACACTATTCTCTTTCACTATCCACCGGAACATGATGGATAGATTTATCTTCCATATACATGTTTTCACTTCCCATGTATGTTCTACTATGTGGAAACCCAGTGATGAGTTATATTGGGTAACCATTATGTTACTAAATTTCCATTTTAAAATTATGTTTTAATATTAATTTTTACAATGTGGATTCTATGAAAGAAACATTCGAGTAGCAAAAATTTTATAACCATGATGAATTTCAAGGGAGAAATTTAATTTAAAGGAGGTTTAATGTAACACCTCTATATTTTATGAGATACATCATTTTAATTTCAATTATTTATTATGTTTTATGATACACCAAGATTAAATTGCACTTTATGCAACACCGTAATATCATACAGTATACATAGCACTATACTTGGCTTGTGTTACAAAGAAATTTATGTTCTTTTGATAGAATTTATTTCACACAACATTGAGTATAGATTTTGTTCAATTTATAAGAGAACTATGTTTGGATTATGTTATACCGAATACCAAAAAAATCTTGATGTAAACGCAACACTGACAAGTCATTAATTACATGTAAGAGTGACATTCGTCATTACATTCTATTGTATGCAATACTGAGTTTCAATAAAAAATGATATATTATTAAAATATTAGTATTTAATTCATATAAACTAGACATTATGAATATTAATAACCACATTTATAATTTTATATAACATTAAAACTCATATTATGTATTTTTTATATATGATATTAGAAAAAATTCAATTTTTTTTATAAAAGATGTATTTTACAAAAATACATTTTTGCCACCTTTTGATTCAACACCCATTTTAATTCTTGTTTTTAACACTTTTATATATTAAATTTGTCAAAATAAAATTCTTCTCTATACATGGAGAATAAAAATTTATATGGTTTATGTTTTTGTATTTTTTCGACAAAATTCATATTTTAATTAATAGTGAAAATACATCATTTTAATTCCAAACTGCATTTTCATAAAACATATCTATGTAGATATATTATGATTTTAATTGGTTTTAAAGTGAAATTTTATTACCTTTTTATCATTTAATTCAATTTTTGTAACTGAATGTAATTTCAAATTTAAATTGGACATAAACACATGTCAATATTTTGATAGTTTTTAATTCTTAAAAACACACTTTCTGGTTTTGAAAACGGGAATTAATTTAAACTAATTTCCACCAATAATTTATTTTGAATATATAAAAATTCATTCCATATTTAGGATAAAATGTTCAATTTTTTTTAAATGGTAAGTTTTATTTTTGACTTTATGATTAGTAACTGAAGTAATTATTTTTATTTACCATGGTTAAAGTGTAAATATTGTAAATAACTATAATAAAATAACATTATAATAATATAAAAGTGACCTAAAACATTTTTTAATCCTATAGGATGAGATATTTCCGACCATGCGAATACCTGGTTCTATTTTAAGACCCCATGGTGCCACATGGTTGTGATAATGGCCTTTTATAAAATTAATTTAATGTAAATAATAATATAACATACACATGAATCTTTTAAAAAACATTTTTAATATTTGGTTATATAACATATTTATTTGAATAAAAATAGTCATTATATATATAAAAATTATTCTTAAATATTGTTAATATATTTATATTTTTTATATATTAAATAAATTTATTTGTCTATGACACAATGATGAAGTAATGATTACCTTATAAATGAGAGATTAAAATAACTAATATTATTAATATTAAAATCAATATAATATCAACATTATGATTTCATAAAATAATTTTATTGATGAAAATGAAATGTTATATTTTAATTAACGTAGTTTTTTCAAATTAATATTGTTGATATGGGTTTCAGAAAAAAAATCAATTACTAAATAGTGTCAAAATTGTCATAAATGAGTTTTTAAAACAAATTATATCTTATTGAATGATATAATAGTCCTAAAAAGACTCATTCAAATAACTTATATAATGTTATAATTTTAATTAATTCTACACTTGTTGTTCTTTTGGAATTTTATAGTTACAATATTAAACATGTATTATAAAAATACAAGATCACTCAGTAAGAGTTAATGTTTTTATCTAAGGGTTAAAGATAAATAATAACCCTAATGTTGTGACCTAAAAATGACTAAAAATATTTTTTGAGAGGATTTCTACACATAATTATCTTATCTTAAAAATATATCACTTTTTATTTATTATAATTCAAAAATCATTTTATAATAATATAATATTTCAAAACATTCCTAAAGTACACATCCCCCCTCTTACAAAAGGTGGCACCTCTACCCACTTACTATCACTTTTCAAGACACTTATATCATCCAAATTCAGAACAATTAAGATTCCACCATCCCTCCAATATTCCTAGGGTCTAAAATTGGGGCAGAAATCCACCATATGGTGACCTTTTGTGAAAATAAAAAGGAGATACTCCAATAAGAGGTAACTGATTTATCACCTCGTTCAAAATTATTTTCTTATTATAATTCCTAATCTTATATTTTTTCCAAAATAAATAAATAAATACAATATCTTAAATATATTGAGATGTTTCTTTAAAATTTTATAACTCCATTTTTCAATCCTATGAATAACAATATCATTATGCATGCGTACGTACAATTTACAGTCTCCATGTCGTGGTGTAATTTTTTATTCAAAAATAAATTATTTGGATGGGTATAAAGATGAGTATAGTGAATTTAAATAATGAATATAACATGATAGTTAATCTATATAATTAATATACCATCCAATTACATACCATTTAACCCTTAAGCAAATGGTATCGTGACTCGTGCGTACGCATGACCTATTGTCTCCACGACGTGATGAGATTAATTCTCCTCATTAGCCATTCAAGAATGATTATAAAGCATATATAATAAATAATAATTAAATATAAGAAATAATAATTTTACTGTATTTGTGTATATATATATATGTCATTTACATTCTTCCATTTAATTTTATAAGGAAATAGAAATAGCGTTCATGCATATGTACGACCGACCGTCTCCATGAAGGATATATTCCATTTAATTTATCTAGTTATTATATATATTTATATACTAAATATTTATGATATAAAAACCATGTTTTAGATTCTAGATGTAATTAAACCAATATATATATAATAAGATCAAGAATAACAAGTCAAAACATATATGATAAATAAAACGATTATTACCCAAAATGTAGCTTTAACATGGAATTGACAAAGAAACGGGAAATATAAAGTCATAAGTGAATAATATATAAAATATGAAATATTATTATTTATTTATTAAAAGTTATTAATATGGTTAAACCAACTATACAAGAATTCTAGACACATATAGAAGAAATTAGACCTAATGTAAGGAATAATTACACAATCTCATTATTATTCTTGATTCTTTATATCAAAGTGTTTTTTCTAGGGTATATTTATCATCTACTACCTTGTTTCCTAAATATATAATCTTATTTTTATTCTTATAAACTTTTTTATAGTCAATTTTACTTATAGGTAAATTGTTATTAAATGGTAGTAAAATAATCTTTTGGAATTTTTTCGATACGAGGTACTTTTTTGAGTTTTCCGTTAAAATTGAAAGGATAATGTTCTTTTCATATTAAATAGCATGAAAAATCATTTATGTCTTCATAACTCATTATTTCCATGAATAAAACTATAAAAAATTTCATGTTTATTTTCAACTAAAATCTTTCTTTTAAATGTTCACAACATTTTGAGCATTGAAAACCTTTTTCAATAAGAATGGATATTTTTTTTCAACAATTAACCACAACTGTTTTATCAAAATTATTTTACATATAATCTGACATCAGTTATGTTTAAATCCCTATTATTACGTGGATTTAATTGTGTTTATGATGAAAATATATTTATGAAATATTTTTAACTTATATGGAATATGTTATAATAGAATGACGTTTAAGAAACCCATTTTAATTAATTACATATTCTATGATGAATGATTTATGTTTTTATAGAACATGTAACAATTATTTTATTATGTGGTGGGTGGGAACTATATATGCCTCCAATGAATTGGGTAAAGATTTATATCTCATTACATAAAGATGAATAAAACAACAGTCAAATTTGGTTCAGTAATACAGGGTTGGAATGGCATGTAAATCTAGTTCAGTAATATATGGCTGGAATGGTAAGTAAAACCGTTCAGAAATAAAAATTTTCCACTATGATGATCTTGGTAGCAGTTCCTTGGATACTATGGAAATAATATTATGTGATTATTTTTTTTCCACAAATCCTTGTTTTATTCCAATGTTATTTTTCATGGTTAATGTTCCTTTATGATCTATGACTTATGTTGTGCCATGATTTATTTCATTACTCAATATTTTGATATTTAAACTTTATGTTCATGTTTTTACATTTGTATCTTTATGGTTTGTATTATATTATCCATGTTTACGCTTATTGATAATTTGGCCTCACCCATTTTAGGTTTTCTTTTCCCCTACTATTTCAAGATGGGTATTAAGTAAGATGTGTAAAAAGGGGGTTATAGTTATGAATGATAATGTATGAGACAATGTAGTTATTTTATGAACCATTTGTTTATGCTTTCATGTTTCCATAGGCACTAAGCGAATATGGACTATTGGAATCTTTTTGTGTCGTGTATTAAGTGTTTTGAAAAAGTAATGTGATTTCCATGTACGTTAAACTTCGTTCATTATATAAAGCATGTCCAATTTTAAAACAATGGACTCCATATTTTCAATTGCATCATGAGAGTTAAATAATATACATGGGTCATAAAAAATGTTTTCTTATGTATCACTCTTATAAAAGATTAAAAAAGGAATTAATGGGATGACAATAATCTTATATTTCTCCCAAACATTTATCCAGTGATGAGTATTTTAAGAGGGTGAAAAACATTTTTTTGACATTGGATGAAAAAATCAATATTTTTTAACCTACCATAGTGAAGATATCATGAAGTAAAAAATAACCTTGATGTTTGGAATGTAGAGAGGAATATTTGGGAATGTTTGATTGTAACATTGTGAGATATAAAAGAAAAAAATGATGGGATCAATCCATGATTTGAATTACTATCAAGGGGAATAAATTTGGAATTAGTTCCCACTCCTGATTCAAGGAGAACATTTCTCCCCACCAGCATTTCTTAATTATGCAATATGGAAAAAATTATCTATTATCAGTTTCTTCATGATATCAAAGTGCCGTAGGGAGATTCGTCAAATGTAAAAAATTATGTCTCTTTGAAGGATTTGAAGTTTTCAGGTATGAAATATCATTATTTTTATGTCTTGATGAAACAACTTCTACCAGTTTCATTAGGTGGAATATTTCCCCTCCATGTCATAAAGACTATCATGAAGGTGTGTAGAAGGTACATTTATACATATAGAAAAACATAGCTGATTCTAACCCATATATGACATTCCATATTAATGTGTTGAAACAATGTTATTCAAAAAAGAATGAAATTTCGATTTTGAATGAGCATAACAATAAATTTTTACATGTTTTAAAAATTTTATTCATGGAAGATCATATGCCTCAGAGAGATTAATATGGTAAGTTGGTTGTCTAGTTTTAGTTGTGATAACATGGTTAGGGTATGACATAAATGGATATACATTTCATACAAACGAATAGGATGACATTACTGTAGTTCAGAGTAGTGGTGTATTGGTGTTCAAAGAAGCAATGGATTTTTCAAGTTCTGAAGAAAAAAACCCAATTTCTACAACAATTGCATATTATGGATTCATTGAAGAAATATTCTAGATTAGTTTCATTTAAATTAATGCTAAAATGTTTAAATTAAAATGTTTTATCAGTAAAAATAGTGTCATACGTGATGAATTTGGAATGAAACTTGGTAATATGAATAGATTGGAAGAAACGACTGACAATTTTATAATAGAAACATTTGAAAAAAATATTTCTATGTTCTTGATCAATACTATATGTGGTGGTCTACTTTTTTACAATAAAAAACAATATTTCGGTGATAATCAACAAGATGAATAAGGTAGTTTATGTGATATCCCTACATCCATGGAAATATTAACACATAATAATGATGAGAATGTTGTAGACATGGTTTTTTCTCTACGGAATGAACATGATGAAGGAATTCAGGAAAATAATCCATTATTATATTCCTAATATTACTGGTAACATATGATTATTTACTGTTTACTTTCATTAATTTTATAAAATGATAGATATTGTATTATTTTTATGAAAACACGTATTGAAACTAATAACTGGAAATGTTTGTCTATTATAGTTTTTCATTTTTATTTTAGCATTTTTACCGTTATATAACTTATATAGTTATTGATATTATTTAATGATAATTATTTTAATTCTAATATTTTTAAAAATATTCTTTTTTAAAAAAAATTAATTTTTTTGACTAGAAGGTTTTTATTATTTCTACAACAATTTAGAATTTATTTTCATTCATTTAAATGAAATTTCATATATCATTAGAGTTTTTAGAATTTTAGTTAACTCTAAAAAATAAGAATAATAATGTGTTATGTTTTAGTTTAATTTTGTGTTTCATAAGTTTTCATTCTTTTTTTAGATTAGAATTATACTAAGTGAATTTGTCTTTTTGTGTACTAAATTTTTGTTTATTTAATTTGATGGATAATGACAGATTAATAAATTGAGAAACCACATACTTCTAGAGATGAGCATAGTGATCATACATATTGGGAAGAACATACACACACTCTTCATGATGTTCCTAAATCTTCTTCATGTACTCTCATAATGACAAAGAATAGTTCGAGGGTGGTTGGTTAATGTGGGAACACATGGTTACCAAAATTATCAGTTTCTCATAGAAAATACTAGATGATAATAGTATAATATGATGAGAATGATATTCCAAGAGATCCTAATGAATTTTTTTATGGTTTTTGTATAACTCATGGTAAAATAAAATACATCATTTTGTTTTTAAGGATTGGAGAAGTGATGACAAGAAAACATTAGCTATGTTGTGGGAGACCATTCTGGTTATCCCATTTGCTATTGATTAACTACTCATAATATGTTTATAGTGTGATATGTTTTCCAACTCCTTTATCATATGAAATATGATATACATGACACCAGAGGATTTAGGAGGAAATGTTTATTGATGGCTGATTGGAGATGGAGGGATTTCAAATCAACCCTCATATCAGATTTCATTTTTGGGCATAGTAATTATGACAATCCATGTCATATATATCTTTTTATAAATAAATACACATGGAGAAATTTTATTGAAAGTAGAAGACAAGAATAATTTTGGCTTACTGCAATGTAAGCTTTGTAGAATCGAAATATTGAATGTAGATGCTCAAATACAAGAGGGGGTGAATTGTATACATTAAAAATTAATTTAGTACCATTAAAGTTGTTATAAAACTTTTGATTTTAACTTTAAGGAAAACAATGTTTAACAAGGTTAAACAAGGTAAATTCAAAGGACCTCTTAGTTATAAAACATACTAGGTTCTGGAAATATGGTTTCAGAAATGAAACTTAAGAAAAGTTTACAACGATAAGATTCTACCATAGTGCATATAGAATCTTATTACTCAGAGTATACAAATACAAGGATGTATAATATTATGATACATTCCTTATTAATCAAAATGTAGTAGAAATAAACTTGAAACAAAACAAATAACAAGTATGAGATCTTTTTTCCCAAAGAGTAGGGTATTCAATAACCTTGGATAATGGTCCCTTGATTTAAACGTTCAAGAAATAATGTCTTACCCCCATCAGGGTATGACCTTGATATGAATATTGAAATCTGCCTTCATATTTCCATAAGCCCTCAAAATTCAAGGTAGTTGGCACCCCTGTCTTCCTTATCGAGGAAGTCCTTGAACTTTAAGATAGTCATTACCTCCATCTTCATATCCCCGGAAACACTCAATTTTACACTGTAACAATCGGAGTCGCACGAAGCAATCTGAACAAGATGTTCAATATTCATAAATAATGAGAGTATCTATATCTATAAATCACTTCAATATAATGCAATCTTTAGTGATCATCTAATCTAGAACTGAAATGGAGCTTGATCAAATGAACTTTTTTTATTGGAAAATCTTCAATAGTCAGCTCCCTCCAACAATGGTCATATTTTCCTTGAATCTCGGAGGGAACTATACACATTTCACTCAACCAATGGTTGGTTAGAAACAAAATGTATGACATAATTTCATAACTTTAACAAGGGTAAGAAAAATATGGCTGCTTAACCAAATCCATTTTTCCAGAGTCTATGGAAAAATAAAATTTCACATTCTATACAAATATGAATTTGGAGTCTATATTGCATGGATATTCGGATTCTGTTATTAATGGAAATCAGAATCAGAATTATATAGACTTCAGAGTCTAAATTCCAAAGAAATTTGGAGTCTGAATTCTGAGGAATTTGGAGCCTGAATTATGAGGAATTCAAAGTATGAATTTCAGAGATTTTATATTTTGAATTTCAGAGAATTCAGAGTCTGAATTTCTGAAAATTTAGAGTCTGAATTTTCGAAAATTCAGAGTCCGAATTTTCAAAAATTCAGAGTCCGAATTTTAGAGATTTCGAAGTTTGTATTTATGGGAATTCGGATTCTGAATATTAGAGAATTTTATTTCTGAATTTTAGAGAATTCAGTTTTTTAATTTTAGAGAATTTGGATTCTAAATTTAGATCCTGAAAACATAATACTCTATATATAAGCATTTATATGACTCTAAGGTTCTAGATTTGTAATGGAATTTTACATTTACAAATAAAATGAGATGGATTTATAAAAACTGAAATATGAACAATGAAAACCAAGTAAGGATAAATTTTCCTTGGGGATGGGAAATTTTACTTATTAAATAAAAATTTAGGTAAGGAGAAAAATTTACTTGAAGAAAGAAAATATTTTTTATTTAAATAAATCATAGGGGAAATGAAATTTTTCCTTGAACTAGAGTGTTTTTTACTTTCAAATCATAGAGGAATGAAAAAGACATAAAGAAATATTATTGACTCAATAGTCTCCCCCTTTTTGGAAAGCACGAACATCCTTAGGAAAAAGGATATACGGACATAAAAATTTTATGGAATTGTAAATAAAAACATATCTCTCTTTAATTACTGATCAATTTGAATACGAATAACTCCCCTTAGGATTTAAAATTACTAAGGATTATATTCTTGATTTCTTTAATGATATTTTATATTTTCTTGCATACGAAAATCTTTATTTATAAGAACGTTCCCTTAGATTAAACTCCCCCTTAATTAGGGAAATTCCTTCTTTACTTTGTATTCTTTTTAACAATTCTCCCCCCCCCCCTTGTGATTTTCAAAAAGGAAAAAATGGAATGGAAAAGAAAATATGGTACTTGAAATATTAGTACTAAACAACCAAAAATATAGAGTGAAATGAAAATTTCATTATTATTAACATAATTTGTACAATAGGGAAATAAAACAAAAGATCGGATTTGGAAAAGATTATCCTTATTTCTCGTTCTACATCAACTTATTCATAATGGTTTTTTACTTCGTTACCTCTTTTTGATCCTCTTTTACATGCTTGAGAAGCTAATCCTAATCTTCACCTTTCTTCTGTAAGGATTTTATCTTATTTTTCTGAGCCATAATAATATCTACCTAGTCCTTCAAGACTTCTTCTTTCTTAACAATATTTCCCTGAAACTCAATTTTGAGATATCTTTATGTCTTCCAATTCATGGCCATAGAATTTAGCTTTCCATTCATATCTTTAACTTCTTTCTTTTGAGAAGACTGTTCAACACATAACATCTCCTCAAAATTATTAGTAATATCATTAAACATTCTATCTTCGGTGTCCAAGGCATTCATGACATTGTCATGAAATTCATCTAAGATTCTCATTTCTTCAATTGTATATATTGACTAACTTTTAGTCTTCTTACATGATTTTTTTTATCTTCATAACCAATTAAAGATGATTTGAAATCTTCCTTGAGATAAATAAATTTATCCATCACCATGAAAACTGAATCAAATTTTTGATTCAACGTGTGCTAAAGCATATGACATCGTGAGTCATTTCTTAAAAATATAGGAATAGTACCTACCTGATTTTTCAAAGACTAAACAAAAAAATAATGTCCAAGATTGGACGATTCTGAATCCAAGAGTTTGGTTGGTGATGATTCTTTTTCTATCTCAGAAAAATTCCTCTTAGATGAAGCACAAACTTCTTTATTCTTCACTACAGATTTCTTAGTTGTATGCACAACCACCTATTTTACCTTGTTAGCTCTCAGAATAACTTCTTCATGATTAGCTGATTTATGTTCACTATCCGAAAGCTAAACAATCTTATATTCATCTACTTCTTCCTTCTCTGCTCCTGCCTCAATATCCACTGGGTGAATGAAATCATGATTAGAGAAATCTTCTTCAGATTGTTTGTTTACTTCTTCCAGATCCTTATCTTTATTCCTTGGGGTGGCAGGATTTGAATATTCAGCTTCAGATGTTCGAATTGAGAGATTCTCATAAAGATTATCCTTCTCATGATAGTCCCTTACTTACTTTATCACATCATCAGTGTCACCACTGACTTCTTCTTATTCTTATTCTTCTTCCTCTTCAACTGATTTTTGTTCTTTATGGGGTTCTGAAATCACCACATTATTTCCTGAAGTCTATGGTAATGATTCTTATAGAAAGTATTTTGGTGCTGAAATTTTCTCAGAGGCTTTTTCAGTAGCCTTAAGAAGGGATTAAATGATTTCAACCTCAAACATCATCTTCTTTTGCTTCTTTTCTTTCGCTTGTTTCTCAAGATTGTCAACAATATTTTTCTTCAAATCTTTTGCCTCAGTAGGATCCAAGCTAAACATAGGCTCCCCTTATTTCCGGTTTTTCTTATTGTCTCTCCACTAAGACACTACCTCATTAGGATAATTCTTTTGATTATTTGGAATTGGATGTGATGACTATGTTTCCTTAGAGACTGGAGATTTTCATTTCTCTTTTGGTTCCTTGGCCTTAATCTTCCTTCCACCTTTATTAGAAGTTTCAACCACTTCTAGATTCTTATAAAGAGATTTTACTTTTGCTTCCAACAAATCATTCAAAACTCTATATTTTCTATTAAAGACAATTTTAATTCTACTTGAGGTATAATCACTCAGGAAAATCACTTTGTAATTTCTTGGATTGGAAATGCATGAGATTCTGAAATACTGAAGGCAAAGCACAATGATCATTGAATGAATTGATGGATACATGATAATCTGGGACATTAGATTTCATTTATTGACATTCTCAATCGTTACGATCGAAGATATAATTAACCAAGTTTACCTTCCTGCGGTAAACTAAGAAATCCATTATATATATATATCAATATTCTTCAGGGAATCCTTATCCTCTATCCTTGGAATTATAAAACCATGATCCCACAATTGATGAATCCACAGATTTTTAGAGACATGAACTATCTTCAGTGTCTTCACTCCTTTCAAGCCAAGGCACTCTATTGCTTTTTCCTTCTCAAAATATCATGATACATCAAGTAATTTGTGAGTACAAAACTCTGATTTCCCTTCATAAGGAAGACCAATCAGAATCATATCCTTTAATTATGAATGTGAGTAGGTTGTTACATAACACTTGAAAGATAATTTATCTTTCCCTCATACATTGAAAAAAGATAACTCTTTTATAGATCTCTACCATCAACTCTGGATACACCAAATCATGTGTCTTTGGTTTTGATATGCAAACACTCTCCCAACAATTCAACATGATATTCTTAGATATAAGAGATTAATAGTTAGCATAAAACATCGAACTGACTAATCTTTCTCTGTATATATTCCATTTGGAGATTTACATAAAGGTTGAAATTTCTTTTTGAGGATAGGCTTCAACAGATATTCGGAACTATGAAAATTTTGAAGAATCAGAAAAACCTTAAGAATAGCGGCATACATTCCACAAGCGATGGCTTGAAATTTGATGTGGGACAAACATCAGGGGTCCTTTAAATAGGCAATTGAGGCGACGATTTAGCTTCCGTACATGATCCAATGGTTGAAAACCTTCTGATCAGGTCAGACGGTTGAGAAGATGATCGAGGAAGGAATATTGATAGGTTCCAATATTTTGATGTTTTTAAGAAAAACATTCAGATTTAAGGAAATGTTAAATCTGAGAAAAAAATAACTGAATAAATAAAAATAAAAATACCAACAAGTAAAAGATGATTACAAAAATTTAGGAAAGGATACATACCCTATGGGATTTCTATGAAGATTATTCTTAATGAGGAAAATTATTCTTGAAGAACTTTAGATTCTGAAAAAATTTGATTATGAAAATTCTAGAATACGAAAAAATTTAGACTATGAAAACATTTTAGAGTATGAAAAAAAATTTAGACTACATAAAATTTTAAACTACGAAAAAATTTAGACTATGAAAAATTTTAAACTATGAATAATATAAGACTATGAAAAATTTTTAACTAAGAAAAATTTTTGACTATGAGAAATTTTAAACAACGTGAAATTATAGACTATAAAAAATTTTAAACTATGAAAAGTTTAGGCTATAGAAAATTTAAATCTACAAAAAAAAATTTAGACTATGTAAAATTTTAAATTACGAAAAATTTCAACCTATGAAAAATTGTAGACTACGAAAAATTTTAAACTACAAAAAAAATTAAACTACAAAATATTTTAAAATACTAAAAAAATTTAGACTAAAAATATGTTTAAACTACAAAAAATTTTAAATACCAGGAAAATGTAGTCCCCATATGAAAAAGAGTATGATACTCTATGGAGATAGGTTTTAACAGGAAGTTAACAAGAAGAATTACCTTATGGTTATCATTCCTAATTTCTGTTTAATGTATTCAAATCAATTGGACGGTAAAGATTTTGTGAAAATATCAACAAGATGATCTTGTGTTCTGATAAATTGAAAAATGATATCTTTTTTCAGTGTGTGATCCCTAAGAAAGTGATGCCTAATATCTATGTGTTTTTCAAGAGAGTTATGTGAAAGGGTTTTACATAAGGCAATGACACTAGTATTATCACACAAAATCATTGTCTTGGTAAAACTAATACTGTAGTTTGTGAGTGTGTGTTACATTGACAACACTTGAGAAAAACAACTTCCAGCTACTACATATTTAGCTTTAGTAGTGGAAAGTGCTACTGAGTGTTGCTTTTTGCATGAACAAGAGACAAATGAATCTTCTAAGAAATGAAAAGTTTCAGATGTACTTTTTCTATCCATTCTACATCCACAGAAGTCAGCATCTGAACTGATTTTTAGAAAGAAATCATTCCCCAATGTATAAAAGAGTCATAAATCCTTGGTTCCCTTTAAGTAGTGAAAAACTGTTTTCACAGCCTTTAAATGATATTCCATAGGATTGGATTGATATCTTTCACAAAAGCATACTGAAAACATTATTTCTGGTCGACTAGCTATCAAGTATAGTAAAGTTCTTATCATACCCTTGAATGATGTTTAATCCAATAGTTTCCAAGCTTCATCAAGATCAAGTGAATTTGAGGTACCAATGGGAGTAATAATACTCTTAGTGTTGTCATATCCATACTTTTTAAGACGATATTTAATATACTTATGTTGAGATAAATAAGTTTCTTCTGGTTTTTATGATATTTGAAAACCTAAGAAAAATGTTAACTCACCCATAATACTCATTTCAATCTCGGATTTCGTTAGATCCGAAAAGGAATCGGTTAGAGATTAGTGAGTTGAACCAAAAATAATGTCATCAACATAGATTTGAACAATCAAAACATTTTTCTTGTCTTTATTTATAAAAATTATTCGATCAACATTTCCCTTAAAAAATTATTTTGCAGCAAAAATCCTTTAAGTCCATCATACCAGGCTCTAAGAGCTTGTTTATGTCCATATAAAGCTTTGATAAGTTTGAAAACATGTTAATGATGTTTTATATCTTCAAAACCAAAAGGTTTTCAAAAAAAAATTCCTCTTGAACATAACCCTTAAGGAAATAAAATTTGACATCCATTTGAAAAAGATTGAAATTAACACTACGGGAAAATCAATATTTGCGACGGGCAAATTCCCCCGTCGCAAATAGTTTGGCGCGACGTGCGCGCCAAACCACACAAATATTATTTGCGGCGAGGCGATGTCTCCCGTCGCAAATTGTTTGGCGTGGTTTTTGCGCCAAACCGTGCAACAATATTTGTGACGGTACCCGTCGCAAATACCCAGCGGTGGTTAATAACTTTTTAAGACGGGATGTCGTCGCGTTACAAATACCCTTTTAACCGCTGACAGTAATTAATGCAGGCGAGGGTATTTGTGACAGGGCCCATCGCAATTACCACTATTTGCGACAGAATACTCATCGCAAATAACCCCATTGCAACTAATCTAACCTATATATACCCCCACCCGTTTTTTCATAAATCACTTAGATCTTCCTCTCCCACTCTCTTTATTTTTCAGTTTCAAGGAAAAAATTTACATTACATGAAATGTTTTAGGCGAGAGCAATTGGCAGGCGCCAATACTTTCAGAATATCAAAGTTTAAGGTATTTATATTTTATATTTTTTTGTATTTTATATTTTTTTTATGTTAATATTAATTTTTGTTGAGTAGTTTTAATTAAACTAGATTTTAATTGATTTTTATTCATATTTTTTTACTAAGAAATTGATATTGTTAGCAATAAACAGATATAATTAGTAATAATTAATATTAATTAGATATAATTAGATATAATTAGTAATAAATAGATATAATTAGGAATAAATAGATATAATTAGCAATAAATAGATATAATTAGCAATAAATAGTTATAATTAGTAGTAAATATATATAATTAGATATAATTAGAAACAAATATATATATTTAGTAATAATTAGTAATAATTAGATATAATTAGTAATAATTAGATATAATTAGTAATAATTAGATATAATTAGTAATAATTAGATATAATTAGTAATAATTAGATATAATTAGTAATAATTAGATATAATTAGTAATAATTAGATATACTTAGTAATAATTAGATATAATTAGTAATAATTAGATATAATTACTAATAATTAGATATAATTAGTAATAAATAAATATAATTAGTAACAATTAGATATAATTAGTAATAATTAGTTATAATTATTTATAATTATTTATAATTAGTAATAATTAGATATAATTAGTAATAATTAAATACATTAGTAATAATTATATATAATTAGTAATAATTAGATATAATTAGTAATAAAAAGATATAATTAGTAATAAATAGATATAATTAGTAATAAATAGATATAATTTGTAATAACTAGATATACTTTGTAATAAATAGATATAATTTGTAATAAATAGATATAATTTGTTATAAATAGATATAATTTTTAATAAATAGATAAAATTTGTAATAAATAGATAAAATTTGTAATAAATAGATATAATTACTAACAAATAGTTATAATTAGTAATAAATAGTAATAATTAGATATAATTAGTAATAATTATATATAATTATTAATAATTAGATATAATTATTAATAAATAGTAATAATTAGTAATAAGTAGTAGCAATTAGTAATAATTAGTACTAATGAGTAATAAATAGATATAATTAGTAACAGATATTAATAATTATTAATAAATTGTAATAATTTGTAATAAATTGTAATAATTATATATAATTAGTAATAATTAGATATAATTAGTAATAATTAGATATAATTAGTAATAATTAGTAATAATTAGAAATAATTGATAATAATTCGTAAAAATTAATAATAATTAGTTATAATTAGTAATAATTAGTAATAAATAGACATAATTACTAATAAATAGATATAATTAGTAATAAATAGATATAATTAGTAAACATAGATATAATTAGTAATAAATAGTAATAATTAGAATTAATTAGTAATAAATAGTACTAAATAGAAATAATTAGTAATAATTAGTAATAAATAGTAATAATTATATATAATTAGTAATAATTAGATATAATTAGATATAATTACTAATAATTAGATTTAATTTGATTTAATTTGATATAATTAGTAACAATTATTAATAATTAGTAATAATTAGTAATAATTAGTAAAAATTAGTAAAAATTAGTAGTAATTATTAAGAATTAGTAATAATTAGTAATAATTAAAAATAATTAATAATAATTAGTAATATTTAGTAATATTTAGTAATATTTAGTAATAATTAGTAATAATTAGTAATAATTAGATATAATTACTAATAATTAGTAATAATCAGTAATAATTAGTAATAATTAGCTATAATTATCCATAATTAGTTATAATTAGAAATTATTAGCAATAATTAGTAATATATAGTAATAATTAATAATAATTAGTAATAATTAGTAATGAATAGTAAAAATTAGTAATAATTAGTAACAATTAGTAATAATTTGTAATAATTTGTAATAATTTGTAATAATTTATAATAATTAGTAATAATTAGAAATAATTAGTAATAATTAGTAATAATTAGGAATAATTAGCTATAATTAGGAATAATTAGCTATAATTATCGATAATTATCTATAATTAGTTATAATTGTCTATAATTGGATATAATTATCTATAATTGGCTATAATTTGCTATAATTAGCTATAATTAGCTATAATTAGCTATAATTAGCAACAGTTAGCTATAATTATAAATAATTAGAAATAAAAATATTATATTATCAATATTCATGAAAACACAATATTATTATTAAAATAATAAAAAATTATAAAATATTAAAATTATCAATATTCGCAATAGGATTTCCTCTATACTTAACATGTTCAAATCTCAAAGGGTCGCCAATTGTCAGGTCTTGCGTAATAAAATGTTTGTGTCAGTCATGTCCAATGTAATCTCTATAATTGGCCTTTCAGGGTTGATCACCTCGAAAGTAGTGTTATAATAGGACAATCTTAGTCATGACCTTCTCATCTATAAGAATTATCTCTCATGACCCTTTACATGGACAATTATTCCTTGAAATTTTTAGGGAAGGATACTGATATCCACTCAAATTTTTAAGGAAGAATGATCTATGTAAAGGGTCATGTGAGATGACTCTTAGAGACGAGAATGCCATTACTTTGGTCATCCTATTGCAACACTACTTGCAAGGTGATCAACTATTCAAGTAAAATTATAGAGTGTACATTGGACATGGCAGACACAAACTTTTAATTGCCCATGACATGACAATTGGCGACCCTTTGAGATTTGAACATGTTAAGAATAGAGAAAAGTCTGTTACGAATATTGAGAATTTTAATATTTTATAAATTTTTTGTTATTTTAATAATATTAATAATGTTTTTTCTTAAATATTGATAATATAATTTTTTTATTAGTTATAATTAGTAAACTAATTCTGCTTGGATAATGAAGGGAAAATTTGTAATCATATCCACAACGATGATTACCAAATTTCCTTTCATTATTCAAGCATTTTTCATTTTTCTAATTATTGCTATGTATTGCTAAATTAGTAATAATTAGTAATAATTTGTAATAAATTGTAATAATTAGTAATAAATTGTAATAACTAGTAATAATTAGTAGTAATTAGTAATAATTTGCAATAATTTGTTATAAATAACAATAATTATGAGTAATTAGGAATAATTAGCAATAATTAGCAATAATTAGTGTGAGAAGAATGTAATTAAATGAGCTGTCAGACAAAAGAGTAGCTGTCAATCCACTGGAAATTGTTTTGCCCTTAATTAAAGGTAATTATTAAGAAGTTGTAATTATTTATCTTCTTTTTTCAGATAGTGTTTTTATAATTTCAAATTATTCAAAAATAGTGATGATTTTATATTTTATGTAGAAAAATGTGGAACAAGAAATTCGCCATTAGTCATTATTAGATGATCGATCTTGGATAAATCAGCATAGAAATCCAAATGGTTCTGGTTTAAATCCTATATATATTGAGGGTGTTGATGCTTTCTTAGAATTTGCATCATCAAAACCAGAATATGTTTCAGAAGGCACAATTAAGTGTCCCTGTAAAAAATGTGCTCTGAGAACGTTTGACACATTTGAGAAGGTTGGGGGAAATCTTTTATGGTTTGGTTTTCAACCAGATTATTTTTTTTGGTATCAACCCAGTGAACACAGTTCTAGAGAAGATACTAATAACTTGATTCTGGATCAATCATGGTTTCAAAATTTAGCACATGATGTCGCAGGTCCATCTGTGCAACAAACTGAAACTCGTGATGTTATTGATTTAACTCCTGAGTTGGTACAGTCTGAATATTATGATTTGTTAAGGTCTTCTAAGGATGCATTATATCCGGGTTTCAAGATAAGAAAATTAGAAGCGGTTGCAAAATTTATGGCTATTAAATCAGATAATGCAATGTTAAACATCTGTTTTGATCAAATATTTTCTTTTGTTATAACACTGTTACCTGAAGGAAATGAGTTGCCTATTAATTACTATGAGAGCAAGAGGCTGATTTGTAATCTGGGCCTTAGTTATCAGAAGATTAATGGATTTCCAAATGATTGCATCTTATATTCTAGCGAAAATGATTAATTGGATAGTTTTCCAACATTTGGACAATCACGGAATAATTAATCTCAACAAGGGAAGTCTAGATCTATTCCATTAACATAGTTGAGATATTTACCCCTTAAACCCAGGTTTTGGTGTTTATTTATGTCTTAGAACACAACTTCTATGATATCATGGAACAAAACCAAGATTTCAACTGATAAAAGCTTGAATCATCCATCTGATGGTGATTCATGGGAAAATTTTGACCATCTGCATCCGTCTTTTGCTATAGAATCCCAAAACGTGTGATTGGGTCTTTCTACTGACAGATTCTGTCCATTTGGTTCTTATGGTAGTCAGTATTCATGTTGGCATGTCTTTATAACTCCGTACAATTTTCCTCAATGGATGTTGATAAAGGAGCCTTATATCTTTTTTACTCTATTAAACCCATGAAATCTGAAAAATAATATAGATGTTTATTTGAAACCATTGATTGATGAGTTAAATTCATTGTGGAGTTATGGTGTTAATACATATGATGTTGCGGCGAAAAAAATTTCATATTAAAAGCTTTATTGATGGGGACGATTAGAGACTTTCCTACATATGGAATGTTATTTGGTTGGAGTACACATGGTCCGAAATCATGTCCTTACTGTATTAATGAATAAAAAGACTTTATGCTCGTCAATGGAAGAAAACATGCTATTTTTATTGTCACTGTAGATTTCTTCCGACCGATCATCCTTTTCAGAGGAAAAAATATCATTTCAGAAAAGAGACAATTGCAAGGGATCAACCTTCAAAGATGATATCTGATACAGAGTTAAAATTAGTTTTATTTTCATTACCCCCATCACATTTGGATCAACAGTAAATCAATAGAAAATTCATGGCTTTGGGAATGATTATAATTGGATAAAACGGGGCATTTTTGGGATCTTCTTTATTGGTCTAATTTTTTAGTCCGCCACATGTTGGATGTTATGCATATTGAGAAGAACTGTTTTGATAATTTATTTCATACTGTTTTGGACACACCAGGTAAGACCAAATATACTATAAAGGCACGATTAGATCTTGCCCAAATTTGTAGGCGACAAGAACTTGATCTATTGGAAAATGTCAGATCACATATTTTAATGAAGCCAAAAGCAGCTTCTACACTATCCAAATTGAGTCGCTTATTATTTTGTCAGTGGATTGCAAATTTCAGAATTCCAGATGGCTATTCTTCCAATTTGGGCAGATGTGTTAAGAATGGTCATATTACTGGATTAAAAAGTCATGATTTTCATGTTATAATGGAAAGAATTATACAGATTTGATTTAGAGGTTTGTTTAATTTTATGATATGGGATTCAATAACAGACAGATCATATTTTTTTGAGTCATTTGTGCAACGACATCAGACTATGATGTGCTAAAAAAGCTGGAAGAAGATGATGCTATAATTATATATAAACAGGAAAAATTCTTTCCAATGGCTTTCTATGACTCAATGGAAGATATGATATTACATTTTCCACCTGAAGCTACATTTGGAGGTCCAGTACAGTTTCGATGGATGTACCCATTCGAGAGATGCATGCAGAAATTGAAGAAAAAAATACGTAACAAAGAATCAGTTGAAGGATCAATTTCTGAAGCATATTTTCAAGAGGAAATTACTTTTTTTCTATGATCATTATTTTGAATCTCAATATCCCTCATAACACAATCGTGTGGGACGAAACGAGGGGAATGTTAATTAAGAAATGGTAAATAAATTAACAGTTTTTAATCACCAAATCTTGTTTCAGTGGAGTTCATGAGTGATGGATTTCAGATGATGAATATCACAGAGCTTATACATACGTTCTGCTCATCTGTGAAAAAATGACATTAATTGTCCTATGAGTGCTTCTATCACTTATTATACAATTTATGTTACAGTATTTAAACGTATTTTATTTGTAGGTTATATGATAATCATATCAAGAAACAACTTTCAAAAATTACAGCAGCTGCTCTTCAAGAACGCAGACAAAAAAATCTCAATGGTTTCAAAAAATGGTAGCCTAAATTTTTGATGGTTTAATATCAATTCCATTTATTATTTATTATATTGATAATTGTTTGAAAATTTTTTAGGTTTCTCAATATGCGGATAAAATTGTTATGAGACTGTGTATATTGAGTAACCCACCATCCAAAATGGTTAAATCTTATAATGCATATGTGGTGAATGGTTTTCGATTTCATACACATGCATACGAGGAATCAAAAAAACAATGAACAGTGGATTATTCTTGAGAGGATCACATCACAGAGAAACTGAAGTTTACTTTTATGTTATTTTGGACGAATTTATTGAGCTATGTTATCTAGGACAGAATTACATAACAATGTTTAAATGTCAGGGGTTGGATATTGAGAGAGTCTTGCATGTTCATCCAACTCATGGAATCATCAATATTAAATATAAAATTCTTCTTGAAGTAAATGTACCATTTTTACTGGATCAATAGGCACATCAAATTTATTATGCAAAGTACTGTGCTACTTTAAGAGACTGGAGCGATTGGTGGATCATAATAAAAATGAAATCTTGGGGAAATCAGTTTACTCAAAATGAATGTGGTTCTGCTGAAGTGGAAGGAATTGAAATTTTTCAAGAGACTTCTCAAAATCCATTTGATTCATAGAGAGACTTGAATATAAATGATTACACCCCATAATTAAGGATCGATGGTGATGAAGATGTTAATGATGTTACAAATGAATTTGAAATGACAAGAGATGCTGAAACTGAATCTCATATGGATATTGATGATGCTAAGGATGAAGATAAAGACATTAAAATTGGAATCTATGGATAAGAGGATGAAGATGAACATTGACACAGTTAAATGTAGGTTATAATCATAAAAAATATATATCTATATATAATAGTTATTTTCAACTATCTGCTAACAACAATAATTTTGTGTTTCAGATGGACTCTGATATATTGTGTGATTTAGATGAGGCTGATCTACCTTTGGATGATGGGAATGTTGGACATATCACCCTCAGCTTACTGGCGATTCAGGGGGTACGCGGAGGCGGTGTGTTCTTTCATGACTGATGATTCTTGACCTTATCCCCGAGTGACGTCCACATCTTGGATTCGATCCACACACACGGAGGTATGGTAACCTGTATTTTTTAGTTAGCTTTCATTAATTTATTTATATATATACTAATTTTTTGATTATTTGTCCCTTTTTTCACAATTTTGTGCATATAGCTATTGGAAAGGATAGCGCTATATTTTGCAATTATTTTTCTCAGCCATGAATCACATGGGAATAGATTCTCGTTGATGTGCGACGTGACATGTTCCATCATTGGATGGTACATAAATTGAAAATATTTATTTTTAAATTTATTTTATTAAAAAAATGATATTATAAATTATTTGTGGGGTTTATGGTATCCAATCGATTATAGCTTGCATGGTGCTATCCACACGGCATGGCAGGTTTCTATGTGTGACTATTTCCGTAAGTTTTTTCAAAATTTGAGAAGGAAAGCCAGTATGAAAGTAGAAATGACAAAATTTGATGAGTCGTGTAGAGCCCACCGACCAGAGTACATTTCATCACATTTTTGGGATTGATTATGTTTACACTGGTTGGGTGGTGGATTCCAGAGGAGATCTTCAGTGGGACGACAGAATCGCGGGAGACAGGAGGTGACACGTTAAGTTGGTATCCATACATTTAGTTAGAATAGAGAGCATCTAGTAAGTATATTTTTTTAAATATATTATATATCTTTAAATTTAAACAATTTATTTTATATTTCTGTTTGTAGTCGTCATTCCCGATATTACGGAGTTCGACGTTTATCAGAGGATGTATAGTGATCCAACCACTGGAGAGATTAGAGGTGATCGCCAGTGTCAGATTGTGGTTAGTATTATTTATTCAGTTTAACAATTAACTGCATATAATATTTTCACAATTTTAATTTTAAATTGGAATTAAAGGAGTCATATGAGGTCGTGATCTCTCAGACATAGGCGGGGGGTCAGGATAAGACGACTGAGCAGACCAGTGCTCACCATTTCAATGAGGAGGAATGGATGCAGGCGACTCAGTATGGATTTGAGAAGGGCGGAGTAGCTGGTATCGACTCTTATTTGACTCCTGGTAATTATTATGGTACTGTTGCGATGTCGGAGTCCAGCTCGAGAGAGCTCATGGAGAGGCATCATCTTCTAGCTCATAGTATCCGGAGCAGTTGCGAGCTCAGGCTGAGCTTATAGAGACTTTGCAAAAGCAGCAAGAAGAGATGTGTCGGCAACAACAGTAGTAGAAGCAGCATTACGAGGAGTAGATATGTCGATGGCAGCAACAGGAGCAGCATCAGCATGAGGAGGAGATGCATTGATGGCAGCAACAGCATCACGAGCAGATGGAGTACATGCGCCATCTGGCTCATATTTTAGGGACGGAGTTTCCTCCACCTGGTCCTTCAGCTCCTCCACCTCCTCCAGAAGAAGACCCCCCCCCCTGTGATTTTTTTATGTTACAAACATTTTAATTTAACATTGTAATATGGACTATTTAGATTTTTTTCTTTTATATCGGTGCAAATATTACACAATTAATTATTTTATATTTTTTAATATTTTTTTGTGATTATTTAAAATTTTAATTTTTTTTTAATAATAGTAATATTATTTTTTCATTAATCATAATTTTATTAAATTTTATTTTTTAAAAATTAATTTATTATTTGCGACGGGGTCCCATCACAAATAGTCTAACTAAATATTTTTAAAAACATATTTGCGATGTGACTACATGCCCGTTGCAAATACTTTGTTGGGACGGGCCCGTCGCAGAACATTATATATATATATATATATTGTAATGGGACATGGGCCCGTCGTAAACACTATTTGCGATGGGCCCATCACGAAAAAGTTTATGTATATATAATACATATAATCAGAGAATTATTTGCGATAGTGATGTTTCTCATCGCAAATACGATTATTTGCAACAGGCCTGTCGCAAATAATGGTATTTACGACAGCATTTTCTGCAACGGGACCCTATCTCTAAAGCCCATTTGCGACAAGATCCCGCCGCAAAGTACCCGTCTCAAATTCCAAGAATTCCAGTAGTTTAAAGAATGCTGCAAAGAATGTAAAATAAGAATAGATTCAAGTATAACTATTGAAGCATAGGTTTCTTCATAATCTATTTCTTCTTGTGGATAATAGCCTTTAAAAACTAATCTAGCCTTATTCCTTAAAATGAATAAAATTTCATCACACTTATCTATGAAGACTTATTTTTCTCCTATAACATAATTTTCATTTGGCCTTTCAACTATGGTCCTAACATTATTCCTTTAAAATTCATTTGGCTCATCTTTCTTGGATTTAATACAATCATTATCACCTAAAGCTTCATTAGTGATTTTTTGTTCTATTTGGGAATGTAATTATTGATGTTCTAATTCATTTCCTAAGGATCTTCTAGTCCTTATAGGTTGATTTACATCACCAATGATGCAATCACTATGACGATTCTTTAGAAACAACTGATTTGGGTTTTGTAAAACCTGTTCATCAACATAGGGATGAAAATATTCTGGGGTATATATCTTAGAAAAATTTTCCCAGATATTTTATTTATCAGAAGGATCTTCTATCAAGGATTGATAATCAGTTTTTAAAAACACATCTGAGGATGTAGGTTGAGGTTGTTTAAAAACAAAAAGTTCAGTTTCGTCAAATTTTTCATGTACTGTTTCTTCAATAGTACATGTTTTTTATTAAAAAATCGCAAAGCCTTAGAAGTTGTGGAGTAGCTTAATAATATTAATTCATCAAATTTGGGTGTGAATTTATGTAAATTATTTTTAGTATTTAGAATAAATACTATTCATCCAAATACCTTGATGTAGGAAATTCATGGTTTTCTACCATTCCATAACCCATAAGGGGTTTTTTATGAAAAGGACTAATCAAAACTCGATTTATAGTATAACAAGAAGTACTTGCAGCATCAACCAAAAATCATTTGGCTATAAAATATTCACTGGACATGGTTCTAGTTATCTCTTGAATCATTCTATTTCTTATTTCAACAAAACCATTTTTTATGATTTCATGGTGTGGATAAATTATGAGTAATGTCTTTTTTAATACAAAAAGTTTTAAAATCTGAATTTTTAAATTCCTCTCAATGATCACTATGAATAGTTATCAATGGAAGATTTTTCTCATTTTTAACTCGGGCTCTATACATTTTTAAATAAGAAAAATCTTTAGATTTCTTTTCAATAATATAGACCCATGTAAATCTAGTTTAATCATTAACTAAGAAAAATACATAATATTTGTCTCTAATGCATTCAGATTGTGTTGGACCAAAAAGATCCATATTCACTAACTATAATGCATCAGTAGTTGAGACTTCATCGATTGATTTATAATTTTATTTATGTTTCTTTCCATATTTACTAGGATCACCGGCTTTTCAAGAATCATAATTAAACATCGGTAGATCCTTAATAAGTATGTTTTTAGAGAGTTTACATTGGTTATTAAGGTTGAAATGCCATAATCTTCGATGCCATAACCAAGAATTATCTTCAATTGCACTAAGAAAAGGTAGATCTTGTATCATAAGTTGTTCTATGTTTATCGTGTATGAATTATATTTCCTATTGGTAGAAAGAATAAACTCTTCCTTGAAAATTTGTACTAAGCACTTGTCATTCCAAAAATTCACAAGGTATCCATCATTACATAATTAAATAATTATAATGGGATTGTGCTTAAGACCCTTAACAAATAAAACCTTTCAAATCAATGTTTTTCAATGAATAACAATGTTAACTATAAAAAATATTTCTCCCTGATCATTATCTCTGAATGTTACTTTTCCTCTTTTTATCTTGATAATATTTTCAAAGAAGTTTTTATTACCAGTCATATATAGAGAACATACACTATCCATGTACAATGTATATCGGATGGCACATTCATTATTTTAATGAAAATAAGAATGTTAGACTTTTAGAACCCAAACATTCATGGATCTAGAAATTTATGTAAGATAAATATTAGGTATCCACATTTTCTTAGAAAAATATGATTTATGAAAACCTAAAGAATGGTATTTTTAAGGAACAACTTTTTTCCAATTTCCACCACACTAACATTTTGTACAGAATGGAGCACTTTTAGGAACAGAATAAAAAATACTAAAAACTAGTTTAGAATGTGTATAACCAAAACCATAACTATTCATTAGAGGTCGAATTTTGGAATACATGTTGTCAAAAATCTCCTTACCTAAGGTAAAATTTGACAAACACTTCCTCATGGAAAATATTTCTGACTTTAGTTTCATAACCAATTTTTTATCCAAAAAAACATTAGTTTTAGAACTAGAGTTAGTCTCTGAAATGTTTTTCTTATAAACTATGTTTTCAACATCCTTTAAAAGTTAATCATTCTCAAAATAAACTTCCTTATGGTTTTTGGAAATACATTCAAAATCAAAAGTTTTATTATCAATATATTTAGAAATATCTGATCTTTTCATAGTAAGAATTATATATCTAGATTATTCCTTATCACCCTTTTCTTTGAGTTTAGAATTTTCATTCTCAAGATGTGTAGCAACCCTTGAAACTTCTTCATAAGTAGGTAAACTATTATCTTCATCAAAAGAATATTCATCATTTAAAGAGTTATAGTATTTATAATAAGTATAATTTTCATTAAAAGATATATTTATGATAGAATAAGCGTTCTGTATCTTATCCATTATAAAATTACATTCAAAGGGTAATTTGGATATTAGACCATGATTTTTCTGACAAGAAGACTCATACTAGGATGATTCATCAGAAGAGTCACCAAAACAAGCACTCTAGGTTTCATATTCTTTTAAAAAATTGATAGATTTAGCCATATATTATTTCTATCTATTTATCTTAGAATACTTTTCCTTTCAATCCATTTTAATAAGCATAAGACAATGTGGACATATGTGCCCTGCTCTTTTTCATTCATATCATGTAACTTATGAATATTTCTTGTATTTTATTTCTTTCTCCTTAAATCTATACTAAAATTCTTTCTTCCAAACTATCATGTTCATCCTTCAAGAATGATTAGATAGTTCATTCTCAGAATCTTAACTTTTACTAGATTCATATAAAATTGTGAATTTAATAGATTTGGACCTAGAAACCATTTTAAGAATTTTTTTTATTTAGTAGTAGTAAAGGCTACACTTCCATTTCAATTCTTCTTCTTATTCATATCAGAATATATTTTCATTCATGTCTCATATTGAAAAATAGTTCCAAAATCTCATCAAGAGTGATTTCAGATTATTTCCTATTCTCATCAATCGTCGTTCCCTTTGATCCACACTCATTAGGTATGATATCTATAATCTTGTCCACAAGTGCTTCCTCATCAATACCTTTCTCACCCATGGATTTTAAACTGTTAATTATAGTCATAAACCGTTGTTGCACTATGTATATTAGTTCTTCTTAAGGAAATAAAAATACTTGATATTCTTCTCTAAGCATAGTTCTTCCGGTTTTTATATTATTAGATGATCCAAAATGATTAACTTCCAATTTCTTCCAAATAAAATTTTCAGGATCACAAGAAGAAATCTGACTATGTATATTCCTAGTCATATAACACAAAAAAGTATTTCTTACATTATATTTTAGTTGAGATTATGTCTTTTCTTGATTAGTAAAAGTTCTGACTTCCTTATCTGGAATCTTGTAGTATATTGAAATCATAACAATGTTTTCCACTCCAGTATTAATAATAAAAGTCTTTATATAATCTGTCAAATATTCATAATCATTCCCATCAATAATAGGTGGCCATGTATGATTTAGATTATCAAAAAAACTGACATTCATTCATTCCATTTAATAGAAAATATATCTTTCCACAAAAAATGTTAATACTAAAATGTTTGTAAACAAGGAAAAAATAAATTTCAAGGCAAAGAAAATATTATGAACAATGAATACTTGATCATGAAAACTTATATGTGAATATTATTTTTTCAAAGAATTACTCTAGTACCAATTGTAGAATCAAAATAATGAATGTAGATGCTCAAATAAAATAAGTGGGTGAATTGTATACCTTAAAATTTCATTTAGATCCATTAAATATGGTATAAAACATTTGTTTTTAACCTTAATGAAAACAATTTTTAACAATTTTAAACAATGTAAATTCACAGGACCTCTTAGTTCTGCAACATGCTAGGTTCCAGAAATATGGTTCTGGATATGAAAATTAATTAATGTTTTCAAGGAAAATATTATACATTAAGGTGTATAGAATCTTATTAATCAGAGTATAAAATTCAAGGAAATATAAGATAGTTATACATTCCATATTAATCAAAATTTATTGGAAATAAACTTGAAACAAATCAAGTAACAAGTATGAAATCTTTTAACCCAAAGAGCAGGGTATCCAACAACCTTGGATAAAGGTACCTTGATTTATACATTCAAGAAAGTATGTCTTACCTACACTAGGGAAACCCCTTCATATGAATATCCCAATATGTCTTTCTATCGCCACAAGCCCTTAAAATTAAAGGTAGTCAGCACCTATGTATTTTTTATCAAGGAAGTCCTCAAACTTTAAAGTAGTCCGCACCTCTATCTTCCTATCCCCGAAATCCTTTGATTGTACACAGAAACAATTGAAGTCGCATGAAGCAATCTAAACTAGATGTTCAGTATGCACAAAGCATGAGAGTATCTCTATTTAGAAATCACATCAATAGAATATAATCTCTAGTTATCAACTGATCTAGAAATGATATGGAGCTTATTCAAATGAGATCCTATTTATATTAAAATCATCAACGATCGGCTCCCTCCTCCAATGGTCATATATTCCTTGAATCGTGGAGGGTCCTGTACAAGTGCCAGTCAAAAAGCGGTTGGTTAGAAATAGAATGAAAGACATCGTTTCATAAAATCAAAAAGGGTGAGCAAAATATGGTTTCATAACCAAATAAATTTTTCCAGAGTCCGGGGAAAAAAGTTTGGAGTCTAAGAAAATAATAATTCAGAGTCTATATTTAATGGATATTCAAATTCTTCTTTTTAAGGAATTTAGAATTAGAATTCTATATAATTTGGAGTCTAAATTCCAAGGACATTCAGACTATGAATTCTGAGGAATTTGGAGTCTGAATTAATTAGGATTTGGAGTCTTAATTATGTGGAATTTGGAGTCAGAATTATGAGGAATTTAGAGTCCAAATTATAGAGAATTCAGAGTATGAATTTCAGAGAATTCAGAGTCCGAATTTTAGAAAATTTGGAGTCTGAATTTTAGACAATTCATATCCTCAATTTCAGATAATTCGGTGTCCGAATTTCAGAGAATTTGGAGTCTGAATTTTAAAAAATTCTGAGATTGATTTTCAAAGAATTCGGAGTCTGAATTCAGATCATGAAAATAGAATACTCTATATCTAACTATTATATGATTATGAGGTTTCAGATATGTATCAAAATTTAACACTTAGAAATAAAATTTGTTGGAATTATAAAAACTGAAATATGAATAATGAAAACTAGGTAAGGATAAATTTTCCTTGGGGAATGAAAAATTTTCCTTATTAAGGAATATCTGGGTAATAAGAAAAATTTCCTTGAGGATGTAAAATCTTCATTATTAAGAGATATCCTAGGGGAAAAAATATTTTCCTTGAAATAGAGTGTTTGTGATTTTAAAAACATAGAGAAATGGAAAAGTCATAAGGAAACCTTATCGACTAAACAAGAATTTAAAATTTTTCATATAATATTGGTCTTATTAATGAATTATTAATGATTTATTATTCTTAATTTAATGGAATTGACGAGATATCCCCAATATATCCAACCTTGAAACAAATACCCTCATAGATTATCCCAGTGATGGTATATTTTATTGGAAGGAAAAATGTTGGAAGAAAAATTACAAATACATAGATCTAAGTCTTCAATCTATGGAGAGGGTTCCCCTATATCCAATCCATCAAGACAATAAAAATTGAAGTGGGCTCAAAAGAGATAAAATGGGAAATATCTTATGGAAAAATGAGGGTTGTAGATCAGAGGAATGTATGATATTTAATTTACTTATTTATGTTAATTCAATTCTTTATATAATTTTAATCACTATCGATTTTTTCAAATAATTCATATAGGATTATCTTGAGGAGCATAGCTCAGAGGGAGTATTTAATGGTGATGGGAAGCAGGATATTTTTTTATCTATTTCATTGGGAAGGCATGAACACCCGGGTTGTGTACGAGGTTACCCGATGGTTATGTCAGTCAGAAAAGTGTTTCAACATTATTCATCTTCTTACATGGAAATTATTTATAAAAAATATATATTATTTTATGGGTAAAGTTTAAAATTTTACTGCAAAGATGGAGGAAAAGATGAGAGTGTCATAATAGTCTATGTTATCATAATGGAAAGAAAATTTTAGACTATAACTCCCACTTTTCAATCGTAAAATGAAGCTCCCTCTGTCCCAAATCCACCCACAAAGCCCATTTTTATCCTACCCAAACACCCCCTCCTCCACTGCTTCCTAGTTATTGTGATTTGTGTGTTGATGATCCTCACTATCATATAGTTGAATATGGGATGATATATTATATAGGAGATAAAATTCATCATCAATAGTTAGAAGTTGAGCAACACAGGGTTAATATACATGATATTATAGATATATTAGATGGAGTACCGATACATACAGATGAGGTGAGGATTGTTGAAAAAAGTATCATCAACTTTTTATTTTGGTCATCTATAATTATGCGACACATTACCATAGAGGAATATGTATATTTTATATATTTTTTTGAATTAAATTTATATTAAAAACAGAAATTTAATATTTTAGTCTATTTATTTACAGTAGTACTTTAATGGTAAAGAGATACTATATTGGAGCAAAAAATATAAAGGGCTATGACATCAGATACATATTCTAGTAGTCTTGATATATTGTAATGATATTAAATTTTATTGAAAGGTCATCATATGTTTC
Source organism: Viscum album (assembly GCA_963277665.1). Classification (NCBI taxonomy): domain Eukaryota; kingdom Viridiplantae; phylum Streptophyta; class Magnoliopsida; order Santalales; family Viscaceae; genus Viscum; species Viscum album. The sequence goes on along the minus strand of OY728166.1, from coordinate 372,972,143 downwards.
CAATCGAAGTTCATGTTTGAGGGCATGCAATAGATATGAGGATTCTAAAAAATTATATCATGTATATTATTACTAGAGAAAAGTTTTCAATGAACATGATTTATGTTTTTCTCCATGTAATTTATAGCATAAATATTTCTCTGAATTATATTTATTGAAAATTTATAATTATGTCTATTTTGTGTGAGTTATAATTATAAAATGTGTGAGGAGAATAAAAAGAAAGATGCATATAGATTGATGGACCTATAGTTGATTTCACCTAAAGCACACACATTCATTTAGGAACATAGAATAGTTTAAATTGTAGAAATATTTGAACATAATGTAATTACATAGGGCTAGATGTTTCCTTATATTGAGAGGTATGGAATATGTCTCCGAAAGTGTTATTTATCTTGTAACATAATAAACACTAACATTAAATTTTTTTATATCAGTGACCACTAGATGCTATGTGTCTTTTGTCCAAGGGATAATACACTTTACTGTATATTTTCTATCCACTAGCATGTACTAGGAAATATTAATAATACGTTGGAAAAGTATGTTATAATTTTACAGTAGTATATATTATAAATAAATTTAAATTTACTTCATTCAGATTATTTTCTAATAATCGATTGGATTCCATTTATAAATATACAAAGAAAAATAGTTCCAAGATAAAATATGTAAAAGTAATGGTGAATATCTATTTATAATTAGTATATTTTGGTTTTATTACATAAAAATTATATTTTTATTTGAAAAATGCTTTTAAACAGAATTTTCATATACAACAAGGCGTCATTGAATTCAGATATTATGTGTTGTGATTTATTTAAGAAATAATTAGAACTGGAACAATTATAATGTAAAAATATTATAGATTTACATGTAAACTATTCCATAATATTTCATTTGTTTTATTCATTACACATTTTAACTATTTTCATTTTAATTTGTAGCTATTTGATGACCCAAAATCTTATAGTGCACAAGGGGTCGCACACTTACAAGAGGAATGGCCATATTATTATACTAGTTTAATTAGATTTTATTTTTTAGTGAATATTGTAATTTTTAAAACTGTAATTTTAAATGTATATTTGTTAGATGTTCTGGTTGGATATAGGATTATTTTTAGTCAATATTTTAATTTTTGAAATTTTTAACTGTGAATGTGTAATTTTGTTGTTGGTTCTATGTGTTTTGGATTCATTAATTTTGCTCCTCCTCTGATACTAGTTCTAACTATTTCTGGTTTGGTCAGCTGTATAGAGTAAGGGTATGATGAATTATTTTTTTAAATAGTTTTTAAATTAATTATAAAACAATCGACATAAAAAACCATCATTGCGAAGACCTTTCACATTAGTTTTTTAATAACCGATGTAAAATATAACATATTACATCGGTAATTAAATAATTGACATGAAAATGCTATATATGAATGTTTTTATTTCAGTTATTAAATAACCGACATCAAAAACCATCACCCCAAAGGGTTTTTCAGGCCGTTTATTGAATTACTGATGTAAAATATAACATATTACGTTAATAATTTAATAAATGATAAAAAATACTTCATATGAAGTGTTATTCACATCAGTTATTAAATAAATAGTGTAATATATTATATAATATATTGGTTATTTAATATGTGATGTCAAAACCACTTCAGATGATGGTTTTAATGTCCATTATTAAATATCCAAAAAGAAAACCCCTTTCTATTATTGATTGACAATGTTGGTTATTTTTAACCGACATTAATAACAATATTTATAACATCAACATTATTAACATCAGCTAAAAACAATGTAAAAATTATAATAAAACTAGATGTTAATAATTCTTTTTGAACTAGTGGATTATGGATTAAGTATAATTGTAAAATTAAATAAAATAATTTTTGTAATGAATTTTAAGTCTTTGACCAGTATTTTTAACACTAATTACCTCATTTTACCTTTACCTACATAGGAAAAATTTATTATGGTCATAATTCATATTAACAAAAGATAAAACCGACCTATTTACAAAATTTGGACCTATTGATTCCATAAATGGGACCCATTTTTTATGTTTCAATTACTATAAGTGGATGAAATTAATTTATTATCAAATCTCAAAATGCAATGAAAATTGATATTTACTGAAAATATGTGTTCTATGTATAAAAATATTTTTATAAAAATTTAAATCAAAAAATTGATTAAAATGAAATTAAAAATATTATTAATAATATAATTGTACTAATGGTACTTTGAAACCATTCTGAAAAATTATCATTTTAAATTCATGAAACAGAAACACGATTTTCAATATAAATAATTATTTTTACTTATTCACGATAAAATTAATGTTTTTAATAAATAAAAAAACAAATCTGTGATATTTTTGATATACTAATTTAAAACATGATTTTATGTTTATAAAATAAAATTTATAAACGTGATATAAATTAATTATAATATCCACATATATAATGATATAAAAATAATATTTGAATAAAATTACCTTTTGAAGTAGAAAATTACTTTACTAAATTTCTTGTAATTATTTTTAAAGTATTTATAAATAAATATTTATTGAGTTGAACCACTATACATATGTATCAAAATTTCTTTTCTCGTATTAATACAAGGTAGTTAAATAGATAGTTTATAATAATATTTTTATAATATATCAAAATTCACTTAAAGCTCGATGTTGTGTGTTAAGAAAGGTATCAAGCTTATTATTCTTTTAAAATAATATTTCAGTGCATTTCATCCTACCCCTAATATATCAATGTCTCCCTCCAAATTTTATCTTCATCATATAATGTTTGATATTTGAAAATATATTTATTCGAAAACCATTTCTCTTAGAGGGATAATAAATGATCTTTTAAAAAGGTAAAGATGGAAAGATAATGGTTACCTTAAATAACACTAAATCATTTTACCATAAGCATATGAAATTGGTGTGAAGTTAAAAAATTTATTGGTTATAGAAAACAATCTTCTAATTTCTCAAAGTTAGTGAAGAGAAATGGTAATGAGATTGTTAAAGAATAGAATTTCAAAAATCTATGATGGGTGGAAGGACCGTCAATTTATTGAAAATGAGGTGAAAATTATAAATTTTTTATTTGAATAATTTTTTCAAACAGATTATCAATTATTTTCCTTTTAAGATAGAGAAAAAAAAAGAAAATATAACAACATACTTTTTTCCTTTTCTGAAAAAAAATTCATATTTTGGTTGTGCTTTAATTAATTTCTACTCCATCTCATACTCCATGAAATTAATATTTATTATGAAATATTCATTCATGATCCACTAAAATTATATTTTAACATATTATAATATCTATATAACTATGATAATTTGTCCCTTATATAACTAGTTATCCTCAAAACCAATATGGTTGTCACATTTTATCCAATATGCCAAAATACTCATAACGTGAAATAATAAACTAATTTGTCAAACAATAAAATTAACTCCCAAAGATCAAAATAATCCATTCCATGGATATTTATTATTAATACTCCTCTAAAATATTTATAAACACATTCAAAACCAAAAAATGTGAAATATTTGGTCACATGTATTTTATTGAATTTCAATTTTATGATTTATCCAAATATATCATGAAGTACATCATAATGTTTCATACAAAACAATTGAATATCATTTTAATGTATTCTAGTAAAACATATCATTCCATTATGAAAATAATCTGAATAACCATAAAAGCTCAATGAAGACATATATTTTTCGAAATACTAACTCGATCATTATTCTGAAAATACAATCATGGACTACTGAATATATTCCACAAATGAAAAAATATAACAAAATCATCAACATTGATCTAAATCAATTTTTAACCAAATAACTAACTAATTTCAAGGATACTAATACATTCCTACTCAATTCATCATTTTCAGTCACATATTTAGCATAAAAATTTATTAACTCCACAAGAGGCACATATTAAGTGTTGTAGTTCCCTTAATCATGTGATGTCAAAAAATATCACTATACCGCTAAATCAATTTTATTGATTATCTATACCATTCAAAATATGTTTTCAAATCCTTCAATAAATAATAATATGAAACAATTCTAAGATGATTCATGATTCTTATAACAAGATTATAATTAATATAACAGTTTCATAACAAAATTCTTGAATAATAATACAAAATCACTTAAATTAATTCACTTGAATGATTACAAAAGCATAGGTCTATCCATTATAAAGGTGTTATCCCTTGGATTATGGAAATGGCTAAGATAATTAACATATTCCCCACAATAAATACATTGAACATTAAATGGTACCATATGATGCAATTATTATTCCTCTATCGAGCTCTTAATTTTTTCATGTAATTTACTTTCTTTATGGACTTCCATTCCAAACATAAAACATTTTCTCATTCAAATAATACATTTACCTGAGTGCTTAATCCCACATAATTTACATGAATACATCTGAATATTCTTCCCTATATTAGGATTATTATTATTATTTTTATTAAAAATTTTCTTTATTTTATAGTGAAATTATTAAAATTGATGGGTAACCCTAATCTCCATTTATCCCTTGGTAGAAATCAGAAATATTCCTTCCTAACTACCAAATTCCCTTTTTTATTACACCGTTTAAAAAATTGGTTTTAATCCACTAAATAATTGACCAATCTTATTTTTTGTTAAATGATTAAACCTGAAGCATACCTCACATGTCTTATAATGTTATCTTCATATGCACTAATGGATTAATAAACCTTCTTCTATAGCTCAAGGAGTTAATTATTTAATTTAATATGAATAATATGAGTAAAGTTTCTATTAAAAAATAATATTCTAAACTCAATACACTATATAGAGTTAATCTATTTCTATTTCCTTTTGATCTTGATGTGATTCCATTATTAATCTTCTTTTCCTTCCAAATAATAGACAACCAAAATGACATTTTTTATCCAGAAAGTAGAGAATTGGAAATATCATTTTAATGGTAATTATTATATTTCATAGAAACTATATGATTAGTAGATAAAGAAAAATATAATTGATTTTTTCTCATGAAAAAAACCCAACAAAACATCATTCTCACTTTCTCTAATATGGAATATCATCAAAATTCAAGTCCTGAGAATCATAAATAACTATAAAAGTGATATATTTCATTCAATATCCTATAAAAATTATGTTTCAAGAGCAGAAAATAATTTCATTATCCATCACATTCAACATAAAAACATTTTCTTTATGTAAAATATGAGCCCTCCCTATTATCTTGGGAAGGTGGTGAAATTTACATGGCTTTATGAAAAATCCCCATGATTCCAAATCATGGAAATAAATGTGAAACCTTTCATAAATAGATATGGGGATGATTTTTTCTTTTTAAATCAAAACATTTGATATGAGATAATCATAAACCGGAACCATTATATGATGCATGATAACAATGTAATATACTCAATATAATCCCAAACTGACAAAAAAACCAAACTATAATCACAAACCATATCATTGTATATAGTGTAATTAAAAACCACACAAATAAAGACTAAAAAACATAATATCCAAAGCTCCCAATATGATCTATGATCAAACTCCAAAATATATCCAAAACTATCATGATACATCACTCAATAAATGATATACTTCACCTTTACCCATGTGTTGAAAAAAAATCTGCAATTATAGAAATGTTCCAAAGTATGAGGTGTGTATAATTATAATTAGGATTTCCCCAAATGAATTCACTACTCATGACACTAGGATAGAACATGTTATCAAATTTTTAAATAAAAATATATATATAACACTTTTGAAAACATTATATCAAATCCAAACCAATTCTAGACATAACATTTTTCATGCTAGAATTGTTTTCCATACAAAACCCATTTCCAAGTAATTAAACCAAAAACATATTTTATCCAATTCTCAATAAATTGGAATACCCATTACTTGGTTCCAAAAATTTTAAAAAACGAAATGTTTTTATAGATGAAAATTACATAATCATCAGTGGTATCTCTTCAATCTACTAAGATTCGATAAGGTATCCATATACCAAGTTCCCTAATCAAACATGTCCCTTCTACATGGTCACATCAATTAAAAGAAACACACACCAAACAAGTAAAAAAATTACATGTCAAAACACACATTTCAATTGAGTTCAAGGAGACCGTCCTTTTATTTAAATCCTTTATATCAAATATTTTCCATGAACTAAATTCGATCTAGATCTTAATGAATCATTTTAATGTCATGGATTGATCATTTTTCACAAAAAAAATCAACTTGTTTCCAATCAATCGCCAAATTGGGTTTCTAAAAATATTTTCTCATAAATTTCAATATGAATTTCAATCAATTAAAAAAATTTGAAACAAACAATCTTGTTGTAATTAGATGAGTTGATGTTAAATCCACCTACCTTGAAAACATTACTAAAAAGAAAAAATAACACATATTCTTCAACAAACTAGGATGAAACTAAAAAACCCACCTTATATAGGGATCCCTAACATAAAAAAAAGCCAAATAGATTCATTTTTGGTGTCACAAAACATGGATATATTACCAATATATTAGATCCATGAATCCAAAGAAGTGAAGATAATGAAATTATGGTAACCCCACCAAGAATGGAGACATACCAAGTAAATAAGACTTCTATACAACATTATTCTCCAAAGGATCACTCATAGAAAAATAAGAATGGTCTCCATGACCTATGGGAAGTGTGGAATTCATGTTGGGGTCAATATAGAGAGAAAATATTCTTTTAATGATAAAAACATTATTTTATTCAAAATTTTCAGTTCTAATTTTTTTTCATGAACAGTTAGGGCACACCTTTACTGAAACCATGAACTAACCAAGAAAATTCCTATTTCCCCCAAATAATTATTTCTCTTAGGTGGCCACATGGTTTGGAAGAAACATGCACCCAACTATTTTCCTTTCCATAGCCAATTTCCTTATTTTTCACTATTTTTTGATAGGGGTATCATGATTAGTACTAATCATGCTCAAACTGTTCTACTCCCTAAAATCCCTAAATACGTTCAAAAATTAATCCAAAACATCACAAACATCACCCAAACACATTAAATATATAAAATTAAAAAATAATGTGATAATTAATTGAATTTTAGGTGTTAAATTTACCAAAACATTGGACTTTCCGTCTCTAGAATGTAGAAAACCACCATTACCGTAAAATAGATTGTGCCATTGGTAGGCCATTTCCTTCTCCCATTCCAAAGGTTCTTCCTAAATATGACCATGTTTCCACAAAACTCGTAGGATACTGATGTTTTCTTCATTGATGACACTGTATTTATTATCTGTATTCCATACCAATATATGATCCTATGAAGAATATGTACCTTGGTAAATATAGTCTCATTGTACCACATGATCAAGATTAGGATAATACTTTCTCAACAGAGATTCATGAAACATATTATTCACTAAATTGTACCATTATGTAAAGTCCAACTGATCGTCCACATCACCAACCCATTCGAGAATCTAAAAATTGAATATGTACGAGAATATAACATTCCTTCTTTATATTTTGACGATTTCCAAGACTTTGAGTGACTCCCAAGAACACACTATCACTCACATTGAATTGGAATGACCATTAAAGATGATTTTCATATGATTTATGATCAATATGAGTTGTATCCATCCTCTTCCTGATCAATTTAATCTTCTATATTTTTTGTTACCCAAGGCATGGCACAACTCGTGATGCCCCACCTATTTTACCAAAAAATAGTGTAGACCAATAAAGACGCCTATAAAATGATTGAAAAGAACAATATGTATTGAGGACTAATAAATACTATTATATGATTTCTCCAACATAATGAATTTACAAATATAATTTCTCAACTCCAAGATCAAAATAATGTTACCACTTATCCCAAAATAAAGGATGGATTGGCCAGAAGTTATACCATATGTAACATTCTCCCCTCCCAATTGTCTTGGGATGGTAGTAGAATATTACATGGCCTTAGGATACATTTAAATGATACCAATAGATGAAAATATATTCCATGGGATTCATAAAATTTGGGGAAATTATTTTAACTTTTGAATGTAAAATGACCAAACCAAGATAATCATAACAAAAAACAACAATATTATCAATGATAATGGGGCAATAAAACTCAATGTAATACCAAACTGTCAATAAAAACAAACTACAATAATAAACCATATCATAACACAATGTGTAAGCCAAAACAACAATGATCAAGACTCTAAATACATACACTTTAGATCTCCAAATATTATCCAAGATAAAATTCCATAATAAATCCTAATTTATCACAGTGCAACACTCATGAAATGAGATACTATTCCTTTACCATTGCCTTGAAAAAAAATATCTGACAATGAAATGAAGTTCCTAATAAGGTGGTGTGTATAAAAATCAGTAGGATTTTAGATTCATTCCCTACTCATGGTACTATGATGTAACATGATAGATAATTTATATAAAAAAATTATATTAAACACATTAGAACAATTTATATAAAATTTAATTCATTTCTAATCAAACTAGTTTTAAAACTGAAAAAGTTTTCCAAACCAAGACCATTTCCAAGGAAAAACCCAAATAGTTTCTTTGAACCAGTTTTCCATCCATTGGCATACCAAATTATTCTTTCCAAAAATCCACACAATAATACATTAATTTCTAGGTGATAGTTTGGTACTCAGGATTGGTCACTTAGCGATTTACTATGTTTTCACAAGGTAACCATATACCATGTTCACCAATATATCACAACCCTTACACATGGTGATGTCAATGAAAATGAAATAACTCCAACCATGAATGAAATATGCTACCCCAAACCATACATTTAAATTAAATTTAATAAAACAGCCCTTTTATTAAAAATATTTCTATCCAACCATTTCCATGAATTCAAATGAACCCATAGTTTAAAACAACTTATTAAAATCATAAAAAATCACTTTTCATAATAATAAATTCACAAAAATTTTAAAAAAAATTTAAAGAAGGATTATACCACGATTTATACATCATTTTAACAAAAAAATTCATTAAATTCAAACAATTTGAAACCATGCCTAAAATTTCTTGTAAGAGTTCTTAAGGGTGAATCCAACTACCTCAAAAACAGACATGAAAACAAATAGTGATACAAATTCATCATCAAACTATGTTGATAACCAAAAACTCCACCATTGATCTTGTTCCCTAACATCATCACAAGAAAATGTCATCATGATTTGAATCACTATAATGAACCAATGTTTTATTAATAAAAATTACTCTTATTCTAATTAAATTTATTATTATGTAAAATGGTTATATAAAACATATTAACATCTTTGGTTTTATGTTTTTTTATTTCAAAATACCGTTAAATATTGTTACCATTGCAAGTATATCCATTGAACATTGATCACATAATTTGTATAAATATAGGGATTTAACAAATCCAATTTACTCAAAAAAATGGAAGTGATAGCATCATCCAGTAGAATTTCTCTATGCAAAGCCCTTTTTTCAGAGCTCATAATGGAGATGTCCTCACAAGGTTTCTATCATGACCAAGACTAATCCAAACTCAAACACGTTAAGCTTGAACATAACCAAATATTGGAGAAGTGTAAGTTAATTGTGATTAACACCCATGTGATGTTATCCGAGATACCCCAATAGTTTGTCACCATCTCACACCTTACCCTTAGGTCTTACGAGGGTCTTTTAAAGGTAAATTTAACAAAACACTACGACCATGACTATGTGATTTATTTTTTTATAAATAATATACATTTATTTTGTTATTATGTTATAAATAATTAATAAAGAAAAAATAATATTTTTAGTTAATTTTCAATCAATGAATTAATGGATTTTTGAATGTAATAATATTTTAATAAAATATTTTTACTTAATGGATTTTTATTAAATAGATTGTATACTTTTTAAGAATACAATTTTAATTTGATCATGGTTTGAAATCCATTTTTTTCAAAACCCATGAATTTTTTTATAAAAGACAGATTCTATTTAAAAATTAAAAATTAAAATTTTTAGAAAATTATTTAGATAAAATTAGTATAATTTTTTGAATCAGGATTTCAAAATTATCCAATTGTGAATTTTTCATAATTTTCAAAAAAGTTGAATTTTTTAGTAATAATTAAATACCAGTTAAATATAAAATGTACTTTATGACATTATAATGATCCAATAGTGATGTAATAAAATAATATAAATTGGTTGTTTTTCCAATATATGTATCATATTTAAAATAATGTGATTTTATTTTATATTTATTTATTTTGAAAAGCCTTTGTGGACCCTACAAGAATTATAAAACATTTTAACATATTAAAATGATTTCCTTGAGAATGTGACTGACCTCCACAAACGAAACACTAATATTTTAATAAGTTTTTCTATTGGACTTATAAAATTATTATTTAAAATACCCTTTGGAAAAAACATGGGCAAAAATAATGGTTTGGTCTATGGTTTTATATATTTAATTATATAGATTTCAAAACCTATGTTTGTGAAATATTAAAGAATTTCCCTCTCTTTTCCATTATAAACCCACCCAAGATCCCACTTCTCTTCACTAAAAACTGATTTAGAAAGTCTCTACAATTCCCTCATATATCCATAATACTTCAAAGTCCCCCAAACCTCCCAATTATCCTCTCTCAAGCCTATCATAATCCATTGGGATCACACATCCAATTAAGGGATTTATTCCTCTCTCATTTTTGTCCAAGATTATTTATGTTGTAATAACCTGTTAAATTCAATTAAAAATGATTCTGTATGATTTAGAACCTCCCGTATTCTTAAATACTTATTTTTCTATTATGAGATACCCCATTATCTCACATTAATACTTCTATGTACACCTGTTACCATAGAGAAAATATTGTAAGAGTTATTCCATTGATGATATTTCTTCATGTTTCTTTATTATGTTACTCCATATACATCCAAATTATATTTGTTGGAACATGTATTTATATTACCCCCTTAATTTCCATTTCATGTACATATTATTATAAACCCATTTATCTCTCATCAACCATTTTTATGTCACGCCTTTATGCTGTTGAAATTGAACCATGATTTTCCAAGCCAAAATCATTGTGTAGTAAATACCATACCCATTTCTCTATCAAGGGTATTCACCTTTATGTACATATAATTATTAAATGGTCATTAAATGTATGTATTAAACATTATTTTATCATTTAATATCATATTATGTTGAATTATTCCATGTTATATGATCTATGGGGCACACTTATGCATGAAATTAATTTTTTATTAGGAGTGCTCCTTGATAGTGCTCCAGTGCATTGGGTAAAGATTAGTAGCAAGATAAGTCAAGTACAATGAGGGTTTACTCATGATTATTCAAGTTAAATTATTGGTTACTCCTCCTGATTCATCTTCAATTTGAGTTTAATCATTCTCCTTATTCAACGGTCATTGGATCATTCTAATATCATGTTAATTTTTTTACCACATTTCAATGTTATAATAATCATTTTATATTATTACTTTATGTTCATGCTTCTCTTGTGATCCATTGATATGACCTTTTCCTAGAATGTACTATATTATTCGGTTTATTCCATGATTTCTCCCTTACTAGGCTTTATAGCTCACCATTTTCTCATATATGTCCTCAAGTTATCCCATGCATTGCTAAGTATGAACGAATGTTGGGGTCATATAAAAGAATCTTTCAATATTGATATTGAGTATTATGTTCTATGTGGTTATGTAATGTTCCTAATCCCCAAAGACAGTAAACCTATTGATCTTCTATGTTGTTTCAATTGAAAAGTTTATGTCATAAATTATGTTTATGTGTAAAATAATGAGCAGGGTTGTTATAGATGGTATTAGAGGATAGGTTTAGTTATTTTTGGGATTAATATTAGAAAATCCTAATAAAATACTTAGGGATAAGAGTAATTATAATAAAAACATCCCGAATTATTTGTGGGTATTGAGTAAGTGTTTTATCAGAAAAATATATCCCTTTTTGGATACGAGCAGGTATTGGAAGCTCTAGAATATATGTATATATGGGTAAAACCCAAAAAAACCGCTTTGATCTTGAATAGAGTGGGAACTGGTGCACGATAATGGGACTTAATGCACACATGGATATGAAAACCCTAGGGGGTTATTCTTTGGTAAATTCATTTTCTTAGAATGAACCATTATTAATGTAATTATAAAAAGTTTCCCAAAAAATATATGTTGCGAAGTAGATCATAGGTAACACAGATTGAAGCCTATATATTCATAATATAAGGAAATAAAAGTTATTTATGAGTTATCCCTTTTGTCTCTAGATTCCCCCTTATGTGTTACCCCTAGCATTCCTTTTATTCCAGCTACTGGCTGTTAATAGGAGGAATTGGTCTAACAACCTATGTGAAGATCAATGTAATGACTATTCCAATGAGAGGCCCAATCTGATGGGAGTGGGAATAAAAAACATTCTCATGATACACACTAAGTTAAATCATGTTTCTAATAGAATAATGTGTCAAGTGGAACGTTCAACCCCCCCCCCCCAAGAAAGAACAAGCTGCAATCGAGGGATTTATGAGACAAAGGCCTCCAACCTTTAATGGATCAACTCCATTGAAAAGATCTTATCCATACATCAATTCCCGAAACAATAGATGGTTCTTCGGGATACATATTTTTTGGAATATAAAGATGATTAGTGGTGGACATTGACTAAATATACAAAGACTGATGAAGAGATTGAGGTGTTGGAATGTATGTATTTCCCGAAAAAAGTTTTTCCAAAGATATTTTCCATTCACCCTCTAACATAAGATGGAAAGTGACTACCTTTCCCTCAATAAAAATGATGACGAATCAATCAGAGCGTACATGGAAAACATCACAAGTCTTGCACAGTATTCCTCCAGCTTTTTCATTACCCTGAAATGCACGGTTAACTACTTCTTTGGTGGGATAAAATCGAGCATATAGAAATCCCTGGCGATCCATGACATTGATAGATATGAGGAAATTGTCGGATGTTCCATCTAAGTTGAAATGTAGAATGGTGAATCTCAGGGGTATCATGTGTATAAGAAACGGAAAGTGGACATTAATTATGGTGGTCTAATGTATAAATCCAATTGCGATAAGAAATAACAACACACAACTTTCCAAGTTGCAGAAAGAAGAATCCCTCAAATTGCTTAAATGGGATGAGGAAATGCATTAGGTGTGGAAGAGAAGGTCACCTATCCATTAACTAATGACAAGAAAAACTCACCACTACGAAAGAGTATATGAATGCTCCATTCGACCCCCAACACATTGTTGATTTCATTGAATGTAATGAATCATGTCACTTTTCAAACCAATGCCTATGCTAAGGGTTTTAAGAGAGAACCAATAACCTCCAAGGTAGTAAGGGTGAGATATTTCCATCGCCACCACAGAATCTAACCCTGAAAATGATGTGATGATAGGTATGCTAGTAATTCATTAATTAATAAAAAATTTACCTTTTGTTTCTAGTTCTAAAAATTCTTTTATATCCTGAAAATGTAGTAGAAAAATCCCAAAATCACCAAAAATCATGGAAGTAGAGATGTCAATGAGGACAAAAAATGGGGAAATCATTGCAACCCCTGAATATAACTCCCCCCAATCAAGATTTGTGGATTGAAATTACTTGCGAGCCTCAACATACTCCCTCTCGTGTAATTTGATGTAATTATTGGAATGGATTTGATTTCTTTATATAGAGCCAACATAAATTGACATTAGTTGGAAATCACTCTTCATATGGAGAATCGACCACCAATTGTTTACATGTGCAAGGAGGATGATGATTATTTTTAGCACCATCATCTCTAGTGAGGATATTAATTCCCTATGAGAATGTGTATCATGTTCATATGATTGATTATAAGGAAGAAACTATCCTTGATGACATTCCTATTGTGAGGGAATTCACTGAAAAGTTTCACAAGAATTTCCTAGTCTTCATCTCAGTAGAAATGTTGAATTATCGATTGATCTTATACCTATGGAATTTCCAGTATCCAAGACACCATATATAATGGATATTGTAAAGCTTGAGGAAGTGAAGAAACAACTACAGGATAATCTGGATAAAGGGTTTATACACCCAAGTGCTTCACCGTGGGGTGAACCATTCATCTTCGTTAGGAATAAAGATGGTTCAATTCACCTTTCCATTCATTATCACGAGCTCAAATAAATCATGATAAAGAACAAGTATCGTTTTCCTCAAATTGATGTCTTTTTCAATCAGCTACGTGGAGCACAATACTTCTCCAAGGTGAACATTCAGTCAAGATATTTCTGTGTAACAGTGAAGAAGGAGGATATCCCCAAGACTGCTTTTAGTACATGATATGGGAACTCTTAATTCATATTAATGACTTTATACTCACTAATTCTGCATCAATCATCATGGCCGTGATGAATAGTGTTTTTAGATATTACCAAGATATTTTTTTGTTAGTCTTTATAAATGATATTATAATATAATCTAAAACAAAGAAGGAGTATTATGTACATTTAATCACTATATTAGAGACCTTGAGAAAGGAGAATCTCTATAAAAATTGAAAAAAGTGCGAGTTCTGTTTTAAGAATGTCTAATTCTTCAGTCATATCATCACAAGAAATGGAATATATATGGATCCCTCTAAGATAGCTACAATTGAGGGTTGGCCGATGCCAACATTGGTGACAGATATCCATGGCTTCATGGGGTTAGCTAGATTTTATAGATTATTTGTGAGAAATTTCTTACCATTTTAAAACTATCTTACCAAGATAAATCATAAGGGAGTAAAGTTTTCATGGATTATTGAATGAAAATAGAGAATCAAGGAGTCGAAATAGAGCCCTATCTCTATGCTCGAACTCACATTACCCACAAGTGGAAAACTTTTTTTGGTATTCAATGTTTCTTCGAAGAATCTCCCGTGCTGTGTGTTGTTAAAAAAATCAAATTCATTGCCTATGTTTCAATGTAATTGAAATTTCATGAGAAAAAATTTCCAACACATGACCAGGAGTTGGATGCAGTAATCTTCTTTTTGAAAATATGGTAATATTATCTCTTTAGGGAGAAGTGTGAAATATATACGGATAACAAATTCCTCAAGTATATATTCAAATAAATAGATAGTAATATCCACCAATGACGTTATTAGATATTATCAAATACTATGACTACTCAATCCATTACCACCTTGAGAAAGCACACAAGTTGGAAGATTCTCTAATAAGAAATGTCTGAGTAATTATATCATTGATGAGAAATTAAATGGATCTAATATTCATAGATATGATGAAGATAGACATAGGAATCATAACAAATGGAACTTCATCAATCCTTTCACAAATGATTACTCAACCATCTCTTTTAGAAATGTTAAAGGCTGCTGAAAAGAATGATTTGGGAATTTAGAAGAAAGTGGAGTCTAGAAGAAAAGGGAATGCCTTAGATTTGAATGTTAATGAAGAAGGAAATTTGAGATTTGGGGCAAGACTATGTGTTACATCAAATAAAGAGTTAAAGATTGAACATTTGGTTGATAAACATAGTTCGAATTTCTCTATTCAACCAGGAAACACAATTTGTTTTGATATCTACATGAGTATTATTGGGGGTATAATATAAAGAAGGAGATCACTGAGTATACATAAAAGTTTAGGGTATGTCAGTAAGTGAAAGATAAGAGGAAAAAGTATAAGGGGATGATGTAACCATCACACATACCAGTGCGGAAATGGGACAACATCACCATAGACTTTGTCACAAGACATGAGAAGACATCCAAAAGAAACAATGCTATCTGGGTCGTTGTGGATCATCTTACAAAGGCTGCACACTTGGTTGCAATTTGAGAGGATTTATCATTGGATAAACTATAATAGATATATATCAGAGAAGTGGTAAGGATATATGTAGTAACACTATCTACAGTATCTGATCAAGATCCAAGATTCACCTATATGTTCTAGAAGAGTCTTTAATAGTCTCTGAATACTGATTCAAACATCATAATAAGTTATCACCCATAAACTGATGGTCAATCTGATTAGACTATCCAAAGATTTTGGGACATGTTGAGATCATAATAAATGTACTTCAAAGGATGATGGGATCAAAATTTTCTTCTGGTTGAGTTCTCTTACAATAATAATTTCCACTCATGAATCCAAATGGATCCTTATAAATCCATTTATTGGAGGAGGTTTATAACACTAAAATGTTGGGATGATGTTGGGGAATGAAAACTATTAGGTCTAAAAATGTTCGAAGAAATGGTGGATAATGTTAAGACCATATAGCAGAACATTAAATCTTCTCAGAGTCAAAAAAAGAGCTATGATGTTAATCATCAACGTGACATAAATTTTGATTTTGGAGATATGTTATTCCTCCTCATATCACTGTGGAAGTGATTTATGAGATTTAGGAAGAAGGAAAATCTTATTCCACGTTATATCAGCACTTTTGAGAACCTTTATCGCATTGGAGCAGTGGCCTATCAACTAACACTCCGAGAGAACATATCTCTAGTAGATGATGTATTACATGTATCACATTTTAGGAAGTACATACTTGACCCATCACATGTACTCAATCCATAGGTGGTACCATTGGATAATGACCTATCTTATGAAGATAAGTTGATGAATATCATAGATCATATAGAACATGTTCTATGAAATACCAAAATTCCTCTCATAGGGTGTTGTGGTGAAACCAAAATGTTGATGATGCAATTTGGGAATCCGAGGAAGTGATGAAGCAGAGTTACCCTCATCTGTTTTAGTGTAGGAAGAGAAAATTTAAAGGGTGAAATTTTTTAAGGGGGGGAGATTGTAACGACCCAAACATTTATTAATGAAAATTTTTATTGATCTAATTAAATGAATTATTATGTAAAATGGTTATATAAAACATTCAATGTTACATGGTTTTATGTTTTTTTAATTTCAAAATCCCGTTATGAATTGTTACCATTGCTAATATAGCCATTGAACAGTGATCAAATTATTAGTATTAATATAGGGCTTTTAAAAATCCAATTTACTGAGACAAAGGAAGCCATGGACTCATCCCATAGAATTTATCCATATGAATACCATTTTTCTGAGCTCATTAAGGAGGTGGCATCATTGGTCTTCACTCTTTACCATGCCCAAGACACGCTTCAACAAATTAATCTTGAAAGGAACCGCTTAAAAGAGAAGTAGAAGTTAACAGAGATTACCACCTAAGAGATGTTATCCGAGCCACCCCAATAGTTTTTCAACATCACACACCTTACCCTTAGGTATTATGATGGTGTTATATGGGATATGTAACAAGAACTGGGTACCAAGATTTTGTGCATTATTTTTTATTATGAACATACATTTAATTTATTTTAACTTTGTAAATGGTTTTTAATGAAGAAATAATATTTTTAGGTAATTTTTAATCTATGAATTAATATATTTATTAAAATAATAATTTTTAATAAAATATTGTTACTAAATCAGTTTTCATTAAATATAAATTATCATAAAATTTTTATCAATAGAATTTTAATTTTATTATGGTTTCAAAGCTCTTTTTTTCAAAACCTGTGAATTTTAGATAAATATAGGTTTTTATTTTAAAATTAAAAATTCATGTATTTAGAAAATTACATTGATAAAATGACTATAATTTTTGGAATCTATATGCCAAATTAATGGAATGGTGATTTTTTCATAATTTTCGGTGACAGACGAATGTTTGGGTAAAAATTAAATACCGTTTAAATATACTATGTGTTTTATAACATCATAATGATCCAATAGTAATTTAGAATAATAATATTAATATAATGTTATATCAATATATGTTTTAATTTTATAATAATTCAATTTTTGGTTTTATTTATTTATTTTACAAAGCCTTAGTAGACCCTCTAATAATTATAATATTTTTAGACATTTTAAAATGATTTCAATGAGAGTGTGACTCACCTCTATATAAGCAAGCCTAATAATTTAAAAATTTTGGCCATTGGACTTTTAAAATAATTTTTCCACTCCCCTATGGAAAAAAATATGGGCAAAACCATGGGTTTTTTTGGTTTTCAATATATAATTATATAGATTCCAAAACCTAAGTTTGTGAAATATTAAATAATTCCCTCTCTTTTTCTATATAAATACACCCATGCTCCAACTTCTCTTCACTAAAAACCATTGGAGAACGTCCCTAATAATCCCCCATCTCTCTATAATCCTCCCAAGGCTCCCGAAGCTCCCAATTATCCTCTTTCATGCCTCTCCCAATCCTTTGGGATCACACTTCCAAGTAAGGGATTTATTCCATTACCATTTTTGTCCAAGTTTCGTTATGTTGTAATACCATTTTACATTCAATTAAAAAATTTTGGGAAGGATTTCACACATCCCCTATATATACCATTATTTTGTTTTAATTAATAGATACCCATTTCTGTTTCATTAACACCTCCCATGAACACCAATTACCATGCCGAAAATTTCACAAGAGTTATTCCATTTCTCCTCTTTATTCATTTATCTTTATTATGTTACACAATATAATTTCCAAATTTCATGTGTTTTTATATACATTAAATTAAATTTAAATATTAATATATACACATTCCTCTCTTATCAACCATTTTATGAATTTTTATTCCATTTTGTTATGCTGCCGAAATTAGACCGCAATTTTCCAGTCCAAAATCATTGTGTAGTGAATACCTTTCCCATTTATCTGTCAATGGTATTCACCTTTAAGAATATTTACATATTGAATATTACATATATTTATGTATCACGCATTCTTTATTAGTGTAATAACATATTTTTTTGAATGATTCCATGTTATGTGATCCATGTGGCACACTTATGCATGAAATGAAATGTTTATAAAAGGTGCACCCTAATAGCGCTCCAATTAATTGGGTAAAGATTAGTATCATTATACATCAATTGAAATGAGGGTTTACTCCTGCTAATTTAATTTCAATGAGGGTTTACTAATTTTCCAAATTCAATGAGTTGTGGATCATGCTAATATAATGTTTAATGTTGTTGCCACATTTCCATGTTATGATAATGATGATATATCATGCCTTTATGTTCATGTTTCTAATTTTTTCCATTTATATGCCTATTGAGAAGCATGAGCTATATTTTTCATGTTATGAATTTTATATTCCTTTTCTGGGATTTATATAGAACACTTTTCTTATGCATGTCCTCAGGTGATACCATTAAATGCAAATTATGAAGGAATGTTGTGGTAATGTCAAAGAAGTTTTAAATAAAGATCTTGTTTTTTAGGTTATAAGTTGTTATTTAATGTTATTAAGCCCCAAAGACACTTGGAATAATGATATTATAAGTTCTATAAAGTGAAACTTTTATATAATAAATTATTTATATGTGTGAAATAAAGTGCAGTGTTGTTATACTCACACACCATGGATCTATGTCCAATAGATTGGACTTATGGATCCATGTGATGGAAGATGATCAAATTAAGGGAAAACACCATGAATATAGACTTACTGAGGAAATTAGAATTAAATTAACCATGATTTACCAATGGATCACACATGTGTCAAGTGGAATATTATCTAAATTCTTTGAGAATAGTGAAAATCATGTTAGGGTCGACCTTTGGAAAAAATGATCTATTAATGTGAAAAACAAATGTTGATCCACAACATTCAGATATGATTTTTTCCTTTCCATGTTATGGCCCACAGTTAGGAAACCCATGAAAAAATATTTGAAATCCATTTATACCTAAATGCTTGGATTATCAAATGTGGTCAGAAATTTTTTACAAACCACATGCCTAACCCTTAACATTCTCAAATCCCACTAGGTATCTTTTTGTTGTATTCTATATATGTTTCACAGTTTGTACTAACCATACCAAATCTGTTCGTCTCTATAAAATCCAAAAAACATTACAATAGTCCTCAAACACTCTCAAGATTCACAAAAACACATTATATAATGAAGTTAAATAAATACAGTGTTACTTAATTTAAATCATGGATGCTTCAGTTCAGGTTTCATCCATTCCATAAAACCATAAAAAACATAGTATGAACAATAATAATCATTTTGGGAAACTACATAATCATGAAAAATCGTTTATAGGATGTATAAATCTTGACACATTATTTTCAATCTATGTCTCTTTTGATTAACCTACGTCATCCATGATCATCACCTATTCCAATCCTTCATTATGGTTCATAATGAAAATGTGAACTAACTAAAGAATGTCCTATATGAGTTTCAATCTACGTGATCTAATAGGTAAATATCATCATGCACATGAATGATGGTTGAGATATAAATGAAATACTCTTTTGAGGCTATTAAGCCTCGATTCATCTATTCAAAAGATACATCCTGTTGTAGTATGTATACATAGATTATTTTTAAAAACTGACACCTTCATTACAATAACATTTGATTATCACCAATACATAATATTATCCAAAGGGTACTCACTAAATTTTCCTAATTATTTTTTACAAAGGAAATTAATCCTTTATCTGATACAAAATATCAAGACTCATTCTTTGCATACATTAATATTAAATGTTTTTAAATGAATTTTCATTACATGAAATTAAGATCTAGGTAAGAACCATATTGCTTCTGTGTCTTTATGTACTTGGATACGTAAACAAATTATTTATAACAGATGTATATCTACTCCAATTCATTTATTGATAACTATTACCCTTACTAAACACATCAGGAATAATTTTATTCATGTCTTGAGGAAAAGAAAACATAATAACAGGTGATCTTATTTTCTCTTTAAGGGTAAACCAGAGATAAATTAATTATAAATTATACATAATAGGATTATAATGGTACGAGAATAGGAGAATAACATTCAAAATTGATTCTATTCCTAAAAAATATTATAATATTTATTCGGGGGGAAAATATTGAAAGTTTATAAGAAATGAATTATAAAGTGGTCAAAGAAGATTATCCATCAGAATAGAAAAATGGCATAGTATCATTTCCTAAAGGAGTGGAATAATATGTGAAATATTCATAATCATATAAATATTATGTCATTTATTCTAAATGATACATTCATAATATATTTATATTTTTATAATATCCTACTTACACACTTAAGTCATGGTTTAACCTCATATGTCCCCTCATTGGTTCTTGGGGCAACCTTGTACATATTTATTTCCTAGGATTAAGATAACCTGTTCTGTTCCCATTGATATCAATAAACCATATTATACACCTAATTAGTAGGAGGGATATACAATTCATGAGCCACCCATTACATAATCATAAATTCATTCATATATATTAAATAATATCATAATAAACCATCATAACCTAAATAATGAGCCACCCATTACATAATCATAAATGCATTCATATATATATTCACTAATATCATAAAAACCCATCATAACCTAATCCATGAAAAAATGGATTTAATTGATCATTTTTCATGAAAACCATAAATCATATAGGTAAATAATAAATATTTTATCATTTTATCAAATCCCGAATAAACGTGAAGTAATATAAATGCATTTTATCATTATTGAAAAATTCCAAAAAAAAGATCACTAGAATATTTATTATAGAATATAACCTTTTCATTTTTAAATTTAATATTATAATAAAAAATGACTTAAATGTTTTGGAAAAAAATTCATTAAAATAAGGATATAAATATGTAAAGGATGATTAAAATCATTAAGTGGTATTGACAATAGGAA
Source organism: Viscum album (assembly GCA_963277665.1). NCBI lineage: Eukaryota > Viridiplantae > Streptophyta > Magnoliopsida > Santalales > Viscaceae > Viscum > Viscum album. Next base: position 372,950,258 of record OY728166.1, on the reverse strand, counting down.
ATTACATTTTTAATATGTAAGATAAAAAAGATTCATTTCTCATTTTGAGTAAAAAAACAAAAGTACCTATTTCAATAAATAAGAAGAAGATATCATTTAAATGAACAAGGGTTATAATTACATTAAAAATCATTTAATTAAATTTAAAACAGTTTTAGAAAACATTTACAAGGAAGAAAATATATTTTCAACCGAAAATATAGATAAGGTAATATTTATATAAAACTATTCTTTTAGTACATTGTATATATAAACAAAGAAACAGGAATGGAATGAATATAATATCAAAAAATTACTAGATTAGATGAACATTCATGAGATTATATAGAGATAATTTATACAACTCCATCATCACAATCCTAATCATAAAAAATCCTGATAAATAACGATATTATAATATAAATACCTTACACGAGTTAGACTTGATTTCAAAGAGATTTAACATTATTTATGATAAAAATAAATTTCTTATATATATAATACAGTAATGAAAATATTCACAATATAATAAATTATATGATTATAGTATTTCAAAACCCATTTATTGAAGAATACTTATTAGTATCGTTATTTCCATGTGTTATCTGTTTCATTTTCCATGAAAATTTATATTTAGTAATTTAATTCATTTTCCGTTGATCATGGTTCCATAATCTCTAAAATATTATTTATGACACATATATAATATATTATTTATAAATGTATTTATAATCATCCTTAAAATGTATAGATACATAATAACTTACACTGTTAATTGAGATGGTTCACCACACATACACATGAACGTAGTTTTCATGTTTCAACATATAAAACCAAATGAAGGTAAATAATAATTAACCTATCTAGAATCATTATTATATCATATATATATATATATAACTTCCTTATTACCATCAATTTAAAGTATAGATAAAAAATGAATTGAATTATTTCATAGAGGTCGTAGTTCACATGTATTCATGAGGGATGTTATCGTTTTCAAACTAATGGAAACATAAGAAGGGGTGTATGATATTATAAGTAAATAAGTATAGTTATTTTATAAATATATTATATAAAAGTTAAATAAACAAATATGAGTAGTGGTGATGTACAATTATGTGTATCAAAAGGTTAATGTGGTAATCCACACGTACGTATGTGCGGCACATTAAATTCCCATTTGATGGAGAAGAGGGTGAATAATGGTAGTTTTGTAATCATAATAAGATTTTTGTATATATAAGATACTAATGTTTTTCTTTTATGATGAATAAAACATATTTATAGGTATTATAAGAAGAAATTAATTTAAATAGGCTGGGTAATATGATTACCTCTTCTTCTATAGGGCTCTTTTTGATCCTTTATTAAGGTCCCTTGGAATGATATTGGAAGAATAAAATAACCCACAATTAATGTCTAGGGATTTTCAAAAGGAAATATTTAATTTTTTTAGAAAAATAGATGTCTCAAATTTTTGTAATGTAAAGAGATTTTATGTGTCCCTTCATTAGTGAGAGAAAGGACACACTTGGAATTAATTAAAGTATTAAATTAATATAAATTAATTTTTATTTAAAAATGTTTCAAAATTGATATAATTTTAATATAATATGAGGGTGATTCTAAATAATCTCAAAAAATTTTATTTTTAAAGGGTTTTCATTATTTTACCCTCATATATTAGTTTTCTCCCATATTAACCCTTTTTACAATTATAGTTATATAATTGTTTTTTACTCTTTTTGGGTCAAGAAAGTTACTATTAAGGGACTAAATACACTAAATGGACCATGTTTTTTATTTTAATCCATATAAAAATCAATTATCAGATGATATTATTTTTCTAAATTTTAAATTACTTAATAAAATAGTATTCATTATAAAATATCATTAGTGTCATTTTTTGAAAAACATGAAATTTTATAATATAATATCTGTGTGACTTAGGTAAAATAATTAAAAAAAATTACATGAATAAGAAGATTATGAATATATTCTCTAAATATAATCATCCAAAAAATAATATATACTTACATATCATTCTAAACCTTATCAACATGTTAAGAAAATTGTTTATCCAATTTTATTGAAAAATGTTGTAATGAATTTTTTTAATATTAATGTTTAATAATTTTACTTTTAAGGTAAAAATTAGAGAAAAAATGTAAATGGTGAAATATATTACACAAATTTTCATCACACATTTCCTATTGAATGATTTATTTGATTTAAACATAATTTAATAATATATATTAAATAGAAAATTATATTTGTTTTCTTTTAATAATAAGTCATATAATTTAACATTGATAAAAATTAATCGAATATATATTTAATATAAATCATTTAAAAATATATAATATGTTATAGTTATATTTATAAATACTTGGACACTTTATCTCACCCATAAATTATTTGTTTTTTGCTTTTTTTAATATCTTTTTCATGATTTTTATATTTTTATCATATGAACTGTGTCGAGACTGCATAATCATTTATGGAAATTATCTCAATAAAAATATTACAAATACACTTTCGTGAAAAAATCATTCATATCTCAAATAACCATTTAAATATAAATATATTTTTATTATCATTTTGAAAAAATATTATAGATAATAAAATATGGAAAGTGACATATTTTATGTTATGTTTTATATAAACATGATAAAGGTAAATATCAAATTTAATTAGAGTCAAAAAGTTATATTTTATAATTTTAAATGATTATGGATGTAATAAACTCATTCACTGAAATAAATTAAACTGTTTTAATTAATTATAATCCTTATCACATTAGTGTTGACCCTATTTAACCCATTTTTTCCATTACAATGGATATAAAAATTAACTATGGTAGCTCTTCATAATGTTCAAAAATAAATGGTCAATAATAATTGATTTTGACCACATATTTTTAAACACTTAAACAAATTATTGAATAGAAATACATTGATGTTTCATTATTCTTACATCAATAATATCATTGATATTATACATATATAATATAATTTATGAATCTAAATCCATTAACATTTCAATACTTAAATTTAAATTATTAACATAACATAGGCCCTTCCTTGATCTAGGTGTATACCGTTCGATAAGGAAATTATCCTCGATAATTCCCATATTCTTCACATATAAAACATTGAACTATAATTGATACCTTAGGATGAACATTATTTACATCCAATGAGATCTTCATTTTTCCTCAAAATCTAAACGAAATATTACATTATTTTACTAGAAAAAACATTTTAAAATTCTTTTTAGACATTATCTCGAATGTATCATTAAAAATTTATGATATAAATAAAATTAATAATTTTTTCCAGTATGGTCTCCACCACCCATGATCCCATTAAAAACTATTATTCTCTTATTTTTTGAGTCTGATAGTTGGTTAATCTATAATATGTAAATCATATATCATGATAAATGATTAGGTATAAGAATAATATCTTTCTCTCTGTAATATTTTAATTTGGTTCTAATAATCAGTGCATTTTAAATCACATTTAGTATTAATAAGATTCCGCATTGTTCCATCCCTTAATTATAACCATAAATCATAGTATAATAAAAAATAATAATAGTGTGAAACCACATAATGATGAAAATCATTTATATTATTCCAAAATCCTAAAAAAACAATATAAAACCCCTTAAAATTTACCTTCGCCACTCATGGTCATCATACATTCTATTCCATTATAATGGTTCATAAATAAAATATTAATAAACCAACACCTATCCTATGGGAGTATCAAATTGTATACACAGTAAGGGAACACTCACAATTCACCAGAACTATTATTGATATATACTCGACCAAATCTTTTTAGGGCTACTACCCCTATAAGCATCTGTTGGGATTCCACAAACACATGTCGTATCTATACATGGATGTATTTCTTGGAAGGCAACCTAATCTCTACCAATCAAATTTTTTTGGAGATAATTCTATAATTATACATATTTTCAATGTTTTTCACTTTGTTATGTTCCATAATATATTTTTTCCATTAATCAATTTACCAAGTATTCTACAAAACAGCCTCTGATACCAATTTTAATGAACTCGAACCTAGTAGCTCAGATCCAATGGATAAATTATTGAATTGGAAATATATACAAGTGATTTCCTACCAAACCAATAAATATTATAGTATTCTATATAAACATGATACATACATGAATCTCAAATTACATTTGAGAATATAAAAATACAATAGTGTGAATGTAATTATTCTATATATTTTAACTCATTCAATGAATCCTACATCGTATCATATGGAAAGAAAAATAAAGGGTGAGGATAGATTCTTAGTAGATGAATGTGAATTGAGGAAAATATCATAGAATAAATATGGTATAATCAATATCAAAAAATAACAAACAAAAAACACATTTCATCTAATTAAAAACATGATCCTGAAGAATAATATTATAGTAATAAATAGTGATCAAATAATTCTATATAAATAATATCATTAAAATTAAAATTATAAATGGATATATATAAAATATTCAAAAAATTACAAGGACAAAAACAACTAATTTCATAATAATTTAATGCATAATTTCAGATATATTAAAATTATCATTAAGTTATTGTATGAAGACATCTACATAAATGGGTATTTCCCTAGCCAAATAACCAACATGCAATTTCTCTTGAGATATACTCACAAATAAAGGGGTTATATAATTATTGTCCCAAATAATAAAATATTAGTCCAAAAAATTCATTATATTAATTGAAAATACTAATCAATCAACATTCCTTAGTAATAAAAAACATTTCCTTTTATAAGAGCCAGCATATGGAATATCAATGATTTCGATAGTGAAATTTATCTTAACCCATCTAGAGGAATTATAATGATGGTATCATTACAACATATACCCAATTAATAAAAACTAAAATAATTATTTTATTTTATTGATGAATAAAAATACCCATAAAATATCTTTAAAAAAATTCTTGAAGAAAATACCATTTTCCAATTATTTAAATTTTTTTAGAACACAATAATTCACCCAAATTTTATTTCCTTTTAAAAATGAAAGTTATTTATTTTATTTATATATTAATTAAAAAATACATTACAAATGTTAAGTAAGAATTTAATGTAATTATATGATAAAAAATAGAAATAAACTACCATAATAAGAAATAATTTATATTTAAAAAAAATTATAACTGGGATTATCTTCTTTTATCCTTATGTAAAAAATTAACGATATTAAATTAAAGAATGTGACCTTCTGTATTTATATTATCCATAAATTAATATAATGGTAATAATCCAAGAAAACATAACTAGGTGTCCATATATTGGGGATATAGATGGAAATGATAGAATAAGACCCATAAAAATATGAAAAAGGGAAGATTTGGGTTGATTTTGAGACATTAATCATGGTTTTACCCCTTTGATCCATTTTATCTATAATAAGGTGAATCATATTAACCATGGTTAATATTCATACTTAAAAGGAACTATTTAAAATATTTGAATATCCTTGTTCAGAATATGGAATCTATTTCTCCATATTCAATCTTTATAAGTGGAAAAAATAAATATTAATATCAATACAAAAAGCACAATGAATCTTAGTTTTAAAAGATATATCCTTTTTAGCATAAAAAATAACTCATATCAAAATAAAAAAATCCGAAAAAAATGAAATTAATAATAATATTATAAATGAAATCGGTCATTTATAACATAATTATGAAATAAAAAATATAATTTAACTTTTAAATTACTTGTACTGATGACATAAATTGAAAAAAATATATTTTTTCTTTCTTCACTAAAAAATCAATCATATTAGAAATTTTTAAAAATATAACACCATGTTAGATTTGTTATGGGGATTTAAGAATTAGTTTTTAATTTTCAAATAAATTTTCTAAACGTTGAAAATATTTATTATATTATTTTCAAAGTAAAATAAATTAAAATTAATTATGATGAAAAAATATATTGAAGAATAAAATGACTTTAGTAAATAATAGAATGGTTATTTCTTAATAATTGATCAGTGAATTTTTATTGATTAATTACATTACATATATTTCATAATTTGTTTAATTCTATAAATTTCCATAAATTCAATTACAATTTTATAACTATAAAATTTAAATTATAATATTTCATCACTATTTTATACTCGATGTTTCTTGTTTAATACGCTAACATGAATAGTGTTCATTCAAAACTCATGGTGTTAAAAGATGAGAAATATGGGGTCTATGATTAATAAATAATATATAATATTATCCAAATTTTCAATGGGATATTTCTTTGATCCACTGCAGATCAAGGGGAATGCATGGACGGAGGAGAAGGTGAGGGTACAGATGAATGTCCCTTTAAAATTAGAGTGAGTTATGTCAATCATGAAAGGGCCTCAGTGGAAAAAATAGAAAAAACTATAACATAAATATAACTATTATACCTCATCGACTGGTAGGTTGAGGTCCCCCATCTAGATAGTGGACAACAGTGCACTGGGAGTAGGCTCCCCAGCTGTTTATTGAGTCTGACTGGGTAGTAGAGCTATTACCTACCTGGACAATGAGAAGATTGGGGATACCTGATAGCTGGTGGCTATAGAAGAGGCTCCAACCACTATATATACCATCCAATGAAAACCTAATATTTTATTTTACCACAGATATTTATTCTAATAGAAAATAACTCCACTTTATGATGTTTAAACATGCATCATCTTAGTTCAACACCCTATTATGTGATAGTTCCCTCCACTAGAAGAAAAGTTTAAATTCTTTCTATGTTTATAAAACATAACGAAGTAGGTCATTGCAAATACTCACATATAATTATATTATAAAAATATTGATAATTAAAAATTTATAGTACATTGAATGACTTGTAAATGATGGTCTTTGGGATTATAATGAAGAACAACATTGTTATTATAAAACTAGTTAAAAATGATATATTTTTCTCACCCAATGATGAAAATATATAATATCTAACTTGTATACATATAAATAATTATTATAAATTATGTTTACAAAATTATATAACTATTAAAAATGTTCTAAAATAGTTGATTAAAATTTGTATTTTTTTTATATAATATATAATTTCACATAAGAGGAATTTGGGATATAATGTAGGTTGTTCTTTTTCTCAAATATAATTTCCTGAGACATGATTATTTTTATAAACCATGATATATTTTAAATGGTTCGATTAATATGTAATTGTCTCATATTAATTGATTCGTGCTTTTCATTGGGTTTAAAAATCCATATCATGTTCTTCCTTTAAAATTTATCCAATTTTGTGGATACTAAGGTTTTAAGGGTTATTATTCTCTATCTTAAACTCCATGAAATAAATATTAAATTATGAATCATATTTTTTATTTTCCGTAATAAATCAAATACTGAATTTATTTATAATTAATATATTTTGTTTCATGATATCATAATATCCACTTCATTAGAACTCTCATATTTTCTTTTTATTATAATGTAACAATTACCATAAGAGTTTCAACTTCAATATTAATATAGAGTTGGAATTTTTTTCAAAAAAAATTCCATCATTTTAATTTTTATGACATTTATCTCAAAAAAATAAAAAACCAGTTATTTTTTACAATTTTTTTTAATATATTCAATAGTTATATTTTATAGAGATATATTAAAAAAAATATTTGAAAATTTCTCAGTGAATAAATTTTATTTATTTATATCCATATTTGGTATGATACATTATATGGTTTTATTTAAAATATTGATTTCAAAAATATAGAAATGTTGTTTGAAGAAATTAACATCATTTTAAATTAATCATGTAAAAATTATCATCTGATGACTTTTTTGTGTGTTTTTGAGAAGATTGATTTTTCAATCATTATTGAAAACAATATTTTAAAAATTATAATATCTTTACAAAAATTTAAAAAGTAAAATTATATTTTGAATTATTATTAAAAATTAATTAGTTCATGATGATTTAAAATAATATAATTATGTTCATTTAAAGGAACATTATACGTTATTTTATTATAAAATCATTTTATACTTAATATATGCATTTTTCTAGAAAATTGTTATTCATCATATTTTCCAGATTAATTTTAAATAAAATTCTATATCTTCTATTTTTTGATTTTTGAAAAATGGAATCTATATTTTGATATAGTGGGTCCAATTTTGGTAAATATTTCTATTTTTTCATTCAATATAAATAATTAGATTAGTAATTTTTGATAGTATGGTTAACGGTAAATACGTAAATTAATGTTAAAAATTGAATGATAAGGACTATAAAATGACCCTAATATTTGTCTTCATTTTAGTATACAAATATGCTTCATCAATATTCATCCATAATTTTTTTACATGGAATTTGTTTTTGTATCTATCTGATTATGGAATTTATAATATTTTACGGAAAGAAATTTCAAATATGTATCACTCATGTTTTTAATAATTATAATATTTTTAACATTGGGAGATATAGAGAAAATGTTTGAGTATAAGTAGTAGTTTAAAATATAATTGATTTATATTTATCTTGTGATTATTTTACAATTTTTAGTGAATAAATAGTTACCTTAAATTCTTACAGAACATTAACGTAGTCATTATTCGATTAAATGAAACTAAATAAATGGTATGAAAAATATTAAAATTAGTATAATATATAAATAATAATTTTACCCAGGAATTTTCTATATTAAAAGAAGTTTTTATAGAGGGTCGGATAATTTATTCAAATTCATTTGTTTTCATTATGTAATTATTGTCAATGTGAATGAATAGTTATATAATTTATAGTTATGTTATTTTATAATAAATAATATTTTATTATATGGGTTAATATTCACAAGAAAATTATTGTTGGCGAAAAAATGTGGGAAAAAGAAAAGAGTACTCAAAGAGAACATCAATGTCAAAGGGGCTACTTCGCAAAAACCATTCGCAGAGACCGTCAGAACCAAAACATTCATGGATCTCCGCAGCACCACGGCCGGTGCGAAGCCAAGCCACCCTCCGTGATATCAATGTATTAAAGAGGTGGAAGGGTATGTGATTATGACACAATTGACATGATTCTTCACACCATGGAGGGAACACGACTGCCACTGCGATCCATTGGAAAATTATGGAAGCCTCTAAGAGAACCGCAATGTAAATTAATGAGGCCTCTACCAGAAGGAGGTAATGACGATAAACTCCATGGTAATAAAAAAATTGATGCAACCCACTTCCGTTCGTAAAGAACCATTTGGCTTCGCAACAAGCTGACAGAGCTTCACATCACCTCTCACCTATAAATATTGGAATTCCCTCGGACCCAAAGGGATGATACCATGACCTTTCACCTTATCAATTCTCAAATCACAAATAACCCTCTGGTCTACAAAAATTTTATAAAAATGTTCTCTTCAAGGTACTTGAGCAATGAGAAGTACATTTCCCTTAGCACAAATACAACCCCTCTCCATGTAGGGATTCCCTTCGTAGATCCCAAGGGCCATCACAAAGGAATTATATCCCTAGAAGAACTCGGGTTTTCTCCAATAACTCATGCTTCGGGAAGTACCTTACATGCTCATGTGGACCCCATGCTAAGGTAGGATCACTATGGTACTTGATGTACATCTCTTTGCAGTGCTGCGCTTTACAAGGCATCCATGCTCCATGAATTCCTAATTTTCATTAGCCTTTTCACTTATCAATGCACCATTAATTTGAATCTATACTCCACACATATGCTAGGACACTCTAATTCAAGAAGTATACCCCTTCGTGGAGTCTCTCCACTCTATGAAGCACTAGAGATTCACAGGGTCCTTTCCTATGAACCCTTTTACATAACAAGACGTTCTCTCATATGACCCTCTAGGTTGGTACGAAGTGATTTCAAGGACCCTTATACGGGTTTTCATATTGAGTTTCGTAGCCTCATTTTTCTTTTCATAGGCATGCTAACAACTATTTCTTCTTTATATTACCAGATTAACGTGAGACCCTCAATGGATCACTCCATAACCACATCTTCAAATGGAATTGCTAATGCCTTCCCTTCCCCAAGGGTGGGTGGGCATCAGTTATGTAAGTCATAGAGGTGAGGATTGAATTCTCATCGTCTGAGCTGTAGGATGATAAACTGAAAAAACCATTTTCCTCCACACATGACGTTAATATTTAGCCCCACCCCATGTAATATACATGTGGTTCCCCGTCTCAAACATTTTCTGCTCTATTCTTATCTATATGTGAGTGAGATCTTCCTCACATGGAATAAGATACTATTTGATGGAGTGGAATCTGTCTCTAGGGAAGGGAAACCATCTTGATATAAGCCACTATTCCTTCTTGTGAGAGGTGAAATCCATGCTCCTCCTCTCTTCTTCAGTGTGTGAAGGCTAGAGGAGAGATGGGGATGAGGAACTTCATTACCCCATCCCTCTCCCTTTGTGATTTTACACACCATTTTTTCATCATGGAGTAAGTCCCAATCTCCATCTCCATGGTCCACTAACCAAGTATAATCCCATCTTACCTATTTGGGCCGCTAACCAAGCGTAATCCCATGTTTCCTCCTTGGACCTCCAACTAGGTTTATGCCTTACTCGATTCCTCATGGACTCACCTTTCATGATTTGATTGACAGGTCTCTACTACCTCTTGTTTCTCACACCGAGCAAGAATCATGTGGTATTTGGGTAATCACAGACCATGGAATCTTCCCCAGGATTATTTTGCGTGTAAGTACCAATCCCCCTTCTAAAATCGGTGGACATTGATCGTTTCTCTTTCCAAGAAAGGTATGTAGATACCTCCATGAGTTTTAAGACCATCACCCATTAGTATCGACCACTTCCTGTCAGTTCAACCCTATCCTACATAATGTTAAACTGTATTCCATTTTTCATCTTGCGTGACAATAAAATCTACGTATACAAACTATGTGGTTTTTGATCCCTATCTCATAGTAAGGGTACGTAGGAATCCATCCAAAGGTTCAATACTAATCTATGATAAGACTTTGTATTCAATTTTTTGTAATCCAACTCTCTATTACACCCCCTGAGAGTGAGATCAATCTCGGTCTGCTAACCACGTGTGAGCCCAAATATTATTTTCAGGTTATTGTTCTCCACACACACCATGAACATATTCCTCGCCCATTTTAACTAAATGTAATTTGATCCCTATCTTCTAGAAAGGGTAGGTGGGAAGCCTCCCTTAAGATCAACCCCAAACATGGGTAATATTCGGTGTCCCCTTTTCTAGGACCCATATACATGGTTCAGCCCTTAGTGGAATCATACCAACTCTCAGGATGCTAACCACACATATCCCCAACATTTTTTATGTTCGATATCTTATGCGTACACAACGATTCCACGCCTCATCTTGAACTATGTGGAATTTGATTCTCGGCCACAGGGATAAGTGAGAAGCCTCACTGAGGTTCAATCCCATAACCCATGTAACATCTTCATCTCTCCCTTGACCGTTTTTATTTAAGTAAGATCATTCCCCAACATGATGGTTCTACTTCCTCTAGGTCCCATACATGCATCGATTCTCATGAGCCACCATCTCATGTGTCCCATCACCCCATAGAACTAAATGGACATTGATTTCCCTCTACAAGGATATGTTGGAAGCCTCACTTAGGTTCAATCCAAACATCACCATCTCTTCACATTCGTTTTATCACATTCCCCACCCTCTTCATTCTACCCACTAGCATCCATCTTGCTTCCTCTTTGGTCTGCCATATCCTGGTGAAGTCAAGACATACACCTAGTCCAATAACCATTCATAAGTCCCACACAACCCATAACCATCCAACCATGTGTTTCCCTCTTGCGATGGGATAATATCCTTGCGTAAGCTCTAGTATGTCTTTGGATCAGTGTTCTTGGTGTACACCATGATTCATCACCCATTTGAACTATGTGGGATTTGATCCCTATTTCCTAGACATGGTACATAAGAGACCTACCTAAGGGTAAATCCTAGCTAATGGTATACCATGGAGTCTCCTTTTTAGGGACCCAAGAATCCTCATATCCGTCCTCATTGGACGTTTCATCCACTCGTCCAGTAATCACCTCATGTGCTTCCCCATGGGGATGAACCCATCTGATCCACTCCTCTCAGTGTTCCAATCTTTCTGATCCATCTCTCAATGAACATAAACTCATATAATAATCTGTTTAAAACATGGGATGATGAGTAAAAACTCAAGGACATGCAAATGGAATATAGATCCCCACACATTATGTGGGATACCTCGGGATTCCACAACCCTGAGAAGCCCAATCATAAGGGGAAGAAACCTAGATGCACTGGTGTTTCAACATCTAGAAACACGACCGATATACATCACGACACCCTCCGATCTATTGTTTCTTCCCTAACATGACACCTTGTAATATCCTTATAGAAGCAGTGTAATTAACCATCATCCATGAAGATATGGAACTAGGTAAGAGTTTCACAAACAACGTCTTAATATTTAAGGGAGACCCAAAATAGGATACAAATTATGAGGATGAATGTATGAAAGATGGAACCGACATCCCATCATCTTATTTAGATTAGGGATCAAATTTCCTTTCAAAAGAAATGGATGACTCCCACCTTTGGAAAGAGGGAATGTGGGTAAATAGTGCAGCATGTCCTCTATGGGCGGATGAGTACCCTAGTGAAAGCATAAGAAACTGAAATGTTGAACCTAACATGAATCTCTTCTCATTAATGTGGAGATTTGTGGCATTCTAGACATTAGTGGATATGCCTGTCATCGGATCCAGGTATCTAGATCCAGGTCCGACCATGAATATAGTGGGCCTATCATGAAACTCCCTTGTGATTGCGGAAGTTGAAAATTGGAAATCCTAGTCTGTGATGTTGTCAGTGTGTATCCTTTTTACACATCGTGGGAGATAGAAATGTGCTGGGACACTAGAAATATATTTCCTCCTTTTAACACTAATGGTTTAATCTACATGCTTTGTAGGACCCAAGATATTATGACAGGAAACCAATCACCACCCCACCACAGATGTAGGTGTTAGGGCAACAAAACAGTGGAAATAACGTATGACCCCATATCTCCTATGATGGCCTCCACATCCATAGCTTCTGGGTGCCCAAACTCTATTTCACAATCTAAACCCATTTAGAAGGGGGTTATTAACAACCTTGTATGAATTTATGAGGAAGAAATGATTATACTAAATAGAGATATTTACCAAAATGGAATAGAGGATTTTGTAACTCATCATCGCCGCCACCCCCAAGGGTAGTGTAGGGATCCACTACTCCCCACTCTAACCTACAACCATTTTAGGAGCCTCTCCCCATAGATCTCTGATGACTCGCTTCCTAATTCTAATGAGGTGAAGGGCATCCGGGACAGCCCAACTATGATCTCATCTCGGGGCCCACCAAGGAGGGCACCCACCTGGCCACGCCAGCACCACCATCTGACCCCACAAGCTTACGAGAAGATGATTCATACAAATTCACCATCATCCCCACCAAGGCTAACCCGACACAAACATTGGGCGAAAGATGAGGAGGGAGCTTGCTAGGGGGCGTCATCATCAATGGCTACAGTGGCCCATGCCACCTCTAAAACATACCAGAAACCACCTAGTTATAATGAAGAGTGGAACTCATATGAACAAACTAGATCGAGGCACACACCACCCCAAAGGAGGTTACGATGACTCTATATATTTCCAACATAGGTAGCTCCCATCATAGGCCGAACCACAGTGATGAAATCTGTCATGGAGGTAGTCCCCATGCAACCGCCAATGAGAGTGAATGTCCTCCACACTCCCAAGCACGGCTTAGAGCTCCCCCCAATTCCTCCATCATACTGATTGAAGACCCTCCCATTGGAATAGACTTCTAGAATAGATGTTTCCTTCACACCCATGTTCCCATGTATGGAGCCATTCCCCATGTCACTGGTCACCGATGTGAAGATCCCCCACTATCAGTGTGGGGGTATTCCCCATTTCCTTACCACTAATGAAGAAGGTATACCTCATCATGGCAATCAGAGAAGTAGAGGTCTGCCTCGCATCATTAACATCCAATACGGAGGTCTCCCCCATGTTTAAATTGACAAATATAAAGACCCCCCCCTCATAACATCACATATTACAAAAATTACAATGGAGGTACTTCCCTTTCTCCCATAAGTTACAGTAGGGGTCCAACCCACAATAAAAAATCTAGTGGGGATTCTCTCCATATTCCAGTTAGTAGATTTTGACACCCTCCTCGTGTTCCTTTTGAAGTCTATATGGGTGTTCCTCACACCTCGACTCACCCAAGCAGAAGTCCTCTCCACCCCAGCCCCAGTTCATAAAAAGGTCCTCCTTGTACCGAAAACTTACATTGTCCTGAAGAACTATCCTGGGGTAGGAGGGTGTGTTACATGCACCAAATTAATAATAATGAGAAGTTTCAGACCGCAATTAAACCTATATGAATTTCATATTCCTAAGAGGAATGTGATTTAGAAATGGAACACTGACCCCGATTATCTGAGTTGGGGAATGGGAAGGAAAAAGGCGTATATGCCTTGTCCTTCTAGAATGTGAGGTCCACCATATTACTGCTTTCTTTTGGAGTTACATCCCGGAGGAGGAAGATTTTTCCTCATTCTATGGTCTGGCAATGAAATCCTCCATATCATCAACAAGATCAGTCTCTACCTCAACCAGAGATCAGGGAGAGTTATTTTGGGTACCCAGAGAGTTGGGAAAATATCATGACCCACCACCAATAACCAGAACACCTATGTTGGAGGATTTGGTCACTAGTCCATCTTACCAGGATGTGGTGGCTCAATCTTTGTATTCTTAAGAAGATATTCAAAGAAGAAAAGGTTTGTCAGCTCACTCTCCATATTCTCCCATGTCCTGTCTAGCATCACAACGGTCTTCTACAGTGCTATTATTGGTCCCTTAGCTACCCCCAATCAATGCATGGGGTAACCAAGCTCCAAATCTTGTGATTGAGCCAAGGATCTTGTGGGACATCCTTACAGTAGATCATTTCCCATAGATGTTCTAGAAAGTTACAACCATGATCATTAGTGTTCCTGATTTTCATTCCCAGGAAAAAGTCACATGCTTTCTCCAAACCGTATGGGAGACACACTTTTTCATATATCATCAGTGGGTGGAATACCCCCTGAGTCAGGAATAGTTTAAAGATATTGGCCATTAATGATGTATGGTCGACTTGGTTTTTCTCTATGCAGCCAAGGGCCCTGAGTCTCCCAAACACCACCAGACCCTCTAGGAACAATGTGTTCTGATCATTAATGTGCTCCACATAATTATCAAGGAGTCTTCCCCCATATCCATATCCACAGTTAGGGGATGTATGTGTCCATTCATTTTAGTTCTATCTGGCTCCAACCCAACATTCTAAGTGATATTGAGGATATGCCTCCAGTTATAGTCATGGTTAACATGGACGACCTATCTGAGGGAGAGAACGAACAGGAGATCCTTGAAGGGAAAATACCCATGGGGGAGTGCCGCACATATTGGATCTATTGTGATGGTTTACTTTCCAAAAAATAAATTAACTGGGTCTTTCTATACATACAAAATCATTTGCCATTGGTCAGAATCCCATTGAGGGAAAAGAGAAACATGGAGTCATCAAACCCCCTGACTTATCTGGATCAGTGTAGAAGAAGGAATATGACCCTAAAAGGAAATGTTTTGTCAATAGATCATGGAACCGAAAAATTTGATCGATGACCTCCTCGATGAACATGTTGTGGAGCGAAAATAAGATTACGGTAACCCTCGACTGGGGTAGCTAGTTCATATACACACTTCCCTTGGTGAGTTACCTATGGGTTACTTTGACCATCCTACCCACATAGAAAAGATAGATTATGGAGTATATTAAAATATGGTTTGATAATCATCACCAAATCCACCTAAGCTACATGATAATCCTTAGGACCAAGCTCAAGTTCTACTAGCCTCTCCACTGGTCGTTCCTCCAAAAGTCATGCAGGTCATCCCACCAGCCACTCCACGAGACACTGGTCTTTCTTATCATGATAAAGTACCTACCAATTCATTGGTGGTTAGGGAACCTCTCCAAGAAAGGAATCCATGCCCAGATGATCCAATGAATGTTCTCATTTCGTAGTTTGAGGATTTGGAAACTCGACTTTAACACCCCGAGATTTTATGAGAAATATTCATTTTAATTTTATTGATGTCTTGTGTTGTATGTCACAACGAAGGAGTCTTGCACAACACGCAACCCTAACATGGCTGCATTACACGCAATCGCGACCTTCCTCGATAGCGTGTGTAGTACACAATACCGAGTTTCACTAAACGAGATATTATTATAATATAACTATGAACTAGCCATTATGAATAGTAATACCCTCTTTTTGAAATTTTATAAATTTTATCTTTAAAAATAGACTTTATTTTTGGATTTGGAATATCGAAATTAGCTTAGGGTGAAATTTTGGTACTTTTCGGATAACTTTCATATTCTGATGAATAGTGAAAATTACTAAATCTTAATTAAAAAAAATTTAATCGAAATAATTAATAGTGATAAATTATTAATTTGAGTGTTTTTAAATTATATTTAGAATATTGTTTTACAATTTAATACAATTTCGGTCATTTGATGTAATTTCACATTTAAACAAGACATAAACTAGTGTCAATATTTTGATAGTTATTATCTCTTAAGAACACGATATTTGTTTTGATGACGGGAATTAATTTTTAAATTAATTAATGCAACTGATATGTTTTGAATTTGGTAAAATATACATCATTTTTGAATTCATAATATAAAATATATCTTCGGCCTAATTCTTGGTATTTTTCTGGAAACATTCATTTTTTGATGAATAGTGAAACCACTAAGTGGTAGTTAAAAAAACTGAATTTTTCATAAAACATAATTTTACCGCTTCTGTGAGTGGAATTTCAAAAATCTGAGAGACACGGTTAATATCAAGGACTAAAATGTGGTTCAATGAGATGAAAATAATTTTTGGTAAATAGTAACTTTTTACTTTTTTTACCACAGTTAATAGTAAATAGGGTAATTAAGGGTAAAAGTGTTATTATTATTACCCTAACACATGTCCTAATTCTATTGGATAAGTGTAATTCGACCAAAAACAACCTTAGGAATAAAATATGACCATTTAGGCCCACTTGGATTAGATTAGGACATTTATTATTAATTTATTTAAAGAAGGGTATAAATAGTTAAAATCAAAGTTTAATAAATAAATAAATTTTAATATAGGGTTATACATAAGATTAATTCGACTATAAATATTCAATAGAAAGATAACAATATTTCCTACATAAGGGTATTTTATTTTTAATTTTTAGACTTAATATAATATAATTTATTTATGACACAATGATGATGCAGTAATTATCATATCAATGAAATATTGACATAATTGATGTTATAAATACCCAAATAAATGTAATTTTAGACTTTTTATGAATTAAAATAATTTTATATGTTAATATTACATGTTATTATTTATTTAATTAACTTTTTTCTAAGTAATCATTCTATTATGATTTTCACAAAAATCAATTACCAAATAGTGTCAAAATTGACATAAAATAGTTGTTAAAACAAATATTATATTAAAATTGATTTTATATTCCTAAAAATCTAAGGATCAGCCAATATACTTATATCATGATAAGTGTATCATTAATGTACCACTTGGGGGTCTCTTGGATGTATATGGTATGTTTATTAACTATATAATATAAAAATACAAAGTGACATGGTAAATGTCAATCTAATTAACTAAGAGTTAAAACTAAAAGTTATGTTTAATATAATGACATAAACTTGTATAAATTATATTGTATGAGAGTATTTCGACCGATCCCCACCTAATCTTCTAAATATTTAAATTTGGAGCTATTAAAAACCGAATATGACTTTATAATAAAATAATATTTTTCGTTATTCCAAAGATGCCCCTCTCCTCCCTTATAAAAGGCACCTCCTCCCTCTCTTCCTCACACAAAATTGAGCCTTCATGCTCGTCCAAACCCTACAAAATTCTCTTCTCCACTTCCCTAGAAACATCCTAGAGGTCCTGGTCTTCTTCAAAGACCTATTTTAGTTCCTTAAGAGGAGGTCTCAAAGAGGTGCTTCAAAGAAGAGGTAATGTTCGTTACTGATTCTTTCAACTTTATTTCATCTTCCACTTCATCTTCTTAGGTTGTTTCATTATGAAATAATAACATCAGTATCACTCATATACTTATATGTCATTATAAGTATGAAACAACCATATTTCATCATCTATCCATCCTACGAATAACGAAATCACCGCGTATGCGTACGTACGGAATACCGTCTCTACGCCGGGGTGTAATCTATTTTCCACCACCACCTTACATGGATGGGTATAATGGTGTAAATAATAACTATATATGATTATTTTAAATTGATATTGATTATGTAATATTATACATACAATCCAATAAAATTCCACGATCATGGGAACGATATCATCGCTCGTGCGTACTTACTGTATACCGTCTCCACGACGCGATGAGATTCATTCTCAATGATTAACCATTCATAAATGATTATAAACTATATATATTAATTAATAACTAAATATATGACATAATAATGATACTGGATTTATTTATATATATGTATGTCATCCAATTAATTCCATTCAATTCAATGAGGAAACGAAAACAACGTTCATGCGTACGTACGGCCTAACGTCTCCATGAATGGTGTATTTCATTCCATTTATCGATCTATTATATATATGTATATTCTGAATATATATTATATATAAATCATGTTTTATATTCTGGAATTAAGTAATCATGATCTAAGTAATCATATGAATAATTACAAGTCAAAACACGGACGACAAATGAAACGATTTTACCCAAAATGCTCTTTAACATGGAATTTACAAAAGAACGGGTAATATAAAGTCATAAGTGAACCATATATGATATCATAACAATGAATATGATTCTTTAATAAGTCAATGACATTATTTAAATCATTATATAGGAGGTTTGGATACGTACGAAGCATATCGGACCTAAGGTAACGGATAATTTTGAAAATCTCATTTTTATCCAAGATTGCTTATTCGTAAGTATTTACTGGGGTTGTTGCTATCATCCATGTCCATGTTTTATAAAATTGTATTCATGTATGTTTAAAGTCATTTTTACCCATTTTTTCTTTTACCCCATGGTTTGGAAGGAATCTTTCTTTTATTTACCCTACAAGGTACTTTTTGACTTTTCCGACAAAAGTACGAGAAGAATGTTTTTTTAACTTATATGGCATGAAAAGATTTTTACGGTTTTATAAAGCTATATTTTCATTAAGATTCCTTCAAAAGATTTCATGACTATTTTCAACAAAATCCTTTCCTTTTTAAAATTTCATGACATTTTGTGAAAAGAAAATTATTTTAAAGAAAAAATGATATTTTCCTCAAGAATTCATTTCAAGTGTTTTATCAAAACCATTTTCTATATAAGATGACATTAGTTTCATATGTGTATGTTTCCAGTATAATGTCTCTATGATGTACATGGTTTAGATTTTCTTATTATGAAATTATATCCATTTCTTTTATATGGATTATATGATGATGTGATGAGGTTTATGAAACCCATTTTATTTATTCACTAGTGCAGAAAACATTTTTTACGTCGGTTATTTTTCATTATTTACGTCGGTTTTTAGGCGATGTTAATACGGACAATGTTATAAATAACGTTTTTTACGTCGGTTATTTAAAACCCGACGTAACATCCCTAACATCATGGTGTTTATCACGTCGGTTATTTATAAACCGACGCGATAAAATGCCTGGGATATCGTTTATCACGTCGGTTATGATATAACCGACGTGATTAACCATTCCCCGGGCCTATTATCACGTCGGTTTCTTAAATAACCGACGTGATAAAAAGGCCTGGGAAACATTTTAGCACGTCGGTTATATTAAGAACCGACGTGATAAAAGGCCCGGGAACTGTTTATCACGTTGGTTCCCGAAAAAACCGACATGATAAACGATATCCGATTTATTTACCACGTCGGTTATAAAATAACCGACGTGAAAGCGATAATTTTTTTTAAAAATAATTGCACTGCTCTCACCAAAAAGCAACCAGAAACCAAACAAAAAAATAACCATGCCAGCCCTCCCCCAAGCCCCAACTGAACCCCACCCTCATCTATACCCACCAAACAACCTGGCCAGCCCTCCCCCACCACATTGGAGCCCCACCACAACCTTTGGACACCCCCCACCCCTTGGACAGCCCCCCACCCTCATTTACACCCCCACGACCCCTAGTACAGCCTCAAACACCCATTGGACACCCCTCCCATATCCCTTGGACACCCCCACCCCTTGGACACCCCCCACCCCTTGGACAGCCCCCCACCCTCATTTACACCCCCAAGACCCCTAGTACAGCCTCAAACACCCATTGGACACCCCCCCCCCCCACACCTTGACAGCCCTCCCAGACCCCTTGGACACCCTCCCCCCGACCCCTAGACACCCCCCCCCCCCGAGCCCTTGGACAGCCCCAAACACCCCTTGGACACCCCTCCCATATCCCTTGGACACCCCCCCACCCCTTGGACACCCCCCCCCCACCCCTTGGACAGCCCCCCCACCCTCATTTACACCCAACCGGCCCCTTGGACAGAACTCCCAGACACCTTGGACTCACTCCCATATCCCTTGGACACCCCCCCCCCCCCACCCCATGGACACCCCCCACCCCTTCGACAGCCCCCCACCCTCATTTACACCCCCCGAACACTAGGACAGACCCAAACACCCCTTGGACACCCCCCACCCCTTGGACACCCTCCACCCCTTAGACAGCCCCCCCCCCCCCCCCCTCACCCCTGGACACCCCCCCGACCCCTTGGAAACCCCCCCTGACCCCTTGGATACCCCCCCCATCCCCTTGGACAGCCCCAAACACCCCTTGGACACCCCTCCTATATCCCTTGGACACCCCCCACCACTTGGACACCCCCCCACCCCTTGGACAGCCCCCCCACCCCCCCCCCCCCACCCTCATTTACACCCAACCGACCCCTTGGACAGCCCCAAACACACCTTGGACACCCCCACCCCTTGGACACCACCCCACCCTCATTTACACCCCCCCCCCCCCGACCCCTAGGACAGCCCCAAACATACCTTGGAGACCCCTCCCATATCCCTTGGACACCCCCCAAACACCCACCCACCCCCTTGGAACCTCTCCCCCCATACCAAAATCTAGACTAGAAAAACCATCAACAGTAGACTAAAACAAGAAGTAGAGAAAAATTAAACATTCACTTATATAACATTCAAAACTTACACTGTCAACTTCAAAAAAAACTACATCCAACCTAAACGACTATGAAATACACAATTACATTGACAATATTCCAAATTACATTTTACATTACAAACAACTAAAATTCAATCAAACCTGTAAAATAATTTGACCACTCCACTTGTAAGTGTTTGATATCTTCAGCAGTAAAGGGTTGAGGGTCATCAAAAAGCTACAAAGGAAAAGGATAGTAGTCAACGTGTATAATGAATAAATCAAATAGAAATATTATGAGAAAGGGGAAATCTTACCAGGTCAAAACTCAGAACTGTCCCAGTTGTTATTATTTCATACATAAATCTTAACATGTAATATCCGCATTCGATGATGCCTTGGTTCTCATGACATTTCTGTTTGAATGAGTGTAAATTCAATCTATTATTTTTATGTAATAAATCAAAATTTACAAATTATAAATGGATATTTACCTTCACATGTACATATTTGATCTTGAAATTCCTTTTCTTTGCGCTTTTTCGAAAGTGGACCCATGACCAGTTCGAAAATAATACGGATGGGGTAAATTTAAAATTCATTATAATATATAAAACTATTGTGAAATTGAAACTTACGTTTCCAATATATTCTTAAAAATTTCTCGCACATCATCATGGAGAGAGCATATCCAATAAAGTGCTTTCTCCCTAGGGCAAAAAACCCCTAACATCCAATGATCCCTGATAAAAGGAAATTTAACGTTAGTGGTTTTTTATGTTAAAAGATAATTAACTCTTTGAGAGGGATGTGTTTCATACCTCTCAAAAAAAGGCATCATCCAACACTGTGTGATTACATTCTTTTCAAATCTATCAGCAATATAAATCATTCTTTGTTCCTCATCCAATGCACATGCTTCAGGGGAAATCAATTGTGGGTCCACGAATCCATATACATCTGTCTGCTCATTCCTCTCACAAATTTTATAAAGATACCTAATACAAAGCAGACATAAGTATACATTTTTAATAAATATAACGCAAGGAAAAGGTGTTAAGACTTACATGATAAAAATTTGCACCACGTTGATGCCCAACTTATCTCCAGTGACAAACTCCATGATATCAGTTTTCATAATCCCCACACTTAGTTCACGTCCACAGACATGAGCTTCCATTGTAAAGTCATAATGATCTGCCAACAAATTTGAATATCTTGAAAATTTGTCAAGACTGCTAGTATCTTCATCTGATGTCATAGCTATCTGTCTTTGTTGTTGTCTATACAGTATTTCTTTACCTTTGAAGTATTCCTGTAAAAATAAATTGAAAAATATATTAGTTTTCAAATGATAAAACATTAATAAAAATATAAAATAAAAGATATAACATCCATACCTCTATGGTAATGAGTCGAAGAAGTCTGGATGGCCAAAGTAAAAAATGGCTGATACTATGTCCAACTGTCGTCACCTCATCTGTAGGTAATGGTATTCGAGCTGATCTATCTATAATATCCTGTACAGTGACCCTCTGATTCTCTACCTCTAACTGTTGATGATGAACTGTATCTCCTATACAATATACCATCCCATATGAAACTATATTATGTTGAGGATCATCAACATACAACTCACAATAAGTAGGTAGCTGCGGCGGAGGATGAGGATCAAAAATGGGGTCCGCAGGCTGAGGTGGGGGAGTGGGAGCTACTGGGAGAGGTGGAGTGGGAGCTGCACCCTGAAATTGTCTATGCAAGTCTGCAAACATAAACTGCACCGATGCTCTAATCTTGTCCTCCATTGTCGCATTAATATTATGGACTTCAGCCTCCAAGGATTCTATTTTTTTTATAAACTCCCTCAACGTTAGAAGTTGAGGAACGTGGCAAC
Source organism: Viscum album (assembly GCA_963277665.1). Taxonomy (NCBI): domain Eukaryota; kingdom Viridiplantae; phylum Streptophyta; class Magnoliopsida; order Santalales; family Viscaceae; genus Viscum; species Viscum album. The sequence continues at coordinate 372,926,947 of OY728166.1, read as the reverse complement.
ACCTTTCTTACCGATACACCTGCCGGATATCCTCTTACACGGCCAGGATGTTCGGTCTTTCCCAATGCCACAGATAAAATATCTTCCCTCCCAGATGGTGTAAATGTCCCCTGTGAACTCTGCTCCTCAAGAGAGTCATGTAATAATTAATTGAACATTTCTATAATGATTGGAAATATATGACGAAAATAGTAAACTTAAATAAATAAAATAGATATCTTACAATCCTCTCAACTACGAGTCTCGATTATTACGAAAGATATTGTCCTTTTTTGCCCTTCCGAGCTCTTTTCCATTTCTCATGTCTAGATGGAGGGGATGGAGGGGCCACCTCTCCAGAGCTTGAAGACTCAGCTCTTAGTTGTTGAAATTTTTCTGCTATCATTTGTTCTTCCAATAATGCATACCCTCCCCGAGATAAACTATGAGGGTATGCATTTTTATATTGGATCTCTTGATGAGCTTTCCTTGTTTGCTGTAAATTAAGAATAAGTAATCATTAACAAAACAATAATAAGATCATTTATATAAGTAAGCTTATAAAAGTTTACATTGCCCTTACCAAAAATGATTCTTTTCTTCTACTTTCAAAAAATTGTCTCCATGTGTCATCATCTATAAAAGGATATATACGACATGGATTCTCACGACTCCTATGACCATAAATGAAATCAGATGAGAGGGTTGATTTGAAATCCCTCCATCTCCTAGCAGGCAACGATAAGCATTTCTTCCTGACTCCTCCAGTGTCAGGAATATCAAATGTCATCTGATAAAAAAGAGGTTAAAAATATTATATATACTAGAAACATTTAAAGAACAGTCAAACAATAGCAAAATATATTACCAAAATGGTCTCCCATAGCTGAGAAATTATCACCTTATCCACACTTCTCCAATCATCATAGAGAATGCTTACTTTCCTCTTAGCCTGAGTTGCTACAAAACCCTTAAAATCTTTAGCATTTGGACCTCTAGGAAGATCATCATCATAAAACTCCACGACTATCCTCTCCTCCTTCGTACGGGCAAGTGATAATTTCGGTAAACATGTGCACCCACGCTTACCAACCTTTGAACTCTTTTTCGTAATAGGAGCATGTGAATGTTCCTCCCCAGATGTATGACCAATATGCTCATCTCCAGAATCATGTGGCTAATAAGCTGATTGATCTGTCATTTTCCTTCAAATCAAAAAAACAAACATTAGTTCACAAATATACAAATTCAAATATTGTAATAATACTTAATCAGAAAATAGAAAAGTGTACTAAATTACATAATAGTAAACATTGGTAATATGGTAAGCATGTTAAACAATGATAAACATGGTAAACACAGTTTGTTGTACCCCTCTCTCTTGGATTTTAATGATCACAATCACTCTTATTATGTTCTAACTTATTTTCAAGTGTTTTTGTTGATAGGCAAAAGGTTGCCAAGGAGTTGTCCCAAGAAAGCTGAAAAGTGGACTCACTGAGTCCACCGGTCTGCCGGTGTGAGCTCACCGGCCAGCCGGAGGACCCAGGCAGTGGACTTGCCCACTGCCTGGTGTCACCGGCCGGCCGGTGTCTCACCACCGACCGGCCGGTGGACTAGACAGAGACCCTTCCTCTCTGTCTGCACCACCGGCCGGCCGGTGGTGATCCAGCGGCCGGCCGGTGGACCAGACAGAGAGCCTTCCTCTGTCTGGACCACCGGCCGGCCGCTGGCTCAGCACCGGCCGGCCGGTGGACCAGACAGAGCTTTGCTGTCTGGACCACCGGCCCTCCGGTGATCCACCACCGGCCCGCCGGTGCGCCCAGGACTTCTCCTCTTTACGGTTTTTATTGTTTTCTCATTTTGGTTTGATACATGTTTTAATAAGTAAAAAATTTACAATATCTAACATTATATGAAAAAACTAAATGTAAACAAGAAATAAAAATGTGTTACCTGTAATTTTAGGAATGTACAGTTGGATTGTTTTCCCAAATTCCTTCGTCGTGATCATTGCTTATGGCACAAACCATGTCTTCAACATACACATCATTATGTTCTCTTAATCTTTCCATGGAAGTAGGGATCTCACATAAATCAGCATCTTCATCAAATTCATCCTCACCAACATATTGTTTTTTCCCTTGTAAAACAACAGCCCACTCCATATCTGATTGATCTACTACATAGAAAATTTGTTTGGCATGTGTTGCCATTATAAAAGAATCAGCTGTGTCTTCCAATCTATTCAGATTAACAAGTGTCATTCCAAATTCATCGTGTCTGACACTGTTGTTACCGATAAACCATTTACAGTTAAAAACAGGAACTTTAATTTTAATGTAATCAGCCTCCCATATGTCTTCAATCACTCCATAATATGCACTTGATGCCGAAATTGGGTTTTTTTCCTTAACACTCGAAAAATGCATTTCTTCTGCAAACACCAATACACCACTATTCTAAACTGCACTTCTTTTTTCCTGATCTTTCGTATGAAATGTATAGCCATTAATGACATAAGCGGACCATGTTATCACATTTAAAGATGGACCACCCACTATCCATTTTAATGTCTCTGATACATCTGATCTACCAAGAAAGGTCTTTTTAAACCATGGAAAAAAAGTTTTGTTGTGCTCATTCAAAATCCACATTTCTTTCTTCTTTGGATGACATTGTTTCAACTCATTAATATGCAATGTGATATACGGTTGAAGATCAGCTATGTTATTCAAGATGTTTGATTCTAACTTCTTCATCTGTTCAGCTGATAGTGATTTGACTTTCAAGCCACGAATCCCCTTTCCCTCATTATTAACCCGTTCATGGCGAGATGGAGGCAAACCTATGTGTTGCGCCGTAGCCAAGTAGCTCGTACGAAACTCTGCTACCTCCTCAGAAATATACTTTTCAATAATGGAGGCTTCAGGTCGATATGGATTTTTAACATATCCCTTTAATATTTTCATATACCTTTCAAAAGGATACATCCAACGAAGATATACAGGTCCACAAAGCTTTATTTCTCGAACCAGATGAATCATTAAATGCACCATCATATCAAAAAAAGTTGGAGGAAAATACATTTCCAAATGACAAAGTATAAAAATTGCATCCTTTTCCAAAATGTTCAAAGCATTCACATCAATCGCCTTGTTACAAATTGAATTGAAAAAATAACACAACCTCATTATAGTCTTTCTGACACGGATGGGCAATATTCCACGCAGTGTAACTGGTAGAATTTGTTGCATCATGACGTGACAATCATGTTATTTCATACCTATCAACTTCAAGTCTTTCAATGAGACAAAATTTTTTACATTTGAAGAATAACCTTGAGGCACTTTGATATCATGAAGACACTGACAGAAGCTACTTTTATCCCTCTTCGATAATGTATGACAAGCCGGGGGAAGAAATGTTCATCTTCCTTTAGGAGTGGGAGCTAACTCCAAACGTATTCCCATTAATAGTAGGTCTAACCTTGCATTCAACCCATCTTTTGTCTTTCCGTTAATATCTAGAAATGTTCCGATCAAAGAATCACAGATATTCTTCTCCACGTGCATGACATCAATATTATGTTTGACATCATGATACCTCCAATATGGTAGCTCAAAAAATATTGACCTTTTCTTCCAAATATGTCTATCATTACCATATTTCTGTGTCTTTCCCAATGTCACATCAAGGTTTTTCACCCTCTCAAAATACAAATCTGGGGATAAAGGTTTTGGATCAGTATCAAATTCTTGTGAGCCATTGAATGTCTTTTTTAGTATTCTATAAGGGTGATCCATAGGCTAAAACTTTCGATGACCCATGTACACTGTTTTCCTCCCATGATGCAATTGACAATATGACGTCTGTTGTTCGCAAATTGGACATGCTTTATTCCCTTTAACACTGTATCCAGACAAATTTCCATATGCTGGGAAGTCATTTATAGTGAATAGAAGCACTGCATGCAGTTGAAAATATTCCATTTTATAAGAATCATACACCCTAATACCATCAGCCCATAACAGTTTCAAATCATCAATCAGCGGTGACATGTATACATCAATATCATTGCCGGGTTGCTTTGGACCAGAGATCATGATACTCAACATGACATATTTGCGCTTCATACAAACTTCAGGAGAGAGGTTGTAAATTACCAATAAAATAGGCCATGAACTATGTGTGCTACTGAGGGTTCGGTATGGATTCATTCCATCTGTGCACAAGACTAGTCTCAGATTTCTAATTTCATTTCCAAATGTAGGGTACTGGGCATCAATTTTCTTCCATTGTGGACAATCAGCTGGATGACGTATTTTTCCATCACATACCCGCTCATCAGCATGCCATCTTAACCTTTTTGCATCATGTGAATTAGAAAATAAACGTTTGAAATGAGGAATTATAGAAAGATACCAAAATACCTTTGAAGGGAGCTTTGTAATCTCTACATCAGCTTGTGATTTTTCTTTCACCTTATACCGTGATGTCCCACATTTAGGAAACTCTTTCAGAAATTCATATTCCTTCCTATATATAATGCAGTCATTCGGACAGGCATGTATTTTCTTGTATCCCAATCCCATCAGGCATAATATTTTTTTGGCCTTATAATGTGAATCTGGAAGTTCGTTATCTTTTGGAAGAATGTCTATCATCAATTGTAGCAGCTCTGTAAAACTTCTGTCACTCCATCCATGTTTCTCCTTCAGGTTAATCAATCATAATACCGCTGACAAAACCGTAAAATCTGTACAACCAGGATATAATGGTTTTTTGGCATCACCATATAGATGTGAAACTGTCGGTTCTATCTCAATTTGTTCTACTACTATATCGCGAATCATTTCTTCAATTCCATCGGAGTTACCATCTTGTGATTCATTATCATCAGTGACATTCTGTCCAGTTTCGCCATGCCAAATCCAAGGGTTGTAACTCGGATTGAAACCATGACAAATCAGATGATATTTTATCTCTCTACTTTTCAACTTCTTCATATTCAGACATTTCAGGCATGGACAGAAAAAAATGTCACTACTTGGAACATTTCGTTTAGAAAATTCCAAAAAGGCATCAACACCTTCCTCATATTCATTTCTCATTCGATGTGCCGTAATCCAACTTCGACTCATTATTACCTATAACAAATAGCAAAAATATATATATTTTTTAGATAAGACAAATATATGTTTATATGAAAAAAATCATAATTTGAATGTAAACAATTTTGAAATATAAAACAAATCGATGTTTATTTAAAAAAATATGCTTGACTATTATTTTTTAAACAAAATATAGTAAGATATAACACCCCCCTGGACACCCCCCGACCCCTCTGGACAGCCCCCCGCCCCTCCTGGACACCTCCCCCCACCCCCTACCCCCTTGGACACCCCCCTGGTCATCCCCCAACCCTCTGGACAGCCCCCCCACCCACCCGGACAACCCCAAATACCCTCTGGAGAGGCCGCCACCCACATGGATAGCCCCCCACAACCATCCACCCCCATGGACACCCCACTGGACACCCCACCGACCCCTCTGGACAGGCCGCCACCCCCTTGGACAACCCCCCACACCCACCCATCCCCTTGGACACCACCCTAGACACCCCCCGACCCCTCTGGACAGCCCCCGACCCCTCTAGAAAGCACCCCCACCCCTCCTGGACACAACCCCCCACCCCCGACTTGCTTGGACACCCCCCTGGACACCCCCCAACCCTCTGGACAGCCCCCCCACCCCTCCTAAACACCACCCCCATCCCCTACCCCCTTGGACACCCCCCTGGACACCCCCCAACACCCACCCACACCCTTGGACAGCCCCCCACACCCACCCACCCCCTTGTAAACCCCCCTGGACACCCCCCGACCCTTCTGGACAGCCCCCCGCCCCTCCTGGACACCACCCCCACCCCTACCCCCTTGGACACCCCCCTGGACATCCCCCAACCCTCTGGACAGCCCCCCCACCCACCCGGACAACCCCAAATACCCTCTAGAGAGGCCGCCACCCACTTGGACAGCCCCCCACACCCATCCAACCCCTTGGACACCCCACCGACCCCTCTGGAGAGGCCGCCACCCCCTTGGACAGCCCCCCACACCCACCCATCCCCTTGGACACCACCCTGGACACCCCCCGACCCCTCTGGACACCCCCTGACCCCTCTAGAAAGCACCCCCACCCCTCTTGGACACAACCCCCCACCCCCGACCTGCTTGGACACCCCCCTGGACACCCCCCAACCCTCTAGACAGCCCCCCCACCCCTCCTAAACACCACCCCCACCCCCTACCCCCTTGGACACCCCCTGGACACCCCCCCCCCCAACACCCACCCACACCCTTGGACAGCCCCCCACACCCACCCACCCCCTTGTAAACCCCCCTGGACACCCCCGACCCCTCTAGACAGCCCCCCACCCCTCCTGGACACCACCCCCCACACCCTACCCCCTTGGACACCCCCCTGGACACCCCCCAACCCTCTTGATAGCCCTCCCACTCCCCTGGAATCACTGAAAATTTACCATAACAAGAAGTTGGGCCATTCAACGAATGTTTTTAGGTGTGGAGGAAGAACTGAGTTTCAATAGATAGAGAAGGAACTCGACATTAGGTTGTCTATTCCAGGTGTGGATTTTAAGGAGTTAATGTTTGTTCAGTGACCCAAGAGATTGAATCAAAAATTCAGATGTTGTGCCATTTTCTCATGATGAGGATGAATAATTGGTGGGGTTTGACTGTTAAATGGAGAGCTTAGCAGACCATCATATTTTCTATAGATCAGTAAAGGTTGTTAGCATCGAACATAAGCCTTAAGGGATGCTTTCAGATCCAAATATGTATGTTGATGGATGCAATGGATCTAGTAGAGGTTCTAGAAAGAATGGTGGTTTTATTTGTTTAGGATAAGTAGTGAAGAAAAAACTAGTTAATTTTTTACTTGCTGAAAAGAGGGTATCTAAAATTTTTAACATGTCGAGGGGAAATCTGGCGAGTCCTCCTCGTGAAACTTTGTTTGCAGGGGGTGAAAATGGTTATGTGATCCCAAATCCATGCACCTATGCCATGGTTGTGTGTGAATAAAGTAGTAACAACTGTAAAAGGGCAACCCATCCAAATGGACACGCCCCAACCCTCTCGGGGATTTATAGAAAACGATGAAAAATTAGTGAAATCATAAAATTAGTCAATATTTCAAGTCGAACTAATAGATCTAGGGATGATAAATAAGATTATGGTGCCAAAACGAGTTAAAAGGGTTCGCAATCGAAGAATCTTAGCTAGTTTCAACAAAAAAATCACAACACATATATATATACTATCCGCGAAAAAAAAACGAACGAGTGGGAGGATTACCTGAGTGCTGCGAGTTTAGATGATTGATCCGAGGAGATTAAATATGAGAAACGATGATCGCAAAACGAATCTAAACCAACGAAATGGACGAGCCGATTCGGGTTTACGCGCGCGAGAGACGAGTCGCGACTGTCGAAGGTAAACTCGCGAATGACAAACCACGGGTCTGGGTAAATTTTTAAATGAGTTATCACGTCGGTTATTCAATAACCGACGTAAAAACCTTCCTCCGAATCTTTTTTTACGTCGTTTATTTTATAACCGACGTTATAAAGGGCTCAAAAACTGCGTTTTTTACGTCGGTTATGCCATAACCGACGTCAAAAACATCTGCAGATTCTTTTTTTACATCGGTTATTTTATAACCGACGTAAAAAGGCCTTCAAAAACTGCATTTTTTACATCAGTTATTGAATAACCGACGTAACAAACACCCCCCGCTTCTGTTTTTTACGGCGGTTAATGTATAACCGACGTAAAAAACGAAGCCGCGCAATTAATAACGTCGTTTATAAAAATAACCGACATTAAAGGTGTACTAAACACAGGTTTGTACGTCGGTTATTAAATAACCGACGTAAAAAACCTCGTTTTACATATTATGACGTCGGTTTTATATAACCGACATAAAAAATGGTGACGTAAAAAACGTTTTCTGCACTAGTGATTGGGTTATTATGAATTATGTATGTTTATTTTGTGGCACAAGTAATAATGATTTCATTATGAGATGGGTGGGACCTATATCTCCATCCAATGCATTGGGTAAAGATATTATATCTCATGAGATAGACATGTCTGGATCGGTAAGTTAATCTTGTTCAGTGTTACAGGACGGAAACGAGGAGTGAACTCGATTCAGAAGGGGACATTGTCCACTAAGATGGTCTTGGCAGCAATGCCTTGGCTACTATGGAAATCATTACATGTTCTTAATGGATTAAAAAATTACATGTTTTATTCCCATGCTATTTTATCATGATTTATGTTCCATTATGATCTATGCCTTATGTACTTCTATGTTTTAAGTCGTTGCTCAACATTTTGATGTTTAAACATTATGTTCAAGTTTTTAGGTTCAAATGTATATGGTATGTTTTATTTTATCCATGCTTACCCTTACTGAGAATTTGATCTCACCCTTCTTATGTTTCATTTTCCCCCAGGATTAAAAGAAAGGTTTTATGTAAGGAAACAAAAAGTGGAAGATCTTTATGGGAGATGTTGAAGATATTTCACCACGATTAGAATATTACGTTCCAAGTTTCCAAAGACACTAAACTATTACGGTCCTTGTGTGTTTGTTTTTGTTATGTATTAAGTATTCTGCAAAAGTAATGTAATGTCCATGTACGTCAAGCTTCTTGTCTCTATAGTTGGTATCAGAGGAAAGGATTAGTTAACCTTTGGAAACTAGGATGTGAAAACATTAGTGAGATCCCTAGAGATATTTCTAGGGTATGTCTAGGGATGTCCCTATGGATAAGTATACATATAGGATATAGTCCTAGAACTACGGTAACGATCTTAGAATTTTACCAAAGATTTTAGATATTGAGGGAACTCCCCCATTACTATTTTGTTTTCCCTAGCATGATTTTTTCCTCTCACACTATTCTTTTTGGGTTTTAGAAAATGGCTGGAAACAGGAAGATTCACGATAATGGAGGATATGACAGACAATGGAATGATATTTTTCATGAGAAACCAAATGAAATGGGATCTGGAAGTCCAAATATCGTTATTATGCCTAATTAGCAATCTCATAATATGATTAATAATCTCAACTTTGGTATGTTTCCCGACTCAGATAACAAGAGAAACATGGAGTTTTATGATGATCATAGAGGAAAGAAAGTTCAATTTCCCTCATGTAAATCATGTGGGAAGAGGCATCAGGGATATTTTTTCAAAGGAACTGGAAGATGCCTTAGGTGTGGAAAAGAAGGACACAAATCCAGTGAGTGTAAAGGAAAAGGTTAAGTTAACACCATGGACAAGGATAATGGTATTGCTACGACATCAACACTGATTAGATGTTTTAAATGTGGAATGTACGGGCATTATGCAAAAAAATGCCCTAATGGAAAATCTCATGAAGAGAATCAGCATGGTCATATGGGTAGTATTTATGTGGATGATGATGAGGAAACTACAAATGATATATGAGATGAAAGAAGTGTTGAAGCTCAGTCAGTTGTTTTAGAAGGAAGTGGAATGATTGTATGTTTATCGAGAGTTATGTTTTATAGTAAATGGTACTATGGAATAAAGAATCATCTAAGGATTTTTACACTATTGTTTTTCCTAAAATTAGTTGAAAGTATATGTTGAATGGTGGCAGTAACCATGGAAGGTTATTCAGATATTTTTGTAAAGTAGATGATATGCGCCTAATGAAGGAATAAGAAGATAATGACATGTATTATTGTATTCATGAGTTCATGATTGATATAAGGACTATGTGATATCATGGTTTGCGTGTATAGAATTTTGAGGATTTTGGTATGTGTAAAGTGTTAACTTTTAACTGCATTCATGTTTTCACTAAGGTTCAATGGGTATTCATTTTTCAAGAGAATACATGAGTAAGGCCTTCGAATGTTCGGAATGTGACCAACAAGACATATCTTATGATATATGGGGATCAACGATGGTATTAAATCTCTGGTAATCGTTTTCACTATATTATGAGAGTGGAATGCAGCATTATGGATAAGCCTAAAGATTGGAATGGATTATGTTGGACATAAGTTAGTATTGTTTAAGGATAGAAGATTTTCGATATTATTGATGGGATGTTATAGTAATATAGTTTTAGAAAAAGGACAACCTGCAGGATAGGCGATAGGCCATCGCGTCGGTCAAGGCTGTGGGAATCGAACCCACAACTAAAGTGCGACTGGCCATTATCGCCTACCACTGGCCTACAGGAAGTCCCTAGTAAGTAGAAACTAGTTTTATTTTATTAAGCGGTATGATATATGAAGTATAAGTTCATTTTTGGAACCATATACGATTAATCTAAACAAAATATGGACTTATAACTTTTGTTAACCTTTTGTTTCAAACAGATGGAATGACCCATCATTCTATCACTTGATCTACTAACACATCACGAAAAACAAATTCAACTTCATTTGATTAAGGGATGAAGTTGTAATTGTTCAATTCACGAACAACAGTGAGATTGTTCCAAAATCATGCAAGTATTTCTTTTAATTCATCAACTTTGGGGAAATGATCTTGAAAACCAAAAATGTTGTCCTAGTTCCCTTATATCCGATGAATCGATGGTACCTTAGATCATCACAAATATATAGCTTTGTGATTGTTGGCTTTTTCATAGCCATGTTCTCTACCACTTTCCATCAGAACATGATGGTTAGATTTCTCTTCCATATCCATATTTTCACATATGTTCTCCTATGTGGAAACCCAGTGATTAGTTAATGTGGGTAACGGTTATGTTTCATATTTTAGTTATTAAATATTGTTTTTGGTATTCCTTTTTACGATGTGGGTTCCTATTAAAGAAACTTTCGAGTAGTAAACCATTTATAACCCCAATGATTTTCGAGGGCGAAATTCATTTTAAGGGGGTAGAATGTAACACCCCGAGATTTTATGAGAAATATTCTTTTTAATTTTATTTATGTCTTGTGTTTTACGTTACAACAAAGGAGTCTTTCACCACACACAACCCTAACATGGCAGCATTACACGCAATCATGACCTTCCTCGATAGCGTGTGTAGTACGCAATATCGAGTTTCACTAAACGAGATATTGTTATAATATTATTATGAACTAGCCGTTATGAATTGTAATACTCACTTTTTGAAATTTTATAAATTTTATATTTCAAAATGGACTTCATTTTTGGATTCGGAATATCGAAATTAGCTTAGGGTGAAATTTTGGTACTTTTTGGATAACTTTCATATTCTGAGGAATAGTGAAAATTATTAATTTTAATTAAAAACAACTTTTTTAATCGAAATAATTAATAGTGATAAATTATTATTTTGAGTGGTTTTAAAGTATATTTAGAATATATTTTTACAATTTAATACAATGTTGGTCATTGGATGTAATTTCACTTTTAAACCAGACATAAACAAGTGTCAATCTTTTGATAGTTATTATCTTTTAAGAACATGTTATTTGTTTTGACGATGGGAATTAATTTTTAAATTAATTAATGAAACTGATATGTTTTTAATTTGGTAAAATATACATCATTTTTGAATTCATAATATCAAATATATCTTAGGCCTAATTTTTTGTATTTTTCTGGAAACATTCATTTTTTGATGAATAGTGAAACCACTAAGTGGTAGTTAAAAAAACTGAATTTTTCAAAAAACTTAATTTTACCACTTCTGTGAGTGGAATTTCGAAAATCCGAGAGACACGGTTAATATCAAGGACTAAAATGTGGTTCAATGAGATGAAAATAATTTTTGGTGAATAGTAACTTTTTACTTTTTTTCCACGGTTAAAAGTAAATATTGTAATTAAGGGTAAAAGTGTTATTATTATTAACCTACCACGTGTCCTAATTCTATTGGATAAGTATAATTCAACCAAAAAAACCCTAGGAAAAAAATATGACCATTTAGGCCCACTTGGATTAGATTAGGACATTTATTATTAATTTTTTTAAAGAATGGTTAAAATAGTTAAAATCAATGTTTAATAACTAAATCATTTTTAATATAGGATTATACATAAGATAAATTCGACTATAAATATTCATTAGAAATATCAAATTATTTCCTAAATAATGGAATTTTATTTGTAATTTTTAGACTTTATATAATTTAATTTATTTATGACACAATGATGATGCAATAATTATCTTATTGATGAAATATTGACATATTTGATGATATAAATACCCAAATAAATGTAATTTGAGACTTTTTATGAATTAAAATAATTTTCTATGTTAATATGACATGTTAGTATTGATTTAATTAACTTTTTTCGAACTAATAATTCTGTTATTATTTTCAAAAAAATCAATTACAAAATAGTGTCAAAATTGACATAAAATAGTTTTTAAAACAAATATTATATTAAAAATTGTTATTATATTTCTAAAAATCTAAGGTTTGGAAAATATAATTACATCATGATAGGTGTATCATTAATGTACCACTTGGGGGTCTCTTGGATGTATATGGTATGTTTATTAACTATATAATATAGAAATACAAACTGGCATGGAAAATGTCAATCTAATTAACTAAGAGTTAAAACTAAATGTTAAGGATAATATAATGACCTAAACTTGTATAAATTCTATTGGATGAGATTATTTCAACCTATCCACACCTTATATTCCAAATAAATCAATTTGGAGCTATTAAAAATTGAATATGAGTTTATAATAAAATAATATTTTTGGATATTCCAAAGGTGCCCCTCTCCTCCCTTATAAAAGGGCACCTCCTCCCTCTCTTCCTCACACCACATTTAGCCTTAATTATCGGACAACCCTTGAGGAATTATCATATCCACTTCCCTAGAAACATCCTAGAGGTCCTGGTCTTCTTCAAAGTCCAATTTTAGGTCCCTAAGAGGAGGTCTCAAAGAGGCGCTTCAAAGAAGAGGAAATGTTCGTTACCGATTCATTCCCATTTATTTCTTCTTCCACTTCTTATTCTTAGGTTGTTTCATTATGAAGTAATAAAATCAGTATCACTAATATACTGATATGTTATTATGAGTATGAAAGAACCCTATTTCACCATCTATCTATCCTACAGAAAATGAAATCACTGCGCGTGCGTACGTACGGAATACCATCTCCACGCCGTGGTGTAATCTATTTTCCACCACCACCTTACTTGGATGGGTATAATGGTGTAAATAATAACTATATATTATTATTTTAAAGTGATATTGATTCTATAATAGTACACATACACTCCAATAAAATTCAACGATCATGGGAACGATATCATCGCTCATGCGTACGTGCGGAATACCGTCTCCACGACGCGATGAGAATCATTCTCAATGATTAACAATTAATAAATGATTATAAAGTATATATAATAAGTAATCATGAAATAAATGACATAATAATGATACTGGATTTATGTATATATATATGTATGTCATCCAATTAATTCCATTCAATTCAATGAGGAAACGAAAACAACATTCATGCGTACGTACGGCCTACCGTCTCCATGAACGGTGTATTTCTTTCCATTTATCGATCTATTATATATATGTATATTCTTAATATATATTATATATAAATCATGTTTTATATTCTGGAATTAATTTATCATTATCTAAGTAATCATATGAATAATTTCAAGTCAAAACACAGACGACAAATGAAACGATTTTACCTAAAACGCTCTTTAACATGGAATTTACAAAAGAACGGGTAACATAAAGTCATAAGTGAACCATATAGGATATCAAATATATGAATATGATTCTGTAATAAGTCAATGACATTATTTAAATCATTATACAGGTGGTTCAGATACGTACGAAGAATATCGGAACTAAGGTAAGGGATAATTTTGAAAATGTCATTTTTATCCGAGATTTCTTATTCATAAGTATTTACTGGGGTTATTGCTATCATCCATTTCCATATTTTATAAAAGTGTATTCATGTATGTTTAAAATAATTTTTACACATATTTACTTTTACCCCATGGTATGGAAGGAAACTTTCTTTTATTTACCATACATGGTGCTTTTTGACTTTTCCGACAAAAGTACAAGAAAAATGTTTTTTTAACTTATACGGTATGAAAAGATTTATACGGTTTTATAAAGCCATATTTTCATGAAGCTTCCTCCAAAAGATTTATTGACTATTTTCAACAAAATCCCTTTCTTTTAAAATTTCATGACATTTTGTGAAAAGAAAATGATTTTGATGAAAAAAAAGGATATTTTCCTCAAGAAGTCATTTCAAGTGTTTTATCAAAATCATTTTCTATCTAAGATGACATTATATTCATATGTGTATGTTTCCAGTATAATGTCTCTATGATGTACATGGTTTGTCTTTTCCTATTATGAAATGATATCCATTTCTTTTATATGGATTATGTGATGATGTGATGATGTTTATGAATCCCATTTTATTTATTTGGTTATAATGAATGATGTTTGTTTATTTGGTGGCACAAGTAAGAATGATTTCATTATGAGATGGTGGGACCTATATCTCCCTCCAATGCATTGGGTAAAGATTTTATATCTCATGAGATAGACATGGCTGGAACGGTAAGTTAATCTGGTTCAGTGTTACAGGACTGAAACGAGGAGTGAACTCGATTCATAATGGGACATTGTCCACTAAGATGGTCTTGGAAGCAATGTCTTGGCTACTATAGAAATCATTACATGTTCTTAATGGATTCCACAATTACATGTTTTATTCCCATGCTATTTTATCATGATTTATGTTCCATTATTATCTATGCCTTATGTACTTCCATGTTTTTTAAGTCGTTGCTCAAGATTTTGATGTTTAAACATTATGTTCATGTTTTTAGGTTCAAATGTATATGGTATGTTTTATTTGATCCATGCTTAGACTTAGTGAGCATTTTAGGTCACCCTTTTTATGTTTTATTTTCCCCCAGGATTAAAAGAAAGGTTTTAGGTAAGGAAACAAAAAGTGGAAGATCTTTATGGGAGATGTTGAAGATCATTCACCACGATTAGAAGATTGCGTTCGAAGTTTCCAAAGACACAAAAGTATTACGGTCCTTGTGTGTCTGTTTTTGTTATGTATTAAGTATTCCGCAAAAGTAATGTAATGTACATGTACGTCAAGATTTGGGTCTCTACATCTACAGGTTGCAATCTGGCCTGATTGAAATCCATATCCGACATGGGTGGATGATATGACAATACCCTTGGTTTTAGAAACCCTACATTTTTTCTATTTAATATGATTGGAAATCAGCTACAATATTTATCCCATTTGATCTCAAGGTGTTGACCCATGCTAGGAAACCCATTGTAGTAGTAAGATTCCAAACTCTGGTGTTATGTAAAAAAAAATTTAAGAGCCCTTGTTTGTCTAGTAACACTAGCTACCCATTGGATTAGTAGCTGGATGGGAGGATCTTCATAGGTATTTTCTCTACCATTTTAGCACTACCACCCATAATATGAATATTACAGACCTCTTCAACTGCATGTTGACGCCTGAAGAGTGAGTCATGGATATTGTGGCTGGGTGGAAAGGCCTCTCCTAATCCCTTGATATGCTGCTAACTCGAGAAAAAATATTCACTATGTGTCTAGGGAATTCCAATAATGAACTGGTCCCCTCACTCATCAAGTAGAACTACCCAGGTAGATTTCAAGATTTCTCTGACAAATCCTAGCATCTAGACGAAGCCTTGCAGTAGGCCAAGCAGGGGTGTCTGTTTCCTCCTATAGTTCCTACGAGAAGAGCCACTAAGACCGATCCCATAGTGGTAGTACAAAAATAGTCTCCTAGGTTGCTAGATTTATTACCCATGGATCCAACTACATAGTCTCATAGAGGCCCTCCACCTCAAGTATAGCCTTCGGCCCAGTAGATTCCCCCTTATAGTTGGTAGGCACCCACGCGTAACGCGCCACCACCACCTAGGCAAGATAATATTGTCCACCTCAATAGGCTCCTCCAGCCCCTCATCAGGGTGAGGCTCCAAGATCCCCCTTCCCAGATAGAATTAAACGTACCTACTCATTTAATGAGGCATAGGTCCCCAGTTATTTCTAAACTACCTTGTAACAATGAATTCTATAGTTGCTGGAATGCAAGAGGCATAATGAGGTAGATCTCACTGATCTCCCAAATTAATACCCCTATCAATAGATCTTGGGGAACAACCTCAAGAAGTGATATATGTTTGATGAATGGAATCATGACCTAGTTGATAAACACACAGTCTGGTTAGTCCTAGCCTCGACAAATGTTTCATTTGTATTCATATAACCTGATAGCAATAATGACAACGAAGGTGAGTGGCAGTATGTTCCAGACTATGGTTCTAAAATATATGATAACTAGATGGTTTGGAAGGAAGTCTCCTATGCTCATGGAATTATCTTTTCATGTCAGAGTTGAGTAGAGCCTTCAAAAGTCACAGTGCTACATATAACCACTTCTTTTGAGTTAACATCTCAATCATCCGCTTACCATAAGGGAAAGCATCATCGATGCAAGGGAAAATAATTTCCCCCACTGATGCCATCATCATCCCATACTATCTGCGATTTCATGCCCCTGGAGTTGGAAAATTCCCCAAAAATATATCCAGTGATGGATTATTCATCATGTGAATGACAAGGGTATTATTCGGTTAACACCATGGATCATGTAACCTCTTTCATGATTCCCAGCGGTGATGAGAGCAAGACAGATCCACCCAACGTCCTGAGCTGTCTCTAGTGTCGATGGAGCCGAGCATATGTGAGTAATTAGAATGCCTTGATCAGTGCTTCCATCCAAGATGTGCATGCCACCAAAACCAGAAAATGGGCCCAACTTAGAGCTCAGCATGCGTAACCTTATCATATTATTTCACTAGATCCACCTCCATTGTCGTTTATACTGCACGATCATGAGGAACCACCATGATCGTGCTATGATCATCCATGTTCTATTGAGGAATACCCTCAGTCATCTACCCTCATACAATAGTCACTCCATGAATTTTTAATAGTGAGGATAGGGACTTTCCAAGCCCTAGTTAGTTGCCACTTCATCCAGAAAGGTTTGTTATACCTCCTGCCACAGAATGAACTCATGTAAGAAAAAGATCATGATTGGCATGAAAGTATGATTTCCTTAAGAATATTTCTAGCATTCCTATGAGGATATATATCCTCATAGATCTTCTCCCATCATTGGATATGGATGAATCTCTTACTGAGGCTTTAATAAACTCCCTCTAGTTTTAGATGGAGGTAGCAGCACCCAAATCCTTCCATGCTGAGTGAGTAGAGAATGTTGAATTTCAGGACGTTATCTCTTTCTCTGGAGAGGGTGAAGGCTCACCCATACAAGGGAATATCCTCCCACTATGCATCACTATCCACTTCAACAATGTGGAGGTTCTCCATTTTCTTGTTGACACAGGGTTAAGGATCATCCTCATCCTGACCCAGAAACTATGAAAGATGGGGATGTTCAAGGATGATATGTGTCCCTATGACCTAAATATTAAAGGTTATGACCAGATAGAATATACACCAGTTTGTATGATCCAACCAAAGACCCAATTTAGTCACCAGGTTTTTTGCACCGAGTTCATGGTTGTCTCACATGATACTGCCTAAAATGTGTTGATGGGTAGGCAATGGATCCACATGCAGACCATGATCCCTAATTTGTATCACTAATTCCTTAAGTAATTTTTTAATGGTCGAGTGGGAATACTCCAAGGTGATGCATCTCTATTTTCCTCTTGTAAGTATTTCTACATGGATGATGAATATTACAATAGAGAGGACATGAAGATTCAGGCTAAAGAGGTTGAACACGTTATGGATGCGACTATCCCGTGGATAGACCTAAATGATACCTACATTTTCCCAATCCACTAATTAGTGGGAATGACCCCGAACATGGGGAAATTATCTATTGTTTCTGGAATGAGTGGATTCACATTATCAAGTCTAAGGAGCGTTGGTAGATCACCAGGAATTTCTATACAAATTAGGATCAGGTGATCCTAGAGCCACCTACTCTCACATGGTATCAGGATGTCCACTCGATGGAAAGAACAATATGTCATAGTTTCTTGTTTCTCCAGGATGGGATAAAACAGATCAACCCAAAATGAAAATATTACTTTGATATCATCTTGCGTTACCCAATGGTTCAAAGGCTAGATGAGATTGGGTCGTTAACTTTCATCACTATGGTCTCGGTAATATAGGAGCTCCCTGATGCAGTTTCTACCACCACTTAGACTGGAACCAATGTCCCATCAGGATCTCTCATCTCAGATTAAGATCATCTGATCGAGGATCCCTCCTCCATATGTGAAGAATATTATTTGGATGATTCTCATCCTATATTCGAAGAGGGTGTCTCTACCATAGTTGATAAATTGGTACATGTGAACCTCGGTAATAAGACAGATCAGAAACCAACTATGATCAGTGCCGCTATGCCTATAGAATAGCAACAACAATACATGGAATTCTTGATGAAGCATCATTATGTGTTTACATGTAGTTATGATGAGATTCAAGGACTATATCCTTAGGTCTTCATCTACCACCTCGGCCTTCTGAAAATACATCATGGGTTCAAAAAATCTCCCATAAAGATAACCCCTTCTCATAGTGCCATGGTTGAGTCCATGGTTGATATGCTCATCAGAGCCAACTTATTCAAGGAGGTCCAGTACCATAGATGGTTGGATAACATTTTTCCATTTAGAAAGAAGAATTGACAGATCTGAGTCTGTATCGAATTCCAGGATCTCAACTATCACTTCCATAAGGATGACATTCCACTTCCAAAAATAGAATTGTCGATTGACACCACCACATGGTTCCATGATCTCTCCTTCATGGATAGGAATTTCATATATAAGGAAATTCAAATGTCCCCTGAGTATGAAGATTCTACAACCTTTAGGGAACTACAAGGCACTTTTTTATACAAGGTAATTTCCTTCGATCTAATGAATACAGGTGAAAAATATTAGCATTCCATGCATCACATATTTATGAAGATCCTTAGAATATTGGTGAAATGGTATGTGGATGATCTGGTGGTCAAATCATGCAGTTCCAGGACTATATAAAAGATCTCGAGAAAGTGTTTGGATTCCATTGTTCTCTCCATCTATTGATGAAACCGTTGATGTACTCTTTCAAGGTCACCTCTGGAAATTATCTCAGATTCATTGTAAGATATAGATACATGGAGATTTATACAGAGAAGATCATGTCCATTATTCAGATGTCTCCTCTAAGGAACACTTAGTATCTCTAAGGCCTTCATGTCCACATAGCCTACATATTTTGTTTCAGTAAAAATATGGGTGGTATGTGTAATCCCTTTTCCTAGCTAATGAAGAAAGGTTCCCATTTTCAGTGGGATGAAGAGTCTCAGATTTATTTTGAGGAGATAAAGAAGTACATGTTACAGCCTCCAGTTTGGATGCCACCAGTTTCTGGAAATCCACTGGTCCTCTATGTGACAACTCTGGATCGATCTCTCGGTGCCCTTCTCACCTAAAAGAACAACGATGGAATGAAAAACAGTTTATACTATCTCAGCTGCATGCTCCTTGATATTGAGACAAGATATTTATCTATCAAGAACAACTACCTCCTGTTGGTATTCACATTGTAGAAATTGTGACACTGCCAACAACACCATGAGATACATCTAGTGTCCCATGTGAATATTCTAAAGTACATTCTAAACCGACCCTTGTTGAAAGGTTTCCTAGCTTGGTGGGAAGTGATCCTCCCACAGTTCGACATCATGTTTTCCCCCCATAAGGATATCAATGGACATGCATTGTAAGACTTCCTTGCCTCCCATCCCTCTCTTGTTGACTAGTCTCTCTACCATGATTTTCCAGATGAGGTAATCATCTAATTAGATGAATCCAATCCTTGTTGGAAAATAAACTTTGATGGTGCTTTCCAAAGCCCTACCATAAGAAGACTCAATGATCCCAGAATCATCAAAGTGGGCCTGGGTATCATCTTCATCAAGACAGAAAAAGCTACTCTACCATATTCATTACTATGTTTTGAAATATCTACCAAAAAGTAGGTAGAGTACCCAACTCTCATTACTGCTCTTGAGCTGGCCCTCGAGATTGTAGTTCCCCACCAACATGTGAAAGGGGACTCTAAACTAGTCATTGAGAAGATAAAAGGCAACTACGTCATCTGGAATCCATATCTCATACCACTGTTAGAACGTACCCTCCAGTTGATGGCTCAATTCCCATCTCGAACAGAATTTACTCATGTCCCTCGGTCCTATAAAAGTCAAGCCAACACCTTGAGAAGTTTGGCCACACCTCTTACAGAGTCTAACCAATTTGATTTTATTATTCATATAGAATAATTGATATTAATCACTCCCATTTCTCTAAATGATGATGATATCTTGGAGGTAACACACTTTACCACCAACACCTCCATGTCAAGACCCCTAGCTCTCTCTGCCACAGTTTTGGAAGTGAATGCTTACAAAGTACCCCATTTATAGAGTATCTCCATCATGGTAACCTCCCAACAGATTGAGATGATCATGAGAGAATCTTATGGCATACATTTCAGTTCAACCTCATGAGTGGTCCCAATTGTAAGCATATCATCTACAAAAACAGGTTTTATGGGATTCTCCTCCTTTGCATTTTGGGAGGTGACAATTCCCTGGTCATGCATGTGGATCGTTCCGGTTCCTATAGGGCTCATAGAATTTGGATTAAACTCTCTCACCAAATATGGAAATTGGGTATTTTTTGGCCCGACAAGATCCACAACTGTATCAAGTTCACAAGAGGTACCATTTATGCCAAATCTATTATAATTTTTTACATCAGCCACCATAGCCTCTCTACACTACTGAGTAATCCTGGACTATTGTGGTCTGGGGACTCAATGTTGTGGGCCCATATCTAAATATGACATCTCGTTAATGGGGTTTCATCAAGACCATTACTGATTTATTTTACAGGTGATCAAACGTAGATGTGCTCAATGTGTTCAAGGCCCATTCTATTTTTGAATTTGTGAGCTCTCATATCATCTATTGATTTAGAGTCCCTAATGGTGTCATCAAAGATAAAGGCACAATATTTCAGGCATCCAAACTGAATATGTTAAATTCCAAGTACAAAATGTATTATAATTATATATCACTCTATCATGAACAAAATAATGGGACATCAAGTCATTCTATAAAACACTCTCAATGATTTTGCAGAAGATGGTTGTTCAAAACAAGAGGAGTTTTCCAGTTAAACTCCCCATTTCTCCCTAGGATTATCGGAATTTTCCTTTTAATTCCACTTTGGCGACCCCATATTCCCTAGTATATGGAATAGAGGTAGTCCTTCCCATCAAGATTCAGTTTCCTTCATTACACACAACTTTCTACGATTAAAAAACACCAGATAAAGTATCCAAAAAATCTGTATGGATGAACTGGAGGCACTTGACGAGAACATGATTTTTGCTCTGCACAATCAAGAGAGGAATCAGAAAATGATATCTAGAGGTTTCAATAATATTGTTCACATCAACTCTTTCTTACAAGGTGATATGGTGTTCGCCCTAAGAACACCAGTGATACCTAATATGAAACCACCCAAAACTGGATCCCAAATGGGAAGGACCATACATCGTTCACAAGGTTTACCCAAATAGCACATATTCTCAAGTTAAAATGGATGGTGACTGTATTAATCCTCCCACCAATTCTAAATTACTCAATAAGTATTTCGCTTGAATATTCCCACATGACTCAATATTATTCTGTCTTCACTGCATGATGTTAAATTGTGAGATCCGTCCTGGCTAGAGGTTGTAAAACTACCCATCACTCATCCCGCATAACAATAAACTGAAAAATATTCTGATATCAATGACTTTAAACTAATATCTCCCTACTTCCTCATCATATCATGCTAAACTAAAAAAAATTTCAAAAACTACGTATGGCTTGATTCCCATCCTCATGGGATACATAGG
The DNA here is from genome assembly GCA_963277665.1 of Viscum album. NCBI lineage: Eukaryota > Viridiplantae > Streptophyta > Magnoliopsida > Santalales > Viscaceae > Viscum > Viscum album. Next base: position 372,904,860 of record OY728166.1, on the reverse strand, counting down.
AATTAATAGAAGCTTCGATTTAGACTCCAACATTAAATTCATCTCATTGAATTCCCCATGGGTATAGTTTTCTTGGAGGATCGAACATAGTGTATCGTAGACTTCATTGTCCATGTTTATCCCAGGTATATGATGATTGGACAGTGTTCCCATCCCATTTTATATCCTCTCACATCCTTAGTTCACAACATCAAACTGCACGACACTTTCAGAACTATGTATGTCTTGATTTCCATCCTCACAGGATACATATTAATTCCTAAAAATTTCATCTATAGGCCCAACCACACACTAAAATATATCCCCTTGGGTCAAGACACATGGTGTGGTGTGGGACTTGATTTCCTTAATTCACTTCAAGTTTATCACGACCTCTCCATGTACCCCCTCATTGGATATTTCAACCTCTTTCCTCTATACTTCATGATGTTAAACTGCATGGGTGTATTCCTGCTTCACTTTTCCCCTTTATTTGGGCCACCATCAACTTTCACATCATAAAGGACCCTAAAATGGTACAAATGTTTCACCTCATGGATCAGCTACCATTTTGGGCCAACGCAGTAGATGATATCGAACGATAGTTTGAAAAAAGTACCATATTTTGACTATGGTCAGTGGTCGAAGCTCATTTGTTGTTCCCATTTCAGGTCACATGATATGAATTCTATGTTTCAAACATAGTCAATAGTTATCCCCCATATTTATCAACACACATATATGTTCCAAACACTAGGTTCAATGATTCATTTTTTCATGTTATCCCTTTGAATGTCAGTGTTCCTTGAGCGGAGATGTTGGCCTTGTTAGGATCGACCCATCCGAATCTCTTTACTTCATTGTAATTCCCTTATATATGAGGGAGAACCTGATCCCATTCCTTGTTTCATACTCTAGGCATTGCTCACATGGTCTTAGGAGATTTTGTAAGGTAATACCCACATAAAGGGTCACTTTATCTCAATCCCACATGACATTAAACTATTATTTCCTCAATGCATGATTTTAAACTATATAATCCATCTGATCTGAAGGATGTAAAATTGCCTAGAACTCATCCCGCGTGACAATGAACTACAAGCTGCCTGGGAATTTCTGTATGTGGCCTAGCCTCAGGTCCCTCATCATTTCTATCCCATATCCCATGTTCTCAGATAGGATTTTGCAGATTGGTATGGACTCTATGACCTCATTCACATTGGGATATTTTTCAACGCCACCCACATCCTCTTGAGACACCCCTCCTTCACCATTGTCCTTGGTGCAAGATGTTAAACAACATGGGTACCATCATGATTTACGCATCCCATCATTTGGGTTTCCATAATATTTCACATTCTAAAGGACCCTCAAAAGTCTGTGATGCTAGGCCTTAGTTCTCTCCTACCATCTGAGGCCAACATCCCCAATGATTTTGAATGACAATTTTACCCAAGTCATGCATTTGGAAAATGGTTAGTGGTTGAAGCTCAATTGTTTGTTCCTTTTCTATGAGACATGAGATGAAAACTGTGTTATGAATATGGTCAGAAGTTATCCCCAATCCTTTTATGCATCATTTGGTATCCCAAGTTACCATTACAGTGACTCACCATTTCCGCACATCTGTCCCACACACATGACATTAAACTAGGTATCTACTATCCAAGATCTATGACCATAAAATAAGATCTACTACATCCTTGTCGCATGAAGTTAAATTGAATGAAATCCTCTATAACTATGTAGTGATTTGTTTCCATCCTCGTAGGATATGTAGGATATCCAGAACATTTTGTTTTCGAGTCCATACCAGGTTTAAATATCCTTCCCCTCACCATCTTAGTCTATGTTCTCTCTGAGAATTATGGATGGTCTGGCGTATGTGGTATTATGTCCTCTTTCAGGTTGGGTTATTCACATTTCCAAATTCATTCCTCATCTAGGTACCCCAACCTATATTCATCCATAATACATGATGTTAAACTACACACCACTTTATATCTATGTATGTCTTGATTCCCATCCTCATGGGATATGTTGGAACACCCGAACATTTTTGACATCGGGTCCACCTATATTTCTTGGAAACCTACTCATCTTTTTTGCCCTTGGATTGAGTCCCTTGGGAGGGGGCATGTGGTGTGGAAAGGTCTTATTCCCTAATTCATGTTAGGTTTTCAACATCTACACCACATACTTCCCTCTTGAGAGCTCTACATCCACCGGTCCTCCACTCATCTTCTCAAGTTGTCTGCTCCAAAATTGGGACCCTTGACCCTCTTTGGAGATTAAATAATGTGCCTAAGAAACCTCTAGTTTGGGACCTATAGTGTTGGATTATACATGGGCATGTATTCTCCCATTTTCATGCTTCATGTTCCCCCTTTTTAGGCTTTCTTCGTCTTCACCATTCGAAATGACCCCCAAACAGCATGGATGCTAGGCCCCAGGTCTCTCCCACCAACTCTAGAAAATGTCCCCAAGGATTTTGAATGACAATTTAATACATGTATAGTCTTGTGAATATGTTCAGAGGTTAGCACTCATTTTTTCACATTTTAGGTTACATGAAATGGATATTGTGTTCCCAACGTTGTTAACAACCAACCTCCATCGTTACTCCACCTCCATTAAGCCTTAAATACTAGTTGAATGATTCACCTTTATCACTCTTTCACGTCCAATTATAGTTTTGTCACTATCAGTGATATCCCTCAGTGTGTGTTTGTGTGTTAAGAGGATGATACCATGATGATGTGTCAACCAGGTATCCACACCATCTCCCCATTTCTCTGTATTCCAGGTCTTTCGAAGACCTTCTCTATCCTTATTTCCAACATTGATTGTGAATCACTTGGGATGAAGGATTTATCGAAGGATTATTCCCATTTGTAAGAGTCTCACTTCCTTCATTTCGAGCTCTATGGCCTTCAACTAAGATCTCCCCACATATACATTGTATGATGTTAAGTTGTAATGATCATTTAGTACTATGTATTCCTTAATTACCATCATTATGGGATACAAAGGGATGCACAAAAATTTATCTTTGGGTCCAGCTCAGGATCCTCTAATTATCTCTTATGTTCATCATTTTGGACCTACCTTTAATAGGATTTCGTTGTGTGGTAAGGGCTCATGTCCCCATTCACATAGGGTTTTCAATAATCTCACCATGTAATACCCTTTTAGGAGCTATTCTCCCCTACCTCCTCATCCCACATGACATAAAACTGAACTCTTAGAACTACTTATGACTTGATTCCAAAAATCATGGGATACATTGGAACACCAAGAAATTTAGCCTTTGGGTCCAACCCTATATCCCTTTATTTGTTCCAACCCTTCAACTTGAGGATTCTCTTATGATGTCGCACGCGGTGTGGTGTGGACGTAGTCCTCATTCACGTAGATTTTTCTTTATCACACCTTGAATATTCCATATAAAACCTCACTCTTCTATATACAACCGTTTCATATGACTTTAAACTAATATCACTGGTCCCACATGACATTAAACTATTGTGGAATTGCCGCATGATGTTAAAATGCCTCAGTTGGTCATATCATATGACCCTAAACAATGATATTATCTTCCTATCCACACAATATTAAAATTCATGCATTGGTTTTATCATAAGACCCTGATCTATGGCATTATCATCATGGACGCAGGATGAAAAATAGCATTGCATTGCGGTATACTGACTTGAGGGGACATCATGTTTGGTATCAGTTCTCCACCATACCATTTTTTGAAGGCCTAAATATTGGATTATTCCTATATTGATGCCCATATTCCTTGTCCTAGGATTTATCTTTCACAAAAAATACACATCTTCCTTAAAGAACAAACAAGATCCATCAAAAGTAGCTTCTTTTGGGGAATCCTCCAGACCTTTATGACAGTATTGCCCCTGGAATTGGTACCCTATCGTGACATATATGATAAAAACATGTAGATTCATTCCTATCATCATTTGATATATATGAACACACATACGTCTCATATTCGGGTCAAGCCCAAAGTATCTCAAATATTATCCTCTTTCCAGACACTTTGGCCCGAATTCTGTTGTGAGCATGTGGTGTTGTAAGTACCTCTTAGGAACCCATTCACATTGTTTTTTCTACAACCACACCATGTTTCTCCCTTGTCTGATTCCAAACAATTCCTAGTTATATTATAATAAAATATGATCTTACTATGAGAACTACACAATGGTTTTGGCTACTTCGCCACCGTGTACACATTCCACTAAACCATGTTCCCTCCTAATGGTCAACTATAAGGCCTTACACTATGAGTTTGTATCCCCAGGACCCTTCTCCATCTAAAGGGATTCAACTACCTTTATCAAACACATCTCATTGGCATACACGAATGAGTTCTATCAAAGAACCTAATGTGTGTCATTTTTCATGACATTTCCCTCATTTCATGTCCACACTTCATGTGCCCTTTATTTGGATCCTGACCGTGTTGTCGAGCACATCAAATTAGTTGCTTAATTTTGACTAGAATTTCTGCAGTATAGCAGCAACCCTAGGTCGTATCTCGATGGAGCCTTAGATCATTAATTTAAAAATAGGGTTTTGATTATGAATGTAGAAAGTAAACTAGGTTTTGTAGAACATGGGGGTTTTATGATTAATGATGAAAATATAAAATGAAAGAGATAAAACCAAGTAGAAGTGAACATGATTGAATAAACGTGATCAACTCGGAGAAGTCTCGTGATGCCCATCCATCACCACATCAAGGGATGGGGTTATGATCTTTTCATCCTTGGTTTGTAACACTTAGAACCAGAGTGTTACTGATTTTATACTAGGATACCTCCTAGGGTTCAGTCAAAAACATATAACGATTCACCGGACACTGCCGATGATTGGGTGATTTGTGTTGAACATCATAACCGAAACTCAGCAAGGAAACTCATGAAGAATTAGATGTGTGGTCTAGGTTTGTATGTTATTTCATTGTGATACCATGAAATAAATTTTAATGACCTTGATAGTGATTATGTGAGTTCAATTGACCAATATGAACCACACAAACACAGCAATTGTAAGGGGGAAATGGAAATGGTCAATTGTGTGTGAAACATCACAGGAATGGGTACCCCAACATAGTCATATGAGTTGAGAATGACATACCAGTACATAAATCAATAAAATAAGAATAAATGATGATGAAAAATAACACAACAACCTGGAATTAAAAAGATCATTCAAAAGAATACAACTTTGAAGCTCGGGATTACATCACATTCCTCCCCAGGTGATCACAAGGGGTTTAGAAACCCATGGGAAAGAAGAAGAAGAAGTTGGATTAGTACTTCCCATAGCCTCCAGAACTACTATGTATGTTTAGAAGACTCTTTTGGGACTCCAAAATGGCAGCGCCATGCCTCTTGGCCGAACATACAAATGGGTATCCCAAGGTGTCATTTTATAGGAAAATTGGAAGGTGGTTTTAGGCACACAGATTTCATCAATCCACTTGTATCGCGCGTTTCGGCCTTCATAAATTCTTATCTCGCTTTGGAGAAAATAGAAAATTATAGCCCTACATCTTTTCTATCTCCATCGAATGTTTGGAACCCTTTGGACAACTACAGCTTACGATATTGGTAAAATATAGAACACCGCATTTGACTTGGTCCATATTTGGTGGCTTGGACAGATCAGTTAGGATTGGCCCCATAGAAGCCGAATTAGGATTGTGTTCCTTAATATTAAATGTATCCTATTAAGCTTTGGACATGCCCAAAAATTTTCAACCCATTTGGATGCACGTATTTCATGTAATATGCTAAACAGTGGACAGATGTCCATGTATCCATGAAATTTTGGTCCATTTTTCTTCCACTTCATCAAGGGCCCTTCAAATCACCTCCACCTACATTGAAACAGTAAAAACAAGTAACATTTCCCATTATAATATTGATTAACATTAATTGTTTGAGTCAAACATAAAGTGAAATTTGTTATTATATATGGAATATTCATTACAAAACTAGTTTAAAACTGTGGTGTAATGGTGGAATAAAACAGTTAATCGTGGTACGATCACACCCCCACACCTAAACATTTTCACTCCTGGGAAAAGTCACATATCCAAATACAATGATTCATATATATATATATATATATATTTCCAACATCTTGAAGATTTATCATTTGAGAAAATTTTATTTAAAGTAAAGTGATCAATGCACGAACCACACCAAGGAGTTCTTCCTAGTGAAAATAGAAAAAGATGTCTCATAAATCATATCATAGCGAAATTCAAAAAGGCTCACGATTCCCAATTGAGAAAGGAATTCAGAAGTAAACCATGACACTTACTCTCCATGTGTGTGTGTGAAAACCATTCCATGCTATTCTTTCCACTTGATATCCAATAAATATATGTTATTTTAACATTTTTCAGCTTAAATGATTTTGTCACCGAACCTGTCATACATCCTTTGCAATCATATTTCAAGACCCACTAATTTAAGCATTCCCAGAAGTCAAACCATATGCTCTCGACCTATATATCTCCATATGTTTCACATTTCATCACTCCCCTCATTTATTATATTTTTTTAAGTTGAAATTGGAACAAATCTCACACTCATCTCTCAACCCTTGTTTGATCTCCTCACGACACTAATTGAAATAGTTATAAAAAGATCAAAGGTTGAGGAGGACTAGTTTTTGACCTTCCCAAGACAGAACAATTTTTTTAGGGTGTACAACAGTCAGACATTATGTACACATGCATAGGTCAATCTAGTACAGTAATGAAACAGATCAGATAAGGAACGAAGGTATGGAAATATCATATAAAGCTGAAAAATATTAACCCAACATATATTTACCTTATGTTAAGTAAAAAATAATCACACTTTGTGGTTTGGTGCAAATATTTGTGGAGATATTAGTGACACAGTTTTCCAAAAAACTACTCACACAAAGGGAATCAATCATCTCAAAGGTTTCACATAGATATGTCCATTTATATCTTTGATAGAAACCCAATTCACTAAAAATCACTTCTTTATGGTAAACTCATACACAAATTCTTTTTAGCCTTCGTTATGGTATTTTTACTTTCCCCACATTATGATCGCCAAATCATGGAACCTCAAAATTGTTGATGGGGAAAAAATGAAAATTACTATAAAGAAGGCCGAAAAGAGAAAACAATGAAAATTACTGACTAACCCAGGAATGTATCCACCCCCACACCTAGAGTATGTAGTGTCCTCACTGAAATAATTGAGAGTGTGGGAAGGAAGAATAAAACCTGGTGTGTTTTATTGGTATGATGCGTCAATAAGGTGGATTTCCTCCACCAGATTCTTCAGAAAATCCTCATAGAAGTGTTTAAGTTGCTGCCCATTGATGGTAAGACTTCGTCCACTCTGCTTATGTAAAACTTGTATTGCACCAAAATGGTAAACATTAGTAAAAGTATAAGGACCGAGCCATCGGGAATGAAGCTTACCTGGGTGGAGCTTAAGCCTGGAATTCTACATGAGTACCTTCTCACCAATATGGAACTTCCACTGGTGAATCATGCAATCATGAATATCCTTTGTCTTCTCTTTATAGAATCAGGAGTTTTCATATGCATCACGTAGAATTTCTTCCAACTCTTGAATCTGAACCTTTCTTGGCTCACCTGCTTCTGAAAGGTTCATATTAAATTGTTTAACAGGCCAATATGCATAGTTTTATACCTCCACTGGGAGGGGACAAGCCATTCTAAACAAAATTCTGTAATGGGACATTCTGATTGGGGTTTTAAAAGCTGTACGGTATGCCCAAAGTGCATCATCCAAGCGCAAACTCCAATATTTCCTATTGGGTTGTAACGTTTTCTCCAAGATTCTCTTAACATCTCGATTTGAAATTTCTGCTTTTCCGTTAGTTTGGGGACGATATGCAGTGGAGACTTTATGAAAAACCCATACTTACGAAGAAAGTTTTTCATGTTACGATTGAAAAAATGTGAACCCTGATCACTAATAATGAATCTTGGTAGACCAAACCTACTGAAAAACTGGGACCTCACAAAATCAACAACCACTCGAGAGTCATCGATCCTGGTGGCCTTTGATTCCACTTATTTAGATACATATTCAATTTCCAATAATATGTACACAAATCAAAATGAATTTGGAAAAGGCCCCATGAAGTCAATGCCCCATGCATCGAAAATCTCACAAATTAACATGGGTTGTTGGGGAATTTCATTCCCCATGGAGATATTCCTTGTGAATTGACAACGACTAAATGAATTGAAAAATATATGGGAATCCCTATAAAATGTTGGCAAATAAAGTCCCGAGTCAAGGACCTTTAGATCTATACGTTGAGAGCCAAAGTGGCCCCCACAGGCCAATGTGTGGAAGAAGGTCAAAACAGAGGTGAACTCATGGTCAGGGACACACCGACGAACTACTTGGTCACTAAAAATTCTCCACAAGTATGGGTCATCCCAAATGTACCAATGAGAATCATGATTAAGTCTCTGGGGTTGTGAAATTATGAAATCAGTGGGGACCCTAGATGTTGCTAGAAAATTCACAATGTCCTCATACCCGGGGGTAAGGTCCACAACATCACGAAGGTTCTCATGAGGGAATAATTCTCTAATGGGTTGGGGTGAGTCAACATGATGGTGCAATGGTAGGGAAATCCTACTAATATGGTCAGCTACCACATTCTCCACCCCTATCTTATCTCTAATCTCAAGGTCAAACTCTTGGAGGAGGAGCATCCATCGAATGAGGCGGGGTTTGGCTTTAGGTTTCTTTAGGAGGAAACGAAGGGCAGCATGATCATAGAAGATGATGATTTTTGACCTGAGAAGATATGAACGAAATTTTTCCAAGGCAAACAAAATAGAATGGAGTTATTTTTCAGTGGTTGTGTAGTTTACCTGGGCAGGCTCAAGGGTACACGAGGCATATGCAATGACATGAGGAGCCTTCTCAACCCTTTGTGATAAAACTGCCCCAACTGCAAAGTTAGAGGCATCACACATAAGCTCGATGGGGAGATCCCACCATGGTAGTTGGATGATGGTAGGTGATGTGAGACTCTTTTTTAGTGAATTGAATGCATCCTCACAATTTTTATCAAACACAAACTCAGAATATTATTACAATAACCGGGACAATGGAAGTTCAATCTTACTAAAATCTTTAATGAATCGGTGGTAAAAACCAGCATGACCCAAGAAAGATCGCACCTCACGAACACATTTTTGGATATTTAAGTGTTGAAATTAATTAAATTTTAGATATATCAACTTGAATTACCTTATTTTAAATGTCATTCCCAAGAACAATCCCCCGCTCAACCATAAAATGGCATTTCTCATAAGTTAAAACAAGATATTTTTCAATGTAGCGGCGGAGGACAGAACCTAGGTGTTCCAAACAATCATTAAAAGAAGATCCATAAACCATGAAATCATCCATAAATACTTCAAAACAACTCTCAAGATACTCATAAAAAATACTCAACATACATCATTGGAAAGTACCAGGAGAATTATATATACTGAATTGCATCCTTCTGTATTCAAATGTGCCACATGGACAGGTAAATGTTGTCTTTTCTTGATCTACAGGAGCTATATGGATTTGGAAATAACCCGAGTAGCCATCAACAAAACAATAATGGGACTTACCAGCCAGTCGTTCTAACATTTGGTCAATCATAGGCAATGGAAAGTGGTCCTTTCGCGTGGCTTGATTCAGTCGACGGTAGTCAATACAGACTCGCCAACTTTTTTTCACATGTGTTGGAACCAATCCAGTCCTTTCATTTGACACAGCTGTTATTCCTGTTTTTTAGGCACAATTTTCACTGGGATAACCCACTTACTATCAGATATAGAATAAATGATCCCCGTAGTAAGTAATTTACTGACTTCCAATTTTACCACTTCAAGGAGAGTGGGATTCAACCATCATTGAGATTGTCTTACGGGCTTAGCCTCATCATCCAAAAGTATATGGTGTATATAAATGGATGGAATAATCCCGAGAATATCATCCAATGTCCATCCTATTTCCTTTTTACAATTTCTCAACAGTTTGAGCAGTTTCGATTCCTATTGTGGAGAGAGGTTATTGGCAATAATAACAGGCAGTTGGTTAATACCCTCAAGATATGCATATTTTAAATTAGAAGGAAGTTGTTTAAGTTCCAACACCGGTTGTTTTTGGATTGAGGGAGTGGATTTAGGGGGAGTGAGGTCCATTAAACTATATATCTGCTCATTTTTATTCTCTAAAGATAGAGAATCTATAGAAATGAGATTTTCAGAATCATCGATGGTCATGGGTACCTCAGAATGAACACACTCTTCAATTAAATAACAAAATTTACACTTTTCAGAACCCAAAAAACACTCAAAACATGAATAAAAACTCAAATAATCCAAGGGTGATGAAAACAAAAATGAATCATAGTTTGGGTTGAGGAGAGAATTGTGTGTCTGTGCATAGTTTGAGATAACTTCCATCGAATAGACAGGAAGAGTGGAGTTCTCTTCAACGGGCTGTTTCATAGCCTCAAGGATATTAAAACATACATTTTCCCCACCAAATCCCATGGACAATGTACCATTGTGAACATTGATGCTCGTCTTTGATGTTTTGAGGAATGGCCTCCCATGTATGAGAGGGGCATGTCCTTGGGTTGGGATATCTTCCATCTCAAGAATGTAAAAGTCTACAGGGAAGATGAGATTCTTAACTTTTACGAGGACATCCTCGACCACTCCTAAATGGTGTGTTGTACTTCGGTTGGCAAGTTTCACGAAAATGCATGTTGGTTGAAGCTCTCCAACTGGCAAAGAAGTATACACGGAGTGAGGCATTACATTAATAGAAGCACATAAATATAGCATAGCATCAGAAAATAAGGTCTCCCCTATGGTACAAGGTATCATGAATGTGCCCGAATCCTTGCATTTTTTTAGCATTGCTGGTTGAATCAAGGCTGAGACATTCTTACCCAAGTTGAATCTCATTCCCCTTCAGTTTCCTTCTATGGGTGCAAAGCTCTTGAATAAATTTTGTATATCGAGGGATTTTCTTAACTGCATCCAATAGAGGAATGTTAACATGATCTTTTTTAAATGTATCCATTATTTCATTTTCAATCTCATTATCAATGTTTTTCTTAGATTTAAAGAGTCTTTGAGGGAGAGGAAGAGGAATTGATTGTTCATGGGAATCCTTAATGATAACTTGATTACCATTTTTGTCTTGTTTTTCTTTACATGATGTTTTTTAGGGTTGGGAAAGAGATTTTTTATGAGGGGGACATACCTACAATGAAGAATCAGTAGAAGGAGAAACTTCTTTACCACTATGAAGTGTAACTGCACATACATTACCTTTGTCCTTCGGATTGGAAATGGGTTGGGATGGTAGTTTTCCAGAACCTTGCATCTTAATCTCACTTATGGTGTTTTCCAATTTCCCCACTTGAGTTCGTAGGTCTTAAATAGCTGATTGTGTGGTTTGTTGGAATTGGAGGTTCTGGGTGGACATTTGCATCACTATATCCTCGAGGCTTGGTTCAGACTTGGGAGGAGGAGGAGGATTGTTTTGAGACGTTGAAGGATAAGAATGTTTCATACCTTGGCCTTGTTGATACCAATTATGCTTGGGGTAGCTTGAGTTTCTTCCTTGTCGGTATTTTGGTTGTGCTTGCCACCCGGGATTTGGATTTGGCCTAAATGGTTCTTGCTTGAACGGTGGTGCTTGTTGGAATGGATGCCCAGGGAAAACTGCAGCACAAGACTCAGATGAATCCTGAAGTTGTGGGCACTGATCAGATAAATGAGTATTATCAGAACAAATACCACAATGTAATGGAACGGGAGGAGAGTGTGAGTTACCTTGTTCTTGATCTAATTTCCTTAGAATGGTATGCATATCATCAAGTTAATTATCTTCCTTTTTTTCTAGGGATGAATGACTTACCTCGTGAACTCCTCGAGTTGGTGAAATAGATCGTGTACCAAATTTTTGTGCATTTTGAGCCATGTTGGCTATTAATTCACGAGCGGCAGAAGGAGTTTTGTCAACTAGGGCACCACTAGCAACAACATCAATCATTCCACAATCCATGGGGATAAGTCCCTCATAGAAGTATTGAATTAAAAGTTTTTCACTAATCTAGTGGTGGGGGTAGCTTGAGCAATGTCTTTTGAATCTCTCCCAATATTCATTAAGGGTCTCTCCTTGTGATTGCCTAATTCCCCAGATTTTGTTCCTAATTGATGCAGTTCAATAGGCAGGGATGAAATTCTCTAGAAAGAATCTTTTAAGTTCATTCCAGCACCCAATCATGGCATGAAAATAATATATCCAATCTTTGGCTACACCATCAAGGGAGAAAGGGAAGGCCCTAAACTTAATGAGGTCCTCAGACACATTTTGGGGTTTCATGGTGGAGCACACTATGTAAAACTCCTTTATATGTTTGTGAGGGTCCTCTCAAGGAAGACCATGGAATTTTGGAAGGTGGTGGATGAGACCTGATCTCAGCTCAAAGTTGGTCACTTCCTCAGGATATTTGATGTACGCAGGTTGGTACTCCACATCTGAGGTGGTCAGTTCTTTTAATGTTTGGTTATTTGCAGCCATGATCTATGGGGCTTGATTTGGTTCAATTTTTGATTGGTTTAAGACCACATGAGGTTCCAAATGGGGTTCCTTAGTGTTACTTGATTGACCTTTTCTAGATGCCTTGATTTTTGTGTGATGTGACTTTCCAATTTTAGGGAAAAATTCAAGTAGTGTTTCTTTACCAGATCGGGTCATTCAAATAAGATGTAAAGTTTGATTTTTTTTAATATGGATGAAATCACTTAATAAGGGTAAAAAGATAATATAATAATATAATATATAATTATAGAGAGGGAGATGGAGAATAAGAGAGAGAGAGATAGAGAGAGACCAAACACACTAAAAACAACCAAAAATAAAGACAAAACCCAAAATAAAAACAATCAAATGGGGGTAGGGTATTTAAAGGAGTACTAATTAAGAAGTAAAATAAACAAATAAAAGGAAATAAATTAAAAAAATGATCATGTATCCCCGGCAATAGCACCAAAATTTGACCGTGTTGTCGAGCACGTCAAATTAGTTGCTTAATTTTGACTAGAATTTGTACATTATAGCATCAACCCTAGGCCATCTCTCGACGGAGCCTTAGATCATTAATTTAAATATATGGTTTTGATTATGAATGTAGAAGGTGAATTAGGTTTTGTAAAACTTTGGGCTTTTATGATTAATGATGAAAATAGAAAATGAAAGTGATAAAACAAAGTAGAAGTGAACAAGATTGATTAAATGTGGTCTACCCGGGGAAGTCTCGTGATGCTCATCCTTCATCACTTCAAGGGATAGGGTTATGATCTTTCAATCCCTGGTTTGTAACACCTATAACCAGAATGTTACTGAGTTTATACTAGGATACCTCCTAGGGTTCAGTTGAAAACACATAACGATTCACCGGACACCACCGATGATTGGGTAATTTGTGTTTGACATCATAACCGAAACTCAACAAGGAAACAGATGAAGAATTAGATGTGCTGTCTAGGTTTGTATGTTATTTCATTGTAATAACATGGAATAAATTTTAATGGCTTTGATAGTGATTATGTGAGTTCAATTTACCAATATGAACCACACAAATACCGCAATTGTAAGGGGGAAAAGGAAATGGTGAACGGTGTGTGAAACATCACATGAATGGGTACCCCCAAACATGTTCATATGAGTTGATAATTACATACCAGTACATAACTCAATAAAATAAGAATAAAGGATGATGAAAAATAACACAACAACCTGAAATTAAAAAGATCATTCAAAATAATACAACTTTGAATCTCAGGATTACATCACATTCTTCCCCGGGTGATCACAAGGGGTTTAGAAACCCATCGGAGAGGAAGAATAATAATAATTTGAAGTAGCACTTCCCATAGCCTCCAAAACTGCTAGAGATGCTGAGAAGACTTCTGGGGACTCCAAAATGGAAGCACCTTGCCTCTTTTCCGAACGTACAAATGGGGAGCCCAATGTGTCATTTTATAGGAAAATTGGAAGGTTGTTTTAGGCACATTGATTTCATCAATCCACTTGTACCATGTGTCTCAGCCTTCAAAAAGACTTATCTCTCTTTGTATAAAATAGAGAAGTTGTAGACCTACCTCTTGATTGTATCCACCAAACTTTTGGCACCCTTTGGACAACTACAGATCACGTTATTGATAAAATACAAAACACCGAATTTGACTTGGTCCATATTCGGTGGCTTGGACAGATCAGTTCATATTGGCCCCATAGAAGCCAATTTAGGATTGGGTTCCTTAATTTTAAATGTATCCTATTAAGGTTTGGACAGACCAAAAATATTTCATCCCATTTGGATTCACGGATTTTGTGTACTATGCAAGATAGTGGACAGATGTCCATGGATCCATGCAGTTTTGGTCGATTTTTCTTCCACTTCATCAAGGGCCCTCCAAATCACCTCCACCTACATTGAAATAATAAAAACACGTAACATTTACCATTATAATATTTATTAACATTAATTGATTAATTCAAAAATAACGTTCAATTTATTATTATATTTGGAATATTCATTACAAAACTAGTTTAAAACTACGGTGTAAGGGTGGAATAAAACAGTGAATCCTGGTACGATCAGATCCCCATCCTCTTCCAGGTTTGAAGGGACCTCGTTTGCTGCCAGATCTCCTACAACATTGGTTCGCCTACAATCTTGGGCGAACTCACCGGATGACCCAAAACTAAATTTTACAAAATGTCCCACCTTTTAAACATGGTCAGTCGTCAACCCTCATTTGTCTGTCCCCATGCTCGGCTAACGTGAAACCAATGCTGTACTTTAGACATGGTCAATAGTTATCCTCTATCATCACACCACCGTCATTGCAATATAGATATTGGTTTCCATGATAAACATCATTCCACTCCCTTCTGTTCATGTGGAATTACAACTCACTTGGTTTTATACCTGCACACATTTATGTGCATTCGGAATGTGGGTCAATAATTTTGGGATGTCGTTCACTGAACGTTTCATTTCGCATAATGTGTGCCTCCCTATACTAGTAAAATCCCATAACTACTCATTGTTTTTTACATTAAGCATGACTCACATGGGCTTGGTGGTTTTGATAGGATGTGTACTGGTGCACCTGAACCACACATGCCTTTCATCCTAGATAATGTTAAAATAGAAATATGAGAACAATGTTTGACTTGATTCCCATCCTAATGGGTTATATAAGAATTCCTGAGCACTTTACCTCAAGTTCAGCCCCATGTGAGGCCACCTATGTTCTATGGTATAAATAATCCCATCTGGGAACACATGGTGTGGTGTGGAATTTTACAGTCTTCATTCACACTAGAATATATATTTCACCGTGCATTTCATTTGGAGGACACATGTCATCAACGGATGACTTTAGACAGCAAACCTTCCACGAACATGTTCAGGATGCCCCATGATAATTATGGGCTACATCAGTTTCCTTCCTGAAGAATTTTTCCCCTCTATCATTGGTCTCTAACCACAATACAATCAATAACTACATTATTCTTGATTCAAATCCTTATGGGATACATATCGATTCTCATGCTCATTTCCTTAGGCACAACCCCAGGGTCATTATCCCTTCGAGCCCCTCAGCCTCAATCATGGTCCATTCTTTGTGACCTTGAACATGGAGCCAATAGTGTTTGCAAACTGAAATTAAACTTTTATCCTTGGTCCCATAAGTTGACCCTAATACTATATTCAACACCCTCACTGTATGACATTAAACTAAGTTTCTATCATCCTCATTGTTATGACATAAAACAACAATCCACTCTAGGTTATCTCAAGAGAGATCCTTTGATGAAATGAGTATGATCCCTTATCAGACGGATGCACTAACCTAATGTTCTTTTATCATGGTTGTGTAATATCAAGAGTGGTGGAATCCATTCGAAAAACTCATCACTCCTCCCTCCATGATTTTCATGACCTTTATTTGGACCCTCATCCTCATTCATTCCTAAATGATCCCACCAAATAGTATGGATGCTTGGCCCATGGCTTGCCTACTATCCTGGGATAATGTTCTGGGAGACTAATGGATGAAAGTTTGAGTCATGACTCATGTTTTGAACATGGTCAGTGGTCGGCTCTCATTTTCTATACATATTTCAGCGTAACAGAATATGGATATAGTTATTATAACATTGTAAATAGTTATCCATCATTCTCACGCCAAACCTACAGTGTTCAAAAAAAATTGTATCATGATTCAAACATTCCACTTCCCTCTGTTTGCATTTATTCTACCACCCCTAGTGTTACCTTTCTCATGGACTAGTGAACATTGGGAATATGAAAATTTGACTAATATGATAACTTTCTTCTCTATTCAATCATCTATCTTTCTTCACAGAAATCAGGATCAGTTATTCCGACCCTAGATTCCTAAATCCTAGTTGGCACTCTCAAATTCAAATTGAATAATGAATTAGTCATTCCATGTTTCTCATATAGGTAACAACCCATAAGAGCTTAGGGAATGATCGTAGTAATTTTCAAGAAAGTGATAGAAATGCAGTAAAACAAAAAAATTTAATCATGCATGTAGCCAACATAAATTACATTTATGTGATCTCAAGAATTATAGAACCCAAGTATTGGCCCCTCCCATATAAGGGTTGACCTCTTCAATGGAGTATTCCAACTCCACCACTCTCTAGCTGGTAGCCTCCAGGATCCATTGTCGCCTGTTAAGATCCTGCTCCTCCTCAACGATATTGTGAAATAGTTCACTAGCCTCAATCCAAGACCGATCCTTATTGGAACTGTTGATACCCATATCTTCTTAGGTTCACCTCATCTATTCCTCATCCTCTTCAAGCTGGGTCTTGGACCACGATATGAGCCATGATTGCACGTCCATGAAATCAGAAAACTCGTCCACCCACACCCTCAACCACATGGTCTCAATTTCGGAATCTTGGAGACTCTTGATGTTCATGGAATTCCCCCGCTGCTAGACCACACCAAGACTGCAGTCATGTTTCTGTATCATCTCTTCCATGAAATCTTGAATGAGCATATGAGAACACTGGGAATACACTCCTCCTGTGCATAGGCCACACAATAGACAATGAAGCCTCCCCATTTAATCCATCCATTTTTCTGTAAGGGTCCCCCCCAATGTAGTGCTTGATTGTATTCCATGACCGTTGATGAACGAAATTGTTGTCCTCTTCATCGAAAGACATCTCATCTTAGTCCTCGGGGTTGGAAAGTTCATATGTAAGAAACACCTCCAAGAACTCATTTGAAGGATCCTAATCTAGTTTCTGGATTGGTAGCCTAGGTCCCATGCCATCTAATTGATACCCATTATCTGATTCCACCTCAACTATTTCAATATTGATACTACTAACAGTTCCACCTATAATCTAGAGGGCTGTGGCTTAGTCAGTATAGGCATCAGCTTCCACGACCACTACTGTTCCCCTATGAAAGGTAGCTACATGGGATCCAATCATCCTCTCAAATACTGACCATGCCATTTGAAGAACTATTCATGTGAGAATATATAGATATTAGTAGGCCCAATTCAATGGAAGAAAGATAATAATTCTATGAAAAAGACACATAGAAATCTGATATTTGGTTTTTCCCCTGATATGTTGCCACTAGAACCCTGTGGCATGGCCCTCCATATATGGTGGTAAAATCTGAAGACTCGTGGAGAACCACCATGGGTGTCATATCCCAACTTGGTGTGGTAATCACTATCGTCAAGGGTGAAGATACCGAAGCTGCATACACAATTTCGCAAGAGTGGGTTTTATGTATGAGACTGTCCTGCACAAGCCAAATAGTAGTTGAAAATGGCTAAGAATCCAAAATAAGAATCATTGTAAAATGGATTAAGGATTACCAAAAGATCCTCCACTATCTATTCCATCTCTTAGTCTGAGTTGGAATCCTCACCTTCCTCAAGAGGGCTCCCTCTACCAACTTATTCCCCCAAGGAGGACCCTTCTGATTCTTCTGGTAGGGGAAAGCACTCCCTCAACTCATTGGAATATATCTGAGGAGGAACTTTTTGCTCAAGTAACACTTTCACTCTATTAGTCATTGGACATGGAGTACCCTGATAGTGCACAAAGTCCTACAGCTCGATGATGTACTTATCCACTTCTGCATGAGGTACTATAATGTCGGCCCTGGTGCAACCGATCAATGAAAAATCCATCTTGAGATGGTTCAGATAGTGCCACATCTGGGAAGGGTTGATGAATTGTCTGTTGAAATCCCAGATGTCCCATGACTCCACGATGAAAGCATCCATGAGCATGTCTATATGGCGTAGAAGCTTCCTCAGTGTCTTAGTGGTTATACTATGGAACCCCAGGGCAGCCTCCCTTCAGGATGACTATTCTCCTCTTGGACAGATGGGTCCGCCTTTGTTACCTGCCTCTCATTCGGTGTGGGCCTCAGTGCTACTAAATCCTTTCCACCAAGGGATATCATTTCTGCCTTCTAGCCATGACCTTGAGGTTGAGGAGGAACCCCATAACTGGAATTCATGGTCCGCCACATCAACAACTCCACTAGGTAGGCTTCTCCCAACTATTTGTATACTCGTTCACAAGCCCATAGATAGCTATGTGTGTATGCATCTCATTACACATCTTCTCATCCTTCCGTGTGAACCTGACCTACATCTTTATCATCACACATGGATGGTCCCCGTGGTGTACTCCTTTGTAGACCCACACAGCAAGCTTGTTCATGCATCAGAATTGCCTTGCGAAATGGTGCAGGGTGTACGACTCACAAAGAGGCTCATGATAAACCTATGCAACAAAGAATCCATCCTAAAAGTACATGAGGTAGTACTAATGCTCCTCCATTACTTTACCATAATCAATTAACACACCTGTTGACAATGAGAATGGGTGGAAGTTTAATTCATCCACTATCCAGACCTAGTTCAGCACCAGCGACGAGGTTAGCTTGGTTGGGAAAAACCCCACTGCATTCAAAATAGCTAGTCTAAAGATAGACCCTGAAAGGGAAATGGGGTTTGGGAATTATTAGGATCCCATATGGACCTTTATCCACCCATATAGAATATGTATCATCACACACACACGATATGAATTCTTTCCTTCAGTGATATGCTATATTACTTTTTAAATCTTACCTAGCATCAAGATCCGTAGGTTCATCCATTCCATCATCACCAACATGGACTACATGATAAAATTTCTCAGTGGTACACCCATGTTCGTAACCTTTATTGGAAGTATCAATCCAAAAATGTGTGCCGAAATGAAAGCATCCAACAGAAGCACCAGTTTCTCTTAGGTGCAAACATTGAACCCCCATGTCATCCAATGGCTGTCATCCAAGAGTAACCAATAGGTGTGATCCTTTGTGCACTAGACTTCCTTTGGGAATGTGGGAGCCCTCACATGAAACATCCAATCTAAAATGGAATTTAGGAACTTCCTAAACCACAACATAAAGTGGACTTCCCTCACCAAATGATCGTCCTCTCCTGGCACTAGGTCCGTCAATGACTTTTCTAGTGGTGGAATATGCTCTGGGTCCTCCCTTGTATTCGTAGTAGGGAGAAACTTATTATACATTTCCCCTAATATCAACATCCCCATGATTTTGTGGAGGACCCAGAGGTTGATACCGAACAACCCATGGTGAAAAAGAATTTTTTTGGTCCTCGAAAACCACTTAATCAAAAACTATGTAATTAGTTGCTTCGCCAGGTATATGTGGAATTGGGAGACCCAAGCTGCCTCATAGAGGCCCACTCTCATCAACCCCTCCATGAAAAACTCACAAGAGTCATACACCATGTAATCCCATTCCTAGTTATCCATGAAATTTCCTCCCTGCTACAAATCCCACTCATCGGTCCACCCCTTCTTCGGGATCCCCAAGGCCACCTTAAAAATTGTGTGGTACTGTGGGGGAGAAACGCATGGTTGCAGCACCTTCACATCAAAATTGTTCACATGATTATATAATAGTCAGAATTGATGGGTGTATGATCCTCCCATGTATGACCATCAACCACCCTAAACTGCTGGCACCGTCATGACATACTCCTTAACTAATAGGCCGACTTATCCCTAATGGTTTTAGGAATGAGAACATTGTCCCTATTACCAAATACGTATAGAGGAAGTCTTTTTAATATGGGGTATTTCTTCTAGATAATTTAAAATAGCTCCACCAGGGACTCGTGGCCCTAATGGCTCCACACACACTCCCGGATGCCCATGTTATCAGCCATCGCTGCCCTTCGGGCAACATCTTCAAGGACCCCCGTAGTGTCTTCTTAGTGATCCATTCAATATAAAACGTTTTTAAAAAAATTCCTAGACCACATAACTCAATAGTAGTGCTTTATGAAAGATATTCATCACATATATCTACCAGAATCCTTGTAGGCACAAGCCATAGAGCGCACGATCGCATATTCTGAATATTCGCAGTGCGCCACAGAGAAAAGGGGCCATGATTTTCAATGAGTAGTCATAAAGAATTCATAGAATCATGAATCAAGATCCCATGCTAGAGAATTCAAAGACAATTAAGGAGAACACATGGGAATTCCTCCCCTATTTACTAGAAACGAACCCCAAGCATTTCAGTGCGCTGGGCTGCGGTGATATTTGCAGTGTTCTCAACCTGCATGTCATCCCTCCGCATCGTTGTCCAACTTCATAGTCATGATTTCATATTTTCCTAAACATTCTTGGGGTCTACCCTTAGACTTTGACCCTTTTCTTTCCTCACCTCCAATACCGATGAGGGAATTGTTTGGTGCCAAAATGTTGGAAAATGAAAGAATACACAAGGAGCACATCAAATCGAAAGTGGTTGCATTGTGAAACCCATTCGCAGAGCCCTTCAGCACTGCAGCCTTCATGGATCTCCTCTGTACCATGAACGGTGAAAATCCACGACCCCCTATGTGATTTTCATATATTAAAGAGTAATAAGGATTTACAATTATGACATAATTGATATGATGATTCATGACATGGAGAGAACATGATTGACTCTGCGTTCCCTTGGAAACTGATGGAATCCTTTAAGAGCACCAAAGAGGTAATAAAGGAGGCCTCTGTGTCGAATAGGGAATAACAGGAAACTCAGTGGTTACGAAAAACTTGATTCAATCCTCTTGTGGTTAAATAGAGGTGTGTGGCTTCACAATGAGATTCCCGAGCTTCACACAACCTATCACCTACAAATACCAGGCTTCTCTTAGACCAAAAGGAAGGATATCTTGACCATTTTCCTTCTTATATATCAAATCACGAAGCAACCCTTTCTCTGAGAAACAATGTGAAAACTGAGCTCTTCATCGTACTTGAGCATTGAGAAGTACCATTCCCTAATCTCAAATAAAAACCCTCTTCAAGAAGGGATACCCATCATGGATCCCACTAGCAATAAAAAATGAAGGAGATCACTAAGGGTTTATGGGTCTTCCCCCAGCACTCATACTTCTTGATGCATCTTCCGTGAACAAGTGGACCCCATTTTAAGGCAGGATCATTATTCTTCTCGAAGTACATTTCGTTGTATTTTCTCACTTTACAAGCCATTTATGATCTGCAATGACCTACTCCATGATATCATATTCACATTACGAGAAATACTTCATAATAATCTATACTCCAAACCTAGGATAGAGAACTATTCATTGTAAAGAATACCCTTTGTGGAGTCCTTCCATTATGTGAAGAACTAGAGAATCATAATTACCATTCCTCTGAAAAAATTTACATAACAAACCCTTATCCCATACGACCCTCCAGATTGGTACATATTTATTTCAAGGTCCCTTGAGAAGAGTTTCATATTGTGTTGCATAACCTCATGCTTCTTCTTATATTCATGCTAACGATAATTATTTCACTGAATATCCATGCTAACGTGATCCCCCAATGGATCACTCCATAACCCCATATTCAAACAGTGTTACTAATGGTATCCCATCCCCAAGGGTTGGTGAGTATCAGTTATATATGTCCTACGGGTTATTAGAGAATCCTCACCATTCGAGATGCAAGACATTAAACAGTCAATAACCATTGTAATCATCAGATGAAATTAAATTGTAGCCTCACCCAGTGAAATATACATTGGGTGCCCGATCTCAAACATTTTTTTCTCTATTCCTATCTCTAAGGGATTGTGAAATTCCTTACATGGAATGATATAATATATGCTGGAGTGTATTCTTTCCACAAGGAATACTAACCATCTTGGTGTAATCCCCCAGCCTTTCATGCGGGAGGGGCATCCTTTCTCCTCCTGTATTCTTCCATGCGGGAAGGAAAGAGGAGTGATGGGCACGTGGACCATCGTTACCCCTCCCTCTACCATTGGGATTTTTCTCCCTTGGGCCTACATCCTGGAGTAATTTACATTCTACATCTCTCTGAGAAGCTAACTGAGCATAATCCCATGTTACCTCTTTGGTCCATTAACAAATTGTAAGCCCATGTTTCCTATATGGGCTGCCAACCACGTGTAAGCCCCACTCTAGTTCTCACGGACACAACATTTGTGGCATGATAGTCTATTCTCTTCTACCTATTGTTACTCACACCAATCATGAATCTCATGGGAATAGAGTAAGCATCGACCATGGCATCATCCTCAGGCTTCCATTGCATGTAATTCCCAATCCCCTTCCGAATTACACGGACTTTGATCCTTGTCCTTTCCAATAAAGGTACGTTGGAAGCATCTTTGAGGTTTAAGACCATCAAAAATCTGTCCCGAACATTTCACGTTTATTCATTCCCTCCCTTCATGACGTTAAACTATATTCCCCTTTTCTTCCTGCATGATGCTAAAATTTATGTATACGATCTACGTGGATTTTTATCCATGTATCCTAGATATGGAAATTAGGAAGCCTCCCCGAGGATCAATCCCAATCTACGATAAGATGTTTTGTTCCCCTTTGTTTGGATCAAACTCTATGGTCCGCCCCCTGGAATTAGATCAATATTAGGATTCTAACCACATGTAAGCCCCGTATTATCTTCAAGTAGCTATCCTCCGCCCACACCCCAAACCTATGCCTAAAACATTAAAACAACATGGGTTTTGATCCCTGTATCCAAGACATGGCATGTTGGAATCCTCCCTGAGGTTCAACCCCAATCACTGGTAAACTTCATCGTCCCCATTTCCAGGACCCACATACTTGGTATGTCCCTTAGTGGAGTAAGACCAAATATATGGCTGCTAACCAAATGTATCCCCTGCTTCTTTTTGGGTCGATGTACTATGTGTACCCCCCAATTCAATTCCCCACCCTAAACTATGTGCACTTTTCATTCCCTTCCACAAGGATATGTACGAAAAATCGTTGAGGTTCAATCCCATCACCCATGTCCCAGCCGGGTCTCTCCCTTGAGCCTTTGTGTTTAGGGAAGGTCATTACCCAACCCGAAGGTTCTACTTCCTCTATGTCTCATCCATGAATTTATTTTCACGAGCATCCTTCCTAGGTGTCCCATCTCCACACTAAAATATGTGTGCATTGGTTTATTACCACAGGGATATCTTATAAGCCTCCCTGAGTTTGAAGCCCAAAATAATCGTCTCTTCATGTAGGTTACATCACATTACACATCATCTTCATTCAACCCTCCATATTCCATCCTATTTCCTCTTTGGGCCGCCACATCACGGTGAATTAATTCCATCCACCAGGGCTGATAACCATACATAATCCCCACACAAAACAGAACCATCCTTCCAAGAGATTCCATCTTATGATGGGCTGTTATCCATGTGTATGCCCCAATATGTCTTCGGGCCGTTGTTCTCTTTGTTCACACATATTCATCACCCATTTGAACAACATGGGATTTTATCCCTATCTCCTAGATAGGTTATGTAGAAATCCTACGTGAGGTGCAATCCACGCTAATGGTAGACCCTGACGTACCATTTGTAGGGACCCAAGCATCCTCAGATCTATCCTAATTGGACATTTGATCTACTCATTCAGTAAACTACTCAGGTTCTACCCCCATGAGGGTTTACCCATCAGATTCACTCCTCTCAGTGTTCCAATCAGTCCAATCCATCTCCACTAGACATTATATGTTCCAAATACCCTGTGTCAAATATGGGAAGCTGAGGAAAACCTCAAGGACATGCCTATGGTATATAATTCATTGCATATGATGAGGGATTCCTTGGGCTTCCACACCCTCAGGAATACCTATTATAATGGGTGGATACCCTAGCACTACAGTGTTTCAGTGTCCAGACATGTCAGTGATGTCCTACATGACTACTCCCTAGATTGAAGGTTTATTCCCTAACATGACCCCTTGGAATGTCCTGACAGAAGTAGTGTAATTTACCGACATCCATAAAGATGTGGAACCAGGGAATATTTTCAAAAACAATATATTAATCTTTAAGGGAGACCCGAATTGGGTAACAAATTCTAAGGAGGAATCTATTGAAGGAGGAAGCAACATCACATTATCATGTTTTGATCCAGCAGAAAATGTCCCTAAATAATTGGCGGATGTCACCCGCCTTTGGAAAGTAGGAATTCGGGGTAATAGCGTGTCACATCCTCCACGGGCGGATGCATTCCCTGGAGAAAGTGTAGAAAACAATTATATTTGGCCAAATGAATAGTATATTGTTAAATAAATCAACAATGGTATATTTATAGGGGGGTGAGTTTCATTTTATAGTTTCATTATCAACCCTTAATGTGTACAAAAAATTAATATTTTGGAAATTTTCATAAGTGTTAATGAAGGGTTAAAAAATATATAATTTGTTAATTTTCTCCAATATTTTAAAATTTTCTTTTTTGAGACTATTTAGAATCATAATAATATTATATTTTAATAGTATCAATTTTGATCCTTCTAGACATCAAAAATAATATATATTTACGTGATATTTTATGAAATCCCAAGAGTGACCTCCCCTCTCATATAAAACAGAACCTGATCTTCTCATTCCTTCACACATAAAAAGCCTTTTAATTATTCCAATGCCAATAAAAATTACATCCTATATTACCTCACCTTTTTATATAGGTCATTTTAATGCATAATACCAACCTTATTGGTCATATTGTGTTAATGAAAGTATACTTTCTGAAAAATAAATATAGTTTTTAAGTACATGTTTTAGCATTATTTATTATTAAAAATACATCAAATTAACATAAGAATCATAAAAAATAGAAAAATTATCATTAGTATATTTATATTTTATTATGTTAATGTATTAACCAATATCTATCCCAGAACTCCATAAAATGGTAGAGGTATTCATCGTTAATTTATATAGTAGACTACCACATCATGAACCAATGTAATTAATTTTCCATTACTGTGTCTAAAAACTGATTATAATGTTGGATTTAATGTGTATATATTACATTCTATAAATATTTAACATTATTAAATTATAATATACCATTTACATTCTTACCATTCAATTAACTGAAAAATGATAATGTCATTCATGTGTACGTGTGTATTACCACCTACAGAAATAAATGTGATTCATTTTTTAACACTAACTCTCATTGATTATAAATATAAGTATGTTTAAAGAAATAAAATATTATTTAGGATATGATGGTAATTTTCAAAATATAGGATGGTACTTATCTAATTTCCATAATGATCATTAAAAAATGTCAATGTTAGTCAGACACATGTACGACCTACCATCTATATGATTGTAACACAAATAATTTTCCATAATCATATTTCATAATTGGGTTGAAAAGTATAATTTATGTTGAAAATGGTAGTTATATCATTATATTTATTCTGGAGATAATAAAAAATTAACCTATTTGACCATATTCAACATAAAAAAGTTATTTTCAACAAATTTACTGAATACAGTCAAAATGACCAACAAGACCTTAAATTTTCAAGTTATTGTATATAAAATATTAATAATTTATATAAAATGTATAAAAAAATTGGAAAACGATTTTTTATAATTTAAATAATTAAAATATGTTTACTATTCATGAAAATGAAGATTGTACGTGATGAGTTGTACTCAAGGTAAGTGAACTACTTTTTAAAAATCTTCTTTTAATGCTTTTGTTAAACTCTATTTTATTCCATGTTCATATTTTTAGAGATCTAGATTTTTCTGTTTAGAAATAAAATACTTATAGAGTAAATTTTATTTCTAATTTTTTCTTTTATTTAATAAGTTTTAGAACAAATATTTTTATGTAATTTTTTATATTCATTAAAAAATTAAAAAAATGTTCTATTTTGACATATAATTCTACAATTAATCTTCCTACCACTATAATATTTGTTTTATGATTTTATTACTTTATAATATTCCATTTTTTTATAAATAAAAAAATCCTCTCCCTTTATTTTTTAAATTTTTGTTTTCAAAATTCCGTTTAAAAATTTTATATATCAATATCCAAAAATCATTTATTTTGGGTGAAATGATTTTTTTATGAATCATGATTTTATGTTTAATAATTATATTAATTTTCATTGGAATATTGTATGATTAAATGTGGTTATTTTATAAACCAATATTATGTGGTCATGTTATTCACCAAGTACATGTGGTTCCATGGTAAAAAAATGGTTGGGTGAGACCATTATGTCTCTCTAAGGCATTGGGTGATGTAATAGAGTTACACATATAGGTTTCTCCTAAAATATTATGGTAATATAATGTGATGGTTATTCACTTTATAACCATAATAGTTATTTCAAGTGTTACTAAAATGTATACTGCAATTATAAATATAATAGTTATTCCATGTGAAATTGAACATGATATGAAAATGATGCCTCAATTAAACTACATGATTTGTCTAATTTTTCATTCAAGATTTTATTGACATATTATGATTTCATAAGGTAAAGAAAAGTATATGTTACATCAAAATGTTTAAAAATTATAAATTTCAAAAAACAATTATGAGTATTTTATGACATCAGAGAAACTGTTTTGTGTTTTGTTTCCGCTAAGACATTTCTTATGAAATGTTTTATATAAAATTTTTGGCAGGGAATGTGATTTCATTGGTTAGATTTTTTTCAAAAAAAATTTAATTTTTCAAATTTGAAAATATTTATATTTATTAAGGTACTAAGAGTGTATTTCTTTATTTTTATGTCCCTCATTGTGTTTTTTTTCTCATACCACATATTAAAATATTTTAAACTTTTTTTAAAGATTGGTAAGGAAAAAAGAAGAATTCATAACGAAATTCATGAAGATTTATCTTGAAAATAAAAATTATTTAATTTGAAATGTTTTATTTTATTTGAAAAATGAATACATATTAGATGTGTTTACTATGTAATAAATGTGTTTTATGAAAAAGTTGCAGCCTCATTTTCTAAAACTATAATCCTAAATGATTTATGGGAACGAAAGAAAATTATTTCTTTCATAAAGATACAAGATTTCGTATTAACTAAATATAGATGTTATATTTGGTATAATAGAATATATTTAGAAGATATTAAAGGTTAATATAATGTTAATATAATTCCCAAAAATTTATTAATTTATGGCCTAGTTGACATGATATAGCATTTTAAGACTACTATATTGCTTCTTTTAATCATTGTTTGTCCAAAAAGGTTTTCCATAGAGGGAGTAAGAAATCTGAAGTATGATGCAACCAAGGGGATGATAACCTTACAAATTAGTAACATGGAATGGTTATAATTTGTATGGATTAATTTTTACTATGATTTATCAGTTTAATTAGGCTATAATTTGATGTGGTATCCATGCTAGACAAAAAACAAATCTACTATATGAGAATGTGTTAAAAGTGGTAAGATTTGATGAGATAACACCCTTTGAAATTCATTGGATATTATAACCTATTATAAGATTTAGTATTGATTAAATCTTTATAAAATATATTTCATCTCATGGGTTGTTCATATCATCAAAATGTATGTCTTTATATTTATGGTTTTGATGTTGGAGGTGACCAATGATGGTCAATGGCCAATAATATCAGGGAAAGGGATGATATGGATGTCTTGGAATGGGAAGAATTTAAGAATATATTACTTGGTAAATATTGTTATAAATATGTAAGACATAAAATGGAAATTAAATTCATTGAATTGAGGAAAATTGAGTAAGATTTTATAGCTGTGTTTGAATTAAACTTCACCTGATTAGGAAGGTAAGCACCATATTTAATTTATGATTTTGAAAGTAACATTAATCTTCTTTACATAGGAGTGAATATTAAATATAAAAGGGTATTGGACTTTTTGGAATTCAAAATAGATGATAAACCCTTGTGTTGTTTTTAGAAGGGATAAATGGAGGTTGTTGATGATCATGTTATCATTGAAAAATAGTAGAAAAAGAGGTCCAAATGGTAGGAAAATGGGATAAATGAATTAGAGAAATATGATGGTAAGAGAATAATGTTTTTGTTTTTATAGACTTTTTTTAAATAAAACTTTTGAATACCTTATGGTATTTGGTAAGTGATTCTAATGTGGTAATATTGGGATCATGAATCATAATTTCAAATGAAAATATATTGGAAGTAGTAATACCAATTATGATAAACAAGAAGTATAATGTTTTAAAGGTAATAATATGGGTTACTATTCCCACATTTATCTAAATGAGACCTAAAATGATGGGAAGTGTCCAATCTATAATATGAAATGTGTGGTGACTTCATCTTAAAATACATTAGAAGATGATGGGAAATCAAACAAAGTGGAATGATGTATATTTCATTTTTATTCTAATCTTCATAATGTGTTGTTTAATTAAAGTTCTATGAAATCATTCATATCAATTAATTTTTGGGTATAATAGAAATTCCACCTGAAGAAATAATGTGATAACTTATTTTAAAAATACTCGCGGTATGTATTAATGAAAAAATAAATTATAAGAAACTTCATGTCATTTTATATGGAAATAATATACCTGAAAAAGTTCAAGTCTTTCCCCAAGTAGGGTTTAATGTGATTATGGGTATGGATAGATTTTTGGTTTTCAATGACAAGATATATTATAGAACTAATGATAGTTTTTTCATAAATAGATTTTTTTTATGTCAAAATGTATGAACACCATTGATAACATATCTTGAATCTAAGAAATAGTTAAAATATGGAAATTAATGTTAAATTTCATATATAACCATAAATTGGGAAACCTTTTAGTTTAATTGTGGGTTGGTATTAATGGAATACTTTGATTTTTCCAGATGATTTTATCAGTGATACACCAGATTTAGAAGATGAATTTATAAATGAAATTGTTCTTAATGATAATCAAATTTCAAATCATCTTATATAATGAATCATGTATAAGCTTAATAATTATTATATTATTTACAAGAGTTGTTTAATAGAGGTTCTATTCATCATAGCACGTTACTATAGGGTGATCTAATTTTTTATAAAAATAAAGATACATTAATGAGACTTTTCGTTGATAATAGTGATTGGAATAACATCAAATTTAAGAATATTTATCAGGTTAAACATGTTAATGATTTGTTTGTCTAAATATAAGGTGATCGATGTTTTTTAAATGATGAAATGTGGTTTAGGTACTATTAGCTAAATTTTAAGTAGGATAACATTTGAAAACTAGAGTATCAAACTAGATGTAGGAATTGTGAGTTTGTTTTATTCTCTTTAGGATAAAAATTGATCTATCTATATTTATGGATCTTTTGAATAAATTCTTCCATGAAAATTTCGATAATTTTTTGTTTTCATTTATTAGTGATATATTTTTTTATTCAAAACATTATTTAGATCATGAAAAATCACTATATTTTTCTATAAACCATAAATGAAAATAAGTTTCAGGAAATTTTAAAAAAATTTCGTTAAAGTAGACCTCCTTCATTTGACACATCATATATAAATATGGAATAACAGTTGATCCCACTAAAAATAATGTTAATTATGAAATGTGATGACCTAAAAATGATACTATGATTCACTGTTTTCATGTATTAATATGATATTACATTTTTGTTGTCAATTTTTTTTCATTTTTTATCTATATCAA
Source organism: Viscum album (assembly GCA_963277665.1). Taxonomy (NCBI): domain Eukaryota; kingdom Viridiplantae; phylum Streptophyta; class Magnoliopsida; order Santalales; family Viscaceae; genus Viscum; species Viscum album. The sequence goes on along the minus strand of OY728166.1, from coordinate 372,874,641 downwards.
TGACTTATTTTACTCGAGAAGAAGTTAAATTCATCTATGAAAAAATGTTATGATTTTATGTTCATACTTAAAAACATTCTTGAATTCATTATGTTTGGATATTGTTTCCAGAAGTTTTTTGTTTTTTTATCTAAATTGATCCTTCAATGAATGAAATTCAATTTTTCCTGATGCAGAATGATCATGAATTTTCATTTTCATCACATTAATAAAAACATATGAGAAATATTAAACTACACATGATATTGAATTTGATGATATAGTTTTTTCTTTAAATACTCAGAGAACTCTTTTATATTTATCTAAATATAAAATATATACTGATTATAAAAGTTTTATGTGTATTTTTAGTCAAAAAGAGTTTAATAAGGGACATATGAGATGATAATAATTGATAATTGATTATGCTATCACAATTCATTATCATCCATGAAAATATTACAATGTATTTATTGCATTTAATGGGAAAAATTAATGCAACATTATCCATGTTATATCTAGAATAGATGAATTTATTTAATGATTTAAATATTTTCCCTCAGAAATTGTGCATGCAGGAACATACTCTATTTTAGTTCATGTGTAAGTACAATAAACTATGATAGGAAAAATTAATTAATCAAACTCAGAAGGAATACCATTAATTGTATAAAAATTGTGAACTTGTTATGAAGGGTAAGTTTTATGAATTTAATACTGATAAGAAATGTGTTTGGATATTTAGAAATAGATTATGTGTTCTATGTGATCCCCAATTGAAAATATAATTGGAACGTAAATTCATTTTTCCCCATTACCCTTTCATTATGGATGAAATAAGATGTATATAGGCATTTATGAGTAATATTGGTGTGATAGAATGAAAATATTTAATTTTTAGTATACCATGAAATGATTTACTTTTCAACAGGATAAAGTACAATGAAAATTCATAAATGGGATGCTTCATCATTTTCTTATGTTGTATTTCAAATGGGGAAATGTATCAATGATTTATTACTAATATTTCCAATGAAATATCATGGTAGTAATTTTATTGGGGTTATTTTCCATCAATAAAATAAATCTTCACATTTCCTTCCCATTTAAGATACTCTATATTTAGTTTAACATTATATATTGTATTTAAGGTTATAATTATCTTAGATAGAGTTACTCTATCTATTTTTATTTTAATGTGAACCTATGTTAGCTTCAAAATTTTTTAAAGGTCTTAATAAGTCATTGGGTACTAAATTAAATTTCAGTATAGCTATTTCCCTCATTTTGATGGACAATAAATTTGAGTGATTATGAACTTAGAAGTCAAGTTCTAGGCTAATTAAATGGATTTTTAGGGATTTTGGGATCAAATTATTTCTTTAGTTGATTTTTCTTCTAATAATAGTTTTCATTAATGTATATTTATTGGTCCTTTTATCTAATTATATTGAATGTGAGGCTAGAATCTATCTTTTATGAAGGCCACCATGGTCAGGGATGATGTCTCTAGATCATAGTGATGGTAATTTGAGTTTCTATATAAATAGGTGTAAAAAAATTTCATTCAAATTTATTTCTTTCTCCCAAAATATGGATGGGTTTAGGGAATATTTTATAGAATTGGATTCATCTCTTATGGGTCTAAACATTCTCGATTCATCATATTAAATTATATTTTGATCTGAGGAAAACATAAATCTCATTTCCTTTATTCTTCTTGTTCATCTTCTAAGATAGTGGTGTCATTATTAATTCCTAATTTTTATGGATTTTGGTTAAGTTCATGGTGATGTATATGATGTTATGTGTTCATTTAATATTTACATAGAGTCAGTCATGATCAAATCATGTTCTTTTCACATGATGTTTATTTTCTTCCTTGAAGTAGTGGATTTCAATGTTTTTCTTATATATTCTGAAAGTATATGTTTCTTGACATGATGTGGAATCTTTTTAGTTACACATATTTTTCTTAAAAACTATTTCTTATAAACCCATAGAATCAAATGACTAAATTATCATCATTTTTCTTTAGTTATTTTCCCCATTTCATGATTATTTAAAATTTCAATAATTTTCAATAACTAAAACCCACCTTTTAAATCTTATGTGTCTTAATTTTTTATAAAACATCAACCACTGATAATAAACCAAAAATATAAGTTCATTATGACATGTTATGTTATTCCTTTCTCATTGGGATTGGTGGATATGTATTGTTCTAGGGGTGGACTTTTTATTAACACATGATTCTCATCATTTAATTCTTCCCACATTATTAATATTATTTACTAGTTATTAGGGGAGGGTTTATTGTTTATTTTATATTATTCCAATTACTATTACCTTCTATTTGGACAAATATTGTTGGGTTTCATCTAGGGTGAGGGGATATAACATTATTCCAATTTTTTATTACAAGATATTAACTTATTCCTTTCATTTTTACATCAACTCTCTATATTTATTTGAATTAACCATCAAAATTTCAATGTTTTTTGGGTTACCCAAAAATACTCTAGAAGATGGTTTTCAAAAACCCAAATTGGTTATAAACCAGAAGATGAAAGGTGGTACATTGAGTTATCCCCATCTTTATTCGATGTGGGATATAATAACTGTGTTATTGAATGTTATTTAACATTTATATTAGTATCATACTATATAAAATTTATATGTAGAATATGAAAACAAAGATGAGACTGTAAATATAGAATTTATGTTATCATTAATGTAAGATCACTTAAAATGGAATTATTAATGGGTAGGTGACCCTGAATTAGTATTGATTAATTTTTAGAGCAGTATTGTTATTTTCTTATAGAGTTGGGTTGTCTTCGGGGTTGATCTTATAACACCGCAATATTTTGAATTTTTTTCTTATTAATAAAATCTTATAATTTTTTAACTTCATGAAACATAAAATATATATTTCGTTTATTATTAATTAAAATAACTATTTTATTATGTTTTTTATATGAAACACCATGTGAATATTGTACTACACGCAACACCAACTGGGCTTACGTTATACACACCACTGAGTTTCGATGAAACAACACTTTAATGTTATAATTATTTTAAAAAAGATAGATATAACCTAGATGTTAAAATTTTAATATGAATATTAATAACTAGTTTTTAAATATTTGTTATAATGGTATTTATAATGATAAATATAATATCTAGCAATGTCATTATATGTTTAAAACTACTATGTTCTAAAATGAACTACTTTTTAGGTCCTTCTATGAAAAATAATAAAATTAGTTTTAAAAACACATAGAAATTGATTTTTGAATTAATAATATTAAAATTATAATATGGTGAATATTTAAAAAAAATTGAAAAGATTTTATTTTTAATGAATAGTGAAATTGCAGCATTTTTTAAACCATACTTTTAAATTTAAATAATTATTTTATATTAAATTGATTGTAAAGTCGCAATAGATTAAAAATAAATATATTAATACAATTTAGTTCATTTTCAAAAATTTTATAAAATAATTATAAATAAAAAATTGTTGGAATTTTGAACGCCTCTTTTGCCCGCCTTCTTGCCACAACTGTAAGATTTGAAATAAACATAATTTTACGACTACATTGAATTTAATTTCAAAAAACATAGATAAATGGTTATAATTAGTATTAAATATGAGGTATAATAGGATCATAATAATTTTTGGTGAAAAGTAAAATGTGATTTTTATTTATCACATTTAAAGGTAAATTGGATAATTAAAAGTAAAAATAATATTATAATAATATAAAATTACACTAACACTTTTCATAATTTCATTTTATACTTTTTTTGACCCAAATCATGATTAGTTAAAAAATATGATCCTATTGAAGCCATTTTTGAAAGATTAAGACATTTTTTATATTTTATTTATGGAAGTGTTAAAAGTACCATATTCATATTTTAATAAATAAAGAATTTTTAATGTAGGTTTATTTAGAAGATAAATTGGTATATAAATATTCATTATAAATCTACTAAATTTATATAAATCATTATAATTTATTAATAAATATTATACATTATATAAAAAATTTAATTGTGACACAATGATGATTTAGTTATTGATTTATTAAAAGAAGAATCAATTAAATGATATTAATAATAATAAATGAAATATAATTTTATCTATTTGATTCCATTCATGAATTGTTTGGAAGACTATGAAATCTTCGAGATGAGTTAATGTATTTTTTCGAGGTAATCATGTTGTTATGATTTTATAAAAAATTATGTTATGAATTGTGTCAAAATTAACATTATTGTTATTTCATAATAAATAATAAATTATTAAATGATAAAAAATTAATAAATATATATATTTTAGAAAAAATAATATTATAGTGTCAAATATTTAATAAATTATCCAATTGGGGTTTGTTTTACATTTTATTGTAACTATGATTACCCTGTAGTGTAAAAAATACAAGTATTCATAGTAAGAGTTAAATTGATTAACAAAGAGTTAAAGTAAATATATAAGGTTGTTTTTTTGACATAAACATGTCCCAAAATAATTTGTTGAGGGGATTTATACCCATAAAAATCTTAAATTTTAAATGGATGACATTCGATTTATTTTAAATAGAAAATAAATTTATAATAAATTAATAATTTTTGAGTTTCCTAAAGTTCCCCTCCACCCTCTTATAAAAGGGCACCTCGCCTAATATTTTATTCACATATATAAAGACATTTGGATCATAAAAAATCTACCCATTTATTCAAAAAACACACCTATATTATTCTAATACTAATTCCTTTATGGTAATGGAAACTCAATTAATCCATTATGAAAAAACAAAAAAGAGTTACCCAACAAACAAGTAATGTATTCCCTCAAGCTACTTTTTTAATTTTCATTATCTACCCCCAATACCATCTATTACAATATTTCATGACAACACCAGAATCCATAATATTCTAGGATGTTTTTATGATATGTTATCTATCTAAACTTACACAGATCTTAATCTAATAGATATCGAACATACTATTTCTGTGTAGATAGAACTACTGCCTCACGAAACGATGGTTTTCATTTTCCTTTACCACAAATCATTGTGGTAATTTTGATGGAAACTATATCTATATGTTATTTATATGATATTTATTATTTCAATAGGATTATATATTCATTTTTACACAAAATAACGTTTTTACTTTCCATTTGATATTAATATGATAATATCGTAAAAGGAAATGTGGACTACCGCCCCTCAAAGGAATGTGATTCGTTCACTCAAGACATGGAATTCATTAAGGATTGGTTTAGTGAAATTATATGATATATATGATATAATAATTTTACATTAATAATTATATATATAAATATAAATACATATAAAAACATATATATACTTATGTAATTTTCATACTTACTATCAGACACGACAATTAAAACAGAAACAATGTACATGCCTACGTTCGACTTACCATCTCCATGAATGGTGTATTATATTTCATACTTATTAGTGATATATATTGTTACAATATAAATATAATGGTTATACATGATATTTATTTCAGTATTTACATACTTTAATCATGATATATGTATGAGTTTCAACAATATAAAAAATTAAGACACATGTGACGAACAAAGCGAATATTTCTAAAAGTGAAATCTTAATATTATATCATAAACAAGAAGGTAATATATATTCATGATCAAAATATATGTGATATTACATATAAGAACATGTTTTTGTAAAAGATGAATAATACACTTATATTAATTATCTGGGAAGCTTGTTCGAGTAGGAAGTGAATCAAGACACAATGTGAGGGATTATTTGTTTCTCACCATTATTTATGTGAGACAAATTCCTTATACACTACTTAGTTCTTATATATGGTGTATTTAATGACCATTAATTTATTTTATGTGTCTTATCTAGAGAAATTTAATATTTCCACTTTCTTATAATTTTATTTTCACATGGGGCATAAAATTATATTGGCTATTAAGTGATGATTGTTGATTTCACAATCTCCTCTATATTTGGGATTGTTTTGTTTTAAATATCTATTAGGTATTAATTATAATACAAGCCCATGTTTTCTAAAAATATTATTATAAATTGTTTTTTTGTTCTCATGTGGATGTTTAAATTATTTTTTAACTATTTTAAATTTTTTTTACATGGTTTTAGGGGAATAGATCTTTCGTTTTCTAAACTAATATCTTTTTAAAATTTCTGGTAAAAGTATGAGAAGAATGTATTATTTTATATTATGCAGAATGAATGGCTTTTTACAAATTAATAATTAATTATTTCCTACAAGCTTCCACTATATGCTTATAATATTAATTTGAAACAAAATTTATTTTTTTACAGTTGCATGTCAATTTAAGGAAAAAATAATTTTTAAAAAATGAAAGGATATTTTCTCAATAAATATTTAAATGATTTTCATGATTCAATTATATGTTTTCGAAGTGTTTTCAAAGAAAATGTGTTTGAAACTTTTTTATGATTTAAAAATTTAATTTTAATGAAAATTTATGTTCTAAAGTGATATTTCAAAATCCTTCCTCACCTATGATGACATTAATTTTTATTTATCAAGAATATCATTCGCAGTATTTATCAGAATGGTTTATGTTTTGATGGAATGATTTATTAGAAACCCACTTCTTTTCATGGGTTATGGTTTTAGTGAAATTATTATGAATCTTGTCTCTTTTTTATTATATGTTTACATATTTATGACACCCACTCCATTACATTTCTTATTATATGATTGTTTATGATCCTGTATAACATGTATGTATGATTTATTTATGAGATGGGTGGAACCTACATATCCCTCAAATGCATTGGGTAAATATTTATATCTCATGAGATAAACGAATATGGACTTTGGAGTGAAACGTGAGTAGTAATATGTACATGGGAGTGAACCATGACATCCATGATGGTATGAAGAGTGAACTAATGCCACTATAATGGGCATCAGAGTGAACCATTCCTTCCAATATGGTGTGAGGAGTGAAATTGTGCTACTAAGATTGCCATAGTAGTGAACCATGACTATCGAGATGGTATGAGGAATCAAATAATACTACTAATATGGCCATTGGATGGATCCATGACTACTAATATGGTATGGGTGGTGAACCCATAGTGCTATGAGGGCCTTGGAAGCAATGCCTTGGCTACTATGGTCTTTGATATGCAGGGTATAATTTTCTATTTTCATGATCATGTTCACATATCCTTATGCTCATGATTATTCTTACGTACCTCCCTTGCTTACCCTTACTATGTATTTGATCTCACCACTTTATTATGTTTTCTTTACCTTGGTTACGAAGAAAGGTTTTAGGTATAAGTAATAAATGTGTAAATATTTATGGGAGAAGTTGAAGATCATTCCCTAGGATTGAATATTTTTTTTCCACGTTACCAAACACACTAAACTATGACGGTCCTTGGGCATGTATTATTTTAATGTACTAAATATTCATCTAAAATGGTTTGATATACATATCTTTTATGTCTGTGTCACTATTGTTGGTTTCAAAGGAATGGTTTAGTTAACCTTTGGAAACTAGGATGCAAAAACATTAGTTTGTTCCCTTGATACATTTCTAAGGATATGTCTTGGGATTACCCTATGTATAAGTCTAACTATTGGTTACAATCCTAGAATTTTCCTAAAAATCATGAATACCATAGTATTAAAAATGATGTTTAAAAGATTAAGTAATATGTCATAATTTATAAATCTTATAAGTTAATATTCATAATTATATCATTCATTTTTATAATAATTGTATCATACTCTATGATTTTGGTTTTAGTCAATGTGTGGAACCCAATGTAATCGAGTTAATGGTAATTGTGACCGACAACGCAAAAAAATTCCTTTGGAGAAACCGAATGACTTGTGAGTTGGAATGAAATATCTCATTATAATTCTCACCCTTCTTTCACAAGCTATGAATCATGTCTTATGTCCTAATGCACAATGGAGGGAACAACATTATATTGATTCCTTCATGAGGCAACGTACACTATCTTTTAATAGATCAACTAATCTAATTTTTTCCAAAAAATATATTTGTACCACTAAAAAATATTCTTTTTTATCCAATGTTCGAAATAGGAGAATGTAATTATGGGTTTTCATTGGCCAGAAGGTGAAGTGAACCAGTGGTGGACTCTAATAAAGTATACGAGGAGGAAAGATGAAATTGGATACATGGATTGGGATGAGTTCAAGAGAATATTTTTTTAATAAGTAATTGCATCTTATTAATTGAATGAATTTGGGAAAAGAATTCTTTGATGTTAAGAAAAATGTTGATGAATCATTTGGTAAATATGAGGAAAATTTTACAAGACATAAAAGATATTTTTAGGCTTTATCATCCAACCTAGAAGTAAAGTTGATCGATTCGTTGATGGATTAAAACCATGTCATTGAATGTAGTTAGATACAAGGGACTTTAGTATCTATGAAGATATTATGAGTTGTGTTATGATGGCTGAAATGGATGTTGGTGATATATATAAATTTCCTGTTTTTGACAAGAAAAAAATATTGAAATCACGGTAAAATCTCAGATCAATGGTGAAAAAAATGTGATTGTTTCATTATGTTGAAAATGTGGAAAAGAAGAATGGTAGAGATTTTATGTTGGGGTATAGTAAATGTCTTATGTGTTAAAAGGATTATCATTTGAAATTTTATTGATGAAGTGACGGGAAGAAGTTAGATAACTATTAAAATGGAAAGAATTCACTATAGAATAACTCCCCCCCAACAGACACGCACAAACACTTCAGTGTTATAAGTGTATGGAGAATAAGAATTATACCAACCAGTTCCCTGATTCAAGGGTTATCCATGATGATCAACGTCAAAAAAGTATTATTGATAAGGGAAAAGGGAAAAATCATGTGATCACTATTAGTGATGTGGATTATAAAAAAAAGGCTGGATTGATTGTGTGTTTGTGTATTGGAATTCAAGAATAATGTAAAAGAAGTAAATTTATGGTTTTATGTAATAATGAAACATCTATTTATTGGTCTAATTTATTATTAAATTAAGGATTTAGGAAAATATGTTGAATGTTATGGGTAACTATGAAAAAAAAAAAATTTGCAACAATGTGTTATTTTTTGGAAGGGACAAGATTAAGAGAAGGATAACCTTTAATATGAGAATGATGTTGAGATAATGATATTTTTTAAAATATATATTAGATATGAATAAGTAAATTTAATGATACTAGTTACCTTGTAACTAATTATGTATTTATTGACATGTGTGTTATGCTATCATGGATTATGTTTACATTCATTGGATATAATAATAAGTAAACATGCATGTTTTCAAAAATGACATATATTAATTTAGGTTATTTCCTTGTTTTAATAGAATTATTTTTTAAGGTATTCAAATTCTTGGAATGTGACAATAAAGAATTGAATTTTGATAGATAGGAAATAAATTTTAATATTACTTAGTGGAATTATTTCTATTTTTTGGATTTTCAGTTTTCAAAATGGGTTTTGTCTTATATATTTAAGGAATGATGAAGTTAAAATTCAAATAAATTAGTGATATTAATGTATTATCTCACCATAGGTTGATTTATATATATTTTATAACTTGTTCTAACATTTCTTTTGAATATAGTTAGAATGACCTATAATTATTCTCAGTATTTTCTAACCCTTCCGGAATGACAAATTAAACATCATTTCTTGGATTAAGAGATGATGTTTAAATTGATAATGGAACAACAAAGGGTTAAGTTTTTCCAAAATAAAGTAAGTATATTCAACAATAGAAAAAATGGATCATGATGTAATGGGGTGTACTATTATCTTTATTTTTGATGATATCAGTGACCTCTTTCATAGTTCTTTATTTTACAATTCTATGATTTCTAAAATTCTCTGGATCACCCACTTACTTATGATAAGTGATATTTATCAATCTATTTGATTCATTGTGCTTTTACTCTATGCCAAAATCATTACATGATCCCTCTTACACAGATAAGCTGTAAGGAATTACACTGCATAACAATTATTTTCCAACTATTCAACTATAAAATAACAGTTCAGTCTTTTTTTTATTATGTGTGTTTCTATATTTTTATAACCCTGATGAATTTCGAGGGTAAAATTCATTTTATATGGGTAGAATGTAACACCCCAAGATTTTTTGAATTTTTTTTCAAATTAATTTAAAATTATTAATATTTTTAGATTTTAAAACACTGAATATAGAAGATATTTTATTATATAATATCACTGTGTTTTGGATTATGTTATATGCAACACCAAGAAAATCTTGCACTATACGCACCACCAACCTGGCTTGCGTTACACTAACACCGATTTTCTGTGAAACAATACATTACTATTATAATTATTTAAATAAGATAGTTATAACCTAGCTGTTAATCATTTAATATAAATATTAATAACTAATTTCAAAATATTTTTTATAATGGTTTTTATAGTGAAAAATATAATTTCTAGTAAAGTCATTATTTGTTTAAAACTACTATGTTCTCAAATAAACCACTTTTCATGTCCTTCAAAAAATAAATAAATTATTTTAGACCATCATTGAAATTTATTTTGATAAAATAAGTATTATTTTATAATTTGGTATATCAAAATTAGCATTATGTGGATTTTTGGTATTTTTCAGATTAGATTCAATTTTGATGAATAGTGAAATTACTGCATTTTTATTTAAAAAACAAATTTTCATTTAAATATTTTTTTATTTTAAATTTATTTAAATTTTAAAATAGATACATAAATAATATATTAATACAATTTAGTTTATTTGAATCATTTTAATAATAGATATATATTTAAAAAAGTTATTGAGCTTTTGAATGTTTCTTTGGTCGGACTTCTATCCACATTTGCGAGATTAGTAGTAAACATAATTTTACTATTTTTATGAATAGAACATAAAAAAATGGACATAATTTTTTTTAATAATTACAAAAAATGTGGTCTAAAATGATCAATTTTTTTTAATATTATATTTTGGATTTTATTTACAACGGTTAAAAGTAAATAGGGTAATCAAAGGTAAAAATAATATTATAATAATATATAATTACACGAACAATTGTCTTAACTTCATTGTATATATGTTTTTAGACCCAAAGAAACCTTATTTCAAAAATTTTATCCTTTTTATGAAACATGTCCAAGATGAATCTATATGTTATATTTTATTTAAAGAAGAGTTAAAAGATCAATATTAAAATTTTAATATCTAAATAATTTTTAATATAGAGTTATCCATAAGATAAATTTGACTATAGTCATTAATTATAAATATATGAAATTTATATACATATTGATAATTTATTTATAATTTTTATATATTAAATAAATAAATTTAATTGTTAAACAATGATGGTGTAGTAATGGATTTGTTAATGGATGAAATAGTTAAATGATATTAATAATAATAAAATAAATATCATTTGGGCTATTTTATTCCATAAATTAATTTTTTGGACTACTAGGACATGTTATGGATGTTTTAATGTATATTTTATGAAGGAATTTAGTTTGTATTTTACAAGAAGTCACATGATAAATAGATTCAAAAAATGACATAAATGTTATTTTAAAATAAGTAATATTTTATTAAATGATAAAAAATCATAAAAAAATTATATTTCTTCCAACTAACATTTATTGATTCAAATATGTAATTAATGATTCAATTGCGGTAATATTGTCATTCTATATTTATTATATTATCCTTACAATGTAAAAAAGACAAGCTGTTGTGGTAAGAGTTAAATTGTCTAACTAAGGGATAATGAAAAAACAGAATGTTCATTTTGTGACATAAAAATATCCCAAATTCATTAGTTGAGGGTATTTATACACATAATCAATAGATATTATAAATAACTCACATTTGATCAATTTTAAATATAAAATCAATATATAAAAAATTTATTGTTTTGGAGTTTCCTAAAATGCCCCTCCACCCTCTTATAAAAGAAAACCCCTCCATATATTTTATTCACAGCTATAATGATATTTGGATCTGAAAAACACTACCCATTTTTATGAAAATATCTATACATTACTCATATAATACATTTATTGGTATGAAGATAAATTAATGAAGCCTTTTGGCACAGACCAAAAGGATTTATTGGATTGACTGGTAACGTCTTATTCCAAGTTTTTTTCCTAATTTTCATTATCTTCCCCTATAATTGATTTATATAATTATTTCATGGAAAAATAAGTATCCTCAACATAATAGGATGTCTTTATGCTGATGGAATGATATACACTTACACACACCTCCATTTAATTGATATCAAACATATTGTTTATGTGTACGGTGAACTACTACCTCAGGAAATAATGTTTGTTCATTTTTCCATTACCACAAATCATAGTGTCAATTATGATCGAAACTATGTATATATATATGATATATATAATAATAATAATTTCATTAATCTTCTATATTACTTTTTACAACATATACCTTTTTTACTTTTTATTTGGTGTTAATGTGATAATCTTGTTTGAGGAAGTGTAGACTACTGCCCCCTCAAACTGATGTGATTAGTTTACACGCCACATGAAATGAATTAAACATGGGGTTTTGTGAACATATATGACATATATAATGTAAAAATGTTTCATTAATAAAAAATATAAAAAAATATACGTACACACATATATATACAAATTTTATTTATGTACTTTCTTATAATACTACTATTAAAAAGGTGACAACACTGATGCGTACATATAGCGTACCGTCTCCATCAATGGTGTATTCCATTTCATATTTATTATTCTATAAATTGACATAATATAAATATTCAATTTATACATGATATTTATATCATTATTTACATAATAGAGTCATGATATAAGTATAAGGACCAATGATAAAACAAATTAAGTCACATGCAATGAACAAAGTAAATAGTACCTAAAGTGAAACATTAACATAAGTTTGTTAAAAAGGGTAATATAATGTGATGATAAAACCATATTTATTATTAGATATAAGAATATTATTATTTAAAATATTTATGATAAACTTATATTTATTATATAGGAAACTTTTTGAGTATGAAGAGAGTCAGGACACAAGGTAAGTGATTATTATTTGTCTCACCTTTATTTTTGTGAGACACATGCCTCATACAATACATGTTTCTTATATTTGGAGAATATACTACCCATCAATGTATTTTATGTGTCTTCTACAAAACATTATGATGTTTTCATTATCTTATAATTTTCGTTTTACATGGGGAATATAATTCCATTGGTTATTAAGTGATGGGTGTTGATTTAACAATCTCTTCCATATTTTAGATTCTTTCATTTTATGTCTCTATTGGGTAATATTTATCATCCATGTCCATGTTTCCTAAAAAAATTCACAAATTTTTTATAGTCCACCAATTGATGTTTCAAGCAATTTTTATCCATTTTTTTACTATTTACTACACAGTATGAAGGGAATCATTCTTTTATTTTCAAAATAAAGTAAATTTTGACTTTTCCTATAAAAGTATGAGATGAATGTTTTATTTTACCTTATATGGAATGAATATATTTTTAAACTTTCATAACACCTTATTTACTTGATTCACCCCGTAAAAGATTACATAGTTATTTTCAAATAAAATGTGTTCATTCAAAACTGTGCGACATTTTATGATAAGATAAATTTTTCAAAAAAGAAATGATATTTTCATCTGGTACTGTTTTAAATGATTTTAATTATTCCTTTATATGTTTTTAAATTTATTTCAAAAACTGGAATTTGAAAATTTTTTATGTTTTAAAAATTTATTTTTAAGGAAAATTCATGATCCATGTGATCTTTTAAAATCTTACCCACCTATGATGACAAATATTGTTATTATTTAAATAATAACATTAATAATATTTTTCTGAATGGTTTATGTTTTAAGGGAACAATGTTTAAAAAACCCACTTTTTTAATTGGTTGTGCTTTTAATGAAATGATTATGAATTTTGTATCTTTTCACGGGTTTTTATATTTTTTCATGTTTATCACTCCCATTACAATACAATGGTTATGATATGATTTTTTATGATGCTGTGGAAAATGTATTTCTGATTTCATTATGACATTGATGGGACCTATACCTCCCACTAATTCATTTGGAAAAAATTTATATCTCAACATATAGACTAAAATGGTATAGGAAGTGAACCTCGACTACTAAGGCGACCATGGGATTGAACCATGACAACCAAGATTTTATGATGAGTGAACTCATGCTACTAATATATACATGAGTGTAAACCGTGACTATGAAGATAGTATGATGAGTGAACGCGTTATACTAGGATGGCCATGAAAGTGAACCATGACTACCGAGATGGTATGTGAAGAGAACTCATGCTACTAATATTTGTACAGGAGTGAACCATTATTGCTAAGATGGTATGGGGAGTGAACCCATTCATTAAAGTTTCTTTTCGAACTGATTCCTTTGAAACAATGTAAATCCATATATACTTATGGGTTTGCCACAATCCCATGTGTTTTCCTATGTTAGGATTCCTTATCCAATGTTATTTATTTACATATGAATAATTTCTTATGAACACCCATTATTTTTTCCATTTTTCATATATATGATCTTTGATATGATGGGTATGATCTTCTATTTTCCTGATGATGTTGTCATTACCTTATGCACATGATTATGCTTACATATCTCCCTTATTTACCCTTCTTGAGAATTTGAGTACATCCCTTTCTATTGTTTTTTCTCGGGTTACGAATAACGGTTTTAGGTATAAGTACTAATGGATGAGTTAATCATAGGATATATTGATATAATTTCTATGGGATAAAAGATTTTGATTCAATGTTTCCAAAAACACTAAACTATTATGATCATCAAGAATGTATTAGTTTAATGCACTGAATATTCATCTAAAATGATGTGAAATCTATGTATGTTATTATGGTTTTTCTTTAGATCTACATTATGTTTTCCCAAAATATTTTATCGATATATTGGTTTTTTACTACTATATGATTATAATGTTAGTTCTTATATTTTAATCTTCATATAGATTTTTCTCAACTTATATGTGGGATGGGGAGTGTTATTGTATTCTCCCTTGAGAGAAGTTTCTTCCTTTTCTGTATTTACATTCACAATAATGATGTCTGAAACATTTTATAACTCCATGTGGATGTAGAGGTCTAATAGAGAATGTGGTCTACTATTACTTTATAGGATGGTGGTATTAGTTACTATTGGAAGCCTAGTTGTGTTAGTTTGTAGCATAAAATATGGATGTTTAGGTTTGTTTTTGTTTAAGGATAGGAGATAAGAGTATGAATGTTTTATAATTATGTAGGATGGGGTTGCATTATAGTGGTAAATGGATTGTGTGGGTTGAGATGTTGTGTGGTTTTAGGATTAGATGAGTATTTTTTTAGAGTATAACATTTAATTGGGGTTTCTTTCATAGATATCTGAATTTATAGATTGAAAAATCAATAAGTTGAATGAACATAGAGGAGGGGAACTAAACAAATAGGTAATCATATATTATGGTAGAAATATGAATATTATGATTAATTAATAATTAAATGTTTGATATATCATTATTATTAACTTCTCAGTGAAATTTAAATGAAAAAAGATTAATTACAATTATGTAATGGAATGAGTAAATGCATAGGAAAATACCTTCTACATTGGTGATTGTATTATCCTTATTTGGATCACCATTACTGTAGAGGTGTTTTTGGTTACATTGACAATCCAATTAACTGGATATTTAAAATAAATTAATTCACTGTTTTCATGTTTTCATCATGCATTTTATGAAACTATTTTTCAAAGATGATTGAATCGTGTGATTTCATGACATATGGTAATGGGACATCTTTTATCAATGAATTGGGTTCAAAGAATAGATTATGGGGGTGTTGATATAGTTGAGGATACAATGATATTGGTTGGTGTTTATGCTGTAATTAATTGGAGATGATATAGAATTATTAGTTGGGATGATCCACCTAATGTTTGGATGGATGTCTTGGTATATTCTTGTTACAAAGAGATGCCAACAGTTTTTTTGACCCTGATGTAGGTTGGCGCATGCATGGCTATGTCCCAATCCACATCAAATAGGAATTGATATATATATATATTATAATAATGATAATGATAATGTTATATCAATCGGGTAGTTAGGGTATTTAGGAATGGGGTCTGACCCACATTTCATATGACATTATAAATATATTACATACCAATGAAAATGAAAACATTAGACCATTCAAAATGATGATGTAGTTACTGTTGAGGACCAACCCACATCAGATGTCACTATATTTGGTACTGATGATGATATGAATCCTGCAACAAAAGGAAGCTAGTGTAATTATGGGTAAGTCCTAACCCACATAAATTGTGACTTGATATATATATATATATAAATATATATATATTACAAACCAATTCAAATAAGAACATTTTCCCCTATAGGAGGTTTGGTAGGTAGGGATGAGTCCCAACCCAGATCATACATGGCATGATATATAAATATTTGGCATCATGGGGTGTAGGATGTGATGATGTTTTGGTTGTGAGGGGTCACATGAGACACTTTTTGTGATGATGTTATGAGTATGATGATGTGTTTGATGTGGATGTGATTATATGGTGGTTATGATGTGGTTGTGTTTTTGGAAATTGTGGTGTACGGTATAGATTATGTTAAAATGAGATATGAGAAATCTCCCTTTATTATGTGGATATTTATATATAAGACATGTTAATTCATTATAGTTTTTATGAGATATAATATATCTTCTTGATTGTATACAGTGGTACAAAATTTACCATGTTTCATCATTTACAACTTAGTTGTTTCCACACATGTCTTTCCCAACACATTAATTTATAATGGATATTGATTTTATTTTGAAATATGTTCCTACTAAGTAATCCCAATCCCTAAACAATATATAGTGATTCTTATATTGTTTTTTAGGCTAATGAAAAGATAATGGGGACATTTTTGATCAAATATATTGAGTATATATTTGGGGCCAATGTCTAACAGTATCTCTAGCTGTATTGTGTTTACTTCATGTAGTTTCAATTGATATGGGTAAATGTTAACTATTATATTTTTTTAAAAGGATTTTACTGGTGGATTATATATATTTTCATTGAATGAATAGGATAATAATGCTCATACTTGTGATAGATAACCTTAGTACTAGTCATTTACCAATGGACTATTATAATGGGTCTAATTTTGTAACTCTCACCATTATGGAGGACCTAAGAGAGGTTTAGAAAGGGTGGGTCATTAAATCCCTTGAATGGATAAAATATTTGTTTATAATTATTCATGGGATATTATTGAACTATAAAATTATAGTTTTATTGGATAAATTATACAAATAATGTTATATGGTCATTGTATATTGAATCATTTCCCATTAATAACATGTTAATTATATTATTGAATTCATGATAATATATCCTACAAAACGTAATGGGGAGAAGGGAAGTATCAGAGCAATTAAACTCAATTAGTGAACATCTATCTAGAGTTGTACCATTTAACGATCAAAATGAAAACTAATAGAAGAATCATAGTTTAACATTACAGTATGAGGATCATATTATAAGGCATAGAGTTTAACACAAAAAATATAAAAGTATTAAATCCATCCACATATTATGGAATTTTTATTAAAGGATTATTACCATGTGATAAAATTCCATAATGTAATGATTAATCTAATAAAAATTAAAAAAATGGTTATTGAAAGAGAAATCAAAATAAAACATTCCACTAAAATAAGAAAATTCTAGGTGAAAAACTTTGAAAACTCATTAATGATATATCAAAATCCTAACTGAATTATAAACATCCATAGAAAATTTCATTACAATATCTCTTAGTTGAGTATAGATAACCACCCATTACTACTCCCTTGTTTATTGTGCCCCTTCCATGAGTAGTGTCTAGATCCGTTCATTTCACCGTCACTAATTAACACCATGATCCTATATTTTTCACATGAATAATTTTATCCATTTAACAAAATATTACATATCCTATAAAATTATCCCTTTTCTCCCCCAACTAATTTCATAATACAAACCCACTCTTCATAAAAACTGGAATCAACCCACATAACGCCCAAAAAAGTCCATTATATCCATATTATGTAGAAAAATAATATCCATCCACCACTCTAGGAATAATATATTGAAATATAAACCCAAAATAAATAAAAACTGAAGTTGTCACTCCTTAATCATCATATATTGAAATTGAAAACCAAAAACACCACCATAATAATCCTTAATTTAAAAAAAACTCAAAATGATATATATTGGTCTAGACAAACTTGAATTAAAATTAAGAAATAATTATATTGAATATTCCTACTTTGAAAAAAAATTAATGAAAAATAATTAATGGATTAATAGGTGGATATGATTTTAGGGAATATTTTAGAGGTGAAAAAATTACATACTATGATCCCAACATGGAGTTTCTCACTATATTCCTATATAATCATGATGATTATATGTCGATTGTATTATAACATTAGATCCAACCAGTAGAATATTTTTTTATGGGGATAAAAAATTATATCCATGAGATCATGAATATGAATACGTATAGTATGTTGATTATAAATCACAAAAAGTAATGTAATTATTAGAGGTGGGATTATTTGACTACGAACCAAAAGTGAACCGATGCCCTAAAAAGGAAAAAATATCCCATCAAAATAGACTAATCTTCATGATATTACATTAATTTATTACTCATTCTTGGTTTTTATAATTTTGAGACATACTGATGTGCATGAACTCTGGAAATCATCATTATGTATACTATTTTATTCCTCTTAGATATTATCATGGATATATAGTATTCTATTATATTCAGGGGATATTAGAAGAATATAAATGGGTTATTAATTGGGAGTAATTTCCTCACATACCATTCCAACCTTATATGATCGTTCTTGACTATGATTATACTTTACACCATTAGAAATATTCCATAAATAAACTATTAACTCTTGATTAGGATATGACATCTACATATAGAGGTAAATACCTATATGTTTAGTAAGAATTATTCATATGTTGATTTGGGATATGTGGTTAATGTGGGATATTTTTATACCACCACTTATATTAGATCTTCTCACATATCTCGATAAAAACCTACTCAAAGCCAAAAACCAGCTACATCAGTCTTTAGACCTATGAAATATCAACATGTGTAGGATTTACTAATATAATCACCAGCTACTAGGCTAGAATATACACCAAGATCAATATTTTATATGATCCCCCACACACACAACATAAAAAATATACCACAAAATTGGAACCAAAAACATATCTTAACACTACCATATCAGTATGGACTACCCATATCACAAACTTCACACATCAACATCAACCATTAAAATCATACTATTACATTCACATATACTAAAGGCCTCTATAAAAAATTGTTCCATTATCTACAACTTATTCTTCATGATCATGGATTCCCTGAAAGAATCATGTACTATATTAATATTTTGAAAAACATTTTCCAATGGGTAAGGGGTAGGATAATATGGTCAATTACATACATTAGATAAACCTTTTTAATAATGCCATTGTACATCATACACAACACGCAATTAGTGGTACACTACTAGTATATGACACAACCTCTATTGATGATAATCAACAATAGCCCACAAGGATGACTATTGAGATGGATTTTTGTATAAAGATCCCCAAATTAGATATTTACACATTCAAGTCACACAAATTACATGTTTTTGGAACTAATCATTTCATTAGCATAAAAGTATCACCTATATAATGTATAGTCTCTAAAACCACTGTTAACTTAATACATGTAGTTAAATTTAAACAAAAAAACCTATGATTACTAAGCATGATAGACTTACAACGATATTATTTTAGGGGTGTGATGAATTATCCCTAGTGCAAATAGCATCTCAATGATATATTTGTATTTAGTCTCCTAATGTGGGCATATTATATTAGACATGGCAGGTACTCCAATAAAATTAGATTATTTTTATTGGGATACCAAACATTACCATAGAACGACCATATTTTCAGTAGTAGTAGGCCCATGGTGATGATGAATAAAAAACCTGGAGTCTTGTGATATCACCCTCTCTTATTTTCATCTTTTTCCAAAAAATTTCAATATTTAGGAAAATGTTTCTTCAAGAGTCATGTATATTATTATTCATATGTGCATTCTATATAATATTATATATTCACTAGTTGAAATATATTTTATATCAAGAATTATAGAGTATTAGTTTATCATTGAAAAATATTGATAATAATATATTTTGACCTAAAAATTTATATCGAGCATAAATTTATAATATAGGATTTAAATTCTCTCAACTAATTAAAAATTATATAAATTAAGTAAAATTTATTTCAAATTTTTTTTTGAATATAGTATTACCTAAATAAGGATGTCTATGTTTTTTTATCATTTATTTAATTTACTATGAATTCATGCATTTTATATTGAATAATTATTTAATAGAGTAAAAATTATGTTAAAAATTTAATTTATGTTTGGGGGTGGGACCATTGGACCCACCTGAATGTTTTCTATTTCTGATTTTTTACAACTCATTATTTAGGAGAAATATTTCACTATATTAAAAAATTATTGGTCATAATCATAAATTTTAAAGACATAGGTGATTTTTTATTCGAATTAACAATATATTATTGATTTTTTTCTATGTGATTGTTGATATGATGAATGTTTTGTATTCAAATATATGTAGATACGTATTGCATAGAAAATTTATTATTTTATATACCATCAAATAGTAGGATAATATTTTTTTTATTCCCATTCCTTAGTGGTACATTAAAACCCATTGACATATTCATTACAATACCCACTTATTGATAGATTCTAAATATTTGTATCACTACATGAATATTAATTTTAATACCTCATAAAGAATAAATATTTTTAACAACATTACATACATTAAGTCCCTCTTAAGATTCATTATATCTCATTTTATCATGTGACCAACAATCTGTTTGGCCTCTTTCAAGCCTATAGTTAATATGATTTACATTATAGGAATCCAAATTATAACATAATAAATCATTCCTACTCTAATTAATTTGTATTATTAAACAATTTTATCCGGTCATAAAGGGAGAGTATTTGTTAATTCAATAAGATACCACGAGATTTTATCATAAAAAGTAATTAATTAGATAATATTCTCATGATTTGTTGGATAATGTTTCCAAATTTTTTATAATATTATTGAATGGTTACCATATCATAAGAAAAGAGACGTAAGAAATAAGTAATTGAATAATAAATTTAATTTGAAAATTTATTTTTAAAAATAAAAATATTATGATTACTTTGATTTTTTTTCATGAACCCATGA
The DNA here is from genome assembly GCA_963277665.1 of Viscum album. Classification (NCBI taxonomy): domain Eukaryota; kingdom Viridiplantae; phylum Streptophyta; class Magnoliopsida; order Santalales; family Viscaceae; genus Viscum; species Viscum album. Next base: position 372,853,116 of record OY728166.1, on the reverse strand, counting down.
TAAATAAAAAAATAGAAGGATTTTATAATTGATGATTTTTAGGAGAGGAGATGTATTTATCATTGATTTTATTTTCAAATTATATCTTGTAAATTTACAAACATACCCTTACCGTTTAGTATTATATTTATATTTGACATCATTAATCCCAAACTCATAACATAAAATAAATATATGAAAATATCTCATGATTAATGGGGTTTTATTTCAATGTGGGGAGATATATAACTTATATTTCTATTGTTAAATTGGGTAAACATGATATCATAAATAAATATAATTAAGTGATATAGACTGATGTGTGGTGAAAGTTTATGTTAATGTGTATTTGTTGTTTCAATATTATTAATTAATGTAAAACTAATCTAAGTGGAAGAGGAATGGAGTTTATATCTATAATTATATAAGATTCCTGATTGGAGAACTATTGAAATGTTGACATATGTTCTATTGATTTTTTTTATAAATTTACATTTATGACACTGATGATTTGAATGATTACATTATTAATTCAAAGATTATTTTTATTTTTATTTTGATATTTTTATTGGGGAAAAATGTTCATGTGTCGTGGAATTTGATTATTTAATATTCTGTATAGTTTTTTTCATGAATATTTGTTTATTATTACATTTATTACATCTTAATCATTCTAAAATTTAAGTATCTTTGTCATGAGGTATTATTTTTATGATATTGGTGATTATTTTTATAGATTTTAAATAAATAGGATAAAATTATAGTGCAACAAAATTTCATTAGTATGTTACTATTTAGATTGATCTTTAGTTGAAATTTTTGAAGAATCTATATTGACGCATGCCTTTTCACATATACCATTACCCGATTTTAAGCATAATTATACATCAGAGTACATGCCACATATCGAAAATTCTTGTGTATTGGAAGACTATGTACATAATAAAACATTATATATAAATTTTTTTATTTAAACTCTATAATGAGATCCTATATTATATTTTTCTCATAAATCTACATAGGTAAACCTTGGGATAAAGTGAACAATTTGATGAGATAAAAGCCCAGTAAGTGATAATTATAAGAACAAAGCATTAACACATGGGATAGAAGGAATTAAATTATCATACATAAAGGAATGTAACATATTGGATAATAAAATATAAACATGGGATATTTTAAACATGAAATTATAGAAATGTGGCAGAATCATAAAAAATTAATTTAGTATGATTCCAGGCTAACCTCCAAGACTGTTTCCCATAGTAGCACAATCCAAGGCTAATCTCCAAGATCATTGCACACAGTACACAAGCTAAGGATAACCACCAACACCGTCACACACAATGTATCATGAGGCTAAATTTTACCCATTGCATTCGATAGAAATATAGGTGCACCCATCTAACATTTCAAGAATATTTTTTCCACATAAATAATCATTGAAAAACCATCTTACATAAACATAATGGTAACCCATGGAATGAATTGGGTACTGCAATCATGAGATAAAGCATAACCAATGGGAATATCATGAAACTGTACATAAAAGAAATGAATTGGATAAAAAATAGAAGTTAATAAGGTTAAATAGGAATATATCATGTTATGTTGTGTGAAACATTACTTACAACATGTATGAAATGTATTTGATAAATTTTATCGTTAAATAATTTTGTGTCATTCTATGGAAAATACTATAGAGATTTTAAAATACAAAAGTTAAAAATATTTAATATAAAACCAGGAGTGAACCAATAAGGTTTTCATAATAAAAAGACTTATTTTATAAAAACAATGGAAGATTAAAACAGAGGATATATTGCACATGGAATTGGGAAAATTATTTGGATGTTCCCTTAAAACATGTTTTCCTATTGGGAAGTATCGAGACATGATTCACTTAAAATCATCTATATCCACGAAATAGAATGATATATGGACATTGAAAAAAGATTTTTTATCTTATAAAAATAATTTATAAGTTATAAATAACAATATAAGGACACATTCATTTGGGAAAAAAGAAATATTGAGCAATCTTAAAAATAAAGTCGGTTTGGGTAGAATTCCGTATGGAATATTGGCAGGGTGTTAGGTGTACGTAAGAGGGATTCATGTGATATAAATGGTTTTATCATAACTTATAAATCATGAGTTCATTAAGGGGGATGTGTGAACTCATAACCCATCATTTGGTATTACTCATAAAATGGCATAGCATAGAGGACATTCTTGAATAAAAGGGAAGTGGAGAGGATCCTTTACCTAATGTTTTTCTGTGTTCTCCACTTGTTATAAATGACATAAATAAAAAAATTATGTTACTAATTAATAATTAAATTGTCTATTAAATATATAAAATATTTATTATACAATTTTATGTTCATGTTTAAACATTTTAATTGGTTATGAGGTTTAATTCCATTGTTCAGGTCCATTTTCCTGCTTGGTTTTAATGATTTGTTTACTTATGTTCATGTTTGGATAAACATGTATGATGAAGGTGAAAGTCTATAAATAAAGTTATATATTATTAATTAACATCCATGAGGTTAAATGGTTTAAAATTTTCTTTTTTTACTCAGAGTAAAGTTGATATATTATATAAAACAATAGTGAAAACCTTTTGGGTTAATTGGCGGTTTTCGACCAGAAAGAACAAGCTTCGTTTTATAAACCCAGGGCCATGTGTACAAAAATATTGAAGAACCAAATATGTGGAATAATATATATATTATGGTCTGGTAAAACCATGAAAATGGTTTCATGAGAAGAATTTAATATTCAAATAGAAATTCAACACTCATCGTCCTTAAATGTGGTAAACTAACACATCCCAGAGAGTGTCTTCACTATTATAATAAAAGAAGCGTGATGGTTAAATGATAAAAAAATATTATATTATCATAAAAAAAGAATATTATAGTCATGTTACTATATTTTCCATATCATTTGGATGATGATAGGTATGGATAAAAAAGAAAATAGATGAAAAATAAAAAACAAAGGAAAGAAAAGAGGAATTTTGCTCATGAATAAATCATCATTCAGAGCCTTCTTAAGGGGAGAGGATTTGGTAATTTGAAGATTCTATGAGATTTTAGAAGTGGTTAAGTATGTTTTTTAGATATTTGGGCAGAATATTGGAATGTAAAATTCTTGAGAGGAGTGAAGAGAAGATGGAGTGAGGGGGGTTTTATAATGGAGGATATGAGGGTTTTCTTAATTTTTTAATCACCAGTTTATTAATTTCACTCAAGACAAGAAATAATGATAAAAAAATGACCAAAAATATTTATTGGGTCATTTTAATTCAAACCAATGTTGGTGACATCGTACATGATGCTAGGAATAGTCTATTTATCTTATAATGTATATATACAGTAAATCACTGTATTTTACTATTCATAATAAATTCATGTAGTTTAGAAATATCACAAAAATTCACCTAAACCATTTTTCGACGCGTAGAATCCAAAACTGAAAAAATGAGTTTTTTTCTAAATATGATTAATTTAATATTTAATGAAAATAATAATTTACTTGAGAAATAAATATTTTAAAGCATTTATTTTCTTTTTCCCAGATATAGGTATATCGTACTTACACTAGAATATTATTTATATACTATCATAGGTATGGTTAATATTCATTAGGGTATGTAACTATTCATATGGTTATGTTACTATTGAACAAAAAAAATTCTTCATATTAGACTCCAAAAAACTTACTGATCACAACAATGTATGTCATATTTTTGAAATTCTAATCACAGAAGAAGAAAACTTCTTCATAAAAGTCATATAACACATAGTAGTTCATTTTTTTGTGTTTTAATGTGATTAAATGAAATATTTACAAGAAAATAATTTCAATTGAAAACCAATTTTTGCATTATAGAATCATATTAGTTTTAGGGAAAATTGAAGGAAATGATTATTGGACCATGAGGAAGAACATTATGTTGTGAAGGCTCTGTGTGAGTAACCTTGTAAAGAAATTTAGAGATGTATAAATAATATATTGAAGAAAATAAATACACCAAAACAACTTAGGTATATAGTACATTAAATGTTTTTTCCAATTACCAAACTACATATCCATTAATAAGTTAAAATATTAAGGAAATATTGGTATATAAAACTGTGTATGAAATTATTTTCAGGTTACACCATGATTGTTGGATAATTGAATTTCAGGACGAGAATACATGATGATAATGAAATGACCCTTTTCTATTATTCTATATAATTTTAATATTTATCAAAGACAAATAATTTTAGAAGATTAATGATAAGGGTATATTAGTTAAATATCAATCATAGAATAACAATTAGGTTTCCACAACCATTCTTCCAATAGAATATATTTTAAATGATCTAAATTTTTAATAGAAAATTAATTTTTTTTATGACTCATTCCATTTTAGAGAGAACTAAGACAGAGATAACTCATATTTGGTTGGTTAGAATTTATTATTTCCACATATTTTAATTCCATTAATTCATTTACATGGTTTTATTGATTCAAACATCTACTTCCATGTCATATACATTCCTTAATATGAATTATGATTTTTGGTTGATTATTAATCAATCATGGTTGTGTATCTTATTAAATTATGGTTAATTACAAGTATATGAATTTGTTAATCATAGGAATTAATTAATTTTTTCGGGAAATAATTTCATTGATCTGCTATTTCATTTATTTGAATGTATATATTAGTCCATGTAATCTTTTTGAGAAACCTAATTCATATTTCTATACATCCAATGTGATACTCAAGGATTATAGAAATGAGACTATCCTTGATACAAGATTTTCAGTAGACATTGTGTTTTCACGAACTCTAATTTATATAGTTTCTTTTAGTCCTAAATATTTGGAATATTTAATATATTAATAATTAAAATTTATCAAATTAAAATTGATTACACTAGGAATATCATATATATTCATGTTGACTATATACAGAATTTAATTAAATCATATTTTCAGAAATTCCTACATTTTAATTTAATTCATCATAATATTTGTATTATATAGTAAGTGACCTTGTATTGATGCTTTCATTTTTTTATCATTATATTTTCTATTTTTATATGAATAAAAAAATAATGAATATTTATATGATATTATTTCTAATGCTTTATTATTCTTAGTGGGTCTTTAATATCCTGTGTTTTTAAAATGATATAGTATGTTTCATAACATAAATGTTACAGCACATTTAGCTTAAATGAAAAAATAGATTTATTATTTAATATGATAGTTATCTCATAGACATAATAATGGTGGGAATAAAATTGATTAAATTAATTATTAAAATATGGTTTAGACATTTTTATATAATAATTCATTGGTTACAAAACTAATTACAAAATTAAATAAAAAACAATTGAATATAAACATAGTGTTTTTCTGAATAAAACTATTTAAATGCAAATAAGTGAGCATATAAATTTTAAAATTACTCAAGATTGATTTTAATAATTAAATTTATATGTAATATAATCATTTTAATTTTTATAATTTAACTTATAAGTTTTCTATAGACATTATAAAAACAAATTCATAATTTTTGATAAAAGAAGTATTTTCCATATTATGTAGTTGTGCCTCATTTTGATAGAAAATATATTTTAAATATTTATTTTTACATTTCTGTATGTTATATTTTAAAAAAATAAACTTTTTATTTGGAATGGAATATAAAATATTACTTTGGATAAATTTTAGTTATTTTTTTAATAATATTAAATTTTAATGAATAGTGAAAAATACTACATTTTAATTCAAAACTACTTTTTAGTATAAGTTATTTATATAGGTTTATTATACTTTTAATAATTTTTAAGGTATATTCACATTGTGGTATTATAATTTAATTAAATTTTTATCATTTGAATCAATTTAACATAGAAATTTTATATAAAAACAATGTGAAATTTTTAATGTTTTACTTAAAATGACTTTTTTCTTATTCTGTCAATGAGATAAATTTTAAATTAATTTCTACTAGTTATATTTTTTGAATATGGAAATATATAATCCATATCTAACATCAAGAGTTACAAATTATTTAAATAGGTCCCTTTTATTTTGGTACATTATGAATAGTAACATTATTAATTATTATAATTTCCACAGTTAAGGATAAATTAGGTAATTAGATTTAAAAATCATATTTTAATATTTTTAAAATACCCTAACATTTGTATTAATTTAATTTGATTAGTGTATCCTAACCATGAGCATCCTTGGGTCTATTTTAGGACCACTTGGTTCCACAAGGATGACTTCAATGCATTTATAATATTATATTCAATGAATTTTTATTTTTGTTTATCTTTTTTTTAAAGACTAAAATATTTTAATATGGAGTTATAGAGGGTATATATTCAACTATAAATAGTATTTAAAATATAAAATGATTTCGGATATCATGTTAATATATTTTTAGTTTTTAGGAATTAAATTATTAAATTTCATTATGACACAAATATGTTGTAGTAATATATTTTTTAAAGAAAGAATCAAATAAATTTTGTTAATAATAATAAAATAAATATAAATTCATATATTTTATTCCATACATGAATTTTATGGATGAATATGACATTTTTTGATTGAATTAAATTTTTTTAAGGAATCACGTTGTTATGATTTTTTTAAAAAAGACATGTAATGAATAGTGTCAAAATTGAAATAAACCATCTTCTAAAATTTAAAATATTTAGTTAAAAGATATAAAATTTATAAAAATATACTATTCTACCTAATTCTGTTATAAGACTAAATATTTCATTAATTACATATTCATTGGTCATTTGGCACCATTTAGTAATTATTCAAACACTCAAATTTTAAATCACTTAAAAAAATGGTAAGAGTTTAAAAAATGATTAAAAAATGATAAAGAGTAAAAAATATTCATAACTTACCTAATTTTAATTTTATGATTAGGAAAAGACCTAAAACCATATTTTATTCTAAATAAATTATTCTGCGACCATTTGGAATCGAAATTGAATTTATATTATTTCAATACTTTTAATAATTCCCAGAGGTTCCCTTCCTTAATCTTACAAAAAGGCAACCATTAATATTTATTACACACACTTGTAGATCCATTTGGTTCATCAAATATCTACCCACAATTATCTTATAATATTTTACCACATTCTTATGGCTTTATATTACGAAGAACACCATTCTTAGAGGTGTTAAGGTGTTCTTCAAAGGTGACCAACTGAAGAAGGGGTATCATTTTCTGTAAGTATTTTTATTTTATTTCTTCTTACACATATATAAAATATCCTAAAAAATGATCAAATAATAACTCCAATATGATATATATATATATATGTTATTATATTAATATAATCACATAAATAAATCACCCATTCTATTAAATGGGAAAGGAATTAATCGTTTGTCCATACATTTGAACTATAACCTCCACAAACTGATATAATTCATTTTCCATAATAATCTATCATGAATAGACATAATAATCTAATAAATTCTCATATATTATATTCATGACATATTATTCATTATAATATAACAATATATCAATTATATTTTTAACTTCCATACACATAAAATTGATAACGTTGTTCGTATTTTTGTGTGAATGTAGGGTCCTGAAAATTCCTCAAGGGGGAAATCCAATTACCACAAGACTTGCAAAAGGACCGAACTAGTCCGCAAACCGGCTCCCAGCAATAGCACGCGGCCGGTTCGGCAGACCGCCCTCCCGTAATTCTGCAGACTAGCTTCGTCTGCAAAATAGAGGCGAGGACCCTCTACGCGCGCGAAGCAGGACGTATGTCAGGCAGGTCCACCGCTGCGAGCCGCCCCCTCTGTGGAACGCTGTCGTTCGTGGGATAGAGTCGGAGTAGTGCCCGGCCGCAGAGCAATTCCGCAAATCTCGGATCCAAAAATCCTCAGTTGACTGAGTCATCTGCAGGTGTTGGGGTTCCTTCATGGGCTTCCGTAAAATGTGTCGTGAGCCCATCAATATTGCCTCCTCGCAACTCCATAAATATTCACCGAGCGGCACCAAATATACATGAAGAAAAAATGGGTGAAAACATGTGGGGAGACGCTGGAGAAATCTCTCTGCAGCCATCCGTAGACAGCATATTGTCCGTGTATGCACTTGTCCACGTATAGGAGAAACCAGTCCGTGAACCACATGCGTAAAACTCCTCCGCGACCAGACCTTAGTGGGTTTCCCCTTCGCGGATGACCATCTCTTCTGCGGACTAGTGTCATTCGAGAAATGGAGGCGGAACACCTCCGCGGGCGTGAAGTAAGACGGGTGCCAACCCTTGTTGCAGAAACACTTCATGGATGGCCATCTCATCCGTGGAGAACCTCCTTCGCAGACATCCTCTTCCGCGGAAATAATCCATTGCGGACAGCATCTTTCGCGGACTTCCATCTCCTTCATGGACAGCTCCTCCACAGACACTGTTATGTCCAATAGGGGCCTATATACCCTGAGAGGGGGGTGAATCAGGCTATGGATATTCTTTTTCAAATTTCTTTCTTCCACACTGGATCTTGACTAATTTATTACAATGGTCACTTTGTTTTCTCTTGTGCGATTATTATGATAAGTTCTTTTCTGGTTTGTCTGATGATGATTCTTTGAATGCAATGCTGGGAAGCGACTAGGCAGACACAGAGATTATTACATGTTTCACCCGCACTGGGCTATGTCCAAGGATCATAAAACATCCATGTGTCATTGTATCAAATCCTATAAGGCTCACTGCCAATAATGTTTACAAGGTTCGGGCAATATAACTCGTATGCCCATGCTCACTGCCTTTACAAAGTTTAGGGTCAGCTCACTGCTTTCCCAAGGGTCACTCCCTATTTCTCTGTCTCTGGCTCACTGCCGGTGGAGAGGATCACCTTCTTCCTCTTTCTAAGATCACTGATCTGGAAGGGAATCCACTCAAAGTTTATAGACTTGTAGAACTCTTCATTTGCATAAAATAATGCATCTTCAACTGTTGATAGATGCTATGTTGAAGTCCAGCTTTCACCCACTAATGAATACCACATTTCCTCTAACCACTGGGAAACTACGTTTTGAATGTACCTTCACAAAGTACCCTACTTCACGAGGCTTCCAATTTCGTGAAGCTCAAACAAGCCTCCACGAAGCTCCTACCATTTCGTGAAGCTCTCTCGCAAAGCACTCTCGTGAAGCACTCCCGTGAAGCTCAAGCCATTGCAGAGCAAATTCCCTCACGAAGCTCACTAAGCCAATACGGATCTCACAACTTCCGTGGAGCTACAATAGCCACAGCGAAGCTCCTCTTTTGCGAAGAAAACTTGCTCCGCAAACCACCTTCGCAATACGAGAGCAAAATATTATCTCTGAAAATTCTCTCTGCTTCTCTCGAGGGGTCAGCCTCTATTTATAGGCGATTCCACCAACCCTCAAACTTTCACCGCGAAGTCAACGCCACGTCAACAAATTCTCAGCAACTCGACAATTCTCCATGGAAACCAGCTTTTTCAACAAATAGAATCAACCAAAAAATACATCAATGTTACCTTGAGAGATTTTTTCCCAACAATCTCCCCCTTTGGGTTTGTTGACAATTCTTCATAACACTTCTCGGAATGAATTTCTGCATGTTGATACCTCACTGAGTCTTCTTCTAGTTGCTACCACCATTCGTCTCTTACGATTCTGATAGTGTTCAAGGATTCACTTAACACATACTCTAAGCCCAAATGAGCAATGCTCAGCATGAGAAACAGTAGTAGTATGAAAATTTCATCAATGAATCACTTCATGTCAAACACCAATTTTCGATTCCAACCTGACACTAATTCTTAAATTGGTACCAATTGTTGAACCTCACTGATACTAATTAGTGATAGCTGTAAATCTTCTCTCACCATTCCAACACCACTATTATGCTATTATCACGATCCTCAGTTGTCGTGATAGCTATGCTTTCATCGATCACTTCAAGCATCGTCAGATTTGAAAATATCCCCCTTGCTCATTTCTCCCCCTATCTGGCTGCTCCACTGGTCAGCTTCTCCCTGTATCTGTCATGATTTCTCAAATAGCCACACTGTCTCCCCTTTGAACAATCATTATTTTCTCCCCCTTTGTCAACGAACCCAAAGGTCACTCCTTTGTAGTATGTAACAGAGTAGAGAACACATATCAGCACATTAGGGAAAACACATCTTACCTCAGGGAGAGGGGGTGTGGAGGTCCCACATCCACACTATTTTAAGTGCGATGAATTGAATGAACTCCCAGAGCCAGATGATGCCTTTCAAAAGATTCCTTGGGTAAGGCCTTTGTTAGAATGTCTGCAACCTGTAGTTATGTAGGCACATACTCCAACTTCACGATCCCCAGTTCAAATTTCTCCTTTACAAAATGATATTTGATCTCAATGTGCTTTGTCCATGAGTGATGGATGGGATTTTTGGTGAGATTTATAGCACTTGAGTTATCTCACTGGATTCTGATCGAAGACTTCACCTCAACTCCCATATCTTCAAGCTGCTACTTCATCCATAATAAATGTGTGCACGCTTGAGTGGCCGCAATATACTCAGCTTTTGCGGTGCTCAATGAAATGCAATCATGATTCTTGCTAAGACAAGAAATACACAATCCATCAAGATAGAATGCACCTCCTGACATTGATTTCCTATCATCCACTAAATCGGCCCAATCTGCATCAGTATATCCCAATAACTCTGTCTGATATTTGTCATTATATTTCAAGCCGAAGTCTACTGCGCCCTTGTTGAAATCATGTATAACAAACTTCCAATAATATGCCTATATTATATGATATTAACTACCTTGCAATCCTTATCTTTGGACAACTTCATCCGGGTAGCTTCCAGAGACTTCATCTCCTTTGAATTTTCCATTAAAAGTCTTTACAAAACCTCCTTGACATATTTGGATTGCGAAAAGAATGTTCCATTCTTTCCCTATGTCACAAACATCATTTGATTACTATTGTGGTTGAGATAGATATTGTATGAAGCTCCACCATGTTGGAAACCACGTTTCATCAAATACTGATGTATCATTTAGTTCTATGCTCATGGTGCTTGTTTCAGCCCATATAAGGTATTCATCAGCCGACAAACCTTATTCTCATCTTCATGAATGAGAAAACCATTTGGCTGCTCGATATGCACTTCATCCTCCAGAATCCCATTCAAGAATTCTGATTTGATGTCCATCTGGAATACTTTGAACATTCTTTGCACTAAAATGGCTAGGAATAATCCGATTGTCTCCAGCATTGAAACCAGTGAAAAAGTCTCTTCAACATCAATTCCCTCTATCTGGGAGTATCCTTTGCAAACCAGTTGTGTTTTGTTTCGAATCATTGTGCCATATTCGTTCATCTTGTTACGAGAGATCCATTTAGTCCCGATGAAATTCTTATCTACTGGCCTCGAAAGAATTCTCAAATGTTTGGTTCTTCTCAATCTGGTTACGTTCTTCATTCATAGCCTGAACCCAGTTTTCATTTTCAGCTGCATCAGGAAAGCATTTCGGCTCTACCTCAGATAGGAAATACATCTGGTGTAGTGACTTCATTATTCATGTCTGAAGTGGAGCTCACTAAACACTGATGATATTCTTCCTGTCAATTTTAGCTCGACTCTTTTGCTTTTGTGCAGATAATGATTTTACTTCGTTGTACTCAACATCAGTATCTTCTTCTGAATCAACTTCAACCACTTATTCTCTCCCTGAGTCTCATACCACTTCCTCACTTTCAACAGAAAACATTTCTATGTGTCATTGTTTAATGACGTCATTTCCTTCAAACTTATTCTCTCTGATTTTTGTTGAGACGCCTTTGATTTTATCTCATAGCTTCTTGGTATCCTGAAAACAGTCAGCTGATACCATATTGTTAGATAACAAAGATAAGCATGAGATACATGATTATTGATGCTTCTCCATGTGTTTCTTTCTTCCCTTGATAGGGAATGTCCGAGTTGAGTCATACAATTTTTGCATTGATGGCTCTTGAATCTGATTTGGATATAGAATACTCCCCCTGTGTTACACAACACTTATACCTGTTAGGCCCAAAGGTAGAGACCCATACCCATTCTTTATCCACGTGCACCATTTATACTAATATGGAACTCAGCATCGAGCCATTAACCAAATATCTAAGCCTACTAAGTTGGAACTCGGTGTAGGAAAAGAGAGATGGAGTTAATAACACAATCAATTCCTATTGTGCTCTATTGCTCCCTTTATTATTCACCTTATGTACCTGATTTGAGGTAATTGAACCTCTGGAGCATATAAATTTCCACTTTTCATCTTTATATGCCACTTCCCCTTGGATCGTATCTCCTTAAAACCTGAAACAAATGAATCATCCGTTAATAGCATTTATATACATAGGGATAGGGGAATTTCTTGAATCCTCAAGATGAGGGTATTGGTTGATCCTGATGGGTAAACCCTTTGATTCCTTCATGGAGTGCATCACACTCCTTTCTTGCTTCTTCCAGCTACCTGGTCAACTTTAACTGCTCTGGCCATATGACTAAGCATTCATTACCCACATGCTGAGCCTTTTTCTGATATATAGATTCTATAGGCCCGACAATTATCATCACTTGGGGTATATTTAAAGACCCGTAAATTTCAATGAAATTTTTTTCTTAATTTTTTTTGAAATTTTACAAGAGCGTAGTCTCGGACGGTACCTGCTTCCGAGGCCCGGTGTGCCCGGAATCATTTTCTGAAGTTTGGCTCGGGTACGTTCAGTGAACGGACGAGCGGGTTTTTCTAACTTTTGAACCGGTTCCTGGAATCGAATTCTGTGGGCACCAATGAAATCGCAGCGCCGATATTCGCTTAGAAATGCCTCTTCTAGAGTTGCGTTTTCTCGGGTGTGGTTTATAATTTTTGGGCTTAATGTTAAGAAATAAAATAATTTTACGACAACTTTATTTTATTTCACTTAAGCCATTTGGAAGCCACTTAATGCCACTTAAAGACGGCTTAAACTGAGTTGATCTATAGAGGATGCTATCCAGAAATATCCTACCCTCTTGGTAGGATATTTGTGAGGTGGGGCCCGCACGAGCCCCGTCGTTTCTTTCTGCTAAGTAACGCACCTGCAAAAACCCGTCATTGTGAAAGTCAAATGACGCGTTTTCTTAAATTCTTAACAGACCATTTAATTGGGGGGTTTATTTCGTGAATTAAATGAATTGTTACTTTCATTGAATTAATACAACGAATTGATGATTCATTACTTACCTTTTTCGTTTGTTAGAGTAATAATAAAATAAGACCAACAAGGTCTTTTGGAGGATTACTCGTTGAGAGGCTTGACAGAATCCTTGAACCTTCAACCTTCTTCGCGAAGAACGCGAAGAACGCGAAGAACGCGAAGAACGCTGAACCCAGAAATCGACGACGTGATGCCGTGATCCGCGACGCCGATGTTCCCTTCCTGTAACATTCTTCTACGACGTCTCTTCCTCCACGACGGATCTTCGATCGTCTTCTTGAGGTAAGAGTCCCGGTTTTTCTTTTTTTTAATCTCCTTTGTGGTTTTTACCGAAACACAGATTTAATTATAATTAAATTAAATCTGTTGTTCTTGGTCCGTTGAGTTCGCCGACTCAACGCCGGATTCCGCGACGACGCGATGCCTTTCCGCGACAACACGACGATCCCCTCCTTCCGCGACGAACAAATCCGCGAAGAACGTGTGTTCGACGACAACTACGAGGTAGGGATTTTATTTCTGCAATTGCCCTTACCTTCCCGTGTTGTTTCCGTTCAAGAATGAAGAACCCGATTCATAAACAATTTTTTATTCCATTAAAAATTGTTGATTCTTGTGTTGAATTTTGTTCCTCCCGTTGTTTATCACTAACGTGGAGGGTGAGGGCCAAACAAGCACGGCCAGACAACCCTCCGCCGTTCTTCGTTATTGTGCGGATTTGATGGGCGACGACGGAACGTGATGCAACGGAAGTGTGATGGTTCTGTAGTGAAGAACGAGTCCCGGGAGGAGCATCGGCACAGACAGGAACTGAATCGGACCACCGGAGCGACTCCAGTGGCCCGTGGAAGCCACCGGTAGCTGGGAGCGGCGGCGCCCCGGCGCGCCGCCGGACAAGGCCGCCGCGGAAGAAGCCGTGGCGGCGGCGCTCGCAGACCCGCGGCCGCGCGGGTCCGGCGCACGCGGGACGCGGCTGAAGCCGCGTCCGGTTGTCCGAGCGACACCCCGCGGGTGCCGCGGGGTTGTCCCGTGGGGGCGGCGTCTCCCCCCCACGTCGCTCGGTTGACCAGGGTGACAGCCCGCGGGTGCCGCGGGGGTGTCATGCGGGGGTGGCGGCTCCCCCCCACGTCGCGCGGCCGAGCCGAGCCGGGCTGGCCAAGCCAGGCCGGTCCCGCCGGCCGGGCTGCACCCTGGCCAGGCCGGACCGGGTCCGACCGGGTCGGACCGGGTTGACCCGGTTCGACCGACCCAGGGGGGGCGGGCCGGGTCGGCCCGGGCCCGGACCCCCGTCTTCAGACGGTTTTTTTTCAAATACTCGTAACTTGAGCTACGGGCCTCCAAACGACTCGCCGTCAGTGGAAACACGATCCTTGGACCGAAACGGTCGTTTCAATATATCGCACTCAAGGTTTTGGAATACTTTTAGTTCGGCCAGGTTGGTACGTACACGAAACCAACCGGGCCTTCGGAGCGGAAACACTCATATCTTGAGCTACGGACGTCCGATTGACGTGCCGTCAGCTTTGTTGAATTCCTCTAAGTGAGACAGATCTTTTGGATCACTCCACCCGTGGTTTGGACGCATGTGGAGTATGGTCGGGTTGGTTTTGCCTAAAAAACCAACCGGGCCCCTGGGACGAAAAAGCCAATATCTCTCAGACCGGGTGTCCGATTGACGCGCCGTCTGCGACGTTGAGTTCCTGTTGACGATACGGAAGTTTTGGATACATCAACTTCGGACATTGTGTCAGTTGATGTATCATCCTCTCGGCTCGTGGAGAGGACCCTCCCGAATGATCTTTTTGTGTGCGAGAACCCTAGAGCTGGCTGCGACTGCTACTTCGACAGCGACGACCGTGCAGAGATCCTCAGTGGATTGCGACGACGACTGTGCAGAGATCCTCAGTGGACTGCGACGACTACTGCACTCAGCGATCCTACGTGGATCAGTGCTACAGGTCCTGTGTGGGCCCGATCCTGTGTGGGTCAGCGCTCAGTGGTTCTGTGTGAACCAGCGCCCACAGGTCCTGTGTGGGCCCGATCCTGTGTGGGTCTTTGCGGGGGTTAGTTACCTATCGATCCTTTGTGGGTCTGACGACTTAGATGGATCAGTGATCATCATTATCGTCATCCGAAGAAGTATATCCTGTGTGAGTTGAATCTTGAGTTACTCTCCTTTGTGGATTGTGTTGAGCTATCCTGTGTGGATTTACTGTTTACTCTCCTTTGTGGATTGTGTTGAGCTATCCTGTGTGGATTTACTGTTTACTCTCCGTTGTGGATTGTGTTGCGCTATCCTGTGTGGATTTACTATTAACTCTTCTTTTTGGATTTTGTTGTGCTATCCTGTGTGGGTATACGTTTTGCTTTCCTGTGTGGACTGGGTTGTGCTTGGGCTCGGACATTGGAGCCGAACGGGAATTGAGGACTTAGGTATATGTATGGGCATATACCTAAGCAGTGTCGGTTGTTACTTCGTGATTGTATCTTTACTTTCTTGATTATCCTTTGTGGATTTCGGGAGACCTTCGGGGGTCTCGGGGTCCCTACTGAGTAGCTTATACTCACCCCTGCATGGGCTATGCCCGCACTACGTTGTGTTGTTTGCAGACGACGGACAGCGCTGATCGTGGTGGAGGCTTGCGGAGCAGGACGGTACCTGAAGGTGGACCACTGGGCGGAACGTACTCGGAGCGGTCAGGTGGACCCGAGGAGCTGTGGAGGCTATATGTACCCACCCTTCAGGTGGGACTTCTAGAGGACAGCTCGACGCTGCAGCTTTTCCTTTCAGTTGATGTTTTTCCTTTCAGTTGTACTTTACAGTTGGGCTTGTATTTCCGGCCCCTTTTACTTTCAGCACAGCTTGTACAGTTTTTACTTAGTGTTTACTTTTCCACTTGCTTACTCTGTGGTGCTTGTTTACTTTTCAAAGGAAATGCCTTCCCTTTGTTTGTATTTACGCCTTGGTGCTTGTCGCCAGCCCCTGGACTATGGAAGGCGGGCTCGGGGTAGTCACGACACGGGCCCCGAGGATGAGTCGTGACAAATTGGTATCAGAGGTGGTCGGTTCTACCAGAGACTCTGATCTTTCTTCTATGTGAATCAATAGTGTTTAGCATATTGGGTGTGGTTATTAGTCCAGGGAGTCCAGTGTTTGTTCGGCAGCCGACGTATCCGTACACCAGGACCCTGACTTCTAATTTCCTACATAATGCACGAAAACATTGATTGCATGTGTGTTTCATGTTTTCTTTGTGATTACTTGTGTCAGCTCACCAGGTATACTGTTCTGACCGTGGCGCACTTGTTTCCTTTTCAAGATGGCCCCACGACGGCATCCAGCTAGGGTTCCGAGAGTAGAGCGCGGCGACAGCCCGCTGAGCGATGAGGCCTCAGTACAGGGCCCGTTGACAGTAGAGGCACCAGCGGTACCTTTACCGGCCGAGCCCCCGATGCTTCCAGCGCCGATCGCTGACGATCCACGATGCCTCGGAGCTCTGCACGAGTTCCAGCGCCAGCGACCACCCAGGTTCCGTGGGGAGATGGACCCCCAGGTAGCCGAGGACTGGCTGGAGGCGGTCGTCCAAGTTTTCAGGCTAGTGAGGACACCAGCAGACCTCATGGTGATCCTCGCGGCGAGCCTACTGCACGCAGCAGCAGGACGATGGTGGAGCCTGATGCTCCAGGTGCACGATGAGGCCTCCCTCATCTGGACGGACTTCGAGAGCCTCTTCCACTCAGAGTTCGTCCTGGCCACCCTCTGTGCGGTGCGCATCCAGGAGCTTCTTCAGCTGCGGCAGGGCAGCTTGACGGTCGTCCAGTACGCGGTGAGGTTCACCGACCTTTCTCGCTACTCGACAAACATGGTACGGGACCCCTTATTCCGGGCCCGGACCTTCGAGTAGGGATTGAGACATGAGATCATGGCATCGCTGATCTCCCTCAGCATCCCGACCCAGGCAGGAGTGCTAGAGAGAGCCCTTCTGATCGAGAGCTTTCTGGCTGAGTCCACAGCGAGACCTACCGCAGGGCGGCAGGTAGCAGAGTCTTCGGCAGCTGGTAGCCGACGGATGACTTAGGGTTCCAGGCAGACCAGACCCTCTCGTAGACGACCTCAGGACACTAGCTCGGCAGTACGGGGCACACAGCGCGGGGCCAGTCTTCCGAGAGGCAGGCAGTGCTACTCCTGTGGCGGGCAGGGCCACATGGCTCGTGACTGCCCGACCCGCCGTACCGAGGAGCAGCAGACGGTGGAGGGGCCACCCAGGCAGAGTTGGAGGGTCAACCGTGGTGGTCCGCAGGGAGGAGGCGGACGAGGCAGAGGAGCTGGCCGAGCAGCGAGTGGTGGGCGACGCTTTGAGGCTTTGCCACCACCACCACCATGAGGTCTGCCCCGACCACAGGGAGCTGGCGGGCAGAGACAGGCACAGCTCCAGGCAGTGGAGACCTATGACCACGACGCGCCAGAGATGATTCAAGGTACGATCTGTGTCTATTCCGCCCTTGCTTCATTTCTTATAGACAAAGGAGCGAGTCACTCTTTCATAGCCACTGCCCTTTTTCGGAGCTCGGAGATTCCGACAGAGCCGTTGGCTCGATCCTTACGGCTAGAGACTCCTATGGGAGCAGATTCGACGATTACGCACTGGTGCCGGCAGTGTGAGCTTACTCTAGGAGGTGAGAGCTTCGGCTGGGATCTTCTTGTAGCGGCGTCGAGGCCTTACGATGTCATCTTGGGCATGGATTGGTTATCTACGGTTCATGCTCAGATTGACTGCATTAGGCGCAAGGTGCGATGTGTGGGCACCGATGGGAGCAGGTTCACCTTCACCAGCGAGAAGGGAGCCTTCCCAACACAGGATGGACTCACGCAGAGGAGAGGGAAGCCCATCACTCATCAGTTTGCTAGCCTCATCCTTGGAGCAGTTGACGTGCGGAGTCGTAGTTTTCCTGCAGTGGTGGATCAGTATGCGGACGTCTTCCCCGACGACGTTCCAGGGCTACCTCCTCGCAGAGAGGTAGACATTTACATTGATCTGTACCCCGGGACAGCTCCAATATCCACTCCATCATATCGGATGGCCCCCGCCGAGCTTCAAGAGCTACAGGTACAGTTGGAGGACTTGCAGGGCAAGGGGTTCATCCAACCCAGTGTTTCACCCTGGGCTTCCCTGATTTTGTTCGCCAAGAAGGCGGACAGGAGCTTGCGACTGTGTGTCGATTATCGTCGCCTGAACCAGGTGACTATGAGGAACAAGTATCCGCTACCCAGAATTGATGATCTCTTCGACCAGCTCAAGGGAGCACGGTGGTTCTCGAAGATAGACCTCAGGTCAGGCTATCATCATCTCAGAGTTCGAGATGAGGATGTGCAGAAGACGGCCTTCAGGTGTCGGTATGTCCACTATGAGTTCTTGGTTATGCCTTTCGGCATAACCAACTCTCCAGCAGTGTTCATGAGCCTCATGAACAGGATCTTCTTGCCATACCTCGATCGATTTGTCTTGGTCTTCATCGACGACATTTTGGTTTACTCAACCACGGAGGAGGAGCACGACTACCACTTACGGGTTGTACTAGACACACTCCGAGAGCACCATCTTTATGGAAAGCTCTCGAAGTGCCAGTTCTGGTTACGTGAGGTCCACTTCTTAGGGAACGTCATTTCTGAGGCAGGAGTTGCAGTGGATCCCACGAAGATCGAGGCAGTGCTAGCTTGGGAGCCACCCAGGAGTGTGACAGAGGTGCGGAGTTTCTTGGGCCTAGCCGGATACTATCGGAGATTCGTTCCGGACTTCTCCAGAGTTGTGTCACCACTCTCAGCCTTGATGAAGAAGGGGAAACCCTTTGTGTGGTCAGACAGATGTCAGCAGAGCTTCCAGGAGCTGAGACAGAGATTTACCAGCGCACCAATCTTGAGTTTTCCTGAGGAGGGAGTTGGATACGTAGTCTACTGCGATGCATCAGGGACCGAACTCGGGTGTGTCCTGATGCAGGAGCGGGCCGTGATTGCATATGGATCACGTCATTTGAGGCCGCATGAGCAGAACTATGCTACCCATGACCTGGAGTTAGCAGCAGCGGTCTTCGCTCTGAAGACATGGAAGCACTATCTGATGGGTGAGCGCTTTACAGACTTTTCTGACCACCAGAGTCTCAGTTACATATTCTCTCAGAAGGAACTGAACCTGAGACAGCGGCGATGGCTGGAGTTCTTCCAAGACTATGACTTTGAGATAGTCTATACTCCTGGGAAGGGGAATGTGGTAGTCGATGCCCTCAGCAAAAGGACGGGCATCCAGCTACTTGAGGAGGCGACAGAGCAGCTAGCCTCTTTGTAGATATCCTTCATGGATAGAGACGGAGAAGCCTTCCTTCAGTCTCTCCTCCACTTCTACAGCAGGTCAGAGAGGCACAACGTGGGGATGCTGACTGTGAGACACGGCGTGCACAGATATCCTCGGGACAGGCACTTGATGGTTTCTCCCTTGGAGCAGAGCATGATGTCCTTTTCAGAGGACGTACCCTAGTACCAGTCGCTTCATGAGAAGAGGTTCTAAGAGAGTTTCACACTTCTCCTTTGGCGGTACATCCTGGAGTGGCGAAGATGTACCAGGATCTCAGACGATAGCACTGGTGGCCAGGCATGAAGAAGGTTGTGGCAGAGTTCGTTTCACGGTGCCTCACCTGCCAGCAGGTGAAGGCAGAGCATCAGGTACCAGCAGGATTGGTACAGCCCTTGGAGGTCCCGGAGTGGAAGTGGGACGGCATATCTATGGACTTCGTGACTGGACTTCCACGCACTTCCAGAGGTCACGACTCCATTTGGGTGATTGTTGACTGACTCACCAAGTCGGCACACTTCTTACCCATCCGAGAGAAGGGCTCAGTGGGGAGCTTGGGGCGTCTCTACGTTCATGAGATTGTACGGCTTCACGGTGTTCCATCGACTATCATCTCCGATCGGGATGCTCGTTTTACTTCCTGACTTTGTAAGGGATTGCAGGAGGCGTTCGGGACGCGGCTACGTCTAAGCGCCGCCTTTCACCCTCAAACGGATGGTCAGACAGAGAGGACCATTCAGACTCTCGAGGACATGCTCCGCGCATGTTTCCTTGACTTTGGTCGTAGCTGCGAGGACTACCTACCCTTGGTGGAGTTCTCGTACAACAACAGCTACCACTCCACCATCGGGATGGTACCATACGAGGCGTTGTACGGCAGGCCTTGCAGATCTCTTTTGTGCTGGACAGACCCTGGGGAGTCAGCACTCGTGGGACCAGAGATGGTCCGGGCCACGACAGAGAAGGTCCAGGTCATCCAGGAGCGGATGAGGACATCTCAGAGCCGGCAGAAGTCATATGCTGACTGGAGGCGGAGGCCACTAGAGTTCGAGGATGGCGACCATGTCTTCTTGCGTGTCTCACCCCGACGTGGTTTGCGGAGATTTGGCCGAGGCGGCAAGTTGTCTCCACACTTCATCAGACCCTTCAAGGTCCTCAACAGGATTGGTGAGGTGGCTTATCTCCTGGCTCTACCACCTCAGTTGCACCGGGTGCATGACGTCTTCCACGTATCTCAGCTGAGGAGATACGTGCACGACCCGACACACATCATTGACTATGGGGAGCTAGACATGGATGATGGGGAGACTTTTGCAGTGGTCCCAGTGGAGATAGAGGATCGACAGGAGCGGGTCATACGTGGGCGATCGATTCCTCTTGTGCACATCAGAAGGTAGCACAGGAACCTCCAAAAGAGCACATGGGAACGGGAGGCTCAGATGCGTGCTCAGTACCCACATTTGTTTCCCTAGCTTATGATGTATCTTTATGGGGACGTAAATCCCTGAGGTGGGAGTAATTTAAAGGCCCGTAAATTTGAAGGAAATTTTTTTCTTAATTTTCTTTGGGATTTTACAAGAGCGTAGTCTCTGACGGCACCTGATTCCGAGGCCCGGTGTTCCCGGAATCATTTTCCGAAGTTTGGCTCGGGTACGTTCAGTGAACGGACAAGCGGGTTTTTCTAACTTTTGAACCGGTGCCCAGAATCGAATTCGGAGGGCACCAATGAAATCACAACACCAGTATTCGCTTAGAAACGCCTGTTTCGGAGTTGCATTTTCCCGGGTGTGGTTTTTAATTTTTGGGCTTAAAGTTAAGAAATAAAATAATTTTACGACAACTTTATTTTATTTCACTTAATTCACTTGGAAGCCACTTGAAGCCACTTAATGACGGCTTAGACTGAGTTGATCCGGATAGGATGCTATCCAGAAATATCCTACCCTCTTGGTAGGATATTTGTGAGGTGGGGCCCGCACGAGCCCCGCCATTACTTTCTGATAAGTAACGCACCTGCGAAAACCCGTCATTATGAAAGTCAACTGACGCGTTTTCTTAAATTCTTAACAGACCATTTAATTGGGCGGTTTATTTCGTGAATTAAATAAGCTGTTACTTTTGTTGAATTAATACAAAGAATTGATGGGTCGTTACTTACCTTTTTCGTTTGTTGGCGTAATAATAAAATAAGACCAGCAAGGTCTTTTTAAGGATTACTCGTTGAGAGGCTTGACAGAATCCTTGAACCTTCAACCTTCTTCGTGAAGAATGCGATGAATGCGAAGAACGCGAAGAACGCCGAACCCGAAAATCGACGACGTGACGCCGTGATCCGTGACGCCGACGTTCCCTTCCTGCAACGTTCTTCTGCGACGCCTCTTCCTCTGTGATGGATCTTCGATCAGCTTCTTGAGGTAAGAGTCTCGGTTTTTTTTTAAATCTCCTTTGTGGTTTTTACCGAACCACGGATTTAAATATAATTAAATTAAATCTGTTGTTCTTGGTCCGTTGAGTTCGCCGACTCAACGCCGGATTCTGCGATGACGCGAAGCCTTTCCGCGACGACGTGACGATCCCCTCCTTCCACGACGAACAAATCCGCGAAGAACGTGCGTTCGACGACGACTACGAGGTAGGGATTTTATTTCTGGAATTTCCCTTACCTTCCCGTTTTGTTTCCATTCAAGAATGAAGAACCCGATTCATAAACAATTTTTTATTCCATTAAAAATTGTTGATTCTTGTGTTGAATTTTTTTTCCTCCCGTTGTTTATCAGTAACGCGGAGGATGCGGGCCAAACCAGCACGGCCCGACAACCCTCCGCCGTTCTTTGTTATTGTGCAGATTTGACAGGCGACGATGGAACGTGCCGCAACGGAAGTGTGATGGATCTGCAGTGAAGAGCGAGTCCCGAGAGGAGCAGCGGCGCAGATGGGAACAGAATCGAACCACCGGAGCGACACGGGGGGCCCGCGGAAGCCGCCGGCGGCGCGGGTCGCCGGCGCGGCGGCGTCGGAAACTGGGAGCGGCGGCGCGCCGTCGGACAAGGCCGTCACGGTAGAAGCCGCGGCAGCGGCGCTCGGGGACCCGCGGCCGCGCGGGTTTGGTGCGCGCGGGACGTGGCTAAAGCCGTGCCCGGTTGTCCGAGCGACACCCTGCGGGTGCCGCGGGGTTGTCACGCGGGGGCGGCGGCTCCCCCCCACGTCGCTCGGTTGACAAGGGCGACACCCCGCGGGTGCCGCAGGGGTGTCACGCGGGGGTGGCGGCTCCCCCCCCCCCCCCCACTCCGCGCGGCCGAGCCGAGCCGGGCTGGCCGGGCCGGACCGGGTCCGACCGGGTCGTACCGGGTTTTCCTGGTTCGGCCGACCCAGGGGGGGGCCCTTCTTCGGACGGTTTTCGTTCAAATGCCCGTAACATGAGCTATGGGCCTCCAAACGACTCGCCGTCTGCGGAAACGCGATCCTTGGATCGAGACGGTCGTTTCGGTATATCGCACTCAAGGTTTCAGAATACATTGAGTTCGGCCGGGTTGGTTCGTACATGTAACCAACCGGGCCTTCGGAGCGGAAACACTCATATCTTGAGGTACGGACGACTGATTGATGTGTCGTCAGCTTTGTTGAATTCCTCTAAGTGAGACGGATCATTTGGATCACTCCGCCTGAGGTTTGGACACATGTGGAGTACGGTCGGGTTGGTTTTTCCTTAAAAACCAACCGGGCCCCTGGGACGAAAATGCCAATATCTCTCAGACCGGGCGTCCGATTGACGCGCCGTCTACGACGTTGAGTTCCTATTGACGATACGGAACTTTTGGATACATCAACTTCGGACGTTGTGTCAGTTGATGTATCAGCCTCTCGGCTCGTGGAGCGGACCCTCCCGAACGAGCTTTCTGTGTGCGGGAACCCTAGAGCTGGCTGCGACTGCTACTTCGACAGCGACGACCGTGCAGAGATCCTCAGTGGACTGCGACGACGACTGTGCAGAGATCCTCAATGGACTGCGACGACTACTGCACTCAGCGATCCAACGTGGATCAGTGCTACAGGTCCTGTGTGGGCCCGATCCTGTGTGGGTCTGATCCTGTGTGGGTCAGCGCTCAGCGGTTTTGTGTGAGCCAGCGCCTACAGGTCCTGTGTGGGCCCGATCCTGTGTGGGTTTTGCGGGGATTAGTTACCTATTGATCCTTTGTGGGTCCGACGACTTAGATGGATCAGTGATCATCTTTATCGTCATCCGAAGAAGTATATCCTGTGTGAGCTGAATCTTGAGTTACTCTCCTTTGTGGATTGTGTTGAGCTATCCTGTGTGGATTTACTGTTTACTATCCTTTGTGGATTGTGTTGAGCTATCCTGTGTGGATTTACTGTTTACTCTCCTTTGTGGATTGTGTTGAGCTATCCTGTGTGTATTTACTGTTTACTCTCCTTTGTGGATTGTGTTGTGCTATCCTATGTGGGTATACGTTTTGCTTTCTTGTGTAGACTGGGTTGTGCATGGGCTCGGACGTTGGAGCCGAACGGGAATTTATGACTTACGTATATGTATGGGCATATACCTAAGCAGTGTCAGTTGTCACTTCGTGATTGTATCTTTCCTTTGTGGATTATCCTTTGTGGATTTCGAGAGACCTTCGGGGGTCTCGGGGTCCCTACTGAGTAGCTTATACTCACCCCTGCACGGGTTATGCCCGCACTACGTTGTGTTGGTTGCAGACGACGGACATCGCTGATCGTGGTGGAGGCTTGCGGAGCAGGACGGTACCTGGAGGTGGACCACTAGGCGGAATGTACTCAGAGCGGTCAGGTGGACCCGAGGAGCTATGGATGCTATTTGTACCCACCCTTCAGGTGGGACTTCCAGAGGACGGCTCGACATTGTGGCTTTTCCTTTAAGTTGTTGTTTTTCCTTTCAGTTGTACTTTACAGTTGGGCTTGTATTTCCGGCCCCTTTTACTTTCAGCATAGCTTGTACAGTTTTTACTTAGTGTTTACTTTTCCGCTTTCTTACTCTCTGGTGCTTGTTTACTTTTCAAAGGAAATTCCTTCCATTTGTTGGGATTTACGCTTTGGTGCAAGTCGCCAGCCCCTGGCCTATGGAAGGCGGGCTTGGGGTAGTCAAGGCACAGGCCCCGAGGACGGTTCATGACAGTATAGAACCACTAGTACACATTTCCTTCTTGGAGGTTCTTCCAAAATTCAATTTTTATTGATTATTTCTCTGAGTAGGAATCTTTTTTCTTGTCATCTTCCCTTGCTTCTTCCACCATTGCAGGGATCTTGAACCTTCCTCTTTTTTTCGTTGTGGAACATGACATGAGAATTTTTCATTACATTGTTTGTTCATATTTCTTTTATCAGATGTCTGAGTCACCACACTCTTTTTCACTGGTGGTGATTCCTCCATTAAACGTTTATTATTCTTTATCACAACTGGAGTAGATCTCCCCTTAATCTTCCATGTTTGTTTACATTCTCTTCTTGAGAGCTGTTGTGAGTATGACAGACGAGGTGATTGATACACCTTTCTTTCATCTCCATGTGACTCCCTTGAGGCTCTAAGCCTATTCTTTGCCTTACCATGGTGTCTCCCAGTGTAGAATTTCTCATTATGCATCACTGGAGTCAAGAATCTCTTTTCGAGTTCCTTCTCCTTCCTTGTGTTCTTCTTGCTGCAGTTTCTTGACAAATGCCCATAATATGAACATATAAAACATTCTCCATCAAAGGAATACCTTGTTTTGTCATTTCTATGTCGAGATTATGATACACCTTGAGTTCTTTTTCTAACACGGGGCTCTTGAGCTTCCTGACACATACTCATGGTGTACCCCGTTCTTCCACAGTAATAGCATCTAACAGATGCTTTCCTCTGAGAAAATCCTCTCTCTGATTTCTCATGATGATTCTTCTTATTCTCAGATTTAGTAAGGTTTCTGTTTTCACAGCCTGAAATGTATTCCAGAGCCTCTGAACAGAATCTTGACCTGTGACCATGAATTCCGCAGAAATATCACATGTCGTCACTTCTTTTTGTAACTGACCACTTTGGCATATCTCCAGCACCTACAGGGTTTTCTGCACTCCTGGAACTGTTCACTGATCTCTTCTTATCATGCATGGGAGGTGATTCATCAAATCCAATACCAGCTTTTCCGAAACATGCTGGTCTTTGAGCTGAGAAAATATTATGTTGTTTCTATTCAGAAATAGCATATCTGTTCTTCATTTTATCATCACCTGTCGAAGGATGATCAAATAGAAAGTGTAAGGCATCCTTCTTTTTTTACATTCCTTTAGCATTGGATTTATCCACTTCCTTCTTTACTGATTCTAGCACTTCTTCCAACTTCTGAATCTTCATATCACTTGATTTTAGTTGGGCATTGAATTCCCTTCTGATATTCTTTCCACGACTCATCTCATCTGCCAATTCTTGTGTGATCTTTTCTACCATACCACTTTTCTCCTTTAATTTAAATTTTTCTTGAGAAACAGATTCCAAGATAGATTCATTCTCTTGTTGGAGCCTTTGATTCTTTAAAACTTGTTCAGACAACTGTGTAGCTGGATCATCATTTTTGGATTTGAGATTATGAATTTCATCTGTGTTCAGATTCTTTCCCTTGACATCAGCTTTGGATTTTTCAACCTTTTCCGATCTCTTTCGCAGTTCTTCATCTTGAGAATCATTTTTCACCCTCAGATCAGTAGCAACATCAATAAGCCTTTTATTCAAACTTCTTAGCTTCTTGATCTCAGTTTCCAGTGCTTGGATCCGAATATCTTTAGATTTAATTTCATCAGTGTTTCTAACGTCTCTTGAAATATTAGGTTCTTCGATACACTTGACTTGATCTTTCACTTTTCTATTCAAGACATCGATCACCCTTTTCTATTCTTCAATCTGAAGCTTATACTCACTAACTGATTCTGAGTACTCTAGTGTTTGTAACTTGAGTTTCTCAATTTCTTCCACCAACCCTGACTTCTCTTCTTCCTGCTTCTGCATAGAGAGTTTGGAATCGTGAACAAATTTGTTATATTTCTTTGTTTTAGCTCTCCAAACATCTATCTCCTCTAGAGAAGCCTCTAACTCAGCTCGCATATCTATTCTCCCTTCAATTTCTTCTTCTGTTTCAGTATCACTATAATGCTCATGTACTTCACTCATTCCAACATCATGATTGAGTGAATAAATCTTTTCCCTATCATATTCATGAAGACCTTCCTTCAGTAAGCTGTTTGATTCTTTTAGTTGAATCACACTTTTTCCAAAAACACTTCCACACTGAGGGAAATTACCAGACTTCTGATTCTTCTTTGATGTTTTTCCTTTTCCCATGGATGATTGTGATAATAGAAAACTGTATCTTCAACCACACAGATCGACTACACCAAGTCGAAGCCAACAAATCTGATAAAAGAAACTTATCAGTCTGATACCAATTGTTAGGTTCAATAGGGGCCTATATACCCAGAGAGGGGGGTGAATTAGGGTATGGATATTCTTTTTCAAAGTTCTTCCTGCCCCACTGGATCTTGACCAATTTATTACAATGGTCACTTTTTTTTCTCTTGTGCGATTATTATGATCAGTTCTTTTCTGGTTTTTCTGATGATGATTCTTTGAATGCAATGCAGGGAAGCGACTAAGCAGAAACATAGATTTTTACTTGGTTCACCCGCACTGGGCTACATCCAAGGAGAATACAACAGCGATGTGCCGTTGTACCAAATCCACTAAGGCTCACTGCCAATAATGTTCACAAGGTTCGGGCTAGATCACTTCTATGCCCAGGCCCACTGCCTTTACAAGGATTAGGGTCAGCACACTGCTTTCCCAAGGGTCACTCCCTATTTCTCTCTCTCTAGCTCACTGCCGGTGGAGAGGATCACCTTCTTCCTCTTCCTATGCTCACTGCTCTGGAAGGGAATCCACTCACAGTTTATAGACATGTAGGTCTCTTCATTTGAATAAAATAATGCATCTTCAACTGTTGATAGATGCTCTGTTGAAGTCCAACTTTCACCCACTGATGAATACCACTTTTCTTCTGACCACTGGGAAACTACCTTTGGAAATTACCTTCACAAAGTAGCCTACTTCGCGAGGCTTCCAATTTCGCGAATCTCAAAACAAGCCTTCACGAAGCTCCTACCTTTTCGCAAAGCTCTCTCACGAAGCACTCTCGCGAATCACTACCGCGATGCTCAAGCTGTTGTAGAGAAACTTCCCTCGCGAAACTCACTGAGCCAACGCGGAGCTCACAACTTTCGCGGAGCTACAATAGCCATCGCGAAGCTCCTCTTTCGTAAAACACACTGGCTCCGCGAACCACCTTCGCAATACAAGAGAAAAATATTTTCTCTGAAAATTCTCTCTGCTTCTCTCGAGGGGGTCGGCCTCTATTTATAGGTGATTCCACCGACCCTCTAACTTTCCGCATGATGTCAACGCCACGTCATATCAAATCGTGAAGCTCAGAAGTTTCTGCCGGAATTCTGTCCAAATAGCGAAGCACCACGGAAATTTTCCATTCGCAGAGCTCGTCATAATCACAGAGCATCCCTTTAATTCCTTCGCTCCTTCTTCACAAAGATCCCTCGCAATTCCATTCATCACCGCGAAGCTCCCTTGCAAACCCCTTCATCGCCGCGATGCACTTCAGCCTCTGCTGTTCACAAAGCTCATGGTAATCGCGAAGAATCGCCGACACCATTCTTCTGGTCTTCACAAAATCCAAACCATGAAGCCTATATTTGTCAACGTGGATGGTCAGCACATTCTCAGGAACTCGATAATTCACCATGGAAACCTACTTTGTCAACAAACACAATCAACCCAAAAATACTTCAATGTTACCTTGATAGATTTTTTCCCAACAACCTCCCCCTTTGGGTTTGTTGACAATTCTTCATAACCCTTCTCAGAATGAATTTCTGCATGTTGATACCTCACTGAGTCTTCTTCCAGTCGCTACCACCATTCACCTCTTGATATTCTGATAGTGTTCAAGGATTCATGTAACACGTACTCTAATCCCAAATGAGAAATGATCAGTGTGAGAAACAATAGTAGTATGAAAAGTTCATCAATGAATCACTTCATGTCAAACACCAATTGTCGATTCCAACCTGACACCAATTCTTAAATTTATACCAATTGTTGAACCTCACTGATACCAATTCTTGATAGCTAGAAACCTTCTTTCACCATTCCAACACCATTGTTCTGCTATTATCACGATCCTCAGTTGTCGTGATAGCTATGCTTTGATCGATCACTTAAAGTATAGTCAGATTTGAAAATCTCCCCCTTGCTCATTTCTCCCCCTATCTGGCTGCTCCACTGGTCGGCTTCTCCCCGTATCTGTCATGATTTCTCAAATAGCCACACTGTCTTCCCTTTGAACAATCACTATTTTCTCCCCCTTTGTCAATGAACCTAAATGTCACTCCATTGTAGTCTGTAACAGAGTAGAGAACACATATCAGCACATTAGGGAAAAACACATCTTACCTCGCGGATAGAAGGTGTGGGGGTCCCACATACACACTATTTTAAGTTCGTGGAATCGACTAAACTCAAAGAGCCAGTCGATGCCTTTCAAAAGATTCCTTGGGTAAGGCCTTTGTCGGAATGTCTGCAACCTGTAGCTATGTAGGCACATACTCCAACTTCACGATCCCCAGTTCAAATTTCTCCTTTATAAAATGATATTTTATCTCAATGTGCTTTGTCCTTGAGTGATGGATGGGTTTTTTGCTGAGATTTATAGCACTTGAGTTATCGCACTGGATTCCGATCGGAGACTTCACCTCAACTCCCATATCTTCAAGCTGCTACTTCATCCATAATAAGTGTGTGCACACTTGAGTGGCCGCAATATACTCAGCTTCTGCGGTTCTCAATGAAATGAAATCTTGCTTCTTGATAAGACAAGAAATACACAATCCACAAAGATAGAATGCACCTCCTGACATTGATTTCCTATCATCCACTAAATCGGCCCAATCTGCATCAGTATATCCCAATAACTCGGTCTGATATTTGTCGTTATATGTCAAGTCGATGTCTACTGCGCCCTTATTTCAGTCAAGTATAAGAAAGTTCCAATAAGATAGCTATATTCTGTGATATTAACTGCCTTGACATCCTCATCTTTGGACAACTTCATCCGGGTAGCTTTCGGAGTCTTCATCTCCTTTGAATTTTCCATTAAAAGTCTTTACAAAACCTCCTTGACATATTCAGATTGAGAAATGAATGTTCCATTCTTTCCCTATGTCACCAACATCATTTTATTACTCTTGTGGTTGAGATAGATATTATATGAAGCTCCAATATGCTGGAAACCATGTTTCTTCAAATACTGATGTAGCATTGAGTTCTATGCTCTTGGTGCTTGTTTTAGCCCATATAAGGTATTATTCAGCCGACAAACCTTATTCTCATCTTCAAGAATGAGAAAACCATTGGGATGCTCGATATGCACTTCTTCCTCCAGAATCATATTCAAGAATTCTGATTTGATGTCCATCTGGAATACTTTGAACTTTCTTTACACTACAATGGCTAGGAATAATCTGATTGTCTCCAGCCTTGAAACCAGTGCAAATATCTCTTCAACATCAATTCCCTCTATCTGGGAGTATCCTTTGCACACCATTTGTTCTTTGTTTCGAATCACTATTCCATATTCATTTATCTTGTTACGAAAGATCCATTTAGTCCCGATGACGTTCCTATCTACTGGCCTCGAAATAATTCTCACATGTTTGGTTCTTCTCAATCTGGTCAAGCTCTTCATTCATAGCCTGAACCCAGTTTTCATCTTCAACTGCATCAGCTAAGCATTTCGGCTCTACCTCAGATAGGAAATACATCTGGTGTAGTGACTTAATTATTCATGTCTTAATTGGAGCGCACTGATCACTGATGATATTCTGCCTGTCAATTTTACCTCGACTCTTTGGATTTTGTGCAGATAAGGATTTTACTTCATTGTACTCACCAGCAGTATCTTCTTCTGAATCAACTTCAGCCACTTCTCCCCTCCCTGAGTCTCATACCACTTCCTCACTTTCACAGAAAACTTTTCTCAATGTCATTGTTTAATGACATCATTTCCTTCAAACTTCTTCTCTCGGATTTTTGTTGCGACACTTTTGTTTTTCTCTTGCAACTTCTTGGTAT
Organism: Viscum album; assembly: GCA_963277665.1. Taxonomy (NCBI): domain Eukaryota; kingdom Viridiplantae; phylum Streptophyta; class Magnoliopsida; order Santalales; family Viscaceae; genus Viscum; species Viscum album. The sequence continues at coordinate 372,822,292 of OY728166.1, read as the reverse complement.
CCTAAAAACAGTCAGCTGATACCATATTGTTAGATAACAAAGATAAGAATGAGATGCATGATTATTGCTACTTCTCCGTGTGTTTCTTTCTTCCCTCGATAGGGAATGTCTGAGCTGACTCATCCAATTTTTGCATTGATGGCTCTTGAATTTGATTTGCATATAGAATACTCCCCCTGTATTACACAACACTTATATCTGTTAGGCCAAATGGTAGAGACCCATAACCATTCTTATCCACGTGCACCATTTATACTAATATGGCACTCAGCATCGAGCCATTAACCAAATATATAAGCCTACTGAGTTGGAACTCAGTGTAGGAAACAAGAGATGGAGTTAATAACACAATCAATTCCTATTGTGCTCTGTTTCTCCCTTTATTCTTCACCTTATATACCTGATTTTAGGTAATTGAACCTTTGGAGCATATCAATTTCCACTTTTCATCTTTAGATGCCACTTCCCCTTGGATCGTATCTCCCTAAAACCAGAAACACATGAATCATCAGTTAATAGCATTTATATACATAGGGAGAGGGGAATTTCTCGAATCATCAAGATGAGGTTTTTGGTTGATCCTGATGGGTAAAACCTTTGATTCATTCTTGGAGTGCATCACACTCCTTTCTTGCTTCTTCTAGCTGCCAGTCCAACTTTAACTGCTCTGGCCATATGACTAAGCATTCATTACCCACATGCTGAGCCTTTTTCTAATATATAGATTCTGTAGGCCCGACCTTTCTCATCACTTGGGGTATAGACCCACTAATACACATTTCCTTCTTTGAGGTTCTTCCAAAATTCCATTTTTATTGATTATTTCTCTGAGTAAGAATCTCCTTGATTGTCATATTCCCTTGCTTCTTCCACCATTGTTGGGATCTTTAACCTTCCTCTTTTTTCGTTGTGGATCATGACATGCGAATTTTTCATTACATTGTTTGTTCATCATTCATTTATCAGATGTCTGAGTCACCACACTCTTTTTCACTGGTGGTGAGTCCTCCATTAAACATTTATTATTCTTTATCACAACTGTAGTAGAACTCCCCTTAATCTTCCATGTTTGTTCACGTTCTCTTCTTGAGAGCTGTTGTGAGTATGACATAGGAGGTGACTGATACACCTTTCTTTCATCTCCATGTGACTCCCCTGAGGCTCTAAGCCTATTCTTCGCCTTACCATGGTGTCTCCCAGTGTATAATTTCTCATTATGCATCACTGGAGTCAAGAATCTCTTTTCGTGTTCCTTTTCCTTCCTTGCATTCTTCTTGCTGCAATTTCTTGCCAAATGCCCATAATCTGAACATATAAAACATTCTCCATCAAAGGCATACCTCGTTTCTTCATTTCTATGTCAAGATTATGATACACCATGAGTTCTTCTTCTGAGATGAGGCTCCTGAGATTCCTGACACATACTCATGGTGTGTCACGTTCTTCCACAGTAATGGCATCTAACAGATTCTTTCCTCTGAGAAACTCTTCTCTCTGATTTCTCATAATGCCTCTTCTTATTCTCAGATTTAGTAAGGTTTCTGTTTTCACAGCTTGAAATGTATTCCAGAGCCTCTGAACAAAAGCTTGACGTGTGACCATGAATCCCGCAGAAATAGCACATTTCGTCACTTCTTTTTGTAACTGACCACTTTGGCCAATCTCCAGCACCTAGAGGGTTTTCTCCAATCTTGGAACTGTTCACTGCTCTCTTCTTATCATGCATGGGAGGTGATTCATCAAATCCAATACCAACTTTTACAAAACTTTCTAGTCTTTGAGCTGAGAAAATATTTTGTTGTTTCTCTTCAGAAATATCATATCTGTTCTTCGTTTTATCATCACTTGTCGAAGGTTGATCAAATATAAAGTGTAAGGCATCCTTTATTTTTGGCATTCCTTTATCATTGGATTTCTCCACTTCCTTCTTTACTGATTCTAGCTCTTCTTCCAACATCTGAATCTTCATATCACTTGATTTATGTTGGGCATTGAATTCCCTTCTGAGATTCTTTCCACGACTCATCTCATCTTCCAATTCTTGTCTGAGTTTTTCTACCATACCACTTTGCTCCTTTACTTTCAATTTTTTTGAGAAACAGATTCAGAGATAGATTCATTCTCTTGTTGGAGCCTTTGATTCTTTAAAACTTGTTCAGACAACTGTGTAGCTAGATCATCATTTCTGGATTTTTGATTATGAATTTCATCTGTGTTCAGATTCTTTCCCTTGACATTAGCTTTTGATTTTTCAACCTTTTCCGATCTCTTTTGCAGTTCTTCATCTTGAGAATCATTTTTATCCCTCAGATCAGTATCTACGACAATAAGCCTTTGATTCAAACTTCTTAGTTTGTTGATCTCAGTTTCTAGTTCTTGGATATGAATATCTTTACATTTAATTTCATCAGTGTTTCTAACGTCACTTTAAATATCAGGTTCTTCGATACACATGACTTGATCTTTCACTTTTCTATTAAATCCATAGATCTCCCTTTTCTGTTCTTCAATCTTAAGCTTATACTCACTAACTGATTCTGAGTTCTCTCATGTTGATAACTTGAGTTTATCAATTTCTTCCATCAACTCAGACTTCTCTTCTTCCTGCTACTGTATATAGAGTTTGGCTTCGTGAACAACTTTGTTATATTTCTTTGATTTAGCTCTCCAAACATCTATCTCCTCAAGAGCAGCCTCTAACTCAGCTCACATATCTATTCTCCCTTCAATTTCTTCTTCTATTTCAGTATCACTCTAATTCTCATGTACTTCACTCATTCCAACATCCTGATTGAGTGAATCAATCTTTTCCCTATCAGATTCATCAAGACCGTCCTTCAGTAAGATGTTTGATTCTTTTAGTTGAATCAGAATTTTTCCAAAAACACTTCCACACTGAGGGAAATTACCAGACATCTAATTCTTCTTTGATGCTTTTCCTTTTCCCATGAAAGATTGTGATAATAGAAAACTGTATCTTCAACCACACAGTTCGACTACACCAAGTTGAAGCAAAAAATCTGATAAAAGAAACCTATCGGTCTGATACCAATTGTTAGGTCCATTAGAGGCCTATATACCCTGAGAGGGGGATGAATTAGGGTATGGATATTCTTTTTCAAAGTTCTTCCTCCCCCACTAGATCTTGACCAATTTATTATAATGGTAACATTGTTTTCTCTTATGCGATTTTTATGATCAGTTCATTTCTGGTTTGTCTAATGATGATTCTTTGAATGCAATGCAGGGAAGTGACTAGTAGACACAGAGATTTTTACTTGGTTCACCCGCACTGGGATACGTCCAAGAAGCATACCATATTGATGTGCCGTTGTACCAAATCCACTAAGGCTCACTTCCAACAATGTTCACATGGTTCGGTCTAGATCACTTATATGCCCAGGATCAATGCCGTTACAAGGATTATGGTGATCTCACTGCTTTCCCAAGGGTCACTCCCTATTTCTCTCTCTGGCTCACTGTCGGTGGAGAGGATCACCTTCTTTCTCTTCCTAAGCTCACTCCTCTGGAAGGGAATCCACTCACATTTTATAGACGTGTTGGTCTCTTCATTTTCATAAAATAATGAATCTTCAACTATTTATATATGCTCTGTTGAAGTCCAACTTTCACCCACTGATGAATACCACTTTTCTTCTGACCACTGGACAACTTCATTTTGAAATTACCTTCACAAAGTACCCTACTTTGCGAGGCTTCCAATTTCGTGAAGCTCAAACAAGCCTTCACGAAGCTCCTGCCTTTTCACAAAGCTCTCTTGTGAATCACTCTTGCGAATCCCTCCCGTGAAGCTCAAGCCGTTGCAGAGAAACTTCCCTCGTGAAGGTCACTGAGCCAACGCAGAGCTCACAACTTTCTCGGAGCTACAATAGCCGCCACGAAACTCCTCATTCATGAAGAACACTGGCTCTAAGAACCACCTTCGCAATACGAGAGAAAAATATTTTCTCTGAAAATTCTATCTGCTTCTCTCGAGGGGGTCGGCCTCTATTTATAAGTGATTCCACCAACCCTCAAACATTCCGCATGAAGTAAACTCCAAGTCATCTCAAATCGCGAATCTCTGAAGTTTCTGCCGGAATTCTGTCCAAATCGCAAAGCACCACGAAAATTTTCCATTCACAGAGCTCGTCCTAATCGCAGAGCATCCCATCAACTCCTTAGCATCTTCACCGCGAAGCTCCCTTGCAATGACCTTCATCGCCGCGAAGCTCCCTTGAAAATCCCTTCAACGCCGCGATGCGCTTCAGCCTCTGCCGTTCGCGAAGCTCGTCGTAATCGTGAAAAATCACCACCTCCATTCATCATTGTCAACAAGGATGGTCAATAAATTCTCAGTAACTCGACAATTCTCCATGGAAATCTGCTTTTTCAACAAACACAATCAACCCAAAAATATTTCCATGTTACCTAGAGAGATTTTTTCCCAACAATATCCCCCTTTGGGTTTGTTGACAATTCTCCATAACTCTTCTCAGAATGAATTTCTGCATGTTGATACCTCACTGATTCTTCTTCCAGTCTCTACAACCATTCGCCTCTTACAATTATGATAGCATTCAAGGATTCACATAACACGTACTCTAAGCCCAAATGATCAGTGCTCAGCGTGAGAAACAAGAGTATTATGAAATGTTCATCAATGAATCACTTCATGTCAAACACCAATTGTCGATTCCAACCTGACACCAATTATTAAATTGATACCAATTGTTGAACCTCACTGATACAAATTCGTGATAGCTGTAAACCTTCTCTCACCATTCCAACTCCATTGTTCTGCTTTTATCACGATCCTCAATTGTCGTGATAGCTAAGCTTTGATCGATCACTTCAAGCATCGTTAGATTTGAAAATCTCCCCCTTGCTCATTTCTCCTCCTATTTGGATGCTCCACTGGTCAGCTTCTCCCTATATCATTCATGATTTCTGAAATAGCCATGCGGTCTCCCCTTTGAACAATCACTATTTTCTTCCCCTTGGTCAATGAACCCAATGGTCACTCTTTTGTAGTCTGTAACAGAGTAGAGAACACATATCGGCACTTTAGGGAAAAACACATCTTACCTCGGGGAGAGGGGGTGTGGGGGTCCCACATCCACACTATTTTAAGTGCGGGGAATCGACTGAACTCCCAGATCTAGTCGATTCCTTTCAAAAGATTACTTGGGTAAGGCCTTTGTCAGAATGTCTGCAACCTGTAGCTATGTAGGCACATACTCCAACTTCACGATCCCCAGTTCAACTTTCTCCTTTATAAAATGATATTTGATCTCAATGTGCTTAATCCTTGAGTGATGGACGAGATTATTGCTGAGATTTATAGCACTTGAGTTATCGCACTGGATTTCGATGGGAGACTTCACCTCAACTCCCATATCTTCAAGCTGCTACTTCATCCATAATAACTGTGTGCACACTTGAGTAGCCGAAATATACTCAGCTTCTGCGGTGCTCAATGAAATTCCATCTTCCTTCTTGTTAAGATAAGAAATACACAATCCACCAAGATAAAATGCGCCTCCAGACGTTGATTTCCTATCATCCACTAAATCGGCCCAATCTGCATCAGTATATCCCAATAACTCTATCTGATATTTGTCGTTATATGTCAAGCCGAAGTCTACTGTGCCCTTGTTGCATTCAAGTATAAAAAACATCCCATAAGCTGCCTACATTTTGTGATATTAACTACCTTTCCATCCTCATCTTAGGACAACTTCATCCGGGTAGCTTCCGGAGTCTTCATCTCCTTTGAATTTTCCATTAAAATTATTTACAAAACCTCCTTGACATATTCGGATTAAGAAATGAATGTTCCATTCATTCCCTGTGTCACCAACATCATTTGATTACTGTTGTGGTTGAGATAGATATTATATGAAGCTCCACCATGCTGGAAACCATGTTTCTTCAAATACTGATATAGTATTGAGTTCTATGCTCTTGGTGTTTGTTTCAGCCCACATAAGGTATTCTTCAGCTGACAAACCTTATTCTCATCTTCAAGAATGATAAAACCAATTGTCTGCTCGATATGCAATTCTTCCTCTAGAATCCCATTAAAGAATTATGATTTGATGTCCATCTAGAATACTTTGAACTTTATATGCACTACAATGGAAAGGAATAATCCGATTGCCTCCAGCCTTGAAACCAGTGCAAATGTCTCTTCAACATCAATTCCCTCTATCTAGGAGTATCCTTTTCACACCAGTTGTTCTTTGTTTCGAATCACTATGCCATATTTGTTCATCTTGTTATGAAAGATCCATTTAGTCCCGATGAAGTTCTTATCTACTGGCCTCGAATGAATTCTCACATGTTTGGTTCTTCTCAATCTGGTCAAGATCTTCATTCATAGCCTGAACCCAGTTTTCATCTTCAGGTGCATCAGCTAAGCATTTCGTCTCTATCTGAGATAGGAAAGACATCTGGTGTAGTGACTTCATTATTCTTGTCTGAAGTGGAGCTCACTGATCACTGATGATATTCTTCCTGTCAATTTTAGCTCGACTCTTTGGCTTTTGTGCAGATAAGGATTTTACATCATTGTACTCACCATTAGTGTCTTCTTCTGAATCAACTTCATCCACTTCTACTCTCCCTGAGTCTCATACCACTTCCTCACTTTCAATAGAAAACTTTTCTCTATGTCATTGTTTAATGACGTCATTTCCTTCAAACTTCTTCTCTCGGATTTTTGTTGAGACGCCTTTGATTTTCTCTTGCAGATTCTTGGTATCCTGAAAACAGTCAGCTGATACCATATTGTTAGATAACAAAGATAAGCATGAGATGCATGATTATTGATACTTCTATGTGTGTTTCTTTCTTCCCTCGGTAGGGAATGTCTGAGCTGAGTCATCCAATTTTTGCATTAATGGCTCCTGAATCTGATTTGGATATAGAATACTCCCCCTATGTTACACAACACTTATGTCTGTTATGCCCAACGGTAGAGACCCATAACCATTATTATCCACGTGCACCATTTATACTAATCTGGTACTCGGCATCGAGCCATTAACCAAATCTCTAAGCCTACTGAGTTGGAACTCGGTGTAGGAAACAAGAGATGGAGTTAATAACACAATCAATTCCTATTGTGCTCTGTTTCTCCCTTTATTCTTCACCTTATGTACCTGATTTGAGGTAATTGAACCTCTAGAGCATATCAATTTCCACTTTTCATATTTAGATGCCACTTCCCCTTGGATCGTATCTTCCTAAAACCTGAAACACATGAATCACCAGTTAATAGAATTTATATACTTATGGAGAGGATAATTTCTCGAATCCTCAAGATGAGGGTATTGGTTGATCCTGATGGGTCAACCCTTTGATTCTTTCTTGGTGTGCATCACACTCCTTTCTTGCTTCTTCCAGCTGTCTGTCCAACTTTAACTGCTCTGGCCATCTGACTAAGCATTAATTACCCACATGCTGATCCTTTTTCTGATATGTAGATTTTGTAGGCCCGACCTTTCTCATCACTTGGGTTATAGTCCCACTAGTACACATTTCCTTCTAGGAGGTTCTTCCAAAATTCCATTTTCATTGATTATTTCTCTGAGTAGGTATCTCCTTGCTTTCCATCTTCCCTTACTTCTTCAAACATTGTAGGGATCTTGAACCTTCCTCTTTTTTTCACTATAGTACATGACATGCGAATTTTTCATTAAATTATTTGTTCATCTTTCATTTATCAGATTTCTGAGTCACCACACTCTTTTTCACTGGTGGTGAGTCCTCCATTAAACTTTTATTATTCTTTATCACAACTGGAGTAGATCTCCCCTTAATCTTCCATGTCTGTTCACATTCACTTCTTGAGAGATGTTGTGAGTATAACAGAGGAGGTGACTGATACACCTTTCATTCATCTCCATGTGACTCCCCTGAGGCTCAAAGCCTATTCTTCGCCTTACCATGGTGTCTCCCAGTGTAGAATTTCTCATTATGCATCACTAGAGTCAAGAATATCTTTTCGAGTTCCTTTTCCTTCCTTGCATTCTTCTTGCTACAATTTCTTGCCAAATGCCCATAATATGAACATATAAAACATTCTCCATAAAAGGAATACCTTGTTTCATCATTTCTATGTCGAGATTCTGATACACCTTGAGTTCTTCTTCTGACATGGGGCTCTTGAGATTCCTGAAACATACTCATGGTGTGTCCCGTTCTTCCACAGTAATAGCATCAAACAGATGCTTTCCTCTGGGAAACTCTTCTCTCTGATTTCTCATGATGCTTCTTCTTATTATCAGATTTAGTAAGGTTTTTGTTTTCACAGCCTAAAATGTATTCCAGATCCTCTAAACGGAAGCTTGATGTGTGACCATGAATCCCGCAGAAATAGCACATGTCGTTACTTCTTTTTGTAACTGACCTCTTTTGGCCTATATCCAGCACCTACAGGGTTTTTACCACTCCTGGAACTCTTCACAACTCTCTTCTTATCATTCATGGGAGGTGATTCATCAAATCCAATACCAGATTTTCTGAAACTTGCTGGTCTTTGAGCTGAGAAAATATTTTGTTGTTTCTCTTCAGAAATAACATATTTGTTCTTCATTTTATCATCACTTTTCAAAGGATGATCAAATTTCAAATGTATGTCAACCTTCATTTTTGGCATTCCATTAGAATTGGATTTCTCTACTTCCTTCTTTACTGATTCTAGCTCTTCTTCCAACTTCTGAATCTTCATATCACTTGATTTAAGTTGGGAATTGAATTCCCTTCTGAGATTCTTTCCACGACTCATCTCATCTGCCAATTCTTGTGTGAGCTTTTCTACCATACCACTTTTCTCATTTACTTTCAATTTTTCTTGAGAAACAGATTCAGAGATAGATTCATTCTCTTCTTGGAGCCTTTGATTCTTTAAAAAATTTTCAGGAAACTATGTAGCTAGATCATCATTTCTAGATTTGAGATTATGAATTTCATCTCTATTCATATTCTTTCCCTTGACATCAGCTTTTGATTTTTCAACCTTTTCTGATCTCTTTCGCAGTTCTTCATCTTGAGAATCATTTTTCTCCATCAGATCAGTAGCTACGTCAATAAGACTTTAATTCAAACTTCTTAGCTTGTTGATATGAGTTTCCAGTGCTTGGATCCAAATATCGTCAGATTTAATTTAATCAGTGTTTCTAACGTCACTTGAAATATCAGGTTCTTCGATACACTTGACTTGATCATTCACTTTTCTATTCAAGACATCGATCTCCCTTTTCTGTTCTTAAATATTAAGCTTATACTCACTAACTGATTCTGAGTTCTCTCATGTTGATGACTTGAGTTTCTCAATTTCTTCCATCAACTCAGACTCCTATTCTTCCTGCTGCTGGCTATAGAGTTTGGCATCATGAACAAATTTGTTAGATTTATTTGTTTTAGATCTCCAAACATCTATCTCCTCATGAAAAGCCTCTAACTCAGCTCGCATATCTATTCTCCATTCAATTTCTTCTTCTGTTTTAGTATCACTCCGATGCTCATGTACTTCACTCATTCCAACATCATGATTGAGTGAATCAATATTTTCCCTATCAGATTCATCAAGACCTTCCTTCGGTAAGCTATTTGATTCTATTAGTTAAATCACACGTTTTCCAAAAATACTTCCACACTGAGGGAAATTACCAGACTTCTGATTCTTCTTTGATGATTTTCCTTTTCCCATGGAAAATTGTGATAAGATAAAACTGTATCTTCAACCACACAGATCGACTACACCAAGTCGAAGAAAACAAATCTGATAAAAGAAACCTATCTCTATGATACCAACTGTTAGGTCCAATAGGGGCCTATATACCCTGACAGGGGGGGTGAATTAGGGTATTGATATTCTTTTTCAAAGTTCTTCCTGTCCCACTGGATCTTGACCAATTTATTACAATGGTCACTTTTTTTGCTCTTGTGCGATTATTATGATCAATTATTTTCTGGTTTGTCTGATGATGATTCTTTGAATGCAATGCAGGGAAGAGACTAGGCAGACACAGAGTTTTTTACTTGGTTCACCCGCACTGGGATACGTCCAAGGAGCATACAACAGTGATGTGCCGTTGTTACAAATCCACTAAGGCTCACTGCCAATAATGTTCACAAGGTTCGGGCTAGATCACTTCTATGCCCAGGCTAACTGCCTTTACAAGGTTTAGGGTCAGCTCACTGCATTCCCAAGGGTCACTCCCTATTTCTCTCTCTCTGGATCACTACCAGTGGAGAGGATCACCTTCTTCCTCTTCCTAAGCTCACTCCTCTGGAAGGGAATCCACTAACAGTTTATAAACCAATAGGTCTCTTCATTTTCATAAAATAATGCATCTTCAACTATTGATATATGCTCTATTGAAGTCTAACTTTCACCCACTGATGAAAACAACATTGCCTCTGACCACTGGGAAACTACCTTTGGAAAGTACCTTCACAAAGTACCCTACATCACGAGGCTTCCAATTTCGTGAAGCTCAAACAAGCCTTCATGAAGCTCCTGCCTTTTCGTGAAGCTCTCTCGCGAAGCACTCTCGCGAAGCTCAAGCCGTTGCAGAGCAACATCCCTCGCGAAGCTCACTGAGCCAACCCGGAGCTCACAACTTTTGCGGAGCTACAATAGCCACCACGAAGCTCCTCTTTCGTGAATCACACTGGCTCCACGAACCACCTTCGCAATATGAGAGCAAAATATTTTCTCTGAAAATTCTCTCTGCTTCTCTCGAGGGGGTCGACCTCTATTTATAGGCGATTCCATATACCCTCAAACTTTCCGTGGGAAGTCAACGCCACGTCATCTCAAATCACAAAGTTCTGATGTTTCTGCCGGAATTCTGTCCAAATCGCGAAGCACCACAAAACTTTTCCGTTCGCGGAGCTCGTCATAATCGCGGAGCATCCCGTCAATTCCTTCGTTCCTTCTCCGTGAAGATCCCTCACAATGCCCTTCTGCGCCGCGAAGCTCTCTTGCAAATCCCTTCACCACCGCGATGCGCTTCAGCCTCTGCCGTTCGTGAAGCTCTTCATATTCATGATGAAACGACGCCACTATGTACTCCTCTTTTGTACCGCCTCTAGATCATCCATTACTTTTTCATCATTCTTTGTCAACAAGGATGGTCAACAAATAATCAGGAACTCGACAATTCTCCATGGAAACCTACTTTTTCAACAAACACAATCAACCCAAAAATACTTCAATGTTACCTTGAGGGATTTTTTCCCAACATACACCCATCAAGGAGAACTAAACCACAAACCACATGCAACTAGTCCCTCATGGCCAGTCCTTTGCGAATATCTCCTCCGCGTCCGGTCCCACGCGGTCGGCAGCTCACAGCCAGCTCCTTCGTGGCCAGTCCCATGCGTAAAACCCCATGCACCTGCTAGTCCATATCGAGGGGGCGCAACCCCAACACCACTGCTTGGGATCAGTGTCGGGCTGCGGTCCCGGCCCTTAGGGCCGGTACCATCACATTCAGATGTTGCTAGGGTTTCCCTATCTGGCTAGCATGTGTGTCTGCCAGTGGTTCACATAGAGACCTGCATCAATAAACATCAAGCCAGGACTAGGATACTTTGAATCAATGGACAATTGCGGTGAAGATATTTCTTATAAACCCAGACACCATTATCCCCACATGCCAAACTCTACACTGTGAGCGATCTCAGATTTTCATTATCATTCATGGCCATCAAAAGTGGAAAGTTATCGACCCGGGGAAACCTTTGTACGACTATGCATACCATTCCCTCAGTGGATCTGCATAATGATAGCCCCTGGGTCGTCCATCAAAGGAAATATTTCCTCGGGTGGTACTTCTCCTAGCTCCGTACGCCTACCGGCCTCAAATCCCACACACCATACCTCCTGATCCGGGAAAGTTCAAAGCTTCAGTTTACAACCTCATCCCTCGCCCTATTCTAAGTATATCAGAACTTGTTGAGTGAGTTATCCTTTGAGTGACTGAAGTAATAGTCACCCAATGGTGTGAGCTCTATGAACCATAAACTAGGAGTACCTCATCCTTACCGCATGATGTGAAACTTCATGGAATGAAGGCACACCCCCATGCAAAAAAAAGAGAAAATATCAGCACAGGGGGGCTCTTTGAAACTCAACAACCAACCAGGGACGGATATCCCTGACATGTCCATACATTCCCTTGCCAAATAACAGACTTCGTGGCCTGGATAATTGTGGATCTTCATAACCATTCATGGCCATCAGAAGTGGAAAGTGATCGACTCATGGACACATTTGTACGACTATGCATACCATGCCCTCAGTGGCTCTGCATATTGATCACCACTAGACTGTCTAGCAAATTCAAGAATTCCTTGTGCGACACTCTTCCCAGCTCCGTACACTTACCGGCCTTAGAGCCCCCAATATCACCTCTCCTGATCCAAGAGGCCCCGGAACCATGATTTACACCATCACCCCCCCCCCGCCATCCATGTCTGGGGCATGTTGAGGTATTCAAGCCCAGTTATATTCTGATGAAGATCAGTCTTCATAAAACTTCCCCCCATCCTCGCCACATGACATTAATCTGCATGGAAACCTTTAAAGATATCCCTATCTTTACCGCGTGACGATAAATTCCATGGAAGCTTTCCTCACTACATGACATTAAACTGCATAGAAACCTTTAAAAATGCCTCTTGTCCTTGCCGCATGATGCTAAACTGCACAGATTATGTCCCAACCACATGATGGTAAACTACATGGTCATACTCGTCATGGGTTAAATGAGAAACTGAGGCTTCTCGTCATCTTTCAGTGCATGGGTCAGACCTGCACGAACCACCTCCTCACACCAGCGTGAGAAAGAATTACTTCACCCATTCTCAGGAAGTTTAGTCCAGATTTCCCCCATATTCAGGCACCCTCTCATCATAAACCATATTATGTACTCAGAAAAAAATAGCCAAACTCTCATAAGCCACCTCTAGTGGTTCCAAATCTCAACTTCCCTGAAGTAACTCAGCTATCAGAGGAGGATAGTCTTTGACTTAAGGACACAATTGTATGACTATGCATACCATGCTCTCAGTGGCTCTACAAATTGATCACCCCTGGCCCGTCTACCAAAGGAGATTTTTCCTTAGGCAATGCTTCTCTCTATACGCCTCTTAGCCTCTGAGCCCCCATTTCTATCCCGGGATTCAGAAACCCTCTGAGTTACAGATTACCAACCTCTTCCAAAATCCTACCAGAATGCGGGGAATATATTTGACGATATTACTGAGAACAAAGAGAAGTCGTTCCATTTCAGATGATGTCCCTGCGGTATGACTTAAACTGCGTCAAGCCTCAGTCATCCCTTAGGCTAACTAAACGTGTATGGAAGTGGTCTCCGGACCACGCTCTTGATTAGTAAAGATATTCTGAAAACCATTTCAGAAGTGACATTCAATTTCCATGACACCCATGGTGGTTTCCATAAGCTGGACATCTATGAAGTCCCTTGGCAATCAAAAATGGATAAGTCTTTGACTTAAGGACACCATTGCATGACAACTCATACCATGCCCTTAGCTGATCTGCATATTGATCACCCCTGGCCCGTCTACCAAAGCCAAGACTTCCTTAGGCAATGATCTTCCTACCTTTGTACGCCGATGCGGCTCCCATGCCTTGAGACATGCCTTGTATGTCGTCCAAACATGTTTTCCCCCACATGTGTCGGAAGAGTATTGAGACATCTTTTAATCATTTGAACCCCATTGGGGCCCTCTCCCCACCATATTTGGTCAAATATGTTCGACCTAAAACATTAGTAGTTATAGTTTTGACGACGGAACATTAAACTGATCACAAAAGAAAGAGGCACAAAGCATGTTAGACCGAAAACCCGAAAAGGGAGACCAATTCAGAAGTCGCGACATCCCCGCTGGGTCCACACTAAATGGACCCAGGAAAAATCGGGGCATTAAAAAGAAAAGATAAAAAGTTTGTGGGGTTTTCATACAAAACCCAAGAAAAAGTCAAACTGTGCTGGCTGAGTCCCTTGGCTCAAACAATATTTAGAGCTTGTTCCAATCACTAATCAATTTTCAGGACCACTCTACATCGGAATGGACTCCTCTTCATTCCGATCGAACCCCATTCCGATAGGGGCATTTATAGGGTCCTAAAAATTATACAAGGGGGAAATCCAATTACCACAATACATGGAAAAGGACTGAACTGGTCCACGCACCGGCTCCCAGCAACAGAACGCGGCCGGTTCGGCAGACCGCCCTCCAGCAATTCTACAGACCAGCTTCGTCTGCAAAATAGAGGCGGGGAACCTCTATGGGTGCGAAGCAGCACGGACATCAGGCCGATCCATAGCCGTGAGCTGCCCACTCCGTGGACCGCTGTCGTTTGCGGGATAGAGGCGGAGTAGTGCCCGGCCGTGGAGAAATTCCACGAATCTCGAATCGAAAATCCTCAGTTGATCGAGTCATTCGCAGGTGTTGGGGTTCCTTCATGGGCTTTAGCAAAATGTGCCACGAGCCCATCAATATTTTCTCTTCGCGACTCTATAAATATTCACCGAGCAGCAACAAAAATTCACGGAGTAATGATGGGTGAAAACCTGTGGGGAGATGCTGGAGAAATCACTCTGTAGCCATCCACAGACTGCATATCATCGACGGATGAACTCTTCCTCGTAGAGGAGAAACTAGTCCACGAACCACATGCGGAAAACTCCTTCGCGGCCAGCCCTAAGTGGCCATATCCTGCACAGATGACCATCTCTTCCACGGACTAGTGTCATTCGCGAAATGGAGGCGGAACACCTCCACAGGCGCAAAGTAGGACGGGCGCCAGACCCCTTTGAAAACACCCTTTGCGGATGGCCATATCATCTGCATACAACCTCCTTCACGGACAACCTCCTCCACGGAAATCATCCTTCGCGGACAACATCCTTTTTGGACTTCCATCTACTCCACGGACTACTCCTCCACGGACACCCATCGCGGAGAACTAAACCACGAACCACATGCGGCCAGTCCCTCACGGGCAGTCCTTCGCGGATAGCTCCTCCGTGACCGGTCCCTCGTGGTCGGCACATCATGGATAGCTCCTTCGTGGCCAACCCAATGCGGAAAACCCCATGCGGAAAACCCCATGCACCCGCTGGTCCATTCTGCGGGGGCTGTTCCCCCGCACCCCTGCTCGGGATCAGTGTCGGGCTTCGTTCTAGGCCCTCCGGGATGGTTCCTTCACATTCAGGTGTTTCCAGGGTTTCCCTATCTTTCTATCATGTGTGTCCCCCAGTGGTTCACATAGCGACCTTCATTAATAAACATCAATCGAGGACTAGGATACTTTGACTCAATGGACAATTGCGGTGAAGATGTTTCTTGTATACCTGGACATCGGTATCCCCACATGCCGAACTCTACACTGTGAGAAATCTCGGATTTTCATAATCATTCATGGCCATCAGAAGTGGAAAGTTATCGACCCGGGGACACCTTTATTCGACTATGCATACCATTCCCTCATCGTCTTTTCATAATGATAGCCCCTAGCTCATCCATTAAAGGAAATATTTCCTCGGGTGGTACTTCTCCTCGCTCCGTATGCCTACTGGACTCAAATCCCCCACACCATACCTCCAGATCCAGGAAAGTTCAATGTTGTAGTGTATAACCTTCATGCCTCGCCCTTTTCTAAGTATATCAGAACATGTTGACTCAATTATCCTCTGAGTGACTGCAACAATAGTCACCCAATTGTCTGAGCTCTATGACCGAAAAATTAGGAGTACCTCATCCTATCCGCATGACGTGAAACTGCATGGAATGAAGGCACACCCCCGTGCAAAAAAGAGAGAAAATATCAGGGCAGGGGTTCTCTTTGAAACTCAACAAGCAACCAGGGATGGATATCCCCGACATGTCCAGACATTCCCCTCCAAATAACAGACTTCATGTACCAGATAATTGCGGATCTTCATAACCATTCATGGCCATCAGAGGTGGAAAGTGATCAACCTGTGGACACCTTTGTACGACTATGCATATCATGCCCCCAGCGGATCTGCATATTGATCACCCATGGCCCGTCTAGAAAAGGAAATATTTCCTTAGGTGAAACTCTTCAAAGCTCCGTACGCTTACTGGCCTCAGATCCCCCATATCACTTATCATGTTCCAAGAGGCCACGAAACTATGATTTACAACATCAACCCCCCCCCCCCCTGCACGTCTCGGGCATGTTGACGTATTCAAGCCCACTTATATTTAGATGAAGAGAAGCCTTTTCAAAAATTCACCTTGTCCTCACTGCATTATGTTAAACCGCATGACAACCTTTAAAGATATCCCGGTCTTTACTACATGATGATAAACTTCATGGAAGTCACCCTCGCTGCATCACGTTAAACTGAATAGCAACCTTTAAAAATGCCTCTCGTCCATGCCGCATGATGCTGAACTACACGGATTATGTCCTAACCACATGATGGTAAACTTCACAGTCATAATCTTCATGGGTTCATTGAAAAACAGAGGATTTTATTCATCTTTCAGTGCATGGGTCAGACCTACACGAACCACCGCCTCACACCAGCGTGAGAAAGAATTATTTCACCCGTTCTCATGAAGTTTAGTCCAGATTTTCCCCCGTATTCATGCACACTCTCATTATAAACCATACTCTGTACTTAGAAAAAAAAAGTTGAACTCTCATAAGCCACCCCCTGGTGGTTCCAAATCGCAACTTCCCTGAAGTTTCTTGGCTATCAGAAGAGGACAATCTTTCAATTAAGGACACCTTTGTATGAATATGCACACCATGCCCTCAGTGGCTCTGCAAATTGATCGCCCCTCGACTGTCTACCAAAGGAAACTTTTTCTTAGGCAATGCTTCTCTCTGTACGCATCTTGGCCTCTGAGCCCCCATTTCTATCTTGGGATTCAGAAACCCTCTGAGCTATAGATTGCCAACCTCTTCCACAATCATACCTGAATGCGGCGGAATGTCTTGGACGAGATTACTGAAAACCAAGAGAAGTCATTCCACTTCAGATGATGTCCCAGATGCATGACTTTAAACTGCGCCAATCTTCAGATATCCCTTACGCTAACTAAACACTTATGGAACTGGTCTACGTACCATGCTCTTGATTAGTAAAGATATTCTCAAAACCCTTTCAGAAGTCACATTCATTTTCCTTGCCACCCATGGTGGTTTCCATAAGCAGGACTTCCATGAAGTCCCCTGGCCATCAGAAATGGATATGTCTTTGACTTAAGGACACCTTTTCATGACTATTCATACCATTCCCTTAGTGGCTCTGCCTATTGATCGCCCCTGGCCCGTCTACCAAAGGCAAGTCTTCCTTAGGCAATGCTCTTCCTACCTCTATACTGTAACACCCCGAGATTTTATGAAAAATATTCTTTTTAATTTTATTAATGCCTTGTGTTTTATGCTACACCAAAAGGTGGTTGCACGACACGAAACCCTGACTTGGCTTGCATTACACGCAATCGCGACCTTCCTCGATAGCGTGTGTTGTACACAATACCGGGTGTTACTAAACAATGATATATTATTATAATATTATTATTAACTAGACGTTATGAATTGTATTAACTAAAGTTTTAATTTTATAACATTATTATTCATCTTACATATTTTCTAGAACATGGTATAAGAACATTATAAAATTTTCGGGTAAAATAAGTATTTTTAAAAAAATTCAGTTTTGCCGCCTTTTGATGGCTCACCAACTTTAAATCTAGTTTTTGAAATGTTTATAAGTTAAATTTTACAAAATAAAATTATTATTTGGAATCAGGATATAAAATTTTACCTTGGATAAAATTTTAATATTATTCTGATAACTTTCATATTTTAATGAATAGTAAAAACACGCTATATTTTAATTAAAAACAACTTTTTTCATCGTAATAACTTATGTTGTTAAATTATAATATTTAATGGTTTTAAATTATAAATAGAATATATTTTTACCATTTAATATAATTTATGTCATTAGCATTGATTTTACCTTGAATTCGTAGGTTAAATCAATTCAATCTTTTGCAATGTTTTAAACAAAGACCCGTTTTCTTTCGACAACGGGATTAATTTTAATTTAATTTATTCCACTTTTGTGTATTTAATTTGGAAAAATGGATTCCATATTTGGAATCATTAGGTCCAAATTATGTTAATAAGTTACCTTTTATTTTTGGGCTTTATGAATAGTAACTACGGTAAATTTTATTTACCATATTTAAAGGTAAATCGGGTAATTAAGGAAAAATATAAGATTATAAAATTAACCTAACACCTTCCAAAATCCTATTGGATGACTAAAAGTCAACCTATATCACATAATGGTCGGATTAGAATCATTTAATGGACTTATTTCCATGAAAATAACTTAATTATTATTAAAACCAAAGAAAGTGACAACAAGTCACTCTCTTAAATCTTATAAGTATATTAATTTTAATTTAGTGATACACTTCATGAAACATCGAACATGAATAGTATACAGAATTCTAATGAAATTATCTAAATCATATAAATTTATTTATAATTTTTACGTATTAAATAATTATCCTTAATTTTGACACAATAGGGATGCAGAAATTATTTATTTAGTGAAAAATCAATAATAAAGTTTTTATTGAAATATTAATACATATTAAAAGCCCAAAAATCAGAAAAAAACATATTATTAGTGTATATATAAACCGTAATCATCCATTTTCCTAATTGGTGACCATTTTGATCCTTATTAAGATGATTATGACACTTATATTATATTATTTTAAATGATGCCAAAGTTGTCACCTTCATAATTTAATAAATATAACAATTTAAATATTCTGATTTTAAGATGATAAATTCGATTAAAAGATTTATTGTGAAATATAATAGATTTATCTTCATCATAGGATTTTATTTTTAATGTTTATGCAACAAATAACTATATTAAATAATTATACAAAAAAATGATGTAGTAATTATTTTATTAAGAGATAAACCAAATAAATGCTTTTAAAAATAATAAAATAAATATTATATGAACTATTTAATGTGCTCCACTAATTTTCTAGATACATATGACCTTTTATGAATCTATTAAAGCTTTTATTTCAAACATATATTCTTTATATAATTTATTTAAATTCAAATAAATGAATAGTGTCAAAATTGGCACTATTGTTATTTTATAAAAATAATTTATTATAAAATTGTTTAAAAATCACAAAAATATTTCAAAATTATAAATTTAAATTTATATGTTATAAAATTTTATAAAGTATCCAATTATTTATAATTCACACAAATAAATAATTACTTGTTATAATTTAAAATTTAGAATGTTATTACCACAAATAAAATTAAATTGATTAGATAAGGATAAATCAAGTTGATAATGTTTAAAATAAATTTCTAACATGTCTAAATTTGATTGGTTGATGAGATTATAACCCTATCTCATCTAATATTTGGATATGAGTCATTGTTGAAGGTTTTTATGTGGGGATTGATTTATTATAAATTAATATTTTTAAGAATTCCAAAGGTGCCCCTCTCCTCCCTTATAAAAGGGCACATCCTCCCTCTCTTCCTCACACCACTTTGAGCCTTCACGATCGGCCAAACCCTGTAAAAATCTCTTCTCCACTTCCCTAGAAACATCCTAGAGGTCCTGGTATTCTTCAATGACCAATTTTAGTTCCCTAAGAGGATGTCTCAAAGAGGCGCTTCAAAGAAGAGGTAATGTATGTTACCGATTCTTTCAATTTTATTTCTTCTTCCACTTCTTCTTGTTTAGTTGTTTCATTATGAATTAATAACATCAGTATCACTCATATACTGATATGTTATTATAATTACGAAACCACCATATTTCACCATCTATCCATCCTACGGAAAACGAAATCACCGTGCGTGCGTACGTACAGAATACCGTCTCCACGCCGTGCTGTAATCTATTTTCCACCACCCCCTTACATGGATGGTTATAATGGTGAAAGTAATGAATATATATGATTATTTTAAAGTGATATTGATTATTTAATATTATATATACAATTTAATAAAATTCCACGATCATGGGAATGATATCATCACTCGTGCGTACGTACGGAATACCGTCTCCACGACGCGATGAGATTCACTCTCCATGATAACCACTCAAGAATGATTATAAAGTATATATAATAAGTATTAATGAAATATATGAAATAATAATACTACTGGATTTATGAATATATATATTTATTCCATCTACTTAATTCCATTCAATTCAATAAGGAAACGAAAACAGCGTTCATGCGTACGTACCGCCTACCATCTCCATGAACGGTGTTTTTCTATCCATTTATCGATCCATTATATATATGTATATTCAAAATATATATTATATATAAATCATGTTTTAAATTATGTATGTAAGTAGTCATGATCTATGTAATCATATGAATAATTACAAGTTAAAACACAAACGATAAATGAAAATATTTTACCCAAAACACTACTTTAACATGAATTTACAAAAGAACATGTAATGTAAAGTCATAAGTGAACCATATATGATATAATAACAATGAATATGATTCTTTAATAAGTAAATGACATTATTTAATTCATTATACAGGAGGTTTGGATACGTACGAAGCATATCAGACCTAAGGTAAGAGATAATTTTCCAAATCTCATTTTTATTCGAGATTGCTTATTCGAAAGTATTTACTGGGGTTATTTATATCATCCACGTCCATGTTTTATAAAAGTTTTTTCATGTATGTTTAAATTTCTTTTTAACCAACTTTTACATTTACTACATGGTATGTAAGGAATCTTTTTTTTACCATACGAGGTACTTTTTGACTTTTTTGGAAAAAGTATGGGAAGAATGATTTTTTAACTTATACGGCACGAACAGATTTTTACGGTTTTATAAAGCCTTATTTTATTGAAGATTCATCCAAAAGATTTCATGAATATTTTAAACAAAATCCTTTTCTTTTAAAATTGCATGACATTTTGTGAAAATATAATGATTTTGAAGAAGAAATGATATTTTCCTCTAGAATTAATTTCAAGTGTTTTATCAAAACGATTTTTCAACTAAGATGAAATTATTTCATATGTGTTTGTTTCAAGTGTAATTTCACTATGATTTACATGGTTTAACTTTTCTTATTAGGAAATTTTATACATTTCATTTATATGGATTATGTGATGATGGGATGATGTTTATGAAACCCATTTTATTCGTTGGGTTATTATGAATGGTGTGTGTTTAATTTGTGGCACAAGTAAGAATTATTTAATTATGAGATGGGTGGGACCTATATCTCACTCCAATGCATTGGGTAACGATTTTATATCTCATGAGATAGACATGGATGGAACGTTAAGTTAATATGGTTCAGTGTTACAGGACTGAAACGAGGAGTGAACTCGATTCAGAATGGGACTTTGTCCACTAAGATGGTCTTGGAAGCAATGCCTTGGCTACTATTGAAATCATTACATGTGATTAATGGATGCCACAATTACATGTTTTATTCCCATGCTATTTTATCATGTTTTATGTTCCATTAAGATCTATGCCTTATGTACTTCCATGTTTTATGTTGTTGCTCAATATTTTGATGTTTAAACATTATGTTCATGTTTTTAAGTTCAAATGTATATGGTATGTTTTATTTTATCAATGCTTACCCTTACTGAGCATTTGAGCTCACCCTTTTTATGTTTTATTTTCCCCCAGGATCAAAAGAAAGGTTTTAGGTAAGGAAACAAAAAGTGGAAGATCTTTGTGGGAGATGTTGAGGATCTTTCACCACGATTAGAAGATTACGTTCCAAGATTCCAAATACACTAAACAATTACGATCCATGTGTGTCTATTTTTGTTATGTATTAAGTATTCCGCAAAAGTAATGTAATATCCATGTACGTCAAGCTTCGGGTCTCTACAGTTGGTATCAGAGGAAAGGTTTAGTGAACCTTTGGAAACTAGGATGCGAAAACGTTAGTGAGATCCCTAGAGATATTTCTAAGGTATGTCTAGGGATGTACCAATGGATAAGTATACATATAGGATATAGTCCTAGAACTATGGTAACGATCATAGAATTTAACCTAAGATGTTAGATATTGAGGGTGATCCCCCTTTACTATGTTGTCTTCCCTAACATGATTTGTTCCTCTCACACTATTCTTTTTGGGTTTTAGAAAATGGCTGGAAATAGGAAGATTCATGGTAATGGAGGATATGACGAACAATGGAATGATATTCATCATGAGAAATCAAATGAAACTAGATTTGGAAGTCCAAACATCGTTATTATGCCTAATCAGCAATCTCATAATATGATCAATAAACTCAAATTTGGTAAGTTTCCTGACTCGGCTAATAAGAGAAAGATGGAGTTTCCTGATGATCCCAGAGGAAAGAAAGTTCAATTTCCCTCATGTAAATCATGTGGGAAGAGGCATTGGGGATATTATTTCAAAGGAACTGGAAGATGCTTTGGGTGTGGAAAAGAAGGACACAAAGCCAGTAAGTGCAAAGGAAAAGGTTCAGTTAACACCATGGATGAGGATAATGGTATCGCTATGACATCAACAATGGTTAAATGTTTTAAATGTTGAATGTACGAGAATTATGGAAACCAATGCCCTAAGGGAAAGTCTCATGAAGTGAATCAGTACAGTCGTATGGGTAGTATTTATGTTGGTGATGTTGAAGAGACTACAAATGATATTTGAGATGAATGAATTGTTGAAGCTTGGTCAATGGTTTAAGAAGGTAGTGGAATGATTACATGTGTATCAAGTGTAATGTTGTATAAGTAATCTCATGGTACTATGGAATAAAGATACATCTAAGGATTGTTACACTGTTGTCTTTCCTAAGTTTTGAAAGTGTATGATTAATGGTACTAGTAACCATGAAAGGTTATTCAGATATTTTTGTAATATAGATAATATGCGCATAATGAATGGATAAGGAGAAAATTAAATGTTTGATAGTATTCAGGAGCTCATGACTGATATAAGGAGAGGGTTATATAATGGTTTGAGTATATAGAATTTTTGGAATTTGGTATGTGGAAAGAGTTAACTTTTGACAGCATTCATGTTTTTACTAAGATTCAATGGGTATTCATTTTTCTTGAGAATACATGATTAAGGCCTTAGAATGTTTGGAATGTGACCAACAAGACATATCTTATGATATATGGGGATCAACGATGGAATTAACATGATTTTTATATGAAATCTCTGGTAATCGTTTTCCCTATAATATGAGAGGGGACTGCAGTATTATTGATAAGGCTAAAGATTGGAATGGATTATGTTGGACATAAGTTAGTATTGTTTAAGGATAGAATTTTTTTTTCTCGATATTATTTATGGGATGTTATAGTAATGTAGTTTTAGAAAAAGGACAACCTGCAAGATGGGCGACAGCCCATCGCGTTGGACAAGGCTATGGGAATCGAACCCACAACCGAAGTGCGACTGGCCTTTATTGCCTACCACTGGCCTACAGGAAGTCCCTGTTTATTAGAAACTAGTTTTATTATATTAATCAGTATGATATATGAAGTATAAGTCCATTTTAGGAACCTTATATGATTAATCTCTCTATAGATGGACTTATGTTTTTTTGATAACTTTTATAACCTTTTGTTTGAGACAGATGGAATGACCCATCATTCTATCACATGATCTGCTAACACTTCATGAATGACAAATTCAACTTTATTTCTTTAAGAGGTGAAATGGAAATTGTCTAAAGAATGAACTACGGTGAGACTGTACCAAAATCACGAAATTATTTATTCTAATTCCAATTTCACCAACATTAGGGAAATGATCTTGAAAACCAAGAATGTTGTCCTAGTTATTTTATATCCGATGAATCAGATGGTACCATAGATCATCACAAATCTATGGCTTTGTGATTTATGGATTTTTCATAGCCATGTTCTCTACCACTCTTCATCCGAACATGATGGTCATATTTCTCCTCCATATCAATATTTTCACCTATGTTCTCCTATGTGGAAACCCAGTGATGAGTTATTTGGGTATCTATTATGTTTCTAACATTCTTTTTCTTTAAATGAAGTTTTAGTATTCCTTTTTACGATGTGGGCTTCTATTAAAGAAACTTTCGATTAGTAAACCATTTATAACCCCAACAAATTTCGAGGGCGAAATTCATTTTAAGGTGGGTAGAATGTAACACCCCGAAATATTATGAAAAATATTCTTTTTAATTTCATTAATGTCTTGTATTGTACGCTACAACAAAAAGAGCTTGTACGACACACAACCTTGACTTGGCTTGCATTACACCAATCACGACCTTCCTCGATAGCGTGTGTTGTACGCAATACAAGGTTTTACTAAAGAACGATATATTATTATAATATTATTATGAACTAGCCGTTATAAATAGTATTAACTAAATTTTGAATTTTATAAAATTATTATTAATCTTACACATTTTCTAGAACATGGTATAAGAACAAAATAAATTTTTTGGGTAAAATAAGTATTTTTAAAAAAAATGCAGTTTTGTCGCCTTTTGATGGTGCAACAACATTAAATCTAGTTTTTGACATTTTTATAAGTTCAATTTTACAAAAAAAATTATTATTTGGAATCAGGATATAAAATTTTTCCTTGGATAAATTTTTCATATTATTCTGATAACTTTCATATTTTAATGAATAGTAAAAACATGCTATATTTTAATTCAAAACAACTTTTTTCATCGTAATATCATATGTGGTTAAATTATAATATTGAATTGTTTTAAAGTATAAATATAATATATTTTTACCATTTAATATAATGTATTTCATTAGCATTGATTTTACCTTGAATTCGTAGGTTAAATCAATTCAATCTTTTGCAATGTTTTAAACAAAAACCCGTTTTCATTTGACAAAGAAATTAATTTTAATTTAATTTCGGCAACTTTTGTGTATTGAATTTGGAAAAATGGATTACATATTTTGAATCAGTAGGTCCAAGTTATGTTAATAAGATACCTTTTATTTTTGGGCTTTATGAATAGTAACTACGGTAAATTTTATTTACCCTAGTTAAAGGTATATCGGGTAATTAAGGGTAAATATAAGATTATAAAATTAACCTAACACCTGCCAAAATCCTATTGGATGACTAAAAGTCGACCCATATCACCTAAGTGTCGGATTAGAATCATTTAATGGACTTTTGTCCATGAAAATAACTTAATTATTATTAAAACCAAAGAAAGTGACAACATGTCACTCTCTTAAATCTAATAAGAATATTAATTTTAATTTAGTGATAAAATTCATGAAACTTTTAACATGAATAGTCTCAAGAAATATAACGAAATTATCTACATCATATAAATTTATTTATAATTTTTAGGTATTATATAATTATCATTAATTTTGACACAATAGGGATGCAGAAATTATTTATTTAGTTAAAAATCAATAATATAGTTTTTATTGAAATATTAATACATATAAAAAGGCCCAAAAATCTTCACAAAACATATTATTAGTGTGAATATAAACCCTAATCACCTATTGGCCGAATATTTGACCATTCGGACCTTATTAAGATTATTATGACACTTATATTATTTTATTTTAAATGATGACAAAGTTGTCACCTTCATAATTTAATAAATATAACAATTTAAATATTGTGATTTTAAGATGATAAATTAGATTAAAATTATTATTGTGAAAGGTAATAGATTTATCTTCATCATAGGATTTTATTTTTAATTTTTATGCAACAAATAAGTATATTAAATAATTATACAAAAAATTATGTAGTAATTATTTTATAAAGAGATAAACCAAATAAATGGTTTTAAAAATAATAAAATAAATATTATATGAACTGTCTAATGTGCTCCACCAATTTTCTAGATACATATGAAATTTTATGAATCTATTAAAGCATTTAGTTCGAACATATCTTCTTTATATATTTTATTTAAATTCAAATAAATGAATAGTGTCAAAATTGACACTATTGTTATTTTATAAAAATAATATATTATAAAATTGTTTAAAATTCACAAAAATATTTACAAATAATAAATTTAAATTTATATGGTATAAAATGTTATAAAGTATCCAATTATGGACAATTCACAACAAATAAGTAATTATTTGTTATAATTTAAAATTTAGAATGTTATTACCACAAATAAAATTAAATTGATTAAATAAGGATAAATCAAGTTGATAATGATTAAAATAAATTCCTAACATGTCTAAATTTGATTGGTTGATGATATTACAACCCTATCTCATCTAATCTTCGGATACGAGTCATTGTTGGAGGTTTTTAAGTGGGGTTATATTTATTATAAATTAATATTTTTAAGAATTCCAAAGGTGCCCCTCTCCTCCCTTATAAAAGGGCACCTCATCCCTCTCTTCCTCACACCACTTTGAGGAGGTCTCAGGAGGAGCTTCAAAGAAGAGGTAATGTCTGTTACCGATTCTTTCAATTTTATTTCTTCTTCCACTTATTCTTCATTAGTTGTTTCATTATGGAATAATAACATCATTATCAATCATATACTGATATGTTATTATTATTATGAAACAACCCTATTTCACTATCTATCCATCCTACGAAAAACGAAATCACCGCACGTGCGTACGTACGGAATACCATCTCCACGCCGTGGTGTAATCTATTTTCCACCACCCCCTTACATGTATGGGTATAATGGTGAAAGTAATGAATATATATGATTATTGTAAAGTGATATTGATTCTGTAATATTATACATACACTTCAATAAAATTCCATGATCATGGGAATGATATCATCGCTCGTGCGTACGTACGGAATACCGTCTCCAAGACACGATGAGATTCACTCTCCTTGATAACCATTCAAGAATGATTATAAAGTATATATAATAAGTAATCATGAAATATAATACATAATAATGCTACTGGATTTATCACTACGGGAAAAATGGGTATTTGCGATGGGTCATTTGCGACGGGATCCCGTCGCAAATGGCCTTTTACGACGGCGGTCCGTCGCAAATCGTCTGTTGCGGAAAACGCCGTCGCAACAACAATTATTTGTGATGGGCCCATCGCTGAAGATATTATTTGCGACAGGGATCCTTCCCATCGCAAATAATACTCTGTATATTTGTAAAAGCTTTTAAAAAAAGCAATTGCGACGGGCCTGTCGCAAATAGTAATTGTGACGGGCCCCGTCGCAATTGATTTAAAAAAAACTATTATTAAATTATTTTAATGGATATAATAATAATACTATTTGCGACGGGCATAGTATCCCATCGCAAATACTATAAAAAAAATAAAAAACATTATTAATAAATTATTTTAATTAATATAATAATAATCCAATTATAATTCAAAAATAAAAAACAATAAAAAATTAATAAATTATTTTAATTAATATAATAATAGAATTATAATTCACAAATAAAAATAATAAATTATTAATAAATTATTTTAATTTATATATTAATAATAGAATTATAATTCAAAAATAAAAAATAATAGAATATTAATAAATGATTTAATTAATATAATAATATTATAATTATAATTCATAAATAAAAAAATATATAATAAGTTAATTTAATTAATATAAAAATAATAGAATTATTTTACATTCAAATATTAAAATAATTCAAATATTACAAAAAAATTATAATTAAATTATAATATTATAAAATTTTAATATATATATAAAATTTAATATTATAAAATATAAATAATAATATTATTCATATTAATATTTTTATTTCAAAATATAATATTATTAATATTTTACAATGAGACAGAAACTACGAATAGAAAAAAATTCATATTTTGATTTAACAAACTTTATAACATAAAAACAAACTCTAATCTGAAGGAGGGGGGAGGGGGGATCTGCATATGCTGGTGGAGGAAACTCCATCCCTAAAGCATGAGTGAGTCGGCCCATGTACTTCATCTGCGCCTGGTGCTGCTGCTGCCACCGACTCATCTGCTCCTCGTACAACTGCTGCTGGCGTCGACGCTCCTCCTCATGTTGTTGCTGCTGCTGACGAATCTGCCTATGCTTCTATTGGAGACTCTCTATCAATGTAGTCTGAGATCGCAACCGATCCTCATACTGTGTAGTAGAAGAAGATGCACGAGCTCCTCTCGAGCTGGACGCTGACATCGCAGCACTGCCATAATAATCTCTGGGAGTCTGTCGAGAGCTAATACCAACTACCCGGCCCTTCTTGAAGGCATACTGGGTGGCCTGCATCCATGCCGCCTCATCAAACTGACGGCCAGTGGTCTGATATGATGACTCTTCCCGACTCTCAGGCTGGGTCTGTGATGCTGCGGCCTCATATGACTCCTGTAGTTGCAATTTAAAATTAAAATTGTGAATATATTATATGCAGTTAATTTTTAAACATGAAAACAAATAATACTGACCACGATGTGATGCTGACGATCACCTCTGAGCTCCCCAGTAGCAGGATCACTATACATCCTCTGATATACGTCGTACTCCGTAATATTAGGGTGCTCGACAGCCTATAAGAATAAAAAATAAACTGTTAATATTTCTAGTTATATAAAATATTTATAAATAATGTACGTACCAGATGCTGTCTATGAGTACTGAAAGAACGACTCCTAGCTCGATGAGTCACCTCCTGTCTCCCCCGATTCTGCCTTCCCACCAATGATCTCCTCTGAAAGGAACCACTCAACAAGTGCGCACATAATCCATCCCATACATGGGATGAAATGTACTCTAGTCGGTGTGCTCTACATGACTCGTCAAAATCTGACACTCCCGCATTCTTCATGGTAGCTTTTCTTAAATTGTGCAAAAATTGACGCAAGTGATCACGCATGGCCACCTCCCATTCCTTGTGGATGGCGTCACACATGGTATCCTCGTTCGGATACCTTAAACCCTACAAATAAATCAAAATATCAAGTTAGAAATGAAATAATTTTCAAAATAAAAATTATTTATTTACGTACGTACCAACCAATGACCGAACATGGCCTGCTGCACATCAATGGGAATCTGCTCCCATGTGGTCCACGGCTGAGAGAAATAGTTGCGCAAAATAGCGCTGACCTGTCCGACTTCTATATGAAGAAAACTGTAAAAATAATAAACATTTATTATGTGAATAGATTAATGAAATCTTAGTCAAATCCACAGATTATCACACAGGTTATCACACCTCCGTGTGCATGGATCAAACCCAAGACGTGGACGTCGCTCGGGGACAGGGTCAGGAATCATCAATCGTGCAAGACCGCGCCCCCTCCGCGTACTCCCTGGAGCGCCTGCAGGCTGAGGGTCATCTGCCAACAACTCATCCGCATCGAAATGCAGGTCAGCATCCGCCAACTCACGAAATGTCTCGTCGTCCATCTGAAACAGAAAATGTTAATGTTGTTAGAAAATAATTGATAATTACTATTATATATATATATATATTATGATTGTATATAACTACCATGGAATTCTATCAGTGTTCATCTTCATCATCATCTTCATATATGTCAATGTCATCTTTATATTCCTCCTCAACATCATCGATATCCATTCGAGTTCCAGTTGCTTCATCTCTTACCATTTCAAATTCATATGTGACATCATTAACATCATCGTCATCACCGACTCTTAAATGTGGGGTGTCGTCATCGATTCTCATGTCTCTTTGTAAAAAAGATTGATTTTGATGACTCTCTTGAAAAACATCAATTCTTTCCACATCAGTGAAAGCACATTCACTTTGACTAAACTGATTGTCTTGAATTTTGATTTTTATTACACTCCACCAATCAGTCAAGTATCTTGATGTAGCATTGTACATTGCGTAATAAACTGGATGTGCCTGTTGAGCCAATAAGAATGGTTCATTTACTGCGAGAACACTTTTACATTTAATATCGATGATTCCATGAGTCGGATGAACATGCACGGCTCTCTCTGTATCCAACCACCGACATTTGAAAATGGTTATGTAATGTTGTCCAAGATAATAGAGTTCAATGATTTCATCAAGTATGCCATAAAAGTCAACTTCATTTTCTCGATGATGAGATCCTCTCATGCTAACTCCACTGTTCATTGTTTTTTTCGATTCCTCATATGCATGTGTGTGAAATTGAAATCCATTCACCACATATGCATTATAAGTTTTAACAAATTTGGAAGGTGGGATACTCAATTTACACAGCCGTTTGTCAATTTTATCAGCATGTCGAGACACCTGAAAAGTTGTGAAATAATTATCAATATAGTAAACTATACATTGAATGAGTTGCTAAAAGATAAAGAATTTATGTTACCAGTTTTTGAAACCATTGAGAGAAATTTTTCAGTCGGCGTTCTTCGAGAGCAGCTGATGTAATTTGTGGAATTTGTTTCTTGATATGATTATCATACAACCTACAAAAATCAAAGTTATTTACTGTAACATAAATGATAGAATAAGTGATATAAACACTTACAGTACAACTGATGTCATCTCTTCATAGTTGAGCAGAACATACGTATGAGCTCTGTGATGTTTATCTTCTGAAAGCCAGCATTTATAAAATCCACCAAAACCAAGCTCTGGCTGGTTTAAAATAGATAATTGATTGTCGATTTCATCAATATTCCTCTTGTTCCGTCCCATTCGTTTGTGTTTTGAAGGATACTCAGATTCAAAATAATGGGAGTAGAAAAAAGATATTTCCTCTTGCAAATAATCTTCTGCAATAGATCCTTCAATAGATGCTTTATTACGTACTTTTCTTTTCAATTTTTGCATGCATCTCTCAAATGGGTACATCCATCGAAACTGTACTGGACCACCACATTTGGCTTCATATGGAAAATGTAAAATCAAATTTTCCATTGAGTCGAAGAAAGACGGTGGAAATATTTTTTCTAATTTACATATAATTACAACAACATCTTCTTCAAGTATGCATAGAGCATCATAATCTGCTGTAGCCGCACAAATTTCCCGAAAAAAAATGAGACATGTCTATTATGGAATCCCAAGTCACAGAATTCAACAGACCTCTTAATCCAATAGATAGAAGTCTTTCCATTATAACATGACAATCATGAATTTTTAATCCAGTAATATGACCATTCATTACACATCTACCAAAATTGGAAGAACAACCATCTGGAAGTCTCAAATCTGCAATCCACTGACAAAATAATAAACGGTTTTCTTTAGACAGTGTATAAGATGCTTTTGGTTTCAGTAACCTTTCTGTTCTGACATTCGCAAACAGTTCCAGTTCTGGACGCCTGCAAATTTGGGCAAGATCTAAACGTACATTTACATTGTCTTTGCTCTTTCCTGGCGTATCCAAAACTCTATGAAACAAATTATCAAAACAGTTCTTCTCAATGTGCATGACATCTAACATGTGTCGGACCAACAAATCAGAAAAATATGGCAAATCCCAAAATATGCTAAGTTTAATCCAATTGTGTTCTTTCCCAAAACCAGAACTTTTCTGTTGGTTTATTGTGGGACCAAAAGTGATGGGAGGTAATGAAAATACAACTGATTTTAACTCCGAAACTGATAGCATTTTTGGAGGTCCATCCCTTTCAACTGTTCCTTTTCTAAAATGAGATCTGTTTCTGTGAAAAGGATGATCAGCTGGAAGAAATCTGCGATGACAGTCAAAATAACAAGGTTTCATTCCATGAATGAGCATAAATGATTTTTTATCGCCCATACAGTAAGGACATGATTTCTGACCATGTGTACTCCATCCAGATAACATCCCATTAGCTGGGAAGTCACTAATTGTCCACATCAATGCTGGTCTTAGTATGAAATTCTGTTTCGTTGCAACATCATATGTACTTACACCAGTACTCCACAATAAACTTAATTCATCAATCAATGGTTTCAAATAAACATCAATATTTTTCTTCGGATGTCCTGGAATTAGTAAAGTCAAAAATATATATGGCTTCTTCATCAACATCCATGGAGGTAAATTGTACGAAGTTAAAAAAACAGGCCAACATGAATATTGAATACCATAAGATTTGAATGGACAGAAACCATCAGTGGAAAGGCCCAGCCGAACATTTATAGCTTCTAAAGCAAAGGATGGATGCACTCTATCAAAATGTTTCCATGAATCACCATCGGCTGGATGATTCAAGCTTTTATCGGTTGAAATATTGTCTTTATGCCATGACATCATTGTCGCTGTATTCTTAGACATGAATAAAAGCTGAAGTCTGGATGTAAGCGGAAAATATCTCAACTGTTTTACAGGAATCAAACCAGACTTCCCATGTTTTCCTTCTTTATATCTCAGTTTCCCACATGTGGGACAACTATCCAACGACTAATTTTCCCCAGAATACAAAATGTAGTCATTTGAACATGCATGAATCTTCTGACAAGTAAGTCCAAAATTTCAAACCAGCCTCTTACTCTCATAGTAATTTGCAGGAAAAAAATTTCCTTCAGATAACTGTGTTTTAAGCAAAGAAAATGTCCGGTCAAACCAGGTGTTTGACATTCCTTTATCTGATTTGATATCCATAAATTTTGAAACTGCTTCTAATTTGCTCATCTTGCAGCCAGGATATAATCCATCCTCAGCAGACCTCAATAACTCATAAAATTCAGACGGTGCCAACTGAGGATTTGAAGCTATATCAGCCGGAGTTTCTGTATATTGAACAGATGAACCTGCAACATCATGTACTAAATCTTGAAACCAAGATGGATCCGGAATCAAGTTGGTATCACCTACTCTGGAATTGCGTTCACCGTGTTGATACCAAAAAACATAATCTGGTTGAACACCAAAACGCAAGAGATGTCCCCCCACTTTTTTAAACGTGTCAAACATTCTCAATGCACATTTTTTTCAAGGGAATTTTATTTGGCCTTCTTAAACAAATTCTGGATTCGATGCCGCAAATGATAAAAAAGTCTCCACACCCTCTACATATACTGGATTTAAACCAGAACCGTTTGGATTTCTACGTTGATTTATCCATATGCGGTCACCTAATAATGATTGTTGATGACCTCGTTGTTCCATATTTTTTCTATAAAATATAAAAGCATTACTGGTTTGGAATAATTTGTTAGTTAAAACACTCAAGCAAGGATAATTATAGAGTTTACATCATACACGACTGACGCAAACTTTTTATTGAGATAGACCTAAAAATTGACCTTTAAATAATTGAATATGTTGAGAATAAAGCAAAACCTGTTACAAATATTGATAATTTTAATATTATATAAATTTTTTATTATTTTCATAGTACTAATATTATTTTTTCATAAATATTAATTATATAATAATAACATTATTACATTATTAGTATATTTTATTATTGGTAATTATTACTAATTATAGATAATTATTTGTAATTATTACTAATTATTGGTAATTATTACTAATTATTGGTAATTATTACTAATTATTGGAAATTATTATTCATTATTACTAATTATTGGTAATTATTGGTAATTATTGGTAATTATTACTAATTATTACTATTTAGTACTAATTATTGGTAATTATTTCTAATTATTGATAATTATTCCTAATTATTGGTAATTATTCCTAATTATTACTATAATAATGTAGTAATGTTATTATTCCTAATTATTGGTAATTATTCCAAATTATTGGTAATTATTCATATAATTACCAATAATTAGGAATAATTACCAATAATTAGGAATAATAACATTATTAGTATATTTTATTATTAATATTAAAATAATATAATTTTCTGTATTATATACAATTCTTCTTTCATTTGTGTGTTTTTTGTCTCCACATACAAATATTAAATGTGGAGACGGAAAACACACAGATGAAAAGAGAATTGTATATAATATAAAAAATTATATTATTTTAATATTAATAATAAAATATACTAATAATGTAATAATGTTATTATTCTTATTATTGGTAATTATTCATAATTATGGATTATTATTAATAATTATTGGTAATCATTACGAATCATTACTAATTATTGGTAATTATTCCTAATTATTGGTAATTATTTCTAATTATTCATAATTACTACTAATTACTGGTAATTATTCCTAATTACTGGTAATTATTCTTAATTATTACTAATTAGTGGTAATTATTGGTAATTATTACTAATTATTACCAATTATTTCTATTTATTGGTAATTATTAGTAATTATGGGTAATTATTACTAATTATTGGTAATTATGGATAATTATTACTAATTATGGATAATTATCGATAATTATTACTAATTATGGATAATTATTGGTAATTATTTCTACATAATGGTAATTATTGGTAATTATTTCTAACTAATGGTAATTATTGGTAAATATTGGTAATTATTGGTAATTATTGGTAATTATTGGTAATTATTACTAATTATTACTAATTATTGGTAATTATTACTAATTATTACTAATTATTGGTAATTATAATTAATTATTACTAATTATTGGTAATTACTATTAATTATTAGTAATTAGTGATAATTATTACTAATTATTAACAATTATTACAAATTATTGGTAATTATTGGTAATTATTGGTAATTATTACTAATTATTGGTAATTATTACTAATTATTGGTAATTATTACTAATTATTACTAATTATTGGTAATTATTACTAATTACTACTAATTATTGGTAATTATTACTAATTATTACTAATTATTACTAATTATTACTGATTATTGGTAATTATTATTAATTATTACTAATTATTGGTAATTGTTATTAATTATTACTAATTATTTGTAATTATTATTAATTATTACTAATTAGTGACAATTATTACAAATTAGTGACAATTATTACTAATTATTGGTAATTATTACTCATTATTGGTAATTATTGGTAATTATTACTAATTATTGGTAATTATTGGTAATTATTACTAATTGTTACTAATTATTGGTAATTATTACTAATTATTACTAATTATTGGTAATTATTACTAATTATGGATAATTATCGGTAATTATTACTAATTATGGATAATTATTGGTAATTATTACTAATTATTGATAAATATTTGTAATTATTACTAATTATTGGTAATTATTACTAATTATTGGTAATTATTATTAATTATTACTAATTATTGGTAATTATTGGTAATTATTACCAATTAATGGTAATTATTGGTAATTATTACTAAATATTACTAATTCTTGGTATTTAGTACTAAATAATACTATTTAGTACTAAATATTGGTAATTCTAATTATTAGTAATTATTACCAAATATTGTAAATTATTAGTAATTATTACCAATTATTGTTAATTATTAGTAATTATTAGTAATTATTGTTAATTATTACTAATTATTAGTAAATATTACCAATTATTACTAATTATTGGTAATTATTGGAAATTATAACTAATTATTGGTAATTATTGGAAATTATTACTAATTATTGGCAATTATTACTAATTATTGGCAATTATTACTAATTATTTGCAATTATTACTAATTATTGACAATTATTACTAATTATTCTTAATTATTACAAATTATTACTAATTATTGGTAATTATTGGTAATTATTACTAATTATTCCTAATTATTGGTATTTATTACTAATTATTAGCATTTATTCTTAAGTATTGAAAATTATTACTAATTATTCCTAATTACCATTAACTATGAACAATGAATACTAATAATTTAATTTTATGAAGTAACAAAACAATGTTAACATAATTACAACTAAATAAAAATAATTGAAACTAATAAAAAAATTAAATTATATATTAAATTAAAATGAACATAAATACCTTCAAAATTGATCTGAGGTTGATCTCTGAGCGTTGTTGAAAACTTCAATATCAACTCCGAAAAAAAAGTAAGCTTCAGAAACGCTGAACTCTAAAAATAGAGTTTTGAGAGAAGAAAAAGATGGAGTTTGAGAATGAATAAAAAAACGGATGGGGTGGTATTTATAGGTTAGATTATTTGTGATGGGTCTATTTGCGACGGGATACCTGTCGCAAATAGTATTAGTTGCGACGGTACCCGTCGCAAATACCATAGCCCTCATTTATTACGGTCAACGGTTAAATAGTTATTTGCGACGGGGGTATACCCCCGTCGCAAATAGCTTTTACCGCCGCCGGTATTTGCGACGGGGGTATATTCCCGTCGCAAATAGCTTTTACCGCCGCCGGTTGTTTGCGACGGGCGATTACCGCCCGTCACAAATAAATTTCCCTCGATTTGGTGCGCAAACCGCGCCAGTCCTTTTGCGACGGGGTAAGCTAACCCGTCGCAAATACCCATTTTTCCCGTAGTGTATGTATATATATATTTATGTCATCTACATAATTCCATTCAATTCCATAAGGAAACGAAAATAGCGTTCATGCGTACGTACGACCTACCGTCTCCATGAATGGTGTATTTCTTTCCATTTATCGATCCATTATATATATGTATATTCTAAATATATATTATATATAAATCATGTTTTAAATTCTGGATGTTAGTAATCATGATCTAAGTAATAATATGAATAATTACAAGTTAAAACACAAACGACAAATGAAACGATTATACCCAAAACGCTACTTTAACATGAATTTACAAAAGAACGGGTAATGTAAAGTCATAAGTGAACCATATATGATATAATAACAATGAATATGATTCTGTAATAAGTCAATAACATTATTTAAATCATTATACAGGAGGTTTGGAAACGTACAAAGCATATCAGACCTAAGGTAAGGGATAATTTTCAAAATCTCATTTTTATCCGAGATTGCTTATTCGTAAGTATTTACTGGGGATATTTATTTCATCCATGTACATGTTTTATAAAAGTGTTTTCATGTATGTTTAAAGTCCTTTTTAGCCATCTTTGACTTTTACTACATGGTATGTAAGGACTCTTTTTTTACCATATGAGGTACTTTTTGACTTTTCTGGAAAAAGTACGAGAAGAATGTTTTTTTAACTTATACGGAACGAACGGATTTTTGCGGTTTTATAAAGCCTTATTTTCATGAAGATTCCACCAAAATATTTCAAGAATATTTTAAACAAAATCCTTTTCTTTTAAAATTGCATGGCATTTTTTGAAAAGAGAATGATTTTGAAGAAGAAAGGATATTTTCCTCAAGAATTTATTTGAAGTGTTTTATCAACACCGTTTTTCATCTAAAATGACATTATTTCATATGTGTTTGTTTCAAGTGTAATTTCTCTATGATTTACATGGTTTAACTTTTCTTATTATGAAATTTTATCCATTTCTTTTATATGGATTATGTGATGATGGGATGATGTTTATGAAACCCATTTTATTCGTTGGGTTATTATGAATGATATGTGTTTATTTTGTCGCACATGTAAGAATGATTTCATTATGAGATGGGTGTGACCTATATTTCCCTCAAATGCATTGGGTAAAGATTTTATATCTCATGAGATAGACATGGATGGAACGGTACGTTAATCCGGTTCAGTGTTACAGGACTGAAACGAGGAGTGAACTCGATTCAGAATAGAACATTGTCCACTAAGATGGTCTTGGCAGCAATCCCTTGGCTACTATTGAAATCATTACATGTCCTTAGTGGATGCCACAATTACATGTTTTATTCCCATGCTATTTAATCATGGTTTATGTTCCATTATGATCTATTCCTTATGTACTTCCATGTTTTATGTCGTTGCTCAAGATTTTGATGTTTAAACATTATGTTCATGTTTTTAAGTTCAAATGTATATGGTATGTTTTATTTTATCCATGCTTACCCTTACTCAACATTTGAGATCACCCTTTTTATGTTTTATTTTCCCCCAGGATCAAAAGAAAGGTTTTAGGTAAGGAAACAAAAAGTGGAAGATATTTATGGGAGATGATGAAGATCTTTCACCACGATTAGAAGATTATGTTCCAAGTTTCCAAAGACACTAAACTATTACAGTCCTTGTGTGTCTGTTTTTGTTATGCATTAAGTATTCCACAAAAGTAATGTAATGTCCATGTACGTCAAGCTTCGGGTCTCTACATGTACGCTGATGCGGCTCCCATTCCTTGAGGCATGCCCTGCATGTTGTCCAAACATGTTTTCCCCCCACGTGTGTCAGAAGAGTATTGAGACATATTTTAATCATTTGAACCACGTTGGGGACCTCGCCCCACCATAATTGGTTATAGATGTTTGATCTAAATAATCAGTAGTGATAGTCTTGACGGTGGACCTTTAAACCGCTCACCAAAGAAAGAGGCACAAATCTTGTTAGACCGAAAACCCATAAAGGGTGACCTAAGTAGAAGTCGGGCCATACCCACTGGGTCCACACTAAATGGGCCCATGAAAAATAAGGGCATTAAAAATAAAAGACAAAAAGTTTGTGGGGTTTTCTTACAAAACCCTAGAAAATGTCAAACTATGCTCGCTGAGTCCCTTGGATCAGGAAAAATTTAAAGCATGTTCCAATCATTAATCGATTTTCAGGACCACTCTACATTGTAATGGCCTCCGCTTCGTTCCGATTGGTCCCCATTCCGATGGGGGGCATTTGTAGGGTTTTGAAAATTCTGCAAGGGGGAAATCCAATTACCACAAGATTTGGAAAAGGACTGAACCGGTCCACGCACCGGCTCCCAGCAACAGCACACGGCCAGATCAACAGACCGCCCTCTCACAATTCTACGGACTAGCTTCATCTGCAAAATAGTGGTGGGGACCCTCCGCGGGTGCAAAGCAGGACGGATGTCAAGCTGGTCCACCACTGCGAGCCACCCCCTCCATGGACCACTGTCTTTCACAAGATAGAGGTAGAGTAGTGCCCGGCCGTGGAGCAATTCCTCGAATCTCGGATCCAAAAATCCTCAGTTGACCGAGTCATCCGCAGGTGTTGGGGTTCCTTCATGGGCTTCTGCAAAATGTGATGTGAGCCCATCAATATTTCCTCCTCGCAACTCTATAAATATTCACTGAGCGGCACCAAAATTCATGGAGAAAAGACGGGTGAAAACCTATGGGTAGACGCTGGAGAAATTGCTTCGTAGCCATCCGCGGACTACATATCGTCAGCGGATTAACTCTTCTGCGTAGAGGAGAAACCAGTCCGCGAACCACATGCAGACAACTCCTCTACGGCCAGCCCTTAGTGGCCATCTCCTTCACGGACGACCATCTCTTCCGCAGACCAGTGTCGTTCATGAAATGGAGTCGGAACACCTCTGTGGGAACGAAGAATGATGGGTGCCAGCCCCTTTGCAGACACCCTTCGCGGATGGCCATCTCATCCGTGGACAACCTCCTTCACGGACAACCTCCTCCGCGGAAATCATCCTTCATGAATAGCATCCTTCGCGGACTTCCATCTCCTCTGCGGACAACACCTCCATGAACACCCATCACGAAGAACTAAACCACGAACCACATGCGGCCAGTCTGTCATGGCCAGTCCTTTGCGGAAAGCTCCTCCATGGCCGGTCCCTTGCGGAAAGCACCTCACGACCAGCTCCTTCGCGGCCAGCCCCATGTGGAAAACCCCATGCACCCGTTGATCCATACCGCTGGGGCTGCGCCCCCGCATCCCTGATCGGTATCAGTTTCGGGCTACAGTCCTAGCCCTCTAGGCCGGTCCCTTCACATTCAGGGTTTTCCAAAGATTCCCTATCTGGCTAGCATGTGTGTCCTCCGGTGGTTCACATAGTGACCTACATCAATATACATGAAGCCCGGACTAGGAATCTTTGTCTCAATGGACAATTGTAGTGAAGATGTTTCTTGTATACCCAGACACCGTTATCCCCACATTCCGAACTCTACACTGTGAGCAATCTCAGATTTTCATAATCATTCATGGCCATCAGAAGTAGAAAGTTATCGACCCGGGGACACCTTTGTACGGCTATGCATACCATGCCCTCAGCGGGTCTGCATAATGATATCCCCTGGCTCGTCCAGCAAAGTCAAGATTTCCTCTGGCAGTACTTATCCTAGCTCTGTACGCCTACCGGCCTCAAATCCCCCACACCATACCTCATGAATAGGGAAAGTTCAAAGTTGCAGCTTACGACCTTCATCCCTTGCCCTGTTCTATGTATATCAGAACATTTTGACTCAGTTATCCTTCAAGTAACTGCAGCAATAGTCACCCAATGGTCCGAGCTCTATGACCAATAAACTATGAGTACTTCCTCCTTACCACATGAGCTGAAACTGCATGGAATGAAGGCACACCCCCATGCAGAAAAAAAAGAGAAAAGATCAGTGCATGGGGGGCTCTTTGAAACCCAACTAGAAACCAGGGACGGATATCCCCAACATGTCCAGACATTCCCCTGACAAATAACAGACTTCGTGGCACGGATAATTGTGGATCTTCATAACCATTCACGGCCATCGGAGGTGGATGGTGATCGACCCAGGGATAACTTTGTACGACTATTCATACCATGCCCTCAGCGGCTCTGCATATTGATCACCCCTAGCCCATCTACCAAAGGAAATATTTCCTCGGGTGACACTCTTCCTAGCTCTGTATGCTTACTGGCCACCGAGCCCCCATATCACCTATCCTGATCCAAGAGGCCCCAGAACCATGATTTACACCATCAACCCCCCTTCCACGTCTGGGGAATTTTGTGTTATTCAAGACCAGTTATATTATGATGAATAGAAGCATTCACAAAATGACCCCCGTCCTCACCGCATGACGGAAAACTACACGGCAACCAATAAAGATAACCATGTCTTTACTGCATGATGATAAACTGCACAGAATCCGTCCTCGCTGCATGATGTTAAAATGCATAGAAACCTTAAAAAATACCCCTCGTCCTTGCCGCATGATGCTAAACTGCACGGATTTTGTCCCAACCACATGACGTTAAACTACACGGTCATACTCATCATGGGTTAAATGAGAAACATAGGCTTTTCTTTATATTTCAGTGCACGGGTCAGACCTGCACAAACCACCTCCTCACACCAGCGTGAGAAAGAATTACTTCACCTGTTCTCAGGATGTTTAGTCCATATTTTCCCCCATATTCAGGCACCCTCTCATCATAAACCATACTATGTACTCAGAAAAAAAGCCGAACTCTCATAAGGAACCGCTGGTGGTTCCAAATCTCAACATCCCTAAAGTTGCTTGGCTATCAGAAGAGGATAGTCTTTGACTTAGGGACACCTTTGTATGACTATGCATACCATGCCCTCAGCGGCTCTGCAAATTGATTTCCCCTAGCCCGTCTACAAAAGGAAAGTTTTCCTTAGGAAATGATTCCTTATGTACCCCTCTTGTCCTATGAGCCCCCATTTGTATCCCGAGATTCGGAAACCCTCTGAGCTATAGATTACCAACTTCTTCCACAATCCTACCTGAATGCGGCAGTACGTCTTTGACAAGATTACTGAGAACCAAGAGAAGTCGTTCCATTTCAGATGATTTCCTAGCAGCATGACTTTAAACTGCGCCAAACCTTAACCATACCTTATTCTAACTAAATGCATATGGAAGTGGTCTCCAGACCATGATCTTGATTAGTACAGATATTCTCAAAACCCTTTCAGAAGTCACATTCATTTTCCATGCCACCCATGGTGGTTTCCATAAGCCGGACATCCACGAAGTCCCCTTGCCATCAAAAATGGATAAGTATTTGACTTAAGGACACCTTTGCATGACTATGCATACCATGCCCTCATCGGCTCTACATATTAATCGCCCATGAACTGTCTACCAAAGTCAATACTTCCTTAGGAAATGATCTTCCTACCTCTGTATGCCGATGCGGCTCCCGTGCCTTGAGACATGCCCTGCATGTCATCCAAAAATGTTTTCCCCCACATGTGCCGAAAGAGTATTGAGACATCTTTTAATAATTTGAACCCCGTTGGGGCCCTAGCCCCACCATATTTGGTCAAAGGTGCTTGACCTAAAACATCAGTAGTGAAAGTCTTGACAGCGGAACTTTAAACCGCTCACAAAAGAAAGAGGCACAAATCCTGTTAGACTGAAAATCCGAAAAGGGAGACCTGAGAAGAAGTCGGGCCATACCCGCTGGGACGACAATAAATGGGCCCAGGAAAAATCATGTCATTAAAAAGAAAAGACAAAATGTTTGTGGGGTCTTCTTTAAAAACCCTAGCAAAAGTCAAACTGTTCTCGCTGAGTACCTTGGCTCCGGAAAAATTTAGAGCATGTTCTAATCACTAATCAATTTTCAGGACCACTCTACATCGGAATGGCCTCCTCTTTGTTCCGATCGGACCCCATTCCGATGGGGGTAATTGGTAGGGTCCTAAAAATTCCTCAAGGGGGAAATCTAATTACCACAAGACTTGGAAAAGGACCGAACCAGTCTGCACACCGGCTCCCAGCAACAGCACGTGGCCGGTTCGACAGACCGCCCTCCTGCAATTCTGCGGACCGGCTTCATCTGCAAAATAGAGGCGGGGACCCTTCATGGGCACGAAGCGGGATAGACGTCAGGCAGGTCCACCACCACGAGCTGCCCCCTCCATGGACCGCTTTCATTCGCAGGATAGAGGAAGAGCAGTGCCTGGACACGGGGAAACTCTGCAAATCTCAGATCCAAAAATCCTCAGTTGACCGAGTTATCCGTGTGTGTGGGGGTTCCTTCATGGGATTCCACAAAATGTGTCATGAGCCCATCAATATTTCCTCATCGCGACTCTATAAATATTCACCGAGCGGCACCAAAAATTCACGGAGAAATTTTGGGTGAAAACTTGTGGGGAGATGCTAGAGAAATCGCTCAGTAGCCATCCCCGGACTGCATATCGTTTGCGGATGAACTCTTCCGCGTAGAGGAGAAACGAGTCCGCGAACCACATGAGGACAACTCCTCTGAGGCCTGCCCTTAGTGTCCATCTCCTTCGCGGACATCCATCTATTCCGTGGACTAGTGTCGTTCATGAAATGGAGGCAGAACACCTCCGCGGGGGAGAAGTAGGACGGGCGCCAGCCCCCTTTGCAGACACCCTTCATGGATGGCCATATCATCCACGGACAACCTCCATCGCAGAAATCCTCCTCTGTGGAAATCATCCTTTGCGGACATCAACCTTCGCGGACGTCCATCTCCGCCGCAGACAGCTCCTCCACAAACACCCATCACGGAGAACTAAATCGTGAACCACATGCGGACAGTCCCTCGCGGTCAGCCCTTCACTGACAGCTCTTCCGTGGCCGGTCCCTCGCAACTAGCACCTCGCATCCAGCTCCTTCGTGGCCATCCCCATGCAGAAAACCCCATGCACCCGCTGGTTCGTACTGCGGGGGCTATGCCCCCGTGCCCCTGCTTGGGATCAGTGTCGGGCTACGGTCGCTGCCCGGTCCCTTCACATTCAGGTGTTGCTAGGGTTTCTCTATCTGGATATCATGTGTGTCCACCAGTGGTTCACATAGCGACCTGCATCAATAAACATCAAGCCTGGACTAGGCTACTTTGACTCAACTGACAATTGCAGTGAAGATGTTTCTTGTATACCCGGACACAGTTATCCCCACATGTTGAACTCTACACTGTGAGCAATCTCAGATTTTCATAATCATTAATGTCCATCGGAAGTAGAATGTTATCGACCCAGGGTCACCTTTGTATGACTATGCATACCATGCCTTCAGCAGCTCTGCATAATGATAGCCCCTAGATCAT
The DNA here is from genome assembly GCA_963277665.1 of Viscum album. Classification (NCBI taxonomy): domain Eukaryota; kingdom Viridiplantae; phylum Streptophyta; class Magnoliopsida; order Santalales; family Viscaceae; genus Viscum; species Viscum album. The sequence continues at coordinate 372,778,521 of OY728166.1, read as the reverse complement.
CCATCAAAGGCATGATTTCCTCGGAAGGTATTTCTCCTAGCTCTGTATGCCTACCAGCATCAAAGCCACCACACCATACCTCCTGATCTAGGAAAGTTCAATGTTGCAGTTTACAACCTTCATCCCTCGCCCTGTTCTCAGTATATCAGAATATGTTGACTCAGTTATCCTTCGAGTGACTACAACAATAGTCACCCAATGGTCCGAGCACTATAATCGATAAACTAGGAGTACCTCATCCTTACCGCATGACGTGAAACTGCATGGAATGACGACAAACGCCCGTGCAAAAAAGAGAGAAAAGATCAGCGTAGGGGGGCTCTTTGAAACTCAACAGGAAACCAGGGACAGATATCCCCGGCATGTCCAGCCATTCCCCTGCCAAATAACAGACTTCATGGCACGGATAATTATAGATCTTTATAACCATTCATGACCATCGGAGGTGGAAAGTGATCGACCCGTGGACACCTTTGTACGACTATGCATACCATGCCCTCAGCGGATCTGCATATTGATCACCCCTGGCCAGTCTACCAAAGGCAATATTTCCTCGGGCGACACTCTTCCTATCTTCGTACGCTTACGGGCCTCAAAGACCCTATATAACCTCTCATGATCCAAGAGGCCCCGGAACCATGATTTTAACCATCAACCCCCCTTCCACGTCTAGGGAATGTTGAGGTATTCATGCCCAGTTATATTCTGATGAAGAGAATCCTTTTCCAAAATGCCCCCCATCCTCGCCGCATGGCATTAAACTGCACGAAAACTTTTAAAGATATCTCTGTCTTTACCGCATGATGATAAACTAAACAGAAGTCGTCCTCGCTGCATGACGTTAAACTGCATAACAACCATTAAAAATGCCTCTCATCCTTTCCGCGTGATGCTAAACTGAACGGATTATGTCCTAAACACATGACGGTAAACTACACGGGCATACTCGTCATGGGTTCAATGAGAAACAGAGTATTTCCTTCATATTTCAGTGCATAGGTCAGACCTGCACGAACCCCCACCTCACACCAGCGTGAGAAAGAATTACTTCACCCATTCTCAGGATGTTTAGTCCAGATTCTTTCCTCCGTATTCAGGCACCCTCTCATCATAAACCATACTCTGTACTCAGAAAAAATCTGAACTCTCATAAGCCACCCCTAGTGGTTCCAAATCTCAACATCCCTAAAGTTTCTTGGCTATCAGAAGAGGATAGTCTTTGACATAAGGACACCTTTGTATGACTATGCATACCATGCCCTCAGTGGCTCTGCAAATTGATCACCCGTGTCCTGTCTACCAAAGGAAAGTTTTCCATAGGCTATGCTTCTCTCTGTACGCCTCTTGGCCTCTGAGCCCCCATTTCTATCCCGGGATTTAGAAATCCTCTGAGCTAAAGATTACCAAACTCTTACACAATCCTACCTAAATGCAGCAGAATGTCTTTGATGAGATTACCGAGAACCAGGAGAAGTAATTCCATTTCAGATGATGTTCCAACTGCATGACATTAAACTGCGTCAAGCCCCAGCCATCCCTTACGCTAACTAAACGCGTATGGAAGTGGTCTTCGGACCATGCTCTTGATTAGTACATATATTATCAAAACCCTTTCATAAGTCACAGTCATTTTCCATTCCACCCATGGTGGTTTCCATAAGCCGAACATCCACGAAGTCCCATGACCATCAAAAATGGATAAGTCCTTGACTTAAGGACACCTTGGCATGACTATTCATACCATGCCCTCAGCGGCTCTACATATTGATCGCCCCTGTCCCGTCTACCAAAGGAAATACTTCCTTAATAAATTCTCTTCCTACCTCTGTACGCCGATGCGGCTCCCGTGCCTTGAGAGATGACCTGCATGTCATCCAATCATGTTTTCCCCCATGTGTGTCAGAGGAGTAATGAGACATATTTTAATCATTTGAACCCTGTTGGGGCCCTCTCTCCACCATATTTTTTCAATGTTGTTTGACCTAAAACATCAGTAGTGATACTCTTGACAGCGGAACTTTAAACCGCTCACAAAAGAATGAGGCACAAAGTCTGTTAGGCCGAAAACCCGAAAAGTGTGACCTAAGAAGAAGTCAGGCTATTCTCGCTGGGTCCACACTAACTGAACCGATGCAAAATCGGGGAATTAAAAAGAAAATACGAAAAGTTTGTGGGGTTTTTTTTACAAACCCATAGAAAAAGTCAAACTGTGCTCGCTAAGTCCCTTGGCTCAAGAAAAATTTAGAGCATTTTCCAATCACTAATCAATTGTCAGGACCACTCTACATCGGAATGGCCTCCTCTTCATTCAGATCAGACCCCATTCCAATGTGGGAAATTTTTAGGGTCTTGAAAATTCCGCAAGGGGGAAATCCAATTACCACAAGACTTGGAAAAGGACCGAACCGGTCCGCGCACTGGCTCCTAGCAAAAGCACGCGGCCAGTTTAGCAGACCGCCCACCTGCAATTCTGCAAACCAGCTTTGTCTACAAAATAGAGGTGGGGACCCTCCGCGGTTGCGAAGCACGACAGACGTCAGGCCGGTCCACCTCCGCGAGCCTCCCCCTCCATGGACCGCTGTCGTTCGCGGGATAGAGGCGGAGTAGTGCCCGGCCGTGGATCAATTCCACGAATATCGGATCCAAAAATCCTCAATTGACCGAGTCATCCATAGGTGTGGGGGTTACGTAATGGGAGTTTTCAAAATGTGCCATGAGACCATCAATAATTCCTCCTCGCGACTCTATAAATATTCATCGAGCGACACCAAAAATTCACGGATAAAAGACGGGTAAAAACTGGTGGGGAGACGCTGGAGAAATCGCTCTACAGCCATCCTCAGACTGCATATCATCTGTGGATGAAATCTTCCACATATAGGAGAAACCATTCCATTAACCACATGCGGAGAACTCCTCCGTGGCCAGCCCTTAGTGTCCATCTCCTTTGCAGACGACCATCTCTTCTGCAAACTAGTGTTGTTCGCGAAATGGAGGCGGAACACCTCCACATGCGCGAAGTAGGACGGGTGCCAGCCCCCTTTGCTGACACCCTTGATGGATGGCCATCTCATACGCGAAAAACCTCCTTCGCAGACAGACTCCCCACGAAAATCATCCTTCGCAGACAGCATCCTTCGCGAACAACATCCTTCACGGACTTCCATGTCCTCCGCGGACAACTCCTCCACGGACACCCATCGTGGAGAACTAAACCATGAACCACATGTGGCCAGTACCTCGCGGCCAGTCCTTCGCAGAAAGCTCCTCCGCGGTCGGTCCCTCACGGCCGGTACCTCGTGGCCAGCTCTATCACAGCCAGCCCTATGCGGAAAACCCCATGCACCCACTGGTCCATACCAAGGGGCCTGTGGCCCCGCACCCCAGCTCGGGATCAGTGCCTGGCTGCGGTCCTGGCCCTCTGGGCCAGTCCCTTCACATTCAGGTGTTGCCAGGGTGTCCCTGTCTAGCTAGCATATCTGTCCGCGAGTGGTTCACATAGCGACCTATACCAATAAACATCAACCCATGACTAGGATACTTTGACTCAATGGAAAATTACGGTGAATATGTTTCTTATATACCCGGAAACCTTTATCCCCACATTTCGAACTCTACACTGTGAGCAATCTCGGATTTGCATAATAATTTATGGCCATCGGAAGTGGAAAGTTATCGACCCGAGGACACCTTTGTACGACTATGCAAAACATGCCCTCAGCGGCTCTGCATAATGAGAGCCCCTGGCTCTTCCATCAAAGGAAATATTTCCTCGGGCGGTACTTCTCCTAGCTCCGTACGCCTACCGGCCTCAAAGCCCCACACCATACCTCCTGATCCGGGAAGTTCAAATTTGCAGTTTACGAACTTCATCCCTCGCCCTATTCTCAGTATATCAGAACATGTTGACTCGGTTATCCTTCGAGTGACTACAACAATAGTTACCCAATGGTCCGAGATCTATGACTGATAAACTAGGAGTACCTCGTCCTTACAGCATGATGTGAAACTATATGGAATGAAGGCACACCCCTGCGCAAAAAAAAGAGAAAAGATCAGCACAAGGGGGCTATTTGAAACTCAACCAGCAACCAGAGACAGATATACCTGACATGTCCAAACATTCCCCTGCCAACTAATAGACTTCATGGACAGAATAATTGAGGATCTTCATAAAAATTCATGGCCATCAGAGGTGGAAAGTGATTGACATGTGGACACCTTTATATGACTTTGCATACCATGCCCTCAGCGGCTCTGCATATTGATCGCCACTGGCCCATCTCCCAAAGGAAATATTTCCTCTGGTGACACTCTTCCTAGCTCCGTACGCTTGTCGGCCTCAGAGCCCCAATATCACCTCTCATGATCCAAGAGGCCCCAGAACCATGATTAACACCATCAACCCCCCTTCCACATCTGGGGAATATTGAGGTATTCAAGCCCAGTTATATTATAATGAAGAGAAGCCTTCTCAAAAATTCCCCATATCCTCACTGCATGACGTTAAAATGCACGACAACCTTTAAAGATATCCCTGTCTTTACCGCATGAAGATAAACTGCACCAAATCCTTCTTTTCTGCATGACGTTAAACTGCATAGCAACCTTTAAAAATGCCACTCGTCCTTGCTGCATGAAACTAAACTGCGTGGATTATGTCCCAACCACATGACGGTAAACTACACGGTCATACTCGTCATGGGTTAAATGAGAAACATAGGCTTTTCTTCATCTTTCAGTGCACGGGTCAGACCTGCACGAACTACCACCTCACACCAGCGTGAGAAAGAATTACTTCACCCATTTTCAGGAAGTTTAGTCCAGATTTTTCATCCGTATTCAGGCACCCTCTCATCATAAACCATACTCTTTACTCAGAAAAAAGCCGAAATCTCATAATCCACCCCTGGTGGTTCCAAATCTCAACTTCCCTAAAGTTTCTCGGCTATCAGAAGAGGATATACTTTGACTTAAGGAAACCTTTGTACGAATATGCATACCATGCCCTCAGCATCTCTGCAAATTGATCACCCCTGGCCCGTCAACCAAAATAATGTTTTCCTTAGGCAATGCTTCTCTCTGTACACCTCTTGGCCTCTGAGGCATCATTTCTATCCCGGGATTCATAAACCCTCTGATCTACAGATTACCAACCTCTTCCACAATCCTACCAGAATGCAACGGAACGTCTTTGACGAGATTACCATGAACCAGGAGAAGTCGTTCCATTTCAGATGATGTCCCAGCTGCATGACTTTAAACTGTGCCAAGCCTCAGCCATCCCTTACACTAACTAAACGAGTATGGAAGTGGTCTCCAGACCATGCTCATGATTTGTACGGATATTCTCAAAACCCTTTCAGAATTCAAATTCATTTTCTATGCCACCCATGGTGGTTTCCATAAGTCGGACTTCCATGAAGTCCCTTGGCCATCAAAAATGGATAAGTCTTTGACTTAAGTACACCATTTCATGACTTTGCATCACATTCCCTCAGCGGCTCTGCATATTGATCGCCCCTGGCCCGTCTACCAAAGGAAAGACTTACTTAGGAAATGCTCTTCCTACCCCTGTACGCCGATACGGCTCCCGTGCCTTGATACATTCCATGCATGTCGTCGAAACATGTTTTCCCCCACATGTGTTAGAAGAGTATTGCGATATATTTTAATAATTTGAACCCCGTTGGGGCCCACTCACCCTCATATTTGGTCAAAGCTGTTCGACCTAAAAATCAGTAGTTATAGTCTTGATGGAGGACCTTTAAACCGCTCGTAAAAGAAAGTGTCACAAATTCTGTTAGGCAGAAAACCAGAAAAGGGGGACTTAAGCAGAAGTCGGGCCATACTCGCAGGGTCCACACTAAATGGGCCCAAGAAAAATCTGGGCATTAAAAAGAAAAGACAAAAATTTTGTGGGGTTTTCTTACAAAACTCTAGAAAAAGTCAAACTGTGCTCACTGATTCCCTTGGCTCAGGAAAAATTTAGAGCATGTTCCAATCACTAATCAATTTTCTGGACCACTCTACATCGAAATGGCCTCTTATTAATTCCGATTGGACCCTATTTCGATGGGGGTCATTTGTAGGGTCCTGAAAATTCTTCAAAGGGGAAATCCAATTACCACAAGAATTGGAAAAGGATCGAACCGTTCCACGCATCGTCTCCTAGAAACAGCACGCGGCCGGTTCGGAAGACCACCCTCCCATAATTCGGCGTACCAGCATTGTTTGCAAAATAGAGGTGGGGACCTTCCGCGGGCGCGAAGCAGGACGAATGTCAGGACGGTCCACCACCACGAGCCGACCCCTACATGGACCTCTGTTGTTCGTAGGATAGAGGTTGAGTAGTGCCCAACTGCAGAGCAATTCCGTGAATCTCAGATCAAAAAATCCTTAGTTGACCGAGTCATCCACGGGTGTGGGGGTTCCTTCATGGTCTTCCGCAAAATGTGTCATGAGACCAACAATATTGCATCCTCACGACTCTATAAATATTCACCGAGCAGCACCAAAAAATCACGGAGAAAAGATGGGTGATAACCTATGGGGAGACGCTAGAGAAAGCGCTCCACAGCCATCCGTGGACTTCATATCATCCGCAGATGAACTCTTCCGTGTAGAGGAGAAACCAGTCCGCGAACAACATGTGGAAAACTTTTCCGCGCCCAACCCATAGTGGCCATCTCCTTCGCGGATGGCCATCTCTTCCGTGGACCAGTGTCGTTCTCGAAATGGAGGTAGAACCCCTCCGCGGGCGCAATGTAGGACAGTCGCCAGCACCCTTTATAGACACCCTTCGCGGATGGCCATATCATCTGCGGACAACCTCCATCGCGGACATCATCCTCCGCGGAAATCATCCTTCGCGGATAGCATCCTTCGCAGACTTCCATCTCCTATGTGGACAACTCCTCCACGGACACCCATCACGGAGAACTAACCGTGAAGTACATGCGGCTAGTACCTCGTGGCCATTCCTTCGCGGACAGCTCCTCCGCGGCCGGTCCCTCACGGCCAGCACATCGTTGCTAGCTCCTTCATGGCCTACCCCATGTGGAAAACCCCATTCACCCGCTGGTCCATACCAATGGGGCTGCACCCCCGCACCCCTGCTAGGGATCCGTGCTGGTCTGTGGTCCTAGCCCTTCGGGCCGGTCCCTTCACATTCAGGTCTTCGTAGGGTTTCCCTATCTGGCTAGCATGTGTCTCCGCCAGTGGTTCACATAGCGACACACATCAATAAACATCTAGCTAGGACTGGGATACTTTAACTCAATGAAAAATTGAGGTGAAGATGTTTCTTGTATACCCGGACACCGTTATCCCCACATTCTGAACTCTACACTGTGAGAAATCTCGGATTTTCATAATCAGTCATGGCCATCGGAAGTGGAAAGTTATCGACTCGGGGACACCTTTGTACGACTATGCAAACCATGCCCTCAGCGGCTCTACATAATGATAGCCCCTGGCTCGTCCATAAAAGGCATGATTTCCTCGGGCGGTACTTGTCCTAGCTCCATATGCCTACCAGCTTCAAAGACCCCACACCGTACCTCCTGATCTGGGAATGTTCAATGTTGCAGTTTATGGCCCTCATCCCTCTCCCTGTTCTATGTATATCAGAACATGTTTACTCAGTTATCCTTCGAGTGACTGCAGCAACAGTCACCCAATGGTCCGAGATCTATGACCTATAAACTAGGCGTACCTTGTCCTTACCGCATGACATGAAACTGCATGGAATGATGGCACACCCCTGTGAAAAAGAAAGGAGAAAAGATCATCATAGGGGGTATCTTTGAAACTAAACAAGAAACCAAGGACGGATATCCCCGACATGTCCAGACATTCCCCTACCAAATAACAGACTTCGTGGGCCGGATAATTGTGGATCATCATAACCATTCATGGCCATCGGAGGTGGAATGTGATCGACCCATGGACACCTTTGTATGACTATGAATACCATGCCCTCAGTGGATCTGCATATTGATTTCCCCTGGCCTGTCTACCAAAGGCAAGATTTCCTCGGGCAACACTCTTCCTAGCTCAGTACACTTACCGACTTCAGAGCCCCCATATCACCTCTCCTGATCCAAGAGGCCCCAGAACCATGATTTACACCATCAACCACCCCCCCGTTCTATGTTTGGGGAATGTTGAGTTATTCAAGCCCATTTATATTCTGATGAAGATAAGCCTTCACAAAAATGTCCCCCATCCTCGTCGCATGACGTTAAACATCACGAAAACCTATAAAGATATCCCTGTCTTAACTACATGATGATAAACTAAACGAAATCTTTCCACGCTGCATGAAATTAAACTGCATTGAAAATATTAAAAATGCCTCTCATCCTTTCCTCATGAGGCTAAATGGCACGAATTATGTCCCAACCACATGAAGGTAAACTACACGGTCATACTCATCATGGGTTCAATGAGAAACAGTGGCTTTTCTTCATCTTTTAGTGCATGTGTCAGACCTGCATGAACCATCGCCTCACACCACCATGAGAAAGAATTACTTCACCTGTTCTCAGGAAGTTTAGTTAAGATTTTTCCCCTGTATTAATGCACCCTATCATCATAAACCATACTTTGTACTCAGAAAAAAAAATCCAAACTCTCATAAGCCACCCCTGGTGGTTCCAAATCTCAACTTCCCATATGTTTCAAGGCTATTAGAAGAGGATAGTCTTTGACTTAAGGAAACCTTTGAATGACTATGCATACCATGCCCTCAGTGGCTATGCAAATTGATCACCCCTGGCACGTCTACCAAAGGAAAGTTTTCCATAGGCAATGCTTCGTTCTGTACGCCTCTTGGCCCTTGAGCCCCCATTTCTATCCCGAGATTTGGAGACCCTCAGAGCTACAAATTACCAACCTCTTCCACAATCCTACCTGAATGCGGAGTATCATCTTTGACGCGATTGCCGAAAACGAGTAGAAGTCGTTCCATTTCAGATGATGTCCCAGCAGCATGACTATAAACTGCGCCAAGCCTCAGCCATCCCTTACGCTAACTAAATGTGTATGGAAGTGGTCTCCGGACCACGTTCTTGATTAGTGCATATATTCTCAAAACCCTTTCAGAAGTCACATTCATTTTCCATGCCACCCATGGTGGTTTCCATTAGCCGGACTTCCATGAAGTCCCCTGGCCATCAGAAATGGATAAGTCTTTGACTTAAAGAAACCTTTGCATGACCATACATACCATGCCCTCAGCAGCTCTTCATATTGATCTCCCTTTGCCCGTCTACCAAAGGCAATACATCCTTAGGCAATTCTCTTCCTATCTTTGTACGCCGATGCGGCTCTCGTGCCTTGAGACATGCCCTGCATGTCTTCCAAACATGTTTTGACCCACGTGTCTCGGAAGAGTATTGAGACATCTTTTAATCATTTGAACCTCGTTGGGGACCTCACCCCACCATATTTGTTCAATGATGTTCGACCTAAAACATCAGTAGTGATAGTCTTAACGGAGGAACTTTAAACCGCTCACCAAATAAAGAGGCACAATGCCTATTAGGCCGAAAACCCGAAAAGGGAGACCTAATCAGAAGTTGGGACATACCCTCTGGGTCCACACTAAATGGGTCCATGAAAAATAAGGGCATTAAAATTAAAATACAAAAAGTTTGTGGTGTTTTTCTTACAAAACCGTAGCAAAAGTCAAACCGTGCTCGCTGAGTCCCTGGGCTCAGGAAAAATTTAGAGCATGTTCCAATCACTAATGAATTTTCAGGACCACTCTACATCGGAATGGCCTCCTCTTCATCTCGATCAGACATATTCCAATGGGGGGAATTCGTAGGGTCCTGAAAAATCCGCAAGGAGGAAATAAAATTTCCACAAGACTTGGAAAAGGACCTAACCGGTCCGCCCACTGGCTCCCAGCAACAGCACGTGGCTGGTTCGGAAGACCGCCCTCACCCAATTCTGCGGACTTGCTTCGTCTGAAAAATAAAGGCAGGGACACTCCGCGGGCGCAAAGCAGGATGGATGTTAGGCCAGTCCACCGCCGCGAGCCGCCCCCTCTGTGGACCACTATCATTCGCAGGATAGAGGCAGAGTAGTGCCCGGCCGCAGAGAAATTCCACAAATCTCGGATCCAAAAATCCTCAGTTGACCTAGTCATCTGTGGGTGTGGGGGTTCCTTCATGGGCTTCCGAAAAATGTGTCATGAGACCATTAGTATTGCCTCCTCACGACTTATAAATATTCACTGAGCGGCACCAAAAATTCACGGAGAAAAGACGGGTGAAAGCCTGTGGGGAGACGCTGGAGAAATAACTCTGTAGCCATCCGCAGACTGCATATCATCTGTGGATGAACTCTTCTGCATAGAGGATAAACCAGTCCACGAACCACATGCGGAAAGCACCTCCACGACCCACCCTTAGTGGCCATATCCTTCGCAGACGGCCATCTCTTCTGTGGAACAGTGTCATTCGCGAAATGGAGGTGGAACACCTCCGCGGGCGCAATGTAGGACGGGCACCATCCCAATTTGCAGACACCCTTTGTGGATGGTCATCTCATCTACGGACAACCTCCGTCGCGGACAGCCTCCTCCACAGAAATCATCCTTCACGGACATCATCCTTCATGGACTTTCATCTCCTCTGCGGACAGCTCCTCCAAGGACACCCATCGCGGAGAACTAAACTGCGAACCACATGCAGCCAGTACCTCGCAGCCAGTCCTTCGCCGATAGCTCCCCCGCGGCCGGTCCCTCACGGCCGGCACCTCGCGACTAGCTTCTTCATGGCTAGACCCATGCGGAAAACCCCATTCACCCGCTGGTCCATATTGAGTGGGTCGTGCCCATGCACCCCTGCTCAGGATCAGTGTTGGTATGTGGTCTCAGGCCTGTCCCTTCACATTCAAGTGTTGCCAGGGTTTCCTTATCTAGCTAGCATGTGTGTCCGCCAGTGGTTCACATAGCGACCTGCATCAATAAACATCAAGTCAGGACTAGGATACTTTGACTCAACGGACAATTGCGGTAAAGATGTTTCTTGTATACCCGGACACCGTTTTCCACACATGCCGAACTATACACTGTGTGCAATCTCGGATTTTCATAATCATTCATGACCTTCGGAAGTGGAAAGTTATTGACCTGGGGACACCTTTGTAAGACTATGTATACCATGCCCTCAGCGGCTCTGCATAATGATAGCCCCTGGCTCGTCCATCAAAGGAAAGATTTCCTCGGGCGGCAATTCTCCTAGCCCTATAAGCCTACCAGCCTCAATGCCCCTACACCATACCTCCTGATCCGGGAAAGTTCAAAGTTACAGTTTAAGACCTTCATCCCTCGTAATGTTCTATGTATATCAGAACATGTTGACTCATTTATCCTTTGAGTGACTGCAACAATAGTCACCCAATGGTCCGAGCTCTATGACCGATAAACTAGGAGTACCTCGTCCTTACTGCATGACGTGAAACTGCACGGAAAGAAGGCACGCCCCCGTGAAAAAAAGAGAAAAGATCTGCACAGGTGGGCTCTTTAGATCTCAACAAGGAACCAGGGACAGATATCCCCATCACATCCAGACATTCCCCTGACAAATAACAGACTTTGTGGCCCAGATAATTACGAATCTTCATAACCATTCATCGAAATCGGAGGTGGAAATTGATCGAACCATGGACACCGTTGTACGACTATGCATACCATGCCCTCAGCGGCTCTGCATATTGATCTCCCCTGGCCCATCTAAAAAAAGCAAGATTTCCTCGGGCGACACTCTTCCTAGTTCTGTACAGTTACTGGCCTCAGATCCCCCATATCACATGTCCTGATCCAAGAGGCCGTGGAACCATGATTTACACCATCATCCCCCCTTCCACGTCTAGGTCATGTTGAGGTATTCATGCCCTGTTATATTCTGATGAAGAGAAGCCTTCAGAAAAATCCCTCCCTTCATCGCTGTATGACGATAAACTGCACGGAAACCTATAACGATATCCCTATCTTTATCGCATGACGATAAAATGCTTGGAATCCGTCCTTACTGCATGACGTTAAACTACATAGAAACCATTAAAAATGCCTCTCGTCCTTGCTTCATGATGCTAAACTGCACGGATTATGTCCCAACCACATGATGGTAAACTACACGGTCATACTCATCATGGGTTCAATGAGAAATAGAGGTTTTTCTTCACCTTTTAGTGCACGGGTCAGACCTGCACGAACCACCGCCTCACACCAGTGTGAGAAAGAATTACTTCACCCATTCTCAGGAAGTTTAGTCTAGATTTTTCCCACTTATTCAGGCACCATCTCATCATAAACCATACTCTGTACTCAGAAAAAAAACCCGAACTCTCATAATCCACCCCTGGTGGTTCCAAATCTTAACTTCCCTGAAGTTTCTCGGCTATCATAAGAGGTTGTATTTGACTCAAGGACACCTTTGTATGACTATGCATACCATGCCCTCAGCAGCTATGCAAATGTATAACCCCTAGCCCATCTACCAAAGGCATGTTTTCCTTAGGCAATGCTTCTCTCTGTACGCCTCTTGGCTTCTGGGCCCCCATTTCTATCCTCAAATTTGGAAACCCTATAAGCTATAGATTACCAACCTCTTCCACAATCCTACCTGAATTCGATGGAATGTCTTTTATGAGATTATCGAGAACCAGGAGAAGTCGTTCCATTTCAGATGATGCCCCTGCTGCATGACTTTAAACTGCGCCAAGGCTCAGCCATCCCATACACTAACTAAACGCGTCTGGAAGTGGTTTTCGGACCATGATCTTGATTAGTACAAATATTCTCAAAACCCTTTTAGAAGTCACATTCATTTTCCATGCCACCGATGGTGGTTTCCATAATTCGGACTTCCATGAAGTCCCCTAGCCAGCAAAAATGGATAAGTCTTTGAATTAAGGACAACTTTGCATGACTATGCATACCATGCCCTCAGCAGCTCTGCATATTGATCTCCCCTAGCCCGTCTACCAAATGCAAGACTTTCTTAGACAATTATCTTCCTAACTTTGTACACCGATGCGGCTCCCATGCCTTGAGACACGCCCTACATGTCGTCCAAACATGTTTTCCCCCACGTGTGTCGGAAGAGTATTGATACATTTTTTAATCATTTGAACCTCATTGGGGCCCTCGCCCCACCATATTTGGTCAAATCTGTTCGACCTAAAACATCAGTAGTGATAGTCTTGACGGAGAAACTTTATACCGCTCACAAAAGAAAGAGGCACAAATCTTGTTAGGCCGAAAACCCGAAAAGGGAGACCTAAACAGAAGTCGGACCATACCCTATGGGTCCACACTAAATGGGCCCATGAAAAATCAGGGCATTAAAAAGAAAAGACAAAAGGTTTTTGGTGTTTTCTTACAAAACCCTAGCAAAAGTCAAACTGTGCTCGTTGAGTCCCTTGGCTTAAGAAAAATTTAGAGCATTTTCTAATCACTAATAAATTTTCAGGACCACTCTACATCGGAATGGCCTCCTCTTCATTCTGATCAGACCCCATTCAGATGGGGGCATTTTAGGGTCATGAAAATTCTACAAGGGGGAAATCCAATTACCACAAGACATGGAAAAGGACCGAACCGGTCCGCGCACCGGCTCCTAGAAACAACATGTGGCTGGTTCGGCAGACCACCCTCCCGCAATTCTACAGACCAGCTTTATCTACAAAATAGAGGTGGGGACCCTCCGCGGGTGAAAATCAGGATGAACATCAGGCCGGTCCACCGCTGCGATTCTCCACCTCTGTGGACCACTTTCGTTCGAGGGATAGAGGTGGAGTAGTGCTCGGCTGCGGAGCAATTCCGTAAATCTCATATCCAAAAATCCTAAGTTGACCGAGTCATCTGTGGGTGTGGGGGTTCCTTCATGGGCTTCCGCAAAATGTGTTGTGAACCCATCAATTTGCCTCTTCGCAACTCTATAAATATTCACCAAGCAGCACAAAAAATTCACGAAGAAAATACGGGTGAAATCCTGTGGGGAGATGCTGGAGAAATTGTTCCGCAGCCCGCGGACAGCATATCATCTACGGATGAACTCTTCTTGTGTAGAGGAGAAACCAGTCCATGAACCACATGCGGAAAAATCCTCCGCGGCCAGCCCTTAGTGGCCATATCCTTCGCAGACGTCCATATCTTATGCAGACCAGTGTCATTCGAGAAATGGAGGTGGAACAGCTCCGCGGGTGAGAAGTAGGACGGGAACCAAACCCCTTTGCAGACACCCTTCATGGATGGCCATCTCATCCGCGAACAACCTCCTTGGCGGACAACCTCCTCCGTAGAAATCATCCTTCGCGGACAGCATCCTTCGCGGACTTCCATCTCCTCCGCGGACAACTCCTCCACGGACACCCATCGCGTAGAACTAAACCGCGAACCACATGCGGTCAGTCCCTCACAGCCAGTCCTTTGCAGACAGCTCCTCCGCGGCCAGTCCATCGTAGCCGGAAACTCGCAGCCAGCTCCTTCGTGGCCAGCCCCATGTGGAGAACCCCATTCACCCGCTGGTCCATACCAAAGGGGGTTGTGCCCCTGCACCCCTACTCAGGATCAGTGCCCGGCTGCGGTGCCAACCCTCCAGGTGGGTCCCTTCACATTCAGGTGTTGCCATGGTTTCCCTATTTGAATAGCATGTGTGTCCGCCAGTGGTTCACATAGCGACCTGCATCAATAAAAATCAAGCCTGGACTAGGATACATTGACTCAACGGACAATTGTGGTGAAGATGTTTCTTGTATACCCGGACACCGTTATACCCACATGATGAACTCTACAATGTGAGCAATCTCGGATTTTCATAATCATTCATGGCCATCGGATGTGGAAAGTTATAGACCTGGGGACACCTTTGTACGACTATGCATACCATGCCCTCAACGGCTCTACATAATGATAGCCCCTGGCTCATCCATCAAAGGCAAGATTTCCTTGGGCAGTACTTCTCCTAGCTCCGTATGCCTACTGGCCTCGAAGCCCCCACACCATACCTCCTGATCCAGGAATGTTCAAAGTTGTAGTTTACGACCTTCATCCCCCACCCTGATCTATGTATATAAGAACATGTTGACTCCTTTATCCTTCGAGTGACTGCAGAAATAGTCACCCAATAGACTGAGCTCTATGACCGATAAAATAGGATTACCTCGTACTTACCGCATGATGTGAAACTGCATGGAAGGAAGGCACACACCCACGCTAAAAAAAGAGAAAAGATCAGCCCAGGGGGGGCTCTTTGAAACTCAACGAGCAACCAGGGATGGATATCCCCAGCAAGTCCAAACATTATTCTTCCAAATAACAGACTTCGTGGCCCGGATAATTGCGGATCTTCATAACCATTCATGGCTATCAGATGTGGAAAGTGATTGACCCGTGGACACCTTTGTACGACTATGCATACCATTCCCTCCGCGGCTCTGCATTTTGATCGCCCCTAGCCCGTCTACCAAAGGCAAGATTTTCTTCGGGCGACACTCTTCCATCCTCCTTATGCTTACCGGGCTCAGAGCCCCCATATCACCTCTCTTAATCTAGGAGGCCCTGGAACCATGATTTACACCATCAACCCACCCTTCCACGTCTGGGGCATGTTGAGGTATTCAATCCAGGTTATATTCTGATGAAGAGAAACCTTTGCAAAAATTCCCCCATCCTCACCGCATGATGTTAAACTACACGACAACCATTAAAGATATCCCTGTCTTTACTGCAAGACGATAAACTGCATGGAAGCCGTCCTCACTGCATGATGTTAAACTGCATAGCAACCTTTAAAAATGCCTCTCATCCTTGTCGCATGACGGTAAACTACACGGATTATGTCCCAACCAGATGATGGTAAACAACCCGATCACACTCGTCATGGGTTCAATAAGAAACAAAGACTTTTCATCATATTTCAGTGCGTGGGTCAGACCTGCACGAACTATCTCCTCACACCAGTGTGAGAAAGAATTACATCACACATTCTCAGGAAGTTTAGTCCAGATTTTTCCCTCGTATTCAGGCACCCACTCATCATAAACCATACTCTGTACTCAGAAAAAAAAAGACAAACTCTCATAGGCCACCCCTGGTGGTTCCACATCTCATCTTCCCTAAAGTTGCTCGGCTATCAGAATAGGATAGTCTTTGACTTAAGGAATCCTTTGTATGATTATGCATACCATGCCCTCAGTGGCTCTGGAAATTGATCACCCCTGGCCCATCTACCAAAGGCATGTTTTCCTTAGGAAATGCTTCTCTTTGTACGCCTATTGGCCTCTGGGCCCTCATTCCTATCTTTGGATTCGGAAACCCTCTAAGCTACATATTTTCAACCTCTTCCACAATCCTACCTGAATGCGACATAATGTATTTGATGAGATTACTGAGAATCAGGAGAAGTCATTTCATTTCAGATGATGCCCAAGCTACATGACTTTATACTACACCAAGCCTCTGCCACCCCTTACTCTAACTAAACACATATGGAAGTGGTCTCTGGAACATGCTCTTGATTATTACAGATATTCTTGAAACCCTTTCAAAAGTCACAATCATTTTCCATGCCACCCATGGTGGTTTTTATAAGCCAGACTCCCATGAAGTACCCTGGCCATCAGAAATGGATAATTCTTTGACTTAAGGACACCTTTGCCTGACTATGCATACCATGCCCTCGGCGGCTCTTCATATTGATCACCCCTTGCCCGTCTACCAAAGGCAAGACTTCCTTAGTCAATTCTCTTCCTACCTCTGTACGCCGATGCGGCTCCCGTGCCTTGAGACATACCTGACATGTCGTCCAAACATGTTTTCCCCCCACGTGTGTCGGAAGAGTATTGAGACATATTTTAATCATTTGAACCCCTTTGGGGCCCTCACCCCACCATATTTGGTCAAATCTATTTGACCTAAAACACCAGTAGTGATAGTCTTGATGACGGAACTTTAAACCACTCACAAAAGAAATAGGCACAAAGCTTGTTTTTCCAAAAACCCGAAAAGGGTGACTTAAGCAGAAGTTGGGCCATACCCACTGGGTTCACACTAAATGGGCCCAGGAAAAATCAGGGCATTAAAAAGAATAGACAAAACGTTTGTGGGGTTTTCTTACAAAACCATAGAAAATGTCAAACTCTGATCGCTGAGTACCTTGGCTCAGGAAAAATTTATAGCATGTTCCAATCCCTAATCAATTTTCAGGACCACTCTACATAGGAATGGCCTCCACTTCATTCTGATCGGACCCCATTCCGATGGGGGGCATTTTTAGGGTCCTGAATTTTCCGCAAGGGGGAAATCCATTTACCACAAGACTTGGAAAAGGACCGAACCGGTCTGCGCACCGGCTCCCAGCAACAACACACGACCAGTTCGGTAGACCGACCTCTTGCAATTCTACGGACCAGCTTCATCTGCAAAATAGAGTTGGGGACCCTCCGCGGGCTCAAAGCAGGACGGACGTCAGGCCGGTCCACCGTAGCGAGCTGCCCCCTCCGTGGACCACTGTCGTTCGCGGGATAGTGGCGGAGTAGTTCCCAGCCACAGAGCAATTCGGCAAATCTCGGATCCAAAAATCCTCAGTTGACAGAGTCATCCGTGGGTGTGGGGGTTCCTTCATGGGCTTCTGAAAAATGTGTCGTGAGCCCATCAATATTTCATCCACGTGACTCTATAAATATTCACCAAGCGGCACAAAAAAATTCACGGAGAAAATACGGGTGAAAAACTGTGGGGAGACGCTGGAGAAATCGCTACGCAGCCATCTGCAGACTACATATCATCCATGGATGAACTCTTCCGTGTAGAAGAGAAACCAGTCTGTGAACCACATACAGACAACTCCTCCACAGCCAACCGTTAGTGGTCATCTCCTTCACGGACGACCATCTCTTCCACAGACCAATGTTGTTCGCGAAAAAGATGTGGAACACCTCCATAGGTGTGATGTAGGATGGGCGCCAGCCCCCTTTTCAGGCACCGTTCGCATATGGCCATCTCATCTACAGACAACCTCCTTCGTGGACAACCTCCTCCGAGGAAATCATCTTTCGCGGACAGCAACCTTGGCGGACTTCCATCTCCTCCGCGGACAGCTCCTCCACGGACGCGCATCGCAGAGAACTAAACCGCGAACCACATGCGGCCAGTCCCTCGCGGTCAGTCCTTTGCGGACGGCTCCTCCGTGGTCGGTCCCTAATGGCCGGCACCTCATGCCCAGCTACTTCGCGGCTAGCCCCACGCGGAAAACCCCATGCACCCACTGGTCCATATCGCGAGGGTTGCACCCCCGCCCACCTACTCGGGATCATTGTCGGGATGCGGTCCCGGCCCTCCGGGCCGGTCCAATCACATTAAGGTGTTTCCAGGGTTTCCCTATCTGGATAGCATGTGTGTCCGCCAGTGGTTCATATATCGACCTGCATCAATAAACATCAAGCCAGGACTAGGCTACTTTGACTCAACAGAAAATTGCGGTGAAGTTGTTTCTTGTATACCCGGACACCGTTATCCCCACATTCTAAACTCTAAAATGTGAGCAATCTCCAATTTTCATAATCATTCATGGCCATCGGAAGTGGAATGTTTTCAACTCGGGGACACCTTTATACGACTATGCATACCATGCCCTATGCGGCTCTGCATAATGATAGCCCATGGCTCTTCCATCAAAGGAAATATTTCCTTGGGTGGTACTTCTCCTAGCTCTGTACGCCTATTGGACTCAAAGCCCCAACACGATACCTCCTGATCCGGGAAAGTTCGAAGTTTCAGTTTATGACATTCATCCCTCACCCTGTTCTAAGTATATTAGAACATGTTGAATCAGTTATCCTTTAAGTGACTGCAGCAATAGTCACCCAATGGTCTGAGCTCTACGGCCTATAAACTAGGAGTACCTCATCCTTACCGAATGACATGAAACTGCATGGAATGAAGTCACTCCCCTGTGCCAAAAAAAAGAGAAAATATCAGCGCAGTGGGGCTCTTTGAAACTCAACAAGAAAACAGGGATGGATATCCCCGACATGTCCGGACATTTTCTTAGAAAATAACCAACTTCGTTGCCCGGATAATTTCGGATCATCATAACCATTCATGGCCATCGTAGGTGGAAAGTGATCGACCCGTGGACACCATTGTACGATAATGCATACCATGCCCTCAGAGGCTCTGCTTATTGACCACCCTTAGCCTGTCTACCAAAGGCAAGATTTCCTCGGGCGACACTCTTCCTAGCTTGGTATGCTTACCGGCCTCAGATCCCCCATATCACTTCTCCTGATCCAAGAGGCCCCAGAACCATGATTGACACAATCAACCCCCTTCCACGTCTAGGGCATGTTGCGGTATTCAAGCCCAGTTATAATCTGATGAAGAGAAGCCTTCACAAAAATTCACCCCATCCTCGCCGCATGACGTTAAACTGCACGACAAATATTAAAGATACCTCTTTCGTTACCGCATGAAGATAAACTGCACGGAAGCCGTCCTCACTGCATGACATTAAACAACATAGCAACCTTTAAAAATTCCTCTCGTCCATGCCACATGATGCCAAACTGCACGGATTATGTCCCAACCACATGACCGTAAACTAAACGGTCATACTCCTCATGGGTTCAATGATAAACATAGGCTTTTCTTCAACTTTCAGTGGACGGGTCAGACCTGCACGAACCACCACCTCACACCAGCGTGAGAAATAATTACTTCACCCTTTCTCAGGAAGTTCAGTCCTGATTTTTCCCTCGTATTCAGGCACCCTCTCATCATAAACCATACTCTGTACTCAGAAAAAAAAAGCCGAACTCTCATAAGCCACCCCTGGTGGTTCCAAATCTCAACATCCCTGAAGTTGCTCGGCTATCATAAGAGGATATTCATTGACTTAAGAACACCTTTGTATGACTATTCATACCATGCCCTCAGCGGCTCTGCAAAATGATCGCCCCTGTCCCGTCTTCCAAAGGCAAGTTTTCCTTAGGCAATGCTTCTCTCTGTACACGTCTTGGAATCTAAGCCCCCATTTCTATCCCGAGATTCGAAAACCCTCTGAGCTACAAATTACCAACGTTTTCCACAATCCTACCTAATTGTGGCGGAATGTCATTGATGAGATTACCGAGAACCAGGAGAAGTCGTTCCATTTCGGATGATGTCCCAACTGCATTACTTTAAACTGCGCCAAGCCTCAGCCTTCCCTTATGCTAACTAAATGTGTATGGAAGTGGTCTCTGGACCACACTCTTGATTATTATAGATATTCTCATTACCCTTTCAGATGTCACATTCATTTTCCATGCCACCCATGGTGGTTTCCATAAGCCGGACTTCCATGAAGTCCCCTGGCCATCAGAAATGGATAAGTCATTGACTTAAGGACACCTTTAATGACTATGCATACCATTCCCTCAGCGGCTCTGCATATTTATCGCCCCTGGCCAGTCTTCTAAAGCCAAGAATTCCTTAGGCAATTCTCTTCCTACCTCTGTACACCGATGCGTCTCCCGTGCCTTGAGACATGACCTGCATGTCGTCCAAACATGTTTTCTCCGACGTGTGTCGGAATAGTATTGAGACATCTATTAATCATTTTAACCACTTTGGGGCCCTCGCCCCACCATATTTGGTCAAATATATTTTACCTAAAGCATCAGTACTGATAGTCTTGATGGCGTAACTTTAAAACACTCACAAAAGAAAGAGGCACAAAGCCTGTTTGGCCGAAAACCCGAAAAGGGTGACCTAAGAAGAAGTCAGGCCATACACATTGGGTCCACATGAAATGGGCCGAGGAAAAATTAGGGCATTAAAAAGAAAAGACAAAATGTTTGTGGGGGTTTTCATACGAAACCCTAGAAAAAGTCAAATTGTGCTCCATGAGTCCCTTAGCCCAGGAAAAATTTAGAGCATGTTCCAATCACTAATCAATTTTGAGGACCACTATACATCGAAATGGCCTCATCTTCATTCCGATTGGACCCCATTCCGATGGGGGCATTTGTAGGGTCCTGAAAATTCTGAAAGGTGGAAATACAATTACCACAAGACTTGGAAAAGGACCGAAAGGGTCCCCACACCGGATCCCAGCAACAGCACGCGACCGGTTCGGTAGACCGACCTCCCGCAATTTTGCGGACCAGCTTCATCTGCAAAATAGAGGTTGAAACCCTCCACGGGCGCGAAGCAGGACGGATGTTAGGCCGGTCCACCACCGCGAGCCGCCCCCTCCATGGACCAATGTCGTTCATGGGATAGAGGCAGAGTAGTTCCCGGCCGCGGAGCAATTCCGCGAATCTCGGATCCAAAAATCCTCAGTTGACCAATTCATCCGCGGGTGTGGGGGATCCCTCATGTGTTTCTACAAAATGTGTCATGATCCCATAAATATTTCATCCTCATGACTCTATAAATATTCACCAAGAGGAACCAAAAATTCATGATGAAAATACTGGTGAAAATATGTGGGGAGAAGCTGGAGAAATCGCTCCACAGCCATCTGCGGACTGCATATCGTCCGCAGATAAACTCTTTCGTGTATAGGAGAAACCAGTCCACGAACCACATGTAGAAAACTCCTCCGCGACCAGCCCTTAGTGGCCATCTCCTTATCAGACGACCATCTCTTCTGCGGACCAGTGTCGTTCACAAAATGGAGGAGGAACACCTCTGTGGGCGTGAAGTAGGATGGGCGCCAACCCCCTTTGCAGAAACCCTTCGCGACTGGCCATCTAATCCGTGGACAACCTCCTTTTTAGATAGCCTCCTCCATGGAAATCATACATCGCGTACCGAATCCTTCACGGACTTCCATCTCCTCTGTGGACAGCTCTTCCATGGACACCCATCGCGGAGAACTAAACCGCGAACCACATGCGGCAAGTCCCTCGTGGCAAATCCTTCGCGGACAGCTCCTCCATGGCCGGTCCCTTGTGGATGGAACCTCGCGGCTAGCTCAATCTTGGCCAGCCCCATGCGGAACACCCCATGAAACCGCTGGTCCATACTGCGGGGGCTGCGCCCGCCACCCCTACTCGGGATCAATGCCTGGCTGCGGTCCCGACCCTCTGGTCCGGTCACTTCACATTCAACTATTCCCAGGGTTTCCCTATCTGGATAGCATGTGTTTCCTCCAGTGGTTCACATAGGGACCTCCATCGATAAACATCAAGCTAGGACTAGTCTACTTTGACTCAATAGACATTTGCGGTGAAGATGTTTCTTATATACCCGAACACCGTTATCACCACATACTGAACTCTACACTAAGAGCACTCTCATATTTTCATAATAATTCATGGCCATCTGAAGTGGAAAGTTATCGACGAAGGGACACCTTTGTACGACTATGCATACCATGCCCTCAGCGGCTTTGCAAAATGATAGCCCCTGGCTCGTCCATCAAAGGAAAGATTTCCTTGGGTGGTACTTCTCCTAGCTCCGTACGCCTACCAGCCTCAAAGCCCCCACACCATACCTCCTGGTCTAGGAATGTTCAAAGTTGTAGTTTATGACCTTCATCCCTCACCCTATTCTATGAATATCAGAACATGATGACTCAGTTATCCATCGAGTGACTGCAACAATAGTCCCCCAATGGTCTGAGCTCTATGACCGATAAACGTGGAGTACCTCGTCCTTACCACATGACGTGAAACTTCATGGAATGAAGGCACACCCACGCACAATAAAAAGTGAAAAGATCAGCATAGGGGGGCTCGTTGAAACTCAATAAGCAACCAGGGATGGATATCCCTGACATGTCCAGACAATCCCCTGCCAAATAACAGAATTCGTGGCTCGAATAATTGCAGATCTTCATAACCATTCATGGCCATCGGAGGTTGAAGTTGATCGACATGTGGACACCTTTGTACGACTATTCATACCATGCCCTCAGTGGCTCTATATATTGATCGCACCAGGCCCGTATACAAAAGGCATGATTTCCTCGGGCGACACTCTTCCTAGCTCTATACACTTACCGCCCTCAGAGAACCCATATCACCTCTCCTGGTCCAAGAGGCCCCGGAACCATGATTTACACCATCAACCCCCGCTTCCACATCTGGGGCATGTTGAGGTATTCAAGCCCAGTTATATTCTGATGTAGAGTAGCCTTTGCAAAAATGCCCCCCGTCCTCGTCGCATGATGTTAAACTCCATGGAAACCTTTAAAGATATCATTTTCTTTACCGCATGATGATAAACTACATGGAATATTTCCTCACTGGATGATGTTAAACAACATAACAACCTTTAAAATGCCTCTCTTCCTTTCCTCATGACACTAAACTGCACGGATTATGTCCCAACCACATGACGGTAAACTACACGGTCAGACTCGTCATGGGTTCAATGAGAAACAGGGCCTTTTCTTCATCATTTAGTGCACGGGCCAGACCTGCACGAACCACCACCTCACACCAGTGTGATAAATAATTACTTCACTCATTCTCAAGAAGTTTAGTCCAGATTTTTCCCCTTTATTTAGGAACTCTTTCATCATAAACCATACTCTGTACTCAGAAAAAAAATCCGAACTCTCATAACCCACCCCTGGTGGTTCCAAATCTCAACTTCCCTGAAGTTCATCAGCTATTAGAAGAGGAAAGTCTTTGAATTAAGGAAACCTTTTTATGGATATAAATACCATTCCCTCAACAGCTCTGCAAGTTGATCTCCATTGGCCTGTCTACCAAAGGCAAGTTTTCCTTAGGCAATGCTTCTCTCTGTACACCTATTGGCCTCTGAGCCCCCATTTCTATCCCGGGATTCGGAAACCCTCTGAGCTATGGTTAACAACCTCTTCCCCAATCCTACATGAATGTGGAAGAATGTCTTTGACTAGATTAACGAGAACCAGGAGAAGTCTTTCCATTTCAGATGATATCCTAGCTGCATGACTTTAAATTGCGCCAAGCCTCAACAATCCCTTACGCTAACTAAACGCGTACGGAAGTGGTCACTGGACCACGCTATTTATTAGTATAGATATTCTCAAAACCCTTTCAGAACTCACATTCATTTTCCATTCCACCAATGGTGGTTTCCATAAGTCGGACGTCCAAGAGGTCCCCTGGCCATCAGGAATTGATAAGTCATTGACTTAAGGACACCTTTGCATGACAATTCATACCATGCCCTCAGCGGCTCTGCATATTGATCACCCATGGCCCGTCTACCAAAGGCAATACTTCCTTAGGCAATGCTATTCCTACCTTGTTACTCTGATGCGGCTCCCGTGCCATGAGACATGCCATGAATGTCATCCAAACATGTTTTTCCCCACGTGTTTCAGAAGATTATTGAGACATATTTTAATCATTTTAACCCTATTGGGGCCCTCGCCCCACTATATTTGGTCAAAGATGTTTGAACTAAATATATGTAGCGATAGTCTTGACAGCGAAACTTTAAACCGCTCACAAAAGAAAGAGGCACAAAGCCGGTTAGGCCGAAAACCGGAAAAGGGCGACCTAAGAAGAAGTCGGGCCATACCCGCTGGGTCCACACTAAATGGGCCCAGGAAAAATCAGGGAATTAAAAATAAAAGACAAATTTTTTTGGGGTTTTCTTTCAAAACCCTAGGAAAAGTCAAACTGTGCTCGATGAGTCCCTTGGCTCAAGAAAAATTTAGGGCATGTTCTAATCACAAATAAATTTTTAGGACCACTCTACATTGGAATGGCCTCCTCTTCGTTCTGATCAGACCCCATGCTGATGGGGGGGAATTTATAGGGTCTTGAAAATTCTGCAAGGGGGAAATAAAATTACCATAAGACTTGCAAAAGGACCGAACTAGTGCGCGCACCAGCTACAAGCAATAGCACGCGGCCAGTTCGGCATACCGCCCTCCCACAATTCTGCAGACTAGCTTCATCTGAAAAATAGAGGCGGGGACCATCCATAGGCATGAAGCAGGATGAACGTCAGGCTAGTACACCTCCACGAGCCGCCCCCTCCGTGGACCACTGTCGTTCACGGGATAGAGGCGGAGTAGTGCTTGCCACGGAGCAATTCCGCGAATCTCAGATCCAAAAATCCTCAGTTGACCGAGTCATCAGCGGGTGTGGGGGTTCCTTCATGGGATTCCGAAAAATCTATAATGAGCCCATCAATATTGTCTCCTCGCAACTCTATAAATATTCACCGAGCGGCACCAAAAATTCACGGAGAAAAGATGGGTGAAAACCTGCAGTGAGACGCTGGAGAAATCGCTCAGCAGCCATCCACGGACTGCATATCTTCCACGGATGAACTCTTCCGCATAGAGGAGAAACCAGTCCATGAACCACATGCGGACAACTCCTCCGTGGTTAGCCCTTAGTGACCATCTCCTTTGCGGACGACCATCTCTTCAGCGGACCAATGTCATTCATGAAATGGAGGCAGAACACCTCTGAGGGCGTGAAGAAGGACGGGCACCAGCCCCATTTTCAGACACCCTTCGCGGATGGCCATCTCATCCACGGACAACCTCCTTCATGGACAACCTCCTCCATAAAAATCATCCTTCGCGGACAACATCCTTCGCGGACTTCCATCTCCTCCACGGACAGCTCCTCCATGGACACCCATTGCGGAGAAATAAACAGTGAACCACATGCGGCCAGTCCCTCGCGGAAAGTCCTTCGTGGACTGCTCCTCCATGGCCGGTCCCTCGCGGCTGGCACCTTGCGGCCAGATCCTTCGCGGCCAGCCCCATGCAAAAAACCCAATGCACCCGTTGGTCCATACCGCGGGGGCTGCGCCCCCGCCCCCGTGCTCGGTATCTGTGTCGGGCTGCGGTCCCAGCCCTCTGCCCCGATCCCTTCACATTCAGGTGTTGTCAGGGTTTCCCTATCTAGCTTGCATTTATGTCTGCCAGTGATTCACATAGCGACCAGAATCAATAAACATCATGCAAGGACTATGCTACTTTGACTCAACAGACAATTTCGGTGAAGATGTTTCTTGTATACCCGAACACCATTATCCCCCCATGCCGAACTCTACACTTTGAGGAATCTCAGATTTTCATAATTATTCATGGACAATGGAAGTGGAAAGTTATCGACCCGTGGACACCTTTGTACGACTATGCATACCATGCCCTCAGCGGCTCTGCATAATGATATCTCCTGTCTCATCCATCAAAAGAAATATTTTCTCGGGTGGTACTTCTCCTAGCTCCGTACACCTACCGGCCTCAAAGCCCCCACACCATACCTCCTGATCCGGAAAAGTTCAAAGTTTCAGTTTACGACCTTCATCCCTCGCCCTGTTTTAAGTATATCAGAACATTTTGACTCAGTTATCCTTAGAGTTGCTACATCACTAGTCACCCAATGGTCCGAGCTCTATGACCGATAAACTAGGAGTACGTCTTCCTTATCACATGACGTGAAACTGCATGGAATGAAGGCACACCCTCGTTCAAAAAAGAGAGAAAAGATCAGCGTAGGGGGATATTTGAAACTCAACAAGCAACCAGGGACGGATATCCCCGACATGTCCATACATTCCCCTAGAAAATAACAGACTTAATGGCCCGGATAATTGCGGATCTTCATAACCATTCATGGACATCGGAGGTGGAATGTGATCGACCCGTGGACACCTTTGTACGACTATGAATACCATGCCCTCAGCGGCTCTGTATATTGATCGCCCTTGTCCCATTTACTATAGGCAAGATTTCCTCGGGCCACACTCTTCCTAGCTCCGTACGCTTACCGGAATCAAAGCCCCCATATCACCTCTCCTGATCCAAGAGGCCCTGGAACCATGAATTACACCATCAACCACCCCTTCCACGTCTGGGGCATGTTGAGGTATTCAAGCCCAGTTTTATTCTGATGAAGAGAAGCCTTCGTAAAAATGCCCCCTATCATCACCGCATGATGTTAAACTGTAAGACAACCTTTGAAGATATCCCTGTCTCTACTAAATAACAATAAACTGCACGGAATCTGTCATCGCTGCTTGAAGTTACACTGCATAGAAACCTTTAAAAATGCCTCTCACCCTTGATGCATGATGCTAAACTGCACTGATTATGTCCCAACCACATGACGATGAACTACACGGTCATACTCGTCATGGGTTCAATTAGAAACAGAGGCTTTGATTCATCTTTCAGTGCACGGGTCAGACCAGCACGAACCACCACCTCACACCAACGTGATAAAGAATTACTTCACCCATTCTCAGGAATTTTAGTCCATCTTCCCCCCCCCGTATTCAGGCACCCTCTCATCATAAACCATACTCTGTACTTAGAAAAAAATCAAAACTATCATAATCCACCCCTGGTGGTTCCAAATATCAACTTCCCTAAAGTTTCTTAGCTATCAAAAGAGGATAGTCTTTGACTTAAGGACACCTTTGTATGACTATGCATACCATGCCCTCAGCGGCTCTGCAAATTGATCGCCCCCTGCCCATCTACCAAAGGCATGTTTTCCTTAGGCAATGCTTCTCTTTGTATGCCTCTTGGCCTCTAAGCCCCCATTTCTATCCCGAGATTTGGAAACCCTCTGATCTACAGATTACCAACCTCTTCCACAATCCTACCGGAATGCGGCGGAACGTCTTTGACAAGATTACCGAGAACCAGGAGAAGTCGTTCCATTTCAGATGATGTTCCAACTGCATTACTTTAAACTGCACCAAGCCTCAGCCTCCCCTTATGCTAACTAAACGCGTATGGAAGTGGCCTCTGGACCACGCTCTTGATTAGTACAGATATTCTCAATACCCTTTTAGAAGTCACATTTATTTTCCATGCCACCCATGGTGGTTTCCATAAGCTGGACTTCCATGAAGTCCCCTAGCCATCAGAAATGGATAGTCATTGACTTAAGGACACCTTTAATGACTATGCATACCATTCCCTCAGCAGCTCTGCATATTTATCGCCCCTGACCTGTCTTCTAAAGGCAAGACTTCCTTAGGCAATGCTCTTCCTACATCTGTACACCGAAGCGTCTCCCGTGCCTTGAGACATGACCTGCATGTCGTCCAAACATGTTTTCCCCGATGTGTGTCGGAATAGTATTGAGACATCTATTAATCATTTTAACCACTTTGGGGCCCTCTCCCCACCATATTTGGTCAAATATATTTGACCAAAAGCATCAGTACTAATAGTCTTGATGGCGTAACTTTAAAACGCTCATAAAAGAAAGAGGCACGAAGCCTGTTTGGACGAAAACCTGAAAAGGGTGACCTAAGAAGAAGTCAGGCCATACCCATTGGGTCCACACTAAATGGGCCAAGGAAAAATTAGGGCATTAAAAATAAAAGACAAAAATTTTGTGGGGGTTTTCATACAAAACCCTAGCAAAAGTCAAACTGTGCTCACTGAGTCCCTTGGCCCAAGAAAAATTTAGAGCATGTTCCAATCACTAATCAATTTTGAGGACCACTATACATCGAAATGGCCTCATCTTTGTTCCGATTGGACCCCATTCCGATGGGGGCATTTGTAGGGTCCTGAAAATTCTGAAAGGGGGAAATACAATTACCACAAGAATTGGAAAAGGACCAAAACGGTCCGCACAACAGATCCCAGCAACAACACGCGACCGGTTCGGTAGACTGCCCTCCCGCAATTTTGCGGACCAGCTTAATCTGCAAAAAAGAGGTTGAAACCCTCCACGGGTGCGATGCAGGACGGACGTCCGGCCGGTCCACCACCGCGAGCCACCCCCTCCATGGACCGCTGTTGTTCGCGGGATAGAGGCAGAGTAGTTCCCTGCCACGGAGCAATTCCGCGAATCTCGGATCCAAAAATCCTCAGTTGACCGATTCATCCGCGGGTGTGGGGGATCCTTCATGGGATTCTACAAAATGTGTCATGATCCCATCAATATTGCATCCTCATGACTCTATAAATATTCACCAAGAGGCACCAAAAATTCATGATGAAAAGACGGGTGAAAACATGTGGGGAGAAGCTGGAGAAATCACTCCACAGCCATCTGCGGACTGCATATCATCCGTATATGAACTCTTTCGTGTATAGGAGAAACCATTCCGCGAACCACATGTAGAAAACTACTCTGCGACCAGCCCTTAGTGGCCATCTCCTTATCAGACGACCATCTCTTCCGTGGACCAGTGTCGTTCACAAAATAGAGGAGGAACACCTCTGCGGGCGTGAAGTAGGATGGGCGCCAACCCCCTTTGCAGACACCCTTCGCGAATGACCATCTCATCCGTGGACAACCTCCTTTGCGGATAGCCACCTCCAAGGAAATCATACTTCGCGTACCGAATCCTTTACGAACTTCCATCTCCTCTGTGGACATCTCTTCCATGGACACCCATCGTGGAGAACAAAACCGCGAACCACATGCGGCCAGTCCCTCGTGGCCAGTCCTTCGCGGACAGCTCCTCCATGGCTGGTCCCTTGTGGCTGGCACCTCGCGGCTAGCTCATTCATGGCCAGCCCCATGCGGAAAACCCCATGCACCTGCTGGTCCATACCGCGGGGGCTGCGCCCCCCCACCCCTGCTCGGGATCAATGCCTGGCTGCGGTCCCGACCCTCTGGTCCGGTCACTTCACATTCAACTGTTCCCAGTGTTTCCCTATCTGGATAGCATGAGTTTCCTCCAGTGGTTCACATAGGGACCTCCATCAATAAACATCAAGCTAGGACTAGTCTACTTTGACTCAATAGACATTTACAGTGAAGATGTTTCTTATATACCCGGACACCGTTATCACCACATACTGAACTCTACACTATGAGCACTCTCGTATTTTCATAATCATTCATGGCCATCTGAAGTGGAAAGTTATCGACCCAGGGGCACCTTTGTACGACTATGCATACCATGCCCTCAGCGACTCTACAAAATGATATCCCCTGGCTCATCCATCAAAGGAAAGATTTCCTTGGGTGGTACTTCTCCTAGCTCCGTACGCCTACCAGCCTCAAAGCGCCCACACCATACCTCCGGGTACGGGAATGTTCAAAGTTGTAGTTTATGACCTTCATCCCTCACTCTATTCTAAGAATATCAGAACATGTTGACTCAGTTATCCATCGAGCGACTGCATCAATAGTCACCCAATGGTCTGAGCTCTATGACTGATAAACGTGGAGTACCTCGTCCTTAACACATGATGTGAAACTGCATGGAATGAAGGCACACCAACGCACAATAAAAAGAGAAAATATCAGCATAGGGGGGATCGTTGAAACTCAACAAGCAAACAGGGACGAATATCCCCGACATGTCCAGACAATCCCCTTCCAAATAACAGACTTCGTGGATCGAATAATTGCAGATCTTCATAACCATTCATGGCCATCATAGGTTGAAGTTGATCGACTCGTGGACACCTTTGTACGACTATTCATACCATGCCCTTAGTGGCTCTACATATTGATCACCCCTGGCCCGTCTACAAAAGGGAGGATTTCCTCAGGCGACACTCTTCCTAGCTCTATACACTTACCTCCCTCAGAGCCCCCATATCACCTCTCCTGATCCAAGAGGCCCCAGAACCATGATTTACACCATCAACCCCCGCATCCACATCTGGGGCATGTTGAGGTATTCAAGCCCATTTATATTCTGATGTAGATCAGCCTTTGCAAAAATGCCCCCCGTCCTCGCCGCATGATGTTAAACTGCACGGAAACCGTTAAAGATATCCTTGTCTTTACAGCATGATGATAAACTACATGGAATCTGTCCTCGCTGCATGACGTTAAACAACATAACTACCTTTAAAATTACTCTCTTCCTTGCCGCATGACGCTAAACTGCACGGATTATGTCCCAACCACATGACGGTAAACTATACGGTCAGACTCATCATGGGTTCAATGAGAAACATAGGCTTTTCTTCATCATTCAGTGCACGGGCCAGACCTGCACGAACCACCGCCTCACACTAGTGTGATAAATAATTACTTCACTCATTCTCAAGAAGTTTAGTCCAGATTTTTCCCCTGTATTTAGGAACTCTCTCATCATAAACCATACTCTGTACTCAGAAAAAAAGCCGAACTCTCATAACCCACCCCTGGTGGTTCCAAATCTCAACTTCCCTGAAGTTCATCGGCTATCAGAAGAGGATAGTCTTTGAATTAAGGACACCTTTTTATTAATATACATACCATGCCCTCAACAGCTCTGCAAATTGATCTCCCCTGGCCTGTCTACCAAAGGCAAGTTTTCCTTAGGCAATGATTCTCTCTGTACGCCTCTTGGCCTCTGAGCCCCCATTTCTATCCCGGGATTCGGAAACCCTCTGAGATATAGATTAACAACCTCTTCCACAATCCTACATGAATGGGGAAGAACGTATTTGACTAGATTAACGAGAACCAGGAGAAGTCATTCCATTTCAGATGATATCCCAGCTGCATGACTTTAAACTGCGCCAAGCCTCAGCAATCCCTTACGCTAACTAAACGCGTACGGAAGTGGTCACTGGACCACGCTATTTATTAGTGCAGATATTCTCAAAACCCTTTCAGAACTCACATTCATTTTTCATTCCACAAATGGTGGTTTCCATAAGTCGGACGTCCAAGAGGTCCCCTGGCCATCAGAAATGGATAAGTCATTGACTTAAGGACACCTTTGCAAGACTGTTCATACCACGACCTCAGCGGCTCTGCATATTGACCACCCATGGCCCGTCTACCAAAGGCAAGACTTCCTTAGGCAATGCTATTCCTACCTCATTACGCAGATGCAGCTCCCGTGCCTTGAGACATGCCATGAATGTCATCCAAACATGTTTTCCTGCACGTGTGTCAGAAGATTATTGAGACATATTTTAATCATTTGAACCCTATTGGGGCCCTCACCCCACCATATTTGGTCAAAGTTGTTTGAACTAAATATATGTAGCGATAGTCTTGATGGTGGAACTTTAAACCGCTCACAAAATAAAGAGGCACAAAGCCTGTTAGGCCAAAAACCAGAAAAGGGCGACCTATGAAGAAGTCGGGCTATACCCGCTGGGTCCACACTAAATGGGCCCAGGGAAAATCAGGGAATTAAAAAGAAAAGAAATTTTTTTTGGGGTTTTCTTTCAAAACCCTAGTAAAAGTCAAACTGTCCTCACTGAGTCCCTTGGCATAGAAAAACTTTAGAGCATATTCTAATCACAAATCAATTTTTTGGACCACTCTACATTGGAATGGCCTCCTCTTCGTTCTGATCACACCCCATGCTGATGAGGGTCATTTATAGGGTCCTGAAAATTCTGCAAGGGGGAAATAAAATTACCATAAGGCTTAAAAATGACCGAACCAGTGCGCGCACTAGCTACAAGCAATAGCACGCGGCAGGTTCGGCATACCGCCCTCCCGCAATTCTACAGACTAGCTTCATCTGAAAAATAGAGGTGGGGACCATCCACAGGCATGAAGTAGGACGGACGTCAGGCTAGTCCACCGCCACGAGCCGCCCCCTCCGTGGACCACTTTCATTCGTGGGATAGAGGCGGAGTAGTGCTCGCCACGGAGCAATTCCGCGAATCTCAGATCCAAAAATCCTCAGTTGACCGAGTCATCAGCGTGTGTGGGGGTTCCTTCATGGGATTCCGATAAATCCGTCATGAGCCCATCAATATTGTCTCCTCGCAACTCTATAAATATTCACCGACCGGCCCCAAAAAATCATGGAGAAAAGATGGGTGAAAACCTGCGGTGAGACGCTGGAGAAATCGCTCCGCAGCCATCTGCGGACTGCATATCTTCCACGGATGAACTCTTCTGCATAGAGGAGAAACCAGTCCGCGAACCACATGCGGACAACTCCTCCATGGCCAGCCCTTAGTGGCCATATCCTTTGCGGACGACCATCTCTTCAGCGGACCAATGTCGTTCGCGAACTAGAGGCGGAACACCTCTGAGGGCGCGAAGTAGGACAGGCACCAGCCCCATTTGCAGACACCCTTCGCAGATGGCCATCTCATCCGCGGACAACCTCCTTCACGGAAAACCTCCTCCATAGAAATCATCCCTCGCGGACAACATCCTTCGCGGACTTCCATCTCCTCCACAGACATCTCCTCCATGGAAACCCATTGCGGAGAAATAAACAGTGAACCACATGCGTCCAGTCCCTCGCTGAAAGTCCTTCGTGGACTGCTCCTCCATGGCCGGTCCCTCGTGGCCGGCACCTCGCGGCCAGCTCCTTCGCGGCCAGCCCCATCCAAAAAACCCAATGGACCCGTTGGTCCATACCGCGGGGGCTGCGCCCCCACCCCCATGCTCGGTATCTGTGTCGGGTTGCGGTCCCATCCCTCTGCCCTGATCCCTTCACATTCAGGTGTTGTCAAGGTTTCCCTATCTAGCTAGCATTTATGTCCGCTAGTGGTTCACATAGAGACCCGAATCAATAAACATCAAGCAAGGACTAGGCTACTTTGACTCAATAGACAATTTCGGTGAAGATGTTTCTTGTATACCTGAACACCATTATCCCCACATGTCGAACTCTACACTTTGAGGAATCTCAGATTTTCATAATTATTCATGGACAATGGAAGTTGAAAGTTATAGACCCGTGGACACCTTTGTACGACTATGCATACCATGCCCTCAGCGGCTCTGCATAATGATATCCCCTGTCTCATCCATCAAAAGAAATATTTTCTCAGGTGGTACTTATCCTAGCTCTGTACACCTACCGGCCTCAAAGCCCCCACACCATACCTCCTGATCCGGGAAAGTTCAAAGTTTCAGTTTACGACCTTCATCCCTCGCCCTGTTTTAAGTATATCAGAACATGTTGACTTAGTTATCCTTAGAGTTTCTACATCACTAGTCACCAAATGGTCCGAGCTCTATGACCGATAAACTAGGAGTACCTCGTCCTTACCACATGACGTGAAACTGCATGGAATGAAGGCACACCCCCGTGCAAAAAAGAGAGAAAAGATCAGCGTAGGGGGGCTATTTGAAACTCAACAAGAAACCAGGGACGGATATCCCCGACATGTCCATACATTCCCCTGGAAAATAACAGACATCATGGCCCGGATAATTTCGGATCTTCATAACCATTCATGGACATCGGAGGTGGAAAGTGATCGACCCGTGGACACCTTTGTACGACTATGAATACCATTCCCTCAGCGGCTCTGCATATTGATCGCCCTTGTCCCGTCTACTAAAGGCAAGATTTCCTTGGGCCACACTTTTCTTAGCTCCGTACGCTTACCGGACTCAAAGCCCCCATATCACCTCTCCTGATCCAAGAGGCCCTGGAACCATGAATTACACCATCAACCACCCCTTCCACGTCTGGGGCATGTTGAGGTATTCAAGCCCAGTTTTATTCTGATGAAGAGAAGCCTTCGCAAAAATTCCCCTATCATCACCGCATGATGTTAAACTGTACGACAACCTTTGAAGATATCCCTGTCTCTACTACATAACAATAAACTGCATGGAATCTTTCATCACTGCATGACGTTAAACTGCATAACA
The DNA here is from genome assembly GCA_963277665.1 of Viscum album. Classification (NCBI taxonomy): domain Eukaryota; kingdom Viridiplantae; phylum Streptophyta; class Magnoliopsida; order Santalales; family Viscaceae; genus Viscum; species Viscum album. Next base: position 372,744,039 of record OY728166.1, on the reverse strand, counting down.
TCCTTTAAAAATGCCTCTCGTCCTTGCTGCATGATGCTAAACTGCACTGATTATGTCCCAACCACATTAATGTGAACTACACGGTCATACTGGTCATGGGTTCAATTAGAACCAGAGGCTTTGATTCATCTTTCAGTGCACGGGTCAGACCAGCACGAACCACCACCTCACATCAGTGTGAGAAAGAATTACTTCACCCGTTCTCAGGAATTTTAGTCCAGCTTTCCCACCCGTATTTAGGCACCCTCTCATCATAAACCATACTCTGTACTCAGAAAAAAATCCACAATATCAGAATACAACCCGGGTGGTTCCAAATCTCAACTTCCCCGAAGTTGCTTATCTATCAAAAGAGGATAGTCTTTGACTTAAGGACACCTTTGTATGACTATGCATACCGTGCCCTCAGCGGCTCTGCAAATTGATCTCCCCCTGCCCATCTACCAAAGGCATGTTTTCCTTAGGCAATGCTTCTCTTTGTATGCCTCTTGGCCTCTGAGCCACCATTTCTATACCGAGATTTGGAAACCCTCTGATCTACAGATTACCAACCTATTCCACAAACCTACCCGAATGCGGCGGAACGTCTTTTACGAGATTACCGAGAACCAGGAGAAGTCGTTCCATTTCACATGATGTCCTAGCTGCATGACTTTAAACTGCGCCAAGCCTCATCCATCCCTTATGCTAACTAAACGTGCATGGAAGTGGTGTCCAGACCACACTCTTGATTAGTACAAATATTCTAAAAACCCTTTCAGAAGTCACATTTATTTTCCATGCCACCCATGGTGGTTTCCATAAGCTGAACTTTCATGAAGTCCCATGGCCATCAGAAATGGATAAGTCTTTGACTTAAGGACACCTTTTCATGACTATCCATTCCATTCCCTTAGAGTCTCTACATATTGATCACCCCTGGCCTGTCTACATAAGGCAAGGCTTCCTTAGTAAATGATCCTCCTACCTCTATACGCCGATGCGGCTCCCGTGCCTTGAGACAATCCCTAAATGTCGTCCAAAAATGTTTTCCCCCATGTGTGTCAGAAGAGTATTGAGACATCTTTTAATCATTTGAACCCTATTGGGGCCCTCGACCCACCATATTTGGTCAAAGCTGTTTGACCAAAAATATCAGTAGTGATAGTCTTGACAACGGAACTTTAAACCACTCACAAAAGAAAGAGGCACAAAGCCTGTTAGGCCGAAAACCCGAAAAGGGCAACCTAAGTAGATGTCAGGCCATACCTGCTGGGTCCACATTAAATGGGCCAAGGAAAAATCCGGGCATTAAAAAGAAAAGACAAAAAGGTTGTGGGGTTTTCTTACAAAACCCTAGTAGAAGTCAAACTCTGCTCGCTGAGGCCCTTGGCTCAGGAACAATTTAGAGCATGTTCCAATCACTAATCAAATTTCAGGACCACTCTACAACCGAATGGCCTCCTATTCATTTTGATCAGACCCCATTCCAATGGGGGGCATTTGAAAATTCTGCAAGGGGGAAATCCAATTACCACAAGACTTAGAAAAGGACCCAACCGGTCCACGCACTGGCTCCCAGCAATAGCACGCGGCCGATTCGGCAGACCGACCTCCCGCAATTATGCGGACCAACTTCGTCAACAAAATAGAGGTGGGGACCCTCTGCGGGCGTGAAGCAGGACAAACGTCAGGCCGGTCCACCGCCGCAAGCCGCCCCCTCCGTGGACCGCTGTCGTTCGCGGGATAGAGGCAGAGTAGTGCCCAACCACGGAGTAATTATGCGAATCTTTGAACCAAACATCCTCAGTTGACCGAGTCATCCGTGGGTGTGGGGGTTCCTTCATGGGCTTCCGCAAAATGTACCATGAGCCCATAAATATTTCCTCCTCTCCACTCTATAAATATACACCTAGTAGCACCAAAAATTTCTGGAGAAAAGACGGGTGAAAAGTTATGGGGAGACACTCGAGAAATCGCTCCGTAGCCATCTGCGGACTACATATCGTCCGCGGATGAACTCTTCCGTGGACTACATATCGTCCGCAGATGAACTCTTCCATGTAGAGGAGAAACCAGTCCGCGAACCACATGTAGAAAACTCCTCCGAAGCCAGCCCTTAGTGGCCATCACCTTCGTGGACGACCATCTCTTCCTCGGACCAGTGTCGTTCGTGAAATGGAGGCGGAACACCTCTGCGGGTGAGAAGTAGGATGGGCACCAACCCCCTGTGCCGACACCCTTCGTGGATGGCCATCTCATCAGCGGACAACATTTTTCACGAACAACCTCCTCCACAGAAATCATTATTCGTAGACAACATCCTTCGTGGACTACCATCTCCTCCGCAGACAGCTCCTCCACGGACACCCATCGCGGAGAACTAAACCACGAACCACATGCGGCCAATCCCTCGCGGCGAGTCCTTCACAGACATCTCCTCCGAGGCCGATCCCTCGTAGCCGACACCTCGTGACCAGCTCCTTCACGGCCAGCCCTATGCGGAAAACCCCATGCACCCGTTGGTCCATACCGTCGGGGCTGCGCCCCCGCACCCCTCCTCGATATCAGTGCTGAGCTGCGGTCGCGGCCCTCTGAGCAGCTCTCTTAACATTTAGGTGTCACCAGGGTTTCCTTATATGGCTATCATGTGTGTCCTCCAGTGTTTCACATAGCGACCTGCATCAATAAACATCATTCCAGGACTAGGCTACTTTGACTCAATGGAAAATTGCAGTGAAGATGTTTCTTGAATACTTGGACACAGTTATCCCCACATTATGAACTCTACACTGTGAGTAATCTCGGATTTTGATAATCATTCATGGAAATCGGAAGTGGAAGGTAATCAACCCAGGAAAACTGTTGTACGACTATGCACACCATGCCCTCAGTGGCTCTGCATAATGATAGCCCCTGTCTCATACATCAAAGGAAAGATTTCCTCGGGTGGTATGTCTCCTAGCTCCGTACGCCTATCGGCCTCAAAGCCCCCACACCATACCTCCTGATCCGGGAATGTTCAATGTTTCAGTTTACGACCTTTATCCCTCACCATGTTCTATGTATATCAGAACATTTTGACTTAGTTATCCTTCAATTAACTGCAGTAATAGTCACCCAATGGTCCGAGATCTATGACCGATAAACTAGGAGTACCTCGTCCTTACTGCATGACGTGAAACTGCATGGAATGAAGGCACACCCCCATGCAAAAAAATAGAGAAAAGATATTCTTATGGTGGCTCTTTGAAACTCAACAAGCAACCAAGGATGGATATACCCGATATGTCCAGACATTCCCCTGGAAAATAACAGACTTCGTGGCCTGGATAATTGTGGATCCTCATAACCATTCATGGCCATCGGAGGTGGAACGTGATCAACCCGTGGACACCATTGTACAACTATGCATATCATGCCCTTAGCGGCTCTGCATATTGATCGCCGCTGGCCCTTCTACCAAAGGCAGGATTTGCTTAGGCGACACTCTTCCTAGCTCTGTATGCTAACTGACCCTAGAGACCCCATATCACCTCTCCCGATCCAAGAGGCCCCGGAACCATGATTTACACCATCAACCCCCTTCCACATCTAGGACATGATGAGGTATTGAATCCTAGTTGTATTCTTATGAAGAGAAGCCTTCGCAAAAATGCCCCCTATCTTCGCCGCATGACGTTAAACAACACGACAACCTTTAATGATATCACTGTCTTTACCGCATGACGATAAACTTCACGGAAACCATCATCGCTGCATGACGTCAAACTGTATAAAAACCATTAAAAATGCCTCTCGTCCTTGCCGAATGATGCTAAAATACATGGATTATGTCCCAACCACATGATGGTAGACTACACAGTCATACTCATCATGGGTTCAATGAGAAACCGAGGATTTTCTTCATCTTTCAGTGCACGGGTCAGACCTGCATGAACCACCTCCTCACACCAGCATGAGAAAGAATTACTTCACACATTCTTAGGATGTTTAGTCTAGATTTTCCACCGTATTCAGGCACCATCTCATTATAAACCATACACTGTACTCAGAAAAAAAGCCAAACTCTCATAAGCTACCCCTGGTGGTTCCAAATCTCAAATTCTGTGAAGTTTCTCGGCTTTCAGAAAAGGATAGTCTTTGACTTAAGGACACATTTGTATGACTATGCATAACATGCCCTCGGCGTCTCTACAAATTGATCACCCCTGGCCCGTTTACCAAAGGCATGTTTTCCTTAGGAAATGATTCCCTCTGTACGCCTCATGGTCTCTGATCCCCCATTTCTATCCCAGGATTTAGAAACCCTCTATGCTACAGATTACCACCCTCTTCCACAATCATACCTGAATGCGGCAGAACGTCTTTGATGAGATTACCGAGAACCAGGAGAAGTCGTTCCATTTCAGATGATGTCCCAGCTGCATGACTTTAAACTATGCCAAGCCTCATCCATCCCTTACACTAACTAAACTCTCATGGAAGTTGTCTCCGGACCACACTCATTATTATTATAGATATTCGCAAAACCCTTTCATAAGTCACATTCATTTTCCATGCCACCCATGGTGGTATCCATAAGCCGGACTTCCATGAAGTCCCCTGCCCATCAAAAATGGATAAGTCTTTGACATAAGGACAAATTTTCATGACTATGCATACCATCCCTCAGCGGCTCTGTATATTTATCGCCCCTGGCCCGTCTACCAAATGCAAGACTTCCTTAGGAAATTCTCTCCCTACCTCTGTACGCCGATGCGACTCCCGTTCCTTGAGACATTCCATGCATGTCGTCGAAGCATGTTTTCCCCCACTTGTTTAGGAAGAGTATTAAGACATCTTTTAATAATTTGAACCCCGTTGGGGCCCTCTCCCCACCATATTTGGTCAAAGATGTTCGAAATAAAACATCAGTAGTGATAGTCTTGACGGAGGAACATTAATCCACTCACAAAAGAAAGAGGCACAAAGCCTGTTAGGCTAAAAACCCAAAAAGGGAAACCTAAGAAGTAGTCAGGCCATACCCGTTGGGTCCACACAAAATTGGCCCAGAAAAAACCAGGGAATTAAAAAGAAAAGTCAAAAAGTTTGTGGGGTTTTCTTTCAAAATCCTAGAAAAAGTCAAACAGTGCTCGCTAAGTCCCTTGTCTCAGTTAAAATTTAAAGCATGGTCCAATAACTAATCAATTATCAGGACTACTCTACATTAGAATGGCCTCCTCTTCATTCTGATCGGACTCCATTCCTATTGGGCTCATTTGTATGGTCCTGAAAATTCCGCATGGGGGAAATACAATTACTAAAAGACTTGGAAAAGGACAGAACCGGTCCCTGCACCGGCTCCCAGCGAAAGCATGCGCCCAGTTTGGCAGACCACCCTCCCGAAATTCTGCAGATCACCTTCGTCTGCAAAATAGAGTCGGGGACCCTCCGTAGGCGCGAAGCAGGATGGACGTTAAACCATTCAACCGCCACGAGCTGCCCCCTCCATGGACTTCTGTCGTTCGCGGGATAGAGGCAGAGTAGTACCCGGCCGCGGAGCAATTCCGAAAATCTTGGATCCCAAAATCCTCAATTGACCGAGTCATTCGTAGGTGTGGGGGTTCCTTCATGGGCTTCCGAAAAATGTGTCCTGAGCCCATTAATATTGCTTCCTCGTGACTCTATAAATATTCAAAGAGCGGAACCAAAAATTCACGGAGAAAGGACAGGTGAAAAACTGAGGGGAGACGCTGGAGAAATTGCTCCGTAGCAATACACGGACTGCATATCATCCACGGATGAACTCTTCCGAGTATAGAAGAAACCAGTCCGCGAACCAAATGCAGACAACTCCTACGCAGCCAGCCCTTAGTGGCCATCTCCTTCACGGATGACCATCTCTTCCGTGGACCAGTTTCCTTCACGAAATGGAGGCGGAACACCTCGGCAACCGTGAAGTAGTATGGGCGCCATCCCCCTTTGCAGACACCCTTCGCTGATGTCTATATCATTCGAAAACAACCTCTTTCGCGGATATCCTCCTCCATGGAAATGATCCTTTGTAGACAACATCCTTCAAGTACTTCCATCTCCTCCACGGACAGCTCCCCCAGGGACACCCATCGTGGAGAACTAAACCGCGAACCACATGCGGCCAGTCCCTTGCAGTTAGTCCATCATGAATAGCTCCTCTGCGGCCGGTCTTTCATGGCTGGCACCTCGTGGATAGCTCCTTCACGTCCAGCCCCATGCGGAAAACCCCATGCACCCGCTGGTCCATACCGCGAGATCTTCTCCCCCGCACCCCTGCTCGGGCTTAGTGTCGGGCTGTGGTCCCGGCCCTCTGGGCCGGTCCCATCACATTCAGTTGTTTCCATGGTTTACCTATCTGGATAACATGTGTGTTCTCCAGTGGTAACATAGTGACCTTCATCAGTTAACATCAATTCAGGACTAGGCTACTTTGACTCAATGGACAATTGCAGTGAAGATGTTTCTTGTATACCTGGACACCGTTATACCCACATTCTGAACTCTACACTGTGAGAAATCTTGGATTTTCATAATCATTCATGGACATCAGAAGTGGAATGTTATAGACCCTGGGACACCTTTGTATAAATATGCATACCATGGCCTCAGCAGCTCTATATAATGATATCCCATGTCTCATCCATCAAAGGAAAGATTTCCTCAGGCGGTACTTCTCCTAGCTCCGTACGCCTACCGGCCTCAAATCCCCCACACCATACGTCCTGATCCGGGAAAGTTCAAAGTAACAGTTTACAACCTTTATCCACCACCCTCTTCTAATTATATCAGAACATGTTGACTCAGTTATCCTTTAAGTGACTACAACAATAGTCACCCAATGGTCCGAGATCTATGACCAATAAACTAGGAGTACCTCGTCCTTACCGCATGAAGTGAAACTGCATGGAATGAAGGCACACAACCGTGCAAAAAAAATAAGAAAATATCAGCGCATGGGGGTCTTGGGAACTCAACAAGCAACCAGGGACGGATATCCCCAACATGTTCAAACATTCACCTGCCAAATAACAGACTTCGTGGCCTAGATAATTGCGGATCTTCATAACCATTCATGGCCATCGAAGGTGGAACGTGATCGACCCATGGAAACCTTTTTATGACTATGCATACCATTCCCCCAGCGGCTCTACATATTGATTTCCCATGGCCCGTCTAACAAAGGAAAGATTTCCTTGTGCGACATTCTTCCTAGCTTCGTACGCTTACCAGCCTTAGAGCCCCCGTATCAACTCTCCTGATCCAAGAGGCCCAGGAACCATTATTTACACCATCAACCCCCCTTACACGTCTATGGAATGTTGAGAAATTCAATCCCAGTTATATTATTATGAAGAGTAGCCTTCGCAAAAATTCCCCATGTCCTCACCGTATGACGTTAAACTGCACGACAAACTTTAATGATATCACTGTCTTTACCGCAGGACGATAAACTGCACAGAAGCCGTCCTCACAGCATAAAGTTAAACTGCATAGCAACCTTTAAAAATGCCTCTCGTCCTTTCGACATGACACTAAACTGCACGGATTATGTCCCAACCACATGACGGTAGACTACACCATAATAATCGTCATGGGTTCAATGAGAAATAGAGGCTTTTCTTCATCTTTCAGTGCACGGGTCAGACCTGCATGAACCACCGCCTCACACCAGCATGAGAAAGAATTAATTCACCCATTCCTAGGAAGTTTAGTCCATATTTTTCCCCCATATTCAGGAACCCTCTCATCATAAACCATACTCTGTACTCAGAAAAAAAAAGCCGAACTCTCATAAGCCACCCCTGGTGGTTCCAAATCTCAACTTCCCTAAAGTTTTTGGCTATCAGAAAAGGATAGTCTTTGACTTAAGGACACCATTGTATGACCATGCATACCATTCCATCAGTGGCTCTGTAAATTGATCGCCCCTGGACCATCTACCAAAGGAAAGTTTTCCTTAGGCAATGCTTCTATCTGTATGCCTCTTGGCCTCTGAGCCCCCATTTATATCCCAGGATTAGGAAACCCTCTGAGATACAGATTACCAACCTCTTCCACAATCCTACATGAATGCGGCGGAACGTCTTTGACGAGATTACCGAGAACCAGGTGAAGTTGTTCCATTTCAGATGATGTCCTAGCTACATGACATTAAACTGCGCCAAGCCTCATCCATCCCATACGCTAACAAAACACGCATGGAAGTGGTCTCCGGACCACGCTCTTGATTTGTACAGATATTCTCAAATCCCTTTTAGAAGTCGCATTCATTTTCCATGCCACCCATGGTGGTTTCCATAAGTTGGACTTCCTGAAGTCCCCTGGCCATCAGAAATGTATAAGTCTTTGACTTAAGGACACCATTGCATGACTATGCATACCATTCCCTCATCGGCCTTTCATATTGATTGCCCATGGCCTATCTACCAAAGGCAAGACTTCCTTAGGCAATGCTCATCCTAACTCTGTATGCCGATGCGGCTCCCGTGCCTTGAGACATGACCTGCATGTCGTCCAAACATGTTTTCCCCCACGTGTTTCGGAAGAGTATTGAGACATATTTTAATCATTTGATCCCCATTGGGGCACTCACCCCACCATATTTGGTCAATGTTGTTCGACCTAAAACATCAATAGTGATAGTCTTGATGGATGAACTTTAAACCGCTCACAAAAGAAAGAGGCACAAAGCATGTTAGGCCAAAAACATGAAAAGGGCGACCTAAGAAGAAGTCAGGCCATACCCACTGGGTCCACACTAATTGGGCCCAAGAAAAATCAGGGATTTAAAAAGAAAAGAAAAAAAGTTTGTGGGGGTTTTCTTACAAAACCCTATCAAAAGTCAAACTGTGCTCTCGGAGTCCCTTGGCTCAGGAAACATTTAGAGAATTTTCCTATCACTAATCAATTTTAAGGACCACTCTACATCAGAATGGCCTACTATTTGTTCTGATCAAACACCATTCCGATGGGGGCAATTGTAGGGTCCTGAAAAATCTGCAAGGGAGAAATCCAATTACCACAAGACTTGGAAAAGGACCGAACAGGTCCGCGAACCGGCTCCCAAGAACAGCACGCGGCTGGTTCGGCAGATAGCCCTCCCACAATTCTGAAGACCAACTTTGTCTGAAAAATAGAGGTGGGGACCCTCCATGGGTGTGAAGAGGACGGACGTCAGGCCGGTCCACCACCGCAAGCCGCCCCCTCCGTGGACCGCTGTCATTCACAGGATAGAGGCAGTGTAGTGCCTGGCCACAGAACAATTCTGCGAATCTCGGATCAGAAAATCCTCAATTGACAGAGTCAGCCGTGGGTGTGGATGTTCCTTCATGGTCTTCAACAAAAAGTTCCATGAGCACATAAATATTACCTCCTCGCGACTCTATAAATATTCACCGAGTGGCACGAAAAATTCACGGAGAAAAGTCGGGTGAAAGGATGTGGGGTGACGCTGGAGAAATCACTCTGCAGCCATCGACGGATTGCATATCGTCCACGGATGAACTCTTCCACATAGAGGAGAAACCAGACTGCAAACCACATGCGGACAAATTCCCTACAGGCAGCCCTTAGTGGCCATCTCCATCGCGGACTGCCATATCTTCTGCGGACAAGTGTCGTTCACGAAATGGAGGCGGAACACCTCGGCAGGTGCGAAGTAGGACAGGTGCCAGCCCCCTTTGCAGACACCCATCGCGGATGGCCATCTCATCTGTGGAAAACCTCCTTCACAGACAGCATCCTCCACGGAAATCATCCTTCACGGACATCATCCTTTGCAGACTTCCATGTCCTCCGCGGATAGCTCCTCCACGGACACCCATCGTGGAGAACTAAACTGCGAACCACATGCGGCCAGTCATTCATGGCCATTCCTTCGGGGACAACTCCTCTGCGGCCGGTCCCTCGCGGCCGGCACCTCGCGGCCAGCTCCTTCGTGGCCAACCCCATGCGGAAAACCCCATGCACCCACTGGTCCATACCACGGGGGCTTTGCCCCTACACCCCTGCTCGGCCTCAGTGCCGACCTGCGGTCCCAGCCCTCTAGGCTGGTCCCTTCACTACCACCACTGACCCCCATGAAAAATGGAGAGTCACACTGCGATATTTTCAGGCCGAGCCAACAATATTTTCTATTTCACCCTTATGCCACTCTAACATCCATCCTATAAATTCCATGAGTCGAGCTACTCCTCATGACTTTCATTTAACCCCCATTTCCTATCTCCTTCTTCTAGGTTCATCCAGAAAGGTCCGCCCTTGTATAAGTCCCACACCAACCATTTCTAGGTTTCTCTTACCTAGTCTTCCTGACCACATGACGTTAAACTATATGGTCGTTGTCCTATCCATATGACGTTAAACTATATGGAAATAGTCCTCTAAACATGACTATAAACTGTAGCATTCCCCATCATTCAATAATTGGATTCCTCTTGCTCCATGCAAGAGACGCCTTGTGCTCCAAGCATAAGATGCCTAAGGCCATGATCACAGTGGGGTACGATCAAGGGCGCTGGAATCCGTTCAAACATTCCATCACTCCGCCTCACACATTGTGTGTCCTTCATTTGGAACATCATCCTATTTCATGTCTGAAGGGACCTCCTAACGGCCTAGCCTGATGCCGCATCGGCTCACCTACTGTCCTGGGCCAACTCCCCGGAAGCCTTTGGACAACACTTCGAGATAGGTCCTGTGTTTTGAACATGGTCAGCAGTCGACCCTCATTTGTTCGTCCCCATTCCAGGCTAACGTGAAATGAAAGCAGTGTTTCAAACATGGTCAACAGTTATCCTCCATCACAATGGCACCCTCATTGTGATCCGAATTCCAGGCATGTAATTAACACTTTTCATCTCCCTTTGTTTTTATTGATTCCAACGCCCATGGCGTTATCCCACTTGTGCACTTGCGGATAGGCGTTGGCCCCCATTATACCCCTCAACCCACCAATGGGTTGGGATGTCCTCATGGCCAGACATGAGGAATACACGACGGGCGTCCATCTCAGAGTAAGCCCTGACCTTCTAGGCCTCCTCAGAGTGTAAGCCCCAATTCATCACCTTGGGCCGCCCTCATGTGTAAGCCCCACTCCACTTCTCACGGACGCACCTTTCATGACGTGATCGTATGGTCCCAACTGCCTCTTGTTTCTCACACTGAGCATGACTCACGTGGGCTTAGAGTAAGCATCATCCATGACATCCTATAATGGGCCTCCTCAGATTGTAAGCCCCAATCCATCATTCATCCCTGCCTCAGAGCATAAGCTCCAAGCCTATGAGAACTACATGGACTTTGATCCCTACCTCCTAGACATGGTACGTAGGAAGCCTCCATGAGGTTCAAGCCCACCACACATCGGACCACCTGGTCTCTCTTCGCGTCAGATCTCCGACACCTTTTCGAACTATGTGGACTTTGATCCCTGTCTCCTAGACAGGGTACGGTAGGAATCCTCCAAGGGTGCTCAAGCCCAAAAACCGGTCGATCTGATCATCTCCGCATCGGTTCAACGCGCCACTCCTAGTGCCGCCTCAAATGAGTTCCAACCCTTCGGTGTAATTAATACAACGATGGATGGTAAACCTTGGGAATAAATGATTCCAAAACCCTACGTCCAGTTGACCATTTCCCATCACGGTTAAATCCATGGATACAATGTTTGGGTATAAACCAAAGGTTCGCGAACATATGAATACGTCTTAAATATATAAGAGAGTCCCGGAACAGGCAACAATTTCCCCCCAAAAAAGGGTGCGATGAGCTAGAATTCCCATCCTCTCGACCAATGTGAGTTCTTAAGAGTCGCTGGTCAGACCATCCGGTGAATACCTGCCTTTGGAAAGCAGGTCCGTCAATCATTGGATACAGAGCCGTTCTGCATTTTGTGGCCGAAAACCAGAATGAAATAGTGAACTATGACCACCACACATAGATGTCATTAATTTTTCTTTAGTACATCATTTTATGACAAATATATGTATATTTAATTAATTATTATTATGTAAAATATATTATTATAATTCTATAAATATAAAATAATAATTACCTTAAAGCCATAATGATCAATGAAAAATGGAAATGTTACTCACTCGTACGTACAGCCTACCATCTCTATGATTATAATGTAGTTAATTTTTTTCCATAAATAAATGGGTTTATTTAAATGTATGTGTAAAATTTATTATTATTTCCTCAATATGATTTTTGATATTATTGAATTATGGACACATGGACTATTTACATCATTCCATTTTCATTTTTTACTCTAGTACAAAATATCGACAGAACGTCTAACATTAACCCAAATAATTATCTAATTTTTATAAAATGGTAATTAATGAAATGAAAGGTATAATAAACCTTAAATGGTTATAAATGAAGCATAAATTGACCTATTTTTGTTATCAAATATAAAAAATTAACATACATGACGAATTGAACTCCAACTAAGGGACTTCATCTCAATATGCTTTCATTGAGGAATTTCTTGATAGCATGCACCTTTATTCTTTTATAAGGGGTATATACAGAAGAAATTACTTTTTATATTGATATTATTTCAATAATAATATTATTTAATGTTTAGGTAAATATGTTAATTCACGGGGATTATGATTTAAATATTTAAATTTGTAATAGACTTCGTGAACGATTATTGATTTAATTTTTAAACAATTTTTTATTGATATTAATTCACACACATATATATATATAAGGTTTATACCTGGCATTTTATTTCTATATTCTAAGGGTTTTCGAAAGGAATCTCCTTATATGAATAGTTTTAAATTCTTTACAAAATGAACAAAGGAATATTCTTTTATCGTATGCGGAAACAATGACTTCTCCATCGACAAAACAGTTATCTGATACTTAGATTAATATATAAAACTAAATGTTTTAAATTGAAAAAAATTCCCTTATTTTTATTTGGGTTTTTTGGAAATGAAAATGGTTTTGAAATTGGATTGACTATTTCAATATCTTGAAATGTTTTCTTAGGATTTGAAATGATTTTTTTTGAGTTAAATGTTGATAATTTTAGTATTTTATTTGTGCTGATTATATAATGGTCCTTGGATATTTGACGGATGGATATGTGATAAACCAAATATGGGTGGTTACATGATAAACCAAATATTAGTTGTTATATGATAATCCATGTATAGGTGGTTACGTTATAACCTCTAATGAATTTGGTTTGGAAGTTGGCCGTATGGATATTCTATTTAGTGATATGGGTGGAAGTCATCCATTTGGTTATTCCATTTAAAAATGATTATATCCCAAGTTACATTTATATTTTATATAACATTACTATTGGTTTTATGGTAATATTTTTATTACAATAAAAGGCAATCAACAAGCTTCTATTTAGTGAAGTGTATTTACTACTTCTTAGAGGTGAAAAATATTTCTTTATAATAAAATATTCATGGTTTACACGTTTCTACCAAACTAAATGTTTCCCTTATTTGTGTATCTTTTACTGAGATTTATACAGACATACCATGTTTTTAATGGTTTTTTCATAGGATTTGAAGGATAATATGGTCAAGGATGGTATTGGGGAAAATTTATGATGACTAAGCATGAAATGAAACCACGTTTCATTATCAATGTTTATGTTTTATGGGAAAAAATGGATAGTGATTAGATGTGTCTAAATTGTAATATTATAGTTTTTATGTATGATATATGGCATAATTCTTGAATTCCCTAAACAAGAAATGATCATCAATGTAAAATAAGTCAAATTATCAATAAAACTCAATATTATGTAATGTTTACGGCCTGATACTTATAGTTAATATTAAAGGATGTTTTAGAAATTTTTTGATATTTGGATATCTTCAAAAGAGATAGGGATATTATATGATTTTATAAATTTAGGGTTATTATAATTTTAATGTCTTATAAATCCTTTTTTATAATTTATTCTCCAATATTTTAAAGTGATTAACAATATTTTTGGAGACATTTATTTTTTAGATAATTATGGGTTTAATTTTTGGGATGAAAAATGAAAGGAATGAGATAAAAATTGTGTTTAAACTTTTTTATGGTTATTTTTGAAGATTTTATCTCATTTTGGTTATGATATAAGAATTATATAGTTATTTCAAAAGGAAAACATATAGACCATGTGACAAACCCTCACATTGGATAAGGGGGTTGGAATTGAACCCACAAATGAAGGGCGATAAGGGTGTATCAACTACCACTAGCCTATCTGAGTTCACTGAATAGTATTAATTCAATCATATTACTTAAAGTATTTGATAAGTATATTTTGGGATTTTTTTATAAAATGGATATCCTTGGTATTAGAGAATTATTTTGGAAGAGGTTCACTATTTTGGTAACTTTATATGATTAAATTAAATAGAAATATATGATAATTTATTTGAGGAGATATAGTTGAATAATTTTTGGAAGAATATAAGATTTGTAATTATGGACCTATGGAGAACTATGTTATTTATTGAAATTATTTTAATATCACTGAGAATATGTGATTAGGGAATTTATTTTTGGTATGAGACATAAAGGGTCATTTATGTTGTTTGGAGATAAATTATAAAACATATCCTAGAAGACTATGTGATCAAATCCTTCATAATTTTGTTTTTCAATATTAGTTTGGATTATTCGCAGAATATTAAGGAATGATATTTGTTTAATGGTCTATGTTGAAATTTTAGAATTAAAGTATATTTTTTCAGATTAAAAGTTTATTTTCATCATCCAATGGTTTATTATTTTTTGGATAATTATTTATATTATCCTAAACATAATGGTTTTGGTTAATATTTCAAGATATTATAAATAGATAGTTAATATTTCTTTTGGATTAGGTGATTCCATAGAATATTATTTTAGAGTTCCAATCATGAAAAACTCATCTTGAATACTCATCATTGGAGAAAAAGAAGACTTTGTTGCATAATGTGATTAATGGATAAATCTACACATTTAAAGTAATTATATTTCTTTATTTTATTATTTTATGTAGTAAAATAATTCAAAAACTAGATGAAAATAATCTTAGTAGAAAATCAATATATATTTACTTTTCCTATTATGAAATTAATGACCATTTAACCCATCACAAGTTTGTGGTTTTCTGATAGTTAAGTTTCTCCTGATCATATTTAATATCACAATCCATCAGAACATGATTGTTAATTTTTATTCAATATCCATGTTTTCTTATTTTATAATCCTTGTATGTGTTATCATGGGTGACCATTACATGTCTATTTATTTATTTTAATGTAGAAGTTATATTAATCGTTTATCTGATATGGGATCAAAATAAAGGTATTTTGAAATTCCATACCTTAGATACTAACAGAGAAATATTGTTTTTATGGTGAAATTTTCAAAAGTTTGGGACAATGTATCATCCGATTTTTCTAAAATAAAACAATATGTTTTATGGAATAAATTCTACACCACATTTAGCTTATATAAACAACATAATATTTTTATTTCATATGATACTTATCACCTAACAATTAGAATAGTTGTAATGAAAATGGTAAAATATATTTTAAAAATACTGTTCATATATGTTTAATTAATGATTCATTGGTTAGCAAATTAATTAGGAAATTAAAAGAAACAGTTAAATATAAAGGATGTGTTTTTCTGAAAAAACAATTTAAATGAATATAAGTGACTTTATTAAATAATAAAATTAATATTTTTGTATTTTATTAATGAAATATTTCATTACTATATTCAGGATAACATTTAAATTTCATATACTATGTTTTTAGACATTATATGAGAAGAAATTCAATTTTTCAAAAAAAAGAACTACTTTTCAAAAAATAAAATTCGGTTTCCTTTTGAGGGAGAACCTATTTTAAATTTTGTTTTCAAAACTTTTATACGTTATATTTGAAAGAATAAAATTCTTATTGGGAAACAAGACATACAATTTTACTTTGGATTAATTTTTTATTTTCCGTGGTAATATTCATTTTTAATAAATAGTTAAAAATACTGCATTTTAATTCAAAACTGTTTTTATATAATGTATTTATATAGTTATATGTTCAATTTAATTAGTTTTAAACTATATTTAAATTATTGTTTTCGTCATTTAATCCAATTTTGGTCATTATAGTTAATATTACTTTTAAATTGAGTGTAAAAGCTTTGACAAATTTTGAACAGTTTACCTAAAAAACTCACTTTCTTATTCCATCAACATGATTAATTTTGAATTAATATTTGACAATTATGTTTTTTGAATTTGGTAAATTTTATTCAATATTTTTAATCATAAGGTCAATTATATGTAAACAGGTCCATTTTTAAAAAATATTGAATAGTAACATTAATAATTATATTAATTACCATGTTAAAGGACAAATTTGGTATTTAAAGGTAAAAATAATGTTATAATAATATAAAACTTCCTGAAAACATCACCTAATTTAATCGGATGAGTGTATAACGACCAAGATCATCCTTGAGTCAATTTTAGGACTACATAGAGACACATTTATGAGTTTAATGCATTTTATAATATTATAATCAATGAATAGTCATTTTTGTTACACTTTTTTTAAACAGTAAGGAATTATAATATAGAGTTATATCGAGGATATCTTTGACTATAAGTAGTCCTTTAAAATATAAAACGATTACCAAGAGCATGGTAATTTATTTATAATTTATTTAATGTAATTTTTTCAATGGAATAATGTTTTCATTATTTTTTAAAAAAATTCATGTATTTAATTGTGTGAAAATTAACCTAATTCATCTTTTAAAATATAAAATATTAAACAAAATGATATAAAATTTTAAAAAATATAAAATCTGGCAAAAAATTTCATATATTTATAAAAATATCATTAATAACTCATTATTTGGTCATTTTCATGAGTTTTTAATTATTTCAACTCTCAAATTTAAAATTATTTAGTAAGACGCTAAGAGTTAAATGGGGTGAAAACAAAAATATAAGGATTTAAAATTATTAAAACCATATCTAATTTTAATATAATGATGAGTATTCGACCAAAAATAATATTATATTTTAAATAAATTTTTTTAGGACCATTTTGAATAGTAATTGAATTTATATTTATTTCATTCTTTTTATAATTACAAGGGTGACCCACCCATCACATATTAATAGTAACCCATTCCTCTCTATTTATCACAGTTATATAAACTCTTGGTTTGGAAAATATCTACCCAAAACCCTCCCAAGAATTGATACCCACATTTTAGAGGCCTTATATTTATATGAACACACTATTTAGAGGTGTTAAGGTGTTCTTAAAAGTCAATCAATCGAAGAAGAGAAATCATTTTCTTTAAGTATTTATATTTTATTTCTTCTTCTAAATCCTTAAAATCTCTCCTACCACAATAAAAAAATCCAATATTATCAATATAATGAGATTTTATTATGATAATATCATCACATTAATCCCTCTCCACATTCTTTAAATGTGAAAGGAATTAATTGTTCGTATATACGTGTGATATATCACCTCCAAGAACACGTCATCTTAATTTTCCACAAATGCCTCTCATTATTTGTTATAATAATGGAACTAATATTCATATATTATATTCATGAAATATCAATCATTAAAATATAAAAATATTTCAATTAAATTCTTACTTTCCATGAACATAAAAATTATAACTTCGTTCATGTGTATGTGTGATCTATCACTTCTATGAAGCGATGTAATTAATTTTTTTTCATTACTTCACTTATATGATATATATATGTATATTTAAATTATTATTATTTTTTAATTATATAATTATATTTATGTAAATATAAAATAATAATTACCTTTTACCCATAATGATCAATGAATAATGGATACGTTACCCATGCGCACATACGAACCATTGTCTCCATGATTATAACGTTGTTCAAAATTTTAACATAAATAGATGGTTTGATTTAAATTTAAGTATAAAAATTATTATTATGTCATGAATAATATTTTTTATATGATGTATATTTGACCAAATGGACTATTGATATCATACCATTTTCATTTTCTAATTATGTACTGAATATTGAGAAAACATCTAATATGTACTCAAATAATTATATAATTATTATAACATGTAATTAATGAAATAAATTTAGTAATTAAAATTAAAATTTTATTAATAATGTTTAAATTAAACAATTTATATTATTCAGTAAGAATAAGTAATATACCTAATGAAAAAAACTCAAGGTAAGGGACTTCGTCTCAATCTCATTTCTTTGAGGTATTTCTTTATAATATGACCCCTTATTCTTTTATATGGTGTATATACAGCAGTTATGACAATTCATTTTGATATTTTATATATACTAATGTTGTTTAATGTTTTATTAAGAATATTAATTCATTGAAATTAATATTAAATGTTTAAAGTGGTATGGGACACCTTGAACGTTGAAAGAATTAATTATTAAACCTTTTATTCATTATATTAATTATCATATTTATTTATATTGATATAAATGAATTATACATGAATTATAATGTATATATTTTAAATTTTTCCAAAAGGAAACTTTTTATATGAATCATTTTAATTTCTTTACAAAATGACAAAAATGAATGTTTTTTAACATATACAGAGACAAATACTTTTCTTTCATTGAAACCGTTATTTTATACTTGGATACCTCTATAAGCCTATAAGATTTTTTAAAAAAGAAATAACTTATTACTTTACAGGTATTTTGGTATTGAAAATGGATTTGAATGTGGATTGACTACTTCAATATCTTGAAATGATTTCTTTTGATTGGAAATGAAATTTTATGAGTGAAATGTTGATAATTATAATATTTTATGTGTTATGATTATATACTCGAAAATAGACATTTGATAGGTGGTTATGTGATAAAAAAGAGAAAGATGGTTATGTCATAAACCAATGATGGGTGTTTCCATGATGAAATAGTCATAGGTGGTTATGTTATAACCTTTAATGAGTCTGGTATGGAAGTCAGACGTATGGATATTCCATTTTGGGATATGTGTGGAAGTCAACTGTGTAGTAATTCTATTTATGTATGATTTTTTCCCATGTCACCTTAATATTTTATATGTGATTTATATGGGTTTACGGTATTATTTTAATAAAAAAAGTTAAAAAATAAATTTATATTAATTCAATATTATTTACTATATCATAGAGGTTAAAAGTATTAAATTTTGATAATTTATTCATGGTTTACATGTTTTTACAAAACAAACAATTTTCCTTCTTTGTGTATCCCATACTAAGAGTTTTATGCTTATCCCAAGTTCTGAAATTTATCTCACAAGATTTAATGGACAATATAGTCATAGATGGGATCAAGTAAATGATAGGATGATTAAAAATTTAATGAAACCATGTTTTATTTTAATTTTTTTATGAAAAAAATGGATATTGAGTATAAGTGTATAAATTTTAATATTTGAGTTGTTATTTATATGTTATGGCCTAATTCTGTAAATCAAAAACATGAAAATATCCTCAATGTGAATTGATTTCAAATTATTAACATCACTCAAGATTAATTAATGTTTAGGGTACCTTATCAGTTTGGTCTCTGAGTTTGGAACTATAGTACATTTAAGTAGTATTAGTAAAGGGTTCAGGATATTTTATTTCAAAACATCAACATCTATCATTGAAGAAATGAAAATTCCCAAGGTTGGGTCATATATAGGAACAAAATTAAATATATAACTGCATTCATATATATATATATATATATATCTCTGTGTGTGTGTGTGTGGGTGGGTGTGTCTTTAAAATAATTTACCTGAGTTTATATTTTTATTATTTAAAAAAATAAAAAAATAAAATTTAATTATCAAAATTTTCATTCCCACAAATTTATCATATTTAGTAAATCATTTGGTAGTGGCTCATTACATGGATCATTGTATATCATTTCTTGTTTCTATGTTTTCGACCATCCCAATGGCCAAAAGGCCGTGATATGTTACTCATTATTATCGAATCTTATAGACAATAAGGTCATCTACCAATAACCCGGCCTAGGACAATGAGAAAAAAATCTTATAATGGACCACAAAGAAGATTATATATTGTGAAATATTTTTCGTCAATATATGGGCTATCATTTTTTATACATCAAAATATTATAATACTTAAAAATCTATAAATTTATTTATTTATTCATTGTGTGAAGACAAATTGTATTATGTATCTTCTTATAAAACCCAATATAAATATGTGGACACCATATATATTTGAAATTATTCAATAAAAATCTTCAATGAAGAGAGAACAAATATATACAAAACCAAATAAAATAAAATTTAAAATAAAAACATTTAATAAAAACTTTATGAGTACTATATATTTAATAAAATCATTAATACCCAAATATCCACTGAATTGAAAATGACTTAATAGTATTTTATTATAATATTACTCATAATTTTACAAGTTAAGTATAAAATTATTAAAATTAAAATAAGGGAATACAATATTATTTAGATTCATACATTGAAGGTTTTATTTAGAAATCTTTTGATGTGTGAGGAAGAAATTGACTGAAAATATTATGATGAATATGAACAAGAAAAATAAAATTATTAATTTCAAAACATTCCATAAATGAAAATAAGTTCGTTGTGATGTTAAGTAGTTGTAACAGTAGTGATGATGAAATTGAAAAGGATATTGATCAAATTTCTAATATATTCAATATTAATTACAATAATAATGGTCATTCCATAGATCCAAAAGATTTATAGAAAAAAATAATAGAAAATATAAATTAAAGGATGAAAATTAAAATTAATATTTATGTCATGAATGTAAGAATAAGGGACATATTATATATGATTATAAAATATTAAAATTTTACAATATATTGAAAAACTAAAAATATTCTGCTCTTTTCATGAAATATTCCACATTGAGTAAATTTTTGAATATCCTCATTCACTTAGAAGGATTTGATTTTGATGAACCAACTAATAAGGAAATATCTATTTTATGGATTCACACACTATGGTGACTTCCAATATTACATATTTCAATATATACTATAATAATATTAATTATTTTTTCCTAATCATGGAAAGGAGTAGCTTGATACACTATATGATTTAATTATTGAAATAATATCAACAAGTACAATAATATTAATGAGACACATTTACCATTAGAAAATGAAACATAATGGAATTTAATATGAAATATCAATTAAATAATATTTTAAAAACTCTATATGAAATAAAAAGTCATAAAATAAGTTTCTTTGAAATAATTAAATTTTTATACTAAATGTAGTGATATAATAGATAAGTTTTCAGCATCTAAAAACATTCCAAATCAATGAATTTTATGTGATTTAAATATATGAAAATGAAAAATGATCCAACCGTAGTATCCCAAGACACCCTAAGAGTGGGTATAATTAGGGTTTATAATTCATATCATTAACTTCTAGAGGTTTTTAATACATTATAAAAAGTGATATAAACATTCCATGATCAACCAGAATACAAATTCATCAAAATATTTGTATGAAAATAAAGATAATTATAGGTTTTAGTTTGTTCCCAAAAAAATGATATTACAAATAGAATATACTAACATTGTATTGATATGATAAAGTTCATAACTAAACATTTTATATGATTACAATTATATAGAAATGGTCATTTTCAATACAATTATCACACCATATATTTTTCTCTCCATTCACTACATTGAGATAAGTAATTTAATAAATACAAAAAAATATTATATATAATGAATATCAATAATTTTTACCTTCATTATAACTTTTCACAAAAACAATTATTCCCTCTCACATCTAACTTCACTCCCTTATTCTATATAAAAAATATATTTTATATAAATATATTATTAAAAATAAATTAATTTAATTTCATATATATTTTAATTCCATATGTCTAACTAAAATTTGTAATTAAATTATTTTATTCTTACTGAATTTAATTCACTAATAAAATCTATTTAGACCCCAATATTCAGATTAGACTGAATCATTATTTTTCTAAGAAAATTATTCACAATAACATTTTCTTTATCCATGATGATATGTCGAGGATAACATGAAACATTCAACCCTCATGATCTATGACATTAATTAATCCACATCTTGATTAATAGAATCACTTTTTAAATTCAAACATGTACATATTTTTAAATTCCATTACATTTACATTTCATAGAAAATATTTAATCTCACTCTATATTAAACCACATTCACCATTGTTTTGTTTTTTAAATTATTTACATTAAATATTCATTCAATTTTACATAGTAGTATGAATTTCCTTCACATCGATAATGCGTATATCTGGACTAAGTTTTAGTTATCCATGTGTGATGTATTTGATGACCTAATTTAAGACTATAAATCCAAATCCCAATTATCATAACAATTTATACAATTTAAAAATACTTATTTTTTTTGATGGGTTTATCCACTAACGTATTTATATATAGAAATTAAGTACATGAATATATCTATAGACTTCACAATGAACCAAATTTCATGTCTCCTTCTATCTCACCCAAACATATCATGACCACATATTTTCTATAAAAAGACAACATTTCATTTTTTCCTTCATAACAATCTCCTATATAAAATTGAATAAAATTATCTGGTCTATAATAAATTATAAAATTTAAATAACAACAAAAATGAAATTTTACACCCCATTCTTATCATAGTCTCATTTAGAATGGGAATAGAATCAATTCCATATTGTGGTGGGTACTTCTATCTATAAAACATCTTCAAATCACACCAATTATTCTCAAAAAATGTTCAATACAAACACTGTATAAAATCAATCATAATATACTCATCATAGTCCTAGATTAAGAAAATATTTTGGACTAAATTGAACGTTATTTTTAGTTTTATACAGTCATCAATAAATAAAAATAATACCATTTAAATTTCATTGGTTCTAACATGATCCCAATATGGGTTTATCTGAAATCCAAAAACCCCTATACCTTATTAAAAATCGTGACCATAAATATGTAATAATGTTAAATGTGTAGTGTAATAACTTTTTTATCACCCATATTATAGGTGATAGATTCTTGATGTAGAAAAGACGCGATCAAGGTAGAATTTTATGCATACCTAATAACATCAACTCAATAAACCATCTTTTAGAATATGGAAACTATATTTAAATCACAAAATTTTTAACCATATATACCTTATACAGTGCATAGAAACGAATTATATATACCATCTATAATGTTAAACTCCATATGGATATTATCTCTCCCCTTTAAAAATACAATGTCTTCTAAATTTTCTATCTTTTCAGCAATTAAAATTTCACTATTTCCCCTAAAATTAAAAATATTCCCAAAGGTTAAATACTAAAAAAATAAAATCACCCAAATTAATAAAACTAATCATATGGGGAGTGGTAATTTTATGAACATTATCAAACCAATTGATGTGGTTAAACAATAAATTCCATCCAAAACATATCAAACATCATTGTAGAAAATGGTTTTGTAAAAATATCTTCAATTTTTATTATTCATTGCAAAATTATGTATATATATTATTTATTTATCATATTTTTCAAAAATAATGAAATTTAAAATTTTTATTTTTTCATACATTTACGTTTTACCAAATTTATTTTTATATTAGTAGTGCTATTATAATCATAATGAACTCCAATTTTCATGTTCACATATAACCCAATATATTCCACTTAGTTCTTTATCCATAATAATTTCGTACACAAATATTTACCCAAAATATAATATACATCAGTTATTATAAAATATTTTTTGTCGTAATTATTTCATATCCTTCTAATACACATGAATCAATCAAATACAACACCTACAATATTTCCCTTTTATCTATAATATATCTATCAACAAATGAATTTGAGTAGGTCCTTAGAACATGGTATTTACATGTATTAAAAAAACATAAATTTGAGTACTATGCATATATGTTATAAATCATTTCGTAGTTATGATATATTCTACATTTGGAAAACTACGAAAGATATCCTTTACAAAGTATTATAGAAAAATAATTTCCTAGTCACTATCAAATACAAAAAACTAAAAAATATTCCTCCAAACAATTTATAATCAACAATAACCATTATATATAATTTTAAATAAGGATTATAATCACATTTATTTAAAAAATATGTTTTCTATCATGTATGTCATACTTTACCGTTAACTCTTATATGCATATTTATTTTTTTGAAAGTAAAAATAAATTTCTTCATTTTGTTTAAATATAGCCTTACATAATAATAAACATGTCCAACAATTGACATATGAGTCTCTAAATTTTTTACAATTTTAATACACTTAAATAATTTTTGTTTAATTCAACCAAAATTTATAAAAAAAATAATGAGTACCTTGGAATCATCTTTTTAATTGATATTACATTGAGGATTTATCAATGCCACATCTTATAGAATCAAGGTTCTATAAGTTTCAAATAAAAAATACTATGGTTGAGGGAATATTTAAGGAAATAAAAATCAGTCTATAATCTATGTAGTTTTTTATTCATCACCACTAATTAGAAGACCCATCAATTTTTAAATATACACATCTTCCTTGGGAACTCCATTCCTGAATTCCATATTAAAATATAATTCAAAAAAATAATGATTATCTAAATTCCAAAATCTAATAGAAGTCTAATTCACTATTGTCACAACACTATTTTAAATATTTATTTCATGTTAATTTATTTAAATTTTACATATGGAATTCATAATAATAAATTTTATCCTAGAGGTCATAATTGCGATTTTTGTACTTTTTTCATGAAGACTCGTTATGTTTTAACAACATTGTGATAATTTTCACTCTTTAAAATATCATATTTTCTTCTATATTTCATCGAGTTTCTCTCATATATCCTTGATAATCGACTCGTATATTGGAACATCATGAAACAATGTTCTCTCAACTTTGAATAATAATGTATTGTGATCAAAATTTTCTCAATCTATAAGTTACTGCGGGAACAAACTTGTCACCCGTGATGTTTGACTCATCTATCAAATCTCTTTTATTTATCTTCCATGTCAATGAATAAATATATTTAGTACTGACTTGTTCCTTTAATCTAGTATCAATTTCATTTCCATTTATTATAGTCATAGAGCCTCCAAACAAAATCAACATCTTTTTTTCATTATAATATTAAGATAAATAAAAATTGATTTCTTTTATTTCATCAGTTTCACATTATTGGTATGAAAAATATTCTTCAATATATTTTTGAGTCATGGTATTTAATCATAGTTGAGTAACCTAATAATATTACACTATCAACCACATCTTTATACTTTACTTGATGTAATTATTTTCATGGAATGAAAAATGTTCTTCAAATCACCCAATAATGTATATTTATTTTCTTCAATTCATTAAATATATCATAAGGAGTTATATTCCCTAATAGAACTTACAAATCTTTATTTTTTGGGTAAATGTAAATATTCACCACTTATTTGAAATATTAACTTGGTATACCAACATTAATGAGTCATTTCATTTCTAATTCATTTCATATCTAGTTCATTATTTTTCTAGTCTATTTTTTGGTGTTTTGGTAGATAAAAGTTAATTTTTGATTTCTTACTTATTAATATAAATTTATACATAAAATAATGTGAAATCCATGCCCTTATTTTTTAATGAAAATTTTAACGTTATTTATTTTCATTTTTATATCGCTTCCATAATTATTTGAAGGAGTAAATGAATTTTTTATTGTTTCAAAATAGCATGATGCAACCCATTCAAATATAATCATCATAAAAACAAGAAATTTATATCTCACTTTGTGTTCCAATTTTTTTCATTGGACAATACACATTTATGCAAATCAATTCTATTATGTTTTATAACCATTTCTTCTTTTAAAAATCTGGATTTTCACTATCCTATCTCTGACTGAATAAAAATTATATTATTAATATATTTTCAAAAAGTCCTATTATTTGTTGAGTGGTAACCAATACACCAGATGGGAACCAAAACAGATGAAGCCATCATTAGAAGTTCAAAATTGAAATACCAATTATGAATAGAAAACCCAAGAAGATATTTATCATGGATTCACACACATCAACCAAATATCATCGCCCACCATAAACACTATGAGGAACAACTATCAATATCACCATCCTATCACAATCATCATCGTCACTATTCAAATTCCAAAAAAGATGGCTGAAGACCTCATAACTTCAATAAAACAAATTTCTATATGTCTTCACCATCCCTCATTGAACCATAATGAACTAATTCATAGAAAAATTTCTCACCCAAAAAATATAGAAATAATTATCATAGAACTATCATAAACCAAAAAATATCAAAAATACCAATCATGAGAAAATAGGGAACATGAATATGAATCTTCTCCAAATAGAATAAAATGAAAATGAAAAATAAGAAGATGCACAAAAACCTTCACTGATAACTTGAGGAAGAAATTAAAAGCACCCAAACATATCCATTTTTGTTAATGAGGTAAGATGAATAAAAAATTACTAATATTTAAAAGATAGATTCAATTCAGACCGAATGAGGAGCACCGTCGTCTGTGAAGGCCAACATCCTATAACATCTAAGAAACCACTGATATAGATCTGACTTGGGAGGGATTAGAGATACATGAGTTTATTGTATGGAAATGAATGACCAAGACTCTGACTGTTTACCTCATGGTGAGACAGAATCCACATATAAATAAAATAAATATCCAAAAAATGATTACCTGGAATGAATAATACCACTGAAACTCAAATCCCAAAACAGAATGTTTTCCTTTCATCCAAATATGACATGGATATATGAAACATTAAACGGGGTCATAGTAGGGTTATGGAGGTGATGGAGTTCAAATATAACACTACTAATTCTGGGCCCATGATAACCTCCTGAGGGAGTTTTACAATGAAACTATATCACTATAGAAGAGACCAATAAATTGATCGCCATAGAGAAATATAAACAAGCCTATACTCAAGGAGAAACATAAAAAGTGGAAAAATAAGAGGAGGAGGAAAACAGAGAGGATTGAGGTGGAGGGTGAAGTAATGGGAAAACGTCCCCCCTCTAGGATTCCATGGAGGAAAACACTAGGGAAAGAGGAAGGGGATGTCCACACCACTAATATCCTCTATCTCATGTAATAATTACATGACTTCCCCCAGTAATACTCTAAATTTTGGAGTTTCTGTTATAGATCATAACTTTAATAAATTTTATATGATTTGTTTTTTATATGACCAATCCTCTAATGCCATAATATATTCTCCACTTTAACCCTTAGGATAATGTTTGATATTATTTCTCTAGTTAGTCTATTCCATGTGTCCTAAAACCTTTCATTAATGTTTTTCAAACATTCCTTTTTCAAGGAATCTGTTTTAGATGAATGTGACTTCAGAACCTGATTTAAATTTTTATCAGACACTTGAATTATTAAACAAAAGATTATCACTATAAAATACCTAATATTGAATTAAATAATCTGTAATTGGAATTTTTATTCAGAATTTATGTATATCAGTGCACTCTAATTACCAAAAAAGGAATACTATCAACAAGTCCTTTCAAATTCTTCAAAGTAATTATGTTCCTTGTATTTTGGGATTGTCACCCTCTATTAAGGATCCAAATACTATTTTTTTTGTTAATTTATGTGAAATTTCAGTAGGGATATATTTATATTTCATCTTCCTTTCTTAAAATGAAATTTATATATTGGTTGGGTTGAATGATGTTGTCTATAAGATCCCATATGTTTATAGGTATGTCCCTTTTTGTGTTTTGATTGAGCATATTTTTGGTTTTTTTTAGTTCCCTCTAAACCATGGTGGTTGATTCCCTTTTTTGTGGATGCATATATTTTGTTGGGGGGGGGGGAATGAAATAAATTTTAGGGATGTATGTTGGTTGGAATTAATTGAATCATTGTATTACTATTTCAAGGTATTTTGAGTATTTTCCATGGCTGTGTGGATTTAAATGTGGATTTTGTTCTTTATATAGAATATGGGTCGAAATATTTCTTCTAGAAACATTCATTTCATGAATGTTTAACATGAATTGAACATATTTCTAGGAATATGGTGTGAACCAGTTCAGGGAATGAACTGTTTGCACATTGTGAAATTGATTTACATCATGAATTGATTGTTTGGGGGTTTTTAACCTAATGAGATATTCCTTTCAACCTTTCTTGTAAATTGAATATTTAACAACATGGAAGGGCTTCATGACATGAAATAATCATGGGATGCAGTTTTATACTATGTAGAATATGTTTTTTATTTCATTTATGAAGAAGATCTCCCTCACAAACCCTAGGATGACTCCATGTGATTTTGAAGTGATTACTTATATTTCAGAGGTTCTGATCTACCATTTCAACCCAGGTCAATTTATTTTTTTTCTTTTCCCCTATCATCCACCAAATATCTACTATAACAGTGTGATCTTGTGATCACAATTAGATCAGGTTTTGATCTTGTGAATGTGGATGTAAGTATTCCTTTCTTATCAAAATCACCTTTTTTTGCTGAAATTTACTATTTGAAGCATTTCATTAATTGCCAATTTAAATGTTGGTGGTTTAAAACAAATTCATAAGGTCAATTTCTAAATGTTTAAATATGTGAAATATTGTTTAATTTCACTGATGAAAAAGGTGCATTAAAAACAGAATAATGAATGATGTGATAATGTGTTTGGAATACTCTATAAATCAATTTGGATTTAATGACATTGAGGACTAGCTTCTAGAAGCCTATAGGTTGAGACTACCCTAGAAGAATAAAGAATTATCTAATGGAATAAATAAAATTTTTAGAATGACATGAGATTTTAGGTGAATTTTTTGATAGATTCATCTTGGAAAATAACTTTCTTGATTATTGAATGTAATGGAATTTGAAATACAACTAGAAATTTGAAAATTTTACCATTGTGGATTATGATTTTATGTTTTGAAATTGTTTTCCCTATGACAAGGGTTTTGATTTATGATGAAATGAAAATATAATAGTATTTTACAAATGAAGATAAAATTTTTATATAAAGGCCATTTTCACTTATGGTGAAAAGACTTTATAAAGGTAGTTTCCTAGTGATGCTAAAATTATTGTATAAATAACTTTTCTTATTTATGATTAAATTATTTTACAAATCGATTTTCCCAATGAAACTAAAATTATTATATAAAGGGATTTCTCAGTGATGCTGAAATGATTATATAATGGGATTGTCATAGTTATGCTGAAATGAATATTTAATGTGATTTTTCTCAGTGATGATGAAATGATTATATAAAGATATTTACCTGGTGATGTTGAAATTATTATATAAAGGGATTGAATTATAAGAACCCGGATATTTATTACAAATTAATAGATGGTTTATTACATAAAATTATACTTAATACATCTCGTAAGATCGAGAGTTATAGTTTCTTTGTGAAATTAGCTACGTTACATAACAAATTAAAACATGAAAATAAACATCTTTATTGAAAACATATTTAACAGGATGAGAATGTTCCTTTATACTTAACAGTTCATGGGATAAGCCGAGGAGATACATAAGAAGGGGGTGAGATATAAATCCGAAAAATGGAATAAAAAACACATAACATGAGTATGATAATAAATGTTAGACAATTGTCATATCAATGAACAATAAAAGAAATATGTATAATAAGGCATAAATAACATGATAATAATAACATGGAAAATGTGGCAACAATTTAAAACACGAAATCATAAACATATGTTATGGATAAATATGCCAATACATAATGGGGGAAAATTAAAATAAAGTAGTCAGGTTATCCTTATCCCAATATGAAGTATCATGATATTAAATATTAACCAATTCATTAGTGAGCTATCAGGGGTCACCCTTCATAATCATTTCATTCTCACACTCATCTCGGCCACATTGATAATATAACGTGGAATCATTCAATATCATAATTTCATCCAAAATTAATGAAAATATAATACATACATTTAAGTCTCCAATAAATATGTATATGTTCATAATTTTTAATTTCCTGGATATAAAAATGGTTATGTTATTTGATACACAATTATTTTGGCATGGAAAATAAAGCTGCAATTCAGGCAGAAAAATGACATCATATTTAAATTCATAAAATGGGAATATGAAAGAAAAGTGGGTTAAAAATAATTTATAAATGGAATTTAATGTAATAGGGATAAGTAAAAATATTCTCCAATATAAATAATTAGAATTATAATTTGTACCATAATAAAGAATCTTTGAAGAAAGAAGTGAATAGAAAGAACCCTTGCAAAATTTAGTCATGGAAATAGGTGTATATAAAGGTTAATAGGTGGTTAAAAGATACTTAAAGGGGATATAGTAATTTAAAAATAAAATATAAAATTATGGTGGATAGATAATAATGTATCCTTATGAAAATGTAAATTGAAATTCGAATCATAAATGAAATGTTTGATAAGAAGAGAAGATGGAGAATCCATCACATGAGTGTGTGACAAAAATTGCATTGGATAGTATTATTATGAGAATGCGCTGAATTTAGAGGACTATAAGAAGATTAGAGAAAAGTTTGGACGTGAACCAAGTAGTTTTAGTGAAGATTAATGTATGCTTTGTTTGGATTAAGTAGTAAATGTTTTGAATTTCATTGTAATTTTTGTTTTGGATGCTAGATAATAAAATATTCAAAACCAAAAACCATCCCATGGGTTTTTCACACTATTTATTAAAAAGGTAAGTGGTTTTCATCAGTTTATTTGGCAAAGTACTCAGGATAACAAAATAATTCCAATTTTTATGTGGAGGTGAGTCACACACTCAAAGAAATGATTTTAAAATTTTAAAATATATTATAAGTATTAGAGGATTAATAATGGATTTATAAATTATATAAAATAAACATAAAAATACATTATTTTAATGGGGAAATGTATATTTTTCTGACGATACCTTTCATAGTATTTATTACATCACTAGTGGGCCATTGTGTTGTCATAAAACACACCATATATTTAAACAGTATTTAATTTTTACCAAAATAATTGATTGCCTCAGAAAATTATGAAAAATTCACTGTTACATTATTTCAACATAATGATAATAAAATGATACCAATTTTACCTAAATATCTTTATAATTATGTTTATTTTTAATTTAATAATAATAGCTGACATTTATTAAAAATGAAGTCTTTTTTACAAATAAAAGATTATTGAACCCTTATGAAATTAAAATGTGACATCATAAAAATTATTTGCTAATTTATATTTGATAAATCGTATGTAATAATAATACAATGTTAATTTTTTTAAATAAATACAATAATCATTTAATTCATTAATTTAAATTGAATATTAACCAAAAATACATTTTTTTTCATTAATAATCATTTAAAATGTAACACTGATAGAATTAAAATATATAAATTATTATTTTAAAAAATAATGTAATTATTTATATTACTAGTATCTTGATACATATCCATTCAATACACTAGAATATTTTCTAAGAGTATGGTGTGCGTTGGTGGGGGTTTCATGGGTCCATTAGGTGAACATAGTTTGGGCTATGAACTCGATGTACTTGATCTTCTCCCATAAAAAAATAACTATAATGCATAATTTTTTGGATATTATCATGGGATAGGTGTAAGGGTAAGTCTTAGAAATGATATCTCCCATGGAAGCCCTGGTAAATAATATTCATAGGGTACAATCCTATTTTTTGATGCCATCCCATCCTTTTTATCCATGCCAAAAGGATTTGTACAAACCCTATATCTATACTAGTAATGTGATCACTATTAATCAATAATATTATCAATGGTAATGATACTTAAAAGTTATTTAAATCCAATTGAATATAATGAAACAAAATAAGCACATATGTTTTCAATTTAATTAAATTAGAAATGGGATTTTTATTCATAACAGTTCAGGTCTTTAAAATCATCCCCATTTATAAATTTCACCCATGAAATTTTCTTTTCCTAGACTAAAATAGATGAGGGTAACTCTGGTTCATCCCCTCCTACGATTCCCACACTTCTTATTCAAAATTTTGGTTTCCCCACAACAATTATAGGTGGGGAATTGTATTATTTCATGGAACATTTTATGTATGATCTAAGATCCTCACTGGCTTATCCAAATTGGAATGGTCATTCTCCAATGATACCACATATTTATTGAGTACAAGTGATGGGTCTGGTATGTACTTTCTTATGATGATTACATGGAATACACTATGTACATGAGACATGTTCGATGCTAGAGCTAGTTGATCTTACAATACTATGATGTGATCAAATATATCAAAAGGGAGAATGTACCATGGAATAAAAATTTTATTCTTCTAAATTTCATCATTGTCTTCCATGGAGATATGCATAGGAATACCATGTTTGCAAAATTAATCTCTAGTTCACATCGACGATTTTAAGAATATCTTTTTTTCAACTCTAGGAAGCCTTAATGTTCTACTGAATTCTCTCATCCTTCTTCAATAATTACTCAATCGTTTCAAGACCTTTAATTTTTCATTCCTGAAATTCATCCAAATAAGCTGGTGGTCTGTACCTATTTTAATAAAGTGAATCAACGGGATCCATCTGAATGTACAAGCAGAAGAAATTGTTATAAGAGAACATGACCAATGAGATATATTATTCCCACCATAAATTGAAATAAAATGAGAATTCCCTCAATATTACATAAAGTGTTTGGATAGTCGGCTTAGATTATCTATTAGTTCAATGGTTATAAGTCGAACTGAAGTTCAGCTCAATGTTTTGAGCATGGGTAATTCATTTCCAAAACATAGAGGTGAATATTAGGTCTCGATCAGATACAGTCAACAGTTTTAATCCATGTATCCTTACTAGTTATTTGATGTATACCCATGCTATTTGATATAGTGATAAATTATCAAATCACAATGAGGTGTGTAGTATTTGTAATATGATATATAACAATGAAAATATAACTGTTTCTCTTGGATGTCTTTGGATATCTGGTGATAATGTATGTGGTGATTTGTTCCCATTTCCATGTGGGCAAGGGTAATGGTTTCATCATCTCATTAGATGTATTCATATCAGCCCTAACATACTAACATATCAGACACATTGATGTTTAATTAGTGATTTCCTCCCACATGTTATCAAAAAATATTTCTATAAGATATTTTGATGCATCTTCTTATTTCATGGGTGAATAAAGAAATTCAAACTATGTGCATCATCCAATAATTATTTATTTAACTCGTGATTTTATAGGAAATATAGCCTTGGAATAAATCACACAATTACATTATCATTATCATTGAACTCCAAGGATTTACATTTTCATATATTTTCCACTTTATTCTGAATTCCTATATTATCTTTTTGAGCATCCTTTAACCATTAGACAAGAGATGATTGAGAAATAAATTGTTAATGGATTGATGATATTCCATTAGTTACGATTCCAACGTCCATCATATTAGTATATAAGAGGATCATATCCTTCTCAATTATAATTTTTTTAATTACTAGAACCTTTCTACATTGATAATTTTATACTTTTTTAAATTTTATAGGATGACAGTGGATTACCAGTCATAATCTCAGCTGACCTCTTACCATCTTTTTTGGTTCATATTATTCTCTTTTGGTGTGAATATATATTTACGAATTTTGTAATAAGTATATATTTAAAACTTCTTCTTGAAGAGATAACACCACCATTTTTTCAATGTAATGATCATTTATTCTAAATCCATATCATGTTTGAAATATTTTTCTCTTGAATTCTCAACTTCCATGATTTGTAGGAAATAAATTTTTCATTTTTCATCAACACACATCTCGATCCATTCTTATAAGCCTCACTAGAAATTACAAAAAGTTCACCACTTGTGGGTTCTGTGAGCATAGTATTAGATATAAACCTCCTTTTTCAACTCTTTAAATCATTCTTAACATTCATCATTCGAAGAAAATTTAACTCCCTTTCGAGTTATCTTTGTAAGAGGGTCTGACAAAATGAAAAATATATCAAGAAACGATGAGAATATAAATATAATCTATGAATACTATGTATATCTATCATTGATGTTGTCTATGGAAATCCTTCAATTTCTTTTTTCTTTGAAGGATCCACATATATCCAATTTCATGTGATTGTATTCACCATGAATGACACTTCCTTTTACTATAAGTCACATTTGTTATACATTTGATAAATATTTTCCATTTGAATGGTCTTTAGCACAATGACCAAATTCTTCGCATGGTCTTCCATTGTTTTAAAATATATTAGAATATCATTTATAAAGACTGCCATGAATTTGTCAAGATAATATTTAATGAATATATTCATCAACTCCATGAAGATTTATGATGCATTATTTTTTCTGAATATAATCATTATGAACTCATAGTGCCCATACCATGTATGAAATGTAGTCTTGGAGATATTGTCCTTAGTCAACCTAAGTTGATTATATCCTAACCACAGATCAACCATGGAGATGTATTGTAATCCACAAAGATGATCGAACAAGTAATCAATTCATGGTAAAGGATACTTTATCGTTATCTTGATCTTTTTATCTCATGATAATAAATTTAAGGGATCATTAACCCATCCTTATTTTTAACGTAGAGGCCTTGTTCAAACCATGGTGATGTACATAGGTGTATGAATAATCACCCAGATTATCCTATAGTTGATTCTATAGTTCCTCAGGTTCCAAAAAATCATCATATAAATAGTATTGGATATTGGAATCTCCCCAAGTATAATTGCGATTGAGAATTCAACCTCTCGACTAGGGGGGAATGAATAAAAATCTTAGGGAAACACATCTATATACTCCATAAAAGTTGGCATGTCATAAAGGATGGTTTGTTCTATAGACTCAATAATTTGAGCTATATATTCTAGAACATTTGGAAACAATATCCATGCTTAATATAATGGTTCCAATGATGATTCATCCTCCTCTTTTCACTTGCCTAGAATTGAGGGTCGATTTGTGATATGATGAATGATTTGACTCTAATGGAATTTTTGGATAGATCTATAAAGGTAAAGACAAATAATGGCCCTTATTGCATCAAATTCCACCAAATTGAGACATATAATATTTTCAAGATGAACATTCCTACAAACTTCAACATGTAATATAATAATCATAGAACATTTCCCTAATGTTTTAATATCATTTTAGGTGGGGAATAAATGTTCATAGAAACTATTCATGGTATTATAGTAATAAATGAATTGAAATACAATATGACATACAATATTATGATGTAGTAGTTATATGTAACTCATTAATTAAAATTTATTTCAGAATAGGACATTCTATTCTCCCTTGATCTAGGAGATTGTGGATTCTCATAATGCTTCACATCCCTTGTGGTAGAGAATTGACCCAGAGAATACCCATCTTCTCCAAATTTATGACATTGAAATATATAATATTCCTTATATTGAACATTGTTTCCATCCATCACATTACACATTTTTTCATGGAAATTGGTTACAATGTGACCTGGAATTCCACAGATAAAACATCTCTCATTCCCTTCGTTTCATATCCCTTAGTGCCTCAATAGAAATTTTTTTTCATGAAGGATATTGGGTCTTCTTTACCATATCATCTTTATCATATTGAATTTCATGAGATTTCATGTTCCTCATCCTTGATGTTTTTGGGAAATCAACAATGTTCCAATTGTTAATCTATATTTTTATGGATGGTTTGGAATAATCAAGATATATACTACTTGAGCTCCCTTCTGATTGGAAATAACATTGGGAGAGTCATTCTATTGGCCTCCACATCAGTTGTTAATACAATTCCTCTTATTTCACACAATTTGATAGAATAAAAGGTAAAATAGATATGATCTTATTCAATAATTAAACATATAAAGTGGAATCTAGTGAAATTAAAGGGATGAAATAATAATTACATTTATCATCCTAACTTATTATTTTCTAAGAATAATTCTATGTTATCTATGATTAACATCCCAACATATATTCCTATTGGTTTGTTTGTACCGTTAACAATGTGTTGTAATGAGATTCTGAATTTACCAATGAATGTAACCTAGGAGTGTCAAACTAGGTGAACAGTGAGGCTTATTGTCGTGTACCAAGTTAAATCATGTCAAGCCCAGAACACTTTTTCAGATTTTTTACTCTAAGATACATCTTCTCTATAACCACATCCACTTATAGTATCATGACATCAATGTATTTTTTTTGACAAACACCATACACTATACATTACAAAAATTTAGGGATGCTTTATTATACTACATATTATCCCTGAGGGTTTTCAATTGGGCTTTCTAATAAAATTCCAAAAAATACTAACCCTCCATATAAAACCAACTATAACAACAATCATCTCTATTACAAATTAATAAATTTTTTATTAAATTTAATTAAACAAAATATAGCCAAAAAATATCAATAGGTATAGTGTATTGTGGAAATCACGTACATTACATAACAACATAAAACATGAAAAAATATATTTATTGAATAAATCATAACATGATGAAAATGTTCCTTTGTACTTAACACTGCAAGAGATAACCTAAGGACAAAAATAAGAAGGGGGTTACCTAAAATGTCTGAAGACCGAATAAACAAGGCATGACATGGGTAAGATAATTCATGTTATACAATAAGAATATTAAAGGATCAAGAAATGAATTTAAATATTAAGTCATGATATATTATGATAATCATAACATGGAATATGGGTAAACAACATAAAAAACTGCACCATAGACACAAGTAATGGAAAAATCCACCGAGAAATCATGGTGAAGAAGTTCCAATAAATGATTAATTTATACCTATAACGTCCTCGACCGGAAGCGACTAAACTGGTGCTCTGAGCCAGGTAGTTACATAACCTTAAGTGCGCCTCCCCGTACGCTAAGGGATGCTGACTAGCAGTGGGGGTCATTGTGGTCAAGTGGGGAAACTAGACCCATTATTATCAGAGTAAGGCACAACCAAAATAAACCAATAGAAGAAACAATAATCAGTAAACAAGGAACATGTATTACAACCATTTCCTATAATAAATAAGCCATGTCCTACTATGAGTGAAAAGGTAGAAAAAATCCCAAAATAAAGACAACGACCACAATCCCCAAAATGTTCTCGACTCTATGTCTGGATCCTCCACCAAGTTCTACCCATGTCCACTCAACTATCTAGAAAGTACACTT
This sequence comes from Viscum album, assembly GCA_963277665.1. Lineage (NCBI taxonomy): Eukaryota > Viridiplantae > Streptophyta > Magnoliopsida > Santalales > Viscaceae > Viscum > Viscum album. The sequence continues at coordinate 372,706,676 of OY728166.1, read as the reverse complement.
TCCCTTCTCCTTACCTGAAAACATGAAGTCTGCTCGGGTGCCCAATGGCGGCCCATGTAGGGTGTGAGTACGACTCAATAGGCCACTACTAACGGTTTCTACAAAATAACCAGTATGAATAGGCAGTGCATGCAAAAGAAACATGAATGATAATTTCCAAGTAACTATTTAAGGTTCCATTAACCAGTTCAGATCCAAAGTCATTGCCACTACCATTACCATCCATTTAACACCAATTATCATCACTTACAATTTCATCACCTTTCCATGGGTTAACCACATACATTATGTTACCTGGGTCCATGGGAAACAATCACATGGAATATGGAAAACACATCGTTATCCTATCTCACTAGGAATAACCTCTTCATAGCAACCATATCCTCACCTCGAAGCCTTAGTCCGAGTGGATTTAAACGTTAGGATAAAGGATCCGTAGTCCCCATTCCTAAACCGTGAATTTAGGGTGGAGTTCAAAGAATCAGTCTTCACTCGACCCATGGGAGAAGATCCTCATGTCATACCCCACTCTATAAAGACATGTGCACATGATATTTTATATATGTAACCATCAACCCACCATACCATTGTCCTTTGACAAATACCATTCACAACAAACCACACAAGAATTCAAATTATGCCTTAACACATTAACACATTACCATTTCACATCATTTAACCATTCATCCATTTCCCATGTGTTATGCCTATCTCACTAAGCATTCATCACTAGACCCATAACCTATCCCATTATGGTCTTTAATCAGTTTAGACATTAACCCATTTAACCCATTCATCATTTCCATGAATCAACTATTCAACCCATTTCAAAAAACCTTTAGGTTGTTGCCAACTCTAGTTGCATCACCTCACTGCCATTCCAAGTTCAACCAATCATGCTAACATATTCATCAAGGGCTCCACCATTTATTACAATAAGGTCACTTGTTTAATAACAATCCCTAAACCTGGTAAAAGCCAGCACATCCCATTGATGACCCCAATTAGGTCAAGTCATTCTCAACGCATCCCATATGGATTGTGAGGGTTCCTATTTACCATTTTAAGCACCCTTTATCCCAACCACATCTAGGATGATCAAATCTCATCAAATGGAAACCATGAGAAAATCCACACATGCATAAATCCACCATAAAAATATGGGATAACGTTTGTAGGACACCTACATTGAAACCACAATTGAACGCACAGTCAATTGAGTCCTTATACCTCAATCCATCCAGCCTTTGGAGCTCCAATTGAGAACTCACCCGAATGATAGGGTTTTAGAGCTTCGAAAAAAGAGGGAAAGAAGATAAAAACCCTAAATCAAAAAGATAAAAAAGGATAGGATTAACATTACATGGAGCTTTGATCTGCATCCAACAGCACAAAAAACACATTATAAATGAGGGAGATCAACCTCAGGGATCTCTTGGGTGATTTTTTTCGTTTTTAGGGTGAAGAGGGAGGAATAGAGATGAAATCTCGAGTGGGTTCTTAAAATCCTGGAGTGACAAAATCGAAATTTTTCCCAACTTTAAGAGGCCACACGGTTTGGCCGCACGGTTTGAAAAAAAAAAGCGCATGATACTATCTGGAGGAGAAGGGTTGCACAATTTACCTTGGAAGGCAGCACGGTTTTCCCTGGCTCGTGCGCAGGCCGTGCACCCAGGCTTGTCTTTCCCATCTTTCCTTTCTTTCGATCCCCGAGCCTCGAAACACCCCCAAGACCTCTCATACTTTAATAAGACATCCCATGAAGCCCGAAACAAGGGATTCAACCAAAAAATAATGAAAAAAAACCCTTCCAAAAAAAACTAGAATAATACAATACCTTTTTCCCAACATGAAGAATCATGATACTAAACCGTTCCCAATTTAATGGATTGATATCTAGTCTCGCCCTTCATAATCATTTCATTATCATGTTTAAGTGAGCCACATTGATCATATAACATAGATTCAATCAACATCATAATTTATCCTTTGATCAAGGAATGTGTAATAAATACACGTATGTATTAAATATATTAATATATGTGCAGTAATTTGAAGACCCTTGATAGAAAAATGGGTATGGTATTCACTACACTATTATTTTGGCACGGAAAATTTACGTGCAATTTCTACTACATAACTGCCTCATATAAAAATTCATAAATTGGGTTGATGAGAGAGAAATAGGTATATACTAATTTAAACATGAAACTAAAAGTAATAGGGACATGTAAAAAATTTCACCAACATAGGGAATTTGAAATAGAGGGTGTAAAGTAATTATGAAACCTTGAAGAAAAAGGAGAATGAAAAGTACCCATACAAAATTTCATCAGGGTAATGAGAGTATATAAAGGTTCTCTATATGGTTAAATGATATTGAAATGGGATCAAATCATATAAAAATAAAATTTAAGTTATGGGGGATATTTAATAATGTATCCCAAATTAAGAAAATGGAACAAAAAAGGCATATCAAACGTGAAATGCTTCATAAAAAGAGGAGAGAGAGAGAATCCCCTACCTAAGTGTGTGACCCAAAAGGTTTGGGAGAGGATTATTGGGAGCATGGGTTCCATAGTAGGACTATATATTGTATATGTTAGAATTTGGACATGATACATGGATTTTTGAGTAAAGAGAAATGGGATTTTGGGTGGGTTTATATAGGGAAAGAAGATAATTTCTTTAATATTTTCGTTTTAGACATTACATAATAAAATATTATAAACCAAAAACCATCCCATGGATTTTGAAGAAGGTTTATACCAAATGGTAGTAGTTTACATAATGTTCTTTGGAAAATGGGAAAAAATAATAAAATAATTCCACTTCTTATGTGGAGGTGAGTCACACTCTCAAAGAAATGATTTTAAAATCATAAAATATATTTTATGTCATAAAATATTAATTAATGCTATATAAAATAAATGAAGTAAAAATTTTAAATTATCTTAAAATGAAAAACATCGATTTTTCTGATTATGAATTGTATATTATTTATTACTCCAATATTGGGTCATTATGATGTCATAAAACACATCGTATATTTACATAATATTTAATTTTTACTAAATATATTGCCTGTCTTTTAAAATTATGATAAATTAGGAATTAGATAATTTTGACATTTGGATTCAAAAAATGATATTCATTTTATCCAAATAATTTTATAAATATTTGAGTGTTAATTTTTAAAATAGTAACTGACATCTATTGGATATGCCCGGATTTTGAAAATTAAATGTTTTTAACACTTATAAAAACCGCAATTGACATCATAAAAATTATACGATCATTTATATTTGATAAAAATTATTTAATAGTAATTTTAAAATAATATATTATTTATTTAAAAAATCCATTAATTCATAAATTCGTTAATTTATTTTTAAAATTAACAAAAAAATAAAATTTTTTCTTTAAAAATAATTTACAATGTAACAATATAAGGATGAAAATATGTTCCTTATTCTTTAAAACTAATGTATATATTCATTTTTATAGGGTCTTGAATCATTTCCATTTAATACATTTGCATGGACTCTATGATTAAGGTGCGTGATGGTGGTATTTTCATAGGGCCTTTATGTGAACATGTTTTAGGCTATGATCTCGATGAGCTGGAACATTCCCCATAAATAGTTACATTCATGATTATGTTGTTTCATCTCATCTTGGGTATTGCCTAAGGAAAATCCCAAAAAAATTATCTCCCTCAAAAACTCTAAAAATTGGCCTTCGTATGGTATGATCCTTCTGGTTGAGTCCATCACTTCCTTTTTCAATTCCAATCATATTTCTTAAAACTCTATATTTATAATAGTCAGGTGATCATTTTCCAAAGACTATAATATCAATGATAAAGATACCTAAGGAGAATTTAAATATAATTTAATACAGTAAAATAAAATATGTTCATGTGATTTTTATTTAATTAAATAAAAAGGGGTAATTTTATTCAAAATAGTTAGTATCATTACATGACCTAATTATGCTTAAATGCTAACAGGGATTGTCCATGTTATGTGGTTATGACATGGACTTGTGGTTATTGTTTGAATGGTTGTGATACATGATCTTAGATATTCTATCATGGTTCAAAAACAGGTTTATTATTGTATTATAGTAATTAAATTATTATTACACATGTAATCTTTTTATTTCATTCCATTTCTATCACACTTGTTTCATTTATACACGGTGGTCTCAACATATTGAGTTTTTATAAAATAAAAACTATTATCAATGGAAGTTTTCCCTTTATAAAATTATATTATAAGATATAAAACACATATATAACATAGATATCCTAATCGAAAAATTATTTTCCTAAATTTAGTATTAAATAACTTGTAATTATTGAAATTAAGGAACCTATACCAATGGAATATTAACCTGAATTTGGAAAAGTAATGTGACAAGTAGGAATAGTAATATAAAAAATAGAATTTTAATATCACTAATGAAAGTAAAAAATAAAATTTTTCCATCTAATAAATGGAAATATGAACTAATTATATCATATTATAAGTAAATGTTTTATATATGGTTATTTAAGTGTTGGTTTTTATAAAAATATATTTTTATCAATATTATTATTAATATAACAATTTAAAAGAAATTTTATTTTCATTAAATATATTAATAAATTAATATTTTATTTTCTTATGATTATATGAACATTTTATTAGAACTTAACTAATATTTCAATGTGTAAAAAATAAGTTTTATTTTCAATTTCTGGATTTTTTAAATAAATGATGATTTCAATGAAAACATAAATTTCTTATATTTAAAATAGTATATTAATAAAATTGAGTTAATTTTTTATTCTACAATTCAAAAAATAGTTAGGATTATTTTCTTTTTTTTCTAACGTAATTGAATTTTTGCTGAAAAATGAATTAAAGTAATTTTCAATATTTAAAAAAACAAGAATTATTGAGTCATTAATGTGTTCTGTATTTTCTAATCCAATAATATCTAATCTTAATTTATTATTAAAATATTTAGTGATAATTTTCAGCCTATTAATTTTCATGATCCAAAATAATAAACTAATGAATAAAATAATAAAAAAACACCTCTTTCCTCTCCTATAAATTCCACCCCTCACATCAAATTCTCCTCACAACATTAATTATTTTTCGGTTGACCAAAGTCTACCAAATAATCTTCTCCTTACTCTAAACCATTTAAAAGAGCTTTTTTTTCTTAAAAAATAGGCCAAACCGAATGTACCCGAGGACCTTCTCAAGGAGATAAATCCTATTTCATTTTTGTTGATTTTCATTGGTGTTTATTTTACTTTCTTATAGTATACTCACCTACAGTTATACAAGTGGAATGATAAATTCATTTTTTTATATTGAAATTAATTTTATTATGTTAATGGAATAATCAATCATCAAACACCTTCTTTCATCACACTTATTCTAAAAATTAAAACATCTTCTCAAAGGTCATTCTTTTTCTCTTTTGAGGATGACACATATTAATATTCATTTAACACCTTCAAGGATGGTCATAAAACCATTATAATGGTTGAAAATGCCTTTTAACATTTATTTTATAACTTTTTTTTATTATGTAACTATAATATACACATAATACTAAATAATAAATCAAAACTAGTTCTTGATGATAGAAACCCCCCAAATAAATCTAAACAATTATCATTAACATTTTATCTAATGAACCATCTTCATATATGGAATAGAATTTAATAAAATTTAAAATTATATAAGTTCATTCATAACATATAATTCCAATTCTATATAATTGTTCCAATTTTACATGATCATCCAATCCTATATACAAGTAAACTGATTATGAAGACCAAGAAAACGAACACTCCTAAACGATAAAATTGAACTCTATAACACACCAAAAAGAAAAAAAATTGTCCGAAAATAAAAATTAATAGAATACATGAATAAAAGGTTATATATTTATATATTAATTAATATAATTTCATTTTCTCGGATAATAATGTGAATAGAGGATTCAGACATATGGTAAGGGGATTCTCAAACCAAATTTCTTTTTATTGGGTTATTCCTCTTTCATGAAAACATTTAGTGTGGTTAATTTTTTAATATTCCAAAAATATAATTTCATTATTCTTAGGTTTTTTTATTTCTATGATATACATGATTCCAATATTATTTGTTGAAAAATTAAATTATTTTCCTAAAAAAACTCTTCTTTCTAAAAAACACATCTTTAATTCTCTTGAGATTGTTTCTTCTTCACTAATGATTGATGAATCATATACCAAGTATGCCATTAAATTGTTATTTTTTTACCCCAATTTTTATTCATGAATGTATGTTTTAGTAAATTCTCATGAAACCCATTTCCTTTCCATGAGTCATTTTACTACAATGATTGTTATATTTTCTACGTAACATGCATTATTATGAAAATGTAATGATGTGATGGGTGAAACAAGATTTTTGTAGTGATATAATGAATTTGGTAACATGATTTATATTATGTGATAATATGAAATATGTGTGAACAGGATGGTATATTTTTTCACAATATTTATTTTAAGATTATTAACTTATTTTTTGCATGAACTTGATGTTATCTTTGTTCACAACTGGGTGTGGTATTTTACCACTAAGACAGAATGTTTCATTTTTAAGCATTACTATATCCCATCTCTTTATCTAATGATTCCTCTAATTTTTATGATGATTATCTCTTAACTTTTTTATGAATATAAAGATCATTACACCTCATGTTATATTGATTAATGTTAAAATCTATGCTCTTACTAGACTTTTAGATAACCCCTTTATTTGATATATATCCTCAAGTGATTACTCATACTAATGTGTACAAGTGGGACACAATGATTCTATAGGAGAATGAATAAAAAATATCTATGTTTTATTATGTAAATTTTATTTATGATCATAATTTTCCCAATACACTAAACCATAGGATCATGGTTCATATAATGCTGTTATTTGGTTATATTTTAAATTATATAATAGTCATGTATGAAAAATAAAGGGTTTCCATTGTCGGATTCCAATAATAGTTTAGTTAATTTGTGAATTAGGATTGGATAACCTTAGTGAAAGACCTTAGTATGAGATGAATTAAATTCAATCTCCCAAGAAGCTTTGTTTAAGAAAAATGACAATCATATGGATCCCTTAAGATATTACTTTATAATTAATTTAAAAAATAAATAAATAATTTATTCACAACTTGATTACTAATGTTTTGTTCAAGAATTTTATATTTTAAAAAATTTTGTGAACTCGGAGAAACTAGCCCAACAACCCATGTGACAGACAATCCAACGAATTCCAGAACAACATCCCCAATTCCATAGGATTTGGAGTTCAAACTTTTAGGGCAATGATTTACCATATTTATTAGGATTCAAATAATAATATGAATAATGGGGAATGTCACCATTCGCCTTAGAGAGAGAAACTTGTTTCTGAATCATTTATGTATAAATTACCATAAATATTTGGTGGATATTCTGATCCACCAATCACCGAACATTGGTTCAACTCAATAGAGATGATATTTTCAATACTTTACTATTCTGAGAGGGATAAGGTGACTATATCCATATATCATTTAGATGGAGGGTAGAACAATGATGGGAATTGATAAAGAACAACAATAAAAAAAGTTGAAATTATAGTGAAATAGTGGGAACACTTTATGAAAATATTTCTTATTTAGTATTTCCCAAGAAGAATTCTTACAAATATAGTGAGAGAATTCGTAGAGATATAGAGAACAGAAGTTGAATCTATCACGACTAAAGAAGACAATTTCACTCATTATTCATGTTACTCTGTAATTATTGTAATAAAAAAAATATTAATAAATATATTCATTAGTGATTTAAAACTACACCTTAGAAATGAAATATATATTAGATACTATTGGATTTATGGAGAATTTTTTGATGTTCTATCAAAGTGTAGATGGAGTTTTGAGAATGATCTCTTGTGCTTGGAGATAAGAAAATAAATGTGGAGTTTCAAGATTGAGGATATAATGAAAAATTTTGTAATATAACTCCACCACTGCAAAGACAGAAATGACGGAAGAATATTCATGTGACATTCTTAAATGGGAAGTGTAAATTCTTATATTGTGGGGGAGAAGGCCACTAGGATCATAAATTTCAATGATATATGAAGAATCAAGAAAATGTGGTGGGGGAAACGATAAAACCACATTTTTTTCAATGAATAAATTACAGGGAGAAATGAAAAAATGTATGATATTTAACTAATACTAAAATCCTTGATGGTAATTAGCATCCACATCCACAAATGTGAACGGATCTAGGTGAAATCCTCTTTCATTTTCTTCTAATTTATTTTCAATTTATTTTCAATTTATTTTCATTTATTATTCCTTCCTCACCTCCACTTATAAATGTGGAATAATAAAATTTGTATCTTATATATAATGTAATGTTATTATGTTAATGTAATAATTCATCATCAATCCCCTTCTCCTATCTGTATGATTCTGAGAATGAAAACAACATCTGCAATGTGTTGATTTATCCCCTTCAAGGTTGAAAATTTTAATTTTCCTTTACCTCCATCAAGGATGATAAATAAACCATTCTAATGGTTGAAAAATATTGTAGAAGTTATGTTATAAACATTTTAATGTTCTGGAAAAAACGTATATACATAATACAAAATAAAAAAGAAAAACAAGTTTTTGATTATTGAAAACCCCATAATTTATCTAAACGATTATCATTGTTGTTTTCTGTAATGAATCAACAACATATCATGAAAAAATTAATATTCCACACAAATAAAACTAATGTAAGTTCATTAATAAAATGAAATATCAATTCTGGATAATTATTATCATTTTACATGATCTATCCTAAATTTATACAAGTGAACTTATCATGAATACCAAGAAAATTAACACTACCAAATAATGAAATTGATCTTTATGACTCATAAAAATGGCCATAACTGAACTTCATAAAAATATAATGAATTTAATACCTATAGAATATGTTATCTATTTAGTAATTATTGAATATAATTTTACTATTTAGGATATTAAATGGATGAATGTATTCATATATAAGTTAAGGGGATCTTAAAACCCAATTTCAATTCATTGGATTTTCTTCTTTAATTCCAAATTTTTGGGTGTATGTTCATTTAAATTTCATAAAATATAATTAATTTTTTATTAGATTTTATTTTTTGGGATATATCTTTTTCCAATAATATTTTGTGATAAATGAAAATAATTTTCCAAAAGAACTATTCTTTATAAAATAACATTCTTTACTTATCTTCAGATTGTTTCTTGTTCACTCAATATTTATGATTATTATACCGAGTTTTTTACTCAATTTTACTTTTGGGAACACTAATGTTTATTCCTGAATGTATTCATCATGAAAATATATTCTTACAAATTTCCATTCCATGGGTTATTTATTAGAAGGTATTGTTATACATTCTTCATGGCATGCATGATTATGAAAATGTTATGATGTGATGGGTCTGACCAGAATAATATAGAACAACCAAGAATTTTTTAATGTGATTCATCTAATGAGATAATGTGAAATATTTGTGGGAATTTTTCAATATTTCTTCACATGATGGTTTTATGATTTTCAGTATATGATATTGAAGAACATGATGCCAGCTTTGTTGACAACTATGTGTTGTATTTGACCACTAAGACATGGGGTTTCATTTTTTTCTTATCCATGTTAAATTTATTTATATATTAATTCATCTATATTTTTTATGATTATAAATTTATTATATAATAATGATGATAATTTTTCTCACTCGTGTTATATTTATTCAGGTTCTTGTTTTTCTTCTTACTGGGATTTTAGATCACGTTTTTTTGATGTATATCCTCACGTGATTAATTATACTAAAGATTAATTGAAGACCACTAAGAAGATAGAGAATAATAAATTAAATAATTATTAATATTTATTATGTAAATATTATGTATGGTTCTATATTTTCAAAGACACTATAACTTTGGATCCCAGTTTTGTCACAGTATTGTTTTTTATCATTAAATTGATGTAATAGTATTCAATGAAAAGTAAGGATAATATAGCTTCACCCACACCCTATATGCTCTACCATATTCTATGAAAAATATTTTAATTGATGAAGGTTCATACAAGAGAAAATACCATATTTTGGATTGTTTCTTTATAGATGTTTTTGAGCATGTAGGTGTGACCGATAAGGGATTCAGGGCCATGAACTTTTGTGTTTATTTGAGTCATCAGGGTATTTTATTTATGTTATTTTATATTTTATATTTATTTATATTCTATAATTTCATTACTATATCATTTTATCATTTTATTATTATTTAGTTGACATTTATTATTTCATTTATCAACTATGATGTAATATTTTTTTATTTTTTTGTGCTGATATTTTTATTTCCACTATATTGTAACATTATAAATAGAGGTATTGTGTCCCCACTACATTATATTCACATATGTTTTATATTTATATGCTTGTGGTGTGTGTCTATTTGAACTTGAGGTCTAATAACCATCTCTATTTGGCCACTTTAGAGTGTGCTATATTGGGGGATGTCACAAAGTTGTATTGGTGGAGTAGGTCCTTATTTTCAATTTCGTTATTGTTTAATAAAAGTAGAAACCAGACTAGTATATGCTGGAACATGGTAACAATATTGTGAATTGGAGTTTCTGACCCATGTATGGGGGGAAATAAAAGTACCTTGGGATAGAACTGTTGTTCATGTCGTTCATTTTTTATAGTCGATGTTATTTCACCGTGGGTAATTAAAATGTTGTGTCATGTTACATTTTCATGATATTTAAACCCTTATATTGATAAATCACAAGATGTTTATTCATGAAAAATGATAGTAACATGGAGATATATTAGGACATGATTGATCAATATTGGGATATATTTATTAAAAGTGATATATTCACCAAATTTACTACGGTATAAGATACCTATTATATCTAATCAATGAAATGAAAATAATAGTTATTTCATGCTAATTCATTAGTCAAGTTATGTTTAGAGAGGCCATGATCTATTAGTTAATTGTTTTTGTCACTAGTTAATGGTGACCATTTTTAATCTAGTGTTATATGTTGTTTTTGTTCTTATAGAGAAAATTTCTCCTTATCATCTTCATATTGAGTTTGAGGAGCATGAAAATAAGTACGCTCATAACAAAACTAAACAAGAGATTCGTGTAGTCCTTGAGGATTTGATGGGTGTTTATCTTCATGAAAACATCCTGATGGACATGAGATCTGTGGAAGGGGAGACTATTTGTACATTCCTTCTATGTCTATGTGGATGAGAGAGTTCCTGATATAACATTATTCTACATTTACAAGTGGGGGAAGCCCCGAAGGTTATGATTTATAGATGGAGTTGATCCAAAAGATCATTAAGCACCTTGAGACACCCCCAAATTAGAGGGTGAATGTAGAGACCCGAAGCTTGACGTACATGGAAATTACATTACTTTTGCGGAATACTTAGTACATTACAAAAACACACACACAAGGACCATAATAGTTTAGTGTCTTTGGAAACTCGAAATGTAATCATCTAATCATGGTGAAAGATCTTCAACATCTCCCATAAAGATCATCCTTTTTTTTCTTACCTAAAACCTTTATTTATATCTTGAGGAAAAGAAAACATAAAACGGTTATCTCAAATGCTTAGTAAGGGTAAGAAAAAGAAATATCAATCACATCATATACATAAGAACATAACTTTTGGAAATCATAACCTGCAAAAGAGATCATAATTTCATAACATGGGATAAATCATGGAAGTGAAATGTAATCACAATAATCATAACTTAAAACATGAAACTTTGTGGCATACACACATAATCATAGAGAATCATATCTTATTAGTCAAGACTCATTTCCAAGACTATCTTAGTGGACAAAGTCCCTTTCTGAACCGAGTCACCCTCATTTCAGTCCTCTTTCACTGAACCGGTATAACCTACCATTCCAGCCATGTCTATCTCATGAGATATAAAATCATTACCAAATGCATTGGAGGGAGATATAGGTCCCACACATCTCATAATGATACCATTCTTATGTGTGCCACAAAATCATAAACCATACATCATAGCATAACCCATGTAATAAAAATAGGATTCTTAAACAACATGACATCATAAAACAATTCATATAAGATAAAGGAATTCATAAAAATATTTCCATCACAACATAATCAAATCCATGTAATAATAGGGATAGAAAAAGAACCCTTTATTATCTTATATGGAAAATAATTTTGATAAAACACTTGAACTCCATTCTTGAGGAAAATATCCTTTCTACTTCAAAAACACTTTTCCTTTCTTAACATGTAATACAATCTTAAACTGAAAGAAGTTGATTAAAAATAAAATTGAAAACTTGTAAAGGAATATTCTTGGAAATAATGTTTTAAAAATCCATTCATGTCGTATAAGTTAAAAAAAACATTCCTCTCGTACTTTTGTCGGAATAGTTAAAAAGTACTTCGTACGAAAAATGACAAAAGATCCCTTTCATGTCTTTTACTAAAAACTCACCGAAGGGTAAAATTAGATTTAAAAAATTGTAGGTGGATTGAAATAATATTACATATTGAGGAAACATGTATGTGGATGATAAAATACACCCCAGTAAATACCAAAGTATAAACAATCTCGGATAAAAATGAGATTGTGATATTTCCCTTACCTTAAGCCCGATTTGCTTCGTAAGTGTCCGAACCTCATGTATAATGATTTAAATAATGTCATCAACTTATTAAAGAATCATATGAATTATTATGATATCATATATGGTTCACTTATGACTTTATATTACCCGTTCTTTTGTAAATTCCATGTTAAAGAAGCGTTTTGGGTAAAATCGTTTCATTTATTGTAGGTGTTTGGACTTGTTGTTCTTGACATTATTATTACTTATATCATGATTTACTTACTTACAGAATATAAAAAATGATTTATATATCGTATATATTCAGTATATATATATATATAAAATAAATATATAAATGAAATGAAACACATCGTTCATGGAGACGGTAGTCCGTACGTACGCATGAACGCTGTTTTCCTTTCCTTATTGTATTGAATAGAAGTAAGTAGATGACATACATATATACATAAATCCAGTTGCTTTATAATTTCATATATTTCATTATTATTTCTTATATATACTTTATAATCATTCTTAAATGGTTAACATGGAGAATGAATCTCATCGCGTCGTGGAGACGGTAGTCCGTACGTACGCACGAGCGATGATATCGTTCCCATGGTCGTGGAATTATGTTGAAGTGTATGTATAATATTTCAGTATCAATATCACTCTATAATAATCATATATAGTTACTCATTACACCATTATACCCATCCAATTAAGGTGGTGGCGGAAAATAGATTACACCACGGCGTGGAGACGGTATTCCGTACGTACGCACGCGCGGTGATTTCCTTTTTCCGTAGGATGGATAGAAGGTTAATTAGAGTTGTTTCATATTTATAAAAACATATCAGTATATAAGAAATACTTATGTTATTACTTTATCATGAAACAACTAATTAATAAGAAGTTTAAGAAGAAAGAAATTGAAAACGATCGGTAATGGATATTACCTCCTTTTGACACGCCTTTTCTTAACCTCCACTTAAATAACTAAGGATGTTCTTTGAAGAAGACCAGGACCTCTATGATGATACTAGGTAAGTGGAGAAGAGATTTTGGCAGGGGTTCTCTGATATTGAATGCTCAAATTGGTGTGAGGAGGAGAGGGAGGAGGTTCCCTTTTATAAGGGAGGAGAGGGGCACCTTAGGAAAATCTCAAAATATTATTTTATATTAAGGTCAAATGCGGTATATAATGGTTCCAAAGGGTCTTATTTAGAAGATAAAGTGGGTATGGGTCTAAATCCTCTCATCCAATAGGATTTAGACAATTTTAGGTTATTATTTTAACCTTATCAATTAGATTTAACTCTAAGCTAAATAATTTAACTTTTACCGTGTTTTTTTGTTTTTTTACACTATATGGTTAATAAACTTACTATATCAAGCCAAAAGAACCCCAAGTTGTTTATTATTAATATATATAATCTTATTTAAGTCATTTGGCCAATCCTTATATTTTTAGGAATAAAATAACAATTAATAATATAATATTTATTTTAAAAACTAATTTATGTCAATTTTGACACTATTTGGTACATGATTTTTATGAAATTCATTATAGAATGATAAGTTCGAACCGAGTTACTTAAATATACAATAACATGTCATAATAACCTATATAATTAGTTTAAGTCATAAAAAGTCTCTTTTTACATTTATTTGGGAATTTATAACATCAATTATGTCAATATTTCATTAATAAGACAGTTACTGCATCATCTTTGTGTCATAATAAATGATACTTATTTAATCCCTAAAAATTATAAATAAATTTCTATGATGTATATAATTATATTATATTTCTTGAGAATATTCTTGTTCGATGTTTCATGAAGTTTATCACTAAATTAAAAAAATTATACTTATAAGATTTAAGAAAGTGACATGTTGTCACATTCTTTGGTTTTCATAATAATTAAATTATTTTCATGAAAAAAAGTCCATAAAATTAATCTAATACGACCCTTAGGTTATATGGGTCTACTTTTAGCCATCCAATATGATTTTTCCAAGTGTTAGGGTAATTTTATAATCTTATATTTACCCTTAATTACCCGATTTACCTTTAACTATAGTAAATAAAATTTACCGTAGTTACTATTCACAATGCCCAAAAATAAAAGTAGCTTATTAACATAATTTGGACCCACTGATTCCAAATATGGAATTAATTTTTCCAAATTAAATACACAAATGATGCATAAATTAAATTAAAAGTAATCCCGTTGTCGAAAGAAAACGGGTTTTTCTTTAAAACATTGCAAAAGATTGAATTGATTTAACCTACAAATTCAAGGTAAAATCAATGATAATGACATACATTATATTAAACAGTAAAATATATTCTATTTATACTTTAAAACCATTCAATATTATAATTTAACCACATAATATATTACGATGAAAAAAGTTGTTTTTAATTAAAATATAGCGTGTTTTTACTATTCATTAAAATATGAAAGTTATCGGAAAAATATCAAAACTTTATCTAATGTAAATTTTTATATCCTGATTCAAAAGAAGAATTTTATTTTGTCGAATTTAACTTATAAACATGTCAAATACTAGATTTAAAGTGGGTGCGCCATCAAAAGGCGGCAAAACTGCATTTTTTGAAAAATACTTATTTTACCCGAAAAAGTTATTTTGTTTTTATACCATGTTCTAGAAAATGTGTAAGATGAATAATAATGTTATAAAATTCAAAATTTAGTTAATACTATTCATAACGGCTAGTGAATGACAATATTATAATAATATATCGTTTTTTATTAAAACCGAGTATTGCGTACAACACACGCTATCGAGGAAGGTCACGATTCCGTGTAATGCAAGCCAAGTCAGGGTTGCGTGTTGTGAAAGAATACTTCGTTGTTTCATATATCAGAATCCAACCATATTTCATTTATACATTGAATATATATATATATACTCAATGTTGTGTAGAATAACTATTATCAAAATTGTGTGTAACACGATCCAAGAATAGTGTTGCGTATACTACAAGCTAATATGGTGTTGCGTATAGAGTAAGGTAATATTGGTGTAGAATACAACACAAGACATTAATGAAATTAAAAGAATATTTTTCATAAAATCTCGGGGTGTTACATTCTACCCCCCTTAAAATGAATTTCGCCCTCGAAATTCATTGGGGGTATAAATGGTTTGCTACTTAAAAATATCTTTAATAGAAACCCACATCGTAAAAAGGAATACCAAAACCAATCTTTAAAAACAGAAGTATGAAACGTAACGGTTACCCAAATAAACTAATCACTGGGTTTCCACATAGGTGAAAATATGGATATGGAGGAGAAATCTAACCATCATGTTATGATGGAGAGTGGTAGAGAACATGGCTATGGAAAAGCCAGAAATCACAAAGCCAGAAATTTGTGACGATCTAGGGTACCATCTGATTCATCGGATATAAGGCACTAGGACAACATTTTTGGTTTTCAAGATCATTTCCCTAAAGTTGAAGAATTTGAATTAGAATAAATACTTACTTTATTTTGGTACAATATCACTGTTGTTCGTGCCTTGAACAATTTCCACTTCATCTCTTAAATAAATGAAGATGAATTTGTTATTCGTTAAGTGTTAGCAGATCATGTGATAGAATGACAGGTCATTCCATCTGTCTCAAAAAAAGGTTAGAAAAAGTTATATACATAAGTCGATCTATAGTGATATTAATCATATATGGTTCCTAACATGGACTTATACTTCATATATGATATCGCTTAATAAAATAAAACTAGTTTATACTAACCAGGGACTTCCTGTAGGCTAGTGGTAGGCAATAAAGGCCAGTCGCACTTCAGTTGTGGGTTCGATTCCCACAGCCTTGTCCGACGTGATGGGATGTCGCCCATCCTGCAGGTTGTCCTTTTTATAAAACTATATTACTATAACATCCCATTGAAAAACATACAATACTAACTTATGTCCAACATAATCCATTCCAATCTTTAGGCTTATCCATAATACTGCGGTCCACTCTCAGAGATTTAATACCATCGTTGATCCCCATATATCATAAGATATATCTTGTTGGTCACATTCCAAACATTCAAAGGCCTTAATCATGTACTCTCTTGAATACCCATTGAACCTTTTTGGAATTTGAGTTCTGTTAAAAGTTAACTCTTTCCACATACCAAAATCCTCAAAATTCTATATACTCAAACCATGATATCACTTAGTCCTTATATCAATCATGAGCTCATGAATACTATCAAATATTTCATTTTCTCGTTTTCCCTTCATTAAGCGCATATCATCTTTTCCACAAAAATATCTCAATCACTTTGAATACCACATTAGACCAATACATAAATATTCCAATACTCCATGATACAACATTATTTTGGAATCGCATTACATAAACAGTTAATCATTCCACAACATCATTGTCATATTCAACATCGCCAATAGTGATCACATGTGACTTCACTTTGTCCTTTGCCATAATCGGTTTCTCATGTCGATCATCACTAACCCTTGGATTAGGGCATTTATTAGCGTAATGCCTCATTTCCTTTCACTTGAAGCATTGAAGAGTAGTAGGTTCATTTTGTGTATCCCTTCCTTTGTTTGCATCATTAGACATCTTCTTCCCATCATTGTGGCATTCAAATTCCCGATGACCTTCCTTTCCACATTTGAAACATTTACTTGTCCCTTTAACACAATCTCCACCATGCTTCTTTCCACACTTTGAGCATAAGGAAACATTCATCCTCTTTTCACCATTATTCTAAGATTTCTCCTTGTACTCCATCTTTCGTTTCTTGTCAAAACTATGAGATGGATAAGTAACACCAACTTCCATTTCTACCTTGATAGCACAACGCATAATTTCTTCATAGCTAATGAAGTCTTTTATAGCTAATGCCCTTCGAAGACTTGGTTTTAAGCCACTGAAAAATCGATCAACTTTACTTTCAGGTTGGATGATAATGCCAGATTCATACCTTGCAAGTCTTGTAAAATTTGCTTCGTATATACCAACAGATTCATCATCCTTCTGCTTCAGCTCAAGAAACTCCTTTTCCATCTTTGTTCGAAGAATACGAGGGACGTACTTACTGAAAAACAAGTTCTTGAACTCATCCCATTCCATGGACTCGATTTCATATCTTGGCCTCGTATTCTTGATAAGATTCCACCATTGATCAGCTTCACCTTCCAAACGATATACTGCTAAGATGACTTTATCATGTTCAGAACATTGAAGAACTGAAAATATCTTTTCAGTGGTACTGATCCATTGTTCAGAAACAAGTGGATCAAAAGACCCACTAAAAGAAGGTGGACGTTGCCTCATGAAGGACTCAATAGAATATTGTTCCCTTCTCTGCTCATTTGGAAGTCCAGAATGATTCATAGCTTGTGTAAGTATAACAATAAGATTTTGCACTCCATCTCCCATAATACTTGTTTGTTCAGGAGGACAATCATTGCATTGTCCATTACAGTGATCAACACGGTTCCATCGGGTTCCAACCATCGTCTAAAACCCAAAAAGAATAGTGTGAGAGGAAAAAATAATGCTAGGGAAAACAACATAGTAAAGGGGGAGTACCCTTAATATCTAACATATTAGGTCAAATTCTAAGATCTTTACCGTAGTTCTAGGACCATATCCTATACGTATACATATCCTTAGGGACATCCCTAGACATACCTTAGAAATATCTCTAGGGATCTCACTAACGTTTTTGCATCCTAGTTTCCAAAGGTTGACTAAACCTTTCCTCTGATACCAACTGTAGAGACCCGAAGCTTGACGTACATGGACATTACATTACTTTTGTGGAATACTTAGTACATTACAAAAACACACACACAAGGACTGTAATAGTTTAGTGTCTTTGGAAACTCGGAATGTAATCATCTAATAATGGTGAAAGATCTTCAACATCTCCCATAAAGATCTTCCTTTTTTTTCTTACCTAAAACCTTTCTTTATATCATGGGGAAAAGAAAACATAAAAGGGTGAGCTCAAATGCTCAGTAAGGGTAAACAAAAGAAATATCAATCACATCATATACATAAGCACATAACTTTTGGAAATCTTAACCTACAAAAGAGATAATAATTTCATAACATGGGATAAATCATGGTAGTGAAATGTAATCACAATAATCATAACTTAAAACATGAAACTTTGTGGAATACACACATAATCATAGAGAATCATATCTTATTAGTCAAGACTCATTGCCAAGACTATCTTAGTGGACAAAGTCCCTTTCTGAACCGAGTCACCCTCGTTTCAGTCCTGTTTCACTAAACCGGTATAACCAACCATTCCAGCCATGTCTATCTCATGAGATATAAAATCTTTACCCAATGCATTGGAGGGAGATATAGGTCCCACCCATCTCATAATGATACAATTCTTATGTGTGCCACAAAATCATAAACCATACATCATAGCATAACCCATGTAATAAAAATGGGATTCTTAAACAACATGACATCATAAAACAATTCATATAAGATAAAGGAATTCATAAAAATATTTCCATCACAACATAATCAAATCCATGTAATAATAGGGATAGAAACAGAACCCTTTATTATCTTAGAAGGAAAATAATTTTGATAAAACACTTGAACTCCATTCTTGAGGAAAATATCATTTCTACTTCAAAAACACTTTTCCTTTCTTAACATGTCATACAATCTTAAAATGAAATATTTTATTAAAAATAAACTTGAAAACTTGTAAAGGAAGCTTCTTGGAAATAATGTATTAAAAATCCATTCATGTCGTATAAGTTAAAAAAAACATTCCTCTCGTACTTTTGTCGGAATAGTTAAAAAGTACTTCGTACGAAAAATGACAAAAGATTCCTTTCATGTCTTTTACTAAAAACTCACCAAAGGGTAAAATTAGATTTAAACAATTTTAGGTGGATTTAAATAATATTACATATTGAGGAAACATGGATGTGGATGATAAAATACACCCTAGTAAATACCAAAGTATAAACAATCTCGGATAAAAATGAGATTGTGTTATTTCCCTTACCTTAAGTCTGATTTTCTTCGTAAGTGTCCGAACCTACTGTATAATGATTTAAATAATGTCATTAACTTATTAAAGAATCATATTCATTATTATGATATCATATATGGTTCACTTATGACTTTATATTACTCGTTCTTTTGTAAATTCCATGTTAAAGAAGCGTTTTGGGTAAAATCATTTCATTTATCGTAGGTGTTTGGACTTGTTGTTCTTGACATTATTATTACTTATATCATGATTTACTTACTTCCAGAATATATAACATGATTTATATATCATATATATTCAGTATATATATATATATATAATAAATATACAAATGAAATGAAACACACTGTTCATGGAGACGGTAGTCCGTACGTACGCATGAACGTTGTTTTCCTTTCCTTATTGTCTTGAATGGACGTAAGTAGATGACATACATATATACATAAATCCAGTAGCTTTCTAATGTCATATATTTCATTATTAATGCTTATATATACTTTATAATCATTCTTAAATGGTTAACATGGAGAATGAATCTCATCGCGTCGTGGAGACGGTAGTCCGTACGTACGCACGAGCGATGATATCGTTCCCATGGTCGTGGAATTGTGTTGAAGTGTATGTATACTATTTCAGTATCAATATCACTATATAATAATCATATATAGTTACTCATTACACCATTATACCCATCCAATTAAGGTGGTGGTGGAAAATAGATTACACCACGGTGTGGAGACGGTATTCCGTACGTACGCACGCGCGGTGATTTCCTTTTTCTGTAGGATGGATAGATGGTTAATTAGAGTTGTTTCATATTTATAATAACATATCAGTATATAATAAATAATGATGTCATTACTTTATCATGAAAAAACTAAATAAGAAGAAGTTGAAGAAGAAAGAAATTGAAAAGGATCGGTAATGGATATTACCTCTTTTTGATGCGCCTTTTTTTAACCTCCACCTAAAGAACTAAGGATGTTCTTTGAAGAAGACCAGGACCTCTATGATGATACTAGGGAAGTGGAGAATATATTTTGGCAGGGTTTCTCTGAGCTTGAAAGCTCAAATTGGTGCGAGGAGGAGAGGGAGGAGGTGCCCTTTTATAAGGAGGGAGAGGGGAACCTTAGGAAAATCTCAAAATATTATTTTATATTAAGGTCTAATTCGGTTTATAATGGTTCCAAAGGGTCTTATTTCGAAGCTAAAGTGGGTATAGGTCTAAATCATCTCATCCAATAGGATTTAGACAAGTTTAGGTTATTAGTTTAACCTTATCAATTAGATTTAACTCTAAGTTAAATAATTTAACTTTTACCATGTCTTTTTGTTTTCTTACACTATATGGTTAATAAACTTACTATATCAAGCCAAACGAACCCAAAGTTGTTTATTATTAATATATATAATCTTATATAAGTCATTTGGCCTAACCTTAGATTTTTAGGAATAAAATAACAATTAATAATATAATATTTATTTTAAAAACTAATTTATGTCAATTTTGACATTATTTGGTACATGATTTTTATGAAATTCATAACAGAATGATAAGTTCTAACCAAGTTACTGAAATCAACAATAACATGTAATATTAACCTATAAAATTACTGTATGTCATTAAAAGTCTCAAATTACATTTATTTTGGAATTTATAACATCAATTATGTCAATATTTCATTAATAAGACAACTACTGCATCATCTTTGTGTCATAATAAATGATAATTATTTAATCCCTAAAAATTCTAAATAAATTCTTATGATGTATATAATTTTATTAGATTTCTTGATACTATTAATGTTTTATGTTTCATTATGTTTATCACTAAATTAAAATTATTATACTTATAAGATTTATGAAAGTGACATGTTGTCACATTCTTTGGTTTTAATAATAATTAAATTATTTTCATGGAAAAAAGTCCATAAAATTAATCTAATCCGACCCTTAGGTTAAATGGGTATACTTTTAGCCATCCAATAATATTTTTCCAAGTGTTAGGGTAATTTTATAATCTTATATTTACCCTTAATTACCTGATTTACCTTTAACTATAGTAAATAACATTTACCGTAGTTACTATTCACAATGCCCAAAAATAAAAGTAGCTTATTAACATAATTTGGACCCACTGATTCCAAATATGGAATCCATTTTTCCAAATTAAATACACAAAATATGCAGAAATTAAATTAAAATTAATCTCGTTATTGAAAGAAATCGAGTTTTTCTTTAAAACATTGAAAAAGATTGAATTGATTTAACCTACAAATTCAAGGTAAAATCAATGATAATGACATACATTATATTAAAAGATAAAAATATATTCTATTTATACTTTAAAACCATTCAATATTATAATTTAACCACATAAGATATTACGATGAAAAAAGTTGTTTTTAATTAAAATATAGCGTGTTTTTACTATTCATTAAAATATGAAAGTTATCGGAAAAATATCAAAACATTATCTAATGTAAATTTTTATATCCTGATTCAAAAGAAGAATTTTATTTTGTCAAATTGAACTTATAAACATTTCAAAAACTATATTTAATGTGGGTGCGCCATCAAAAGGTGACAAAACTGCATTTTTTTAAAAATACTTATTTTACCCGAAAAATTTATTTTGTTCTTATACCATGTTCTAGAAAATGTGTAAGATGAATAATAAGGTTATAAAATTCAAAATTTAGTTAATACTATTCATAACGGCTATTTTATGACAATATTATATTAATATATCTTTGTTTATTAAAACCGGGTATTGCGTACAACACACGCTATCGAGGAAGGTCACAATTTTGTGTAATGCAAGCCAAGTCAGGGTTGCGTGTTGTGAAAGAATACTTCGTTGTTTCGTATAACAGAATCCAGCCATATTTCATTTATAAATTGAATATATATATATATACTCAATGTTGTGTAGAATAACTATTATCAAAATTGTGTGTAACACGATCCAAGAATAGTATTGTGTATACTACAAGCTCATACGGTTTTGCGTATAGAGCAAGGTAATCTTGGTGTGGAATAAAACACAAGACATTAATGAAATTAAAAGAATATTTTTCATAAAATCTCGGGGTGTTACAGTGAAAATTTGTACATAAACCCTATGTGGACTATCCAAGAAATAATAGTAATCAATATAGAAATTTGGAAATAAGAGGAGTTATTTGGGATGATATTAGAGGAAAATAATTTGACCAATATCTATCTTGAAACATTGAGGGTCGATAAGGCCCATGAGTTCATGCATTTGAAATATAAGAGAATGTATGTCTTGGAATACACTGGATGTTTCACCCACTTGTAGTGATTTACAATATCTTTAAAAGATAATGATATTTATAAGGTGATGCATTTCCATGATGGGTTTCACTATGAGAATAAATCACATGTGAACATATTTCTCTTGATTATATTTTTTAATTTGATGAATCAGGCTCAAATAAGAAAGGAATATGAGATAAGACCAAAGAAATAACTAGTCAAATTTAGTAGGTTGGACATGGATCTCTCTTTGTGGTTTCAAAAATCACCACAATCATAGTTATCCCTAAATAAATAGCAATTAGAGTAGGGAGGGTAATCATCATCCATCTTAAGGATCTGTTCTATTTCATCACTATAAATATGGAATATTTTTTCATAAGAATCCTCAATTTCCATACCATACATTGGAGTTCCCTTATTTTAGTTGACTACACCATCTACAATGATTTTTTGAGGGATAAACGAAAACATAGAAATGGAAGGGGTCAGGACATATGCTAAAGGTAGGGAATGAAACAACTACCACTCAGCAGACCAATAGCCAGTTTTCTATAATATTATTAGTTCAAGGATAGGGACACGGTGCCCCAGTGAAATATATGTTTTAATAGAAAGAGGAAAAAATTATCAAGAGTAATAATAGATCCCAAGAAAGATGAGAAAGTTTTTTAAATCCTATGGAGTATACTCCAATTAGTTTGTATACATGACATTTTACTGTCAGAGGTATGATTCTTGTATCTCCCACTATGAATTTTATGTTGTTTTATATATTAAAATCTAATTACATTCTAAATTTAATTTTTGAATATGTTTTAGGATTAGTTTTTGAATTTTTTTATGGTGTTTGGACTATCAATATACCAATTTGAGTGTGGTCAGATAATATCAAAAATCACAAAGAATGTTTTCTAGAAATTGGTTTTTACACTTTAATTTTTAGAACCATTTTGGAAATAATTTATAGGGTTCAATTTGATAATGGTTATATATTGGATAGTTCTTTTATAGTATCATGTATACTATTATCAAAGAAAATATTTCTTTCTATATCAAGAAGGTGGAAGCTATTTTCACCAAGGTGAGTGGGATCATCAGGAAGGTCATGTAAGTCAAATTTAGTTCATATTGGATTATCTCGTCAATAAGATAGTAAGTATTTCCCTATATGATTGTGGAATATATAAATATACTTTTACTTTTGATGTAGACCATTATTCAAGATGTTTTTCTTTAATATTTCTATGGATTACAACACAATATAGAGAGATTAGTTTATAATCGATTTGGTCTTTGGAGTAGAGCCAATTTCTATCCTACCTTACATGATGGAACCAATAGAGCTTCAATAATTGCAGGTTGAATTGGAATATATGGAATCCAAGGGTTTTATATAGTCTATTACATCAACTTTCCCTTCTATGGTTATTTTCTTCTTGAAGGATAATGAGAATTTGTAACTGTTTGTGGACTATTCGAGATTGATCCAAATGGAAGTTAAGAACTAGCATCTCCTTCCACACATTGATGATATCTTTTTTTAGTTGAGAGGTTCTTGGATTTTCTCTAAGATTGACATCATATCAGGATATCATCAGATGATATTGATCAATCATAGATACCACATATTTATTTTAAGGGAGAGAATTTCTTTTATGAATTCTAGGTAATTCCATTTGATCGGACAAATTTATCAGTGCTATTCCATGAAATTATGAATCATATCTTCCATCAATTTTTGGACCATTTTTTGTTGTTTTAATCAATGAAAAATTAGTGTAGTCTCAGTAAATAGAATATCATTCCTAACATCTTACCATTTCTTTGAGTACATTGAGAGAGCATCGACATTACCCCAATCTAACCAAATGAAGTTTGTAGATTGATAATGTGTACTTTTTAGGTAATATTGTCTCAGAGGATGGAGTGTTAGTAGAATCAGATAAGGGTTAAACTCTGGTTTTTTGGACGAAAACCAAGAATTTCTTTGAGATTCATTTTTTAGGTTTCTTATGTTATTATTGGAATTTTAAACATGAATTACCCTGTCTGGCTGCACTGATATCAGATATGACCAAGAAAGGGGAGAAATATGTTTGGATAGATTACTATGATAGAGTTTATCAAGGGTTAAATTAAATAATGACCTCAAAAATGATCCTCACCAAACCAATGCTAGGTAAGATATATGTCATGTATTGTGACACATCTGACATTGGACACGTAGTAGTTGGCATGCAAGATAACTGATTTCTTTCTTTTGGACATAAAATGTTGATAATTCATGAGAGGAATTATCATACTCACTTTATAGAGTAATATGATTTGGTACGTTTCCTATGTCTCTTGATAAGTTATATTATAGTTGATAAGTTTTTATGTATATAGACCACAAGAGCCTTCAAAACATTTTTTTTCAGCAGGACCAAAAATTTTGATAGGGGATGTGGATTAAGTATCTATAGTCATTATACATTGGTTTGATTATATAATGAGATAGGGATACCTCGTTTCTTATTCCTTGAGCTAGAAGGCATACAAAATGTTAGTGTATGAGTATTTTTTGTGGATTAGATGTTGGATCTCTTTGACGATATGCATCTTGATGTACAGAAGTCCTCAATACAAATAGATCTGAATTTGAAATATGTTATATGTTTTCTTCTTGAATATATTAGGATAGATATGTTATCTGATCTAGAGGTCTTAGTTATGAGGGGATGCTTATATGGTGTGGATAAAACATTAGGATGGTCACATGGTAGTTGAAATTATATTCTTTTTATGGATAAGTAAGGGATCATATGGGAAGGAATGGATGATGATGATATATTTTCACAATTTTAGATGGGCAATAAATATAAATCGAAATAATATATATTGTAAAGTACATAGAAATTACCAGTGGTCAGGAATGAAGAAGTAATTTGTGGGATTCATGGAAAAATGTTTCAATTGTCAGTAGGTGAAAGTTGATAATTAAAGACCAGGTGGGCAGTTACAGCCTCTTCCCATTCAGGATTAGAAATGTGAGGATGTCACAATGGATTTTTAAAAAGGATTACCCTGGGCCAATGAAATTAATGATTTCGTATGGGTGATTATATATCAAATGAATAAGGTATCACACATCATTCCAATTATGGATACCTTCACCATTGAGTATTTGGGTAGTCATTACATGAAAGAGATAGTTTGATATCAGGGTGTTTTAAGGAGTATTTTTTCTGATAGATATCCTAATTTTGTATTTCGAATATAGTAGGGTCTTCATAATGATAAAGTATCATAGGTTTGTATGTGTATAGAATATTGTTCTCATACTAAAAACCCATATATATGAACTATTTACATACTACAGGATATGTTATGAGACATTATTGTTGAATATGTTGGATCATGGGATAATATATAAAATCAATGTAGTTATATTATAATAAATTTTTTAAAAGAATAAATATAAATTGAATGAATAAAGGATTTTTATGTAATTTTGTATTGTTCATCTCATTGTTGGTTATTGAAAGGTGAGTCATCATTTGTTGTACCTATTATTATGGAGAATACATAGGGTCATGTTCATTTGATCAGGATATAATTGGTAACCACATAGGGTAGGTATTAATCTCACATCGTCTTCTAGAGATGACCTATGGAATTTTAGTTTGGTGATATTGTTTTGATTTTGGTGTTTGCAATATTGGGGAAAAGAATTATCAGGAATTATATAAGGCTAGGGACCACATTATTTGGGTTGTTAGAAATAGTGGAACCGGATGGTCAAGTGGGATAACAATTATCCCTTCCAATGTATTATAGTTCCATGCATGACACATTTCAAATGTCTGAGCATTAAATATACATCCTCACCATTGTATTGTGATTGAAATTGAAGAAGTTTATCTTGGTCTAGTTGTTTTACTTTTGAATAATGCAATACAGATTGAGTTTAGTATTTAGACGCGTCTATTAGGAATTATAATGCTTCTATTTTCAGTGTAGTGGTAGTATAAGCATCTTCAAGAGGACACTAAGAAGAGGGAATCATATATACTGGCATAGTGGCCATACATGTTCTATGATACCCCGAAAATGATTCGTAGAGTAGCTCTCGGATGAGCTATTATAGGGTGGGGGGGATATGAGATCTTTTATGTTTTTCGGAACATCCCTCTTTGTGTTTTGGTTGAACGTCATTATGTTGGGTTTTTAATTCTCTTTAAACATAGCTTGTTGTGGCACTTTTTAGTGATGGATATCATTTAGGGGGTAATTGAATTACTGTTCATGGATGTATGTTTCTTTGAATTAATGGAGTCTGGGTATAAACATGCCAAGGTATTACAAGGTTTTTCCATTACATTGAAGGATTCAGAGGTGGTTTGGGTTCCTTCTAGTGTTGATGGGTTGAAAGCCTTTTAGTGGAAACATTCACATTGAGAACAGTTTACATGATGGGAACATGATCCCCTGTTGATGCAATGAACTAGTTCAGAGCATGAAATGGTAATATTGAATGAAGTTATTTCACATCATGAATTGATTAATTTTTTATATTTTGACCAATGGTGGTGAATTTTACACCATATCTCATAAATTGAGAATTTAATTTCTTGAAAGGGATTTACACAATTAATTTCATATGATCAACGGATTTAATCCAAACATCCCATATGATTTTATTTCATTTGTGGTGTAGATCTCTCTCTCTATCTCTCTTTCAAACCCCAGTATGACGCTATGTAATTATGGACTGATACCTTACCTTATAGACATCTGTTGACGCTCATTTTTCCTCACAGAGTCCAAAGGAATGTAAAGGTAAATGACTTAGCACAAATTGAATCATCCTTTGATGAAAATATCAAAAATCGACAAAGGGATGAACAAGGAGATCATTGCCCATAGGTCACGCAAGTTCTCTAATAGTCGCCCAAGTCCACTTGCGCGACGCATGCTGGTTGTGCATGTGACTTGCGCGACCTAAGTGATTACCGCCCGAGTTCTTCTCCTGCATATAAATAGACCCTGTGGGCCCCCCCATTAGAGGAGGATTTTTTTTTCCAGAATTCAGATTTAAATCTCTGAATGCCCAAGTCTCTTCTCCAGGTCGTTCGAACACTTATAAGGTAATTCATTACCTAGAATGGAAGGTGTAAACAAGAGGAGTAAGGTCTAAGTGTTAGAATTAACTAACACTTTCTTGCCTAAGGTGTTTTACCCTTAAGGGGAATGAACATACTCGCACGCCGCCCTACTTCCTCACCAAAACTTGCGCGCCTCTCTTCTTGAAGTACCTTAGGATAATTATAAAGGCATTGTTCAAGGATCGCTCAAGTATTACCGCACTGGTTTACAAACGCGGATGTACTTATAGGTCTCGTAGGTATACCTGCGCGACCCGGACTTGCGTGCCCATGCAGTACCCGCACGCCTACCAGGACTTCCACGCCCCTGCCTTTTTGAGTGCCCTTGTTTCCCATTTCACCCCTCTTAAGCCATTCCACCTCTCCTATTCAAGATTCAGTCTTCAAGACACTCTTCAAATCAATTTATGGCACTATTTATTGATTTGAATTCCTTATCTGAAAGGAATTCTGTGGAATATATCTCAAAACCTAGTGATTTAAACATCATTACTTCACTAAAGATTGAGATTTCTTTCATTCAACCTCATCCTTTAAGATAAGAGAATCCTTAACCTGGGTCTCCTTTTCAGGAATTATCCCCAGTCATAATTCTCAAATTTGGGCATCCCCATTAGGAGTAAGCCCCAAGTACTCTAATCTGGGCATCCTCCTTCGAAGTAAGCCCCAGATCCCCTAACCTGGGCCTCCTTTTCCGGGGTAAGACCCAGTCATAATTCCCCAAATTATGGGAATCCCCCTCGGGAGTAAGCCCCAAAACATAATTCCCTTAACCTGGGCCTCCTTTTCAGGAGTAATCCCCAGTCCAAATCCTCTAATCTGGGCATCCTCCTTAGGAGTAAGCCCCAGTCACAAATATGGGCATCCTCTTCAGGAGTAAGCCCCAGTCACAAATATGGGAATCCTAATTAGGAGTAATCCCCAGTCACAAATATGGGCATCCTCTTTAGGAGTAATCCCCAGTCACAATTCTTCTTAATGAGTTCTAATTTACCTTTGATCTGGGATTCCTTCTCAGGAGTAAAACCCAATCACAAGTCCTATCCTAATTTGGGCCTCGTCTTCATGAGTAAGCCCCATGTTAGAGTATTCAAATCTCCATGAAGAACATATACCTTTATGGACCCTGTTCTTGGATTTCTTCCCTAAAGTAAATCCTAATATTCATTTATCTGGGCAGTCATACATACATAAGTCCCACATTATTTCATATGATTGCATCTTTTATGGCACAGTTGTCTGATTTTTACCAATACCTCTTGTTTCTCACACCGAGCATGACTCACATGATCTTAGAGTGTAAAAGTGATTATGACATTCTTTTTTGATCCATCAATCATAAAAATCATACTCCATTACTCGAACTACGTGGGTTCTGATTCCTTTTCTAAAAAAAGGATACATAGGTAGCCCATCTGCGGGCTCGATCCCAACTCTGAAAGAATCCATTTCCTTTTGAATGACAATAAACCTCAAGTCTCGCACTGAGTGGCTTTAAAACCAGCATGGTCATCATAATTACTAAGAGACTTCTATATAAATGTGTTGAAGGGTACCATTGACCAAGAATATCTAATCAATACAGATGATTATCTATCGATGAAGAACCTCGATCACATATAAAAGATTCTCTAAATTTACTACATATTTAATCATTGATTTTTAGATATGAAGGAAAGCTCATTTTATACTTGGTAATGTAATAAGGATTCAAAAACATAACTTAAATCTATAAAGAGTGGCCTGGAGTAGACAATAATTCCCCTAAATAAGGTGTGATGAGTCTGACCTCCCATCCCCTCTACCAATGAAAATTCCTAAGCCTCATCAGTCCACAAACTAATGAGCGCCTACCTTTGGAAAGTATGTCTAAATGGATGTGGGATCATTGGATGTTTCAGTTTCTACAAACAAAACTGTTAGAAACTGATCGGAATGTTTGAACCTCCAATCAAGGTGGTTAATCCCCGGATTCCGAGGGAAACAAAAAATGGCGAACCCGACGTGAATCCTTAACCAAGTTAAAATAATATTTTACCTATTTGTTTGGCCCCTATTTAAAACTCAATGAGAGGGCCAACAAAAAACAAACATTGATATATGTACTCATCCAAAATATGTAGTGGATGAATTTATCGTGATTACGTCTATTATATCAAATAGGAACTTTTTTCCAAGATCTTCGGTATTTCTAGAATGGCTAATCTTAAATTCACACCTGTGAATGCTCCTGCTGCAAATGCCATTGCTGCTACTCCTGCTGGATCGTCATCCGTTCTGAGGATGACATCACCTACTCAGCATCTTCAACGCTGGGTAAAAAATGCGCTGGTTAAGGAGTACCATCAACATGGTAGCATCCTAACTCTGGAGGCTTCCCGAAAAGCCTTCCAAGTGAACAACTCACACCAATCGACCAAACAACGACGACCAGTGATCAAGTAGCAGGCGGTGCTGATTACCGTCTCCAACCGTTTCGGGACGTTATCCCTGGAACACAATCACCATTCACTCCCTTATTCTGAGGAGGTGAATGAGAAGGTCCCTCGGGGCCTTAATTCAAGTAGACATGAGTCCTTCCCAAGGGTTCCCACCAAAAATCACCGCCAGACTCGTGCGGCAGTGCGCCCTCAACATGATGAGGGTACCGACACCGGGCATTCGGCTCAGGTTCTTCGTACCCGAGCAGGCAAGACAAACCACCAGAGGTGGAATCCGGTCAACTGTGAGCAGGTTCTCATCTCTACTATCTGCTGAGAAGTCCACCAACCTAACTTGGTGGCAAGAAACGAGCGGGCACATACACTTGCCCATTTTAATTCCGCTGTCCAGTAGACTCGTCTAGCAGCATCACACCGATCCCGCCAGGGAATTCCAGCAGAGTACTATAGGCAGGAACGTACACCTATTTATACATCATCAGTTAGTCATTAGGATCGTATGAGTACATATGAAGATGCTCATCAACCATGTTTGGCGAAGTGCAATCAGCATACACATACACCTTGTAGTATTAATCATGCCTACCAACAGTCTCGCTTGGTAGCATTCAGAGAAGTCAGTCGGAAAGCCCCAGCAACAAACAGGAGGCAGACTCAACTCTCTACCCCCACACATGAGTACTGTCAGCATTCACTGACAGGAAAAGGAGGACAGGAGAAGGCACATACACCTACTCCAATCCCAGAATGGACGTATATTCTCGTTCCGACAGTTGAAGTCACCAAGAATATTCTATCATTGGTGAAAGGGCAGAAGCAAATCCCTGCTCATATTCTGGATGCCGGCCAGGATATTATAATAACTTCAGCGGCATCTTAGGGAAAGAAACATAAATCTATCCCTACGAGTGGAGTGACACATCAAAAATTCACTCCGGAACAGACACACACATCTGTTCCAGTCCAAGAGGGTTGTGGGGCATACCCCCGCATATCATACAGACAACCAAGTTAGGCACATACACCTGATTTGAGTGGATATTGTCAGCCTAACCAGGCCATCGTTCCTGATCAGGCACATACACATACTCAGAGCAGCCACATTCGTCAACAAGTGGTTTCCACGTTGAGTAAGAAGGATTCTATGAAAAAGACTCGCCCAACATAGTCAGGAGATCAAGAGCCAATCTGTAACAAGGCCTTGCTCGATGCAGGATTTCTTGAAGCCCTCAGATAGTTATCTATTGGAATTCAAGATTATACTCCCTTAGTTACCAATAATGGGAACATTAATTCCAAAGGTCTTCAACATACACTTCCTGATGAAGGCTTGCTTCATGAAAATTCAGTCGATCTCGAAGTTTCATCATTAGATGAGAGCCACCAGAACCCTCTGTGTCGTTAGATGTCCGTGGAGCAAGAGATATCCTCTTTTTCGTAACCCATTATGGTGGTCCTCCCCATGATGATAAATTTCACTTTGAAAGTCCTCTCCGCAGTAGTGATGCACATTTCCCAGAAAATGCTCCAGTGGACAATGTAGTCCCGAGAAAGACCTCTTATCTTGAGGCACTTTTAAATTTGAAACTAGTCATGTCTGAAGCTTCATAACTATCAGGTGAAATACTTTCTCAATCAGAAGATAGCCCAGGGTGTAGGTCATTTTCCGAACCACCCATAAGTCATGCATCTTCTAGTTTGATCAATGATTTCTCTACCAATACTGTGGAATTTAATGAAGCAACAAGGAAAAACCAACTATGGTCAAATCATGTAGAATAATCTTCATCAAATGATAATGAGGAAATGATGAACATGAGAAAACAACTGGAGAAAGGTGAAGTTCCAGTCATGTTTTGTCCTCTGGTTGACTCTCAGTATGACATTCCAGAAATGTTGACAGAAGATGAAATTCATGAAATTTGTCTCAAAATATGGAAAACTCTTTGTCAGTTGAAAAAGAATGTATTATATTATAATGAATATGAAAATAATCTTATGATAATAGAATGGTTACAACATCAGATTGATTTGGCATCTCTATCAGTCTCTCGATATACAAAGTCTAAAAAGCAGCAAAGAGCCCTTCAAAGTTCATGCCTTGGCGCACTAAGAAGATTGCGTCAGTTAATTTCCAATGCCTCATCTGGTATTCGTGTCAGAGGATGGGGTGTTCCTGGAGCACTGCATTTCACGGTGCTCTCCAGTCATCAATGCCCGCCAAAAATGGTATCATGGAATTTTATTGCCCACGGCCGGCCACAATCAATGGGCTTTGTTTGTAATCAAAAGCTTGCCCAAGAATAGGCTTCAACTAGTTCCTCTCAAAATAAATAATACATAGAACACGTTATTGTATTACTTTTGCATCAAGAAAACAAAAATATTGAACCGGAATCTCATTTGGAGCTAGCACGTCACCAAGTGACAGAAGTGTCAGAAGTCATCCAACGGCCTTTTGAACAGGGTTATAAAAGTGGATACAGGTTAATGCATCTAGCTAATTTCCAGATGAAAGTTCACAAGATCAGGAGAGATTTTAAGAAAGTCTCAGATATAGCATGTCAAGAGCCCCCCAGCTTTCCAGACTGGGGACTCTTTTAAACCAACCCTCGGAATCAACAAATAGGATTCGATGAGTTGAGCGAGAACATCAAGAACATCCCCAGTCCACCAGATTGGGGAATTTTTCAAATCATCAATCCCCTCCTTGGAGAAATTTATTCTTTTCTTGATTGGGGAAGAAACCTCAAGAGGAACTAAGAGCCAAATTATCAGGATATTCCCTCCAAATTATGTTTCTTCAAGAATTTCCTGAGGGATCGAATCAACAAAAGGAAATGTCTCATCAAAGACATTGAAGAAGACAATATCACAGAAATGTGGATAGAAGGGATGTGATGCATTATGCATGAATCAATGTCATCAATTTCACTGTTTCTGATCCACCAAATGAGGTTCACTCAAGAGACTTAGATGAAGAGGGTCCTGCTCAAGAAGATGTACGCACCGACACAAATGAAGAAGGTGTGCGTACACGAAATCATAGGATTACTTAGAACCTAGGTAATCCTTTAAGTAACCCACTTCCCCCTATCCGAAAAGGATCCAAAAAAGGGAGGGGAAAGAATCAGGTTACATATCCTTCCTCTGGAGAAGGCCAATCGCTCTCACTAGAGCAAAGGTTTTCACAACAGGAGGAAGAAATGAAGGAATTAAGGAGGTTGAATGCAGAACAACTTCAGGGTAGTCTTCTTCGTGAGCATTCTAGAGTCAGTCAGCCAAGGGAATTTGTTGCAGCTACTCAGATGGATCAGGAATATCCTCCTCTATCAGTACACCCTCACAGGCCTAATCTTATGGGCCAAGCGCAACAACAGTTGGCGGTGCAACCATCAGTTGCACCACCAGCCACCACATCTGTCTAAGCTCCAGTCATTACACCTACCCAAGTCCAAGTTTAACCAGATGTTTTTCAAAAGTTAATAACTACCATTGAGTCATTAATATCTCAGTTAGAATCTATGGAAGGTAAATATGCATTGGTTCTACCAGAAAAGAAATTTTACCCTGAATGGGTAGATTCAATCTCTCCTCCATCTAGTTTTGGAAACCCTGTATTTTCTATTTTCAGTGGATCAGGCGACCCTGAACATCATTTGACACATTATGTGTCTTGCTGTGATCCCATTATGGGAACTCCCGAGAAACAATAAGTAGTAAAACTCAGATGCTTCGTACGGACCTTGCATGGACTAGCCTTTGTCTGGTATACAAGCTTGCAATCCCGGTCAATCACCGGATGGAAGGATCTTCGCCAAAACATCCTTCTTCAGTTCAGCTCAAGTTTTCCAAAGACAAAAGTTTTCGATCTTACAAACTGTGAGCAAAGAGAGAATGAAAGGGTCTCAGATTTCATTGCTCTCTAGAAGGGATTAACATATTCCCTAATCATAGCACTTCCTCAAGAGGAATTTTTGGCAATCTGTGTGGCAAATCTGCGAGACGAATTATGCATGCTGTTGATCCCTGTGATATATACAGGAGGGTTTCAAGACCTTACTTCAATCACTCAGCAGATTGAAGATTCCCTTATACAAGATAAGGCTAAATCTCGTGTAATTCCATCAGCTCTAGGAAGGAGAATGGGTAAAGTATAAAATGCTACAGTTATGTATAAACAGGCACCTGTACCTATTTTTACTTCAAAACCTTCATCTTCTCGAAGGGATCCACATTCTGAGCGCCCACAACAAAGACCGTTTCTTCCATATGATCAAAGAGATCAAAGACGAAAACAATTTTATGATTTTAAGAGGAAAACATAATCTTTCCGAAATGAACAAGATCCTGGTTACTTCATTTCATCTCTAGAAAATAACCTGGTTCGACTACCAAAGCCCAAGAGGCCAAATAAGGAAGGATTTGAAGACCATCCCAATTATTGCCCCTTTTATCAAATGTTGGGGCATCCCATCCAGGAGTGTTTTGTCTTTAAATACCTCTTGAAAAAGATGGTCGACTCGGGACAAGTCACATTGAAGGGATCCTCAGCCCAGGTAGCATGTGTCACTGCTACAATTCCAAAGGAGGAAGGTGAATGGAAAGAAGTCAAAAGCAAAAACGCATAGAAGTATGATGATTGGATGGTCAGAAAGTCAATCAATCGAACTCATGCTATTTTGCGAACACAATTAAAGATACTGATTGTGTCTTCTTCCATGAATGTTGTGGCAAAACCCTCTTAATCAGAGGGAAAGTACTCAAAGAAATGTCATGATTCAAATAAAGAAAAAGAATCAGAAAAAGATGAGTATGTGTCAAAGCTTATGTTGATTTTGACTCTGGTAGACTTCATGCCATCTACTTCAAATACATGGGCACCGCCCAACCAAACAGCATAACATAAATATGGTAATTAGGCAGAGACTTTATTAGACAAAGTGTTAATCTTCGGTTATATTAATATGATTCAATTAATATATCCATATGCCAGTCGCAGTTTCAATTTCGATGAGCCTGAATTCCCTGTATCAAACATGGGAATCAGAGGATGTTTCAGAGTCCTAGGATACATGGGAAGACATGGATCTTTTAGAAGACACTACTGAAATTCTACCCTTTCTAGAACTATGTACGCAGCCGAAACTTGTGGTAGATCCCTTCAGCGAGCTCAGCAAGAACAACCATGTTCTTCTACCAATAGCAAATTCTGCCCTAGAATAGTTATTTTAGAAGACCAGTTGAAGGTTCCATCCTCTTCCTCTCAGTATGTAAATGGATCTAATCAGTCTAATATTCCAAAATTAGTGATATTGTCCACTCCAATTCTGATACAAGATGCATCAACTTCCAAAGCATCTGCTTCCAAGGTACCTGGTAAACCACATATTCCTGTTGGTAAATGCAGACCTCTGGATCAAAAGTATGATATATTGAAACACATGGCCCAAGTACTAGCCAAGTTATCAATTCTATATGCTCTTAATATGTCAAAAGATCTTCGGGAAGCACTCATCGAGGCTTTGTCAAGTCCTCAGGAGTTTGAAACTGAAATTGTGCAGTTGTAGTCTATCACATATAGAATAATCCTAAATAATGCCATGCAATAATATCTTTTACTGATAATGATGATGATGATGTTGTGAATGGACATATTAGACCATTGTACTTGTCTGGAATGGTCAATGGCGTAGATGTTCAAAGAGCTTTCATTGACAATGGTTCACGATTCAACCTCATGCCCATTCGTACACTTTATCGATTGGGCCTCACGGTATCTGATTTATCTCCTTCAACCATGATGTTACAAGGATCTGATAAAAATGAACATGAACCACTAGGCTAATTTACACTCAGAACTCAGTTTGTAGATCTTGTGTCCAATTCAGATTTCATGGTTGTTGATCAAGACTCAGCCTTCAACATCTTACATGGAAGACCCGGGCTACATATGCATGCAGCTATCCCTTCATCATACCATCAATGTCTCAAATATTGTTTTGATGGTCAAGTTGGGACATTGTATGGTGATAAGGCCTCGTTCAACACATGTGAGTCTCAATAAATTGAGGCTTAATACTATCACATGAAGGGAAGGGATAAATCCATAACAAAGGAGATTACCAAAGTTAATGCTCCATATGGTTTGGAGAAGATTCCAGTAAATCCATTTACACATGTCAGTATAGATTATGTGTTGGATATTAGTCAAATTGACAAGATAGACCCAAATAAAAATACTCTTATGGAAATATCCATAATGTCAATTACGACAATCGAGCCAGACAACATGGGAGAAATTTGTAACCCACCAAGAAGTGATGAAAGCACAAATGGTGACTTCTTCATTTCATCTTCTGAAATCCAACAAGTCTATACATTGAAAATTAGGCCAAAAGAAGTTATAGAAACATAATAGGTGAAAAATTATGTCGATTTTCAATA
This sequence comes from Viscum album, assembly GCA_963277665.1. NCBI lineage: Eukaryota > Viridiplantae > Streptophyta > Magnoliopsida > Santalales > Viscaceae > Viscum > Viscum album. The sequence continues at coordinate 372,669,568 of OY728166.1, read as the reverse complement.
CATCATCTCCTCTTTAATACCCATAGAAGACCCTTCATCATCAATCGGGTCGGAAATGGAAGCTTTTTCTTCAAGATGTGAAAATTGTGACATCTCTTCTAATCATGAAAGGTTTGTTTTATCATCTACAATGCAAGTAGAAGCGGAAGAAATAACACATCAAGAAGAAGAAGAGGAAGATCATAGAGACTCTCCTCCAGAATTTGAAGAGGGTTTCTCTACCACTGTGGATGAACTCATAGAAAAAAATCTGGGTACAATAGAAGATCCACACCCCACATTAATCAGTGCTGACATGAATCTTGAAGAGAAAGAGATTTATATTTCTTTTCTAAAGAAAAATAGAGATATTTTTGTGTGGAACTATAGAGAAATGTCTGGGCTTGATCCTGATGTTGCTACTCATCATTTGGGTTTACCAGAAGAACATCGCGGATTTAAGCAACCCGCAAGAAGAACACACCCAACATATGCTTCCAAAATTGTGTATGAAGTGGATAATCTTATCAAAGCTAATTTCGTCAGAGAAGTTCAATATCCCAAGTGGTTGGCTAATATTGTCCATGTAATGAAGAATAATAGACAAATTAGAGTTTGAATCGATTTCAGAGATCTTAATCGGCATTGTCCTAGGGATGATTTCCCAGTTCCGATTACAGAACTTTTAATTGATGCAACAACTGGATATAAAGAACTTTCCTTCATGGATGGATATTCTTGATATAATCAGTTCCGAATGGCCCCAGAAGACGAGGAATCTACAATCTTCAGAGCCCCTAAGGGTGTGTTTTTCTACCGAGGAATGCCTTTTGGCTTAAAGAATGCAAGTGCAACGTATCAACGTGCCATGCATCGTATCTTCAATCCCTTCGTAGGGAAGGTCGTTGAATGATATGTAGACGATTTTGCGGTTAAATCAAAGCAACGTTCAAATAACTTGGCTGATTTGGAAGTCATATTCCGCAAGCTTCGACAACATAATTTGAAGATGAACCCCTTAAAATGTGCTTTTGGGGTAACCTCAGGAAAATTCCTCGGCTTTGTTGTACACCATCGTGGTATTGAAGTCGATCCTGAGAAGACCAAGTCAATTCTTGGTATGTCACCTCCTCAAAATTTGAAAGAATTAAGAGGACTTCAATGACACTTAGCCTATATTCAGCATTTCATCGCCAATTTGGCAGGCAAAAGTTTACCCTTCACCAAATTGATGAAGAAGGGAGTCACTTACCAATGGACTGAATAATGTCAAGAAGCATTCGATATTCTCAAGAAATACCTCTAGTGTCAACCAGTACTTATGCCACCTGTTGAAGGAAGATAAATTATCCTCTACGTGACAGCCTTAGAGTGATCATTGGGTGCCTTTCTTCCTCAGAATAATGATGCTGGGAATGAAAACAACCTTTAATATGTCAGTCGAACTATGCTTGAAGTAGAAACCTGGTATTCAAGTATTGAGAAGTGCTTCCTGGAATTCATCTTTGCAGTTCAGAAGTTGATACACTATCTGCGACATCACGAATTCCAATTGGTATCTCTTAATAACACGCTCAAATTCATCCTTAGTCGTCCAATTCTTACAGGACGTCTGGCAAGGTGGGCAGTTATTTTGCAGCAATTCGATATTCAGTATGTGTCTCAAAAGGCAATAAAGGGCCAAGCTCTTGTTGATTTCCTAGATGAACACCCTTCAGTGGGAGAGACGTCTTCAGATATTGAACTCCCCGATGAGGAATCCTTCTCTATTCAAGAATTTCCTCAAGCACGGGAAATGTATTTTGATGGTGCTTCCAGAAGTCCAACAGGGAGGAAAATGGAAAATCATAAATTCAACCATGTTGGCTTAGGAATTGTGCTCATTTCTCCAGAAAAGGTAGTGTTACCTTATTAATTATTATTGTGGGAAGTTGGTACCAATAATGAAGTCGAACACCAATCTCTCATCGCATGATTTGAATTAGCGCTTCAAGCACAAGTGAATCACTTAAAAGTGAAAGGTGATTCATAACTGGTAATCAAACAAGTCAATGGGGATTATGCCATCAGAAAATAAGAACTAAACCCTTTTTATGAATATGTCAGAGATTTAATGGAGGAATTCCCTTCGGAACCGACATTTTCATATGTCCCAAGATCACAAAATGCTCAAGCTGATGCACTGGCTAATATTGATACAGCTCTGGCAGATCCAATTAGGGATGTGACAACCATCAGTATTACCCACCGTCGTGTAATTTCACCTTATGTTCGAATCAGAACAGAGGAAATTAATGAAATTAGTCCCATTCCTGAACCGTATGGTCATACTATAGGATGGATGTCACCTATCAGGGAATACCTTCAAAATGGAACACTTCCACCTGATAGAGCCAAGAAAGAACAAATCTTGTGACGCGTGGTCAATTTTACTCTTTATGATAAACTAGATCACTTAGAGAAAATTCTCTACAAACACAGTTTTGATGGAGTTCTATTCAGATGTATTGATGGTTAAGAGACAATGGTTGTCATGAAAGAAGTGCATGTAGGATTCTGTGGTGCCCACCAATCTGGACATAGACTATCTGATCAGATTCGAAGGCTTGGATACTTTTGGCCTTCAATGATACAAGATTGTGTCGATTTCACAGAGAAGTGTCATTCATGCCAAGTACATGCCAATTTCATTCATCAACCTCCAAAGTTGCTTCATATAGCTAAATACTCATGGCCATTTTCCACATGGGGAATGGATGTGGTGGGACCTTATCCTTCGGCTATGGCCAAGCATTTTAAGTACATTCTTATTGATACTGACATCATTTCCAAATGGGAAGAGGCAATACCTCTCAAGAAAGTCTGTTCTAAATGCGTTGTTAGCTTCATCAAGTCTAACATCATTACCAGATTTGGTGTCCCTCATAACATATTGACGAACAATGGCACCAATTTCTGTTCATCCGAGGTGAAGAAATTGAATCAAGAATACAACATCAAATCGAACCATTCATCTCGGTATCATGCAGTGGCCAACGGCCAGATAGTATCCTTTAACAAGACTCTTTCAAATATACTGCAAAATATGGTGGATAATGACAAGAGGTCATGGCCTGATAATCTCTTTCATGCTTTATGGGCTTATCGGACTACCACTCGCACTGCAACCCGGTCTACACCATATTCATTGGTATGTGGAACAGAAGCCGTCTTTCCCATTGAAGTTCAATTGCCTTCGCTCAGAGTATCCATTTGTGATCAGCCATCTATAGAAGAAAAATCTCAAAAGCGATTGAATGAATTAGAACGGTTAGATGAAAAAAGATTGTGCACTTTGAACCACTTGGAAGTCTATCATAATCGAATAACATGGGATTTTAACAAAAAAGTTCATCTTTGTTCATTCACTCGGGGATAATTGGTATTAGTTCTCATAACTCCAATGATACCAGGAAAGAAACCTCCCAAGAATGATCCAAAAATGGGAAGGACCTTACTCAATACATAGGGTCCACTCTAATGGAGCTTATTCATTAATCTCAATGGATGGAGAACTCATCACTACTCCAAAAAATGCTTGTTTTTTTAAGAAGTATTTTGTATAAACAAAAAATACATTGCAACATGGTTCAACACGACGTTAAACTATGTCCCCAACATGGTATGGTATAGCCTTAAACTGCAACTTGGTCCAGCAAGACGTTAAACTGCATCATCAACGGTCCATGCACATGACCCTAAATTATTTCCATGTCCCGATGTCCTAACTACATGACGCTAAACTGTATAAAAGTCCCTTAAAACTGGAAAGATGTTAAACTACATAACCATCCACGGTCCATTCATATGACCATAAACAATTTTCACTTTCGTCCAACATGACACTAAACTATGGGAAGAAAAAAAAGTCCCCAATGCGTCCAACATGACGTTAAATGGTGTACACTTTTGTCCTCACAGCATGAAATTAAACTACATAGTCCCCCTTTCATCCAATATGACGTTAAACTATATTGTCCCCATAGTCCTCACTACCTGACACTAAACAATACAGAAATTCCTTGATACATCTTACATGAAATTAAACTGTATTTTGTCCCTGCTATATGACATTAAACTATGTAGCACCAATAGTCCTAACTGTAAGACATTGAACTGCATAGTCCCTTCAAACGTCCTACATGACGTTAAACTATGTATGATTAAGGTTTTTGCAACCTCTTGTTTCTCACACCGAATATGACTCACATGAGCTTAGATCAAACCTCAACCATAACACTCTCTCTGGGCTGCTAACCATGTGTAAGTCCCAACATCATTTTAAGGTCATTGTCCCCAAGAACAACTTGATCATTAATTCATTATTTAATTGAACTACACAGACTTTGATCCTTGACTTCTAGGCTGGGTACGTAGGCAACCTCCCAAGGTTCAAGCCCAAAACCAATCTCCTCACATTGGTTCACCTCCATCTCATACAATGTTGATTCGTGAAACCACCCCTAGAATCAGTATCTTTTAATTGGTTCACTTTCGTCCTTGTTATATGACTTTAAACTATACAACACCTTTTTCCAGTATGATAATAAAATACAATATTATTTAATACCCTCACTTGGGAAGGAATTATTATTTACATTGATTTTCAATCATGTTTCATTTCAAAGAATACATGCGTACATGGCAATTCCCAAACCTTTTATCTTGGGTTAAACCATCACTGTACTACAGTCCCCTTTCCCCCATCACATGTACGAACCAAATTTGTAGAGAGGGTATTTATAGAACTATGTGGGCTTGATTACCATCCTAATGGGATACATAGGAACGTTCGAGTGTCCCTCAAATTTATCCCCATGCCATTGGGCCTAACCCCAAATTCCATTTTCAGTCCCTTGGCTGAAAAGACCCCATGAAAACACACACTGTGTATTTCTTATAATGGTCCAAGCTCTATGACCCTAAACTAAGATCTCTTATTCTTTTGTCCCACATGAAATTAAACTGTAGTTTATGAACTACGTATGGCTTGATTCTCATCCTTATGGGATACGTAGTGAAGTCCAACATTTCAATTCAGGACCAAGCCACAACATGATTATAGTTAGAATTGATCTGTGTATCTCTGTATAAATTGGACAATACCCATCTTTATGTGTCATAAACCTAACCTTAAATATTTTCAGATCTTTATAACCCTTTTCAAGACTTCTAGTCACAAAAATGTCAAACTTCTGAGAGTTATTTTGCCTGACTATGCAGCACGTGCCCATATGCAGCCTTGCATAAATAGTCTACATAACAAACTTGTTAGCCAAAAGATACTATTATTTGACTATGCAGCCAATTCCCTTACGTGGCCCTACATAATTCAACCCCCTAACGGGTTTTTCAGATAGTGGTAACTTCATTCTTCGGAAGAATGCCTCTTTTGTCCTTATTTGTCTTAAATGACATTATGTAGGGATCTGCAAAAATAGCCATCCTTAACATATTTGTCCCATATCCTTTTTCATGATCTGAAAATTATTCAAGTCTGTTGTTTATATTCTCCTTCCCTACGTTTGGGTCAGAACATCATTGGAGTGATCTATATTCAGTTCTTCGATAATATTCTTTGGAAATATCTTCTCCATATTCATGTACCTCCTTCCATACAACAAACTCTATAATTTGGAAAATTTGAATCTCCATAAACATTCACTGGCCTTTAGCAATTCGAAAGTAAATTTCGGAGAGTTCTTTTTCCTGACTATGCAGCACCTGCCCATAGGCGGCCTTCCATAAATAGTCTACAAAACAGACTTGTTAGTCAAAAGATTCTATTTTATTTAACTATGCAGCCAATGCCTTTAGGCGGCCCTGCATAATTCAACCCCCTAACCGGTTTGTTAAATAATGGTAACTTTATTCTTGGGAACTACTTCTTCTAATGACTTTTAGCTCTTTTTCAGATCATTCCTCATACATAAATATTCTTAAGTCATTGTTTACATATTTTTCCCTCATACTTGAGTATGGTACTATGTTTTCAGATGAATTGTCAAGCAATTGAGTCAATTCTAATTCATTTGGTCAAAGCTATTTCAACCTTAAACATTAGAATCCTTATGTCCGACGTGCATGACTTTAAACTACCCACAAAATTCAAAGGAACTCTGAATAAAAGTCAAGTTCCAAGCTCACAAAATGTATGTTTTGTATGATTTAGGTAATATTGAGAAATTAAAAGATTCTAAGGTTGTAGGGCTATTTAAATTAATCCTAGTAAAAATAAAACTATGCTTACTAGGCCCATTGGATTAGGTAAAACTAAAGCATGTAGTAAAAGAGAATGCAGGTACAAATGAGTGAAGGTGAAAGTGTTTTTCATTGATGCACAAGAGTTAGAAGGACATCCACAGATTGGAGTCTCTTCTCTTTTCCAAGGAAATACAAAAGACTATCAACATAAGTCTTCAATTGATGAACCGCATCCCGAGCTTCATCAGTAGCTACTTGAAGCTCATGCACTCGACCAACTTCACTCTTTTCAGCCTGAGAGAGTGCTTTATTTGCATCCGCAATGGTCTTCATACCATTCATTTGAACTCCCTCCAGTGAATTATTGAGTTGGCCAAGTTCCCCAGTTACATAATCTTACTATTGCTGAAGGTGCATTTTCCGGATGACTTATTCTTGGATCTTATGCTTCAGATCCTTCATCCTGGCAGCATAGTCAGCCTCATCTCGGGATACAACAGCCTCAAATTCGTCAATGTTGACTGACAGTTTCACTCTGGTCAGATCTTCGCGACACTTTTGCTCATGCTCTCTTGTGAAGATGACTTTTTATCACTGTAGTATGGATTTCTTGATATCCAAAACTGCCAAGACCTAGAATGATTAATTGGGACGACAATTGAGGGATCATCGATGATAGCTCTTCTAAAGGAACCTCAGATATTATTTTCCATATATTATTCCATGCCTTACATTGTGATAATATGAGCTCCTTAAGAAACTTTGGCTCTAATTCAACATCATCATCACAGGGGGGCATGTAATCTGGGATTAATGCACTTAAGGAAGGTCCCGGTTATGCTTCTTGCCCCTGAGCCTGGTTGCTTCACCTTCTACTACTGTTTGGACAGAGGCTAAGGCCTCACCTCCAGATCTATCCACTGCAGTTGATGGCCCTGCATGATTTATTGAAAGAATTGGTTAGCTTCAAAGGATAACAAATGAATCAATTGTCTTTAAAATTAATTACAATCAAAAATATTTTTATCCCTTACCCGACGGTGGGTTAAAATCCTAAGAAGACTCCTCCCCATCTTTCCCAATCTCAACAGGATCTTCATGATGGGTCTCAGCAGGGTTTACTGGGTTTAGCTCTACTTGAGATAATGTTTCTGAAATGGTAGGGTTGACATGAATGTCCACACCCTCTTCAGGCATTGGGAGTTCAACAATTTCTATGGATGGAACTGCATATCATTTTCAGTCATGATTATAAGTGTAAACTATAAGAAAATTTACTGGGTGATGGATAACACTCACGCCCAAGGTCTTCTAAATCACATGACAACATAGCATGATCATAAAATTCTTCGAAAGAAATTCCATGATTCATCATTTTAATCCAATGATATTTCAGAATCCTGGTTAGTCTTTCCAGTGGGAGCATTTGGTGTGTCTTCTTGACGACTTACATCCTTCAGCCCCCGACCCTAGATAGCATCTTCAGGTAAAATTGCAGCATCAGTTGCATCAATTGCAAATGTTTCCAGAAGCTCTAATACAGGAGTTGAACCTGAAGTATCACAGAATGGAAGTTAGTCGGTGTTTCGTTCAACATTTTTATGAAGCATTGTTGACTTACAAGAGATAGGTTCTTCTCTTCATGCAACGACAGTAGGAGGGATACTAGGAATAGATGCTATCTCTTCTCTAGGAGTAGCCATGTCAGCTTGGATCTGTGATTGTTCCACAACACCCTCCGTGGTCTTTGAAGGAGGATCAGTCCTTTCCCTCAGGGGGGAAATTGATGAAGCCCCTGCAATCCCCAAAAATATGAGTAATCATGTGTTAATGGGTATAAACTCTTGATTACCTAAAGGACTTACCACTGCTAATGAAGCATTTAGCTGTGGACTTCCTCCTTCGTTGTCATTGCTTCTTTAGTTTTTTGGGAGTATCAGTAGTCTCCCTTATTGGCACTTAGATTGGCGAATGGAAGGCTATATCCAACACCTCATTCATGGCCTGCTGTCCTAGAGATATCTCACCTGGTTCGTGAAGAGAATCAGCAGCATCCCTGATGGCAGTACCACCAGGGCTATACTATGGCGAAGGAACCCCAATTCCATTCTTTTCAAGCTGCAAGATGAAGAAAATAATTTTTTTATGTAAGAAAGATTCGACTGAAATCAAGTTTCAAATCAAATAAGGAAAGAAAAATTACATCTTCAGGAGCCACATACTCATGCCACTCCTCATCTACAGAACCACCAGCCCCCTCAGTGGCGCCACAATCAATCATTTCCTTCACCTGCCTGGTGACAGGAATAGACTCATTGGTGACATATATGAGGATTTCCAGCTCCCTAATGTAAGCCCGCACTTCATTGGGGTTATCCTCATATTGAAGATTCGAAGAAGCCATAAGATTACCTATTCTAAGAAGTTGTAGGCCCTCACACAAATCCATCCAGGTGGTCTCATTACCATAGTATAAACTCTTCCATAGATAGACAGCCTCTGGTCTTAGATGTGAAGGCTGTGAGGAAGGTCCTACAATTTTTGACTTCAATTTCTTCCCAACTCCTGCAACTGCAGATAAGGAATAAGAAAGTAATACTTATTGCTTTATAAAGTAGCAGTGATTAAATTACCACAATAAACTAACTCACCAGGAGTTGATGGAGTGGGTCTTTTAATTCTTTCCAGAGGATTATATCAGGAATGAAACTGTTTTTCCGCTGGTTGTGCCTCATCATCCCCATCATGGGAATCCGGTGAATCAGTTCTAGAGGAGGAGTCTATCGAATAAACATCAGGTGGGGAAGCATCACCTTCACAAGGAAGGGTTTCTTTCTCTATCTTCCTCTTACTTTTCCCCACCTGATAAACTAGGTGATTCAATATCCCTTTGGGGTATGATACTATCTAGTGTATGGCATAATATGTAGTGAAATTATGTGCCACTTTTTCAACTGGTAGATTAAATACTTCCCCAGTATTCTCCCTTGATGTCAGCAGCCATAGTTTCCGAGAAACCATCGGCTGTTGCTCTATCCTAACATGTACTGGAGGAGATACAAAAATCTATTGCAGACATTTGAATTGACGTGAAAATATATATAGAGCATAGGCCTTTCTTATGATTTCTTTGTCAATCCTAGAAACTTGCAAACCATCCCTGTAAGCTAGCACATATGCCCTCAAATCAAAATGGGTTGTTCCATCATCAACAAAACTCCTGGTTGGAGGACTTCCATAGGGAAATAAGTTGAATTCCTTAAACATTCTCAGCCTCACTTTCAGGTCATAGGCATAAAAATCTAATGGAGTAACTCCAGAGAATACTTGAACTGATGGCCTGAAATAACTTCCAGGAATTTGTAATCCATTCTATACATTTTAAGTACTAAAGTGAGTGGCGATCCATCCCCATAAAACATGTAATGGTCCCACTATTCTTAAAGGGGAATTACCCATGAATACATGAAGTAAACTCTTGTGAATATTTTCTAAAATGGGGGTAGCCAACCCAACTATTTTTCGCTCAGCCAACTTTGCCGCAATGACGAAGGTCAATGGCCTGACGCCTCCCTTCGAATCCCTGACTGGAATGAGATAAACACTGATCCACATTGCCAAGAATCCTGCGATATGAGTCTTCTTTGGGATTCTTTGATTCACCTCATATCCCCACTTCTCGAACTCTCATGATTATAGAGTTGGCTAGAATGTGCTAGGAGAACCACTCTTCTCAGGTTTTTGGAAGGTGGTAGGACGTTTGGGCCTCTTATCCTTGGATTTCTTTTTGTTGGATCCTTTTTCTTTCTGCTCCTTCTCCATTGGATCCATCTGTTTCTTCTCAATATGAAATATATTCATACATTACTCTAGATGAATATCCTTTCTAGACTGAGTTAATGAGGTCTCTGAACTCTTGAGCCTGCGGAAGATCTAAAATAATTCCCAAGCTAAAGCAGGAGTTTTCTCTGAATCATTCCAAGTAACCTTGGGAGGAATGAATTCATCATACATATCACCCAAAACTGGAGCCCCTGAGATCTTGTGGACATCCCACAGACTGATGCCTACTTCTCTATGAGTCAGATGGAATGAATTATTTGTTGGGCTCCAGTGGCTTAGTATCTCCAGCACGAAGTTATCATGTCTATAAACATATGTTTTCCCAAACTAGACAACTTCATATATTGCAGCTCCCTTCAGATCCTCGACAAACTCTGCACAGGTTTGTTGCACCCAGTTTGCCCACATCCAAGTTGGCTTCACCCCTCCCCCAGGATGGAAGTACCAACTTTTCTTCCGGCCTTTGTATTGATCCATCTGAGAAATTCAGAAGATTGAAGGATGACAATGTGGTTGCAGCTCAGGTGTATGATCTTTCATATCTGGTGTGCAAGGGCTATGATGCATCATGTGGGCCTTCTCCACTATTCCATCATTTAGAAATACTCCTCCACTTGAGGTATTTTCTGAAGCAAAGATGGTGTAATTCTGAAACCCTGAAAATGGAAGATAGTTCTTTGATTCTGGAATATTGACTTCTCGCAGATGACCATAGCTATACAAAGGCAGATAAGTGATCTGTGGGAAGTCACGATGATATTTCTTCAGATACTTAGCCAAATTCGGAAGAGTGCTATATTTGAAAGTATAATAATCATGGCCAACGATGTTCATCATATCATCTATCCTCTTACTAGCCAGTTCATCAACTATTTCAGGTCTAAGTGCCATTGATTCTGCACAAGAGTTGAATAAATTAACTCTTAAATGGATTGATGTTTCATAAACATTGTGAAGAAATTCGAAAAAAAGGCTAAGGCATTAAGGCGCGCAAATATGGATGTGTCGTGCAAGTGTTAAATGTGTCGTGAAAGTTTTTGTCGCGCATGTGTCACCGCGAAAGTCGTATTACCGTGACAGTAGCGCGGCGGTGAGGAAACAATGGAAAGAAGAGACTTGCACGACGAATATGACTTGCGTGGAGAGAGCTCGAGAAATTCAGAATCAGATGCTATACGTGGCCAATGACCGTGTATTTATAGGCCAGGAAGCCTATCTGTGCGCCTACACCCAGTGCGCACCAGCCCTGCGTGACTCAAACATGCGCGCCATGTGTTGCGCAAGAACACTTGCGCGCCACCTTTCCTTTGGATGTCGTCTTTTTTCCTCAGAGTCACATCCTCATTTCATTCGCATCCAACTTTGAAGGGGGGACGTTTTTTGATGCTCCTTTTTCGTCAAAGAGTCTAAATGAATTTAAAGGGAAGTATCTTAGTACAAATCGATACATCCATTGAAGAAAATATCAAAAATCAAGAAAGGGATGAACAAGGAGAACATTGACCATAGGTCGCACAAGTTCCCTCATAGTCGCGCATGTCCACTTGTGCGACGCATGTTGGTCGCACAAGTGACTTGTGCGACCTAAGTGATAACCACCCGGGGTCTTCTCCTACCTATAAATATACCATGTTCCCCCCCCCCATTAGAGGAGGATTTTTTCCAGAATTCAGATTTAAAGCTTTGAACGCCCAAGTCTCTTCTCCAGGTCTTCTGAACACTTCAAAGGTAATTCTTTACGTAGAATGGATGGTCTAAACAAGAGGAGTAAGGTCTAAGTGTTAGAATTAACTAACACTTGCGCGCCTAAGGTGTTTTACCCTTAAGGGGAATGAACATACTTGTGAGCCACCCTACTTCCTCACCAAAACTTGCGCGCCTCTCTTCTTGAAGTACCTCAGGATAATTATAAAGGCATTGGTCAAGGATCGCTCAAGTATTACCGCACCGGTTTATAAAGCGCAAGTATTTATAGGTCGTGCAGTTATACCTGAGCGACCAGGACTTGCGCGCCCACGCAGTACCTGCGTGCCTACCAGGACTTGCGCACCCCTGCCTTATTGGGTGACATTCTTTCCCATTTCACCCCTCTTAAGCCATTACGCCTATCCTATTCAAGATTCAATCTTCAAGACACTCTTCAAATCCATTTATGGCATGATTTCGTATTTTTAATTCCTTATATAAAAGGAACTCTGTGGAATATCTCTCAAAACCTAGTGATTTACACATCTTTATGTCACTAAAGATTGAGATTTCATTCATTCAACCTCATCCTTTATGACGAGAGAATCCTTAACCTGGGTCTCCTTTTCGAGAATAATACCCAGTCATAATTCCCAAATTTGGGAATCCTCTTTAGGAGTAATCCCCAAGTCCTCTAATCTAGGAATCCTCCTTAGGAGTAAGCTGCAGATCCCCTATCCTGGGCCTCTATTTCAAGAGTAATCCCCAGTCATAATTCCCCAAATTATGGGAATCCTCCTTAGGAGTAATCCCCAATCATTAATTCCTTTATCCTTGGCCTCCTTTTTAGGAGTAAGCCCCAGTCCAAATCCTCTAATCTGGGCATCCCCCTTAGGAGTAAGCCCCAGTCACAAATATGGGTATCCTCTTCAAGAGTAAGCCCCAGTCACAAATATGGGCATCCTCTTCAGGAGTAAGCCCCAGTCACAAATATGGGCATCATCTTCAGGAGTAATCCCCAGTTTTAATTCTTCTTAACCAGTCCTAATTTACATTTAATATGGGATTCCATCTCAGGAGTAAAACCCAATCACAAGTCCTATCCTAATTTGGGCCTCCTTTTCAGAAGTAAGGCCCAAGTTAGAGTATTCAAATCTCCATGAAGCACATATACCATTATGTACCCTGTTCCTGGATTTCTTCCCAAAATTAAATCCTAATCTTCATTTATCTGGGCAGTCATATATACATAAGTCCCACATTATTTCTTATGATTGCATCTTTTATGGCATAATGGTCTAATTTTTACCAATACCTCTTGTTTCTCACACTGAGCATGACTCACGTGATCTTAGAGTGTAAAAGTGATTATGAAATTCTTCTTTGAGCCGTCAATCATAAACATCATACTCCCTTACTTGAACTACGTGGGATATGATTCCTTTTATAAACAAAGGATACATAGGTAGCCCATCTGCGGGTTTGATCCCAACTCTGAAATAATCCATGTCCTTCTTAATGACTATAAACTTCAAGTTCCCAACTGAGTGTCTTTAAAATTAGCATGGTCATCATAATGACCAAGAGACTTCTATATAAATGTGCCGAAGGGTACCATTGAACAATAATCTCTAATAAATACAGATGATTCTCTATCAATGAAGAACCTCAAATACATATAAAAGATTCTCTAAATTTCCTACATATTTAATCATTGATTGTCAGATCTGAAGGAATGCTCATTTTATACATGGTAATGTAATAAGGATTCACGAACATAACTTAAATCAATAAAGAGAGTCCCAGAGTAGACAATAATTCCCCTAAAAACGGTGTGATGAGTACATCATCCCATCCTCTCGACCAATGCAAGTTCCTATGCCTCATCATTCCACAAACTAATGAGTGCCTACCTTTGGAATGTAGGTCTAAATAGATATGGAATCATTGGATTTTTCCGGTTTTACAAAAAAACCTGTTAGAAACCGATCGGAATGTTTGAACCTCCCATCAAGGTGGTCAATCCCCGGATTTCGAGGGAAACAATATCCTAATCATGAATTTCACCGTCAAATGATTTGTTAATTTTTATTACCCCACTCTTTCTCTTGTAATCCATTATCACATTGTGATTTATTTACCACCATTGAATCTAGTGTTTATAATGATGTTTTGTGTTCTAGGTTATTCTTATGATCATAATAACCATTGTTCTTACGATCATTACCTTATAAATGAATTAATTTAATTTTTATATTAAATGTAGGTGATCTAAAACAAAACCCCATGGTCTATTTTTATATTTTATGTATGTGTAATATTTTGATATTGTTCCAAAATAATTTGAACATTAAAAAATTGAACAGAGGGTGATAATAATCATATGTTTGGACTAATAATTGAATCCCTTTAGAATCATTTACAATGAGATTTAGCTTCCCACATCCAGTAGGGTGTGACCACATAATAATAATGAAAAATTGGATAATGTCTTAAAGATATGGTTAGCTTGAAATGAGACCTCTAGTGATTTTTTTCCATGAAGAATCACTTTTGAAAATGGATTACTTGTTTTTTGAAGGAATATTAATATGAAAGAAAATTGGTTAATGGATAAGATGATCATTGTGTATTATGTTGTTATGTTGTGGTATTTTCTGTACTCTGACTTTTTTTATTTAAACTATAATTATTATTAATAGTATTTTCCTAGTGATGCCAAAAATATTATTTAATGGGGTTTTCCTAGCTATAAAGACATTCCAATATAAAGGGATTTTTATGGTGATGTTGAAATGCTTATCTAACGTGATTTTTCTTATTATACTAAAATGTTTATACAAATGGATTTTCCTAGGGATGCTAAAATGATCATAAAAATTTAATATATTTGTGATGATGGAATTAGTATATAATAAGATTGGAATAGTCATACTGAATTTTTTATATAAATGGATTTACTCAATAATGGATAAATGTTTATATGAATGGATTTTCCAAATAGTGATGAAATGCTTATATAAATTCCATGGTATAGTTGTGATATAATTCTTATTAGAATTGATTTGGTTATGTAAATAGGTAATGATCTTGTGGTTTTGGTTTTCATGGTTGTACTATATGCTGAGTGATATTTTGACATAGTGTAGAAGTAGGTTGATTGTTTTCTTATAACAACTTATTAATTATTACACCTATTATTGCTTTATTTCATTAACTTGTTATTAGACTGCTTTTTATTAGACATGGTGAAGATGACCAACTTATTTTAACAGGCACATTATCTGGTAAACCAATTTTTACTAGAGATGACTACAATTATGCATGTTCGAATAACGAAAAGGATGTTTTTGTTGATTATTTATTGCAATATTGTTTATAGATTAGATTTTGGATAGACAGGGGATTGCAACCGGGGTATTTTCTGTTTATTTTTGTCATCAAGGTATTTAATATTTATTATTATTAGTTTAAAATTTAGATACACTCAATCCTATCATTATATAATCATTATATTATTATATTATTATTTTCTAGACGTTTTTTGGGTTATCCACCATGATATACTATTTATCCTCTTTCCATTACAATGATATTTATTATTTTTACTATATGATAACTATATAACATGTGGTATAGTCCCAATATGATGTTTTCTAAACCCCTAATACTATATGGAAGCCTCTAAGATATGGGGAGGTGTGTATAAGGTACATTAACCATCTTGGTTTGGCAACATGATTGGTTGATAGACTAGGGGATGTTATGGTGGCTCCTCCTTCTCTTCAACATATACACCAAAATAAAATTCATTATCCTCTAAATGGAAAATTTTATATCCAAAAATAATAGAGCTTTTATATATTCAACATATTCTCGTTTTTTCATCACATGAAACATTTACTCTCCATCTTCATGTTATCCAAATACTTTTGACTAATGTTTTATAAATAAAAAATATCCAAAAAAAGAAATTATTCCATTAGGTGTAAGATATAATTATATTCACTATTATTAAACCTTTTATCCCCCTCATTCACTTAGTTTTCATCCACAACATAATATGTAACCATATAACCAACATAGTAAAAACTTTACACTTTATATGAGGAAATATTTAGATATGTTCTTATCATCACATGTTTCTAATAAACCCTCGATGATTGATAGCTATCTAATACTTTTGATTTCTCGTTGTTTTTTCTCAAATTTTCCTATATTTGGATTATTTGTATTTATAACCAAGTATATTATTTAAAAATGTAATAACATTTTTTATATTTTAACAACGTCTCTCCATTTCTCATTCCTCATTAATCCTATTAATTTAGTTTCACATTAGGGAACCCTGTGAACAATAATATTTTTTTACCACAACTTATTTTTGTATCTATTTCAAGTTTCTTCCTTATAGTAACCAATTAATTATCATGAAATTCATCCATTTTTCTATATTATTGATATAATCATTAATATCATCAATAAATATACTTTTATTTTAAATTCCATTTAGAAATTAAAAAAATATTTCAATGATTATTGAGTGGATACTAGATATTCTATAATCTTCCATAACTAATTTATTTTGAATTTGTGTAAGTCAATGTACCGTATAAATTCTTTTAAAAATGATATAATATTCCTAATATATATATATATTAGGTAATTTATACTTTGATGAACTTCAAAATCTACAATGAAGTCAAGAAAAATATTAGGTTGATTTGTTTCTTAGTTTCATTAATAACATTCATTATAGTTCCAATCATTGCATCTTCCACATTAATTTTTTTATCATCACTATATTTATACCTTTAATCATAATATCCTACTTATTTGATGACAATTAACTTATATTGAATCCACATTATAGATATATTTCTATATTCTAAAATTTGAATAGGTGGAATCATCCTTTACTATTATTGACTGTATTCATCCTTTTATTACTCAAATTATTTCCCCAAAATAAATCATTCCATGAAATTTCCAATATTTTCACATTTGATGTAATACAATTATATCATTCATTAAAATCATTAATTTAAATAATTAAATTTTATTTTTATAAATAATAATTTTATTAGGTTAATTTTATTCTCAATGTAAAAATTCATTTATATCAAGATTCTATTTATCCTTGATATCTATCTCATTTAATGAGTGACATGATATTTATTCTATCAATACATTCATTTCATTGGACAATAAGTCATTATAAAAATCATAAATAATTATGTTTTAAGATTACATTATTATAGTGAAAAAATTACATTAAATAATTATGCCAAAATTTTCATGATTTTCACCACTATTTATACACAATTCATCACATCGTCATGTCCAAAAATAGATCAAAAACCCACAATGAGTTATTTTATGAAACTATCTATTTTTTAATTTGGAT
This sequence comes from Viscum album, assembly GCA_963277665.1. Lineage (NCBI taxonomy): Eukaryota > Viridiplantae > Streptophyta > Magnoliopsida > Santalales > Viscaceae > Viscum > Viscum album. Next base: position 372,652,410 of record OY728166.1, on the reverse strand, counting down.
GAATTATCTGATCATTAATAATTATCTATGGAACCATTAAATTTGACTCCATACCATTTCTATCAACATAAAAATTTCAACTGAATTTATAAATTTTTTATTTAATTTATGTTCAACACATAAATTTGAAATAAATATGATTTAATAAATATTTATAAAGGAATCCTTGTCCTATTTCATTAGAATTGAGCTATTTCATAACCATTGATTCAATGAAAACTCTGTAACATTACCCATATGTATTATATGGATGTCACTAGAAACTTTTTTCTAAAAATAAATTGATTTAGCCTCATTGTATTCATAAAAATATAATATACATATCCATCAAAAAATGAAAATTAATTCATGTTTAATGTCTTATCTGTATCATTAATCATTCTTTTACAAATTTTCAAAGATTAATCCTCTTGATCTAACACCTCTCTTTGCAACAACAGTGTCCCAAAACATTCTAAGAGGGGGTGTGAATTAGGGTGTATATTTACACTATCAGTCAACAGAATCTTCATCCAATGTTAAAAATAGAAATATAAACCTATTCTAATAAACCATTCTTCTAAATCATCCATGTATTGAAAATAAAATCTACAGACCTTGAGGTCCAACATGGATCAGAACTACATGATCCTTCATAAAGAATAAAATATTTTTCTATCGATATACTAGTGAATTTAAAATTAGATAATATTTGGTTATAATGTTTTCAAAAGGATATCTATTGGTCCATGTCTCACTCCATTAATTTATCACTCTATTCACTATAATGATAGTATGTAAAAAGGAAAAACCCACATAAACACTATATTGAATTAATATTGAAAAGATAAATAGACATAAAAAATTATGGGTGTCTTCATTAGGCTATAATATCATTCGATAAATCCAAAGATTCAATATAACTCTATATAGTAGTAACTTTTATCTCTCATAACACAAAATGATTAATTTTTATCTAAATTCATCTCTATAAAAACCAAAATACTTTTTTAGAAAAATTTATTATGAAAAATAAATTATTTAAAATTATGTTATCATCGAAATACATTATTCATTTTCTATATGGTTTTTATATTTTTAAATTTTTTAATTAAATAATAAAATCTATTTAAATATGAAAATTAAAACATTCTAAATTAATTATTTTCCATAATAAATTTCCAAAAAAATTACATTTATTATCCTACATGGTGTGGTGAGGTCAGGGTTAAACCTTAAACCGAAGTGACTAATAGATTCTAAAATTATTTATTTTTATAATTACATAAATTTTTTAATTTAAATAATTTTATATTTTAAATCATCACAATATTAGAATTTCATGGAAGAATCATAAATTCTCTCTTAGTGAAAAGGATAACTCCATGATTTGGTCAGTTAAATGGTTACCATTCTCTAGTTTATTATAGGAAAAATGATAGTAAAAACATCCTTCATAATGTAATATCCTATATCATTTTTAATTACCCAGACCCACACTCCCATATATAGGGCCATAACCACTTACATTACACCCTATATTTGATATCATGTGTAATATCCAGTATTTAACTATCCTTAATTGAAAAATAATTTATGATTACTTCATTCCTTTCCTAAAAATAATATTTTTAGGCTTAAAGGTTTAGAGGATTGGGATAAAACAATAATTAACATAACACACATTCTTGTTATAAAATGTACATTATTTTTGATTATATAATAAACTACTTGATCCATAATAAGTCTTCCACATATTCCAAAAATTCTCTACACAAGATATCCTTTTTGGAATATCATGTGTATTGAATTTCATAACAACCTAGGGAAATATAAATATAATATTTGTTGAGAAATAATGATGACTAAGGGAAACATATAATAAAATATATTAAAAACATAAGCATTGAAGAAATAACATGTAGGAAAATCAACCTAAATAATTCAATAATTAACTAAAACTGACTGAAACTTATATCCTTGAAAATAAAATAAAACGTGGATATAAATAATAATGATCTCATACTGATGTAATTAATAATTTTTTCAATGAAATCCACCTTTTTGTTGCCTTAATAAAATAAAATATACATATTTATGGAGAGATATACAACAAAACTGATTTTATTTTGTCTCTAGAGTCTTTTTGATGCATCGAGGTGCTACATAGTTCAAATAAAATTCAAAAACATGATGAATTCCACTGACATCCCCATATGTGTTAGTAATACATGTCATACCATTCATTAAGGACCCTCTAGATGAATAAAAATTTGTATATCTATGTAATAAAAAACACAGTTTTTTTTGTCACGACCCATCCTCGAGGCCTGTTCCGTTACTACCCCAAGCCCGTCTTCCATAGGCCAGTGGCTGGAGACTAGCACCAAAGTTGTAAATCCCGGAAAAAGGGAAGGCATTGCCTTTATAAAAGTAAACAAACAAAACAGAGTATGAAAGTGAAGTATGCACTCTGTAAAACTGAGAACAAAAGTAAGTACTGAAAAGTAAATGGGCTAGTATACAAACTCTACTGAAAGTAAAATACAACTAAAAATAATTTACAACAATATTAACGATAAGAAGAAACCATTGAGTCGTCCTCGGGATATCACACCTGATGGGTGGGTACAGATGGTCTCCTCAGCTCCTCGGGTCTGGCTGTCTGCTCCGTGTACGTCCCGCCAAGTGGTCCACCTCCGCGTACCATCCAGCTCCACAAGCCTCTACCTCGTTCAGTGTTTTCCGTCGTCTACATCCAACACAACGTAGTGCGGGCATAACCCATGCAAGCGTGAGTATACGATACAGAGTAGAGACCCCGAGACCCCCGAAGGTCTCCAGGAATCCACGAAGGATAAAGCACAAGGGAAAGTTAAATTCAAGAAGTATCAACCGATACTACTTAGGTATATGCTCATACATATACCTAAGTCATCAATTCCTGCTTGGCTCTAACTCTTGAGCCCAAGAACAATGCAGTCCACAGAGGAAAGAAGTCAATCACACCATTGGTATTGATTGAAAGTCAACACTCAGATCATACAGGTATACAACTCATAAAGAGGGGTGGTGATGATTAGATGTAGCCTCTAAATCATCTTCTCTGCTGAACCCACATAGGATCTTAGTACAGAAGTCATCGCTGCGGAACCCACAAAGGATCCATGTACAGTCGTCATTGCTGCCGAACCCAAAGAGGATCCAAGTACATTAGCCATCACATCCGAACCCATGGAGGATCCAAGTACAGTAGTCGTCGCTTGATAAACCCACAGAGGATCCAAGTACAATCTTCATCGCTGCCGAACCCATGGAGGATCCAAGTATAGTGTTCATTGTTGTTGAACCCACGGAGGATCCCAACACGTTGATCATCATTGTAACAACCAGCTCTAGGGTTCCGGAACACATCACACTCATTTCAAGGAGTATCAGCGCCTCGATCCAAGGGGGTTTGATACATCAACAATGACAAAGTCCAGAGTTGATGTATCCCAATGTTCCGTCTCGTTAATAGGAACTCAACGCGACAGACAGTGCATCAATCAGATTCCCAGTCTATGAGATATTAGCTTTTCCGTTCCAGGGGCCCGGTTAAAAATACACTCGTTTCTTACTCAAACATTCCCGAAAGTCATCCAAAACTGTCTTAGAGTATCGCAAAAGGACTGGCTCGTCACAAGGGTACCAGTTCCGAAGATGGAGCATCAATCGAAGGCGTGGTCCTCATGTTATTCACCTTTACGTAAAAACAGTCTCATCACGTTAAGAAGAGTGGGATGACGGGTCGGGTCATCCCCGTTTTTGTGGGTCCGACCCAGAAAAGGTTAGGACCGGTCAGATGAATCGCGCGGTCCGGCCCGGTGAGGCACGGCGCGCCCTGACACGGCGCAACCTAGCCCGGCACGGTGCGGCCCGGTTGGCCGCAGCTCGACCTGCTGGCAGAGCGGCTCGGCCTGCTGGCACAGCGGCTCGGCCTAGAGGTCGAGAGGTCCGAGTGGAGGTACGACCCCCTGGATCCCCGAATCGGCGACGCCCTCCCAAACAGGCTGGCCGAAGCCAATTGAACTTCTTGGCGCAAGCGGCCCGCACGGGCGGGCCGCGGTTCGTCCAGCACGACTCCCTCCTGGCGACACGGTTCTTCTCAGCCCGGTCGGCCTCCTGACAGACGGTTCTCCCACCGAAGCGGCCTGCGGAATACGGGCTGCGGTCCTCCGTAGCGCGATGCCCCATGTGGCGACACAGTCTCTTTGGTCCGGCCGGCTAAAGCCGGACGGTTCTTTGTCGGCCGAGGGGCCCGTGGTTACGGGCCGCGGTTCCTCCGCACGCGGCCGGCGCACAACCGCCACCTTCAATCATCACCGCCATCCTTTCCGTCACCGTCAACATCGAAAGAGAACAAGGTTCAACGGAGGGTCGTCAAGCGGTGTTCGTTCGGCCCGCACCCTCCGCATTAGGCAGTAACATATAGCCATGGATTTTCACTTGTATACAACAAGAATGAATAAATAATTTATTTAAACCAAATTAAGCAAACCCCCTACCTCAAATGAATGTTTTTGTTAGTCGGCGTCGCGGGGAGATGATATGTACACGACGTCAGTGTGCATCCAAGGAGAAAGCGGCGTCTTCTCACTTGTTGCGGAGATGTGGAAGGAAGGCACATCATCATTGGTGTTCACGTTCTTCGAATCATAGGGAATTCTTTGTCGTGGAAGAAAATCGTTCTTCGTTGAGGAGAGGAACACTCCCTCTATTTCTCCAGAGCTTCCTCTAGATTCTCTCAACACAACAAAATCCCCAAAATAAAATAATATCCAAGGATATTATTTTATTAACCCATGTAATTAAAATTTCAAACCACATTAATTAATTAATTGAATTTCAATTCAATAAATAAAAGTGTTTTCATAGAATTAAAGGGAGAGGGGATGGTGGAGACATCAAAATTAATTTAGGGGGAGTTGTCAAAGAAATTAATAAAGGGGAGAGTAATGGGGAGTTCAAGAGAGTTATGGGGAATCCAAGAGTTTAGGGAACGTGTGGGCCCCACCCCAAAAATATCCTCTCATGGGAGGTTATGTAGGTGTGGGCCCCAACTCTAACTCCCCATGGGAGGAAAATAACCACCCTCCACATATAAAAATATCTTACACATTTATTTATTTATTTATTTTAATAACATCCCGAAAAATAACTTCTCCTCCCATCAAAACGCAACTACGGTAAAGGTCACCTTAGGCGAATACCGGTGCTACGATTTCATCACTGCCCTCAGATTTAAATTCCATGCACTGGTTCAAAAGATAGAAAAACCCACACATACGTTTACTGATCATTCCCGAACAATATTTCAGTAATTTATTCCGCGCAATCCAGGCCTCTGAATCAAGTGCCGTCAGAAATCGTAGACTGGAAAATTCCAATTAATTTAAGAAAAAAATTTCTTTGAAATTTTCGGGGCTTTACATTACTCCCACCTCCGGGAAATAAATCCCTATAATGCTACAACTTACACTAGGAGAATAAATGAGGGTACTGAGCACGCATTTGATCCTCCCACTTCTAGGATCTATCCTGGAGCTTCCCATTCTTCCAGTGACTGCACACCAGAGGAATCGACCACTCTAGTAGGACCCTCTCCTGTCGATCCTTGATCTCTACCAGGACCCCCGTGAATGTCGCCCCGTCATCAATTTCCAACTCCCCGTGATCGATGTTGTGTGGCGGGTCGTGCACATATCTCTTCAGCTAAGATACGTGGAAGATTTCATGCACCCGATGTAACTGAGGTGGAAGGGCTAGGTGGTAAGCCACCTCCCCTACTCTATTGAGGACCTGGAATGGCCCGATGAAGTGTGGAGATAACATGCCGCCCCAGAAAAATCTCTGTAATCCTCGTCGAGGTGAGACCTGTAAGAAAATGTGGTTTCCATCCTTGGACTCCAGTGGTCTCTGCCTCCTATCAGCATAGGACTTCTGTCAGCTCTGTGCAGTCTTCATCTGCTCCTGGATGATTTGCAACTTTTCCGTCGTAGCCTAAACCATCTCTGGTCCTATGAGTACTAACTCCCCAGGGTCAGTCCAGCACAGAGGTGATCAGCAATATCGACTATGCAGTGCCTCGTATGATGCCATCCCAATGGTGGAGTGGTAGCATTTTCTGTACGCATAGTCCACCATGTGTAAGTGATCCTCCCATCTATGATCAAAGTCAAGGACACATTCAAAGAGCATGTCCTCGAGAGTCTGAAAGGTCCTCTTAGTCTGGCCATCTTTCAGAGGATGAAAGGTGGTGCTCAAACGTAGCTTCGTCACAAATTCCTCCTAAAACCCCTTCCAAAACCTGTAAGTAAATCATGTGTTCTAATTGGATACAATCGTCGAAGGCACACAATGAAGTTGTATGTTCTCCTGTACGTAGAGGCGTCCCAGGATCTCTACTAAGCCCTGCTCTTTGATAGGTAGTAAAAGGTCCGACTTGGTGAGTCGGTCTACGATCACCTAGATAGATTCATGACATCTGGATGTACGTGGAAGCCCCGTCATGAAACCCATGGATATACCTTCCCACATCCACTCTGGGACTAATAATGGCTGTAATGAGCCTGCTGGTACCTGGTTCTCCGCCTTCACTTGCTGACAAGTGAGGCATCATGAAACGAACTCTGCTATAACCTTCTTCATACCCGGCCACCAATATTGTCGTTTGAGGTCTTGGTATATCTTCGCCACTTCAGGATGTACCTCTAGAGGGGAAGTGTGAAACTCCCCCAGCACTTCCTCCTATAATTCAAATGGTACTATAGTACATCCCCTGAAGAGGATGACGTTCTCCCCGCCGTCAGAAAACACATCAGGCGCCTGACCCGTGGATATCTTATCACGTTGCCTCTCATAGTCAACGTCGCCACGCTTTGCCTCTCAGACTCACTGAAGGAGTGGAGGAGTGACTGTGAGTGATTGTAGAAAGACTTATCCATCTTTATCCACAAAGGATATCTACAACACGGGTAGCTACTCCGTTTCCACTCATAGTAGATGAATTCCCGATCTCTTGCTGAGAGAATCTACTACTACGTTCCCCTTCCTAGGAGTACAGGGTATCTAGAATTCATAGTACTGAAGGAACTCGAGCCATCACATATGTCTCAGGTTCTGGTCATTTTATGAGAAGATGTACATGAGACTCTGGTTATCAAATAAAACTGTAAAGCACTCACCCATCATATAGTGCTGCCACATCTTCAAGGAAAATACCACTGATACTAACTCCAGGTCCTGGGTAGCATAATTCTTCTCATACTGTCTCAACTTCAATGAACCATATGCGATCACTGCTTGCTCTTGAATCAGGACACATTCGAGTCTGGTCCCTGATGCGTCGCAGTAAACTACGTACCCAACACCCTCCTCTGGTAGCCTCAAGATGGGCTCACCGGTCAACCTCTGTCTCAGCTCATGAAAGCTATGCTGACATCTATCTGACCACTAGAATGGTTTCTCCTTCATTGTCAAAGCTGAAAGAGGTGCTGCAACTCTAGAGAAGTCTGGAAAAAATCTCTGATAGTATCCAGCTAGGCCTAGGAAACTCCACACCTCTGTCACGCTCCAGGGTGGCTCCCAAGCAAGCACTACCTCGATCTTCACAGGATCCACTGCAACTCCCACCTCTGAGATGACGTGTCCCAAGAAGTGTATCTCTTATATCCAGAATTAGCACTCCGAGAGCTACCATAAAGATGGTGCTCTCTAAGTGTATCCAGTATAACCCGCAAGTGGTAGGCGTGCACCTCCTCAGTAGTCGATTATATCAGTATGTCGATGATGAAGACCATGGAAAACCGATTGAGGTAAGGATGGAATATCCTGTTCATGAGACCCATGAACACTGCTGGAGCGTTGGTTATGCCAAAGGGCATAACCAAGAACACATTGTGGACATACCGACACCTGAAGGCAGTCTTCTGCAGATCCTCATCTCGAACACTGAGCTGGTGATTTCCTGACCCGAGGTCTATCTTCGAGAACCATCGTTGTCCCTTGAGCTAATCAAAGAGGTCGTCAATCGTCGGGAGTGGATACGTGTTCTTTACGGTCACCTAATTCAGGTGATGATAGTTGACACATAGTCATAAGTTTTCATCTTCCTACTTGGTGAACAAAATCGGAGAAGCCCAGGGTAAAACACTAGGTCGGATGAATCCCTTTCCCTGTAAGTCCCATAGTTGTCCCCGAAACACACGAAGGTCATCGAGAGCCATCTGATATGCTGTTATAGATATCAGTGCTATCTCGAGGTACATTTCAATGTATAAGTCTACCTCTCTACGAGGAGGTAGTCCTGGAACTTCGTCAAGAAAAACAACCACATTCTGATGCACCACAACCGGAAAAATCAGACTCCGCAGATCAACTGCTCCTAGGATGAGACTAACCAAATGATGTGTGATTGGCTGCCCTCTCATCTACGTAAGTCCATCCTGCGATGCAATGGCTCCCTTATCGTCGGTGATGGTGAAACTGGTTCCATCTGTGTGGACACACCTTACTATTCTCCTAATACAGTCAATCTGGGAATCGACTGTAGATAACCAGTACATACCCAAGATGGCGTCGTAAGGAATCGACACCGCTACAAGAAGATCTCAGCCGAAGATCTCGCTTCCTAGAGTAAGGTCACACTAACGGCACCCGTGCGTAATCATCGAGTCTGCTCCTATAGGAGTCTCTAGCCATATGGATCGAGCCAGAGGCTCTGTCGGAATCTCCGAGCTTCGAACAAGGGCAGTGGCAATAAGAGAATGACTCACTCCTGTGTCTATAAGAACTACATCAAGGGTATAGTAGACACAGAGAGTACCTCAAATCATCTTAGGTGCACCGTGGTCTTAGGCCTAGACTGCCAAGAGCTGAGCCAACCCCTATCTGCTAGCTCCTTGTGGTCGTGGTTGTCCTCCTGGTGGTGCTGGTGGTTGAGCCTCAAAGCGTCATCCACCACCCGCTGCTCAGCCAGCTCCCCGGCCTCGTCCGCCTGCTCCCTATGGACCACCATGGTTGAACCTATACCTATGATTTGGAGGTCCCTCTTCTATCTACTGCTCATCCTCATGGAGGTTCAGGAAATCTCGAGCCATGTCACCCTGCCCGCCGCATGCATAGAACTATATACCCCTCGAATTGCTAGCCCTGTTTCGTGTGCCCCGCACTTCCGACCCACTATGCTGGGGTCGCCCCCCTGATGGCCTAGTCCTCTTGGACCTCTGTGACATATGTCTATTGCCGGCTACCGAAGACTCCGCTACGTGTCTCCCTGTGGTGGGTCTCGCTACTAACGTCAACACAGCAAGAAATCTCTCCACAAGAAGGGCTCACTCTAGCACTCCCGCTTGGGTTGGAAAACTGGGGGAGATCATCGAAGCCATGATATCATTCCTCAGTCCCTGCTCGATGGTCCGGGACTAGATGAATGGGCCCCATTCCATGTTTGTTGAGTAGTGTGAGAGGTCAGTGAACCTCGCTAAGTATTGATCTACTGCTATAATTCCCTGCCTCAGATGAAGTAACTCCTAAATCCGCACTGCACGAATGTTGGCTGGAATAAAATCCAGGTGGAAGAGACTCTCAAAGTCTTTCCAAAGTAGATATGCCTCATCGTTCACCTGGAGAATCAAGATCCACCATCTACCAGCTGCTGTTTTTAGATGACTCGCATCAAGGATCACCATAAGATCAGCTAGCGTCCCTACCAATATGAATACTCTGACGATAGCCTCCAGCAAATCCTCGGATGCCTGTGGGTCCGTCTCTCCACAGAACCTGGGTGACCTCTGTCGATGAAATTCATGCAACACACTCAGGCGGCATGCGCTCTCTACTACTAGATCTTGTAGTATCGGTGGATCAGCGGGTAGTGGTACCACTAGTGCTTCCGCTATGATGGGGCCCTACACTGAGGCCTCATTGCTCGATGGGATGCCATCTCGTATGTGACTCAAAACCCTAACTGGCTTCCTTCATGGGGCCATCCTGAAAAGAAATAGGTGCGCCACGGTCAAACGATATACCTAGTGAGCTGACACAGTGTAACCATAATGAAATCTTTTGAAACACCCATGCAATCATGGTTTTCAAGCACTGAGTCAAAAATCATAAGTCAGGGTCCTAGTGTATGGATACGTCAGCCGCCGCACCAACACTAGACTCTCTATACTAATAACTACACTCAATACTCTTAACACTATTTCTTCAAAGAGAAGAAATTATCAGATTCATGAGTTCTACGGTAGAACCTACTCCTTTGATACCAATTTTTTACGATTCATCCTTGGGACCCGTGCCGTGACTACCCCAAGCCCGCCTTCCATAGGCCAGGGGCTGACGACAAGCAAGAATGGAATAAATCCTCGTAAAAGGGAAGGAATTGCCTTTATAAAAGTAAACAAACACAATAGAGTATGCATGTGAAGTAAGCACAAAGTAAAAATGAGTAATAAATTAAGTGCTGAAAAGTAAATGGGATAGCATACAAACCCAACTGAAAGTACAATACAACTGAAAATAAAGTACAACAATAGTAAATAAAAGCAGCAACCACTGAGTCATCGTCCGGATATCCCACCTTAATGGAGGGTACATATGGTCTCCCTAGCTCATCGAGTCCCGTCATCCGCTCCGTGTACATCCCTCCAAGTGGTCCACCTCCGGGTACCGTCTAGCTCCACAATCCTGCATCTCGTTCAGTGTTGTCTGTCGTCTGCATCCAACACATCGTAGTGCAGGCATAGCCCATGCAAGGGTGAGTATACGATACTTAGTAGAGACCCTGAGACCCCCAAAGGTCTCCCAGAATCTACGAAGGATAAAAAACAAAGGAATTTTATAATCACAAAGTATAAAACTATTCTACATAGGTATATGACCATACATATACATAATTCAACAATTACAGTTCGGCTCCATCTCTCGAGCCCATGCACTACCCATTCCAAGCAGGAAAGAAGTCAATCACAATGTTGGTATTGATTGAAAGTCAATACACAGCTCACACAGGTATACTACTCACGAAGAGGGTTGGAGGTTATTAGATGTAGCCTCTGAATCATCTCCTCTGCTGAACCCACATAGGATCCTAGTACAGAAGTCGTCGCTGCAGAACCCACGCAGGATCCAAGTACATTCATCACCGCTGCCGAATCCACGAAGATTTCAAGTACAGTAGTCATAATTGCCAAAACCATGGAGGATACACGTACAATAATCATCTCTTTCCAAACCCACAAGGATACAAGTATAGTCATCATCTCTTCCAAACCCACTGAGGATCCAAGTACAGTGGTCATCGTCGTCGAAACCACGGAGGATCCCAGCATAGTAGTCATCGTAGTCGCAGCCACCTCTCGGGTTCCCGCACAAAGCACGCTCATTTCCAGGAGGGTACGCTCCTCGAGCCAAGGTGGGGTCGATACATAAACTATCACAATGTCCGTAGTTGATGTATCCAAAAGTTCCATCTCATCAATAAGAACTCAACGCGACAGACAACACATCAATTAGACACCCTGTCTAAGAGATATTGGCTTTTCAGTTCCAGGGGCCCTGTTAAAAATATGCCCATTTCTAACCCGGACATTCCCCAAAGACACCCAAAACTCACTTAGAGTATGGAAAAAAGAACACCACATCGCAAGGGTTTTAGTGCTACAGACGGTGCATTGATCGGTTGAGAAGTCTTTGAGTTATTCACCTTTAAGTAAAAACAGGCCCCGACCGATAAGCTTAATGGGATGATGGGTAGGGTCATCCCGGTTTTGGCTGGTCTGACCCGGAAAAGGGTCGGACTAACCCAATGAATCAAGTGACATGGAGGGTCACGGCCCGCCACGACATGGCATGGCGCGAGACAGCGCGACCCGACTGACTGGCCGAGCGGCTTGGCCCGGAGGCCCAGCGGTCCGGGGGGGGGAACCAAAACCAATGGTGCCAAGCAGCATAAGCCTCCCAAACCGGCCAGCCGATGCCGGATGACCTTCTTGGAGAAAGCGGCCCACATGGGCGGGCCACAGTTTGTCCAACGTGGCACCCTCCTGGGGTCGCGGTTCTTCTTAGCACGACCAGTCGCCTGCCTGCCGGTTCGCCCGCTGAAGCGGCCTCCGGAATGTGGGTTGCGGTCCTCCACAGCGAGGTGCCCCTTGTGGCGCCCCAATCTCTTTAGTCCGGACAGATTTATCCGGCTGAGCGGCCTGCGATGTTGGGCCTTGGTTCGTCTGTATGCGGCCGGCACACGCCCACCGCCTTCAATCGTCGCTGACATCCTTTCTGTCACCGTCACCATCAAAAAAAAGATCAAGGTTCAACGGAGGGTCATCGGGCCGTGTTCATTCGGCCTTAACCCTCCACGTTAGGCGGTAACATATATCCAAGGAAGTTCACTTGTATACAACAATAATGGAGAAATAATTTATTTAAAATAAATTAAGAAAACCTTTTACCTCAAATTAAGGATTGTGGTAGTCGGCGTTGCGGAAGACGGCGTCGCTAGGAGAGGATTCGTAGACAATGTTAGTGTGCGTCTGAGGAGGAATAAAAATCTCCTCACTCTTTGTAGAGATGAGTAAGGAAGGCATGTCGTCATTTTCATTCAGGTTCTTTGAATTGTATAGTGTTCTTCATCGAGGAAGAAAATCGTTCTTCGTTGAGGATAAGAACACTATCTCTATTTCTCTAGAGCTTCCTCCACATTATCTCAAAACAAAAAAGCCACAAAATAAAATAGTATCCAAAGATATTATTTTATTAACCCATAGAATTCAAATTTCAACCCACATTAATTAATTAATTGTGTTTCAATTCATTAATTAAAAGTGTTTTCATAGAAATAAAGCGAGAGGGGAAGGTGGATAGATCACAATTAATTTAGGGGGAGTTTTCAATAAAATTAATGAAGGGGAGAGTTATGGGGAGTTCAAGAGTTTACGGCACGTGTGGGCCCCACCCCAAAAATATCCTCTCATGGAAGGTTATGTGGGTGTGGGCCCCACCTATAACTCCCCTTAGGAGGAAAATAATCACCCTCCAAAAATAAAAATATCTAACACATATTTTTATTTTTTTTTAATAACAACCCGAAAAATAACTTCTCCTCCCGTCAAAACGAAACTATGGTAAATGTCCCCTTAGGCGAATATCGCCGCTGTGAGTTCATCGGTGGCCTCAGATTTCAATTCTGATCACCGGTTCAAATGATAAAAAAACCCTCACGTACATTTACTGAACGTACCCGAAAAAAACTTCGAAAACTGATTTCGGGCACATCGGGCCTCAGAATCATGTTCTGTCAGAAACCGAAGACTTGCAAAATTCCAAAGAATTTATGAAAAAAATTTCCTTGAAATTTCTGGTTCTTTACATTTTTTGTACATATTAAACCACTTTTTGAAGTTCATAATCATCATGAATGTTAAGCATATTCCCTATGATAGTAAATGAATAAAATAGTCATGAACCATCATAAGAAAAAAGGCGGATGTTCAAAAAATTAATATTAAACTTTAAACTAATGATAATTATGAATGAAATAATATAAAAAACTATATTTTTCAAATTTAAATAGAGTAATATTATTTATAAGTTATTAACATCCAGTATGTATCATGTAAGATGATATTTTCACACTACATAGTGAATTAATTATATGGAGAATTTAATATTTGAATAATATAGTCATAAGAGATAAAGTTAAAAATATATTCTGGTTTTTAATGAATATTTCCCTAGAATAACAAAGGAATGAAATAATTGTGTTGAAAAATGTGACAAACATGCTCAAAAAAACTAATATTTCAAATAATATCACAAAAGAACTAAAAAGAATGTAATTTTTATATATCATGGGTTTAATATGCAAAAACGTTAAATGCATATTTTAGAGGGTAAATAATGAAGCATAACCCTTATTAAATTGATAAATATTTACAGAATTTTTAATTTAATATGAAAACATATAATATATTTTAAAAATGTTTTTTAACATTGATGTAAAAGACATTGGTACATGTCACATCCAAAAGACATTTGAAAAATATAATGTGAAAATAATTAAAGGCAAATATTTTAAAAAGAGTACTCAATAATAGTTCCTTTAAAAAATAATAGGATTATGTTAAATAATTTTTAGAGTAAGACAAAACATATGAAATTTAAATGGAAAACCTTTTTAATATGGTGAAAACTATATTTTTATAAAACTCATATTTTTATGATTAAAAAAATCATTCTATGAAAGTAAAATAAATTTTCCTCAATATAGGTGTAGAAATAACCATACAATCTAATATATTGTATGTAAAAACCCAATAATGGGATAAATATGCTCATGATGAAATATAATAACTCATAGATTGGGGAATTCAGTTTTAAATATTTTTTATGGGAGACATGCTCCTTGAAGAAAGAAAAATTTCGAAGATGTATTTTTTTGGTAGAAAATATAAATAATAAGAATGAATAGGTAATAAAAACAATGGATATAATGTTAACAAATTATATGAACAATTTATAAGATAAATAATATTAAACAAATTGAATGAAAATTAAGTTACCAAAAATCCTTATAACTGGTGTAGTAACTCAGTAAAAATACCTTTAATGAAAAGGAACTGAATTTCATTGGTTATTCACATGATTAAAAAATATATATAACAATGATAAATTCATTAGTAGTGAATACAACCTTAAAATGAATGCTTGTTTCATATCAAAAACATTTATAATGAAATTAATTGTTGAGAAAAAATCCATTATAGCTTGAGTAACAATTTAATAAAACCTATTTGAAAGAGATGGATTATAATTGAATATATAATACCATGAATATAAAAAATTAATTATATAATATCTAAAATATGTATTATAAAAACCATATGAAATAAATTTTGGGTATAATACTAAACATATCTCAAAGAGATGAAATTTAGAGGAAAACCCTTACCTCATTCGAAATTCATTCTTCACATGTTCCAAAAATCCTAAACCATTATACAATATTTATCAAATAGATACCCAATAAACATATTCATAACTATACAAATATATAATACATATCTAAAATCATAATATACATATAACTATAAGTTGGTTTTTTCCTTTTTTATGAATGTGTTGTAATTAATCTTCATTATGTGCACTAATTTTGTAATAACATTTCTAATATTATAAGTTGATACAAATTTCACCATTAAATTATTGTTAAAGACACTATAATATATCTTACATTATATTTATAATGGGTATAAATTCATTCTGTGGTATTTTGGTTAATAACCCTAAAAAACAAAAGTGGGCATGTTTCAGTGTTTCTTAATGAATAAAGTGTTATTTCTTAAATCACTATTTAAATACTCATATGAAATTACCAAAAATAAAACCAAAAAATATTCTGAAATTATATCATATTATGATATTAAATAATATATTTTACTCACCTATGAAATAAATCTGTATTATTAATCAATTAGGTTGTCAAACTAACCTAAACATGAATGTACCATGATTAATGGATTATTATGAGGAGGTTTAGTTGTAATATCATTATATAAAAAAATAATGATATTATTTAGGGTTTATAAGTGAAATATATCTTAATATTTAGGGTAAAAATAATTAATGGATATGAACATATTACACAACTTGAATAATTGATTATCCTCTAACTACAAGTTTTTTAAACATTTAAATTAATGATGATCACTTTTTCATCATGTAATTAATAGTTTAAATTTTTTTACATAACAGATAGTTAATTATAACATAAAAACTATATTTATTATTTAATACCATCCTCCTAACAATCCATACATGGTAGTGTTGAAAATAAAAACATAAATCAATTATTTTATAGGGGTGGAAGTACACACATATATATGGATGATGATAAAATTTTCCTTGAATATGAGGAAGGAGTTTTATGTTTTATCATTTCAAAATAATAAAAATGATAAAAATATCATAATTATTTAATAAATTTATCGGTAATACTCTTTTTAAGGAAGTTATGTAAAATTAAAAATGTAGCATCATGGAGATGCTATCTCAAACGATGTACAAACGGTATTTATATTTTTCATAATTGAAAAGGTAAAAGGTGACTAATGATTTCTGAAATAGAATAATGAAATTAATTATATGAAAAATTCTAATTTCATTTTGTATTTACGTAAAAATAATATTTGAAAAATTGTTAAAAAAATTATATAATTAAAAATAATTAATCAACTTTTCCACTTTGAGATCTCTATTGAATTCCCATTGAAATAAATGGATTTGGATAATCTATTTTGACCAGATGATCAATAGTGTGAAAGAGTGTTATATTATTTGAAAAATGGTTATGATTTAGTTGGAAAAAATAATTTTTATAACTTGTATAAAGGGGTGGTGAGAGGCCCCATTTATAATTGGTGAGAATGGAATATTGTAAATATTCCATCTTAATATAAATGGATAATATGATAAAATTGTCAAGTTTCGATTAAACTACAAAATTATTTATTTGATAAGAGATATGGTTAATCCAGACCATATAAATTAAATTATATACAGGTGGTTTTCATGTCTCATTCCCATTTATCCCTTAACTTATTGCCTTAAAATTCCTACATTAACAGTAGTAACTACTTTTAATTTAAGGTAACATAATCTAAATTAAAAAAAGAAATAAAGTGGTTTTTATTACATAATTTGGACCCACTAATTCTAAATTTGAAATCATTTTAAATTTATTCAATTTTTTAAATTGAAAAAAATTTATTTTAATATTAAAAAAAATTATAGATTAAAAACCAAATATTGAGAAGAATAATTATTTATGTTATAAAAGAACATATATTCGTTTTTAAATTAAAAGAAATATTAAAAAATTATAAATTAAATTTTAAAGTAAATATTTGGTCATAAGATATTGTTTAACTAAAATTTAATTAATATATATATATATATAATATCATAAATTACATTTTACTTTTTAATATAATATTTTTCTCTATTCACTTAAAAATTAATTTTTAGAACAATACCATTAAATAATATTGTGCAAATATTTATATCATTTATATAAAAATAATTTTCATATTTTAATATTGAAATTCTATTTTTCAGAAATTATTCTTTTAAATAAAACATTGATATTTAATTAGAAAATATTATTATTAGAATTTTTTAATGATATTAACCATAATCAATTATTCTATTATTTACTAGTAAAATAAGTTTTAATAAATTATTCATATTAAATATAATTTATCATCATTAATCAGAATATTACTGAAATTGAAATACATATTGTACATAAATGTAATATTTAAAAAAAATAAAATTTTAGTCATAAAACCATCATACTATTCATTATAGCTACACCAATTCAGTTTCATTAATATTAAAGGTATCATTTTTCCAATTCTATAAACATTTCTTAAAGACGTTTGTATTATTCAATATCACTAATTTAAGGGATATATTTTAATTTTCATACTTAATATTAATATCTACAGCCAAATATATATAATGGTTTTGTTTTAGTTTAGTATTGTGTGTTGTTGAAGATGTGGAACACACAATGGATCATTTCAAGGAAGTCATATTTTGTAAATTTGGGGTGTAATATTCCCTATAATTTAATAAACTACATCCTTGTAATTTAACTCATAAGATCAGAATAATTTTTATAGGTAACCCATTTTTAACCATACACTTAAAGTTGATCATTGTTTTATTTTGAATTTGGAATGATATTTATCTACTCGAAAAAATACTATAATATCATTATAAAGAGAGAAAAACCATTCTTGATTTTAGATATTATTATAATGAGGGATTGAGATTATCATATATGAAGAAAAAATAAAAAACACATAGATAATGATTTTTATGATAGTTATACCACTTTTGGTTTTTATTTATAACTTAGTATCAAGTAGTTATTGAAAAATTAAATGAAATAGGACACTATAATGTATTGTGTGAAAAATCACTATCTTATTTATCAGAATTAGTTTCATATGATTCTCTTTATTCACATGATTGTTGGGGAATATATTCCTTATTGTTCAATGATTTCAACATTGAGTCACATTATTGAAAACTATCTTAATGTTTATAAATCATACTTATGTGGATTATCAATTTACATTAAACCTATGAGTCTGATGACCATCATCTCCACACTTGTAGATTTATGTTTACAATTTAATGTATTCCACCATTCTTATTCCACATTTTTTACAAGTAGTAAATTGAAACATCATTCATTAATCATCCTTGTTACTTTATAGATTGTGATAAAACATATTTGTCATATTTTGTGTTATTGGGACTTTAACTATGTTAACATTAGTAATAATATTTTGTTATGGATCATTTCAAATAATCAAAAGTGTTCTCACTCAATCACTTATTCTTATAGGTTTTTCTTTGAGGTAATCCCCATATTTTCCTTTACAAACATGCTTCGTTATTGTTTCAAAAATTAATTTAAACAAAATTTTTGAGGTGAGTGATGAAACATTAAAAATACTATGAATTATCATAATAAAAAACATAATAGGGAAAAAACCTTAAAAATATTTACCATTATCGTCATGTTTTCTTATACCTACTTTATTTCATTCTAAATCAATCCTTTTTTAAATTTGTTATTGTATGTTGAGTTGTTAATTAATTTTCAATTTAATACCTCAGAATAGAGATCTAAAATTACCATAACATTTATTAAAAATGTATAAAACCCAAAATAATTGTAATTGAATCCCTTATAATTTTTCCTATAATTCATCTAGGAAAGTACATATCAATTATTATATACCATAAATATTAATCTATATGATTTAATATATGATATCAATGTTCATTTTTCTATTTGGTTTTACGACCAAAATATATTCGAATATTTGATAGTGGTTTACATAGAGACTACGAAGTAACCCAATCATATAGCCTACTAGGGTGAAACCATGCTTCCAATTATATATCTTTATCATGAACAATGTTTTGACTGAGTTAATACCAAATCCTTCACTTTTAGTCTTATTACACCAAGGTACATATATTATTGATCATGTATCCACTTGTAGTTTCACAAAATGTATTGAATTTATATGAGAACCACATAATATTGACATTAACAAAACATTAGGATGTTATGAAATACATATAATTATCACATAAAATTATCCTGAGGGTTTTCTATAATATACCATTATATTAATATAAAATTAAAATTTCCTTATTACCTTTACATTAATTCATATTCTATCACAAATAGTACCTATATCTATGAAATTATGATCATAAATAAATTATTAACTCTTAAATAATCATGAACAGACATCATAATCTTAAATGATTTCTAACCATTTCCTCCAATACAAATTGCGATGCCCTATACCCACACTCTTGAATCTTCTTCCATAGAGACAAAAATTACAAAATATGGTAGTAATAAATAATTTAAATAATTATATAATCAATAGAAATTGATAGAAATATATATCTATAAAAAATAAATTAAAACATTAATATCAGTAATGTGGATATCATACCAAGGGATTGAATA
This sequence comes from Viscum album, assembly GCA_963277665.1. Classification (NCBI taxonomy): domain Eukaryota; kingdom Viridiplantae; phylum Streptophyta; class Magnoliopsida; order Santalales; family Viscaceae; genus Viscum; species Viscum album. The sequence continues at coordinate 372,632,822 of OY728166.1, read as the reverse complement.
AATTAAAACATGAAAAACAAGTTTCTATGTCCTTTTCCTAAGAAAATTAATTTATATAAAGAGAGGTATATAATATCTCAGACCTTATGGACTGTTACATTTCCAAAAATCATATGTTTGAGTTGTTTGGTGGTAATCCTTTGTGTTTTTGAACATGTGAGTCATTAAGACAGTTATCTGTTTCAATAGATTTCCATGTTTTTATTCATCGTATTACAAATAATCTTAGTGATGAATAATATAGCATAGACTTGTTCATAAGGTTACACATCTTCCAGTGTCTCATCATTCAGCGATTCATATGGTGGTGACTTATCTAGTGGGGACTCATTCACCGGTGAATGCTCAAGAGGTGAATCATCCTATATGTAACTCATCTACTAGTGAATCATCTGGTAGGGACTCATTTAGTGCTGGGTGGTCATGCAGTGACTCATCTGGAAGTGACATATCTAGTGGGGACTCATCTAGGTAGTGAGTCATCTGACGGTGAATAGTATGGTGGTGGCATGTCTGGCAGGGACTCATCTGGATGTGACTCATCTGACAGTGACTAATTATAGCATTTACTCATCATGTAGTGACTGGTTTAGGGGTGACTCTTCTAAAGGTGCTCGTCCAGAGGTGATTCGTCTGGCAGTGACTCATCCTAAGGTCACTCATTTCAATAGTTTTCAATTTTTTTCTAGAAATGTCAAATTTTCCATAAAAATAAAAAAATTTCAATTTTATGTCTTTTGTGATGAAAAATGGGATTAAATTCATTAAATAAGGGTTTTAATTTTATTTCAAAATCAATCAATCGTATGTTTAATTTTTCCTAAAAGTCTATAGGTTTTCTAAATGTTTAAAACACGTGGTCTTGATGAGGTTCTATTTAATGGGAATTCAAAACTATATATAATTCCAAACATTCATGATCGAATCTATCCACTAAAATGATCCTCCCTTCTATCGTTCAGTCTAGATTTTCATTGAGACCATACATCCCAAATTCTTCTTCCTTTGAGTCGAGTAACCCTGTTGCTCTAGTTAGTTTGTGTTTTTGTCAGAGAGTTTCCATTTGTATGTGCCCCACTTTTTTTGGTGTAACACTGCTGTGTCGATCTTCATTCTTCTAAGTTGTATTTTCTTTATCATTCTCAATTGTGTATCATGCGTGATAGTTATATAAATTTTAATTCATGTGGAGATATTTGACCCCAAATTAAGAAAGTCAATAGATTTTTTCTAAAATAAATACAACGGGAAATGTGAATGTGATGTTTGATCTTACTATTTTACTGAAATTTATTGATATTGTGAATTGTATGGGATAATTACCATAGGAAAACTGTGGTTGTCGGGTGTCTGTGTTGTGGACTAGTCAATGGTTTGTAGAATACAATATAATTTTTTTATTGATGTTAATTTTTATTTAATTAGTTAACCACATATATTCATATAATATAACGGATTACACCATATCATATGTTTTATTTTATAAGTCTACTAATTAGTTAAGATAAATTGAATAAGATACCCCTTACTAAATCTGAATGTATAATGAGTTATGGTGTGTGATATGATATGTGGGGGTAGTGGATCATATATGGTTGTCTAGCTGGGATGTGATGGTTGTGATGTGGGTAGGAAGTGGGGCTGAAGTGGAATATGGATTTAGACTTCACTGTTTCGGTTCTGTTTCACTATAGTACTTATTTTTTTCTTCTATGTTAGTTTCCCAAATTGTATGGATGGAGAAATTAATAATGAACATGAATTGTAAATATTACATGACAATTATTTTAACAACATGAGTATTAGTTGAATTAATGATTAGATTTAATTACAAATCAAACTATAATTTTAATGGAATGAGTTGGAAATAGACAATATGGATATTTGATTAATGATTGTTTGAGAATTATATAAAATTTATAGCATGTGTTATTCTTATATGGTGTTTTGAATTTAGAAGTGGTAGAAATATGGGGATGTAATTAGTAGGTTGGTCTTTTATTTGTAAACCCATGGCTTGGGATTGCATGTATTTTCTATATATAAATATATATTAATAAATTTTATATTCTTGTGATTTATATACACACCCCACCCATGTAGAGAACAATGTACCATCACCCACATTTTCACATGGGAGGGTTTCATTCCCAACACCCCAGTAGGATGATGGATGGAAGGCCACACGATCATTCCTAATCCCTCTAACAAGAGATAATGACCCCAGTGTCTTATGATGAGTTGTAATGTGGAGTGATGTGATGTGTGGCCAAGGTTTTTTTTAATTAGGGTGTGATGTGAAATATTTGGAAGAGGTGGGAGTGCTGGGATGTTTTTTGTTTGGGTGTTAGAGTGGCTAATCAGTGGTAAAGTGGTGTGGGGTACACTATTATCAATCTTTATATTATTAAACCATTTTACATAGATGCATTTTATTGTGAGAGAGACATGGTGAGGGTGGGTTATTGTTAGTATACAAGCATAGGTGATTTTGGTTGAGATTTTTTCTCACATGTGCAATTGTATTCTCTCTCAGATGTGCACGAGGGCAATTGGATTTCCTGCTGGGTGTACTTATACACTCCCCCTATATATATAATAATATTTCAGGTTTCCATGAGGATTACATGGATTTTTCTAGGTATTACTAGCTCAGACCTTGGGATAGATTGTATTTAACTAATTAGTTTTCATTTTGGTTTTTACTCATCTTGGATTTTTATCTGTATTGACATTATTAATTCATGAATTGTGGAACTATTTTTGGGGACTCTTTTGTTTTATAACAATGAGTTTTTCATTGTTGATTAATTCTATCTGTCTATATTTTTTCATTATCAATGGTAATTCATCCCATATCGTGAGATTTATACACCCTTGGTTCTAGTCGCAATCCTAGGGATGACTGGATGTGGGACTAGGGGGGCTCATTATTTCTCTCCCCTAATTTACGAATTTTTTCAGGGAGGGGTCATAAAAGAGTTATATCAAAGGTGGTGGTTGAGAAATCTGATGGATTTTTTAGACGTGCAATGTGAGGTTTTCATGGGTTGGAATGGGAAAATTTTATTTTGACTTTGATATGTAACATTGGTCAGGGGACATTGTAAGGACATGGGATTTTAGGGCCACATGATCTAGTGCACAAACTATGATCCTATATAATGACCATGAGAGATGGTACTTATTATAGATCAGAGACCTATGGGAGCCACCTATATCAGGATGACTTGTGTTCTCGTATGAAAAGTGTTGTTTGGGGAAATTTAAAATTGATAAAATGGATGAAATGGTTTAATGTTAATTAAAATATATAATAATGAAAATCTATAGTAACGATCTTTGGAAATATTTATTTTTATGTCAACTATGTATTATGTTTCCCATTGCATGTGGCTCAGGCAGAGGAGGTTTAGTAGGACGACCTAGTTGACCAATAGAGGGTTGATCCGGTTGTGGATAATGGTTATTGGTAGTAGATGTTGTGCAATTTTTAGCAATAGAATTTTCATAATTATCTAGGGAGTTTTTCTGATATTGAAATATGGATTTAGATAGATGGGTTGGCCATTGATTTTAGTTTCATCCAAACCAAAATGAATTACATGGTCCCCTTGGAAGTTATTGATATACGAGGAGACACACATTAGTGGAGGAAGTAGTTCCTTAGTGAGAAGAGAGAGAAAAAACTTTCATGGGATAGTGTCTAAAAGGAGTCCCTGGTAGAGTTCCTCTCACTGAACATGATGGATGAGAAGAGGTAGGAGCTATTATCCTGTCATCAAAGGATTATTTCTGTGTGGGAGCTTGTGATTATGTTCAATGGCCATTTTTCTTCACCCTAAATATTTTTTTTAGGATTAGGATTCCAAGTGAGGTGTCGTGAAAGATGATCTCAATCCTTCGACCCAATATATAGTTACACATTTTACATTGCAAATGTAGCTAAAGGTTCAAAATAAGGTATAGGTGATCCAGTTTATGAAATCATGAGGTGGATTTCTATTAGAGGTAACACAAAAAGGTTCCATAAATAGTAATGTTATCAGTGGTAAGCCTCGATTGTCGAGGTCTTCGAGGATTCAACTAGTTGAGAGTAGACCTAAAAATATGACTTTTAAACAATATAGTTTTTGTTCCATTCATGTGGAATTATGGCCATTTTAATTCATTTTTAGGGTACAAAACCATCTTCTGGACATTTTCCTATTGGTTTCATCAGCCTAGTTTGGCCAAGGAAGATAGGTTCAGCGTTAGTCAAAACAGTAGTTACTAGTGAGGCCATTAAAATAGTTGGGGAAACAGACATATAGTACACCTAGGGAAGATGTTCTAGTTATAGGATGACCTCAGGATAATCCATTCTCTTAGCGACCTCAACCTGATTGTGGTCATAGAGATATCCATATGTAGAGTGGAACAGGAGGATGGTGTGGTCTTTTTCATGCAATAGAGGTAGAAGCACCATTTAGACCATTCATCGTTTGAGGTAATATATGTTTATCATCTATTATTTTATGTTATTTTTTTCATTATAGAGTTTTTCACTCCTTTTTGGAATGCACTCTAGTCTATTCCTTATGAGAAAACATAGAAAAGATTATCATACCCCTGTTGTTGACTACAATAGTTGGAGTCCAGACATCTGGTTTGATGTGTGATGGGGGTGTAGACTCATTATATGGCCACATCTGTCATGTGGGGACCATTTATTTCGTGATATGTGGACATTTGACATCATCCTTGTCTTCAATTGGTTATATTATGTGAATGAATCTATTTTTTTTATGTGGATGTCCAACACATCGTTAATGTTAATGAGAAGTGATGTTAAGTAGGATATAGGTGTGTGGGGAACTTATTTACTTGATGGATAAGTTTTTGTGGAATTAGTTGATGCTGGGATGGTAGAGGTTACCACGGTCTTTAGGGATTTCCTATATGTTTTCCCCATGGAGATTGTGACACTACCACCTTGATGTGACGTTGATTTTGTGATAAACAAGAAGCTGATTGCTTATCCAATTTCTACGGATTTTTATCAGATGAAACCATTTGAGTTACATGAGACGATGATTTTGATTGATGATATGATGCCGAAAGGCTTCACATAGCCTAGCGTGTCCTAGTGGGGTTCCCTAGTATTGTTCTCCCAGAAGGAAGATAGAAGTATGAGGTTGTTCACGGACTACCAGATGTTCAATCAGGTAAAAATTAATAATTGTTACCCACATATGAGGACCAGTGATCTCTTAGAATATCTGAGAGGGGGGAGTTGGTTTTCTAATATAGAACTACAGTATGGATATCACCAGATAAGGTTGAAGAAATGTGTTATCCCAATGAAATTCTTCAGATGTTGGTGTGGGATCAATGAGTTTGTATTCATGTAATTCGGTGTTATAAACGCACCATCCATGTTCATAGGGATCATAAACTCATGATTCATGAGTTCTTGGACCAATTTTTTATCATATTCCGCAATTAAATCTTGATCTATAGAAGATTAAAAGAGGATCATGCTGAGCGTCTACAATATGTATTGAAGGTTTTTCGGCACCACTAGCACTATGGAATTTTTTCCATGTGTATGTTATGGAGTGAGTGTCCAATTTCCTTGGCCATGTGGTGCCTTATTTAGGTGTGTTATTAGAACCAACAGAGGATTATTTAGTTTTTTGATGGGTAACAACCAAGAATGTTGAATAATTTAAATGATTTCTTGGTCTCATAGAAAATTATCAGAGGTTTGTGCCCAATTTCTCATGATTCATAATCCATTGATAGAATTAAAATATAATTATAATGTAATTTTGTTGATCGAAGAATTATAATAATAGTTAAGTTAACTGAAGGGGAAGATGGATCATGATTTAATGCTTCAACTGCCTGAAGAGGGTATGTTATTTGAGGACTTTTTGTGATTCTTACCATCTAGGATTAGTGTGAATCATGATGAAGTAGACATTAGTGATCTATTAGTGGTCAAAGTAGTTATTCCCTCATTGATATAACTATGAAAACCATGATATTGAGCATGTGATAAATGTATTTGTGCTAAATTTGAGGTGACATTAACTCATTGGGGGGTGCTTTGTGGTATTCACATATCAAAAGAGTTTGAGGTGCATCTTTTCCGAATTTCAGCAGAATCTACAACCGTGATGGTGGGTGGAGTTTCATAGGGAAAATTAATTTCTGATATCCTACACATTTATAAGGGGAAAATATGTGCCTGAAGCAATGTGTATGAAGTCACTAAAGGACTCTGTTCAGGATTTTGTAAATTCTTGGATAGACAAAGAGGAATTTCAAGCCTTTAACTTTAATACAAGGGTGGTCAATGGAGGAGGTTTCATGGTCCACATGACGATTTTATCTTATCTGATATAGTAGTAGGATGAGTATTAATGGTTAGACTCAGAGTTGGAGGTGATTCATGATCATGATGGCCATGGTGATGCTTCTGAGGGATAGTCATAGGATATTAATAACTTGATGTTGTTTCAAGGAAGGATGTTTATTACAGTAAAAATTGAAAGGGATTACTTCTTGAGTTCCATAGATATACATTGGTTGAAAAAAAAGGAATTTCTAAGATGTATCATAGCTTGAGCCGGCAGTTTTCGTGGCTTTGGAAGGTACATAATGTGAAATATTTTATGGTAAGGTTCATGGTTTTATAGTCAGTAAAGGAATAACAATATTTTTTTGGTTGGTTTTTGTAACCATTGGATGTACCCATGTGTAAGTGGGATGAAATATCAATGGATTACATCATAGGGTTACCCAGATATTAGTTTGGTTGTCAGGCTATCTAGGTGGTCATCACTATGTTGAAAAAATTGTCCCACTTCTTTGCGATCATGGAGTCGGGCATAGTGGGTGACCTTTATTTAAGGTAAATGGATGAGGTTTTGTAGTTTCATGTAGTTTCATGGTTAATTGTTTTGGATTGAGATATCAATTTTACATCATGTGTTTGAAGGGGATCACAACATGATTTTGGAACCTATTTGTACCTCAACACCTCTTACCACCAATACATAGATGAGAAGACCGAACTGACTATCCATACACTAGTGGATATGTTTAAATCATGTTTCTAGAACATCAGAGGATCATGGGAACAACAAATTCCATTGTATTGTTCTCCCTATAGTAATTGTAATTACTGTTCTGTAGGCATGACCTCATTTGAGACTTTGTATGGATGGTCATATCATTCTCCATTGTACTAGACTAAGGATGGAGAGGCAGTAGTTCTTGTTCTTATGGTGGTACATAAAAAATAGATAATGATCAATTGGTTCAAGATATGTTGAAATTAGCACAATAATAGAAGATATATTATGTGGATCACAGGAGGAGGCTCCTAGAGTTTGAGTATGGAGACCATGTGTTCTTGAATGTTTCCCATCAACATGAGAAGTGGTGATTCAAAAAAGTTAGTAAGTTATCACCCCATTTTTTTGGACTTATAGAGTTTTTTGGGTGAGTTGGTGGGGTGGAATATAATTTGAAATTTCCTCTACATCTTGGAAGGGTCCATGAAGTCTTTTATATCTCTCACCTCCATCGATATCTTCAAAATGACTCACATGTCATTGAATGGGGAGATTTGGATATTGAGAATGATGAAACCTTCAGAGAGAATCCATTAGAGATCTAGGACATTTGAAAGAATTTGTTTTGAAGATGAACCATTCCCATATAATTGCTCCTAAGGAGGGATGGTTACATAGAAGAGATTACGTGGGAGTATGAGACACATAAGTGAGCCCAGTAACCTATGTTTTATTTTTTTCCCTATATTTACTTTCTAGGTGATGTCCTGATTTTACCTTGGTTTTTTGATGTATGTTGTTTTACCCATGATGATACGTGTGTTGTGTGATGTGTGATGATGTCACGACTTGAGAAAATGTGAATAATTGATTCCTAACTAAGTCTTATTCTATTATAATGATATTAATATAATGTGGGAAATTCATTACCACCAATAGTAGATTGTATATTGATACGGAGGATTGAATTTCCTGATATACATGTCCATGAAATTATGGTTGTTCAGTAGTTATGATTGTTTAGGTTTGCAGGTTTTATTTGTGGTGGTGTTTCAGGTGTAACAATATCCTTGAGTGGTATCTCATGGAATGGTTGTTCAGACCCTCCCACTGTTTTCCTCTAGGTTGGTTTTGAATTATGTAGGGAGAAAATAGTTTGAGATGTATCTGATGTAATATTCCAGACCTTTTGGCCTATTAATTTTCCAAAAATATGATGTTTGTGGTGTCAATGGGTATCTTGGGGTATTTTTGGGACATGTGAGTCATTACAATAGTGAGTCTTTTAAATAGTTTTCCAAGATTATTATTTTCCCATGGTGTCTCATCCTAGCAGTGACTCTCCATGTGGTGACTCATCCTGGGGGTGACTCTTCTAGTAGTGATTAATCCTGGTGGTGGCTCATCTGGTGGTGACTCATTTTGCGGTGAATCATCTGGTTGTGAGTCAACCTGGAGGTGGCTCATCTGGTGGAGACTCATATTTCGTTGACCTGTCTGGTGGAGAATCATCTGTCCATGACTCATCCGGTGGGGACTCATCCTTTTGGTGACTCTTCTAGTGGTGACTCTTTTAATGGTGACTTATTTGGTGTCAACTCATCGTAGTGGTAACTAATTTGGTCATGAATCATCTTGTGGTGGCACATCTGGAAAGGAATCGTTTGGTGGTGCCTCATCCAAATGTTGATCCTTTCCTATGTTTTCTATTTATTTCTATAATTTTAAAAATTTACAGCTAAATTATTTAATTACCATTTTACAAATATTATGACATAGAATGGGTTTATATTCCTTAAACATGGGGTTTAAAACCATTTCAAAATGGATCGATAATATCATTCAATTTTTATAAAATTCCAGAAGCCTTATAAATGTAAAAAATGCATAGTCTTTAAGAGATCATATTTAATTAAAATTATAAACATTATAAATTATAAAAATTCATGATCTAATATTTCTAAAGAACATATACTTTCTTACCTATTCTGATCAAGATTTCCCTTGAGACAGGATGTCACAAATCATTCTTCCTTTGAGTCGAGTAGCATAGTTGTTAAATTTACACCTTCGTTTCCCAATGTGTTTCCAACATTACGTGCAACACTATTTTTTTTGTTAATGAAGGATATTTCGATCATCCTTTATGGAGTTATTATTTCCCTTGTCTTTCTTTATTGTGTATCGTACAAGATGAGTATGTAATTCATTACACTTTTGGAGATATATGATTCATAATTAAGAGAGATAATAAAATTTGTCTAAAGTAAATTAATTGGGGCAGAGGGATATGATGTTTGGTCATACTATTTTATTTAAATCTTTTATTTCTGTGAGTTTTATGGTCTAATTTCCTAGTAAAAATCATGGCCATTGTGGGTCCTTGTTTGTGCAATAATTGATTATATGTGGAATACATGCTCATTGTGTGTCTATTAACATTACTTATTGTGTAATTGATTAACCACATACAATCACAAAATGAAATATATTCCCTAGGATAATATGGTTTTTGTGATAGCAACATTAATTAAAAATGAGAATTTGAATAATAGATCCCTTAATGAAAATGAAATTATATTGTTCAGTGGTGTGTGATATGATATATATGTGGGGGGTGTGGATGGAGTATGGCTATACAACGAGGCTGTGATTGAAGTGATGTGGTTATGTATTAGGGCTATGATGGGAGATAAACATGGACTTGGATTTTGGGATTTTATTTCGTAGTACTTCCTATTTTGTTTTGTGTTATGTCAGTTTCCCGGTCGGTATGTATAGTGAAATATATAATAATCCCGAACGGGAATTATTACAGTATATGGATTTAAACGACTTGTTTAATGGATGAATTGATGATGGGATTTATGTATTAATCAAAATACATATTTAATGTGGTGGGATGAAAATAGATAATATGAAAATTTTCCTAATGATAGTTTGAGACTGAAATATGAAATATACAAAGTGTTTTTCATGTATGGTGTTATGAATTTATAGAATGTAGAAATGTGGGGATGTCATCAGTAGGTTGTTTTTTTGTTGACCCATTGGTTGGGATTTTATTATTTTTCTTGTTATATAGGTATACACTTAATATTCTTGTAATTTTTATAGACACCCCAACCATGTTGATAATTTCATGCAGAAACCCACATAGTCACATGGGAGGGTGTATTTCCCAACATCCTAGTGGGAAGATTGATGGCTGGAAACATGCTATTCCATTCTCCCTCTTTCAATCAATAATGGCCTAGATTTCGTTAGGTGAGTTTTTATGTGACATGATTGGATGTGTGACCCAGCTGTGTGCGGGAAGGATGTTATGTGGCATAGTCTAAATAGGTTAGAGTGCCAAGATGATTTCTGTTGGGGTGTTAGAGAAGATAATCTATGGAAAAATAGTGTGGGGTAAGCTATTATCAATGTTCTTAATGTTATAATATTTTAAATGGATGTGTTACTTTGTGAGAGATACGTGGGGAGGTTGTGGTTTTGATATTATATATTCATAGGTTCTTTTGGTTCTACTATTTACTAATTGGTGCATTATTATTCTATTTTACATGTGCAGGAGAGACATTGGTTTTCCTACTGAGTATACATGTAGATTCCCCCAACATATATAAAAAATACATCCAGTTTTCATAGGGGATTATGCAGACCATGTTGGGAATTACAAGGTCAGGCCATTGGATAGTTTTCTCTCACATCTTAGTTAATTTTGGGTATTTACTCACGTGTGATTTTTATCTATATCATTTTTATTCATTCATTCATTGTTGTATGGTATTTTATTTATTTTGTTTTATGTCATGGATTTATATATAGCTGATTCATTAAATCTCATGATCTTGTTTCTTTATAATGGGTAATTCCTACCATAATGTGAGATTTTTACACCCATGGTGGTTTTCACCAACCCATGTCTTACTAGAGGTGGGACTCGGGGGTCATTATCTATCTCCCTTTATTTCTATATCTTTGGCGATAGGGGGTCGTGACATGGTATACTCTAAAACTTATTTTTCTTTATAACTCCTATAAATTCATCAAGCGGGTATATAAATATAGGCCCTCATCACATAATTAAGTAAAATTTATTCAGAATTAGAATTGACAATACAATGAGTACCATCCCATAAGGATCCTCTAGATGAATAAAAAACAGAAAACAATATAATCAAAATTACATAATCTTAAAATTTAATGCACATCTATTAATGATCAATAATCGTCAAGAATGTTTATAATTATCACCTTGTTAATAAAATATATAATTTGATCCTTACACATCCTATGAATTAAGGAATATTTAAAAAAATTCACAGTCAACATTCCAATAATAATAATGTTTGAAATGAAATCATATATAATGTAAATACTTTTCCCCAGTTCAATAGAATAAAATACATTCATTGTGAACATCATCCAATGTGAATTATATAAAAAGTGTTGTTCACATTGAATTGATAAATGATTGTACATATAAGTAAATAATGGATTAAAATGATCATACACCATCAAGATAAGGTAGGTGGATGGTTTTAAAAGAACATATCAACATTTAAACAAATTAAACATGAAATTATATTGACATAAATATTATATACATTCACAAAATTAAATCATAGAATGGTATCACAAAAGAATACATTAATAATCAAATTATTAGACATCATGAGTTCAGTCCTGAAAATTATAAATATATATAATTGATTTTAATTCATGAAACACAATCCAAATTATGATGAATCCTTTTCAAAACAAAAAAGTATGTGAAACATAAAAGAGTATTATAACTTATTTTGAACAATGATGTAAATGGAAACATTTCCTATCATTATCAATCGTGTTTTACCCAAGGTAAAGGGAAAAATATTTGAAATACCTTAATTTTTTAAAAACTATTAACTAATATGACCTTGAAACGAAATAAATTTTATATTGGAGAAATATAGAGAAGAATATAAAATATTTTTAAGTAAAATGAAATACTATTATTAATATCTTAAAAAATAAATTTGATTAAAACACACAAGGTAAAAAGAGTTACATAACATTATATTATATAAAAATATACTTTTCCCTATAGTGGTAGATAAATTTCCCAATTATAAAATATTAGTTTTGAAAAATACATTCATGGAGTAAATAATTTCATGATAAAATAATACAAGTCATGGATTGGTCGAATGATTTACCACTATCATTTATAGGGAACACACTATTTGAAGTATGAAATATTTTGAAAAAATGATTTATTTGATTGAAATTTAAATAATGGGAATATATTAAAATATTATGAAATGGTATCATGTATCCTAATTTTATTAAATATGTAAAATATAAATTATAAAACTCATTGACTGAAAATTTTGTTACCAAAAAGACTTACAACTGTGGTAAAAACTAATCCAAAATCCATTTGATGGAAATGATCTCATTTGGATTAGTGATTAAAACTATTAAAAAATAAATGTTCTTAATGAATACACAATCCAATGGAAAACATGGGGCAAAACACACACATGTCTAAATAAATTACAATTTGAGACAAAGAACCATTGATGTATGAGGAAAAGTTTAGTCAATACCCTTTGAAAAGGAGGTATTATAATTGAATGTAAAATTACATGACTGAAATATAATTAATGATATGATATATCAGATTGTTATTATATAAATCTCATGAATGAAATTATATTCATAATTTCAAACACACCTCAAAGAGAGGAATTCGATATGAGAACCATTACCTGAGTACCCATAAATTTTAAACATGAACTATAATTCCTAAAAAAATAAATTTTTTCACTAAATACATACCTTAGAGACATATTGAGAACTATAACCATATATACTCATCATTTACATGAATTAAATACATTTAATTATTATTTATTTTTATCGATTATTAATATTGTGTGTATGCAATAGTAATTTATTTGATCTAGTTTCATAAAAATGGTGTTTGAATTGATTCTTGTTAAAAATTTAACCATTATAAGAAAATTAATGATGAATGAATATATTTATAAGGAAATTTTTTATTTTTATAATCTAATAACCATGGTATTTTTTTTACAACCCATAAAGATGAAATCAATGATGATCATGTTTCATTTTTTTCATAATGATTAAAGTTTTAATACTAATTAAAGTGTTAAATAATAATATAATCATGCACATAAAAAATTTGTTATTATATATTATCATATTATACTAGTAAATATGATTCCAAATCCATAAATGATATATAGTTATAATATTATTCATGTAGGTGGATAACCATCCCCAAACAAGAACCAATGATGATTAACAGGTGAATATGATGTCGTTTAGTTGTAATATTATTATACATAAATAATGATGATATGATATATTATATTGTTGGGAAATTTTTATAATTTTTATGGTTTTTATGTATAATTAATTATTATGAAAATATTACATAGATTAAATAAAACATTATTAACATAGAATGCTTTTTTTAAAATACTATTAAATTAAGGATGATCATTTTTTAATCATATCATTGATAGGGAATAAAAATTTTCATCACCTAACCATAATGATATAATTAATATCATATATATATATTTGAATATCATCCTCCTTAATATCCCTATATAGTGGTGATGTAAATATAAAATGGAAATCATTCATTCCCTAGAGGATATAATTAGAACATATGCAAGGATAATGATTAAATATTAAATGATCGGGAGGGTGAAGTAATATTTTTTATTGATTAAAAATAATAAATATGATATAAATGTAATTATTATTTATGAAATTCCCCTTGTACACCAAAATTTTAATGTGGTGATGGAAAATGAACCACATTGTGTTTTTGGGGTGGTAGTTCGTACAACACATGAATGACTGTTTCCATTTTCAAAAGAGATTATGGAAATTGTGATTCATGATTATTACATATAATAATAACATTAATTATGATACCAATACTGAGTTATTTAAATTTTTAATATAAAATTATAATTTTAGAGTAAAACAAAAAATAATAAAGTTGAGTTATAACAACTACACATGTTAAGAGAATTGATAATTCATTAGAATATCCCTTGATAATTGATGGGATATGATAATATGCTATGAAAAATGTTGAATTGTGTGAGTTATTATTATATAAGAAGGATAATTCTGGGTTTTCATAAAGAATCTTAATTTTTAAAATTACCTTGAAGGGGTGGTGAAAAGACCCTTTATAAAGAGTGAGAATGGATTTTTTTTAAATATTTCAACATAATATAAAGGTAGAACCTATAAAACATTTTATGTGGATACCAAATTGAAATATAATTTAGTAGGGAAGAGAATAGGTTGATAATAGCCTCATACTATAGATAAATTTTTTTTTGTTTTGATACCTTTTAACCTATGAATTATTACATTTACCATTTTAGCTCTTACCATGGTAACTAATTTTCACCGAAGGTGACACAAAAGTTTTGATAAAAAGTATAGATTATTATATAATTTGTACCAACTAATTATAAATATTAAATCAACTTCATTCTATGAAAATTTTAAAATTATTAAATATTTTCATTAACATAAATATATAAAATGTATTAAAAAGTGTTTTTTGAGAAAACATATATTATATTCTTAAATATCAAATATGTGTTTGTACATTATTTTTTTTAAATTATATACATATGAAATACATATTTTAAATGAAATATTATTTCATAAATTTCATATTCTTACTTATATAGTAATAATATATCAAAATTCATATTATCTGTAAAAATGATATTTTTCACTACTTATCAAACAATAATTCTTGATAGAATAATAAAAAAAATCTATATTAAAAAATATTACTTTTATATACAAAAATAATTTCTATTTTTTCAAATTTAAATTCATTGTTTTAAAATTTTAACATTTTAAAAATGATTGAGATATAATTAAAACATTTTTATAGGAAAATAGTTTTTTTAGAATATTGACCATTTTCAATGACCTTTTACTGATTAAATGTGACTGAAATATTTATATAAATTGAATATATTTTATCTTCCTTAATCACAGGCTACTGGAAATATAAATACATGTCCCATATAATGTAAATATTTGGAAAAGATTCATTTCAAGGCTTAATATGATCTAATTAGTAATTTAAACTACACAAATTAAACATCATTCAAATTAAAATTATACATTTTTCATTCTATAAATATTTCATAAATAATTTATTGCTATTCATTCTATATAATTCAAAAATAGGGTTTTAATGGTTATAATAAATAATAATTTTTGATTTAAATATATTATGGATTCATTTTAGCTTAGTTTTTCTTTTGGAGAAAGCCATATAACACACCTAGAAAATTCTAAGGAAGTCGCATATTAATATTTGGGGTGTTACAATTTGCCCATATTTCCATTATACATATGTGAGTCCTCCATAGAATCATGTATACTAAAAAAATCCAAATCTATTTTCTCAAAATAATTTTTTATATGTACTACACATAACTCTCTAGCATGATCCTTTATAGTATACCATTTATAGATTATATTCTAGACCATGTTTCTTATTATATCAGGTAAAATTGATAACACGTCATTACCCCTTACCACTAACTCTAAAACACCCCATCGATGAGAACTCTATAAAGAAACATTATTATAATTTTTACTTAAGAATTGACTCCTCAATGGAATAAAAAATAATTTCATGATCCTCATGAAATTTTTCAAAACATAGTGGCCACCAAATTGACATAAACTACCATTTTTACCATATGATCAACTTTAAAATGTAAGATAATTTAATCAGACTAAGAATGACATCTGTGTAGCTAATTTCATCCTCGGATAACATAAGAGAAACCATATAAAACTCCATTCCCTATCAGATCTCATCATGGGTGACTAGAGGAGAAACCCTAAATACAATCCTTGATCCATCCCAAATGTCATCACGGGAAGAGATCCTATAGATATAGCTGATTATAAGACAATGAAACTCATTGATCAAAAGAAATAGCGACAATGAGGTAATTCAACAATTTCTTTTTCAAAATAACAGGAAAAATTTCTTTCCTAGGATATTTATTTATTTGGGGTGAAATTTTTTCAAATGAAGTCCCTTAATAGCCTTCCTCCAAATAACACCATAAAAAATTGTATTTTTGATTTTTTACATTGGTTTGATGAATTATTCACATGTTATTTTTCATTTTCCTTATAGAAATAATTAGTATAGGATTTAGAAGAGAGGGTCGTGGTATTTCAGTGGAAATTTCACGATGGTTTTGAAATGGTCCCCATACTTTTGTGTTGAAACAGATCCACCTATTGTCCCCATATTGAAAGGTTTCACCCGACTGACATTGCATTTTGTTAAGTAAAATTTTCTCTTTTCCATTAATAGTATTTTTGGTCATCCCCTTAAACATGACTCTGCTAACCTAAATCCGTCTAGCCATTCATTTTCTAGAATAATTATTGAATATTATATTTCACGGGCATTTCCTTTGTGGTTATGGAATAAAAATGGAAGTAGTGGCTTCATTTAGGAAGATGATTTTTGAAAATGTTCTAGACTATTGAAAAATATCTTCTATAATTAGACACTCTATAGTAGAATGTGAGAATAAAATTCTTTATTCATTCCCCCGATCATATTTAAAATCAATTTGGGTTGGAAAGGTAGATCCCAAAGGGTTTTCTACTTCTTATAAAGGGGACCCTATTTCTAGTAATACCGATATGGATTATTCTGGTTTTCCAAAGAATTAACATCCCTCTTCCCATCCTGATTTAGTAGAGGATGTGAAAAGTTCCCAGTGTACCATGGAATATAATGAATTTCTTATTAATCCTAAGACCTCTTTTATAGATATATATTAAATTGATCATTGAGTGGAGGTTAAAAGAACAATATGATTTTGGAGAGTCTCTTCATGTTTATTTTCACAACTCCTTCCATCTTGAGGAACACTATTTGAAGTCAATGGCTAAAAAGGAAAAAATCGATGATTGATTTTTATGGTTTCATCAATATGAGTGGAAAAAAAATTAAATTGTGGGAGAAATATAACCTGGAGAGAAATATTATCACATGATACCTAGCTGCCACTAAGAATGAAAAAAATATTGTACCACCACAACATGTGCCTACTAAACATTTTCCTACATCATATGATTCAACTTACATAGAATAAAATAATAGTGACAATATAAATGAAAAGGTAACTACTTTTTAGAATGTTTACTAACTTGAATAGAAATTATATTTTTAGAGGATCTTCATACTATGATAGAAGAAAATGATTTAGCTACAATCTATCAATGAAAAAATGGTTATATAAATGTTGATACCTTCTTTAAAATAAGAAAATTTATTTTTATCAATGTGATGGAAAATTTTAAGAATGATAAAAATAATAATTTCAAATATATTCCTTGTAAATGACTCGAATTTGTGATGACATTAGTTCATATTTATGTCGATAAATTTTTGTGCTATTCATAGAAATTCAGTGTCGGATTTATGGATCCTATATTTTTTACCACTACTTCTTAAGCCTGCTTATTGGGTTTCTCCTCATTCTAAATCCAACAATCTTATGGATTTTACTTCCGAATTCTCTGTATTTGAGTGTTATTTTTTTTGTTTAGGTTTGTTTTATTTTGGTTCAGACATTTTATTATACACTAGATGAATTTATCATTGTATTAAATGGATAAAATAATAGATGTATTACATGTTGTATTCTATT
Organism: Viscum album; assembly: GCA_963277665.1. Taxonomy (NCBI): domain Eukaryota; kingdom Viridiplantae; phylum Streptophyta; class Magnoliopsida; order Santalales; family Viscaceae; genus Viscum; species Viscum album. The sequence goes on along the minus strand of OY728166.1, from coordinate 372,614,992 downwards.
ATTCCACATATACTTTATAGTCTTCTTTTTTATCTTGTTACAACTTGTGTGTGGTATTCTATTTTATTCTACAACATGAGTCTCCATCATGATCTTGTTTAATGATGTAAGCTATGTGTGTGTGATGAAGGTCTTCACTATTTTGTACTATCTAAAAAATAAATGAGATGGGTAGGATAGATTGGAAGAGATAATAGCTTTACTGTGGGAGGTTTTATTGATGTCTCAATATGGACAATTTGTAAGGAGGAATTCATCTCTCAATGTTTTTCCTGGCTCATATTTTTGAAAATTAGTTTTCCATTTTCTCAATGTTTGATGTGAAGGATTGTTCTGTACATTGAAAAAAAAATTCCTCATCATTTTCAAAATGATGCAATAAAAAATAAGTATATATGATTCAAAATAAAGTACATTTACTTTGTTTAGATATGGGTTTATATTAGAGACATGGAATATTGTGATCAATATTTTGAGGCATCACTCACTGTTAATTAATTTTGAAAGGAATGTCCACTTTTTAATTAATTGAATTATAGTGTAATATCATTACACCACATGTGTAAACTATATATTTCAATTTCATTAATACAATTATGGAGGTATGGGATGAGTTAGAAACTTGTATCTCAATTTTCATAAAAAAGCATTATCATGGAATTGGAAACAACACCATAGAAATATGGCTACTCAATTCAGTAAAAACATATTCCAATAACAAATGTTTTTTTATAGGCTTCTCTAAATGTCACATAAAATAAAATAAATTATCGTAAGATCATCGATGTACATGACTGATAAAAAACAAATCCCTACACTAAACCTTAAATTAAGGATCCAACATACCCCCACAAATCTATGATTCTATCATTTAAGAATCTATTGCTGTAATAAAAAATTATAATCTATTGTTCCTTACTCTAGTTTTTTTATAGATAAATGCCAATAATATATGATGTTGATGAAAAAAATTTATATTGTGCAATGTAATGACTAAAACCCATATTTTATCTTTATCGACCAAATAGTTCTATCTTTTTCATGTAATTTTCATCTAATTATGATATATAACAAAAAAATACATTTTCTAAATTCACTTATGAAAAAACAATTTAGATACAAATATATTTGGAATCCCAAAGATGATTTGCCTATATTTCATATAATTAATATATCTAAATTGAACAGATATAAATATTTTTAAAAAAATATAATTCATATTCAAGACATATGACTCTTGACTAATCCATCATTAGAAGAATAGTCAAATTTTAATGAAAATAATATTTAATGTAAGGAAATTAAAAATTAAGTTAATGTGGGTTTTGAATGGTTGAAATATCTGACTCATTACATGTTTTTTATGTAATAATTATTCATTATATAAAGTGTAAATTTTTATTACATGTATATTATATTATTGATATTATGTTACATTTGAAAATGATTCATGTAAATTTAACTCTCCCATGCATGATCATACATAAATTGTTATATGAAATTAAAATTTCTATATGTATTATTTATATAATCTTTTTTCAATTATGTTTTTATCCTTCCAGTTTTTTATGTAGAATATTTTCTTTTGAATATGAGTCTTGGAAACTATTATTTATAGTCAAATTTGAAATAATATTAAAATTAGGTAATTTAATGATATTTTAAATCAATAATTACTATTATATATGGTCTTTCACCCAAATCCACTATGTAAATAGAAAAAAATTTCATTAAAAAGTAATAATTTGTGTTTTTATACTCAACTCTTAAAGTTGGGTCCTATGAGTTTATTTATGCCTTTTACATATTATTGACTATATTCAAAACATAATTAATTTTTTCAGTGTTCATAAAAAAATGATATTTTCCTTTGGGTTTTTAGATCACAAATTTAATATTAGTTCAATATTATGATTTTAATTTTGAAAAATAGAATAATGTTGTACATTCGATAATTTTTTTAACAAGTGACTGCAATTATGAGTTAAAGAGTACAAAATTATACATATTTAATCTAAATACATAGATAAAATAATAACATATATACCCTTGAAACAACATAATGAAAACTAAATTACTAGTTGAAAAAAAATCACCTAGAAATAGTGTAGACCATGATCATTGTGTTTCATATATCATTTTTTTAGTATGAGATTATAAATTTAGATTTTCATATAAATAATAGAGTTCTTATAGGATCTCTTTTAATGAATAATCATTCTAATTTATTGAATGCTATAAAGCCTTGTATCGAATATTTAAAGATATTTGGATCGAAATTCAACATTCTCACCAGTAAATAAAACATAAATAAGTTTTTGTCCAAATATGAGGGGGGAAAATCCTTTTATATTCAACCAATAAAATTGTTTATATATATAATTAAATAAAATAACTATAGGTGTTAATAGAATAAATACATTTATATCAGATGAGATAGAACCGCATGGGATCTAACCTCCTATAGAAGTCAGTGAAATTGATATTTCCTATAAAAATAAAAATAATATTTATATTAACATTTAAAATTATATTTTTTTTATGATAAACCACAATTCATTAACAATTAAGGCAACCCAAACCATGAATTTTAGTACGAAAAGACAAGAAATTATTTACACAGAACAATAAGGATTTCATAAATCATCCACTGGATACTATCATAGTTGATAATTATAAAGGACATTAATAAAGAGAATGTTTAACATAAAAGGTTCAACATCAATATTATATATCTCAAAATGAATGAAATATCATTATTAAAGATATTAATAATAAATACTATGTAATTTAAATTTAATAAGATCTTATTCATTTTTTAGAGAAATTATGTTTGGGAATTATTAAAATGTCTTGAAGACTATCTCTATATTAGTAAAAAGACGATATTCAGAATCCAAGTAGATGAGTATAATAATGTAGATAAAAAATATTCCCACTCCAGAATATCTCCACGAGGAGGATAATTACTATTAATAAAACATTATACTAGTTATTAGACATGAGGTTATTAGAATATATCTAACATATAAAGTATATATATAATTAATTCCATAATAATGAGATATGAAATGCCCTTTTGTAAAATAATACTTAAGTGTAATTTAATAGTGAACCCACCTCATTATCAAAATATTTTCTTTTTAAATTATAATTTAAACATTACAAAAAATAATATGGTCCAATATAAGCACTCATGTCTTAATATGACTAGCCTAGTTTATTTCCCTTAATGAATAGGAAAAAAATGGTAATAATGATTGTACTCTATTTATAAAAAGGGTTTGAAAAGATAGTTTAATATCTCATATATATATGTTATACTTATTATTAGTATAAAAAAATATCTATGTAAAAAAGCTAAATATGTTATGAAAATTTAGTTCATATTAATTCTAATAAAATAATTAATATTTTTTAATGGATTTATATTTTACAAACACATAAATTGAATTTTTTTATTCATAATTATTAAATAATAAATATATTAATTTATTTTTATGGATAATGTAAATGGAATAAATAAACTTCTTATTTCAAACTACAAATTTTTTTAATATTTCTAATTCATTTTATCAATCAATTTATAGAAATTTGATTCAAATGTTTATGGATATTATGACTAGTAAGACTGATAATTTATTGTATTCATGTATATGTTCTTGATATAATAAGACATATAAGAAATATCTATTGTTTATAGTGAAAATAATTTTACAATACCTTAAAAGTTAAATTTATTTTGGTTCCTTACATTATATTCAAATCAATTAAAATTATTAGTTACTCAGATGCCGTTTTTTGAGGTTCTATTTTATATAGAAAGATGACATCTAGAATATGTTACATCTGGGAATCTCTTAAATTTCAATGTTGCGTAAAAATATTCCATCATTAACCACTATTTAGTATGAGTATATAAGTTCATTTAGTTATTCAATATAATTAATAAGATGAAACACACACTAATTTATTAAGGATATGAATTTATATACATCCCCAAAAAATGTGATTATAAAGGATAAATTAATATCTAAAATAACCCCATATCTCATTCTACTATAAAAAACATTTATTTAACACATAACCTTTGAGATATTATTTTTAGACAATTGATATTACTCATAAATCCATACAAATATATTATTATTTAGCTATTGTCATTATAAATCACTTGAGTATTAAATGGTTAAACTATATTAAAAATTATTTCTAAATAATCAATTATTATATGTATTTGTTTAATGATTTATGTTATTTCATTAAATACTATTAATTTTAAACCGATAATATTTTTGATGGGTTATTATTTTTTAATATATTTTATTTCAATTAATTAATTTATAAAAATTATTGGATTATTTTATTCAATGGAACAATCAATTTAACCAATCATTAGTAGTCACTGAACTATCATGGATTATAATTTATGTTCAATTTTATTTAATATGAAAAATTACAGTAATTCGTTTACTTTTTTATAATATATATTACATGGTTAGATAAATAAACCATGCCTTTTCTTTTTCATTATATGAATTTTAAATTTCTATATTTGTTTTGTATTATTTTTTATTTTATTAAAAAATAATGGATTTATAAAATTCCATATTTATTTTAAAAAATAATTAAGAATTTAAAATAGAATGAAATATTATTCCTTAACTATTAGTAATTTTAATACATGTATTATTTTAAATTATCTCTTGAAATTGTCTTTCAAATTAAACTAAATCTTACTCCATTTAAATGGTTTATCATAATGTTTATATTGAGGAGACTTTATCCATACTATTATTATTCTAGTGAGAAATATAAACTATTGAACAAATATAAATAGTGAACCACTATATCCTAATATTCAGTGGATAACCATTTATGGGATTGATTCATGGATATGTAAATTTTTTGATAACTAAATTAGAAGAAAAAATTAAAACCATTTTAAAGTAACTAATAGATAATTATGGACTGATAAAAATATTTAAGACTAATTCATTTTACAAATTGTTATTGAATTTTATTTTATTAATGATTTATTTGTGTTTTTTAGGAAGAAATATTTTATCAAAAATTAGATTCATGGAGAACAGTTTATGTTTACAAGAAAATAATAGGATAAGGCTCTTAAAATACCCATTATAGAAGATTTTGAACACTATAAAATTGTTTATCTAGTCAGAAATCATTACTTTGATGTCAAAAAGGTCAAAAATGTATCTAGAGATAATATAAACTCATGGATAAAAAATTAATAAATATACAAGAGATAGTATAATTAATTTAATGATTATCTATAATTGTATATATATTAGTAAGAAAAAATTTTGTATAATGAGACAGCATGACACAATAAATATATATTTTCTTTATAATGGGTAGATTATTAACCATTTAATACTTAAAATCATATTATTAATGATTTATAAATGGCCACATTTATATTAAACACATATCTTTATCCAAATTTGTTATCCAATGTCCTATATGTAAAATAATTTATAGGATGAGGTAAATTTTGTACAAAACCCTATAATAGAAGTTATATTAATTAATATATATATATATATGAAGATTAATTAGAATTCTTAGAGAAAATTATGGGTAAGAAACTCAAATATTCTATATGACCTAATTTCTCTTTTAAATAGATATATATCTCCAATATAAAGAAATTATCTTATCGTTTAATGTGATGAAATTATTGAGTGAATTATAAAAACATATTAACATGTTAGATAAGTGTTTATTTCTGAATATAATGTACACAAATAGGATAATAATATATTATTGTTTTTTAGTGAGAAGATATATAGTGAATTGGAATCAATTAATTTTTCCAAAGAGGAAATAGAAGATATTTCATCTGATATACCTCTAGTGAAAACTAGATTTTATGAGAGGATATAGGATATTAATAGTACCAGAATTAATTATAGTGTATTTCACACTAATTATGATACATATAATGATTATAGAATGGTGGTTTATATTCATTATCTGCATCAAGTTATGATTGATATAATCCATAAGAAGACCAAAATAAGTATATTGTAGTTATATCTTCACCAGCACTCGTAAATGCTCAAGAAACATAGTAAGTGTAATGTTGCAGTTTTTTATGAAGTATATTATTTTCACAAATTATATATTTATAATTATAATTTATTTTTTCTATTTTTTCATTTGAGGTGAAATGTATTTTTTATTAGTTCACCATGATATGAATTATACTGACAACACATTATTCATTGATAGTAAAACATGACATCAAAATCAACTAAAACTAAGTATTAAAGACCTTGGATTATTACCAAACATAGATAATTGCATCTCATAGAAGTTTATAAATTAAAAGGGTAAAATAAATAGGAACAAAAAAAATTCCACACTAACAGACCTCCTCGATCATATTCACCGTTGAGGATTACATAAAAACAATGAAAACCTATAAAGAGGAAGACCATCAGGAAAGGTGAAATCATATTATATTATTATAAATAAATTTATATATTTATGTGTGGTGTAAATTTAATAATATTAATTTTATTAATGTATGATGTTATGTATTTCAAAAATTCAAATAATGATTTCAATATCATTGGATTTGTAAAATTAATTTTTTAGGATTATAAATAATTAATATTAATTATTTTTTGGTTAATTTAATTTAATATAAAAGTAATATTTTTCAAATAACTATTAATTTATTGTAATATATTTTATCCTAATAAATTAAACTGAAAGCATTTAAAACCATATTTTATATGATATATTATATTAACAACCTTTACATTAAAAATTTATTTTACATATTATTAAAAAGACATGATATTAAAAAATTCAAAATTTTTCGATAAAAATGGATTTTTATATTAAAAAAAATCATTAAAAAATTGAATAAAAATATATATAATTTTTATTTAAAAAACTCATTTTTTGGTTTTATCATTCCGAAGAATGAGATTATTATTTTTTTTGGATTTTTATGAAAAATACTGTTTTTTCAAAAAACTATAGTGTTTTTGATTATATAAAGAAGTTAGAATAAATTTAAAACATATATAATAATTTCCATGATTAAATATGTTATTAAGGAGTAAAAATAAAATCTCTTAAATATCCTTTTAAATTTATAAAATTGGTATTTAACAATTTATCAAAATTTAGTAATATTTTTCAATAAAAATCCTTTTTTTATTTTTTATAATTAAATATTATTTTGGTAAATTTGATTTTTGGATAGATTTAAATGAAAAATAAATTTAATAAGTTTTATAATAAATCATTTTATATCATTTAAATAATTTCCATTGATAATTCAATCCAACTTATAATTTTTTTCTTTCGAATATACTTCTTCTAAAAAATTTGTTTTTATGCACTATGTGAACTATTGTTAAAATTATTTTTTATTAAACATGGGATTATTATTTTTTAAAATGGATTAAAAAAATGAATTTTTATTTATAAATTATAAAATATGGGACATTTTATTTTTTTGAATAAAAAAATAATTACATTGGTAAAAACTAATTACTGTGATAAATTCCAAAAAGGAATAATTAGTTAACTGAAGTGGAAAGGCCAAACGCGTTATAAAGATTTTTTTAATTTATTAGTGACTGTTTGAATTCATGAAAAATATCTACACTCTATTATTATCCATTTTATAATTTTATTGATATGTAATAATGTGCTCTCATAATATCAAGATGATATATTTACAAAAAAATGCCATTTTCACCACGTATAAAAGTGGCTTCTCACCACGCCCTCAAGGACAGCCCAATAATTTTAGTATACTCTTCAAAATATACCCTCTTTTTATTCCCATTTAATATTTTTCCTCTTTATTTTCCTTTTTTTTCAAATATACATTTTAAAATACAACTATTTGTAAGGAATCCTATAAGGAATACTCAATGATTTTTACATAAGTACTCACTTTTCAATGACTTCATTTTTTATCATCCCCATTAAAAATAGTTTTTATCATTAATATATTATTAATTATGTCATTAGATTATAATTAATATTTTTTATGAGAACAACCATTAACCAGCCTCCCTTTTTTCTATTAAAAAAGATCATTTCAACATCTGTGCAGACTACCACACATTCTAAAGTGGTGTATTCCACTTTTCTCCATTCTCTCTCTTGATTGATTATAATTTTAAAATTGATTAAAAAATTTAAAATATATAATATGAATATGTTTATAAGTATAAAAATTATAATAAATCTTTTTTCACTCTAATTCAACGATAAATTATAAAGTCAATCACACACACGTGTCTACTATTTCATCCATGAGATATCATATTTCACCTATGATCATATTAATTTCATAGGGATTAAAATAAATAATAATTTTATTCAACACTATAATAAAATTTATATTATATAAATATTCCTCTAGAATAATCATATTATAAATAAGTTACTTCATAATTATACATTAATTATCGAATAATCAACTACGTGAAGAATGATACAAAATAATAAAATGGATGACTGTAAGATAATAATTAATTAAAATATATGATATAAAAATAAATAATTAATTTTATTTTGTTATATAATCATTAAACTAATATTAAACAAATTAATTAATATTACAATGATAATTATTTAAAAATAACTTAGACATGATCATCAGTAATGAAATATTTATAGATAATAACCAAAACTGTACCAGCCAAAACTGAATCACCATGTTCAATAAGTAGTGTCACACGACCTCAGGTGAAAATAACAATATATTAAAATGCTATTGAATATAATTTAGGTTATATTTTTGGATCATGGGAATATTTTACCCCCAATCAGGGTTCTTGTAGACAAATAGATATCTATAAATATAAAATAATATAGTCAAAGTATATGAAATCTGATGAACATTCCAATTACAATGAATGAATTTAGAAACAATAGACTCAAATAATAATACATAAATATATGATAATGATCCCTCAAAAGGGGGATTAGATGCACAAGATAAAAAAATAATTAAATTACAAGATTCTCTACAACCATCTCCAATGTAATGGCCCGGACCTCTTAGGTCCATTCCTTTGTAAAAATGTTGTGTAGGAGGTTTTCTGGAAGGTCAAGGTGGCTTGGGGTGCATTTGGGTGGACTTTTAAGGAAATATAAAAGGTTATGGATTTCTCATGGGAGGCGCATAGTTTTCCTAAACTGTGTGGTCAGACCATGCAAGGATGGTCTTGGAGGTAGTGGCTAACGCACAGTTAGTGCATAGTTTGTTAAACTGTGTGGACTAACTATGTGTTCACTTAACGTTAGATCCTAAAATTGTGGATCTAACTTGATTGGACATTAATCACCACGTTTTAGCCCCTAATCGGCCATAACATGGGATTACCATTCCTGGGAGGTAGGAGAATCTCCCCCAATCGTTTTTGAGGTGATCTGGAGGCTTCTCTTCACATATGGAAGTCGTTTTCTCAAGGTATGTGATCCTTTTTGTTTTGTTTCATAGATCTACCTAGATATACTCCTCCTCTACTCTTAGGATCTTATATCTACACCTGTTATTGGTAGATCTAAGTGTGTGGATGTCGTTTGTGATGAGTTCTGGTCTTGGTTGTGTTAGGAGTGGAGATCTAAGGAGTATTTGTGGAGAATAGACCCGGTTTCTTGGGCATTCTTTGACCGTTGTGGTTTCTGTCAAAACCGTTGAGGTAGGGGATTCATGGATCCTTTAATTGTTTAGGTTCAATCGTAGAGTTATCATGTTTGGGACTTTGGATCCAAATGGAATTTACCTAATTAAATACTTGAACTGGATTAAAAGAATTCGTTTGATCGCATGTTGTTGCTTTGTACCGTGATAACGGTTTGCCTCTTGATTTGCTAGATTGTGTGATATATATGTCTTAAATGATAGCATGTTTCTCTTGATAAAATTGAAAAAGAACGTAAAGCCAGAATCAATTGATAATTGGATGGATAAATTATATGAAGCATGAATACAAACCTGGTTGTTGTTGTAGTTTTATGTTGATAAAATTTGTCATAGTAATCATGTTTAATGTTCGGTGATAGCTTACTGAATTGGTTCATGATGTTGGAACCAACGAATTGAATATGTCAATTCAAGATGGATTAAATAACTTAATTGAGTTCCATGAAGGGTTTAGAGTTACCCTCTTGTTGTGAAGTAGGGATAAAATCCCAATTGATTTGATTGTTGGTGTTTGTTGTTTGAAGGCTGGATGCCTTGCTAAAGGGTCAAGAGCCCAAAATGTTGTAATGTTTGCTTTCCTGCTGCTTGTGATGTGTTGTGACCCTAGAGAAGTGGTGTGACATCTTGTGTTGTGATGTGACCCTAGATGGGTCTTGTGATATGTGGAGGCAGGGAGGCCTTGTTGTTTTGGCAGCGGATGTCACCTAGAGTGGCGAGATGCATCAGTTTATGCATATGGGTGTTGTGGAGGAAACCAGGGATGATGGAATGCGGTGTATTTTACGGATGGATGTTTGGTGGTTTGATTGGTGGTTTATCTGTTTTACTTTTCCCCATTGTACAAGGCAGCTGGTCTTGCTTACCCTTCTTCCGAAGGAGGCGAAGACACGCAGGGTATTCCATGTGCTTTCCGTGTTTAGCCTCCCGAGGGATGATGGGTCTATGCTCTTGCTATAGGGGGCAAAACTCGACGGGTAGTACATCTACTCACCGTGTTGAGCCCCCTTGTGTTTATTAGTATAGGTTGCCCATCTAGAATGTCTGGGAATATGGGAAAGTAATTTCTGTAATGAAAGTTTGATTAAATGGTGATAATCCACGAGGATGGAGATGATGGAATTTAAAGGTGATGCTGATCCTCTAAAGGCACAATTGATTTTGAATGTGATGCCAATGAAGTTTAATGTGGATGTGTTCATGGTTAATTAATGTGAAAAGAAATAATCAACGTAAAGTGGAACTGATGAAAAAGATACTGAAGTAACCTAATGAAGTTCCTTAATTGGGTGTGTGCTTATAAGATACCGAGTCTTAGAAATAGCAGCCCGGAGTTCGAGAGACGTTAGCTGTAGTTGAGACTAAGACTAGGTTATGCCCATAGTGTGGTTGTGAGTTATATATTCTGTATTTTTTGTGTTTCTATACACTACTCCACCCTGTCGGTATGGGAAACTGACACCCTGGGGATTCAGAGCCCTGGGGGGTGTTTTCCCCAACATTCTAATGGGCGGTTGAATGGCTGACTAACCCCTTTGACTCCGCTCTCTTCTCTTGGTAGATACTAGTTCCATGAGGCACAGTGGTTGGTTTTCCCCATATATGTGTATAGAGGGTTGTAATGGCTTTTGGTTATTCACACACATATATTCTGGATATAGTATCCTATGGACTATTATAGGTGTAATGTGTATAGGCGGTGATGGCTTGAGGATCCTTACTCAGGGTATGGGCTGTAATGGATTGAGGTATAATATCTGACATATGATACACATTATGCGAGCTGTGGAGGCTCTTGGAAACTACCTAGTTACTTTTGTTGAGAGTATGGTGTGGTGCATAGCCCATGTGTCTGCGGGAAAGACTTTTTGGTGCACGTGGTGCAGATTGTGGAGCTTAGCCCAAGATTATATGTGCATGCCTTTGGAGAGAGATGCACAGGATGTATGTCATTGTGGAAAAGTGGAAAACGAGTGAGTAAGTAGTAGTGGGGTACCCTTGATATTCTTTACTATATGTTATATCCTTTTATGTGTTACTTGGTGAGAGTATCCATGGTGAGGTTGGGAACATAATATACCTGTTTAGGTGATGAGTTAGTTTCACTATTGTTCACTATGCTTTAGCATGCTATCATTACTTTTCCACGAGAGGATTCAGGGAGGATCCTACTAAGTATACTGTTATACTCACTCTATGTATATATAAACTGTTTTCAGGTCACATAGAGCAGGTTTAATACCAAGCTATTTACTACTAGCTTGTGGATGCAGGAGATGTTCGAGCTTCTGGTCGCTGCTGTTTTTCCTTTCTTTTGGGTAATTGTAGTTTTCCCCTTTCAGTTGTAGTACTTTTTCATGGAATTTCATATATGTACTTGGGTTTCTTTTTTATTTCAGATTTGAGTTGGAGTTGGTTGGTGTCTATCTTATCTCTCTCTTCCGTATGTGTTATCTTAGAGTTCAATGCCTCCCATTTGTGTGTTTACAATACCCTCGGTGCTAGTCGCCAACCCGGGGCCTACTAGAGGCGGGACTCGAGGGTTATTATCTCCCTTATCACATTGGTGGACCAAGAGGGGTACACTTTTGGGGAGGGGGTCATGACAGAATGGTATCAGAGGCTCTGGTTGTTGGATAGGATGGAGTTTGGAGTTAGGCACAAGTGAGGTTTCATGGGTTGGTAGGGAAATAGTGTCAAGTGAGGTAAACACTAGAGAACGACTGAGACATAGGCGGTTAGGGCCCCATATGAATTGATGCACAGACCTTTATGTTTACAATGGCTACTAAACATGGTGATATTAGTTGCAGGGTAGAGACCTAGGAAAGGATCATGCATCATTCTTCTTTGTGCCTATGTTTTAATGGGTAGACCTTGAAATAGGTTAACCAAAAACGAATAAAAGAAAACAATTAATTAATTAATGTTGAGTCTTCCATATTCCAAGCATAGGAGCTCTAACGGATTTTTCTTTTGCAGGAATGGATTCGGGTCGACGTCCTCGTTAGGATCACATAGAAGATGCCCAGCAGGAAGTGCCAGTAAATCACTGCCGGGTAGAGGTAGAAGATGATAACACTTGGAGGAAGACTCTCTGAGAGTTTCAGTGCCAGAGTCTGTAGAAGTATGAGGGATCCATTTCAGATGTAGTCATTGAAGACTTTTTAGAGGAGGTCGAGATAGGCTTCGGTTCGATCCGTGCTCGGAAGGAGAACTGGGTGTCCTTATCTCTGACGATGGTGCATGGAGCAGCGAGCCTGTGGTGGTTCTTGTTCCTGGGGGATCGTGAGGAGTCCTTGATCCCACGGGAGGAGTTCCGAGAAAAGTTCAAAGTCAAGTTCCTTTCCTTGACTGCAATGGTGTCCAGTCTCTAGGAGCTTCTTACCCTTTGATAGGGGAGCTCCACTTTTCGAGATTTTGGAATCTGTTTCCAAAACCTTTTACGGTATGCTTCAGACATGTTACCAGATGAGGAGGCCAAAGCAAGGCATTTCGAGGAGGCTTTACGTCCAGAGATCCAGCGCCAGGTCTCCCCATTTATGCTGAAGACATATCTCGAGGTACTGGAGAGGGCGAAGGTTGTCGCGAGGACTTTGTCCAGGACCGGATCATCACGAGATGGGAATCCACATGATTCCTCACAATGTAGAGCTGCGATATGGGGTTCCCGGTTTTCAGGGAAGAAGAGTTAATGTTCAGCCGAGGGTAGGTCGCAACCCTTCACATCTCATTTCACCATAGGCAGCAACACTCATGCATATTCAAAGGGATCAGGATCTTGTTTTTCTTTTATTGGTCATGGCCATCTGCAGCGGGAGTGCCCGACCATTTAGAGCGGTCATCATGCGTCGGGCGCTCCACTCTAGGTTCCTCAATTGAGGCAGTTCCAGTCGAGGCAGCAGAAGACAGTTTCACCAGCTTTAGATAAGTAGAGGGTAGATGTGGTAGGCAGAGGACATCCCCATGATGCTCCTCATCCTCCAAGAGTAGAACGCGACCATGGTGGTGTTTTTCATCAGGTTCAGAGAGGCCGTGGAGGAGGTTATCGTCAGCTTCATGCTCTAGCGTTTCCTGCTGCAGGTGATCCTGACGTCATTCGAGGTACTCTTTCCTTCTTTTCTACCTTGGTGTATGCCATTTTTGATTCTTGAGCGACACACTCCTTTATATCACCTACCCTTGTCCATTCCTTGGGACATGAGATAGACAGGTTTCCAGTTCCCTTGGCATTGACTACGCCAGTTGGAGGTCGAGCTGACTTGTTTGAAATATGTAGAGATTGTGATCTAGTTTTGGGGTAGCACCGCTCTTGGGGAGATTTCCTATGTTTATGAATACCACCATATGATGTCATCCTCAGCATGGATTGGTTGTATTCGGTGCAGGGTATCGTGGATTGCTTGAAGAAGAAGGTTGTCTTCATTGGTGTAGATGGAGAGAAAGTGGTGTTTTTTGGTTAGCGAGACACTCAGATGGGTCATATGAGTGTTCCATCCTTGTCATCCATGATGGCTGAGATGCCTCTATGTTCATTATAGGTTGAGAAATTGGCGTTTCCTAGGGTTGTGGAGGAGTACCCTGATGTCTTCCCAGAAGAGGTCATAGCATTACCCCCTCGATGAGAGATCGAGTTTAGGATCGAGCTACAGCCATGAGCATATTTTATATATATGTATCTGTATAGGATGGCCCCTTCTGAGTTAAGAGAGCTACGTATAAAGCTTTGCGGTCTATTGCATTGGTGTTCTGTATGGACAAGTGTGTCACCATGGGGTCAACTGGTCATGTTTCTGAAGAAGGCCGACGACAGTTTGCAGTTGTGTGTTGATTATCATCGCTTGAACAAAGTGACAATAAAGAACCACTATCCTCTTCCGTGGATTGATGACTTATTCGATCAACTGAAGGGTGCAAGTTGGTTCTCAAAGATCGAGGTGCGGTCAGGATATCATTAGATGTGGGTGAAGGATGAGGATATCCCGAAGACTAATTTCCATTGTCGTCATGGGCATTATGAGTTCGTTGTAATGTTGTTCGGCATGACGAATGCTCCAGCTATTTTCATGGTTTTGATGAATGTTGTGTTCCATGATTTCCTGGACATGTTTGTGGTGTTGTTCATCGACGACATCTTTGTGTAGTACACATCTGAAGAGAAGTTGGTATGTGCTCTAGTTCTTTATCTTCCGGCTGAGGGAGTTCAGTTTGATGTTTTCTGCAATTATTCACATCTGGGATTAGGGTGTGTCCTCATGCAGTGCAGGTCAGTTGATTCTTATGGGTCTCAACAGTTGCATCCCCATGAATGCAACTATGCCACTCATGACATTGAGTTGGCAGCCGTGGTGTTTACTCTGAAGTTGTGGAGACATTACCTCATTGGTGAATGCTTTGTAGATTTCACTGATCATAAGAGTTTGAGGTATGTTTTCATCCAGCGAGAATTGAACTTACGACAACATCGGAGGATGGAGTTCTTGTGGGAATACGACATTGAAATATCATATACACCTAGAAAAGGGAATGTTGTGGCCAATGTGCTGAGCAGAAAGTCACGTAGTGATGTTATGCATGAATCTGGTGATTCATACAAAGTAATGGGAGAACTGTAAGCATTACATCTTGATATGGGAGAAGTTGGGTGTAGAGGCTGTCTTTTTTCAGATGATGGTGTTGTCATCCCTGGTGCAGAAGGTGGAAGAGTCCCAGTTGGGGGATCTTGAGGTGGAGGTCTGGAGAGAACGAGTTGTTTGTGGTGAGGCCCCTGATGGTTGGTTAAAGGAAGAACAACCCTGAGTGTTGTATCATGGAAGGCTTTTTGTTCCCTTGGCGATGCATGGGATGGTCCTCATAGAGTTACATGGTTCTCCATTAGCGGTGAATCCTGGTGTGACAAAGATGTACCTATCCTTGAGAAGCTAGTTTTGGTGGCATGTGTTGAAGTGTGCGGTTGTGGAGTTTGTGTCTTGATATTTAGTCTACCAGATGGTGAAGGCCGAACACCCTATTCCTGGTGGTCTTCTCCAGCCATTAGAGACTCCTCAATGGAAGTGGGAGGACAAATCAATGGACTTCGTTATTGGTTAACCTCGAGATCCAAGAGGATATGATGCTATTTGGATGGTAGTGGATTGTTTAATGAATTCATCCCACTGTATAGAAATCAAGGATTGAAGCTTAGTAGATGTTTTGTCGAGGTAGTATCTGGAGGAGGTGGTGAGTCTTCATGGAGTCCCTAGGACGATAATTTTTGATCAAGATCCCCGTTTTACCTCTAGGGTGTGAAGAGGACTCCAACATGCTTTTTGTTCTCACATGTACCTTAGCACTGATTTTCATCCACAAATGGATAGTCAGAAGGATCGAACCATCCAAACTATTTAAGATAGTGTAATATCGTCAAAATTCATATGTTGATCAAAGGAGGAGACCCTTAGAGTTTAATGTTGGGGATCATGTGTTTCTGAAGGTGACTCCCCGTCATGGGCAGTGAAGGTTTGGCCATGGGAGTAAGCTTTCTCCCCGTTTTTTTGGTCCTTTCCAGGTGTTATCTCATCTTGGAGCTGTTGAATACTGAGTGGCACTTCCCCCACAGATGAGTGAGATACATGATGTTATCCATGTATCACAGCTCCATCATTATCTCCATGATGACTCTCACATCATTGATTGGGGAGAGATCGATGTTAATGATGATGCCACATTTGAGGAGCGGCCTGTGGGGATCCAGGACTATAAGGAGAATGTGTTGCGTGGGCGTTCAATCCCCTTAGTTCGTGTCTTTTGGAGACACAATTGCATGAAGGAGAGTACTTGGGAACGTAAGTCATAGTTACGTGCGCACTACCTAGAGTTATTTGATGTTTAACTCCGTTAATGTATCGTTTTATCTTATGTGGTTTTGAAACCATCATGTTTATGACATGGCTCCCTTTGTAGCTTTGGTGGCTTGCCCTCTTTTGAGAGATATCTCGTTGGGTGGTTGTTCAGACCATGTTTCGTTTTCACTTTATGTGGTTTTTGGATCCTCGAGGACGAGAATGTTTTGAGAGGTATCTAATATAATGGTCCAGACCTCTCCGTTCCATTCCTTTGGGAAAATGTGCTGTTGGAGGTGTTCTTAAAGGTCAAGGTGGATTGGGGTGTGTTTGGGTGGACTTTTAAGGAAATCTAAAGGGTTATGGCCTTCGCACGGGAGGCACACGGTTTTCCAAAACTGTGTGGCTAAACTGTGCAAGGATGGTCTTGGAAGCAGTGGCTAACACACGGTTAGTGCACGTCTGTCTAACAGCACAGACTAACTTTGTGAGGAGTGAATGTCGAGGTAGAATCTACTGCACGATTAGCGCACGGTTTGTTAAAAATTGTGGTCAAACCATGCAGGCACATAAAGTTAGATCCCAAAAGTGTGGATCTAACTTGTTTTTCCTTCGATAACCTATTTTAAGCCCCTAATCGGCCATAAATTGGATAACCTTTCTAGGAGGTAGGATAATCTCTCCCAAGCATTTTAGAGGCTATCCGGAGGCTTCTCTTCTCAAATCAAAGCCTCTTTCTCGAGGTATGTGATCATTTTTTTTGGTTTCATAGATCTACCTAGATCAACTCATCCTCTTCTCTCGGGATCTTATATCTATGCCTATTATGTATATATCTATGTGTGTGGATGTCTTTTGTGATTAGTTTTGGTCTTGTTTGTGTTATGAGAGGAGATATAAGGAGGATTCGTGGAGAATCAACCCAGTTTCTTGGGAATTCTTAGACTGTTGTGGTTTTCATCAAAACCGTTGAGGTAGGGGATTCGTGGCTTCTCTAATTGTTTAGGTGCAATCGTATAGTTATCATTTTTTGGCCTTTGGATCCCAATGGAATTGACCTAATTAAATACTTTAATAGGATTAAAAGAATTGGTTTGATCGCATGTTGTTGCTTTGTACCGTGGTAACAGTTTTCCTCTTGATTTTCAAAATAATGTGATATATATGTCTTGCTTGATAGCATGATGCTATTGATAAATTTGACAATGAACGTAATGCCAGAATCAGTTGATAATTCGATGGCTAAATATAACGTGGCATGAAAACATACCTGGTTCTTGTTGTAATTTGATGTTGATCATATTTGGCATAGTAAGCATGCTTAATATTTGGTGATCGCTTACTGAATTGGTTCCTGATGTTGGAACCAATGAATTGAATTTGTTAATTCAAGATGGATTAAATATCTTAATTGAGTTCCATAAAGTGTTTGGAGTTAGCCTATTGTTGTGAAGTAGTTCTAAAATCCAAATTGATGTGATTGTTGGTGATTGTTGTTTGAAGGTCAGATGCATTGCTAAAGGGACAAGAGACCAAAATTTTGTAATGTTTGTTTTCCTGCTGCTTGTGTTGTGCTATGACCCTGGAGGAGTGGTTTGATATCTTGTTTTGTGATGTGTCCCTGGAGGGGTCTTGTGATATGTGGAGTTAGGGAGGCCTTGTGGTTGTGGCATCAGATGACTCCTAGAGTGGCGAGATGCATCAGTTTTTGCATATGGGTGTCGGGGAGGACACTAGGGATGATGGTATGGGGTTGATTTTATGGCTGGATGTTTGGTGGTTTGATTGGTTGTTTATCTGTTTTACTTTTCCCCACTGTTCAAGGTAGTTGGTCTTGCTTACCCTTCTTCTGAAGGAGGAAAAGTCACGTGGAGAATGCAACGTGTTTTCCGTGTTTAGCCTCCCGAGGGAGGATGGGTCTATGCTCTTGATATAGGCGACAATGACTCGAAGGGCAGTACATCTACTCACCATGTTGAGCCCCCTTGTGTTTAGTAGCATAGGTCACTTTTATTGAATGCCTGGGAATATGGGAAAGTAATTTATGTAATGAAAGATTGATTAAATGGTAATAATCCACATGGATCGAGATGCTGGAATTTAAAGGTGATGCTAAACCTCTAAAGGAACAGTTGATTTAGAATGTGGTTCCAATTAAGTTTAATGTGGATGTGTTCATGGATAATTAATGTGCAAACAATTAATTAACATAAAGTAGAACTGATGAAAAGGGGAATGTAGTAACCTAATGAAGTTCTTTAATTGGTTGTGTGCTTATAGGATATCTAGTCTTAGAAATAGCAGCCCGGAGTCCGAGAGACATTATCTATAGTTGAGACTAATACTAGGTTATGCCCATAGTGTGTTTGTGAGTTATATATTTTGTACCTTTTGTGTTTCTATACGATAATCCACCATGTCGGTAAGGGAAACTGATGCCCCAGGGATTCTGAGCCCTGGGGGGTGTTTTCTCCAACATTTTGATGGGAGGTTGAATGGCTGACTACCCCCTTTGATTGCGCTCTCTTATCTTGGTAGATACTAGTGCAATGAAGCACATTGGTTAGTTTTCCCCATATATGTGTTTAGAGGGATGTAATGGCTTGTGGTTATTCACAGACATTAAATCTGGATATAGTATCCTATGGTCTACTATAGGTGTAACATTTACAGGATATGATGGCTTGAGGATCCTTAATCAGAATGTGGGCTATAATTGCTTGAGGCATAATATCCGACAAATGACACACATTATGCAAGCTGCGGTGTCTCCCAGAAACTACCTAGTTACTTTGGTTGAGACGATGGTTAGGTGCTTTTCCCAGGTGTCTGTGGGCAAGCCATTGTGGTGCACGTGGTGCAAATTGTGGAGCTTAGCCCACATTTATATGGGCAAGCCTTTGGAGAGAGATGCACATGACGTATGTCGTTGGGGCAAAGTGGAAAACCACTAGGGAAGTAGTAGCAGTGTTCCCTTGATATTCTTTACTATATGTTATATCCTTGTATGTGTTACTTAGTGAGAGTAGCCATGGTGAAGTTGGGAACATAGTTTACCTATTTAGGTGACGAGTTAGTTTCATTGTTTCTCACTGTGCTTTAGCATGCTTTCTTTACTTTTTCACGAGAGGATTCGAGGAGGATACTACTGAGTATAATTTTATACACACCCTATCTATATATAAAATGGTTTTCAGGTCACTTGGAGCAGGTTGGAGACCAGGATGGTTACTACTATCTTGTGGTTCCAGGAGCTGTTTGGGCTTGTGGTCGCTGCTGTTTTTTCTTTCTATTGGGTACTTATAGTTTTCCCCTTTTATTTTTAGTAATTTTGTATAGAATTTCATATGTTTACTTGGGTTTCTTTTATATTTCAGTTCTGAGTTGGATTCGGTTGGTGTATATCTTATCTCTCTCTTCTTCATGTGTTCTCTTAGAGGGTAATGTATCCCATTTTTGTGTTTACTATACCCTTGGTGCTAGTCTCCAACCCGGGGCCTACTGGACACGGGACTCTGGGGTCATTATCTCCATTCCCACATTGCCAGCCCAGGAAGGGTACACTTTGTGGGGAGGGGGTCATGATATCCAAGTCATACCTCCCCACTATTTCTTGACTTTTGGAAAGGTATCCAGGTAGTCTGTCAGTCCCGAGGATCAGCCTAACATGTGCCTACAATAAGTGAGGTATTCTAAAGTACACTTGTTTTATAGATTCCATATGACTTTGTGAGTACAAACTCAATAGGGAACCACCAAAATGATCATATACCAAACCGTGAAATTTAGTGTATGTGTATGTTATATGCTTAGTAGAATGTAAAAATACCAATCATATATAGTTTTTTATAACCTACAATTACCAATGAAAAGGTAAGAAAATAAACATACACGTTGAGTGGTTTTCACATATAATCCTCCATGAACCCATTTCTTACCTGATTCTGCTCCAAGATGGATGGATAATCTTATCGATGTCAAATGTGATAAAAAAACTAGCCATATAGAAAGTGAACATATCTCTCAAAATTTTAAAGTAATTGCGTCTAATCTCCTAATACGGTTTTCATATCTTGATTCCATCATTTTTCATACCTCAGAACCATAAACACCATCATAGTTGAAGGTATAGCATTGAAGACATCACATGCCTCATATACATGGGGGAATTCAACGAGGTTGTTGAACAAAAAATTACACTATTATAGGCCTGGATTAAAAGTATTCAAGCTCCTACCCCATGATCAAGTCCACCAACACCACCATCACATTTCATGCATACTCCCCCTCTATGGTATAACTATTTCATGATATTACACATACCCAGAGGACCAAATCAGTTCCAAAAAATGTTATTTAATAACTCCTGAAAAGGTGGGGCATACAATTAAAATGAATATCATGTACCAATGATTAATTTTTAGTAATAAAAAATAATTTTTCTCACCTTCAAACATCATATAACAAGATACATATTCACACTCATGGAATCGAGTTTCATATATGGGGTCACAAGTTACAGAGACCCATATCTGACCATTTCATCAACAACTGTCTCAAGGCCTACACATGCACCGACATCTGATCAATACATAGGACATTGTATCAGTGTCCACACATGCAAACACATGTGATAAACACCTCTAACATATTTTCGAGGAACAGAAACACACACACAGATATATGAGACCAATAGATAAAATATGGTCTCACGAGTGACACAGAAACACCCATTTTATCAATACACAAAACTTTTTCACACAGTCTACACACACATGTGATCAATATATCAAAAATGTTATCACGTGATACACATGAACGCACATGTGATCAATAAATTAAAAAAATACCATGGGATATGTATGAACACAGATATGATCAACACATAAAAAGTGGTCTCATGAGTTACACACACATCTTATCAATATAACAAACATGCTCTCACAGGCTACACGTGTACACACATTTGGAAAATACTTGGCCATTGGTACCTAGTTTTCTTCAAATGAAAGGGTTTCTTGTGGCCCAAGTAAAGTCTTTTCAGTTCGTTCATAATTGTTCCTTTATTTATTCATTAATTTTATTTTATTAATCTAATCATTATATAAATTTTAGAACACATTTATCAAATTAAGATAATTCATCCAAGGAGTATAACCTTATTCCACCAGGGAAAAAAATGAATAAACCCTATGAATGATTAAATGGAATATCATACATCAAACAGAGTCTTTTAAAAACTATTAAAATATGATTAGATTTCTATATGTCAATCTATATCAATTTATCCTCCATAAAAGACCAAAAGGTTTGGACTCATTCCTAATAATTACAAAATTATTTATTATTACTAAATTATAATTAATTAAATGTTCCCACAAAAACATTTAATCAATGGTTAAAGGAGTACTTGTTGAATGTATTACTGGATATCACCACTTAGATGAAACCATGACCAACCAACAATATAGGATTTATATCACAATCCCATTATTCGTATAAAATTTCATCAAGATCCATTGAAATTACCATCTAATTCTATATTAAAGATCATTATAAGAATATTTATATGATTGAAGTGATTAAGAATGGAGATAATACTAAGATAATTGTGGAATCACTAAATTGGAAAAGATAAGAGATACCATGAGAATAATACATGATGAATAATATTATGATCCACCACTACATGGGGAAGTAGGTCTCTAAGTTCAATGAATAATGATGGTTATTTCTTATATGTTCCAAATAATATCACATTGATCCAGACGATATTGAGGGGAATTCTTAGATAGAGGAGAAGATGAGGGTATGAATGAAAGGTCCTAAAAAAATTGAGTGAGTTATATAAAACCTGAGGTGGACTTAGTGGAAAAAAGTAAAAAAAAACTCCCTCACATAAATATAAATAGAAAACCCACACCCTAAGGATTGTATATCTAACTAGTGAGAATGAATTCTTTGAACCCCAAACAATAGCTATTTTCTACAGTAGAATCCCTAGATACAATGAGAATCCCCTTCAGAAATCACGATCTTTTTGCTTCCCACAAAGAATTAATATAAGTCTAAAACACATTTTAATATGTAAAAATATGTTGTGTCTTGGAACAACACCTAGTTCTTGGAATAGTTCTCCTGCCATAACATATTTTCTCTAATATCATAACTAGTAAGGATGAATGTCATTATAATCTCCCCTTTATATCACTTTTCAACCTTTATAAGATATGTTGGCATTAAAATCAGATATTTCAGCCTACATTAATCTATATCCACAAGTAATACACTATGTCACATCCCTAAATTACTACTATCTCAAGGCCACACTCATTCTTGGATTCCAAGCCTTGTAGTCCAACAAGATCCTAACCCTGAACACCAAAAGCTAACCTGAAATCTTGTTTTCATCCAACAATGAAACCCCCATCATCCCAACAATAAAACATGACATATTGTGGTTCCCTCAACTCATTCCACCTTGATAGTCAATGTATTACCACAATTGGAATCCCAATATAAAACATGATTTAAATAGTTACATGACACACAATATGTATTTTTGTTATATAATTCATGATCAAATGAAAAACATGGGTTAAAAGTTCATTCCAAAACCTCATTAGTAGATCCATGTTGAACAATTGATTATTTCCCAACACATGCAATGTTAACTTTTTAAACCATTTCAAAAAGGACTTGAATTTTTTAAAAAATTGTACATCATACCCGATATAATATGAATGATTTTTTACCAATCATCATATTATAATTCATGAGGAACACCAATAAGCTCCATATTGACTAAAATTATATAATGGTACCCGACCTCAATAAGTAATAGTCTATAAATCGACTGATTAATATACATTAATACTTTGAGGAATAATTATATTCTTCAATATCATTGTCAAAGGACAAAATTATTTTGATGGAATTTTCCTATTTGATTCACCAAAATCTTCCAATAGAAACTAGGCTGTCATCCATTCACCAATGTGCTAATGTTCTAACTCACCTACAGTTCACAATTATTTACATCTGTGTTAAGATCCTATATCAAGACCCATGTACAATGAAATCAAAAATAAAATATCAATAAATCATTATTGAACCATATAATCTCAGGTTCACCGTACATCAATCTCCTAGAGTCACCCTGACCATTAAATGGTTGATACTTCACAAAACCCACAACCCTTATCATTAGAGGGTCATTCACATATTTCAAGGTCAATTCTATCCACCATCAGAGTGTACTTATTATCACCTCATCATGAACACAATTGCCTATCCATCCCTTTAATAGTCTATTTTCATATGAAATTACTAAACATGATATTTTTTTCAAACATTAATTCCAATAAATTCATCAAGATATAATTCTCCCATATTGATTATAATGTAGTTATCTACATCCAATAATATATTATTTATGTGTATAAAATCCTCTAGTAGAAAATCTATATGTTACAACATTTGACCCAGATAGGTCTCATCCGGTAACACAAGCCCCTACACTAAACCATGAAATATCCATAAAAAAAATATTGGGTCGACCACACATATATAACATGATCCATTGTTGATGTTTTATCCTTACACGGAGACATATGTTTTTATTGGAATAATTAGTCTACTGATCCCTATGAGATTAATTTAAAACACACATGTTTCTATCTAAATGGGTGACCATGAGATGAAACTTTTTCAATGGTCCTCAGACCACCACACTTCTATATATTCAACTGACCCTACATGTAACCCCTATACGAACTCTCAACCACTAAGGTTTTTCTATGAAAGCATGAAAATACCACTATTTATCCCCATTAGAGTGATTTCTCCATGATTAGTTAACCTCTGGGCCCTGATATACATGTTTCTTCAATTGTACACAGAAAGGATCCATCCCCACCTAACTCAAGCACCCTCATTGATCCTATTTAGAAAATTAACCTCAATTATTTCTAGATTAACCATGAACCACCCAACACATAGGTGTGTTAAATCCACTGAGCATCCACCCATGCTTCAACCCTCATAGGTCAAACCAACATGATTTTTTTACTAATCATCTATCTAGAGTTGTATTCCAAAATAAAATTCTCGACAATACCTGGTCCTATCTTCGATTCCAAATGCATCTAAGAACTCCAAAAACAAAAACAATTATCATAATTTCTGTTTCTAAAATATTATATTCTCTAGGGATATATTGAAAATTTCATTACCCAAAAAAAATTCTTTAAAAGGTTTCTCACATATAAAGGGAATTTTACAACAAAAAAATTGTCCATGTGGCGTAAATCGTGACTGTACCTAAAGAAGGAAAATCATCTCCCAGTTTTGATTCCCACAGAATGAGTCAATGGCTAACCTATTACCAGAGTCACAACACTAAGGTAACACGATATTAAACACAACTTACAACAAGGTCTCACTAAGGGGTACAATTCACATAATTTCATCTAGTAACATCTATATAAATAAGATATACTAAAATCAATCTAAAACTACACACATTGAAGGTTCATAGATTCCAAGTTTAGCTAAAATATTTCCATTTAATATAGCCCCACAGATTTAATACATAAATATTTCCTTTTATTAAATTAATAATCATTACATAAAAGTATGATCCATGATAGAACCTTATAGGTTTAGCGTCTTTGGGTACTTAGATACAAAAATAACATAATCATAATAGATATATAAAATCTATCTTTTTGTTCATTACAACTAGAACCATTATTATACACATCCTAATTATAACATTTATTTATATCTTATGGAAAATATAACATAATAGCGAGAGATATTATATTATCAGTTAGGATTAAAAGGGATACATCAACAGTATATTAAAAATAACCTGATAAAAAGGGAATGCTAACATGAGGTTATTAATATAAAATCATACCCTTTATATCATAAATTATAATTTAGATTCCAGTAATAAAGCATAGTGGTTCATTATACATGAATCATAATGAATCAAAAAACACGACCCATTAGAACATACGATTAGAATAAGTTCATGTCATTAAAAAGTGGCATAATCTGTGGAAAAATAATATTAATATAAATCATATATCAATTATACATGTTAAAACATTCATAATATGTTATGATTGGGTATACACTTGTGTTCCTACTTTAGGAATGAGATAACCTACCGCATACCCTTTTTTGGGCTTTGTATAACCCCAGTTGTATTATTTTTTGAGCATAAGGTAACCTTCCATGAGACCTTTGTGATCATAAAACATTAATATTTACCAAACCAACTAATGGGTTATAAAATATCATTCATACCTATAAAATAATCATAAACCCATTATATGTATTCCATAAGATCATTGAAACATTCATTATAACTTATCACATTGAAAATAAAAAAAAATTATATTTTATCATCATAACCATAAACCATCCAAAAAAGAATAAATGTGGTATCATTAGATCATATACCATATAAACTCAAAGTAACATCTTAGGATGTTATAATATATTAATATTATTTTAAAACCTCACTCGAATATTTCTTGAAGAAAATACACTTTTCATATTGAAAACACATAATAAAATAAAATAAAATATTAAATATTAAATAAACTATTTCATTAAAAAAATTGTAAATTGTAAATTATACAATAAATAATTAAATATTCATGATTTTTGTAAAATTTTAACCAATCATATATGTGAAAACAATTATTCCTTTCACTTTTTCGGTAACAATTAAAAAATATTTTATTCGGAAATTAAATAAAATATTCCTTTTAAATATTAAGATAAAAATTAATATAAGGTAGAAAATTACTTTTATATTCATTATATAATATTATTAACATGATTTAAAACATTTATATAAAATATGGACATCATTGAAAATGGATTTTTTATGGAAGAGAGAAATAATGTATGATTTCATTGAAAAAATTATTTTAGTATATTTACAACATAAAGTGACGAAAATGAAGAGGAAAAAATTATTATATATAAATAATTGGAAGAGAATAAAATTCATAGGATTAATGATAAACAATTAATAAAATTCTGTCATCATTATCTTGATCAAAATAATATCGAAAAACAACGAGATTGTAATATAAATCCCTTAACTTTGTTTCAAATTTCCAAAAAATCATATTAATGTCTTATATAATACTTCTAGATTTATTATAAGTCTATAAATGATTAATTAACAATGTTATAATATCATATATTATCAACTTATAAAATTTCAACCCCCATTTATTAACAATTGTTTATTAAAATTGTTTATTCTATGTGTTAACTATATAATTTTTCTTGAGAATTTTTTTCAGTAATTCTATTCCATTTACTTTTATCATGATTACATCATCTAAATGATTTTATTTATGATATAAATATATCATATAATAATTATGTATATATAAATAATCATTTATAAAAGGAAATTATTGAAATATGAATAATGATGTTCATGGAGACGACATGTCGTACGTATGGATGAACATTGATTTGAAATATTGAAATATGGAATGAAAGAATGGTAAGTAGTAATTAATAATTATTAGATCAAAAATATAATTGGTATATATTTATTAAATATATAGTTATTATAATCCATGTAAATAGTATATATACAACGAATCACATTGCCTTTTGGAAGTGGATGTCCAAACATATACACGAGTGAGGTTATAATTTCTATCTAACGGGAAGGTAAGAGGGTATATAAGATATGATAATTGAAAAGGAATAATTATATTATAAATATAATATATAATAATTATACTCATCATAATAACCATCTATGAAACTGAGTGATTAGAAATGAATTGTGTCACAATGTGGAAGTGGTAGTCCATACACACTCACAAGCGCCACTTTCACATCACACTGGGTGGGAAATATGGCAAAGAATGAAGTTACAAAAAAATAATTTTATTTATTATAATTTTGATAAATAATTTATTATTTTATGGTAAGTAACACACACACATATATATATTCGTTATAATGATAAATAAATTAAAGTGGGTTTTGCAAAGAGAATGCCTCTTCTTTAGTAGACCTCCATTGGATACCTTAATAATTACCCTTTTAAAGGGAATTGAAGACAAAAAAACATATTATTAATGGATAAATATGTTCATAGTTTAATTTTATAGGTTTTTGTGGATTTATAAATCTTTATATAGTTTAAAGAACATATATATGAGGTTTCCTTTTATAAGGGAGAGAAAATACACACTTGAAATTACATAAATTAATAAATTAATATAAACTAATTTTAATCGAAAAATGGATAAAAAATCATATAATTGTAATATGATATTATTAAAATTATAAATACACTAATTAAACAGAATTTTGAACATTATTGATTATTATTTCACCAATGTCTTTTGGTTTTAACCCCCGTTAACTTTTTTTACAAATTTCTATGATATCAATTTTTTTCACTCATTAGAGGTCAAAAATGTTCCAGTAAAATAAAAATTGACTCATAAATGGACAATGGGTGATATATTAAACCAAATACCATTCAAAATTACTAATATTTGATTATTTTATTTTATTTATTAAATTTTTTTAATTTTCTTTATTAATGTCCTTGTTTAATTAAAATAAAATATTATAATATAATTGGTGTCTAAATAATGTAAAATGTCACACCCCAAGGGTTTGAAAATAAATATTTAATGAATGAAAAATTGTGTCTAAAAAAACACTTTATAATCTATCCGTTAAACTCAACTTCACCTCTACTATGTTTTGAATTTCAAAAAATAGGTATCTAGAGTTGTGATAAGTATTTCAATTGGAGTTTGATAGAACAAAAATGATTTTTTGGGTGAATAGTAACATACCCTTATTAATAGTAACATAAATAGCAATATAACCCCAATGAATATTAAATAATGATATTATTTTATTTTCTTGAGGTAATAAGATTTTGAGATCTTTATTAAATTTTCAATGTGATATAAAACTAATTATAACTTTAAAAAGGTTATATTTAGAATTAAATAAGATGTTATATAAAAATTATTTGTACAATATTTAAAAAAATATTTTTTAAAATTTTAGTTCGTTTTTGAAATCTTCACGTTAAAAAATGGTTTCCGTGATTTTTTGGGATTTTTCTAAAAAACAAGAATTTTCTATGAATAATAAATATATTGTACTAAGTTTTTGGTATGTTTAATGAAATAATAATGATGTAATATTAAATATATAATTCTTGTATACATATGTATAGTAATATAAGATATTAGGTGTCCCAAGTTGACAATAACATGGGAAAGCCCACAGTTGTACAATAAACACTAATGTGGTGTCCTTTAAAATTTAAAAAAACTCCCTCTCATTTACTATAAATACCCACTCATTACTTTGTTTTAATTCATTCCAAACTCATAATCCTATATTATCTATATTTTTTTACCTCTATATTAGTCCTCCCAATGTTTACTCAAGACCCCAAGGTCCCAACCTTCATGACATAAGAGTTACTCTATAATCTAAGAGAATTCTCAACTCCTCTTTTCCATTAACGTTATCTTTTTTATGGTATGTATTTCATGTTTTCCCCCCTTGTTATTATTTCCATATTATGCTATCCCTATAATATTTTATTGGTCTTTATGAATGGGTGACCTTTGTCCCCTCTGTTTTTAATGTTTTCAATAAACATATTGCATAACTGTTATTTTGAAAAAATTTTGTAAGGGATATCTCAACATTTCTTTTATTTTAAAGTTCATTTCATTTATTTCATTCAACACCTACATCAATAAATTTTTTTATTATAGTTCATGTACCTTAAATATACATTATTTTCCTCGTGATAATGGAATAACTCATCATCATCTCTGTTTTCACATTATTTTATACTATAAATGAAAACACCATCTAAGATGTAATAATTTATCACATTCAAGGACGATGAGTTCTAAATTTCTATCACAATAATAAAATCTGGTCATGAAACCATTTTGATGGTTGAAACAAACTATTATATATCTATTATAACCTAATTAATATTCAGAAACCACTATAGGTACATATTATTAAATCATATGACCAAACTATTTCTTAATAATCAAAATAACACTGAAATAATCTAAATGTATGTCCCTAATAATTCATTGAATGATTCATCCTTTTTCGAAGTAACCAAATCAAATAAATGAGTATTAAAAATTCTAGATGTTCATAAATAATATGTAATTTCAATTCTATAGATATATATCCATTCCACATGAACTTCATTACTTAAAAAGAAGTGAACCGATAATGGAAATCAAAAAAACGAACAATCCAGAATGATGAAATTCAATATAATTACTTTTCAAAAAAATAATAAATGAACTAAAAAGAATTATGATAAAATTAAATCATGTATAATAGTTTCTTAATTAGGTTTTTAATAATTATACATTCATATTTGTGGTTCTTGTTGGAACAATGGTCTTCTAGGCATGATTTGGAGTATGATCTGTGTTTTTTTTCAATCTACAGTGGAAGTTCAGAATGTGTACCAGCAAAGAGATCGTACAGTTCAAGCAGACAACAGTACTGAAGGTGGTGTCGTTTCCCAGTGTTTGCCAAATTTTCTGGTCCTGAAAATCAACAAATGGAGAAAAGTGTTTTTGGAAAAGAGAATTGCATGCCATGTACTTGATGAAGAGGAAAATTGCATGCCATATGTTTTTCAAGATCAGAACATGGGAAAATGGAAAAGGGATAAGGGCCGCACAAGTTTTGGGCTGGTCACGCAAGTGACCATCGCGCCGTGAAGAGACTTCTCTGCCGATGCCAAGGAGGACTGAATCTTGCGTGCCTATTTTTTTTTCAATATCATAACATCAAAATATGGAAAAGGAAAGAAGGTCCAACTATTTTTGTGGTCGCGCAAGTGAGTAGCGCGACAGAGGCTAGGGAGGATGAGCTACGCGCTGGAACCTGTGTGCTGAGGGAAGAATTGCGTGCCACCGCGCAGGGGGTCCAGTTTGCCTATAAATAGAGGATCCCCACCTCATTTAAAATGAAGTTCAAGACTTAGAATTTTTTGGAGCTCTCATTTCGCAAGTGGTTGCGTCGCGCAAGTGGTTGTTCGGTCGCGCAAGTAGAGGTTGTGTGCCTGCTGTTGGCTACGCGTCCAAAGTGGTTTGGGATTTAGAGGAGCTGAGTCGTGCAAGTTTGGATTTCAAAGAGGAAATGTCGTGAATGTTGTTTGGAGTCACCTATGTGCAGATTTGGTACCGCACTAGTGACCTATGTGCCATTCCTGAAACTTGCACTCCAGAGCTTAGAGAAGCGTGCCAGGGTTGTTAAAGTACATTCGTCCTTTTGAAGTTGCACAAAAGCTAGAGGATCATTCGTACCCTCATCGCAAAGTGAGATTCATCTTCAGGTGATATTTGGACTTCAACTGAGCATCTACATACAAAAAAGGATCCATTATTATGCAATGATGAAGAGACATTCACGTCTATAAATTGTGTGTGACTTCACTAAGGGAAGTGAGCCATGGGGAGTCAACGGGAGTGACCCGAGGGAAGAATTGATCTATCCCCGAACCTTTGTGAAGGCAATGAGCCTGTTCTTGTGCCCAAACCATTGTAATCCACAGCTTGGGAAGATTAGTGGAATTTGGTACGACTGAAAACTTGTCGGCGTATGCTCCTTAGATGTAGCCCTTAGTGGTGAACCAAGTAAAAAGTGTTGTGTCTTATCTATCCATGTGAATGTTTTCTTTCTGATCATATTCATCATACTGGTTCAACACGTTCCTACCAACGTGGGAACAAGATCCATCACAATAGAAGAAAAATTTGTCACCCTGATTCACCCCTCCCCTCTCAGGGTGTCCCGGGGTCCATCAAGTGGTATCAGAGGGTAACAGTTGCTGGTGTTGAATATTTCCATTATCATCATGGAGAATGCAGTCAATGTCAGGGAAGTCCCTCGCTTCGATGAAAGTAATTTCCAAATCTGGAAGAACAGAATAATATCTCATCTAAGATCTCTTGGAAAGGATGTTCTCTTTTCTACTATGAAAGGAATACATGTCACTGATCCAACAGGCCTGGCTATGACTGAAACAGATAGGAAAATTATTGATGCAGATGCTAAACCACAAAATGCAATCACTTCATCCCTTTCTGATAAAATCTACCTAAAGGTGATTAATTTAACCTCATAAAAATCCATGTGGGATAAACTCAAGAATATTTACGAAGGAGATAGCAAAGTGAAGGAGGTGAAACTACAAGTACTGTACAATCGGGTTGATGATCTGAAGATGCATCCAGAAGAGAATGCAGACTCTTTTTTCAATAGAATTACTGAAGTGGTGGGAGCAATTAGGGTTCTAGGTGAAGAAATAAAATACATTGATATTGTAAAGAAAATATTAAGAAGACTTCCACCACTATACAATGCAAAGGTGTCAGCCCTTGAGGAATGATATCTTTCCAAAATTTCTCTAGATGATCTATTGAGCAGCTTGGTAGTAAATGAAATGAGAGTCAAACCAAAAGATGCTCTGACTCATGTGAGCAAGGAAATGGCAGTCAAGGCCATAGATAAACTGAAAATCTTATAAGACAGTATCGGTGAAGATGATGAAGAAAAAAAAAATTCTTTCTCTCATTGCAAAGAAGTTCCAGAAGGGGAAAGGGAAATTCAAAGGGAAGTTACCTCTCGCATGTTTCTGTTGTGGAAAAGATAAGCACATTGCCACTAAGTGCTTAAGAAAGATCAATGATGAATATAGTGAAGACAAAAGATTCAAGAAGCCTGATAGAAGGTTCTTCAAAAAGGGAGACTTGAAATCTAGAAAGAAAATGCAAAGGAAGAGTTTTTTCTGTAAAGAGGAAGAAGATGATAATGAATTCTGTGATAAAGATGAACCAGAATTCAAAAATGGGAACCATGCTTCTATGATGGCCACTGTTGAAAAGTCAAGAGATACTAGTGGAGAAAAACAACTGAGAACTTGTGTAGATTCCTAGATGCAACTTAATGATGCGGTTAGTAAGATTAAGATTAAATGTAAGAGTTGCAATACGTGGAAATCAATTGTAGATGAATCAACTGAATACGTTGATCAAATTGAATTCGAAATTGAATGACTGGGAGAATTTGTGAGGGTACAATATAAAATAATTGAAATAAATGATGATGTAGTAGATCTGAAGTTGAGAATTGAAGAGCAGGAAATGGTTGTCAATGAACTCACCTCCAGACTTGATAAAAAATCCAAGACTGCTGAGGGTCTGGAAGAGGATGTTGTTACTCTAAGAATTAAACTGGAGACTGGATCAATTCCAAAATAATCAAGGACCAAAATACAGTTAGGAAGATTCTTAGATGTAGAATTACTAGAAAGAGCCAAGTGTGGTTCAGATGGGGTTGGAAAAATCTTGAGTGATCAAAGACCCGCTTGCATGGGAAAGAGTGGAATTGGCTGTGAGGCTGAGACATCAACTGCTGGAAGTGAAAAGATCCAAAAGAAAGATAAGATGAAAGTTGAACATGTTTAAACGTTGCCTAATGTGCCGATAAAGGAACCCTCAATCCAAAATAAAAGGAGAACTGAAAATTATCTTCAAACATTCAGAAATGACATACAGTCTAACAATTCTCCCAAGGAAGAAGGTGTGAGGAGAAATTCAAGTGAGAAGACATTTCCTCTCATGAAGTGTCAGTTATGTGGCTATTTGGGCCATACCATGTCTTATTGCGAAGAGGCAAGAGGCTATATTAATGGAGAAGATATAGAAGTTAAACAAAGGAGAACAATTTCATATCCAAATTCTTATAGAAGAAACAATTTCTATGTATATTGTTATATTTGTTCTAACATTGGTCATAAGGCTGCTAATTGCAGGTAGATAAGGGACATGGACACCTCATTCCAAAGTTAAAGACATATCGAGTCTCATCCGCAAGACATTGTTTCTCTTTCAAACAGATTTTATCCTCTCTAAGAAGATTTCAACTATGAAGAACCTGGGTATACGGGAGAGATAATTGGATGGCCATTTGTACTATATACTCAATACAATGACTCATGTAAGGAAAGGAAGAATATTGAGAAATCCAACCTTGTAGAGGTGGCCGTCAAAGATACAAAGAACAAAAGTACCTAGATTCTGGATAGCGGTTGTTCATCTCATATGACAAGTAATGTTGGCCTACTAACGGATATCAAAAGGAAGGTTGATGGTACATTACGATTTGGTAATGATGGGGATCTGAAAATCAAAGGTAGTGGAATTACCGAATTAGATAATAGAGAACTAAGGATGACTGATGTCCTTTACGTAGATGGCCTACATCATAATCTCCTCAGCGTGAGTCAACTCTGTGACTCAGGACTTATAGTTAATTTTAATCAGAAAGGTTGCACTATCAAGGGAAAGACAGGAAATTCACTTATAAAGGGATGCAGAATAGAAGGAAACATGTATCAGGTTGATAGTGAAGAATATGTATGTTAAATGACCGTCGAAGAAGAAAACAATTTGTGGTATCGGAGACTGGAACACATCAATAAACAAGACATGGAGAAAATATCAAAATTTAGAATTTTCATGGACATTCCCAACTTGAAGTATGAGCGTGAAAAATCTTCTGATTCTTGCATCCAAGGGAAGCTGGTCTGCAGTTCATATCGGCCAAAGAAGAAAAGGGAAACTCACCTTCTTGATCTGATTCACGCAGATGTATGTGGGCTGATAAATGTTGGTGGAACTCATGGAGAAATGTACTTTGTCTTTTTCATTGATGATTACAGTAGAATGGCATGTGTGATGTTCATTCATTTGAAACGAAAATTCCTTGACTACATGAAAACATAACGGATAATCGGTGAGAATTATACTGGATGAACAATCAAAGTGTTGCGATCTGACAATGGATGAGAATAATTGAAAATTATCTGGAGAAGCATGGGATACAACATGATTTAGATGCTGTGAGAACTCCACAACACAATGGAGTTGTTGAACATATCAATCGACAGGTAAACAACATGGCCCGAACTATGCTGATTGAGAGTCATATTCCATGACATTAATGGAAAGAGGTTGTTCAAGCCACAGTGTACATTCAGAATCGAACATGACTTTATATGGGTGAGACGAAGACACCATATAAATTGTGGCATGGACGGAAGCCCTCTTTAAAATACTTTCATGTCTTTGGAAGTAAATGCTTCATTAGGAACAAGGAAGGAAATCGTATGTCAACAATACAGATGAAGGAATATTCCTCGGTTACTCAATGAACAACAAATCCTACAAATGCTTCAACAAGCATTTAGGAAGGATTTTAGAAAGTAGTGATGTTATGATAATTGAAGAGAAAACCACAAATGCTTCAAGGACATCATATACTGATGTGATAGAAAGTCAAGAATAAAGTTAATGTTAAGAAAATACAAATGCAGAAATAGCGGAAGTTATACAAAACAATAAGCAATCACATCATGATGTTTACTCAGAAGAAGAATCTGAAGAAGAAACTATGGCTCAAAATAATGCTACTGGTCCTCATAGGAGAAATCGAAGAGATGAGATTGATCTATCCAACATAATTAGGGATAAGAGTGCACCCACTCAAACAATAAGGACGAGAAATAACACGCAATCTTCATTTCTATCAATTCTAGTGCCATCTTCATTCGAAGAAGCTGTAAATGATGAATCTTGGGTGAAAGCCATGAATGATGAATTAGATCAGATTGACAAGAATCAGACATGGGATCTTTTCCAGAGACCCGATGGTCATAATGTGATTGGTACCAAATGGATCTTCAAAAATAATTTTGATGAGCATGGACGTTTCATCAGAAACAAGGCACAACTGGTATGTAAAGGAAACTCCTAAATTGAAGGCATTGATGTTGAAGACACCTTTTCCCCAATGGCTAGACTAGAGTCAATCAGGATTTTCCTTGCCATGGCACTCCAAAGAGGATATAAAGTATATCAAATGGATTTCATGACAACATTATTGAATGGTGTACTCGAAGAATAAGTCTACATTGAACAACCCGTGGGATTTGTTTTGGGTACTGATGAAACAAAGGTCTCCAAACTGAAGAAAGCACTATATGGTTTGAAGCAGGCACCACGGTCGTGGTACTCACAACTGGATTAATCTATCAAGAAGCTTGAATTCAAAAGGGGAGGAGTAGATCACAATCTCTATGTGATGAATTTTCCAATAGATCAGTTCATGTTTCTAGTCTACGTTGATGATATCATATTTGGTGGCAGTAGGCATAAATCAGTGGACGAATTTTCCGACCACATGAAATCAGAATTTGAAATGTCTATGATTGGGGAGCTCACATATTTCATGGGGATGCAGGTGATTCAAAAGAAGTAATACACTATCATTTCTCAGGAAAAATATGCAAGAGATCTACTGAAGACGTCTAATATGCAAGACTCCAAACAAATATCAGCTCTGATTGCAGTTGGAATTAAACATAGAAAGCGTGAGGATGGGGGCTCTGTTGATCCCACCATGTACATGAGGATCATTGGGAGCCTTCTGTTCCTAACAGCGACACAACCCAATATTTTCTTTGCCACATGCCTTGCGGCCTTCTTTCAGAGTAATACAAAGGAGGAACATATGGAGGCAGTAAAAAGAACCAGGAGGTACATTCAAGGTACTCACAACTTCATGTTATTTTTTGCTGCAGGCAGGGACAATGAATTATCAGTGCTTTCTGATGCTGACTGTGCTGGTGATGTAGTTGAAAGAATGTCCACTAGTGGTGGATCCTTCTATATTGGGCAGAAATGTGTTGGCTGGTTGAGCAAGAAACAAGAAATTACTTCTCTTAGTACTACTGAAGCTGAGTATATCTCTTCCACAAAGGCATGCACTCAACTATTATGGATGAAGAAACAATTAACAGATATTTTTTATGAGGTAAAGCAACCAATGGTGATTTAATGTGATAAAAAGAGCACAATTGATCTTAGGAAGAATCATATTCAGAATTCCCGTATGAAACATATTGAAATCGGGTATCAACTTATCAATGAAAAAGTTGAACAAGGGGTGATTAGAATGGATCATGTGGGAACTGATGAGCAAGTGGCTGATATCCCGACCAATCCACTCTCTGCGGCTATGTTTGAGAAGCATCAGTTGAACCTCAGTGTTCAGCCACCTCCCAGTGCATAAGGAGGTTACGCAATACCCCTCTCCCCAATTATGATAACTGTTTTTATCTTTTTATAGATGTGATGCAGGTTTGTGGGGGAGATACTATCTTGGGGGAGTATGGTTTGAGACAAACAATGAATAAATAACCAAGAATCAGGTGTATTTTTAATGGTGGAGACATGAATATATTCAAGAATGTTCAGGCATATAATGCTCTAGTGACACAATGTTAATTCAGGCATATAATGTTCCTGTGACATAATGCAAATTCAATGTCACTAATTGGATGAGAAGGATAAGAAGGAATTCATTGATCATGTAATGATTCTTGGCCATCATTGAGCATTCCAAAACACTAGAACCCAATTAAATCTTCCTATCTTGTTTTATACATCGAGAATTGCTCACGTAGACTTAGAGTGTTGGCTGAGTTGATTCTTTCGTTTTTGGTTTGCACATGGATGAAGATCTATTGAATTTATTTTCTGATTTCCAACGAACACAAAGGGGGAGATTGTTTGAACCATGGTCTTCTATACATGATTTGGAGATTGATTTGTGTTTTTTGTTAATCCTCAGTGGATGTTCATAATGTATACCAGAAAAGAGATCATACAGTTTAAGCAGACAACATTATTGAAAGTGGCACCGTTTCACAGTGTTTGCCAAATATTTGGGCCTGGAAATCGACAAATGGAGAAAAGTGTTTTTGGAAAAGAGACTTGCGCATTGTGTACTTGATGAATAGGAAACATGCGCATCATATGTTTTTCAAGATCAGAACATGGGATAATGGGAAAGGGATAAGGGCCGCGCAAGTTTAGGGCTGGTCACGCAAGTGACATGCGCACCGTGAAGAGACTTGCACGCCGATGCCTTGGAGGATAGAATCTTGCACGCCTATTGTTTTTCAATATCAAAACATCAAAATATAGAAAAGGCAAGAAGGTTGTGCAAGTATTTGTGTGGTCGCTCAAGTGAGTAGTGTGACAGAGGCTAGGGATAACGAGTTGCGTGCCGGAACCTGCGCACCTAGGGAAGACTTGTGCGCCATTGCTCAGGGGATCCAGTTTGACTATAAATAGAAGACCCCCTACTCATCTAAAACGAAGTTCAAGACTTAGAATTTTTTGGAGCTATCGTCGCGCAAGTGTTTGAGTCACGCAAGTGGTTGTTGGGTCGTGCAAGTAGAGGTTGTGCGCCTGCTGTCGGTTGCGCGTCCAATGTGGTTTGAGATTTAGAGGCGCTGAGTCACTCAAGTTTGGAGTTCAAAGAGGCAGTGTCGTGAAAGTTGTTTGGAGTCACATGCGCCTTGAGTTTTTACCGCACAAGTGACTTGAGCGCCATTCCTGAAACATGCGCACCGGAGCATAGAGAAGCATTCTGGGGATGTTAAAGTACATTTGTCCTTTTGAAGTTGCACGAAAGCTGGAGGATCATCTGTACCCTCAGCGCAAAGTGAGATTCATCTTCCGGTGAGAGTTAGACTTCAACATAGCATCTACATACAATAGAGGATGCATTCTTATGCAATGATGGAGAGTCCTTCACATCTATAAACTGAGTGTGAATTCACTAAGGGAAGTGAGCTAGGGGGAGTCAATGGGAGTGACCCGAGGGAAGCCGTGATCTATCCCTGACCTTTCATAAAGGAAGTGAGCCTTGGATAGAGTGCTTGTGCCCAAACCATTGTAATCCACAGATAGTGAAGATTAGTTGAATTTGTTATGACCGAAAACTTTTCGGTGCATGCTCCATGGACATAGCCCTTAGTGGTGAACCTAGCAAAAAGTGTTGTGTCTTCTCTATGCATGTGAATGTCTGCTTTCTGATCATATTCATCATACAGGTTCAACAAGTTCCTAACAAGGTGGGAACAAGATCCATCACATTAAAAGAAAAATTTGTCATCCTGATTCACCCATCCCCTCTTAGGGTATCCCGGAGTCCTTCAGTTCTTATGTTCAAGAGAGGAACACATTCATACTTACGGTTATTGTTTATCTACCCAAACCTCCATTTTAATTTGGGTTATTTTTATTTTCCAATTACCACAATGAAATTATTGTGTATTGTTATGTAATCCTCATAAATTCTGTGTGAGTTTTCTATGTGTTTATAAACTAGAATCCCACTCTCATTTAATGATTATTTTTATGTTCTAAAAGGATCTTTCAAAAATCCATCCCAAAATAGAATTCCAAATTAAAGGAATTTCCCAAATTTTCATGATTTTTCAAGTGAACCCTATAATTTGTTTTTTGTAAACCATTATATTTATAAAATCACTCATTTTATAATTAAATACTATCTTACTTCACTTCTTTTCCCATAAAAATATTTTTCCAAATGGACTCCTCTCTTCAAAGTAAAAGGGTATTTATCTCACGAATTACTCGAAGATGTTATAAGAATATCTTCATCTATTTAAAAACTCTTGTTGAATCTTTTGTATTATTGGGACTAATATTTCATGGTATCATCAACAATATTTAATTTAAGGGTTTATTATTATTTTGGCTGTGGATGTGCTATCTTAAAACCATTAACCAATTTACTCTGAATAGTTAGCATTTATGTTTAATGTTTGGGAAATGTTACTTACATTTCATGTATAAGTTTTAATATGAATGTATATGTTGTTTATATATAACCCCATTCATATGAGGAATTCATTAGACCAAAAATTGTCGGGTGGGGGCAGAAATAGCCCCTCGGTGCATCAGTAGGTCTAATGAGACAAACCACGGTCTTGGCACATGGTCTTGACCAAATGTTTTTTGTTGTCTTGGCTCGAGGCCTTGAAGACATGATAATGATATCCCTCATTATGTATTCCCTCATTATGAAAATAGTAATTATTGTTAACAAGGTTATTCAATAAGTAGAATACCCATGATTATGTTTTATTGTGGAATTACTTACTCATCAATTATTCCTGCTAAAATGTGTTCAAGCAATTTTATTAATGGAAGATGTTTTTAGTTATTCAACTTTCCTAATGTTTATATATTTTTTATTGTAATGCTTACCCGGACTGAGTGTTTGAGATCACCCCTTTCCTATGTATCATTTTCTCAGGACATAATTAATTTTATTATAAATGACATGCTGATATAACCTATGAGTTATTGAAGTGCTGAAAAGAGTTTCTATGATTTTTTCTTTTCAAGTTATAATGTTTAACTTATGCATGTATTTTGTTTCCAATAATACTAAACTAGTCGGTCTTTTGGGATCCATATTCCTTGTTTATATTTCAATGAAATCAAATAATGCATCGACTCTAGGAAATTGGGTTATGGTCCTTACATTTTTTATCATAGGAAGTTTTGTTGCAAACATATAAACTGGATTCAATAATTTAGATTAAGGGAAAAATAGCTACGATAGATTTTGATGATAAATATACAAGAAAGTCCTAGAATCCTGGTAAGAAATAGATTATGTGGATCTTTTAGAAAATATATCCCTGTTTGGATTCAAACTGGTAGAGGTGGATCTGGCACAAATATATGTATGAGTGAAAACTATGAAAATGAGTTTCGGGCTTATCCTGGGGTTTCCTAGTACATGACAATGGGCCTTGCTGAAATCTTGGTATTGAAACTCCAATGGGATATGATTTGGTTAATTCTCATTTTCTTTACAATCCATTATGAAGGATTTAAATGTAAATTTTTCCTCAATGATACCATGATTTTGATTTAGATATTTTCTATGAACATAATTTCAATTTATACTACATTGAGATTATACATTATGATTCACACCCTAATATATTTTACAACATTATTTAGAAATAGAGACTAGTGGAAGGAATGGAAATCGTACGAATGCGCGTGTCCCCTATAATGATTTTCCACCGATGTAGGATAATGATGTTGGATCTAGTGTTATGAATGGTGCTGAGAAACTTATAACTATAATGGGGAAACTTACTTAGGATATGAATAAATAGAATACCTGTATGGAGAACCTAGATCCACCATGTAGAGGAGCTATGTTAGATCACATTATGTGACAACAACCTCCATCATTCAATGGGACTACAACCCCGTTTGTAGCAGAGCAATGGATATGTTTCCTAGAGAATATATTTATCTACTTATGTTTAAACTAAAGAGAAAATGTTCTCATGGATGTTTATTATCTATTTGGAGATGCATATCATTGGTGGTCGTTAATCCAAAACACAAATGAGGTGGAAGAAATAGAAGAGATTGATTGTTGCGATTTTATGAAAATATTCGTAGAAAAATATTTCCCACGTGAACAATGAGAAAGAATAGAGAGGAAATTATAGAATATGAAGTAGAAGGAGGATGAATTTTTTTTTGATGTATTAATCCAACTTTACAATGCTGAAAAGTCATGATGATGACTACATAAGTAATCTAAGGAGAAAAATTGGTCGATTCATTGATAGTTTAAAACCATTCCACTGAAGGGCTCTAGTCTCCCAAAGACTATCATCGTATGAAGATATTGTCTCAAGTGATATCATGAAAGAAAATGAATTT
This sequence comes from Viscum album, assembly GCA_963277665.1. Lineage (NCBI taxonomy): Eukaryota > Viridiplantae > Streptophyta > Magnoliopsida > Santalales > Viscaceae > Viscum > Viscum album. The sequence continues at coordinate 372,573,740 of OY728166.1, read as the reverse complement.
TCTATGTCTTATTAGTTTAATTGTAAAAAAGAGAAGAATAGTTCTATAAAAAACTATGGAAAATGAAATTAAGAAATGGGGAAGAAGATAAGAGTTTAATTTCCATCCTGCAATAATTGTGTGAAGTAAGACCCGAGCAAATACTTGAAGTGAGAGGGTGTTTGTTACATATGTGGAGAAAAAGGACAACTATCTCATGATTTTAAGGGGGAAAAGATGCTACTAATGTGTAACACCCCTAGATTTTATGAGATATATTCTTTTTAATTTCTTTCATATCATATATTGTATTCTACACCATGATTATATTTTACTATATGCAACACCGTATTAGCTTTCAGTATGCGCAACACTATTCTTGGATCATGTTACATAAAATTTCAGGTTTGTTTGATAGTAGTTATTCTACGAAACATTGAGTGTATATATATATATAAATATTCAATGTATAAATGAAATATGGTTGGACTTTTTTATATGAAAAAACAAAGGAGTCTTGCACAACACGCAACCCTGACTTGTCTTGCATTACACGCAATCACGACCTTCCTCGATAGCATGTGTTGTACGCAATACCAGGTTTCACTAAACAACGATATATGGTTATAATATTACTATGAACTAGCCATTATGAAAAGTATTAACTAAATTTTTAATTTTATAACATTATTAATCATCTTACATATTTTCTAGAATATGGTATGAGAACAACATCAATTTTCTGAGTAAAATAAGTATTTTTTAAAAAATGTTGTTTTACTGCCTTTTGATGGTGCACCTACTTTAAATCTTGTTTTTGACATGTCTATAAGTTAAATTTGAAAAAATAAAATTATTTTTTAGAATCCGGAAATAAAAATTTACTTTGGATAAATTTTTCATATTATTCTGATAACTTTCATATTCAAATGAATAGTAAAAACACGCTGTATTTTAATTAAAAACAACATTTTTCATCACAATCATTTATATGGATAGATTATCTTTTTAATTGGTTTTAAAGAGTAATTAGAATATATTTTTACCATTTAATCCAATGTTGGTCACTGGAATTAATTTCATTTTGAAATTGGACATAAACAAGTGATGATCTTTGGATAGTTATTGTTTCTTAAAAACACGCTATTTGTTTTGATAATGGGAATTACTTTTAAAATTATCTAATGAAACTTATATGTTTTTAATTTGATAAAATAGACTTAATTTTGGAATTCTGAATATTAAATATATCTTAGGCTGAATTTTTTATATTTTTTTGAAAAACTACAATTTTTGATGAATAGTGAAAACGCTGAGTTTTTGGTTAAAACCGATTTTTTATTTAAATAATAATTTAATTGATTTAATTTATTTTATGTAAAAATAGAACATTATACTTATATAAGTTCAATGAAATAATTGGAATCATTTTATAATAATTTTAGATTTATAAAAATTGTATTGAACTTTTCATCGTCTTTTACCCACCTCCTTGGAGCTTTTTCAATTGTTCATAAAATTTAATTTTACCACTTCTCTGAGTTGAATTTCAAAAATTAGAGAGACACGGGTAACAAAAAAGAGTAAAATGTGGTTCAATTAGATAAAATTAATTTTTGGGTAATAGTAACTTTTTACTTTTATTTACCACGGTTAAAAGTAAATAGGCTAATTCAAGGTTAAAAGAATATTATAATAATTCAAAATTACCTTAACACTTATCCAAACCTTATTGAATGAGTAATGGAAGACCATGGGCATCCTTGGTTTGATTCAAGGACCCCATGGAGCCACTTATGAAAGGCAATGAAACATTAGATTAATTAATTTAATGTAAAGACCAAATTGGCATTAACAAAAATCGTTTAGTAATTAATTTTTAAGGGGATATATAAATTATCATTTCGACTATAAATATTAATTGGAAATCTAAAAATATTTCCTAAATTTTGGTATTTTTTAATAATTTTTAGACATCAAAAAAAATTAATTTTTTTTATGACACAATAATGATACAATATTTACCTCATTAATAAATGATTTAAGTAAATAATATTATAATTTTTAAAATATCATCCAAAACCAGTCAAATAATTATTGGATGATTTTATTTAGAATATGAGTCATCTTATATTCGACATTAAAGTGTTTTGGACCTATTTAAACCGAATATATGTTTATAATAAAATAATGTTTTCACACTTTCTTAAAGAGCCCCTCGTCTCCCTTATAAAAGGAGACCACTTCAATGCAATTCCACACACCTATCCAAGCTTTTGACTCATCCAAACTCTACGAAATTAAGCTATCTACATCTCACTCCTCCCCTGTGAGGCCTTACATTAGGCAGAAGACACTCCAATAAGTCCTTTTGGTTCCATCCAAATGAAGTTAACCAAATTAAAGGTAATAGTTTCTCTTAAGTTGTTTTCTTTTATTCTAATTCTACAACCCTAAACTCTATTTAATCCTTTCTTTTGTGACAACACCAGTTCCCTCAAAATAATAGGATGTTTTTATGAGAAGTATTAGAACTAAACTTACAAACACATCCATCTGATGGATGATGAACATAATGTTTCGGTGATGGAAAACTAACGCCTCACGAAACTATGATTGTTCGATTTTCTCCTACCGCCTCTCATGGTGGCCATTATGATGGAACTAAATTTATATATGATATATATTATGTTTATGATTTAATTAGGATTCTATACTTCCCAATTATATCATTCCTTTATGTTTTCCATAGTGGGTAAATACGATGATCTCATTTGAGGAAGTGCGGACTACCGCCCCCTCAAAGTAATGTGATTCGTTAATGCCTTATGTGAGATGTATAAAGGGTGGAGTTAATTATATTATATCTGATATTATATTGGAATTATAATATAACAATGTATCATTATGTTTTAATTCCATTAAAATAATGAAATTAGCGTTCATGCATACGTACGGCTTACCGTCTCCATGAACGGTCCATTTCATTTCATACCTCCATATGTTATGTACTATTATAAATACATGTATATGCTGGATATATATTGAATATATATGATATATAAATCATTATTTACATTATGGAATTATGTAAATCATTATATAAGTAATAATAATATCATGAACAACAAATCCAAACACGTACGATAAATAAGATGATTTTACCCAAAACCAAGCTTTAACATGGGATTTACAAAAGAAAGGGTTATATAAAGTCGTAAGTGAACCATATATGATATTATAACAATGAATATGATTCTTTAATATGTCAATGACATTATTTAAATAATTATAATGGATGTTAAGATACGTACGAAGCATATCGGACCTAAGGTAAGAGATAATTTTGCAAATCTCATTTTTATCCAAGATTGCTTATACGTAACTATTTACTAGGGCTATAGTTATCATCCATGTCTATGTTTTATAAAAGTGTTTTTATGTATTTTTACTTTTCTTTTTACCCATTTTGACTATTACTACATGGTATGTAAGGAATCATTCTTTTGGTTACGTTACGAGGCACTTTTTGACTTTTCTGACAAAAGTACGAGGAGAATGTTTTCTTAACTTATATGGAATGAAAGGTTTTTTACGGTTTTATAAAGCATTATTTTCATGAAGCTTCCTCCAAAATATTTCATGAAAATTTTAAACAAAATCTTTTTATATTAAAATTTCATGGCGTTTTGTGAAAAGAAATTGATTTTGAAGAAGAAAGGATATTTTACTCAATAATTCATTTCATGTTTTTTATCAAAACCATTTTCCATATAAGATGACATTATTTCATATGTGTATGGTTCAAGTATAAAGTCTCTATGATTTACATGGTTTCACTTTTATTATTATGAAATGATATTCATTTCTTTTATATGTATTATGTGATTATGGTAAGATGTTTATGAAACCCATTTTATTCATTCGGTTATTATGAATGATGTATGTTTATTCTGTGGCACATGTAAGAATGATTTAAATATGAGATGAGTGGGACCTATATATCCCTCCAATGAATTGGGTAAAAATTTATATCTCATGAGATAGACATGGCTGAAACGTCATGTAAATCTGGTTCAGTAATACAGGGCTAGACCGACAAGTAAACTCTGTTCAGTAAGGGACTTTTTCCACTAAGATGGTCTTGGAAGCACTGTCTGGGTTACAATGGAAATCATTACATGTTCTTAATGGATGCCACAATTACATGTTTTATTCCCATTCAATTTTATCATGATTAATGTTCCTTTATGATCTATTCCTTATATACTACCATGTTTTATGTCATTGCCCAATATTTTTAGGTTTAAACATTATGTTCATGTTTTTAAGTTCAAATGTATATGATTTCTTTTATTTTATCCATGCTAACCCTTACTGAGAATTTGAGCTCACCCTTTATATGTTTTCTTTTCCCCTAGATTTAAAGAAATGTTTTAAGTAATAAAACCAAAAGGGGAAGATCTTTATGGGAGATGTTGAAGATCTTTCACCACGATTAGAAGATTATATTCCGAGTTTCCAAAGAAACTAAACTATTACGATCCTTGTGTGTTTGTTTTTGTTATGTATTAAGTATTTCACAAAAGTAATGTAATGTCCATGTACATCAAGATTCGGGTCTCTACAATTGGTATCAGAGGAAAGGTTTAGTTAACCTTTGGAAACTAGGATGCGAAAACTTTAGTTATATCCCTAGAGATATTTTCATGGTATGTCTAGGGATTTCCATAAGGTTAAGTATAAGTATTGGTTATAGTCCTAGAATTATGGTAACTATCTTAGAATGAAACCTAAGATGTTAGATATTGAAGTTACTCCTCCTTTATTATGTTGTTTTACCTATCATGATTTTTTCCTCTCACACTATTCTTTTTGGGATTTAGAAAATGTCTGGAAACAATAAGATTCACGATAATGGATAATATGATGGACAATGGAATGATATTATTCGTGATCAAGAAAATGAAATGGGATTTGGAAGGCAAAACATCGTTATTATGACTAATCAGCAATCTCATAATATGATCAATAATCTTATCTTTGGTAAGATTCCTGACACAGCTAATAAGAGAAAGATGGAGTTTCATGAAGATCATAGAGGAAATAAAGTTCAATTTCCCTCATGTAAGTCATGTGGGAGGAGGAATCAAGGAGAATGTTTCAAAGGAACTGGAAGATGCTTTCGGAGTGGAAAATAAGGACATAAAGCTAATAATTTTAAATAAAAAGGTTCAGTTAACACTATGGACAAGGATAATGGTATTGTTAAGAAATCAACAAAGGTTAAGTGTTTTAAATGTGGAATGTACGAGCATTATCCAAACCAATTCCCTAAGGGAAAATCTCATAAATAGAATCAGCATGGTCATATGGGTAGTATTTATGTGGATGATCATGAAGAGACTACAAATGATATGTGATGTGAAACAATTGTTCAATCTCGGTCAATGGTTTAAGAAGGTAGTGGAATGATTATATGTTTATCAAGAGTATTGTTGTATAAGTAATCTCATGTTACTATAGAATAAAGAGACATCTAAGGATTGTTACACTGTTGTCTTTCCTTATGTTTTGAAAGTGTATGATGGATGGTACTGGTAACCATGAAAGGTTATTCCGATATTTTTGTAAAGCACCTAATATGCACATAAATAAGTGCTATAAAGGTAATGAAATGTTTGATAGTATTAATGAGCTCATGAATTATATAAGGACAATGTGATATCATGTTTTGAGTATATAGAATTTTTGGGATTTTCATATGTGGAAAGAGTTAACTTTTGATAGAATTCATGTTTTCAGTAAGGTTCAATGGGTATTCATTTTTCATGAGAATACATGATTAAGGTATTCACATGATTGGAATGTGATCAACAAGATATATCGGGGATAAATGATGGTATTCACATGCTCGGTAGATGAAATTTCTAGTAATTGTTTTCTTTATACTATGAGATTGGACATATGTACTTTGGATAAGCCTAAATATTTGAATGGATTATGTTGGACACAATTTAGTGTTGTTTAAGGATAGAACTATTTTCGATATTATTGATGGAATGTCATAATGATGTAATTTTATAAAAACGACAACCTGTAGGATGGGCGACAACCCATCGCGTCGGACAAGGTTGTGGGAATCGAACCCACAACCAAAGTGCTACAGGCCTTCATCACCTACCACTGGCCTACAGGAAGTACCTGGTTAGTAGAAACTAATTTATTATATTAAGCAGTGTGATAGATGAAGTATAAGTCCATTTTTGGAACCATATACAAATAATATCAACATCGATGGACTTATATATATAAATTTTGCTAACCTTATGTTTCAGAAAGATGGAATGTCCTATCATTCTATCGCATGATCCACTAACACATCATGGAAAACAAATTCAACTTCATTTCTTTAAGAGATGAAGTGGAAATTATACAAGAAATGAACAACAATGAGATTATACCAAAATCAAGTAATAATTTGTTTTAATTCAAAAATTCTTCAACATTATGGAAATGATATTGAAAACCAAAACTGTTATCCTAGTTCTCTCATATCCGATGAATTAGATGGTACCTTAGATCATCAGAAATTTATGGCTTTGGGATTGATGGCTTTTTTATAGCCATGTTCTCTACCACTCTCTATCAGAACATGATGATTAGATTTTTCTTCCATATCCATATTTTCACCTATGTTATCATATGTGGAAGCCCAGTGATGAGTTACATTGGGTAATCATTACGTTTCAAACATTAGTTTTTAAAATTTAGTTTTAGTATTCCTTTTTACAATGTGGGTAAACGATTTATAACCCCGAAGAATTTTGAGGGAGAAATTCATTTTAAGGGGTGTATAATGTTACACCCCGAGATTTTATGAGATATATTATTTTTAATTTCTTTCATATCTTCTATTGTAGGCTACACCAAGATTATCGTGCGCTATATGCAACACCGTATTAGCTTTCAGTATGCGCAATACTATTCTTGGATCGTCTTACACACAATTTTAAGTTTGTTTGATAGTTGTTATTCTACGAAACATTGAGTGTGTATATATATATATATAAATGTTCAATTTATAAATGAAATATGGTTGTATTTTGTTATACGCAACAACAAAGGAGTCTTTCACAACACGTAACCCTGACTTGGCTTGCATTACATTCAATCGTGGCATTCCTCGATAGAGTGTGTTGTACACAATACCAGGTTTCATTAAACAACGATATATGGTTATAATATTATTATGAACTAGCCATTAGGAATAGTATTAAATATATTTTTAATTTTATAACATTATTATTCATCTTACATATTTTCTAGAACATGGTATGAGAAAAAAATAAATTTTTCGAGTAAAATAAGTATTTTTCAAAAAAATGTAGTTTTTCCACCTTTTGATGGTGCACCCACATTAAATATTGTTTTTGATATATATATAAGTTCAATTTGAAAAAATAAAATTATTCCTTGGAATCAGGATATAAAAATTTACTTTGGATAAAATTTTCATATTATTCTGAAAACTTTCATATTTTAATGAATAGAAAACACAGGCTATATTTTAATTAAAAACAAATTTTTTCATCGCAATTATTTATATGGATAGATTTTATTTTTAATTGGTTTTCAAGTTTAATTATAATATATTTTTACAATTTAATCCAATGTTGGTAATTCGAATTAATTTCTCTTTGAAATTGGACATAAACAAGTGATGATCTTTTGATAGTTATTGTTTCTTAAAAACACGCTATTTGTTTTGATAACGGGAAATAATTTTAAAATTATTTAATTCCACTTCTATGTTTTGAATTTGGAAAAATGTACATAATTATGGAATTTGTAATATAAAATATTGAGTAGGCTGAATTTTTGGTATTTTTTTGAAAAAAATCAATTTTTGATGAATAGTGAAAACACTGAGTTTTTGGTTAAAACTAACTTTTTATTTAAATAATAATTTATTTGATTTAAATTTATTTTAGGTCAAAATAGATACATAATACTTATATAAGTTCAATGAAATTAATTTGAATCATTTTATAATAATTTTATATTTATAAAAATTGTATTGAACTTTTCACCGTCTTTTACCCACCTCCTTGGAGCTTTTCCAATTGTTCATAAAACTTAATTTTACCGCTTCTGTGAGTTGAATTTTGAAAACCCGAGACACATGGTCTATATCAGGGAGTAAAACGTTGTTCAATTAGATAAAAATATTTTTTGTTAATAGTAACTTTTTATATTTATTTACCACTGTTAAAAATAAATAGGGTAATCCAAGGTTAAAAGAATATTATAATAATTAAAAAATACCATATCACTTATCCAAACCTTATTGGATGAGTAATGTCCGACCATGGACATCCTTGGGTCAATTTGGGGACCCCATGGAGACACTTATGAAATACAATGACACATTAGATTAATTAATTTAATGTAAAGACAAAATTGGAATTAACAAAAATCCTTTAGTAATTAATTTTTATAAGGGGATATATAAATTATCTTTTTGAATATAAAAATTCATTGGAAAGCTAAAAATATTTCCTACATTTTGGTACTTTTTTATAATTTTTAGACATCACAGAAATTAAATTATTTATGACACAATAATGATGCAGTTTTTACCTCATTAATAAATGATTTAAATAAATAAGATTACAATGATTAAAATATGATCCAAAACCAGTCCAATTCCTATTGGATGATTTTATTTCAAATATGATTCATATTATCTTCTACATTAATGTTTTTTGGACCTCTTTAAACAGACGATATGTTTATAATAAAATAATGTTTTCACACTTTCCTAAAGAGACCCTCCTCTCCCTTATAAAAGGAGACTGCTTCTATGAAATTACTCAAACCTCTCAAGACTTTTGGCTCATCCAAACTCTGCCCAATTAAGCTATATACATCCCTCTCATCCCCCGTGAAGCCTTACATTATACCTAAGTCACTCCATGAAGTCCTTTTGGTTCAATCCAAAAGAAGTTACCCAAATTAAAGGTAATAGTTTCTCTTAAGTTGTTTTCTTTTATTCTAATTCTCAAACCCCTAAACTCTTTTTAATCCTTTATTTTGTGACAACACCAGTATACTAAAAATACTAGGATGTTGTTATGAAAATTATTAGAACTACACTTACACACGCCTCCATCTAATGGATGAAGAACGTAATGTTTCTGTGATGGCAAACTAACGCCTCACGAAACGATGATTGTGCGATTTTATCCTACTGCCTCTCATTGTGGACATTATGATGACACTGTATTTATATATGAAATATATTATGTTTAGTATTTCCTTATGATTCTTTAATTCCCAATTATATCAATCATTTATGTTTTCCATAGTGGGTAAATACGATGATCTCATTTGAGGAAGTGCGGACTACCACCACCTCAAAGTGATTTGATTCGTTAATGCCTTATTTGAGATCTATAAAGGTTGGATTTAATGATATTATAATGGAATTATAACATACCTATGTATCATTATGTTTTAATTCAATTAAAATAATGAATGTTGCGTTCATGCATACGTACGGCTTACCGTCTCCATGAACGGTGCATTTCATTTCTTACCTCCATATGTTATGTACTATTATAAATACATGTATATGATGGATATATAATGAATATATATGATATATAAATCATGATTTACATTCTGGAAGTAAGTAAATCATGATATAAATAATAATAACATCAATAACAACACGTCCAAACATGTATGATAAATAAGATTATTTTAACCAAAATGTGGCTTTAACAAGGGATTTACAAAAGAACGGGTTATATAAAGTCATAAGTGAACCATATATGATATCATAACAATGAATATGATTCTGTAATAAGTCAGTGACATTATTTAAATCATTATACAGGAGGTTTGGATACGTATGAAGCATATCGGATCTAAGGTAAGGGATAATTTTGCAAATCTCATTTTTATCCGAGATTGCATATACATAATTATTTACTGGGGTTATTGTTATCATCCATGTCCATGTTTTATAAAAGTGTTTTTATGTATGTTTAATGTCGTTTTTACCCATTTTTACTTTTACTACATGGTATGTAAGGAATATTTCTTTTGTCTACGTTACGAGGTACTTTTTGACTTTTCTAACAAAAGTACGAGGAGAATGATTTTTTAATCTTATACGGAATGAAAAGGATTTTTATGGTTTTATAAAGCCTTATTTTCATGAATATTCCTCCAAAATATTTCATAACTATTTTAAACAAAATATTTTTCTTTTAAAATTTCAGGACGTATTGTGAAATGAAATTGATTTTGAAGAGTAAAGGATATTTTCCTCAAGAATTCATTTCATGTTTTTTTATCAAAACCATTTTCCATCTAAGATGACATTATTTCATACGTGTATTGTTACAACCCATGATTTTATGAAAATATTCTTTTTAATTTCACTAATTTCTTGTGTTGTATGCTACACCAAAATGAGCTTGCACAACACACATCCTTTACTTGCCTTGCATTACACGCAATCAAGACCTTCCTCGATAGCGTGTGTAATACGCAATACCGAGTTTCACTAAACAACGATATGCTATTAAAATATTATTAAAACTAGCCGTTATGAATAGTAATAACCACTTTTTGAAATTTTGTAAATCTTATTTTTCAAAATGGAGTTCATTTTTGGATTCGGAATATCGAAATTAGCTTAGGGTGAAATTTTGGTAATTTTCAGATAACTTTCATATTTTGATGAATAGTGAAAATTACTAAATTTTAGTTAAAAACAAATTTTTCAATCGAAATAATTAATTTTGATAAATTATTAATTTGAGTGGTTTTAAAGTATATTTAGAATATATTTTTACAATTTAATACAATGTTGGTCATTGGATGTAATCTCACATTTAAACCAGACATAAACAAGTGTCAATCTTTTGATAGATATTGTTTCTTAAAAACACGCTATTTGTTTTAACAGCGGGATTTAATTATAAAATTAATTAATGCAACTTCTATGTTATGAATTTGGTAAAATAGACCTAATTTTTGAATTCGGAATATGAAATATAGTTTAGGATGAAATTTTGGCATTGTTCTGAAAAACATCAATTTTTGATTAATAGTGAAACTACTAAGAGGTAGTAAAAAAACTGACTTTTTCATAAAACTTAATTTTAACGCTTCTGTGAATGGAATTTCAAAAATCCGAGAGACACGGTTGATGTCAGTAAGTAAAATGTGGTTCAATGAGATGAAAATAATTTTTGGTGAATAGTAGATGTTTACTTTTATTTACCATGGTTAAAAGTAAATAGGGTAATTAAGGGTAAAAATGATATTATTATTACCCTAACACATGTTATAATTCTATTGAAGAAGTGTAATTCGACCAAAAACAATCTTAGGAATAAAATATGACCACTTAGGCCCACTTGGATTTGATTAGGACATTTATTATTAATTTATTTAAAGAAGGGTTAAAATAGTTAAAATCAATGTTTAATAAGTAAAACATTTTTAATATGGGGTTATACATACGATAAATTAGACTATAAATATTCATTAGAAAGATAAAACGATTTCCTACATAATGGTATTTTATTTGTAATTTTTAGACATCAAATGATTCAATTTATTCATGTCACAAAGATGATGCAGTAATTATCTTATTAATGAAATATTGACATAATTGATGTTATAAACACCACAATAAATGTAATTTGCGACTTTTTATGAATCCCACTAATTTTTTAGGTTACTATGATATATTAGTGTTGATTTAATCAACATGGTTTGAACATATAATTCTTTTATGACTTTTACAAAAATCATATATCAAATAGTGTCAAAATTGACACAAAATAGTTTTTAAATCAAATATTATATTAGTAACTATTATTTTATTCCTAAAAATCTAAGGTTCGTCCAAATGACTTAGATAAGGATATATATATTATTAATAAACAATTTGGGGTTCGTTTGGCATGTTATAGTAAGTGTATTAACCATATAGTGTAAGAAAACAAAAAGACACGGTAAAAGTTAAATTATTTAACTTAGAGTTAAATCTAATTGATAAGGTTAAAATAATACCCTAAACTTGTCTAAATCCTATTGGTTGATAGGATTTCGACCCATCCCCACTTTAGCTTCTAAATAAGACCCTTTGGAACCATTATAAACCGATTTTGACTTTAATATAAAATAATATTTTGTGATATTCCTAAAGTGCCCCTCTCCTCCCTTATAAAAGGGAACCTCCTCCCCCTCCTCCTCACACCAATTTGAGCACTAAAGCTCGGCCAACCCCTGGAAAAATCCCTTCTCCACTTCCCTAGAATAATACTAGAGGTCCTTCTCTTCTTCAAAGACCAATCTTAGTTCCCTAAGTGGAGGATTCAAAGAGGTGTTCCAAAGAAAAGGTAATATCCATTACCGATCTTTTCAATTTATTTCTTCTTCAACTTCTTCTTAATTAGTTGTTTCATGATAAAGTTATAACATAAGTATTTATTATATACTGATATGTTATTATAAATATGAAACAACTCTAATTATCCTTTTATCCATCCTACGGAGAAAGGGAATCACCGCGCGTGCGTATGTACGGAATACCGTCTCCACGCCGTGGTGTAATCTATTTTCCATCACCACCTTAATTGGATGGGTATAATGGTGTAATTAGTAACTATACATGATTATTATAAAGTGATATTGATACTGAAATAGTATACATACACTTCAACACAATTCCACGACCATGGGAATGATATCATCGCTCGTGCGTACGTACGGACTACCGTCTCCACGACGCGATGAGATTCATTCTCAATGATTAAACATTCATGAATGATTATAAAGGATATATAATAAGTACTAATGAGATATATGACATAATAATGATACTGGATTTATTTATATTTATATGTATGTCATCTACTTAATTCCATTCAATTCAAAAGGAAACGAAAACAGCGGTCATGCATACGTACGGACTACCGTCTTCATGAACGATTTATTTCATTCCATTTATCGATATTTTATATATATATATATAACCTGAATATATATTATATATAAATCATGTATTACATTCTGGATATAAGTAATCATGATCCAAGTAATCATATTAATAATTACAAGTTAAAAACACGAAGGACAAATGAGACGATTTTACCCAAAACACTACTTTAAAATGAATTAACAAAAGAACGGGTAATATAAAGTCATAAGTGAACCATATATGATATAATAACATTGAATATGATTCTTTAATAAGTCAATGACATTATTTAAATCATTATACATGAGGTTTGGACACTTACGAAGCAAATCGGACCTAAGGTAAAGAAAATCTCACAATCTCATTTTTATCCGAGATTGTTTATACTTTGGTATTTACTGGGGTGTAATTTATCATCCACATCCATGTTTCATCAATATGTAATATTATTCACATCCTCCTACAATGGTTCAAATCCAATTTTACCCTTCGGTATGTTTTTAGTAAATGATATGAATTGAATCTTTTGTCATTTTTCGTACGAGGTACTTTTTGACTTTTTTGACAAAAGTAAGAAGAATGTTTTTTAACTTATACGGAAAGAATGGATTTTTAAAACATTATTTACAAGAATCTTCCTTTATAAGTTTTCATGTTTATTTTTAATCAACTTCTTTTAGTTTATAATTTTATGACATGTTAAGAAAAGAAAAGTGTTTTTGAAGTAGAAAGGATATTTTCTTCAAGAATGGAGTTCAAATGTTTTATCAAAATTATTTTCCATCTAAGATAATATAGGGTTCTGTTTTTATCCCTATTATTACATTTATTTGATTATGATTTGAGGGAATTATTTTTATGAAGTCATTTACCTTATATAATTTGTTTTATGATGTCATGATGTTTCAAAAATCCCATTTTTGTTACATGTGTTATGCGATGATGTATGATTTATGATTATGTGGAACACATAAGAAAGGATTAATTATAAGATGGGTGGGACCTATATCTCCCTCCAATGCATTGGGTAAAGATTTTATATCTCCTGAGATAGACATGTCTGGAATGGTAGGTTATACCGGTTCAGTGAAACATGACTAAAACGAGGGTGACTCGGTTCAGAAAGGGACTTTGTCCACTTAGATAGTCTTGGAAATGAGTCTTTACTAACAAGAAATGATTCTCTATGATTATGTGTGAATGCCACAAAGTTTCATGTTTTTAGTTATGATTATTGTGATTAAATTTCACTGCCATGAGTTATCATAGGTTATGAAATTATGATCTCTTTTACAGGTTAAGATTTCCAAAAGTTATGTGCTTATGTATATGATGTGATTGATATTTCTTTTGTTTGCCCTTATTGAGCATTTGAGATCACCCTTTTATGTTTTCTTTTCCCCAGGATATAATGAATGGTTTTAGGTAAAAAAACGGAGGATCTTTATGGGAGATATTGAAGATCTTTCAACACGATTAGAAGATTACGTTCTGAGTTTCCAAAGACACTAAAATATTACGATCCTTGTGTGTGTGTTTTTTTTGTTAGGTACTAAGTATTCTGCAGAAGTAATGTAATGTTCATGTACGTTAAGCTTCGGGTCTCTACAGTTGGTATCAGAGGAATGGTTAATCAACCTTTGGAAACTAGGATGCGAAAACGTTAGTGAGATCCCTAGAGATATTTCTAAGGTATGTCTAGGGATGTCCCTAAGGTTAAGTATACGTATAGGTTATAGTGCTAGAACTACGCTAAAGATCCTAGAATTAAACCTAAGATGTTAGATATTGAAGGTACTCCCCCTTTATTATGTTGTTTTCCCTAGCATGATTTTTGCCTCTCACACTATTCTTTTTGGGTTTTAGACAATGGCTGGAACCCGAAAGAACCGTGTTGATCAATGAAATGGACAATGCAATGATTGTCCTCCTGAACAAACAAATGTTATGGGAGATGGAGTGCAAAATCTTATTGCTATCCTTACACAAGATATGAATCATTCTGGACTTCCAAATGAGCAGAGAAGGGAACAATATTCTATTGAGTCCTTCATGAGGAAACGTCCACCTTCTTTCAGTGGGACTTCTGATCCACATGTTGCTGAACAATGGATTATTACCACTAAAAAGATATTTTCAGTTCTCCAATGTTTTGAACATGATAAAGACATCTTAGCAGTATATCGTTTGGAAGATGAAGCTGATCAATGGTGGAATCTTATCAAGAATACGAGGCCAAGAGTTGAAATTGAGTCCATGGAATGGGACGAGTTCAAGAACTTGTTTTTCAGTAATTACTTCCCTCGTATTCTTCGAACAAAGATGGAAAGGAGTTTCTTAAGCTGAAGCCGAAGGATGATGAATCTGTTGGTATATATGAAGCAAATTTTAGAAGACTTGCAAGGTATGCATCTGGCATTATCATCCAACCTGAAAGTAAAGTTGATCGATTTTTCAGTGGCTTAAAACCAAGTCTTCGAAGGGCATTATCTATAAGAGACTTCATTAGCTATGAAGAAATTGTGCATTGTGCTATCAAGGTAGAAATGGAAGTTGGTGTTACATATCCATCTCATGGTTTTGACAAGAAACGGAAGATGGAGTTCAAGGAGAAATCTCAGAATAATGGTGAAAAGAAGATGAATGTTTCCTTATGCACAAAGTGTGGAAAGATGCATGGTGGAGATTGTCTTAAAGGGACTAGATAATGTTTTAAGTGTGGAAAAGAATGTCATCGAGCAGCTGAGTGTCGAAGTAATGTAAAAAGGGATTCTAATGATGTGAATAAAGCAAACACTGCAGAGAACGCACAACCAACACTTCAATGCTTCAAGTGCAAGGAAATGGGGCATTATTCTAATAAATGCCCTAATCCAAGGGTTAGTGATGATCGATATGAGCAACCACTTAAGGAAAAGGACAAAGGGAAGTCACATGCGATCACTATTGGAACTGTTGAATATGACAACGATGTGGTAGAATGATTAAATGTTTACGTAATGGGATTCCAAAATAATTTTGTATCATGGAATATTGGAATATTTATGTATTGGTCTAATGTGGTATTGAAAGTGATTGAGATATTATGCGCATAATGAAGGGAAAACGAGAAAATGAAATGTTTAATAGTATTCATGAGCTCATGATTGATATAAGGACTAAGTGATATCATGGTTTGAGTATATAGAATTTTGACGATTTTGATATGTGGAAAGTGTTAACTTTTAACTGCATTCATGTTTTCACTAAGTTTCAATGGGAATTCAAGAGAATACATGATTAAGGACTTTGAATGTTTGGAATGTGACCAAAAAAACATATCTTATGCTATATGGGGATCAACGATGGTATTAAATCTCTGGTAATCGTTTTCACTATGTTATGAGAGTGGACTGCAGTATTATGGATAAGCCTAATGATTGGAATGGATTATGTTGGACATAAGTTAGTATTGTTTAAGGATAGAAGTTTTTTCGATATTATTGATGGGATGTTATAGTAATATAGTTTTAGAAAAAGGACAACCTGCAGGACGGGCGACAGCCCATCGTGTCAGACAAGGCTGTGGGAATCGAACCCACAACCGAAGTGCGACTGGCCTTTATCGCCTACCACTGACCTACAGGAAGTCCCTGTTTAGTAGAAACTAGTTTTATTATATTAAGCAGTATGATATATGAAGTATAAGTCCATTTTAGGAACCATATATGATTAATAACTTTTGCTAACATTTTGTTTGAGACAGATGGAATGACCCGTCATTCTATCACATGATCTGCTAACACTTCACGAATAACAAATTCAACTTCATTTATTTAAGAGATGAAGCGGAAATTGTTCAAGGCACGAACAACAATGAGATTGTACCAAAATAAAGTATGTATTTATTCTAATTCAAATTCTTCAACTTTAGGGAAACAATCTTGAAAACCAAAAATGTTGTCCTAGTGATCTTATATCTGATGAATCAGATGGTACCTTAGATCGTCACAAATTTATGGCTTTGTGATTGCTGGCTTTTCCATAGACATTTTCTATACCACTCCCCATCAGAACATGATGGTTAGATTTCTCTTCCATGTCCATATTTTCACCTATGTGGAAACCCAGTGATTAGTTTATTTGGGTAACCGTTAATGTCACAACCGTCATCTCTATTTATTTTATTTTTTTATTATTTCTTGTTTTTGAGTGTCCACGCTGCTGTACGGGCTGCGCCCCGATTAAAATATTTGACGTCTGATGCTTTTTCTGGGTTTTGGACCCGTGCGCGGCCACCGCGTGCTTGGCGGTTGCCGTGCAGTTAGCCCGGGTGTCGGGCAAGTGTTTTTTTATAACTTTGTTTTATTATTTTAATTTAGTTTATCTCACGTTATTATTAAATGGTTATTTTTATTAATTTTAATTTTATTATTATTATTATTCTGGTATACTATTATTATTATTATTTCATTGCCATTATTATTATAAAGATTGTTAATGTTATTATTGTATTATTATTAATATTGTGTTTATTATTATTATTAATATTGTAATAATAATATTATCATAAGAAAAAAAACAAGAAAACTCTAGAAACCCTAATACCCGACCAAGACACCCCACCCCTTTTTTTTTCCGCCGCGTGAGCCCTTTTTTCCCCCTTTCTGGTCGCGGCCGCACCCCCCTATCTTCCCTGTAGTCTCCCCCTTCCCTTGCCCTAGCACCGCCGGCCCTCCCTCATCGCTGCAGCGCTTTCCAGCACTAGGTCGCCGCCTCGCTTGCCCCCCCCCTTGCTTGCAGCTGATCCCGCACACCCAGGCTGCCTCCGGATCCCAATCCGCGCACTCCGACCCCCTTCCATCCGGCCGCCTCCTCCTTCCGGCGATGCCCCGTCCGGCCTCCCCGTCACCCCCCGCGCCGTCCCGATGGCGCACCCCGGCCTCCGCGCCGACCCCCCCCCCTGCTGTCTCGACTCCCTCAGCAGCTCCCCGGCCGACGCTTCCGGCGAACCCCCGTCGCAGGCCAGCGGCCTCCAGCCCTTCTCGCACCCCTGCCGACCCTACTGGCGAGGCCGCCGCTGACCAACAGCCTCCGACACGACCGAAGCACCTCCGACTCCCCTCCCTGTTCACTGCCCAGTCGGCTCCTCCCTCGGCCCGCCTCCTGCAGCGTCCGGTCCCAGCCGCCCCTCCCGGCCAGTCCATTGTCGCCCCGTGCACCCCCCCTACCGTACTCCTCCTCCCAGCGGCGCACCCCTTGCTGGCCGACGTGCCCTCTGCTCATCGGTGTGAAACTCTCTCCATTTACAATTTGTCCCCTCTTCGGTAAGGGTTGTTGTTTTAGGGGTAAATCCTTATTTTAGTTGGTTTGATTTTAATTGCGTGTGTTGGTTTTGGTTTCCAGGGTGCGGTTACGGTGCGAACGAGGGTTCGCACCTTTTTCGGGTGTTCCATCAATTTCCGAGGTAGGTGTTTCCGTGTATAAATTTTGTTAAACAAATTAATTTGTGAGTTTAATTATTTTAGCATGTTTTTTTTATTAGTTGCATACTGCGAATCTAGTTTTGTTTGATATTTAATATGTATTTGATTTTCTAAGTAGCATGTTTATGCGTTTAGCGATTGTTTATGAATTAATTTTCATCTTAAATTAGTTTAGCGATTATATTAATTAGTTTGTTTGATGCAGATAAAGTTTTTAATTGAAGTTGATATGTATTTATACTATGGACGTGTTTTCTGTGAACAACCGTGCAGAATTGTTTATTTGCATTTCACAAACAGTGCAGTTTGTGTTTTGGTTTAGCGTCGTTGTGCAGTGAGTCACAAAAGATATATATATATACATATATATTTTTGAACAGGTTTTGGTGTGTGTAAACTGAAAATTGAGTTTTTATAAAAAACGGTGATGTTTTGTTTGTGCAAATGAGTGCGTTGTTTTATAAAATGTTTTATAAGTTATTCAAATGGTTTATTGCTTAAATCATGTGGTGTGTATGATATTTGAAAAGTGGTTAGTGTGTCTAAAGGTCGCGATTAGATTCAAATATAGAGTTTGGTTCTGTTTTGATACGTGCTTTGGATGGGATATTTTCCAAACGTGTCTAGCTGGTTATTTTGCGTTGTTTGTTCATTTGGATTGTTTTAAGTCGGTGTTTACGTATTTCGGTTATCTTTGTGGTTTCAGCATGTTGGCAAGGTCTTTCCACACTCATTCGATCGTCATCTGGCGCGCACGCTTGCGTGCCCATGCGAGGCGCGTTGCGCCGTTGTGTTTGGACAGCGAGTCGAGGTAGGTCCCCCATTGTACTCACCCTTAAATTTAGAATTTATTAATTTCTTGATGTTTTCGTTAATTTTGACGAATGATAAATAATATTAGATAATTAAATTTTAAGTGATTATTTATTGTGAAATGAACCGTTTATTTTATACCGAACACCTGAAACATTTTCTTGACGGGCGGACACCCAATTTTGAAAGAGTGCCCGTTTGGCCTTTAAACATAATTCACGGAATTTCAAACGTACTTCTAGTTTTAAAGATAAATAATTTCTTCTGAACAAGTGTTTTGAGCTTTTTGAGAAAAGAGGTTTTACTTAAAAATTTGTGGAGGCCCGTTTGGCACTTTAATAAAAATAGATTATTTTGGAAAACCCACTCGGGGGTGATCCTTGGTGTGAGTTGTTTTCGTGAGCTATATGTGATGTTGGTGCATCGTGACTGATTAATTTACATTGTAGACGCACCCCCTTTTTATTGTTTGTGATGACATGGGAACCTGGCATATTGAGTGAATTTTCTGAGAACGATTGCTGCACTAGTTTAGACCACGCACTGGCTAGTGGCCCCATAGCAGGGGAATACTGAGTTATTGCTGCTATGGGGATTGGGCCCCTCGGTTAGGCCATGCAGGGCTATGCCAGGTAGTATTATGGGCGTTATGACGTCATCGAGTTATGGCATGCCTCAGGATGAGTCACATGTATAGTACGTTCTGGATTGTTCACGATCTCCTAGGTTCGACCCATGTTTCTTTTAGTGTTTAGTTGTGTGTGGCAGACGATTGAGAGGTCGAGTTCGGTTGCTGACCCTTGTGTGCCACTTTTACCATTGCCCTTAGTGTGTGTTGTGTGTAATTTTTTTTCCTTTTTGACTAACAATTGAAGTTTGAATTTCTAAATTGTTCGCAAAATGTTTTGAAAATGCAATGCACCTATTCTTTTAACATTAAACTTGTTCTAAATTTAAAAGGGCGATGGACTGTTACTTGTTTTAGAAATGAATGTGTGTGGAAACCATATTTTATATAATTTAGTTCAAACCTGTAATTGGTAAATTCTTTATTTATTGGTATGTGCATTGGGAATAGAAATAGTCGGGCCTACCTACTGAGTTTTAATACTCACGCCTATAGTGTTTTCTTGTTTTTTAGTTTTGTTACAGGTTCCAGCTTCAGTTGTTCGCCTTGAGCGACGTCGGTTGTGTTATTGGAGAGTGACCCACGAGGTCACGTGGAGCTTTGGTCGTGGTCAGGTTAGTTGCGTTGTTGGTTCCTTTTTCCTTATTTACATTTGTTCTATTTATTTCTGCTGCTTAGTTTATTATATTTTGGGCCAAATCATTCCCACCTGTTTACTTTTGATGCCCGGCACTAGTTGCCAGCCCGTGGGGATCGGGAACGCCCCTCGGGCCATGTCGCGGGCCGGCTCGGGTGACCGGTTCAGGGTCGACCAGGGTTGGTTCGTGACAAAATGGTATCAGAGGTAGGTTCTTGTTATTTGGGATGTCTGGTAGAAGGAGATTAGGATTGTCGGGACTCGAGAGGTAGGTACGGGAAGGATGTCATGAACCCTCGCCCGTTCCGCGCCTCGAGTCGCCAGGGATAGTTCGGGAATTGAGTCTTTGTTTCATTCTGGGTTGTTTTGGATTGAGGGATGACAACGGAGGTAAACCGATGTTACATCGTGATCTCACATGGATTAGTGACCCATGTGGAGTCTGGGTACACGGTTTGAATTCCTCCTAGTGGTTGACGCTTACTTGGGGCATGACCCACTATCATGTCGCCATGTTAAGTGTGACCGCTGGTCCCTCACCCTTATGGTTTGATGCGAGTTGAGTGTCGTTTTCGTTTTGGTTAGTGTAAGTGCATTTTTGGAAGTGAAAAAGAGTTTTTGAAAATGAGACTGGTTTCTTTTAAAGGACTTTAAATTTATGAAATTGGTTTTAAAAACTAAAAGCATTTGGGTTGGAAAACTGGTTTTTGCTTGGAAATTGGTCGAGAATTGTTTGGGGTGAAACCGCAGGTACTCCTTATGAACGTTCGCACATGTGAGAGAATGCATAGAAATTGCGTGTTGGTGCGTGTATGAATGGAATGTGGATAATGACACGTGCAACGGGTCATGAGATTACCTGGGTGTTTATTTGAAATTAAAGGCTTGACCATGTTTTTCTAAATTGACTTTTAAAGAGGAAAATGGTTTTGGAAAGTGATTTTGGTTTAAAAAGTGGAGTTGGTATTTGGAAAGTAGCCTTGAAAGAAGGTGGTTTTGAAATATAAAGTGAAAAGCGGTTTTGGGTTTGTGTTTGTTTTTGTTTGGTTTTGAGCTTCTTGTTTTTGGACGAGGGTGCTTTATTGACGTTTCTTCGATTGATATCAATTTCGTCTTGGTGTTATATATCTTGATCAGAAATGCTGCCCAGAATGATCCCTAGTGTTTTGATGAGTCCTGCCCAGTTTTTGATATTTCTCGAACGTTGTCTGTCCCTCGTGGTGATTGGAGCCTGTTAGAGACAGTGCAGTGGATTGAAGAAGTCGAGCGCGTCTTCAGGGTATTGAGAACTCCCGAATCTGTTAGAGTACATGTTGTTTTGGGTCTGTTTGAAGGTCCAGCTCAGGATGAGTAGGAGTTGTTCGCCTCGCCATTGCTGCAATTTGGGATGATGTGGTATTTCTATAAAGTCGTCTTCGTTCGATGGTTTAAACTTGTGGAGATGAAGACGAAGAAAATGGAAGATCTCATGTGTGTTCAACATGGCCAGCAGATGGTGAGAGTGTATGTTGACCATTTCAAGGATCTTGTGTCTCTTTTTCCAGGGGTAGTGTCGCAGGACTGGATGAAGGCTTCTCCCTTCATCAGGGGTCTTCGTCTAGAGATCAATGAGCGAGTCCTCCCTTTTTGGGAGCATCACTTTTGAGAAGTGGGTGCATGAGGTGTTCATAGCTGAGTTGGTCTCCAGAGCGCAAACAGTTGACAATCCACCGTATCCAGTTGCTCGTGAAGGTATCGTATCTGACGAGCAGAGCGTGATAGGTAAATTTGTTTCTAAAGAGTTCTTTGCAGTGGCTCTAACTTCCAGTTCGTCGGACCGTCTAATGGTGTACCGTCAGTATGGACGTTTGGGGCATACAAGCCGTCATGTCACACCCCTTTGAGGACGTGCCATCATCTGCAGGTGTCTAGGTCATCTAGAAAAGTTTGTGGGATGCGTCGCTTGAAAATGACGCTGCGACTGAAGATTTCTGGTGCCTGACTGTGAGGCAGGAGATGCTTCAGCCATCAGAGCCCCAGCCAAAGGTCTTGGGGTGAAGCTCGCGCGCAGTTAGGAGTCGTCGGGGGTGTGACGCCTCAGTTCAGGTTTCGTGATCCGTGTTAGCAACAGAACATTTAAAGCCCTTTGGTTCTCGTCTTTCCACTGTTAAAGTGTAGGCGTTGTTGTCGGTTCATTGTGTCGTCGTGAGGTTGGGACGAACGTATTCGTTTGTAATCCAAACAGTCTCGTTTGTTGGATTATGGTGTTTAGGATTGTGCGTTTTTCTTAGAGGTATGTTTGGACCTTGCGTGGGTTAATCTGGGTTTGGCGATGTTCGTTTGGAGATATAAGTGCCTACGGTGGAGTCCAGGCTTACTGTTATGCTCGGGTTTACTGCTTGGATTAAGTTCTTCTTGGAGATTTTTCTATCTTCTTCGGGCTTTCTTTGGTCTGAGTCGAGAGTTCCAAGTTTTGGCGGAGGTGCTGTTTCGCTCGTGCTATAGAGGTTAGTCTGGATCGGTTGAGAGTTCCCGCGTCGCCCCCCGCCCCTTCCCGAGGTGGTATGGTCGAGTGTTAAATTTTCACACTAGTTGAGTTCTTGTGGTGGGGAGAACCCTCTCGTGTTCTCCTATTCTTTTATGTTGTGGTCTCTCTTGATTTTATTTGGGCATGGATTCTTGTTTGGTCCATCGTTTGACTGTGTGACTTTCTGGGGGCAGAAAGTGTCTGTGGTGGGGAGAATTGTCACAACCGTCATCTCTATTTATTTTATTTTTTTATTATTTCTTGTTTTTGAGTGTCCACGCTGCTGTACGGGCTGCGCCCCGATTAAAATATTTGACGTCTGATGCTTTTTCTGGGTTTTGGACCCGTGCGCGGCCACCGCGTGCTTGGCGGTTGCCACGCAGTTAGCCCGGGTGTCGGGCAAGTGTTTTTTTATAACTTTGTTTTATTATTTTAATTTAGTTTATCTCACGTTATTATTAAATGGTTATTTTTACTAATTTTAATTTTATTATTATTATTATTCTGGTATACTATTATTATTATTATTTCATTGCCATTATTATTATAAAGATTGTTAATGTTATTATTGTATTATTATTAATATTGTGTTTATTATTATTATTAATATTGTAATAATAATATTATCATAAGAAAAAAAAAAGAAAACTCTAGAAACCCTAATACCCGACCAAGACACCCCACCCCTTTTTTTTTCCGCCGCGTGAGCCCTTTTTTTCCCCTTTCTGGTCGCGGCCGCACCCCCCTATCTTCCCTGTAGTCTCCCCCTTCCCTTGCCCTAGCACTGCCGGCCCTCACTCATCGCTGCAGCGCTTTCCAGCACTAGGTCGCCGCCTCGCTTGCCCCCCCCCCTTGCTTGCAGCTGATCCCGCACACCCAGGCTGCCTCCGGATCCCAATCCGCGCACACCGACCCCCTTCCATCCGGCCGCCTCCTCCTTCCGGCGATGCCCCGTCCGGCCTCCCCGTCACCCCCCGCGCCGTCCCGATGGCGCACCCCGGCCTCCGCGCCGACCCCCCCCCTGCTGTCTCGGCTCCCTCAGCAGCTCCCCGGCCGACGCATCCGGCGAACCCCCGTCGCAGGCCAGCGGACTCCGGCCCTTCTCGCGCCCCTGCCGACCCTACTGGCGAGGCCGCCGCTGACCAACAGCCTCCGACACGACCGAAGCACCTCCGACTCCCCTCCCTGTTCACTGCCCAGCCGGCTCCTCCCTCGGCCCGCCTCCTGCAACGTCCGGTCCCAGCCGCCCCAGCCGGCCAGTCCATTGTCGCCCCGTGCACCCCCCTACCGTACTCCTCCTCCCAGCGGCGCACCCCTTGCTGGCCGACGTGCCCTCTTCTCATCGGTGTGAAACTCTCTCCATTTACAATTTGTCCCCTCTTCGGTAAGGGTTGTTGTTTTAGGGGTAAATCCTTATTTTAGTTGGTTTGATTTTAATTGCGTGTGTTGGTTTTGGTTTCCAGGGTGCGGTTACGGTGCGAACGAGGGTTCGCACCATTTTCGGGTGTTCCATCAATTTCCGAGGTAGGTGTTTCCGTGTATAAATTTTGTTAAACAAATTAATTTGTGAGTTTAATTATTTTAGCATGTTTTTTTTTATTAGTTGCATACTGCGAATCTGGTTTTGTTTGATATTTAATATGTATTTGATTTGCTAAGTAGCATGTTTATGCGTTTAGCGATTGTTTATGAATTAATTTTCATCTTAAATTAGTTTAGAGATTATATTAATTAGTTTGTTTGATGCAGATAAAGTTTTTAATTGAAGTTGATATGTATTTATACTATGGACGTGTTTTCTGTGAACAACCGTGCAGAGTTGTTTATTTGCATTTCACAAACAGTTCAGTTTGTGTTTTGGTTTAGCGTCGTTGTGCAGTGAGTCACAAAAGATATATATATATACATATATATTTTTGAACAGGTTTTGGTGTGTGTAAACTGAAAATTGAGTTTTTATAAAAAACGGTGATGTTTTGTTTGTGCAAATGAGTGCGTTGTTTTATAAAATGTTTTATAAGTTATTCAAATGGTTTATTGCTTAAATCATGTGGTGTGTATGATATTTGAAAAGTGGTTAGTGTGTCTAAAGGTCGCGATTAGATTCAAATATAGAGTTTGGTTCTGTTTTGATACGTGCTTTGGATGGGATATTTTCCAAACGTGTCTAGCTGGTTATTTTGCGTTGTTTGTTCATTTGGATTGTTTTAAGTTGGTGTTTACGTTTTTCGGTTATCTTTGCGGTTGCAGCGTGTTGGCAAGGTCTTTCCACACTCATTCGATCGTCATCTGGCGCGCATGCTTGCGCGCCCATGCGAGGCGCGTTGCGCCGTTGTGTTTGGACAGCGAGTCGAGGTAGGTCCCCCATTGTACTCACCCTTAAATTTAGAATTTATTAATTGCTTGATGTTTTTGTTAATTTTGACGAATGATAAATAATATTAGATAATTAAATTTTAAGTGATTATTTATTGTGAAATGAACCGTTTATTTTATACTGAACACCTGAAACATTTTCTTGACGGGCGGACACCCAATTTTGAAAGAGTGCTCGTTTGGCCTTTAAACATAATTCACAGAATTTCAAACGTACTTCTTGTTTTAAAGATAAATAATTTCTTCTGAACAAGTGTTTTGAGCTTTTTGAGAAAAGAGGTTTTACTTAAAAATTTGTGGAGGCCCGTTTGGCACTTTAATAAAAATAGATTATTTTGGAAAACCCACTCGGGGGTGATCCTTGGTGTGAGTTGTTTTCGTGAGCTATATGTGATGTTGGTGCATCGTGATGATTAATTTACATTGTAGACGCACCCCCTTTTTATTGTTTGTGATGACATGGGAACCTGGCATATTGAGTGAATTTTCTGAGAACGATTGTTGCACTAGTTTAGACCACGCACTGGCTAGTGGCCCCATAGCAGGGGAATACTGAGTTATTGCTGCTATGGGGATTGGGCCCCTCGGTTAGGCCATGCAGGGCTATGCCGGGTAGTATTATGGGCGTTATGACGTCATCGAGTTATGGCATGCCTCAGGATGAGTCACATGTATAGTACGTTCTGGATTGTTCACGATCTCCTAGGTTCGACCCATGTTTCTTTTAGTGTTTAGTTGTGTGTGGCAGACGATTGAGAGGTCGAGTTCGGTTGCTGACCCTTGTGTGCCACTTTTACCATTGCCCTTAGTGTGTGTTGTGTGTAATTTTTTTTCCTTTTTGACTAACAATTGAAGTTTGAATTTCTAAATTGTTCGCAAAATGTTTTGAAAATGCAATGCACCTATTCTTTTAACATTAAACTTGTTCTAAATTTAAAAGGGCGATGGACTGTTACTTGTTTTAGAAATGAATGTGTGTGGAAACCATATTTTATATAATTTAGTTCAAACCTGTAATTGGTAAATTCTTTATTTATTGGTATGTGCATTGGGAATAGAAATAGTCGGGCCTACCTACTGAGTTTTAATACTCACGCCTATAGTGTTTTCTTTTTTTTTAGTTTTGTTACAGGTTCCAGCTTCAGTTGTTCACCTTGAGCGACGTCGGTTGTGTTATTGGAGAGTGACCCACGAGGTCACGTGGAGCTTTGGTTGTGGTCAGGTTAGTTGCGTTGTTGGTTCCTTTTTCCTTATTTACATTTGTTCTATTTATTTCTGCTGCTTAGTTTATTATATTTTGGGCCAAATCATTCCCACCTATTTACTTTTGATGCCCGACACTAGTTGCCAGCCCGTGGGGATCGGGAACGCCCCTCGGGCCATGTCGCGGGCCGGCTCGGGTGACCGGTTCAGGGTCGACCCGGCTTGGTTCGTGACAGTTAAGTTTCATACTTTTGTTTTTAAATATTGGTTTTGGTATTACTTTTTATGATGTGGGTTTCTATTAAAGAAACTTTCGAATAGTAAACCATTTATAACCCCGCCGAATTTCGAGGGCGAAATTCATTTTAAGGGGGGTAGAATGTAACAGCCCAAGATTTTATGAAAAATATTCTTTTTAATTTCACTAATGTCTTGTGTTGTACACTACACCAAAAGGAGCTTGCACAACACGCATCCTTGACTTGCCTTGAATTACACGCAATCACGACCTTCCTTGATAGCGTGTGTAATACGCAATACCGAGTTTCACTAAACAACGATATGAAATTAAAATATTATTAAAACTAGCCGTTATGAATAGTAATAACCACTTTTTGAAATTTTGTAAATCTTATTTTTCAAAATGGACTTCATTTTTGTATTCGGAATATCGAAATTAGCTTAGGGTGAAATTTTGGTAATTTTCGGATAACTTTCATATTTTGATGAATAGTTAAAATTACTAAATTTTAGTTAAAAAAAACTTTTTTAATCGAAATAATTAATAGTGATAAATTATTAATTTGAGTGGTTTTAAAGTATATTTAGAATATATTTTTAAAATTTAATACAATGTAGGTCATTCGATGTAATCTCACATTTAAACCAGACATAAACAAGTGTCAATCTTTTGATATATATTATTTCTTAAAAACACGCTATTTGTTTTAACAGTGGGATTTAATTATAAAATTAATTAATGCAACTTCTATGTAATGAATTTGTTAAAATAGAATTCATTTTTGAATTCGTAATATGAAATATAGTTTAGGATGAAATTTTGGCATTGTTCTGAAAAACATCAATTTTTTATGAATAGTGAAACTACTAAGTGTTAGTAAAAAAAACTGATTTTTTCATAAAACTTAATTTAACCGCTTTTGTGAATGAAATTTCAAAAATCCGAGAGACACGGTTGATGTCAGTAAGTAAAATGTGGTTCAATGAGATGAAAATAATTTTTTGTGAATAGTAACCTTTTTACTTTTATTTACCACGGTTAAAAGTAAATAGGGGAATTAAGGGTAAAAATGACATTATTATTACCCTAACACATGTTATAATTCTATTGAACAGGTGTAATTCGACCAAAAAAAATCTTAGGAATAAAATATGACCACTTAGGCCCACTTGGATTAGATTAGGACATTTATTATTAATTTATTTAAAGAAGGGTTAAAATAGTTAAAATCTATGTTTAATAAGTAAAACATTTTTAATATGGGGTTATACATAAGATAAATTCAACTATAAATATTCCGTAGAAATATAAAACTATTTCCTACATAATGGTATTTTATCTGTAATTTTTAGACATCAAATAATTTAATTTATCCATGTCACAAAGATGATGCAGTAATTATCTTATTAATGAAATATTGACATAATTGATGTTATAAACACCAAAATAAATGTAATTTGAGACTTTTTATGAATCCCACTTATTTTTTAGGTTACTATGATATCTTAGTGTTGATTTAATCAACTTCTTTTGAACATATTATTCTGTTATGACTTTCACAAAAATCATATATCAAATAGTGTCAAAATTGACACAAAATAGTTTTTAAATCAAATATTATATTAGTAATTGTTATTTTATTCCTAAAAATCTAAGGTTCGGACAAATGACTTATATAAGGATATATATATATTAATAATAAACAATTTGGGGTTCATTTGGCATGTTATAGTATGTGTATTAACCATATAGTGTAAGAAAACAAAAAGACACGGTAAAAGTTAAATTATTTAACTTAGAGTTAAATCTAATTGATAAGGTTAAAATAATAACCTAAACTTGTCTAAATCCTATTGGTTGATAGGAGTTCGACCCATCCCCACTTTAGCTTAGAAATAAGACCCTTTGGAACCATTATAAACGGATTTTGACTTTAATATAAAATAATATTTTGAGATATTCCTAAAGTGCCCCTCTCCTCCCTTATAAAAGGGCACCTCCTCCGCCTCCTCCTCACACCAATTTGAGCACTCAAGCTCGGCCAACCCCTGCAAAAATCCCTTCTCCTCTTCCCTAGAATAATCCTAGAGGTCCTTATCTTCTTCAAAGACCAATCTTAGTTCCCTAAGTGGAGGATTCAAAGAGGTGTTCCAAAGAAGAGGTAATATCCATTACCGATCTTTTCAATTTCTTTCTTCTTCAACTTCTTCTTCTTTTGTTGTTTCATGATAAAGTAATAACATCAGTATTTACTATATAATGATATGTTATTATAAATATGAAACAACTCTAATTAACCTTCTATCCATCCTACGGAGAAAGGAAATCACCGCGTGTGTGTACGTACGGAATACCGTCTCCACGCCGTGGTGTAATCTATTTTCCGTCACCACATTAATTGGATGGGTATAATGGTGTAATGAGTAACTATACATGATTATAATAAAGTGATATTTATACTGAAATAGTATACATACACTTCAACACAATTCCACGACCATGGGAACGATATCATCACTCGTGCGTACGTACGGACTACCGTCTCCACGACGCGATGAGATTCATTCACAATGATTAACCATTCATGAATGATTATAAAGTATATATAATAAGTACTAATGAGATATATGACATAATAATGATACTGGATTTATGTATATTTATATGTATGTCATCTACTTAATTCCATTCAATTCAATAAGCAAACGAAAACAGCGTTCATGCGTACGTACGGACTACTGTCTCCATGAATGGTGTATTTCATTCCATTTATCGATATATTATATATATATATATATTCTGAATATATATTATATATAAATCATGTTTTAAATTCTGGATATAAGTAATCATGATCCAAGTAATCATATTAATAATTACAAGTTAAAAACACGAACGACAAATGAGACGATTTTACCCAAAACACTACTTTAACATGAATTTACAAAAGAACAGGTAATATAAAGTCATAAGTGAACCATATATGATATAATAACAATTAATATGATTATTTAATAATTCAACGACATTATTTAAATCATTATACAGGAGGTTCGGACACTTACGATGCAAATCAGACCTAAGGTAAGGAAAATCTCACAATCTCATTTTTATCCAAGATTGTTTATACTTTGGTATTTACTGGGGTGTAATTTATCATCCACATCCATGTTTACTCAATATTTAATATTATTCACATCCTCCTACAATGGTTCAAATCCAATTTTACCCTTCGGTATGTTTTTATTAAATGATATGAATTGAATCTTTTGTCATTTTTCATACGAGGTACTTTTTTACTTTTCTGACAAAAGTACGAAGAATGTTTTTTTAAACTTATACGGCAGGAATGGATTTTTAAAACATTATTTCCAAGAATATTCCTTTATAATTTTTCAAGTTTATTTTTAATCAACTTCTTTTAGTTTATAATTGTATGACATGTTAAGAAAAGAAAAGTGTTTTTGAAGTAGAAAGGACATTTTCCTCAAAAATGGAGTTCAAATGTTTTATCAAAATTATTTCCCATCTAAGAATAATATATGGTTCTGTTTTTATCACTATTATTAAATTTATTTGATTAAGTTTTGAGGGAATAATTTTTATGAAGTCATTTACCTTATATGATTTGTTTTATGATGTCATGATGTTTCAAGAATCCCATTTTTGTTACATGTGTTATGAGATGATATATGATTTATGATTATGTGGCACACATAAGAAAGGATTAATTATAAGATGGGTGAGACCTATATCTCCCTACAATGCATTGGGTAAAGATTTTATATCTCATGATATAGACATGGCTGGAATGTTAGGTTATAACGGTTCAGTGAAACAGGACTGAAACGAGGGTGACTCGGTTCAGAAAGGGACTTTGTCCACTAAGATAGTCTTGGAAATGAGTCTTGACTAAGAATAAATGATTCTCTATGATTATGTGTGAATGCCACAAAGTTTCATGTTTTAAGTTATGATTATTGTGATTACATTTCACTGCCATGAGTTATCCTAGGTTATGAAATTATGATCTCTTTTACAAGTTATGATTTCCAAAAGTTATGTGCTTATGTATATGATGTTATTGATATTTCTTTTGTTTGCCCTTACTGAGGATTTGAGCTCACCCGTTTATGTTTTCTTTTCCCCAGGATATAAAAAAGGTTTTAGTTATAAAAAACGGAAGATCTTTATGGGAGATATTGAAGATCTTTCAACACGATTAGAAGATTACGTTCCAAGTTTCCAAAGACACTAAACTATTACGATCCTTGTGTGTGTGTTTTTCGTTATGTACTAATTATTCCGCAAAAGTAATGTAATGTTCATGTACGTTAAGCTTCGGGTCTCTACATGTATGGTTCAAGTATAAACTCCCTATGATTTACATGGTTTCACTTTTATTATTATGAAATGATATGCATTTCTTTTATATCGATTATGTGATGATGGGATGATGTTTATGAAACCCAATTTATTCATTGGGTTATTATGAATGATATATGTTTATTTTGTGGCACAAGTAAGAATGATTTCATTATGAGATGGGTGGGACATATATCTCCCTCCAATGCATTGGGAAAAGATTTATATCTCATGAGATAGACATGGATAAAATGGAAAGTAAATCCGGTTCAATAATACAGGGCTGGATCGACAAGTAAACCCGGTTCAGTAAGGGACTTTGTCCACTAAGATGGTCTTGGAAGCAATGCCTTGGATACTATGGAAATAATTTCATGTTCTTAATGAATTCCACAATTACTTATTTTATTCCCATTATAGTTTATCATAATTAATGTTCCTTCATGTTATATGCCTTATGTACTACCATGTTTTATGTCATTGACCATGATTTTTATGTTTAAACATTGTGTTCATGTTTTTATGTTCAAATGTATATGATTTGTTTTATTTTTTCCATGCTTACCCTTACTGAGAATTTGAGCTCACCCTTTATTTGTTTTCATTTCCCTAGGATTTAAAGAAAGGTTTTAGGTAAGAAAAACAAAAGGGGAAGATCATTATGGGAGATGTTGAAGGTCTTTCACCACAATTAGAAGATTACGTTTCAAGTTTCCAAAGACACTAAACTATTAAGATCACTATGTGTCGGTTTTTGTTATGTATTAAGTATTCCTCAAAAGTAATGTAATGTCCATGTACGTCAAGATTTGGGTCTATACATAATGTTCAATGCTATAATTATATGGAGAGGGGACATTATTCACATAAATGTCCTAAGGGTCAGGGAAATTTTCCCCAAATAAGGAAAATGGAGGAATAACAAGTTTATGCGGTCACTACTAGGGAGGGTGAAGTTCCTAAAAAAGTGGTGGTAGGTACATTAATCATTTCATCAAACTTAACTAGTGATTGATTTGATTTTGGATAGTCTCATTCGTTCATATCTTCACAATTTCCCAGTAAAATAAGATATTTCCAATTTGATTTAATAAGGGAGTTGTCAGTCAAAACTCTTAAAAAAGTATAATTTCAATAATATTGTGTCTGGTAGTCCATTATAGAATATAAACATTATTTATCTACTGAATTTATTGTCGTAACCATGATTGGAGTTGATATAATCCTTGGAATGGATTTAATTTGAAATCAGGATGCGAAAATTTGTTGCAAGAAGAAGGATGTTACAATTTTTGAGGATAATGTTGATTCCCTTATCTTTATGGAAGAATCATCACCATTTAATTTTAATCAATATCCACCCCTAGTAGCTATACTGAATTAAATTATTAGAGAGGAATATAATGAAATAACTATGGGTGAGGAAAATAATGTACAGATAGAGGACATACCTATTCTACAAGAATATTTTGACATCTTTCTAGGGTATTTACCTAGACATTGTACAAATTGGGAAATTAATTATTCTATTGACTTATTTATTGGTTCAAGGACCATATAAATATCCCCATATATAATGTCCATTGTGGATTTATTGTAACTATAGAATCATATAAAGGAATTGAGTGATAAATGTTTTATTCTTCTTAGTGTTTCACCATGGGGTTCCCTTGATGTTTTTTATGATGTAATATTGGTCTATGAGGTTTTTCATTGAATACAGAGAGATAAGTCAAATGAAAATAAAGAACAAGTATCCTTTATCAACTTCATGGAGCCCAATATTTTTTGAATATTGATCTTCAATTTTGATATCACTAGTTTCTTATGAGGAAGGAAGACATTCCAAAAACAGCATTTTGTACCAAGAATAAGCATTTCGAGTTTACCGTAATTCCATATGGACTAAATAATGCACCATCTATTTTTATGGATACAATGAATAGAGTTTTCCAGGAATAGCTTGATGACTTTATGGTGGTGTTTATTGATGATATCATGATATACTATAAATGCTATAATTATCATGAAAATCACCAGAACACTATTCTGATGACTCTTAAAGAAATGAATTATATGGGATGTTCACCAAGTGTGAATTTTGGCTTCGATCAGTTTTGTTCCTTGGACACATTTTCTCAACGGATGGAATATATTTTGATCATGTGAAGTCAAAGGTTGTTCAATAATTTCATATTCCAACAAACATTATTGAGGTATGTATTATTATTGGTTTAGAAGGTTATTATTCAGATTTCATTCATAACTTCTCCCGTATAGAAAACCCAATGAACAAGCCCACACGAAATGAGGTTAAGTTCGTATGGACAATGGAATGTGAAGAATTTTGTAAAGAATTGAATAGAAGATTAGTGAATGCTCCAATAATGACTCATCCATTTGAAAATTATGGATTTGTGATATATAATGATGCATCAATGAAATGAATTATATGTTTCCTAATGAAGATTGATAGAGTTATTTCCTTCTCATTTAGGCAGCGTAAAATTTGTGAACAAAATTATCCAACTCATGATCTTGAGTTAGCAGTGGTAATGATTTCCCTGAAGAATTCGAGACATTACCTCTACGAATAAAAATGAGAGATATATACAGATCATAAGAGTTTGAAATATATATTCTCATAGGAAGAAGTCAACATGAGACAAAGGATACGAATTGAGATACAAAAAATTAGGATTGTACAATGCACTATCACCCAGAGAGAAAAATATGGTGGCTGCAACTTTGTGTAGAATGGACCAAGGAATTTGAAACAAGATGAGAGTTGAAAGATATCATATGTTCATGGATCTAGTAAATATGGATATGGGAGTTATCATGGATGTTAATACATCATTACATATTAAATTGTTTTCCAAACCTTTTTACTAGAATGGATAAAACATTCTCAGACTGATGATGAGGAGTTTCAATAGAAAATTAATGTTGTAAATAATGAGAAGTTGATTGAATTCGTATATATTTGAGGAATTTTGAAATTCGAAAAGAGGCTTTGTGTTCCCGCTATTCCTGAGCTTATAAAGGAACTATTGGATGATTCTCATAAATCTAATTTATCTATACACCCTGGTAGTACAAAGATGTATAGAGATCCAAAGGATCATTTTTGGTGGGAAAACTTGAAGAGGAAGATTGATGATTATGTGTCGAGATGTTTGGTTTTTCAGGAGGTGAAGGATGGAATACAACATCCTAGACGATTCATGAAACCCCTAACTATTCCTATGTTTATGTGGTATGATATTACGATTGACATTGTCATGGGGATTCCAAATACTTCAAAAAAAATGATGTGATATGGGTCATTGTTGATCGTCTTACAAAATCATCACATTTTCTTACTATAAGAGACGATTTACCACTTGAATGTTTATCAATACTATATATTACTAATGTTTTAATACTTAATGGTGTACCCTTATAAATTCTTTCTCATCATGATCCCCATTATACATTAAAAATTCTCAAAAAATCTCCAGAATTCCCTAGATAATGATCTTCATTTGAGCACTTCCTACAACCAACAAACCAATGTACAATCAGAATAGACTATTCAAACGTTGGAACACATTTTGATGTCTTGATCAAATTACATTCAATGTATGTGGGATCATTATTTACCTCTCATAGAGTTTTCCTATAATAAAATCTTCCATTCAAGTATTCAGATCGCACCATATGAAGCTTAATATAGGAAGATGTTGTACACCAATTTTTTGGGATGATGTTGGGGAAGGAATGCTTGTAGGCCCCAAAATTATTGAGGAAACAAATAAAAAGGTCTGGATTATCCGAACCCATATCAAAATAGATAAAATTACGCAAAATAATTATGTTGATAACCAATTAATGGATTTGTAATTTCAAGGGGGAGATCGTGTTTTTTAATTGTATCTTCATGCAAGGGTATTATATGATTTAGTAGGAAGTGATAATTATGTCTGAGGTACATCAGACCTTTTGAAATTCTGTATCTAATTGTAGTTTTATCTTACCATTTGGAAATGCTGCCAAGTCTCTCTGATGTTCATAATTTGTTCCATGTATCAATGTTATGAAAATGAATACCATAACCGACACATGTACTCACCTAAGAAGAAATAGAACATTAGCCCGATCTATATTATTGTGAACAACCTATCAAGATTCTTGATACCAGAGAACAAGTATTGAGAAATCAGATGAATCGTATGGTAAAGGTTTTATGGAGGAACTTTAAGATTGATGAAGTAATATGGGAGCCTGATGAGCATATGTTGAAAACAAACCCAAATATTTTTAATTAGCATTTTGTGAATTTTGAGGATGAATTTTTTATAAGTATAGAAGAATGTAACACCCCATGGTTTTGAAAATAAATATTTAATGCATAAAATATTGTGTCCCTACAAAAAAAATTTAAAATATATACATTAAACCCAACTATACCACTACTATGGTTTGAATTTCAAAAAACGGCCATCTAGAGTTGTGATAAGTATGTCATTTGGAGTCTGATAGAACAATCATAATTTTTTTGTGAATAGTAACATAACCTTGTGAATATTAATATAAATAGTAATTAAACCCTTATGAATATTAAATAATAATATTATTTAATTTTCATAAGGTAATACGATAATTAGTCCTTAATTAATATTTCAATGTGATATAAAACTAATTATAACATTCAATTTGAAAATTTTCATATTAATTAGGAATTTATTTAATAAATTAAATTTAAAATATTTATATTTTTCTTGAAAAAGAGATTTTTATTTCAAATCTACATTTCGAAATGAGGTTATGGTATGTTTTTGTGTTTTTTCTAAAATACTTGAATTTTCATTGAATAGTAAAAACACTATTTCGAGTTTTTGGTAGGTTTAATGACATCAAAATTATGAAATAACTATAATAATGTTTTGGTAGACTTGTGTACTGTATATTAAAATATTTTTTTCTCCCTTGTGGATAATACGATAGGAAAATACCATGGAAAATCCTACGGTTTTACAAAAACCGCTAATGAGGATTCCTTTTAAATTAATAAAAAACTCCCTCTTATTTATAATAAATACCCAATAAATTATTTTTTTTCATTTTTTTGAAACTCATAGTCCTCTAATATCTGTTTTTTACCTCTATATTAGTCCTCCAATAGATTCCTCAACCCCCAACGTCCCAACCATCATGTCTTAGGAGTTACTCAACAAGGTAAGAGAATTATCAACTCCTCTCCCATTCAAGTTCTATTTTTTGTGGTATGTATTTCAACTTTTCACACCATGTTCTTATTTCTAGATTAATCATTAACTATAATATTTCATGGGTATTTTTTTAATGGGTGAACCCTATACCTTCTATTTTTAATTTTTTATGGAAACATGTTGCATAACTCTTATGCTACAAAATTTTGGTAAGGGATCCCTCGACTTTTCATTTATTTTCACGTTCTTTTGTTTTATTTATTTCCTCACATTATTTCATCAACTGTTCTTATTTCTACACTACCCTAAATTTGGTTTATTATTGTTGTGATAATGTAATAATTCATCATGATAACAATTTTTTCATTATTTTATACTCTAAATGAAAATAACTTCTGAGATGTGATAATTTATCACATTCATCGATGACAAGTTTTCAATTTATATAACCATCTTATATTATGGTCATGAAATTTTTTAGATGGTATAACCCAACTATAACTATGTATTATGACATAATTAATAGTCGGGAACCATTATAAGTAAATATTATAAAATCGTATTACCAAACTAGTTCCTAATAACCAAAATACCGCTAAATAAATATAAGTGTATGTCATTAAAAATTTATCAAATGATTCATCCTATTTACATATAAAAAATATCATAAATGACTATTAAAAATTCTTGGTTTTATTAAATAATATTTAATTTCAATTCTATAGATTACACCTATTGCACATGAACTCTATTACTTAAAAACAAGTGAACCGATTTTGGAAATCAAGAAAATGAACACTCCGGAACGACAAAATTCAAAATAGTAACTTATCAACAAGGAAACAAATGAAAAAAAAATACATATTATAGAATAAAATTATGTCTAATATGTTCTAAAATAATTTTTTTTATAATTCTAATTTCATATTCCAAGACCTTAGGTTCAAGAGCAGAACACATTCAGACTTAAGGTAAGGGTTTTGTCACCGAAACCTCCTTTTACATTGATGTTATTTTTATTGTCTAATTACCTCAATGAAAATATTGTGTTTTATTATGTACTCATCATAAATTTATTTTGTCTTTTCTATAAATATTTTGACAGACCATTATCCTTCTCTCATTTAATGGGAGTTATATGTTCTAAAATGATTTTTCAAAAGTCCTTCCAAAAATACAAACCAGATTCAAGGGAATTTCTCAATGTGTCACCCATTTTCAAGGGAACCCTATAATATGTTTTATTGGAAATGATTAACCTTATAGAATCACACATTTTATTATGAAAATAATATCTAAATTCACTTATGTTTTTATACAAATATTTTTACAATCAACTCATAATTTCATTGTAAAAGGTTGTTTATCTCATGATTTACTCCACGATTTTATAAGAGTATCTACATATACTTCAACACTCTTAATAATTATTATGTATTATATGGAATAATATTTTTTGAAATCATCTAAAATATTTAATTTTATGGTTTATGATTATCATGGATATGAATGTGCTATATTAAAATCATTAACCAATTTACTCCGAATGGTTAGTTTTTATGCTCAATGTTAGGGGAAAGTTATTTACAATTAATATAATAGTTTCAATACAAATGTTTATTTTGTTTATATTTATCTCCATTCATATGAGGAATGTATTAGATATAGAATGTGTCATGTGGGGCCCGCTATATCCCCTCGGTGCATCAGTAAGTCTCATGAGACAAACAATGGTCTTGGCACAAGGCAATGACAAACAAATTTTTTATGGTCTTGGCATGAGGCCTCGATGGTATGATGGTGATGTCCCGCATTATGAATTCCATCATTATGAAAATTGTATTTATGGTTAATGTGGTTATTTTATTAGTATAATAACCATGATTATGTTTTATTATGACATTACTTACTCACCTCTTATTCCTTTCATAATGTGTTCAATTTTTTTTCTTAAAACCAAAATTTTTTAGTTATTAAAATTGAACAATTTTTATATATTTTAGGCTATATTTCTTACCCTTACTAAGAATTTTATCTAACCCATTTCTTATGTTTCATTTTATCAGGATATAAAATTTTTTATTATAATTGGCATGCTGAAATAACCAAGGAGTTATGGATATTGTCAAAGGATTTCGTATGTTGTATTTATATTTACTGTGTAATGATGATCTTATGTATGTATCTTGTTTCCAATAATACTAAACTACTCAGTCAATCAGGATTTATATTCCTTGTTTATATGCCAATATAATCAAATTAGACACCGGTTTTATAAAATTGGTGTCAGGTCCTTACATAAAATGATTCCAATATGTAACTTATTACATGATAAGTTTTATATATTCTTAAAATAATCATCCTATAAAATATTTAAATGTTTAGATATCCTTTGAAACATTATCATTTGGTTTAACACATTGGTTAAAAAAATTTAATCTTAACCATAGTAATGATTTTTTAAATTTAAAGGGTCGTAATTTTACATATAAGTATAAAAAGGATCATAAATTGATAATGGATTAAATTTCAGACAATTTATAATCATTATAAGAATATTTAATTTTTTTTATTATTTTTAAATAATTTAATAAGTTACATTTTACATAAAATATTTTTACAGTCATTTTATTAACTATTAAAATTATTTTGGGATTGAAAATAATCACGATATTGAACTAAAATATAAACATTTGAAAATCTATAATACGTAATATTTATCTCAAAATATTATTTTAAACTTTAAATCACCCAATTAATAGTACTTTTAGAGTTTTTAAATTCATTTACATGATTTTTCTATAGATTTGACAAGCACGTTATTGGTGTTGCTTGAGTATTTATGGAAACCAAATCGTCAATAATATTTAAAAATCATTAGCATGATAAAAACATAATTTAAATATCATATAAAATCTTCAAACCAAACATATGTTATTTTTTCCCATCACAATATTTTATTATTATTAAATACAAGAAATAGTCTATTTTTACATTACATTTTACATAGATACTATAAAGGTAAAAGGTAAATTAAAAAATACGTATAACAGATTTTTTAAATACTATTTATGAATAGACTCATTAAATGAAATTTAATTACGTTTTTAATGAATTTTTTGTATTATCACATTAGTTTTAACCTTAATTAACATATTTTACCTTTACAATTGTAACAAAAAAAATTTATAGTTACTATTTTTATTGAGCAATGGAAAAATGATCATATTTACATAATTTGGGCCAATTGATTCCAGATATGGGATCCATCATTCATTATTCGATTACTGTAAGTGGATGAAATTAAAAATATATAAAAACAAAAAAATGCACTGAAAAATGATATGTCAGAAAAATGTGTTTTTTATATGAAAATGTTTGTATCAAAAATTCATCCATAAAATTGTTTCAAATGAAATTACTGGTACTATTTTCTAAATAATATATGTAATGATAATTTTAATCCATTTAAAAAAATTATGTTTTTAAATTCTTGAAACAAAGACACGATTTTTAATAAAAAAATATTCTCACTATTAACTATAAAATCAATCTTTTCAAAAAATACAAAAAAATCAACATCAGATAATTTTGATGAACTGATTTGAAAAATGAATTTAATTTTATAAAATATATTTTATAAAATTATAATAACTAAATTATAATTTTAACTCATAAAACGCAACAAAAATAATTTTTGAATAAAATTCCCTTTTGAAGCATAAAATTACATTACTAAAAATTAGGTGATTATTTTTTTATGTATGAATTGAAATATATTTATCTAGTATGATAAAATAAATATATTTTATAATGTGGTTACCCATATTAATACCTTCCAATTCAATGAAAATTTTATAATTTTTTTTATAATATATTACTTTTTTTAATGGTCAATTTTGTGTGCTAATAAAAACATTGAGATGATTATTCATTTAAACAATATTTTTAATGTTTTATATACTACCACATCTAAATAAATCATACCCTGCCAATTTTATCTTGTTCATAAAATGGTTAATATTTGAAAATATATTTATTCAAAACCCACATAATTCAGAGGGATAATAAATTTTCCTTCTAAAGGAAAAGTGGGAAACATTAAGTTTACCTAAAATAGCAAATAATCATTTTCCCGGAAATGTATAACATTAAAGGGATGTTAAAATTTTCAAATATTAGAGATAAAAATGTTCCATGAACTAATATAAATTGATTTATAACATGGTAATGGGAAATCTAATAAACACAATATAATAAATCTGTTATGGGTTTAATTCCACAGATTCATCATAAATAAAGGTAAAACTATATAATTTTTATTTCTATATCTATTTTCTATGTTTGAGAAATTATTTTACTGTTAAGATATAAAATATGAAAAAATATAATTAATTAATTTATTTCAATTTCATAAAAAAAAATCATATTTTGGATGTTCTTCAATAATTTATACTTCTACTATAACTCCAAGTGATGAATATTCATGTTAATTTTGTTATACATAAAGCACTAAAATTTTTTTTTATATATTATAGGATCTATTAAATAATTATATGTGATTACTTATACCACTAGTTATCATCACAACAAAAATGTTTAGTACATGTTATCTTATATGCATAAAACATCATATAGTGAAATAATATGTTAATCCCTAAAACATTAATATGAACACCCAATGATCAATATAATACATTCCATAATTATTTAAGCTTTTGAATCATCCAAAATATTTTTGATCAAATTTGAAACCCCAAATGCTGAAATACACGGTCACATATAATTTTTTCCAAGGGAAATTTTAATATTTATCCACATACAACATGATGTATTTCATCATGTCATATGTTAAAGAAGTGAATTCCAGGACCATATATTCCACTAAATCATTATAGTCATTTCCAAAAATAATATGAATTATCATAAAACCAAGAAAACATACATTTCACTTAATATAAAATACATACTTATTCTAAAAATAAAATCATTTATTATTGAATATTTTCGAAAAATATAAAACAACGGAATGAACTACATCAAAGAAGAACTA
Organism: Viscum album; assembly: GCA_963277665.1. Taxonomy (NCBI): domain Eukaryota; kingdom Viridiplantae; phylum Streptophyta; class Magnoliopsida; order Santalales; family Viscaceae; genus Viscum; species Viscum album. The sequence goes on along the minus strand of OY728166.1, from coordinate 372,532,252 downwards.
ATTCACTTTGGAATAAAATCACTAAATAATTTCAAGTTTACCATTACTATCCAATTCAATTTATAAGTTTCAATAATCACTTTATCAAAACCAAACATTTATAACTCAACAACATGAACATATAAAGTGTTGTCTTTCCCTTAATAATGTGTTCTAAAAAATATTACATTACGAGTGAATCAATTTTAGTTTTTATATGTACCATTAAACATATTTTTTAAAATTATTAATGAAAAAATTCTTTGGAAGAAACATTTTTTGATTTATGAGTATGATAGAGAGAGTATCATTGATATAACACTTCTATAGCCTAATTATTGAATAATAATACCAAAACACTTCAATCCATTGAATTCAATGATCAATATAACGTAGATCCATCATTTTTATAGTTGTTAAATGTTGGTTTTAGTGTTGGATTGGATATTTCAAATATTCCCCACAATAAAGATATTGAAATTTAAATTTTACCATATGATGCAAATAATGTTCCACCATGATCTCCTCGTTTTTCTATGAAAATTCTCTTCTTTATTCAATTTATTTCCACAAATAAAACATATTCTAATTCTACTAAGTAATTTTCATGACTGAGTATTCCAACATTCTTGATATATACGAAGATAAATCTTTTTCCATTCATTGTTTTTATTATTATTGTTTGATTTTAATTATAATATTATTTCCTATTAAAACCCTTTTAATTGATTGGTAACACTAATATCTTTTTATTCCTTACAATCAATTAGAATGATTTATTCTTAAATACTGATGTGCCTTATTAAAAACACCCTTCATAGACTAGGTTTTAATCTACTAAATAAATGATCAATCATATTTTCTGGTTCATTAAGAAAAGTATAAGTATACCTCATAAATCATTTAAATGTATCCTCATATTCACTAATGGATTCAACATCCTTCTTCCATAGCTCATGGAATTACATCTCCTTTTTAATATAAAGAATAAAAATAAATATCCTATTGGACAATAACATTCTAAAATCATCTATCATATCATAGTTAATTTATTCATATAGCCTTTTGTTGTTGAGGAGATACCACTATTGATCTGATTTTCCTTTCTAATGATAGTCAGCTAATATGAATTTTTCAGGATCCAAATACTAGAGAATAAGAAAATATATTTTAATGGTATTTATCAAATACTTAGAAACTAGTGGATCAGTAGAACCACAAAAATAATATGTATTTTTCATCATGAAGGAATCAACCAAACATTTTTCCTCTTTTTAAAATTTTAATATAATTATAATTCACGTCTTGAGAAAATTAAAAGTATAGCATGGATATTTTTAAGTCATTATCCCGAAAAAAATTCTTGAGAGTAAATTCAATTCATGACCAATCATATTTAATATTAAAATATCTATTTTGGGATTCATCTATTAAATAAAGCCAAAAATGATATGGTGACCAGTTATAATCATTATGGGAAATGTAAAAATCAAGAAACATTATTTATAGGATGTATATTTCATGACACGTTCATTTCAATCTATGTCCCTTTGGTTTTACCTAGGTCATAAATGATCATTATATATTCAAATATTTTGTGATGGCTCATAAATAATATCTGAATTAACTATATCATTCCCCAAATCTCTGTCAAGGTGTCCGAAAATGGAAATCTCACCATGCTGAAGAATGAGGGATGTGATTTACTTGAAAAATAATTTGGGAATTATTACCCCTATGTTCATATTTTCGAAACCAATCTCCACATATAGAATCTATAAATGGATATCTATATTGGAAATACATACTTATATTTTTACTATTTCATAGGATTTCACCCTATATATAGTATTATGAAAATGGCACTTACTAATGCTTTCTCATCCCAGTTTTTAAAGGAAACTAATATATTATCTAATAACAACTATAGAGACCCATTATATTGAAACATAAATATTAAATATTATTACATAAATACTCATTACAAAACACTAATATCTATGATAGAACCATATAGGTTTAGTGTCTCTGGGAATTAGGATACATAATTAAATTATTTTTAGTAGAAACACATCATACCCCACATACTTTTTGATGACTATAAAATTTTTTAAAATCATTATACATACAATTTTTCTTCATGTCCTGGGGAAAAGAAAACATAATAAAGGGTGATTTAAATTTCCCAATAATTATAAATATGTGACATATTAAGGTTCAATTGAAGATAACAAGATATAATTCTAAAACCACTCTGTACATAATCATTAATGTATTTATATTTATCCCACAAGATCAAAACATTATGATAACTAAATCCATTTAAAAATGGGTTTTATTGTTATTCATTCACCGAAACCATAAAAAATATAAGTAGTTAATAATTATAAAAACATTTTATCATATCCCGAGTAAATACTATGTAATATCAATGGATTTTATCATTAAACAATTCAGTAAAAGATCACTAGAATATTCCATACATAAAAACACCCTTTCCTTTTTTAGATATCATATTAAAATAAAAAAAAATTATTAAATATTAAGGAAAATGTTTCTTTGAAAATAACCTTTTAAACATGTAAACTATATTAAAAATCACAGAGTGGTCATGAGTGTGGGAAATTCAATTCTTGTCGTCTATATAAAAATATAGATTCCTTCCAAATATTATATGCTAATTAAAAAGTACATATTTTAGAAAATTATAAGATGATTCCATTTAAAATCATTAAAAAAATAAAAACAATAGTTAAATTTAATATAAAATTAATTTTATAATATTGAAAACATTTTTAGAATATATTGACATATTTTTAAATTTTTTTCGACCAAAGAGTGAAATAATGATAAATATCCATAAAAACATTCTTTTAAACTATTAATATCATAAGGAAATAAAAATAAAAATAAAAATATAATATCTAGCAATAAATATAGGATAATAATTTATTTGGGATTCTTGGGAGATAATTCATAAAATACTATCATAAAAAACATAATCATCAGAAATCTCAATAAACCATGATATTGTTACAAAAATCCCTTAACTCGAGTTTGAATGGCACTGAAAGAGATTTGATGTTATTTATAATTATTTAAATTTATTATAATTACCTACTAAAGAAATTAAATTACTGATAAAATCATATATGATCTGATTATATTATTTTCTAAAAAAATTATTATTATTATTGTATTTTAATCATAATTTCTAGTTGATATTTGTTTCATTTTTCATGAGAATTTATATATGGTAGTTAATATTATTTTTATTTGTTCAGGGTTCCAAAATCTCCGAAACATTATTTATTAAATATATGTAAAATATATTTCTTATACATATATTTATAATTATCTATAAAAGGTATAGATAGATAATAAATTACACCATACATGTAGATGATAGGTAATACATACACATGATTGTTCTTCTCATATTTCAACAGATGGGAGAAGATAAGGTAAATAATAAATAAAAAATATATAATAATTATTATATCATATATATATATATATTAATTTAATATGTACTTATTACCACACATGTAAGGTTGACATGAAAAACTAATCATATTGCTTATTGGGGGTGGTAATCTACAAGTATGCATGGGCGAAATTATTGTTTTCCAACTTATGGGATGCTAAGAATGAATTTATGATATTATAAGTATATAAGTATAATTATTTTAAAATTTTCATATATAAAAATTAAACCCATTATAATAACTATCCATGAATGTTAGTGACTAAATATAAATGGAATCACTATGTTGAGGAGGTAATCCACACGTACGCATGAGTGACACTTTCACATCCCTTTTGATAGAGAATAGTGTGATTAATTATATTTATATAACCATAATAAAAAATGTGTATATTTTGGAGATTTAATTAATTATTTGATGATTAAAATCACATATTTAGATGATTTGTCAGAGAAAATAAATTTAAATAGGTCAGGTAAGATGATTAATCTTACTCCGTAGGCCTCCTTTATATCCCTTCTTAAGGGACCTTGGAATGGTATTTCAAGAATACCATCACCTCTAATTCATATTTATGGAAGCTTAGAAGAAATGGTTTATTTTTTATAAAATATAAATGGCATAATGTGGTGAAATTAAAATATATTAGGGGCCTCCTTTTTTGGTAGGGGATGGACACATTTAGGTTTAATTAATCTATTAAATTAATATAAATTAAATTTCATTGAAAGGGGATAAAAATTGATATATTTTAAATATAAGATGTGTTTGAGTCTAAATACTCTCATACAATGAAATTTGGAAATTCTTTGGTTTATTTTCACCATTATATCATAGTTTTAACCCCAATTAACCCTTTTGAAAATTACTACGGTATCTTGGTTTTTTTACTATTTAGTAGTCGATAATGTTACTATCAAAGGAAAAAATACCAATAAATGGAAAATGATTGATATTTAAACCATATTAAATTCACTTGTATGGTGATATTAATTTTACAAATTTTAAATAATTTAATAAAATATTTTTTATTAAAAAAATATCATTAATTTCATTATTTAAAATTCATGAAATATTATTATATAATATGTATCAAACTAATGTAAAATGGTTTCAAAATGAAATTTAATAGAATAATAGGAATATATATTTTAAATATAATAATCCAATATAATTTTTATAGATTTATATTTCATTTTAAACCTTATCATTTTGTATAACCCTATAGTTAACGAAATTTAATTATAAATGTGGTAATGAATATTTTATTATTATTGGGTCATGATGATATCTATAAGGTAAAAATTGGAGAGTAAATGGACTTGGAATGAAATTATAAACATTTTACCATCCAAATTTTCCACTTTGTATATTTATATGATTTTAAAATAAATTAATAAAATATATTTAATTAAAAATACAACTATTGTACTTTCAAGAACAATTAATAAAATTTGACATTTAAAAAACATGATAGTAATGAAATTTTAATATAAAACATTAACATAAATATAATTTGATATATTTATATTTATAATTTTTGTGACACTTATATCTCCCCCCAAAGAATAATAATATTATGTTTTTATTAAAATCATTTACTTGCTTCATCTACTATTTTCAAAAGAACTATGTTAGTGTTGCAAAATCATTTAAGGTAATTATTTCATTGCTAAAAATTAAAAATATTTTACTATGAAAAAATATTAGTTCAAATATAAATGAACCATTTAAAAATAAATATATGTTTCCTTTATCCTTTTTAATAAGTATTATAGATATTAAATGTTTGAAAATACAATTTTTATGATATCTTTTGCATCATTATTATAATGATTAAAAACAAATTTAATTGATGAAAAATGATCATATTTTATGATTTTTATTGAATATAGTTGAAATAAACTAATCCAATGAAGTAAATTAATTTTTTAATTCAATTTTAATCCTTATCACACTATTCTTAATTGTAATTATCAAATTTTACCATTACTATGGTAATATAATGTTACTATGGTTCTTATGAAAAATGATAAGGTTAAGAAACAACATATTTACTAAATTTGGGATTTATATTTTTATATCCATAAAAACCCATTGCAGATAAATCCTTATATGTTTTGTAATTCTTATATCCATAATAAAATGTATATTACTCTACTAGAATAAAACTCAAAAAACTCAATGCATAAACATGTCAATCCTAACAATTCAACGGTTTGAATAGCATACATCCCTCATTTATTAATTAGTAAATTCTTGGATTAGTAAATTGTCATTGATAATTCCCACATTCCCCACATAGAATAATATCAACTAAAAATGAAACCTTGGTTTGAACATTATATCATTACTATAAAATAATTTTTTCCATCAAAACATTATTTATCTATTTTCAAATATTCCATAGAATACACATTTTACCATTCCGTTGAGAAATAACATGGAATGTGTATTTCCACATCTATCATAAGTCAGAAATTTAGAATTCTTTATGACAAGGTATCCACCACCCGAGATATCAGTAAACTCTTTTATTCTATTATTTTGGGAGTATGAGTGTTGGTTAAGGTATATGTTTTTAATCATATATCCTGATAACTAATTTAGAATTATCAAATTATCTTTCAGTCATGTAATCATCTAATTTTTTATTTATAGTCACTGTATTGTACATCATATTTAGTATTAACATAGTCATTACTTGTTCCATAAATTCACTAAAACAAAAAATCATAGTATGTAAAAAAAATCAGTGTAGGAAACATATAATTATTAAAATAATTTATAGAATTATTAAATCATCAAATCTTAATATTTCACTATAAGGCCCCTTATGATTATCCTAGGTCAGTCATGGTAATAATATATTCTAATCCGTCATTATAGTTCATAAATAAAATGTGAATTAACCAAAACCTATCCCTTGGGAGTGTCAAATTAGTCATAACATATGGGAATACACCCCATGAACTAGAATTATCATCGAGATATATTCATCGTAATCTTTTGAGGTTATTACCACTAGATACATTTGTTCTAATGGAATGTCCTCCTGTAGTATCCAAACAATGATTTAGTTCCCAAAGATTCTACAAAAATTCCTCTAATACCATCTAGGAAGAAACTAAAACTATTATCTTAGATACCATGGTAACATTATTAAATTTTTAATATATACGATAGATAACATCCCAAAGAATTGAATATTTTAGTAACTTTGGTATCTTAGATACATACTTGAATCTCACATTTCATTTTATTATATAATATACATCACAATGAAGGTAATTATTCTACATCCTTGAACACATTAAAATATTCTTTCTTCATATCCCATATAATGGAAAAATAATGGGTGATAATAGATTCTTCTAAATGGAATGTGATTAATGAGAGATATCATAGAATAAATAATGTATAATCTGTATGGATTAATAAATAATTGAAAACAAATTCTATCTAACAAAAAACCTGATCATGAATAATAATATTATAAGAATAAATTCTAATAAAATAACTCTATAATAATAACCACATTAACTTGAATCATATCTATGTATGTCGTACCTATTCAAATAATGAACATGAAATGAATAACTACTTTCATAATAATGTAATGCATAAAATTAGATATCATAGAGACATCACCAAGTCCTCATTCGAAGAAATCAAAATAAATTCATAGTGCCACATTCAAATACCCAAACTGTTATTTATCTTGAGAGATAATGACATAATGAGGGGCTATATAGTTATGGGTGTCATAACCTAACCCAACATGGACCGGGATGCAACTCCCCAACCCCACCTGCAATCGGCCAGTGGCGAGTGACTAGAACCGAGATGGAATATTAGTAATATGGGAGGCATTTTCTAAGAAACTATATATATGATCAAATATCCGAGATCCCAAAATTATGAAATGTAACAACTAAAGGATACAAATGCGTGAATATAACCATATCCCACAACCAAAGTCAAAATAAGTAAATAAATCATAAGAGGGAAAAAACACCCACCAAAGAAAACTGTAAAAGCGTCTAACCTACTCAGAAGGAGGGGATCACAGTTAACTAAAACAATCAGAATGATCCTTGGACAAGCTCTGGTAAACACCCCGGTTTATCTATCTGACTATGCTCTACCAACATATGGTCTTATGTTGACTCCTTTGAATGGAAAGTGTCATGTACAAGATACAAAACATGTTTCGAGAAGGCCCATGTAGGGTTGAGTATAAAAATACACATTAGCCACCCAAAAACCCCCAAAAGAAAAATAGATCAACTGAAAGGCCACATTTATCTCAACCTAGATAGAGGGAAACCCAATTGAGAGAGAAACCCCTTCTCAAACCATCCTTGATTTTACCATACAAGTAATATTTATATTCATATGGTGTCTACCTAAAACGTGACAACACCCCAAGGACTCCCAAAAATCACATTGATATAATCTTCTCAAACACATAATCTCATGAGGTTCTATCCTCATATCCATCAATAAGATTCTATTTTTAGTCACAAAACATAATATAATACTAAGAGAACATACTCCATATACTCAACCATCATTAATGGAACCCATCCAAGAGATGTACTCCATCAGGAACAACTCTACCATTCCAAATGGTATGTATGAGATAACATGCACGATCTGGAACATATTAATTTTTCTAGCTCTAGTACCCAGTATTATAGAACTATTAATCATTATCTTGCACCACTGAAAAGATAAGGAAATATATGTGAATAAACCTACCCCTCACAACTTCACATAGTTCTGGGCATAATACTCCAGACTTTACACCGTGTAAAACCTCTCTATCAAGAGGGAATGGAGGGACTCACACCTCATCACTGCCCCGTAGTCAAGGTTGTACTGCTCCTAAATAACCCTCAAAACCATTTTATCTTCAATAAAGAGTGTCCCAAAACTCATTCCATTGAGTAAAAGCTAACCCCTATATAGTTATCCTTATCATCTAGTGGAAAGGATCGCTCCTCATAGTTGTATTACACTACTAAGGGAGTTCGACTCCAATGGAGAACATACATTGTTATACTATTTAGAAACAGTTGAGTAACACTCTATAAGTGAGTACTCATGCCCTAAACCAATGGGGGAGTACCTCTAATTAAGTACATGAGTCATGATATGATATTTTATCAAAACATCATAAATCAAGGACACACACCCTATCCCGGTAGGGGTGTACTACACTCTGGCTAGAGGACCCTTACCCTAGAATGATTGCGGAGTGGAAACTCTGAAAAATCATTATCTAGGGGGACACATACTCTATAATGGAAGGTGATTAATGATCATAGGCTAGAGGACACATTCCATGATATGGTTGGGGAGTACCGACTCTACCTAGAAAATTGGTACAGAGGACTCACACCCAGGAATGACAGGGGAGTACCGACACCGAGAATAGAGGCCCCACACCCTAACATGTTATAGGATTACAGACGATATCTATACATCATATATGGAGTAACATAGACCTTTTTCAATAGTGGAGTACTGAATCCATGGATAATGGGCTCACTTTTTGGTCCAATATGGGAGTACATACTGTAATGTCATGAACATCACTGGGAAACCCGCGCCCTAGTTGATAAGAGTAATACCCCCTCCCCCGAGGAAACTACCTAATGTTAAGGAAACAAAACCATGTAATGGGGAGTCATGCCTCTACCTATGTATAGAGGTACATAAAATCCACACCCTAGTCCACCAGGGGAGTACCATTCCCATCTTTTCTCTACACAAACCACACTGATAACCAACATCATTTCAGTACATCGTCACAACAATATTTCCAACTTCATATCTATTAATCTATAACAAATTCCACCATCACACCCTACATGGATGAACAATAATGATTTACTACTCACAAGCCTAAATATGAGTACCATGGAAGGATATACAGAAGGTAGAATATCTCAAAAGGATTGTCTAAGTGTACACGATGTTCATCGGTGCACAGACGACATATGATCCCACCCGATAACCAATCCATGTGTCATATCTACATGGTTTACCAAACCATGTAGGAATAGATTGTGTGTATAAGATGTATGTTCCATGTCCCTCATCACTTAGCCCCTTATGATGTTCCTTTTCAACACAGGCCGACTAACCTTGTCTATCACAAGTTGTGTATCACATACCTCACTGTGTGTTTGAATAAATTGAAACCTTCGTATATAGTGTTCCTATATCTATATACCAAACCCCGTGTCCATGTACCATGTTTCTGTGTTAGTACACATCCATGCGTTTTCACACAACTATCAAAATCCATGTCCCTTGGTCTCATGGTTTAGGTCACTACACGATTTGTAACCCATATACACAACGTATAGTCCCAAATTCTCATCTTCTCAAAGAGGAATATCTATATAGTGAGTTTGACTAAACTACATTCAATGTAGATAGTGATTGCAATCAAGAATCACTTAAAAACCCTTGATTCTCCCATGTTTTCCCTGAAACCTGTATATCTTCCTAGAATGGATATCTAGAAATTGAATTTAGGATATTGAACATAAAAACAATGAATAAACAAGGAAATAAATACCAAAACTCCAATATTTCATTATCATTTGATAAACGTTGAGGCTTTGGATTATGAAAAATATAGGGATCATTATGGTTCTCAATCTTGTGATGATCTTCTTTAGAAATGGAGATTAACGACACATCATTGTGTGGATTCTTCTCTATTTCAATTTGTTTACAAATGATGGAGTTTAGTGGATGAGGATTCGATACTCATTTGTTTAATGCATTCAAAACATGGGGAGTGGGTGAGGGAATTTTTGGTTTTTTTATTTTAATAAATTAAACTTTCATTTAATTAATTATTTCAGTAGACAACAACCCGCTAAATCGCCTTCAGAAAAACCACGTAGCGCAGATAACCTTCTGTCACTCCTAGGGTAAACACAATGATCCATACTTAACCGCGGTCTTCGAAATCCGATATATGACTTTGAATATGAGTTATTTATGTTTCAAGTAAAACAGTGTGTGAGAAACAAAATATAATTAATATTTTTAATATCACAAGAATGAGGCTCCCTGGTCCCTAGATTCTCCTACCATCTCAGTACCCAGTTCTCGAAATATTTTATAAAATATTTTTAACTCCTTTGGGTCAAAATCCATGTTATTAAATTCTCTCCAGCATATGAATTTTTGTCCGCAAAAAGTGAAAGCCTACGAACAAGGGAAGAAACTGAGCTCCCCAAAGGAATCCCATTCCAACAAGTTCACCAAGGGTTCATGTTCTTTTTACTAGCACAATGATAGAGGAAACATTAAAATCAAACCACTATTTTGTCCAACCTCTACTAGGACAACATCATTAAACAAACAAGAACATGTATCCTTAGATAGGACATGTTGGAAAACACCAAGCACCATGATACATCTGCTATCATGAATTCTTATGATACACCTCCTCACCAACCTGGTTCTCTTACTGACAAAACCCTATATTTAAAATCCACCCCTAGATAGACAATAAAACAACCTCCTCAATAATTTTTGTGTCCAAGGTAAATGATGAACACATAAGGGTAACCACAAACTAGATAGATATTCCCATGAGTAAACAATAGGTCTTATAAGAATCATCATCTACAAACCTCCATTTGTAACATGGATCACCAAAAAATGAAAACTAACACATACACTAGTGGAATCATAGTTTATTATGGATATAATAAAACTAATATATAATTCCAAAACATCATATATTATATCTATGTTTCTATATAATAATTCTATGAATGACTCTCCCTCTATGAGATCCACCAAGCTAAAGGGTCTGAGAAGGAAAACTTCGCTAGAAAGACTAAGACCAACTAAAATACATAACCACATAAATATACCCGGATCACAAAATTATAAGGAACTAATACACAACACCTTGATACTATCAACTTTGGGAAACACTGAATCGCTCGTATGGTTCTGTTCGCATCTCAAAAACACATCTTAGTGGGGGAAGTGTCCCTCTTCCTCATGAGTTTAAACCTACGTCAAACTACACAATATCCTCTTTGAGAGTCTCATGTAAAAAAATATAACTCCCAACACATTAGGGTTATCACAATGTAAAATGGGATGCCCAAACACACACTGGGTCTTATCAGACCCTCTATCACAACTACAAGCATTGTGTTCTATTGATACCCCCATGTCACCCTAGTTAAACCTATATCATGACCGGAAAGAAAATATTACCCACTACATATGGTATATTGGAAACAAATAATTCCTCTATTTATCCTCAATTATTTTAGTTCATAGGCCTCTATGGCCTCCAGCTATCCTAACCCATGTCCTCTAGCTCCCTGAGCCTAGCGTGGACCACCATGGGGCAGTGGTCACAACACCTCAAACTTCCTCCCACCTATTTACTCTCATCTATCTACCCCACCAAATCCTCCACATTTCGAAATTATTTTCTCCAAAAACTATATCTTCCAAGGTGTATTGTAATCTGATCCCCTATCAGTAGCACATTGGGTCAGACAATCTCTAGCAAGATGCCACTAATCGCCACAAGAATAACAGTACCTCTCCTTTAGCTGATCTAATCTATGGTGATTATCATACTCTATAGACCCATGTGTCTATGTATGGGAATTGTTATTCCTCATGTGTCATGATCCTTTTACTTATCATCTCCCATCTCTTAGAGAGACCTCATCCTCATGACCACTATTGTAGGTCAGATCCACTTGTCCCTTAGCTAGGAAACATTCCACCACCAGAGCTCTCTAATAGTTTAAGAGACATAATGAAAACTCATCCACTATCATTCTATAATTATGAATTTATAGAAGCTACTGGATACACACTATTCTCAATGTTTCTTATTATAGCTCTTCCTTAAATAATCACTCGAAATCTTCCCATGTAAGTGTTTACTCTTCAAGATATTGTATCATCTGACGCCACCATCACCTGGAATTACCCTATAAATATCTCGATGCTTGGATCACCTTCTAATCAAGAGGTGTCATCACTAAGTGGAATAATTGTGTGACTACATTGAGCTAGTCATCTGTTTTCTGGGGGTCTAGATCACTTTGGTACCTCAGACATTGCTTCCTAGAGAACTCATGTAGTGCAATAATCTTAAGGGTATCCTCATCTAGAACTACTAGTAAACCCTTATACTAAATAGGTGGTGGCACTACTCATGGACTACCCAAATTTACCACCTCATAATCAGTTCCCGGTACTGAATCCTCATTAATGGGCTTATTGACAAGAAAATAATGTTGTAGAATCATCCTTGTCTATCATTGTAGATGAATCTGGAAATCAAATCAAGATGTACCATGGGAAAAGAGTATATCAGGGGAGTTTAATCAAAAATGATCGAAAAAAAAACAAATTACTTTTTGATACAGGTGCCATTTATTTCATATTAACCAGTATCCAAAGATATAGAGTCCAAAAACAAGTTATTAGAGTCCTTGTAAATTGATATGTCGGTCGCGAAAGAATTAATAGAACCTATGGTTTAACAAAAACATTCAAAGTATCTAAATACTATCTATATGACACCAAAACCAGGCACATGGCACAATGGTCCCAATGTGGAACCAAATAGATTTGATACCACTCTATCACGACCCAACATGATGGGGCCTAGTCTGAAACTCCCCAATCCCACCTCTAATAGGCCAGGGGATAGAAACTAGCAATGAGAAGGCATGTCACATACATGAGAGGCATTTTATAGGTACTTATATGCTCACACACATATCCAAGATCACAAAATGATAAAATTTACAAACCAATGGAATCCAATTCATGCATACATCTATATCCCACAACAATAGTACACCAGATGTACTAAAAGAATAAAATGAAAAAACACCAACCAAGGAAAACTGTAAAAGTGTTTAACCTGATCAGAAAGAGGGGATAATTTTCACCTAAAACTATTAGAAAACTCCACATCCTAGCTCAAGTAGAGACCTCAGTCTCTTTATATCACTAAAATATGAAAACCTTGGGACAAACATGAACATTTTTGAGAGGCATGTGGTCTATAGAAGACACAAAACTTGTGTGGGAACATCCCGTGAAACGGTATGTAAAAAAATACTCATTATGATCCCCAAAATTCACAAAATAAATATTCAGTAACTTAAAGGAAACATTATACTTGACCAAGCTAGAGGGAAGCCCAATCGATAGAGAAATTCCATCATGAACCATCCTCGGTTGTACATGACATGTCAGCTCGATCTAACCAAGGATTCAACCACAACATGTTACAAAACAATATGGAATCCTTCAAATCGAATAGATATACTTGTCTTAGAAAGTATGTTTCATGAGGTTCCAAAGAACATACTTTATCTATATGGAATTTGAAAATGATATTTTAGTTATTTTTTCACAAGACACGTTTTTAGGGGTTATTTATGATATAATTAAATGATTAATGATGTTGTGATCATATGATGAAATTATGTACAATTTTTTTATTTGATGAGTTTTTCCAACAGTATACATCCCTTAGATACATTGTGTAAATATTTATTTCCTATGAGATAAGATCATTGGGAATGGGGAGTAAACCCAAACTCCTAAGGGACCACATTCATTAAGTGACAGATGGGCCTAGATTTTTAAAATTATTAAATACATTAATTAAAGGATTATAACCCTTGAGATGAAATATCAATAATAGGAATGTGATCCTAACACACTATGGGACTCCATCCATTATTTTTATTATATAAGTGAGTGAACCCAATCCATTATGGGACTATGTATCCAATGTTTATGTGAATTGAGAGTGATACCAATCCACTTTCTGACTTTCCCCTATATCGTTTAGTGATTATGGAGTTCACCTAGTACACGATGGGACAATATACATAGTGTTTATGATATTGGGGAGTGAACCCAATCCACAATGGTACGTTTTTTAAAATGTTTCGTGGAATGGTAGGTGAGCCAAATCCATTCGTGAACATTTTACACTATATAGTGATGGACTTGGAGGGGATCCTTGATAAAGTAAATGATTTTAAATTCCTATGTTTGTACCATAATATTATGTTTTTAATGTTCTCATGTTATTAAGAGTCATATCTTATATTATGCTCAGATCCTTATGATTTGATTTATTATTGATTATCCATGATTTGTTTCATATGGTTTTATAAGATTATGTTCAAGGACATTGAGAATTTTTTCATGAACACTAGATTATATTTTTATCAATTTTAGACATCAATTTGTATCTCTTAGGTTTACCTTTATATGAAAATTGATCACACTTTATTCTTATGTTGTCCATTTCGAAGTAATAAAAATGAGTATAACCTTTGATATATCTATAAAGGGATATAATACAATGTGATTACAGAGAAATATTCAAAATATTATTTTTATATAGATCATCACAAAAGACACTAAATATCAAGGTTCTGGAGGATGTGTGAGACTACTGTGATGTTTTTTTAGCACAAGACTTTAGAGTATGATCCTAGGGATTCTCAGTTGGTAAAAAAGTTTTAGTAATTTTTTGGTGTTAGAACTTGAAATTTTTTAGTATATCCTATGGAATATGTATAAATATAATTAATATAAAACATTTTTTTGTATGTTATTGAGTTTTTTCCAATAAATGACATATATGTCTAGATACTAACAAGTGGATGTATGATATGGTACAAATTCACATATGGGTAACATCCCAAAAAAATTGTTGTTTGGTTTTAACACGATAGTCACTTGGGACACATAAATTGAGAATAAAAACATATATAGTTTGACAATCTCAAGGTATCTTGTTTGGTTGATTCACATTCTATTTATAAACCATTATAAAAGAAAAAATAGAAGTTTATTATTCAATATTTAACTCACTAGGTTATGAAATATAATAATTAGATGACTAAGAATAACCTATTTTTGAACAAATAGGTTTATAAATATGGTTATTCATTCAATTTATGAGTTAAATATATTAATTTAGTATTTTTTTTATAATTACTAATTTTTGTACTATCATACCACCAATATCCATTATTTATTTAATATCTAGAGTAAGGGGAGATTTAGTTAACTAGAAATATGATTGTAAATACAAAAATTATACCAATAAGAAACCAAATGGGATTATATCTAGGGTGAGAATATTATTGTTAAACACTATAAAATATCCAGAAATATGATTAATATCTTGAACCATGTATAATATCTAGAAAAATAGAAAAATAGAGTTTTAGAAAACTTTATGTGATAGTGGCCATATTAGCATGAAAATTCAACTTCCTACATGCCATTACTGTGGGAAGAAGAACTAAGAAAAATGTCTTAATGGAACTGAAATATTTTGTATATGTTGAAATGAATTTCATAAAGATGTTATTTTATGAGGAAAGATGAATAATTTTGTTAACAAGATGGAGGGAAATAAAATAACACCTAAGTTACCACTAATATTTAAATGTCTTAAATATGAGTAATATGAATATTATTGATATTAATTCCATAAAATAGGACTAACAAGGGTTAGAGTCATTTGAAACGTCCAATATCAAGGGAAACATGATGAATATACACAAATACTACCAGTTAAGTATATCATGTTTATTAAGTTACAAATATGATCAAGATAAAATTTTAGGTTATCCTATTGTATTCTTGTTTAATTTACTCCGTTCTTTATAGGATGTTTTCTAAGAGAATAAAATGACTAACCTAATGAAATAATACTAGGATATTGAATAAAAATTCTTGTCTTATGATTATTGTATCCCAATATGAAAATTAATGGAATATTATTTATTCAAATATTATTATTATCCATAAAATTAAATATAATTTGATCTTGCAAATTTATTGGTTTTCTCTACACGGTGGAAAACTAATTTATAGTATATGGAAGCCAAATTTCATATACTAAATCAAAAAATGTTGTTATATTATTGATATGATTAATATGAACTTATTTTATTGATTAATTCCAATATGCGAGTCTTAATACTTGATTAGATGATGATTTTACCTGTCCTACATAAGTTTGATAGGATGAAATTTTGTTAAAAATTAAAAATGGACTAATGACTATATTAATAATACCTCATCAATGAGAGAAAGTAAAAGTACATGGATATGATCTATTTAATTGGGTTAAATATAATGCCATTTTATTTTAGTATATGTTTTACTATAACTAAATAAAATATTGAATAGATTCCTCCATATGAAACACTGGAGTAAAATGAATCATAATACATTTTATTGATATAGAATTATAACTATTAAATCTGACTATTATAATGTTGTTATTAAATTCTCAGTTATAAATATAAGTAACCGAAATTCAACTTCCATTTAGAAAAAATTTATATTAATATTTAATATCAATTAATTTATAAAATTAAACTATTTTATCTATAAAATAATAATATCATTTTATGCTTGAATATTTATTTTCATAAAAAATTAGATATTAGGCACAATGAGTTATTATATTAGGAAATAAAAAATTTTATTAGATAATGAAAATTATAGTCCCTACATTAAAAATATATTAAATCTACATTGATTACTAATTTTTTGTAAGTAATAATAATTCGTAGTTAATGTTTTTAAAAATAGTCAGTTTACATATATTTTTTATTTTATATTTAATTTAAAATTTAATATATATTTAATTTCATAAATTGAATTTGAAAAAATGAAATTTATTTTTGAATTCATCATTTCAATTTTAACTTTGGGTGAATTTTCAGGAATCATATAAAAATGATAGTTTTTAAGGGAATACTAAAAATACAGTTGTAAGGACTATGGTTACTTTTAACACATCATCATGATGTAAAAATGACTTAATATATGTTGAATATTTTTATTGAAAACATATATATAAAAATTAGTTAACTAAATTGTTTATAAAATTAATTGTGAATTTATAAATTTATTTTTAACCCTTTAGAGAATAAGAGATATTTTATTCTAATAAAACAACTTATATTTATCATATTCATTAATTATGTATTTAAAACAATATATTTGGTTTAAAATTAATTTTAAATTCACATACCTAACATTTTTTGTTTATAAATGATCAAATATCATGATAATCAGTTATAAATATGTTGTTTGTGTAAAATATTACCATATTAAAAGAAACATTTCTAAAATAACATTTCATTGTGTTTTGCATAATTATATTAAAAATCATTTTTCCTAACTTGTGAAATTGAATCTTATAAAATGGATTTCATATTTTTAATAATAATAATTGATATTGGATAATAAGTTAAAAAATAATTTTTTCTAATAGAAATAAATTATCTTGGTAAAGGGTAAAAAGGGTTTATATTGGGTTTATCCTAAGAGATAAGTCCACATTTGTCATTAAAATTTTATAAAATAATATTGGATTATTATATTTAGAAATTATCTTATAAAATATTCTAAAAATTTACCATTTAGTTCCACTATTCCTTTAAAATGAATTTTAAATATTTTAAAGTTATTATTATTTATAAGGGTCCCACTCTCCTAACTTATAAAATTCACCATACTCTTCTCAACTCCCCATAATATTAAACACCATAAATAGACCGATATCTACCCAAGTACCATGAAGACAACCTTATGGATGAGATATAGGTCCTTTTTTTATCCATGACTCACCATCCTAGAATCCTTAAGGTGTTATCAATCGGATCATATCAATGTAAGTGTAGGTTTTCACACTTTCAAAGAAGTTGAGTGTACAGATAATGGTTTCTCATCTTTCTTTTATTTTTCTAATTCATATATTATATTCACCACTTTTATTACGTTGTTTTATATATATACTAATATATGGATGTTTTTACAATAATTTCATGAAATTAATGGGATTTATAAATCTATCTGTTGTTTTATATATCATGTACGTTTTATTCTAATTATACTAATATTGTATGGGTTTCCTCAACTTAATTTCACATAATTAATTTATACTCTATATTAAACATCATATCTCATTTGTGTGGTTTATTTACTACACATGAATTTGTTTTATTAAACATTTAAAAAAATTTGTGGATTTACTAATAAATATAAAGTTCTTTCTTTTATAATGTTTTGATATAATGGTTACCAAATGTAAAAGGGTTTTTATCACACTCATACTTTTAATCGTGATTTTTTATTGTTTAATTTCTATTATGAGATATTGTAAATTATATATATATTAAACCACAACTATTTTCATTATAACGCCCCAGCCATAAAATGTCACTCAATGTTGAGTCAAATCAATAATTCACCTTAAGGTTATATTAAAGATTAGAGTTTTATATAATTAGGACATAAATATCACATTAAATAACATATATTACGAATTAGATACTTTTACTCATACCAATTGTTTTCACTATAATAAAACTTATTAAATAAAATATGAATTACTATCTTGATAAAAATATTCAGGAATTCTTCCATTCTATTAAACATTCTTATAACCAGTGAAGAACATTTCAAAAACATGGGATTAGAATAAAAAGATCTATAATGGTTATAAAACAAGGAAAGAAAAAATTAGTAAAAAAAGACATACAAATCAATGAAATCATACTTTTCAGTCATAAAACACGAGCTCATTAAAATATTTCATAAGCTCAAATGATTTATGAATAACAAATAGAAATCATAAATTATAAATGTATGTTGTGGCATCATTAACATACTAACATTATACCATTCACAGTTACCTAGAGAGTTACGTTTGGAATACCCATCACGGTATATTCCCTAAATATTTTTGGAGAAACCATAACATTTACCTCTACCATATTACCCAATGCATTGAAGATATCTCTCGGGATCTCCCACCATAGGTTTACCATGTAAACACCCATATATGTAAACAATTCCCATGAACCATAACATAATTATAACACATAAAACAAGCATAATGAAAAGATAAAATTTCTATATTCCAATAAAAATAAAAAATTTCAAGATATTGAAATAATGAAGAAATTAAAAAAACCATTTTGAATACCAAAAATACAGGAAAATTTTATTTGGATTTTATTTTGTATTTTAAAATGTTGCGGCTTGTTATGGAATCCAAATATCAAATAACACTCACAGTAGGTGAAATGTTTTTCTCGTTGCCTACTTAAAAAAGAAAAATTCCTTATGCAATTTAGCAAAACAAATCATATAATATGATTTCCTTTTAACAAAATGAAATTTGAATGGGTATTATACACTGTAGAAAAAGTCATGTATAAATCAAAATATGCATCAATGAAAGAAGATTGAGACGAAGTCCCATAACATTTTCCGAAATTTTATTATTCATTCATTATCTCTCTAAATATTAAACATAATTTAATTTATACATTATTCAGAAAAATATTAAATTTTTTTGTACCTTTTGTATCACTTATTACCTTTCTATAATAATCCTATAATTATTCTTGTTAATATCGATCATTTTGTCGATGTTCAGTACTTGATTCAAAAATGAAATTTTTATAATTACAAATTGTTCATGTGGTAAAAATTACATTATTAAAATAATTTTATTCATAATTAAAATATCATATATATCATGTATACATGTATTTATAATATTCCATTACATTTTTATATAAGAAATGAAATGCACCGTTCCTGGAGACGGTAAGTCGTACGTACACATGAACGTTACTTTCATTTCATTTATAAAATTAAAGAAATCAAAACTATATGATTAATAGTTTTATGATAATTAATTAATAATATATATGTTATATATATTAAATATGTTAATTAACTCCATCATTTATATGTTCCATGTATGGAATGAACGAGTCAAATAACATTGGGGTGGCGGTAGTCCAAAATTCATCATATGAAATTATCATATTTACCAATTATGAAAACCATAAAGGTATGTTTTAAATGTATAATACATAAGAATAGAGACAATATAAATATAATATATATCACAAAAAAATATAGTACCATCCAAATCGCGACCGCAATAAGTGGTTGAAGATAATTGAACAACCATCGTTTTGTGAGGCAATAGTTTGTTCTCCACAAAAATATTATGTTCTAAATACATTAGATGGAGGTGTGTGTGAGTGTAGGTAGAATAATTAGAATAAAAAAATTATAGTATATTTAATAAACTTTTATTATTAAACCAAAATTTAATAAGAGAGTTTAGGGGGGTGGAGGAGGGAAAATAAATGAAAGAAGCATGAGAGAAGACATTACCTCAAATCAAGTAACTCCTTTTGATTTAAGCTAAAATTACTTCATAAAATGCTTTTTGGACAAGGTACATCTTCTGAGAGTAATAGGGGTATTTTGGGGATTATTTTGGTAGTGTTTGGATTATTAAAGGGTTCTTCAGGGGTGTGAGTAAGGGTTATAATTGGTGTCCTTTTATAAGAGGGAGGAAATGTACATTAGAAAAGTTTGAAAGTATTATTTTATTATAAAATGATTTTCATGTTAAAAAGGACACAAAGTAATTTATATAATTTATAATAATATTTTGGGTCTAAATATCCTCAACCAATATGTTTTAGACAAGTTTAGGGCACATATTTAACCTTATCTTTTAGCTTTAACCCCTAGTTACCTACACTAACTTTTACCATGCCTTCTTGTATATTCATAATATATGGATAATGTAGTTCCTATAAAATGCCAATATAATAGAAAGTGTTTAATTAATAACATTTTTCAATGTTATATAATAAATTTGGCCAATTATTATATTTTTAGGACTATTATATCATTTTTAAAAAAAATTATTTGTTTAAAAAACTCTTTTATGTAAATATTCTACTATTCATATCATGAATTTTAAAATTTCCATAATAATTTTAATCATTCCAAAAAACATCATTAATTCCAATATAACACGTAATATGCATCTATAAAATTCTTTTATTTACCAAAAAGTTTCAATATAAATTTATTTTAATATTTACAATCTCTTTTATTTAAATCCTTCTTTAATAAGGTAATCACTACATAATCATTGTCTCATAAATATATTTATTTATTTTATGTATAAAAATAATAAATAAATTACCATCATTTATGAAATATTATTACCATTCTAATTAATATTTTTAGTAAAAATTATATCTTATATAACCCTATATAAATATTTGTTTCATAAAAGATACATGTTTAGTATATATTTTCCATAACATTATATTAAAATTAACTAAATTTTATTTTCTCACAAAAGTAGATCCTTGGGATTATAAAACCCACCCAAGGATGCCCATGGTCTGACAGATCTCATAAAATAGGGTCATTATGTATTTTTGGGTAATTCAATGTTATTATAATATTATTTTTTAGCCTTATTTAATAGATTTACCCTTTAACCATTGTTAATAAAATGATTACTGAAGCTATTATTAATAATGACTAAAAATAAATGCTACCTATTAACTCAATATGAACCTTTTGATTCCAAATATGGAATCCGTTTCTCCAAATTCAATACATGGAATTATCGAATGTTAATTTAAAATTATTTCATGCTATCAAAACCAAAAAATGTGGTTTTAAAAAGTAAAAACCATCAAAATATGGACATGTGCATATGTCCACATTAAATGTTACATTAATTATAATGACCATAATTTTATTGAATGGTAAAAATATAGTCTAATTACACTTTCAACCTAATTAAAAGTATAATCTAACTATATATATTAATTAGATTAAAATCCCGTTTTGTTTTAAAATGTAGTATTTTTCACTATTAATTGAAAAATGAACATTATTAGAAATATAATAAAATTTCATCCAAACTAAAATTTAATGTTCCTATTATAAATAATAATTTTATGTTTTTCAAATTGGACATATAAATATAAAAAAATACATTTAAAAATGGTTCTCCATCAAATGTTAGTAAAACTACCTTTAAAAAAATATTAGAGTATTTATGCTTAACATTGTATTCATACTGATTTTATGCCTATAAATTTTATTGTATAAATGTAAAAACATTAAAAAAACATGTTTAACCATAACGTGTTTAGTTCTATTCATTACCACCAATACAATGACTATGCATTACCTACCATTTAAAATATTAATAATATTATATTATTTTTGGTTTAACTCAACATTGTGTGCAACGTAAGATATTGGAGAAATCCATTATTGTGTGTTGAGTATACTATTATAAATATCATCCCCTTTAATTTAAAATTAATTTTTAATTCATAAATATTATTAAATATGAAAATTTCATATTCTTTATTTACATACAAAGTTACATCCTTCTACCCTTTTGGAAATTGCGTCATCATAATTTTATTCACTTATCAAATAAGAGGGTGGTATTTATCCCTCATAGAATTTTCTGATTCGCATGTTTCCTCTTCAACCATAAAGGGTATTCCACAAAACATTGAACTGATGGATGATGTTATTCAACATCACATGCTCTCTTCGGTCAATAATCTGGATTGATTAATCCTTATAAAAAAGATTCTCTTTCAACTAAACTATCTCTGGACTCAAAACCTGAGATGAATCCGGTATATGCTTTCTCAGCATTTAATATTGAAAAAAATTATATACCTGTGATATAATTGGGGGTAAATCCACACTTTTGGAAATATATACGACTTTCTCCATGATTTCATTGTGTCCAATATACCTCATACTCAACATTCCCTTCTTAACAAAACACATCAAAATATTAAATGGGGAAAAGATGAGAATGATATAATCACCAACCTCAAAAGAAAGATCGTTACTATATTTATCTGCATAACTTTTCTGCCTACTCTGAGATGTTCTAATGTGCTTCTGAATCACCTGAATTTTTTCTACCATCTCTTCTACCATTTGGTTCCTGTGAACTTCCTTTCACCAACATCATCCCAAAAAACTGGACTTTGATACCTCTTTCCATTAAATGACTCAAAAGGTTCCATTAGTATACAGGAATGTAAACAATTATTATACGAAAACAAAACCAAATATTGATGTTGGTCCCAACATCCTTGATAATCCATTGAACAAGACTGTGGCATGTCTTCCAAGGTATGATTTATTTATTATGACTTCACATCTGATTGAGAATGAAATAATATATTAAAATTTAATTCAGTTCCCAATGAATTTTGATGGCCCTTACAAAAGTTATAAGTGAAACTTGGATCACAATCAGATATAATGGAGAGGGTTACTCCATGTAGCATGCCTATCTCTTTAATATACAATCATGAAATTTGATCATGAAACAAACTATCTCACACAGGGAGAAAATGATAATATTTATTCATTCAATCAACAATATCCCAAATTGCATTGTTACCTAGATAAGTCTTTGGTAATCCCACTATGAAATCCATGGACACATTTTCCCATTTCCACTCTAGAATTTGACAAGGTTGAAGAATCCATTCTGGTAACTGTCATCCCACTTTAACCGATTGAAAAGTTAAACACTTAAAAATAAATTCATCAATATTTTTTTTATTCCATCCAACCAGTAATACTCCCAAAGATCTTTATGAATCCTAGTACTACATGTGTGAACTAAAAATGGAGAACTATGAGTTTAATATAAGAACTCTTTCTTCAACTATGAATCAAAAGGCACACATAATATCTTTCCAAACCTCAAAAAAAATACTCTATCAATGTTAAACTCAGGTATCATAACATTATGAATCAATTATTCCCTACAACTCATTGTTATCATTTTGGGATTTCTTTACTCTATCTGCTGGAGACAAATGTACTGAAACCTGAAAAAAGAGAGGAATTTTCTGCCCCAACAACTTCCATGAAAAAGTTCATCAAATCAGAAACCAATGTATCTTATTAAAAATTTAGTGTGGTAAATGTATCATTACTTTTTCAACTCAAAGCGTCAGCCGCATTATTTAATTTTCATGTATGGTAATAGATCGAGTAGTCATAATAATGGATTAATTTAGGTCATCTCCTCTATCTCATTTTTAATTCTTTTTGGGTGATTATATACTTAATTTTTTTATCAGTATATATTCCACACGTTACACAATACAAATGATTCCTCCAAATTTTTAACAAAAAAACAACAATAGATAAATCCATATCATGTGTCTGTTAATTTAACCAATGAGGTTTCAACTGACGTGAACCATATACAATTACCCGATCATTCTACATAAGGACAAAGCCATGTCCTTTCAATGAAGCATCACTAAAGATAAAAAATTATCTATTTCTAGAAGGTAGTTCCATAAATGAGGCATTGACAAAATATTCTTTTTAATTCATGAAAAATACTCAACACATTCTTTTGTCTAGATGAAATTAACAACTTTTCGAGTTAACTTAATTAGTATAGTAGATAACCATGAAACATTCTCCACAAACCTTCAATAATAAACTTCTAAAAAAGATAACTATGAATCTATGATATATTAATAGGTCTTGGCCATTCTTTATCAACTTTTGTTTGAAAGGGATCAACAGTTATTCCATCTTTAGAAATAATGTGACCAAGGAAAGAAATATTTTGTAACCAAAACTCAAGCTTTTTTAATTTCACATAGATTTTCATTTTTTATGGTTTGAAAGACTACTATTAAATAACATTAATGCTCCAATTTAATTTTATAATATACAAAAATATCATCCATAAGCACAACCAAAAAAGTTTCCAAAAACTAATAGAAAATTCTATTCATAGAATCCATGAATACCATAGGTGCATTGGATAACCCAAAAGGAACAACTGTAAATTCATAATTTTAATATCTAGTACAACATGCGGTCTTTAGAATATATTCATCATTTAAATTCAACTGAGGGTACCCCTACATGAATTCACCCATCAATAAATACTAAGATCTTTAGTGGTGATCAAATGAATCATTAATATGAGGCAAAGGATACTTGTTTTTAATAGTGATATTATTTAAGGCTCTATAATCAATGAAAAGTCTCATTGAATCATCATTCTTTTTTAACAAACATGATAGGAGAACCTCATGGTGATGTGATAGGTCAAATTAATACTATATCTAATAACTCCGATAACTATTTCATTAACTCTAAAAGTTTAATTTGAGCCATTTTATAAGGGGTTTTTGAAATTGTATTAACGATAGAAAATAAATCAAAAGTAAATTAAACTTTCTGATCATGTATTATACCATAAAACTCACCATAAAAAACATTAATATACTTATTTACCACTGACACATCATTAATCTAAATAAATCATTTATTTGTAACAATATGTTCAAGGAAAAATTAATTTCCATCTTTTATTTGTTTCTCAGCATCATGATATGTTATCTAAAGTAATGGTTCATTCTTGTACACAAACAGAAATTATTTATAAAAAAACCGCTTTAGCTCTGCAGTAAATCATACAATGATAAATGAAAATCCAATCCATACCCAAAATAACATCAAACATTTCTAGAGAAAAAATAATAAGGTTTGAAGGTAGATTATTTCCGTACATAAGTACATACTGGTTCTTATAATTTTATTTCTCTCACCATTTATTCCTGGTGTATTTACCATAAGTTCAAGATTCATATCTTGAGATGCAATTCTAAATTTACTAGATATTTTCATAGAAATGAATGAATGTGTAGACCCAAAATCAAAAAACACATTGGCCTAATTTGAATAACCAACTAATGTACATGATACAACATCATTTGATGGCCCAACATCTGATGAATTAGTTTCAAAGTATTTCACCACCCCTTTCTTCTTGTAGATTGGATACATTCCTTAATTTCAGTTCTTCATTGGACGCAAATTTGTATAATGACCCATTTCATTGAAAATAAATCATTTTACTGACTATTAATCAGATTTTTTCATACCACTACCCTAACATTTTTCAGTTCAATTACGAGCCTTATGTCCTATTTCACCACATCAGAAGCACTTACTAGAACTCAAAAGTCATTCTCAACTATTTATTTTACCACAATATTCAAAAATTATAATATTATGTTTCTTACCATAATTGTTTTTAGATTTAATCCATTTAGCATGCCACCAAAACCTTTTATTTTTTATTTTTTAAAAGAGCACATGGTCATCGACAAACTCCATTTCCACATTCTCCGCACATCGAACTAGTTTTTCATAACATTTTAATTCACAAGAGCCCAATTCCCTTTAATAATTCTTCTTTAATACAGAGTAAAAATTATTGATTTAACTACTAAAATCCCATATGAAAATTTTATAATACCTTGCCAATAGACTGAATTTTTTTCCATAAGAATCCAATTAGTCATCCTCTAACTTCAATTCAATTAATTTTATTTCCATCCCAAGTCGATCCACCTTCAGAAAATATTTCTCAAGAAATATACCTTTGAATTCATCCCAATCAAGAGAATCAATATCTTCACTATCCTTGAAATTTTTAACAATTGACTTCCACTGACCGGCTTCACCTTCACAATGATAAACAACAAAACTTGATTTTTGATGTTCTGAAAACCCCATGACATCAAAAATATTTTCTTATGCTTTAATCCACATTTCACCTTGCAGAGGGTCAACAGATCCTCTAAATGATGTGGGATGTTGCCTCATGAAATGATCCACTATTGAAATATTCCTATTTGGATGATCTGACTGATCTCGTGCATAGATACAACCACCATTTACAGCCCAATTCAACAGTTCCCTCACTAAAACAAACTACTCAGTTCTAATTCGAACCATATTAGGTCGCTGATTTGGAAGGTTATTTTCCTCTTTATTTCTTCCCATCATAGTTTCTATATTTCTTATGTGGAAAAATATTCTGAACATAGAAATATCATAGGTGAATCAATATTGTAATCTTAAAATGATACATCATTTCAATGTTACCATAATGTAAAAATAATTTATCTTTATTAATTTAATAATATAATATCACTTAAAGTTGTTTAAACCAACCTATGATACCAACTATAAGACCTCATCCTTAAAACATTACTTAATATTGAGTTAAATGAAGAATTAATATTTATTATCTTTTTAGGTTTATATTTTCAGAGAATAAGGCCATAACTATTACATTACATCTCAGATATTACTAATAAGACAAGTCTACTCTAACAATTTTTTTTCACAATAATAAAACATCTAAAATACAATAAGAATTATTTTCTTGGTAAAAATATTCTTAACTTCTTCCATTCTCTTACCCTTTCTCAAAGCCAGTGAAATCAATTTCAAAATTTTGGGATGAGCATAAAAAGATTAAAAAGACTTATCAAACATGTAAAGACAACATTAGTCTTTCAATACATACAGATCAATGAAATCATACTATTCAATCATAAAAAATGATCTCTATAAAATACCTCACAAAATCAAAAGATTTATGAATAACACATAGAAAACATAAATCATAATGGTAACTTGTGGCATAGATAACATACATACATTGTTTCTTTCAAAGATACATAGGGATTTACATTTGGAATACCTATCACAGTATATTCCCTAAATCTCATTAGAGAAACATTGACATTTACCTATGTCACGTTAACCAATTCACAAGAGAGATATATCGGGATCACTCGCCATAGGTTTATCAGGTAACCACCCATATATGTATTCAATTCCAATGAACTATAAAATATTCATAACACATATAAAATCATAATGGAATGATAACCTTTCCCATTCTAATAAAAAGATAACATTTTAAGTTATTTAAAGAATCAATACATTATCAAAACAATTTTCAATACTAATATACAGGAAAGTGATATATGGAATTCATTTTCATTTAAAAAAACATTTCATATTATTATGGAATCCATATATCAATTATTTCTCACGGTGGTAGAAAATTCATTGTCATCACATATGTTAAAAAAGGAACATTCCTTCTGTTATTCAGTAAAATGATTCGTATAAAAATATTCCCTTTTAATGAAATAAAAATTCAAAGGTGTTCATAAAATTGATTAGACCCCAGAAGAGGCTAATTATCCTTGTTTATAATATAATATTCATGTGATTTATTAATCATAGACACAATTATTAGTGCATTTTACATTTTGAACATTATTTCACATTATGATTGTAATTCCTTCTTAAAAACCAATACTACATGGTACAATCTAGAAAATATCCGAAAACACATAATGGTTTTGATTATATTTTTATATTCAGGTATCTCATGATATAATAAACAATTAGTTCTTTTGGAGCACTTGGTTATTCAATTTGGAAGACCACCAATGCGGGCTTTGAACCAAAAACATTCTGGGAAAAGTTATCTGGACAATAGCCCAATAAAATTAATGTAGATGAAAATATTCAAGCCCAATGATTCTTAAATATTAACTAAATATATAAGAAATTGTGTGGAATATTTAATTAAACAGTATCCCACACTAATTATGATGTTTTAATAGTTGTCTAGGCAGCCCAAGATGAAGATGAAATCTCGGGCCAGATTCTGTAGCCTAGAAAAATATCACAACATTTAACTCATATCTCACATACCAAAAAATACTTGTTTCTACAGTTTTACAATCAATTAGGGTACATCAGGGGCAACATTTAATCCTTCTATGTCTAACTATTATTATGACATCTATATGGTTCTTTTAGGAATATCTCTTTGGTGGATGCAGGAGGGCTGCCAATTCGGGGAAAGAATTGAAATATATCCTCTCCATTAATTTTCCACCAAACAAGGCCCACCACAATTAATTAATGTGACATCAAAAGATGGGGGATCAGACAAAGAGTTCATAATTTCATATTTAAGGTAGTAGTTGTGGAGTATTTAGTGATATTAGAGATTTGTTTTCATAGTAATGTTATTAGGGAAATTTTTCATTGTAATGTTATTATTTCTCATGTATGTTGTTCGGATCACCTTAGTTTAAAATAAAACACCTTCTTCTTTTCTAATTACGTTCATATTCATATAACTGTGATATTGTTGCCTCAATGTTTGAACTAATTCACAAAAAACCTTGTGATATTGTTCACACAACTGCGAAGTGATCATTATTTTATTGTTTTAATTTCTTCAATTCCACCTCCATAAGTCTACTTAACACTTCCATTAAGAACATTTCATCAAGGGAGGGATAATTATTTTATGGGTTCATCCAAGGGAGTAAAAAGGGGATATATTGAATATTATTTCTCTCACACTAAAGTTTATTAATTTATTTCATTTGTTTTTATTTCATTAAATAATTTTCTATTGTCCTCTTCCTTATTTAATTCATCTTCCCCACTTTTATGTGCTAATTTGATCATTTACCTTGGAGTGCTCATGAAAATGTTCCTACAAGTCTATAGGTAATTAGAATATGTTTGTGAATGTGATTAATCAGTAAGTGATGAGTGTAGTTTGAAGTCATTTCATGAATGCATCTCAAGTTATTGAAATTATAATTGTACAAAAAAAGGAATCCATCCAATCCACCCCGAGAAATAACCTAGGATCAACTCATTTTCTCATAAATTGAATTCACATAGATATAATAATGGTCTTTTAAAACCCATCTAAAATCAACCCAAGTTGGTCACTTTTTACCAAAAATCCCATCTATTTATATTGTGTATCTAAAGGTTCTTCTTAGGCCTCTAAGGATTCGATAACCCAAGCTACACTACAAGCGACAACATAACCCGTAGAACTTGGGTAAATTTTGGTGAAACCAAATTTTTTGCACCGTTGCTGGAGACAAAGTAAGATCATTAGAAAAAAACCCTCATTACTAACCCCCATTCATCTATTCTCACCCAAAATCTCTTATCTTTTCCCTTTCCCACTTTTTTTATTTTGGAGAATGCCATCATACTCCCACGATAACTCAATCAAATTAGTCAGGGTAGAAAGTCCTTGGAAAGGGGAGTCATGATCACCTAAGGAATTTTTTACCTTTGATCTGAATATTCATGAAACTCCAAATTCAAAAATTAAAACATGTCCAATGGAGGGTCATCAAAGAAATCAAATGGTAAACCCTATGGGTGATCAAATGGGACACACAAACCAAGAAGTTCCAAACATGTGGAATATATTTGATAAAACCATGAATGACTAAATCATTCCATCTTGGACCAATGAACCCTGATGAATTAGGCACAATTATCTGGGATTTTCCAACTCCATCATTAATCCCCATGTTCTATACCACCTTCCCACATTCCATGGAATGGATTCTGAGATTCCCTACCTTCATCTAAAGGAGTTCAATGACATTGTAAAAACCATGTGTCCCCCACAACAACTAGAATTAGCTATGATGAGTCTCTTATCTTTTTAATTATAGGATCGAGCAAAAAACTGGCTAAACAATTTGAGACCCTCATCCATTAACTCTTGGAACCAATTAAACATATAATTATACAAAAAATATTTTCCCCACCATAAAACAATTTCACTAAAAAAGAGAATCCAAAAATTTTTCAAAAAAGAGGGAGATTCATTTTTTGAAACTTGGGAGATGTTAAAAGATACATTATACATGGTTTCACCCCATGGTTTCTCTATTCCTGAATAAGATAGAATTTTCTATGAAGGGTTGGGCCCAAGGAATAAACAATTCATTAACATGATGTGTAATGTGACATTCAAAAACAAATACCCAAATGATGCTTATGAGTATCTTGAAATCCCGGCTAAACAAAACCAAACATAGGTAATATCATCATATTATGAAAATCCAAAAATAACTACTAGAATGAATACACATAGGGAAGTGGAAATACTCATGGCTAAACTCACAAATCTCACTAGAAAGGTTTAGGAGATAGACCTTAGAAAAATTCAACAAATCCAAAATATAGACCATGTTTTCACAATTTGTGACAAACATGACCACAAAACACACAAATGCCCATCCATTTCATCCATAAAGGATGTTATTCTAAGAGGACCACCTACAGAAGTCAATTCCCTAAACTTTTGAAATCCCCAATACTAAAACACATTTAATCCAAGGTATAATGACCACCTAGGATTCCACTGGAATAGAAAACCAACAACCTAGCCAACCAAAAGGACAAAACCCCTACCTAATACAAAATTTTCAAAACCATAAACAATTCCAACCACAACCATTCAAATACCAGTACCCTACTATCCATTTCCTACAACCCATCCAACAACCAAATTATCCTCCTGGGATAAACCAACCAACCGATTCCCCCACCCAATCCCTTCCTCTTCCAATCCTTGAACAGTTGTGTACATAAATTGACAAAATAAACTCTGAATTCTCATCCCTTAAGGAATAACTTCAAAACATAAAAACTGGAAAGGCACACATTCAGACACAAGACATTCCACAACAAACATCAAGGGGAGAGACAAGTTTCACTCAATGAACTCATGAATAACTAGAGCCCATGAAAGTTTTGAGATGTTAGAAATCAATTGAGAAAACTGATCAAATATTTCAAAAACCATATGAATATTCAAACTCTAATGAAAATGCAAAATAACCACATGATCAAAGTGAAAAAACTGATAAAAATTCAATTTGAGCATTCCAATCCTCGATGCAATTCAAACCATTCCTCCATACATAGAATACATGGAAAATTGTGCACATTTATGTGAAATTACTCACATATGAACCAAGTACATCTGGAAGAAAATGTCATCTCAAAAATCCAAGGAACCCTTCCACCTAAGATGAAAGACCCAGGACGCCCATACATCAATGTTGAACTAGGAGAGAACAAAGTTTCCAAATCCTTGTATCACATAGGTGCTAGTGTAAATCTCATTCCCTATGGTATGTACATCCATTTAGGCCTTGAAGAGCTCCAACCCACATATGTAAAACATCAACTTGCTAATAATAACATTAGGATTCCAAATGGGATTTTAATTTATGTTCTGGTA
This sequence comes from Viscum album, assembly GCA_963277665.1. NCBI lineage: Eukaryota > Viridiplantae > Streptophyta > Magnoliopsida > Santalales > Viscaceae > Viscum > Viscum album. Next base: position 372,499,873 of record OY728166.1, on the reverse strand, counting down.
AAAGTAGAAAACTTTATAAACCAAGCTGACTTCATTGTCCTTTACCACAATCCAAACTTAGGAAATAAAGAACAAACCCCAATCATCCTTGGACATCCCTTCCATACATAAATAAACTCAGTTATCTGAGTCTAAAATGAGAACATGACCATCAACTTTGGTAACATGAATCTAGACTTGAACATCTATAATTATAGATTAAAAATTGGGGGAGATGAGGATTTTCATGATGTAAAAATGATAGGAATCACTAATATTGAATCCATAGAATATCAAGAAATATTTTAAGAATGTTTAAGTTAGAATAAGATTAATTTATTTTGTTCACATGAAGGAAGTTTATCACCTTAGCTAGAATCACATACAGATTGCTCCAATGATGAAATCTTAAGTCCAAAAATCAGTGAAATATATGAGGAAACCACATTCATGGAGACCACTCCAACTCCATTTCCTAACACTTATCAAACCAATTTAGTAGCTGAAACTTATATAAATGGGGAATCAATTCTATCTAAAACTCTAAAAAAGAAATTGATCTTGAGAGAATGTCCAAATATTATACTGAAATTCTGATCCAACCTAATCTTGAATTGTAGGAACTTCCTACTACACTTAAGTATGCCTTCCTATGTGAAAATGGAACACATCCTATTGCTATTTCTTCTTCTCTTCAATCCTAACATGATAGTATTTTTCTGTATTTCCATAGGAGACATAAAAAATCCATTGGATGGACCCTATCTAATACTCCTGGGATTGGCCCACTTATCTAGACTCATAGGATTTGTCTAGAATCTGATTCAAAGCCATGTCATCAACCTCAGGGGCGAATCAATCATAATCTCATGAAATTAGTGAGAAACGATCTTTTAAAATTTCTAACAATAGGTATAATCTATCATGTAGTTGAGTGTTAGTGGGATAGTCAAATCCATGTGGTTCCAAAGATTGTCGTAATCACATTAACAACCAATAAGGATGTAGAGATTCTTCCAACAAGGGTGAGTAGTGGCTGGAGAGTCTGCATCAACTATCGGAAGCTTGACTCATTTACCAAGAAGGACCATTACACCTTTACATTCATTGACCAAGTCCTTGCGAGAGTGATAGGTCATTCCTTATACAGTTTTTAGATGGGTACTCGGGGTACAGTCAAACTGAGGTCTCCCTAGAGGTTCAAGAGAAGACTACAATTATCTGTACATCCGGTGCCTTTTTCTTCAAACACATGCCCTTCGAGTTACGCAATTCCCCTGGAACCTTCCACCTGTGCATGATGGGAAAATTCTCAGACATAGTAAAGGATTTTATAGAGGAATTCATGGATGACTTATTTTTGTTTGGGGATACATTTGAGGGATGTATAAAGAATGTGGATTGAGTTTTTTCAAGATGTTATGAAAATAATTTCGTCCTATAATGGAATAAATTCCTTTTCAGGGTTAAAGAAGGAATATTCCTTTTCCGTCTAGTCTCAGTTTTGTGGATTGAAGTTGATATTTCCAAGGTTGACATAATTTGTTACCTTCAATCACCCAAAATTTCGAGGAAGTGAGGCCTTTTTTTGGGACATGTTGGTTTTTTTAAAAATTCAGTTGGAACATTAGTTCAATCGCTCATCCCCTTTGTGGTCTTTTAGTAATTAATGGTCCATTTTTTTGGACAAAAATCTATAACGATTCATTCTCATCCATCAAGTCATCTCTCACGTCACATCTGATCGTGAAATTTTCTAAATTTGAACCTTCCTTTTGAACTGATGTGTGATGATAGTTACTTTGCTTTAGGATCTGTGTCAGGAAAACATTGTGATAAAACTCTTCATTTAATTGCTTTCACGAAAACATCCTTAAATTATTCCCAAATAAACTACACCACCCCTGAGAAGTAGTTAATTACTGTAGTGGTTTCCTTATAAAATTTTCAGTCCTACCTCTTAGGATCCCCCATCACTATGTTTACATAACATTCCACATTGAAATAATTATTCCATAAAGAAGATGGTAGGTCTAGACGGAATAGGTGGGTCCTTCTCTTACAAGAATTTGACCTCACAGTCATGGAAGAGTCTTGAAATGTTTTAGATGACCATATCTCTAGGATATAATTCAATGGAACATTATCTCACCTTTATGTGTCTGATTCATTCCCTGAGGAACACTTATACTCTGTGAGTGACTTCCCTTGGAATGATGACATTGCCATCTTCATAGTCACATGAGTAATTCCAAAATTATTAGGGGCTCAAGATAGATGAATATTCCTATCTAATGGAATAAACTACGTGTTTGATGATCTATACCTCTATATGTTCTTCTTAGACCAATTCATTGGGAGTTTTGTCCCAAAATCTGATTAAGAGTCCATCCTTAAATTATGTCATAGTGAGGCACGTAGAGGTCACTTTTCCTCTATGAAAAATTTTCTATGGTTCTTCAAAGTGGTCTATAATGGCCCAAACTCTCAAGGGACTACTACGCATTTTGTCAAAACTATCCTAGTTGACAACAAGTGGGGTTTATCATAAAAAAGGAATGAAATTCCACTTACTCCCATTATAGTGATTGAAATATTTGATTGTTGGGGAATCGATTTCATGGGTCCCTTCCCAAACTCTAGTGGATATTTTTACATTCTATTTTCTATTGATTATGTCTCAAAATAGGTTGAGTCAATTCCTAGAAAATCCAATGATCGTTAAACTATGATTATCATTCTCATGGAAAACATCATTTATTGATTTGGAATTCCTAGGGCTATAATTAGTTATTGTGGAACTCAGTTTTTCAATTGTCTATTCTCTGCACTCATGGAAAATTATGCAATTTCTCAGAAATTGTCCTCTACTTACCACCCATAGACCAATTTTAATGTTGATTTAGCTAGTCGAGAAATCAGACTAATTCTTGAGAATGTAATTAATCCACCTAGGAATGATTTTTCATGAAAACTCTTAGATGATCATTGGGCCCATCAAACTTTATTTAAAACCATTTTAGTAATGTCCCCATATAGGATGGTTTAGGGTAAATCATTCCATTTTCTAGTGGAGATTGAACACAAGACCTGTTGGGAAATTAAGAATATGAATTATGAACTGTCATTGTCCAAAAAAAAGGAAATTATATCTTGATGAAAATGAGGACCTAAGGATGGAGGATTATGAGATGTCAAGGATGATAAAGCTAAAGTACAAGCCTACCAATCTCTAAATATTACTACTAAACACATTGTACCAGGTAAACCTATTATTTTGTATAGTTATAAACTTCATTTACACCCTTGAAGGTTGAGGTCCAGATGTTCGGGCCCATACATAGTGCATAATTTGTACCCCCATAGGGATGTAGAAATTCAAGATCCCACCAATGGTCAAAAATATAATGTTAATGTCCATAGATTCATACCATTCATTGAACCATTTCAAAAACATTAAGTTGTTGAAGAATTGTGTGCACCAACCATAAATGAGAAAAATACATAAAGAACTAGGGGTTTAATTTGAGCTAGTGACGTTAAACAAAAGAGCTGCATAGGAGGAAAACCATGGTTTTCATGTTTCCATTCAATTAATTAGTATGTCGGACTATTGACATGTTCATATTTTATGAGTAAGGATGGGTATGAAAGGGAGAACCATATCCATGCATGTCACATGGGGTGATCCCTGAGTAATACCTTACCTTAAAATTTAAGAGAATACATTCTATCATCAATTTATTTTATTTCTATGTTATTTTAGGTCAAAATAAAAAAAACAAAAAATAATAATTTATATTTTTGACATATTATTATTTTATGAGTATGGATGGGTATGAAAGGGAAGAACCATATTCATCTGTTTCATGTAATGTGATCCCTCAGTAATACCTTACGTATAAATTTAAGAAAAGACAATGTATCATCAGTTTATATTATTTTAATGTTTTGAAGGTTAATAGAAAAATACACAAATAATAATATTGATTGTTGAACTTTTCTCATTTATGAGTAAGGATGGGTATCAAAGTGGAGAAAAATATTCATCTGTTTCACGTAGTGTGATATTTGACTAATACCTTACCCAAAAATTTGTGAAAAGGCAATGTATCATCAGTTTATTTTATTTATATGTGATTTAGGTTAAATGGAAAATTCCAAAAAAATATATATTTATGACCTGTTCTTATTTTATGTGTAAGGATGGGTATGAAAGGGGAGCACCATGTTCATCCTTGTCACGTGGGATGATCCCAGAGTAATACCATAACCATAAATTTTTGGAGAAGACAATGTATCATCCATTTATTGTATTTTATTATTATGTTTTTATAGGTTAAAAAAATTAAAAAAATTAAAAGACATGTCTTAAGTCATGCAGGAAATCCCTACAAAACATTCCATGCCACTAGGACTGCAACCAGGACAGAAGGGTGACTGGGGAATACATTTTCAACTTAAACCACCAGGTGACTTCATTCCATGATTTAAATTTTTTATGTATTCATTGAAATACTTTCCTACCCTCTTCTATGATTTAATTTCATCACACACTGGGGATAGTGTTATTATATGATGGAGGGAGATGTAATAAATAATTGATTTTGTTTTCATCATAAAATGTGTTTAATTAAAATTTTCATTAACCTTGAACATGATAACACACATTTCATACTCTAAAATGGGATATCAAATAATTTTTCATGTTTTGATTCTAATTTTAATGAAACTTTAAGTGCATGTGCATAGATATTGTAAATATAGGTTGTCCGATGTGATTTTTCACCATTTAAATTTTCATCCATTTAATAAAAAACACAATGCTATCCCTCTAGATGTTGGGGTATGTTTTTGAGTTCTTGGGGTCCCATAAAAAATGGCATAGTTTGGTGATAATTTTAATTTTAATATAAGTATTAAAAAATGAATTGTATGTAGAGAAATGAATTAACATAATGTGTGCCTTTCGACACTTGGGGATCAGGAATCCATGGTTGTCTGGCCCAGAGTTTGGAATTTCATATCTATTTGTTGTAATTTGAATTTTTTTGATTGAGTGAACTCTAGATGATGCCGTAGTCTGTGAGATTTATTTAGATCCCTATGGTCTTTGAGCCTAAGAGTAATTGGAAATGTATTTCTAAATGGTTTGACTTGATTGAGTTAAATTTCAATTACCAATGAAAAATTGCAAAAAAAACCAAACAATTGAAAAAATGAGTACTCATCTTAATATTAAATTTTAATTACACCTAGACACTCCATCTTTTCTCCGTTGAATAAAAATAATACTCTATGTATTTTTTGATGCATAACACTTCATCATACTTAATTTAAATTGGGTGAAATAGGGCGATGAATTAGAACAAATTAATGGTCTTGGGCTTGGGACATGCCTATGGACCTAGCCTGTTTTAAATTATTTTGATGGGATTAAAAAATCATGGTATGATGTCATAGCGTGAGAAATGTGTAATAAAGTGTTTTTGGACAAGGTAATTCAAATTTCATATTTTTGAGATATATTTTACTTGGGACTAACAATACTCATGTTGGAGGGTGTGATTAGCCAATATAAGAGGCTAATATTATTTTTTATAATATAATATTCTTGTGATTTATTAATCATAAACACTGTTATAAGTGAATTTTACAATTTGCACATTATTTTACATTATGATTGTAATTCTTTCTTAGAATGCACTATTACAAGGTACCTTCATGAACATCTCTTAAAAAAAGTGGTCATTATTTTATTTCTTATACTAAGGTCTCTGATGATATAAGTTACAATTAATTCTTTTGGAGCACTTGGAGATTCAATTTGGAAGCCCACCAAAGTGGGATTTGAACCAGCAACATTTTGTGTGAAGTGATCTGGACAACGTCCCAATAAAAGAACTATAGATGAAAATATTCAATCCTAAATATTTTGAAACATTATTTAAAGATAGAAGACATCATTTTAAACATTTAATTAAACACTGTCCCAAGCTAATTTGATTTTATTAATAGAGTTCCAGGTGACCCAATTTGATGATGAAATTCTGGGCCAAATTTTGGTGCCTCGAAAAATAACCCACCATTTAACCCAATATCGCAAACCACGATATATTTGCAACAGATATTTTACATGATATTCAACGAAATCTAGGGATAAATTTATTCATTTTATGTCCCAACCTATTTCGGCCATCTAGAAGGTCCTTACGACATATCTCATCGGTTGATGCAAGCTGGCTGCCACTATAGGTAAGGAATTAAAAATCCTCCTCTCTATTAATTTTCCACCCACCTAGGCCCACAAAATTTAACTAAAGTGACATGGAAAGATGGGGGCTCTACCAAAGTCTTCCTAAATTCATATTTAAGGGAGTATTGGTGGATGATTTAGAGATCTTGGAGCTTTGTTTTCATTGTAAATTTATTACGCCGATTTTTCTTTGTAACGTTCTTCCTTCTCATGTAAGTTTTATGAATCACCTTAGTTTTCAATAAAACATTTCATATTCTCTTATTCAATTCTTATTTATATCACCATGATACCTTTGCCTCAAGGATTGAACTTATTCACACCAAACATTGTGATATTGTTCACACAATAGTGGAGTGATCATTATTTTGTTTTTTTAATTCATTAACTCCTCCCTCGTTAGTATACTTCCCGCATCTGTTGAGAACATGTCCACAATGGAGAGCTATATATAATAACATTTGATCTAAAATAGTATCAACGGGCTGTATTGTATGTCATTTCTCACTCTCTAAATGTTATTAATTTATTTTATTTAAGTTTCTTTCATTAAATTATTTTCTCACTTCCTCTTCCTGATTGATTTTCCCCACAATTTTATGTGCTAATTAGATCCTTCACCTTAGAGTGCACATGAAAATGATCCTACATTTTTATAGGTTATTATCATGTGTCTACGAAGGTGATTAATCAGTAAGTGATTGCGTTTTTTTGAATTCATTACCTAAATCCTTTTCGAGTTAATGTAATTGAAATCGTTAAAAAAGGAATTCATCCATTCCACCTAGAGAAATAACCTAGGATCAAATAATTTTCTATTAAATTATATTCACATAGTTATATTAGTTCTCTTTTAAAACCCATTAAAAATAAATCCATGTTGGACACTTCATAGGCAAATATACATCTATTTATATTGTGTGTCAAAAGGTTCTTCTTAGGACTCTGAGGATTCGAAAACCCAAGTTACACTGCAGGTGAGTTATTAACCCTTAGAACATGGGTATATTTGGGAGATACCAACACTATATAAAATAAATTAATGTATAAATCAAAATATTCCTCAATGAAAAGAGATTGAGATGAAGTCCCTTTCCTTGTGTCCAACATGTCGTCTTCCTTCTTTATCTCCCTGATGATAAAATTATGTCAATTTAAACTTGCTTCAGAACCTTATTCTTGTTTATTATACCTTTTATATCAGTTATTATATTTCTATAACAATCTTATAATTCTTGAATTTCATACCAATCGTTTTGTCGATGTTTTGTACTTGAGTAAAAATGAACTCGTTCTAATTACAAATAGTATATGTGGTAAAAATTCCATTATCTTTATTATTGTATTCATGATTTAAATATCATATATATACAGTATATATATATTTAGAATATTCCATAACATTTTTATATAATAAATGAAATTCACCACTCATGGAGACACCAAGTCATGCGTATGTATGAACACTACTTCCATTTATTTTTTTATATTTACAGGATTTAAAACTAAATTATAAATAAGTATATTATAATTAAATTATAATATATATTTTATATATGTTAAATATATTCATTAACCCCATCCTTTATACGTTCCATTAATGGAATGAATGAATCATATCACTTTGTGGTTGTGGCAATCCGCACATCCTAAAATAAAATTATCATATTTACCTATTATGGAAACCATAAAGGTATTCTATAATTAAAAAATAAAAAATCATAGAGAAACTTTAAATATTATATATCTCAAATATAAATATAGTGAAATCGTAATGGAAACCATGTGAGGTGGCCGGATATAATTGAATAATCATTGTTTCATGAGGCAATAATTCACCGTCCATAGAAACTCTATGTTCTAAATACTTTAGATGGAAGTGTGTGTGAGTGTTGGTAGAATACATGGAATAAATGAATACTAGTATGTTGATGATAATGGTTTTGTTATAAAATAATATAATAAATATAGTTTATGGGGTTATAGAAGGGAAAATAAATGATAGAAGCTTGAGAGAAGACATTACCTCATATAGGGTAAATCCTTGTGATTTAATCTAAAAGGCCTTGTTGAATTGCTTTATTCCCAATATAAGGCTTCTAAGAGGAATAGAGTGATGTTGGGAGATTATTTGGGAGTCATTTGGATGAAAAAAGGTGCCTTGACAGGTTTGAATAATTGTTAGAATTGGTGGCCTTTCATAAGAGGGAGGAGAGGTACTTTTAAAAAATCATGAGAGTATTATTTTATTATAAAATTATTTTCAGTTTCAAAAGATACTAAAGTCATTTATTTCAAAGATAAGATGCTTTTGGTTCAAAAAGGCTCAACCAATAGGTTTTAGATAATACTAGGTCAAAATGTAACCTTATCTTTTTAAATTACCCCTTAGTTTACTAATATAACATTCCCAATGTCTTCTTGTATATTCATACTAAATGGTTAACATGGTTAATATAAAATTCCAATCTAACCTCATGTGATTCAATAATAACATGATAAAAATTTTCTTAGTAATTTGGTCAATTTGAAGATTTTTATGACTATTATATCATTTAATAAAATATTATTTTTTTAAAAAAATCATTTAGGTCATTTTTATACTATTCATATCATGAATTTTTAAAAATCCATTAAAAGTGTATTATTACAAAAAAAACATCCTTAATGATAAGATAAAAATTCATACTAATCCAAAAAATACATTCATGAAATAAAATGTTTCAAAATAAATTTATTTTAATATTTATAATATAATATATTTAAATCATTCCTTAATAAGGAAATCACAACATTTCTATTGTGTCATGAATATATTTATTTATTTGATGTATAAAAATTATAGATAAAATACCAAGATGTATGAAATATATTTATCATTCTAATCACTATTTTTACTAAAAAATGTAACTGATATTACCCCATATTGAAATGGTTTTGAGTAAAAGTTTTTTGTTTAGGTTATATTTTCCATAACATTAAATTAAAAGTAATTAAATGTTATTTTCACACACTAGTGGTTATATGGGGTCCAAAAATATTCCTAAGGATTTCCATGGTAAGACATATCTCATTAAATATCATTAGGATATATGTTATGGATAATTTAAATTTATTATAATATAATTTTTTACACTTATTTACCAGTTTTACCCTTTAACCATCGTAAATAAAATATTTACTGAAGTTACTGTTCATAATGTATGAAAATAAAAGGTACATATTTACAAAATTTTGAAATCATGATTCAAAATAAGGAATCCACTATTTAAAATTAATCACACATATTTCACAGAAATTAATTTAAAATTAATTTCCATTGTCAATACCAAAAAGCGTGTTTTTAAGAACTAACAACAACCAAAATATTGACTTGTGTTTTTGTTCAATTTAAAAGCGAAATTACATTAAATGACCAAATTGGATTAAATTGTAAAAATATAATCCTAGTAAACATTATAACAAATTATAATTATAACTTAACTATATAAATATATTAGATTAATATGGAGTATTTTCACTATTCATTAAAAAAATGAACTTTATCAATAAACTACCAAACATTAATCAAAATTAAATTGTGATGATCCAATTCTAAAAAAAATTATTTTTTCAAATAGAATATATAAAATTGGATAAAATTATGTTAAAAAATAGTTCCCCATCGAATGGCGCTAAAACTAACTTTTAAAAATATTAGAGTTTTTATGCATACAATTGTTTTCATTCTCATTTAAAGCCTTTAATGTTTATTGGATAAATGTAAAAAAAATTCACAAACATGTTGAATCATAATATGGATAGTTCAGTTAATTCCCTCAAATAGAAAATCTTTGAGTTAACTACCATTTAATATAATAATATAATAATATTATTTTTCTGTATAACTCAACGTTGTGTGCAATGTATGATTTCAGAGATATCTGTTGTTATGGGTTGAGTACGCTATTAGACATAGATTCCACATTGAATTAAAATTAATATTTCATTCCAAAATATTAATTAATATGAATTTTTTATTTTCATTATTTACCAAAGATATTACATTCTTATCCACTATTTATTTTTGGGGGTTTCCAGTACACATTATATTTTCACCACTTTGGAACTCAAAATGCCTAAAAGAATAATTTTATGAAAAATTAACCTTATTTCTCGATTTTTATAAGGAATAAATCCCATAAATATCTATGTTCTTCAAAATTGAAATGTGGAAATAAATATGTGGAATTAAATATTTGCTAAATAATATTTCTCTACATTTTAATTTCTATTCAAATTATTTGAAATTACTTTTTTAAAACATTTTCTATATGCCTTACATTTTAAATTTTTAACAGAGAATGAATAATTTTTTTTATAATATTTACTGCTCAACTACATTTTTCAAACATAGGTACTGTAATTCATTATCAAGGATCAATTAATAGATTTATTTGTATTTATAATTAATTCATATTCCGAATATTCTATAAATTATTAGTTTTCATAATTATTGAAAATGAAAATAATCTTTCACTTTCTTTTTAGATAATATTTTTTCACTTTTATAAAAGTGTTTTTTATCTATTTCAGCATTAATTAAATATTTTATCATCTCACTAAGAATTTTATTTTAGTATACCATCCACTTCTTTCATATACATGTATTATTATAACGATGGTTTCATAATGTTTTCATGGAACTATTTTATTTAATGGTCAATTAAGAAATGATTAAATGTTCCAGGATTTTTTTATCTTATAACCCACTTGTATATTGTTTAACTAAGTGACCTTTGGGATTGAATATATATATACCTAAAATGAAATGGGTAATTATTTAAATCTCCTGAGATAATTTAATTGTACATGAGAGGGAACTGAAACCCCAAAGGGATTATTACCATTATGTAATTGGTGCACCCTAAATTAAACATCCCTCAAATGAATTGGGTAATGAATTATATAATATGAATAGAAATTTTAGGGATTGGGTAGTGAACTAAATTCAATATATGAAATTTTAATGTATACTTATGATATTAGGTTGTGAACCATATCTGTTATGAAACTTTTTTCCTCGATGTTTATAAGATTTGTGAATAAATCCAATCAGCTTTGGGACTCTATCCACTCTGTTTATGAGAGTAGGGTGTGAACATAATCAATTATGGAAATATTTCAACTCTTTTTATTATATTATGGTGTGAAACCAATCATCTATGACACTTTTTAAAAAATTATTTTAGATTAAAAAAAATTGGTCCATTTCTCGATATGTGCATGTCATCCTTGCACATAGTCCATTTTTATATTCTCTGTATCGTTCCAAATTTATCAAATGTCTATGAAGAGAATAATATATTTTTATGATATTGTGGAATGAATCCAATCCACAATGAGACTCTATACAGTATGCATATAGGAATGGGGATTAAACCTAGTACCTTATGGAACACTGCCCACTAAATAGTGATGGTGTAAGCAGTGATCCATGATAAAGGATATTGTTTCTAATGCTTATGTTTTTTTTCTATAATATTAGGTTTTAAAAAATTCTAATATTATGATGACTCATGTTTAATTATATACTAAAATAGTTATGTCATGATTTATTATTTGTAATCCATGATTATAATGTTGTATAATTATTAATGGGATGTTCATGGATGTTTAATATGATCTCATTCCCATGTTGTTATCAAATTATTTCTTATGGTCATCAATTACTATATTTTATATTTACCCTTACTCGTCATTTTATCTCACCCCTTTATTATGTTTTCCATTACATGGTTTATAAAGATGATTATACCACATGAGATATCGATAAGGGTATCTAGTATGGTGTGACGGTAGAGGAATGACCTCAACCAAATTTTTATATAGCTAGTTTTGAAAGAAACAAAAATGTAAGGATCATGATATATTGTGATATTATTATACATTTTAATATTAATGTGAAATATATTCAATTTTATATTGGGTCATCTCCCTTGGTTTGAATGTCATTTGGTTAGTTATTTGTTTTTTAGAATGAATCCTGTGAGTATGAGTATAAGGAACCACATTATGGGAGAAAATTTCCATTATGGGTTTTTTAAAGTTTATTACCTTAATATTTCATGAATATTAATCATTGATGCATCCATTGAGGTTGGGGATTTAATAAAAATCCATTATTTTTGTGTAAATTATAGGGGTTCCATGATTTTACATTGTTCTGGTTCATGGTAATAGATTATGTAATTATGATATTTATGTCTACATAAAAAATGGTAGAGGGGTTTGATTCCCATTTTTTATTCAATTATATTTTTTTATGTTTCATGGAATGATTTAGTGTCAGTAATGGCAATTTTCTTTTATTTTTTATTTTTTCAAAATTTTTATAGAGTTATTTAAATCCCATATATGTAATGTAAATATATTTATATATGTTAATAAAATTGCTAATTGGAAATTTGGAAATTATTTTATTGTAATTTTTTTCTATTATACTTATTCATGAATCAATGATTATAGAATATTTATTGATGATATTAAACAATAGTTATATTATATTTTAATTTTATATCGTTTTATACTATTGATTTTGTGGTACTAATAGGTGTACTTATATAATAACATTATAACTACAGTTGATATGTTTCCTCATTCATATTTTCTTAAGTAACATAATAGTTGTAATAAATCAGTTGTTTGGGAATATTGGATTTATGATAATGTATGTTGATATAATTATGATTTTATGGCTTGTATTGTGCATAATGAAGTGTTATGGTGGATATTGGGATGATTATTGATGCGGATTTTATAGTGGTCATTTTTTTCATTAAGGGGATTTTGTTAGAGTGGAATGGAGATATTGAACATCGTTGGTAATAATGAGTATAAAAATGGATATTGGGGGCTTAATTGAATGAAAATGGGAAGATCAAAACATGTTAATGATTATAATAAATGTTTTTTATAATAGTCTTATATTTTCATAAATTAATATTATATCTTACTAGATCAATTTTCGTTGCATAACATTACTATCCATTCAATAATCATATAGATTTTTTTGTTTTGTGATACTAATATATATAATCTTCTTACTTCATGATGATCATCAGTATTTCTCCTAAAGATATAAACAAATCGTAATAATCAATGAAATATCCCACTCAAAACCATTTTCTATAACCTGGTGAATGGAAACATACGAATTAGTTATCTCATATTCTCAATAAGGATAAATAAGGGAGATATCAAATATCACATAAGTATAACATTTACAAAAAGTCTATAAAAACCTGATCCTAAAATTTGAAAATCATTCCCTACATATCACAGAATATAATATTTAGTCAAGCAATAAATATTGGATGTTTATGAGAAATGAATCATAAAGATATTAAATAACATAATCCCTTAGAGAATACCATTTTTATATTAAAAAGATTATTGTTAGAAACATATCCATATAAAATCATTCCATTAGTATTCGAGTATCACATCCAATACTATCATAGATAATTTGGTTCAATCCCATTCCATCAACTTAGTTAAGATTAACTCCCAAAACCATCATAGTAGATAGTTTCCCATATGGAATTTTGTTTACTACCTATTCTAGTCCTATATATCTCATGAGATATCTATATTTACCGAATTCATTAGAGGGAAATTATATTACAATCCCACCAATCACATAATGGAAATCATATAGATTGATGCAAAATGATCATAAAGAATTCATAAAATAAAAAAAATTAAAATTAAATATTTTTAATACATATTTTATCAAGTCATAACCCATTGAAATGAAATATGTTTCCTAAAAATTTAATCAATTCATATATTCATATCCTTTGGAAAAGAAATGATATTCATAAAACTTTTTATTATTATAATAATAAACTGTTTAGAGAAAGAATAAATATGGTAACATTGAATCTTATCCACTATAACTATTAGTTAGCTATATATAATGTTATATTATTTTAAAATTTATATTAAAAGATAACATGGAAACTTTGTTGATGAAAATACCATTTTCTCTTTAAAATCACTTATTTATAGTTTAAAAATTTCCCAAATATTAAAAACAAATTTCCTTTTAAAAGAAACATTGAATCATTTAAAGGACACTGCAAAGTGGTGAATGAGCATGAGAGTGGGATATTATATTCTTTCTATATAAGTTAAAATAATACATTATTTTACACTTTTATAAAAAATTAACAAAAAATACTTCATTATAAAAATTATAAGAATATTCCATTTATGCTTTTTGTAAAAAATAAATCCTGGTTAAAAATGAATATATAAAATCATAGTATAAAATTAAAATTATTGATAAATATTTTTTATAAAAAATTGATACGGATGAGAAAATACTTTCAATTGAAGAGACAAATAAAGTCTCTTTTCCTTAATAACATTATATGTCTCTCTTGAGTTCTTAATGAGAGGGAAATGAATGAAAAAAATATAACCAACATAAATTACCATTGGAGAAATATATTCATGGGATTATTGTTATATTTCGCAAAATATTTCTTCATTGGTTACATGATCTTAAACAATCCCTATACACAATGAGATTATAAGATAAATGCTGTACTAATTTGGTATTTTTTGAACCATAAGTAAAGTGAATTTATTTTTATATTGATAACTCATTATTTTTATGATATGAATCATAACATACATTCCTAGTAAGTATAATAACCACATATAATTTACAAGTGGTAAATATTGAATGTGTCTCATAGAAAATAATGTGAGATAAAAAACACTTAGATAAATTTTGACTTCACCAAAGGGGATATAACATTTTGTATAATAAACATGAATATATAATAATTATATAATAGATACAATTAAATAATAATGATATCATATATTATCCAGTTATTAAATTTTAACACCCATTTATTAACAACTATTTATTGAATATTTTATTTATATGTGATATTTAATTTAGTCTTTTCATGAAAATTCTAGTTCAGTAGTTTCAGTCCATGAACATTGATCATGGTTCCATCAACTTTATTTTTTATAATTATAAAAATATTTCATATATTCATTATATATATATATATAGGAAATTGTAATAAATCATGTATTGAGATAGTAGGTTATGTGTAGGGAAAAATGTTGTTTTCACTTTTCGAAGGACGAAACGAAACAAATGTAAAAATATATTCCTATTTATAGAATAATAATTATATCATATATATCATATATATTAAATAATCCTATCTTCATTATCACCCATCGTAACGTCCTGGACCCTGGTGCCACTCAACGAGTTCCCCGAACCCGGTTCGCTACGTGACCTCAAGCGCATTTCCCCAAACGCCATAGGCTGCCGAATGGCCACGAGGGCCCAGGTCTGATTGTGGGGAAACTATGCCCTCATTTATCAAAGTGTAGCACATTATAATAAAATAGAAAGCATACAGAAACAATAGAATCAATGAACTATACACATTTAAAATAAATAAATGCAGTAAAAGATAACTAATAGTTATATAGATGATGATGCAACATGTCTTGAGTTCTAAGAAAACAGCCAGAACATGTTATAAGAAAGTACAGTAAAGTACAATATAGAGTACATAAAAACCCAAAAAAATGGTTGGTAGCATCGTGAGCCTAAGCCCGGTCCCAGGATCCTATACTCTTCCGCAGCAATCACATACCTGCATAAGGACACTTGCCCTTATCCACACCTGCAGAAATGTTATCTGTTTGGGCCGAAAAGCATATCCCAAATAGGGTGTCAGGAATAATCATAGTAGGCTCCCACCAAAGTCATGTGCTCAACTGTGTGTAATCATGAAACCATGGTTTGAAAAATTAATTGAAATAAACTAAGAAGTACTCAAAAGTAACTAACATTACCAGTTATTTCCATTTTAATATTCCTTTAGAAGTTCAATTTAATAACATTTGATGTACCTCAAAACTAAGCCCTCATGATAATCAAGATCTATTCCCTCAGGATAATATAATAAAACCACACCCTTAGGATATATAGTACCTTGCCCTCAGGCATTTCCCTCAGGAGAAATAAAATTTTCCCTCAGGAAAAACTGAAATGAAACCCACAGGTAATTGGAATCTTTCCATCAGGCATTTCCCTCAGGCTAATAGAACTACGCCCTCAGGCTAATCAAAAATGCCCTCAGGATAAACAAGTAACCACGACCTCAGGCTATAAAGTAATCAGGCCATTCCCAACATATAAACATGAAATTATTTACAATTCATTTCAAGGAAAAACCAATGCATAAGATAAACATGGCATGCCCTCAGGTATCCTGGACAAACGGCTAAACAGAAGAACACACCCCCGGGGTGGTCATTGATCCAAGTATCATTCCCAAACAATAGGTTATTATCACATTTAATTACCTATACAATTATAGGTATTCAAACCTCCAAGGCCTCAGCCACACGACACCCCAATAAGGGTTCGTAGAACAAAAAAAAACAAAAATGCACAACAGTTGGAATTTAAACACCAAGCCACCTACCTCGATCACCCATGATCGATATACTCGAACGAAGCCTTCTGAAATGTCCATGAATGACATCGATATAAGGTAAAATAAATCTATTTCAACCTCAAATAACTTCCCTTATAGAAATAATTGGCATGAAACACACTAGGAGATGGGGGGCTTACCCGTGCGGTTCCAACGTGATTAACGGAAGCAGAAACAGATTCCCGACACTCGAACTAGAGATCCAAGAACGTTCGATCACCCTTTGCCAAGCTCTCATCTAGTTCTAATCCAATATTGTGAGCAGGTTTGGATAATGCCCATTTTAAGCGAAAAAAACAAAGTTCAAGGCATATACTTTTGACTACACGGCGTGTACTCCCCTCATTTAACTGTTCATCTGGTGGCACCGCCAAAATGTTCATCCGTCGACATGAGTACAGGACAAGTATTCTAGAATACATGGCATGTACTGTCGCCCAGCTGGAGGGTGCTTACACAGCCTTACTATTTCCCTGTCGACTGACTACACAATGTGTATATACCCACTACACGGCGTGTAGTCAGTTTTTACAACCTTCGTCACCGGCATGGCAACATAGCCTGTGTACTCATCCCACACGGCCAAAGTACACGATGTGTGGAAAATTACACGGCGCGTAGTTCAAAAAAAATTTGTGTCTTCCCCATTTTCCTTATTTTCTCAAAAAAACATAAGGAAAAAAGAAAAAGAAGAAACCCGTACCTCAAAACTAAGAACCAGGTTCTTATAAACTTCCCCCTTAAAGAAATCAGTCCCCAAATTTCCCTTCCATGGGTGGTGAAGATATAGCCGTGAATCACTCTGGTCATTGAGCACGTACGTCGGCCTCCATCTCCTAGGTTTTTTCCTGCACATGGCAATGCTGCCATAGCACCCCTACGAGAGGATCTGACCAGCCTCAGAGAACCTTCATGCTCCTCTCAACGATATGAATCAGATGCTCTTCAAACGACGCATCTACCTCAATCTCAGCCTCCTCCGACTGAAAGACATGAATTGGGTCTGAATGATAGCGACACAACTGAGATACATGAATGATGTCATGCATGGCTCGATACCTCTGTGGTAGCTGAAACCAATATGCAACTGGCCCGACTCTCCCTAGAATCTCAAATTGCCTTACATACCTCGGTGAAATATTACCCTGTCTCTTAATCCATCTATGTCCCACCCTCTGTGAAACATGCAAGAACACCTGATCCCCATCCACGAACTCCAAAGGTCATCTATGGCGATCAGCATAAGATTTCTGATGAGACTGTGTGGTAGCCATCTGCTTTTGAATCAACTGGACCTTCTCAGAAGTCTCTTGTACGAGACGTGGTCCTAGTAAAGCTGCCTCACCTACCTCTAACCAGCACAAGGGAGATCTGCATGGCCTACCATATAAATCATAGTAAGGTTCCATCCCAATAGTTGTCTAAGAACAATTATTATAGGAAAACTCTACTTGGGTTATATGCTTCTCCCAAGATCCCCCAAATTTTAGGATGCATTCACGCAACATGTCATCCAGCACATGTATTGTACGCTCTCACTAACCATTGGTCTCAGGGTGGTATGCTATGCTCAGAAGCAACTATGTACCCAGTGCCCTCTAAAAACTCTACCAAAAACGAGACGTAAAATGAGAATACCTATCTGAAACGATAGGACAAGGGACCCCATGAAGACGTATGACCTCTCGGATATAAAACATTCTTACCTCGTCAACTCTGAAGGTCTCCCTGATCGGCAAATAGTGAGCAACCTTACTGAGTCTATCCACAACAACCCACACGGACTCGGCAACCTAGTCACAAAGTCCATAATGACATCATCCCATTTCCACTCTGGAATAGGTAACTGCTGTAACAGTATGGATGGCCTCTGATTATCCGCCTTCATCTGCTGATAGGTGGAACATCTTATAACAAAACCAACTACTTCTCTCTTCATACCTGGCCACCAGTACTGATGTCTCAAGTCACGATACATCTAGGTAACTCCGGGATGAACATCCCATTCTAAAGCATGAAACTCCCTCATCATCATCTCGCGTATATCCCCTGAACCCACACTCATTTATGGAAACTCAAAACATCATCATCGCCTATCGTCTAACTCGTAGAAGGGTCCTCAATAGTTACCGACTCCCATAGAACTGAGCCTTCTGAATCAGATAGTTGTATCATCCTCACCTTGTCCAAGAGGATAAAAGTCACAGATAATTATGAAAGATAGGTATTCCCCTGATTGTTGTGCACCTCCAAATGAATCTCAGAGAAAAAATCCATCAGCTGCCATTCACCACTGGCCTCCTACACTGCATGCATATGAGTCTTCCTTCTTAGTGCATGAGCTACTACATTACCTTTACAAGGTGTATAGTCAATCTAAAAATCGAAGGACTAAAGGTGTTTAACCCACCTTCACTATCTCAGGTTCATGTCACACTAGGTAAATATGTACTTGAGACTTTTGTGGTCAGTGAAAACCACAAAATGTTTCCCAATATATAATGTCTCCAACAGCGCAACACATGAACTGCATCCAACTTGAGATCATGGGTCGGGTAATTTGTAACGTCCTGGTTCCGGAAGCCACCTAGAGGTTCTCCATACCCGGTTGGTCACATGGCCTCAAGCACATTTCCCCAATCACCAGAGGCTGCCAACTAGCAGCGAGGGCCTTGGGTTTGATACTGGGGAAACTAAGCCCTCATTGGTAGAGTACACAACAAATGAAAAATAAACATGCAATAGTGGAAGCAGTAATAACCAACAATATAACAGTGGAAGAATAAATCAACAACTGGAGCACATATGTATATATGAAATGATGCATGATACATAACTAGGAAAGTAGCAAAACAAGTCACACTGATGGAAAACACTAAAGTACCAAAACAAGTACAAAAGAAAAGTAAATAGCTCCTCAGCATTGCAAGCCAATGTTTGGTCCCATGATTTCCTGCTCTAAGCAATCAAGTTCCAGAAGTCGAAGGGCGCTTGCCCTTGTCTATACTCGCAACAACATAGTATACTTGGGTCCAAAAGCATGGCCCAAATAGGGTGTGAGATAAAATCCCAGTAAGAAACCACCCTAAGGTCTGTGCCTAACATTCGGTGAGTATATAGCAGGTAAAAGTACAATAATCAGTAACAGCAACAGCAAGCAGTAGGTAGTAAATGGTACGTAGTGAAACAAAATGATACATAGCATCAATCAATCCAAAACCAATCAACAGTAGTGAAACAAATAACTAAGATGTCGGAAACCCTCAGGGGAGTACTTGCAGCCATCCCCTCTAGTCCTATCCAAGATGTACTACAACCCTCTAGGATGTGCACTCAGCCTAACCCCTCTGGCTTGGTCATTTGAATTTATGAGACTCCCTGGGGTAGCTCAATCATTCAATTCCCCTTATAGTCTAGGGTAGTTAGGGACTCTCTTGAGGAAGATCATGTGGTCTAACCCTCTTATCCCCAAGGTCTAGAGACTCTCTGAGGAAGCTATCTTGGTCAATTCCTCTTATAGCCTCAGGTATACCACAGACTCTCTAAGGAAGCTCACTTGATCAATTCCTCCTCTAGCCTGGGAAGGTTCTTAAAGAGATTCAAAAAAGGTATGACTCTCTGAGAAAGCACACTCGGTCTACCCTCCTATAGTCTAGAAAATCCATGAATCTCTGGGATCTCACTCGGTCCATCCCCTCTATAGTCTGTAATATCTAAGACTCTCTGGGAAGCTCACTCGGTCTATCCCTTATAGTCTATAGCACCTGGTTCTCTCAGTCTCGTTCCAGTTAGTGCATAATAATGCTATAAGTCCCATGTAAACCTGTAGAGACACTAGGATAACCAAATTAAACCTATAGAGCTACTTAGCTAAATAGTCTACAAGGAAACATGAATGTCATGATTTTCACTTCAACCTATAACCCCAAGGCATGAAAACATGTGTAGAAGACAAAGACAAATGAGACCCAAAGGTTGTAAATAGAAAAAATCCAGGGAAAATACATCCAAGCACAAAAATTAACCTCCAACTTGGTCAAATTACCTCTACACAAGCATACAAGAAAGGCGGGAAAACAACGAAGTCAAAAAGGGGTAACACGCAATACCCCATTCATGGGTATCAGTGGAAACTCACACACAAAATCAGAGACATTGAACGGTAAGGCAAAAACCACCTACCTCAATCCTAGGAGATTGATATACTTGAACCATGATGGCTTATTCTCCCTAGAATGTCGTATATCTGAGAAAACGCACAAAACGTTCAACCTTAGATAACTTGAGAAGAAGGATGAATTGAAAAAAAATTCTGAAGAAGAGAGAAGAAATCACCAATGTTCTTCCAACTCAATAAACAGAGCTCGAATCGGAGAATGGATGGAGGCTCGGGAATCCAGAGAAGTTTCGCATCCATACGACGTCTCTCGGTCAAACCAGACATAGAAGAAGATGGTTTTGGTGATTAGGCGTGACCCTGGTCCGTTTACTGAAAAAAAGTATATGGTGTGTATTTTTAAAGTACACGAAATCTATTTTTATCGTACCCAACATGTAGTGGGTTTTTCTATACTCCGCCAAAATCGGCTTCCAAGTCACCCCTACACATAGTGTGTGTGGTCCGGCCACAACCAACAAATGTTTTTGAGGAGGAAAAGTGTACACAACGTGTACTCAGAAAGTACATGGCGTGTACTTCAAAAATTTCCAGAAACACCAAAAAAATCTCAAAAACTCCAAAAAAGTAAAGACATACCTGAAATGAAGATCTGGGTTCTTACTAACTTCCCCCCTTAAAGAAATTCATCCATGAATTTACCTATATGGGTGGAGAAGAAGAAACATCAAACAGCTCCCGCCACTGTGATCCAATCTCGGCCTCCCTCTCCCAAGTCTCGTCCTATACTCACCCACGCTTCCAGAGCACTCATACCAGAGGAACAGACCAGCCTCAGAGAACCTTTATAATGAGATCGAAAATCCTGATAGGATTCTCTTCAAACGACGCATCGGCTTCGAGCTCAACCTCCTCAGGCTGAAAGACATGAGACGGGTCTGAAAAGTAACGCCAGAAATGAGAGACGTGGAAGACATCATGTATAGCCCGATACCTCTGAGGTAGTTGATACTGATAGGAAACTGGCCCAAATCACTCTAATACCTCAAACATCCCGATGTACCGTGGTTAAAGGTTACCCTGTCCTTGAATCCTCTTATGTCCCATCCCCAGTGTGACATGCCGGAAAACCTGATCTCCGACCATGAACTCCGGAGTTTGTCTCTGCTGACCAGCATAAGACTTATGTCCAGACTGTGCTGTTTCCATCCTCTTCCAAATCTACTCTATCTTCTTTGAGGTCTCCAGAACAAGACGATGTCCTAGCAAAGCTGCCTCTCCTGCCTCCAGCAAGCATAAGGGTGATCGACATGACCTACTATAAAAAGATTCGTATGGTTCCATCTGAATGGTCACCTAAAAACTGTTATTGTAGGTGAATTGCAAAAGAGGCATATGTTTCTCCCAATAACTGTCGAAGTCTAGAATATAAGCTCGAAGCATATACTCAAGCACATGGATGATGCGCTCAGACTCGCCATCAATCTGGGGATGGTATACTATACTCAAAAGTATATGTGTACCCAAAGCCTTTTGAAGTCCATACCAGAACTGAGATGTAAAGCGCCCATCCCTGGATAAAACAATGGAGTGTGGAACTCCATGTAGACGTACAATCTCTCGGATGTACAGTCATCCCAAATCATCAAAACTGATGGTCTCCTTGATCAGCAAGAAGTGTGCTACCTTCGTAAGCTTGTCGACGATGACCCAAACATCATCACTTCCCTAAGGTGACCTTGGTAACCCAGCCACGAAGTCCATCGCAACATCGTTTCACTTCCACTCCGGAATGGGTAACTAAAGTAAAATCCCTGTTGTTCGCTGATGCACTACTTTCACCTAATGACAAGTAGAACATGTCATTACAAAACAAGAAACATCTCTCTTCATACCTGGCCACCAATACTGGCGGTGTAGATAATGATACATCTTGGTGATGCCAAGATGAACTTCCCAAACTGAGGAATGAAAATAGAGCATTAGCTCCTCGCGTATGTCTACTGGCACCCGTATGTGTCCCTGGAAATGAAAGATTTCATCCTCGCCCACTGCCCATCCAAGAAGAGGGTCCCCTCCTGACACACTCTCCTACAAGACTAAGACCTCCGAATCTAATAGCTGCCTCATTCATACCCGATAAAAAAGTGTAGAGGTAATAGCTACAGAAGATAGGACATTATTTCCCTGCCTGTCGTGCACTTCCAAGTGCATCTCAGAGAACAATTCCATAAGCATACACTCACTGATGCTCTCCGGAAGTGCCTGATTCCGAGTTCTCAGGCTCAATGCATCCGCCAATGCATTGCCCATTCCCGCTGTATAGGTGAGCTCAAAATCAAAGGACTGAATATACTCGACCCACCTGCGCTGTCATAGATTCAGATCACACTGAGTGAAGATATACATGAGACTCTTGTGGTTGGAAAAAACCACAAAGTGGTCTCCCATAAGATAGTGACTTCAACAGCGTAAGGCATGGACAACTGCTGCCAACTCCAGATCGTGTGTCGTGTAGTTTCTCTCATGTGGCCTCAACTGCCTAGACCCGTAAACAACGAAACCATCTCCCTGCATGAGCACAACTCCATGTTCGATACCTGAAGCATCATAATAAACAATATAGCCCTTTCCTGGCTCTGGAAAGACTAGTATCGGAACTGATGTCAACCACCCCTTCATCTCTTGAAAGGATGATTCACAAGAATCTGACCATAAAAACTTCACCCCATTCTTGGTCTGACCTATCAATGGTGATTCTTGGCATGAGAAGTCCTGAATGAAGCGTCTTTCGTATCCAGCTAGCCCAAGGAAACTCCTTACTTCAAAGACATTCTTCGGCTGCTCCTAGGAAACTACAACTCTCACGTTCTCTTGGACCACTAAAACTCTGGTCTCTAAGATGACGTGACCCAAGAAGAGAATCTGATCCATCCAAAAGTGGAACTTTGAGTGTTTAGTATATTGTCGATGCTCTATCAGTGTACTTAGAATGATCTCAAGATGTGTGGAATTGTCGTGTCGAGTGTGAGAGTACACAGATATATCGTCCAAAAAGACCACGAAATATGAGTCCATGTACGAATGGAACACTCGGTTCATCAGATCCATGAAATCCACATGCGTGTTCATGAGACCGAACAACATGACTCCATACATGAAAAGATCCTACCTACTTCGAAAAGGTGTCAAAGGTATATCTGATGGTCTAACACGCAACTGATGATAACCGGACCTCAAGTCGATCTTCAAGAACACCCAGGCTCCTCGAATCTGACCAAAGAGGTCATCGATCCTCGGAAAGGGATATCGGTTCTTGACCCTCAACTGGTTCAGTTTCCGATAATCCACACACAGCTAAAGGGTACCGTCTTCCTTCATCGCGAAGAGGACACGCAAAACCCAAGGAGAATTACTGGGTCAGATGAAACTATTTTCCTGCAACTCCTCCAACTGCTTCTTGAGCTCTTACAATTCAGTTATAGCCATCCTATAAGGAGGAATGGACACAGTTTCCGCTCTTGGAACAAGCTCAATCAAGAAGTATACCTCCTGCTCCGGAGGCAAACCTGAAATGTCCTCTCAAAAGACATCCTTGAAACGATCCACCAATGGGGGAATGTTAATCCGTGAGGTCACCTAGTCGTCCAGATAAATAATGTAAATTTGGGTTGTAACATCCCTTAGCCAATGATGCTCTGGTCCAGCTCTACTCGCCTGCACATCCCAGTCACCTCTGTTAAGGAATGATCCGCCCACTAGTGATATGAAACTCACCCTGTGGTGATAACAATCGATGATTACCTGGAAAGGAACTAACAATTCCATCCTTAGAATGATGTCATAACCCATCATCTCTAGGACATAAAAGTCCCATAAGAAATGACACCCCAAAACCTCAATAGGGAACTCTCTTCACTGACGTACGCTAAATGTCTTCATTACCAATGTTTTGTCAAGATTCAACAAGTCGAAAGACGAAAAGATACAGAGCCCAAGGCTTTCCATGACAACAATAGAGATAAAGCTATAGGAAGCACCCGTATCGAAAAGGGCTGATGATAAAATTGAGGCTTCTAAGATCATACCTCGAACTGTTGAAAGTTCAGGATCCTTCTCTTGATTGGTCTGCTCCACAACGAAATATCGGCCTGCACCGCGACCCTGCCCCCCCCCCCCTACCCCGGCTGACCGCTCTGAGGTGATCCACTCTGCTGTCGCTAATGACCTGATGACTGAACACCACAATCGAGACCTCCACCTCGGCCTAAAAGGATAGAAGAACTCCAGTTCCCTGACTGGTGGGAAACTGGTGAAGCATCTCCAGAACACGGGGTCAGTGAGGAACCCCTACCACCAGCTGAAGGTGAGAAGATGTGACAGAAGCACTGAAGATTGCCCATCTTGCCGCAAGATTTCAACTCCATAGGATCTCTCTAGCACTGAGGCCTAGTATGCCCACTCCTACCACACTTTTAGCATACAACCTGGCTTCCCGAAGACGCATCTCATGAACCCCGATCTACTCAAGAAGACTATATGCGATGCTTCCTACTGTCCGTAGGAAGAACACCAGCTCTGGATGAAAAACAACCCTGGCTCACTGCTCCAGAATTCCCCAGATTACACTCAGTAATCAGGGCCTGGTTGACGATGGAGGATATCGATTTCAACTGGAAGTTATTCCCCTAGGAATGGATCTCATGCCTGAGACCATCCTCGAACTTCCTAGCAAGGAACAACTCATCACCTACTGGGATCATTGTGAAACACTACAACTCAATGAAATGAGACGAGTACTCCATAACAGAAAGAGTACCCTGCTACAGACTCATAAACTACCAGGATCGATCGGCCCTTAGGGTCTCTGGATAGAAGTAGTCATAAATGGTGCGTCGAAACTCATCCCAAGATATACCCTACTGACACCCTGACTGTGAGATTACCTCCCACCACCTCTTGGCGATGTCTCTTAGCATATAGGTGGCCAGATTTACACTCTTCTTTAAGGGTATCTACACATGCTCAAAGATAGATAGGGTGGCCTCGAAGCACGACTCTATAGCCTGGGGTCCTCCATCCCCTGATAATATAGGAGGATGATACTACTGAAAACCCTAGTAAACTCAGCCGTCGATGGGGCAGGAGGCGGCGCTCCCTGAAAAGTCTGCAACATCCTCAAGAAGTCCTCCCTGAACTGCGTATCGGTGCCTGCAATGGGTATAACTGCTGGTGCCAAGGCTGGAACAACAGGAGGATCAACAGAAGGTCCCAGATCAGCCATATCTGGTGTCTGATCACCATCTGGAAACTGACGTACAACCAGAGGAAATCTTGGAGGCATAGCTCTGAAAGATCAAAATCACACCTTAGATAAAGATTAAAAATGACTAAAAACAGAAGATCACAAAACACGAACATGGGGAAGAAACTATCAAGTTTTAGAAAACACAACTACACGGCATGTATAAAACTACACGGTGTGTCTACTTAATCAATTAACATAGGCGTGTACCCCTTCCCGACAGGTCGTGTAACACCACAACTACAAGGCGTGTTGTTCGCACACATGGCGTGTACTTGAACTCTAAACCCCTGCCCGAGTCTCCTTACACGAATAACCTACATGGTTCAAACTAACCCCAGACGACATGATGTGTTCCATAGGGACACAGTTTGTACTAGACGCGGGTTCGGCCACCCATGTTGTTTCTTACACGGCTATCTACACGGCTATCCTTACACAGCATTTTACGAAAAAACATGGCATATGTGGGAGAAGATAATACTGACCCGTGTTGTTCGTGACACGACCGAATACCTGGGAAAAAACTACACGGCGTGTTCTCCACCCACACGACATGTATGGACGTAGGTGAAACCGACCTGTGTTGTTCGTTACATGACCAGGTACTTGAAAACAACTACACGGCGTGCTCTTAACCAAAACGAAGTGTTCTAATCAGACTTCCTTGTCCCGTGTTGTTAGTGGCACGGTCAGGTACATCAATCAAAACTAAATGTCTTGTACCTACCGTACACGGCGTGTTCCTAAAGGTATTTCTACAATAGCATGTCCCTGATCACACAGTTAGTGACATGGTCTAAAAACTACACTGCGTGTACTCAAAAAGTACACGATGTGTATTCTGGGTTTTTCTGGGCAATAGCTCAGAAACTGCACAGATGCCCAAAAAACACAAAAACAAGGAAAAGAGGAGCCAAATTCCGATTTGTGAGGGCCCATACTCCCCTCGAATCAAATTTTGGCATCTCCTACAGTCATAGACACGAGAAAATAGGGTCATGATCCACCAATTTTCGGTTCAAGAGGGCCCATAACACCTCAAGAATCAAAATTTGGTGTTTATTTTAGCAAAGTACCGCACACAAAAATCTTCTAACAAAGCAGCATAGATGTTATCAAGAATCTATCACAACAACATGCATAATCTACACAATGTCTATCAAAAAAGCTTGCAATCGCAAATTCACCATAGATGGCATGGAAATATTGCATGGAATTTGATCCCTACAAGTGCCTATATGATGCATGAGATGTCATTCCCTCATCTCATCGGGTTGCGACATAAATAGAACTATAATATCAAAATAATAACATCACAAGGCTTGTGAATCACTCGAGTTTAAATCGTATCAACCGTAAAATCTCATAACCATAAAACTGCAATAAATGAGGTAGTATGGCTTTTCCCTGTACACAGGTCAGCTACTCTCAGTAACAGCTTATTACCAAGTACCGAATCCTTGCTATCCCCTGTTAGAGCCTTGAAATAGTAAAGAAAGGGAAAAGAAAATGCCTCTGATACCACATTGTAATGTCCCAGTTTCAGAAGCCACTCAGAGGTACCCCATTCCCGGTTGGTCACGTGAGCTCAAATGCATTTCCCCAAACGTCAGAGGCTGTGGACTAGCAGTGAGGGCCTTGGGTGTGATAGTGGGGAAACTATTCCCTCATTGGAAGAGTACACAGTGGAAGAAAAATAAACATGCAATTGAGGAAGCGTTAATAACAAACAATATAATACCGGAAGACAAAATCAACAACTGGAGCACATATGTATATATGAAATGATGCATGATAGATAACTAGGAAAGCAACCGAACAAGTCACAATGCTGGAAAACACTACAGTACCAAAACAGGTACAAAAAAAAGTAAACAGATCCTCAGCATCGCAAGACAAATCTTGGTCCCACACTCTCCTGCTCCATAAAATCAAGTTTCAGAAGCTGAAGGGCGCTTTCCCTTGTCTACACCTGCAATAACATAGTCTTATTGGGCCCAAAAGCATGGCACAAATAGTGTGTGAGATAAAATACCAGTAGGAAACCACCCAAAGATCTGTGCCAAACATTCGGTGAGTATATGGTAGGTAACAATATAAAAAGTAGTAACAGCAACAACAAGCAGTTGGTCGTAAATGGTAAGCTGTGAAACTGGATAATATATTGCAACAATTAATCCACAACCAATCAACAACAGTGAAATGAACACCTAAGAAGTTGGAAACTCTCAAGTAAGTACTCACATCCATCCCCTCTCGTCCTATCCAAGAAGTACCACAACCCTCTATGCAGTGCACTCAGCCTAACCCCTCTGGCTTGGTCATACAAATTTATGAGACTCTCTGGGGAAGCTCACTCGGTCAATTATACTTATAGTCTAGGGTAGTCAGGGACTCTCTTGAGGAAGATCACGCGGTATAATCCTCTTAGCCCCAAGGTCTAGAGACTCTCTTAGGATGTTATCTCGGTCAATTCCTCCTATAGCCTCAGGTATACCACAAACTCTCTGAGGAAGCTCACTCGGTCAATTCCTCCTCTGTCCTAGGAAGGTTCTTAAAGAGATTAAAACATGGTAAAATCTTTGAGGAAGCTCACTTGGTATACCCTCCTATAGTCTATAAAATCGAATACTCTCTAGAAGGTCACTCGTTCCATCCCCTTTGTAGTCTATAATATCTAAGACTCTCTAGGAAGCTCACTCGGTCTATCCCTTATTGTCTATATCACCAGGTTCTCTCAGCCCCATGCCAGTCAGTGGATAAAAATGCTATAAGGCCCAAGTTCACCTGTAGAGCTACTTGGCTAACCAAAGTACACCTATAGAGATACTTAGCTAAATAGTCTTCAAGGCAACAAGCATGTCATGATTTTCACTTCAACCTATAACCGCAAGGCATAAAAATAGGTGTAGCAGCCAAAGGGAAAGGAGACCCAAAGGATGTAAATAGAAAAAAGAAAAGGAAAATACATCCAAGAACAAAAATTATCCTCTATCATGGTCAAATTACCTCTACACAATCATACAAGAAAGGCAAGAAAACAAAAAAGGTAAAAAGGGGTAAGCCGCAATACCCCGTTCATGGGTATCAGTGGAAATTCGCACACAAACTCAGAGACATTGAATGGTAAGGTACAAACCACCTACCTCGATCCTATTATATCGATATACTTGAACCATGAAGGCTGATTCTCCCTATAACATTGTAGATCTGAGAAAATTCACAAAATGTTCAACCTTAAATAACTTGAGAAGGAGGATGAATTGAAAAACACGGCTCAAGCAGAAGGAAGAACTCACCGCTGCGCTTCCAATGCAAATGACAGAGCTCGAATCAGAGAACATATGGAGGCTTGGGAATCCAGAGATGTTTCACAGCCTTACAACATCTCTCGGTCGAACCAAACCTAGAAGAAGATGATTATGGCGATTAGGCGTGACCCCGGTCCATTTAGTGAAAGAAAAAGAAAAGTACACGGTGTGTATTTTTAATGTACATGGCGTGTATTTTTAAATTACACGGCATGTAGTGGGGTTTTCCATAATCTGCCACAATCGGCCTCCAGGTCACCCCTAGACATCATGTGTGTGGTCCGAACATGGCCATCACACGGTTTCGAACGGGAAAAGTGTACACGACGTGTACTTCAAAAATTTCCAGAAACTCCAAAAAAATCTCAAATACTTTAGAAAAGGAAATAAATACCTGAAATGAAGATCTGGTTTCTTACATAATTCCTCTCATGTGGGCTCAACTGCCTATACCCGTATGCAGGAACTCGGTCACCCTGCATCAACACAACTCCTAGCCCAATACCTGATGCAACACAATAAACTGTATAGCTCTTCCTCTTCTCTTGGAGTATCAGGATCGGTGCTGATTTCAACTTTCCCTTTATCTCCTAGAAGGCTGTCTCACAGGATTTTGACCAGGAAAACATTACACCATTCTTAGTCAAACCCTTCAATGGTGCTTCTATGCGGGAGAAGTCCTGTATGAAGCATCTGTAATAACCATCCAGCCCTAAGAAATTCTGTATCACAAACATGTTCTTAGGCTGCTCCTAGGAAACTACTGCTCTCCCCTTCTCTAGGTCTACTCCAACACATGCCTCTGAGATATTATCACCTAGGAAGTGAATCTGGTCCATGAAAAAGTGTCACAATGAGAGCTCAACAT
Organism: Viscum album; assembly: GCA_963277665.1. Classification (NCBI taxonomy): domain Eukaryota; kingdom Viridiplantae; phylum Streptophyta; class Magnoliopsida; order Santalales; family Viscaceae; genus Viscum; species Viscum album. Next base: position 372,469,505 of record OY728166.1, on the reverse strand, counting down.
ATAGACGATGCTCTCTCAGTGTACTCAATACGATCTCAAGATGGGTGGCATGGTCATGTCGAGTGTGAGAGTAAACTAAGATATCATCCATGAATAATACCACAAAAGATTCCAAAGAGGGGTGGAACACGCGATTCATTAGAGCCATGAAAACTTCTGGTGCGTTCGTGAGTCCGAATGGCATAACCAAGTACTCGTAAAGACCATATCTTCTCTAAATATATGTTAGCGGTATATCTGAAGGTCTCATGAGCAGCTGATGATATCCTGATCTCAGGTCAATCATCGAGAATGCCTGTTCCCCAAGAAGTTGATCAAAAAGATCATCAATTCGTGGAAAGGGATATCGGTTCTTGACCGTCATCTGGTTCAACTTCCAATAATCCACACAATGTCTGAGGGTATTGTCCTCCTTCTTCACAAAAAGGACCGGAGAACCCCAAGGAGATGTACTAGGTTGGATGAAACCATTTTCCTGTAACTCCTCTAACTGCCTATTGAGCTCATGTAACTCTGGCGTGGCCATCCTATAAGGTGTAATAGACACCGGCGTTGTTCTTGGAACAAGATCAAAAGAGAAATACACCTCACGCTCTGGAGGAAGTCCTGAAAAATTATCTTGGAATACATCCCTGAAACGATAAACCACTAGAGGGAAATCCTTTTGACAAGTCCTCTAGTCATCCAGATATAAGCTCACAATCTGATCTGTGATACCACCTCGCCCATGATGCTCTAGTGCAGCTCGACTCGCCTGAACATCCCGATCACCCTTGAATAGAAACTCTTCGCCCTATGGTGATGTGAAACTCACCCTATGATGATAGAAATCCAAAATGTCTCGAAAGGGAACTAAAAAATCCATCCAGAGAATGACATCATAGCTCGTCATCTCCAAGACATAGAGATCCCAAAGGATGTGACACCCACCAACCTCAAGGGGGCACTCCTTGCACTAACGCACAATATCAATTCTTGTTCCCAAAAAAGTGTCTAATGTCATAACATCAGAAGAAGAAGAAACATAGAGCCCAAGTCTCTCCACAACAGGCACAGATATGAAGCTATGTGTATCACCCGTATCAAAAAGTACTAAAGATAAAACAGAAACTACTAGAATAGTACCTCTGACAGTAGAAGGTCTGGAATCCTGCTCTTGCTGGGTATGTTGCACTTCATATGCTTGCCCAGTGCCATGACCCTACGACATAGCATGGCTACCCTAAGCTGTCCTACCCTATTGCCTCTAAGATCCTGATGTCTGGCTACCACGGCCACGAACACCATCTCTACCTACACGCCCTGGCGTATTCCAGTTTCCCGACTGGTAAGAATCCACTGGTCCTGCTCCCTCACGCGGAGCCTACACAAACCCCTCTCACTATTCACTGATGGAAACACCCTACAAAAGCACTGCAGATGACCCATCTTGCCGCATGATTAGCACTCCACTAGGACTCATGGACACTGCAGTCTCTTGTGCCCCTCCTTACCACACTGGTATCACATGACCGAGCCACCTGAAGTATATTCCTGGCTAGTACTGCCACCATGAGATAAAATTATCTATCGCTTTCTCATCCTAGTAGAAATAGTACTAGAAACTGGTGCCAAACCACTCTGCCCCACACCACTAGCATCCCGCGGGTTCCTCTCTATAATCATCACCTGGTTCCCAGTAGAATGTACTGAAGGCAACCTAAAACCATTCACTAGTTCTCAGATGTCATAGAAAAGACCATCCTCAATGCGTCTGGATCTCAACGTCTCATCTCCCACCAGAACGGGTGAAAAATGATGAAGCTCAGTAAAGAGAGAAGAATAGTCCATCACCAATATAGCGCCCTGTTGCTGATTAATGAACTCTTGAGCTCTATCTGCCCTCAGCATATCTGGGAGGAATAAGTCATAGAAGGATGCCTAGAAATCTTCCCATTCCATGTCTCTGTGATGCTCTGACTGAGTGGTAACATCCCAACACCTCTTGAAGCAATCACGCAGCATAGAAGTCTCGATCATGGGCCTCCACCCTGGGGGCATCTCTAGGTGCTCAAAAAAAATATACATCGACCCCAGCCAAGACTCTACAGCCTATGGTCCACCATCCCCTAAGAACGTAGGCAGATGCTATTGCTAGAAGATATGTGTCAGCTCATCCATAGATGTGGCAGCCGGCGGTTCTCTCTGAAAGGTCTGCATGAACTACATAAAGCCTTCACGGAACTGCACCTCCATGCCTATGTCCTGTTTAAGGGTTGGCACCTCATCTAGCTCTGCTGGAGGATAAACTAGTAGCCCATGGCCCACCATCTATGGAGTGTTCTTGTTGCTTCCCTCCTAGTGGGCAACGTGTGAACGTCGCGACGGCATGACACTACAAGGTCAAACACACACCTTAGATCACGATTATCACAATATCAAAATGAAGGAACCAAAAGGGGAATATGAGGATGAAATAATTTAAAATTGTACAACAAGACTACATGGCGTGTATAATTAGAATATGTTGTGTACTTGACTTATCTTCCCCTTCCCGGTCCCTTTTATATGGCCTAGCCACATGGCTCCCATCAAACAAAACTACACGGCGTGTATACAATCATCACTACGTGTATGGTTTAATTTTCCAACTACCTATGTCGTTTGTGACACGGATGACTACTCATAATGATAATACACAGAGTGTTACACCGCACACGGCGTCTACACTACCCCGTTTCACAGCCACAAGGCTAAGTCCAAACAGTCTGTCCCCGGACAAGACTACACAACATGTCCCATAGGTACACAAAATTTTCTAGATGAGCTTCGCTGACCCGTGTTGTTAGTTACACAGTGGGTTACACGGCTCACACTACACGGCGTGTTCCAGATAGACACAGCATGTAACACCCCGAGATTTTATGAAAAATATTCTTTTTAATTTCATTAATGTCTTGTGTTGTACGCTACACCAGAAGAAGCTTTCACAACATGCATACTTTACTTGACTTGCAATACACGCAATCACTACCTTCCTCGATAGCGTGTGTAGTACACAATACCGAGTTTGACTAAAAAATGATATGCTATTAAAATATTATTAAAACTAGCCGTTATGAATAGTAATAACCACTCTTTGAAATTTTGTAAATTTTATTTTTCAAAATGGACTTCATTTTTGGATTCGGAATATCAAAATTATCTTAGGGTGAAATTTTGGTACTTTTCGGATAACTTTCATATTCTGATGAATAGTGAGAACAAGTAAATTTTAATTAAAAACAACTTTTTAATCAAAATAATTAATAGTGATAAATTATCAATTTGAGTGGTTTTAAAGTATATTTAGAATATATTTTTACAATTTAATACAATTTTGGCCATTAGATGTAATTTCACATTTAAACCAGTTATAAACAAGTGTCAATCTTTTAATAGTTATTATCTCTTAAAAACACGCTATTTGTTTTGACAACGGGAATTAATTATTAAATTAGTTAATGTAACTGATATGTTTTGAATTTGGTAAAATACACATGATTTTTTAATTCATAATATCAAATATACCTTAGGCCTAGTTTTTGGTATTTTTCTGAAAACATTCATTTTTTGATGAATAGTGAAACCACTAAGTGGTAGTTAAAAAAACTGAATTTTTCATAAAACGTAATTTTAAGGCATCTTTAAGTGGAATTTCAAAAATCCAAGATACATGATTAATATCAAGGACTAAAATGTGGTTCAATGATATGAAAATAATTTTTGGGGAATAGTAACTTTTTACTATTTTTTACCATGGTTAAAAGTAAATAGGGTAATTAAGGGTAAAAAAGTTATTATTATTACCCTAACACATGTTCTAATTCTATTGGATAAGTGTAATTCTACCAAAAACCAACTTAGGAATAAAATATGACCAGTTAGGCCGATGTGGATTAGATTAGGACATTTATTATTAATTTATTTAAAGAAGGGTTGAAATAGTTAAAATCAAAGATTAATAAGTAAATAATTTTTAATATGGGGTTATATATAAGATACATTCGACTATAAATATTCATTAGAAATCTAATAAGATTTCATACATAATGATATTTTATTTATAATTTTTAGACATTAAATAATTTAATTTATTTATAACACAACGATGATGCAGTAATTATCTTAATAATGAAATATTTACATAATTGATGTTATAAATAACCAAATAAGTATAATTTGAGACTTTTGATGAATTCCATTAATTTTAAAGGTTAATATTACATGTTATTATTGATTTAAGTAACTTGTTTTGAACTGATTATTCTGTTATGATTTTTCACAAAAATCAATTACTAAATAGTGTCAAAATTGACATAAAATAGTTTTTAAAACAAATATTAGATTATTAATTGTTATTTTATTCCTAAAAATCTACGGTTCAGCAAAAAGACATAGATAAGGTTATATATATTATTAATAAACGAATTGGGGTTCGTTTCACTTGTTATAGTTTGTTTATTGACCTTATAGCGTAAGAACACAAAAAGACACGGTAAAAGTAAAATTATCTAACTTAAAGTTAAATCTAAATGATAAGGTTAAAATAGTAAACTAAACATGTCCAAATTCTATTGGATGAGAGGATTTAGACCCATCCCCACCTTAGGTTCGAAGGAAATCAATTTGGATCTATTTAGAACCGAATTTGGCTTTATAATAAAATTATATTTTTAGTTATTCCAAAGGTGCCCCTCTCCTCCCTTATAAAAGGGCACCTCCTCCATGTGTTCCTCACACCACATTGAGAGTTCAAGCTCGGAAAAACCCTGCCAAATTCTCTTCTCCACTTCCCTAGAAACATCCTAGAGGTCCTGGTCTTCTTCAAAGACCAATTTTAGTTCCCTAAAAGGAGGTCACAAAGAGGCGTTTCAAAGAATAGGTAATGTCCGTTACATATTCTTTCAACTTTATTTCTTCATCCACTTATTCTTCTTTAGCTGTATCATTATGAAGTAACAACATCAGTATCAATCATATACTGATATGTTATTATAATTATGAGACAATCCTATTTCACCATCTATCCATCCTAGGGAAAATGAAATCACCGCATGTGCGTACGTACGGAATAACGTCTCCACGCCGTGGTGTAATCTATTTTCCACCATCACCTTACTTGGATGGGTATAATGGTGAAAATAAATAACTATATATGATTATTGTAAAGTATTATTGATTCTGTAATAGTATACATACAATCCAATAAAATTCCATGATCATGGAAATGATATCATCACTCGTGCGTACGTACGGAATACCGTCTCCACGACACGATGAGATTCATTCTAAATGATTAACCATTCATGAATGATTATAAAGTATATATAATAATTAATCATGAAATATATGACATAATAATGATACTTTATTTATGTGTATATATATGTATGTCATCTACTTAATTCCATTCAACTCAACAAGGAAACGAAAACAGCGTTCATGCGTACGTACGGCCTACCGTCTCCATGAACGATGTATTTCTTTCTATTTACTGATTTATTATATATATGTATATTCTGAATATATAATATATATAAATCATGTTATATATTCTGTAATTATGTAATCATGATCTAAGTAATTGTATTAATAATTACTAGTCAAAACAGGGACGACAAATGAAACGATTTTACCCAAAACGCTCTTTAACATGGAATTTACAAAAGAACGGGTAATATAAAGTCCTAAGTGAACAATATATAATATAATAACAATGAGTATGATTCTGGAAAAAGTCAATGACATTATTTTAATCATTATACAGGAGTTTCGGACACTTACGAAGCAAATCAGACCTAAGGTAAGGGATAATTATTCCAATCTCATTCTTATCCGAGATTGTTTATTCACTGGGGTTATTGTTCTCATCCATGTCCATGTTTCCTAAAAATAGTTTTATGTATGTATAATGTCATTTTTACCCATTTTTTACTTTTACTACATGGTATGTATGGAATATTTCTTTTACGAGGTACTTTTTTACTTTTCCTGTAAAAGTACGAGAATAGTGTTTTTTTAACTTATACGGCATGAGAGGATTTTTATGGTTTTATAAAGCCTTATTTAAATGAAGCTTCCTAGAAATGATATCATGACTATTTTCAACAAAATCCTTTTCTTTTAAAAATGCATGATGTTTTGTGAAAAGAAATTGATTTTGAAGAAGAAAGGATATTTTCCTCTAGAATTCATTTCAAGTGTTTTATCAAAATCATTTTCCATCTAAGATGACATTATTTCATATGTGTATGTTTCAAGTATAATGTCTCTATGATTTACATGGTTTCACTGTTCTTATGATGAAATGATATCCATTTTTTTATATGGATTATGTTATGATGGGATGATGTTTATGATACCCATTTTATTCTTTGGGTTATGATGAATGATAAATGTTTATGTTGTGGAACAAGTAAGAATGATTTCATTATGAGATGGGTGGGACATATATCTTCCTCCAATGCATTGGGTGATGATTTTATATCTCATGAGATAGACATGGCTGGAACAGTAAGCTAATCTGGTTCAGTGTTACAGGACTTAAACGAGGAGTGAACTCGATTCAGAAAGGGACTTTGTCCACTAAGATGGTCTTGGCAGCAACGCCTTGGCTACTATGGAAATCATGACATGTGTTGAATGGTTTCCACAATTACATGGTTTATTCCCATGCTATTTTATCATGATTTATGTTCCATTATGATCTATGCCTTATGTACTTCCATGTTTTATGTTGTTGCTCAAGATTTTGATGTTTAAACATTATGTTCATTTTTTTACGTTCAAATGTATATGGTATGTTTTATTTTATCCATGCTTACCCTTACTGAGCATTTGAGCTCACCCTTTTTATGTTTTCTTTTCCCCCAGGATTAAAAGAAGGGTTTTAGGTAAGGAAACAAAAAGTGGAAGATCTTTATGGGAGATGTTGAAGATCTTTTACCATGATTAGAAGATTACGTTCCAAGTTTCCAAGGACACTAAACTATTACGATCCTTGTGTGTCTGTTTTTGTTATGTATTATGTATTCCGCAAAAGTAATGTAATGTCCATGTACGTCAAGCTTCGGGTCTCTACAGTTGGTATTATAGGAAAGGTTTAGTCAACATTTGGAAACTAGGATGCATGAACTTTAGTGAGACCCCTAGAGATATTTCTAAGGTATGTCTAGGGATGTACCTAAGGTTAAGTATACATATAGGTTATAGTCCTAGAATTACGCTAACGATCTTAGAATTAAAACTAAGATGTTAGATATTAAAGGTACTACCCCTTTATTATGTTGTTTTCCATAACATGATTTTTACCTCTCACACTATTCTTTTTGGGATTTAGAAAATGGATGGAAATTGGAAGATTCATGATAATGGAGGATATGATGGACAATGGAATGATATTCTTCATGAGAAACCAAATGAAACGGGATTTGGAAGTCCAAACATCGTTATTATTCCTAATCAGAAATCTCATAATATGATCAATAATCTAAACTTTGGTAAGTTTCCCGACTCAGATAATAAGAGAAAGATGGAGTTTCATGATGAACATAGAGGACAAAAAGTTCAATTTCCCTCATGTAAATCATGTGGGAAGAGGCATCGGGGAGATTGTTTGAAGGGAACTGGAAGATGATTTGGGTGTGGAAAAGAAGGAAACAAAGCCAGTAAGTGCAAATGAAGAGGTTCAGTTCACACCATGGATGAGGATAATGGTATTGCTACGACATCAACAATGGTTAAATGTTTTAAATGTGGAATGCACAGGCATTATACAAACCGATTCCCTAAGGGAAAGTCTCATGAATAGAATCAGTACGGTCGTATGGATAGTATTTACGTTGATGATGATGAAGAGACTACAAATGATATGTGAGGTGAAAGGATTTTTGAAGCTCAGTAAATGGTTTAAGAAGGTAGTGGAATGATTACATGTTTATCAAGTGTAATGTTGTATAAGTAATCTCATGGTACTATGGAATAAAGAGACATCTAAGGATTGTTACACTATTTTCTTTCCTTGAGTTTTGAAAGTGTATGATTAATTGTACCAGTATCCATGAGAGGTTATTCAGATATTTTTGTAATGTAGATGATATGCGCATAATGATGGGATAATTAAATGTTTTATAGTATTCATGAGCTCATGATTGATATAAGGAGAAGGTTATATCATGGTTTGAGTATATAGAATTTTTGGATTTTGGTATGAGGAAAGAGTTAACTTTTGACTGCATTCATGTTTTCACTAAGGTTTAATGGGTAATCATTTTTCAAGAGAATACATGATTAAGGTATTCACAGGATTGGAATGTGACCAACAAGATATATGGGCGATAAATGATGGTATTCACATGCTTGGATGATGACATTTCAAGTAATCATTTTATTTTATTATGAGTTTGGACCGAAGTATTTTAGATAAGCCTAAAGATTCGAATGGATTATGTTGGATATAATTTATTATTTTTTAAGGATAGAACATTTTTTTCAATATTTTTGATGGGATGTTATAGTAATATAGCTTTAGAAAAAGGACAACCTTCAGGACAGGCGAGAGCCCATCGCGTTGGAAAAGGCTGTGAGAATCGAACCCACAACCAAAGTGCGACTGGCCTTTATCGCCTTCCACTGGCCTACAGGACATCCCTGTTTAGTAGAAACTAGTTTTATTATATTAAGAAGTATGATATATGAAGTATAAGTCCATTTTAGGAACCATATATGATTAATCTCACTATAGATGGACTTATGTATTTTTTGATAACTTTTCTAACCTTTTGTTTGAAACAGATGGAATGACCCATCATTCTATCACATGATCTGCTAACACATCACGAATGTCAAATTCAACTTCATTTCTTTAAAAGATGAAGTGGAAATTTTCCAAAGAATGACCAACGGTGAGACTGTACCAAAATCACGAAAGTATTTCTTCTAATTCCAATTTCATCATATTTAGGGAAATGATCTTGAAAACCAAAAATGTTGTCCAAGTGCTCTTATATCTGATGAATCAGATGATACCTTAGATCATCACAAATTTATGTCTTTGTGATTTCTGGCTTTTCTATAGCCATGTTCTCTACCACTCTCCATCAGAACATGGTGGTTAGATTTCTCTTCCATATCCATATTTTCACCTATGTGGAAACCCAATGATTAGTTTATTTGGGTAAACTTTACGTTTCATACTTTAGTTTTTAAAGCCATGTTTTGGTATTACTTTTTACGATGTGGTTTTCTATTAAAGAAACTTTCAAGTAGTAAACCATTTATAACCCCGACGAATTTCGAGGGCGAAATTCATTTTAAGGGGGGTAGAATGTAACACCCCGAGATTTTATGAAAAATATTCTTTTTAATTTCATTAATGTTTTGTGTGGTACGCTACACCAAAATGAGCTTTCACAACACGCATCCTTGACTTTCCTTTCATTACACGCAATCACGACCTTCCTCGATATCGTGTGTAGTACGCAATACCGAGTTTCACTAAACAATGATATGCTATTAATATATTATTAAAACTAGCTGTTATGAAAAGTAATAACCACTTTTTGGAATTTTGTAAATTTTATTTTTCAAAATGGACTTCATTTTTGGATTCTGAATATCGAAATTAGCTTAGGGTGAAATTTTGGTACTTTTCGGATAACTTTCATATTCTGATGAATAGTGAAAATTATTAAATTTTAATTAAAAACAACTGTTTTAATCGAAATAATTAATAGTGATAAATTATCAATTTTAGTGGTTTTAAAGAATATTTAGAATATATTTTTACAATTTAATACAATGTTGGTCATTGGATGTAATTTCACATTTAAACCAGTTATAAAGAAATGTCAATCTTTTGATAGTTGTTATCTCTTAAAAACATGCTATTTGTTTTGAGGACAAGAATTAATTTTTAGATTAGTTAATGTAACTGATATGTTTTGAATTTAATAAAATAGACATCATTTTTTAATTCATAACATCAAATATAGCTTAGGCCTAATTTTTGGTATTTTTCTGGAAACTTTCATTTTTTAATGAATAGTGAAACCACTAAGTGGTAGTTAAAAAAATAGAATTTTTCATAAAACTAAATTTTAGTGCTTCTGTGAGAGTAATTTTGAAAATCCGAGAGACACGGTTAATATCAAGGACTAAAATGTGATTCAATGAGATGAAAATAATTTTAGGTGAATAGTAACTTTTTATTTTTTTTTAACCACAGTTAAAAGTAAATAGGGTAGTTAAGGGTAAAAAACATATTATTATTACCCTAACACATGTCCTAATTCTATTTGATAAGTGTAATTCGACCAAAAACAACCTTATGAATAAAATATGACCATTTAGGCCCACTTGGATTAGATTATGACATTTATTATTAATTTATTTAAAGAAGGGTTAAAATAGTTAAAATCAATGTTTAATAAGTAAATAATTTTTAATATGGGGTTATACATAAGATAAATTCGACTATAAATATTCATTAAAAAGATAAAAAGATTTTCTACATAATGATATTTTATTTATAATTTTTAGACATTAAATAATTTAATTTATTTATGACACAACGATGATGCAGTAATTATCTTATTAATGAAATATTGACATAATTGATGATATAAATACCCAAATAAATGTAATATGAGACTTTTTATGAATTCCACTAATTTTATAGGTTAATATACCATGTTAGTATTTATTTAATTAACTTGGTTAGAACTAATCTTTCTGTTATGTTTTTTACAAAAATCAATTACTAAATAGTCTCAAAATTGACATAAAATAGTTTTTAAAACAAATATTATATTATTAATTGTATTTTTATTCCTAAAAATCTAAGGTTCTTCCAAAATACATAGATAAAGTTATATATATTAATAATAAACAACTTGGGTTTCTTTTGGCTTGTTATAGTAATTTTATTAACCTTATAGTGTAAGAACACAAAAAGACACGGTAAACGTAAAATTATCTAACATAAAGTTAAATCTAAATGATAAGGTTAAAATGTTACAATAATATTGTACAAATTCTATTGGATGAGAGGATTTAGACCCATACCCACCTTAGATTCTAAAGAAATCAATTTGGAGCTATTTAAAACAGAATTTGGCTTTATAAAAAAATAGTATTTTTAGTTATTCCAAAGGTGCCCCTCCCCTCCCTTATAAAAGGGAACCTCCTCCCTCTCTTCCTCACACCACATTGAGCCTTAAATCCTGGAAAAGCACTGCCAAATTCTTTTCTCCACTTCCCTATAAACATCATAGAGGTCCTGATCTTCCTCAAAGACCAATTTTAGTTCCTTAAAATGAGGTCACAAAGAGGCGTTTCAAAGAAGAGGTAATGTCTGTTACCTATTCTTTCAACTTTATTTCTTCTTCCACTTCTTCTTATTTAGTTGTTTCATTATTAATTAATAACATCAGTATCACGCATATACTGATATGTTATTATAAGTATGAAACAATGCTATTTCACCATCTATCCATCCTATGAAAAACGAAATCACCGCGCGTGCGTACGCACAGAATACCGTCTCCACGCCGTGGTGTAATCTATTTTCCACAACCACCTTACTTGGATGGTTATAATGGTGAAAATAAATAACTATATATTATTATTGTAAAGTATTATTGATTCTGTAATAGTATACATACACTCCCATAAAATTCCATGATCATGGGAACGATATCATCACTCGTGCGTACGCACGGAATACCGTCTCCACGACGTGACGAGATTCATTCTCAATGATTAACCATTCATGAATGATTATAAAGTATATATAATAAGTAATAATGAAATATATGACATAATAATGATACTGTGTTTATGTGTATATATTTGTATGCCATATACTTAATTCCATTCAACTCAATAAGGAAACGAAAACAACGTTCATGCGTACGTATGACCTGCCGTCTCCATGAACGGTGTATTTCTTTCCATTTACTGATTTATTATATATATGTATATTGTGAATATATATTATATATAAATAATGTTTTATATTCTGGAATTATGTAATCATGATCTATGTAATCATATGAATAATTACAAGTCAAAACACAAATGACAAATGAAACGATTTTACCCAAAACGCTCTTTAACATGGAATTTTCAAAAGAACGGGTAATATAAAGTCATAAGTGAACCATATATAATATCATAACAAAGAGTATGATTCTGGAAAAAGTCAATGACATTATTTAAATCATTATACAGGAGGTTCGGACACTTACCAAGCAAATTAGACCTAAGGTAAGGGATAATTATTCCAATTTCATTCTTATCCGATATTTTTTATTCACTGGGGTTATTGTTCTCTTCCATGTCCATGTTTCCAAAAAATGGTTTCATGTATGTTTAATGTCATTTTTACCCATTTTTGTACTTTTACTACATGGTATGTATGGAATCTTTCTTTTACGAGGTACTTTTTGACTTTTTCGGCAAAAGTACGAGAAGAATATTTTTTTAACTTATACGGCATGAGAGGATTTTTACGATATTATAAATACTTATTTCCATGAAGCTTCCTCCAAAAGATTTCATGACTATTTTCAACAAAATCCTTTTATTTTAAAATTGCATGATGTTTTGTGAAATGAAATTTATTTTGAAGAAGAACGGATATATTCCTCAAGAATTCATTTCAAGTGTTTTATCAAAATCATTTTCCATCTAAGATGAAGTTATTTCATATGTGTATGTTTCAAGTATAATGTCTCTATGATTTACATGGTTTCACTGTTCTTATGATGAAATGATATCCATTTTTTTATATGGATTATGTTATGATGGGATGATGTTTATGATACCAATTTTATTCTTTGGGTTATGATGAATGATTTATGTTTATGTTGCGGCACAAGTAAGAATTATTTCATTATGAGATGGGTGGGACCTATATCTCCCTCCAATTCATTTGGTAAAGATTTTATATCTCATGAGATAGACATGGATGGAATGGTAAGTTAATCCGATTCAGTGTTACAGGACTGAAATGAGGAGTGAACTCGATTTAAAAAGGGACTTTGTCCACTAAGATGGTCTTGGTAGCAATGCATTGGCTAGTATGGAAATCATGACATGTGCTGAATGGTTGCCACAATTACATGTTTTATTCCCATGCTATTTTATCATGATTTATGTTCCATTATGATCTATGCCTTATGTACTTCCATGTTTTATGTCGTTGCTCAAGATTTTGATGTTTAAACATTATGTTCATGTTTTTAAGTTCAAATGTATATGGTATGTTTTATTTTATCCACTCTTACCCTTACTGAGCATTTTAGATCACCCCTTTTATGTTTTATTTTCCCCTAGGATTAAAACAAAGGTTTTAGGTAAGGAAACAAAAAGTGGAAGATCATTATGGGAGATGTTGAAGATCTTTCACCACGATTAGAAGATTACGTTCCAAGTTTCCAAAGACACTAAACTATTACAGTCCTTGTGTGTCTGTTTTTGTTATGTATTAAGTATTCCACAAAGTAATGTAATGTCCATGTATGTCACGCTTTGGGTCTCTACACGGCATGTACATGAAAGGATTTCACTAACCCATGTCGTTAGTTAAACAGCCAGATCCCAGGTCAGACTACATGGCGTGTTCCATAATGGACACGGTGTGTATGTTCTAAAGTGTCCTCCGTCTGTGTTGATAGTTACACGAGTGGAATCCGGGTCAAAACTACACGGAATGTACATATGGTACATGGCATGTTCTCCCCAAGCATTTTCCCTTCCACATGTCCCCGCCCACACAGTCTGTGACACAGGAAGAGACAACATGGTGTGTACTTAGGGTACACGGCGTGTATTAAAATATTTTCCTTTATTCCTGAACAAAAGAACATACACGGCGTGTTTAAGGTACAACACGACGTGTATACTGTGTTTCTAGACAGTATGCCTCAGAAACATCTCTAGAACCTTGAAAATGCTGAAAAACAACACCTATGTTCCAAATTCTAATATGTGAGGGCTGATACTCCCTGCAAATCAAAGTTTGACATCTTATATGTGTTAAAAAATAAACAATCAATGATCCACCAAATTCCGGTCAATAGGGGCCCGTACTCCCTAAAAACCATAGTTTAGCATTCATTCTATAAATAGGATCACACAACAATACCTTATCAAACAACAAGTATCTATCAGAGAAGCAATCACAATAGAATGCTTTTACAAGCACAACTTATATAACAACAACATGCAATTTATAGTGAACCTACATGGCATGGAAACTATGCATGACATGTGATTTATAGCATGTGACTGATGATGCATGAGATGGAACAACCTCATCTCATCGGGTTGCAACTAAATAAAACCCACGAATAATATATAAACAACACAATTCAAGTGTGTCACCCTTCGGTGAAGATCCATTCAACTGTAAAATTGCAAAATAAGAAAAAAAAATTACAACACGAGGTAAATTTGTTTTTCCCTGTACTTGGTTTAGCTACGCCCGGGCACACCTTATTACCAACTACCGCTCTCGTCATATCCTTGAGTAAGGATCGAAATAGTAAGTCAAAGAAAAGAACCTCCCTCTGATACCACTTTGTAACATCCCGGTTCTAGGTGCCACTCAACGGGTGCCCCAAACCCGGTTCACTACGTGACCTCAAGCGCATTTCCCCAAAATCCAGAGGCTTCCTACTAGAAGCAAGGGCCCAAGTCTGATAATGGGGAAACTATGTCCTCATTTATCAAAGTGTAGCACATCAGAATAAAATTGAAATCATACAGAAACAATGGAAGTAATAAACCATACACATTTAAAATAAACAACTTCAGTCAGAGATAACCAAAAGATATAAAGATGATGATGCTACATGTCTTAACTTCTAAGAAAACATCCCGAACATGTTATAAGATAGTACAATACAGTACAATACAGAGTACAACAAAACCAAAACAAAACAGTCGGTAGCATCACGAGCCTAAGCCCAGTCCCATACTCCCCTACTCCTCAGCAGAAATCACGTACCTGTATAAGGACCCTTTCCCTTATCCACACTTGCAGAAATGTAATCTGTTTGGGCCGAAAAGCATGACCCAAACAGAGTGTGATAAATAATCATAGTTGGCACCCACCAAATTCCCATGCTCAATTGTGTGTAAACATGAAACAAAGATTTGCAAAATTAATTTAAATAAACTATGCAGTACTCAAAAGTAACTAAAATTAACAGTTATTTCCATTTTAATATTCATTTAGCAGTTAAATTTAATAACATTAAATGTTCCTCATAACTAATCCCTCGAGCTAATCAGAACATCGACCTTAGGTTAATATAATAAAATCACGCCCTTAAGGCTATACTATACCTTGCCCTCAGGAATTTCCCTCAGGGTAAATAGAATCTTTCCATCAGGACAAACTGAAATGAAACCCTCAGGTAATCGGAATCTTGCCCTCATTCATTACCCCCAGGCTAATAGAACTACGCCCTTAGGCTAATAAACAATGCCCTAAATCTAAACAAGTAACCACATCCTCAGGATATAAAGAAATCATGCCATGCCCGACATTTAATCATGTAATTATTTACAATTCCTCTCAAGGAAAAATCAATGCATAAGATAAACATGGCATACCCTCGGGTATCCTGGCCAAATGGTTAAACAGAGGAACACACCCATCTGGTGGTCCAAGATCCAAGTAGCGATCCCAAACAACAGTTTATTATCTTATTTAATTATCTATACAATTATATGTATTTGAACCGCCACGACCTCAACCACACGACACCCCAACATGGGTTCGTAGCAGAAAAAACAAACAAACGCACAACAGTTGGAATTTGAACACCAATCCAACTACCTCGATCACCCGTGATCGATATACTCAAACGAAGCCTTCTGAAATTTCCAAGAATGACATCGATCTAATGTAAAATAATTCTTGTTCAACCTCAAATAACATCTCTTAGAGAAATAATTGGCATGAAACACACTTGGAGATGGGGGGCTTACCCGTGCGGTTCCAACGTGATTGAGGGAAGCAGAAATGGATTCCCGACACTCGAACTAGAGATCCAAGAAGGTTTGATCACCCTTTTCCAAGCTTCCATCCAGTTCTAAGCTAATCCTGTGAACAGGTTGGGCTACTTCCCATTTTAAGCAAAAAAAAAACAAAGCACATGACATATACTTTTGACTACACTGCGTGTACTCCCCTCATTTAACTGTTCCTCTGGTGGCACTGCCAAAATGTTCATCCGTCGACATGAGTACACGACTTGTATTTTGGAATACATGGCGTGTACTGTCGCCCAGCTAGCGGCTGCTTACACAGCCTTACTATTTCCATGCCTACTGACTACACAGTGGGTATATACCCACTACACGACGTGTAGTCGGTTTCTACAACCTTCTTCACCGGCATGGAAACACAGCCTGTGTACTCATCCCACACGACCAAAGTACATGACGTGTGGAAATGTACACGGCGTGTAGTCCCAAAATTTTTGGATTTCCCCAATTTTCCTTATTTTCTAAAAAACACTTAATGAAAGGAGAAAAAGAAGAAACATGTCCCTCAAAACTAAAAACCGGGTTCTTACACCCATGTCATTTTGGATCATAAAAATGAATCACATTTCTTTATGGTGGTTGTAGTCTGCACATACATATGAGCGAAGTTATTTTTTTCCAACAGATATGGAATGATAAAAATATAGATTTGATAATATGATTATAATTATAATTTATAAATATTTATAATATTATAATAATAATCCATTAGTGTTGGTGATTGAAAATGAATTGTATTTCAATGTGGAGGTGGTAGTCCATACATATTCTCATGATATACATTCACTTATATTATAATGGAAAAGATGATGGATAATGGTAAATATATAATAATGACATTTAATAATATCTAGGTTATTGGAGATATTATTTCGGAAAAAATACCATAGTTTTATTGGAGGTAGAAGAAGAAATAAATTGAAATAAGTCAAGTAGAATAATTTTCTCTTTTTGGTATTCCTCTTTCAGATCACATAATAAAGACCCCTAGAATAGTCATTCAAGATGATCAAAACCTATAATTCGTGGATTGGGAACTTGGGAAGATAATTTGATATGTTTTGGGTTATATATATGTCTCAACGTGGTGTAGATAAATAATATAAGGGGGTTAATTTTATAAGGGAGAAAAATTAAAAAATTGTTATTACAAAAGTGATTAAAAAATAATTAATTTATTCTCAATAAAAATGCTTCCAAAGGGATATATATTAAATTAATAATTGGTTAAGGTTTTAATATATCCATAAATATAAATGTAATAATTTTTTTGTAATTATATAACTTATCTTTTAGTTTAACGACTTAGTTAACTAATTTTAACCTTTACTATATTGAAAACAATTTAAAATTTAATTCGATATAAATTTACTTATAAGTTAAAAAATACATCATAAATGATCATGGTATAAAAATTAAACCCATTTATCATTTTAGTTATCTTATTTCATTATGTTTATGATTTTTAAATAATCATATTAAATATTTTTTTTCATAAAATACTTTAAATTTCATTTTAAGAAATATTGTCATAATATTACTCTGAAAAAAACCATAATGAAATACAATTAGAATATAAAACTTTATAACATCATTATTTTTTTTCTAAAAAAAATTATAATATAATAATACACCCATATTTTATTTCTTTTAATAATTAGTAATTTTTCAATTAAATGTATAAATACCCTATCGATATGGTGTAACAATATAATGTAATTATTCAATGACTAAAAATTTATAAATAAATTAAGATGATAAAAAATTAATTATTATTTAAAATAAACATTTAGAAGTGATGAAATCATCTTTATATCCTTGTGTAATAATTTTAGAGATATTAAATTCATGAAAGTGGAAATTTAGTAATTTTAATTTCTTAAAATAACAGAAATTTCATTATAACAGTAATATGGAACTAAAAATACAATTATTAAAATTTGTAATTTATTTGGTAGAATTTATTCAGTGAAATAAAATAAACTAATATTTTTGTATTATTTTAATACATTTTCTCTTATTTTTAACTATTTTTTACACATTTTACCCTTACTGTGGAAACAAATATTTACCACATTTTCTGTTTATAATAAGAAAACATAAAATGGACCCATTTAAAAACAATTAAGTATCAAAATTCGAAATATTGAATCTATTTTTTCAAGATTTAATTTCTATAACTGGAAAATATTTATTTTACATTTTTGTGGAAAATGCAATGAAAACCATTTAAAAAAATAATGTATAAAAATTGATTTATTCTTATAAGATGACTAGAAAAAACATTAAATTAAAGTTAAAACATTTTTTCACTATATAGTATATAATACCCATTAAAATAATTCACTATTTCTTATTAATTTTATATTTTTAAGATAAATAAAATTACATGCATAAAATATTTTTTCAGAAAACGATCTATTTAACTTCAAAGATATTTTTATTTTAATTTATAATAAATTTATAACAAATTATTTCATCTTATAAATTTGTAAGACAATTTTTTTGATAATTTAGTTATTCTAATTCATAATCATAAAATCAATCTTCTATATCAGAACTATAACATTAAAAAATAATATTTCAATAGTATATCATAGTTCGTTTAAACTCACTGTTGTGTGTGTCATAGGGTATTGAATAAATTATTTATATTTAAATATAAACATATCATAAAATATCCATTTTTTTGGACTGAAAAATAATAAGGTGATGAATAATTAGTGCTTTTTCATTAATTTGATTTGTCGTAGAACGTAATGAACATAATATAGTACGTAAACGTTAAATCTTGAAATAATTTAAAGGTATTATTGAATGAGAAGTTAATGATGTTTATGGTTATTTAATCAAATCAGTTTCAAAACCCCACAATTTTATGTTTTATATTTCTGTAAATATATTTCATATCATTGAAAGCTTACTTTAACAAAACACCAACTTTAAAAAAATATAATAATATTATTATTCAATTTCAATAGTTATCTACTAGCCATTTGAATGGATAGAATAAACGAGATTAAATAAATTCTAAAAATATATTTTTTACATGTATATAAAATGATTTCAATGGTTACCAATTATTTAAAATTTAAAATAAAAAATAACAATTGAACAAAAATGGAGAGTTTTTAAAAACTATTTTTATGCCCAGGTGGAATTTTACCATAGCAAACTAAATTAATCAATAATAGTAAAATATTATAATGAAATTTATATTTTAAATATTTAATAACGTGTTTTAAAATTTATACAAATTGTTTTATCATATCATAATAAAAATAAATCAAACTTAATTTATAAAAAAAATATTTTTCTAAAATGAAATTATTCCATCTTTTAATGGTACATGTGTTTTGGAAATAAATTTTGACACAATAATAAATTTTATTTGAAAAAATAAACATATTTTTTGGAATATTAATATACATATTTATATTACAGTTAATATGTTTTATTTTTGGGAATGCTTCATTTTTTTATGAATATTGAAAATATAGATTTTCAATTTAAAATTTCTTTTTCACCAAAATTTTTTATAGTTAAATTATATTTTAAATTGGTTTTAATGTATAATTAATAAAATAATACCTATATAAATCTAAATTATTTCATCTCAATCAATTTTAATTTTTACTTGGATATAAAAATGTTTCAAACATGTTTATGTTTTCCCTTTTAAAACCAACATTCCCATTGCGTCTTGGAGATTAACATTAAAATATTTCTTAAAATTAAATGAAATGAAATTATAAAAATGAAAAAGATATTATGAATAATAAGGTATATATTATTTAGTTATATTATTTTCATTTTAAGCATAGAAAATTTACCCTGGGAAATAGAAATATTTTCTGTGGTATTCGTAAAATAATGTAATAGGTTAAAGTAAAAGGCTTAAAATACCTAAACAAATAAAACATTAAAATGTTATTTTAGGTATTTATTAGACCTAAAAACAAATTAATAAATTAATTAGCATCCAAATTTTTTTAAATTAATTCCATGACAATATGTTAAGATTTATAACAAAATAATAAATATTTAATAACATGAAACCAACCCTCCTCATGTAGAAATGCCACACATTACACCCCATTTCTCCTCACAAACCTTAAATATCCTAAAATATCTACCATAACACATCCTAGTAACTCTTTCCATATTAACGTTATTATGGTGTCACCAAAATACATAATACATGATTCTGAAGTTGTTCTTCAAGGAGGCGATATTCAACAGGTAATTTTCCCAAAAACACCTCTCATATTCTATTTTATTATACTAAATTCTTCTCAACTGCATTATAAATCAAGGAATGATAAACCCATAATAATTTCTATACATTTTTTCTAGTGGTATATATCATAATAATTTCATTTCCCATCTCTGATTATTAAAATAATGATAACATAGTCCAAGTAATGCTAGTTAATTACATCTGTGAATAATAATTTTTTTATTTTTGTATGAATACATTCATAGATGGTCACAATAATACT
Organism: Viscum album; assembly: GCA_963277665.1. Lineage (NCBI taxonomy): Eukaryota > Viridiplantae > Streptophyta > Magnoliopsida > Santalales > Viscaceae > Viscum > Viscum album. Next base: position 372,448,920 of record OY728166.1, on the reverse strand, counting down.
ATTTTAATTTAATGAAATTTTAAAAATTATATTGCAACCTATTTCATGTTCCAGAACTAATATATAGACATAATGTTAAATGAAACAAAACTATTACATGATGGTCGAAAAAACAACAATATTAAACTAAACATTTATCATTCAAATTTTATCAAATGAATAATCCTCATATAAAAATTTAAAATATAAATTAGACCATTTAAAATTCTTTTTTTGCCTTGATAAAATTTAATTTCTCTTATGTATTTTTAATTAAATTTTCCAATAAAATAAATTGTTTGAGGTTTACTACAGTAGTAATGTAGAAGGTAATGTAAAAAGTACTAAAACAGATATTCTAGGAGGAATTCTAGAATGTATTGTTGAGTATTGTATCACCCAGAACTATTCATTGGTTTGGACATTTGGGGAACCAGTTTAGTCCTCAAGACCATCAAGGCCTCCGGGCCACACAAGGCCTTCGTGGTAGATTGGATTTTAGGCCACCTCAAGGATTTTGGGCCACTACAAAGCCTTTAGGCCCCCTTAAGGCCATCAGGCTAGATGAAAAATTCAGATTAAACTAGAGTTAAGCTAACCAGAGTTTGAAGAATCAGAGGGTATTGTGTTTCCATCACAACCATGCTTGTTCAGCACTATAGAGGACGACTAGACAACCAATCATGTGAAGGTAGAGAGAGGAAAACATGATATTTTCTGGGGATGAGAAGTTCATAGTGGTATTGTTTGTGATAATTTCCTCTAAGACCTATGGGTCATGTAATGTGTCCCTTAATTATTTGGGAATTTTAAGGGTTCCCCCTCAGCCATTTAAATTTTTATTATGAAAATTAGAAAAAATAAGGTCTTTGGTCCATTCACATTTTAAACCATTATATAGGCGGTTAATGTATGCCAAACTGATGTGAGCCATGAGGTAATGGTTTCTCATCACACCTTTTCTTCTATAATTTATAGGAATTATTCATAACATATATATTATACTTTTGGTATGTAGTTCCATTTGATATATAATATCATTATTCTATACATATTTATATTATTATATCATAATATGAAAATTAATTTTTTTGGGGAATCATATTCAAATCATTAAAATCTGGTAAGGGAATTATTATCTCAATTTTCATTATTTAGGTTAAACTTCTACTTAATTAATAATATCATGCTATGATTATGTGTGGGGTGAATTTTGATTATATAATGTTGTATTTACAATTTTTATGTGGATTTATTATTAATACACATAATCAATTACTTTCATTATAAAATCAATAATATGATATTTATAATTTATTTTCATTAATAATTATCTATTAATATTATGATATTAAACTCTCTTTTTTCATACATGAACATTTTTTTATAAAACTGTTTCGAAAAATGTAATTAATATTATATTTTTTACATTATAATTTCCTTTTTAATCATGTATGACTTTTAAAAATGGTTTTAAAGAATTTTTTTTCTTTTTCTAAAAATCATTCTTTATGACCTTCATAAAAAAATAGTGGAATTGTTTTTATACGGGCCAAGAGGCTTTCCCATTATCATTTTCCTTTAATGACTTAAGGATTTCATTACAATATTAAAAATTTCTTTTCAATTAAAATGTTCTCTTTTATAATAGCCTGAAATTTAAAAAGTAAATTTTTTCAAAAGATAATGTATTATCCCCCATAAATTATTTCAAGCGTGTATTGAAAATTAATTTCCATCTACGATAACAATATTTGAGTTTCCTCAGTACTTATTGGAGTTATAATTCAAGAATACCACCCAGTTTATTTTTGTGGGGTTTTTATGATTTCATGATATTTATGAAACATATATATTTTCCATGAGTTATTTTATGATGAAATGTTTATGAAACTCATTTATTTTAATTGGATTATGATATTAAGAATTATTTATATTATAATGGAACAAAAATTTAGGATTTTAGTTTTGATATGGTTGGAACCTATATCTACCCCCATGAATATGATGATAATAAATGTTCTATGAGATAAAAGGGTACATAGGGGATATTTCTAATCCGATTGTAAAAATTAAAGGGTTGATCATCCCAATCCCATATTAAGAAGGTATGTGTGATATAATATAATGAAAAAATAGAGTATATGGGAGTTCATCCTAATACCAAAGTAATAAGTCACACGAGAGGACATCTTAAGCCCACAATAAGAGGATAAACAAGCGGACATCCTAATCCTGAAATAAGAGTGTACATGCAGGTCATCCAATGCTCGCAAAAAGAGGATTCATGAGAGGTCATCATATTTTGGAATATATATGGTGTGTGGGATTTCATCCCAAGTCTGTGTTATGTACATAGGTCAATAGATCTATCGTAACATGTTATTAATTTCTTGGTAGAAATCTTGAACCAAATATTTTATATGTTTATGTTTAATTTCATCTCATATAACATTGTTACAATCTCATGTATCATTTTCATTGATTATGTAATGATAAATTTATTATGAAATTCAAATATTTAATTCTATGATTCAAGAATTTGATCATTGATATCTAGGGTATGATTTTTAAATTTTATCATACCCATGTGTACTCACATATCTCCCATGTTTATGCTTTCAAATATTTTCTATCAACCTTTTATTATGTTTATTTTCCCTTGGATATGAAGTAAGGTATTATATATGACATTTCAAAAAAAAATTAGTTAAGAAATTATAAGAAGGAGACAATGTATCTGTTTTATAAACTAGTTAATTTATGCTTACATGTCTCAAAAGATACTAAAACCATTCGATTATTGTGCGGTCATGATGTAGTAAAAAATATTGATCTATTTAGATGTAATTTCTATGTATGAAAATGGAGGATATTTATAGTCGGTATCAAATAATGTTTTAGATAAACACTAGAAACTAGGATAAAAAAATGTTAGTACGTAACATAATGAAATGCCTAGGTTATGATTTTTATGTTTTGTAAATGATCATGAATAACTTAGGATTACACATAAGGTTCCATAGGAAGAAATTTTATATGAAATTTCAGTTGACAATTTGGTTTTAAAAATATTATTAGTGTCACTAACACAATTATTTTTTGTTTTTTTAAATGGATAAAACCTGAATGAATCATGATAATAATGAATTTGATGGGAAATGAAATTTTTTTCTTCTAGAGAAACAGAATGATATGAGATGTGGAGTAAAAGATATTATTTATATAATCACACAATTCATAAATAATACTGGAATACCAACTTTTACAAGGAAGAAAAAATATTCTGCTGATTCTATTATGAGGTAACATCAATATTATTTTAAGAGGTGATATTATCCAATAGTCTATAAAAAATGGATCAAAAACTTTGAGAAAATATTTTACATTATTCAATGCATGGGATATTGAAAAGTTGTCTTAGATTTATTTATAATGGAGGAAAATATTTTCAATGGTGGAATCTTATCAAGAATATTAGTCAAGAAGAATAGACTGACAAAATGTAATTGGATGATTTTAAAGGGGTATTCCACTTTAATTAATTCCATATTAGTCTTGGTATAAAGTTTGTGATGGAATTTCTTGAGATGAAACTAAAGGGTGTATAATCCATCGAGACATTTGAGGAAAATTTAACAAGGCATTCTAGGTATTCCTTGGGTTTAATTATTAGTCCAAAAAGTAAAATTTATTAATTTTTTAGAGGTTTCAAATGATGAATATAAAGGTCATTATATATAAGATACACGAGTACCTATGAAATTTTTTTTAGAGTGATATAAATTTGAAAATGTAAATCAATGTCTCCCAACAATTATTTGGTTTTGATATGAAAAGAAAAATGGAGGTCAAAGGAAATTTTTAAAACTGGGAATATAATATGAGGTTTCATTTTATTTATTTAAGTATGGAAGGAAAATTGATTTAATTTTTCTAATAGAGACTAAAAATATTTTAATTATCTAATGGATTTTAATCAGGAAAATGAGTGGCGATGTTATTGTATGTAATTCTATAATGATTTGAGTAGAGATAAATCATAACGGGATACACCCCTACACGTGAAGTTTTCAAGTGTATTGAAAATTATAATTGACCCAATCAATTCCAAAATCCACGGATTACAAATGATGATATACATCAAAAACCTCTTAAATCCAAATAAAAAGGAAATTTTCATGTTATTACTATTGGGGGTTTGGAGTTTGACAATGATGTTGTGGATTAAAGTTTTTATGCAATGGAATTAAGGAATACTATTATTGAAGTAATTTTATGATATACTGATGCATCTATGGATAGTTTCAATGTATTATTCCCTTATGGACTCAGAATAATATGAAGAATTATATTATAAACCATGAAAATAGATTTAAGAGGAAAAGTGATATATTTTGGGAGCACATTATTAAGGAAAAGATAAGACTTAATATGGGAATGATGAGATAAAGTGATGTTTTTTAGATAAAATAAATGGTGTAGTATTGAAGGCCTGGGATCTTATTATTAATATTATGAAATTTTTTTATGGATTGATATTATACAATTTTATTATTTATCGTATGAAGAAAGTGTAAATTTTTAAATGCACCTTTTCACTACAGTTTTTTAATTATGATTATGAGCATGTTTCAATATAATTAATGACAACGATATTAACATGTTTTATGGAGATAATTAAATTATAAAAAATCTTTCTTGGAAAACTAATGATATTTTTTTAAAATTTGGTGACCTTCATTTAAAAGTTTACAAATTTATCATTGTGAGAGTTAATAAGGGTTACAATTTTTCAAATTTTTTACATTTATAGATGGATGTGGTTATAGAGATTAATGTAATAATTTATAATATAATGGTTAATTTTTATTATATAATTTTTCATTACCATTTTAATATAATGATAACTAGAGAGAGAAGGAATGATTTAGATCACAATATAGATCTTATAATCCCCTAGAGCTATAGCTACTACAATTTGAACATTATTTCATGGAATAGAAAATGATTCTGAAATTGATCTAAGAGAAACCATAGAGTGAGATAATATATGTGAGATGAAATCAAGTGATTATATATTCATAAATTATTTTTAAATTACATTTTTTACTGTTATCATATTTTTTAATTGTATCAAAGTCATTTTTCACACTTGTTTGGTCATTGGGTTTGTAGTCATTATCATTAATACAAACTCCTTCTATATGATTATCCATTAGAAAATGATAGTTATAAATCTCCAATATGTATATATTTTCACTTTATGTTAATCATAATTGTATTTTTGTGGTGATATTTTCATTTTACATTCAATATTTTAGAGAGGAAGTTTTATTGAACGTTTATATGATGTGGGTTTCCCACAATGGAATTTTCAAATGCATTCCGTTTATTTTCAAATTGAATTTTAAAATTTCAATGAAGAAATTTGTTTTGAAATTATTTATCATATCAGGATGGTATCTTATGGATTGATGCTTCAATTGGATCAATATCATATCCATAATTTGTTCCATGTATATCTATTGAGTGTGAATATACATGATCCTTAACATGTAATAAACATAGATTTTATACTACGGGAGTAAGATATATCATATAATGATTAAGAGGTAGTTATTCTGGATAAATTTAAACAAAACAACACTATTTACCTGGTTAATATTTTGGGGTGAACAACCCATTTGAAGAATCTACCTGGGAACCTGAGAATGTGATGAGGTAGAGGTATCCACATGTATTTATATTCTATTAAAGAATTTAGACGGTGAAAAAAATTTAAAGGGATTAGATTATAACACCCTAAAATTTTATGGTATTTATTTTTTCAAAAAAAAATTAATCCACCTTATATATTTTTATAAAACACCAATCCTAAAAAAACACCAAAAATATTATTATTTAATTATGAAATGTGTAACCATTCCATTAGAATGGTGTTATAAATTAGATTAACTAAAATATGAAAAAATATTTTTCACATGTTTATAAAATAAAATCAATGGTTATAAATTAATTAGAAATGAAAATATAAAAATAATAATTGAACCTAAAGTGAGTATTTTAATGAAAAACTATTTTCATTCCCACAATAGAATTTTATTTTAATAAATTAAATTAATCACTATTATAGACATATCATATTGAAATTTATATTTTATATATTCAATAATTTTAAAATTCATCCAATAATTTTGATAGTCTCAATATAAAAAAATAAAAATTTAGGCATAAAAATTTAATTTTCATGAAGTGTAATTTTTACACCATTTAATGGAACACCTATTTTAAAACAAATCCTGAAACATTTATAATTTTTTTAAAAAATAATATTATTGTTGAAATAGTAATATCAAAATTATATTTAGAATAATTATTTAATTTTTTTTGAGAAGTTTGATATTTTTGTTGAATTGTAAAAAATACTAAAAAAATGTATTTTATTATACTTTATCAATAAAGTTAATTTATTTACTAAATTTGTTTTAATTTATATATAGTTCTATTATACATAAATAAATAAAATTTATGTCATTATGATCAATTTCCCAATGTAATTTGTGATAAAATCATTTCAAACATTAGAAAATTTTCACTTTAAAAACCCTCTATCCCATTGTTTATAGAGGATTCATTTTAAATATAACTATATGAATTCCATGAATTGAATTTGGTAATATGTTATCAATATTTTGAAATATTATGTCTAAATTAGGTAGTAATTTCATTTTTGGTTTTAGGAAAAATAGATTTACCATGACAAAAAAATGACTTAATGTTGTATATGTATTATAATGTAACTAGTTAATTCTAAAAAGTATGAGATTTAAATTTTTAAATAATAAATATTTAATTACATTATGATGTATTTTTATACCCTAAAAATACATTAAAACATTAATTAAAATAAAAATTCTTGGAAAGTAATGTCATCTTAATGTGGTTTTATTTTATTATAAAATAATCATAATGTAATCACATAAAAATCCACACCTCCTCAAGTATAAATACCATCACATTTATCCTTACTAGCCTTGAATCGCCTGGAATATAAAAAAATAATCCTTATATCTCTACCCACATAAAATTTATTATTTTCTCACCAAATGAAAAAATCCCATGTTCTCAGAGGTTCCTTCAAGGAGGTGATATTCAAGAGATCATTTTTTCAAAAAACATCTCTTATATTATTTTATTCTTCTAATTTATTCTCACCTATTACTTACATTAATTATTAATAACTAACAATTCTTATATATATAATAGATTTTTATATTACTTATGTAATACATCATTACCAATTCTTTTCTAATAACCACTTATTAAAATAAACAAAACTATTTTCATAGTTATGTTGGGTAATCGCCACGATGATTAATGATTTTGTTTGTTTAACATTATATAATTTATGGAATGTAATAATACTACTAATATACTTAAAAAATATTTCAATAAGTATATTATACAGTATTTAATCATGTAGAGGAAATATATATACAAAATATTAACCAAAACACAACTAGTTCTGGATTTTCAGAAAAACCACCAAATTTAACAAAACTGTTATCATTAAAATTTCCCAAAATTAATCATAATCATGATTAAAATAAGAATGATATATGGTATTATTTAAAGTTATTTAAGTTTAGGAATACTATTTTTCTTCACTTCAATAATTTTATTATCATTCTTTATGAAAATCCATAATTATACACGAATGAACTGATCATTAAACCATGAAATAAATGCACACAGACTTGAAATTAATGAAATATTAATAATTAATGGGTGTTAATATTTTATAAAAGTGTAATATAAGGTATTATAAATTTTTTATAACTCTATAATGAATTTATATAATTATTTAATCCTTTATAAAATATTTTAACGCATGAAAAACTAAGGGGAATCGGGAGGTAATGGTTTCTCAGATAACTTTTTTCATTGAGACATATGACTTATTCACCACTTATTTCATATGTGAATTATTTATAATACCCTTTTATATTTAATATTGTGATTATATGAATCATAATTTTTATAATTGTTAAATTTATAATTATTACATTTATGGGACATATGGTTCGACTGATTATAACATGTTAATGTAAATCATAACCACAGTTTCATTCTTTGGGTTTAAAATATACTTCATTGATTATGGAATGAATTGATTATGTGTGGGCTGAAGTTTTATTATCTGATGTTTCATTTCAAATTTTTATATTAATTTAAATATAATACACTAAATCTATTAATTTTATGATCAATTCAATGATATCATATTTATAAGTTATTTGATTTAAAAATTAATTTTTATAAAGTTTATCTTAAAGTTACCTTTTTCTCCCATGCCCTTGTTTTTTATAAAATGATTCCAAAAATAGTATTATTATTAACTTGTTTATTTTTATAGTGATTTTTACTCATGTTTTACTTTTTAAAAAATCGTTTAAATGATTATTTTTTAAATATTATCATTAATGTTCTTTATGGCCTTTATGATAAACAAATGCAGAAGGAATGTTATTTGAAAAAAATGATTGAATTTCCCCACCATCAAGATTACATAATACCTTGAATATTCCTTTAAAATATTATGCAGATATTTGAAAAGAAACTATTTATTTTATAATTTCTTGGGATGTTACAAAAATTTTTAAATAGAAACGATATCTCCCTCAATAAATTTTTCAACAGAACATTCAATGTTAGTTTTCATCTAATATAACATTATTTGATGTTACATATGATTTAATGGGTTTATTATTCAATAATACCTCCCTGATTCATTTAATGTTTGTTTTATGATTTTTATTTCATGATATTTGTGAAACCTATTTATTATCCATGTGTTATGTTATGATGATATGTTTATGAAACTCATTACGTTACATGGGTTCTTATGTGAATAATGATTTATGTTCTTACTGATCTTAAAAGTATGATTTTAATTTTGTGATGGGTGGGAGATATAACTCCCTATAATGAATTAGTATATGATAAATTTCCAATGATGTCAATTGTTACTGAGGTTATAATCCCATGTCATCAACAAAAGGGTACATAGGTGATCAGAATAAGCCCACAACAAGTGGTTACATAAGAGGTCATACTATTGTCGCAAAATAGGGTACATGGTAGGTCATATAAATTCAAAAATATCTGAGTACATGGGAGGTATTCCTAAAATAGTGAATAAAGTGTACATGTAAAGTCATCCTATGACCACGATAATAGTGTACATGGGAGGCCATCCTTACCCTAAAACAAGAGGGAACCCAATATGTATTCCTAATAACAAAACTATAGGGTACACGATAGTTTTTCACAACACAAATGTAGGTACACATGTGAATACCTGCAGAAACACATGCTATTATTGTCATGGAACGTTGCCTAAAGATATAATAATCTTATCCCTATGCCAAAAATTTAATTCCTTAGGAAACTTTTATCTTCTCATGGATGAAGTTATTTTATTACATTATGAATCAGGTATTATGTGTTGTAAATATTTAATTCCATTATTCATGATTATGATATTTAACATGCATGGTATTATTTTCAAATGTTCTCATACCCCCACTCTAATGCAATGCTTACGTATCTCTTATGTTTACCCTTTATAGAGAATACGAGCTCATACTTTTCTTATATTTATTTTACCTAGGATATGAATTAAGGTATTATATATGGCTAGTAAAAAGGGTTCTCGTTATGAAGGTATAAACGAAAGAGAATGAACATGTTTTATGAACCAGCAGTTTTATGATTAAAAGTTTCTAAAGTCATTAAACCAAAATGATTTAGGAGTGTTCTTATTGTAATAATGAATATTAATCTATTTAGATATAATATACATGTATTAAATGAAGGGTTTATTACATTTTTGAGAAAGAAATTATAATAGTGTTTATTGCAGTTCATTCGGTATTGTATAAGGTGAACGAGATAGGGTTTGGATATATCTATAGGATTGCCTTAGTTTAAACCACTATGTTGGGACTGTGTATGTGTGTGTCTATATAATATCTTCTATATTGACTATGAATTCTTAGGAAGCACACCCATATTGGATTCTTAAAATTATTTAATATTTTTGGATTCAATTATTCATCACAAAAAACATTGGTTGAAGAGGTATTAGATAGCTAGATAATTATTATTCCAACTCTCCCATTAGTAATATTATCATTTATGGTGACTTATGGTATGTATAAGAATATTAGTTATAATGGAATAAAGTTATAGTATTTGATATATTGTGATATGATGATATTTTGTGGTGTCTTTCATTTTAAGAGTAGGGAATGATGATGATTTCATTCATGTTCATGATGCCTTATTTTCCCAAATCAGTTAAAATATGATATATATTTATATATATACATTATTGATAAAGAAAAATGTGGAAGGGATAGAAACTAAGGATGTTATCCCTTTGGCAGAGAGGATGATAACTTAATGGGTGAAGAGGTATAGTTTACCTTCTATAAAATTTATATCACTGTCATGTTATTATATTTGGTTTAGTAATTAATTACGTAATTCATGGAGATTTATTATAACAGAGGACTATTCAAATGTGCATGGTGGATTTCTTTTTTATTTTGAAGGGGATTTATTTTTCACATCCACATTTTCAAGAGAGTACTTAAGGAGGATCCTACTAATTAATCATTTATGATCGCACACAGACAATGATATATATATATATATATATCATGTTACCAAGTTTTATCGGGATGTCATAATAGATAAAAATATCTTTGGTTCTGATATACTATTATAGTCACTGGATTTAGAGTTTCGTATTTTTATATATTCTTGGATAATTTTCTGTATATATTTGTTTCCCACAAAACATTTCGATGTGAGATTCTTGTCACGGGGTGCTTCTTTTTTAATATTGAAGGGAATACATTATGAAGGAATTTAGAAACTGTGACCATTTAAGAAAAATATAATTTCAATTGGTTTTGAGGGTGGGATTTTAGGATCATAAAAAAATATTAAGGATATTTGTTTTTCTACCATTGGGATCTCTTATAGATTTCTTTCAAATTTATCAATCCTTAAAAAATCCCTATGTGATATTGGTTGCCTATATACTTGTTATTAGTCATTGAAATGTATTGATGTGAATATATATATTATAGTTCCTACATCTTTTTTATTGACTAATTAATGTTTCATAATTTTATATTAATATGGTTTAAATACAAATCCCTATGTACATTGGATCTTTTCCCCATATAGGGAAGACGTAGTTCACAGTGTAGGTAGAAAGACCTTGGTAAGGGATTTCCACATATCCTTATCAAAGCACTTAGATCCCATCTAGATAAAAACCACTTAATGGGAAATGTCATATCTTTTAAGGTATTTTGAATAGAATGATTCCAGGAAGTATAATGAAATGTTGTATTGATGACTAGGTTATTGATTCCTATAAATGATTAGTGTGGGTCTTATACAGCAGAGGCCATTTTTGGTCAATATTGAAGGAAATATATCCCACAAAGGATCGGTTTGTCCTCATAATGATTATGGACCAATGACCTATATATGAAACCATCTTGAATAATTTATGAACTGAATAGATATGGTTCTCTCATAGATGGAATATAGATATCAAGATAGGGAAGGATTTCATTAGGAAGACTGTATGATGCAAGGATTATAAATAGGGAATATGACCCTAATGTATGAAAGCATGGTATTATAGGGAATATGGTCTAATGAATAATTTTTTTCATACACATGGTGAACATATCTGAGTGAGGAAGTACGTAGGGAACATCCTAAGCAATATAACTCCATGAAGATGAATTTGAGACATTTATAATGTTGTGTTTAATCCTTGATGATGCGTCTTTTGTATCTTCATTAATTTGAATAAAATAACATGAATTTAAAGGTATAATATTTAAATTCTTGTTATAAGAAAAAATTGTTATGTTTTATATCATGATGTAAGTAATTTTTAATAAATTTTTACATAATGTGACTAGGATGTCTTCCACATAGTCTATCATCAAATTTTAACGAAATTTTCCACATAGTATAACTTCATTTTGTGGGGATGTTGGCCATGTAGAATAGTTACTTGTTGTGTAAACTATTAAATGAAACTAAACATAATACTATAAGTATTTTTTCCTTATTGCTTAATTTCAAAAAGTTTTTATTTTGGAAAAATAGTATGACATTATGTTGCAAGGATTTTGAGCATTCATTTTCATAAAATATTAGAAGTAAATTGGTTTTTTATTTTAATTTCATGATTCAGGGTTGGTTTATATGATGTTTTCTGATATGATCATATGAATTCATATATATAGTATAATTCCATGGTTTTAGATGTTTCCCAATTACATTAATATTATTTCCCAATGATGTTGGCCATTCAATATAACATTTTTTTAGGATAATTATAGGGTAATTTATTACCATATTGTGGGGATGTATAGGCTGTGAAAGGGTTTAAAAGAATTATTATGAATAATTTTGGTATTATGGTTTCCTGTTTTTGTAAATTAGAGTTCATTGAGTTAAGAAGAAATCAATAACTAATCTAGAAATAAATTATGAAATAAACCTAAGTGGAAACACATCCTCCCATAATCTTTTATATTGGTATATTGAGATTCATGTATACATCCTAATCCATGTCAAGGGACTAATAGGGTAGATATTTGGATTAATACAGCTTTGTATTCATCCCACACTAAAAGAAGTCAAGCATACAACAAATTCTAATGATTATCATACATATGACAATTTAATCTAAAATATGTACCATTTATTTGGGAACATCTCAATGATGTACCTATAATAAGGACTCTCAGTATCAAGGTAATGTATGATTTAAAATTCATTGAGGGCCCTATAAATTAGGTAGGACATGCACGATACACATTTTATCAAGGGTATATAAGATTGAATGGGTTTATTTTGATAAGTATGACATGATCTTATTGGTATGATGGATTTGGAAGAGGTCATAGCCTGGCCTATTCAAGGATTCATTTTGGAAGTTTTTCAACATGTTGGTTAAATATATTACACATATTTATCAGTGGGAGAGATGGATTGGATACCCAAAGTATGTTTATTCGTAGATTTAGATAATAATGGGGAGTTTATTCTATAGATTAGAAAAAATGAGAGGTGATATATTTAATGGTATGTTGGCATAAAATGGAGGTTGATCTAACCATGATCGATGTAGTAGAGTGTGGTCTGTGTGGTTGGTGGTCAAGAGAGGTTGTTATGTGCGGTTATTAGGTTAGAGGAAGGGGCCCACCTAGTTTTTTGTTTGTTCAGACCATTTTAGAGAGAATATCACTTTATTAATGATGATGACGGAGATGATCCATGCATCATGAAAACCTGGTGAAACTAACCCTTCACTATAGTAGAGGGAGAGAAATCATGAATGGGTGGGACCTCATAGAGACGTCTATTATAGTACCCAGAAGGATAAAAATACAAAATATAAGAAATGTTAAAATGATATGATAGATATTAATCCCTCAATGTGGAGGATTCATTTAAGATATTATTTCCAATTATTTATGAATTTTTAGAATTACCATAAGAAATATTTCATACCCATATTCTCATATGAGACTCTTATGTAATATTTCAATTTTTTTTCAAATTAAATACTAGGGAATTTATTAGAAATCCTTGAGTAAATTTATTCCCAAATAGGTGTTCATGTGGTTGAGGGGTGAAAGGACATGGGGTTCCCACTCTATATCCTTTTATTAGATAATTTTTCAACCTAGTGAGTGATCATAGAGGTAACTGTCTTGTGGTCACATAGTTAGCATGATTGACAATGGGACTGGGTGGCCCCAATATAGATCCATGTTAAATATACCTTTAATTTTATCCATTTACATGATATAAAAAATTATGTTATAGAATAATAATATCCCATAATTCAATATGATTATTTTCATTGATAAAAATATATATTTGTAATTTATTTTATAATAGTTACAATCAATTTCTCTTCATTTAATCCTAAAAGACTGTATTATAATCATATCATTAAAAAAACTCATCCTTATAACATGGGGAAGGAAAACATAAGAATGATAAATCTCAAACACTCAATATGTGTGGGGTCATAACCAAGAGAAAAAAAATATAATCATAAGATAAATTACATATCATCATGAATAATGATTATAAAACATATGTAAGTTCAAAGGATTTTAAAAAATAACTCACACAAAAGAATGATCAAAATGGAAAGATAATATCTAATTTTTTTAAAAAAAATAACATAATATTTGAATCAAGAATGAATATGATAAAAAAAAGATCATATTTTGACAATAGTGAAAACATTATGGCAGGAAAAAATAACTTTCTATATCGACATCCTAGGTGGCCACAAATATGAGAAACAAAAATATACTCACGAATAAATATCTCAAGAATAATAAAAGTTTTATCAATTAACTGGGTGGTGATATAAGACCCCACCATAATCATTTATTCTTTTAATTCCACTCGAAAATAATTCACATCACATTATATAGAACACATTGAAATAAAAGTGTCCTCCAAGACATTTAACAATGGTATATAATAATAACATTAATTAAATTAATTGATATTGAAAACATTGTGATCACAAAAATAACATAATAAAAGAAAATTTGATTGTAAATATTGAAACATAAAATCTATTAAACATTTATATTTTTTATGGTAGATATGAACATAAAAAATAAATCAAAAAAATATGAATTTTTCAACCATTTATGTAAAATTAAATGTTAGAAATATTATTTCAAAAAATCAACATTGTTTTTTTAAATGTTATTTGAAAAAAATTCATATAATTATTTTAGAATTAAAATATATTTTTCCCTATAGAAGTATATGGTGACATCCTTTAATGTGGAAAATGTAGTGAGAATGGTGGAATGGAATTTAATAATAAATCTTATAACACAAATAAAGAAGTTTCAGTGAACAAAATCCTTAACATTATTATCCATATTTAAGGAATTTATTTAAACTCATACATAACAAAAAATAACTATATTAAACCCTATTTCAGTACATTATACATATATTATAGTAATTTATATTTATTCGTTTTGTGTATACTAGTAAGTATTTATCTATTTTCAATAAAAAGTGTGGGTAACCTTTACTATTTTTAGTTTGTTTCATAATATTGATTTTATTATTCATTCCTGTCTAAAATTCCATCATTACCCTATCATGAATATTTATATAAATTATTATTTTTAATTATTATAATGTTATAATTTAATTTCAAAAGTATTTCAGTTGTTATTCATGATGATATAGTTATTGGAAACCATGTTTTTGTTAAATTATAATGAACATACAGTTTTTATATATAAAATAGATAAATTATTTGATTAACATTCAGAAAATTCTTTTTAAAAAAATCATTGTCAAAATTATTTTTCCAAATTTACACCTGAAATATATTTATTGAAATATTCATGTGGGTGGATAAATAGGCCCAATGAAATATTCTGAAATCTAGGTGTGAATATGGCTATAAAAGATATTCTACTTTTTTAATATCATTATAACAAATTTTAAGTAATATTTTTATGTTATTTATGTGATGAATTGTAATTTTAATGTTTTATAAGAATAAGGTAAGTGGAAAATTATTTTTCACTTACAAATAATTCATATTTCCTCTTGTTATTTTCCATTGCAATGATAACTTATTTCTTTCATTAATTATTGAATATCTAATTTAATTATCTTAAAAATAATTTATGAAATAAAAATAATATCTTCTCTTTAAACTCATTTATATAACAAAATTTGATATGTGGTGATGAAAATAAAAACTTTTCATTCATGAATGGAGTAGTCTGGAAAAATTAATGAAAAACATGTTCATTATTTTTATTGAATTGGAGAGGAATAGATTATTGTTATACAATCAATATAATATAATTTCAATATATTTTTTTAAAATATTTAATCATAATGATATTTTTATAATATTTTTTAATAGGGTGGATGAGATGGACAAAGAAAAGAAGTATGATGGTAAGTAAAACATACAATGAGAATGTTGATCTTTTCTTGAAGTGTGATTTCAAAATAAAATAATGTAGTAGCATTTCTAAGGATAGGGAATACAAAAAATATGGATAGTATATATAAAAAATATTTTAGGAATATTTTCATGGTAATTTTAAATTATATGAGTGTCTTGAATTTAGTTTATGTTGGCTCCTTTTAAAAATAAATTGGAGGCTCAAATATTTGGAAAAATATTTTAGGTAAGGGGTAAGAGCGGAAATATTATAAAATTATGTGGGTTATGTGTCTACATGATGATGAAACATCTAATTATTACATTATTTCTTTAAATTTCATTCTATAAGGTAAATATATTAAATTTACTTTCTAAAATATAATCCAGATTACATTAGTTGTTTAAAAAAAATTATAATGATTAATATTTATCCTTATAAATTATTTTATCACTACAAATATATGATAAACCTTTTTGTAATATATACGTGTTATGAATATAAATTTAGACTCTATATAAAATAATTTGGTTTTTAATTATGAGTAAAATAACTTGTGTATTATGTATACAATGTGTTGAAAACAATTCTATAGAATTGTATTTTTTTCAATAACTATTTTCAATATTATTTAATATTGATAAAAAATTGGATTAGATTTCATTTATTTTAATATTATTTTAAAAATTATATAATAGTTTTAACATTAAAATAGAACATTATTATTTAAACAACAATAATTATAAAAGTATCATTCTTTAGAAACTATTATTTTATAATGGTAAATAATATTTCTCATGGGAATATAATGTTATTCCGAACAATGAAAATGGTCCAACATCATAATTTTAATATTATGATCACAAATTTTCAATTCATTTTTTATGATAAAATTTCAAAAATTATTTTTTAACATATCTTCATAATTGTTTTGAAAAATTTGTTTCTACTATGTTTAAAATTTATTTTTTAATTTCTTAGTAAAAATATTTGGATGGATATTAACTTATAATACTATATATATATTTTCAATACATTTAATTAATACCATAATTTATCATTAAAATAATAAACTCCATATCCTATGAAAAATAATTTTTTATAAGCAAACGTAATTGAAATATAATATGATTTTATTTGGTATATTTTTATACTAATTGAAATTTTCAAATCAATTATTATTAGGAAAATGAGATATATTTTTATTTCCATTTATATTTAATATTTCAATTAACTCAATATTTACCCTCCAATTAAATGGATTTTTTTAATGAATATATAATTTTTTTCAGTTCTTTTTCAACATATTTTGGATATAAAAAATATATTAATATAATATTTATTTATGGAAAATATAGAGTGAAATATTGAGACATTACTCCCCACCACCAAGAATAAATTTCATCCTCAAAATGTTAACTATTCATAACTATTGGAATATGTAATGGTTTCCATATAATTTACAAGGATATATATATTTATATTGATTAAGAGGACTTGCCCTTATTATACTTAGTTTGAAGAATGTACTCATCATTTCCATTATAATTTGAATATGACCAGTTTTTTGTTTTTTTCTAACCATTTATGATAAATACTATAATATAATGGGGTTAATCTCTCATAGAGATTTTATAATCAAGATTTTATTAATAAGTGGACATGGGTTGATTTTTAGATGTTACATTACTATATTGGAAATATAATTTATGAAAAAGCTAACCCATTCCACATATGACATAAGATTTTACTAAAAGAAATATAAAAATTTTTGTAAGTAACATCCCTAAAACATATTATAAATATTAGTTATCTACATAGAATATAATAGCCATAACACTATATTTTTTTAATAATTCAAATATTATTCTCTTAAGCTGTGATTTTATGTTCATAAAAAAAATATTGGGTATAATAGAATGGGTTGAATAAGGAGAGATGAGAAAAATAGAAGTTATTTTGTGGATGAGCTTTTTTCTCAACTCCTCTTCATTTTTAGAACATACTTTAGCAATTTTTGTCTCATAGGATTTTCCTTGTTCCTTTGATCATTGAAATTTTATATTCTTATCATCCTCCATATATATAGGATTAGTTTATTTTTTTGGGAAGTTCCCTAGTATACAACATTTATGACATTGAACTATTATTGGTACCTCTCGGAATAAATTAATTCATTTTCAAATAATCCTCTGAGAACAGCAATTTTACTTAATAATTATTTTCTCAATTCCATAATTTTCCATTCATAAAATATCTCATGTTTCATTTATTACATTCCCCAATGTGATTCTTACCACTTGCTTTAGATGAAATAAAGAAAATATTATGACTTTCATCATCTTCATCAATAGAACATTATTGAGATTCGATCATTCACCGCTTTTGTGAATTTTGAAACTCAAATATGTTAATGTTTTTTATCTGGGTTCTTGATAGTTGGTTTTCCATAATCATATTATTTCATACTAAAAAACATATACCATTTGGTTTCTCATTAGGATGAGAAATGCAATGTCCATGGAATCCATTATTAACACGATTGTTTTGGGATTCACAAATTACTAAAAAAAGGAGTTAATATGAGTGATGAGAATGATAAATGAGTTACTTTTAAATAATTACATGAAAAAATTAATCTCAAGTATTAATATTATAAATTATTAATATAGATTTATATTCAACATAAATCACTCTAGATTAAAATATATTTTTATTTGTGTCAGGTTATCTCATATTTCATAAACTAAATTATTAACAAAAGTAATTATTGTGAATGTATTATAAATAAAATAATATTACCTAAAGAATATCTTTTATGAGTGTCCAACCATTTGTGTATCCAAAGTCCCACTCATCGTGAACCTATGTGAAAAAACAATTAATTCTCCGCCATCCTTTTTCAATGTGATTACACCTTGGTGTATCTATTTTACAACCTCAAACACTGGAAAATATCAAAATAGGGATTTAATTTCAATGAAGCCAAAACAATATCTAATTTAAAAATATCATATTATGTAATATTATATTTATAATTATCATTTAGAAATTTCCATTGGGTTGTAGAAAATTAACTTATCATATTCCCCCAAAATAACTACACTAGTGTTCAAATATAATTAAACCCTTCTCTAATAATAACTATAGATACCCAAGCTAAACATTCCATATTTTTTATATTTTATATGATATAAAATATTATATTTTCCAAAAATAATATTCCATGCATTCATATTTTAAGTGTATTCAGATACTATCTACATAACAAGATTATTTTACAATAACTTTGATTATTTTTAATAAACTAGATTAGAGTATCTTCTAAATGTCTCAATAGTAAGACTCAACCAAATAACCTCTATAATGAAAACAAAAGATTGTGTTGAGCTCAAATGATTAGTAAGGGGTATTTAAACATGTTATCATGGATGAGTTCATAAAAATTTGAAAAGATAGTCCTAATAGAAATATTATGTCACCATGACTGATAATCATAAAAAATATTGGAGACTCAATTGAAATTGAATATGAAAATAAATACATAAAATTTTAATTTAAATATAATAATTAAATGATGGATTAGAATTATTTGACATAATATTTAAATAATGATAGAACAAGATTATATTGAAAGAATATTTTGATTTTAGAACAAATAATATCATATTAAATCATTTCTTTATTGATCCGGGATATCAGTTCTCATGCTCCTAGTAATTTAATTGTACTATCAAATTCCTATATCATGAGACACAAAATTTAAACCACTTAATTTGTGGGTTATATAGTAACACAACCATCATCACAAATACATATGATATCTAAATCAAAACCATCCAATTATCACATCATAAATAACCCAGAGATATAAATTCAGTTTCATAGAATATCAAAATGGTATAAAATAACAACATGAATTAAATCAATTAACATAAAATAAATGATAAAATAATATAACTAAGAAAGTAAAATAAAAATTTATGGTTATTTTAGAAACATAAACTCTATTAAAGATTGATATTTATGATAATAGAGAGTAAAATTGAAACCAAATCACAAAAGGAGTACTTTTAAAACATTTTACAATCATTGTTGTAAAATTAATAGTCGTGGATATTTTTTATAAAAAACACTTTTGTTTTCTTAAAAAAATTATTAATAAACAAATTAATGTAGTGGATTCGAATTAGAAAAACTATTTCCTTAGATAAGAATTCATATAACTTAGAGAAAAAATTTTGAATTACCAAAACCATTACCTTAATGGTGTACTTCCAAATAATTTATTTAACATCCTACATAAGAAAAATAACTATCATAATCACATATTTAAAAAAATCATATAAAAAAACTTTTATAAAAAAAATTATAATTATTATCTCTATTTTTATAAATAATCTATTTTCTGTTTTCAATACCGGGTGTGGGTAACATTGATTATTTTGAGCTAGTTTTATAATAAATATGTTGTTATTTATTCTTATCTAAAAAATAATAATTAATATATAATTTTTTTAATATAATGGATTATTTTATTAATAATTTTAATATTTCATTCCATAATTATGTAAGTAATTATTCATGAAAATGAAATCAGTGATGAGCTTGATTCATTAATTTTTAACAATCAAATTAGGATTTATTAATTAATTATTAAAATTTACATATTAAAATTCTTAAAAAAAATACTTATCCACTTATTAATATACAATACTAGGTTTTCTAATCCATCCATAATAAAATGTTATATAATTTATTTTGTAGGTGGTAAAATAACCAGAACAAGAACATGCTAAAATCTCTTTGTAAGTATTGATATAAAATTGATTATGTTGTAATAAAATCATTATAAAGAAATTATAATTATATTAATAATATTTTATTATTGGGATTAACTATTTGTTTGAATATTTTTTTATAATAAAGTAATTGAAAAAATTCAAATATAAATAAAACTATTTTACTCTTGTTATGTTCGTTTAAGGAAGATAGTTTTACAATGATCTCTTATTGTTTATATTACTTATAAACTTCCAAATTTATATTTAATGAATATAAATAACCATGAAAATAACATATACATTTATTAATCCATTTTATAGTACAATAATTTTATTATAGTCCTCAAAAATGGATCATTTAATTCATTGAGTCAGTATTCCACACACAGGCATGAAAAGTGATTTCATTTTCGTGATTGAATAGTAAGTGAATTGATAATGGTTATACATTCAATATAATAAAATTTTTGAAAATATTTTCTTCTAATATAATTATCAACATATGTTTATAATGATTTTTATGAGGTTGAATGATAAGGATAAAGAAATTATGTAAGAGGTTAAGTATTATATATTTGGGTAAATTCGATATTCTCATGAATTATCCACCCGAAATAAAGAACTTGAGTAACTTTGTTGAGGTTCGAGGATGAAAAGTTTTTTGAGGGGATCTAGAATAATTAAATTGGGTATTTTTTCAAGGGAATTTAGAAATAGAGTCATGGATTTTAGTTAGTGTGTGTGAGATCAATTTATAGGTTAAAAAGAGGGAAAATGATTTGGAAATAAATTATAGATATTAGATAATAACAGAATTTAGAGATAGTTGGGTAGGGATATTTTTAAGAGACTTGTACATAATAATTTAAAACATAAAAATTTATTATATATGTTATATGTTTCATCTTTTTTTAGTTATATTTTTGACATTTTATATAACCCATATTAACACTTTTCAATCTTTCATAGAATTTAACCATGTTAATTATTTTATCTATAAATTTATAAGATGAACATTATTACCAAAGTTCAAAATGATAAATGTGAATTTTTAATAAATTTTCCCTAATTAAAAACCAAAATATAATAAAATTAACTTCTAAATTATTCTATATACATTGCTAATTTTTATTACAAAAAAATCATTTTAATCATTACATATTCTTAAAAATATTTTACATTTTTTACCAATCAAAAGAATTTTAATATATAGTTATTATATATAAATAATTAATTTTTTCAAAAATAAATTAAATTAATTTTAGAATAATTATTTTGAAATGTATCATTTCTAAAAAAAGAATTGTTTCACCCTCGTAACTAATATTTATCCTGATTACATAATTTTATGCCATAAAATAAATAAATACCATTAAAAATTTTTAAAACTATAATAAATAATATTCAAATCATTTTAAAAAATTCAATTTCTAAAATTGATAAAATAAATTTAATTATAATGAATAAAATTGAGGTACATGTATCTTATAAAAAATACATAATTATTATTTACCATATTATAACTATTGTAGGGAAGTTAAATTAGGTTATTTTATATGTTATTGGAATTTATATTCAACCCATTATTTAAAAATAATAAAATAAACTTCATACCCTATAAAATAGGAAATTCTTAATGAAAAATATACATTTCCCATAACATGATTTTTTTGTTATTTTTCTAAACTAATTGAATTCTAACAATTCAGTAGAAATAAAAAATAGGATTTTATTTTATTTTTATATAAATTTCATAATTATATTACATCTAAATTTATTAACTGATTCAATATCATTATTTAATGTTTATATATGGTTATGTGTGAAATTTTAGATCTTTTTTTCTTGTGAAAAAACCTAATAAAATAAAATTTATTTATGTAAAATGTATAGTTAAATCATAGTTATTTTTGAACACTATGTTGATAAATGATCATGTGGTAGATGGATGGATGTGGGGAATATTAGCGTCCACCAAGTTCATCCATCTTTTAATTACAAGTTCCTTAAATGGTAACATAATAGATGGGAAATGTAAGTAGATGACTCTTTGGGGTAAATACTCTATAGTTTATTTGGTTAGTTAGTGGGTGTCAAAAAATGTTCCCACATTTAATAGTGTCTTATTGAATTTAAAAAATGTTATCATTTTGATAAAAACAATTATATGCATGTGTGAACCACAAGACAATCTCCTCACCATTCTACAGTCCACATTGTGAGGTATCCGGCTCACAGAAAGAGAATGTGTTGGGTTTTCATATAGATACCAAATCCTTTTTTCAAATATTATTGCATGATTTAATACATTAATATCAAATAATTAAATACATTGATAAAAAATTCCTTCTATCTTTGAAATACATGGTACTTAAAGCATAAATATAAAAATAATGGATCATTATTTTATTCATTGTAAGGTGGTCCAAAATCCCATTTTTAATAATAAAATGGTATGGGGTAACTTGAGTTATACATATACAAAGAATATTTATCTAAAAATACATGTATTGAAATAAAAACAATATGGAAAAAAACAAGTGTGTCAAATTTATAACATAATATCATAAAAGATAAGTCTCAGGAGTAATCACATATGATAATCACCTAAAGATTATGGTATTGGAACATCATTTAAACAAAGAAAATTTTGTAGAAAAACAAAACATGACATAACATCCAGTGAATGTTAACTTCCATGAAAACATGACATGGTGGATAGAAAACCATAGTGTATCATGTTTACTCCCAAAATCATATACATAATTTCTATTAAAACCAAAATCTCCCTAATGCATTAGAGTTGTATTTGGGCACACTCATAATAATATTTTCATGATTAATTTTTCTACCAAAATTAAATACATCACAATTCATAAACATGAGAATTTATCATATAATGAAATTGTGTTGAATGATCTTGTCTCGTGATATAAAAAAAAGAGATTTCTTAATGATGTTATTTATGTAAATTTCAAAAGGAATGTATTACACCATTAATGGAAGGAAAAATAAGATAGGTATACATGTTAGAGACATATATACATTATTCAGAAACATTATATAATATTAAATATAGATATAATGTGACTTAGAGAGGAAATGGATATAACCTAATGAAATGGGTGGTTTACAGAGATCACTTACCTCATGACCGAGTCATATTGCTCATTTCGTATTATGTAGATTAATAAAAATATTTTTATTAACTGTAATAATAATAACCTTTTTCAAATTTATTATTCATTTTATCTTATTTATTATCATTTCATATTAAATTACATAATCAATTAATTTTATGTTAGAAATATTGATGGTATTCAGATTATATGTCTAAAATGGATTCAGTATGTTTAATATGGTCAATGATTTTATTATTCCATAATAACTAGACACAAATAATGAAACAATTTTCTTATTTATACATCAATTATATGATGAAAATAATCCATGAAATATGGTTTTGAAAAATTAATTATGATGCAAATATGGAGACTGTAGGTCGTATATACAAATGAGTAAAATTTACATTCTCACATATGATTATGTAAAAAAGGTATGAATTATACAAACAATCCATAATGATATTTACATCACAAGAATCATATTATTCATTTAAATAATCTTGTATATACCATACATGTGATTCGTTATTGAAAAGTGAATCACATCTCCTTGTGGATGTGATAATCGAAACATATTCACGAAAGACATTATCAATTTTAAGTTAATATAATGGTAATACAATAGAATATATATTAATTTTAAATAATGATAAATATTTAATTAAAACATGATTTTATTTTAAATATATCTTTATATCATTCTATGAGATGCCGTGATGGAAAACAACAACATCAGTTCGTGAGGTGGCAATCTACAGTACACACGAATGGTGGATTTTATATCATTAGATAGAAGAGGTGATGGAGATAGTTTTTTTAATTTTAAATAATAACATAAATAATTATATGTAATATAATGATATGTTATTTCAACATTGATGGAGAGTATTTTATGGTAGTGGAAGAAAAAATAAAATTGAAATGTAAGGTTATGTGTTATACCTCATCTTCAGACAACCTATTTAGATTTATATGTTTGGCCTTCCTAGAATGGTTTTCTAAAAAAAATTTGAATCTATGTTATTTAGAGGAATTTATGGAATGTGTTTTGGTTGTTATTTCCCAAACATGATTTTTATGTGTGGATAAAAGAAGATTTTCTGTGTCCTTTTATTGTTAGTGGAGAGGATACACTTGGATGTTTTAAGAAGAATAGAATTTTTAAAAGTATTATTATAAAAAATGATTCCAAAATGGGCCAATCAAAAATAATATACAATATAATAACAGAATATTTGAAGAAAAAATTTATACTATTTTTTTTCTTTTTATCTCTTATCTATATTTTTAAACACCCAGGGAAACATGTTTCCACTATAACTATGTTTATAGAATTTTTTTTAATTTTACTGTTTAACATAGATAAAAATTAAATATTCCTAAAAAAATTGTTAAATTTTATTATTATAAATATGGAATATATTTTTTTAACTTAAATTCAAAAAATATTTTAATTTAATTTTAAATGATTCCCAAAATACATTATGGAATGTTTATTTTTAGTATAATATAATTTTTAAGTAAAAAATATATTATATTAACACCTTGAATTTAAATCTTATTTTTTGAATTAAAATTAAAATAAATATATATTTAATATCTTAATTTAATTAAAATCTTTCCTTATTATTTTTTATTTTAATTGATACCCAGTATGAACTTAAACTCAGTTTTCATATAACTATGTTTTTGATGAAAAAAACAACTTATTACAAAATCATGAGAATTTATCTATAAGGTAATATTAATTTGATTATTATAAATAAAATGATTCATATTTAACATTAAGATCAAATCTATATTATAATTGGACTTTCAAATTTATTATGTAATGAAAATAAATAATATTATTTGAAAGATTCGTAATTTTCACTATTCAATAAGATTTTATAATTTTAAAAAACCATGAATTTCAACATAAGATAAATTTGATATGAAGAATTATTATTTTTTATTTTCAAAAATAAAATTTCCAAAATTTATATATATTAATTACAACATCTTCTCAAAGAAAGTAATAAAAACTATTTTTGATGAAAAATTAATTTTTGAAGAATATAACTTCTTTATTAAAAATGTAGTCATTTTTTATTAATAATTTATCGATATCTTTATATGGAGTAAGATATTTATATTTATTTTACAATGAATTTAATTCAATTAATACAGTCCAATTTCACATCTATGTTATAATGTCATGATTAAATCTCCATGGTTCATTTGGGCTTTGAGTTGTGTGTCGTATATGCTATCGAACATCATGTTATTTTAAAAAATCTGGGATGTCACCATAAAAAAGGCACAAGTATTTATTATATATAGGGAGATACCCCCTCATCATATTCAATTAATTTATTATGTATTTGGGTTCTTTTAGAGTGAGTGAAAATTCAAATACATGACTATACAAACCTTCCTCATGAACAAATTGATTCCATGTGATCAGTGAGAATATTTAAAACTATGTCTGTATATAGTTCCATCCATATGGTTGATATGGAAAAATTATATCTCATCATGGTTATTGGATTTAATTATAATTTTTCACTAGACAGTATGAATATATCTTAGTGATTAGGTTGTCTTCAAGTTTCAATGTTGTGGCTGCATGGTTACAACATGGTTACATGTTAAAAAATTTCTCATTTAATTTTATATATATTTTTTTTACAATTTTACACTCATATATGAAGGAAATGTACTTGGTAAAATTTATGTTCAACATTTCAGTAATCATTTAAATGAATACTTGGTATTATTTCATTATTTATAATGAATCCTTGAACTATCTTCACATCTTAATATTTCAAGAATACCCATTATTCGATAGGATTCCTATATATGACTTTGGGATTTATAATGATGATGTGATCTCTATTCCTAATCAGAACTGATAGTAATAATGGTATGAATCCTATATAGACTACATTTATGTCAGTATTTCTACCAAATGATATGTCTTCCCTAAGGCTCATTAGGGGACTTCATATATCATAAACACCTATATACTTATTCATGATGATCAAGATGATAATCATTAGTAGGTTTCTCAAAAATAATCATTTATCATAGTAACTTCAGTAAGAAATAAAAATGTAGTGCATACATACAAGAGTATTTTCTTCTCTATTGTTAGCTTCTCTGATGAATGTGCTTGATATTTTTTGGGTGCATCATATCTATGAAGAGTTCACCAAGAAACTTCATGTATTTGACCTATCCAAGATAGTATTGGTATCACAGTTCATAGTGTAACATCAAAATGAGAATATATTATAGTTTCTTTGTCTTTTGGGTTTGGGTACCAAATTATTCCACGTACCATATGTATATAGAAGGATTATCTTGTAGGTTATTTTGAAATTTCATGGAATTTCAATAAATAGGGAAATTTATAATGAATTCCTTCATAGAGAGAAGGTTTAGAAGGAATAATAAAAGACCTATATCCCAAACAATGATAAACACATTCAATTAGAGATGACATTATTCAAGGGTCTCAATCTTCATTCAATAATGTTATTAATGGAATGGATGGATGTCTCTCTAAAACACAGTGGAAAAAATGATAGTTTTGGGTAGTCAAATATTTTTCCTCATAAAAATTAAATAAATTAGGAAGGATAATATTATGATATTTTGGGAGTATACTAATATGACTATTGGAGATATGTTATTTAATCAAATTTTTCCCATGTACTTTATACAATGGCTTTCTTGGTAATGTTAATGAGTGGATGTTTATTTATAAAAAGATATTCCTAGTCATATTCAAGGTTTGCACCTTGTTGATGGTAAAATATCCCAATAATGGAAATTTAATTAATATGGTGATTTCAATATATTCATAAATTTATCACTTTTATGGTTGAAAGTCACTATCTTGGGTGCTTTTAAATGATTTTCGGTATTGGGTTACTTAAGTGCAGGAGAGTGGCATGCCTTGGTCATCCCTTAAAGGAGGAAGTAAATTAAAAAAACTTCTTAAGGTTATTTTAAAAATAAAATGAAAGAGAATACAAACACATCTTTAAAGGATGACTGGGTGGGGTGGGGTTTTTTTATAGTTTATAAAACTATAATATTTGTGCTGGAAGAAGATTTCATTATTTTACATTTGAAATGAAATTCGATTCCAAAGGAAGGAATTTTTTAAAGAAAATATTTTAAAAGGTGTAATATATCTAACTATACCAATTCAATAAATTATTTTTCATTATAATCTAAATTAACATCAACTTAATTATGATCCCCTAACATTTTTACGCACTAACCCAACGAGAAATAACTTTACCACAAAGATGAAATGAATTAAACCCTAGACAACTTTTAAAACTGCAATCACGACTTCCTACTATGATTAATGTTCTAAATCTAGCTTATGGTCAGTGGAAAATTAAGGCTCATGTCCCATATATAAAATGAGTATGAATTGAACTTAGGGATTATATTTTAACTCTACAAATTTATCCCGCGTGGTCTTGTTTTACCGATTAAGTTTGTGCTCTCACAATTTACAAAATACTTGACCTCACTTGTTTTTGTGTTAATTGCTCATTTTCTTGAATAGATTATTATTATATAAAAAATCAATTCATGGATCATGTTATGTTAATTATATTATCTCAATGATTAAAAGTAATTAAATGAAGAGGGTAGAAGATATATCGATCACTAATAGAACTACTCTTCCATGGGTAGTGTGCTCATCGTGGTGACATTTTGAATTAGAAATGGATTGAAAGGGTAGAACCCAATCTCATATCAACTATTAATTCCAAACCAAATAGGATTACAAAAGAATAAGTTAATTGAAAAAAAAATTATATAATATAAAAGAAATAAAATATGAAAAAATATTTTTATTACACAAATGAAAACATTACAACATGATTAAGAGAAGAAGGATTCGATGAAAGGATCTTTACTTCAAGAGATACCCCTACTACAATGGTTAAATAATTTGGGTGAAACCAATTATCCTCTACCATAAATATCCTAATTCACATAAAAAACCATAAAAATTATAAAAATACATATTTATAGAGTTGAGGGGAGTATTGGTTAAAAGTGGCATCAAGTGTGAATGAGAAGATTCTACCAAATATTTTAATCCCACATTCACTGCCTTCTTGACAATAGAAACCCTTGAGTTAGGTGTCATTCCAGAAGGATAATATGTGATAAATTATTATTTGTATCCCCTCTGAATATTTGTTCTCAATCCATGGCTGTATTTAGAAGATATGGCCTAATCACAAAAATGATGTCCAATCTCGCGTGTCCAGCCCACCATTGACGTAATGTCCCATTTACTACATCCAAATGGACTCTTTATCACTAGTGTCCTGAATAAAAGTTGAATATATTTATGTGTGTAAAATATTACAAACATTGTATTTCTAATAATTCATATTAAAATATTTATGTGCATAATACTACAATGCATTTTAAAATGGTAAAACTGGAATTTTCATTATATTTTCAAATGAATGATCTAATTCCAAATATTTCATAAATGAACATATTTAGAACAATGTGAGGAAATTGTGTCATTTATTATAAATAAAATATTCAAAAAAATAGTGTTTTATCACAGGTCATTTACATAATGGGTGGAATAAATACAAGATTAGTGAACCATTCCAATTCATGTATGATTAGATGAAAAAACAATTTTGATGCCATGTGTTAAAAAATTCTCTAATATTTCATCGTTATATATAATTTCTGGATTTTATTGTAATTATTGATGTTAAATCATGTTTGATAATCATTTTTTATGTCACTAACCTATTAATTAATTATATAAATTATATCCCCTTTCCATTGAGTGACCCATCCTCGGGGCAAGTTGTTGATAGTGATAGTGGTACATTGGAAGAGTAATGTTTTAGCATGTTTTTTGGGTAGGTTATTCATGGCACAATTGGATGAACTAGTCATATTTCACCCTATCGTAATATTTATAGTTTTTTTGAACATATAGTTTCTTATAGTGGGTATCTTTTCTTCCATTCACCTATATAATGAGTGAATAAATTAACATTTTTATCCTCCACGTATGGATAATATTGGTCTGATGAGAAACAAATATATTATTATACTTCTATAATTAAGTGCCTCCACAAACCTTTCAAAGGATTTTAAAAATATATTGGTAGAGTGTTTCCCAAATGCATTTCCCAGAATACATGTCTATTGGGTGAACAATATATAGTCTTCTTAATGCATACTTCCAGTGGATACCATAATGTAGATCACCAAACCCATGAGTACAATGAATAAGTATTCTAAAAGTATTTCTGATCCCTCAACATCACATGATATTCTTATATAGAAATTTTTAGAATCAATTTGAGCATCAAGAGTTACTAATTTTTTTTAAACATTGGTTCTACTATGCCAAAAATAAATGATCATATAGAAGAATATATATCTTTTGAATTAGTCCTAAAAAATTTAAACAGTTTGGTAGTTTAATATTAATAAGTTCCCCCTCCACCATACCACTTCATATACTATTATGTATATTTTAATCCTAATTACATACATGTGGCAGAAAGAGAAAAAGGCGTGGATACATAAGTTATTATAGAATCTTAGGTGATTAGGAAGTGGTATGGTGATTAATTTTCAACATTATAATAAATACATAACCGGGGGAACTCAGGAATATGGTAGAGAGACAATTATATCTCTTGAATTTATTGGTTGTCTATAGTTTCATCTTATAGAGCATGTGTTATCTCTTAAAGTATGGCCTAATAAACTGAGAGAAACTATCCTCCCATGAAAGTGGTAATCTCTTTTTTATTATACAAGAAGTAAAGTGGTAGTAATTGAGCATGTCCATCACTAACCCTTAGTTTTTAATTTTTATTTACCTATAAATATTATATATTGTCTTTGAAGATTGGGTATTTTATTTTCAAACAAAAATATAAATTTATTTAGTGTTCTTTTATGTAAAATTTTTGGCCACATGGTTTGTTTAATAATCCTATAACCATCTGATAAGTGTCTTAATTTTTAAAAAAGTTGTTTTACATGATTGATGTTTTTATGGAAAAAAATTAACCCAACTATGGAAGTTCCCTAGTTTTCAGATTTTGGGGGTCTCTGGTTGGTGCATGGTTTTGTAAAGTGTCTATTAATTGTGTGACCAACCCAAAATTTTTAAATACCTAAATTATTAGCTTATCCATCCAAAAATAATACACATAAAATTGTCTCCCTCTTAAGCCTCACTAATTAAAAGCCCAAGGATCACCGTGCATGACCCAATATTCATTCTATCCTTCACACTTCAATACATACTTCATTAATTATGATTCCAAATAATATAGTCTAGGATAGGTCCTCACATTAGCATTCCATCCTTCCCCCCCATATCATTATTTCTTTCCCCTATTTTATTGTGCATTTTTTGTTCATAACCTAATATGGGTTCATGAATTTATTTCTTATGGCTTTGATCTATAGGGTTTTTGGATTCTTCTTCGACTCCCAAATAAACATATTTGAGTATTTCACATCATCTACAATTAGCCTTTATAAGTGATTTATTTTTTCAACCATTATATGAAATATGATTTTTTCTACAGATTTATTAAATCCATTTTTCTAGAACATATTTATTATATACATTTATTTAAAATTATCTAATTCATTTTCATGTGATTGAGTATTTCAAATATGGGTTTTTAGCATTGATTATTTTAGTTTTTTGATTAGTTTATTGCCAATTATTATAATTTTGTGTCTATAATATTAGTATGAATTTTAATAGGCGTAGTCCTTGGTGTTTTATAGACTAATAATGTTAATTACTTTTAAATTTAATTCCACCCTTTTTTATCTGAGTTTTAAAAATTCTATTCATCCTTCAAGTGACTTTTTCTATGTCTAGTGTCATAAACATATATTGGGGTGTGTGTATATAATTGAACTTATTCACAAGAGAATATGTTAATAGGTTTATATATATATATATATAAGAATATATGTGTATAATAATAATGGGATGCTTCAAAAATTTTAACTTTACTTTTTTAATGTCTTTTTTTTAAATAAGTCTTAATAGGGGATTTTTAATATTCAATTTTAAATTATAATTCAAATAATTGAGTAGTTATTTCTTAATAATACTATAGATGTTTTTTCATTTATATTATTTTAATTATTACCCATTAAATTTCCATTTATGTTTTTAAAAAATTGATGTTCATGTTAGATCTAGAATTGGATCTTCATATGTATTCTTTGAATAAAATGAAATTTTTCGTGGTCAAAGTGTTCTTTAATGACTCACATGGGAACCCCTATTGTAACACCACAAAGACAGTCAAATAAATTTATTATAGAATGAGTTCATCACAGATTCTGTGAGAAAAAAACACATTGATATTTGTTGAAGATAATTATAACCTTGTCGATAGACATAATTTTGTTACATATCTGAATTAAATATAGAAAATATTATATACACGACTATTATCGGTAAGATATTTAGAGACTAATAGGATCATCTTATATTTTAGGTGAATAGTAACTTTCCCGTATGAATAGTAACATTCCCTTATGAACAGTAATGTACCCTAATGAATAATAACCTCACCCAATTAAGTCAAAATAAAATTTATTCACATTATTAATGAACGTGAATATTTATGAAATTTATTATTATGTGTTGATATTTTTTTAGTAATAAATATTTAATTAGAAATTAAATTTAAAATATTACTTAAAGTTAAATTCATTTTCATAAAATTTATTCCAAACTAAATACATTGTTCTCATTGGTTTTTAGGATACTTTTATTAGACATTAGTTAATTTTTGAAGGTATTATAAAATCTGTTTTAAAATAAAAATATGTAATTTTCAAGTAAATAATGATATTATTTAAAAAATAAATTTAAAATATTTAGAAATTTATTATGATATAATGGGGTACATTTTTTAATCATACATGTTAAAAAATATTTCAAGTGATTTTTTGGGATTTTTGTTAAATAGTTGAATTTTTGGTGAATAGTAAAACACGATAATTTATCGTATAAAAACATTATAAGACAATTACATGATTCCTTTGATCGTCGATGATGTAAGAAACCATTAGTTCAAACTCACGTTCACTTATAACTCTTTTGGGTTATAATAATCAAACACTATTTCTTATCTTTATAAAATTTATAAAAAAAGTATAAGATATTCAAAAATAACTCCTTTGCTCCACTATAAAATCCACCCATTTCTCCATCTTCTCCTCAATCCCATAAGAATTGATGATACTCAAAAGTTGGTCCAAATAATATTTCCTAGTACCTATTGATGACTAGGAGCCATTTTTCTTTCCAAAAGTCCAAAATCCCTTCTCTTAAGTAGGTTTTGAAGGAGGATATTTCAAGAGGTAAATCCTCTTCCATATTCATTTAATTTCATTTCTATTAATTTCATTTTTTTAGTCTCTAACACACATATTATATGAAAACTATGACGGTAACTCTATTATAATCTATATACAAAAATTATATCTTGTTAATGAAGCATCAACCATCAATATTCTTTCTCTCTCTTTTATTTGAAAAATGAAATCATCATTTGGGAGGTGCTGATTTACAATAGTTAGGGACGATGCACCTTTATTCTTCAATTTCTTCTTCAGTTATGGTCATGGAACCATTTTTATGTTTTAAAAAAACTATAATATATTTATTATAAACTTTTTAATGTTTGGAAACCAGTATATATACATAATATTAATAAATAAAACAAAACTATTTCACAATATTCAAAATACCACCAAAGTAATCTAAATACTTGTCAATAATGTTTCACCTAATAACTAATTATCATACTATATAAACAAATAATTTCTATGACCATTTTAGATTATTAATTTTCATTAGTATCATATAAAAACAATTCTATAGAATTATATACACTACACACTAACTATATTAATCATAAATAATCGAACCAATTATTAAAATTGAGGAAACAAACACTCTAGAATACCAGAAATCCACCATATAACATATCAAATGGAAATAAATGAACTTTATAAAACTATAATTAATCAAATAAATGTATATAATTTTATTAATGAATTAATTAATTGTTTTAATTTGATTATACAATAAGATATGGTCATGTAGAGAACATGACCGGACAATAGGTAATGGTTTTCTTCCCATTCATACATTTTAATTCGGGTTATTATTATTTTCTAAATGACAAAATGAAATTATCATTTGTTCTTATTTACTCCATTTAAAATATGTTTTAATATTATATATATGTTTAGTAACTATAATCCTTTTTTATTTTATAGGTATTTTCATGTTTTAAAAGGATCTTTCAAAACTTATTCCCAAAACACAAGACTGATTCAAGGGAATTTATCGAATTCATACCTATTTTCAAGGGAACTATATAATATATTTTTTGAAATCATTATTTTTTATGAAATATTTCATTTTATTATTAATATAATACCATAATTTACTTCTCTTTTTTTACAATTATTTTGCCAAAAGGACTATTCTTTTCAATGTTAAAGAGTTTTTATCTTTAAAATACTTGATGATTCTATACAATTATTTTAAACTATTTCAACACTCTTGTTGGTTATTATGATCAATTGGTATTAATATTTTAAAAAGAATCAAACATATCTTATTTAATGGTATATGATTAGTTTTATTGTTAATGTTCTATCTTGACACCATTAACCATATTACACTGAATGGTTAGTGGACATATTTAATGATCAAAGGAAGGTTATTTTAATTTCATTTTTTAGTATCAATGGGACGGTATACATTATTTTTCTAATTATCCATTCATATGAAAAATGCATTGGACTTATTATATGAGGGCTGGGTCCCACTATAGCCTCCCGATGCATTAGTTGGACTAATGAGGGAAACTAGTTTGAGTTCTTACCTGTTTATGTATGGTAATGGCATGAGGTCTTGATAGAATTATTATGATGTATGGAATTATGAATTACCTCATTATGAAACTCATTATGGATATTATATGTGATTATTTGTGTAATATAATATCCATGGTTTTAAATTTATGTAATTAACCAATATATCTTTATTCATTCAATATTATGCTCAAATTTTTTTAAAGGCATTTATTTTTAATTATTAATCATGCCAAGTGTTTATTTTTATAATTTATTCCACTTTATTGTTTACCCATTCTAATAAACTAAAATTACCCTTTTCTCATGTTTTATTTTCCCCTAGTTATGAATAAGTGTATTGTTACTGACATGAATCTACAATTTGGTAGATTATTTTTGATTTAAAAGTAGTGGACATGGTGTATTTTCCTTTATGTTATAATGACAAACATATATATGTATCTTTTTTTTTCTAAAATCTAAAAAACTATTTGTTCATTTGGGATAAAATTAAATATTTATATACCAATGTTATAATATAATTCACCGAATATGGGAAACTAGGGTCATGTCCTTATAGTTGGTATCGTAATTAGTTTAGTAGAAATCTTGTATACTGGATTTAGAAAATATATATTAGCGAACACAAATATAAGATAGAATTTGCAGATAAAAATAGAATAACATCCTAGAATTTAGTTAAGGAAGATATTATGTGTATCATACTATATAATACATTTTTATCTCAATACTGCAAGTGTATGTCATTCTGGAACATATGTAACTCAGAGTAACAACTCAAAAAATGTATTTTGGGCTTCACCTGAGGTTACTTTGTACACGATAACAAGCCTTACTAAGAACCTAGTTTGACACTATTAAGGGATATTCTTATGATAATTCACATATTCTTTACCAGACATTATTAATGATTTAAAATTATATTTTCCTAAAAATAAGACATGCTTTTGATTATGGGATTATCTATGTATAGGATATAAATTTATGTTATGTATTCTACTAGTTGAGATTATGAAATATGATTCATAACCTTATCTAGTGCATGAAATCATTTAAAAATGGCACAGAGTATAAGAAATATAATCTACATGATCACGT
Organism: Viscum album; assembly: GCA_963277665.1. Taxonomy (NCBI): domain Eukaryota; kingdom Viridiplantae; phylum Streptophyta; class Magnoliopsida; order Santalales; family Viscaceae; genus Viscum; species Viscum album. The sequence continues at coordinate 372,412,920 of OY728166.1, read as the reverse complement.
GTATCCCATGCAGGTATTCCCCCCAATAAAAGATAATGATGCTTGATATGGATCTGTGATTGGTGAAGAATAAATTATAACTATACTGGGACAGATGCCCCGGGTTATGAATAATAAATTAACCCATATAGAGAACCCTGAATCACAATGTGGTGGTAAAATGTCATACCACATTACGTGACAACAACCTCCACATTTTAAAAGGACTACAAACCCATTTGTAGTAGTGAAGTGGTTATGTTCCTTTGAGAATATATTTATCTCTTTGGTATGTAACAAGAGGGAGAATATTGTCATGGAAGTTTATCATTTATCTTGAGATTCTGATCAATGGTGCTCATTAATTCAAAATAAAAAGGTATATTATTATATTTAAAATAATAAATGGAGGGATTTTAAAAAAAATTCTTAGAAAAATACCTTCCTCATGATCATTGAGCGGATATGGAATGGCAGTTTCTGAATCTGGGGGAAAAAAGAGGATGTGAATGTTTAAAATTATCAAGATAAATTCAAAAGGATGGAATGGAATTCTATGGAATACATATGGAATTCATGGATCAAGATATATATATTATTTTATAGTTTAAAATCATTCCCATGAAGGGAAATAGTCTCTAAAAGTTTCTCTTCAATTGAAGGTAGAGTCTAATTTCCTATGAAGAGAGAAAATGAATTCTCTATGTCATACTAATTTAAGGAAAATTCAAGAGATTAAGAGAGCTGGTGAATACTCTAGAAAAGGAACTGAGGAAAATGGGAATAATGGAAGAATTTATTTTCCATCCAATGATAAACATGGGAAGAAACACCATAGTTCTTTCATGAAGGGTATGTGTGTTTGTTATATGTGTGTAGGAAAATTACACCAATATAATGATTATAAGTGAAATAATTAAGACAAAATGTTCAATTATTTAATTTCTAGGAGATGGGACCTTATACTAAATATTTTCTTAAGCATCAAAAAACATTCCAAAGAGAATTCCAAGGGAGCAAGACAAAGCTTATGCGATCACAACTACTGAGGTGGATGTTCATAATTATGTGGTGGTAGGTAACATAATCATTTCTCAAACATAGAAAATCCTTTATTTGATTCTTGATCAATGCATTCTTTAATATCTTCCCAGTTTTGATAGATAATTAGACATTCACAATTTGATTTAATAAATGAGTTGTCAATCAAAAATCTTAATTTAAGTATCTGTCAACAGAGTTTTGTTGATCATCCCACCATATGACTCAAAAATATGTTTTAGTTTCTAAACATATCATCATATTGATGATTGAACTAGATATAATTCTTAATAAGAATATGATTTCATGTTTTGGTGAAAAAAATCTATTACAAGAAGGATGTTACAATTTTTGATAATGATATAGAATCTTATATCTTTAGAGAAGAAATATCAGCATATAATTCTTATCTAGATCAAACCCATGTTTCCCTACTAAATTATATTATTTGGGTAGAGGAGAAAACAATATCTATGTGTGAGGAAATAAATATTCAAATTGAGGATGTACCTATTGTGAAACAATACATCGATGTGTTTCAGGATGATTTTCCAAGACATCCTCATGGGTAAGAAATTGAGTTTTTAATTGAATTGATTCCTAGTTCAAGACCTATAACAAATACTCCTTATAGAGTGGATAAGGTGGTGTTAGTGTAACCAAAGAACTGTCCATACGAATTGAGTGAAAAATGATTTATTCTCCCTACTATTTCTCTATGAGTATCCCCTATTATTTTCATTAAGAAGAAAGATAGATCGATGAGGTTATGATTTCACTATAGAGATATCAATTATATTATAATAATGAAAAAGTCTCCTCTTCCTCATATTGATGATTTATTTGATCAACCTCATGGAGGCCAATATTTTTCTAAGATCAAAATTAGATATAGATATAATTAGTTATCTGTGGGGATAAAAGATATTCCAAAGTCATTATTTTAAACCAGGTATGGGAATTATGAGTATACATCATTTCCATTAAGATTGAATAATCATGCATATGTTTTCATGGATCTAATGAATAATGTTTTCAAGTAATATTTTGATGAATTTCCATTGGTATTTATTCATGATATACTGGTATACTCCAAATGCTACGAAGAATATTAAAATCACATGCACATTATTATAAATACTCATAGAAGAAATATATTATATTGGAAGTTGAGAAATTGTGAATTTTGGATTAAATAAATTTATTTTCTTTTTCATGGAGTCAATAATGATAAAATCATAGTTTATTATACAATTACCAAGGTATTTCATGAATCGACTACTCCAAGGATCATGAGTGAGGTGCATAGAATTATATGTTTCCCTATTTATTATCGGTGTTTTGTTTAGAACATTGTCTGTTTAGCCAACATGTTCACAAAGATTTCTCATATAGAGGTTAATTTCGTATGTAAAAAATAAAGTGAATAATGTTTTGAAGAATTTAAGAGGATATTAGTGAATTCTATGATCCAAACACTACTACCATGGAATTGTGGATTTGTGATCTATAGTGTTTTGTCAGGGAATGGACATGATTGTGTCGTTATGATAAATGATAGAGTTAATTTCTAGAGATCAACGTAATTAAAAATTCACGAACATAACTATCCAACTCATGATCTTGAGTTAACATGTGTACTAATTTCTATGAATATATGGAGACATTATCTCTATGGTGAATGATGTGACATATATAATAATAAAAAATCTTGAAATATATAATTTCGCAGAAAGAACTCATCATGAAGAAAATGTGATGGCTCGAGCTACTCATGGATTATGATTGTTCCATACACTAAAACATAGGAATGGAAAATAAGGTATCTGATTCATTGAGTAGTAAGATCATAGAGTTCTAAAAATAATAATAATTGACACAGATCCTATGTACATGAATCTAGAGAGGATGGATATTGGAATCTTCAATGAAAGTGAAACATCATTACTTATTTAAATTATATTCCCAAAAATATCTATTAGAATGGATAAAAATTCATCAGCACGATGAATAAAATATTCAAAATAAAATTAATTTTGTGAATGATGGAATGTTTCAGAATTCATATATAAATATGAAATTCTGTAGTTTGGGAAGAGGATTTGTGTTCCCACTATACCTGATCCAAAAAGAGAGTTATTGGGAGATTCCCATAGTTAGTATTTCCCTATTAATCCAGGTATAAATAAGCTATATATATATTATGGAAAATTTCTGGTGGTATAACATGAAGAGGGGAATTTCAAATTATGTGTTAAGATGTTTAGTATTTCCATAGATGAAGGCTGAAAGAAATAATTCCATAAGTGTGATGAAACATTTACCTACCCCTACATAGGCGTGGGATGAAATCTCCATGGATTTTTTCACATGATTACTGAAATCTACGAAAAGGAATGATACAATATGGGAAATTTTTTATCAACATACGAAATATGAAAAGTTCATCCAAACAAGAAAATATTTCACACATGAGTGCCTTGAATGACTCTATATTTATTAATTTTTGAAACATCATGTAGAGCCTATCTTATTTGTGTCTGATCATGATACATGACTCATTCAAATTCTGGGAAATTCTTCAGAAATGTTTGGATATTGACTTTCGATTGAGTATTTATTTTCACCCACAAACTGAAGGGCATCCAGAAAGGATGATCCAAACATTATAAGAAATATTGAGATCATGTTCACTAGACTTTTATGGTATATGGGATTAGTATTTACCTTTTGTGTAGTTTTCAGAAAATAATAGTGTCTATTATAATATTCAAATGGAACAATATGAAGCATTGTACAGAAATAGATGTCTCACACCAACATGTTGTGATGAAGTTGGTGAAAGAAAACTTGTGGGCCTAGATCATGTAGAGGAATAATTGATGAATGTAATGTCTATTCAAACCCATGTTAAAGAATCTCAAATTATGAATAAGATACATACTGATAATCAAAAAAATTATTTGAAATTTCAAGGGGGCTCACGATATCAGGAAAGTATCTCCATGGGAGGGTTTTATAAGATTTAGAAGGAAATGGAAACTAATTTCCAGATACATAGGCCTTTTTAAAAATTTTGGAGAGAATTATTCCAGTGGATTATCATTTGGAAATGCGAACTAAACTTTCTAATGTACACAATGGGTTCCACATCTCATTATAGAGAATGTATATTTCAGACCCAACCTATGTCCTCACAACTAAAGGTATATAATTAGACCTAAACTATCTTACTCTGATGATAGTATCTGGATTATAGAAAATAATTAATTGGTGTTGAGGAATATGATGACTTGACAAGTAAAGGTACATTAAAGAAATCAAAAAACTGAAGAGGTGTCATGGGAGCTAGAGGAGTGTATGATGATGAACTGCCAAAAACATTTTATGAGGAAACATTATTGTTATTCTAAGGATAATTTTTTTAATGGGGGATTAATGTTACACCAAAAGGATTTACGAATAAATTATTTATAGAATATATTCACCACAAAGTCTATGTGAGACAAAAAAATTGATATTTATAGGAGATAGTTATAATATAGTAGATTGGCATAATTTTTCCAGTTTTGTGATTTGGATTTCAAAAAAATAAAATGCACAGTTGTGCTCAATAATATATTTTGAGTCTGATTGGATCAAAAAACATTTTAGATGAATTGTAACTTAACCTTATTAATAGTAGCATAACCTTATGAATAGTAATGTTTCCTTATGAATAATAACGTCACCCATATATGTATAAATAGTATTTATGCAGCATATAAATGTGAGTGAATGTTATAGAAATTAATAATTAAGTGTTGATATTTTTGTGAGTAATAAATATTTTATTTCAATTTTAAATTAATAAATTTTTTAAAACCAAAAGTCATTTTCATAAAATTTATTCCTAAATAAATATTTCATTGGCCTATTATTTTTGGATACTTTTATAAGACCTCGGGTAATTTTTGAACGTATTATAAAATCATTTTTAAATTTAAAATATTTAATTTTTTAGTAAATACATATTTTATTTAAAATCTTAATTTCACCTATTTAGAAAATTATTCAGAAAAATGGAGTCCATTTTTAATCATACATTTCAAAAATGGTAATGGTTAATTTCAAGGATTTTTCTGAAATACTTGAATTTTTTATGAATACTTGAATATGAAAATTTATCATATAAATAAATTAAAAGATTAATACATTATTCCTGGAATCATGAATGATGTAAGAAATGATTATCTTTAAATCACATGGACATATTACTATTTTGGGTGATAAGAAACAATCACAGTTTCTTGTCTTGATAAAATTAATAATATAATTAATAAGATTTTCAAAAATTACTCCTATCTTTCACTATAAAATCCACCCATCACTCCCTCTTATCATCACTCCTCTAAACCACCAACCAAAAAAATTTACCGAAATACACTTTCAAATTACCTTCCCATGTCCAATATCCCTTGGTCCTTCCAAATGTACAAAACCCATCCCATTAATGAGGTTTTCAACGAGGATATTTTAAGAGGTAAATTCTCTTCACTTTTTATTTAATTCCTTTTCTTTTTATTTCCTTTTCATAGTTTCTCACTCACCTCCATTATCCAAATGAACATGTTAACACTAGTATAAGATATATAATTTCATTATGTAATATTAATACAATATAAACCATCAATATCCTTGTTCTCTCTCTATTATTTCACAATCGGAATCATTGTCTCAGAGGTGCTAATTTACAACCATCATTGATGACAAATCTTCTTTCAACAATGTAACTTTCAATTATGGTCATGAAACCATTTTCATAGTTTAATAAAAAAAATAATAACTACATTATAACCTTTTTAAAGTTTTGAAACCAGTATACATACATAATATTAATACATACAACATAGCTAGTCCACAATATTCAAAATACCACCAAAATAATATAAATGACTGTCATTAATTTTTCACCCAATAACTCATCCTCATACCATATAAAAAACGAGTTATTTGAAAATTTAAGCTTCCCAATGTTAATTAGTATCATATGAAACCAATTAAAGATAATTATATCCATTCCACATGAACTCTATTATTTATGAGCAAGCGAACCGATTATTATAATCAGGGGAATGAGCAATCTAGAACGTCGAAATTCAATCAAATAACTTATCAATAAGGCCATAAATGAACATAAAAACACCAATGAATAAAATAAATTTAAATAAGGTTTTGAATTAATTAATTAATGGGATTAATTTGATTATCCTGGAATTTAAGGTCATGTTCAAAACACATTCAGACATTAGGTAGGGTGTTATACCTGAACATCAATTTTCATTCAGGTTACTCGTATTCTCTACATACCTAAATGAAATTATTTTTTTGTCCCTATTTACTCATCATTAATTTTGTTTGAATGTTATATATATATGTATATGTAAAAACTAGAATCCTTCTATTTTATATGGGTATATACATATATTGAAAGTATCAAAAAAATTCATCCTGAAATACAATCTCAATTCAATTGAATTTATCAAACGCTTACCTATTTTCAAGAGAACTCTATAATAAATTTTCCAAAACAATTAGTTTTATAAAATAACTAATTTTTTTGTGAAGAATCTACCATAATTCACTTCTAATATTATACAAATATTTCTCCAAAATAACTCTTCCTTTCAATGTAAAATATTATTTATCTTAAGAATTAATTTATGAGTATTTTCATCCATTTCAATAAACTTGTTGATTATTATTTTCAATTGGGATTAATTTTTTTGATATCATTTACTATTTTTTAATGAATGGTTTGTGAATAGTTTTTTTTATTGTTGTTCTATCTTGATACCATTCATTATATTACTCTTAATGGTTAGTTGTCATATTTAATGATTGCGGAAGGTTATTTAAATTCCTTATGATGGTTTAAATATGAATTTATACTTAGTTTATGATTTTAACTATTCATAATAAGAATAAATAGGCATTACTACGTGATATTTTGGGACCTCTATAGCCCCTCAATGAATCGGTAAGTATCGGGAGGTAAACTAGTTTGTGTATTTATCCATTTATGTATGGTCATGGAATGAAGCCCTGATAGAATGATTTTTATTTATGGAAGAATACATTGCATCAAGTTGAAACTAGATATTGATAGTCCATGTGATTAGTGGACTACTATAATATCAATGGTTACACTTTGTGGAATTATTTAATCAGTTTTTATTCCTTCCATATTTTTCTGAAGTACATTTTTAAAGGCATGATTTTTTTGATATTCATCATGAATAATGTTTATGTTTATAATTTCTTATTTTGTATTGTTTACACTTACAGAGAATCTGAGCTCACCCCCTTTACATGTTTTATTTTCCCCAGGTATTGAAAAAGTTTATTATGAATGAATTACAAGGGTAACCTAGGAGATTTTGTGTGATTAAAAAAGAAGTAGATATGTTTTATTTCCTTCATGTTTTAATGTTTAACTAATTTATGTATCTTATTTTCCATATCTACTAAGGTATTAATTCGTTTAGGGTACAACCTCCTTGTTTATAAGTCAATGAAATAAAATTAGGTAGCAAATCTAGGCATCTTGTGTCGGGACCTTACACCTATGTTCTTGGGTAGTATAACCTAGAATGATTACATTCCATTATACTAGTTACATTGTTTTACTAAATAGAATTGTATTTCTGTGATAATACCACCTTCTATGTGATGTCGAAATTACATAGACCATTGTAGTAGATATAGTTCCATTTCCACTAGTTTTTGTCACTATAATTAGATATGTATAATTATTAGGTTTCCCTACCCTTAGTCCTCTTTGGATGTTTTTCCCATGATGACTATTTTAAATTACTGATTCTATTATATATACATTTCTCTAGTTTCAAATTATAAAAGGTTTTTATAACTATATATACATTATACTTATTTATTTTTTCATAACCAGGTTATTGTTTTTATTTAATTCAAAACTTATTTACATATATGTCCATTTTTTTTAATCCCATTTTGGATTTATTTTTGTATTATATGATCTAGTTTAATTTAATTAGACTGTTTTTATTTATACACGATTTCAATTAATTTTTAGTGTTCTTAAAAAAATGGTTTTAAAAGAAAAATTTGAAAAATGGAATATTAATAGAACATTTTATGAATATTTTTAAATATCAAAAGTTTTTTGTTTTAGATATTTAATTGAAAATATTTATGAATTCTCTTTCAAAAATAAATAGATTCATATTTAAATTATCATATTTAAAACTAGTATTTTTGGACTATTTTATAAAATGGAATAGACAAACACATCGGTGAAAACATATTTGGATTTGTAGATCATACAAGTAATGGACTATACCTCTCTGGTCCATTCCATTACAGAAGACTTGTATGTGAGGTGTTCTGGGAGGTCAAGGTTACTTATCCCCAAAATATTTCCAAATTTACAGTTCTGTGAACAGTGTTTCCATTATTGTGAATAGTGTCACCAGTGAGACACATGTGAACATTATCATCAGTGAGATAGATTTGAACAGTTTTATTGATGAGGCAGATGTGGACACTATCATTGGAGAGAGTGAAATGAACAGTTTCTTCAATGAAACTGATGTGAACAATGTCATCCATGAGACTGATGTGAACAGTGTCATTGCAAAGACCGATATGAATAGTGTCATCAAATAGACTGATGTGAAAAGTGTCATCTATTAGACTGATGTGTACAGTGTCATCGATGAGATAGATTTGAACAGTTTCTTTAATGAGACTGATATGAAAACTGTCATCGGTGAGACCGATGTGAACAATGTCATTGGTGAGACCGATGGGAACAATGTCATCGGTGAGACCGATGCGAACAACGTCATCAGTGAGACCCATGTTAATAGTGTCATCGGTGAGACTGATGTGAACAATGGCATCATTGAGAACAATGTGAACAGTTCCATCAGTGAGATATTTTGTGACCAATTCCATTAGAATCAGTGAGACATTTAGTGAACAGTACTTCCAGTATCAGTAGATGTATACTGTTTCCAGCATTGGTAGGTGTACAAAGTTTCCAGCATCATACAGTTTCACCCAATTAACAATTTATTTGACGTTAAATGCATTAAAGAACTTTCCGTATGGTAATTAAGTCTAATTGAAATCCCATAAATCCTATATTAATTTTTAAAAGGCTTATGAACCTATTATATAGTAAAACAAAATGGTTTAATATGAAAAGTTTTTAATGGAAAATCTAGTATATCTTAAACCGCCACTCTATAAATATTTTAATGGGACGAGATATCTTCATCACTTGTTATACCTTATTTTTCCTTGCTGCAAGACACCCGATAATTTCCTTATTCCCATAGGAGTGGTGTGATTGAACATTAATCCTTGTATCATTTCCCCATGAAGCTTCTTCCTGCTGCATACACACCCCCTGTTTTGGTGCAAGCAATAATTGTCAATTTGTCATCTATAAAAGGTATGATCTACCACCATTCATGTGTATACATCGATCATTTCCCCCCATTTTCTTATTTACATGTAATGGCATGCGATATCCATGCTTCTAATAGAGTTGTCTTGGATTTCGATTGATGTAGTTGTGCCGTAATGTCTTCGGGTGGATGAAGTATTCATGAGGGAGGATATCATAATCTGTTGTGTGTATCATTTTCGTATAAAGAATGAAAAGAACATTTTGAGCTGAAGGATTCATCACATATCTATAATTTTACATTCATTTGTAGAGTTATCATTTTTTATCCACTGAATCACAAAGTTATTGACATAAAAAATATTTGAAAATTATAAGTCAATTTGTATCATTCATATGTTGTTGCCTCTTGTTTTACAAGATAGTGTGATATATTTTCTTTCCTTATTTTTCATTTCTTTCTTGATGGATATTTGTAAATAATGTAAAATGGGATTAATTTTAATTATTTTTCAATGATAAATAGGCATGTAAATGAATCCATTTGTTATTGATGTAATTTGACATTAATCACATTGGTGTAGTAAGAATGTATAAATTTTTAATAACTATGATATATTTCTATTTTTGTTTCCTATAGTTGTAACATACTATTAATGAACCAATTAATTCATGATGGATTAAGGAAATGGTTTTTTGATAAATTATAATTCCTCATAGGGTTCTGAGTTACCATCATGCTTATAAAGGGAAAGATCCATATGCTTGGAGCTCTGAGATCTCATTGTGTGTGAAAAAATAATTCCTTATTTAAAGGCCAAAATCCAAGTTGATATGATATTTTTTCCTACTACACGAGCTATGATGTGATATTTGATGGATATTGTTATACGTGGGTTCATGGAGGCCCATTGGTTTTGGCATTCGTTGATCTCTAGAGTAGAGAGATTCATCAGTTTATGCTTGTGGGTGTCAGGTAGGACACCAGAGATGATGAAGCATGTTGTACGTAAATGTTTTAATGATTTATGATTACTGATGGTTGTTTTTCTTCTTTCTTTCCATACTTCTCAAGGAATCTATTCTATCATACCCTCATTCCGAAAGGAGATATGATGCACAAGGTATGCCACATGATTTATGAGTTTTACTTCATGAGGGAGTATGAGTTTACTATCTTTTGAAAGGTGGAAAACACTTGACAGGTTGTTCAAATACCCACAATGTTGAGCCCCTTGTGTTTAGTTGCATAGAATGTTTTTCTATAAATCATGGGATAATGGAAATGTTATAATGTTGTTAATAAATTATTGAATAAATTATGTTATCCTATAGGGTTGGAGCTTGAGGGGACACAATGCTGAAGTCGCAATTGGAAGGAATAGTGGACTTTGTGTGTGATGCTAATGAAATATAATTTGGAAGTGTTAATGGTTAGTAACTATTTAATGAATTAATTAATTTAAATTGTAGCTGATAAAATGGAGTGAAGTAATGTAATAAATATCTATAAATGGTTGTGTGCTTATTTGATACATAGATTTATAATTAGCAGCCGAGAGTTCGAGAGATGTTAGTTGTCCTCAAGTATAAGACTACAGTATTCCCACAGTTTGGTTGTGAACTACAATATATTATTTCCTTTTTTTTGTTTCTATACACTAATCCACCCCATCAGATAGGGGAACTGACAGCTTTGAGATTTTGAGCCATTGGGTTGTTTTCAGTAACATTCCAGTGGGAAGATGGAAGCCGGACTACCCCCTCTGGCCCCTCTCTCTTCTCTTGTTAGTTACTTTTGCGGGTAGGAACATCAGTTATTTTTCCCCATATATATGTGTTGATGGATATAATGGTTTATCATTATTCAAACACATATACTATAGATATTTTTTCCCATGGGCTACAATAGGTGTAAAATCTATAGGCTGTGATGGCTTCAGGATCTTTACTTTGTGTATGGGCAGTAATAGATTGAGGTATAATGAACAATGTATGATACATGTCATCTGAGCTGTGGTGGAAATCAGAAACTACCTGGTTACGTTGGTTTCATGGATGTGGTGGTTTTATTTTAACATGGTTCATGTTGTGGTGCTTCTCCCAAGTGTGTGTGGGAAAGCAATTTTAGAGAGAGATGCTTCAGACGTGCGACGTTGGTGAAAAGAGGAAAACTAGGGGGAAGTGGTAGTGGGGTTCCCATAATATTAATTGTTATGTTATATAATATTGTATGTAATACTTGGTGAGAGTATCCATGGTGAGGCGGGGAACATAGAATAATTGTTTAGAAGACAAGTTAATTTCAATTGTTGTTCAATGTGGCTTAGCATGCTTTCCTAAATTTTTCATGAGAGGACCCGGGTAGGATCCTACTAAGTATACTGCTACACTGACACAATTTTTATATACACAATTTTTAAGGTTACTTGGAGTTGGTTGGAGATCATTATGGATACTACTTTCTTGGGGTTGCATGAGTTGTTCAGGCATCATGGATGTTGTTGTTTTTTACTTTCCATTGGTACTTGTAGTTTTCCCTTCTCAGCTATACTAGTTCTTGCATGAAATTAAATATATGTACTAGGGATTTATTATATATTTAAGTCTAAGTTATATTTGGTTGGTTTATGTCTTATCTCTCTCTTTCTCACGTGTTCTTTTAGAGGGTTGTTCCTCCGATTTGTGTGATTAATATACCCTTTGTTCTAGTCTACAACTAGGTTTCTACTAGAGGATGTCTTGGTGGGAAATATCTCTGATCTCACATTTCCGGCCTAGGAGGGGTATACCTTGTGGGGAGGTGGTCATGATCGAGTGGTATGAGAGGGAAGATGAGGGATAATATGGAGTTTACTATATGGAGCATGTGAGGATTCATGGGATGGTAGGGAAACCGTGTCTGTTAAGTTTAGAAAGTGATATAAACACTTTAGACCAGTTGAGACATAAGTGTTTATGGCCCCCTATGATCTATTTGATGGACCATTATGTTTATAGTGGATACTAAATGATGTGATACTGTTTGTAGGGTAGAGACCTAGGAAAGGATCTCACATCATTCTTCTTTGTGCCAAGGGTTGAATTGATAGAGGTTGGGATATGTTAAGCTAAAAATAAAAAATGATAAAATCAATTAATTAATGATTCTTCTTTGATATTCAATGTTTAGGTTCCTTAAATATTTGTTATTTTATTTGTATGGATCCTGGTCTACGTCCTCATCCAGCTCGCACAAGATATGTCCAGTAGTCTGCGCCAGTAGATCACCAAATGGTAGTGGCTGATGGCGATGACACTTAGAAGACAACTCTACGAGAGTTTTAGTACCAGGGTCTGAATAAGTTTAAGGGAAATGATTCAGATACAGTCCTGGATGATTTGTTGGAGGAGTTTGAGATAGAGTTCAGTTCAATACATTCTTGGAAGTAGCACTGATTGTCTTTGGTTGTGACGATGCTGCATGGAGTAGTGAGGAAATAGTGGTTCTTTTTTTCATTGGGTATCAGGATGAGTTGACAATATCAGTGTAGGTGTTCCAAGATAAGTTAAGAGTCGAGTTTCTTTATTCGATTGTGAAGGTGTCCAGTTCCTAGGAGCTTCTGACCCTTTCACCAGGGATATCTAGTGTGCGAGAGTTTCGTATCTGTTTTATGAACCTATTATGAAATGCTTCGGACCTATTTCTAGATGAGTAGTCTTGGGCGAGGAATCTTGAGGAGTATTTTCATCCATTGATCCTGTACTAGGCCCCTACATATAGGATTGAGACATATCGTGAGGATTTGGTGAGGGTAGAGGACATTGAGAGGAAATTTGGCAGAAATTGATTTTCACAAGAGGGTATTAATCATGATTCATGTCGAAGGAGAGCTATGTTCTAGGGTTCGTGGTTTATAGGGAATAAGAGTTAAAATGCAGATGAGGATAGGTCCCAGCCCCCAACATATCATTTCTCTGAGGGAAGCGGCTCTTAGGCCTATGACAGGGGATCATGTGATTTCTTTTATTGTGGAGTATGAAGTCATAAACCCAAATAATGCCAGAAAATTCAGAGCAGTCATCATGCACCATGTTTACCACTCCATGTTACTTCATTGAGGTAGTTACAGCAGAGGCAGTAGTAGCAGGTTGCACCAGCATTGGATTAGATGAATGCAGATGGGGTAGGAAGAGGACAACTATGTGATGTTCCATATTCTTAGAGAGCATAGCATGGATATGGTGGTGGTCTTCATCTGGTTCAGAGAGGCCATGTTGGAGGTCATGGTAATCTTAATGCTTTAGCGTTTCTAGTTCCAGGTGAGCCTGACATTGTTGGAGGTACAATTTTCTTGTTTTCTACTTGGGTGTATACCTTATTTGATTCAAGAGTGACGTAATCCTTCATATCACCTACCATTTTCCATTATTTGGTACTGAGGTAAAGTGTATTCCAGTAACCTTGGTATTGAATATGTTAGTTGGAGGTCGAGATGACTTGTTAGAAGTATGTAGAGACTGTGAGCTAGTGCTGGGGAAGCACCACACTGGGAGATATTTCCTATGTTTACTGGTACAACCATATGAGCAAATCCTCAGCATGGATTGGTTCTATTCTTTTTAGGATATCATGTATATCGTTAAGAGGTAGGTGGTGTTATTGCATGAAGGTTAAGAGCCAATGGTGTCTGTTGAAATGCAAGACCATCATATGGATTAGAGGCATGTTCCGTCCTTATCATCCATGATGGCTGATATAATTCATAGTTTTTCATCAGTTCAGCAGTTGGTTTTTCTTGGGGTCATAGAAGAGTACCCTGATGTCTTTACATAAGAGGTTGTACCATTATCCCATTGATGAGAGATCTAGCTTTGTATTGAGCTACAGACTGTAGCATATTCTATATTTATGTATCTATATAGGATAACCCCTTTTGAGTTATAGGATATGCGTATACATCTCAATGATCTATTACAACAAGGGTTTTTTGGTAGAGTGTGTTACCATGGGGAACACTAGATTTGATTGTGAAGAAGACTGATAGAGTTTTGGTGTTGTGTATTGATTATTGTCTCATAACCAAATTCACAGTGATGAATCACTATCCTATTCAATGGATTGATGATTTATTCATTCTAATGGAGGTTCCAACTGGGTTCTCAAGGATCGACTTGTGATTCGGATATCAACGGATGTTTGTGAAGGATGATGATATCCTGAAGACTACATTCCGGTATAGTTATTTCCATTCCGAGTTAGTTATAATATGGTTCTATTTAATAAATTCTCTAGCTGTTTTGATAGGATTGAAGATAGTTGTGTTCCATGAGTTTTTGGATATGTTCATGGTGCTTTTCATCAAGGAAATCCTTGTGTACTCCACATCCGGGGAGGCGCATGTAGATCATCGACACGCCATTTTGGGAGTTCTTTATCAACATCGGTTGTAACGCCCCGACCCCAGTTACCCAGAGTCAGTGCATTATTATATAACATTGGCATGATCACAAGAAGATCAAATCTCGAAAGACCGATTAGTTTAGTAGCATTGGAAACACTAGATATATTCATAAAGTTTTTCATTACATCGTAAAGTGAAAAATTACTACAACAACATATTGTCTCCATAGTCAACACTATTATCCTCTTATAATATCTCTGCAGGTCATTCATAATCTACTTCTTCACATCCTGAGAAAAATAAAACATAGAAAAGGGGTGAGCTCAAATGCCCAGTAAGGATAACAATATAGCGGAAACTTTCATAAATAAGAATAAACATTTAAGGAAGTGTATATGTAAAACAAAAGCCTTTTAAACTTGAACTTCAACATAGTATGGAAAAAATAAAATGAAATAATGACATTTACTTATTCACATGGATATTCAACTAATCGAATAATCACATACAATATCAATAACCACATTCATAATAATGGAATGCATAATGCCAGAATATCATAGCCACATAGGCAAGGCCTCGTGCCAAGACTACAAATAAGATTTTTCCAAGGCCTTGTGCCAAGGCACTAGTTTATCTCATGAGAGCTACCGATGCATCGAGGAGCTATAGCGGGCTCCACCTGTCAGTTATTAAGTCCAATGCATTCCCATATGAAAAGGTTTAAACATAACATAAAAATTCATATTAAAACTAACATACGAAATGTCAATACTTTCTCCATAAACCATGAATTGTATAAAAATAACACATCGACAGTAAAAAATATCACAAATCCTTCAATACAATACAAAAGTTTTGTATCATAAAAAATCTACTTCAAATAAGCTTAAAATCCATCAAAGGATGTTGAAATAGATGAAATCAAAACTATTTGAGAGAAATATATCTTTTCTCGAAATCATTGAAAAGTCACACATTTATAAAGGATGTAATTTAAAAGAGATTTTTGAATCAAAGTTTCCCATACCACTTTGAATCTTTTGAAAAGAAATATAATTTCAAAAAATTCATGTTCATATAAATAAATCCTTAATATCATTTTGAAAACGTGGATATTAATTAAAAATATGTAGAATGATAAATCTTTAAAACATTTAAAATTCTGATTTTGATAAAGAGTACCTTTCATAAATTCGTAAAATATTCATTTTGAAATCATTTAAAGGTCACATAATTATAAAATAAAAAATTTACTTTGAAAATATCCTTATAATCTTATAAGGGAAGATTTGACGATTTTATAACGGCGGTAAATAGCCACACCCTCTATATAAGTTAAAAGAACATTCTTAACTTAAATTTGTCGAAAAGGTTAAAAGTGCCTTGTTTGGAAAAGGAAAGAAAGATTCCTTTCAAAACACATAATGGTATAAATTAATTTAACCCATTTTCAAGTAAATAGTAAAAAAAATTTAAATACATTTTTAAGGAACATGGATGTCGATGATAAAGAGATCCCAATAGATAATTAGGTATAAACAACCTCGGATAATGAAGAGATTGTAAAATAAACCCTTACCTTGCACTTTTCCATTGTTGGGGTAGGTTAACCTCCTGTATAATGGTGAAATAATTTTTATTAAATTATTCAATAATCATATACATTAATATGATATCATATATGATCTTTTAACATTGCTTTGTTAATAATATCTTAGAATTATTGTCGTTCCGGGTGTTAACTTACTCATTTTATTTTATATGTTTTGTTACGTAAGCCATGTTTGTAATGGATAGGTTGTATCTTAATCATATCCAGAATGATATCAAGTACTTAGATACTATTATTAATCATCAAATGAGAATTATACTTGAATGGATACGATGGAGAATGAATCTCATCGCGTTTGTGGAGACGGTAGTCCGTACGTACGCACGAGCGATAATAACAATCTTTTGATATTAAAATAATATATAATTGGATGGTATATCATATATACAAAATAATTATCATGTAATATTTATTATTTACATGAGTTACACATCATTATTATACCCATCCATTAATAATATATTGAATAACAATTACACCATGACGTGGAGACGGTAAGCCGTACGTACGCACGTATGGTGACATGTTATTCAAAGGGTGGATAGAATACTGAATATGGTTGTACCATATTTATAATAACATCATAGTATATATATGATACTAGAGTTATTATTTTAGAATGTTAATAACAAAGGAAGAAGAAGTGGAAGAAGAAAGGAACTTGGAAAAGGGTGGTGAAATCATTATCCCTTCTTCGGGTTATTCCTTTTGATTTGATCAAAAGGGCTCCATAGATTGTCTTTATGATCAAACTAAGGCTTCTAGGTTGTAATGGGGGATGTTTTTAGAGTATTTGGGAAGATTTTGGCCGAACCAAAAGGCTTTGAAGGTGTTAATAAATGAGAAGGAGGAGTTCCCTTTTATAAGAGGGTTGAGGGGAACCTTTGGAAAAGCTAGAAATATGAATTTATAATAAATTCATATTCTATTTATAATGGCTCCAAAGTTTATTATTTAAATGTTAAGGTGGGGATGGGTCGAAAACAATCCAACCAATATAATTTAGACAGGTTTGGTTCATTATATTAACCTTATCTTATGTATTAACTCTTAGATAATTAGTTTCACTTTTACAATGTCTCTTTGTATTTTTATATAATATGGTTAATAAACATACTATATACATCAATGAGACCCAAAAGTGGTCCATTAATGATTCACCTATCATGATATAAGTCTCTTGGACGAATCTTAGATTTTTTGGAATTTAATATCAATTTATTTGTATAATATTTGTTTCAAAAACTCTTTTATGTCAATTTTGAAACTATTCAATAGTTGATTTTTGTGAAACTCATAACGGAATTATTACTTCAAAAAAAGTCAATTAAATAAATCTTAATGTGTAATATTATCTTATAAATTTTTTTTATTCATTAAAAGTCTCAAATTATATTTATTTGGGTATTTATAATATCAATTATTTTAATTTGTTACTATTATGGTAATTACTGCATCATTATTGTGTCATAAATAAATTAAAGTATTTAAAGTCTAAAAATTATAAATAAAATCTCATTATGTAAGAAAGCTTTTTATATTTCTAATGAATATTTATAGTCTAAAATACAACTTATATAACCCTATGTAAAAATTGGTTTTCTAAAAGATATATGCTTATGTCATTTTTGTACTTATTTTAACTTAATTAAAAAAAAGTGTCCCTATCACCTACAAGTGGATCCATGGGGTCCCAAAATAAACCCAAAGATGCCTATGCCCGAACATGTATCAACCAATAAGGTTAGGACATGTTTTAGGGTAATTTAGTATTATTATAATATTATTTTTTAACCCTTATTTACCGGATTTATCCTTAACCATAGTAAATAAAATATTTACAGCAGTAATTATTCAAAATGTCTAAAAATAAAAGTTACCTATTTACACAATTTGAACATCCTGATTCCAAATATGGAATCCATTTTTCCATATTCAAAACACAGAAGTGGAAGAAATTAATTTAACATTAATTCCCGTTGTTAAAACAAAAAGCGTGTTTTTAAGAGATAATAACTATCAAAAGAATGACACTTTTTTATGTCCGGTTTAATTGTAAAATAATTTACAATGACCAAAATTATATTAAATGGTAAAAATATATTCTAAATATACTTTAAAACCACTCAAATTAATAATTTATCACTATTAATTATTTTGATTTAAAAAGTTGTTTTTAATTAAAATTTAGCAATTTTCACTATTCATCAAAATATAAGTGTTATCCAAAAAGTTCCAAAATTTCACCCTAGGCTAAATTCGATATTCCGAATCCAAAATGAAGTTCATTTTGAAATAAAAAATATATATAATTTCAAAAAGTTGGTATTACTATTCATAATGGCTAGTTTGAATGGTTGTGGTGTGTGTTAGAACTCGAAGTTGTGTACAACACATGCTAGCGTACCGTGGAAGATTGGGGTGTTTCATTTTAAATTTTGGATGTCCCAATTTAGTCAAAAAGTTTAAAATATTGTATTTAAAAAGTGTTCACTATTAAAAGTTGGTAAAAGTGCAATACTGAAAATGAATTTGTTCTTACATTATGTCTAAGAAACTCATAATATGGATTCTAAAATTATAAGGATTATATAAAGTTTAAAATTTAGTTAATACTAGTCATAAACTCTTTTGAACGTCTTGTTTGGTAAGTCATGGTGCGCTTGAACTCGGTGTTGCGTGTAGTGCAAGTTATTGAATTATTTTGAAGAAATAACACACTATGAAATCTTGGGGTTTTACATTCTCCCCTCCTTCAATAAATTGTGTCCTCACAATTTGATAATGTTCTTCAAAAATAAAAGGATGAAAATAGTAAATATCATTTTGGGAAAACCTACATCGGAAATTAGGTTACTAAAATTTAGTTTTAATATGAGGAATAGAGAAATGAAAGGGTCACCACCAAATTATGATCTCGATTAGGAGAATATTGGTGGCAATTAGAGACATATAATTGGAGAAAAAACGTAAATATTTATAAGTAGTGATTGAGGTCATCAATCACAAACAAGTGTAAAATTGAGGTCCTTAAATTCATCAATCTATGATGATTTGAAATACCATCGGTTCAACAAAACATAGGGTATTAGGATAACACATTTTTGGTTTTAGTATTCCTTAAATAAAGTATAAGAATTAATTTCTTCATAGAATAAGATAAGAAGAAAAATATATACTTGACAAGTAGAGTTTCATCCTTTAACTATGTTCTACCACAAACTCATATTTCACTCTAAAAGATAATAGAATGTAAAAAAATATATTCTATTTATCCTATTCGTATAGGGTTCCAAAAAAAAGAATTTATAATTCATCTACCAGATCTTTTAAAAAAGAACTACATTATTTAATCTCGGACATCACGTGGGTCAGTGGTAGGTGATACACCCTTGTCGCCCTTCGGGTGTGGGTTCAAGTCTCGTGGCCTTGCCGGACGATACAGGTTACCGCCCGGCCATCAGGTTGTCCTTTTATGGAAATCCAAAATAATCCAAACTAGAACTATCCAAAATACTTCAATCCAAAATTCATAAGGAAGTTAAACACAATGAAGATCCTTTTTTCGCGTAATAACATATGATCACCTTCATCATGTATTCTTTTAAAACACTGAAACATCCTGAATTATCATAAAACCTTATTCATTATCTTCATGATCCCTTATTCTTTAAAGAATAATATATATACTCTTTCAATCCAAAATTGTTTTAAACCCCAAAAATGATGGAATATACAAATCATTAATCAGTTTCAAGGTAGTCAATAATATCAAATATAATTTATCCAAAACAATAATGTATTATTCTAAAATCACTACCTCGGTATCAGAACCATATTATGGTTTATCTTTCTCTCAACTATATATTTTTCAAAAAATTAACCTGATATGGAGTCACATTTCTTTGTTCCACACTATCTCAAGTCCATAATGAAATATTCTTGCAGTACAATCCTTATATAATCCATAATTATTTTAACAAGTACATTGTTGATACAACACTCAAATGATATAATCAACATAAGAACTCTAATCATTCCTCTTTATCTGTGATAGAATAATAACTTGATTATTATCCAATAGCATCATTTGTGGTATAGTCTGATGACTGAGACATATGTTCACGTAGTGTCCAAACTCCTTGCAAATGAATCATTTTACATTTGAAACCATTTTCTTACCCTTACAGTCACGTACTTTGTGCCCTTTTCCTCCACACTTATAATAAACTCCCATTCCTTTCAGGAAAGTTCCATAGTGTTTCTTCCCATAGTTATCACATATGGGAAAATTCTTCTTTTCCCTCTTCCCTTTATCCATCTTTCCCTCTTCCATCCTTTTCTTCTCTTGCTTCCCTTCAAAGCCATAGGACTCAGTAAACTCTTTACTTATCTTATCAACACATTATATTATTTCTTCATATGATGATAATACATAGGAGACTATTTCTCGTATAAATTCTATCTTAAGACCATGAAATATATGATCATTCCTTCTCTTTGGATCATGTGCAATGCTGGATTTCTCATTCCTTCTACTAGGCGCCATTTCTAAACAATGGCATACACTAGATTAGTTTATGAATAAAAATACCTAATCCCAAACTTGTAAAACACATAACATAAATTAAATAGTTTATTGATATAATCCATAATCATAAAAATGTCTCCTTTGAGGAAGTATATACTCATAAACCCTTCATAATTGTTTGTAAAGAAAATGAGAATTATCCTAAGCATATCCCCTGGGAGTGTCGTAACCAAGAGTGCAGCGAGGCCCGTTGACGTGCACCAGTTCCTGTTCGAGTCTAGCTCAAAGAGGTGTTCTCGGGTTTTACCACTAGGTACATCTGGGCCAGAGCCGCCTCTACCTGCTCGTATCTAGACAGGGATGCATTGCTTGGAAAACTCACAAAATCTCTACAATACCAAAATTCTAGGAAGTTCTTCTATACTAATCATCAAAGTCCATCTTAAATCTATGTTCTCTAATCAGAGTTGATCTAAATCTAGCTTCCAAGGTTTGTACTAAACATCCTCTGATACCAACTGTAACTCCCCAACCCCAGTTACCCAGAGTCGGTGCTTTATTACATAACATTGTCATGATCACAAGAAGATCAAATCTTGAAAGACCGATTAGTTTAGTAGCCTTGGAAACACTAGATATATTCATAAATTTTTTCAGTACATCATAATGTGAAAAACTACTACAACAACATATTGTCTCCATAGTCAACGCTATTATCCTTTTATAATATCCCTGCAGGTCATTCATAATCTACTTCTTCACATCCTGGGAAAAATAATACATAGAAAAGGGGCGAGCTCAAATTACCAGTAAGGATAACAATATAGCGGAAACTTTCATAAATAAGAATAAACATTTAAGGAAGTGTATAACTAAAACAAAAGCCTTTTAAAATTGAACTTCAACATAGTATGGAAAAAATAAAATGAAATAATGCCATTTACTTATTCACATGGATATTCTACTAATCGAATAATCACATACAATATCTATAACCACATTCATAATGATAGAATGCATAATGCCAGACTATCATAACCACATAGCCAAGGCCTCGTGCCAAGACTACAAATAAGATTTTACCAAGGCCTAGTGCCAAGAAACTAGTTTGTCTCATTAGACCTACCGATGCATAGAGGAGATATAGCGGGCTCCACCCATCACTTATTAAGTCCAATGCATTCCCATATGAAAAGGTTTAAACATAACATAAACATTCGTATTAAAAATAGCATACGAAATGTCAATACTTTCTCTATAAACCATGAATGGTATAAAAATAACACATCCACAGTAAAAAATATCACAAAACCTTCCATACAATACAAAAGTTTTGTATCATAAAAACTCAACTTCAAATAAGCTTAAAATCCATCAAAGGATGTTGACATAGATGATATCAATACTATTTGAGAGAAATATCTCTTTTCTCGAAATCATTGAAAAGTCACACATTTATAAAGGAAGTAATTTAATCATGATTTTTGAATCAAAGTGTCCCATACCACTTTGAAATGTATGAAAAGAAATATAATTTCAAAACATTCATGTTCATATAAATAAATCCTTAAAATCATTTTGAAAACGTGGACATTAATTAAAAATATTTAGAAAGATAAATCTTTAAAACATTTAAAATTCTGATTTTGATAAAGGGTACCTTTCATAAATTATTAAAATATTCATTTTGAAATCATTTATAAGTCACATAATTATAAAATAAAACATTTAATTTGAAAATATCCTTATAAGCATTTAAGGGAAGCTTTGACGATTTTATAACAGAGTTAAATAGCCACACCCGCCGTATAAGTTAAAAAAACATTCTTACCTTAAATTTGTCGAAAAGGTTAAAAGTTCCTTGTTTGGAAAATGATGGAAATATTCTTTTCAAAACACATAAGGGTATAAATGACTTTAACCCATTGTCATGTAAATAGTAAAAATGTTTTTAAATACATTTTTAAGGAACATGGATGTCGATGATAAAGAGATCCCAGTAGATAATTACGTATAAACAATCTCGGATAATGAAGAGATTGTGAAATAAACCCTTACCTTGCACTTTTCATTGGTTTCTGTAGGTTAACCTCATGTATAATGGTGAAATAATTGTTATTAAATTATTCAATAATCATATAAATTAATATGATATCATATATGATCTTTTAACATTGCTTTGTTAATAATATCTTAGAATTATTGTCGTTCTGGGTGTTAACTTACTCATTTTATTTTATATGTTTTGTTACGTAAGCCATGTTTGTAATGGATAGGTTGTATCTTAATCATATCCAGAATTATATCAAGTCCTTAGATACTATTATTAATCATCAAATGAGAATTATACTTGAATGGATACGATGGAGAATGAATCTCATCGCGTTCGTGGAGATGGTAGTCCGTATGTATGCACGAGCGATAATATCATTCTTTTGATATTAAAATAATATATAATTGGATGTTATATCATATATAAAGAATAATTTTAATGTTATATTTATTATTTACAAGAGTTACACATCATTATTATACCCATCCAAATAATAATATATTGAATAACAATTACACCACGACGTGGAGACGGTAAGCCGTACGTACGCACGTATGGTGACATGTTATTCAAAGGGTGGATAGAATACTGAATATGGTTGTACCATATTTATAATAACCTCACAGTATATATATGATACTGGAGTTATTATTTTAGAATGGTAATAACAAAGGAAGATGAAGTGGAAGAAGAAAGGAACTTGGAAAAGGGTGGTGAAATCATTACCTTTTCTTCAGGTTCTTTCTTTTGATTTGATCAAAAGGGCTCCATAGATTGTCTTTCTGATAAAACTTAGGCTTCTAGGTTGTAGTTAGGGAAGTTGGTAGAGTATTTGGGTAGAGTTTGGCCGAACCAAATGGCTTTGAAGGTGTGAAGAAATGAGAAGGAGGAGTGCCCTTTTATAAGAGGGGTGAGGGGAACCTTTGGAAAAACTAGAAATATTAATTTATAATAAATTCATATTCAGTTTCTAATGGATCCAAAGTTGATTATTTAAATTTTAAGGTTGGTATGGGTAAAGAAAATCCAACCAATAGAATTTAGATAGGTTTGGGTCATTATATTAACCTTATAGTTAAGTATTAACTCTTAGTTAATTAGTTTCACTTTTACAATGTCTCTTTGTATTTTTATATAATATGGTTAATAAACTTACTATATACATCCAAGCGACCCTCAAGTGGTCCATTAATGATACACCTATCATGATATAAGTCTCTTGGACGAAACTTAGATTTTTAGGAATTTAATATCAATTAATAATATAATATTTGTTTTAAAAACTCTTTTATGTCAATTTTGACACTATTCAATAGTTGATTTTTTTGAAACTCATAAAAGAATTATTATTTCGAAAAAAGTACATTAAATAAATAATACTATGTAATATTATCCTATAAAATTATTTTAATTCATTAATAGTCTCAAATTATATTTATTTGGGTATTTATAATATCAATTATTTTAATTTGTCACTATTATGGTAATTACTACATCATCATTATGTCATAAATAAATTAACTTATCTAAAGTCTAAAAATTATTAATAAAATATAATTACGTAGGAAATCCTTTTATCTTTATAATGAATATTTATAGTCGAAAATACAACATATATATCCCTATGTAAAAATTGGTTTTCTAAAAGATATATGCTTAAGTCATTTTTGTACTTATTTTAACATAATTAAAATAAAGTGTTCCTATCACCTACAAGTGGATCCATGGGGTCCCAAAATCGACCCAAAGATACCTATGGTCTAACATGTATCAACCAATAAGTTTAGGACACGTTTAAGAGTAATTTAGTATTATTATAATATTATTTTTAACCCTTATTTACCAGATTTACCCTTAACCATGGTAAATAAAATATTTACCGCAGTAATTATTCAAAATGTCTAAAAATAAAAGTTACCTATTTACACAATTTGAAAATACTGATTCCAAATATGGAATCCATTTTTCGAAATTCAAAACACAGAAGTGGAAAAAATTAATTTAAAATTAATTCCCGTTGTTAAAACAAAAAAGCGTGTTTTTAAGAGATAATAACTATCAAAAGATTGACACTTGTTTATGTCCGGTTTAATTGTAAAATTTTGTACAATGACCAACATTATATTAAATGGTAAAAATATATTATAAATATACTTTAAAACCACTCAAATTCATAATTTATCACTATTAATTATTTTGATTTAAAAAGTTGGTTTTAATTAAAATTTTGCAATTTTCACTATTCATCAAAATATAAGTGTTATCCAAAAAGTTCTAAAATTTCACCCTAGGATAAATTAGATATTCTGAATCCAAAATTAAGTCCATTTTGAAATATAAAATATATATAATTTCAAAAAATTTGTATTACTATTCATAACGGCTAGTTTGATTGGTTGTGGTGTGTGTTAGAACTCCAAGTTGCGTACAACACACGCTAGTGTACTGTGGAAGCTTGGGGTGTTTCATTTTTAAATTTTGGATGTCCCAATTTAGTCAAAAAGTTTAAAATATTGTATTTAAAAAGGGTTCACTATTAAAATTTGGTAAAAGTGCAATACTGAAAATGAATTTGTTCTTACATTATGTCTAAGAAACTCATAATATGGATTCTAAAATTATAAGGATTATATAAAGTATAAAATTTAGTTAATACTAGTCATAACCTCTTTTGAACGGCTTGTTTGGTAATTCATGGTGCACGTGAACTCGGTTTTGCGTGTAGTGCAAGTTATTGAATTATATTGAAGAAATAACACACTATGTAATCTTGGGGTGTTACATCAGTTGTTTGGGATGTTGTCAAAGTGTATGTATTAGGCATGAGAAGTTTTCTTTTGGGGAATTTGGTGTCCAAATAGGGAGTTGTTATGGATCCGTCGAAGATATAAGTCATTGTGTATTGTTTATCAACCAATATAGTGGTAGAGGTGCGAAGATTCCTTAGTATTTCAGGGTAATATATGAGGTTTGTAGCCAATTTATCTTGGGTTGAGACTCCTCTGAGAACATTGAATAATAAGGATTGGGCATTCTTGTGTACCGATAGGTGTCAAGAAGCTTTAGAGTATCTGAAGGGGGAGATGGAAATTTTCCTAGTGCTTTGTATTCCATTATAGGGAGTTTGGTTTGATGTTTTCTGCGATACTTCTCATCAAGTGATTTGATGTGTTCTAACGTAACATAGATTAGTTTATTCTTATGGGTATATTCAGTTGAGTCCCCATGAATATAACTATGCCACCCATGATCTTATGCTGGCAGTCATGGTGTTTTCTTTGATGTTGTGGTGACATTACCTCATTGGTGAGAGCTTTTTGGTTTTCACCGATCATAATTGGTTGAGGTATGTTTTCTACCAGTGTGACAAGAACTTGTGGCATCATCATGGGATGGCGTTATTAGAGGAATATGACATCAAAATATTCTATTAACCTAGAATGGGGAATGTTGTTGATGATGCACTGAGTAGGAAGTCACGTAGTGAAACAGTGCCTGAATATGGTTATTCCTGGAGAGTGATGGAAGAAAATACTGACTTATATCTCAATATGGGAGAGATTTGGGGTTGAGGTAGTCTTTTTCAAATGATTGTGTATTCCTCTCTGGTGAAACTTGTAAAAGAGTCCCAATTGGGGGATCTAGAGGTGGAGGTATGTAGAGATCGAGTTTTTTGTGGCGAAATCCATGATGGTTAAGAAAAGTATGAACAATACTAAGTGTTGTATTAGTGAGGGATTGTTTTTCCTTTGGAGATGTGTGAGACTATTCTTAAAGATATCCATAGTTTTTATTTAGTGGAACATCCTGACATGACAAAAATTATCTATATTTTGAGGAGTCATTTATGGTGCCTTGGGAAGATGTGTGTAATGGAAGAGTTTCTATCTTGATGATTGGTATTTCAGAAAGTGATGGCTGAGCATCGTTTCCTTGGTGGATTCCTCTAGTATTTATATATTCCTTCGTAGAAGTGGGAGGACATCTCAATGTAATTTTTTACTTCTTTAACTCAAGATCCTGGAAGACATGAATCTATTTGGGTCATATTGGATTGTTTAAAAAATCACACTTAATAGCAATCAAGGAGTCGATCATAATGAATATTTTTCGAGCCAGTATCTGGAGGAGGTGGTGAGACTCCATAGAGACCAGAGGATGATAATTTATGATCGAGATACTTGTTTTACCTCTAGGGTGTGGAGGGGTATCCATCATTATTTTGGTTGTTAGTTATTCCATAGAAATACATTTCGTCCACAAATAGATGGTCAGAAAGAGTGGACCATCTGGACACTTGATTTGATATTGCAATCTAATGTCTAGGATTTTGGATCTTCGGGGATGGGGAACTGATCCATGGGGGACTTCTCATACAAAAAATATTTTTCACTCCATCATTTCTATGGAACGGTTTGATTACTTGTATGAATTACCTTTCTGTTCATTGTTGTACTGGACTAAGGTCATAGAATTAGAAATTTTCCAACCAGTTCTACTGCTGAATATGACAGAGATGGTTCAGGTGACTCGTGGGAGGATGAATACAACATAAGATGGTCAGAAATCATATGCCGATCTATGGGGACCTTTAGAGTTTGTGGTTGGGGTCATGTGTTTCAAAATTTTACTCCCCGTCATGGGTAGAGAATGTATGGTAATGTTAGTAAGTTGTCTCCCTAATATTTTGGGCTTTACGAGGTGTTGGCTCATGTTGGAGTCATGTCATATCGAGTAGCACATCCCCCACAGATGATAAGGATACATGATGTTTTTCATGTGTCACAGCTCCGTTATTGTCTTCATGATGACTCTCACTTTATCTGTTGTGGAGAGATCAATGTTGATGATGATGAAAACTTCATGGATTAACTTATGGAGATCTAATACTGCCAGGAGAAGGTGTTGCACTAGCACTTTATCCCCTCAGTTTGTGTCTTTGGGCGTCATAGTGTTGTGGAGGAGAGTAATTTGGAATATGAGTCGTAGATATGTGCTTAGTTCCTAGTGTATTTGATGTTGACCACTTTTCATGTAATAATTTTCACATTATTGTTTATGACCATTCATGTATATGAGATTGCATTCTTTTGTTTCTTCTTGAAGGTTTCAGTCTTTTGAGAGGTATCTTAATGGGTGGTTTTTAGGACCCCTTTTATGTTTCCTTTTTGGATAGTTTTAAATTGTTGAGGATGATAATGTTTTGAGAGGTATCTAATGTAGTGGTACAGACCTATATGGTATGTTCCATTTCTGAAATATAGTTTTTGTGGTGTTTTTGAAGTTCAATGTGACTTATCCCTAACAATTTTCCAAATTTCCAGTTTTGTGAATAGTGTTTCCAATTTTTGGAACAATCTCATTGGTGAGGCAGATGTGAACACTATCATCGGTAAGACATATGTGAACGGTGTAATCAGTGAGACAGATGTGAACACTATCATTAGTGAGACATAGGTGAACAATTTCATCGGTGAGACATTGTCAATAGTGTCATTAGTGAGATAGATGTGAACAATGTCATTGGTGACACAGATCTGGCCACTGTCATTGGTGAGACCCATATGAAGATATTCATCAATAAGACTGATGTGAACAACATCATTTGTGATACTGATGTAAAAACTAACATTGGTGAGACACATGTGAACAATATCATCTGTGAGACTAATGTCAACAGTGTCATCGATGATACTAATGTGAAAAGTGTAATCAATGAAACCGATATGAATGATGTCATCAGTGAGACAGATGTGAAGAGTGTCATCAGTGAGATAGATGTGAACAGTGTCATCCATGAGATATATGTGAATAGTTTCATCGGTGAGACTGATGTGAACAGTGGATATGGTGAGACCATTGTGTATAGTGGCATCGGTGAGACTGATGTAGAATGTTCCATCAGTGAGACTGATGTGAACAATGGAATCCACGAGACCCATCCCAGTAGGTGAGGACTCATAAAGTGAATCCACAAGACCCAGGTTCGAAACCAGGGGAAGGCATATTTTTATGTTACTATAGAAGATCTATAATAGGTAATATAGGAGGAACTATAGAAGCACTGTACAGGTACTATAACATGTACTGTTCGGGTAATGTATCAGGTACTATTCAGTAATGTAGTAGCCAGAATTATTCAACATGGGCCATCAGTTTGTTCTTGGTGTCCATACGGCCTTAGGGTCACCTTTTACATCATGTCAGTAAAGTTTTCGGGCCACGATTAAGGCATTCGGGCCTCCTCAAGGCCTTCGGGCCACATGATCAGTGCAGTTACCCCAGTAAAACTCTACAAAAATGATGCTGCCCAGTGGAGGATTTAGAGCTTGTGAACTCACCAGAGTAAAACCAAATGAATTTGGATGAACGAGAGGGTATGTATACACATTTGGGACAAGAATGTGCTTGCATGAGGAGCCTAGCTAGACAGTCATGTGAAGGTGGAGATCTACCATCACGATGCAGATGCTAGGGAGGGGTAGTTCCTTATTGTTGAAGTTTGGTTGTATTCCATATGTCCTTCAGGTCATGCAATCTCTTAAGACTATGGGCCATTTAATCAAAAATCCTACGATCCTTGTAAGGGTTCCCCCTCATACTTTGAAAGGGGGGTTATCAAAAATCAATAAAAATAAAGGTCTTCAGGCCATTCGAGCATCAGTGAGACCGATGCAAACAATGCCATCAGTGAGTCATTTTATGTACACTTCCATCGATATCGTTGAGCCATTCTGTGACCAATGTTTCTACCATCTATAGGTGTATAGTTTTTCAAGTATTGGTAGGTTTACATTGTTTCTAGCATCGGTAGGTGTACTGTGTTTCCAGCATCCTACAGCTTTGTCCCTTTAACATTTTGTTTGAAATTAAATGCATTCAATGCCTTATTTTAAGGTATTTTAGGATAATTCAAATTCCATTAATCTTTTATTAATTTTCCTAAGGAATATGATTCGTTTACATGGTCAAACTGTGTGGTTTAATGTGATCCATTTTTAATGGAAAATCATTTGTTTCTTAAACCGTTGCTCCGTAAATCTTCTTATGGGACAAGATATATTCCTCCCTTGTTCTACAATCTTTTTCCCTAGTCCAAGAGGCTCACAAAATTCCATAATTCCATAGGATTTGTGTGATCGAACATTAATACATGGATCATTCCCTCATGAATTTTCTTCATGATACATGTGCACCCCCTATTTTTGTCCAAGCATCATGTTTTGATCCTTCATCAATAGAAGGTTTTATCTACCTCATTTCTTGTGTTTTCATTAATACATTTTCCCCATTTTTATCATTCCAATGTAATGGATTGTGATCTACATTCATCAAAGTGATTTTTCTTGTTTTTCTGTTGGTGCAGTAATGCAGTGGCGTCATTGGGTGGATACAATTGTTATGTGGGAGAAGATCATAATATGTTATATAGATCAATATTTTATAAAGAACGGTACGGCCCATTTTGGGTATGAGATTTATTACTTCTCTATTAATTTATGGGAATTAATAAAGTTATTATAATTTATAAACTGGGAAAAAATGGAATTGACTTAATAAATATTTGACCAATATAAATCAATTGGTATCAATCATATGTTATTGCCTCTTATTTTTTCCAGATTTTGTGATATCTATTCTTTACTTTTTTATCATGTTGTTCATGATGTAAATTGGTAAATAAAATAAATTGGGATTAATTTTTATTATTTTTCAAATATAATGAGACATGTAAATGAATCCAGTTTTTTTGTTGTTTTAATTTTATGTTAATCAAATTGGTGTAGTAAGCATGTATAAATTTGTGATAGATATGATACCATTCTATTTTCATTTCCCAGAGTTAGATCCTACTATTAATAAACCTGTTAATTAAAGATACATTAAAGAACTAGATGTTGGTAAAATATTATTCCTCATGGGATTTTGAGTTTCCCACATTCTTTTAAAGACCAAGAGCCTTATGATTGGAGTTGTGAGAGCTCATTACATGTAAAGGAAGAATTCCTTGAAACTGGTCCAAGGGCCCAGTTTATAAGATGTTTTTTTCATGCTGGTTGTTCTATATTGTTAAAATTGATGATCGTTGTGATATGTGGGGGAAGGGAGACCCATTGGTTGTGGCAAGAGTTGCTGCCTAGTGTGCTGAGATGCATCAGTTTATGCATGTGGGAGTCAGGGAGGACATCAAAGATGATGAAACAAATTGTATGTCGATGTTTTTTTCTTATTGATTCTTGTTGGTTGTTTATCTAATTTATGTTCTGCAATGTTCAAGGAATCTATTTTTTCTTACCCTCATTCTAAAAAGGGTGAAGACGTGAGGATTATTCCATGTGATTTCAGTATTTTGCTTCTTGAGGGAGGATGAGTCTATGATATTGATATAGGTGTCAAGGATATTATGGTTATTTTAACTACCCACCATGTTGAGCCGCCTTGTGTTTAGTAGATTATAATGTTTTTCTACAATGACTTGGAATATGGGGGAGTGATAATTATATTAATAATTGATTGAATAAATGATGTTAACCCAGAGGGTTGGATCTTGCTGGGACATAATGCAGAGGAAGTAATTTAAAAGAACAATTCACATTGTGTGTAATGTTAATGAAATATAATGTGGAATAGTAAATGGTTAATTATGTTTAAACAATTATTTAATGTAATGTGAAACAGATAATAAAGGAATAAATTATTTTCATAATGCTCTTTAAATGGTTGTGTGATTATAGGATACCTAGTATTAAACATGACAGTCAGGAGTCCAAGGTATATTAGCTGCAGTTGATACTAAGAGTATTTTATGCCCATAGTGTGGTTACGGGTTTTATTATATTATTTTAATTTGTGTGTTTATATATTCTACTCCACCATGTCATATAGGGAAACAGACACCCCAGGGATTCTGATCCATGGGGGATGTTTCCCCCAACATTCTGGTGGTAGGATGGATGGCTGACTACCTCCTTTGGCATCACACTCTTCTCATGGTAGTTACTTGTACTGGTTGGCACATCAGTTATTTTTCCACAAATATATTTGTAAAGGGATGTAATGCCTTGGGGATATATACACACCTATATTAAGGATATAGTTTCTTAAGGAATACTAAAGGTGTAGCATGTATAGGCTATGATGGTTTCATGATCCTTACTCAGTGTAAGGGCTGT
This sequence comes from Viscum album, assembly GCA_963277665.1. Classification (NCBI taxonomy): domain Eukaryota; kingdom Viridiplantae; phylum Streptophyta; class Magnoliopsida; order Santalales; family Viscaceae; genus Viscum; species Viscum album. The sequence goes on along the minus strand of OY728166.1, from coordinate 372,380,710 downwards.
AGTGGTTTGAGGTATAATGCCCGACCTATTAAACACATTATGTGAGATGTGGTGGCCCCATGATACTACCTGGACACATTGGTTGCATGGACATGGTGGTTTTGAATCATGAGGTTCATGTTGTGGTGCTTCTCCCAGGTGTCTGTGGGAAATCATTATTGGAGAGAGATAATTATGACAAGTGAGATTTGGGAAAAGTGCCAAAATAGAGGGGAAGTGATAGCAAGGTACCCTTCATATTCATTATTATATTATTTACTATTGTATGTGATAATAGGTGAGATTGTCCATAGTGAGGCTAGGAACTTGTTATACCATTTTATGTGATGATTTGTTTTAGTTTTTGATCATTGTGCTTTAGCATGATTTCGTTACATTTTCACAAGAGGCTATGAGGAGGATTCTACTACGTATACTATTATACTAACCCTTTGTCTATATAAACTTGTTTAGGTCAATTGGAGAAGGATGGAGACCAGGATAGTTATTGGTAGATTTGGGTTCCAGGAGATGTTTGGTCATTATGGTTACTGTTGTTTTTACATTACTTTGGTAATTGTAGTTTTTCTATTTTAGTTGTAGTAGTACTTCCATGAGATTACATTTGTGTTATTGTGATTTATTTTATATTTCATTCCGAGTTAGAGTTGTTTGGTGTCTGTCTTATCTCTCCCTTTTTCGTGTGTTCTCATGGAGGGTAATTCCTCTCATTTGTGTGTTTACTATACCCTCAGTGATACTCTCCATCCTGGGGCCTAATAGAGGTGGGATTCAGGGTCACTATCTCCCTTATCACATTGCCAACCTAGCAGGGGTACAACTTATTGGGAGGGGTTCAGGGCATCACCCTTATTATACTACTAGATATCTATTAACCATGATCCCCTTATAGTTTTTATATTTTATTATTATAATTTTTGGATCTATTTTGTTTCAAACTTTGATGTGATCTTGGGTAAAATGGGAATATTGATCCACATTTTTCAATGATAATTTTTAATTCCTTGTTAGTATCATACAATTGGTCATCTCAGTTGTATTTATTTCATAATTGGGTGTCTCACTTTATATGTGGGGACTGCAGTAAATGGATACCTAGTTCTATATCTAGGGTATGAGTTTGAGGTATGTGGATGTAATTATATTTTTATTTTATATTATAATTTATTTATAATTTATTCTTATAATTTTCTAGAATGGAAATCCTTCATATATAATTGTATTATTGTATTATTATTGTAATTTTTACTGTATGTTAAATATTTTTTTGAGTTGGAATAAAATTTCCTAATAAGTATTATGTGATGCCCTAGTACTTGTCCCCAGTTTGGGAGGGGTCTGGGTTAGGAATGACCTTATAGGAATATCATGATCCAGATCGAGTGTGTGATGGATATAATTCATTAGTTAGTTTTTGGAAAATTGTACCATGTACGTGGTTAATTACAGGTCCTATGTTATTGAGAAAGAATATGTTATTTGGGAATCCCAGTAGATTTATAATATGATTATCATAGCTCATATGTGAGTTCTGTGTGTTCCGAATTACAATTATTAGAGTTGGTGTCATAGAAAAAACTTCCTTTTTAGTTTATGATAAACATGCATTCATTGGATGAATAATAATCAAATCATTATCGCATCCGGATTTTCCTTCTACATGACATTGTTTGTGATAATATCCTAATAGTAGATGTCATACTAAAAGGTCATAGTGGATCCCTATGATGATGAGAACCTGGAAGTTCCATGACACTATTATTGAATATATTTTATATAGTTGGATGATATCAATTAAAGGGAGACAAATGGTATAGGATATCATGGGTGGATACATCTTCGATATTGAGCCACCTTCTGATGGTGTACGTTGTTGGTAATTTCAAGAAGGATATTATTAGAATAAGACCCATTAGTAGGAAATACACATTTATTTGTTTCATTGGTTGTTACTATCTGCAGACATGTGTATTGGTATATACAAATTAATTATAATATTAATGGGTGTTATGAATCGTAGACATAGATGTATTGGAAATAACCATGATGAGATATGTCTGTAGTCAGGTAGGATATTTTGGGTATGCCATGTGTAATACTATATTAATGAATAATTCAAGAAATTATTTGACCCCTCCGATCCATAATGGATGTTGATATCTCTGGCCCTTGGTGGAAATGATGTTTCCTAAATAAATCTATGGACATGGTGATCTATAGGAAAGTTCGGTTTCTAGGAAGTCAATGAATGAGAAATCGATCACATGGGTTGATGGAACTTGCATGCAACCCTCTAGATTTAAGATATCAAGACAAATGTACTTTATTACCCACTTTCTTTTGAAGTGACAGATCGATGTGGGATTCTCTTCATTCCCTATGGGTGACTTGGTGAGTTTCTAGACTCTAACCATGGAATATAGGATACTCTCCCTAATGTCACTTTGAAAGAGGAATAACGGGTGAAAAACTAAGTGTGTCGAGTATATATATTAAATAATATATGTTATTTATTATTTAACAAGATGCATAATGATTATTCCCAATTATTGTTTAATAATTATTAATGTATTCCTGATCACATTTATTTCGACATTAGTTTTTCAAAAGAATATATTGTGGGAAGAATAATAAATAAATATTTATTTTTTTTGTGAATATAATATTTATATATTTATTGGAAAACATTGAAGTGATATTTATTCAATAAATAAATAATCATTTTACAAGGTTCAAAAATTACGGTGGACGATTGGAGGACTGAGTTAAGGGTCTTGTGAGAAATAATGATGTTGAATACTAAATGATAAATAATAATTAATTATAACTCCCAAGTTAAGCATTTGTTAGGAAATAATATGGTTGCTGTTATTATTTTCCACGGGGGATCAGGAATTATTAATAAAAAAATTAGGAAATAGAATTTTTTTTATTACCCTAGTGAATTAGATTCCAGACTATATTATTCTCTTATTAGCCATGAGCTATCCAAGCGACGATTATTTCCTTATGCACAATGAATTGGTGAAAAGATCTCAATCCTAGAGAGTTCATCTCTCTCTAAGAATGATCTCATTAATGAGAGAGATCCAACTCTACTGGATCAATGAGAACACTTTGGAAGTGGTTTTCAAGGTGATAGAAGGAAGAAATCACAAGCATAAGGATCTTCCGTGCTAGCACCTATAGACTCCTTTAGTGACGTTCTGTGATACGTGGAACACATGTGGATCACCACTGGAGAAGATATACCCTTGTTCTCTGCAACTTAACGATGGTAAAACTACAGATATGTGTCCAAAAACAACAACAAAGAATGAATAAACCATTTAGGTAATATATAATTAATTAAATTGATTATAATCAAAATATTTTGATCCTCTCGCTCTGTTCTTGGATTCTATTCTTTTGTCATATTTCTTTGATTCAATTTCAGGGATCATGATGTTCATCATCCCATAGACCCTAGATTGATTATGGAATATAGAAAAAATTAATGTAGAATACTATCCCATCAATGTTTCCACTACACCAAGAACGTATATGTGGTATCAAAAGTGGAATATTATTGTTTATAATTTTTTAAATATTTTATTGAGGATTTTCACATTAATAATTTAGTTTTTAAAATCAAGTTTAATGATTCCCTTTTAATTTGAATGTTGATATATATTATTCCTCTATCATTTATTGTAGATCTAAAATAAGAAATTAATTTTATGATTAAAAGTAAATATGGGAACTCATCCAGAGGAGCCATGGTTTATTTCCATGTAACACAACAGTAAATGTCGTGTAGTAAGATCTATATGTAATGTAGTTGTGTTCAATGAATCTATAATTGTTCAGTAATTACACAAGATATGTGAAATTATGAAACGTGGTGTAGTTAATTCTTACACCGCGTGTTGACTAGGTTAGAATGGTCCATGGTCAACCAGACTACACACAGTGTAGACCACTAGACCTAGTGTGTTGCCTCGTTGGGATTTGGGATGGACTGTGTATCCAATACATGGATTAGCTAACAAGTAACCATTTAACACTGTTTCAAAAATGTGTGTGGCCCATTGGACACATCATGTACACTAATATTTCAAGATTACACCTCACACCCCTAGTCTCTAGGTGTGTAATTCGAATAGACAGTTTATGTAGTACATGCCGTGTAGATTGTATCTACACATCATGTACATTACCAAATTATGCATAATTAAAAGATTTATATTTTCATAATTTTGAAATTATTATATCATGTATAAGTCATATTATAGGTTGTTACTCAATGTGAATTGAATAAAAATATGTGGCTGAAAATTCATCTAATTTGTTAAATCATATGTGAAATACACATAGTGAAAGTATTTTATAAGTCATGCATGACAAATGTCACAAGAGAAAAAAAAAGTATATGAGCATAATACCTGTTGGGTATGTTTGGACAAGTATTCACTAAGTTACCTTCAATGTACAAGTTATGTACAAGGTGAATTTTTTTTGAATTATAGATTTTTATAATGATAATGGATTAGAATCTCAATGAAATTAATAAAAGGATTAAGATAAAATGATATATTTATTAAAGATAATAACCAATCAATTTGAGGGCGGTTTATCATAAAATAATAACAATTAAATAATTTAATGCTTGTTTTATTAAATGGGTAAATTCGTTTCATTCATGTGGTTGATCATAAGATAGACTAGAAATATGTTTGGGATTTGTTTCTCCCCTAGATCAGCATTTAGTTTATCAACCTCTAGAAAAACTAACTATTAGAACAAACTCATTATCATACAACCACAAATATATAAATTATATATAAGAATGACATGGTTACTACATATCACATCTAAATGATGAAAATTTGAGACGTAGAGACCCTTATATTTATTCCATCATTGCCAAACATTATTTACTTATTCATATATTTCTTACACCAGCCAATTAAAATTTCAAATTTAAAATTTCCAACAATATTGATAAATTTACCCCTTAGAACTGAAACCTTGATGCATGTCACTTTAATAAACTCATCGTCCCCATCACTAATGTGTCCCCTGTGAGACCCCATGATCACTGGAATCCCAAATAAATAAACACAAATACCACCATAGAGAACATGTATATAAAAGAAGATACATAAAACATAAATCATGAATACCATCTGCATCATCCATGGACCAGTTACTCATGATCTCCATAGGTCAGTAGAGCAGAGGAGATGTAAAAATTGCATGGAGAAAAAACAAAACATGTTAAAAGACACCATCCATGGACCAAAATACCATCTCTAAGAACCAAACCAACACTAAACAAATTCCAGTGAAAAGAAATATTACAATACTAGGATGCTAATTTCAATGTAAGAGATTACCAGAATAACAATACACTAAAACCCACAAGAATTCAACCTGTACCATAGAATGAAACTGAAGGACTACATGACACCCCCTATAATACAATCTAAATGATCAACCACCATGTAAAAAACACTAATCAAAATAGACGCAAAATAAAAATATGGGGTCTTTTATAATATATCTCGAAGAACGAGCATTTGTTAAAAAATATAAGGCCTCAACATAAATAATTACCTCAAGAGACAACCAGATTAAAACCCATCCAAAAAAGGAAATCTATAAAACTAAACTCTACCAAAATCATTCCCAATTTGTCCTCAGTGCCATTATGCTAGATCAATGAATAGTAATGCATGGTGGGTGAAGACGAAATGAGAAGAAGGAGTAGAAAAATTACCATGATTTTTGATGATCCAATCATAGAGATGAATAGAAAAGAATGAATGATTGGATAAGGACCAATAGAATAGAAAAATGAGGGAAAAACCTACTTGCAGACTACACTGAATCGATAAGACCATCGACAAGGAGGGGGTGAGGGAAAATAATAGGGTTCGAATAGGACCAAAGGAATACCGAGCAGAATGACGGAAGCGTCGCTGATAGAGGAGGAGGGGAACCCTTGATCTTAGGAGGGAACCATCAGGAGACAGATGGAAGTCCATGTGAGAGCAGTGGATCATTCTGTCACAACAAATAGAGTACATGATCATACAATTTATTTTATTTATAGTTTTAGGGTTATTAATTATGGATGTTTTTCCAAAATCAAATAATTAATGAATTAACAAGAATGAATGATGGAATTAAAGTAATCAATCTTATGCATATATATTATCTAATACAATGTTAATCAGCTAATACTATCTCCTGTAATATTAAAAATTATTTGAAAGGAAAATAAATGTCAATTTACATAAGAAGGATAAAATAAATCTATAAAAATACTATCTTGGTATAGACTTTCATTACATAGGTTAGAATCTAACCACAGTTCAATATGCTTAACTAGACAAGGTTGGGGTTCTTTAAATTATCTGGTGATTTTAATTTTAGGTCTTGGACTGAATTGACATAGTTTACATCAACAGTTTACTTCCAAAGTAGTCTTGATTTAACTAAGAGGAAAAGTTCAATGAAATCCAAAATTAATGATTTTAGGATTGGGGAGTCCACTTAATGGATTGATGAGATTCTAGTTAATGTAGTTGGAATTTTTTAATGACTACCTAAAACCATTCAAATTTCTTGACCAGTGAAGGTAGGGGTAATGAGATGTTTAATAAGGATTTTTTCTGCTAGAATGTCCCTGAATTAGGATATTCTGAAGCCAATTGTAATTTCTATTGGGTTATGATAAAGTAGTGATAGACTAATGATTTTTTTTTATTTTTATCTTTATTTTATCAAATAATTTACTAAAAATTAGTTCATATTATTTTTAGTAATGGGATTAAATATTACATAAAATCATATCATTGTGATCCATATATGGGAAGGAAAAAACATCTCATCAGCACTAATTTATAGGAGTAGAAAAGGTTCCATCAGGTTATCCTTTTCCATGAAAGGAAACTATATATGATAGAATAACCTTTATTATTTGCTACTGTAATTGAGGAATGTGATGAGGATATCTTTCTATATGAGAAACATTTAAATGATTCTTTGGATGTTCAGTGCATCATACTATCAGCCCTACCCATTGACCTATTTAAGAACCATGAGGAATGAGATTCTTATTGTAACACCCCATGATTTTATGAGGAGTATTCTTTTGAATTTATTTGTTGTCTTGTGTTGTATGCCATACCAAGATTATCTTGTACTATACGCAACACTGTATTATCATGCAGTATACACAACACTATTATTGTCTTCTGTTACTCACAATTTCATGTTCGTTTTGAAAAAATTATTGTACACAAAATTATGTATTGATTTTGTTTAATGTACAAATGAAATAAGTTATGATTATGTTATACGCAACACCAAATGGATCTTTCACTACACGCATCCCTGACTTGGCTGGCATTAAACACAACCACGACCTTCCCCAATAGCGTGTGTTGTACGCAATACCGAGTTTCACTAAACAACGATATGTTATTAAAATATTATATAAACTAGCTGTCATGAATAGTAATACCCTATTTTTTAAATTTTATAAATTCTATCATACAAAATGGACTTCTTTTTTTGATTCTGAATATCGAAATTATCCAAGGGTGAATTTTTGGCATTTTTCTGAAAACATTTAATTTTTGATGAATAGTGAAAACACTATGTTATTGGTTAAAATTGACTTTTTATTTAAATAATCATTTATTTTATTTAAATTTAATTTTGGTCAAAATAGATACATAATAACTATATAATTTCAATGTAAATCATTGGAGTCATTTTATAACAATTTTAAATATATAAAAATTTTATTGAACTTTTTACCATCTTTTACCCACCTCTTAGGAGCATTTTTAATTTTACATAAAACTTAATTTTACTGCTTTTGTGAGTTTAATTTCGAAATTCCAAGAGAAAAAATTAATATCAAGGAGTAAAATTTGGTTCAATAAGATAAAAAATAATTTTTGGTGATTGGTAACTTTTTCTTTTATTTATCACAGTAAAAAGTAAATAGGGTAATTTTGGGTAAAAATGATACTATTATTACACTAACACATGTCTTTATTCAATTGGATAAGATTAATTCAACCAAAAATACCTTAGGAATAAAATATTACCCTTTAGTTCCACTTGGATTAGATTAGGACATGTATTATTATTTAATTCAAAGAAGAGTTAAAAGAGTTGAAATCAAAGTTTAATAACTAAAAATTTTTAATATAGGGTTGTAAAAAAGATAATTTCAACTATAAATATTCATTATAATGATAAAAAATTTCATACATAATTATATTTTATTTATAATTTTTAGAAATTAAATAATTTATGTTATCTATGACACAATGATGTTACAGTAATTACCTTATTAATGAAACATTAACATAATTGATTTTATAAATACCTAAATAAATGTACTTTTAGACTTTTCATGAATTAAACTAACTTTCTAGGTTAATATGATATTTTATTATTGATTTAATTAAATTTTTTCGTACTAATCATTCTGTTATGATTTTCACAAAAATCATTTACCAAATAGTGTCAAAATTGTCATAAAATAGTTTTTTTCCAAAAAGAATTATATTATTAATTGAAAATCTATTCCTAAAAATCCAAGGATCGGAAAATTGACTTATATATGGTTATATATATTAATAATGAACCACTTTGGGTTTGTTTGAAAGTTTATAGTAAGTTTATTAACCATATATTGTAAGAAAACAAGAAGACACGGTAAAAGTTAAATTATTTATCATAGAGTTAAATCTAAAGGATAATGTTAAAATAGTTTCCTAACCTTCCATAAAACCTATTGGTTGATATTATTTCCACACATCCCCACATTAGCTTCAAAATAAATCAATTTTTAGCTATTATAAACAAAATATTACTTTATTATAAAATAATATTTTAAGATTTTCCTATAGTGACCCTCTCCTCCCATATAAAAGGGCACCTCCTCCCTCTTCACATTACAAAATTTTGAGCCTTCAATCTTGGCCAAACCCTAAATATTTACATTCTAAACTTCCCTAGAAACATTATATAGGTTCTGGTCTCCTCAAAAGACCAACTCTATTTCCTTTAGAGGAAGCTTAAAAGAGGTGCATCGAAGGAGAGGTAATCTCTTCTACCGATTCTTTCAAGTTTATTTGTTCCTCAAATTATTCTTCATTAGTTGTTAAATTATAAATTAAGAAAATAAGTATCAATAATATACTGATATGTTATTAAAAATATAAAACAACATCATTTCACCTTCTATCTATCCTACGGAAAACAAAATTACAGCGCGTGCGTACGTACAGAATACCATCTACACATTGTGGTGTAATATTTTTTTCCACCACCACCTTACTTGGATGGGTATAATGGTGTAAAGAATAACTATATATAGTTATTATAACATCATATTGGTTCTGATATATTATATCATCCACTACAATTCCATTCAATAATAATGGTAATGATATCATCGCTGGTGCGTACGTACGGACTACAGTCTCCACGAATGCGATGAGATTCATTTTCCATGATTAACCATTATAGTATGATTATAAAGTATATATAAGAAATAATAATGAAATATATTACATAATAATGATACTGGATTTATTTACACATATTTTTCATTTACTTAATTCAATTAAATTAAATAATGAAACCAAAACAGTGTTCATGCGTACATACGGTCTACCATCTCCATGAATGGTGTATTTTGTATCATTTATCGATCTATCATATATATTTGTATGCTGAATATATATTATATATAAATCATGTTTTAAATTCTGTAATTAATTAAATCATTATATAAGTAACAACAAGTCAAAACACGTACGATAAATGAAATGATTTTACCCAAAACGCTGTTTTAACATGGAATTTACAAAAGAACAGGTAATATAAAGTCATGAGTGAACCATATTTTAAATCATAAAAATGATAATGATTATTTAATAAGTCAAGGACATTATTTAAATCATTATACATGAAGTTCGGATATGTACGAAGCATATCGAACATAAGGTAATGGATAACTATTCCAATCTCATTCTTATCCGAGATTGTTTATACATATGTATTTATTAGGGTTATTGTTATCATCAATGTTTACATTTTATGAAAATGTTTTCATGTATGTTTAAATTCCATTTTACCCATTTTTGAGTTTTACCACATATTATGTATGGGATATTTCTTTTCATTACCATACGAGGAAATTTTTTATGTTTCCGGTGAAAGTACGAGAAGAATGTTTTTTAACTTATACGGCATGAACCGATTTCTATGATTTTATAATTCCTTATTTTCATGAATATTACTCTATAATATTTCATGAATATTTTCAACAAAATAATTTTCTTTTAAAATTGCATGGATTTATTTTAAAAGAAAATGATTTTTAAGAAGAAAGGATATTTTCCTCAAGAATTCATTTCAAGTGTTCTATCAAAACCATTTTCCATCTAAGATGACATTATTTAAATTTTGTATGTTTCAAGTATAATGTCTCTATGATTTACATGGTTTCACTTTTCTTATGATGAAATTATATCCATTTTTTTATATCGATTATGTGATGATGGGATGATTTTTATGAAACCTATTTTTTTCAATGGGTTATGATGAATGTTATAATTTTATTTTGTGGGACAATTAAGAATGATTTAGTTATGAGATGGGTGGGACCTATATAGACCTACAATTCATTGGTTAAATATTTATATCTCATGAGATAAACATGGATGGAATGGTAAGTTAATATGGTTCAGTGATATAGGACTAAAACGAGGAGTGAACTCGATTCAGAAAGGGACTTTGTCCACAAATATGGTCTTAGAAGAAATGCCTTGGCTACTATGGAAATCCTATCATGTTCTTAACAGTTTTTCACAATTAAATGTTTTATTCCCATTCTATTTTATCATGATTGATGTTCCATTATGATATATTCCTTACATACTTCCATAATTTATGTAGTTTCTCATGATTTTGATGTTTATATTTTATGTTCAAATTTTTTATTTCAAATGTTTATGGATTGTTTTATGTTCTCTATGTTTACCCTTACTGAGCATTTGAGCTCACCGTTTTTATGTTTTCTTTTCCCTAGGATATAAATAAATGTTTTAGGCAAGAAAAAAGGGAATATCTTTATGGGATATGTTGAATATCTTTTACAAAGATTAAAAGATTATGTTCCATGTTTCCAAAGGCACAAAACTATTACGGTCCTTTGGTGTCTCTTTTTGTTATGTATTAGGTATTCTGAAAAATTAATGTAAAGTCTATATACATAAATATTGGGTCTCTAAAGTTGGTATCAGAGGAAAGGTTTAGTTAACCTTTGGAAACTAGGAAGTGAAACTATTAGTGAGATCCCTAAAGATGTTTCTAAGGTATTTTTAGGGATTTCTCTGAGGATTAGTATAACTATAGGTTACAGTCCGACAATTATGTTGACGATCATTAATATCCTAGGTTGAACCTAGGGCGTCATGGATTAATGAATGTGTGATAATTTAGACATATCATAAGTGACTTTTTATGAAAATGTGGTTCCATGTTATTTAAACTGTTTCTTACACCATGGTTTTTGGTTTTAGTCAAAGGAGGAACCAGTACGTATTGGGTAAACATTAAATCCAATGAAAAAATTGGTGATATGAACAACGAAATTGCATAATGCCTAGAATGTATGATTCTTGATTATGCTAAATCAGTCATCAGGATATATGATTAACAAGGTTAACTTTAGTGGTATTCATAATTCATCAAATAAGAGGAAGATGGAATTTTATGCATTTTCGCATGGTGAGGAGCATAGAGAAAGGAAGATTGAGATATCTAAATAAGGGAAGAAGAACCTTGATGAATACATCAAATGGAGGGGGAGATGTTATATATGTGGAGATAAGGGTCATAGAGTGACAAACTGTTATGGAGTTAAATGTATTATCTGTGGAGAAAATGGTAATTACCCAACTCAATGCCCTGACCTAAGATTTTACTTCTAAATCAAGGAAGGACTTATTCCATGACAATCATTGAAGAGGATGGATTGAAGTGTTTATGTATTGGTATTCATGAATAATGTTGTTGAGGTTCTTTTATGGTATACTGGAATATCTATGTATTGGTCCATTGTTATTTTCCATAGGAATACGTTACCGGTAACCATGAAAAGTTATTGAAATATTTTTGGAAATCAGATGTTATGCGCATAATGAAGGGATAAGAAGAAAATAATATGTTTGATGGTATTCATGAGCACATGATTGATATAAGGACAAAGTGATATCATGGTTTGAGTATATAGAATTTTTGGAATTTTGGAATGTTGAAAGAGTTATCTTTTGACAGCATTCATGTTTTCACTAATGTTCAATGGGTATTCATTTTTTCAAGAGAATACATGATTCAGGAATTCAAATGTTTGGAATGTGACCAACAAGATATATCTTATGATATACGAGCGATAAATTATTGTTTTCATGGTAGATGACCTTTCTAGTAGTCATTTTATTTATACTAAGAGATTGGACAGATTTATTTTGGATAAGCATAAAGATTGTAATGGATTATATTAGACATATGATAGTATTTTTTAAGGATAGAACATGTTTTCCGATATTATTTCTGTCATGCTCCCACAATTGAAGTGCGACATGCCTTGATCGCTTACCAATGTCCTACAAGAAGTCCCTGACTTGTATAAATTAGTTTTTTTATGAATTATATGTCCATTTTAGAAACTATAAACGATTAATCTCAGCATAGATGTATTTATGTATATTTAATAAAGTGTGCTAATATTTATGTGATAGAGACATATGGAATGACCTATCATTCTATCGCATGATCTACTAACACTTCACGAATGAAAAATTCATCTTCATTTCTTTAAGAGATGAAGTGGAAATTGTTCAAGGCACGAACATCGATGAGATTTTACAAAAATCATGTAAGTATTTCTATTAATTCAACAATTATTCAACATTAGGGAAATGATCTTAAAAACTAAAAATGTTATACTAGTACCCTCATACCCAATAAATAAGACGGTACCTTAGATCATCACAAATTTATGGCATTGTTATTGATGGCTTTTTCATATCCATGTTCTCTACCACTCTCCATTAGAACTTGATGGTCAGATTTCTCTTCCATATCCACATTCTCACCTATATTCTCTTATATGGAAACCCAGTGATGAGTTACTTTGGTAATTATTTAAGTTTCTAACATTACTTTTTAAGATGATGATTTAGTATTCCTTTTTACAATGTGGGTTTCTATGAAAAAAAGTTTCAAGTATTAAACGATTTATAAACCCGATGAATTTCAAGGGAGAAATTCATTTTAAGGGGGGTAGAATGTAACACCCCAAGATTTTATGAGAAGTATTATTTTTAATTTATTTGATATCATGTGTTTTATGATACACCAAGATTAGCTTATACTATACACAACACCGTATTATCTTGTAGTATACGCAATACTATTCTTGGTTCGTGTTACACACAATTTCATGTTCGTTTTGAAGAAATTATTCTTCGCAAAATTATGTATAGATTTTGTTTAATGAATAAATGAAATAAGTTTTTATTATGTTATACGCAACACCAAAGGGAGCTTTCACTATACGCATCCCTGACTTTTCTTGATTTACACACAATCATGACCTTCCCTGATAGTGTGTGTTGTACGCAATACCGAGTTTCACTATACAACGATATGTTATTAAAATATTATATAAACTAGCTGTTATGAATATTAATACCCACTTTTTGAAATTTTATTAATTTTATTTTTCAAAATGGACTTCATTTTTGGATTCATAATATCGAAATTAGCCTAGAGTGAATTCTTGGTATTTTTCAGAAAACATTCTATTTTTGATGAATAGTGAAAACACTGATTTATTAGTTAAAAAAGACTTTTTATTTAAATAATAATTTATATTATTTAAATTTATTTTAGTTTAAAATATTTGAATAAAACCTATATAAGTTCAATTTAATTCATTGGATTCATTTTATAATAATTTTAGACATATAAAAATTTTATTGAACTTTTTACCGTCTTTTACCCACCTCCTAGGGGCATTTGTAATTGTAAAAATACATAATTGTACCGCTTCTGTGAGTTGAATTTAAAATATCTAAGAGACACAGTTAATATCAAGCAGTAAAATTTGGTTCAATAAGATAAAAATAATTTTTGGTGAATAGTAACTTTTTTACTTTTATTTACCACGGTAAAAAGTAAATAGGGTAATTTTGGGTAAAAATGATATTATTATTACACTAACGCATGTCCTAATTCTATTGGATAATTTTATTTCGACCAAAAACAACCTTATGAATAAAATATTAACCTTTAGGTCGACTTGGATTAGATTAGGACATTTATTATTATTTAATTCAAAGAAGAGTTAAAAGAGTTAAAATCAAAGTTTAATAACTAAAACATTTTTAATATAAGGTTATACAAAAGATAAATTCAACTATAAATACTCATTAGAATGATAAAAGGATTTCTTACATAATGGTATTTTATTCATAATTTTTAGAGCTTATATAAGTTAATTTATTTATTACACAATGATGATGCAGTAATTACCTTATTAATGAAATATTAACATAATTGATATTATAAATATCCAAATATATGTTATTTGAGACTTTTTATGATTTACACTAATTTTATAGGTTAATATGTCATTTTATTATTGATTGAATTAACTTTTTTCGATCTAATCATGCTTTTATGATTTTCACAAAAATCAATTACCAAATAGTTTCAAATTTTACATAAAACAGTTTTTTAAAAATATATTATATTATTAATTGATATTATATTCCTAAAAATATAAGGTTCTTCCAAATGACTTATATAAGGTTATATATATTAATAATTAACCACTTTCGGTTCGTTTGACAGTTTATAGTATGTTTAATAACCATATATTGTAAACAAACAAGAAGACACGGTAAAAGTTAAATTATTTTACTTAGACTTAAATCTAAATGATATGGTTAAAATAGTAACATAAACCTGCCTAAAACATATTGGTTGATAGGAATGTGACCCATCCCAACTTTAGCTTCTAAATAAATCAATTTGGAGCTATTATAAACCGAATATGACTTCATTATAAAATAATATTTTATGCTTTTCCTAATGTACCCCTCTCCTCCCTTATAAAAGGTCACATCCTCCCTCTTATCTTTGCACAATTTTGAGCCTTCATCCTCGGCCAAGCCCTGAAAAATTACCTTATCAACTTCCTTATAAATTTTATAGAGGTTTTGGTCTCCTCAAAAGACCAACTCTTGTGCCTTAAGAGAAAGCTTAAAAGAGGTGCGTCGAAGAAGAGGTAATATATTCTACTGATTCATTCAAGATTCATTTTTCCTCAAATTCTAATTCATTGGTTGTTTAATTATAAAGTAATAAAGTAAGTATAACTAATATACTGATATGTTATTATGATTATGAAACAACCCCATTTCACCTTCTATCCATCCTACGGAAAACAAAATCATCATGCGTGCGTACGTACGGAGTATTGTCTCCACGCCGTGGTGTAATCTGTTTTTCCACCACCACCTTACTTGGATTGGTAAAATGATGTAAGGAATTAATATATCTGGTTATTGTAACATCATACTAATTCTGAGATGTTATATAATCCTCTCCACTTCCATTCAATAATTATGGGAACAATATCATCGTTCGTGCATACGTACGGACTACCGTCTCCACGAACGCGATGAGATTAATCTTCCATGATTAACCATTATAGTATGATTTTAATGTATATATAATAAGTAATAATTAAAGTAATTACATAATAATGATACTTTATTTATTTAAATATATTTTTCATTTACATAATTCCATTCAATTCAATAAGGAAATGAAAACAGCGTTCATGCGTACGTACGGACTATCGTCTCCATGAATGGTGTATTTTGTTCCATTTATCGATCTATCATATATATTTATATGCTGAATATATATTATATATAAATCATGTTTTAAATTCTATAATTAAGTAAATAAGTATATATGTAACAACAAGTTGAAACACGCATGATAAATGAAACGATTTTACCCAAAACACTACTTTAACATGGAATTTACAAAAGAAAGGGTAATATAAAGTCATGAGTGAACCATATTTGATATCATAAAAATGAATATGATTCTTTAATAAGTAAATAACATTATTTATATCATTATACAAGAGGTTTGGATACATACAAAGCATATCAGACATTAGGTAAAGGATAACCATTCCAATCTCATTCTTATCTGAGATTGTTAATTCATAAGTATTTACTGGGGTTATTGGTATCATCCATGTCCATGTTTTCTAAAAATGTTTTCATGTTTATTTAAATTAATTTTTACCCATTTTTGACTTTTACCACATGTTATGGAAGGAATCTTATTTTTGATTACCATATGAGGAACTTTTTGACTTTACCGGCAAAAGAACAAGGAGAATGTTTTTTAACATATATGTCATGAACATATTTTTACGGTTTTATAACGCCTTATTTTGATGAATATTACTCTACAATATTTCAAGACTATTTTCAACAAAATCCTTTTCTTTTAAAATTGCAAGGTATTTTTTCAAAATAAAATTATTTTGAAGAAGAAATGATATATTTCTTCAAGAATTCATTTCAAGTGTTTTATCAAAACAATTTTCTATCTATGATGACATTATTTCATATGTTTATATTTCAAGTATAATGCCTCTATGATTTACATGGTTTTACTTTTCTTATGATGAAATGATATTTATTTGATTTAAATGGATTATGCGATGATGAGATGCTGTTTATGAAACCCATTTTATTCTTAGTGTTATGATGAATGTTTTATGTTTATTTCATGGAACAAGTAAGAATTATTTCATTATGAGATGGGTGGGACCTATATCTCCATCTAATGTAATGGGAAATGATTTATATATCATGAGATAAACATGGCTGGAATGGTATGTTAATTTGGTTCAGTTATACAGGACTGGAACAAGGAGTGAACTCGATTCAGAAAGGGCCTTTGTCCACTAAGATGGTCTTTGGCAGTAACTCCTTGGCTACTATGGAATTCATATCATGTGCTTAATGGTTTTCCACAATTACATGTTTTATTACCATGCTATTTTATCATGATTGATGTTCCTTTATGATATATGCCTTACATACATTCATGATTTAGGTCTTTTCTCAAGATTTTGATGTTTTGATTTTATGTTCAAGTTTTTTCTTTCAAATGTTTATGGATTGATTTACGTTCTCTATGTTTACCCTTACTGGTCATTTGAGCTCACCCTTTTTATGTATTCTTTTCCCCATGATATAAATAATGGTTTTATGTAAGAAAAAAATTGAATATATTTATGGGAGACATTGAAGATCATTCACCAAGATTAGAAGATTATGTTCCATGTTTCCAATGGCACTAAACTATTACGGTCCTTTGGTGTCTATTTTTTTATGTATTTGGTATTCCAAAAAAGTAATATAATGTCTATGTATGTAAAGATTGGGTATTTACACTTATATCATAAAATATCACTTTCGGGATCTTTATAAAAAAAGGAGAGTCAAGAGAGGTATTATATCTCCAACGCTTTGTTCACCACTATACATAGAGAGTCTATGCTAGCTGGGCCACATGTTGTCAAGCTTATTGGATACATTAAGAATCTGAACATATTATGGATTACATTTCCATATAAGTTGCACATATATATCAAACTACCGTCAAACAACATAATATTCTATATTTTAACTATGAATTATAATATGATAAATATCGAGAAGAATCTATTGAAACATATTAAATTAATTTTACAAGTGGATAACAAAAGGGGGAACGAAGAAATTGACAATACTAATGGGGAATTAGATGATAATGGAAAATGAAAACATCCCTAAGATATATAAATAGTTTAAATTCCATGATCACCATTCAACCAATAATAATAAGATCAAAAGGCAGTTATATGAAATGGAGGCTGTATGATTTTCATGTGGAATGTAGGGACATTGGAATTGGAAATGTACCCCGAGGCATGGGGAATCCAAAGGTGCATTCATTATCAATTAATAATTTTATATTTTTACACATTTTCTGTTGGATACAGCTTGTGGTTCTCATATATGTATTGAAATTCATTAAACAATTAGATTCTAGAAAATTTCTATTGGGGTTTTGAATTTTTGAGATACCAATTGTGAAGGGCTAAATGTTCATGAAATTGTTGACTACCATCTCACATTTCCAACGAGAATGAATTTGGTTTTAAGTTACTGTTATTTTGTAGCTAGTGTTTCCAAAAACATAAATTATTTATCAATTTTTTAATACATATGGATTTATTTTAATGTTCCTAAAGAAAATATGTTTCTTTTATAAGTACAATATATGTTATTGTATGTATAATTTATTTAATGATATGTATGTATTTAATTTTGAAATCCAAGTGTTGGAAATTGAAAAAATCATGTTCACACAACTCATATAACACCTTGTTTTGGAATCAATGTCTCAATCATGTAAATGAGAATAATTTCAAAAATCTATGTCAAGATGGTTATTATACTATTCTGAGCTAAAACTAGTAGATAAATGTAATCCTTGTTTAGAAGGGAAAATGAAAAATCCTAAATTTTTTAGCCATTTTGAATGGTATAAAATGATTCTATGATTGTTAGAAACTTATCTTTTTGGAATATTTTTAGTAGAATATAGAGGTGGATATTATTACTTCATAACATTTTCTGAAGACTTGAGTAGATATTGATATATTTACAAGACAAGGATAAAGTCCTTGTCCTTTGAGCAATTCAATGAATTCAATAATGAAGTAAATAATTATCTTGCTAAGAAGATAAATAATATTCAATCAGATTGAGGTGGATAATATCTTTACCAAGAGTTCATCGAATTTTTATAAAAGTTTTGGATTCTATCTTAACTCACTATAATGTATAAACTAAATTGGATTGGTATTTGTGAAAGGGGAAACTGTACCTAGTTGGACAAGTATGGTGGATGATGAGTCATACAGATATTCCATTATTTGTTTGGGGATATTAATTAAAAAATTCAATATTCACATTAAATCTAGTACCAACTAAGGAGTAAAATGGAATTCCCATCAAGTAATAGAGAGGAAAGAAACCCTTTTTTTCTCATACACGTGTATGAGGATGTGATAAATTTGTTACAACTTTCTCAGGCAACAATGTTGCACATTGGGGAACAATGTGTAACTTTAAAGAGTATCTCAATGACACAAAGGAATAATACATATTAAATCCCTCGGAAAATAATAGTTTTTAACCATACATGAAATAATTCTTAAGAGGAAGAACGTACTCAAAAAGGATAGGGGGAAAATATTGACTCCAATGAAGTTGATGCACATGATACACAAGTTTTGGATTAAAAACATGTTCCACAAGTCCATGTGTGAGATGTATTTCCTGGAAGGAAAGTACTTTGTAGAAGATAAAGAGAGGTAAGGGAAATAGAGAGAAATGCTTTTCTTGTCATAGAGGATGGTGACTAATTAATTTTGAAAAATGATGAACCTACCTCTTACAAGGAGGTATTAGAGAGTTCAGAAGCTGTATAATGGCTAGAAGCTTTCAATTCATGGATGGATTGCATGTATCAGACAAATTTTGGGTTTTAGTCTATGTTATAGTTTATAGAATGCCTATTGGGTGTAAAAGGGCATTCAAGAAGAAATTAGACATAGAAGGTAATTTATGTTCATATAAAGAAAGGCTGGTGGATATTGGGTTAAAACAACATCATGGAATTTAACACTATCAAATTTTTTCTCTTTTTTCTATGTTAAAAACCTTAAGAATCTTACATTCCATAGTAACATAACTTGAATACCATATTTGGAAGATGGATGTAAAAATTGCATTCTGTATTGGGAACCTTTAAGAAGATGTATATATGACACAACCAGAAGGGTATGGGATACAAGGTGATTCCAAAAGTGTTTGAAAGGTTATTAGGTTCATTTTTTGATTGAATTAATAATTTTGGTCATGTAATATTTAATTCGATGAATTTATAAGGTATTTTTTGTTTCATGAAGATCAAATTTGAGCCATGTGTTCACAAAATCTTTATTGGGAATGTCGTCATTATACTAGTAGTATATGTTGAAGAAATATTACTTATTGGAAACATCATACTAGTATTACATCCAGTTAATGATTTGTTGAACAAGTTCTTCTTCATGAATTGATTTTGAAAAGAACCCCACATTATTAGGATGAAGATCAGTAGTGATAGATCCAAGAAGCTTCTTCGACTATGTAAAAGTACATATATTGACTATATACTAAAGATATTTAGTATGTATTAATCCGATAGGGGATTAGATTTAGTGTCACAAGTTTTACATATTTCTATTAAAATGATCATCTAGCCATAACATGAGAAATATATAATGAATAATATCACATACACTTTAGTGATAATATCTATCATGTATTCCATGTTAGGTAATAGAATTGATTTTTCCTATGCACTGATCATGGTAGGAATATATCAAGTTCATAAAAGAAAAAAACATTGTACTACTATTAAAATTATCCTTAAGTATATAAAAATAACCAAGGATATGTTCCTATTGTATAGAGGGGATGAGGATTTTGTCATCGTAGGGTATGAAGATGCTAGTTTTCAGACAAATATGATTGATCTGACATCGCAATTGGGATATGTTTTCTATCTCAACAAAAAGTTATGTGCTGGAAGAGTTCAAATCAGCCAGTTGTTACAGATTATACAATGGATTTCAAGTATATAACAACTTATGATGAAGGCATGAAATCCATCTACACTATAACCTTTGTCCAGGATCTTGATGAGGTACGTAGCATAAAATAACCTATCACATTTTATTTTAATAATACTATATTAGTGGCTCTTGAAAAAGAACCAAAGTCATATCATTATATAAAAAATACTCTATAAGTATCAACTCTTTAGTGATTTATATCAAAGGGGTGATGTGGCAGTGAGCCTAGTATCCATGGAAGATAATGTGCATCACCCCTAGACTAAACACTTATCTAATTAGAAACATGAATATGATGTGAGAGCTAGAGGACTGATGTTTTTTTGATGTTTTCTCAAGTGCAAGTGGGAGACTATTGTAGTTGGTTTCCTAGAAGTAATTCATTGTAAATTATGCCAATCATGTATTCATTGGATGAATATTATTAATCTTTTTAACACATCATGATTGTTCTTCTGCATAACATGTTATGTGACAATTTCCTAATAGTAACTATTGTAGTAAAAGGTCATAGTGGATCCCTTCATGATGAGAACCTAGAAGTGAAATGAATCTATTTTTTTAATATATTTTATATAGCTTGAAGATGTAATTTTAAGGGTCAAAAATGATATATGCAATCATGGGTGGAGACTCATAGGATATTGATTGACCTTCTCATTGTGTACGCCCTTGGTAATTTCCACGAGAATATTATGAGAACGAGACCTATTAGTAGGGAATCCACATTTATAAGTGTAATTGGATGTTCCAATACATTTATGTGTGTATTGATACTTACAATTTAATATTTTTATTAATTGGTATTATGAATCGCATGCTTATATGTATTGGAAAAAACTATTATGACATATGTTCACTGCGAGGAAGGATATATTGGGTGTGTCATTTGTAATACCGTATTAATGAAGAATGAAAAAATGAATTTTTCCCTTCTATTCCATAATCAAAGATGATATTAAAGACCATTTATGGAAATGTTATAGCCTAAATAAATCCCTGGCCATGGTGTTCTATAAGAAAATTCAATTTTTTAGAAGTCAATGAATGAGAAATAAAGAACAAGTGTTGATAGATAATTCTTGCAACCCTCTTGATTGAATACGTCGAAAGAAAAGGATTATATTACACAATAATAATTCGTATAAGGTGACATGATATTGTGGTATAAATTCACTCTTTATTTGTTCCTTGGTATGTTTATAGACACTGACAATGGACAGTAGGTTGCTCCACCTAATTCCACTTAGAAAGAGGCCTAGAGGGTTACACAATTAGTGTATTTAGTATCTCAGTTAAATAATATATATTATTTATTATTTCATATGTTGAATAAATATTATACCTGGTTGTGGTTTACATATTATTCTTGGATGTGTGGTTGAATTTATTTTAAAACTATTTATTTGAGAGAATATATTGTGGGTGTATTTTTTAATAATTTTTTTTTCTCTTTAGTGAATATTGTATTTATATATTTATTAATGAATAACGTAGTGATATTTTTTTTAATAAATATATATTCATTATTCAAGGTTTAATGAATATGGTGGAGGATTGTTAGACCTAGTTAATAGTCACGTTAGATATAATAATATTGTATATTATTTGATTAAATAATATTTAATTATAACTAGGTAGTTAAAACAACGTTAAGAAATAGTAATGTTGTTGTTATAACATGACATGGGGGTTTCTCTAGGATGGAAAAAATAATTAATGAACTTCAGAAAATTATTTATTATTTCCCTACTAAATTAAATGCATGGTTATATTATCCTATTATTTTCCATGTGAAATCCATGTAATGATTATTTCCTTGTGCGCAATGAATTGCATAAGAGCTCTCAAGCCTAGAGATTTCATCTCTCTATAAGAACTCTCTCAAGAATGATAGAGATCATCCTCCACAGTATCATGGAGAATAATTTGAAAGTGGTTCTCAAGGCTATTGACATTTGGAATCGCAAGCGCAATGATCTTCCATGCTAGAACATGGAGACTCCATCGATGACATCCAGAGATACATGGAACATGTGTGGATCATCTCTAGAGGAGTTCGACCGTCAATCTCTACATAACAACGATGGTACACCTGCAGATATATGGATGAATGTATCGACGAATAAATAATAGACCATTGAGGTAATTATTATTTCATTATATTAATTATAATCAACATATGATGATCATATCTTTTGGTTCTGGATTTCTATTCCATTTTCTTATTTTTTTTATTCACATTTTTGGATCACATCATTCATCAACGCATACACACCATATTTTTAATTGAATTTGGAAAAAATTAATGTTGGGTATCGTCCCATCTGCACTTCCACTATGCCAAGAACCTACAAGAATCACTAGTAATCTACTTGGATAATGTAAACATGCTCCTATCAGTATTCTAATAGTGGTTTAATGGCTGGTTCATGATCCACCAAGTCATCAGACAAAACCATGAACATCCACTCTCGCCTCAATAAATATTTGTGTTGGTTTCTTGTGCTTTTGGTTTTTTTTGGATAGTTCATTGTTTTATTTAATATAATTTATAGAAAATTTTGGGGTGTGATAATGTTACATGATTTTATTTTATTGATATTTTATAATTAATGTTTTATTTTAATATTGAATAATTGGTTTAATGGATTTTTTTTGTAATGGAGTCGTCATAAATTATTTTAAAAAAATTAGATGTTTTCAATTTATTTAATATATATAAAAATGAACATGTGATTAACTTTTATTTTGAAAATGAAATAATATGATTTTAATGAAATTTGAAAGGAGAATTTATATTTTTAAATTTTGTGTATTTCTTTCAAGTTGAATTTTGAAATTTACTAGGTGATTTCTTATTAATTGAACTTTATATAATGGTTTGAAATTAATTTTATTTAGTTTTACGATATTAGTGAAATTTTTTTATTATATTAATTAGAATATTTATTTTCATTATTAAAATTTTATGTTGGTTATTTTAATTTGAAAATAGGGGATCTAGGTAATGGTATCCTATTTTGGGGGGTTTTTGTATTAGACATCTTTTATGTTTTTTGTTAGTAAATTTTGATTTTTTTTTTGGAATCGTGAATGTATAGGATCATATTTTGAAATATTTTGAGTATCATTATAAATGTAATGATGAGTAGTGGATAGTTTGTCTTATGGTATTCATACTTTTTTCTCGATATTATTAAATTTTGAAAATTGGTTATGGTTGTTTATTTTTTAGGTTATTATGTATCATGTTAGTTATTTTTTCAATTAAATTTTAAATTAATTTTCCTTTATCATCTCATTAATTTTTACTTATGGAGTTGTAAATATATTAGTGATCATAAATTTTGATGATTTATGTGCCTTAGTGTTTCTATAGTATTATTTTGATATGGATGTTAGTTGAGTTTTTCAGATGGATGAGATTGGTCCTATTAATTTTGGTCGGTTTAGTTCACCGAGAGTCGGTATTCCAATAGACACTATTAGGTTATCCACCTTAGAGCTGATACTATAGACCAAAATTATTTTATTGAGGATAATTTATGGATATTTTGTTCCAAATTTCTTAAGTATTCTTTATTTTTGATGTTTATTACTAGGTTCTAGTATATTTCTTTATGATCCATCTATATACTTATTATCTATTTATCAGTTTTGTAGATTTTTTTGTTTTTCTTGATCAAATTTATGGATTAGGTGTTATATTTAATTCTAATTGTATGTTTTCCATGTAGGAAAGGTTTGGTGGTGTTTTTTATGCCTTCTTATATGAATGACATTATTGTTCGTCCACTTTGATATGAGGAAGAGTTGTATGGTTTGGATAACTCATGGTTGTTTTTTTGGGATTCTTCACATTGTTGTTTCTTATCTTGATTTGATTTCCCATGGTTGTCTATGTTATCCATTATTCATTGGTATTTGGTCATGATATGTTTGAATCCCATAAGGTGTTGTTCCATTATAGAAGGATATCATTTAATCTCTTATATTTTGAACTCTATGTCACACACTGGTACTTTGTTGCCTTTTAGGGATATAAAGGGTTATGGTGGAGATAATTTTCAAATGAAACCACGTAGTTTTTATTTAGTTATGTATTAATTATCATTATTTATCATTATACATTGGAATTTTTTAAAATAATATATGGGTTTTTCCATGTCTCGTGATTTCATAGCATGGTTGGACATACAATGAAAAGCAATGCCTGAATGCTCATCATTTTAATTTTTTTTCACATGGTTTGTGAGTAGTTTGGTAATCTATGAATCAACCTTGAAATGTGCCTCAAATATTGATAATATGAATTTTCTATCATTACCATGTCAAAATAAAATCCAAAAATGTATCTCCTAGATCTACCTCACTCATGACATGCCCAGGGAGGACTACGCATGAGCCCCCGTTCATTATCTCATTTAAACATTAATATTTTAATATGTTACTTGTGATTTTATTCAAGATAGGTAATCTCTTCCTGTTTTACTCCTTCCTCAAATACCCCCTCAAATTCCTTATTTCTCCCATTTCTACATGCACCATTTTTGCAAACTCTAGGAGATCTCAATTTTATATTTCATGTTTTTTTGATACATAGGGTGTGAATATTTTCTTAGGACTATACTCTAATGAAATATGAGGGTTTCACGTCATCTATGCTTAGTCTACATATCTTATTCCAATTATTACACTTTTAAATAGATTATTTTTGTTCTTAATTTGCTTTATCCAAAATGTTGATATGCTAAAAATTTATTTAAATATATCTAAATATTTATCAAGGTATTTATTATTTAATAATGGAATATTTAGACTTGGATGGTATATAATGGTTTTTGTGGGTGGTTTGGATTGATTTATGAAGGTTTATTGGTTTATGTATTTATAATATTTGTATAATTTTTAATGGGGTTATACTTTTTTCCATAGATACCTTTGTTTAATGATTTTCAATTTTGGGAATTCTCTAATGTTTAAGACAATTAAAATTGTTATTTATCCTTTAAATATTAATTTTATGTGTGGTGTTATACAAATTTATAAATGTGCACACAAAAAAGTACACATAATTACATGAGAATATGAGAATATTTTCATTGATATATATATAATTATAGTTTTTTATAATTAAAAGGGTAATCTTTAAAAATTAAACATTAATTATTAATTATTGTTTGCACAAAATTATTCTAAGGGGATTTTTAATATAGGCTTCAAAATTATAATTGAATGGCCCATTTGATATTTTTTAAAGAAACTTATAAATGATTTCTTATTATTATTATCATCATTATTATTATATATTTTATTTTTACTATAGTCCATGAATATTTATATATGATTAGAAAATGGTAAGGGTATGTTTGGTCTAAAATTAGAAATAATTTTAAGCTTTCTAAAGAAAATTTCATTTGTAGAGATCAAAGTGGTATTTCAAGATTCAGATGGGAATAACCTAGGTAATTTAGTATTCTATCATTGATCAGATGGTGCCTATTCTACTATTTATGGTGCTTCCCTTACTAGTGACATAATTATTTTAACATGTCAATAGTCCATTGATGTTGAAATTCCCCTGTACAGTGTAGTATATATAGTTCCAAATTCAATTAATTATGGATCTCCCTAATTATTGATGTAGAAGATCTAGGTTCTTATTGATTTAGTGTTCTTAATATGTTTTACAATTAATATTTTTTTTAAATTACAGATTTTACCATTTTAGATTTAACTAGTTTCACTTTATACATATATATATATATATTAAATTTACTCTCCATTCAAATTTAACACACTAGCTTATTCTTTTACATTAATAGCTATATTATTTCCCTACATGGTCATTTTTTCATGTTCCAATTATTAAATGGTTCAAACCAATATTTTATTCTTTAATAATAATTATTTTTTGTATCTTTATATACTATTTGTGTTCGGTTTTTATTGATATTAATGAAATGATTTTAAAATTATGATTTAAGAACTATAATTTTAGTGGAATATTTTAATAATTTTTTTATTTTTGATTTATATTATTTGTTTTTAAAAGAATAATTTTGAAAATATTTTTGAGTTCTCATTCACAAATGATGAAAATACAAATTTTAAAATAATATATATTAAACTATTATTTATGGACTATTTTTAAAATATAATTCATAGACACATTGGAGAAACCATAATGGATTTTTAGATCCCATCCTACATACATTGCTTAGTGTCTGCAGACTATGTGGTCCATACAGGTTCTGTATAAGTTTATAATCTCTCTTGGATTATTTTTGGTTCTAAAATGGATATTGAACATTTGTCACAAATGTATCATGATCTCTGTATGTTAGTGTTAATTTTTAATAACAACAAATATAAAACCAAATAAAACATACTATTTATTTGATATCTTTAATGGGTTGAACATTATATATATAGAGGCTAGGGAAATGGATCTAAATGTCAGTTTATATGGTGGGAGTAAGATGTGTGATGAGGGTATTATATTTTTTAGTTGTATTGTGATTTTTTATTTTTTTATACATATTGTTATCTTTCATGGGTGTTTGTTTTGTCTATGGTACATTACAAATTTTTCTCACTACTTGTTAAATTATGTTTTATTATAGTGAAATTGTTCCCAGCATGTATTAACTAATTCACTGGTGTTTTTCATTAACCAAGGTGATTTGAAATTCCCTTTAGGAACTATCATGTTCTTACTCAATCATCTGATTGATAAATAGATCAGGTTTGTTCCAGAGAGAGGCTAATAAAAAATAGACAAATTAGAGTACAATTAAATAGGTGAAACATTATTATAAAATGGGTTTTTTGAATGTTGATCTTTGATAATATGGGATTCATACAAAAAAATTGAAATTGTAGATACTTGAAAAAAACATTGAGCTTGATTTTTTTTATTAAAAAAATACTATAATTGTCTAATCACATTTAAAAAATGTTGCAATCGGTCGGGGAAGAATTTACCAATTGAGTGAAAAATTATTATTTCTTCATCACTTCTCACCAATAATTAGTATTATTTATATTATCAACTCTTTAAGAACTATTTTATCTATATGTATTTGATTAAATGAAAATGTAATAAAAAGGAGAGCCTCCCAAATATGGACATTACTCCCCTCATTCTTAATATAAATGGGATGAAATTTTATTCTCAATAATTTTTCAATATTTTAATCCCCAATCTCAAATTGTCCTTCTCTTTATAATAATCCATGATTCCATGAAATCAAAATTTAAGAAGAACATTATACTGTCTGAACATTAAAATTGAGATGGATAAAGTCAATTATGGTCTCTAAACACATTATTTGGAATGAATTCCTCCAGGGTGTGGCACAAGGATAGTTATAAAAAAAAACTACCATCATTGTAAATCTATATTTTTTCCATTTAGATGAATGGTTCTTTCTTAGGTATGGATCATGGATATCAATATACATTAATTTTTCACCTAACCACTATAGTTGGTCCATTTGGATGAATTATTTCCCTATAAATGTGGACCAAAAATGGGTATATATATAAATACCAAGAACATAACATTAGAGGTGGGAATTTTGGATAAATTATTTGGATCAATCTGAAATGGTTCAAGATATGGAAAATTTGGATGGGGAATCCAAAGTAAAAATGTTTTTGAGTAAACTGATGTTTTGTATTTATACGTCATGAATGGATCCTGTGGATATATATTGCACAGATTAAGGAGAGGATTGATGTTATAAAATTTTCCTAGGCCAAGGGACCAAGATATCACTGTCAGTTTTTAGTGGTTATATAGAGAGTGTCCCATGCTTAGAGCCTTTTATTCTATTTTTGTATATTTTAACTAAACCTGAAAGGAGGATTGTTTAGTATGAAATAGTATGTATTTTTGTAGGGAATCTATTTATGTGTTTTGAAAAAAAATTTCATTTTCTATTTAAATCATAGAAATTAAACATTTCTAGATTCAACCAAGGTTCATGTATTACGTGTAAAAAACTTGACTTTTTTTTTCAGAACTCCCTCTATGGGGTTTCATCATAGCCAGATATGTGTTTTATTATTTTGGTAGTTTCTGGTTATGCATTTCAGAAAATATAATATGGTGTTAAAAGAAAAATAGATTTGACAAATAAAAATTTGAAGATATATTTATAGAATTATAGTCATGTAAAACCTGATGTAAATAAGATTCAAATTCAATGACAGATAGAATGAGGATCTATAAAAATCCATATCATTAATACAACAAATATATGATATATTAAATAAATATATTCATTATAAAATCACAGATGATCTTGCTGTCTATTTTATTTTTTAAATTAGGTGAATGGAATATTAAATTGAATGATGGGTTCAACAAAATTTTTAAAAACTCCAAAACATTCCCTCATATTCCATCGTCATTCTAATACTACATACAATAAACTACGGATTTTTCAAAAGAAAACGGTGAAATATATTGTCCATAAAGGGATTAATCATATCATATCATGACGAAATTAACAAATTTTAGTCAAGAGTCCTTTCAAAGGTTCTATAGAAGTGGTGGGAATCATAAATATAATAATTAAAGCATGTTATAAGATGATAACATCAATGGAACTAATTAATGTAGCTACAACCTAAAACATGAAATCATATAAAAATATAAGTATAATATAAAAGAATATATAACATATTGTACTTAAAATAACCTCTTGTGAACTATACATATAATATTTTTAGATGAAAACATTAACCAATTCATTTGGGGGCAATATAATACTGGGCCCACATGTCACATTTATATCTTGACCATGAATTTGTTTTCCATATGGATCATTCAACTTAATAATGTCATTAATTTAATTTTACACATTTTTAAGGAGATATGGTAACAGACATTGAATTCTAAAATCAATGAAGTATATGTTTAAATTAATAAAAACTCTTCAGTGGAAATGGGGATGGGTATTCTCTACATAAAAATTTGGCATGGAAAATCACAATATAATTTTCGTAGGATAACAGGAGTACATGAAGGTTTATGGAAGTGGTGAATGAGAGTATAATGTGTCCTCTAATTTCATCAGAATAATATATATAATAAATTTATGGGTAAAATCACATTACAAAATGTATAATTGGAAATAAAAATGGATTAGTAAAAATATATTACTTCTAACAGAAAGAAGTGGAAAGAGTTTGTTACCATTAGAGGGAGCTCCTAAAATCTTATGAGTATATTATTTTCCTCACAAAAAAACATTGTGAATGATTTGGAGAGATATATAGAGAGTATCTTCATTTGTAATTGATTCTAGTTAATGAGAGTCAGATTATGGGTGGGTATTTATAGTAAAAGCAGTGGGGGATCTTAATTAATTTGTAAACATAGCTTTTGAAATCCAATGTTTAAAATAACCAAGTCAATATACCTTAGATTAGTTTTTCACAGGGACTCTACAAATGAAGAGTTGTTTTCAATATTTTTTAAGTCCATGAAAAATACTCCTTAAAATAATACCTTTGGGGCTATGGAAGTGATTCATGTTTATAAATAAATAAGTTTAAAACAAAAAATTATATTATATGTTATTTAGGATTCATTAATAGATTATAAAATAAATTATATTACTTCCAATACACTTTATTTTAAATGTGATGGGGATTTTTGGTATTATATTCCCTTTAGAATATTTATTTCATCACTTTTGGGCTATTATGATTTCATAACCCATGCCCTATATTTATAGAATAAATTATTTTTATACATAAATATGACTTTCTTAGAAACATTTGGAAATTAACCCATTGGTTATTTTAAACATGGTGATTGAAAAAAGAATATATATTTTATCAAAATAATTATTTGAATATGGGCTTTTTCACTTTTAATATAAAAGAATAATTTATTGAAAAATACTAATTATTATGAAAATTTTAGTTTTAAAGCCTTTATAAATATTATATTGAACTTAACTAAATTATATTATCATTTTTATGTAAATATTTTTTGATAAGAGTATTTTACGGAAAAAAACATATTTCAAAATACTTGAATTTGTTAAAAATGTTGTTTTAATTAAAATCACATTATTTCTAATGATGCAATTTTTATTTCATCATATAAAAATATAATTTTCATTTACTCATATAAAATTTAAATAATGAAAATAGGTATGTATAATATTTATTTTATAAAAATGAAAAATATACAAATCTATACTACTATGCCCTAGATAAATAGCCATTTATTGCAACAGCATATTCCATAAGGTTATGGTGTGGGAGGTGTAAGCTTTCTTGGGGTCGTTTTATGAAAATGGTAGTGGTTGTGATCTTTAGAATCATGGAAATCCCCACTAAATGGTTTCATTCAAGATTCATTTATTAAATTTCATCTTTGGTTTTGTTAAGGGTAAACCCCGTGATTCTATATCCCATAAAATCTCAAATAAATGGAATGTGAGACTATAATACAAAATGTTGAGGTCATATCCCCCTTGTTCTATTGAAATTAAACTTTATAATAACCCTTTATATATTCTAATATTATTGTTCAATAAATAATTTCTATACTATAAATGGTTAATATATTTTAACGTTATTTTATATAATATAGGTAATATTTTATAATTTGTATGAAATGACTAGAGTCGTTAATCTTTTTCTATAACTATATTATTCAATGTGGAAGTTAATAATTTCAAATTCGAATTTAATTTATAATAATTTTTTTTCATTACATTCTTACCCCTTCAAAAAAATTCCCGTGAAATTTAATTTCATACACTAAAAAAGTTTAGTGATCTTCTATTTCATTACCTCTTTATTCCAATTTTTCTTCCACAATCTTATTTTTATCCAATTGTACCTTGATCATGTTATTTTTCTTTTTTTATTGATCATCATCATTGTGATAAAATATCTTCACGGATTTCTCTTCTTATGAAATATTAATTTCTAAGGGTTCCACCACTTAATTCCTTACAAGTGCAGGGTCTCGTGTATACATCATCAATAAGGGTACATGGAACTCATCATATATTTGGGACATGATAGGTGTGAGTTCTAGTTGATTTGACATAGGTTCTATGCAATCAATGATCTAAAAGGGGGATATGTTTCTTGGGCTAAGATTTAAATTCTTCCCAAACATCATGACCTTCATTCATTGTGATATATGAAGAAACACCTTATATATGACCTGAAACTATAGGCCTCTATGATGCAATGCGCATAGTTTTTCATTTAACATTCTGTAGATTTCATATGACATTGATTGGTCAGATCCATATCTATCATATATTGGATATGTTCATATCTCATAATATTCCACTCCACATCTTCAACCTATCATGTTAGAGTCTAATATCTCTGATCATACAGATCAACATAAGATACCATTTTAATGTGTGAATGGAAAATATTTTTATATGAGGGGAAGTTGTTGAGACCAAAAAACTAGTAATTATATTGAAAAATATCTCAAAATATATTCTACTGTTCAAATGGTTATCTTAGACTAACCATCAATCTACGTGTGACACGTATATGTAAAATATATCTTTGAATCCAATTCTTGTTTAAGGCTTCTCCAGATTCGTAAGGAAATACATAAATCAAGATTAGGTATATTGTAGTGGAGAACTCCATGAAGTCTTACCACATCCTTTATATATAACTTCCAGAGTTGGTCAAATAAATATATTCCATTATTTCAATGAAATTAACTATCATTATAAAGATATAAACTACCACCTAGATGGTGTTATTACCTTTGGATGTATTAGGGATTTATATAAAGGAATATATTGTTATATTTTCCTATATTCAGATTGGTATAAGAAATGGATTCATCATAAATTTAGAATATTTATATCTATCCTTGAATTATTTTCATATCTAGCATCAAGATACAAATTCTTCAATCCCCCACTTCTTGTTATCCCACAACAAATTTACAATTATAAATTTATACATTTTAATGCTTTCAGGATGAATGGATAAGGGTGAGCTATGGGCATCACCAAAAATTTACCTATTCAATTTTTATTTTTATGGGATACATATCCATATTCAACAACTTATAACTCCAAAATTAGAAAAGTTGAAAACTGGAAAATTTTATGCCTTATTTATATCCCTACAACAATGTTTTGGTTCCCATTAATCCTCCAATGAATAGATAGTACTGAAATTATTTTGAGAAAGATGGAATGTAGATCTATTTCTTAGAAACATTTCCACACTTTTCATGTCCATGAAAATCATATCCCGTTCAATCCTCATCATGGACAGGGTTGCAGTATCCTTTATACTTAGTGCATTTTCCACTTTTTCCCACTTCACATGTTGAGAATGGATTCAAAAATCATAAACCATTATGAACTCCAGCCCTTGTCATTGGTTCATATTGAGCTCCATTTGTGTGAATATATAATTATGGATTTTATTATCTGTATATAAATCCCACATAACCTATTATAGATAATTCTTCTATACATTTAATTCAAATATGACTAAAAAAATTGTAGATCATTTGTAGGGTATTTTTTTCATGAATCATTAATTGGGGGAAAAAGGATATTACATTCTCCACATTCATTACTAAAAATCCCAATACATTATTTGGATTCATTGTAGTAGATCACAAATCCATCCCCATTGGCAGTTACTATAAGAATATTTGTAGTTTTTATATTCTTATTTTTCTTGTTAATTCTTTCATAGAACTCATAATTCCAAAAAAACAACACCACCATTCCAGTTATATTAGTTATCTATCTTGAAAATATGGAAAAATTTATCAAAAATTGAAGATAGTACCCACATAATCAAAAGAAACTATGCATATCTATCATAAATATTGATCTATTACATCATTTAAATTAATATATCTTTATATATCATTATATATCACATTTAGGGTTTTAACATTCCCTTGGAATATAAATTTAACTATTTAAAACTCCAATTTTATTAATTCACATATATGTTTTATTTTCTTAAGGTATTAAGTAAAATGTTTAAATGATCATCATCTTCCACATTAATTTTGGGAAAATAAGAATTTTATCTATTAATACTACAAAACATTTAACATGGAAATGAATAAAGAATTTAATAATTAAGTACATGAAGATAGATCAGGCATTAGTGAGTCCTAATGGAATCATTGTGATCTCATAATGCATGTATCATAAATGAAAATTAGTCTTGGGGATATCTTCCAACTTCACCTTACCTGATAATATATTAACCAATGATCTACCATAGATATTTACTAAGCTCAATGAAAATTATTGAACTTGTAATCAATATGGGTTAAAGGATACTTTTTCTTTATATTGATCTTTATGAGCACATGAAAATGAATGTAGGGACGTATAGACCCATACATCTCCTCAACCAAGGGGACTGATACACCCTATAGTGAAGCACATATGTGGATAAATTCTTTATCTTATTTATTTGGTTGTTACATGGTCTACTATTAATGATTATTAGTGTACATTCAATATAGTGTCTTGTATATTTGAAAACAAATTTGTATAAGTTCGATTGTGAATCAAACCTATCATCTTGGGGGAAGGCTAGATAGTTATTTGGAAAACATATTAGTGTATTCCCTAATAAAGGGAATGTCATCCATGTGATATTTTCCTTATTATCAATTATTTTAGCTATATATGATTTCTCATAAGGACATAATATAAATGGTTTATATGATGACATGAAAGAATATACTTCCCTATACATGAAATTGTATATTATCTGAGTGTGGTTCTTTATATAGGGGTTTTCTTCCCTAAATATTTTTTTTGGATCTATTCCGGGAAAGCCAATCCATAAACATATTTACAATAGATTCCATTAATGAAAGTATCACAATCTTCACTAAGAATTTATACATTAAAATATGAATAGGGGAGAAGTAATATATATTTAATGAAATAATATCCATATTTATCAATATCAAATATAGCTCTAATTCCATGTTTTGAGGTTCTTTCTGAATAGTTCTACTAAACATGAATGATATGAATTAATTTGTAGATAAAAAATAAAATATTTTTTTCTTTTATTTAATTAATAACTAATGTACATGTGATTAAATTATAATTCGGATCCACCTCACTAATTTTTATAGAATAATACCCGCTTTTCTCTCTATTAAATGTAGGTTGTTAAAGTTAGTTATCATTGAAAACTATTAGATAAGAGAATTCATACATATAATTTCATTTTTCCTTAAAAATGAATCATTGGGGAACATGATGAGGATTTACTAGAGAATTATATTATTCAATCTCATTAGTGTATTTCTCCCATTATCATTCACTAGTTAGATTCCCTTATTTCCCATACCCAAATAATTTCATTTCCCCTTTTCGAAATTTCTTAGTTTCTTCTTCAAAGACTATTGACAAGGGGGATATTTGACACTTTATCCCATATTAGATTTCTCGACCACATGAATAGAAGTAAAATACATTCTCTATTTCATATATTTGGATCCATGAGGCATGTTACATTCACTAATATCTATTTCAACATCAAGTGATCATTTGAAAAATTCCTCATAACTATAAAAGTCTTGATTCACCAATAATTTACATAGAAATATCATTATCACACGAAAAAATTGACTTTTCTTTATGGGACAATAAATAAGCTAGAGACATATCATGAAATTATTTTGAAGTTATACTCATATCAACTAATTGATTAATATTCCTTTTAATTTAGTCTTAATAAATACATATCAATTTTATGGTTAATAGTGTGAGGAAAATATGTTTTAAAATATTTTTTGGACCAAGATGATGGGGAAGGAGATTGTATTAAAAGTTTTCCCTTTTATTTTCTAGGATGTTTATGAAAAAAAGGAAAATATCATCATTTTTTATTTTCTAAAACATGGATTGGAAATATAATTCAGAAGAATCAGACTCACAATGCTTGAAAAGATCCATCATATTCACGAGATTTTGTTAAAAATGGCCATCAGATTCACTCTTAATCTTTTTGATGGAGAATCAAGATGTAGATGATCAGAGAATTCATTACTACAAGAATTCAATGTGATGATGATTTAATGATCTTTTAGTTCTCATAAATTTTAATTAAATTGTGAAACTTATGATGGATGCATGATGGATGAAAGGGGTAGTGAAAGAGATTTTTTTTGTGTTTAGATTGATTGGATCTACATTGAATTAAATAAGGGTGATGAAGATTATATTCATTCTAATCATATTCAATGCAGTTATATTTCGGATTACCAGTTTTGGACAGATAAGAAAATAAAATTGTCGATGAAATAAAGTTAATTTAAAACATATTCCATTGAAAATCAGTAGATGGGAAAGATGATCCTCAAATCTAATCTAATTAATGATGGAATTCATTATAGAAGCTAAATCGTCATGGAGAAAAAAATTGATGGGGAGAGAGAAAAAATTTCTCAAGTAGTATTATTTAAAAAAATTAATGGACCTTCTGATCTAACTTTGGATGCCACCATAATCAGGGGAATACTTTATTTAAACAAATTAATGAAAATAAAATAATATAATTTGATAAAAAATATAGTCAAGCATTAAAAAAGTGAATAATTACATTGCTTATAGATCAAGTGGGTAAAGGAAAATAATATGTATATTAAAATTGGGTAACGAAAAGAGTTAAAGAAACTAGATGAATGTGTTGTCGATGGGGAGATTACATTTGAAATAGTGTTTTAATCAATTGGTATAGAGTATCATATTCATCAATAAAAATGGAGAAAACATTGGAATTTGAAAATCATATTTAAAAATAGGATCCACACTGTAGATTGAAAAGATTGATGAAGGATGATCTAAACTTGATAGAAGATTTAAGAAGGATCGAGAATTTTGAGAAGAGTTGACATGGTGAAGATTCGCCCTAAATTATAAAAAACTTTAAAATTTAGGAAATTAATAAGACCTGGAATGTTTTTCAGATTCTCTAAAAACCACCCACATGGCACTAATAAATGGTGAGAAATACATTACACTTTCACTAAATCGGATTTATTATTAATGGGGGGGAGAGAGAAGCTCTGACCTGCAATGGAAATAAAAATATTTTCGGTATCGCATTTTGTTGAAGAAATTTTGATGATGAAAATTTAATGAATACGATAAAATATCACAATGTTGTATTCAAATGATCATCATATTCAGTGATCACTATGTTTAGTTGTCTATCAAATTGTATTTTTCATCTTACTAGGATGATAATCATAACAAGGTGGATAATTGGATTGGTATTTTTATATTGGGATTTTTGGGATAAGTATGTAGGAGTTTTGGATTGTTTTTAATTGTTTTTAGACATAGAAACATCTATTTTATTGGGAAGTTATACTTCTTGATTGGGTTGGGAAGATCGTATTGTGAAATAAGATCTAGACAATCAGAGTGAGAAGATCAGACTGAATAATTGGTTTTAATTCTATATCAATGTCATGAAGTTCAAACCATCTTTTAGGTAAGAAATTAATGTAATTATTAGAAGTAATACATTTACGAGGTTGAAAATAAGAAAAGATAGCATGACTTGATACACAAATATTGTTCAACCATATTTTTTTAAGAGGATTCCCACACACTATTAGAAATTTTTTCATATTCCTACATGATGTAATGGTTATATCCTAGTCATTGTAGTACTAGGATTTATTTTTAGTGGATTATTTGGTATTTTATCATTTAAAAATCTTACCAAGGATGTAGTTATTCATATTGAACGGTCAATTTATTAAATACTTATGTTCCTTCTAATGTGTGTTTAAATTTTTATCTCTTGGGAAAGGAATCATTAATATAAAAAAATGTTTTTTCACTGAATCATAGAAAAAGTTATTATTAATTCACCCACTCCCCCTATTAGTGATACAATTATCCATACTGGTTACATTCAAGTGGTATCAATGTTTCAACTCCCATATCTTATTCATTACTAATGGAGAATTTGAATTGTGGGAACAGTAAAGGTATCTAGTTTTTGATGAAATGAATTATCATTTCTATAAAGATATAATGTTTATATATCTTATGTCTATAGTATATAATGATCAAAATAATTGAATATATGGGATTTTAACAATTTAATTAAAATACTCTCTTAAATTTATTGATAATAAGAATATTGATAAAGATGGAACTGACAAGAATACCCTCTTATCATTACTTTATAAAAGTTAATTCTTAAGTGTGAAAGGGTTTCCAAAATTAAAGCTACATGGAATAAATTAAAAACAAAATATATAAACGCAATACAAAATTGAAAACGGTTAAGATAAAAATCTAGAGATTGAGGTATGTATTTTTGAATATGCATGAATATAAATATTATGTAGATTTTATTACTAAGGTAAATGACATTGTCGGCACAATCACATGACTTGGTGAAAATATATATGACTCTAGAGATGTTGAATTTTTTTAATTATTCCCAATAGGTTTTATGAAAACATTTCTTCACAGGAAGACAGATATCGTGAATCAATTTCTAAAGATGATTTTCACAGTAGCCTTATTAATTATTAAACGAGAAAGGAGAAAACTGTGAGAAAAAATACAAGTGTTGATATAAATATATCATTAAAATATGTTATCATATGAAGGTCAAATAACATTATTATTGAATATGGTGATGGTGAATTCAATTCAATAAATGAGGTAAATAATGTTTTTGATAAAATTATATCCTTGTTTTCTAAAAATGTGAAAATATTTACAGGGAATTAGAAAGGGAATCATCGCAAAACATTTTAATGTTGATATATTGGGAATTTTGAGGAAAATAATCTTCAAAGAAATAAATAAGTAGAAATTGATGAAGAATAAATACAGCCAAGAATATCATGGATGAAATCAGGAGATAAAATAAAATTGTACTGCATATGAAAAAATATAATGTTATTTAAATCCCAAAGAAAAGTTTTTTAATATAATGTTATAGAAAAAGAATACAGGGAAGCTGAATCTAAAAAAATATTTTGAGTATGGTATTTAGAATAATTATATTGAAATAGTGAATAATGAAGGATTCACTATTAGATGCTCTGAGGAAGAATAAACTCAACATGAATGTTATTTGAAATTATTGTTACAAGATTCTCTAAGAAAGACTAGAAGGATTTAAAAGACAATAAAAAATATAGAAGATTAATGATCTTCAATAGGAAATAAATAAATCTTTATGGATTGGAAAGTGATTTTGGTAAAATAAATTTATGATTTAATGAAATCTCTTGATGAATAAATTAATCATAATAATCATATGGAAGAAAAGTTGAAAAAAGAGGAGTGTGAACTTTTCAATAAGATATTCTCAATATGATATGAGAAATACAAGTTTTAGAAACTCTATATCTGATATTTTGGAATGTTAACAAAGTGTGAAACTAGATATGTTTCAAAAAAATATACCATCAATGGTTGAATAGAAAAATATAGTGGTTTCTGAAAAGAAAATCTAGGAAAGTCTTATATGTGGCCAAAAAAAGTTGTGATTTCAAAAACCTCAGAGAAAAATGGGCCCAAAATATTTTTAAACGTTATAAATCCAAAAATTATTCCAACACTCTATGTTCTATGAAATATGAAAATAAAATAAAAACCCAAATAGATAAAAAAAATTTAGGGTACTCAAAAAAGAAGGAGAATATGATATGTGAGAAATTCATTCATATTTCTAGTCAGTATAGAACATTGAGATTCAAATACTATTTCTATGGATACTATTGGTATTGAGGTGGATTTGGACACACAAAAAATAGGTTTTTATTTTTCCAACAAATTTACTATTACTCCAAACGTTATGAGTAGGAAATATTTAGGGGGAGTAAATTAGCTAAAAAAGAAAAAGCATGAGAATGTTTCTTTGAAGAAACCGGTGAAAGATGCAGTTAATATTGAAACGTGGTTCTAACTTTTGGAAACAATTTATGAAAGATTTTAAAAAATGATAAACCATGAAATGTATGTCTTGTGTTATTACCAACAAAAAAATATTATTAACAATTCATAGAAGATGAAAGTGAAGAATTAAAATAATGAATAAAAATCTCTTATTAGTGAAACTTATTTGAAAGAAACAAAATGAGAATAACTGTGGATTATTGAAAATGGATGTTCCTATAAAATTATAGGATATGTGTAATTGTTGAAGAATGTAAAATAATTTATGGATAGAATAGTGAAATATGGAAATGTTGAATTATTGAAAATCAAAGGTATTGAATCATCCATCATTTGAAATGAAAAGATATATCCATGAATATTTTGTATGGTAATGAAATGAAACGTAATTTTATAAGTATTTCACTATTGTGTGATGGGGGTAACAATTATATCATTAGAAAATATAGGGGTTTTTTTTAAAACCGAGGATGGTGCAATTATGTTACAATAGGAAAACATACAAATAGAAACTTGTTTCAAGTTGGTAAAATACAAAACTCTTGATAAATATTATGGTGGAAGAGAATCAATTGTTTCATACGAGGATCAGAAACATGTTTCTACAAAAAAAATATAAAATTGAAATAGAGTGATCATGTCTAAGACAATCAATAATTTCCAAGAAGAAGATATTGGTTTTTGAATATTTCTCAGAAAAAAATATCACAAATATTGTACAAAAGAATGTTAATATTTTTCAAAAAAACACATGGATTTTATTCAGTTTGATATCTATAGTCTAATGTTAAAATGATAAAACATGGAGATAAGTACCTCATCAGATTTATAGTTTCTTTTACTCGCATTAATTATTTTATTTATGAGAATCATAAATCATATGCTTCGAAAATGATTATAAATTTTAGAATAAATGTTGATAAGGAATGTAAATATTTTGTGAAGATGTTGAGAACCAAAAATGGAGGTGAATACATAAGTGGAGAGTTTGAGTGTTATCTGAAGAATCATGGAATTCAGTCGGAGTATGGTTCCTCATACTCTCCCCAAAAAAATCGTGTTTTTGAAATAATTAATATTAGATTACTGTAGATTGGGAGAACGTTGTTACTTGAACATGGTCTTTATCAATAATATTTTTGGAAAACCATGACTATTTCTATTTATATTCAATGTGAATGTTTTTACAATCCATGATTGTGTATGACTCCATTCGAATTGTTGTATAGAAAAACTCAATGTCTGAAACAATTAATAGGTTTTGAGAGTACATGTATTATAAAAAGACAGGTGGAAATAATGGAAAGCATGAACCGAAAGGTGAATATGGAGTTATTGTGGGTTATTATCAATAAGGGAGATGATTTAGATTCTATAACCCTGAAATAGGAAGAATTTTTTATTATGTTGATGTGAAAGTAATTTAAAAATCTATGGAAAGAATGTGTACTTAGGTAGGCAATGAAGTTGAATAGGATTAGGAATGTTTTGAAAACAACTCTGATAAGGATATAGAGAATTTTAATCATTCTGAATAAGAATAGTTAGACTTGTCTATTTATAGTTAAGAATAAGATACTTGAAAATATAATCTTAATTGAGGAAACATGTGGAATCTAAAAATATTATTATTTATCAACATTGAAAGGTTCAAACAAAAATAATAACAAATGATATTACATGTGCTTCTATACACTCAAAAGTGGATCCTAATGATGTGAAATAATATTTTGAGCATAAAGAATGGGTTCAAGCCATTAATGAAGAGTTCAATAAAACTAAAAATAATTATATAGGTGGAATAATACCCAATATAGAAAACAACAATATTATTGGAACAATATGGGTTTTCTGGAAGAAGATTAATGTATGATGGTAAGTGATAAGAAGAAATGAAATATTAGTTTACAAAGGGTATTCAAAAATTGATGGTATTTATTATGATGAAACCTTTTATTTTGTGGAATGAATTAAAACAATCATAATTTTTCTTCTCATTTCAACATTATTAGGTAACATGATCTTCTAAACAGATTTTAAATCCACATTCATGAATGGTGATCTAGATGATGAATATTACATTGAACAACCTTGTGGATTTATTATTTGAAATGATGAGAGTTATGTGTGCATATTGAAGAAGTCATTGTACAGGATAAAACATGCTTTGAGAACCTGGTATTCCAAATTAAAAACTAGATTAAAGGAAATGAATTTCAAAAAATGAATAATTTATGGTAATCATTACATCATGGAATTTCATGAGAATTACATAATTTTAATTTCTTATATTGATGAAATTTTATTTTCACGGAATGATGAAAGAAGTTGTGAAAGGATTTCTGAAGAGATGAAGTATGTTTTTAAAATTTCCATACTCTGGGAAATAAAATACTTTCTTCATTTACATGTCTTACATAATAATAAATACATTTTTATTTCTTAAAATAATTATTCTATTGAAAATCTCAATAGGGTTGGAATAGAAAACTAAAAACTCGTTCCACACCGATTTCAGTGGGAACAATGTTTTCTGAATATGGAGAAGTAAATGAAGTGGATTAGAAATACTTTCAGAAGATGATTTAAATTTTATTATATTTTACTGCCTCAAGAAAGGACATTTTTTATGTTGTTACATTATATGCAAGATTTTATAGTGATAAAAAATAACCACATTTAATTTTATGAAATAAAATTCTAAGATACATAAAAGGAAAAAATTGGAAATCAGATATA
Organism: Viscum album; assembly: GCA_963277665.1. NCBI lineage: Eukaryota > Viridiplantae > Streptophyta > Magnoliopsida > Santalales > Viscaceae > Viscum > Viscum album. Next base: position 372,338,152 of record OY728166.1, on the reverse strand, counting down.
AGACCTCGAAATGTATTTATTTTTTGGGTATACAGATTATAATTGGGAATGAAATTATAATGATAAGAGATCCTCATATTGAAAATATTTTTTTGGGAAGGAATTGAGGTAGATGTAATTAAATGAAATAGAATTTAGTAACTCTCGGTATTGATAAAGTTGATTATATTTCCTCTACTCAATCCACCATAATAATTATGCAGATGAAAACTCAATTAGAATACATTCATTTTGAAGTGAAGTTACCCTTTCTTGAAGGCTTCGATAATCAATGCTCATTCAATCACAGAAAATAAAGTTAAATATTCTCATACAATGCATATTGATATCAAATAAAATTTCATAAAATAAAATGTAGAGGGGAATGGATTAAAACTAGAGTATGTGCCAACATTTGAACAAGTTTCTAACATTCTGAAAAACTATTACATATGAAATAATTTTCAAAAATGATGTCGGCCATAAGAGTCCAACCAAATTCTCATCAAGTTTGATGAATATATTTCTATTCCCTCTATCATTTTAAATTCGGATTCTATTGTTAATCAGAATAATTATTTCACAAATATAAACTTTCATAAAACATTTCAAAAGAGGGAGTTTCTAGTAAAATATGAATTTAGTGTTGTATTATGAGTGATATATTATAAATATTTGTTGGAGTAGATGATGAAAACATTTTTTATTCCAAAAATGAAGATAGGAAAGGTGAGAAATGAAGAATTTATCATAATCACTTCTTTTAGACCACATGATTTTTCTATTAATGACTGTTGATTCCTAAAATGATTTAGCTCACGTATGATTATAATTTTTTATAAGTAATCCATTTTCAGGGGATACACAGTTCAGTGATTTATGAGTCTTGGTTGAAAACATAATCTAAAGGGGGAGATTGATTGGACCTTGTTGAAAAAGAAGGTGATAATATTCAATGTTTTTTCTTTTGTTGTTAAGGATGTTTAAGAAATGTTGTTTTAAAACATGGACTATCTAGCATATTTATTTGAATATGTATCACAATGCATAAAAAGGAACATCATATTTAGTTTATGTAAAAATAAAATGGTCATCTGATTCAGTCCGAATCTGATTGATTTCGAATCAGGGTCCACATTATCAGAGTCTGCATGACTATGTAAAATTAAATGTGATGATGTTGTGATGATCTTTGAGTAATCATAAATCATACATAAATTTTTAAACTTATGGTGAAATATTCATGAATGAAATGGGTATTAAATGAGATATTTTCAATCATGTTCAGATTGATCAGATTTGGATTAAAATAAGGAATGGTTGTGGATATTGTTTTAACCCTGCTCATATTGAGGTCAATTATATTCTTGATGATCGAATTTGGGCTGAGAAGAAAATAATAGTGACGATGATACAAAGGGATGTTATAATACATTACATTGAAAATAAAATTATTCTCAATATGATCCTAAAATAAATTCAAAGTCATGATGGAATTCATGATAGACGTTTAATTTTGAAAGAGAACAATATTTGTGGGATGAGAGAAAGAAGCTCTCATGTAGTATGGTTTTTAAAAATAATGATGTTTATGATCAGACTATATATGCCATAGTAATTTGATGATTTTTTTTGATACCAATAATTGAAAGGAAAATAAAATAATGTGTTCATCAATGTAGTCTACCATTCAAAAGGGGATGAATTACTTTGTTAGGGGATCATGTGGGTTAAGAGAAATAAGATGTGTATTAGAATTTGATCAAGAAAATAACTAAAGAAAAGTGAAGAATTTGTTCTTTATGGGAGAATAAATTTCAAAGATTGATTTTTTAAATTGGTACAATGTATCTTATTCATCAATCAAAATAGAGAAACAAAATCATATTCAGAAAGTCAAATTGAAAAATAGGATCCAAACAGCCGATTGAAAAGAATTTTGAAGGAAGTGCTAAAGAAGATAGAATATTCAAGAAGGATCAAAAATATTTGAAAATAATTGATCTGGTGAAGATTCAACCAAAATTAATGGAAACATGAAAATTCATTAATGTTGGGTGGGAATGAAAGTTTTGGGGATTCCTTCTAAATGATCTCCTTGGTCACATATAAATGGTGAAAAGTACATTATACTTGTACTTACTTGGATGTTCTAATCATGGGAATAGATAGGATATATTAATTTCTAGGGAGAGAAAGGTGTCTTTTATATTATTTTTTGTTAAAGAATTTTTGACATAGACAATTTAATGAAGGGACAAGATTGTAACATTATATTTGTTTTATCATCGTATTCGGGTGTCTATCAGAGTATGATTTTCATCATATTCATCTAATCATTGTTACATGTTGGATAATCAAATCTGTATTTCTGTATTGGTATTATTCGACTATAGAAGAAGGATTTTTGGATTCTCCTGATCTCATTTAGATAAAGATACATCATCAAATTTGGAATTTATAATGGAATATTAGAGTGCGAATATCAGATTGGGAAATTTGATCTGGAAAATCATATTAAGCAGATTAGACTATACAATTGATTTGAATTCCATATCAATTCCCAAAATTTATTTCCTTCTACTGGGTAAGAAATTGAAGAATTTTTTTATATGGAATTAATATGTGATGTTGAAAATAAATAAAGGTAACCTGTTTTATGAAAAAAAAATATGGTTCATCCCTATTTGCGCTAAGATGGTGCACACAAACTATTAGAATGGTTAATATAGTTCTACATGGTTGAATGTGTATATCCTACTCACTGTATTTCATGGGGTGATGTCCAGTGTATTTTGTGGTAGTGGATAATTTTCAAATCATACTAAGGATATAGATATTCTAACTGAATATTTAACCTTGTAAATACTTTTTTCCATATGGATGTGTGTTTGAATTTTTTTTCAGGGAATGAAATTTTTTAAATGAGGTAAATGTTGTTTCAAATATTTATAAAAGAAAAAGTATTCAGGATTCACCCCTGCCCATCTGAGTGATACAATCAACCTTAGTGGGTTCTTTGAAAATACATTTTTCAGAATTATTTCCACTCTATTTCATTGATAACCTCCACAGGATTCAATTTTCTTATTAACTAATATAATTGATCATATTCATCCTTTATAAAATTGACAACCAGAAAAGAACTGTATTTTATAGATCATTTAATGGTGTAAATATATTTTCAATAGATTTGATACATTGTTCTATTATTTAAGGATCATAAGGTCCACTGTAATTTAGATGTCTTTAAAATATAAATGTTTCAATTACAACTTCCTCTTTCATTGTGAAATTTGGGTTTTCCTTTGACTAATTTTTCAATTCAGAAATTTAGTTAAATGATTATGTGTTTTCCTAAAGCTATCAACTAATAATCTCATTAGATTAGAAATAATTTTTTTTATTTTCCAAACTCATTGGTTATAGGTAAATTTCACCTCTTTTACATCCATTGACTAAAATAAATGAAAATATTATGTATTTGAATAAATAAACTACTAAAAACAGAAATTTCAAACTTCAAATACTAAGGGGAAATCCCATTAATTTAATACATTCCTTAACATAGGAATTTATTTGTTTCAGTCTATTTTATTCATAGTCTTTTTCCTAACATGGAATTTATTTTTTAATTTTTTTCCCATCATTATGGTTTTTAAAGAGACCATGAAAATAACGAAGAATATCCATCAGGAATGTAAAACTATATGTATAACAATGAATAATTTTTGTGCATCATGTGATAATCAAGTCAATACCAAATGAACTATTTACAGTGTTTTTACCTTATGTAAAAATATTTTAGAGTCACATCAACTAGTAGTATCTAGATAAGGATTTTATTAGGGAAACCACCTAAATTATACATTACAAAAAATTTAGGTATTTTTTCCTATGTTTATTTTAATAAATAATGCATTCCCTAAATTTTTCTAATCTCAGTCCAAAAAATAACTATACCATTCTTGGGTACCAACATTGAAAACCTATATCATTATTATACATTAATTCATGTTTTATTATATAATGATAATCTTAATATAATCCAAGAAGTTTGTGAATTCCCATTTATTTAGGAAATTAGGCACATAGAATATTAACTTGAACCATCCCATAAATCAATACCTAACATCTCTAAAAAAATTCATTATATGTCATCACTCATCTAATAATATACATGATATCCTAGAAATGTACATAAGAAATTTGTGATCTATAAAAACTAGTAAGGGAACAACTAAAATATAATTTGTTAAAAGTAATACATGTTAATCAGTAGTAAAACCAGGGTGACATTAAAGGATTGATAGTAATAAATATGATCATGAAATCATTATATGTCATGATAACATCAAAAAAACATAGGAATTTTAAGACCATATAAACTATGAAATCATAAGTATATGTCAAGTATAACCACTAGGGAATCATAACCTAGTTTTATTAAGATAACCTCCCATGAACCATAAATTTAATATCACAAGATAATAACATTTCCCAATTCATTTTAGGGATATATAAATTTTTGATCTCCCACTACATCCATACCACGTACAATCATTTGTGCACAATAGTTATCATAAATCATAAGAATGCAATTAATCACATTTAAATCCCTCATTATCGAGTGTGGGTTATATAAATGTAATTAAAAAATAAATGAATATTATGTATAAATATGATAATAAATTTTAGTTTAATTGGGTATGGTTATTCTATATATATATATATTTTTCATAAAAATATCTTGTTAATTTCTATAGCATAACATGTGTACATAAATGTTTATAGATGGGTTGAATGAGAGTGAAATGTTTCCTCTCATTACTTTGGAATCAAATATATTATTAATTGATGTGTATAAATACATAAAATCATAGAAATTTTTTTATAAATATGGATTATTAAAAATTAATTACTTGAAGTAAATATATGATTAAAGAGTCTCTTACATTGAAAGAGAGCTTTTAAAATAATGGGCTGATCTTTTTAAAAAAATGGAACACATTGAATAGGTATTTAGAGAGGGTATGACAAGTAAATTCATGAGAAATGGTGTTTAAGTGAATCATTTTGGTAGGATGGGTGGGTAATTATTGAAAAATATGTGAGGGGATTCTTTCTTAATTTCCAATCATTATATTTTAACACTATAAGATAAAATAATCAAAAGTAGAACCCTCATCCAGGGTTTTCCCTTTTTATTTCAAAATGAATATTGGATTTTTAGATTATTATATTCATGGAAACTAAATTATTAAAATAAATCCCTAAGTTATGTGGATGGGAGTCATGTTTATATACATAGAATTTTTAAACCATATACTATAATATATGTTTAGGAGGTTTAACTAAGCTTATATAAAATTAATCAATATAACATTAAAAATGTATTATATAAAGATGATTTTCTAACAGATGTCCCTTAATGTATTTCATACATCACCTTTAAGAAATTATTATATCATAATTCATATTTTATATTAATATCATATTTAGTGTTTTTGAAAAATTCAACAATATAATAAAATTTTGAAAAATTCTACATTTGATACAATAGAAATCATGATTTAAAAAATATTTTATCTTAATAATTAACTAAATATGTGAATTTAAACTTTTAATTCAAATTTATCATTTATTTAAACTTCAAGGATTTTGGAAAAATAATAATTTTCTTACCCAAGTAATGTTTATATTCGACAATAATAAATTATAATTCCATTTATATATAAATATTATTTAATAAAAATATTTTTTGAAAATAAAATCCAATTAATATATATTAATTTTATTGAAATATTTGTTTTAATTAAAATTTTAAATTTTCCAAAAAATAAAATTTTGGTTACATGGTAATGAAATATAATATTCATCAACTCATAAAAAATTTTAATAATTAAATGGGATAATTATAATCATTATTTTATAAAAAAAGGAAAATATGAAAATTCATAGTACTATGGTCTAGATATATAAACCCTTATTACACTAGTGTATGCACTATGGGTATGGTTTGTGATATTGTGGATTTCAAGGGGTGTTCCAAGGAACACATTTTTTTATTAACCTCTATTATATTAAACTTCTCACAGAAAAAATTCCATTCATGCTTATGTTGTTGAATTTTATCTTGGGCTTGGTGAATTGAAAACACATTTATGTCATCTCCCTTGAGATCTCTGATATCTTAGATTCACATTGTATAATCTTACTGTTTGAGGCCATTTCACCTTCAATTTCTGTAAATTAGACTTTATTATAACCCAAAATATATACTTAAATTATCTTTCACATTAAAATAAGTATACCATCAATGGATAATATTTTAAACATGTTTTATAATTTTACAAGATATATGATAAATGTTTTCTAATATAACTATAGTAGTGAATGTGTTTTATATAAAACTATTAATTAATTATTGATTTAATCATTAAAAAGAAAATTTAATTTATAAATATTATTGGTTGTTAAAAGTTCAAATAGATTAAGGTCTATATCCATAGACCCATAATTTTTGGTCTTTTATATAAAATATCATTAGCTGTATGTCACTATAATATAAATATGTATAACCTTAAACATCCATTACTATATTTTTGAGTCATATAGATTTGAATTTATATCATGCAACTACCCTTCAAATGACACAACTGAGATAGAGCTGATATGAATTGGGAAAACCAAATTTTATTGAAATGAAATACTTCAAAAATATTTACAACCTAATAAACCTAAGTAATGGGATAATAAATTTCACAATTTTTTTAGTGATCATGATCAACCTAATATGAGTGACCATCGATGTTTGCATTATTATCTATGATCCTGATAAACATAATCCGAGTGACCTTGATTTTCAACACAGATGTATGTCTACTCTATGAATTTATTCTCTGGTCTCAGTAAAACCGAATGAAAGTGAAATAGAGTAAATAAAAAATTAATATAACCAAATAAAACAAATCGAATTGACTATCATGTCAATTGGTATAGTGTTAAAAAAACCTTTAAAAAGTTCAAGGGTGAAATTTTATTTCTTTACAGATAAAATGTGCATGATGCACAAGCGTGTGGAATCAAGGATCCTAAATCTACATGGAAAATTGTATTATTGGTTTCGTAAATCATACCTCAAGAAATGCTTTTAATGGGTGATGAGGTGGTACATTGATATTGGGGATGATCACTAAAAACCTTCCAATTTATATGGGAGTATGTACATTAGTGGATCTTTTCCTTATAATGTATAGTCCTTGAGTTGACTGGACATATTAAAGATGCATATGCAGATCCATATCTGGGTTGTGTATGAATAGACATGAATTTGTTTTCCTTATAGATTAATATAATTGATACTGAGATCTATTAATATTTTCTAGGAATCAGACACATGAAAAATAAATCTCTTTTACAAGAATAAGGATTATTCAAGAAGCGTTTTGACACTATACATGTTACACTATAATGTATGTAACACAAAATCTGGTGTAAAATAATTCATATGTCACCAATTTATCTTTTACATGAATAGGTGTTCATGAAAAAATTAATTCGACTTTTTCAAGGGCCATATTATGGGTTTTACAGGCATTGCGCCTTTTTATTGATATTCTCTAATTTTTCCTATTTGCTAAGAGTGGTAGAATAAGATAATGATAACATAATTTTTTATTCGGATTCCATATAGGGGTTTATTTTATAATATGTTTTATATATATTTCTTTTATATTTTATGGAATTTCTATTTTGATCCATTAGAATCATAAACCTCATACACATATAATTAATTTTTTTTTGTTATAAATTTCTAATAAACACAACCTAAGGATCCAAATTACTAGTGTAATTATAGGAATAAGTTCATAAAATATCAACATGAATATGAAATTAAAAGTATTTATTTTAATCTTCATAATGTGGTACTAGAAACATTAGAGAATCTAAAAAATATAGGATAACATAGGGAAATTCCTTTGGAAAAGGTTTGACTTTTAAACCTCATTAATGATATAATCATGTTAATGAATAAAACTAATATGATTGAAATGTTAAGACATTATATAATATAACAAAATCCTCATGAATAATCAAATAAAATAATGACCTAAAGATGTTTTCATAATAATATCATGACCCCATTTGAATATTGAAACAATTTAAAAAGTTACTTTGCAATCATAAGTTAAAGATCACTTTTGATATATCATAACATGGTGGATACAGTCCCATAATGGATTATGTCTACTCACATGTATATATAAATATTACCTATTGAGATATAAATATTACCTAATGTGTTGGCAAACAATCTAGGAATATCGATCATAACATATACATGCATATGTTTTCCCTAAAATGAAATCAACTATAAGTCATAAAAATAATAATTAAATATGGATTGAAATGGGTTAGAAAATCATGTATTATAGAATAACTCTATTGAATACCATAATTATTTTCATGAAATAATTTATTAATGTATTCGTTATCATTCGTAGTTGACATAAAATTATTGATTTTATTTATATGAAATTAGAGGAATGTAATGGATAAACAATATCAAGGGGGTGGAAGTGACTCTAACTAATGGTATCCCCTTAGAAAATGGCTCATTGTTGAGAAATAGGCATATTAGATGAAATATTATTTCCATGTTATGTAAATACATTAAAGGGAATAGATAAGTAACTTTGGACATGTACCTCTTAAGTGTGGTTTTAGGGAAATGGGTAAAGAGCCTTTAAAGATGGTATATAGCATAAACATTTATAGAAAATAATAAATGAACTAAAAATATTCTCAATTATAAGCGATCAATTTCAAAAACCATTGATGGTTTAAAAATTTTATCGAGTTTTAATTGAAATAAATAAAGGAAAAAATTTGTTATCTTTAACCGGGTTTGGTTAACGAATGAAATTTACAGGGAAAAATAAAAACGTGTATATCCCCCAAAAAATAAGTTAGTAATATATATATATATATGATAGGGGAACATATATATAATAATAAATAAATAAATGATAAACCATCTGGATAAATTATAAGGATTGTATCATTTTTTCATATCCCTAGTAAATGAAAATTAACGTCAAAAGATGATATCATAAATGATAAATTAAATTAAAAGAGAACATGGAATATTTATTAATGAAAATACCATTTTCATTTAAAAAATCACATCTCTAAAGACAAAAAAACATCCAAATTTTTTGGAAACTATTTAATTCGAAAATAACCATAAAATTTGAAAATTAAGTTTTGATTCTTTGCTTTTTCACTATGATACTAAATTACATTCATTCCCTGGATGTTAAAATAAATATTTATTTCAAATTTTAATTAAAAAGTAAAAATTTCTTAATTTAAACAATGATAAAAAAATTAATTTTCAACCATTTTCAAAAGATATCATTGGATTAAACTAATGTAAAAATTAATTCAAGATAATTAAAAAAATCATTAATACTTTTAAATAAAACATGGATATGGAAAGAAATTATGATCAAATAGTTAATTAATTTTTTTTTCATTAATTTTTTTTAGATTCATGATTAGATTAATAGTGAAAAATAAATGTAAAATAAGTAAAATAAAAAAATAAAAAAATGACAAGTAATGGTAAATAATTTTTAAGGAAAGCACCATATAATTTTGTTTAATGTGAATTCAATCATAAAAAATCTCGAATGAAATGATATTGAATCATAAAAATATCACCTCAAGTTTTATTTTATTAAAAGGATCTATGAATTTCTGTGTAATAAATTTTAACTTTTATTATAATATAAAATAATAATTTACATACGTATAATAAAATATATAATCCACTTATAACATTTCAACATCCTTTTGTTGATTATTCCTTATTAGTATTATCATTTTCATGTATTAAATCTTGTTTTTTAATGATAGTTTTTGTTCATAAATTCTATTCCTTGAACACTAAACATGGTTTGTTAAGATAAATAATCTTAATCATTGTATTAATATCATATATAATCTGTATATATATACATATATAATTTTATCCAGAAAATGTATAAATATAAATATTAGTCGCACTATTCATGTAGATAGTATGTCGCACGTACACATGAAGATTGTTTTCATTTTATAAATAAAAAATAATGATATATAAATATTATATTTTCATTAAATAACCATAATTATATAATTAATATATATATATATATATATGTATTCAACATATCCTTATTACCATTCATGTAAGGATAAAAAACAATTAATAATAACTCTTTGTGGAGGTGGTAATCCACACATATGTACGTGCAATGTTATCATTCTCCCAATTATGTGATGTTAAGAAGGTAGATATGATATTAATATTCTATAATAATAATTATTTAATAATTTTCACATATATATATATATATTAAACCTAGAAAAATAACTATCCATTATTTTTGGTGATTGATAATGAATTTTATCAGAACATGGTGGTGGTAGTCTACAAAAACGCATAGGTGATATATTCTTGTCCATTTAATGGAAAATGATGAATAATGGTGGATACATAATCATAAAAAATTGGTATATTTATGATAATTAATTTATTATTTTATGACTATTATATGATATTTAGATGATGTATAGTAATAAAAAAATCAAACAGTTTGAGTATGTTGATTACCACTTCTTCAATAGACGACATTTAGATCTTTTATTAAGGACCCTTGAAATGGTCTTCTAAGAATAAAGTATCATATAATTAGTGTATGGATATTTTTATAATATAATTTTCAAGGTTTTTTTATATTTATGGCTCAATATAGTGTACATAAGACAAAGAAAATGTGTCCTTTTATAACTGAGGGAGCGGACATACTTGGAATTTCTTAAATGATTAAAATATAATAATGGTATACTAGAGAAAAATTATTCAAAATGGATGGATATTTTTTTTTGTGATAGTTTGACGTTTAAATATGGAGATAAAATTGTATTTGTACAATTTTATTCGAAAATTTCACCCTTATCTCTTTGTTTGAACCCCCTCTAGATAATCATATTTTAACCATATTTTGTTTACATTTTTTTACAGATCATTTTATTCATTAAAATAAAATACTAAGTTATAATTATTACGTAATATTAAATATTTCTATAAAAAATATTTATTCTATTTAATTAGGTTCAATTTAAAATAGTCGTAGAATTTAATTTTAAACTAAACCCATAAAACACAACCAAAAGCAGTTTTCTAGAAAAAATGATTTCTTAGGTATAAAATATGTTTATAACAAAATAAAATATTAAATAAAATAAAATAAATATAATTGTAATATTGAAAATATAAATTAACTAATTTAACTTTTAAAACATTTAAAACGATTTTTTTTAATTTCTTGAAACAAAAAGGCATTTATCAAAAAAAATTAGTATATTCACTATTCATTGAAATATAAATCTGTATAGAAAATTATAAAAAGTTCATTATATGATAATTTAGAAGTGATATTTTCATAAATAATTTTTTATTTTTTTTAAAAAAGTTCTTAAATGTGATAAAACAAATATTTGTTTCCTCAAAACAAGAAAAAAGAATGAATTTTGACGAAAATTTTATTTCCGAAGTATATTATGAAATTATAAATAGTTCACTACTTATTTTATAGTATATTTTCATCATATATAACCATTTTAAATAATTTTCGCAATTTATTTATTCCTTTTCAATCAACTAGTTTAATATTTATGTTATAATGTTTAACAATATTATGGCTCATTCATTATAAGAGTTGTGTGTATCAGAAGAATTCAAAGTAAGTAAATTTATTTAAATTGAAATATATCATAAAATATCTAATTATTAAATTATAATTTTAATAATATTAATTTTATCTAAAATATACATCACACTTATATAGAAAAATCATCATATCATTGATTCATCACATCCTCAGGTTCCCATATAACTTCTTTAAAATTGTTATTCCTCTAAAGAACTTTAAACATGTTAGTTTTTTTTTCAGAAAACATAATATATAGGATCTATGATTTATATTTAATTTTATTCATAATAAATATCATGCTTAGTGGTAAAATCTATGAGTTTATATTTTGTGAAATATAAGTCATATACATCCTCAAGGGAGATACTTGTAACACATCATGAATATGAGAGAGGAGCTATAAAAGTGAAAATAAATATGCTATAATCCCTAATAAATCAAGAATATAGAAGGGGAAAATTTACCAAGGGATATTATTTTCTTCATTTATGAATCTCCTAACATTTATATTGTGATAAATTTATAGGGATACCTTCTCACCAAATTCCAATTATAGGTTTCCTTAATGATTTTCAATACAACTATTATGTCAAATCTAACCTACCGAAATGTGCTACGGAATGGTTATGATATTTTATTGAATTTAAACCATTAATTTAGGTCCCAATTTATTTCCATATCAAAATACATCCCAACATGTTATATTTAAAAACATATTCATATAGAGTTATTCATAAGTATCCATTTAAATTCTTGAGAAAAAAAAGATTACATTATGAAAACACGATTATAGAAAGGTATTAATCCCATCATCCATTGAAATAAATTGAATAATATCTCAATATTTACTTGATTTATTAAATGGTTCTTAAATACATACAATATATATATATAATATAATAAATAATATAACACGGCAATGAATCTTGGTCATTTAGAAGATGTTTCTAGTATTGTAAATACCCATAATTTCAATGGAATATTTTTCCATAAATACCTGGAAATTTTATGAGTTCGTGAAAATTGTCGGCGTGTGATTTCAAGGCCCAGTGTTCCAGGAATCAATTTTTGACCTTTTGTTCAGGTATGTTCAGTAAAAGTACTAGTGGGTTTTTTATAACCATTGAACCAGTGCTCGGAAATGAAATCTGAGGGCACCATTGAACTCTTATCACTAGTATTCGCTTCATAGGGCTTTCACATCGACGACAGTTGGTCGAGAATAAAAGTTAATTTTGGGGTTTTTAGTGAATGAATTAAATAAAAATAAGGTTTTGTAAACTCATTTTTATTAGTTGGTTAAAACCTTCAGGAGGAGGTTGGAGGTGGGGACCACCACACCTTAAAATCCCATGAGAGGTTATGGTGGAGGCGCCCAACCGAGGTCTAAACCTCCACTTCTTGTTTAATATGGTGGGGACTACCCGAGGTTAAAAACTCTTGAAGTCCCCATTAATTGGAGTGAAACCTCTTGAGCTACCCACTTAATGGTCCCATTACTCTTCCGCCTTAATGGAGCCAACACACAATCATTTATGGTGATAAAATCTTGATTAAATAATTGGATCTAAACTAACTAATTAACTCATTTTGAATTTTGTGCCAACAAATAAATAATAGCTAAACACAATCTATTATTTTTGGTTGGAATTTCTCATTTTGTGGATCTCGGGAGAAGAGAGAAAAGCTCTCACCATTGAATAACGACGACAAAGATCTCCTTCGACCTTCATCCTCAGATCCTAATAACATGGGACATCATCAACAGACCTACCCTTTGCATGTCATCAATGTGTCGATGTAGCTCGATATTGGAAGTGTGCGGTGGATGCGACGAACGATGATCTCCTTCGTCTTCTTTCTGCAACATCATCTTCGAACAATGATCAAAGGTATGGGTTTGATTTTTTTTGTTTCTCGTCTTTCATTTTCTGTCGAGGATTATTATTCGATCTCACATGATATCACCCTAACATGGAGGGTATGTGCCAAACGAACATGGCCCAACTACTCCGCCTCCTTTGTGGAATTTGACTCTAAATTCGACATGTGTTTTGGATGAGTTATACTCGTCAAAAATGGTTTTAGATCGAAGGTGACATCCCGAAGAGTGCGCGGCTACTTCCAGAACGAGAATTGGGCCACCAGATCTCGTTTGGTGACCTGCAGAAAGTTTGCGGCTGATGGAACCGACAAACGTCACCGCGTCGATGGTGGTGACACAACCATGCTACCGAGGGAGTAGCCCGCGACCGATTGATCAAAGTGGTGCAACGGAGGCTCACGTAAGCCAAACCACGAAGAAAACCGGCCGCTCGAGCCACCGGGTTGTCAGGGAAGGCGCGACGCAACCTCGTCGTGCGGTGGAATAAATTGGGGCCACGACGGTGTAGCTTCGGCCGGCCAAGGCCAGCCGGGAGAAGGACCAGTGGCTTGAGCCAATGGGTCTCCAGAGGAGGCGCGGTGCAACTGCACCACACGGGAGGCGGCTGGACGCTCAGTATGCCAGGAGAAGTGGGACTTGTCACGTGGGTTTCGAATGACATGGTCTAGTACCAAGTGGCACTAGTTTTACTTCCCCAAACGGTTAATCCATTCAGGAATCCAGGGGGCATGACCTCCTCCCTAGATGAAACAAGGGCGGACCCCATGGGCCACCAGCCGGGGCCTCATGTGGGCCGGACCCAGCACGGGTCAGACCCAGCATGGGCAGAGCCACCCCCGCGGGCTGGGCCGATGTCACGGGTCGGGCCGCCCCTATGGACCGGGTCAGACCCGAAGACCAGGACAGACACTAGTCTGGATCTGGGTAGGGCCGCGTCTGTCTGACTAGGCCGTACTGGACCTGGACCCTCATGATCTATACCTACTCTTTTCATTATAACATGAGTTATGGGCGTTCGATTGACAAACTGTCTATGGTGAAAGGAACCTTAGAGGAATATGGTTCTTTTGGTATAAACCAATCGAGGTTTGTATATAGTTGGGGTACAACCGGCTTGGATCGAACGTAAATCCAACTAGTCTCTTGGAGAAAAAATTTCAATAACTCTTAGACCGGGCGTCTGATTGACACACCTTCTATCGCGTTGGGAATCTTATGGCTGGAAGGATATTTTGGATACATCAACATGGTAATTCATGGAAGTTTATGTATCTACACTTGGCATTAGGAGAGGACCCTCCCGGAATAAAGCGTGCTTGTGAAAAAACCATGTGGCTTGCTGCGCTCCAACTACTGTTCCTAGATCCTACGTGGGTTCGACAGCTCTGACTACTATTCTTGGATCCTACGTGGGTTCGACAGCTCTGACTATTGTTCCTGGATCCAATGTCGGTTCGACAACTCTGACTACTGTTCCTGGATCCTGTGTGGGTTCGATAGATTTGTCTTCTATTCCTGGATCTTGTGTGGTTTCGACAACTCTAATTATTGTTCGTGGATCCTGTTTGGGTTTGACAGTTCTGATTTCTATTTCTGGATACTTTTTTGGTTCAATAGAAGAGATGATTTAGTGGATAAATCTAATAATCTCTTACAATCTACGTGAGTTGTATACCTGTGTGAGATGAGTCATTAAATTTTCTGTTTACCCCATGATTGAGATGGATTAATGGATAACTTATGTATATGTATGGGAATATACCTAAGAGGGGTTATTTGTTGATTTCATAACTTGTTGTTTATCCTTGTTGGATTTTGTGGGACATTGAGGGTCTTGGGTTTCCTACTAATTATCGTTATAATCACCCCTACATGGGCTATGCCGGCACCTCGTTGTGTTGGATGTAGACAATAGACAACACTGACCGAGGCTGAGTATACCAGGACTGGACGGTTCCCGGTGGTGGACCACACGGCGTGATGGTACACGGTAGAGACGAACGGATGTGGAGTGTTGTGGAGGCTATCTGTTCCTACCCTACAGGTAGGATTTCCAAGTGGACAATCAAGGATCTTATTTCCATTTCTCTAGTACTTGTAATTTCAGTTTCTGGTACATTACATTTGGGATTGTATTTCCCGCCCCTTTTAATTTTCGGCACTCTTTTGTTATAAACCTTTACTTATTGTTTTTCTTCCATCTTGTACTCTGTTGTGTGAATTTTCACGTTATAAAGGCAATGTGTTCCCATTTTTAAGGATTTATGCCTTTGGTGGTAGTCGCCAGCCCCTGGCCTATGGAAGGCGGGTTTGGTGTAGTCATGCTACGGGCCCCAGGGGATGGGTCAAGACAAATTGGTATTAGAGGAGTCAGTTCGACTATAGAACATAGGACACTGATCTTTTCTATGATTTAATAGTGTTATGGATTCTGAGTGTTTTTTTAGTTCAAGGAATATATTTATGGTGTGGTGGCTGACGTATCCATACACCATGACCCTAACTTCTGATTTCTGACTCAGTGCACGAAAACACTAATTGTGTGTGTACTTTGAAGAGTTTTCATTGTGATATCATTGTGTCAGCTCACCAAGTATAAATTTCTGACCTTGGCACACCTATTTATTTACAGGATTCCTCCACGTAGACAGCCATCCAGGGTTTCAGGCATTGTATGAGAGGGAAGCCCACCGAGCGAAGATGCCTCAGTGTAGGGCACTATCCTAGCAGAGGCACCAGCAGTACCACTTCCAGTTGGACCACCGATTCAACCAACCCCAGTAGCAGAGAGTGCACATCACCTGAGCGTGTTGCATGAGTTCCAGCACTAGAGGCCGCCCAGGTTCAGGGGTGATATGGACTTGCAGGAAGCAGAGGATTGGTCAGAGGCTTCAGTGAAAGTCTTCAGAATGGTTGGGACACCAGCTGACCTTATGATGATATTTTCTGTGAGCCTTCTTCAGCTAGCAGCAGGCATACTGTGGAGCCCGATTCTCCAGGTTCAAGGTGGGGAAACACTTCTCTGGCCAGACTTTGAGAGCCTAAATCTAGATTAGTTTGTCCCAGCAACCCTACATGCTATGAAGATATAGGAGCTACTTCATCTGTAGTAGGGAAACATGATGGTGGAACAATACTCAGTGAGGTTCACCCACCTCTCATGATACTCAACATATATGGTGTCAGACCCATTCTTCATGGCCCAGATCTTTGAACAAGGGATCAGGTGAGATATCAGGGCTTCGATGATCTCTTTCACCATCCCGACACATGCGGTGGTGTTGGAGCGAGCCTTCTTAGTGGAGATTTTCCTTACTGAGTAGTCACCAGTAGCGAGACCTACCATAAGGAATGACATAGTGTAGTCTTCTTCAGATGTCAGTAGACTGATGTTGTAGAGATCCCAGAGGACCATACCATATGGTGGATGACCTCAGGACTCCGGTTCGTTTGTTCATGGCACACGAGACAGATCGAGTCATATAAGGAACATGTAGTGTTTCACATGCGGTGGACTTGGTCACATGGATCGTGACTATCCAATCCTCCATTCGGATGATGAAAAAATAGTTGAGGGACCTCTCGGGCAGATTAATAGGTTCGATCGAGGTGGTCCGTAGGGGGAAATCGGACGTGGTAGAGGATCTATCAGTGCAGCTGGCGGTGGACGATGTTTTGAGATGTTACCACCGCCACTAGCAGGATGTCCACCATGACCGCAGTGAGCATGTGGATAGGGGATAGTTCAGCTTTAGCCAGCTAAGGCATATGATTACGATGCTCCGGAAATCATTCGAGGTATGACTAGTGTCTAATCCACCATTGTTACAGTTATTATACTCACATGTTCCAGTCACTCTTTATTTTCCACTCCCTTCGTTCGAAGCTCGGAGATTCTGACGGAGCCGTTGGCTTGATCCTTACGGCTAGAGACTCCTACTAGTGCAGATTTTATGATTATTCACTGTTTTCAGTAGTGTGATCATACTCTAGGAGGTGAGATCTTTAAATGGGATCACCTAGTAGCATCATCAAGGCCTTAGGACGTCATCTTTGGTATGGACTGGTTATCTACAGTCTATGCTCAGATCAACTATATTTGGCACAATCTGCAGTGTGTGTGCATGGATAGGACTAAGTTCACCTTCACCGGTGAGAAGGGAGCCTTTGCAGTGCATTATGGAAATCCCTGGAGGAATGTACAACTAGTCACTAATCAGTTATCTTGCCTTACCCTCAGAGTAATTGATATGGAGAGTCCGACTTATCCTGTAGTGGTTGACCAGTACACAGATGGTTTCCCTGATGAAGTCCCAGGTCTAAATCCTCAAAGAGAGGTGGACTTCTATATTGACCTATAACCTAGGACGGAAATTATATCTACACTAGCATATCAGATGGCTCCCACAGAACTTTGTGAGGTGCAGGTACAAGTAGAGGACTTACATGGGAAGGGATTCATCTGACCCAATGTTTCTCCCAGGGCAGCCCCGATTTTGTTTGCCAAGACGGTGGATGGAAGCTTGTGGCTTTCTGTAAATTAGCATCACCTAAACCAGGTGACCGTGAAGAACAAGTAACCACTCCCTAGGATTGATGACCTCTTTGATCTGCTGAAGGGAGTATAGTTTTTCTTGAAGATTGACCTCAGATCATGCTATCACTAGCTCAGAGTTTGAGATGAGGATGTGAATGATATGGATTTAAAATGATGGTATGGACACTACGATTTCGTGGTTATTCCATTCGGCATATCAAATGTTCTAGAACTGTTAATGGGACTCATGAATAGGATCATCCATCCATACCTCGATCCCTTTGTCCTAGTATTCATCGATGACATTTTGATATACTCGACTACTGAGGAGGTTCATGCCTACCATTTGAAGGTATTACTGGACACACTCCCAGAGCATGTGATTTATCTTAAGCTATCGAAGTACCAGTTTTGTATCCAAGAGTTCCACTTTCTAGGGAATGTCATCTTGGAGGATGGAGTTATATTGGATTCATAGATGATTGAGGTGGTACTTTATTGGGATCCACCTTGGAGTGTGATGGAGGTACGGAGTTTCTGATGTTTGACTTGTTACTACCAGATATCCATTCCAGACTTCTCCAATGTTTCATCACCACTATCATCTTTGATGAAGAAGGGGAAACCCTATGTCTGGTCAGAGAGATGCTAGCAGTGCTATCATGTTCTGAGGTAGAGGCTGACTAGTGCCCCCATATTGAGGCTTCTATAAGAAGTCATAGGGTATGTAGTATAATACAAATCATCAGGGATCGGACTTGGGTGTTTCCAGATGTAGGAGCGAGCAGTGATAACATATGGTTCTCTGCAGGTGAGAAAACATGAGTATAACTACGCTACCCATGACCTGGAGTTAACAGCAGTGGTCTTCACCGTAAAGATGTGGAGACAATATGTGATGGGAAAGCATTTTACTATTTACTCTGATCACAAGAGTCTCATATATATTTTCTCTTAGAAGGACCTTAACCCAATACAACGATGTTGGCATGAGCTCCTAAAGGACTATGACTTTGAGATAGTCTATAATCATGGGAAGAGAAACATTGTTACAGATGCCCTTAGCAGGAGGTCTGGTATACATCTATTAGGCGGAGCGACAGAGCAGGAAGACGCTTTGTAGATATATTTTTTGAATATAGATGGACAGATTTCCTCCAGTCTCTCACATTCACACCCCCACTCCTTCAACGAGTCAGGGAGGTGCAACGTGTGGAAGCAGACTGCGAGACAAAATATGCTCAGATATCTACAGTGCAGGCATCTGAAAGATTTTTTGAAGGTGGGAAGCACATCATCCTCTTCAGAAAACATACCTTGGTACCAGTGTCACTTCGGGAGAAAGTGTTGAGGGAGTTCCACACATCCCCTCTATCGGTACATCCAGGAGTGGCGAAGATGTACCAGGGTTTCCGACGACAGCACTGGTGTTCGGGGATGATGAAGGAAGTTGCAAAATTTTTCTCTCAGTGCCTCACATGTTAGCATGTGAAGGCATATCATCAGGTACCGGCAGACATGGTTCATCCATTAAATATTCTATAGTGGAAGTGGGATGGGATATCCATGGACTTTGTGGAAGGACTTCCACATACATCTTGGGGGAACGACGCGATTTGGGTGATCGTCGAAAGACTCACCAAGTCAGCCCACTTCTTACCGATCAGAGAGCAGGGCTCAGTAGAGAGATTGGGACGCCTCTATATGCAGGAGATTGTGCAGCTACATGGAGTAAATTTTTCTATTTTCTCCAATCATGATGCATGGTTTACTTTCCTGATATGGAAGGGGTTGCAAGAAGATTTCAGGATGCAGCTTTGTCTGAGCACCGCATTCCATCCTCAGACGGATGGCCAGACTGAGCAGACCATTCAGACCCTCCCATACACCCTCTGTGCTTGTGTCCTTGACTTCAGTTGCAGATGGGAGGATCACTTACCTTTGGTGGTGTTTTCCTAAAAAACGGCTATAACTCCACCATTGGGATGGAACCTTTTGAGGCATTATAGAGGTGACCTTGCAGATCACCCTTGTTCTAGACTAACCCTTGGGAGTCAGCACTAGTGGGAACAGAGATGGTAAGAGCTACCATGGAGATGGTGTAGATCATCCAGGAGTGGATGAAGACTGTACAGTGCAGGTAGAAGTCTTATGTTGATAGGAGACAAATGCCTCTAGAGTTCGAGGATAGAGACCACATCTTATTACGGGTCTCACCTTGATGAGTTTTATGAAGATTTAGCTGAGGTGGGAAGTTATCTTCACATTTCATCGGACCTTTTCAGTTCCTTGGTAGGGTTGGGAAGGTGGCATACCGCTTAGCTCTTCCACCTTAGTTTCATCAGTAGCACGATGTCTTCCATGTATCCCAACTGAAGAGATACTTGCATGAACCATCTCACATCATTGACCATGGAGAGATGGAGGTCGATGATGGGGTGACATTTATGGAGGTTCTAGTGGAGATTGAGGATCGACAGGACAAAGTCCTACAAGGATGGTTGATACCTCTGCTATGCGTTCGCTGGGAGCATGAGAAACTCTAGGAGAGTCCATGGTAGACGGATGCTCAGATTCGTGCTTAGTACCTCCACTTGTTCCATTAGTTCGAGTTGTACCTTACAGGGACAAAAATCCCCAATTTTGGTAGAATTTAAAGACCTAGAATTTTCGTGATATTATTTTTCTTAAATACATGGGAATTTTACGAGTCCATGAAAAATAATGGCGTGTGATTCTGAGGCATGGTGTGGATAAAATAAATTTTTGATGTTTTGTTCTTGTACTTTCAGTAAAAATATGTGTGCGTCTTTTAAAACTTTTTAACCATTGCTCATAATTGAAATCCGTGGGCACCATTGAACTCAAAGTGGTGATATTCACTTATGAATACTTTCACCTCGACGACAGTTGGTCGAGAATAAATGTTTTTTTTGGGTTTTTAGTGAATGAATTTAAAAAATAAGGTTTTGTAAACTTATTTTTATTAGTTGGTTGAAACCTACATGAGTAGGTTGGAGGTGGGGACCACCACACCTTAACTACCAAAGAGAGGATACAGAGGTGGGGCCCACCCAATGTCTAATCCACCTCTTCTAGTTTAATATAGTGGGGACCACTAGAGTTTGAAACCTCTTGAACTACCCATTAAGTGGGGAGAAACCTCTTGAGATCTCTAATTAATTATACCACCACTCCTCCAAATTAATTGTGCCAATACAAAAGAATTTATGGTGCCAACCTCTTGAATAATTAATTAGAACTAACCTGATTAATTAACTCATCATGAATTTTGTGCCAACAACTAAATAATAGATAAACTTAATCTATTTTTTTTGGGTTGGCATTGATCATTTGGTGGATCATAGGATAAGAGAGAAAGTCTCTCACCATATAAGAACGCTGACAATGATCTCATTTGACCATCAACCTCAGATCCTACCTACGTGGGAAGTCTTCAGCCGACTTACCCTCCACATCGTCGTCAACGAGCCGATGCAGCTCAGGAATGGAAGTGTGTGGCGGATACGCTGAATGACGATCTCCTTCTTATTCATTCCATGACTTCATCGTCAAAAAAAGATCAAAGGTAGGGGTTCAAACATTGTTTTTTTCTTCTTATCCATCATTTTCTGTCAAGGATTATTATTCAAAGCCACATGCTATGACCCTAACGCATAGGGTGCAGGACGAACGAACATGGACTGACTCCTCCTCCTCCTTTTTAGAATTTTAGGAAAATAATATCTTGATTATAGGATGAGCGATACTCGTAAACAATGGTTTCAGATCAAAGGAGACTTCCAAAATAGTGTGCGGATACTTCCGGAATGAGAATCAGGCCCCCGGAACTCATCTGGTGACCCGCAGAGTGTTCACCGGAAGATGGAACAGAGAATTATCACCGAGTGGATAGCGGTGGAGCAACCTTGCCACCAAAGGATTATCACATAACTGATGGTCCGCGATAGTGTAGCAGATGGAGATCGAATCTCGGCCGTGAATAAACCTGGCGACTCGAGCCGTCGGGTTGCCAGGGAAGTCGTGGCCCAAACCCAACATGTGGTGGAATAAAAGGGAGCAGCTGCCCCTGGCTATGGAGGTGCAGCGCCGGCCAGCGCAAGTCCAACAATGAGAAGGACCGGTGACAAGGGCTACTAGGGCACTGGAGGGGGCACAGTGCAACTGTGCTGCGCGAGAGGCGGCTTGATGCTCGGCCAGCTGAGAGGAGCGGGACCCGTCACGTTGGGCATGTGTGACGCGGGTCAGCACCACGTTGCACCGGTTTGACTTCCATGAATGGATAATATGTTCCAGAATCTCATGGGCATGGCCTCCCCCATGGATGTGGCTAGGGCGAATCCCACAAGCCGCCAGCCGTGGGCCTCACCCAGGCCGGACCCAGCCTGGCTCGGGCCGCCCCCGGTGGCTAGGCCACCCTCACGGGTTGGGACTCCCACACAAATCGGGTCGGACCCATGGACTGGGTCAGACCCCGGTCCAGATCTGGGTTGGGCCAGGTCGGTCCGACTGTGCCAGACCAGACCCGGACCTACTTGACCTATATCCACACTTTTGATCATAACATGAGCTACGCGCGTCCGATTGACGAACCATCTATGGCGACAGAAACCTCAGAGGAAGACGGTGCTTTTGGTATACTCCACTCTAGGATTAGATACAATTGGTGTATGGTAGGATTGGATCAAATATAAATCCAACCAAGGCCTCGGAACAAAAATTCCTCTAACTCTTAGACGGAGTGTCCGATTGACATGCTATCTGTCACATTGGGTGCCTTATAGATGGACGTATATATTTGATACATCTACTTGTGACTCTGTGTATGTTGTTGTATCGACACTACGATTGAAGAGCGGACCCTCTTGGAATCACGCTCGATTGTGCAGAAACCCTACGGCTGGCTACGCTCCAACTACTGTTCCCGGATCCTACATGGGTTGCACTATTGCATCCCATATTTTTATAACATAACTTTCATTCCATTACACAGAGCTGAGGATCTTTAAGGTTTAGTGTCTTGGAAACAAGGAACATAAAACATGAAACAAAAAAAAACATTCTTCTTAAACACTTGAAAGGATTCTCCTCATGTTCACCCGAGTCTCATTACTGCATCTCATAACCTGGGGACATACATCAAAAGAAAGGGTGAGCAGAAGGCCCAGCAAGGGAAACAAGTGAAACATTTTACATATGAACTTGAGATACATCAATAAAGTCATGAAAAGAACTTTAAGGCATGAAAATGAAATCATGATTCATATTATAATAAAAATAAAACTTTTTCATAACATGATTATGTGGCTACATCATTTAACATAGACAATAATGAACATATCACCAAGTTCCATCCCCAAGGTGTCATTTGAAAATTACCAAGGTTATTCACCAAGGTATCGTGAAAGTTTTAATCTCTATTGGTTACATCATTACCCAATGCATTGGAGCGCTATCAGGGCGCACCCTTAAATTTTCCTTTATTATCATGTGAGACACATATATCATCATCAAACATTTCATAAATAACCCATATAGCATAAAATAAATGGGTTTCATTTCATAATCCCAATGTTTTAAAAACTGATTTAAAGACATGATCTTTACGTCACTTTAAAACCCAAAGAAAAGGAAGGTGGGTCTCATGTATGTAAATCCCAGAATTTAAAATAGAAAATTTTGGTATATATGTGAATACCCCTTTAGAAGAATGATATTTGAGTATTCAGTCAATAATATAAACGAACATTAGAAAAAGAGAGAGACATTTTGAGACGGAAATTCTACAGCATAACGGCTATGTTACGAGGTTTTAGAAGGCATTAAAAAGTGAGGGAAAATGAATCAAACATTCATAAATGACCCATAAAACAGTAGATGGACAGAATAAGAAGGATACATGATCATAGTAATGAAATTTCAAGGACATACCATTTGAAATTAAAAACATGAAAGGAAGACAAAAATTAGATTTCTCTTATGAAAGTTCTGTACCCTAACGACGTTACTTAAACATCAACAAAATGATTTTAAAAGATCAAATAGGGTATCTCATCATGTGAACATAAGAGTTCAGTATGATAGATATAGAGATAATTCCCCAACATAATTAAAAAGTAACTTGAAAGACTTGACATGAAAGTAGAACTTTGAAAAGAATGAGAAGGGTGAATGAATCCCCTAAAAAATTCGGCAGCCTAACGGCGCCACTTAAAACTTCAAAATACTGATTTGAAGAGATCAAATGGGGTCTCTCATCATATGAACATAAGATTCTAGTATGATCGATATAGATATCATACCCCAACATAATAAAAGTAACTTGAAAGAATTGACATGAAAGTAGAACTTCAAAACGAGAAGGGTGAAGAACCACTTAAAAATTCGGCAGCCTAACAGCGCCACTTAAAACATCAAAATACTGAATTGAAGAGATAAAATGGGGTCTCTCATCATATGATCATAAAAGATCAGCATGATAAATTTAGAGATCATACCCCAACATAATAAAAAGGAACTTGAAAGACTTGACATGAAAGTAGAACTTTGAAAAAGAGAAGGGTGAAAGAATCCCTTAAAAATTCGGCAGCCTAACGACGCCACTTAAAACTTCATAAAACGAAATAATGAGAGTAAGAGGGGATCTATCATTATATGAACATAAAAATGGCAGTAAGAGGAGTATAAAATAACATCCTCCAACATAAGAACATGGAGCATAAAAGGAATGACATAAAAGAGATCACTTGAAAAGAAAGAGAGGGGTCGGATCCATTTCCTTAAAACGTAACTCTTAAAACTCAAAGGTTTGGACCTTGAGGGCTTGGGGGAACCTTGGGAGGACTCCTTGGGAGGTAAGGAGACCAGAAATTCGTTTCGGGAGAGTGGAGAGTCGAATGGATGAGAGGATGACTTGGTATTTATAGGGAAAGTGAGGGGACAAGACATTAATGGCCAAGGGACACCTCATTAGTGGTTTTGGCAAAACCATGGGCTTGCCCATGAAATTTGCCCATGGTATTGGCCAATTGGGACACCTCATACCTTATCTTACTATTCATAAGTCGACCATATTTATTACATACTTAATACATCATTAAATGATTTCATTAAACACCTGTAACTTAAAAACTGTATTTTCACTATTCATCGAAAATTCAACTTTCTCAGAATAGTCCCAAAATTTCACCTTAACCAAATATCAATGCTCTGATTTCAAAAATGAAATCCATTTTATAAAAATAATTTTCTAAATATTTTTAATTAAAATTTTAATTAAAAACACTATTCATCAAAAATTTATTTTTTTCAAAAAAATCCCCAAAAATTAACTTAACATAATATCGATGCTCTGAGTTCAAAAATGAAGTCCATTTTATAAAAATAATTTTCTAAATATTTTTAATTAAAATTTTAATTAAAAAACACTATTCTTCCGAAAAAACTAATACATGAATAATAATTTATGAAACCGTTATTTAACCATTTTATTGAATCACATTACTTAATCAAAGTGCATAAATTATTTTAATACTTTCTTTAAGTGAGATTACTAAACCATTTGGACACATTATTAATCCTAATCATAAAATCACTATTCATAATTTACTATTCATCGAAAATCAAGTTGATCTTATTAGACTCTAAATTTCGTACTGAACATAATTGTAGAAGACCATTTTTTGATAATCATTACACATTTTTAATTATTTAGGGTTTACATAAACATATTTAAAATATCCTTTTTCTAAAATTCATCAAAAATATTCATACTATATTTATCCGGTCATTTGAAAATTCATAAAAGAAATCAAAATTTTTATTTAAAACAAAGGATTACACAATACAGATACGGTCTCCTTACATATCCCCTTATCACACCAGCATAGGACCTAAGTGTAAGGTTTGCTAAGGTGAGAGAATCCGAGGGAGGCTCGGCCAACATCGCACGAGTAGTAATTTCTATCAGTTTGAACTTCTCGCGAAGGCGATCCCGTTCTAGCTTTATATGATGAATTTCATCTTGGGTTTGGTCCAGAGAAAAGCCCAGTGGTGCTACCTCCTTCCCAAGATCTGTTAGATGGGATTCGATCGGTCCATGACTACTGGGTGAGGACATCAAATCTTCATTCTATATTAATTAACCAATATTGCTTGTATTTAGAGACAATATTCAAAACGTTTAGTTTCCAACGGTCATATTGACCAATGGTCAAATAACAGTCAAAATCGAACAGTCTCATTTTAATTATACTCATGTTATCAAATGAAACATTTTTGTTGAGTATAAAAATAAAATAAAATAACACATAAAATTAGGAAACAATATTTATTTAAAATTTTGGGTCGTTACAATCTTCCCTCCTTAAGAAATTGCGTCCTCACAATTTTTTAAAATTGGGTTTTGAAATTTCAATGAATGTCCCACATCGAAAAAGGAGTCGGTAAAACTATTACTTTAAAAGAAATAAAGGGAAGTACAAAGGTCACCCGAGTTAACCCATACTAGGGTTCCATGTAGGAAAACATGGACATGGAGGTGAAAACCAAGGGTCATGTTCTGAGGGAGAGTGATAGAGAACATGATTAGGAGAAAGTTAACCATAAGAAAATCCCAAACTTATGATGTGTGTAAACGGTCTTTGATTACCTAGTAGGAAATGTAAAACAACAACATTTTTTCTTTATGTTTCTTTTCATAATTTTGAGGAATTCATTTACTACATAGAACAAAAACATAAGAAAATATACCTACCTTCAAGTAGATTTTCATCATTTAATAAGTCCCTAACAACACTAATCTTTTATCTAAATGAGGAGACTTCAAAAACACTTGGTCTCATAAAAGAAAAAGAATCATCTTCTAGAGAATCACATAATCTACAAAAGATTAACTATCTATTTCATCTATCTTTAAACATTATCCAAAAAATAGAAAGGTTAAGGTAAAAAAACTCTTCAAAATAAAGAATCCCATAGGAATGTAAACTACTTTTAAATCTCCAAAGTTCCATGGTACTATTCAAAGTTCATCATAGACCATTCCATAAATAACGGTCCTTAAAATTCCTCAAAATAAACCAAACTATGATTGAAACCCAAATACAAGAAGGATTTGATAACATAGTCTTCCAAAACAACTTCATTGTTCATCTCCAGACAACATCAACCACTCCTGAAATCTTATAACAAAAGTAGCTAACCTAAACATATTTTACCCAAGATAGGTTAATCATGAAGGACCCCGGAACACCCTGAGAGGGGAGGGGTGAATCAGGGTGATCACTTTTTTCTTTTAATATGATGGATCTTGTTCCCGCGTTGGTAGAAACTTGTTGAACCTGTATGATGATTATGATCAGAAATCACACATTCACGTGCACAGAGAAGACACAACCCTTTTTTACTTGGTTCACCACTAAGGGTTACGTCCAAGGAGCATACGCCGACTTGTTGTCGGTCGTACCAAAATCCACTATGCTTCACTATATTGAGATTACAAAGGTTCGGGTACAGACACTCTGTCCCAGGCTCACTGCCTTTACAATTGTTCAGGGATAGCTCACTGCGTCCCCCGGGTCACTCCCGTTGACTCCCCCTGGCTCACTGCCATTAGTGAGGTCCCACTCAGTTTATAGACGTAAAGGTCTCTTTATCATTTTCATAAGAATGCATCCTTTGTTGTATGTAGATGCTCTATTGAAGTCCGATTCTCTCCAGACGCAGAATATCACTTTTCCTCGAATGTCTCGGGTAGTCTCCTGGATTTCGTGCAGCTCTATACAGGCCATTGGGCTTCAGCAAAACCAGGCGCGCTTCTCCAAGACAGTCGCGCAAGTCCCAATACGGAGCGCAAGTCCAAACTGGCGTGCAAGTGTCATCAACGCACCTGCGCAACTCTTTCTTCCCCGACAAAAAACTTTCGCGGTCCACTTCCTTTCTATTCCCAACCGCCTTGGCCGCACAGCCAACAACCGACGCGCAAGATCTACTTGCGCGACAAAACTACCACCTGCGCGACTCAACCACCTGCGCGATGAGAGCTTGAACAATATTGAAGTCTTGAGCTCCGTCAGAAATGAGAAGGGGTGGTTCAGTATTTATAGGAAAACTGGACCCCCTGCGCGGTGGCGCGCAAGTCCCTCGACGGCGCACAAGTCTTGTCTCCAGATCCTCTGTTGCGCAACTCACTTGCGCGACCCAACCAATACTTGCGCGACCTTATTTACTTAGACAAATTTTGATGTTCAGATCCTCAAAAACATATGGCGCGCAAGTCTTTTATCCTCCAAGAGCACGGAGCGCAAGTACCTTTTCCAAAAACACATTACTTTATTGGCCGATTTTTAGGCCCAAAAATTTGGCAAACACTGGGAAACAGCGCCACCTTCACTACTGTTTTCTGCTTTAACGGTATGATCGCTTTGTTGGTACACACCCTGAACTTCCACTGAGGATTGAAAAAAACACAAACCATACACCAAATCATGCTTTGAAGAACCTGGTTCTAACAATCTCCCCCTTTGGGTTTGTTGGCAATCAGAATAAATTCAATAGATCTCCAACCATGAGCAAATCCAAAACGCAAGAATCAACTCAGCCAACACTCTAAGTCTACGTGAGCAATGATCGATGTAGAAAAAAAGAGAGGAATCTTGAATTGGGTCTTAGTGTTTTGAAATTATCCATGACGCCCGATGTTATCCTTATTAAACTTCTCATCACAATCTTACACCTCTCATCACAGAAGAATTTCTTGCCGTGAATTTCTTGCCTTGAATTTCTTGCCTTGAATTTATTCCTTTCTCCCCAATTGACAATAAAACCAAAGACCGAAAAGTTTGTTCAACGATCGTCTCAAGCCATACTCCCCCTGGATAGTATCTCCCCCATAAACCTACATCACATCCATAAGCAGATAAAAACAGTTAAAACAAACGGGGAGAGGGGATGTCCGGAGCCTCCTTTTGCAGTAGGAGGTGGTCGAACACCGAGGTTCAACCGATGCTTCTCGAACACAGTCGCGGACAATGGATTGGTTAGGATATCAGCCACTTTCTCATTAGTTCCAACATGATCCATTTTAATCATGCCTTGTTCATCCTTTTCTTTGATAAAATGATACCGTATTTCAATATGTTTTGTACGAGAATGCTGAACCGGATTCTTCGTAAGATCAATTGCACTTTTGTTATCACAATAAATCACTATTGGTTGCTGCACCTTATCACCAATATCTGTTAGCTGCTTCTTCATCCAAAGAAGTTGAGTGCATGATTTTGTGGCAGAGATATATTCAGCTTCAGCAGTACTAAGAGAAGTACTTTCTTGTTTCTTGCTCAACCAGCCAACACATTTCTGCCCAATATAGAAAGCTCCACCACTAGTGGACTTTTTGTCTACAACATCACCAGCCCAGTCAGCATCAGAAAATGCTGATAATTCACTGTCCCTGCCTGCAGCTAAAAATTACCCAAAGTTATGTGTACCTTGAATGTACCTCATGATTCTTTTTACTACAGCCATATATTCCTCCTTTAGATTACTTTGAAAGCGGGCCGCAAGGCATGTTGCAAAGACAATATCTGGCCTTATCGCTGTCAGGTACAGTAGGCTTCCAATGATCCTCATGTACATGGTGGGATCAACAGAGTTCCCATCCTCATGCATTCCAAGTTTAGTTCCAACTGCAATCGGAGTTGACATTGGTTTGGAGTCTTGCATATTGAACTTCTTCAGCAACTCTCTTGTATATTTTTCTTGAGAAATGAAAGTGTATTCCTTCTTTTGAATCACTTGCAGCCCCAAGAAATATGTGAGCTCCCCAATCATAGACATTTCAAATTCTGATTTCATGTGGTTTGCAAATTCATCCATTGATTTCTCCCTGCTGCCACCAAATATGATATCATCAACGTAGACAAGAACCATGAATTGATCTTTTGGAGAATTCTTCACATAGAGATTTTGATCAACTCCACCTCTTTTGAATTCCAATTTCTTGAGATATGAGTCCAGCCATGAGTACCATGCCCGTGGTGCCTACTTCAAACCATATAAGGATTTCATCAGTTTGCAGACCTTTGTTTCATCAGTACCCAAAACAAATCCCACTGGTTATTCAATGTAGACTTCTTCTTCGAGTACACCATTCAAGAATGTTGTCTTGATATCCATTTGATATACTTTATATCCTCTTTGGAGTGCCATGGCATGGAAAATCCTGATTGACTCCAGTCTAGCCACTGGAGAAAAGGTTTCTTCAACATCAATGCCTTCAATCTGAGAGTATCCTTTACATACCAGTTGTGCCTTGTTTCTGATGACACTTCCATGCTCATCAAACTTATTTTTGAAGATCCATTTGGTACCAATTACATTGTGACCTTTGGGTCTCTGGACAAGATCCCATGTCTGATTCTTGTCAATCTAATCTAATTCATCATTCATGGCTTTCACCCAAGATTTATCTTTTGCAGCTTCTTCGAATGAGGATGGCTCTACAACTGATAGAAATGCAGATTGCGTGGTATTCCTCATCCTTCTTGTTTGAGTGGGTGCACTCTTGTCCCCAATTATGTTGGATGGATCAATCTCAGCTCTTCGATTTCTCCTGTGAGGATAAGTAGTATTCTCTTCAGCCATAGTTTCTGCTTCAGATTCTTCTTCTGATTCAACATCATGATGTGACTGCTGAGTGTTTTGAACATTTTCCTCTATTTCTGCATTCGTATTTTCTTCACGTTCACATTCTTCCTGACATTCTATCATATCAGCATATGACGTCCTTGAAGCATTTGTGGTTTTCTCTTCAATTATTTCAACATCACTGCTTTCCACAATCCTTCCTAAACGCTTGTTGAAACATTTGTAGGCTTTTCTGTTCATTGAGTAACCGAGGAAAATTCCTTCATCCACATTGTCGCCATATTTCCCTTGATTTCCTTCTTTGTTCCTGATGAAGCATTTACTTCCAAACACACGAAAGTATTTTAGAGAAGGCTTCCGTCCATGCCACAACTCATATGGTGTCTTCCTCTCACCCATATAAAGTCCTGTTCGATTCTGAATGTATACTGCATCTTGAACAGCCTCTTTCCAGTAATGTCATGGAATACGACTCTCAATCAGCATAGTTCTTGCCATGTTGTTCATTTGTCGATTCCTACATTCAACAACTCCATTTTTTTGTGGAGTTCTCACAACAGCTACCTCATGCTGTACCCCATGTTTCTACAGATAGTTCTCAAATTCAATGGACGTGTATTCTCCTCCATTGTCAGATCGCAACACTTCGATTGTTCGTCCAGTATCATTCTCAGCGATACGCCGATATGTTGTCATGAAGTCAAGGAATTGTCGTTTCCTGTGAATGACCATCACACATGCCATTCTACTGTTATAATCTATGAAAAGGACATTGTACCTTTCTCCATGAGTTCCGGCAACATTTATTGGCCCAAAAACATCTGTATGAATCAGATCAAGAAGGTGAGATGCTCTTTTCTTCATTGGCCGATATGAACTGCAGACCAGCTTCCCACGAATACAAGCATCACACGATTTTTCACGCTCACGCTTCAGGTTGGGAATTTCCATGACAATTCTCAATTTTGATATTTTCTCCATGTCCTGTTGATTGATGTGTCCCAAACTCCGATGCCACAAATTGTTTTCTTCTTCAACAGTCATGTAACATACATTTTCTTCACTATCAACCTGATACAAGTTGCCTTCTATTCTGCATCCTTTCATAAGTGAATTGCCGGTTTTTCCCTTCATAGTGCAGCCTTTCTGATTAAAAGTAACTATAAGTCCTGAGTCACAGAGTTGACTCACACTGAGGAGATTATGACGTAGGCCATATACGTAAAGGACTTCAGTCTTCTTTAGTTCTCCATTAGCTAATTGGGTACTTCCACTCCCTTTGATTTTTAGAGCCCCATCATTACCAAATCTTACTGTACCATCAACATTCTTTATGATATTCGTTAGTAGGCCGACATTACCCGTCATATGAGATGAACAACCGCTATCCAGAATCCAGGTACTACTGTTCATTGTAGCTTTGAAGGCTACCTCTGCAATGTTCGATTTCTCAATCTTCTTCCTTTCCTTCCATGAGACATTAGATTGAGTATATAGAACTAATGGCCTTTCAACTATCTCTTCCGCATACCCAGATTCTTCATAGTCAAAGTCTTCTGTGAGAGGTGAGAACCTTTTTGAAAGAGCAACACTGTCTTGCTGACGAGACTTGACTTGTCTTGAACTTCGGTATGAGGTGTCTATGTCTCTTCTCTGCCTGCAATTAACGGCCTTATGACCAAAGTTAGAACAAAGAAAACAATATCCATAGAAATTATTTTTTCTATGAGAATTAGGATATGAGATCATTCTCCTTTGTTGAGCATCTATATCTTCTCCATTCAGATAGCTTCTTGCCTCTTCACAATAAGACATGGTATGGCCTAGATAGCCACAGAACTGACACTTCATGAGAGGAAATGTCTTCTCACTTGAATTTCTCCTTATAACTTCTTCCTTGGGAGAATAGTAAGACTGTCGGTCATTTTTGAATGTTTGAGGATAATTTTCGGGTCTCCTTTTAGTTTGGATTGAGGGTTCATTTTTCAACACTCTAGGTAACATTTCATCATGTTCAACTTTCATATTGTCTTTCTTTTGGATCTTTTCACTTCCAGCAGTTGATGACTCAGCCTCACAGCCAATTCCACTCTTTCCCATGCAAGCGGGTCTTTGATCACTCAAGATTTTTCCAACCCCATCTGAACCACACTTGGCTCTTGCAAGTAATTCTGCATCTGAGAATCTTCCGAACTTTATTTTCTTCCTCGATTCTTTTAGAACTGATTCAGACTCCAGTTTACTTCTTAGAGTAACTACTTCCTCCTCAAGACCCTCAGCAGTCTTGGATTTTTCATCCAGTCTGGATGTGATGTCATTGATGATCTTTTCCTGCTCTTCAATTATCAGCTTCAGATCAACTGTATCATCATTTCTATCAATTATTTTAGACTGTACCTTCACAAATTCTTCCAGTCGTTCAATTTCAGCTTCAAGGTGATCAACATATTCTGTTGATTCTTCTACAACTGATTTCCACTTATTACAGCTCTTACATTTAATCTTAAGCTTACTTACCGCATCCTTAAGTTGCATCTCAGGATCTACACAAGTTCTCAGTTGTTTTTCTCCTTCAGTATCTTCTGGCTTTTCAACAGTGGCCATCATAGAAGCATGGTTCCCAGTTTTGAATTCTGGTTCTTCTTCATCACAGAATTCATTATCATCTTCTTCCTCTTCACAGAAAAAACAATTCCTTTGCATTTTATTACCAGATTTGAAGTCTCTCTTTTTGAAGAACCTTCTCTGAGGCTTCTTGAAGTTTTCATCCTCACCATCTTCATCATTGATCATTTTTAAACACTGAGAAGCAATGTGCCCAACTTTTCCACAACGGAAACACGTGAGAGGTAACTTCCCTTTGAATTTCCCTTTCCCCTTCTGGAACTTCTTTTCAATGAGAGAAAGAATTTCTTTTTCTTCTTCATCTTCACCGCTAATATCCTTTGAGATTTTCAGTTTATCCATGGCCTTGAATTCCATTTCCTTGCTCACCGAGTCGTAGCATCTTCAGGTTTGACTCTCATTTCATATGCTACCAAACTGCTCAGTAGATCATCTAAAGAAAGTTTGGAAAGATCTCTTTCCTCAAGGGCTGACAGCTTCGCATTATAAAGAGGTGGAAGTCTTCTCAATATTTTCTTTACAATATCAATGTCTTTGATTTCTTCACCTAGACCCCGAATAGCTCCAACCACTTCAGTAATTCGATTGAAGAAAGAGTCTGCATTCTCGTCTGGATGCATCTACAGATCATCAAACCGATTGTGCAGCACTTGTAGTTTTGCCTCCTTCACTTTTCTATCACCTTCATAAATATTATCAAGTTTATCCCACATGGATTTTGCTGAGGTGAAATTCATCACCTTTAGGTAGATCTGATCAGAAAGGGATGTAGTGAGTGCATTCTGTGCTTTAGCATCTGTATCAAGAATTTTCCTGTCTATTTCAGTCATAGCAAGGCGTGTTGGATCAGTGACTTGTATTCCTTGCACATTAGAAAAAAGAACTTCCATTCCAACCAAGAGATCTTATATGAGATCTCATTCTGTTCTTCCAGATCTGGAAATTGCATCCATCGAAGTGAGCGACTCCCCTGACATTGACCGCGTTTTCCATGACGAAGAAGGTCAGATTCAACACCAGCAACCTGCCTCTGATACCACTTGAAGGACCCCAGAACACCCTGAGTGGGGAGGGGTGAATCAGGGTGACCAATTTTTTCTTTTAATGTGATGGATCTTGTTCCCACATTGGTAGAAACTTGTTGAACCTATATGATGATTATGATCAGAAAGCACACATTCACATGCACAGAGAAGACACAACCCTTTTTACATGGTTCACCACTAAGGGTTACGTCCAAGGAGCATATGCCGACATGTTGCCGGTCATACCAAAATCCACTATGATTCACTATATTGGGATTACAAAGGTTCGGGTACAGACACTCTGTCCCAGGCTCACTGCCTTTACAATTGTTCAGGGATAGCTCACTGCGTCCCTCGGGTCACTCCCGCTGACTCCCCCTGGCTCACTGCCATTGGTGAGGTCCCACTCAGTTTATAGACGTAAAGGTCTCTTCATCATTTTCATAATAATGCATCCTTTGTTGTATGTAGATGCTCTATTGAAGTCCGATTCTCTCCAGACGCAGAATATCACTTTTCCTCGAATGTCTCGGGTAGTCTCCTGGATTTCATGCATCTCTAAACAGGCCGGTGGGCTTCAGAAAAACCAGGCGCTCTTCTCCAAGACCGTCGTGCAAGTCCCACTACGGCGCGCAAGTCCAAAATGGCGCGCAAGTATCATCAACGCACCTGCGCGACTCTTTCTTCCCCAACATCAAACTTGCGCATTCCACTTCCTTTCTCTTCCCAATCACCTTGGCCGCACAGCCAACAACCGACGTGCAAGATCTACTTGCGCGACAAAACTACCACCTGTGCGACTCAACCACCTGAGTGATGAGAGCTCGAACAATCTTGAAGTCTTGAGTTCCGTCAGAAATGAGAAGGGGTGGTCCAGTATTTATAGGAAAACTGGACCCCCTGCGCGGTGGCGCGCAAGTCCCTCGACGGCGTGGAAGGCTTGTCTCCAGATCCTCTGTTGCGCAACTCACTTGCGTGACCCAACCAATACTTGCGCGACCTTCTTTAATTAGCCAAAATTTGATGTTCAGATCCTCAAAAACATATGGCGCGCAAGTCTTTTATCCTCCAAGAGCACGGCGCGCAAGTACCTTTGCCAAAAACACTTTACTTTATTGGCCGATTTTTAGGCCCAAAAATTTGGCAAACACTGGGAAACAACGCCACCTTTACTACTATTTTCTGCTTGAACTGTATGATCGCTTTCTTGGTACACACCCTGAACATCCACTGAGGATTGACAACAAACACAAACCATACACCAAATCATGCTTTGAAGAACCTGGTTCCAACAAATCATTCCCATAAGTAACCTAAATTACTATAAGTCCACCTTAAATTCATCAATTCTACAAAATATAAGTCAACCTTACTCCACAATGAAAATACTATAGTAATCTATTTACCTCGATCATATAGGGTCCCCAAAATAGTGAACGTCTTCCAAAATAATAATCATCTTTTAATCCCCTAATCATCTCTGTCATAT
The DNA here is from genome assembly GCA_963277665.1 of Viscum album. Taxonomy (NCBI): domain Eukaryota; kingdom Viridiplantae; phylum Streptophyta; class Magnoliopsida; order Santalales; family Viscaceae; genus Viscum; species Viscum album. Next base: position 372,302,178 of record OY728166.1, on the reverse strand, counting down.
TAATACAGAAATTTTCACATTTCCTATCACATTGGTTGTTGGGACACGTTATTCCATTTCCCACCATTAACTAAGAAGATAAAGTATAATTAGAGGCTTAAATACTTAACCAATAATCATGAAAAGGAACTTAAAGCATATAAGGATAACTTGTATAAGAAAATTATACCCTAACTTGTGATCCCCTAGGTTCCCATCTAGGTTATCCATGATCATATATTCTTATGTGAATCTTTATTTTATTTTATCTTTGTTCCTTTAACAATGGTTTATACCAAGCTTATGAATTTACCAAATCATATCCCCCGGGAGTGTCGTAACCAAGAGTGCAGCAAGGCCCGTTGTCGTGTACCAGTTCCCGTTCATGTATAGCTCAAAGCGGTGTTTTCGGGTTTTACCCCTATGTACATATGTGCCAGAGCCACCGCTACCTACTCGTATCCAGACAGGGATGTATTTGCTTGGCAACCCCTTACTCAATACTCACCAAAATACCAGGAAGATTTCCTATATTTAAACTTTTATATAGGGTTCTTCCTAGAGTTTTCATATCCTAATTTCCACAAATAACTAAACCATCCTTTGATACCAACTATTACATCCCATCTTTTTATAACATAACTTTCTTTCCATAACACGGAACTGAGGATCTTTAAGGTTTAGTGTCTTGGAAACAAGGAACATAAAACATGAAACAAAAAAAAACATTCTTCTTAAACACTTGAAAGGATTCTCCTCATGTTCACCCTAGGCTCATTACTGCATCTCATAACCTGGGGACATACATCAAAAGAAAGGGTGAGCAGAAGGCCCAGCAAGGGAAAAAAGTGAAACATTTTACATATGAACTTGAGATACATCAATAAATTCATGAAACGAACTTTAAGGCATGAAAATGAAATCATGAGGCATATCATAATAAAAATAAAACTTTTTCATAACTTGAAGATGTGGCTACATCATTTAACATAGACAATCATGAACATATCACCAAGGTCCATCCCCAAGGTGTCATTTGAAAATTACCAAGGTTATTCACCAAGGTATCGTGAAAGTTGTAATCTCTAGTGGTTACATCATTACCCAATGCATTGGAGTGCTATCAGGGTGCACCCTTAAATTTTCCTTTTTTATCATGTGATCCACATATATCATCATCAAACATTTCATAAATAACCCATATAGCATAAAATAAATGGGTTTCATTTCATAATCACAATGTTTTAAAAACTGCTTTAAAGACATGATCTTTACGTCACTTTAAAACCCACAGAAAAGGAAGGTGGGTCTCATGTATGTAAATCCCAGAATTTAAAATAGAACATTTTGGTATATCTTTGAATACCTATTTATAAGAAAGAGATTGTAGTATTCACTCAATAATATAAACGATCATTAGAAAAAGAGAGAGACATTTTGAGACGGAAATTCTGCAGCATAACGGCTATGTTATGAGGTTTTAGAAGACATTAAAAAGAGAGGGAAAATGAATCAAACATTCATAAATAACCCATAAAACAGTAGATGGACAGAATAGGAAGGATACATGATCATGGTAATTAAATTTCAAGGACATACCATTTGAAATTAAAAACATGGAAGGAAGACAAAAATTAGATTTCTCTTATGAATGTTTGGTAGCCTAATGGTGTTACTTAAACTTCAACAAAATGATTTGAAAAGATCAAATAGGGTCTATCATCATGTGAACATAAGAGTTCAGTATGATAGATATAGAGATAATTCCCCAACATAATTAAAAACGAACTTGAAAGACTTGACATGAAAGTAGAACTTTGAAAAGAATAAGAAGGGTGAAAGAATCCCCTAAAAAATTCTGCAGCCTAACAGCGCCACTTAAAACTTCCAAATAATGATTTGAAGAGATCAAATGGGGTCTCTCATCATATGAACATAATATTCCAGTATGATAGATATAGAGATCATACCCCAACATAACAAAAAAGAACTTGAAATAATTGACATGAAAATAGAACTTCAAAACGAGAAGGGTGAAGAACCACTTAAAAATTCGGCAGCCTAACGGCGCCACTTAAAACATCAAAATACTGAATTGAAGAGATAAAATGGGGCCTCTCTTCATATGATCATAAAAGATCAGTATGATAAATTTACAGATCATACCCCAACATAATAAAAAGGAACTTGAAAGACTTGACATGAAAGTAGAACATTGAAAAAGAGAAGGGTGAAAGAATCCCTTAAAAATTCGGCAGCCTAACGACGCCACTTAAAACATCATAAAACGAAATAATGAGAGTAAGAGGGGATCTCTCATTATATGAACATAAAAAGGGAAGTAAGAGAAGTATAAAATAACATCCTCCAACATAAGAACATGGAGCATAAAAGGAATGTCATAAAAGAGATCACTTGAAAAGAAAGAGAGGGGTCGGATCCCTTACCTTAAAACGTAACTCTTAAAATTCAAAGGTTTGGAACTTGAGGGCTTGGGGGCACCTTGGGAGGACTACTTGGGAGGTAAGGAGACCAGAACTTTGTTGGGGGAGAGTGGGGAGTCGAATGGATGAGAGTATGGCTTGGTATTTATAGGGAAAGTGAGGGGACAAGGCATTAATGGCCAAGGGACACCTCATTAGTGGTTTTGGAAAAACCATGGGCTTGCCCATGGAATTTGCCCATGGTATTGGCCACTTGGGACACCTCATACCTTATCTTACTATTCATAAGTCGACCATATTTATTACATACTTAATACATCATTTAATGATGTCATTAAACACCCGTAACTTAAAAACTGTATTTTCACTTTTCATCGAATATTCTACTCTTAGAATGGTCCCAAAATTTCACCTTAACCAAATATCAATGCTCTGATTTCAAAAATGAAATCCATTTGTTAAAAATAACTTTATAAATATTTTTAATTAATTTTTTAATTAAAAACACTATTCATCGAAAATTTATTTTTTTTCAGAAAAATCACCAAAAATTACCTTAACATAATATCGATGCTCTGAGTTCAAAAATGAAGTCCATTTTATAAAAATAATTTTCTAAATATTTTTAATTAAAATTTTCATTAAAAAACACTATTCATCTGAAAAAACTAATACATGAATAATAATTTATGAAACCGTTATTTAACCATTTTATTGAATCACATTACTTAATCAAAGTGCCTAAATTATTTTAATACTATCTTTAAGTGAGATTACTAATCCATTTGAACACATTATTAATCCTAATCATAAAATCACTATTCATAATTTACTATTCATCAAAAATCAAGGTGATCTTATTAGACTCTAAATTTTATAATGAACATAATTGTAGAAGACCATTTTTTGAAAATCATTACACATTTTTAATTATTTAGGGTTTACATAAACATATTTAAAATATCCTTTTTCTAAAATTTATCAAAAATATGCATACTATATTTATCCAGTCATTTGAAAATTAATAAAAGAAATCAAAATTTTTATTTAAAACAAAGGATTACACAAGACAGTTACAGTCCCCTTACATAGCCCCTTATCACACCAGCATAGGACCTACGTGTAATGTGTGCTAAGGTGAGAGAATCCGAGGGAGGCTCATCCAACATCGCACGAGTAGTAATTTCTATCAGTTTGAACTTCTCGCGAAGGCGATCCCGTTCTAGCTTTATACGATGAAGCTCAGCTTGGGTTTGGTCCAGTGCAAAGCCCAGTGGTGCTACCTCCTTCCCAAGATTTGTTAGATGGGCTTCGATCGGTCCAAGACTACTGGGTGAGGCCATCGAATCTTCTTTCTATATTAATTAACCAAGATTGCTTGTATTTAGAGACAATAGTCAAAAAGTTTAGTTTCCAACGGTCATATTGACCAATGGTCAAATAACAGTCAAAACCCAACAGTCTCATTTTAATTATACTCATGTTATCAAATGAAACATTTTTGTTGAGTATAAAAATAAAATAAAATAACCCAAAAAATTAGGAAACAATATTTATTTAAAATTTCAGGTCGTTACATGCACAACTCTGAATACTATTTTTGTATCCTATGTGGGTTCGATAGCTTTGAATAATATTCTGGAATCCTACGTGGGTTCGACAGCTCTGACTACTGTTCCGGGATCCTATGTGTGCTCGATAGCTCTGTCTACTATTCCTGGATCCTGTGTGGGTTCGACAGCTCTGATTACTGTTCCCGAATCCTTTATGGGTACGACAGTTCTGATTTTTTTCCTGGATCCTGTGTGGTTTTGACAGAATAAATGATTTAGTGGCTACATCAAATCATCTCGGACACTCTATTTGAGTTGTATACCAGTGTGAGGTGAGTAATTAACTTTTGTGTTTACCTCATGATTGGGATTGATTACTGGATAACTTAGGTATATGTATGGACATATACCTAAGTAGGGCTATCTGTTGATTTCATACCTTGTGGTTTTATTTTTTGGATTTTGTGAGACCATGAGGGTCTCATGATTCATACTAATTATCGTTATACTCACCCCTGCACGGGATATGCCCGCACCTCATTGAGTCGGATGCAGACAACAGATAATACTGATCGATGTTGAGTGTAGTAGGACTGAACAGTACATGGAGGTGGACCACACGGTGTGACAGTACATGATGGAGACATATAGATGTTGAGTATTATGGAGGCTATCTATACCTACCCTTCAGGTAGGATTTCCCAGTGGACGATCCATGAGATGTTTTCCCTTTTTCCAGTACTTGTACTTTCAGTTTATTGTACTTTATAGTTGGGCTTGTATTTCTGGCCCCTTTTACATTTCATCATTCTTTTGTTATAAAGTTTTACATAGTTTTTTTCTTCCAGCTTGTACTATGTTGTGTGTGTTTTCAGGTTATAACGGAAATTCCTTCCTGGTTTTAAGGATTTATGCCTTTGGTGTTAGTCTTCATCCCCAAGCCTATGGAAGGGCGAGCTTGGGGTAGTCAGGGTATGGGCCCCGGGGGATGGCTCATGACAAGGACAATGATGTAAACCTCATAACCCATTCAGATACAACAAAATGTTGTTCTACATGAAACATTACCACTTCCCAAATGTATCTTGTTTTAAATTTATCTTAAGATACATCGTATCTCATAGAAATTAACTGTGCTTAATTTTTATGGAAATCAACTATAGCCTAAATTGAATTACTTATATTTTATTTTAGTTGCCTGTGGAAAATAACTATGATGATGATCAACATTTCCATCCTAGTATGGGTAGTGGTAGTAACATACCCTTAGTCTTCTATCTCTCAGCTATAACATTCAAACATATTGAAAATTGTAATACATACTCTAAAATATCCATTTTTATGTTATATCACAAGAAATACTGTTTAAAATATTAATAATTCTTCCCACATCCAGGATAAAGATAAAATTATTAACTATGAGATTCTTCCAATAATTACATATTTACATATAGTATTGATGGAACAAGAACATGGTTCCAAAACCTTATAATTCCATCACAATATATATTGAAATCAATAATAGTTCTCAACTTGTTTTACATCTCTACATCATTATTACTCTTTAATCCACACATAGATAGATTGTTGGAAACTTATATAAAATAGAAAATATTTCTCCCCATCATTGATTATTTCCATATTCATATTTTGAAAATATAAAAAATATTGAATATGATTTCATGAGCCATTGGAATCAGAGCATATTCCACATTGTTCACATTCCCGTGGTGGTAATGAATTGTGTCTTCATAATATTTAACTAACATCAAACATATTATCTGGCACATATTTGACAATTTTTGAGTGAATATATTCTATAATATTTTATGATCAGTATATATTTCTCCCCTTTCTCAATAATAATAATTTCTACATATAATTAATGAAAAACATTCAACATATAACTCAGAATCTTAAATAACTTCATTTTCTCAATGAACCATCAATTTTCATGAGGTACAATCTATTACCATATCATTCATCCTAATGATTTGTATCATTCAAATATTTAATTAGTTACTAAATATCAAGACCCCCACACTACTACAAGGATGTCAAAGTAGAGGTTTGGAGACAAACATTATCTTTAATTAATTATAATATTATTATCATTTATATATCAAAATGATCTTGGATCTCTTCCGAGTTAATATGGTGACATGATTACATATTCAAGAGAAATTATAAACAAAACATTGACAATTTCCATCCATGCTATGAAAATTATGTATCTCAATCGTATTAGTTTTACTGGGACAAAATTCAATATATATTTTCTTTAATTGATCCACCAATATAGCCACTAGTGTTGAAAAACATATGTCATTAGGATAGTTGAGGATGTAAAAGTAGGATCAGTGACAATTTGGACAAAATAACCAAAAAACCTACACAGGGGATTGAATTTCATAAATCCCCATCCTTTATGTATGGAACAACCTCACGAAAGACTCATATTCCACATGATTTCATAGTAACCACTATATTGCATAATTTTGGCTCATGATTCTCTTTTTCAAGACTATGAAGATGTTTGATGGTGACAATCTCATAGAATAACTATAGTTCTAAAGATCTCTTATACATAAAAATCATAATTTTTTGGAGACACTATATCCTTCAAAAACCCCATTCCCCCACCTTTTTAGGTACTATAAATTCCCTATTATACCTAATTTTATGTGGGTCCTGACCTTTCAGAATATGAGAAATTATTCAAACTCTTGATGGTCTGATGAATCCTGAATAATGGACATATTTCATGAAAATACAAACCATGGGTTTTTCAGATCATCGAATCATGAAAGGGATGCCATTCGCAATGGATCGTGACATTTATGTAAGAATAAATTCCTTTTTGGATCTTGGTGTCTCACAAAATCCGTATATTTTGTGAAAGAATCCTAAAAGGAATCATGAAATTACCTATAGGATGTGTCACCCTATTATTCAAAAAATACACTTTTGTGATACCAAAAAATTATTTGAGAACCATGGACCTAAAAAATATCCATACATCAGTAAAGCCCCATCCTACAATAAACCCCTCCTCCAAACCTATCTTTGGTTCTTCCTTTCAGTTGATCTTATTTCATAAAATATAAGTTCATTGGTTCCATATGATCATCTATAACTTGTTTTACCACAACCCAAAATCATGCGAAATTGGTACCACCTACTATTGTGTAAACCTGCTAGATCCAAATGAATCATGACATTTCATCCAACCTACTACTCATAAGAACATGTTTACTATTTCCAATTTCTCTTAATCATATGTACCCTATCATTGGGACTTCAAATTTCCATTCATCCACGATAGTGCCAATTCCTTGCCCTACCCAGGGTCACGTGAGTAGTGTTAATGTAAGCCTTAGAGGTGTAATATTTGAGAGAAACTATCCAATTTTAATGGTGAGGATTCTTTAAGACAAATCATAGTCCCTCATTGACACAACTCCCTTCAGGTGTAAGCCCCATAAATGTCGAATCTATATGATGTAAAAGTATCTACCTGCATGTCGTAGTCATACAATATTAAACTACATGAAAATTTCCCACAAAATTGACATAAAACTATAGCCTTACCCTATGTGATGAACATATGATTACTCTTTAGTGATTAGAATATGACGAAACCCCAAAAAATTCCCTGTCATATTAACATAGGATCCCCCATGTATGGTCATCATGGGATGAAACTATCTACAACACCGTAGGATGAAAATCCAAACCTAGATAGATTCCCTATTTAATCCCCACAACATCCTTCCACACCAGGGGATTAAACTACCGCAATGAATTCCTACATGCATAATTACATCATTGTCCTCGTGTATATGGGATGAAACACCTTCCATGGGACGTCTCTACGTGTAATCCCACACAATCCCCCATCGATGCTCCTTTTGCGATATGATCATCCTTATATAACCATGAAAATCTTCATGGACCGGTCCAATCATTTGACATCAAACTACTATATAAAACTACATGGGTTTTGATCCCATTCCCTTGAATAGATAACATTGGAAACCTTTATGAGGATCAATCACAACATCATTCAACTGTGAAATCTGGCTTCCTGGAGACACACACCTCACCCTAGTGTGACTTATTTTCTTCCTTGTGACACACTATAATAGTTTTTTTCCCAACATGATGTTAAAATTATTCCATTGTATGCATCTACCAGGTGTCCTGATTTATCTCCACGATACATTAAACTTGTTCCATAATCCAACTATAATAGTCATCTAAAACCGTCCCCACAAGATTTTAAACTGATTCATGGGTCTATAACAACTACCCCATGTAGTAAATGTGCTATTCATATAAAAAATAATTTAATTATTACAGTTCTAGCATCAATTTTCTCCAGATCATCATGGGTTCCCTGGGTTCCGCACATTATATTCCTCATTCATTAGATTCCTTCCAAAAATAAGAATATATTATTGGTACCCAACCAACAAAACATACAAAAAAACCATGATGTCCAATGTCACAATCCCATGACTAAATGATTCTGAATTTTCATGATAAATTTATCCTAATTAACTATTTTCCAACTCGATAAATTTCCAGAAATGAGTTTCAAGAACATGATTTAAATTCATGATGGATAATAAGAATAGGTAATGAGATTAAAGGTGGAATACATGGAAGGAGAAACTAACATTCCATTTTGTTATTAACATCAAAAAAAACATCACTGATGAAAGTGATTGAAGACGTCCACCTTTGGATTGTGGGAAAATGGGGGAATAGATGGAACAAGTGGCATGTCAGCCCAAGAAAAACCATCAAAAATAGAAATAATGAATATTATGTGAACCTATTATCCTAAATTATGGTTACTAAAAGTGTTTGGGTAATATACTGATTTATATATCACTGAATACATATATTTGTCTCTAAGTCCAGCCAAGAAACTGTTGGGCTCCGCAATAAAATCACCAATGGATTGTAGTATTAAACTAGGGGCAACCTCAATTTGTGACATCATAGGTGTAATTATCTCCTATATTTAACGAAATTTGGGTGATGTTAGGTGATTGGGAATAAATGTTTTTATACCTCTACTAATGGATGAATCCATATTCTTTACAGGTGTACAGTTATAGGACTCCAGTGACCACATTCTAATAGGCTAGGGGGTAGGTGAACATTAATGCAGAATTCATGTACAACTACACCTTCACCATGAATTCCAATACTCCGTAAATTAATAGGCCCCCAAGCCCCTTCTCAACTTTTAAGATCATGTATATGAGGGTGATTAATGTAACAGAGATTCAGTGTGAGCATGAGGGGTTCATTCCCAATTGTGATATGGAATTCTAGGAAATTGATGCATCATTTCCTAAATGACTCCACATCCCCCAATGTCCATATATGGGGAAACCTCCCCATGCACCTTGTTCTGATAGAATAAATAACATTGTGAGATTCTCCAATGAGTGTTCTAATGTCTCACTACCCTATAATGTGGAGGTGGGGGATGTTTGAACAATTCTATCTATATCAAATTCATGGTAACTACCTAGGAGGGATCCCAAAAGTACATTACAACATAAAAATAGATAATTATATTGGTTTTGTGTCATGTTTACTTCATCCATGCTATGCTGGTCGGGGTATGGAATACCCAACATCAATTTAAAAGGTATTCATGAGACAATTCTTGAAAAGGGGAATTATCTATGCTTAATTTGGTGGCTTCCACTATCGACGCAGCTAACCAAATACTTATATCCATTGAATAGAGATATTCTCGTCCAACCTATGATCAATAACTTATTTTTGTATTATTAATGTTGAATTTAATATGTCATTTGTTAGCGCCACTAGTATCCATTACATGTTATCCCCTCATGAGGGAAATTTGTAACGAAGTCCTCCCCACACACCCATTTGATAGCAAGTAGTTCTTCCTTGTGTTTCCAATAATAAAATTAGTTTTCTTATCTAGTCTATCAACATCTAGTTTAGAGTTCCACATTTTGATCCATAAACTAAGTCATAGGTCATCCCTACTCCATCTATAATTAATATGAAGGTCCTCCTCATACATCCGTATATCGGCAAGGAGGCCATCCTCATGCTATAACCAACCATTGTAGAGGCCCTATCCGAACAACCAAAAATTATTGGAGTGTTCCTCTCAATACCAAAGTCATACCCCATCTTGAAGATCCATCATTGAGTAAGAGTTATAACACCAAATATCAATTGAGGAACCCTAGAAAGAGTACTCTTATATCTATCCTCTCATATTAAGAAGTGATTGAAAACTCAATAAATGAACCTTCACCCTAGATGCCAGAGTCTGGGGAAGAAAAATGATAATTAAGACTGACCATAACAGAATCCAATGTCTAAATGATCCCTATATCCCTCCATGAAAACCACAATATGGATGAAATTTCGGTCCACTTCGAGGGACTCATAATAAAACCATCCTCGTGACCACTATTTTCTCTCCTCTATACTTCTACATAAGATGTTTTAGAGTTAGTAAGGTACATATTAAAGTTATCATATGATGGTAAGTATATTTTTTAGCCATATATTGACACTACAACCTTGTGTGTGAAAAATTTCTGAACATCCCCTCATACATTGAGATGACCATGAAGATGGCTCCACCCACATGAGACGTCCCATCATGTAATAAATTTTTGACTTATGAAACAGTCCTCCTCTAGTAGAGCAGTTAAAAAACATGTGTAAATTATTTTCCCCACCCTTATCTCGACCCATGAAAATTAGGGATTGGGGATAACAAGAGAAGGACCATTTCACATAGTAATATGGCATGGGGGAGGTCCTAGAAACCAAAATAATAATTGGGGTGTTCTATTCATTTGTATCCGGAGCCGTTTCCATCTTAGAGTCTCTTACAAAGGAACATTTAGTGTTTTTTCAGAATGTTTGGGTATCAAATCACCACCTTCTATGATTGGCAGCAGATATACCTAGAGAGCCACAAGATCCTCAATGTTGTCATCCAATAATGAAATAAGGTTGAGATCTCAATGCTCCCATTATATCAATCCCACCAGTCATATGGATACCAATAGACTCTCTATAAGACCTACATAAAGACCCTCATAGTTCTCTATCATGTAATGGAATATTTTTCGTCATATGTACTGATCATATGTTTTGGAAAATATGCTTCTCTCCATATCTTCCCTATATTGTGAAAAAATTGGATCAATAGTCTTCCCTATCCACTAATGGTGATGGTTGACCTCTATCTACATTGATGATAAATACATTCTTCACCAATATTCCATAGGATTGGAGAACTATTCCCACTAGCACCGGCCACAACATTGATTATACACCTTGTGAGGCAACGTAGTACTTGGTTGAACCACAGAAAAGTGTAATCACCTATGAGAAGATGCCAGAAATGAAACTCAAAACTCCCACAAAAGTGACATTTATTCTTAAAAATCTGTACGTGGATAAGGTAAAGGGGCATGTGGAACCCTACAACCCATATAAGGTTTCATTAAAATAAGAACCCATGGTAAATGCTTTACTCCAACATATCAAATAATACCAAAGGTTCACCACTGATCTCATTTCCAAGGGATTCTAGGATACTTGAAACTACCCAAGTGACTTGGTATCCCCTATGATGTAGAACCCAGTCACCCTAGGCTAGATTCCCTAGTATGAACATTATGCCTTAACATACCCAATCATTGCAGAATATGGAGGATGTGGAAAGTTACCAAGATACAAGTCATCTAACCTCCTGAGTAGCATGATTACATTCCTTAGGATCAGGGTCAGCATTCTCCCCAACCCGATGATCCTATCAATGAATCGGTGTCCATAGATACTCACCAAGACGATATGATAAATCCTCTCACTTATCACCTTGAAGGTCTAGAAATATGGTAGGAGGTAATATTGCATGATATACAGTTGTATCCAGCATTTCATTATTGTATCTGAGAACCAAAAAAGTATTTTATTCCAATAATTACACCATTTAACAGGATGGGTGACCAGATATAACATCTAACCCATTGTGCCTCAAGGTGCAACCCAATGTTATGGACTCTAGTATAGTAGGGGTACTACCACGATCAATCTTTTTTCCATGCCACATAAGGGTATTCATTTGTATGGTATATACAGCTTTGTATCTGTTCCATTATCATCCCTAAGAATCTATGACTATAGTTTCTCTACTAGTTCGACTACACCGTGCATAAGACAATAATTTCCAACCTCGTCAAATTCAAGAAGAGGCCGGATGATCTAGTCACCATCTTTTTTCACAATGGAATGGACTCATGTACTCAATCATCATGAACAACTACCATGAATATTTTCTCATGATTTTTTAGATAATTTAAAAAATTTGGTGGTAACCATCCTCATCTACATGAAATTATATAATTTATTTCATGATTCATCAATGATTTTTTAGAATTTGTAAGAATCCTTATATCAGAATTGAAAATATTCATAACGATTTTCCCTTCCAAATCCCATGATAATATCTGCCATAGTAAATACCATTTATGATGTGTGTGTATAGGTTATTGAGCTGGTGCAATTGTTATCCCATTTACCAGATGATCCACCCCAAGTGCAGACTTACTAACCATGACCACTCCCTCTATAGCCTCACTAGGAATAGCCTCAGAATGTACAACCTCCTCGACTATAGAAATTTTTTAATCCCCCCACAAGGTCTAGGATACCAAGGTGGATTTTCTAGAAATATTAAATATGCTAGACTCTTCAGGGATACATAAGTCAGGGGATACTTTATCTATTCCTTAGAAAAGGGAATCCAATAGCTTCTAGAGTTCAAGAGACACAAGGAGGACTAACTCACTATTCATCATAATAATTTCCCATACCATAAGATCCTCATACACATCGTAAATTAATTATTGGTGTTCAAGGATTCGCTCGATGACCAATTAGACAATGGAATATCCACATGGGTGATGTTCCGTCACATATGGCACATATCTCAGATAACCCCAATAGTGGTGGAGAAGATTCTGGTGAATACAGGTATGTTCCCAGCCACATGAAGAATAAGTATTATGATTGGTTGGATCTCAAGGGAGTTTCTCACACACATGGTATTATCTGTTTCCACTTGATAAATCAATAACCATATTTTTTTTGGTAAACCTAATTCAATATATACCTCCACATTTTCATAACATCCATCCAAGACTATTAATAATAGGTGTCGATGAGATAAGGAACACCTATGTCCCCTAGTTGTTCCAAGTCCATCTCACACAGCTAGAATACCTATTCCCATAAATATTGAGATGTTCCTATCGTCTATCCAACCCTAGTATATTCAATTGATGGTGTTTCAGAGTATTCCATCATGTTGGTTTTCGAGCTAGGGGGAATTTACCAATTCTAAATGGTGAAGAACACAATTTAAACCTCTCATGTTCTATTGTTCATCATTCTGGATGGAGGGGATGAGTAAATATGAGCATATAGAATGATCAAGATTTGTATTGAAACATGTAATTTCATGTGATTGAGACGAGGATGTAAGAATTTCTTATAGATTAGTAATTATTGGCCTCCTGTTCTACGCAATCATGTGTCCCTCCAAAGTTGAATATAATTTTTGACTATATATCTTATCCATTACTACACCATGTTCAGCCACCTCTAGCCAGTACCTAGCATCAGCCAATCGATAGTCATCCATCAGTTGTTTAGAGTGGGAATTCCAGCAAGTAGTTTAATTTTATTAACACAATCTTGGCCCTAACGTTTTATTCAATAGAATCCACAATGCCCCATCCAATGAGTGACACTCTGATGGAAAAATGTAATCCTTTGGTGGGAAAAGATGATGTACTAAAGTGACTCCTTAACAAACCCATGAAGATTATAATAATTTTAGTTATCTACTTGTGTAAAGAAATTATTGAGTTTCTTTATAAAGATATAAATATCCTACTCTAGTTTGTGGATGGTGTTGCTTCCACTATGGCCTACTATGTAGAGGAGGCTGATTAAGATGAATTTAGATCCATTGTATCAATTTTCAAGGAAAATGAGGGTGTATACATTCAAGGTAATATAATCCCAATACATATTATATTCCAATTTTGTAGTGGGGAGATCATCTTGTGCCTAGTGGAAATAACCCTAGTATCAAATTCAAGTCGACTTGAATGAATCACAATTTGGGCTAATGGAATAATATCTTACTCATTAAAAACTTACACTTCATTGGTATTATTGCAATAAATAAGAATCTATGTTGCAAGATTTTTCTTAAGACCCAGTTTGGTAGCCTGATATGAATCACTGAAATCGTCGTAGTTTCATAGGATACATCCTACAAATTACTAGTCGGAAGACCATGCGTTTATTTTCATGTAGAAGTTCCCTATTCATTCCATATATTCCTAAAATAATCCTTAAATTGTCATCTATTGGTACTATAGGTTGATTTATCCCCTCTGATTCTTTTGAGGATTTTTACCTATATGCTGGATACTATAAGTGGGAAGTAATATTGATGTATACTAGTGGATTTGGTCACATCATTTCTTCAAATGATCTATTCACTACTACAGGAATCCCATGGGAATACATTAATAACTTTTTTTCTCCTAATACATCTTTTAGATCATACAACACCAAGGATGGGTGATTATTTCATTTTATACAATAAAAATATTTTTGGTTTCTCCATGAAAAATAAATTCTTATGGAATACCTCGTTCTTATAATCTAGATAGGCCCTAATGATACCAGAAGATCCTACCCCCATTAAGTACCAAATTGTTAACCACATATCCACCAATATTTATGATTCCCTTATTATATGGAACCTGCCTTAAACATTTCATAATCATTAATTAAGTTAATAATTCACATTGATGATATTTTTATGTTTAAATATTTATTGAATTAGGTAATAACATATACATAAAAACCAGAGTATTAAAAGTCGAAACATCAAATCACTATCCATTATTTCATTAAAAACACTGTAAATAAAATAATCATGTCTAGTTCCATGTTTTAGAGAGAATTACTTTTCATTGTCCTCATCCTTAAATCTATTCTTCTTTTTGTCCTGTGAAATAACATTTAAAAACATGGGATGAGCATAAAAATCATAGTAAGGGATACATACAAAAATAAAACATGTAGTCTTTAAATAAAATGAAAACCATGAAAACTTTATTATAATGTAGTAATTTTCACCTTTAAGAGGTAGTAACAACACTTCACTGAATATAATCTCATTGCTTACCCTTTTTGTAACCAAAAGATTACTACAATCTGATACACTGAAACATATAACATATAAAGGAAAAATGGGACATAAACATACTTAAAATTTCATTTAAAATCACATGAAACAATTTCAATATATTCAAATTGTAAATCCACATTCAAAACCAATTTCAATACCAAAATATGTAAATTGAATATATGGTATTTATTTTCCATTTAAATAAATCATGGACTGTTAAGGAAGCCAAATATCAATTAATGCTCATGGACATGGAAAGGTAGTTGTCACCACATACATCAAAAAGAAAAATTCCCTTCTACATTTAGTAAAACAATACACATAAAATATTCCCTTTGAATGAAATTAAAATAAAATTGTTTTATACTCCATAAAAAAGAAAGCCATTTATAAATAAAAATACCCCTCAAAGAAAAGAGAGTGAGACAAAGTCCCATAAAATGTTCATTTTTTAAATATAACTGATCAATTATGTGTATTCACAATAATTATACATAAATATATTTTAAATACATGATAGTATAACAAAAGGTATATGTCAAATAATCATATCATGAAATAATCAAAATGAAGAAGTTTAATTAAAGGAATGGAAATTGGGTTAAAATGTTCCCTTACCTAATGTCTGACATGACCTGTTCATTCTTTAATATCATGAATAATACTCATAATTTAATTTATAATTTCTTTATATCATTTTACTTTTTTATAATCACTTATTACCTAGATATAAAATTAGTTAATTATTTGAGTTCATATTGGACATTTTGGCAATGTTTGAAACTTGAATAAAAAATTGAACTTTTTATAATTAGAAATTGTCCTTGTGGTATAAATTACGTTATCTATAGAATGATATTGATGATTTATATATCATTTAAATCATATATATACATTATATACTTATTTATAGTAGTCCTTTTCATTTGGATATAATAAATGCAATGCACAGTTAATGGAGACTGTAAGCCGTACGTACGCGTGAACACCACATTCATTTATTTTTCATATTTAAAATAAAAAAATTATAAATTGGTATAGTATATTTCTAGTATAATATATATGTTATATATGTTACAAAATTTCATTAATTCCATCCTTAAATAATTCCATGTATAAAATTGAATGAGTCATAAAAATTTTAGGGGGTAGTAGTCCGCACTTCCTAAAATGAAATTATCGTATTTATACAACATGAAAAGAATAAAGGAATGTTATAAATAATAATAAAGAATTTATAGAGATAAAATAAATATAATAAATTTCATATATTATTACAGTTACATCATAGTGGCCACTATGAGAGGTGGTAGAAGAATATTGACCAATCATCATTTCGTGAGATAATAGTTCTCCATCCACAGAAATAATAATTTATATATAAATTAGACCGAGGTGTGTGAAATTGAAGTTATAATACTTATCATAACAAAAACCTATTATATTTAGGATAATGGTGTTTTTACATAAACAATTAATAAGATTATCATAGGGAGTGGAGAAGGAAAAATAATTAAATGGAACTTGAGAGAAGACGTTACCTAAAATGATGTAACACCTTTTGATTTATGAAAAATGGCCTTCATGAATTACTTTTTTACAATGGAAAAGGTTATAGGAGTAATATAGGGATGTTTAAAGATTATTTTTACAGAGTTTGGGCGAGAAAAGGGGGATTTAGAGGTGTGTGTAATGAGTTAGAGGTGGTGTCCTTTAATAATAGGGAGGTGGGGTACTTATGGAATATCATGAATTCATATTTTATTTTCAATTCAATTCCAAGTATAAATGAGTCCAAATTCAGATATTTTGAAGATAATATGAATATAAGTAGAAATAAAATCATCCAATATTAATTCTATAGGTTTTGGTTTTCTTAATCCTTATATTTTTTGTTTAATCTCCTTTCACTCTTTCCGTTTTATCAAGCATTTAACACATTGAGAATTAAAATATATAACCAAACATAAAAAATATCCAATTAAAGATTTAATAAAAAAATATTATACTTATGATAAATACATTTCCAAATCATATATTTTATTTTATTTTATAATATTAAATAAAATATTTTATATTTTAAAATATGAATTATGTAAATTTTGACACTATTCTAATCATGACTTTTTTTAAACCAATAAAAACATGATTGATTCGAAAAAAACACATTAATAAAAATATAGCATGTAAGTATAATTTTTTTAATTTGTGAATGAAATCAGAATAACCAAATTACAATTATTTTAAAATTTATAATTTTAATTATTTGAATACTTTATTAATGAAGCAATCACTCCATCATCAATGTGTCATAATTAAAATTATTTAATTAGTCTAATTTTTTTTAAATAAAATAAAATTATTTCAGAAATACTTTTATATTTATAATGAATAGTTATAGTAGAAAATACAACTTATATAACCCAATATAAGATTTGTTTTACCAATAAATACATGTTTAAGTTATATTTTCGTAAACTTGAAAGTAAAAGTAAATAAATGTCCTTTTCAGACACATGTGGGTCCATAGGGTTCTAAAATAGACCAAAGGATTCTCATAGTTTATATATCTAATCCAGAAGGATTAAGGCACATGTTCTTGTAATTTTATATCATTATAATAATTTCTTTTTACCCTTATGTACTAGATTTGACCTTTAACCATGGTACATAAAATATTTACTAAAGTTACTTTTCAGAATGTCTAAAAATAAAATTTACATATTAAAACAATTTATACCTCATTATTAAAAATTTTGAATCCAATTTTATGAATTTAAAATATATAATTTTCAGAAATTAATTTAAAATCAATAAATTTTGTCAAAAACCAAAAAGCATGTTTCTATGAAGTAAAACCTAATAAAAGATTCACATGTGTTAATGTCCAATTTGAAATTGAAATTACTTCCAATGAACAAAAATTGGAAGAAATTATATAATAGAATCTAATTAAACTTTAAAACCAATTAAAAAGGTAATTTAAAGTATAAATAAATCAGATTAAAAGACAGTTTTGACTTAAAGTGTAGTATTATTCACTATTCATTAAGAAGTGAACTCTATTAGAAAAATACCAAAATATCATCCAATGTAAATTTTTATTTTGATATTCTAATGAATAATATTATTTTCCCAAATGGAACAAATAAATGTGACAAAAACTATATTTAAAAAGGGTTGTCCATCAAAAGGCGTTAAAACTTTAATTTATAAAAATACTTATTTTATCTTAAAAAACTAGAATTTATTCATATATCATATCTAGAAAACAAATAAGTTGAATTTTAAAAAATTACTTTTAGTATATAACATAAATGTTTCTTTAAATAAAAATCCATAAATAGTGATATGATTTTATAAACACAATTATACTCCTTTATATTGGTTTTCATAAAAACACATCCTTTATATTCAATTGGTTTTTTTTCCATTTCTAATAATTTGGGTAACCAATTAAACATTATTTAAAAATTTATAAACCATATTTCACAATATAGTTGATTTTATTCATTCCCTCCATTCCAATGGATATGTGTTATTACTATTTAAAATAATAATATTATTATAAGATTTTTCACTATAACTCAACATTTTTTGCAATGTAAGATTTAGAAGAAACCCCTTTTTTGTGTCGAGTATGCTCTCGGAAAAAGTATACCCTTTAGAGAAAAATTAATATCATAATCCTAAGTATTAATAAATAAGAAAAATGTTTTATTCTATTAATACATGGGGTGTTACATCCTTCCCCCCTTTTGGAAATTGCGTCCTTATAATTTTAAAATTGGTCCTGGAAATTTCATTGAATGTCCCACATCAGAAAAAGTGTCAATAAAACTATAACTTTAAATGAAATTAAGAGAAATAAAAATGTAAACCAAGATAACAGATACTATGATTCCATTTATAAAAAATGGATATAGAAGAAATGTATGTGTCATGTTCTAATGGAGAGTAATAGAAAACATGATTAGGGGAATGTTAACCACAAAAAAATCACAAACTTTTGATCTGCTAAACGGCATATGATTTTCTAGTTGGAAAATTATAAGGAAAATGTTTTTGTATAATGTTCCCTTTGGATAATTTAATTATGATAGTGACTAATAACATAAAGCGATATACTTACTTTTCAGGTAGAGTTTCATCCTGTAATAAGTATCTACCAAAAAAAATCTTTTCTCCAAACGATGAGTATTCGAGATAACTTTTTCACACTTGAAGTAATTGAATCAACTTCTAGAGAATAACATGATCCATAAAATATATGAAATATATTTCCCTATTATTATAAATTATCATAAACAAAAATCGTTAGTAAAATATAAGATAATCCAAAAAATAAAAGTCTTTTATAAAAAAGAAATAATACTCTTAATCTCCAAATATTCACAAAAAATAACCAAAGATAAAAAAAGAACATTCAATACACAATTGTCCTTAAATTTCTTAAAACTAATCCAAACTAATTTTGAAACCAAAAATTCAAAAGGATTTTATCACATAGTCTTCTAGGATAAATCTTAACAATTATCTCCAAATAACATTGATTACTCTTAATTTCATATACATAAATGTAGTTAACCTAATAAAATATTCTCTGTGATATGCTAATCGTTTCCATGAAAAACCCAAATTGCTATATGTCCACAATAAAATCATATAATCTTCCAAAATAAAATTCCACCTTTTCTCCTCAATTTAAATCCCAAATTATTATATATTCCATAATTATATAGTGTTCCCAAAATTCAAACATCTTCTAAAATAATATTTATCACTTAATCACCAAATTATTTTCCTATGCTAATTATATCTATTTGATCAATAATAAGTTCCCAAAATCAACATATTCTTGATCCATAATATTATATAACTAAAATTAATTAGTTATACTAACTAGGGACTTCACATAGTCCAATGGTAGGTGATAAATCCTAATCACACATAGGTTACATGTTTGATTCCCGTAGCTTTGTCTGATGTGATGGGTTATCACACGGTCATCATGTTGTCCTTTTTATAAAACTCAAAAATAACCCTAACATGATTTAATCTACATTTTTTTATTATACCTCACATTTTTTCCCAAATCATCATGACATAAATATCTTAATTAATTATGTCTTATATAGATAGACATTTTTTACTTCCATATGTGAAAATAAAACTATTCCCAATGAAAGAAAATTATACCTTGATCATGGTGTCCATCTAGATTCATCAACATCTAGTTCACGTAGAACGATGGACTATGAATGCAAAAATGATTTTGAGATCATTCAAAATCACATGCTTCCACTATCCTAATACAACTCATACAACATGGGGCATATGATTTTTCGTTGAAAAATTGTTTCGGAAAGTAATCAAGTATGACATATAATTTCAAAAAATCTGATAAAACATGCATTTTATAAAATAGTCAGACCATGTTTCAGTTGAAGCATTCAATCTATGGAAATTTTAAAATACCATAAGTATGTGGTGAAAGATTTTTATCTAAAAGAAATAATAAATAAGTTGTGGAACGGTCTCATTCATTACCACCTTTTTCAAAATCATAATATTCTTCAAAATATTATGATAAGGTAAAATATTTGAAAATTTCTTGATAATATTTATCTATCTTGAAAATATCTGAATATTGAGAGAATAATATTTGATTAAATAAAGAACAAGATACATGATGGAATTAACGTGTAGCGGCAGTGTACGGTATCTCAAAAAATTCATTTCATGTGAGTTGTATGATAGAAAATGATTCACAATCATTTGAACAAGACTTCATAATAAATATTGCAAGCATGTCATAAAGAAGAGATATGAATGCCTTTTGAGACACTAATCATTCCATTTTTAAATCCACTTCATTATTTTATAGAATTTATAAAATAAGGATTCAACATAAATAGTAGACATGAAGAATAACCATGTGTCTAAAAAAACTCATAATCCCTACTGTTGTCTAAATTTACCTTTGATACCAACTATTAGGACTTGGCCTTAAACATATCATGGTCTTGAATTAAGGTAATTAATAAAATTTAAGATCTTTTCAGGTTTATATCATTATATAATTAGGTCATAACTTATATATAACAACAAGAATATTAAAAGTAGACACATCTACTCACTATCCATTTTTTCATAATAAAAAAATAATTTAAAAAAGGAAACATGTATAGTTCCATGTTTTAGATAGCATGACTTTTCCTTGATCCTATGACTAGCTATATTATTATTTATGTCCTGTTAAAAACATTTCAAATCAAGGGATGATAATAAAAATATCAGCAAGGGACACCTAAATAAATAAAACTGAGAGTATTTAAATAACATGAAAACTATGAATAATTTTTTTGTAATATATTAATTTTCACCTTTATGAATTAGTAAAAACACTTCACTAAATATAATCTCATTTATTACCCTTTTTATCATGGAAATATTACCACAAACTCATAGAATGCAACACATAACATATAAAGTTATCTTGGTACATAAACATACATAAATGGAATAACCATACAGTCGACTTCCACACATATCACTAAATGAAATATCCATAAGGCCGAATTCAATACCCAATGAAATAGAGGTGATAACGTAACCACCTGTCCTTGGTTTATCACTAAACCACCCATCATTTGGTTATCACATAACCACCCGTCAAATGTCCATGTCCCATTATATAATAATCCCACATAAAAGTGTGCAAATGTCATCATTTCTACTAAAAAAATTTATTTTCAATCAAGAGAAATAATTTCAATATATTAAAATAGTACATACTTTTTCAAAACCATTTTCAAGACCAAAATATGTAAAAGGATATACTCTATTTATTTTCAATTTAAAACACTATGACATTGTAACACACCGAGATTTTATGAGAAATAATCTTTTTAATTTTATTGATGTCTTGTGTCGTACGTTACAAAAAAGGAGTCTTTAACAACACGCAACCCTACTTGGTTTCATTACACGCAATCGCGACCTTCCCCGATAGCGTGTGTAGTACGCAATACCGAGTTTCACTAAACAAGATATTATTATAATATTAATATGAACTAGCCGTTATGAATAGTAACACCCACTTTTTGAAATGTTATAAATTTTATCTTTCAAAATGGACTTCATTTTTTGGATTCGGAATATTGAAATTAGCTTAGGGTGATATTTTGGTACTTTTCGGATAACTTTCATATTCTGATGAATAGTGAAAATTAATAAATTTTAATTAAAAACAACTTTTTTTAATCGAAATAATTAATAGTGATAAGTTATTAATTTTAGTGGTTTTAAAGTATATTTAGAATATATTTTTACAATTTAATACAATTTTGGTCATTGGATGTAATTTCACATTTAAACCAGATATAAACAAGTGTCAATCTTTTGATAGTTATTATCTCTAAAGAACACGATATTTGTTTTGGCGACGAGAACTAATTTTTAAATTAATTAATGCAACAGATATGTTTTGAATTTGGTAAAATAGACATAATTTTTTAATTCATAATATCAAATATAGCTTAGGCCTAATTTTTGGTATTTTTCTGGAAACTTTCATTTTTTGATGAATAGTGAAACCACTAAGTGGTAGTTAAAAAAACTGAATTTTTCATAAAACATAACTTTACCACTTCTATGAGTGGAATTTCGAAAATCCAAGAGACACGGTTAATATCAAGGAGTAAAATGTGGTTCAATGAGATGAAAATAATTTTTGGTGAATAGTAACTTTTTACTTTTTTTTACACGGTTAAATGTAAATAGGGTAATTAAGGGTAAAGATGATATTATTATTACCCTAACACATGTCCTAATTCTATTGGATAAATTTAATTCGGCCAAAAACAACCTTAGGAATTAAATATGACTATTTAGGCCAACTTGGATTAGATTATGACATTTATTATTAATTTATTTAAAGAAGGGTTAAAATAGTTAAAATCAATGTTTAATAAGTAAATAATTTTTAATATGGGGTTATACATAAGCTAAAATCGACTATAAATATTCATTATAAATATAAAAAAAATTCCTACATAATGGTATATTATTTGTAATTTTTAGACATTAAATAATTTATTTTATTTATGACATAACGATGATGGAGTAATTATCTTATTAATGAAATATTGATATAATCGATGTTATAAATACCCAAATAAATGTAATTTTAGACTTTTTATGAATTACACTAATTTTATAGGTTAATATGACATGTTATTATTGATTTAATTGACTTTTTTTGAACTAATCATTCTGTTATGATTTTCAAAAAAATCAATTACTAAATAGTGACAAAATTGACATAAAATAGTTTTTAAAATAAATATTATATTATTAATTGTAATTTTATTAGTAAAAATCTAAGGTTCGACCAAATGACTTAGATAAGGTTATATATATTAATAATAAACAACTTGGGGTTCGTTTGTCTTGATATAGTAAGTTTATTAACCTTATATTGTAAGAAAACAATAAGACACGGTAAATGTTAAATTATCTAATTTAAAGTTAAATCTAAATGATAATTTTAAAATTGATACCTAAACTTTTCTAAATTCTATTGGATGAGAGGATTTCGACCCATACCAACCTTATCTTCTAAATATATCAATTTGGAGCTATTAAAACCCGAATTTGACTCTATAATAAAATAATATTTTTAGTTATTCCAAAGGTGCCCCTCTCCTTCTCTTATAAAAGGGCACCTCCTCCCTCTCTTCCTCCCACCAGTTTGAGCCTTCATGCTCGGCCAACCCCTGACAATTTCTTCTCTACACTTCCCTAGAGACATCCAAGAGGTCCTGGTCTTCTTCAAAGACCAATTTTAGTGCCCTAAAAGGAGGTCTCAAAGAGGCGCTTCAAAGAAGAGGTAAAGTCCGTTACCGATTCTTTCATCTTTCTTTCTTCTTCCACTTCTTATTATTTAGTTGTTTCATTATGAATTAATAACATCAGTATCACTCATATACTGATATGTTATTATAAGTATGAAAAAACCATATGTCATCATTTATCAATCCTACGGAAAATGAAATCACCACGCGTGCGTACGTACGGAATACTGTCTCCACGCCGTGGTGTAATCTAATTTACACCACCACCTTACATGGATGGGTATAATGGTGAAATTAATCAATATATATGATTATTTTAAATATATATTGATTCTGTAATACTATACATACACTTTAATATAATTCCACGATCATGGGAATGATATCATCGCTCGTGCGTACGTACGGAATACCGTCTCCACGACGCGATGAGATTCACTCTCCATGATAACCATTAAAGAAAGATTATAAAGTATATATAATAAGTAATCATGAAATATATGACATAATAATTCTACTAGATTTATGTATATATATATTTATGTCATCTACTTAATTCCATTCAATTCAATAAGGAAATGAAAACAGCGTTCATGCGTACGTACGACCAACCGTCTCCATGAACAGTGTATTTCTTTCAATTTATCAATCCATTATATATATATATTCTGAATATATATTATATTAAAATCATTCTTTAAATTTTGGATGTATGTAATCATGATCTAAGTAATCATATGAATAATTTCAAGAAAAAACACGAACGACAAATGAAACAATTTTACCCAAAACGCTACTTTAACATGAATTTACAAATTAACGGGTAATATAAAGTCATAAGTGAACCATATATGTTATAATAACAATGAATATGATTCTGTAATAAGTCAATGACATTAGTTAAATCATTATACAGGAGGTTTGGATACGTACGAAGCATATTAGACCTAAGGTAAGGGAAATATCACAATCTCATTTTTATCCAAGATTGTTTATACAATGGTATTTACTGGGGTGTATTTTATCATCCACATCCATTTTTCCTCAATAGGTAATATTATTTCCATCCATATACAATTGTTTAAATCCAATTTTACCCTTCGGTGAGTTTTTAGTAAAAGATATGAAAGGAATCTTTTGTCGTTTTTCGTATGAGGTACTTTTTGACTTTTCCAAAAAAAGTACGAGAAGAATGTTTTTTTAACTTATACGAAATTAATGGATTTTTAAAACATGATTTATAAGAAGCTTACATTATAAGTTTTCATGTTTATTTTTAATCAACTTCTATTTGTTTAAAATTGTATGACATTTTAAGAAAGGAAAATGTTTTTGAAGTAGAAAGGATATTTTCCTCAAAATGGAGTTCAAGTGTTTTATCAAAATTATTTTCCATCTAAGATAATATAGGGTTCTGTTTCTATCCCTATTATTAAATTGATTTGATTATGTTGTGATGGAATTATTTTTATTAATTCCATTATCTTATATGAATTGTTTTACGATGTAATTTTGTTTATGAATCCCATTTTTATTACATGGGTTATGCAATGATGTATGATTTATGATTTTGTGGCACACATAAGAATGGTATAATTATGAGATGGGTGGAACCTATATCTCCCTCCAATGCATTGGGTAAAGATTTTATATCTCATGAGATAGACATGGCTGGAACGGTAAGTTAATCTGGTTCAATATTACAGGATTGGAACAAGGAGTGAACTCGTTTCAGAAAGGGACTTTGTCCACTAAGATGGTCTTGGAAGCAATGCCTTGGATACTATGGAAATCATTATATGTGCTTAATGGATTCCACAATTACATGGTTTATTCCAATCCTATTTTATCTTTCTTAATGTTTCTTTATGATCTATGCCTTACGTATTTCCATGTTTTATGTCATTTCTCAATCTTTTGATGTTTAAACATTATGTTCATGTTTTTCAGTTCAAATGTATATGGTATGTTTTATTTTATCCATGCGTACCCATAATGAGCATTTGAGATCACCCTTTTTATGTTTTATTTTCCCCCAGGATTAAATGAAAGGTTTTAGGTAAGGAAACAAAAAGTGGAATATCTTTATGGGAGATGTTGAAGATCTTTCACCACGATTAGAAGATTACGTTCCAAGTTTCCAAAGACACTAAACTATTACGGTCATTGTGTGTCTGTTTTTGTTATGTATTAATTATTTCGCAAAAGTAATGTAATTTCCATGTACGTCAAGCTACGGGTCTCTACAGTTGGTATTAGTGGAAAGGTTTAGTAAACCTTTTGAAACTAGGATGTGAAAACGTTAGTGAGATCCCTTGACATATTTCTTAGGTATGTCTAGGGATTTCCCTAAGGATAAGTATACGTATATGATATAGTCCTAGAACTATGATAACAATCTTATAATTTAACCTAATATGTTAGATATTGAGGGAACTCCCCCTTTACTATGTTG
The DNA here is from genome assembly GCA_963277665.1 of Viscum album. Classification (NCBI taxonomy): domain Eukaryota; kingdom Viridiplantae; phylum Streptophyta; class Magnoliopsida; order Santalales; family Viscaceae; genus Viscum; species Viscum album. The sequence continues at coordinate 372,275,590 of OY728166.1, read as the reverse complement.
TTTTCCCTAGCATGATTTTTTCCTCTAACACTATTATTTTTGGGTTTTAGAAAATGGATGGAAACAGGAAGATTCACGATAATGGAGGATATGACAGACAATGGAATGAGATTCTTCATGAGAAACAAAACGAAATGGGATCTGGAAGTCCAAACATCGTTTTTATTCCTAATCAGCAATCTTATAATATGATCAATAATCTCAACTTTGGTAAGTTTCCCGACTCAGATAATAAGAGAAAGATGGAGTTTCATGATGATCATAAAGGAAAGAGAGTTCAATTTCCCTCATGTAAATCATGTGGGAAGAGGCATCAGGGAGATTGCTTCAAAGGAACTGGAAGATGCTTTGGGTGTGGAAAAGAAGGACACGAAGCCAGTAAGTGCAAAGGAAAAGGTTCATTTAACACCATGGACAAGGATAATGGTATTTCTACGACATCAACAATGATTAGATGTTTTAAATGTGGAATGTACGAGCATTATGCAAACCAATTCCCTAATGGAAAATCTCATGAAGAGAATCAGCATGGTCATATCGGTAGTATTTATGTGGATGATGATGAGGAGACTACAAATGATATATGAGCTGAAAAAAGAGTTGAAGCTCAGCCAGTTGTTTTAGATGGTAGTGGAATGATTTTATGTTTATCCAGAGTTATGTTGTATAGTTAATTGTACTATGGAATAAAGAATCATCTAAGGATTGTTACACTATTGTTTTTCCTAAAAGTATTTGAAAGTATATGTTGAATGGTACCAGTAACCATGGAAGGTTATTAAGATATTTTTGTAATGTAGATGATATGTTCATAATGAAGGAACAAGAAAATAATGAGATGTTTGATTGTATTCATGAGCTCATGATTGATATAAGGACTAAGTGATATCTTGTTTTGAGTATATTGAATTTTGAGGATTTTGGTATGTGGAATGTGTTAACTTTTAACTGCATTCATGTTTTTCACTAAGGTTCAATGGGTATGAATTTTTCAAGAGAATACATGATTAAGGCCTTCGAATGATTGGAATGTGACCAACAAGACATATCTTATGATATATGGGGATCAACGACGGTATTAAACCTCTGGTAATCGTTTTCACTATATTATGAGAGTGGACTGTAGTATTATGGATAAGCCTAAAGATTGAATGGATTATGTTGGACATAAGTTTGTATTGTTTAAGGATAGAAGTTTTTTCGATATTATTTATGGGATGTTATAGTAGTATAGTTTTAAAAAAAGTACAACCTGCAGGACATACGACAACCCATCATGCCAGACAAGGATGTGGGAATCGAACCCACAACCGAAGTGCGACTAGCCTTTATCACCTACCATTGGCCTACAGGAAGTCCCTTTTTAGTAGAAACTAGTTTTATTATATTAAGAAGTATGATATTTGAAGTATAAGTCCATTTTAGGAACCATATATGATTAATATCCCTATAGATCGACTTATGTATATTTAAGAACTTGTGCTAACCTCTTGCTTGAAACAGATGGAATGACCCATCATTCTATCACATGATCTGCTAACACATCACGAATAACAATTTCAACTTCATTTCATTAAATGATGAAGTGGAAATTGTTCAATTCACGGACAACAGTGAGATTGTACCAAAATCATGTAAGTATTTATTTTAATTCATCAACTTTTGGGAAATAATCTTGAAAACCAAAAATGTTGTCCTAGTTCCCTTATATCTGATGAATCAGATGGTACCTTAGATCATCACAAATCTATAGCATTGTGATTTTTGTCTTTTTCACAGCCATGTTCTCTACCACTCTCCATCAGAACATGATGGTTAGGTTTCTCTTCTATATCCATATTTTCACCTATGTTCTCCTATGTGGAAACCCAGTGATTAGTTAATTTGGGTAATCATTATGTTTCATACTTTAGTTTTTAAAGATTGGTTTTGTTATTTCGTTTTTACTATGTGGGTTTCTAATAAAGAAACTTTCGAGTAGTAAACCATTTATTAGCTCGACGAATTTCGAGGGAGAAATTCTTTTTAAGGGGGGTAGAATGTAACACCCCGATATTTTATGAGAAATATTCTTTTTAATTTTAATGATATCTTGTGTTGTACGTTACAAAAAAGGAGTCTTGCACAAAACTCAACCCTAACATGGTTGCATTACACGCAATCACGACCTTCCTCGATAGCGGGTGTAGTACGCATTACCGAGTTTCACTAAACGAGATATTATTATAATTTTATTATGAACTAGTCGTTATGAATTGTAATACCCACTTTTTGAAATTTTATAAATTTTATCTTTCAAAATTGACATCATTTTTTGGATTCGGAATATCGAAATTAGCTTAGGGTGAAATTTTGGTACTTTTCGGATAACTTTCATATTCTGATGAATAGTGAAAATTAATAAATTTTAATTAAAAACAACTTTTTTTAATCGAAATAATTAATAGTGATAAATTATTAATTTGAGTGGTTTTAAATTATATTTAGAATATTTTTTTACAATTTAATACAATGTTGGTCATTGGATTTAATTTCACATTTAAACCAGATATAAACAAATGTCAATCTTTTGATAGTTATTATCTCTTAAGAACACGCTTTTTTTGACGACGGGAACTGATTTTTAAATTAATTAATGCAACTGTTATGTTTTCAATTTGTTAAAATAGGCATCATTTTTCAATTCATAATATCAAATATAACTTAGGCCTAATTTTTGGTATTTTTCTGGAAACTTTCATTTTTTGATGAATGGTGAAACCACTAAGTGGTAGTAAAAAAAACTGAATTTTTAATACAAATTAATTTTAACACTTATGTGAGTGGAATTTTGAAAATCCTAGAGACACAGTTAATATCAAGGACTAAAATGTGGGTCAATGAGATGAAAATAATTTTTGATGAATAGTAACATTTCACTTTTTTTTACCACGGTTAAAAGTAAATAGGGTAATTAAGGGTAAAAATGATATTATTATTACCCTAACACATTACCTAATTCTATTGGATAAGTGTAATTCGGCCAAAAACAACCTTAGGAATAAAATATGAACATTTAGGCCCACTTGGATTAGATTAGGACATTTATTATTAATTTATTTAAAGAAGTGTTTAAATAGTTAAAATCAATGTTTAATAAGTAAATCATTTTTAATATGGGGTTATACATAAGCTAAATTCGAATATAAATATTCATTAGAAATCTAAAGAAATTTCCTACATAATGGTGTTTTATTTTCAATTTTTAGACATTAAATAATTTAGTTTATTTATGACACAACGATGATACAGAAATTATCTTATTAATGAAATATTGACATAATTGATGATATAAATACCCAAATAAATGTAATTTGAGACTTTTTATGAATTACACTAATTTTATAAGTTTATATGACATGTTAGTATTTATTTAATTAACTTTTTTTGAACTAATCATTCTGTTATGATTTTCACAAAAATCAATTACAAAATAGTGTCAAAATTGACATAAATTAGTTTTTAAAACAAATATTATATTATTAATTGTTATTTTATTCTTAAAAATCTAAGGTTCGGCCAAATGACTTAAGAAAGGTTATATATATTAATAATAAACAACTTGGGGTTATTTTGGCTTGATATAGTATATTTATTAACCTTATAGTGTAAGAAAACAAGAAGACACAGTAAAAGTTAAATTATCTAACTTAATGTTAAATCTTAATGGTAAAGTTAAAATTGATACATAAACTTGCCTAAATTATATTGGATGATAGGATTTAGACCCATACACACTTTAGATTTTAAATATATCAATTTTGAGCTATTAAAAACCGAATTTGACTATATAATAAAATAATATTTTTTGTTATTCCAAAGGTGCCCCTCTCCTCCCTTATAAAAGGGCACCTCATCCCACTCTTCCTCACCCCACATTGAGCCTTCAACCTGGTCCAACCCCTTCCAATTTAATCTTTACACTTCACTAGAGACATTCTAGAGGTCCTGTTATTCTTCAACGACCAATTTGAGTTCCCTAAAATGAGGTCTCAAAGAGGCGCTTCAAAGAATTGGTAATGTCTGTTACCGATTCTTTAAACATTATTTCTTCTTCCACTTATTATTCATTAGTTGTTTCATTAATAATTAATAACATCAGTATCACTCATATACTGATATGTTATTATAAGTATGAAACAACCCTATTTCACCATCTATCCATCCTATGGAAAACGAAATCACCGCGCGTGCGTACGTACAGAATACCGTCTCCACGCCCTGGTGTAATCTAATTTCCACCACCACCTTAATTGATGGGTATAGTGGTGAAATTAATGAATATATATGATTATTTTAAAGTGATATTGATTCTGTAATATTATACATACACTTTAATATAATTCCATGATCATGTGAATGATATCATCGCTCGTGTGTACGTACGGAATACCGTCTCCACGACGCGATGAGATTCACTCTCCATGATAACCATTAATGAATTATAATAAAGTATATATAATAAGTAATCATGAAATATATGACATAATAATTCTACTAGATTTATGTATATATATATTTATGTCATCTACTTAATTCCATTCAATTCAATAAGGAAATGAAAACAGCGTTCATGCGTACGTACGGCCTACCGTCTCCATGAACGGTGTATTTAATTCCATTTATCGATCCATTATATATATATTCTGAATATATATTATATATAAATACTGTTTTACATTCTCAATGTAATTAATCATGATCTAAATAATCATATGAATAATTGCAAGATAAAACACGAACGAAAAATGAAACGATTTTACCCAAAATGCTACATTAACTTGAATTTACAAAAGAACAGGTAATATAAAGTCATAAGTGAACCATATATGATATAATAACAATGAATATGATTCTGTAATAAGTCAATGACATTGTTTAAATCATTATACATGAGGTTTGGATATGTACGAAGCATATCAGTCCTAAGGTAAGGGAAATATAACAATCTGGTTTTTATCCGAGATTGTTTATACTTTGGTATTTACTGGGGTGTATTTTATCATCCAAATCCATGTTTCCTCAATAAGTAATATCATTTCCATCCATATAAAATTTTTTAAATCCAATTTTACCCTTCGGGGAGTTTTTAGTAAAAGATATGAAAGGAATATTTTGTCATTTTTCGTACGAGGTACTTTTTGACTTTTCCGACAAATGTACGAGAATAATGTTTTTTTAACTTATACGGCATGAATGGATTTTTAAAATATTGTTTACAAGAATCTTACTTTACAAGATTTCATGTATATTTTTAATCAAATTCTTTTAGTTTGAAATTGTATGACATGTTAAGAAAGGAAAATGTTTTTGAAGTAGAAAGCATATTTTCCTCAAGAATGGAGTTCAAGTGTTTTATCAAAATTATTTTCCATCTAAGATAATACAGGGCTCTGTTTCTATCTCTATTATTACATTGATTTGATTATACTGTGATGGAATTAGTTTTATGAATTCATTTATCTTATATGAATTGTTTTACGATGTCATGTTGTTTAAGAATCCCATTTTTATTACATGGGTTATGAAATGATGTATGATTTATGATTTTGTGGCACACATAAGAATGGTATCATAATGAGATGGGTGGGACCTATATCTCCCTCCAATGCATTGGGTAAATATTTTATAGCACATGAGATATACATGGCTGGAACGGTAAGTTAATCTGGTTCCGTATTACAGGACTGGAATGAGGAGTGAACTCGATTCAGAAAGGGACTTTGCCCACTAAGATGGTCTTGGCAGCAATGCCTTGGATACTATGGAAATCATTACATGTTCTTAATGGATTCCAAAATTACATGTTATATTCCCATGCTATTTTATCATTCTTAATGTTTCTTTATGATCTATGCCTTACGTACTTCCATGTTTTATGTCATTTCTCAAGATTTTGATGTTTAAACATTATGTACATGTTTTTAAGTTTAAATGTATATGGTATGTTTTATTTTATCCATTCTTACCCTTAATGAGCATTTGAGCTCACCCTTTTTATGTTTTATTTTCCCCCAGGATTAAAAGAAAGGTATTAGATAAGGAAACGAAAAGTGGAATATCTTTATAGGAGATTTTGAAGATCTTTCACCAAGATTAGAAGATTATGTTCCAAGTTTCCACAAACAGTAAACTATTACGGTCCTTGTGTGTCTGTTTTTGTTATGTATTAAGTATTTCGCAAAAGTAATGTAATGTCCATGTACGTCAAGCTACGAGTCTCTACAAACATGTTAAGGAATCTAACTATCAAATAATGCTCACAGTGATGGAAATGTCATTATCACTATTTATCTTAAAAAGATACATTCCCTTTATCATATAGAAAAACGCTACGTAGAAAAAGATTACCTTTGGATGAAATTAAATTTCAAGGGGTTTATAGATCGTATAAAATCAAGTCATGTATAAATCAAAATATGCCTCAATGAAAGGAGATTAAGAAATAGTCCGTTACAAAGATCATTTTGTAAATAAAACCTCGTGTTCGACCTTACTAATTTTCTCTTTCATTTCATAAAAAATAAATAAAAGTTAATTTCTAATTTTTAGGAACATTTTTAATTTTATTATAAATTATTACCTTGATATAAAAATTATATAATTATTTGAGTCCATATCCGACATTTTTTTAATGTTCGAATCATGAATCAAATACCAACTTGTTATAGTTATAAATTATCTATGTGGTAAAAATTACATTATCTAAATAATTATATTCATGATTTAGATATAAATATATCATATATATCCATTGTAAATGTATTTATAATAGTCATTAGAATTTGGTTATATGAAATGAAATTCATAGTTCATGAAGATGATAAGCCATACATACGCATGAAGGCTAATTTAATTTATTTTATATATTTAAAATAAAACTATATGATACATCGGTATATTATAATTACAGTATAATATATATGTTATATATGTTCATTAATTACATAATTTATACATTCCATGTATAGTATGAATTCATCATATCACATTGTGTGGTCGGTAGTCTGCACCTTCTCAAATGAAATTATCATATTTATACAACATAAAAATCATAGAGGTCTATTATAAATGATAATAACAGAAGAATAGAGAAAAAATAAATATCATAAATATTATTTATAGTTACATTTCTATCATAATGGATTCCATGAGAGGTGGTAAGATAATATTGAACAGTAATTATTTCATGAGTCTGTAGTTCGCTGTCCAAAGAAACAGAATGTTCAACACCCATTAGACTGAGGGGTGTGTAAGTGTAGGTCAAATAATTATCATAAAAACAATATTTTATATTTTGAATACTGGTGTTGTTTTATAAAAAATTAACAATAAGATCATAGGGAGTGTATAAGGAAATATTAATGGAAAAGAACATGAGAGAAGACATTACCTCAAATCGGGTAACTCCAATTGATTTAAGAAAAAAGGCCTTAATGGATTGCCTTCATTCTAGAAGAATTATTCTAGGTAGAAGATAAGAATGTTTGATGATTTATTGGGTAGAGTTTGGACGATCCAATAGGTCATGATAGGTCTGTGTAATGGGTTAGAGTTGGTGTCCTTTTCTAAGATGGATGATAGGCACTTAAGGAATATCTTGAATTAGTTTTTTATTATAAATTTTATTTCTTGTATAAATGATTCAAAATACATATAGATAGATAATAGGATGAATATAACAATATAAAAAATAATAAAATATGAGTTACATAGGTTTTGTATATTTTTTAACCCTTGTTTTTTTATTTAACACTTTTTAACTCTTACCATTTTATCAACCATTTAATACGTTGAGTATCAAAATAGTTACCCAAAAATTACAATGATACAATTAGAGAGTAAATAATAAAATTTTAGACTTATTATAACTATTTTTATGAATCTAAATTATTTTTAATATTTTATAATATTTATTAAAATATTTTGTATTTTAAAATATGAATTATTTCAATTTTGACACTATTTGTATCATGAGTTTTTTTCAAATCCATAACAATTTTATTAAATCGAAAAAACATAATTAATGTAAATATAACATGTAACTATACTCAATAACATTCATGTATGACATCAGAATGACCAAATTAAATTTTTTTGACATTTAAAATATCATTTATTTGAAGCCTTTATTAATGAAGAAATCACTATATCATCAATGTGTCATAATTGAATTTATTTATTTAATATAAAAAATTATAAATAAAATACCACGTTTTAGGAAAAATATTTATCCTACAAATTAATACATTTAGCACCCTATATGACTTATATACCCCAATATAATTTTTTTTACCAAAATATATATGTTTTAGTTATATTTTCCATAACATTAAATTAAAAGTAATTAGATGTCATTATCACACACAAGCAGCTCCATGAGTTCCTAAAATAGACCCAATTATGCCCATAGTTGGATATATATCTTCAAAAATAATTATTAAATGTGTTTGGGTAATTTAATATTATTATAATATTAGTTTTTTACCCTTATTTAACTGATTTACTCTTTAACCATGATAAATAAAATATTTTCTGCTGATACAATTCAAAATGTATAAAAATAACGGTTACCTATTTAAAAAACCTGGAACTCCGGATTATAAATATTTAATCCATTTTTTAAATTAAAAAAACACATGGTTCAGAAATTAATTTAAAAATAATTACCGTTGTCAAAACCAAAAAGTGTGTTTTAAAGAAGTAAAACCTAACAAAATATTAACACGTTCATGTCCTATTTTAAAGTGAATTTACATCAAATGACCACAATTGGATTCAATGATAGAAATATAATCTAATTATACATTAATAAAATTTAATAATATAATATATCAATATAAATAAATTAGATGAAAAGAAAGTTTTGACTTAAAATGATGTATTTTATACTATTCATTAAAAAATAAATTTTATTAGAAAAATACCAAAATTTAGTCCAATGTAAATTTTGTTGTCCTTATCCAGAATAATAATTTTTTTGTACAATGGATGATATAAAATTTAAAGAACAATATTTAAAAATGGTTCTCCATCAAAAGGCTGTAAAACTACATTTTTAGAAAAATACATCATTTATCTAGAAAAATAGAATTTGTTCCTATGTCATATCTAGAAAACATATGAGATGAATTTAAAACATTTCATTGAATATATAATTTTTTTTTCTTGAAATAAAAATCCATAATGAGTGATATGATTTTATAAACACAATTACTCTCTTTTAAATAAGTTCTCATAAAGACTCATTGTTTATATTCAATTGGTTTTTATTTTTAATTTATAAAAAATTTGGTAAACAAAGAATCATTATTTAAACATGTGTAAAAAACATTTAAAAATTTAGTTGATATTATTCATTCCCACATCTCCAAAAAATATGATTTACTAAAATTTAAAATAATAATAATATTATAGTATTTTTCAGTACAACTAAACATTTTATGCAACGTAAGATTTCAGAAAAAACCCATATTGTTTGAAAAGTAAGCTATTGGACAAAAAATCCCCAATAATATAATATTAATATCTTCTTTATAAGAATTAATATATTTTAAAAATTAATATTCTATGAATATTTGGGTCATTATACACATGCTCTAAAAAATTTTGATGAAAAAAATAATAACAACACATCACCATTTCATTAATATCATGTGTAGAAATCATGGTCGAAGATGAGATGTAATTTTTTCTGCAGCTTCTATCACCACAATATCAATAGAGAATAAGCATCCCCATCGAGGATTCCAATGTGGGAACTGATTCTTCCCTTGAGTCTTCTATCCTAGATGATCAACCTCCTCCCTTTCATTCTCCTATCTTAGATAAAGAAAAGTATTTTTGATAATGCCCCTATTGTATTTAAAGAGATTGTCTCAACCACCAATGATGAGTTAACCTATGTGATCATTGGCCCTGAGGAGGACCTGAGACCAACATTGATCAGTGATCCCATGTGTTTTAGATGAATATTAGTAATATGTGGTCTTCCTTATACAAAAACATGATGATTTTACCTAGAGTTATTAAAAGATGCTTAGGATTTATCCTCATGTCACAATTTATCATCATGGCCATACAGTGGGGCACCATTGGTTCAAAAAACCTTCAAAAAAAATTCATCCCTCTCATAGTTATATGTTGGAGGCTGAGGTAGGCAAGAATATCAAATCCAAATTCATCAGGGAAGTCGTATACCCCATTTAGATATCAAAAATATGCCACGTGAGAAATAATAAGAAAAATATAAGATTTTATATCAAATTTCGGTACCTCAATTGATTTTTTTTGTTATATTTCCTCTTATAGTGTTAGAGTTGTTTATTGATTCTATATGAGGGTTATAGTGCATCTCATTCATGGATGAATACTCTAAATACAATATTATTTGGATTGACATGAAGTTAAAAATTCCACTACCAACAGTGTTCCCGAAGGGACTTTCCACTATCAAGTAATCCAACCATCATTAATAGTGTTTGATACACCTACTATAAAGACATGGACCACGTCATAAAAGTATTTCTCAACACATTTGTGGAATTTTATGTGGGTAACATTGGGGTTATATCCCTTTTAAATGATGAACATGTCAAGGAACATGAAAAAGTGATTTGCTTCCTTAAATCCTAGAACATGAAGATGATACACCTGATGTATGAATCTGGGGTTACCATTGTGAAATTATTTAGGCCAATAATAATATAAAAACAAATTGAGATTGACCCGTAAAATTACATGGACATCAACCAGATGCCATCCCTGAGAAACCTCTTGAAAATGTGGGGTATGCAACGGAACAAAGCCTATACACAACAATTTATTATCAATTTGGTCAGAAATTTTATCCCAATAAAGGATCTTTAAGAAATAACTATTTACTAGTAGTATGAGGAGTTCATATCCACACTTGAGGATATAAATCATTACATTCAACAACCTCCAGTATTGATGGCAATTGTCATGTGAAATCCTTTGGTCCTCCTGATGATTTCTATGGAATGGTCCATTGAAAACCTTCAATCTCTGAAGAGTACTGAGGGTAGGTAAAACCCCTTATACAATCTCAGTTTTATTATCCTTGACACGAAGACTAGATACTTTACAATAGAGAAGATATACCACATTTCCTTTTCTGTAGTGTTGAATTTATGGCATTATCTGTTGCATCAAGAGATATAGGTGGTGTCTTAAGTAGACCAGAATATGTATATACTCAATCACAACATGGTGACATGATTATTGGAATGAGGGGAGGTTCTCCTCTAATAGTTAAAAATATGGATTTTCCCAAATAACATTGTCATAGGTACAGAACTTACATACATCCATGTTTCCCACACAGCCCTAAAAAAACTACCCTTAAAGGATTATTTTATATAAATATATATTCTACCAGAGGATCATGTTATTACATGATCAAAAAATCATTTCAATTGTTCCTACATAAGACATATGATTAGAAGGTTCAAAGTACAAAAGCATAATAGGGTAGTTCTAAGGATCATCATCATCCCTACGGAAAAATTCATCTACCATACTCTTTCTTGTAATCATGAGGCTTCACAAATAATAAGGCAGAGTAGAAATCCCTCATTATTGGCCTCAATATATTCCTTGATACTGATGTCCCATCTTTACATGTATAGGGTGACTCCAAAATAGTCTTCATGAAGATCAAGTGTGAAAAAATCATCTGAAGGAAGATCTCATTCTCTGGATGGTGTGTACCAATCAATTGATGGCCCAATTCCCATTCTATCTATATGTGAAAAATGATCATTAGTTTCAAAAAAATAAAGACAATTAATTTGTATTCTTGGATATGTCTTTTTCAATATATGATTAAGATGAAGTACTAAATCAATTGGAAAATTAAAGAGTCGTTTTCACCACCACTTTGAGATAGTGGGAAACAATAGGTTAACCAACTAGTTTCTAGCACTAATATTCCTAGGCCCTAATGTCCCCTATAGTTTACGAAGCACATAATTAGACCATCTCATTATTTTTAAAATATCCATCATGGAATTTTCAATCCATATTGAGCCAAAAGTGAGAAAATCCTCTTCTGTGCAATAAATTTTATCATACAGAATGTGGTAATCCCCGATAAAACCATCTAATTATGTGGGTTTAATGGAATTATCTTCCATTATATCCAGGGAGATTAGATACCTCTATTTATGAAATAATTCCATTATTGTTTCTATGGCACCCACTAAGAGGGATTGAAACTCTTCTATCAAATTTGGAGGTTTGGCTATATATGGCCCACCAAATTTTGTGACTTCATTTAGTTCATCAAACGGTTTCACACATGTCAAATTCATGGTAAAATATTTCAGAAACTCTTATATATTTTCTAAAACAACTATTATTCTTAGAAATTTTCATTATGTGGACTCAAATTTGTTAGACCATACATGAATTTGACATATCTATAGTGATGTTTCATCTTGATCATAACAGACTTCACATCAAGATGGTCTTAAGTAGTTACCCTAAAGTATTTTATGAATCGTTCCATGATCCAGATCTTGAGATCCCATATCATCCTCTAATTTGTATTATCTCATACTCTTACCACAAAAAATAGAACCATATTATTGGCCACTATGCTGACGATATTTTAATCCTTGTACACATTTCTATCCAAGTATAAATATTTATACCATGAAATATAGAATTGAAAATTGAAAATTTTAATAAGACTATATCAATATTTTTTTAGAAAATGGTGGGATTGAACAAATATAGTTATCCTAATAATCTCCCCAATTCTCTCTGACTCCATACTCTCGAGTATGTGGAACATAGAAAGTATTTCCCATTGAGGATCAATTAATCAGCACTTTGAATTGCTATGTACAATAATATATGTCATATTAAATGAAATAATTCCATTTAGATATGTTGAAATACCATTATAAGAATAAGATTCATGCAGTGAAAACCCTATAGATCCAACAGAACATGATAGCTAGTTTTTTAAAATAATTTCTTCCTATACTCCTTCCACTATGGTGACATTGTACTGGCTCTATGAACATTGATGATACTCATTATAAATCCACCAATGATAAATCCAATTTGGGATGGTACTTACATCGTCCATAAGGTATACTTTAATATAGCATAATATATGACCATATTGGGTTGTGAGAATATCAAAATTCTAAAAAACTCCAAGTTTCTTAGTTAGTGCATCATATGAGGAGAATGGTCCATGAAACACAACCTCAAACTGTTTAAAATGGGCCTTATCCATAATACCTTAATCTAATAGAATCCACATGGTCTAGGACGTTTGTCCTTAAACAACATTCAACTGGTAAAACATCGTGACCATAAAAATGGTACGATGGTCCACTAATTTTGACATTAAATAATTTATATCGCCATTAGACATAGATAAATCACTATAATATAGTAGTAACCATAATCCAATTATTATAAAATGAAAATGAAAATTAAATTTTATTTAGTGAATGATTCTAAAATTCTACCTTACCCTTTGAAACTAATTAAGTATGCCTTATGTTATGAGATTAGGATTATCAAAAACTAAAAACCTCATCATATGATGCTAAACTATGGCCTAACACTTTAATTAAAACATAATATACCTCATATGAAAATATTGATATGACCAAACATTACAACGTCCTCACCACATGATATTAAACTGTTTCCTTCACCTATGTCAAAAGCATGGGATTCCCCATGAAACCTATATGATTAAATAATCCCTTTATTATAGATGATATCCAATACAATTGTTCTCAGGTTTATATGACACTATAATCTATTAATATGTGTGGATTGATTCCAATTTTTATGGGATATATAGTGGAACATAGAAATTAGTTCTTTGGGAGTATCCAAAATTTGTCAGCATTTGGATATTTCTCCCTTAAGGTGTTGTGACCATAAGCTATTTGCATTTATTTCTCGGGTGTTTATCTTGTATTTATCCCTCCATTGACCCTTTCATGTCAGGTTTTACCTTTATTTTCCACATAGATACTCTTGCGACAAACCTATAACAAATTTTCAATGAATCATGAAGTTAAACTATTTTCCATGGTCAAAGACTTATGAATTTAAACTATGTCTAACTACATTCATAATATCATAGTGTATAGTAAAGTCTTCTCGTCCCCTTCCATATAAATGTAATCTTTTGGATGCCACCCAGACATCCTCGAAGCACATTAAAATAGTCTGAACTCTATAACTATAAAATAAGATCGCATGGTGAATGCTTAATAACATTAAACAACCAGCTCAGTTATGAGTATTATGACTAGAAACTATGTTAATTTCTCATTAAAATGGTTTTCTCTATTCATGGTGATCAAGAAATACTACAACTCCAGTTACATACATTACTATATGTTACATGATTCCCATTAACATGGGTTATGTAGTGGTGCATATAATTCCTATCTTCATTCCCAAATATGAAATTACATTAAAACAACCAATTAACCATGGTTCCATCAGCCCCAAAATACTCCTATGGGACTATTTTTCAATTATATTCCCCATTCATAATCCTTCATCCCTTAGTGGGTTGAGAAGTCCTCAAGACACAACATGAGGAATTATGGAACAAATCACTCAATGCTTACACCCCATCATTGCACTTATCCCCTGATGATAAATTATAAGAAAACCATGTTCCAAACTAAGATTATTTATATGATAAGTACGATATGACAAAAAAACACACCCCCATATATAACTAGGATTCCTCGTATGATAAATATGAGATGAACCAAACCGAAATCATCATCACATTATGTTAAAAAATAGCATTACAACATATGAAATTAGGTCACCTCATATGAGAAGTATGAATGTTGTACATAGTCAAACATTCGGTCACTTCAACACCAAATTAATTGTCTTGCTTGACATGGAACCCCATCATCCCCAACATGTAAATGAGTCCACTATGGAAAAATTTTACCATGCCATAATGGCTCAACAACCATCATAGAAACACACCATTAATGTATTAGAACAATATTTTGAGGTGGAACATATATTTCAAACTTGGATTATGGTTGACCATAGATTTTGTTCCCCCATACTTATAAAAATTAAAAAAAAAATCTTAAATCATGTTCAATAGTTATTTTTGATGGTCACACCAACCCCATTTTTCCAAACCTTAGGGGTCTTGATTCACTCTCTTCATACCGATTTTTGGTATGAAGTCAATGCCACTCTAAATAAACCATTTATTAACTATTGACCTATGAGAAATAGATTTAGTCATGATAAGTTCCCTTTCCCATATCCATATCCCCTCTCATTCATGAAACACTCATTATTTGAATAAAATTTTGGCCCTTATTATTCATCCATTTCATAATACTCTTATATAAATTAGAAAAACTATATTTTGAAATTTTTTCCCATAATAATCATAACACAATTGGGATTACAGAATAATGGTTGGTCATAACATCAGTTTTATTAGAGATGTGGAAATTTGAAAACATACTTTTTTTCAAGAACATGAGAGATATAAAAAAATAAATCAATGTCTGAGAGGGTAGTCCACATATTTATCCATATCATTTATTTAGGGATAAGCAAGACCTTACATGGTTCAACCTCAATGAAAAAGTATCAAAGATTAGAAAACCTCTATTGAGTAGTGTCTACAGTCTAATGTCACGCTTTCAGATCATCCACCTCTTCCTCATCTATATGACATAATTATTTAGACCGTAACCATGCTTAATGGTACTCGGTTGAACACACATCTAGAAGAGATGACACCTCTATTGAGTCAACATTAGGTTCCATTGAATAGACCATTAAATGAATGATGATATTTGAATGAGTAGTGATGTGCCTACCCTTCAATGTAATAAATCTACTCCTCAACCACCTGAACTACCTTGGTTATATAAACCTTATGTTTTCAACATGAAACACTAAAAATCCTTTTTCATAGTATGTTCTCATTCTATTATGAATTCTAGACCTAGTGTGGAGAGTCTACTAGTGTCCACAATAGTGGTATCTATGAGAACAATCAAATGTTAGAGAGATACAACCCCATTTGGTAGGTGAAACATTGGGGAAAGGGTGATGATTTTATGGACATAACATCATTCCTTTTGGTTTCAAACATGGTTCTCATTAGTAGTGTCAAATCCATAATCAACATAGTACTCAAGTGGTAAGGTATTCTATAGAGTTATGTCTGAAAAGAATACGGTTGATGGATTTTTGTAGGTATGTCCAATAGTGTAAAGATATACATTTATTGGGGAAAAAGAACCTTTATAGACCCTTAAAATTAATTAAAACCTCAGATGCCTTATATAACAATTTCGAGTAAGATGCAACCATCCCAGCCTCATGTAATCACTCTGTTGGTTGAATGATCTCATCCATCATCATCGAGGACTCAACTCTAGAAACCGCTACTAATTTCACATATAGGTTAGGCACATCCATATCATCCACATCAATCACTTCAGTTGTTGGCGTTAATTTAACTTCCATTATTGAGTATTTTCCATAAATAAATATCATTTATTTCTGACATGATTTTTGGATCCTCTATGGATGCTTTTTCTATAACAGCTGAATCCGATGGAAATCCTAAATCATGTACAACCATTAATCCCCCTATGTTGGACCCATTGTGGGACCCACATATCCCTTTTTATGGAGGCCTTATCTATAGAATCAATCGATTTCTATGAGACCTTTTTTTGGTCCTAACACCATGTCTTCCCAAAAAATATCATCTAGAGTAGAATAAGCCTTTACTGCTGCCTCGACATCAAGAATGTCTTTATTGAAAATTGTACATCATACTAAGCCCCAAATTTTACATGAACTACCATTAAAATAATATTTACTCTGATATAGGAAGTAAAATTAAGGATGTAATAGGAAAAATGAGGGAAAAGGTCTTATATAAGTACCACAATATAGATATCAAATCAATAAGGTTCATGAGTAATACTTATAGTGAGGGGATCCGCCGAAAATTCATTGCCTCAGTCACATGCACTGATTTAATAGATGGTTGATTTATTATGACCTATAAATTAGAGAGAGGCCCCACACTCACCCCTTCAAGGGTTGTGGTTCCCTCTCCATCCTTTGAGGTTCCTCTCAAACCTCCCCCTCCATTCTGGTGATTCTCTACACAAGTGAATAGGCATTAGATAAAATGAGAGACTAAATCCTGAAAATTTTAACAACCGATAGCAATAATTTCATACTGGGAGGAGATATTGGGTGAGGATATTCATAACCCCCTTTCCATGAAGTTACCAAATTTTATATAAATTTAATGGGTCAGTACACATGGAGAGGAGTCACCCCTTTGTTTATGTGGATGAGTACCTTGTATATCTTCGTCAAAACATGGAAACCCAGTTTGATAAAATACCACATCACCAACATTACTACCATGTTTATGTTTCTCACCCACACACCCATCTTCACATCCCTCAACAGTCTCATCCATTTGTAGATTGTATTGGATATAGAACCCACAATCCTAACCATGTGATTTTTGGTCATCATACCATATCCCCATAAATTTCTCTAAATTGACTCTATGATCCTCTTGTAGTAGTGATAATTACCTTAATATAATTCCAAAGGGCATTGAGGTAGCCACCTGGGTATCCTATGTCACGACCCGTCCTCGGGGCCATGCCGTGACTACCCCAAGCCCGCCTTCCATAGGCCAGGGGCTGGCAACTAGCACCAAGGTGTAAATCCCGGTAAAAACGTAAGGCATTGCCTTTGTAAAGTAAAAAAACACCACCGAGCAAGCAAGAAGTAAAATTAAACACTAAGTAAAAACTGAGTACAACAGTAAGTGTGGAAAAGTAAGTGGGACAGTATACAAACCCAAACTGAATGTAAAGTACAACTGGAAAGGGAAAACAGCAACTGAAAGGTAAATCCGTAACATCGTGCCATCCACTAGATGTCCCACCTAAATGGTGGGTACAGAGAGCCTCCACTGCTCCTCGGGTCTAGCCGACTGCTCCGAGTACGTCCGCCCAGTGGTCCACCTCCAGGTACCGTCCTGCTCCGCAAGCCTCAACCACGATCAGCGTTGTACATCGTCTGTAACCAACACAGCGTAGTGCGGGCATAACCCATGCATGGGTGAGTATAAGCTACTCATTAGGGACCCCGAGACTCCCAAATGTCTCCCAGAATCCACAAAGGATAATCCAAAAAAGAAAGATACAATCACGAAGTAACATTCGACAATTCTTAGGTATATGCCCATACATATACCTAAGTCATCAATTCCAGTACGCTCCAACTTCTGAGCCCATGTACAACCCATTCCATAACGGAAAGAAAAACGTAACTCCACACAGGATAGCACAACACAATCCACATAGGAAAGAAAAATAGGATTCAGATCATATAGGTATACTTTTCAAAAGATGATTGAGATGATCAGATATATCCACTGATTCATCTAAGACGTCAGACCCATAAAGGATCAAAAGGTACTAACCCCTGCAATGACCCACAAAGGATCTGACCCACACATGATCGATAGGTAACTAACCCCCGCAATGACCCACAATGGATCTGAGCCAAAAAGGATCAATAGGTAACTAACCCTCGAAATGGCCCACAAAGGATCTGACCCACAAAGGATCGATAGGTAACTAACCCCCGCAAAGACCCACACAGGATTGGACCCACACAGGATCTGTAGGCGCAGTTTCACACTGGACCGCTGAGCACTGACCCACACAGGATCGGACCCACACAGGATCTGTGGCACTGATCCACGCAGGATCGCTGAGTGTTGTAGTAGTCGTCGTTGAATCCACAGAAGATCTCTATACATTTGTCGTCGTAGTCGCAGCCAGCTCTAGTGTTCTCGCACACAACAACCTCGTTCGGGAGGGTCCACTCCATGAGACGAGGGGATGATACATCAACTGACACATAGTTCGGAGTTGATGTATCCAAAAGATCTGTATCGCCAAAAGCAACTCAACGTCACAGACGGTGCGTCAATCGGACACCCGGTCTGAGAGTTATTGGCTTTTTCATCCTAGGGGCCCGATTTGTTTTTATGTCAATACCCACCCGACCGTACTCCACCTGCATCCAAACCTCGGGCGGAGTAATCCAAAAGATCTGTCTCACTTAGAGGAATCCATCAAAGTCGACGATACATCAATCAGATGTCTGGAGCTCATGTTATAAGTGTTTCCGCTCAGAGGGCCCAGTTGGTTTCCAGTATGAACCAACCCAGCCAAACACAAAGTTCTTCGAAACCTTGAGTGTAATATGCCGAAAGTACTGTCTAGATCCAAGGATCGCATCGCCGCTGGTGGTGCGTCGATCGAAGGTCTGTAGCCCAAGATATAGGGAAAAGACCCAAGAGGTCTGAAAATAGGGGGTTTGTGCCCAGACCGACCCGGCCCAACCCCCATGGGTCGGCCCGAACCGGGTCGACCCGAACCGGCGGGACGTGACACGGCCCGGTCGGCGGAGCCCGGCCCAGCCTGGGCGCGACCCGGCTGGCGCTGGCCAGGTGGCCAGCGGGTTGGCTCCGCCATTATGGAAGAGCGAAGCGGGGGATGCGCTGCCCCTGCGTGGGGAGACCGCAACCCCACGTGGGGCCGCCGTTGCCAGTGGAAGCGGCCGGTTTCCACGTATCGCTCCCTCTGATCCCGCGCGGTCGCGGGACGGTGGCCTACCCCTGCCGCTTCAGCCACATCGGCTCAATCTATCGGCGCGCCGGGCACCGCTGCCACCTGCCGCCGGCACCGCCATGCCGACGAGGCGTGCCGCCGGGCCGCTCCACGGACCACAGGATGAGTACCGGTGGTCGGAAATGCATTTCGTCTTCGCCAATGGGCCTCCCGGGGCCAGTCCTTCACTTCAAGTACATCACATCGCCCATGCGGCCTCTTTGTCATCGCCCACTAATCCTCTCACCAAGAACGAAGTGACGTTGGGTTCAGACTTATTCGATGGTCCGCACCAACCGTGTTAGTGGTTTTAAAAAGTCTTCCGACAAATATTTTAAACATATGTCATGGGTATAAAATCACAAGATTTTAAAAAGCACCAAAAGAATCCATTCCGAGGATATAATTCTCAAATAATTAAATGAACTGCAACCCCCTACCTCAATCGGTTGTTGATCAAAGATTGTCGTGGGGAAAGGAACGTCACGGAAGGAGGATTGTCGGCGTCACAGTACCCAAAGTTGCGTTGTCAATCTATGAGGGTTCGGCGTTCTTCATTGCCCTTCATCAGAGGCCAACTTTCTTCGCGTTCTTCACATTCTTCGTGAAGGAGGATGAAGATCTTCATGATTTAGAGTTTCTTCAAATCCTCTCAACAAGCCACCCCTTAAAAACCTAGTGTTGGTCTTATTTTATTCCCATGCCAATAATTTGAAATTCAAAGATAAGTAACGAAAAAATTAATTCAATGAATTAATTGCAATGAATTAACCTCCAAATTAATAGGGGCGTTTAGTATTTATGTAAATGCACAGGTTTAATTTATTTAAAAGACGTTTTTGCGGGTGCGTTACATAGAGGGAAAGAAACGGTGGGGCTTGTGCAGGCCCCACCTCACAAATATCCTACCATGTGGGTAGGATATCATGGGTCCCACCTTATCCTCTTAACGTCTCTTAAGTGACATTAAGTGTCTTTAGGTGAAATAAAATAATGTGTCGCACCACTTTTATTTTATTTCATAACTTAACCCCAAAAAATTAAAAACCACACCCGAGCAAACACAACTCGGGAAAAAATGTTTCTAAGCAAATACCGGCACTGCGATTCCATCAGTGCCCTTGGAATTCGATTTCGTGCACTGGTTCAAAAGTTAGAAAAACCCGCTCGTTCGTTCGCTGAAGGTGCCCGAGCCAATCTTTGGAAAATGATTCCGGGCACATCGGGCCTCAGAATCAGGTTCCGTCAGAATCTGCGTTCTTGTAAAATTTCAATGAAAATTAAGAAAAACATTTCCTTTAATTTTACGGGTCTTTACATCACTCCCACATCAGGGATTTATGTCCCCATAATGATACATCATCAACTAGGGAAACAAATGTGGGTACTGAGCACGCATCTAAGCCTCCCGCTTCCAACTGCTCTCCTGAGGATCCCATGATGCCATCTGATGCGCACTAGAGAAATCGACCATCCATGTAGGACCCGCTCCTGTCGATCCTCGATCCCCACCGGGACCTCCGCAAAAGTCACCCCATCATCAACAACCATCTCCCCATGGTCAATGATATGAATCGAGTCATGCACGTATCTCCTTAGCTGAGATACGTGGCAGACTTTGTGCACCTGGTGCAACTAAGGTGGTAGAGCCAAGTGAAAGGCCAACTCTCCCATCATACTGAGGACCTGGAATGGTCCGATGAAGCGTGGAGACAACTTGCCGCCTTGTCCAAATATCTGCAATCCACGTCGAGGTGAGACATGCAAGAAGACATGGTTTCCATCCTCGAACTCTAGTGGCCTCCGCATCCTATCCTCATATGACTTTTGCCGGCACTGAGATGTCCTCATCTGCTGCTATATGATCTGGACCTTCTCTGTCGTGGCCTGGACCATCTCTGGTCCCACAAGTGCTGACTCCCCAAGATCTGTCTAGCACAAACGAGATCTGTAAGGTCGGTCGTACAACACCTCGTATGGTTCCATCCTGATGGTGGAGTGGTAGTTGTTGTTGTACGCAAACTCCACCAAGGGTAGGTGGTCCTCCCAGCTGCGACCAAAGTCGAGGACACATGCGCTGAGGATGTCCTCGAGAGTCTGTATGGTCCTCTCCATATGACCATCTGTCTGAGGGTGAAAGGCAGTGCTCAGAGGTAGCTGCGTCCAGAACGCCTCCTGAAACCCCTTCCAAAGCCGGGAAGTAATGCGAGCTTCTTGATCGGAGACGATAGATGATGGAACACCGTGATTTCATACAATCTCTTGAACGTAGAGAGGTCCTAAGCTCTCCATTTAGCCCTGCTCTCTGATGGGTAAGAAGTGAGCCGACTTGGTGAGTCGGTCGACAATCACCCAAATGGAGTCGTGACCTCTGGAAGTGCATTGAAGTCTGGTTACGAAGTCCATGGATATCCCATCCCACATAAACTCTGGGACCTCCAAGGGATGTACCAAGCCTGCTGGTACCTGATTCTCTACCTTCACCTGCTGGCAGGTGAGGCACCGAGAAAGGAACTCTATCGCAGCCTTCTTCATGCCCGACCACCAATGCTATCGTCTGGGATCCTGGTACATCTTCGCCACTCCAGGATGTACCACCAAAGGAGAAGTGTGGAACTCTCTCAGCACCCCCTCCCGTAAAGCAACTGGTACCAAGGTACGTCCTCTGAAAAGGATGTCGTGCTCTGCTCCAAAGGAGAAACCATCTGGTTTCTATCCTGAGGATATCTGCGCACGCTGCGTCTCATAGTCAGCGTCCCCACGCTGTGCCTCTCGGAC
Organism: Viscum album; assembly: GCA_963277665.1. Taxonomy (NCBI): domain Eukaryota; kingdom Viridiplantae; phylum Streptophyta; class Magnoliopsida; order Santalales; family Viscaceae; genus Viscum; species Viscum album. The sequence continues at coordinate 372,253,040 of OY728166.1, read as the reverse complement.
CCACTGCAGTAGTGTAGGGGTGACAGTTAGATATTGAAGGAAGGCTGCTCCATCTCTATCCACGAAGGATATATGCAAAGTTGCTAGCTGCTCTGTCACCTCCTCAAGTAGCTGAATGCCCTTCCTCCTACTGAGAGCATCGGCTACAATGTTCCCCTTCCCAGGAGTATAGACTATCTCAATGTCATAGTCATGGAGGAACTCGAGTCATCGCCACTGTCTCAGGTTTAGTTCCTACTAAGAGAAGATGTACCTGAGACTCTGATGGTCAGAAAATACTGTAAAGCGCTCTCCGATCAGGTAGTGATGCCATGTCTTCAGAGCGAAGACCACTACTGCTAACTCAAGGTCATGGGTATAGTATTTCTGATCATGCATCCTCAACTAACAAGATCCATAGGTGATTACTGCCCGCTCTTACATCAGGACACATCTGAGTCTGGTCCCTGATGCATCGCAGTAGACTATGTACCCTACTCCCTCCTCCGACAACCTCAAGATAGGTGCGCTGGTCAATCTCTGCCTCACCTCCTGGAAGATCTGCTGACATCTGTCTGACCACACAAAGGGTTTCCCCTTCTTCGTAAGAGCTAAGAGTGGTGCCGCAACTCTGGAGAAGTCTGGCACAAATCTTCGATAGTATCCAGCTAGTCCCAAGAAACTCCGCACCTCTGTCACACTCCTGGATGGCTCCCAAGCTAGAACTGCCTCGATATTCGTAGGATCCACTAAAACTCCCGCCTCGGAGATGACATGTACCAAGAAGTGGACCTCACGTATCTATAACTGACACTTTGAGAGATTTCCATAAAGCTAGTTCTCTCGGAGTGTGACTGGTACAACCCGTAAGTGGTAGGCATGCTCCTCCTCAGTCGTCGAGTATATCAAAATGTCGTCGATGAAGACCACGACAAATCGATCGAGGTATGGCTGAAATATCCTATTCATGAGGCCCATGAACACTTCCGGATCATTGGTCATGTCGAAAGGCATAACCAAGAAGTCATAGTGTCCATACCGACATCTGAAGGCCGTCTTCTGCACGTCCTAGTCCCGAACTCTGAGCTGATGATAGCCTGACCTAAGGTCTATCTTTGAGAACCTCTGTGCTCCCTTGAGCTGATTGAAGAGGTCATCAATCCTCGGTAGTGGATACTTGTTCCTCACTATCACATGGTTCAGGTGACGATAATCGACACAAAGTCGCAAGCTCCCGTCCACCTTCTTGGCGAACAATATCGAGGACCCCCATGGTGAAACATTGGGTCGGATGAATCCCTTGCCCTACAAGTCCTCCAACTGTACCCGTAGATCTCGAAGCTCGGCGGGAGCCATCCGATATTCTGGGGTGGATATTGGGGATGTCCTAGGGTACAGATCTATATAAAAGTCTACCCCTCTGTGAGGAGGTAGTCCTGGAACGTCGTTGGGAAAGACGTCCACATACTGATCCACCACTGCAAGAAAACTAGGACTTCGCACGTTAACTGCTCATAGGAAGAGTATTGACAACTGATGAGTGATGGGCTTTCCTCTCCTCTGCGGAAGTCTATCCTGTACTACGAAGGCTCCCTTCTCACCGGTGATGGTGAACCTACTCCCGCCGGTGCGTACACATCGCACCTCGCGCCTAATACAGTCGATCTGAGCATGGACTGTAGATAACCAATCTATGCCCAAGATGACGTCATAAGGCCTCGACACCACTACAAGAATATCCCAGATGAAGCTCTCACCTCATAGAGTAAGCTCACACTACCGGCACCAGTGCGTAATCGTCGAGTCTGCTCCCGTAGGAGTCTCTAGCCGTAAGGATCGAGCCAACGACTCTATCGGAATCTCCAGGCTCCGAAAAAGGGAAGCGGCTATGAAATAATGACTCACTCCAGTGTCTATTAGAAGTGAAGAAAGTGTGGAATAGACACAGATAGTACCTCGAATCATCTCAGGTGTGCCGTGGTCGTAGGCCTTCGCTGCCTGGATCAGTGCATATCTCTGCCCGCCAGCTCCCTGTGGTCGGGGTGGCCCTCCTGGTGGTGGTGGTGGTGGTAGAGCCTCAAAGCGTCACCCACCACCTGCTTCCCGGCCAGCTCATCTTCCTCGTCTGCCTACTCCTTGCGGCCCACCACGGTCGACCCTATGCCTCTGCCTGGGTGTCCCCTCAACTTTCTGCTGCTCCTCGGCATGGTGGGTTGGGCAGTCACGATCCATGTGGCCCTGCCCGCCGCATGTGTAGCACTTTCTGCCTCTCGAAAGACTGGATCCACGATGTGGGCCCCGCACTGCTAAGCCAGTGTCCTGAGGTCTTCTGTTTGAGGGTCTTGTCTTCCTGGACCCATGAATCATCTGTCGACTGCCTACTGCAGAAGACTCTGCTACGTGCCGCCCCGCGGTAGGTCTCGGTGCTAAAGAAGGCTCACTAAGAAAGCTCTCAATCAAAAGGGCTCACACCAGTAATCATGCCTGGGTCGGAATGCTGAAGGAGATTAGTGATGCCCTGATCTCATGCCTCAATCCCTGCTCAATGGTCCGGGACCAGAAGAATGGGTCCCGTACCATGTCTGTCGAGTAGCGCGAGAGATCGGTAAATCTCGTAGAGTACTGGGCGACTGTCAATCTGCCCTACCGCAGCTGAAGAATCTCTTGGATACGCACCGCATGGAGGGTGGCTGGGACGAAATCTGAGCGGAAGAGGCTCTCAAAGTCTGTCCAAAGAAGATATTTCTCATCGTGCACCTGGATCATCAAGATCCACCATCGGCCCGCTGCCGCGTGCAGTAGGCTCGCTGCGAGGATCACCATGAGGTCTGCTGGTGTCCTCACTAACCTGAAAACTCGTACCACTGCCTCCAGCCAATCCTTGGTTGGCTGGGGGTCCGTATCCTCGTGGATCCTAGGCGGTCCCTAGCACTGGAACTCGTACATTGCACTAAGGCGACGTGCAGCATTAGCGACTGGGGCTGGAAGCATCGGTGGCTCGGTGGGTAAAGGTACCACATGTGCCTCAGCTGTCAAAGGGCCCTGTACCGAGGCCTCGTCGCTTGGTGGGTTGTCGTCATGCACAACTCTCGGAACCCTAGCTGGCTGCCGTCATGGGGCCATCCTGAAAAGGAAACAGGTGCACCACGGTCAGAACAGTAATACAGGTGAGCTGACACAAAGTAATCACAAATAAAACTTAAAACACACATGTAATCAATGTTTTCATGCATTAAGTCGGAAATCAGAAGTCAGGGTCCTGGTATACGGATACGTCGGCCGCCACACAAACACTGGACTCTCTAGACTGATAACCACACCCAATACACTTAACACTATTGCTTCACATAGAAAAATAACAGATTCCAAAGTTCTGCGGTAGAACTGAACTCCTCTGATACCAATTTGTCAAGACCCGTCCTCAGGGCCCATGCTGTGACTACCCCAACCCTGCCTTCCATAGGCCAGGGGCTGGCGACTAGCACCAAGGTGTAAATGCCAGTTAAAAGGGAAGGAATTTCATTTTTAAAGTAAACAAACACCACAGAGCAAGCAAGCAGTTGAAGTAAACACTAAGTAAAAAACTGAGTACAAGAGTAAGTGCGGAAAAGTAAGTGGGCCAGTATAAAAACACATACTGAAAGTAAATTACAACTGGAAAGTGAAAACAGAAACTGAAAAGTAAAGCCGTAACGTCGAGCCATCCACTGGATGTCCCACCTGAAGGGTGGGTACATATAGCCTCCACTGCTCCTCGGGTACAGCGGACCGCTCTGAGTAAGTCCGCCTAGTGGTCCACCTCCAGGTATCATCCTACTCTACAAGCCTCAACCACGACCAGCGTTGTCCGTCGTCTGCAACCAACACAACGTAGTGCGGGCATAGCCCATGCAGGGGTGAGTATAAGCTACTCAGTAGGGATCCCGGGACCCTCGAAGGTCTCCCATAATCCACAAAGGATAATCCACAACGAAAAGATAAAATCATGAAGTAACATTCGACACTGCTTAGGTATATTCCCATACATATACCTAGGTCATCAATTCCAGTACGCTTCATCTTCCGAGCCCATGTACAACCCAGTACACACAGGAAAGCAAAAAATAAATCCACACATGATAGCACAACACAATCCACATAAGAAAGCAAAACATGATTTAGCTCACACAGGTATACTTCTTTGTATGATGATAGAGATGATCAGATATATCCACTGATTCATCTAAGCCGTCGGACCCACAAAGGATCGATAGGTACTAACCCCCGCAATGATCAACAATAGATCTGACCCACACAGGACTGATAGGTAACAAACCCCCACAATGGCCCACAAAGGATCTGACCCACAAAGGATCGATAGGTAACTAACCCCCGTAATGATCCAGAAAGTATCTGTCCCACAAAGGATCGATAGGTAACTAACACCCGCAAAGACCTACACAGGATCCGACCCACACAGAATCTGTAGGCCCTGGCCCACACAGGACCACTGAGCGCTGACCCACAGAGGATCATACCCACATAGGATCTGTAGCTCTGATCCATGCAAGATCGCTGAGTGATGTAGTCGTCGCCGTCGAATCCACTGAGGATCTCTTTACAGTCGATGTCGTAGTCGCAACCAGCTCTAGGGTTCCCGCACACAGAAAACTCATTCGGGAAGGTCCGCTCCACGAGCTGAGGGGCTGATACATCAACTAACACATAGTCCGGAATTGATGTATCCAAAAGATCTGTATCACCAACAGGAACTCAACGTCACAGACGGCGCGTCAATCGAACGCCCGGTCTGAGAGATATTGGATTTTTCATCCCAGCGGCCCGGTTGATTTTTAAGTCAAAACCAAACTGATCGTACTCCACCTGCATCCAAACCTCGTTCGGAGTAAGCCAAAAGATCCGTCTCACTTAGAGGAATCCATCAAAGTCGACGGCACGTCAATCAGACGTCTGGAGCCTAAGTTATATGTGCTTCCTCTACGAGGGCCCGGTTGGTTTTGTGTACAAACCAACCTGGCTGAAGCCAAATTTCTCCTAAACCATGAGTGTAATATGTCAAAACGACTGTTTTGATCCAAGGATCGCATCACCGCTGACGGTGTGTCGATCGGAGGTCTGTAGCCCAATATATGGGCAAAAGACCGAAGAGATCCCAAAAGGGGGGGGGGGGGGGGGGGGGGGGGGTGGTTGGGCCCGGACCGACCTGGCCCAACCCCCCTGGGTCGGCACGAACCGGGTCAAATATACCCGGGTCTAGGTCCGACCCAGTTGGCCGCGACCCGGCGCGGCCTGGGCGTGACCCGGATGGCGCTGGCCGAGTCGCCAGTGGGTCGGCTCGGCCGTTACGGCCGCGCGAAGCGGGGGGCGCGCTGCACCCGAGTGGAGAGACCGCGGCCCCGCGTGGGGCCACTCTTGCCAATGGACGCGGCCGATTACCACGTCCCGCTCCCTCTGGTCCCGCACGGTCGCTGCTGGTTGACGCGTCCCGCTCCCTCTGGTCCCCCGCGGTCGCGGGACCGCGACCTGCCACCGCGGCTTCGGGCGCACCGGCTCCTTCCGGCGGCCCGCCGGGCGCCGCCGCCGCCTACCGCCGGCGCCGCCGTGCTGGCGAGGCGCACCGGCGGGCCGCTCCACGGACCTCTGGACGAGTTTTGGTGGTCGGAAAGGTGTGTCGTCTTCACTAATAGCCCTCCCGTGGCCCATCCTTCACTGCGAGGACCTCACATCGCCCATGCAGCCTGCTTTGTCGTCGCCCGCTAATCCCCTCACCAAGAACGAAGAGACAATGGGTTCGGACTTGTTCGATGGTCCGCACCCACCATGTTAGTGGTATTAAAAAGTCTTCCGACAAATATTGTAAACATATTCAATGGGTATAAAATCACAAGATTTAAAAAAAGCACCAAAATAATCGATGCCGAGGATATAATTCACAATGAATTAAAAAAACCGCAACCCCTACCTCAATCGGTTGTTGATCGAAGATTGTCGTGGGGAAAGAAATGTCGTGGAAGAAGCATCGTGGAAGGAGGATCGTCGGTGTCCCGGTACATGGCGTCGCGTCGTCGATCTCTGAGGGTTTGGCGTTCTTCGTCTCCCTTCATCGGAGTTCTACATTCTTTGTGTTCTTCGCGTTCATCGCGTTTTTCGTGAAGGAGGATGAAGATCTTCAAGCTTTAGAGTTTCTCCAAATCTTCTCAACAAGCCACCCCTTACAAACCTAGTGTTGGTCTTATTGTATTCCCATGCCAACAATTTTAAATTCAAAGATAAGTAACAAAAAAATTAATTCCTTGAATTAATTTCAACAAATTAACGGCCCAATTAATAGGGGAATTTAGTATTTAAGTAAACGCAACGGTTGACTTTATTTAAAAGAGGTTTTCACGGGTGCGTTACTTAGAGGGAAAAAAACGATGTGGCTCGTGCGGGCCCCACCTCACTAATATCCTACCATGTGGGTATTATATCGTGAGTCGGACCTTATCTGCTTAACCTGGCTTAAGTGTCTTTAAGTGGCTTTTAGTGAAATAAAATAAAGTGTCGCACCACTATTATTTTATTTCATAACTTAACCCCAAAAAATTAAAAACCACACCCGAGCAAACGCAACTCCAGAAAAGGAGTTTCTAAGAAAATATCGGCGATGTGATTCCATCAGTGCCCTCGGAATTCGATTCCTAGCACCGGTTCAAAAGTTAGAAAAACCCACTCGTTCGTTCACTGAACATACCCGAGCCAATCTTCGGAAAATGATTTCGGACACACTGGGCCTCGGAATCAGGTGCCGTCAGAAACTGCGTTCTTGTAAAATTCCAAAAAAAAATTAAGAAAAATATTTCCTTGAATTTTACGGGTCATTACTTCCTATTAGCTAAATCATAAAAAAATGACCTAAAACACTCCTTGAATGGTATTTCCATCATCCATATAATTTGTTATTCCTTCAATTTATCCCAATGAAGCAATGAACTTGTTATAGATGGTAGCTACACATGGTCCTCCTAGAAATTCTTTACAAAGAGGAATACACGGTACATTTTTCCTTGAATTGGGATCCCATCAATATAGAAAAGATTCCACATGATAATTTTGACCTCCCCATAACTAAAATAGAAGGTGTTGATCCATGATGACAACTTTTTAGCAGTTTTGACATGATTCCTAAGCGAAGATAGATGTGGAACTTTGACAACCATGTCACCTCAAATAATATTAAACCCTTAAACTCTACCTCAATCTCAATGCATGAATCACATGATCAATACACCCAAGACAAATCATTTTTTATTTTTTCACCCGGGCGGAGTTTCCAACATGTTTTCCACCCCTTGAGAGGATCCCCAAGCCTTCCATGAAATTTTTCTCATAGTGAGGGGGTAAATCTACCCCCAACTCAACATCGTTGAATTTTATAGGTGGCTCCATTGATGTGCTACATTATAAATTAATTATACATTAGTATGTTTCCTTCATCAACAATTTTCTATGGGTATATTCTAGAGGAGCTCCTAAAATTGTATAAAATATCTTCTCTATATTCCCCAGGGTTTTACACCTCACCCCTCAACCCAATTCAAGATAATGGAAGCCTATTATAAATATTATATTCCAATTGATCTATAATCATTAGTTTAGGGATCATGTCAAATTATGGTGTTCTTTTGATGCTCTCCCTTAACATTAGGATCTCATCCATCTCTTAATGAAGATTCTAAGGACATTTTTCATCATTAAGTCCCATTTTTAACATGACATACATGTTTTTAGAGAATTTGGTGAATGTATATTCTTGAAATTTGAGCTCGTGGAAGTCCTTTTGTGGATGTAGGTTCAAAAAGTCTATTCATGGAAGGAGGCTCATAAAAGTGTATTTAATGAATAATGTTCTTGGAAGGTTTTAATATCATGACCGATGAGTATCAAAACAAAAAAATCCCTCTTGAAGGGATTGTTTTTCATTAAAAATGGGAACAAAAATTTCATTCAGGAGAATTTTATGGTCCCTTTAGGGGCCCCTACCCCTATTTATTGTTGTATGGATGACCAGAATATCATGAATGGACTTACAAAATCTAACTTTTAGTGGTTTTACCTCAGAATCAAACCCAGATTTCCATCATCATATCCATTGATGAGGGGGGGGGGTATTTTTTAACATCATTATATACATTTCATTGGAATGTTGATGGAACAAAATGATTATTTAAAGCGAATCTAGGCCAAAATGGCCAAAAAACACTTAATGGAATGGATTTGAGAATGTCCCATCCTTCATGAATGACAGATCCTTGCGAATGTCGCATCCTACAGGATGTTTTATGATAACCATCATCCATTGTATGTCAATAACCCAAAGAGAATATTCATTACTTTAAGGAAGTTTGATGCAATCCTTAATGTTTTATACATATAGTTTTGACATCCCTCCATTCAAAAATCTCATAATGTTAAATGAGAACCTCTATCATTCATAAAAACCATTCCCCCACTTATGTTGGGACTATAAATACACCTTTATGTCTAGTTTTTTGGGGTAGTAGACGATTTAGCTTACAAGAAATTCATTAAACACATAATAGTCAAGATATTAGTGTAACAAATAAGATATGGACCTCCAAAGGTATCCATCATTCATGAAACCACCTACAAATTTTTTTTGATAACATTTATTCATGGTAGAGATTCCTTTCATGAAGCTCCATGGCCTTCTAAAAATAAGCAATCCCCTTGTGGATATTTGGGTTTCATGTTATCACTATTATTATCAAAACAAACCACATGTGAATCAATAAATTAACTAATCGATTTTTCACTATGTTTTGTGAAACAAACTCTATTACGTTACCCGTAAAATCTCTGATACCCTTGGTCTTCACGATGCTCTAAAAATAATTGATGCCCCAACCTTCCAAAAACCCGTACATCAAACCTCTCCATTGTTCCTCCATTCATATGAGAATATTTGGTGAATGATGAGTTCACATGTTCCTATTATTCATCTTGGAATGATCCATCAACACTCTTAATGTCTTTGTGACTAGTACCTCTCACTCTTGAGTCCTCACGCTTGGATCTATGTGTGCCCTAGTATAGCATCATACATACAGCTCTAAAGCATAGGTACCCAAATTTATTTTTCCTCCTTGCATGTGTAGCCAAATGTTGGGCCTCCTGATATCCACTCTTCCATTGTAGTACCAATTCCATACCCTAACCAGAGTTTTATGGATTGTTGTTCATGTACATCCTATAGGTGGAATCATCATGGGAACCTACCGACCTATCTTGGTGATGATTAATTATGATGAATCATCCACCCTCTATGACATGGCCCCCTCGAGGTGTAAACCCCATCGACGTATGGTATACAATATATAAAATTACCTAGGTTCATGTCCTAGTCAAATTAAATAAAATAGCATTATAATTTCTATAAAACATGACATTAACTGTATCCTTTCCCTGTGTGATGAACATAGGATACCCCATGTATGATTGAAATGGGTTAACACCCAACCACCAACCTTGTACGATGAACACATGATTCCCCATGTATGATTACCATGGGATTCCACCATCCCCCACCATAGTGGGATGATACTTAACACCTATGTATCTTCTATATTTAAAATCCACACCATTCTACCACACCATGTGATGAAATTACCACAACATGATGTCTCAATGCATAAGCCCCACACTGTACCCCTTCCATATGCGATAAGAGACCTTCCATGGATAGCTTCCACATGTAAAAAACACACCATCCCTCATCATCATTCGTTTCATGATAGTAGTTTATTTACTACATGGTGTTAATCAACATGGACCGATCATGTCACAAGACCATGAGTTGCAGCATCAAAATATATGTGTTTTATCCCTTTATATTAAACTAAGTATGTAGGAAACCTCATTGAATTTCACTACGAAAGTAATTCATGTGTAGAATCTTCCCTCCTATGGAAATACTCCATGAACCTAGTGTGGAATATTCCCTCATAGGTACACACTCAACCATCCATCTCTAAAAGTCAATAAATAAGTTTCTTATTCCACCTCTTTTGGGAGTCCTGGTCTTTCTCTAGAACACATTATGCTCATTCCTTGGTATATTTAACCTACCACATTAAATAAATATGAGAATATTGAAGTAACAATCCTAAGATTCCATAAACCCCCAGTGTCAATTACCTCATGATATATACAATATTATTTTGGTACTAGGAAGAAGATGCCTAATATTTTAGTCTCCCTCTAGTAGAGTATGAATTTATAGGTTCCTGACCAACCCTACATCAATAAATGCCCAACATTTCCAATGGTAATAACTCTCTAACCAATGGTTTACTCAACATTGATATATAAGTATCCAAATTAATTTGTGTCCTCCTCAACATGGTTCTAAGGACGATTTTCCTAAAACTGACTAAAATCAATGAGGGCCACCAAGACTATGATATGAGCTTCAAGGAGGATTCATTGGAAGGATAGACCAATATCCCATCCTCACAAATCATTCAATAATTATACACCTCCCATGATAATCATGTAAGTGGATAATCATTATGAATTTGGAATATGGGGAAACAGACGACATGTGTTACAATCCAGCACTAAAAAAGTGTTGGAAAAAAGCTACATCACATGATATTGTACGAACCAAAAACCAATCACTATATATCCTAATTTCATACATTGTAAATTTATTATACATCATATCATTCCTTATGTTATTCAATAAAATCCTCATATTATCATCATGAAATTATTTTATCTTGGAAAATAAATGAATATCTTTTATAGAGAATGTCAAAAATAGTCATGGTAATCTATAAACACTATATTAATTTAATCTATAATATTAGTGGGGTAATTGGCATGGAGAACTAAATTCACTTAAAATTTATTATCTCCATACCATGAAAGAAATGATATAATGGTTATGTATTCCCCTTTGAACCTCAACTGATAGTATCCAGATCATTGATCAATCTTGGAAAAATAATGAATTCCTTTTAATTGATTGAACAAACTATCAATATGAAGCAATGTATACTTATTCTTGATTATAATATTTTTCAGTTCTTGATTGTCAAGATATATCACATTGTTCCATATTTATTATTGAAACAAGAATTGGTTTACCCCCATGGTGATTCACATTGACAAAAGAATCCATTATGATGAATATCCTAACAGTTCTTCATTAATTCCTACAACTCAATCAGTGTAATTCTGATACGAGACATTAGAACATGTGAATCCAAAATTTTGAGATATATTAAAAATTCAGATTCACCCTTTCGATGAATACTATGAAAATCATCTGGAAATACATAAAAAAAAATTAAAAACATTATATCCATTTTTAAGATTCTTTCCAACCATATGATATAATCACCCCTTTTGAATAAGATTCAAAACTAATATAATTTACGTAATTTTCATTGAAATAAAAGTCCTATTATAAAAATGATATAATACTAAATATTGAATCAAAAAATCAAGTGTGACATAATTTCCTTGTAAATTTATACTGGATTTATATATTAAAATCCATTCCATTCCCAAAATAACATTGAATCCCACTATAGGGAGATTAACATAATTTTCAGGAAGTAAATTCAAAGAAACATTAAGAAGATAAGAATCATAGAATTTATATGTTTGAATCATATCATTTTTAGTTTTCACAAATAATTAAAATTCAATTCATTGGCGGGGGGATTTGTATACCCTTAGAAAATTATTCTGATATAACAGAGTGGGTAGATATATAACTAAATAATACATTATGAGTTCTATATTAGATTATACATTTACCTTTCAACACTTAATTATTTTACCAGACATAGAAAATAGTGATCGTTTTCTATTTCAATTTTTAATTCATCTTAATTCATTTCTAATTTCAATCAAAAATATCAACCTTCATATTTGAGAACAGGTTATCAAAATATCCATGCTCCGTACATTTAAAACCTTCGAGTATGGGTGGTTTATTCTATGATTATTTCTCTCCTTCATTATCTATCATTTTACCAATCACTCTATCTTTAACATTACCAATGACCATCTATTCCACAATTAAAAATTCTACTATTCCAAATTTTAAAAAATTATTCCATATTTTCTTCCACAATATGAGCATAATGAAACTATCATCTTCATATCTCCGTGTTTTTATTATTATAATTTCCTTTCAAATCCATAATAATTTTATAATAAAAACCATGATATTGATGTGTAAATAAAATCTACATTTCTACCTTGGTATCACAGAGAGTTATTTATTCATATAAATTTATTTAACTTAAGGTTATCCCCACATAAAGACTTGGTTTTATTCCACTAATGAATTAATCAGTCTTACTTTTATGTTGGATGATAATATGGGAATTTTAACTCAAAAGACTTGTAAAATTATCCTTATAGCTAATATAAGATTCACCATCCAACTTCTTTTGATCAAAGAAATCCTTCTCCTTATTTGTATTAATAGTGAGAGGAATGTACTCACTGAAATATAATTAACTAATCTCAACTCATTACATTGAATCATTTTCATTTTGTTTCTTTTTCTTCTTGATAAGAGTCCACCATTGATATGTATCTCCTTCAAAATGATAATTATAGAAATAAAATTTTTCAGTTTCTAAATACTAGTGAAGGGAATATATAAACATAGTTGTACTGATCCATTTTTCATTAATTAGATGATCAATGTACCCAATAAAATAATTTTGATGTTACCTCATGATGGACTCAACAAAAACGCTTTCCATACTTGTTTATTTTGGAAGCACTTCATTATTCATGACTTGAGAATTATTGATTAGGATAAAGACAATATTTAGAATTTCATATCCAATAATATTTTGTTCTATAGTAGGACAAAAATTGTATTTTTTCACATTAATCATTAATAGAGTTCCCTCAGGTTCTATCCATTGAATTAAACAAAAAAATGGTATGAGAAAAAATAATCATAGAGGGAAATCATATATTTCTGAAAATAATTAACAGGTTGTCTAAATCTTGAAACGTTTTTTTAATCTATGAAATATTAGGTTTAAAATAATTCATTTACAATATTCATCAAATTAAATTACATGATACTTGTTCATAAATAATGTGTGATTTACCCAAAGCATATCCCAAAGGAGTGTCACACCATGTGTGTAGTAAGGTACTTATCATTGTGCACAAAAAATATTGTTGAGATAGACTCAGCCTAGACTTTTAAGGGTCATTGACCACATCTTTGTAAAAAAATTTAGTTAAACAAACCAATTTTAGTAAGATATATGTGAATAAGAGGATATAATGAGGTATAAGTATCCTCATTTATTTGAATCATATCAACAAATTTTGAGGAATAAATTCATTTTATATGCGGGAGGAGGTGACAACCTGAGTTTCTAGGATTATTTCGAATAAAGTAAATTTTATTGATTTATTTATTTACCCACTAAAAAAAGTTATGTTTTGTTGTATGATAAACCATGTAAATGTTTCTCTACACACAACTATTGTTTAGCATGAATTATATGTGACATTGAGTTTTAACAAAACAATGATATATTATAGTTATTTAAATATGACTATTATGACCTAGAAATTAAAAATAATAGAATTAAAAGTTAATAATACTTTCTAAAAATAATTTTCATGTATATATATAAATATTGATAACAAAATATATAATTTTCCTCAATGACATTATATGGTTTGAAAATTCTATTTTCTCAAAAAACTAATTTTTTTGTCATTATATGAACTCTAATAAAATTAATTTTTTAAACTTTTAGATATTAAATTTTAAAAAATAAACATTATATTTTATTTAATAATCTCAAAATTATACTACTAGGATTTTTTAATGTTTTGAAAATTTTCATTTTTTGATGAATATTGAAAAATACTGAAATTTTTTTGAAAACTGGATTTTCATATAATATATATATATATAGTTAAATTATATTTCAATTCAAATTTAAAGTATAATTATTTAAATTATATATCAATAAATAATTTTTCTTTATTTTATTTTAAATAAAATTTAATTTTGATATTAAATCAATTCAAACTGTTTAACATATTTACTTTTAAAACCCTCTTCATGACATGTCTGCCAGATTAGTTTTAAATAAATTTCTTCCAATTATGTTTTTGAAATTTAGATATTGATTAAATATTTTTAATTTGAACAATATTTAATATATAATAATTCCAACATAATTTTTTACCAATATTATTAGTGAAAGAAGTTAAAATTGTTCAACATAATTAAGAGAAATGATATTACAATGGGACTAAACGATAAACATCAGTGATAAATGGACCAAGAAACTTGTCTAAATCCCATTTTATGATCAGATTTCAACCATATTTCATTATTTGATGAAAGTTTTTTATTATTATAGGTACATTTCTTAAGGGAGGCCTCACAAAAATGTTTATGTTTTTTGTGTTTATAAGAATGCTACTCCTCCTATAATTTAAAAGGGAACTCACACCCCCTCAATTATTCACATCTAAAAGCCACTTAGATCATAAAAATACATCGAAAACCACTTATTAAATTCCCTAATATCATACATCATGCCATTAATTGGGAATAAATAAATCTCAATGATGGAATTGGTGAAAAAAGGAGATACCCTAAGAAAAGGTAACGTTCAATAATGAATTTTGTTTATAAAATCCCATAGATTATTATTATATAATTCATATATAATATCAACTATATATTAAATATACTTATAATTTATGATATTATATGTTTTAACTAAAACATCACGAATTTACCTTAAATGGGATGCACAATCATTGTTCATGTGTATGGGGGAATACTGCCTCGCGAGCCAATGTTGTTCGTTCCTCCATTACCACCATACAGTGTTGGGAATACTGATTTTTCTATAATTAATATATATATATATATATTATTTTTATGATTTAATTTTGATTCATTAATTGTTATATTGCACATACCATCATGCTTCCAATTTTTTGGGATTATGATAATGTTATTCGTGTGTATAGTGGACTATCGCCTCGTGATGTGAAGTGATTTGTTCATACATTACAGGGAATATATTAATTATGGTATTAATAAACATATGATATATATATATATGAAATAAAAATTATTATATAATGAGTATATATCATATACATATTTTCATTTAATCCGAACAAAAAATGGAAACAATGACCAAACATACATATGACATACAATCTCGATGAATGGTGCATTTTATTTCCTATTTCGATATTTTTAGATTATCTGAAATAAATATATATTGAATATATATATATATATAATATTTATATCATATATACCATTATGGATGTTATGAAATCATGATCTATGTAAGAGGACATTGATTAACTAGTCAAACACGTACGAAAAAAAGTGTGGTTATTACCTGAAACCAAATTTTAACTTGGAAATGTTAATAAACGAGTAATGTAAAGTCACTAGTAAATTTTATATGGTATTATATATATGAAAACAATTATTTTATTTATTTATAATAAACTTATATATATTATAGATGAGTTTTTATTGTGTGTTACAGCAGTTAATATATAAGGTAATGGATCTACATCTCAATTATATTTCCAGTGAGAGAGAAGCCATGTTCACCAAAAATTCCATTTCTGTGGTGTGTATTCTGGCCAATGATTTATTTTATTATTTTTATTCTAAGAATTAACTTTATTTAAATACACATTTTAAGATATATCTTTCATGGGTTTTATAGATAAAACATTACAAAAGTGGTAATAGAATTTTTGTCTTAATTTTCCTAATTTGAGTTATATGATATGTTATGAACCTATATTAATTCACAAGGTGTACATACATCCCCATTAACATGTAAAGTCTAAATTATTCTTGACTCATGATATTTTATGTTTCATTTTATATTATTCTTTCATGGGTTTTATTATTCAGTGTTACTAAAATAGTAAGATTTTACATCTACAATATCATCATTTATCGGGATTGTTTATGATTATGATTCCTTTGATAAAATATAATGATACATCCCTAATGATTACCAAAAAATATTAATATTTTGTGGTTATTAGTTCTATATTCATATAATGGAATAATTGTTACAGTCTTTGGTACTTAATATAATTTATAAAATTTTATAAAAATCCAACTGTATCTTACTCTTCCATTGGAAATCCCCTTTCTTTCAAAACCAGTTCTTCTAAAAATATTTTCAAAAGTTTTTTAATATTTTTAAAAATTATTTATTAATGGAATATTTACCTAATTTTATTTTTTATTATTTTTTCAAATATTTATTATTTTCATTTTCTGATCAAAGAACGTTTCTAATCATTTTATAGTCTAAAAGGAATGTTCGTCTGACATGTATGAAATGCACTTATTTACCAACCATCATATCTATAATTTCATTGAAGCATACTTTTCATGTTTACATGATTTTTTTTATCAAATTTTGTCCACTAATATTCTTGAAATTCAATGTTATTTATTTTTTTCTAAGAAATTTTTTTTCAAACATGTTTCATACTATTCAAAAAATTTGAAAGTAGATTAAATATATTTTTCAAGAAATATTTTAAAATATATATCAAAATTACTTTCCTTCTAAGATAAAATTATTTAGTGTTACACATTCTTTATAGGATAAATAATCCATGGTAAAATTATTTTTTCCCATAATGGTATATATTTTGATGGAATGATGTTTATCTATCTCATTTAACTTCATCAGGTTATATTTAATGAAACCCGATTATTTTTTTAGGTTCTACTATGATTATAAAACTTATCTCTCTTCCACGAGTTGAGATATGATGATATTTTAATGATACCTTTTTCATTTAATGAGTTATTATATGATGAATTATTATGATCTTGTTGATGAATATGTATTATTTCATTATATGATGTGTGGGACCTATATCTAAATCCAATGAATTGGGTAATAATTTATATTCCATGAGATTGGAATGACTGGAATGACAGGTGAAAACTGTTTATTAATATCGGGATTTAATAGTAAGTGAGCTTGGTTTTGTAATACATGTCTAGAATGGGTTGTGAAACTTTTTTAATAATGGAATTATCCCACTATATGGTTCTTGTAAGTGATCCTTGACAAATATTGAAATTATATTAATGTTCATGTGTATGCTAGAAATTCCATGTTTTATTCTATCATGGGTCATGTTATTTCATTCCCTAATGATTCATGTATTATGAGGTAAAAATATTAATTCCATTACTATTGATTATGATATTTGATATGTAGGGTATGGTTTTATATAGTTATGATCATTTTATCATTTAATTATGCTCACTATTATTCATACATATCTCCCTTTTTCACTATTATTGAGTATCTTATCTCACCATTTCTTATTATTCATTTCTCACGGTTATAAAGATATATATTTTTTCTTGAGTGTCCAATAAGGTTTATATTCATATAGAACCAACATGGAGATAACTTATCTCATATATATAATTGTTTTTATATTTATATGTTTACAAAAAAACTAAACTAATCTGATGTATGGGTGTGTGTCCATATAATGTAATGAATATTAATCAAAATATGATGTAATGTCGATATATGAAAATCCTGGGTAATTGGTAACTCCATCGTGTTTATAATTCCATTACAATCAAAACATCATTTCATTACATGCCCTATGTGAAGAATGAGAATTAATAGTAAAATTGAGAAGAACCATGTATGAATGTGAGATACCCATAACAGTGAGGAAGATCCTATTGTGGCACATTGGAATGTGTCATATATTTAAACCACTTTCTATGTTATTTTATAATATTCCATAGAGTGCGTTCATTAGAGTATAACTTCATGGATGGAGGAAGTGATAGAGTTTTTTGTATGTTTGTGTAGATATATTTAGATATTTTTGAAGAATGGTCTACGCTTTAATGGGGAGTGACGTGTCCTATCGTCAGCTACATGAGATTATGTTTCAGATTCAGGTCATTAAATTGGCTTCATGGGATTTATTTGTCCAATGTTTCATAAATATTATTATTTAGATGGTAATAAAGGGTTGATATGGTTTGAAATATATGATTTTAAGGACAAGTAGGCACCAATGATGGGATCTTTTTCATGTGAAGAGATGTCCCATTCGATGCCTTAAACCATCATCCATGGTTTTATATGTGTTTTATTCTTTGAATAAAAAATATTTTTTGATGAATTAGAAGAATATGTTTATTATTTTGATGAATTTTATCATTCCACATTAATATATCATTAGTGATGAGATAATGAGATAATTATTTTCCTCATGTAAAGAAGACATGTGTTGTGGTGGGATGGTTTTGACTATAGAAGAAAATAAAATATTATAGTTCGATATGTTTAGAAGAGATGATAATTTTTGAATTGATTTTGTGTGTAGTATTTAAGGGTTCTGAATAAAAAATTGGTTCACTTGAATGAGTAATTTCCACTGATATATTTGTCAATATTTGACCACTATATATTGGTTCTTGAGTTTTCTTCCATTTTTCTTTAGTGTTTCGTTGTGTAATAGTGTTTTTTATTTTTATTTTTTAATTAAATTTAGTTTTGTAATATAATTTTATTCTTAATTTTATTTTTTTATTTATTCTATTCCATGTTCCTCATGATATTGTATAATAAATTTCATCAACTAATCAATGATGAGCAGAAAAATCCATAAGAGAGAGTGAGATAATCGAATATGGTGCATGGAAAATGTTTATATTCATCATTAGTCAAATAATATTACAAATTTAATATAATTCAACAACATTATTTATTTATAATATTAATTATTAAATAATTTAAACAATATTTTTTTATGACAAAACCCTAATATAATAGAGTAGATTAATTGAGAAATAGTGAACTGATTATTTGTTTTCATGTGTGAATTGGCCATAGTGAATTCTATGTTTTTGGATTTTTTTGACAGTAAAATGTCAACATACTGAACTAAAATATATATATTCGGATGTGGTTGAAACCAAATTCTTTTATAATCTTCAAACAATCAAGTATTAATTATTTTAAGACTGAATTAATGATATCCTTCCATAAGAAACAATCATTGGATATTGATTCCCATAAAAATGTATTTTCTATTTTCTGTTCAAAATTAACATGAGAGTTTAGTTTAGTTATCATTATGTTTCATATTTCTGACATGTTTTTGAATTTCGAAAAATAATTTTATTTTTTAGATTATTTTCTCCTTATGGGATCATCAAAAAAATTTACATATTATATGACTAAATATGTACTGTGGCTACAGAAAATATAAATTATACACTCTGCATACCTTTATAAATATCCATATTTAACTACTATTATAATAACTATTTAGGAAATAAATTGACATATTTGAAATGTTTTACAAGCCCTTGATTTGAGAAAAAGATAATTATTTATTCATAAAAGGATTAAAAAAAATCTCAACTTATAGGTATGGGATTACTATACATACTGTGGTATATAACCAAAATAAGTATATGTTTCTATTGTTACATATATTGGTATACACAACTACATATTGAGTTATAGTCATCATTAGAAAATTTCATTATCACTGGAATTTTTTTGTTATTTTATGCACCATTATATTGGGGGATCCTTTTACAAGCACTAGAAATAATCATAATATTGTTCATACTACTACAGTGTGCAATTAAAATTACAACACACTATAACATTAAAATATTATTATAGAGAAAATTTATAATATAATTTAACAAATAAATACATGAAATATAAAAAAATAATATAGGGATTTCCAAATAGATTTGTAATGTCACATCAGATTGAAAATTTTATTAAAAACATTCAAAAACACCAATGGTTTCATGGTCTTATTTCCCAGTCCCCACACAAAAATTATCGGTCATGGAATCAATTTATAAGAAAACCACCCCATATCAAGAAAATTAATCATCCTAAATAAGAAAAAAAATCTTTTGTAAGTAATAAAATAAATTAATTAATTAAAAAATTATTAAACAATACATTAAAAAATAATAGTTTTAAACTAAAACCACACAATTTAAGTCCTACATTTAACATAGTGCATTAAATTGTTGTTCAATTGATTCTTAAACATCATAAATAACATATAAATTGTTTTCCTAAAATATCAAAATAAAATGATTTTTTCTTCTCATTTTTGATTGTATAACATGTGTTTTGAACCAAAATGACATTTTTTAACTCAAAACACATGTTTTGAGTTATATTGGGAAAATTTTTATCAAAATGAGTTATTGATGATTCTTATTTTTCAAAATTAACTTATGAATATTTTTTATAAAGTATCAAAAATAATTTGAATGTGTTTTATTTGTTTTTAGTATGTGACATGTGTTTTAAACTAAAACATCAATTTTAAATTAAAAACCAACTTGGAGTCAAACTAGAAATATGATGATTCCAATTGACATTAGGTTGATTCCTAGATATTGAAAATTAATTATGTGTTGTTTTTATAAAGTAGAAAAATAATCCGAACATGCTTTCTCAGTTTTGACTTTGTCACAATCCTTTTTTTACAAAAAAGTCAATTTAAATTAAAGACATGCACTTTGATTCATACTCGTCATATATTTTCTCAGTTTTGACTATGTCATAAGCCTTTTTTACAAAAAAGTCAATTTAAATTAAAGACATGTACTTTGATTCAAATATAATTACTAATTTATAAATACAATAAATCCTTGTTTTATTAGTTTTCAATAAGTGATAAATTTTTTCGTGTAAAATGTGATTTTAAAAAGATAATAGGAAATTTGATTTATACTAGATATACTATGTATTAGATTTATATGTGGATGGTTCCAACAATTAAAAAATAACTAATTAATATTTATAATAATATATAATACTAATCTGAAGATGTTTTTATTATATTTGAGAATTTCAGAAATTTTAACTAGATTGTCAATTTTAAATAAAAACCATTGGAGTTATGCTAGTCATATGGTTTGTTGTATTGACATAAATTTGATTCCTATATGTCACAAATGAATTAAGGATAATGTTTCAAAACTATCAAAGTTGTAAAAATATTTATTCTCTATTTTTTATGTGA
Source organism: Viscum album (assembly GCA_963277665.1). Classification (NCBI taxonomy): domain Eukaryota; kingdom Viridiplantae; phylum Streptophyta; class Magnoliopsida; order Santalales; family Viscaceae; genus Viscum; species Viscum album. The sequence goes on along the minus strand of OY728166.1, from coordinate 372,231,923 downwards.
TGTTTGTTTTGAAATAGTATGTCGTTTTTTAATAAAAATACATACTTGGATTTATGGTGGTCTCACCATGTGTCAGATTGACATGTGGTTGACTCCAAAAGATAAAAAATGACTTAAGGATTTAAACAACCCAATATCTTATCAATGAATTTTATCCCTTATTGTAGTAATTTTATACTGTATAATCATGTAAAATAACATTAGGAAAGTAAATATCAAATCATTCTTAAATGAACTACTAAATTATTTGAGTCCTTTAAACATTTTCTTGCTAATTATTTTATTTTCATTTTGGAAATATTAATTACACGGTTACAATCAGTAAGTTGTTTGGAGTCTGATAGGATAAACATATTTTTTTTGTGAATATTATTATACCCTTATGAATATTAATTTTACACTTATAAATATAAATTTATCCATTATTAATAGTAAATCATCCCTGTGAATAGAACCTTACCAATGATAGTATAAAGAAAATATATCCATCCTATAAGTTAAAATATGATATAATTATATAAGTCATGAATATTTATTTAGTAATTAAATAATTTAAAATAAAATTATTTTTCCTAAAATGTATTCATGGAATATTATTTATATGTCTTATGGTTATATCATAATTTTATGAGAGATTTTTTTATTCTTCAACGTGTTAAAAATGCAGTTTTTCATTTTTAATTTTTATATTTTTTATGTAAATTAAGATTTCATTTAAAAATTAAACATATCATATTTATAAATTTATTTTATTAAAATGGAATAATTTATTTATTCAACATGTTAAAAAATGTTTATTTTGAATTTTTTCAGATTTTCCTTGAAATACATTGTATTTTATTGGATAGTAAAATTTGATAATTTCCAAAACATGCTAAATAAACGAATTTATGCATCATACATGAGTCATGGGTAATGAAAATGGTCATTGATTCGAACTGAAATGATCATTTTACTGTATTTAGTCTTGTAATATTCAATATTTCTTGTCTTGTGGAGAATTAATAAATTAGTGAATACAATAATGAGAAATATGATCTCCCCTCCATTAAAAATACCACTCTCACATCCTTATTTACTCACACCTCTATTTCCTTGTTCCTACTTCAAATTATACTAAAATATCTTTCTAATATCCTACACCATGACCATCATCTCTTGTTCTCATAAAATGAAAAATAAACTCCCCTAATGAGGCTTTTAAGGAAGATACATTCAAAAAGAAATTTATCTCTCTCTTTTCTTTCAAATTCCGTTCAAATTTAAATTATTTTCTTCTATTATCCTAAACTTAACATGTCTTTATTTCATGATAAATACAATATTATTGATATAATGGTGTTCCAAAATATTAATGTACAATTATTCATATAGTCATATCTCTCTCTCTCTCTTTATAAAAATGAAATAGTCTCCCGTGAGGCGTTAATTTACCTAGTTAATGGTAAATGCACTTACATTTTCTATAAACTCCTTATAGGATATCAATAAAACTATAAAATGGTTGAAAAAAATACTATAATATGTATTTTTTAACCTCTTTTATGTTTTTCAAACAACATATATACATACTACAAAATGAAAAAACAAAAAAAGTTCATTGTGATCCAAAACCACCCAAATTATCCTAAAATGATCATCATTAAATTTAAACTAATTATTCATAAACATTGTATATAAAATAATTCATTAAAAGATCATTTAAGCTCAAATATGATAATCAATAACATTTAATCAAAATTGTATATGTTTATTTATGTTATACATTAATGTTCATTCATGTGCACAAGTCAACCATTCATGAAAACTAATGAAAAATGACACTACCTAACACACCATTTAAACACTATAAAGCATACAAACGCCCATAAAATAACATATTGAAAACATAATGAACCATATTCGTTTATTATGGGTTACATAATTTTCATTTAGTGAATCTAATGTCAATATATAGGACATAAAATTGAATAATGTTTACAGATACACGATATGTGGAATTATCAAACCTTACTTTCATTATTAGTGTTTTCCCTCATTCACTCCATTTTCAGTATGGTTATTCTGTAAAAATAATTTAATAATAATTTTCATACCTTCTCTAGGATATAAATGTTTTTTAATTTTAATTTTGTCAAACTAATTTTTTCCTAAAATAACCCTTCTTTCAAAAACACATCTTTTACGTATCACTCAAGGATTAATGGTTCATGTATCTAATATGTTGTTAACAAGTTTATTTGGGAAACCAATGTTTATGAATGTATAATTTAGGAAATTAAACCCATTAATTTACATGTGTTATTTATTTCCATGATGGATATATGTTCTCTGTGTAATGCTTGATAATTTTATCATTATGATGTGACAGGTGTTTGTGGAATTATTTAGCGCAATGTTGATGTTATGATGTGATGGGTGCACAATGAATTATACATCACTCAAATGAATTCATTAATGTAATCAATCTCATGAGGTAAGGTGAAATATGTGTGAACATGATTCTAACATTGTTCATAACTATGTTTGGTGGTTAACCATTAAGACATAATGTTCCATTTTTATTCATTGCCACTTTTCAATCCTTTTATTAATTTTTCCAATCATGTTTATGATCCTATGATTATGTTTTGATGTAAATGTTTATGATGACTCCATTTTATATTGGATAATCATCTTATCCTTTTAATAAGATTTTATGTCACATATTTTTTATGTATATCCGAGGGTGACTACTTGTACTAAGGAGAAGTCATGAGCCAATAAGAAGCTAGGGAAGAAAGAATTTTATAAATGTTTTTTGTAGTAAATGTTATGAATGGTCCTAGTTTCCCCAATACACTAATCTATTGGTTCCTTGATGTGTAATAATATTATATATATTATCATTAAAATTATGTAAAATTATTGTATGAAATGTATGGTTGCTATAGTAGGTTTTTGAGGCATGATTTAGTTAATTTAAGAATTAGTATTAGAGAACCTTAGTGAAAACCCAAGTATGAGAATAAGTATACATAAGAACAAATAGAAGATTATATAATCATATTAAACCCATAAGATATTATTTTACAGTTAACTTCATAGAGTAATAATGCATTTATAATTTTTTGACTTGTGTTTTCTTATAACAATTTCTATTTTAGAAATTTTTAGGAACCCATAGAAACAAGTCCAACAACCCATGTGAGGGACAATACAATAATTTCGTGAACAACATCCCCAATTCATTGGGAGGTGGATTTAAAAACATCATGGAGATGCTTACACACTTATCTCAGTTTATTAATAATAACCTAAATAATGTGTAATTTCCTCATTCACGTAAGATGGAGAAACATTATATAGTGTGTTTTATGCGGCAACGACCACCAAAATTTTGTGGAACTTCTTATCCACTAGTTTCAGAATGGTTGGTCAACTATCAAGATGTGATATTTGTTTTACTTCATTGTAATGAGACATAGAATTTGAATCTTTCTTTTTTAACATCTATATAGGGAGGCTGGCCAATTATGGGATTTTATTAAGAACACAAAGTCTAGAGATGATATTGAAGAGACAGATTGGGAATACTATAAGATTATGTTTCTTAACAAGTATTTCCCATGAAATATTTACATGAATATATAAAGTGAATTCATAAAGATAAATCAAAAGGATGAAGAATCTATCACAACCTAAGAATATAATTTAACAAGTCATACAAGGTATGCTTTGAGAATTGTTATCAATAATGATGGGAAAATTGATAGTTTCTTTAGTGGATTAAAACAACACCATCGAATGGTTCTTGCAATTCAAGAATTTAGAATTTATGAAGAAGTGATTTTATGTGACCTCATTGGAAATAGAGTTTCGCGAATGGTATCATGGATTTGGAGATAAAAAATGAAGATGGAGTTTCATGTTAGAGGAAAAAATGAGAATAGTATAATGGAAGTTCAACCAACACCATGTAAAAAATATGGGAAGAAGAATCACTGGAATTGCCAAAATCGTATTGGAAAATGATATATGTTTGGGAGAGAAGGCCAACATGATAAATAGTGTTGAAAATATATAATAATTCATGAGAATGTGGTTTAGGAATGGAGAGAACTACTGATGCTCCAATGATACAACTGTATAAAAAAGGGCAGTTTGTAAGCTAGTGCACAAAACCTATAGCCCCCGAGGGTAATCAATGTCATCATCCACAAAATCCAAAGGAGTAGGGGAACTATTATTCCATTAATACTGAAGAAGATGATCATAAAATTGAAATCATACAAGGTACATATTTTATTCACATAAGAATGTAAAAATTCTTATTTGATTCGGATTCTATGTCTTCCTTTATATCTTGAATGTTTTCTAGAACAATAGAATCAAGGCCCCAAAACCTTGAAAAAAAAGTGTAAACATAGCACAAATGCCTTCTATGAGGGAATACAGTGATGTATTTTTTGAAAAATTACATAGACTACACCTAGATAATTATGTATATTCCCCCCTATGACAAATACCTAGAGATACTCATATCTCAAAGTGTCTCTATTGGATGGATCTTATCAAAATGGATGAGTTAAATAAGATGCTATAATAGTATTTGAGAAAAAAGTTCATAAGCCCTAGTCCATCACCTTCGGGTGTGCTAGTACACTTTATGACGAAGAATGATGAAAAAATGCCGCTGTGTGTTAATTATAAGGAACTAAACAAGATCACCATCAAGAACAAGGATCATATCCTGAGGATTTATTACTTGTTCGATTAGATATGATATTCTTAGAACATCTTAATGGTGGATCTTCATTATGGATATAATTATCTAATGGTGAATTCAGATTATAATAAGAACACTTCTTCTAGTATAAGGTATGAGAACTATTAGTTTAGGTTGACTCCCTTTAGACTTTCTAATTCCACTGCAATCTTCATGGATTTGAGGAATAGAGTTTTTACATTACGTTAACAAAATTTTTTGTTGTTTTTATCGGTGATATTATAATCTAATCCATGAGATATGAGGAACATGAAGAACATATAAGGCTTGTGTTGGCGACATTGAGAAAGGAAAAGTTGTTTTCCATGATTAGAAAGTTTGAATTTGGGATGAATCAAGTCATGTTATTGGGACATTTGATCACATGTGAGTGATTTTATATAGACCCTTAAAAAATGTGATTTAGGAATGGCCCATTACCTATAGTGTTAAAAAATCCATAGTTTATCATGGATAACATAGGTACTACCAATTGTTTTTGAGATATTTCTAAAAAAATTCAATCCCTCTTACTATGTTAAAAAGGAATGTGGTAAATAATGTATGGATATAATTATATGAGGAAATCTTCAAGGTGATAAATGGTTCAATAATCATACCACCTATACTCAAATTACCAAAATGTATAAAATGTTTTGTGATATACAGCAATTATTTGATGATAATCTTTGGATGTGTACTCATGAAAAATTGTAATGTGATAGCATGCGCCTTAAGGATGATGAATATCCCTAAGAAGAACCGCCTAATGCCTGATTTGGAGCAAGCTTCAGTGACTTTTTCCTTGAAAATATAGCAGCACTACCTTTATGGTGAGAAGTGTGACATATATACCGATCAAAATAGTCTAAATTATATATTCATAGAAAACGAGATCAACATTTGTCATTGGAGATAGTCAGTGCCAATAAACTACTATTATTTCATTATTCACTATTATCCTGGAAAGTCAAACAATGTAGCTAATGATCTATGTAGAAAACAACCTACTACTCCATCCATGATGCAGATTAAGAAATTCCATATCATCATAGATATGAAAAGGATGTAATTGGAAATAATAACGACAAGGACTATATCAAACCTTTTAAAAACTATTTCCCGACCATCTATGAAAGAGAAGATTATGGTGGCATGAAGTGATGATATGGAGTTACTGAAGAAGGGGAATGTTGTAAATGAGTGGGAGATGCAAGATTTCTTTATCAATGATGTTGGTGTGATTTTGTTTTTAATGCAACTTTGTGTTCCTTCATTACCTAATATATATAATTAGATATTGTATAATTCACATCACTCAACATTCTCTATCCATCCTGGTAGAACAAAGATTTACCAAGATCTAAGAGAGAACTTCTGGTGGGATAACATAAATAATAAAATTGTGAAATATATCTTAGGGTTCATGATATGTCAGAAAGATAAATTATATCTGAAAACGTCCAAAGTGATGATGCATCCATTTTCTATAACCATGTGTAAATGGAAGAGTGTCATAATGGAGTTTTTTATGGGTATACCGAATACATCCAAAAATAATAATGTGATATGGGTTGGGATTGACTGACTCACCAAGACTGACCACTTTATTTCTACTTGGGAGGATCTCTCTCTTGATAATGTTGTAAAGATAAATGTGAAGGATGTGTCGATACATCATGGGGTTTCAATATTGATTGTCTCAGATCATGATCAAAGGTTCACATTGAAATTATGAATTAGTCTCAAACATTCCTTGAGTACTGAATTAAATTTTATCACGACCTATCACCCCAAACTAATAGACAATCAGAGAGGAATATTTTGATGCTCAGATATTTTCTAAGAGACATATCTTTTTAAAATTCAATGGTGTATGGGATCAGTATCACCCATTGGTTGAGTTCGTATATAAAAATATCATCCACCCATGTATTTTGATGGATCCATGTGAATCTAAATTTGGAAAGCGATGCAGAATTCCAAACTGTTGGGATGATGTCGGAGAAAGAAATATATATGAACCTAATATTGTGTAAGAGATGATAGAGAAGTTTCAATTCGTCCAGAAACATATCAAAACTACTTAGAGTTAGCAAAAGAGTCACTCTGAAAAACATCAATGGGATTTAGAGATTGATGATAGAGATAAATTATACCTTTGAATATGATCACAGAAGAGAGTCATGCAGTATAGAAAGAATGGGGAGAAAATAAAAATGTATGTTGGCCCCTTTAATATCCTTTACTGCATATGAGTCATGGAATATCGTCTTTCAATTCCACCGAATATGGACCTAGTCCATGATGTGTTTCATGTATCCTTTATGAGGAAATACATACAAGATCCCCCACATGTATTAAACTCAGAGGCGATGCAACTAGAAGATTTTCATACTTAGGAGGAGCAAGCAGTAATGTTTCATGATTGAAGAGATAGTGTTTTACACAATATAAAAACCCCCAATTCAAAAGTGTTTTGAATGAACCATAAGTATGAAGAAGAAACATGGGAACCGTAGGATGCGATGAAGGAGAAGTACCCCCACCAGTTTATGTAAAAGGAAAATTTGAGGGTGAAATTTCAAAAGGGGTAATAATGTAACAGTCCAAACATTTATCGCTTCAATTTCTCAATTCTGTTAGTAATGTCATATAATATAACCACATAAAATAAAATTTGGGATCAAAATTCCAAGTCATGAATAAATGAACTACTTAATTCATTGCGTCATTTAATCATTATTTTTCCCCTTCTATGATTTTAATTTTTAAAATATGACCTACATGGTTGCGATCAGTGAGTGATTTGGAGCCTGATAAGAAAAAAAATGGTGAATAATTACAAACCCTTATGAATAGTTCTGATACCCTTATGAATATAAATATTACCCTTAGTAATCGTAAATCATCAACATGAATAGAACCTCAAAAATTATAGTACAAATTAAATTTATTCATTCTATAAGAGACAATATGATATAATTATATATTTCAAGAATATTTCATAATTTTTCTCTTAATTTAAAGGATATTTATTTTCATAATATTTATTCATGAACTGTTATTTATATTTCTTATTATTATATGAGATTGTTATGATACCTTAATTAATTTTACAATGTGTTAGAAAAGATGTTTTAATTTTAAAAATTTATATTTTTCAAATAAATTATCATTTTAGTTAAAAAATTAAATTAATCTTATTTTGAAAGTTATTTTTATAAAATGGATTTTATTTTTTAATCCTACAATTCAATAAATGGTTAGTGTGATTTTTTGATAATTTTCATTAATTTTTATTGAATAGTGAAATTCTATCATCATCATCATCTTTATATTTGTATTCCAAAAGAGAGTGAAATTCTATAAATTATAAAATATGCTAAATATATGAATTTCTGCATCCCGCTTGAGTAATGGCTGATGTAAATGGGCATTGGTTCAAAATTACATTTTCAAGATACTTTATTCTTTTATGATATAATCAATATTTCTTGTCTTTTGGAGATATAATTAACTAATGAATATAATATTGAGAAGACTCCTATCCCATCCAATATAAATACCACCCCTCACAACCATAGTTCATCACAACTCTCAATCCATGTTCCTAAAAAATATTATACTCAAATAACTTCCTAAGATCCTCCCCTATGACCAACATCGCTTTTTCTAATAAAAATAACAAAACCTCTATGCTAAATTGGTGCTCATAGAAGATACATTCAAGACGTAATTTCTCTATATCTTTTGATTCAAATTTCAATAAAATTTCATTTAATTTATTCTCTTATCAAAAACATATCTTGTAAAAATCATATGATAACTCCATTATGGTTGATATAACAGTGTCCTATCATGTTAATGGAATAATATTTATTATACTCCGCCATATCTCACTTTGTTTATAAAAATGAAATCGTCACCTATGATGTGTTACATTACCAACATCATATGTGATGCACATCCATTTTCCATCAAATATTTAAAGGAAGTGAATAGACCTTATATGGATTGAAAAATATTTTAATATATACTATTTAAACTATTTTATGGGTTGGAATGATATTTTATACATAATACTAAATAATACAACAAAACATGTTTGTTGTCATCCAAAAACTGTAAAAATTAACCTAAAATAATCATCATTAAATTTTAATTAAGGATTCATCCACACGTTATATAAAATAATTCATTAAAATGACAATTAAATTCATTTATTATCATTAATTACATGTAATATCAATTATAGATATTTATCCATGTTCTACATGAACTCCCATTCTTGTGTACAAGTGAACCATTCATTAAAACAATGAAAAATAACACTCACAAACAATGAATTTAAACTCTATAACTACTCCAAAGTACCATAAACGAACACAATGAAACTATAATGAACCATATTCTTGTATAAAATGTTATTTAATTGTTAATTAATAAATATAATATCATTATATTTTACATCATAGTGAATAATTCTTTCATATAAAAGGTAAGGTAAATTTTCGAACCTAACTTTCATTCTTTGGGTTTTCCCTATATCACTCTATTTTTAGTATTGTTTGAAGTGCATTGTGTTTCATTTGTTGTCAATGAGGCATGATGTTGACATGGAATGAATGGATGTCAAGGAATGTAAAGATTTGAATGACAAAGGTTGTGATGGTGATGGTGATGAATGGAGAATGGCCATGGTACTAAGATGCATGTCACTTAGGAGATTCACTAAGTGACATAGGATGTTGTGGTTGAAACATTCTCTATGAGTATCAGACGATTGTAGAACTGCTCTTAATGTTTCAATACTTGTATCAAGGTGAAACTAAGTTACAACACTTAAAGAATGAATGATGATGGAGCATCATTACATCAGACGATTGATGAGCTGATCTTTAAGTTCCAAGAACTTGTATCAACTGGATACAATGTCACCACATTATTAGAAGACCATGCATTGTTAAGACAATGCATGAGGAGATGAAGATGATCCATCCACACCTCCTAAGTGGATGATGTGGATTAATTAATACCATACACTATCTCTTAGTGCATGATGAATTGAATATGATCCAACTTGATCTCTGATTGGATCACTAAAGAATGTTGAAGAATTATTTGATTCAAGAGATTCGGTTGAAGGAAGAACCTTCTACATTTCCCTCCTAAGTGAAGATTATTTGTTGATAAGGATTGAGGAATTTAAATGAAGAAGAAGATGAGAAGAAATGATGAGTAAGGAGGGCTTAAGTGGCATTTGGCATTTTATATTGGGAGTACTTTGTTTCTTAACAGAGTCCTTATTCATTTCCTTTGCCAAAAAATAGGCCACCAAGGAGGCCAGCCGAGGGTCATCACCCAAGGCACATGTGGGGCTCAAGGTCGCCACGCCCATGGGGAACCCTCGAGGCTAGGGAACTCCATGAGGCCCAAGGCCGGGCCGTGTGTAAGCCTGGGGCCACACAGGGGATCAGGTCCTGCGCAGCATGGGCGGCAGAGCGCGCGCCCGAAGGTGCATAGTGGGCGCCAGTGGCGCACCCGAGTGGAAGGGGTGGGCGCAAGAGCGCGCCCACTAAGAGAAGTCGGTGTGTGGCGGCACCGAGAGGGGAGAAGTGAAACTGAGCGTTGGAAGGGAGGCAGTGTTTGATAAACCGCGTGGAAATCGGCCGCCGATTCGATGTGGGACGCACATTTTTGCCGCGGAGCAAATCATGGCCATCCATCTGATCTCGCGGACGATCTGCGCCGCACATCTCATCCCGCCGCTCCAGTTCAGATCCAGGCCGTTGAAGAATCTTTGATCGTCTGATCCAACGGCCGGTGAGTCATCCACTACCTCGAGCTCGCCCGAGGCCTCCCCCCGTGCCTCCGTCGAACCAGAGGCCACCCGCACGACGGAGTTCGAGTTCCTGGCCACCATTTCTGAAGCTGAGGTATCCATGGAGCTCGTATGAGCCTTCTGAACACATCCATGCATAAAAATATACTTTCATGCAACAAATGGTGAAATTGGAGTTCGGCCGAGGCAAAAGAATGTGCCGAGGCCATGTGGAGTTCGTGTTTTACATGGGATAGAAGAGAAGAGGCTGTGCATGCGTTCTAAGTCGCATGCACCTAGAGAAAAATAAAAATGGAACCCGCGTTTGACAGAAAGATAAAAATCAATATTTTGAAGATTTTAAAAGACTGAAAATCTCGTGGATTCAAGATATCTCACGCAGAAGATTTGGAACCGCCTATGCCTATATAAGGAGAGCCCGAGGCGATGGAGATGCTTGCTGAAAAACTCGAGAGAAGTCCTGCGATGCATATCCTGCCTCGTGAAGTATTCCTCCTCGCAAACACTTGCACGACAGAGAAGTATCCCGGAGCTCCTCTAGCATCGTTAGGACCCCTTCGCGCACCCCTTGCATGAAAGAAGAAAGGGGAGATCCCCTGCGTGCCTCACTTGCACGACAGGAAGTCCCATGGCCGCAACATCTTGCGCGCCCACAGTTGAAGCCCGCAGCGATTGCTCCTTGCACGCCCGAGGCATGTGTACCGTGCCCCCTGCGTGGTAGCACCTTGCACGCCCGAGCGCTTGCACGACCCGCGGCTTCCCCTTGCACCTTGCGCGACCCTTGTACCCTTGCACTTGCCCGCCCCTGATTGCACCTTGTGCGCCTTCATATTGGAAGGAGCTCAAGTGAAGAGGATTCCACACCTCTTGTGTGTGTGAAGTAAAGAAGGCAGGCCGAGGCCTTTGTTCCTTGTGTGCAAAAAGAAGTGTGAAGGTTGTAGCCTTGTGTGAGTGAAGTGAAGATCACACCTTTGTGTGTGTATGAAAACTTGAAGAACAACCTATGGCCTAAGTGTGTGCAAGAAGTGGAGTAGGCCATGCTCACTTGTGTGCAAAAGTGAAAGAAGTGTGTGCATTGAGACAAGGAGGCCGAACCTATGTGTGTGCACTAAGAAGTGTGTATACATTTAGAAGAAGAAAAGGTAGGACACTCACACAAAGTATAACACACATTTATGTGTGTAATCAAAAGGAACTAAATGTGTGAAGGAGTGAGAAGGTGTGTTCTTAAAGAGAATATACCCTTTGAGGGTTTATTTCACCAAGAAGAAAGAAAGGGGAGTGCATGCTTACATGCATGCACGTGCGCACGTGAACAAAGCTAAATCAGGCTGTGTGCATTTGAGAAGTCCAGGAACAACAGTTCTTGAAGAGTTTTGAGATGCCATGAAATCAGTGCATGAGGATGCAGAGATGCCATGCACTCAGTGCATGAAGTTGATGTGAAGTCAGACTGAAGCCAGAATGACATTAGAGATATCAGTTGCCTGAGTTTTCAGTAATTGAGGAGACCCAGATCAACAGAAGTGATCAGAAGTTTTGAGCAAGACCAAGAGACCTTTTCAGAGGCTGTTGAAGATTCTTGAAGAGAGAGGCCAGGTCATCCTTAGAAGAAGGAGATAAATCCTGAGCAAGACGAGAAGACCTATTCATCACAAGTGAGCAGAGGTACAGATCAAGGCCAACAGCCTTTATCCTAGGCTGCTGAGGATACTTGAAGAGCTAAAGAGAAGAAGAGCTACTCGTGTGACTCGAGGAGCCAGGAGAAGCCCCCTGTGAGACTCAGGGTGGAAGAAGTCTTCAGTGGGATTCTGGAGCAGTCCAGTGGGACTCTGGTAACACTGTGGGACGCTGTATAAAGACCCTCCTGTGGGACTCAGGAGAGATAAAGTGGGACTCTGTATCGACCATTGTAATACTAACCGATTATAATGGAAGAAACCATGTTGGGATTTATAACCAACATGGCAAGAAAATAGGCCTTTGGTGCCGAACCTTGTAAATCCTTGTGTCCTGTGGCTTTACATTTACTGCATCACTCGAGGAAAGGCTGAGAGATACAGGAAGAGTGGATCGAGGCCTTAACAAGACATAAAGGTTTAATTGATAAAGAATCAATTAGTAAAAAGTTTTAAAGGATCACTGATTCACCCCCCCCCCTCTCAGTGATTCACACTGATCTGGGCCCTTCAATTGGTATTAGAGGGAGGTTACCTCTAAAATATCCAAGGGAGTCTTTATGAAGTGCAGATTTGAGGAAGTAAGTGAATACCCTCAATTGGAGATATCTGCCAAGACTCTGAAAAACAGGAAGAAAAACAGGCAAAGAAGATGAAGAAAGCATGTCCTAGCTGTGATGAAGTTGGAACAATGAATGATCATCAAAATGCACTCAAATATCTTCAGAAGATAGTCCCCAAGGAAGTGGCAATGTGTATTACTATATGAATCCTTGATCTTCAAGATGAAAAATTACAGCTAGAAGAAGAAACCAATTCTATGGAAGATCAATTGGCAAATAGGGTTGGCATAACCAACACTCTCAGAAAGCTGGTGAAGGCTAAGGATGAAACAGTTTCTCTTTGAAATGATAGATATGAAGATACTTGTGAAGAATTTCAAGGAAGACTTTTTGAGAAATAATTCTTAAGACAATGGTCAAAGAAGTTTTCTATGCAATGGAAAAATTGCACAGAGTTTAAATGGTTGTCAAAGATTCTAAACTAGAAGAGAGAGTCAAAAGGGTGAAGGAGCTGGAAAATTCATTGCAAGAAATGAAGAAAGTTCATGAAGACCAGATGAAACTGCTGGTAGAAAATTGGGAAGGAAGGCTAAGCACTATTGAGGATGAGAAGAACTCCCTCAATATGAAATGCTCAGAACTGGAGGTGATATTGAAAAATCAGCAATCACCCAAAGCCAAAGCCTCCCATTCAGATGAAAGGAGAAATGTTGCTACTCAAGTATGCATTGAGCAGGATGATTCTAAAAGAAAGACATCCTCTAATAAAAGGGAAACAACTTCTGAAAAGAAGGTACCATCCATCCCATCTTGTACTCATGTTTCTAAATGTGTTTCCACAAAAAGTGAAGGATGGAAGAATAACTCCAAACAAGTATGGATGAAGACAATGAAGAAAGAGAGCTCTCCTGAAACAACACAACAAGTCAAGAAAAGTACCCAACAACCAGAAGGACTCAAAAAGTCAGGATTTGTGGGTCAATGTTGGTGTTGTAGCAAGCATGGGAATTGTGAAAAATATTTCTGGTACAATCCTCTTAATGAAAAAGCACAAAAGAAGCCCATGCCAAGGGGGAGCAAGCCAGAAGAAAAGAAGCAACATCCACAGGTCCAGAAACATCTATTTACTACTAACAGATTTGGATTGCTTGATAACATCTGGGATGTGTGCAAAAGTGGTCAAATAGATACATGTCAATATCCAACTGTATCCAGAGCTCAAAATAAGAAAAGATCACAGAACCTGGATCAGAAAGAATCATTGGGAAGCAAGAAGAAAGTTGAAGATGCTCCCAAGAATGTTTTGAAAAAGGAAAAGAAGTACTTGGATTATAAGTCCAAGAAGGGTGATGCATCAAGAAGGACAACCAAGAAAACATTCTTCTACTGTGGAAAGAATGTTCATACCATGGATCTTTGTGAACAAGCCATGGAACTGAATAGAAGAAGACTGGACTCAAAAAGACAATCAATCCAGAATAAGCAGAAGGTATTGATTGAAAACAAGTTGCCTAAGAAAGGTAGCTTGAAAGCATCAAAAGAACCATGTGGAACATCCAGAACTGAGGCCACACTTCCAAGTGACTTACTTATCATATGGCCAAATCAGTTGCAACTTGCCATAGAACTACAAAGAGCTGAAGATAAAGTCCTGGAAATTGCTAAGGAAAAAGGGAAGAAGAATATTTCACATGAAGATCAAGTTCTGTGTGTGAGGTGCAATCAACCTGGACATACTAGTGATAAATGCATGATATTCATTCCAGCTCAGAAGGGATTCTTCAAACGAATGAAGATTGCACCAGGAGACTCTAGTGTTCAGAAGGCACCTAGAAATAGAGGTGTCACACACAAAGAAGTTGAAGAGGTGTTGAGATCCACACCAGCACAAACATCATTGAAGATCAAATGTGCAAGTGTGAGGAATGGTGAAAATGTGACATCTCGGTTGAGAGAATCTTATAAACCTTGTTGTTCACATTGATGAACCAAGGAGGTTCCATCTTATTCCCTAATCACTTGTATTTACATATGCTGACATTGCAGGGAATTGAAGATGATGATAATTTTCATCTGGGGAGTGGTTTGGATAGAATGGAGTGCACCCCGTGAGGGGGAGCCAATCTGTAGAAGATGGGATTCTGAGATTTAATACCATCTTGAGAAAAGCTGAAGGATTTAGCAATTCATTTCAAACCCCCTGAAGCATGATCTCACATGTAAAGTAAAATGTGGACATCATTGAAAAACCTTGGTTACATCACTCTTGTTTTCTACACCGGGTTAGCCCAAGTAGACTTAGAGATGATTTACTAAAGGTTCTTTGCTAAAGAGAACATGTGACATCATCCCTCTCTTAGTGTTTTTGATGAAAATTCTATTCAAAGGGAGGAAAAGTAATTTTGAAAAGAACCACACCACACCATTGCATTTGATTTCCAATAAGGGGGAGAAAAGTTTGGGCACACATATTGACCCATTCATATATACTTAAGGAGTGTATTGACAACAAATACAAAGGGGGGAGATTGAAGTGCATTGTGTTGAATTTGTTGTCAATGAGGCATGATGTTGTCATGGAATGAATGGATGTCAAGGAATTTCAAGATGTGAATGAAAAAAGTTGTGATGGTGATGGTGATGAATGGAGAATGGCCATGGTACTAAGATGCATGTCACATAGGAGATTCACTAAGTGACATAGGATGTTGTGGTTGAAACATTCTCTATGAGTATCATACGATTGTAGACTTGCTCTTAATGTTTCAATACGTGTATCAAGGTGATACTAAGTTACAACACTTAAAGAATGAATGATGATGGATCATCATTACATCAGACAATTGATGAGCTGATCTTTAAGTTCCAAGAACTTATATCAACTGGATACAGTGTCACCACATTATTAGAAGAACATTCATTGTTAAGACAATGCATGAGGAGATGAAGATGATCTATCGACACCTACTATGTGGATGATGTGGATTAATGAAGACCATGCACTATCTCTTAGTGAATGATAAATTGATGATGATCCAACTTGATCTCTGATTGGATCACTAAAGAATGTTGAAGAATTATTTGATTCAGGAGTTTCGGTTGAAGGAAGAACCTTCTACATTTCCCTCCTAAGTGAAGATTATTTGTTGAGAAGGATTGAGGAATTTAAATAAAGAAGAAGATGAGAAGAAATGAAGAGGAAGGAGGGCTTAAGTGGCATTTATCATTTTATATTGGGAGTACTTTGTTTCTTAAAAAAGTCCTTATTCATTTCCTTTGCCAAAAAATAGGCCACCAAGGAGGCCAGCCGAGGGTCATCACCCAAGGCACATGTGGGACTCAAGGTCGCCATGCCCATGGGGAACCCTCGAGGATAGGGCACTCCATGAGGCCCAAGGCCGGGCCATGTGTAAGCCCGGGGCCACGTAGGGGATCAGGTCCTACGCAGCATGGGCGTCAGAGCGTGCACCCGAAGGTGCATAGTGGGTGCCAGTGGCGCACCCGAATGGCAGGGGTGGGCGCAAGACCACTCCCACTAAGAGAACTCGGTGCGGGGCGGCACTGAGAGGGGAGAAGTGCAACTGAGCGTTGGAAGGGAGGTGGTGTTTGATAAACCGCATGGAAACCGGACGCCGATTCGATGTGGGACGCACATTTTTTCCGCGGAGAAAATCGTGGCCATCCATCTAATCTCACGGACGATCTGCGCCGCACATCTCATCGCGCCGCTCCCGTTCAGATCCAGGACGTTGAAGATTATTTGATCGTCTGATCCAACGACCGGTGAGTCATCCACTACCTCAAGCTCGCCCGAGGCCTCCCTGCGTGCCTCCGTCGAACCAGAGGCCACCCGCACGACGGATTTTGAGTTCCTGGCCACCATTTGTAATGCTGAGGTATCCATGGAGCTCGTCTGATCCTTCTGAACACATCCATGCCTAAAAATATACTTTCATGCAACAAATGGTGAAATTGGAGTTCAGCCGAGGAAAAAGAATGTGCCGAGGCCATGTAGAGTTCGTGTTTTGCATGGGATAGAAGAGAAGAGGCCGTTCATGCGTTCTATGTCGCATGCACGTAGAGAAAAATAAAAATGGAACCCGAGTTTGACAGAAAGATAAAAATCAAGATTTTGAAGATTTTAAAAGACCGAAAATCTCGGGGATTCATAATATCTCACGCGGAAGATTTGGCACCGCCTATGCCTATATAAGGAGAGCCTGAGGCGATGGAGATGCTTGCTGAAAAACTCGAGAGAAGTCCTGCGAAGCATATCCTGCCCCGTGAAGTATTCCTCCATGCAAACACTTGCGCGGCAGAGAAGTAGCCCGGAGCTCCTCTAGCTTCGTTAGGGCCCTTTCGCGCACCCCTTGCACGAAAGAAGAAAGGGGAGATCCCCTGCATGCCTCACTTGCACGACAGGAAGTCCCGTGGCCACAACATCTTGCACGCCCACAGTTGAAGCCCGCAGCGATTGCTCCTTGCACGCCCGAGGCCTGTGCACCGTGCCCCCTGCGTGGTAGCACCTTTCACGCCCCGAGCGCTTGCACGACCCGCGGCTGCCCCCTGCACCTTGCGCGGCCCTTGTGCCCTTGCACCTGCACGCCCCTGATTGCACCTTGTGCGCCTTCATATTGGAAGGAGCTCAAGTGAAGTGGATTCCATACCTCTTGTGTGTGTGAAGTGAAGAAGGCTGGCCGAGGCCTTTGTTCCTTGTGTGCAAAAAGAAGTGTGAAGGCTGTAGCCTTGTGTGAGTGAAGTGAAGATCACACCTTTGTGTGTGTGTGAAAACTTGAAGAACTACCTATGGCCTAAGTGTGTGCAAGAAGTGGAGTAGGCCAAGCTCACTTGTGTGAAAAAGTGAAAGAAGTGTGTGAATCGCGACAAGGAGGCCGAACCTATGTGTGTTCACTAAGAAGTGTGTATACATTTAGAAGAAGAAAAGGAAGGACACTCACACAAAGTATAACACACATTTATGTGTGTAATCAAAAGGAACTAAACGTGTGAAGGAGTGAGAAGGTGTGTTCTTAAAGAGAATATACCCTTTTAGGGTTTATTGTACCATGAAGAAAGAAAGGGGAGTTCATGCTTACATGCATGCACATGCGCACGTGAACAAAGCTAAATCAGGCTGTGTGCATTTGAGAAGTCTAGGAACAACAGTTCTTGAAGAGTTTTGAGAAGCCTTGCAATCAGTGCATGAGGATGCAGAGATGCCATACACTCAGTGCATGAAGTTGATGTGAAGTCAGACTGAAGCCTGACTGAAGTTAGAGATATCAGTTGCCTGAGTTTTCAGTAATTGAGAATTACCTGATCAACATAATTGATCAGAAGTTTTGAGCAAGACCAACAGACCTTTTCAGAGGCTGTTGAAGATTCTTGAAGAGAGAGGGCAGGTCATCCTTAGAATAAGGAGATAAATCCTGAGAAAGACGAGAAGACTTGTTCATCACAAGTGAGCAGAGGTACAGAGCAAGGCCAATAGCCTTTATCCCAGGCTGCTGAGGATACTTGAAGAGCTACAGAGAAGAAGAGCTACTCGTGTAACTCGAGGAGCTAGGAGAAGCCCCCTATGAGACTAAGGGTGGAAGAAGTCTTAAGTGGGATTCTGGAGTAGGCCAGTGGGACTCTGGTAACACTGTGGGATGCAGTATAAAGACCCTCCTGTGGGACTCAGGAGAGATACAGTGGGACTCTGTATCGACCATTGTAATACTAACAGATTATAATGGAAGAAACCATGTTGGGGTGTATAACCAACATGGCAAGGACGTAGGCCTTTGGTGCCGAACCTTGTAAATCCTTGTGTCATGTGCCTTTAAATTTACTGCATCACTCAAGGAAAGGCTGAGAGATACAAGAAGAGTGGATCGAGGCCTTAACAAGCCATAGAGGTTTAATTGATAAAGAATCAATTAGTAAAAAGTTTTAAAGCATCACTGATTCACCCCTCCCCCTCTCAGTGATTCACACTGATCTGGGCACTTCATTGTTATTACTTTAAAATAATATATTAATCATTATGTTACCTTCTTTGGGTTCTACATTATTTCCACAATTCGTTATGTCCCACACAATGTTTTCTAAATGAAATTTTCTTTAGACAACACAACTTTTACTTCTCACTCAAGGATTCATGGTTTTTATATCAAGTATGTTATTCCCTATTTTATTTGGGAACCCAATGTTTATGACTATATGATTTATTAAATTAACCCCATTCCATTCCATGGGTAATATATGTCCAAGATTGATGTACATTTTATGTGGCACGTATGATAATGTTATAATTTTAATGTGATGGGTGTGCCCAAAATTATACAGTGCTCTAATGAAATGAGTCATATCATTATCATTGTGTATCAAAGTAGGGTGAGGATGAATCATAAATGTCACAAATGACATTGGGATTATTTTCATAATTATAATAAAAATATTAAATGGTATTTTCGGATTTGATCATGTGACATGTGTTTTTAAAAAATTAATAAATTTAAAACTAAAAAATAAATTTAGAGTCATACTAGTAGCACTGTGTATAGGATTTTAGTTGGGTTGATTTCTACTCATCTTATATAAATTAATAATATTTTTAATATTGTATAAATATAATATGGAGGTGTTTTTTTATATAATGTGTGTTTTGAAATAAAATTTCAATTTTAATCTAAAAACATAATCATCAAGTTATATTACTAAAACCATATATTAGATTGAGTTGATGAAGATTCATACAAATCACAACATGTCTGTTTATTATATAATGAATTAATCATTTCATTTTATCTAAAAATACTTTTGTTTGGATTCCATGAATGATTAATTTATTGAAGAATAACAATAAATGTTTATCATCAGGAGTTCATCATATATGTTGAGTGCATAATCACTATACATGAGTGTATGAAGAGTGTATCATCATTATTCAATATCACTATGAAAATTATCAAAAAAGAAAATAGATAAAAATTCATTTAAATTGAACATGAAATATTAGATACAATCATGGAAAAATTATGTACTTAAGAAATAGGAAGTCACTACTTCCTGATATTTGTATACATTCTGATACCGTGTATTATACCAATTTGATTATAAGAAAAAAAATATTTCCTATTTTGGATATGAGGATCATAGAAAATACTAGTTTTAAGGTAAAAATATTAATAGACAAAGTATTGATAAATATTTTAAATTAAATTATAATTATCATATGAAATATCTCCTCAAGGATAATAGTTCTTGAAATAAAATAAAATAATAATTATTTTTTCAAACATAATAACTATATTCTATTTTAAAGGTTTTGAGTATTTTATATGTGTTTTGAAGAAGGAATTCGAATTTTAAATTAAAAATATAAATTTGTGACAATCGAGGAATATTGGGTATGGGATTGAGGTGTGGTTTATTCCTAAAAATAACAAAATTTATTTTTATTTTATAATAATTTTAGCAGTTGGGGTAATCTATTAATACATCTATTTGACAACATAGATTGTTAAATACAAATTATAATGAAAAAGATTTGAAAAATCCTTTTAGATGAAGTAATTTCCTTAGCATCTCTATGTAAATTAATAATATAATTATTAGATAAATATCATAAGGAATGTAACTAAAAAATTAGATAAAATGATGACAACAATAACTATGTATGTAGTGGTAGTCACCTCTTCATTATGTCTATATACAATTTAACACCATGTATTATACACATTCATTTATAAAAAAATAAATTTTCTATTTTGAATACATGAAAGGTAGATAGTCCTGATTGTACTATAAATATGTTAAAAGTGGATTAACAAATAAATAAAATTCTATTGTAATTAGCTCCCAAAATTCATCTACATGGGTTTTAAATTTTTTAAGGACTATGATATAATTTATATGTTTTCAAATATAATAACCACAATTTTTTACCTTAATTTGTGTCAGGAACTACAGAATCATTGGAAAAAATTATTCAATTATTTGGATATATTTATTGATAGTGAAATATTGTTATATATACCCTGACACTTTTCTATTTGTAAAATTTGATAAGATTTTTATGCACATTTAATTCCCTCATGCCAGGATTTTTATGATATTTAATCACCACCCTATCATAAAAAATTTTCATTAAGAAAATATAAAATGTAAAAGGAGATGTTTATTTATTTAAGGTTATATGTAATATATTAAATGTTGATAAAAATCATCACATTTGTTCGGTTTGTTGGATATCGATGTATTGATACCAGAAAATAAATCAATGTGGTATCCAAATTGATTGAAATGAGTAACCAATGCTACCTCAAAAAATAAAAAGTAATAAGTAATAATAGGAATGAAGATGTATTTTATAAGATTATATTATAGAATTTTACACCTGTATCATGGGTACAAACATGAATCTATATTTTTTATGTTTTCTTTCTAATGTTGTGGTAATTTTGTTCACTGTTACATCATATTTCTTTTATTCTAGTGAGAGTATTTGTGTAGAAGTGATGTTATGACTAATGGGTCCAAATATTTATTCACACGATTTACCTATAAAATAGTATTGAAATATACACCTCAAAACATATGATATTTTATTAGTCATAATTAATATATAATGTCACCTATTAGGATATAAATTATAAAAATAAAACTCTTTTTTACATTTAAAACTATTATTCAATTCCATTCATGATTTAGTGTTTCATTTACATTTTCATGTGTATGATATAATGAAATGGCCACATCATACATTTGTTCGAAATTAGTTATGATCATATCACCACATTTAAAAATTTTATATGCATCAAACATTAATGTTATTAAATGATAATGTAGAACATATGGTGTAATGGTACATTTAAAAGATAATATTGGTTGGATGGATTGTTTTCTTCGATAATATTGATTTTAACATCCATTTCATCCTTTCCCATTCTTTTTCTATGATAAAATTCATAGGTTTATACCTTTTCCATTAATTTAAAATGTTTTATCAAAAAAAAATTGGAAAGGAACACCGACTTTTGGTCATGTATTTTTACATGATTAAACAATCATGTAATAAAACATTCAATATAATTCTTGGTTGTATGGACTTCTGAATCAATAGGTGGAAGAGGTAGCTCATCATATGACTCATGAGATATGTTAATACCCACTCTTGTATGACCTATTTAATGTTCATTGTTTCATAGAATACCCTCATTTATATTAAACATTGTACCCCTCACAATAAGACGATGTGGGTGTAACATACCGACTATGGTGCCTCTAGAACAATGCTATTTCCCAGAAAAAAAGGGTGTAATGGTGGTACATTAGGAGAATATACCATATGGATCAATAATAAATATAGTACAACTGATCATAAAATAATATAAGAATACACAGTGGAAGATATGTGATAATGGAAAATCAATAAAAAAATAAATAAATTACCATGAATAAACTTTATATCATATAAAAGCATCTGAAATACATCAGGTTATTCAATATAAAGTACATAACTAGACTAGAAACAAAAAATTTATAAAAGAATCCAACTATAGGAAGCATCTCGGCTGCATGCTCAGTTGTTACACCCAACTCCCATGTCCAATCCTAGTATATAAATGTTAATAGAGTGCAGTACATTTCAAGATCATGATCCTATAACCATGAGATTTTTTAGGGTTCCAAACATCATCCCAACAATGATTGAGATAAACTCGGTAGGCCACAACTAGATGTGTCTAATGTTATTTGGTCTCTAGTTATAATATAAAATTGTGTGAAAGTATATAAAAAATTAATAACTTAAATAAAAAATAAATTTATTCCATAATTTATTTCCTCGAAGGATTCATGAGTGAATATACCTTCCTCATTATAAGATTGAATTTCTATGAACATGTTTCGTCCTGTAAATATTCTCATGCATGTTTGATAATACATGTAGTCTTGTTATATGTGTCTCATAGTGAATAGATATATTAGGAGTCTAATAAATTAAACAACGAATGTCATGATTAATAAAATAATAAAAAGGGACCCAAGATATAAATATGTAATTCATGACCATTATATGGTCAATCCAACTCATAGACAAAACTCTGACATTCTGGCTATAGGTTTCCAAGTGTAACCCGTATGCTAAATCGTCCATGTTCAACTATAAAAGTTTTATAACCATGTCTGATGAGTTATATCCCATGTAATGTCATGATAATCATGATTTGAATCCTGAGGTGGTAATCCATAATATCTCACGTTTGAGTTCACCTGATTAAATCCACAGAGATAATATTATGATTTATAATTATTCAGAATATAAGTGGGTTAATTTTTTATAATATACCAATGAATTTAGATATATTTAAGACAAATACATTAATATATTTTATCATCTAACTCAGCGGTCAGACCAATGAATTGGGCTGGCTTCCTTTGACTTCTCTAGGAATTCCATATGGAATTCATGGTTTTATCAATTATCTACACTCCTTTAAAAGATAAAAGGTCAAACAATAATTTGGAATCTTTCATTCAGTATGTAATAAATGATATGATAAATACCGATTAAAATTAATTATTCTTCTTTATTAATTTATTTTCATTTTATTTAATAAATTACATTAATAGTATGTGGTGGTATTCAAGCATTTTCAATTCATTTATTGATTAAGGGATGATTTATGTGACATAATCTTTCCATTCATGTATAATATAACCCATTTCACATCTGAATTCATTCATTCGATTATTCGATTTCCAGTTGACAAAATAGCCCACCTCAATGTTGGTTTTTTTATAATATGGAAACATAGTTTTCATATCTTCACAGAAAACAGAATTAGATATTCAATCTTGGTCCTGTTAATTTTCATGTATACCACTAGTTTCAAAAAACCAATAGGATTATATAGAAAATTATAATTATTTAATGTGTTTAAAGAAAATATTTAAGGGTGTTTTAATTAATATTTATGGTCAATTAAATTCACATATAACAGAAATCAGCATTCTAATTTGTTCGGGTTGAGGTTGTCGACCTCCAACCATGCAAGACTATTCTTGGTTGTGGTATAACTATTTAGTTTAATTAGTTTTATGTGTATTATGTTATGTTTGAATATTTAATCATAATTTACCATGAAACATGTTATATATAATGATACATTTAAAGGAAGGTATATATACCTCTTATAAGGTGATTAAGATGCTCCACTCATCTATTATGGAGATTTTATTAATTGTGAATTGAAAAAAATGGAATAATATAAAAAACCCTAAAATTTAAAATTTTATCTTTCATTGAAATAAATTTTAATATGTAATGATAATATGATAAAGGAAGAAGGTGTAATTTTATATTTACCGAGGGTGATCAAACATGACTGACAATGCTTGAATCAAACACTGGATAAACAAGGAGCATAAATTATTTCGAGTGGCCAAGGGAAGGATCTATGATTGAGGAGGATATATTGAATGAGAGGGGAGAATAATGTATTGTAGAAAACAATAAAGGGAAATGAGAAGTCATAATTTCACTCTCTTTAACGAGGCACATATGTTAGCTGATCATTTTGGATAACCATGTGACAACCATGAAAAACTACCATTGAAATGTACTTGGTCCCACATGGTAAGGTGAAAAGTAAGATAAAACATTAATATACCCTGAATGGGTACTATCCATGTTTCACCCATACATATATGAATGATTTTGGTTAAACAATTGTGATCATACCACACAAACACCTCCTCAATGTATTTCACACAGTTGACATGATCATGCATCCTCAAGTGTATGATATATAAAACCACGTGACACCACTATTAGGATTTCATCAATTCATAGGAACTAAATACATATTAAAGAAACTAATTTTACCATGTGATACAGGTTCCTTGGTTTTTCCACAGATTTATCACTAACTATGTGCCAACCGTTCACCTAATGATGCTTCTCCTAATAAGAAATTTTCAATGCTCGATGCTTCCAAAACTAATCCAAAATTCAATGAAACCTACAAAGAAATAAAAAATATTATTAAAAAATACATCTAAGTGTTATAGCACATGGATATATATTTTTATCTAGTTCTAAAATTCAGACAATTTTCCCCTAGAAAATTCAAATTCCTTTAGAAATTCCCAATGGTCCAAAATACATGACCATATCACCTCCCCTCCATAGAACTTCTTGTCCCAAAGATTTGTTATAAAAAAATGAGAAAATACCCCACATACTCAGGTTGTGAAATTTCATTCAATGGCCATTTACTGTTTTTAAATACCTAATGCACCTCCAGGAAGAACATTATGAGCATGGCACATAATCTTTTTATAATGGAGCCATCACTTTTTCCCAAAACTAAAAACCTAAATATGAAATAGAGTAAATCACTTCTCACTAAAAATATGATCACATCATCATAACTTTTCATATCTGGTTCAGGGTGCTAATGACCATAGGTTCTATCATTTAATGGTTAATTTCTATCTATGGTACTTTCTATCATTGAAATTACCTAACTGAAAAAACTATTAGTTTTCTTATGATTATCCCAAAATTATTCTCAAATAGATCGAATGCCCGACTTCCAATTATTCTCATTTATCCTTATCATGTAAAAATTTCCCTGAAAATCCATGTCTAAACATTCAGTAGACTCTTCCCATTCTGATAAAATACTTAAACTTGTTAATCGTTGATCATAATCAATAAATCAAGATAAAGATAGTTTTTTAAACTGCTGGATGATTATCTTTGAAAAAAATTCATCTTTAGTAGTTGAAGAATCAAAAAATATATTACAACAACCTTATTCTAAAGGTTATAAAGTTTTTTACAAGAGTTCAAAATAAAGAGTGTAACCAAATTATGATGACGTTGTTGACATGAAAATAAATATTTCATAAGATTGGTTGAAGAAGGAAAGTCTAGTTAGGAGTGAATTTTGGCCAAAACGTCCTGAATATCCACTTGGGGGACTGTATTTGTGAAGTTTCCCACCTTCATGAATGGTTGCGGCTTAAAAAATTACCTATAGTCTAGAGGATTGAAAATAACATCTATGACTCAAAACTCATATTCATGGATCTCCCTTTTGATGACCACATGAATATTTTATTTTAACCTCTACATAGAGTAAATTGAGTTCCCAAATCCCCTTCCTTTCAGAAAGAATATAACAATTCACTAAGGCCTCTATCCTATGAAAAACCAAATCCCCCTACTCCACTAGACCTATCAATAGCTCTCATTGCTATAATTCAAGTGTATGTGACCTTTTAGTAGTCAATTAATTTTATAAGCTCATGATACAAAGTAGAATTAGGAAACAAATAAGATATAAACCATCAATGGTCGATACATTTCAAAAAATATCCTCCAATGGGTTGTCCAAAAACTCAACCTATGGTGGATACCCATTTTTTGATATCCTATGGCCTTCACATAAAAATAAATCCCATTGAATATATTGGGGTCTAATGAAAAAACTAATTTTCGTGAAACCAACCTTATGAAAAACATGCATTTACCACAATGTAGGATAACCATGTTATGAAAAGAATACTCTTTCCTGAGACCCTGGAACTCTATAAGGAACCTATCATTCATGAAGCTCCATGCTTCCACAAATACCTACTCATCATGATACCCATCCTACACACCGCCATATTGTCCGTCCATTGAGAAAATATCTTTTCATGAAAGTCGACTACGAAGGGAACCCATACCAATCAAGGACTGGTACAATGACACTCAAAATACCCATGAGGTCAATACCACCTACTATAAATTTTTCTCATAATTATAGCTAAAAAATACTATTTATCAATTGAATTGTACTATAATGATGTGATTCCAAATTTAAAATAATCCACAATAGTGAAAACATCATTCTACAACTAGAGATAGGTGATTAGTGGAGACATAAGTCATAGATGTGGAAAAATTGAGGGAAACTATCCACCTGTCTAGGTAGTGATTACTTTTGAATCATCTTCCACCAACCTTGACATGGTCTCCCTAATGGTGTAACCACTATCCACATTTAATAATTATATTTAAAGCATCCTATTTCTACATCCCAGTCAAATGACGCCTTACATAACAACAAAATCCACAACACATTATGTAAAATTTTAGTCTTACCCTATTTAGTGATCATATAATACACCATGTATAATTGACATCAGATGAAACCCCACCTCATAACAGGTACTGTATAAATTGTATTACCCATGTTTGAATCACATGTGATGAAACCCAATCTATCAAGCATATTCTACATGTAATAACAATACTATCCCTTTTCGATGCTCCTTCAAAGACACAGTCATCGTTACCGTGTGAAGAAAAACGACACAGACTGGTCCTATCACACAACCTCACACTGTGCCATAGAAGTACATTGGGTTTGATCTTTGTTTTTTTTAAAAATAGATTATATGTAGGACACATATCTTGGGTTAAATATAATAATTATATAGTTTAAAATAATACTTTTTGACTGGGTCACACTCAATATATCTAGTATGAAATTATCCCCCTTGAGGGGAATCACTCCATCATTCCAATATAAAAGTATCCTTATTGGTCATACATAATAGAAACATCTAGAGGGAAATTAAATCCCTTAAAGGTACACACACCACATTCCAATGTAAAATCATACCAAATTGGTTGAAAACACAGTCATTATAGTTTGAAATAATACCCCCTATGAAAAAACATTACCAGCTTTTCATCTCTACAACATGTTAAACATGTGACCTGATTAGTCTCTACCCAGAATCATTATCTGTCACAAAAATGGATTAAAAATTTGATGTGATCCATATCTTCCAAGAATCTTGATTGTTCTCTATAATATGTTAAACTTTTGACCATATCCATTAGATGTTAAACACAGGAACTGATATATAATACATACCTCACACAATTTACATGGGATTAATGAGAAAAAAATCATCATGAGACTTTCACCCATATGGTCAATTAACTCATGAAAAACATGTCACAAATATTTTTATGTTACTAATATTACTCACACATGAGATACCTCCTAAAATGGGATAATTTATAGGTAACCAATCAGACCATCATCCATATATGAATAATTACCCCAATGCTACTACAACTCCAGAATGAAGGTTTCTACACTATAGAGACAGAATCAATGTAATCAACCAGCATCAACCTAAATATGGTGCTAGTAAAGAGTTTCATGAACTTGAATTAAATCTATAAGGGTTTACCAGACTAGGAAATGAGATCTAATGGGAACTCCATGGGTGTAGGAACCAACATCCCATCTTACTATTTTGATCAAATAATACCCATTACCGATTAAAGTGCTGAAATCTGCTAAACATTAGAATGTGGGAACATATTATAATAGAAGATTAGTGTTTCACTGTAACACCCTGAAATTTTATGAGAGATATTTTTTTCATATCTTCTATGTATTCTAAACAAATATTACCTTCCACTATATGCAATACCGTATTAGCTTGTAGTATACGCAACACTATTCTTGGATCATGTTACACACAATTTCATGTTCATTTGATAATAGTTATTCTACACAACATTGAGTGTATATATATATATATATATTCCATGTATAAATGAAATATTGTTGGATTCTGTAATACGAAACAATGAAGGAGTTTTGCACAACACACAACCCTAACTTGGCTTTCATTACACGCAATCACGACCATCCTCGATAGCGGGTGTTGTACGCAATACCATGTTTCACTAAACAACAAAATACAGTTATAATATTATTATGAATTTTCTGTTATGAATAGTATCAAATACATTTTGATTTTTATTACATTATTATTCCTCTTACACCTTTTCTAGAACATGGTAGGAGAAAAAAATTAATGTTTTGGGTAAAATAAGTATTTTTAAAAAATGTAGTTTTGCTGCCTTTTGATGGAACACCCACATTAACTCTAGTTTTTGACATGTTTATAAGTTAAAATTGACAATATAAAATTTTTCATTATAATCTGGATATAAAAATTTACTCTGTATAAATGGTTGACATTTTTCTAATAAGTTAGTTATTTTGATGAATAGTACAAATACGCTAAATTTTAATTAAAAACAACTTTTATCATCAAGATAATTTATATGGATAATTTATATTTAATAGGTTTAAAGTAAAAATAGAATATATTTTTACCATTTAATATAATTTATGTCATTAACATTAATTTTATATTTAATTCATAGGTAAAAACATTTCAATCATTGGCAGTGTTTTAACTTTTAAAACCCATTTTCTTAACAATGAGATTAATTTTAAATTAATTACTACAACTTCTGTGTTTTGAATTTTGATAAATGGTTTCCATATTTGTATTCAGGGGGTACTAATTATGTTAATAAGTTACTTTTATTTTTTTGATATTATGAATAGTAACTACTGTAATTTTTATTTACTATAGTTAAAGGTAAATCCGGTAATTAAGGGTAAAAATAATATTGTAAAATTATCATAACACATTCCAAAATTCTATTGGATTAATAAAATTTGACCCAGAAAACCTAAGGATCAGAATATATTCATTTCATGGACCTTTGACCCAGAAAATGATGTAATTATTATTAAAACTATAGAAAGTGACAACATGTAACACTCTTAAATCTTATAATAATAAAAATATTAATTTAGTGATAAAATTCCTGAAACATCGAACATGAATAGCCTCCAGAAATATAATTTTATTATCTATATCATGTGATTTTATTTAGAATTTTTAGGGACTAAATAGTTATCATTAATAGTGACCCAATAGTAATGTTGAAATTATTTTATTGATTGGAATATCAAATAAATGGTTTTAAAAATATTATAATAAATAATATCTAAACTATTTAATGTGATCCATGAATTTTCTAGACAAGTATGACATGTTATTAATCTATTAAAGCTTTTATTTCAGACATAAATTCTGTTTGGATTTTATTTACATTCAAATAAATAAATAGTGTATAAATTTACACAATTGTTATATTTTTTAAATCCAATTATGGACGATTCACAACACATAATTAATTATTCATAACAATTTAAAATTTACAATCTTATTACCACAAATAAAATTAAATAGATTAAATAAGAATAAATCATGTTGATAAGGATTAAAATAAATTTCCAACATGGATAAATTTTATTGGTTGATGATATTACAACACTATATCATATAATATTCGAATATGAGTCATTTTTAGAGGTTTTTATGTGGGTTTTGATTTATTATAAATTAATATTTTTGAGATTTCCAAAGGTGCCCCTCTCATCCCTTATAAAAGGGAACCTTCTCCCTCTCCTCTTTACACAATTTGAGCCTTCAAGATCTCAAAAACCCTTCCCAATATCCCTTCTCAAATTCCCTAGAAACATTATAGAGGTTTTTGTCTCATCAAAAGGCCAACTCTAGTTCCTTAAGAGGAAGGTTACAAGAGGTGTGTTGAAGAAGAGGTAATCTCTTCCACCAATTCTGTGAAGTTTTTTTCTTCTTAAACTTATTCTTGTTTATTTTTTTCATTATAAACTAATAAAATCAGTATCAATAATATACTTATATATTATTATAATTATTAAACAACCCCATTTCACCTTCTATCCAGCCTATGGAAAACAAAATCATCGCGTGTGTGTAAGTACGGAATACCGTCTCCACGCTGTGGTGTAATCTGTTTTCCACCACCACCTTAATTGGATGGGTATAATGATGTAAAGAATAAATATATATGGTTATTATAACATCGTAATGATTCTGATTCAATAATTATGGGAATGATATCATCACTCATGCATACATACGAACTACCATCTCCAAAACACGATGTGATTCATTCTCCATGATAACCATTCAATAATGATTATAAAGTATATATAATGAATAATAATGAAATATATTACATGATAAAGCTACTAGATTTTTGTATATATATATATCACCTAATTACATCGATTCAAGTCAATGAGGAAAGGAAAACAATGTTCATGCGTACGTACGGCCTACCGTCTCCATGAATGGTGTATTTCATTTCATTTATCTATCTATTATATATATATACTGAATATATATGAAATATAAATTATGATTTTCATTTGGGAAGTAAGAAAATAATGATATAAGTAATAATAATATCAAGAACCACATGTCCAAACACCTATGATAAATAAAAGTATTTTACCCAAAATGTTGCTTTAATATGGAATTTACAAAAGAAAGGGTAATATAAAGTCATAAGTGAACCGTATATGATATCATAACAATGAATATGATTATGAAATAATTAAATGACAATATTTAAATCATTATACAATAGTTTCAGATACGTACGAAGCATATCAGACCTAAGGTAAGGGATAACTTTTCCAATCTCATTTTTATCTTAGATTGTTTATTCAAAAGTATTTACTTGGGTTATATTTATCATCCATGTACATGTTTTCTTAAAATGGTTTCATGTATGATTAATGTACTTTTTACCCAATTTTTACTTTTACTACATTTTATGTAAGGAATATTTCTTTTGTTTACCAAATATGGTACTTTTGACTTTTCTGGAAAAAGTAAGAGAAGAATGTTTTTTTAACTTATTCATCATGAATAGATTTTTACACTTTAATAACGACTTATTTTCACGAAGAATACTCTACAAGATATAATGAATATTTTTAACAAAATAATTTTCTTTTAAAATTTGATGGCATTTTTTGAAAAGAAAATGATTTTGAAGAAGAAAAGATATTTTCCCTACGAATTAATTTCAAGTGTTTTGCCAAACCATTTTCCATATATGATGACATTATTATCATATGCGTATGTTTCAAGTATAAGTTCTCTATAATTTAAATGGTTTAAATTTTATTATGATGAAATTATATCCATTTCTTTATATGGATTGTGTTATGATGGGATGATGTTTATGAAACCCATTTTATTCATTGGGTTATGATGAATGATTTATGTTTATGTTGTGGCACACGTAAGAATGATTTAATTATGAGGTCGGTGGGACCTATATCATCCTACAATTCTTGGGTAAAGATTTATATATCATGAGATGGGAAAGGCAGGAATGGTAAGTTAATCTGGTTCAGTGATACATGACTGGAACGAGGAGTGAACTCGATTCAGAAAGGTACTTTGTCCACTAAGATGGTATGGGCAGTAATGTCATAGCTACTATGGAAATCATATCACATGCATAATGTTTTTCCACAATTACATGTTTTATTCCCATGCTATTTTATCATGATTGATTTTCCTTTATGATAAATTCCTTACGTACTTCCATGATTTATGTCTTTGTTCAAGATTTTGATATTTAAATTTTATGTTCAAGTTTTTTCATTCAAATGATTATGGATTGTTTTATGTTCTCTATGATTACCCTTACTAATCATTTGAGCTCACTCTTTTTATTTTTTATTTTCCCTGGGATATAAATAAAGGATTTAGGTAAGAAAACAAAATAAAAATATCTTTATGGGAGATATTGAAGATCTTTCACCATGATTAGAAGATTATTTTTCTGAGCATCCAAAGACACTAAACTATTATGGCCCTTTGGTGTCTGTTTTGTTATGTATTATTTATTTCAAAAAAGTAAGTTAATGTCTATGTAGGTCAAGTACAGGTCTCTATAGTTGGTATCAGGGGGAGGTTTATTTAACCTTTGGATACTAGAATACGAAAACTTTTGTGAGATCCCTAGAGATATTTCTAAGGTATGTCTAGGGATGTCCCTAAGGTTAAGTATAAGTATAGGTTATAGTCCTAGAATTATGTTAATGATATTAGAATTAAACATAAGATGTTAGATATTTAAGGTACTCCCCCTTTATTATGTTGTTTTCCTAGCCCGATTTTTGCCTCTCACACTGTTCTTTTTGGGTTTTAGATGATGGTTGGAACCCGAAGGAACCGTGTTGATCAATGTAATGGAAAATGGAATGATTTTCCTCCCGAGCAATGAAATGTGATGGGAGATGGAGTGAAAAATCTTATTGATATACTTACACAAGCTATGAATCATTCTAGATTTCCAAATGATCAGAGAAGGGGACAACATTCTATTGAGTCCTTCATAAGGCAATGTCCACCGTCTTTCAATGTGTCTTCTGATCCACTTGTTGCTGAAAAATGGATCTTTACCATTGAAAAGATATTTTCCATACTTCGCTGTTTAGAAAATGAAAAATTCATTTTAGCTATTTACCGTTTAGAAAGTAAAGCAGACCAGTGGCAGAATCTAATTAAGAATATGAGGCCCCAAGATGAAATTGAATCCATAGAATGGGACATGTTCAATAACTTTTTTTTTCAGTAAGTACTTCCATAGAAATCTTCGAACAATGATGGAAAAGGAGTCCCTTGAGCTTAAGCAAAAGGATGATGAATATGTTGGTATATATGAAGAAAAGTTTCCACACTTTCAAGGAATGCATCTGGTTTTTCATCCAACCTGAAAGTAAAGTTGATCGATTTATCAGTGGATTAAAACCATGTCTTTGAAGGGAATTATCTATAAGTGACTTCAGTAGCTATGAAGAAATTGTGGATTGTTCTATCAAGGTTGAACTGGATGTTGGGGTAACACATCCATCTTATGTTTTTGAGAAGAAACGAAAGATGGAGTTCACCAAAAAACCTCAGAAAAATGGTGAAAAGAATGTAAATGTTTCTTTATGCTCAATGTGTGGAATGAAGCATGGTGGAAATTGTCTAAAAGGTACTAGAAAATGGTTCAAGTTTGGAAAAGAATATCATCATGTAGCTAAGTTCCGAAGTAATGGGAAAAACGTTTCTAAAGAAGTGAATAAAGAAAAGACTACAGAGAATGCTCCACCAACACTTCAATGCTTCATGTACAAGGAAATGGGGAATTATGCTAATCAATGCCAAAATCCAATGTTTAATGACGATCGAAGTGAGCAACTTCTTAAGGAAAAGGAAAAAGGTAAGTCACATGCGATCACAATTAGCGATGTTGAGTATGACAATGATGAAGTGGAATGATTATGTGTCTATGTAACGGGATTCCAAAATAATGTTGTGGAATATAATTTATATTACTGTGGAATATTGGAATATCTATGTATTGGTTTATAATGGTTTTCAATAATTATATAGTACGGGTAACCATGAAAATTAATTCAAATATTTTGGAAAATAGATGATATGCGCATAATGAAGGGATAAGGAGAAAATAATATTAATGATCTCATGACTGATATAAGGACAATGTGATATCATGGTTTGAGTATATTGAAATATTGGGATTTTGGTATGTGGAAAGAGTTACCATTTGATAGAATTCATGTATTCACTATGGTTCTATGGTAATTCATGTTGCAATAGAATACAAGATTAAGGTATTCACATGTTTGGAATGTAATCAACAATTTATATATTATGATATATGGGGGATAAATGATTGTATTCACATGCTTGGTTAATGAAATTTCTAGTAATCATTTTCTTTATACTATGAGATTGGAAAAATGTATTTTGGATAAAGGTAAAGACTGGAATGGATTATGTCAGACATCAGATAGTATTGTTTAAATCTAGAACATTTTTTTCATATTTTTTTTGTAATGTTATAATTGGGATGTTTTAAAAAAAAGGGAAACCTGTACGATGGGATACAACTCGTTGTGTAGGACAAGGTTGAGGGAATTGAACCCAAAACCAAAGTGTGACAGGCCTTTATCACCTTCCAAAGACCTACAGGAATTCCCTAGTTAGTAGAAACTAGTTTTATTTTAAGAAGTATGATAGATGAAGTATAAGTCCATTTTTGGAATCATATATGATTAACCTCACCATAGATGGACTTGTGTATATTTGATAACTTTTTCTAACCTTTTGTTTTAGATAGATGGAATGAACAATCATTATATCACATGATCTGTTAACACTTCAGGAATGACAAACATAACTTCATTTCTTTAAGAGATGAAGTGGGAATTGTTCATGGAACGACCAACGGTGAGATTGTACCAAAATCAAGAATATATTTCTTCTAATTCCAATTTTTTCAACTTTAGGGAAATTTTCATGAAATCCAAAATTGATGTCCTATTGACCTCATATAGGATAAATTAGATGGTACCTTAGATCATCACAAATTTATAGATTTGTGATTATTGGCATTTTCGTAGCCATGTTCTCTACCACTCTCTATTAGAACCTGATGGTTACATTTCCCTTCCATATCCATATATTGACCTATGTTATACTATGTGGAAACCCAATGATTAGTTAATTTTGGTAAACGTTACATTTCATAATTTAGTATTTAATGTTATGTTTTGGAATTCCTTTTTACGATGTGGGTTTGTATGAATGAAACATTCAATTAGTAAAGGATTTATAACCGCGGCGAATTTCAAGGGTGAAATTAATTTTAAGGGCCATAGAATGTAACACCCAGATATTTTATGAGATATATTATTTCTTTTTTCATATCTTCTGTTTACTCTAAACCATGATTACCTTGCACTATACACAACACCGTATTAGCTTGCAGTATACGCAGCTCTATTCTTGGATCATGTTACACACATTTTCAATTTCGTTTGATAGTAGTTATTCTATGCAACATTGAGTGTATATATATATATTCAATGCATAAATTAAATATGGTTGGATTCTGTTATACAAAACAACTATGGAGTCTTTCCCAACACACAACCCTGACTTGGATTTCATTACACGCAATCACGACCTTCCTCGATAGCGTGTGATGTACGCAATACCAGGATTCACTAAACAATGATATATGGTTATAATATTATTATGACCTTGCCATTTTGAATAGTATCAAATAAATTTTGAATTTTATTACATTATCATTCATCTTATATATTTTCTAGAACATGGTATGAGAACAAAATAAATTTTTCGTGTAAAATAAGTATTTTTAAAAAAATGCAGTTTTGCCACTTTTTGATGGCGTAACCACATTAAATCTAGTTTTTGACCTGTTTATAAGTTCAAATTAAAAATATTAACTTATTATTTTCAATAATTATATAAAAATTTACTCTGGATAATTTTTTGATATTTTTCTGATAAGTTTCTTATGTTGATGAATAGTAAATATACGCTAAATTTTATTTAAAATCAATTTTTTTCATCGATATAATTTATATTAAAAAATTATATTTAATGGTTTTAAAGTATAAATATAATATATTTTTACCATTTAATATATTTCATGTCATTACCATTAATTTTATATTGGATTCATAGTTATAAGAATTTCAATCTTTGACAATGTTTTAACTTTTAAAATACATTTTCTTAACAACATGATTAATTTTAAATTAATTACTATAACTTCTGTGTTTTGAATTTTGGAAAATGGATTCCATATTCAGATTTAGTGGGTCAAAATTATGTTAATGTTTTCTTTTATTTTGTAGATATTATGAATAGTAACTACGGTAAAACAATTTACTACAGTTAAAGGTAAATCGGGTAATTAAAGGTAAAAATAAGATTATTAAATTACCATAAAACATTCCAAAATTCTATTGGATTAATAAAAGTATACCCATATTACCTAAGGGTTGGAATAGATTTATATTAGGGACCTTTAATCATGAAAATGTTGTAATTATTATTAAAACTAAAGAAAGTGACATCATGTCACTCTCTTAAATCTTATAAGTATAATATTTTTAATTTAGTGATAAACATCATGAAACATTGGACATGAATAGTCTCCAGAAATATAATAGAATTATATATATCATGTGATTTTATTTAGGATTTTTAGAAACTAAATAATTGTCATTAAATGTGACACAATAGTAATGTTTAAATTATTTTATTGATTGAAATATCAAATAAATGGTTTTAAAAATAATAAAATAAATATTATATGAACTATTTAATAGGCTCCATGAATTTTATAGATAAATATGACATGTTATTAATCTATTAAGGCTTTTATTTAGAACATATATTCTTTTTGGAATTTAATTAAATTCAAATAAATGAATAGTGTCAAAATTGACAGTATTGTTATTTTATAAAAATAACATAATATAAATTTTTTTAAAAATCACAAATATATTTAAAAATTATTAATTAAAATATATATGGTCTAAAATGTTATAAATTATCCCATTATTTTAAATTCACAACACATAAGTAATTATTCATAACAATTTAAAATTAAGAATCTTATTACAACAAATAAAATTAAATTGACTAAATAGGGATAAATCAAGTTGATAAGGTTTAAAATAAATTTCCAACATGTCTAAATTTTATTGTTCAATTATATTACGACACTATATTATCTAATATTCGAATATGAGTCATTTTTGGAGGTTTTTATGTGGGGTTTGATTTATAATAAATTAATATTTTTGAGATTTCCAAAGGTGCCCCTCTCCACCCTTATAAAAGAGAAACTCCTCCCTCTCCTATTTACACAACTTTTAGCCTTAAAGAAATTAAAAACCCTTCCCATTTCCCTTATAAAATTACCTATAAAAATTATAGAGGTTCTGGTCTCATTAAAAGACCATCTCTAGAGCCTTAAGAGGAAGCTTACAAGAGGTGTGTCGAAGAAGAGGTAATATCTTCCACTGATTATTTCAAGTTTCTTTCTTATTAATCGTCTCTTTATTTAGTTGTTTATTTATAAAGTAATAACAGAAGTATCAATAATATAATGATATATTATTATAAATATGAAACAACCCGATTTCACCTTCTATCCATCCTATGGAAAACGAAATCACCGTGCGTGCGTACGTACGGAATACCATCTCCACGCCGTGGTGTAATCTGTTTTTCCACCACCACCTTAACTGTATGGGTATAATGGTGTAGAGAATAACTATATATGGTTATTATAGCATCATAATGATTATTATTCAAAAATTATGGGAATTATATCATCGCTCCTGCGTACGTACGGACTACCGTCTCCACAACGCGATGAGATTCATTCTCCATGTTAACCATTCAAGAATGATTAAAAATAATATATAATGAATAATAATGAAATATATGACATGATAAAGCTAATGTATTTATTTATATATATATATATAATCTACTTACTTCCATTCAAGTCAATAAGGAAAGGAAAGCATCGTTAATGCGTACATACGACCTACCGTCTCTAAGAACGGTGTATTTCATTTCATTTATCTATCTATTATATATATATATACTGAATATATATTATATATAAATTATGATTTACAATCTGGAAGTATTTTAACCATGATATAAGTAATTATAATATCATGAACAACATGTCCAAACTCGTATGATAAATAAAAAGATTTTACCCAAAACGCTTCTTTAACATGGAATTTACAGACGAAAGGGTAATATAAAGTCATAAGTGAACCATATATGATATCATAAAAATGAATATGATTATGTAATAAGTAAATGACATTATTTTTATCATTATATAGGAGGTTCGGATATGTATGAAGCATATCATACCTAAGCTAACGGATAACTTTTCCAATCTCGTTTTTATCCGAGATTGTTTATTCGTAAGTATTTACTGCGTTTATATTTATCATCCATGTCCATGTTTTATAAAAAAGGATTCATGTATGATTAAATTTATTTTTACCCATTTTTGAATTTTACTACATTGTATGTAAGGAATATTTCATTTTTTTACCATACGAGTTACTTTTGACTTTTCTGGAAAAAGTACGAGAAGAATGTTTTTTTAATTTATATGGCATGAACATATTTTTATGGTTTTATAACGCCTTATTTTCATGAAGATTACTCTACAAGATATCATGAATATTTTCAACAAAATCCTTTTCTTTTACAATTTCATGTTATTTTCGGAAAAGAAAATGATTTTGAAGAAGAAAGGATATTTTCCTCAAGAATTCATTTCTAGTGTTTTTTCAAAACCATTCTCCATATATGATGACATTATTTTTATATGTGTATGTTTCAAGTATAATGTCTCTATAATTTACATGGATTCACTTTTCATATGATGAAATGATTAGTATTTGTTTTATATGGATTATGTTATGATGGGATGATGTTTATGAAACTCATTTTATTATTTGGGTTATGATGAATGATTTATGTTTATGTTATGGAACACATAAGAATGATTTAATTATGAGATGGGTGGGACCTGTATCTACCTCCAATGCATTGGGTAACGATTTATATCTCATGATATAGACATGGATGGAATAGTAAGTTAATCCGGTTTAGTGATATAAGACTAGAACGAGGATTGAACCCAATTCAAAAAGGGTCTTTCTCCACTAATATGGTCTTTCCAGCAATTCCTTGGATACTATGGAAATCATATCATGTTATTAATGGTTATCCACAATTAAATGTTCTATTTCCATGCTATTTTATCATGATTGATATTCCTTTTTGATATATTACTTAAGTACTTCCAAGATTTATGTCTTTGCTCAAGATTTTGATGTTTAGATTTTATGTTCATGTTTTAGCATTCAAAAGATTATAGATTGTTTTATGTTATCTATGTTTACCATTACTGAGCATTTGAGCTCACCCTTTTTATGTTTTCTTTTCCCCAAGATATAATGAAAAGTTTTAGGTATGAAAAAAAGGGGAAGATCTTTATGGGAGATATTGAAGATCTTTCACCATGATTAGAATATTATTTTTCCGAGTTTCTATAGACACTAAACTATTACAGTCCTTTGGTGTCTATTATTGTTATGTATTAAGTATTAATCAAAAGTAATCTAATGTCTATTTACATCAAGTACGGGTCTCTACAGTCACTACTAGGTAGAGTTATGGTTCATCTACATTGTAGAATGTGTTAAAAAATTGAAATGGTGGACATTAGATGAAACATTTCTCCTCAACTATGGGGAATAGTGTCAATTTCAGAGTAAAAAATTATCATGTCAAAAAATCCAGATATTCAGTTTGAGGTCCCTCCATGAAAACAATTAGACAAGTAAGAAACAATCTTCTGGCTTGGGTTAGATAACATTTTGATTTATAGGATGGAGAAAGTGTCAAAATGGGATCCTTCTAAAATTGTAGAAGAATGGATGTCACTACAGTATTGAGCATCACCTTTACTATACATTTATTGATGTCTAAATAAAAATGACTTATGGGACTCAATCCAACAAATATCGGAGACCTCACAAAAATAGGAATAGGGGAAAGGGGAATATTAATATTGGAAAACCCACATGACTACACCCCACTATGAATTTTACCACACCATTCGTTCTTGTTCACCCACACACCCACACCCCATCTCCCCCACTGAGATCATTTGGATAAGGGTTCTTGAAACCATTGTGTGGATATATAAGAAATAAGATGTCATTTTCCTAACGTAAATTACCCTCAAAGACCTCAAGGAATATGCTCACTACTGACACAACCTCCCCCAAGGGCCATGTAAGGGGCATCATCCACTGGTTCAAATGGAAAACTACTCTAGGATCCTCACAGTAGAGCTGTCTGAAATCTCCCTACCGTACACTGAGGAATTATGGGATGTTTGAGCCATGAATATAGGGACTATTTATTAGGATATTCATATGAGGTAACCAACCATTACACATTGTCACAAGCAATGGATGATATCACATGATGATGAAAAAATCGATTTCATCTGAGATCCTTGAACTGTGGTCTATAACACCCATCACCAATGTGAGACATATACTTTAGACATGTCATAACAAGGGAAATATTCTATCGATTTTGTAGCCCCTTTCATCACTGATGTCTCCCATTATGTTCTACCAGAGGTAAATGGTGATTTGTATTTATGCACCTAGGATTGAGATCCTAGTTTCC
Source organism: Viscum album (assembly GCA_963277665.1). Taxonomy (NCBI): domain Eukaryota; kingdom Viridiplantae; phylum Streptophyta; class Magnoliopsida; order Santalales; family Viscaceae; genus Viscum; species Viscum album. The sequence goes on along the minus strand of OY728166.1, from coordinate 372,191,222 downwards.
TCTTAGGCCAACTGCGCTGACTCTCTTAGTATTCAGCACCACCAAAATCCATTACGGGGCACCGATTGAAGTTTAAAATCAGTACGGAGGTCCTCCACATGATCTATCTACATAATGTGGGGGCCCTTCCAACAGCATCATAAACCAGGGTAGTGGTCCTCCCCACTCTACTATCAACTATCATGGATGAAATCCCCTTATTTATAAGAATTAATTGGATGTTACTGACTGCATCACCACTAATAAGTATGAAGTTCCTCCCCATAAAACCACAAATCAACAAAAATGATCTCCTCATGACATCATCAACTAGTGTGGTCGTACTTCCAACACTACTATTATTCAACAAGAAAGTCCTTTCAATTATACCACCAATCAATGAGGATTCCATTTCCACACCACTATTAATCAACATCGTGGTCCTCTCAATGTTTAACACATACACTGATATGAAGAATCACGTAAATTTATGTTGGAGAACACCTTCAATAGGGGATGTGCCAATGTTGTGGGTCATAACCCTCATATGGGAATCCCAAGTCCCTCTAAATAACAATAATCTCTTGGAGAAGTCAATCTTCATCATAGGTGACACCATGGGATGTATCCTTTTATCGTTTCCATCTTATATTCCAAATCCATAGATGAAACAATGAAGCATCATTCACCCAATGTACTGAAGTCCAGTGAAAAGGCCAAAAAAATTGGTTTACCAACCCAGAATCAATCATCAATAGGATCCCCATATCCCTACATAGGTACATTTTGGGAGATGATGTTTTGGCCTACTTCTATGGGCCTGCATTTTAACCACCTTCATCACCACTAATTTCCATCCTCTATGCCTCCAAAAACTAAGGTAGATTGATTTCAGGTTCTTAGTTGATGCACTCTGATGTTGGAGAGATTTCCACTAAACCCTGGGTATATGATGTCTACTTAGAACATAAGGTAGTGGTAAAACTATATCCTACATGGATATAATCTTTCATCATTCTCTACTGCCAAGAGATTCCCCTATATATAGTTGATATATTTTATATGTGGTTCCTCACCTCTAGTAGAGAATCCACAAAATAGGTCATTGTCAGTGTATCCACCCATACATCGACTTGAGGTAATCAAGGATTTTTCAAACTAAGTACAATACCCTTCTTCCGAGAAAGTGTTCACGTGGGATGTTCTAGATGTTGACCACCTTTCAGTTTTTTCCTAGCCTCCTACATCATTATTATTATTCATCAAAGAATCCCAAACCATGGAATGGTAATTGTGTTTCCACCAAAATATATTGTTTATGTTTAATAACCTTTCTTATCTGTAAAAAAATTACATGGGTTCCACAAGAATGTATATTCCATTAACTAGTAGTTCATAATGGTTAATATTACAGTCCACATTTTATCTTAACATCCTGATTCATATGGTTTCTAACTGAAATTCAGGTAGACCTACATCAACAACCTGATTGTGCTCTATTTAGTTATTGAAGAGAAATCTCCTCAACATAAAATTAGAGGATAGGGATTGTTTGTCAACCTCCATTTCATCCCTATAGTGTAACATGTATTATAATGATATCCCGACCTATTTTCTGATGTATAAAGATACCTTATTGAAGGAATCCATGCAAAATATTGTCATTAAAACCCTTCCATAAGATCATAAAAACTAGACCATGATCATGGGGAATGATAAAGAATACCCACCTAAAGGAATGACACATTTCAAATAGACCCCTTGTAGTTATCCTCTCTCAGATGTAGATATATTCACTAGGAATCTACCCCCCAATGTGATATCCCTTCCTAACCATTATATGCTAAATAAGGTAAGGGAAATATTTAACCCATTGATTAATTCATTGTTTCATTGAAAGGCATTTCATAATCCACGATAACTTTCTTTCCCCAATAGTACGACAAATACAAATGGCTCACAAATGAACTCATTGATGAGAAGCAGACGAATATTGAAAACACCATAAGGAACCCAATATCCCCTCCACTAGGGAAACCAATCATCCTCATGTAGACACCCAAGTTTGAAATTAGTGGCCCCAAAAATCATTTTAGGGTTGGAGTAAGAGAATATGGAAAATGACTGAGGAATATATTTCAATCCCCATCAAAGAATCAAGATTACTTAGATCATGATCAAGGTTGTTCTACTCTACAAAACAATTTTCCTATCAAAACAATTGTGGCTATATATCCTTGAAAATATGATGTGATATATACTCATAATTCTCTACTCAAGGAAATTTAAACTGAAAAGGTGGCATTCCGACCCGAATAAAAGTATTACCAAACATTGGTGAACCATGTATGTGAACCCCTATAGTTTTAAAATCCCACATTCACCATGTTAAATGGGAATGAGGACTTCTAATTCCATTTTACCACCATAATATAGTTGTGTCCCATTGGGTATGACTCCAAAATTATTGGTGGTCTCCAATACCTGATTCTATATCCCTGCATTGGTAAAGAAACAATTCGTTTGGTACATCCAGTCACTCATTAGATCTGTTACTCGTTGGAAGGATGTACGATGAAGGTTTCAATTTCATTTCTATTCCAAAATTCATAAGAAAAACATAAAAAACTCATTATGTGTAAATAGAGTCCTAATGAAAGAGTGTCCCACTATGTTGCTGATGGAATAGACCCACGTACTCACTCGACATGCTATTATCCAGGAAAAATATTCTCGTGATATGTGTAAAGAATATCCAAAATTACTAACTTCCTACCCTCATCTACTGTAAATACCTTAGTGGATTATATGACATATCCAAAAAATCTCAATTTCAAGAAAAAACATGTAGTGGAGTAGAAAACATTCCCACCCATTGAATCTTTGAGCACCCAAGAGAAGGCTAGAGAATGTAGAGGTAGTCATCATTGTGAATGTTGATGTCCTTGAGATGGTACAATATATGTACACTTTATTGGATGATCCATAAAATTTGTATCACTACATGGAGTGTCCTCATGTTAGATATCCCCACAATGTACAACCTCTTCATGCACAAACTCCTCAATGAGAGAATGGGATGTGAGTCCCCATCATGGCCAGACTTCTAGGATAACTTTCCTAGATAGGAGAAACCATGAATTCTCTTTAAGGGATTCACAAGTCTTGAGGCAACTCATCTATGCCTTGCAGAAGGGAATACTATTGTTTCTTGTGTATGATAGACCCTTGTATCCAAGATTCATAAGTCGCATTGACCACTCCATATATCACAGAATCCTCATACACATAATCAAATAATGATTCTTATTCATGGATTTTCTCCATGACCATGTGGGTTATGGTTTAATCAGGTTGGGTAATGTTTCAAAATAGTTGAATCATATCTCTGCATAATCATATAGTAATGGCGCAAAATATGGTGAGTCATGAAATGTTACTAGCCACATGATTTAGTAATATGATGACTAGTTGTCTCACATGTTATTAACATATTCCCATTCTATTTTCCACACACACATGGCTAAGCCATAACATCTTGGGGTATTCAAGACTCCTTCACCCACTACCAAATCATCTACCTAAAATCCTTACAAGTATTGACACAATAGACATAAACAGAATAGGGTAAACCAGAATCACCAACCAGTGTTGAATTCATACTACTACCTTGGAGACTTCATTCCATTAATGTTAGGAGACGTTACTAGATTCCGACAATCCCTAGACTAAACCAGTGATGATGAAAAGGAGTACAAATCCATGAATTTAATCATGATGTTATAAATTTTCTCATTGATTGATAGTGAGGAACACCATGTGAACCCCTATGGTGCCTCCAATCTACAACACCAAATTAGATGTAGAGGATATGTTAGCCTCCAGATTTATTTGGCCATCTCCTCAAATCAAGATTTTTGTTATACTAAAACCAAATAGTTGGCCTTATGTAAAACTCAGAATGTAAAACATTATCATTCTACATTATTAGGTATGCCTATATGTCTAATTGTATTAGTTTACAATACATCTTAAATGGGAATACACCATGTTCAATAGTATCTTTCCAATGACTGAACTAATATGTGAAAGTGTCAGCCGAAAGTTTCTTAGACCAGGCTAGATAGCTTGAATAGAAATATTTTTTTTACCATATATGCCCTAACATATAATCAAACGAAATTCATTGTTCCCACTATCAAAAAACGACATTCCATAAGAAAAAATATTCCCCTATCATTGGATTACAATGTGGTGAATCTATTTTCTTACATACCCTTGAGGTTTTTGATCATTGTGTCCCTATACTTATAAATGTAAAAGCATAAGTCCCTTTCCTTTGTGTAGATTATCCAAGTCCAATTTAAGTATTTGGTATCTACCATTGAGGGATACAATGAATAATAGTCTAGGAAATTGTAATGTAGAGACATCACCTCATTTTCCCTGGAATATGAAGGTGGAATCATTCCAGGGAACATATACCCACTGTACATCATATTCATGTTCAATGGAGTGGAGATCTACAACTTCCCAATTAATACTGGCACCATGACCGGATTCATACCTACCATTAAATAAAATACATTAGGACAAATAGAATCATCTCTAACAACATCCTATTTAATGATTCATGTCGTATGATTATACAGAGTATATACGAAATATAAATATTAAATGAATGAATCAGTTCGATAGTTTAGTATTGGGATCCAAATTCATGATAGTCTCATAGGATACATCCTATAATGTGATATTGATAAGACCCTAGATTCATTTTAATTTTTTGGTCACCTCTTCTTACAACATATTCCATAATTACTCACCCAATGGTTGAATAAGGGTTATCAAGCGTGATTCACCCCTTTTTAATTCATGTGAGGCCCACTACCTAAACAATGGCTACAACAAGAGGGTTGGAATGTAAATATATAACAATGGGATTGAGCATATTTATGATCCCCAAGAACTAGAATACATTGCAGGTAATCTGTTTGAAGACATGAAAGAAAATATTTTTATATTGATTTATTTTTTAGTGCTCACATCATCAGACTTATAAGTTTCTTCATTGTATCCAAGAAAAATGGCATTGGTTTGTCAACAAAAAATTATTTCCCAGAAACTACATCATACTTCTACACCGGACATCCTTGGATAATACTACAATACCCAAATATTTTAAAGTGAATTGAATTTTATCCCATGGACACCGATCCATTACATTATGGAACGATATAAAAAAGAAATTCTGACTTAAAAAAGGACAACACATTGATATTTATAAATCCAAAATTGTGGAACATGTGGTGTAAAAATATATAGGAACATCTCAAAATCTACATTAGCCACAATCTCCACAGATCACGAAACCATCTTCGAGGATTCCATATCTCCCAAGACAGAAATCGTTGTTCCCACATGACCAACCAACGTGGAATAACTCCCTCATCCATATAGTTTACCATTTTTATGATTTCCCTCCTTCATTTGAATAGGTTTCTCTAAAACCCTTGATTAGTAAACCTAGGTGAAATTCAACACTCAAGAGGATCTGAGGCATACCCTAATCAGTGAATACATGTCCCTATAGGAACTACCACAATATGATTACATATTGAAATAGTTTCATGAAATATTCTCCTGGAGTTATGATAGTATTCAATGACTAGACCCTAAGGTTGTTGTTCACCATCTTGACCTCCCATTGAGTAATCTAGAGTTTAAATGGGATCATAGAATAATAAACCCCTCTCATGGTTCTATGGTCATGGACTATATTTAACATCTTATCGAGCCCAACATTGTTAGATAATTATATTACCCTATATTAAAATATAACATTGTCCCATTTAGAAAGAATAATTTGTAGATTGGATTTTATATCGACATCCATGACCTCAACCACCATACCCCGAAGTATGATTTTCTTCTTACCATGACAGATCTATTGATCGATGCTATGTCAAGGTTCTATGGTCTCTGTATAATGGATTGATACTCTACGTACAATAAGATCTAGATGTCCCATGAGGATGACACTACTAGAAAGTATACTTATCCTAATAGATTTATAGCCATGATTTAGAGAAACTCTGGGAATAATGCTTCCAGAAAATATTATACCAATGGTTAAAGACAATTGTTCATATAGGTCAGTCAATACCAAAAGATTTCTATAAACCTTTGGTGTAGAGATTTATATAGGGAGTTAAAATTTTACCCTCCCATTCTTCTCATTCTAACCATTATCCCCCCATGTGTTTACACATACATATCCCATATGGTGATTTTTTTTCTCCTCCATCCCCTCCTCAAGAATATTTTGAATTCCACTTCCCTTCTTTAGGTGATTTCATCCTCTCCTAGCCCGCCCCATGTGAATATGGTGTGCGGCATGTGAAACAAAATTTATCAGAATGTCTTCTTCATCGATTTGTGGTGTTTTTTTTGATTTGTTCATTGACATGTAATATTTTATACCCTCATGTTATTTCCACTCTTGTATTCCTCTATTTTAATGGGATTGAGGCAATTTTGCAATCCTTTATTATGTTCACATGTGACTTTCTACTTATTTTTGGATATTATAATGATTAATTTGTTTTAACTATAGATTTTTAATATTTTCATTTTATTTACATTGTATTAACATGATTTTCCATTTTATATGATGTATTTTGTTGGGAAAAAAATTCACAGTGGTTTATTTGACTACTAATGCATTTTATTAAACCTCTAATGATTAGGTTACTATGACATAGCCTATATGAGAACATATTTTATGTCTAAATACATCTGTCACCAAAAACATTTATTACATTAAAGACCATTTTTGATAGTGAATATACCTGATAATGGATATTTTTAATTTTATAGAAAAAGTGAACTCATATATTAAAGGTTACTATAAAGAATTTACGTAAAAAAATTATTTTGTTATCTTAATTTACTGTAGGACGTCTATGTGATATCTTTTTTAATATTCCTTTATTAGGTCATTAGTAATGGATTCCATATTGATTAATAATTTAAAAAATATGTAGTATTATATAATTCCCTTGAGTAGAGTAATACATTTAGGTTATGAATTGAAAAAATGGATAATAATAATATTTTAATTGGTCCTATGCTTAATATTTGTTGATGTTTGGAAATAAATTATATACTAGACTTTTTTATTTAAAAATGTATTTGTGTGAATGTGAATTTTGAGTAAAAATGATTTATATGTGATTTTATTTCGTTACTTTTATTTCATATAATTAAATAGTTTATTTTATCTTATGAATATCATAATAGAAAATTATCATTATTTTCCTATGGTTGTTTGGGATGTTTTATATGATAGTTAGATATATTTAAAATATTGTGATTAAATTTCTAATTTACATCTCTCGATTTTATAATACATTTAATATATCATTTTATCATTATTCTCTGTTTGAATGATCGTTATTTCAAAAATCATCATTTAATATGTATTAATAAAGAATAAATAATGGTTTCATCTGAGCTAGGTTTCCTGATGGATAATTTATTTTTTCTTTTTTATTCTATTTAAATCATTTCAATTGTGTATGATTATGTCATTAGAACATGTTTCTAGATCTAGTTGACCAGTAATGAAATTTAATCCTTGTGATAGAAAAAATTGTGTATAGTGATAGACCGATATGGTTGGTTTATTAAAACACAAGTGGGTTAAAGGGAATAATATGTATTTTTGTGTCAATGTTATTCAATTTATTTATCATGTTTGTGAATTATTAAATATTAATGAAATCCACTTTGGTTCATTATTTGTAGTAATAACTTATTACATAAGTTATTTCTCTTATTATTTTATTTCTTATATACTAGTACGATTTGATAAATTTAATATAAAATTTGGTTATAATTAATTTTTTAATAATGGTTTACGTTTTTTACTATAACATAACATTATTTAATTGAAATACAATGGATATATGATAAATGTATTATACTGACGATATTTCAACTGAGTTTCAAAATTATTTTTTTTATTTTACATTGACAAATTCTATATATGGTGGTCGTATGTAGTTTACCTGCTATATATGTTTTGGCCAACCAGGGATATGGTTAGAATAATATAGATACCATATAACAAAAGAAAGATTTAAAAAAACCTATTATGTTTGATATCACCATAGAGAGAAGGGATAATTTATTTCTATTCATGAACAAAAGGAATGAATTGGTAAGAAGAATTGTATTTTTGATCTATTTCCATTTGTATATAATCTAAAGAGAGATGAATTTCCAGTGGAAGAAAGAAATGTTCTCAATACACATGAACTAAATACTGATGATGATGATGGTGATAGAGTGAAAAATTTAATGCATGCTTCCAGAAATCCAGTATGTCAATAATTTACTAAAATTATCATGTTACACTATTTGTGTTATTATTTCACAGAAAAACTATGTATGGTATTTCTAATACAACCATTAATTACATTATTACATTTTTTATGTACTTTCTTCTATATGGAGATGATATTCCCTTAAGTCATTATAATGTATTGAAGTTAATTAAAAAGCTTGGATTTTCTATTAATAAAGATCATGCATGAATAAATTATTATATTTTATTTTGGGAGGAAACATATTAATTGAATTAACTTAAAAAGTGTTGTACATATATATTGAATGAAAATGTATAAGGAACATTATCTCGTGTTCCACAAATAGTCATGTGGCACTTTCAATTTATTATCAGTCTTCAAATTCACTTCATGTCATAGAACGCTCAGCCAATATGAGATGAAATGATGCTAAGAGAATTAAAGGTAATGATGAGATGGTTAATCATTTAGATGTGTTATAATGGAGGACATTTGATGCGCAAAATCCTTATTTTGTATATGAGGTGAATAATGTCATGTTGGGTCTATCCATTGATGGTTATAATTTTTCTAGTCAGATTCTTACTGCTCATATACCATGTCTAGTTTTTATTCATGTTTATAATTTTGCATCATGGATGAGTATAAAAAATCCTTTCACATTCTTGAGTTTGATGATATACGGACATTCTAATTCATACAATGATATTGACTTCTACTTGAACCCATTAGTAAGAGTGTTTAACCAGCTTTGGGATATTTGTGTGTGCCTATTTGATGTTTCTTGAAAAATAATTTTTTATATTCATTTTGCACTTCTATAGACTATAATTGATTTCACTTATTATACAATTATTTATGGTTAATAAATGATGAAAAACTATCATGTTTAATTTTAATAAATAATATACAATCGAGAAGTCTCAAACATTTTCATAGTTTTGGTTTTCATATGGAATCATTGATTCATTAAAATGGATCATAAATAGAAGAAGAATCGTCAAAGGTTTGATAATAATGTTAACAATAAAACAACCACATCAATGTATGTTATGAAATATTGTGCTTAATTAATTATATGCTTCCAAATTCTCATTAGGGAAAGGTGTGATGAAATATAAAAAGATGTATAATGCTGACACTGAAGCCACATACAATTGGAAAATATAATTACATTTTTTGAGATTCTATATTGGTCTAAAAATGTATTACATCATTGTTTAGATTTAATTAAAATTGAGAAAAATATATGTGAAATATTTCATTCAATTCTACAAAATATCAAGGTGATTACCAAATATGACTTCTGATCACTTCAAGTCTTTATGGATTGGGAAATTCAACTGGAATTGAATCCTATGTGTATCAACAAAAAAAATTGAATTTTACTTCTGATTATTATGTTATGAATCCATTAGAGAAACATAAATTTATAAAAATATTAGAAAATATCAATGTTCCAGATGTTTATTCCCACAAAACATCTAAACGATTGAACAGAAGGGATTTGAAACTAAAATCAATAAAACATCATGATTATGAAATTTTTGTTAATGAAGTGATTAAAATAGAAATTCAACATTTAATTTCCAATAATGTAGTAGTGTCATTTATTCTATTTCTCTATTTTTAGATACCTTTGTAAAAAAACATTATCTAAGTAAATCTTAGTAAAAATACACCATGTGGAACCATTAATATTGTGTAGGTTGGAAAATAATCTTCCCTCATTTTTCACCATCATGCTACATTTAATAATTCATCTTCCAACTGAAACACTTCATGGGAGACCAGTTGCATATCGTTGGATGTATCATACTAAAATAAATAATTTAAAAATTAAATCATATGTTCTAAATAAGAATTATCCCTAAGGATAAATTTTAAGAGGGTATCAGGGTTACGAAAGTATTTATTTTTTTATCAATTTATTGTTTGGCTGTGATGACCAGAAATCAGCAACCAAAGAGAAATGAATATGATAATTATGGGGAAATTGTTCCCTCATTTACATATCTTACCCAAACAAGAGGTTTTTATGTGTCATATACATTGGGTACACTGATCCTTTATGTGTGGTATATAGATCATCATACAGTCTTGTTTAACTATTGTTTGTTTGATGACTCTATGAAATAAGTAATTTTTATATTTATATGTTATGTCACACTATCAAATTTAAAAAATAAATTATATATTTTTTTAATTTTTTGTAGGGAATATAAAAAATTTATTTGTAGGGTTCATCTAAGTTTTCCTTTGATAAGTAGAGCTGATTTACATTTCCAGGAGTTTCCATCTTTTCTGAAGTCAAAGTTATTGAAATTACTAAAAAAATCAACGAATATAGATATTAATTTTATTTTATTGTTATTATATATTTTAGGTATTTATTTTACAAGTTTATTGAATTTCTGAATAACTAAGAGAATTGAATGTCAGTCTAAATTCATTGGTTCGTGAATGAAAATATTTAATAATCAGTGGTTATAAATTAGTTACAACTGACCGATGTTTGAAAATGAAAATGTAACATTGTTGTGATATTTTAACTACTTTAATGGACTATTATGCCAATGAATCAGATAGTTAGCCCCGATATGAATATGTGTATTATTAGGGGAATGTAGAGAAAATACTGTTATTGGGTTACAAATATCGAGGTCGAGTCTCTATGATCAAATGTAAATATATTGTCTCAATGAATCGACATGGTAAATTTATTATTATTACGGATTCAGAGATAGCGACATGAGTCAATTCCATGCTACCGATGAACCACACATTTTCAAATTAATGGAAAACAATGGTATTATGTGAAATATCATCTTGCATCTAATTACAATGTAATTAATGATGTAATCCCAAGTCATATTTTTCTTGATTTCTGGGATGAAATTGATACCACATATTCCCCAATTAGTGCTGAACAAAATATTTTATTTGAAGGACCAAATTTTCCCTTTTTGAGAATTTATGTTGAACCTGAATTGGGGTCATGTAATATATTGATGAAACAATATATGTTCATAGTTCATTTAGTTTATCATTAAAAGAGTTTCTCATATTGGTGTAACTATAATTAATTTAATTTTGTTTCTATTTGGAAATATATGAATGAACATTATTTTTTGGATTTGTTACATTTTATTAGATTTAAATTAATTCATAAAACTAAGATTAAAAAGATATTTTAAAAAATGTATAACCTGGTTATAAATTAATGTTAGTAAAACATGATATCACATTGTTTATGACTTACTTTAAATCTTGTTTTTATGCACCATTTTTACAATTTTTTCTAAAACTTCTACATTTTATTTCATAATAATATTATGAAAAATAGTTCAAAGGAATTGATTATGTGATGTTGATAAAAAGAGGTGAAAGTGTGGATTTTCTCCTCTACATGCCTTAGTGAGTATAATAATTTTAATATATAATTTTATACATTACATATAATGACATGTTCATATTCATTATCTAAGTTTTATGGAATTTAGTTGCACGATATTTGATTATTCCTTATCCTAACATCATGGTTCTGAGCATGGATGATCCTAGACTAAGATGAAGAACATGTCTTATGTGCTCCCACCCTGGCCCACTATATGAACACCCCATATACTACACTTTTCCAACCTCCATTTGATTCTCTATGTATGTTCACATGAATTTTTTCAATATCATCTCATTTATCATCTTCTTCCCATACCATGTCTACACCTCTTGTAGGGATTCTCCTAATGATGCCTCTATCATCATCTCTCATAGCCTCTTCTTCGAGTACAATGTCTACATCACCTATAGGGATGGTTCCACCCATTTCTCCATCATCATATCATGTATCCTCTTCTTCCCATACCATTTCTACACTACATATATGGATGGATCCATTTATACCATTTCCATATCCGATGAAGTATCTCCAACCCAAATATCCATATATTTTTATCTCTATGTCCCCACTATTTCCTTATATTCATCAATGATCGGATGACTCTATTCCGTTAGATCACACTCAAGTGCATACAGATCACACAGATATTGTAGTAGAACATAAACATCATTCAAAGGCTACTGATCTAGGACAGTCTATGGATCCATCAAATCTTATTAAAGAGGTAACATCTAGTTTTATATTATAATCATGTGAAATTATATCACTTCAATATTTACCATTTTTATTGTGACTTGATTCTTATTCTTTTTTCTACCTTTTATCTAATTTAGTGGGATATTCTAATAGGCGACGTGGGATAACCCATATGTGGGAAGCAATGAATCATGAAACCCAGATAATGGTGGATTGAAATTATGAAAATAATATGGTAGGTAAATGTTCCAGGCAGTGTAGATGTTTCATAGACACTTTATCTAAGTCATGTGATATCATTATTGTGGAACCGATCTCATGGATAAATCTCGGTAATTAAATCAAGGAAAAATAATGGGAAAAAATATGTGTATGTAAATTTTATGAATTTATATCTATATTACTGTTTTATTTATATGAATTAACATGTTTTTTGTAGATTGGATTTAACATTCCATACTATGAATCTACTAGGGTTGTATGGTTGGTGGTTCTTGGGGAGTGATGGTGATTATACAAGGATGAGTTATATGTTTTTTTGGAGGCATATAGTTGGTTCTGATTTAGAGTATGTTCACATATCCATGACTATCCAAAAACTCAATATCAAAAAATTATTGCATACCATATGATTTATGAGTTTATTTATTTTCTAATCATTAATATTTTTCATGTAAAATTAAATTCCTATTAAATGTATTGCGTTTTTGTTTTTAGAGAGATTCAGGAAAAATCAAAAATAACAATTAGTAAATGATGTTTCTAACAATATTGGGGAACACTAAAATGCTCGAAAATTGGAAGATCTATGTATATTAATATGAATAGAAAAAATATCTACCTTTATATTTTAATTTAGTTAGTTATGTATATTTTCATTTCATTTTTTTATGTATTTAGTAAATTTTAATATTATAAATCACCAACTTATGTCAGAGTATTCTCTTAAATAAATACCATGTAATATAAAAATTATAAATTTTAAACATGATATAATTTTTCATTGAGTCAAGAACTGAACAATAAGATAACTATTTTTCTAAACATTATATATAACTGAAATTTAACACGATACAATACCCATGGAAATATGATATAGAGTCTATATAATAAATGACTTTTGATACACCTTCATTCACCAAATTAAAATGCTAAAAATAATTTATAGTAACATTTTCTACAACATTGGTTTTTCTATTCTTAGTTAGCTTTATGAGTTACATATTGTCTTTAAAAGTAAATATGATAGTTTTAATAATTAAATCAAATGAAGGACATATTATATTTACTATATTATGATTCAAGCATCTTAAAATCATTGTAAATAATCTTCCAGAAACTTTTTGTGCATCATGTGATTTACAAATCATATTTCCTATTGTTATACTATAGTAAAATTCATTTTCAATGAATTTTTGTAGTGTTCACATGGATTTTATTTCAACATTCAGCACTAAATAATATGTGATATTTATGATATATTGATAACTAATAACTAAAATTATACATTGTTTTCCATTATATTTTATTTATCAATTTTCATCACCTTATTATATGCCTAAATATATGAATTGTTCATTCATTTAAAAGTTATTTAATTTTATTATTATTCAACATTATAAAAATTTTATATCCGAATATTTTTATACTAATAGATATCATTTTCTACAAGTTGTTCTGGTCATTGAAGATTGTGCGCCTCAAGAAAAATTATATTTCTCGAGTTGAAAGAAAAACAATAGAAATTCAATAAATACACAAACTGAAGAATTTTTTTTAAGTATTTCTATTTATATTTAAAATTTCTATAGTAAAATAATAATGTATTATCTTGTATATATTTTTAATAGTATTTCATGGAGTCCCTTGATGCTAAAGATGGTGAAAACATTAGACTAAATGATCATTTAAGTAAGGTATTAAGTGAGGGGTACATGCGAAGTTTATGATGTTAACTAGGGAAAAACATCATTCCCTATATCTCTTAATCATCATCTGGCTCCTCAAAAACCTCTTAGACCACTAAGAAACAAAGATCTCATGATGAATCATCCCAGTAAAAAATATTTACATGATAATGAAAGATATAATCAGGTGCGCAAAAAACTAAGATGATCATTGGATAAATCATGATACATATATTAGTTAAAAGTCAATCAATTCTATTGGAGGATTCTTCTACTAGTGATTCATATATGGAATAAATGTTTTGATTAACTGATTGTTTAATTGATTCAAATGAGTGTCCAAGTGTCGTATGAGTTGATTGTGGTTGTTATCATGTTGATGATGTTTTTGATGATGTTGCATCTACTAATGATGTAGTAACTAGTGCATATGATGTTTCTAGTTATGAGGATGTTGCTGATGGTGATGATGATGTTGATAGTGGTGACGATGATGAGGATGTTTGTCATGGGGGAGATATTGATCCTTTCCTTTTTTGAATTTAGATGAAGGAGACTTGGGGATGTTTTTTCCTGAAATTAACTGGTTTCTTGTATTTATGTATGCGTATGTTTTTGTATTGTATATGGTTTGAAAATTGTTAAAAAAAATTATATGAATGCTAAATATAGAACATTTTTACTTGATTGAATGTATATTTTTTGTTTTATATTATTAATAGGTTCAAGTAGTGGTGGATGAAGTGTAGCTGGATCTCCATCCAAATGTAGGTTTGTACCTCTAACCACAGTTCTCAGAACCAAGGGTATTTTTTCTCTACTAGGTAGATCTATACCTACGATTATGCATAAAATGTGGGTATTACATAATCTGCTAGACATATACCGATAATTTGTCTATATACCAAGGGTATAGGTCAATATTAACTCCACCATAATCCACTGTTCCTAAAAACATTGGTATAATATATACCCATTGTTTTATGGGTTATACCCACTATTTAAAACTACAGGTATAAAGTCAATTTTCAGTAGTGCGAGGAGACCATTTCCTTTGGGGTAACCTAGAAGAAGTTATAATATCATGTGATTTATTTCATCTTTATTAATGTAGGATCCACCTACCAACATGACCTTCACCATATCATTATTCTAAATCTTCATACATTAGGGGAATGTTCCTTGGATGATCAACTGGTCTAATACTTCTAGAGTTTGGACTATCTTAAGTGTCATGATAAAATTTTCAACTTCCTCCACTCCTAATACTTTGAGATGAACCCCATCAAATTCACATTTTATCTCACCTTTTAGAAATTCCAGGGCTTCATCGTAAGATATTGTGGCATCATGATTGTCCTAGAGAATATTATTTCAACCAATAAAATCTCCCCAATGAAATATTCAGCTGTTATGGGAATTCTATCTCCACATAGCCTACATATGAAGATTTATTGAAAATATGACTTCCAAGTGTAATAGCTTATTGAGTATGATGAATAATGTCATGGTTTACTAGTTGGATAAGGATTTCAAAATCATATTTTAGGATATCATGCATTACCTCCTACAACCTTTGGTTCTAGAGCCACCTGTTTCAGGAAAGCCTCTGGTCCATTATGTAACTACCCTATAACAGTCCTTGAAAACCCCTATAGCATAGAAAAAATTATGGTAGGTAAAATATTCTATACAATAACATATATATTATCATCATCCTAGAAACTTGATACTCCCCATTACAGAAGAGTTTCATCATGCTAGTTTTTGAAGTACAGAAGTTTAGACCATATTTTTAGCACCACGAGATACAATTATTTTTTCATGTAGACCCACTAAACCATATCCTCAATCTACCCATGATATTGGGATATTGTGTGTTCTAGGTAGTAGTCCTATAACAATTTTACATTGTATTTGTCTCATATATATATGTAAAAGTATAGAAATTTAAAGACATTATGGATTCACATCTGGCTTATAATGACACAATC
Organism: Viscum album; assembly: GCA_963277665.1. Lineage (NCBI taxonomy): Eukaryota > Viridiplantae > Streptophyta > Magnoliopsida > Santalales > Viscaceae > Viscum > Viscum album. Next base: position 372,174,874 of record OY728166.1, on the reverse strand, counting down.
TTAGATATTGATTTCCCAGATGAATCTATTATCTCATTAGATTAGTATGTACAATGTTGGTAGATTCATTTTGAGGGTGTGTCTTAGTTCTTAATTGGTTGAAGGATCAATAAACCTAGGATATTTAAGGTTGTTCTGAGTATCGATCTAATAATTGTAGTGCATTACATCATGCCATACTCATTCCTATAGTCCGAATCATTCAAAAAAAAAGAGTAAATGTATTTGTATATAATTACTGTTATTGATTATTCCCTCATGATTTATGTCCCTGGTTTACATTTGAACATAAAATCCATGTAATTCATGATCATGATCAAATGTGACTACATTATCAAAAAGCAAGATATAGTTCCCCTGTTGGAGTGCCCCATTAGGTGATGGCCATGGTCCCTTCATTGAAAAAGGTGAATCATGTTTTTTAGATGCAATAAATCATTATTGATGCATTATTAGTATTGGTTACATCACTCGTAGATCTCAATCAAAATGACTGGGTATTTCATGTGGCACTTCAGAGGTTCATTAGCACCACCACTTCAGGAAATGTAAACCAAAAAGTTTATTAGTTTACTCTTAGTACTTCTACTCTAGGATCATAAAATTCCACAATATTTGAGGAAATTCCTAATTGGATGGAATCCTTCATTGATTATATCCATCATGGAATTATCTGATCATGATAAAATCATCTGGCATCCATCCATGTTTAACCTCTAGAGTGGGCCTATCCTAGAGAAAACCCACTAATGGTGTGGGTTCGATTCAAATCCCTCAAATGTATCCAAGTATTATATATATCCTTGGTTAATAAAGAGGTCCATGTTGGGTCAAATATAACTAATCTATTAGGATTGGATCTCAAATACCAAATTCTTAGATTGGAATACTTACGGAAAATCATGGTGCATAACTACATAGTGTTCTTCACAATTGTTCAGGCTTGTTAGATACATGATTACATTATTCATCCACCACTAAAGAGTCTCCACACCACCGAGTATTCTTTTCACATTATAATACGGAGACATGATCTTGTAGGTCTATAACATACAATGAAAACTCGAATTTATAGGTTCATATTAACCAAAATTCACTTATTTTCCAAATTGGAAGAAGCGGTTCCCCTAATTTAATTCCCAACATGATATGTTATTGAGTTCAAGAGCTACAAAATCATTCATAAATTTGGAGTTCCTCATCCTATACTCATGGAAAATTGAACCAAATTTCTGGCTGTTGAGTTGAAAAAATTGAACACCAATAATAAAATTTCATAAAACCAAACATCATGATGCCATGCATAGTAAAATGGGCCGATCATGGATTTCAACAAGACAATCTCTAATACATATAAAAAAATAGTAGTCCATAACAAAATATGTTTGGTCGAAAAACTCCCTAATGACCTCTAGGAAAATTTGGCGATGAATATATTTTCCACTATCATGACCCCATACTAACTGGTATATGTTACAGAGTTAGATTTACCTATTTTAGATAATTTTTCATCACTCAGAATTGTTTTTTTAACAAAAATATTCCATACATAAGGGAATAATTCCATTTATATTAGTTGGAATCCTTGAGGAAAACAGTATTTAGGACTTTCACAAAATAGAGATGCAGCATAATATGATATTCAGTGAAATTAATAAGAATTATCTCCTCAAATATTTACATTAGTGTGACATGGTGTCGACTATCAGAACACTAATGATACCGAACAAAAATTTATGGAATATTGATCCCAAATGTTAAATACCTTACATTATACATAAGTAATATTACAATGGATCATACTCTATGATCACCTGATATGGAGAACATATCACAAAACCCATGAATACCATGTTTCTCCAGAATTAATTTACATGAGGACCACAAATGGTATATGTATTATAACTTTAAATTGTTTGTGATTGGTTATCGATACATGACATTATACTGAAGAAAAATACAACCAAACTCTATGTGAATAAACATTGATTCATGGTCAATGGTTTATGAATTTGAAATAAATAAATCCCATATAGTCTAACATATACCAATTTTAAATACTACTACCCATAGTCTGAGTTGTACGACCTTAAACTGAATAATGCAACTTCTTTAGGGCCTGACATTAAACTGTGATCATAAATTGTGCAATGCACATTTGATGTCTCTTATGAAAACTATATAATAAACATAATGATAGATATTCAATGTTCATATCATTAAATTGTATCCTTACATTGCGTGATAAACACATTATGCCTATTACAGAATATGTGAGATGACATAAAAGCCCAACTCCCTCAACGCATGACGTTAAACTAAATTTTCACCTCAAGTCATAAGTGGGGATTCCCAATGATAACCATGAGATTCCTCAATGTCCATGTTAAAGATTATTTCACCAATTTCTTAATTCATCTCATACCATGCCACATTCCATAACTATGTGTGGATTAATTCTAATACTGATGAGACACATAGGGACACCTAGAGATCGCTTCTGTAGAACCAGCTACAAATTCCACAATATATGGCCATTTTTTCAAACTTGCAATAAAATAATCACTACCTTATAACATGTTGTTGAGAAAAAATCCCCCAAGGCATCATTGAAGCATTTTTTAGGTGATTGTGTTTATTGACAATGTGGACATCTGTGTTGTGATTGTTGACAAAGAAAACCATGACCTACAAATTTGTTTACAAAGGGGATTTCATGGTGGCATGACAAGTTCAAGGGATATGGTTAATGATACATGTTTGATTCAAGAATGTCTACAAAGGAATGGTTGATCTGGAGGTTTTATAATTTGGCAGATACAAGTTAGCGCTGTTTTCCAGTGTTTGCCAAATATTTGGGCCTGAATATCGACAAATTGAGAAAATTGGTTTTGGCAAAGAGACTTGTGTGTCGTTTTCTTGAAGGATAGGAATCATTCATGCGATTTGTTTTTCAAGATCATAACATCAAAATATGCAAAAGGAAAAAGGGGCACCCAAGTTTTAGGGTTGGTCACGCAAGTGACTTGCACAATAGAGACTTGTGCGCCATCGCACAAGGTGTCCAAATTCCTATAAATAGAGGTCGACCCCTCCTCATTCAGCAGTGAGTTCAACACTTATAGAAAATCAAACCTGCCGTCGTGTAAGTCTGGTGGTCGGGAAAGTGGTGTGTGGTCGCACAAGTAGAATTTTAGCGCCAGTTGATTGTTGCTCGTCTAGAGTGGTTCGGGTCAGAAAGGAATGGATTCAACAAAGTTTTGAGTTGAAGAGTGGGGGTGTAGTGCAACTGTTTTGGGGACACTTGGGTGATAGGTTTTGAAGAAGCATGAAATTTGATGGTTTCACACCAAAATTGGTTTGGGCGTAAAATGGTGTGAGTTGCGCATGTTTGGAGTTACATGAGCTAGTGTCGCGCAAGTGGTTGAGGTGAACTTGCACGCTGGTTTTAACTTGCACGACGAGACTTGAGTGCCGGTTTGGAGATGGGAAAGAGGTATGGTCGAAGAATTGTAGTGATTTAGGGCTTCGTGAAAGCTAGAATATTTCCTGTATCCTCAATGCAAAGTGAGATTCATATATTGGTGAAAGTTCGAATTCAACAGAGCATCTACATACAACGGAGGATGAATTCATTAGTGATAATTAAGAGACCTACATGTCTATAAACATTTAGTGGATCCTTTCTAGAGCAGTGAGCAATGGAAGAGGAATAAGGTGATCCTCTCCACCGATAGTGAGCTAGAGAGAGAGAAAGAGGGAGTGACTCTTGGGAAAGCAGTGAGCTATCCCTAATCATTGTAAAGGAAGTGAGCCTGCGAATAGAAGTGATCTATACCGAACATTGTAAACAGTAGTGCACTTTTAGTAGATTTGGAACATCGGGACATCGTCAATGTATGCTCCTTGGACGTATCCTAGTGAGGTACAACCAAGTAAAAATCGCAATGTCATGTGCATGCTTTTGTTTCTATTTATACTTTACTAAAAGAAAGAGAGAGAAAATATTCTTTCTTAACAGTGAGGAAATATCAATATGGGCAATTGTTTTAATCTGTCATACACTGACTCACCCCCCTCCCAGGGTATCTAAGCCGGTGGACCTAACACATGTGTTGTTTTTCTTAACAAATTTATATGGTACATGTCTCTAAATTCCCCATTTCCTCATCTATTTATACCTCTTTAGTTCCTCACAAACACCCTTTAAATAAACACCCCTTTTACAATAATTATTACATTAAACTATTTTTAAATAGTCCTTGCATTATGTCATTAAATAATTTTTATAATTCCTCTAGTACAACAATAACTGCCATAATGTGTCAGCATCTTGTATCAAGATCAGTTCATGTGGTTTAGAGCCTCCTTGGATCATTTCACATCTGGTTTTATCTCCATGGCACCAAATGATCATTCTTGAAGCACCAACACTTGGTGTAAGCTTTATGACCTTAAAATATGAATCAGGGTGATAAAAATATGAACATAAACTTCGTGCATCTACCCTTTATATTCATAATTTTCTTTATCCCTACTATTTCTTAATTCTAATTCCCTACCAATATTCTATAACTAATATTAGTTTTATTCCCATCATCAAAGTATATGTGATTACACTTGAATATCTTATATGGAGGCCAACCCCCTTAATTGACTCATTTCAGATAATTTATTTCCCTAGAAACATGTGTCCTACATGGGGTATAGTTTTATGAGCTTTGGTTGGAATAGGGTTTCATGTTATTTTCTTAAACATCAGGTTATCTCTCATTTAGGTTGAGAAAGACTCCTTATTACACCCATTCCACCATGTTCCAATCTCTACAACCTAAAACTATTAGATACCCATTTGGTCCATGTTCCAAAACCTTAAATTGGAAGCCACCATAGTTTGAGAAGAATGATATTAAATTATAAAACTAACATCCTCAAAACATGATGATAAAATGTAGCCTCATCCAATATATGATTGATATGGATTCTGCGATAATATTTATATGATAATAAACATCACCATGTGTAAAATCGAGATTCCTCATGTAGTAATAATGGGATGATCAAAGAATAATTTCCATGTAAAAAATTGAGATGCTTCAAATGAAGAATATGGGATGACCAAAAATCAACATCCTTATCACACAATGTGAAACTATATTCCTATATCATATAAAATTGAGATTCCTTGTAACACCCCAAGCTTCCACGATAATCTTCTCTTTGAATAATACAATAGCATGTGTTGTAGGCAACTTCGAGTTCTAACACACCACAACCAATCAAACTAGCCATTATGAATAGTAATACTCATGTTTTGAAATTATATAAATTTTATCTTTCAAAATGTACTTCTTTATTGGATTCGGCATATCGAAATTAGCATAGGGTGAATTGTTTTTATTTTTCTGAAAACATTCAATTTTTGATGAATAGTTTAAATCAATGAGTTATAGTTTAGAACCACATTTTTATTTAAATAAGTATTTATTTTATTTTAATTTATTTTCTGTCAATATAGTTATATAATACCAATATAATTTCAATTTAATTCATTGGAGTCGGTATATAATAATATTATATATATAAATGTTTTTTGAACTTTTTACCGTGTTTTACCCACCTCCATGGAGAATTTTCAAATTTTCATAAAACATATTTTTTCCACTTCTGTTATTTGAATTTCCCAAATACAAGAGACATGGTTGATATCAGTACATTTAAATGTTGTACAATAAGATGAAAATAAGTTTTGATGAATATTAACCTTTTACTTTTATTTACCACGGTTAAAAGTAAATATGGTAATTAGGGTTTAAAATGTTATTATTATTACCCTAAAACATGTCATAATTCTATTGGATAAGTATTATTTGACCAAAAAAACCTTATGAATAAACTATGAACCACTTTGATCCACTTTTATTAGATTTGGACATTTATTATTATTTAATTTATAAAAGAGTTAAAATAGTTAAATTCCATGTTTAATAACAAAACCATTTTTAATATAGGGTTACACAAAATATAAGTTATACTATAAATATTAACAAGAAAGATAAAAATATTTCATACATAATTGTATTTTATTTATAATTTTTGACTTTAAATAATTAAATTCATTTATGACACAATTATGATGCAGTAATAACCATACTAATGAATGATTAAAATAATTGATATTATAAATATAAAAATAAATCTAATTTGAGAATTTTAATGACTTAAAATAATTGTATAGGTTAATATGACATGTTAGTGTTGATTAAATGTATTTAGTTTGAAGTAATAAATTTTTTAGGACATTAACAAAAATCAATTATTAAATAATGTCAAAATTTACATAAAATAGTTTTTAAAACAAATACAATATAATAGGATTATAAAATAATCCTAAAAATATAATGTCTGGCCAAAATTATTATATATTGATATTTTTACCACTAATGAACCACATTAGGTTCTCTTGGTTTTTTATTGTATTTTTATTAACCATATAATATAAAAAATACAAAGAGACATGGTAAATGTCAAACTATTTAACTAAGAGTTAAATCTAAAATGTACGGTTAATATAGTTACCCAAACCTGTCTAAAACCGGTTGGTTGAGATGTTTTAGACCCATACCCATTTTATCCTTTAGATTATTAATTTTGGAGCAATTATAAACCTAAAATTATTTTCTTATAATATAATATTTCTATCTTTTCTTATGGTGCCCCACACCCCTCTTATAAAAGGGAACCTCCCCTTCTCTCTAATTCACACCTTCAAATCCATTTGTCTCAGACAACCCCTGCCAAAATACCCTCCCAACTGTACTCTATTTATCCTAGAGGCCTTCTTTTAGTCAGAAGTCCAACCTATGGATCCCTTTTCATCAATTGAAAAGGAAGAAACCGAAGAGGAGGTAAATATCTCACCACATCTTTCATGTTTTATTCTTCTTCCACTCCTTCATTCCTTGTCGTTTCCATTATTAAATAATAAAACTAGTATATTATATATAATGTAATGTTTTTATTAATATGGTAAAAACGTATTCATTATTCTCTCCATCCTTTGATTGACATGTCATCATACGTGCGTATGTATGGATTACCATCTCCACGTCCTGCTGTAGTTGTTATTCAATACATTATTATTTGGATGGGAATAATAATGATGTATATATGATGTAAATAATTAATATATCATGATAATGATTCTGTATATATGATATAACAACCAATTATATACGATTTTAATATCAAAAGAATGATATTGTCGTTCGTGTGTACGTATGGATTACCCTCTCCACGAACACGATATGATTCATTCCCCATCGTATCCATTCAAGACTAATTTTCAATATATTATTAAAAATAATTTTTATGACTTAATATCATTCTGAACATTAATAAGAAACATACTATCCATAAAAAACATTCCTTATGAAACAAATCATATAAAGGAAAAAGAACCAGTTAACACCCGAAATGATGATAATACTAAAATATTATTAAAAAGGAAATATTAAAAGATTATATATGATATTATATTAATGTACCAAGGTGTACAACTTGAAAACATAGCTTTGATCTAGACTCGAATGAGAACTGGTGCTTGACAATGAGCATTGCTTTACTCTGGGTTGTGGCACACCCGATTGATATACATAGGATAATCCAAATTTTCTTTACAAAACATTATGAAGGATTTATGAGTATATACATCCTAAAAGAAAACATTTTTTATGATTATGGATTATATCCAAGAACTTTTTAATTTATGTTAAGTTTGTTATAAGTTTGGAATTATGTATTGTGATTTATAAACTAATCTAGTGTATTCCATTGTTTATAAATAGAACCTAGTGGAAGGAATGGAGATCATATCAATGCACACACTCCATGTATGGATTTTTCCCTTCTCAAGATAATTATAGTGAAGCTGGTGATACAATTGGTGTTGATCAGCTTATCACTATACTAGTACAACTCTCTCAGGTTATGAATAATAACCTTACCCATATGGAGCACCCTGATCTGCAACATGGAGGGTCAATGATAGATCTCTTCATGAGGCAAAAACCACCAACATTCATTGGGGGTACAAATACATTATTAGATAAGCAATGGATAAATTCCACATAGAAGATATTCCATGCCATGGGGAGTAGGGAATGAAAAACGTTGTCATGGCAGTTTACCGCCTCACTGGATATGTTGATCAATGGTGGTTAATGATTCAAAACACAAAGGAAGAGGGTAAAGTATCAAATATGGAATAGAGGGAGTTTAACGAAATTTTCTATGAAAAAATACTTTCCTCATGACCATCGAGTGGATATGGAAAGAAAATTTATGAGTCTGAGGCAAAAGAAGGATGAGAATGTCTCAAAGTGTGAAGATAACTTTACAAGGTTAGCTAGGCATGATGCATATTGTATATTTAACTGAAGAAGTAATATTGATCATTTCTTTGATGGGTTAAAACCATTCTTACATCGAGCATTAGTCTCACAATCCTTCTCATCGTACGATGATATTATATCATGTGCTATCAAGACAGAAAAAGAATTCTCTAAGTCTTATGAATTTAAAAAAAGTAATAGAAGAAGACATTTGTTGAACACTCTTTAAATGAAAATAAGTGGATGAAAGAAAATGTTATATATCCATCCTGTCATAAATGTGCTATGAAACACCCGGGTAATTGTTCGAAGGGAAGGGGAGTCTATTACAAGTGTGGTGAAAAAATTCCAACAAGCTTATGATTGTAAGGGGAAGAAAGAGGTTGTTAATGTTGAATGCTAAAATTGTATAGAAAGGTGAAATCATGAAAATGAATGTCCTAAGAGTTAGGGTAACATACCTCAGAAAAGGCCAAGGGATCAAGGCCAAGATTATGCTATCACTACTGTTGAGTTTGAAGCTCTAAATGACGTAGTGGTGGGTAATTTAATGGTTTCCTCAAGTTTAGAAAATGATTTATTTGATTCTAGATCATCACATTTTTTCATATCTTCCCGGTATTCTACGAAAATTAGATATTTATAATTTTATTTAATGTAGTATTTGTTAGTCAAAACTCCTATGGGAAGTATCTTTGCAACTTTTTTTTTGTGAATCAGTTCCCATTATGGAATATAAACATTATTTATCTCTTGATCTCATCGTCATACCCATCATAGAATTTTATATAATCCTTGGTATGGATTGGCTTTCTAACCATGATGTGAAAATTTATTGTAAAATGAAGGAGGATATACTTTTTGAGGATGATAATGATTACCGTATCTTTAGAGCAGAAATGTCACCACTTAATTCTTATCTAGATCCTCACCCAGTAGCTTATCTAAATTAAATTATTGGGGATGAATATAATTAAATAACTGTGGGTGAGGAAAGGAATGTTCAAATGGAGGATTTAAATATTGTACAAGAATATGTTGATTTGTTTCTAGATAATTTACATAAACATCCTCAAGAACGAGAAATTGAGTTTTCCATTGACTTAATTCTTGGTTCAAGGCCCATATCAAATACCCCTTATAGAATGGGCACTGTGGAATTAGTGGAACTAAAGAAAAAACTATAGGAATTGAGTAATAAGGGATTTATTCTCCCTAGTGTTTCTCCATGTGGAGCCCTTGTTCTTTTTGTTAAGAAGAAATATTGATATATGAGGTTGTGCATTGACTACAGGGAGATCAATGCTATAAAAATAATGAAAAAGTATCCCCTACCACACATTGATGATATATTCAACCAAAATCATGGATATAAATACTATTCAATGAATTAACTTTGATTTGTATATCACTAGTTTAGTGTGAAGAAGGAAGACATTCCGAAAATAGCATTTCAAACCAGGTATGGGCATTATGGGTTTATAGCAATGCCTTTTGGATTGACTAATGCACACTCTGTCTTCATGGATATAATGAATAGAGTTTTCAAGGATGATCATGATGAATTTTTAGTGGTATTTATTTATGATATCTTGATATACTCAAAAAGATATGAAGATTATGAAAATCACTTGCACATTAATCTAAAGACTCGTAGATGACTTTAATTTTATGGGATGTTTAGAAAGTGTCAATTCTGGCATGAGAAGATTTATTTTCAGAGCCATATTGTCTCTAAGGATGGAATCTATGTCTATCCTTCTAAGACCAATGCAATCCATGAATGGCTGACACCAACGAGTATAACTGAGGAATGCAGTTTTTTGGTTTAGCATGTTATTATCGACATTTCATTGAGAATTTTTCCTAGTTAGCTAACCCATAAACAAAGATCACATGTGAAGGGGATAAATCTGTTTGGAAAAAAGATTTTGAAGAATGTTTTGAAGAATTGAAGACGATATTAGTCAATTATCCTATCCTGACTCTACCATCGGGGAATAATGGGTTTGTTATTTATAGTGATACATCAAAGAAAGGATGTGGTTGTTTCCTTATGCAGAATGATAGAGTTATTTCCAATGCATCATGACAGCTAAAAATTAATGAACAAAAGTATCACACTCAATGATCTTTTGTTAGTAGCTGTAATATTTGCTTTGAATATTTGGAGACACTATCTCTATGGTGAAAATGTGATATATATACCGATCACCAGAGTATAAAGTATATTTTCACACAGAATGAACTCAACATGAGACCAAGAAGATGGCTAGAACTACTCAAATATTATGATTTTGTTATACATTACCACCTTGGGATGGAAAATAAGGTTGATGATTTTTGAGAAGAAATGATTATGGTGTTCTGAACAAGATGGGAGTTGAAAAGGATCTTATATAAAAGGATAAAGTAATGTTAGAATTTGGGATAAACATGGAAGGTGAAACATCATTACATTTTCAAATGGTTTCCAATCAATCATTACTAGAAAGAACAAAAAGTTCTCAGACCAATGATGAAGAGTTTCAAAAAAAAGATTAAAGTTGTGAATGATGGGAGAATGAATGACTTTCTGTATGAAGATGGAATTTTGAAATTTGGGAAGAGACTTTATGTTCCCGATATACCTGATCTAAAAAGTAAATTGATGGACGATGCTCATAGTTCTTATTTATCTATACACCCTAGTGGCACTAAGATGTATAGATATTTGAAAGAACATTTTTGGTGGGACAACATGAAGAGGGAGGATGATGATTTTTTTGTCAAGATCTATGGGTTTTCAACAAATGAAAGATGGAAGGAATCATCCTAGAGGAGCTGTGCAACCACTTCCCATAACTGAGTGAGAAAGGGATAATATTATGATGGACATTGTCACGGGACTACCAATGAATCCTGGAAGGAATGATGCAATATGGGTCATTGTTGATCTTCTTACCAAGTCGTCACATTTTTTTCCATAAGAGAAGATTTTCCACTTGAACATCTAGAAATATTATATATTAATGAATTTTTGAGACTTCATTGAGTACCCCTATCGATTGTTTCTGATCATGATCCTCATCTTACATCAAGATTCTGGAAAAGTCATTAGAAAGCCCTGGATATTGAAATTCATTTGAGCATTGCCTACCACCCCCAAACTGGTAGACAATCAGAACAGACTATTAAAACCTTAGAAGACATATTGAGATCATTCTCACATGACATTCAAGGTATGTGGGATCAATATTTTCCTCTGGTATAATTTTTATATAAAAATAGCGTCCATTAAAGTATTCATATGGCACCATATGAAGCGTTATATGGAAAGAGATGTCGCACACCAACCTGTTGGGATGATGTTGGTGAAAGAAAACTCATAGTCCCAAAACATGTGGAGGAAATGATGGAAAAGATAATGGTAATCAAAACCCACATCAATGAAGCTCAAATTTGGTAGAAGATCTATGTCGATAAATGAAGGAATGATTTGGAATTTTAGGTAGCAGATCATGTTTTCCTAAAGGTATCTCCATGGAAGGTTGTTATACATTTTGGTATGAATGGAAAATTAAGTCCTAGGTACATCAGACCATTCAAAATTCTAGAAAAAATTGGGGCTATGTCTTACCATTTGGTAATGATTCCATGTATCTCTAACATTCATGATATAGAGACCATATCCTTTTACATAAAAACATTTCATGATTTTATGCATAATTAATCATCAGAGTACAAGCAACGGATCATTATGTCTAGTTTCTTGGATGACTAGGTACATATAACATTAAACATGGGGATAAAAAAATTATTTATTTAATCTCTACAAAGAGCTTCTAACTTCTTTTGAGCCCTTAAATCATCATAGGGTACCTTGGGGAACACATGAACAAAGGGATGAGGTAAAAATCCCAATAAGGGAATGGACATAAGGATACATCTCAAGCACGTGACTTAAGAGGCATGACATAATGATATCCAAAGAATGAAACTTAAAAAATATTTTAATATATGAACGAGATCATATAAACTTGGAATCATATAAATTTGTTAGAAACATGAAACATTTCTTTAGTATCAGTCACGGCTAATCGCCATTCCCATTTCGCATTTTAGTACGGGTCAAGGCTAACCGCCAATCCCGTTTCACATTGAATCTCATGAGACTTATCCTTACCCAATGCATTGGATCACTATCTGGGCACACCCATCTCAACATTTTTAATGAATAATATTTACACATAAATATTCTCACCACATAAATCTTCTTTCCACTTGAGTAATCATGCATAATCAATTTCTCATATATATAAGTTTAACCATGGAGAGAATTGGATACCACAATCACGACATTAGCATAAGAAATGATTGTATCATGAATGTGTCCATGAAATAATGGTAATAGAACATACATGGATGTTAATAAATTAATTTAGGCATAAGACATGGTAGGTGGTAACAAATAGAAGTGACATCACGTAATAAATTTATTTTAGAGACATTATCATTAAAATAGGTTTGTGCAGTTTTAAGGAAAATACTATAGAGCTTTTAAAATAGTAATGAAGAAATTATATTATATCCAACCATAATTGAACCAATAATGTTTTAATAATAAAAAATACTGAATTTACCAAGAAAATGGTGTCTTAAATTAGAAGATATAGTGCACTTGAAATTGGGTAAATGTTAAAGAATTTCCTTTAAAACGAGTGTGCTTATAGGGAAGTATCGAGGACAGATTCATTTAAAATCATGTATATCCCCGAAATAGAATTAGAGATGGATCTTAGAACATGATTTTCGAGCATATAATCAGAATTTTAATTTTCTACATAAAAATAAATGACAAATATATTTTGGTAAAATGACCAATAGAGCAACCCGAAGGAATAAAGGAAGTTTGGGCAGAATCTATTATGGTTTATCGGCATGGTATCAAGTGTAACTAAGAGGGATTGGTGAGAAAAATAAGGGGTTCCTCATCACTTATAATTCATTAGGGCATAATGGGGAAGGTGTATAAACATACCCCATCACTTGGTATTACAAAAAAAGGTATAATATAGAGAACAATCATAATTAAGCGTGAAAAGGGGGGATCCCTTACCTTAAATCTTTTGGTGTTCACCACATTTCATTAATCACATGAATAAACAAATTAGGATTATTAATTAATAAGACTAGAACCTATTATATATTCATTTTATTTATTATAACCCTTATTGGTTCATCCCAATCCATTTTTTTAGTTACAAGGTTCAATTTTATTGTTCGGGTTCATTTGTTTACTTGTCATTAAAAGATCGATTCACTTATATTCATGTTTGGATTCTAAGAAAGATGATAGTGGGTGTCCAGAATTGAATTTATATTCTTTAGTTCATATCCAGGATATTACATGGTTTTAATTTTAATTAGGTTACATAGATTTATGTCGAATTATTATATATAACCATACTAATAACCGTTTTTGTTAATCGGTGAATTTGATTACAAGGAAATGTGTTTTTCTTTTTAACATAATTCCATTTGTAACAAAGGATTACATAAAAAAAATAGGATATAGTTCATATATAATAATCTGGTTCTACCATAACAAAAATGGTTTCTTGACCAGAAGTAAAGATCATAATAGAAATTGATAAACCATTGTCCTTGAATGTGCTAAATTAGCACATCTCAAAAGGTGCTTTCATTTCGTTCAAATAAAAGGGTGTGGAAAGGAGATAAGTTAATGAAATGTACCACTAGCATGAAGACTTTCTAGTACATGTATGTTATAGGATTTATCATAATATTATGGTAAATGGAGGTGTGGAATGAAATAAAAAAGAAAAGAACATAAAAGAAAAGAAGAAATTGGGAAGAGGAATTTACCTCTTCAGACTTCCTCCTTTGAGAACATCTTATGGAGAGAGGTTTTGGTATTATGGAGAGAGGTTTTGGTATTTTGAGGAGGCTGATAGATTTTGGACGTGAGGGAGGACCTTAGGGAGATATTTGGGAAGAATAATGTCAAGGAATAGGGCTTGAGAGAACTGGAGAGAAGAGGGAGTGAATGGGGGTTTTTATAGTGGAGGAGAGGAGGGATTTCATAATATTTTAATCATTAATATATTATTTCACCCAAGAAAACGAATAGTAAGTATTCCATGACCATGAGTAGTGGTTTTTTCATGTGATCCCAAACCAAGCAGGATTACATCAGCAGAACATCATCGATGACTCAATTAATCCATCAATTTGCATTTATTGTGAATTATTTGATTCTACTATTTTAAAAAAATTCAAGTATTTTATAAAAATCACAAAAATTCACGCAAACCATTTATCGATGTGTAGAATCCAAAAAACAAAGTGCATTTTTCATACATAATTTTCTAAATATGATTATTTTAATATTTAATTAAATTATTAAATTTTATCAAAACTAGTTTTAAAACATTCATTAACTTAGTCTAAAATATAAGTTAATCGTACTTCCAACTTGAATAATATTTTTATACCACCATAGGTGAAGTTACTTTTCATTAGGTTATATCACTATTAATAAGGGTATGTTACTATTCATTAGGGTATGTAACTATTCACCAAAATTATGTTTTCCTTATCGGACTCCAAATGACATACTGATTACAACTGTGTGTGACAGATTTTCGAAATTCCAATCACAAAAGTGAATAACTTATTAGTTCATTATGATATGATTTCATGTGATTTTATGACATAATATTGAGAAATGAAATTCCATTGAAAAACATTGGGTCGTCACACTCTTCCCCCATAACTAAATTTCTCCCTCGAAATTTGGTTTTACATTCTAAGCCAAAAATATGTGTGGGTACATATCCTTCACCACTTCCTCAAATTCCCATGTTGCCTCTTTAAACATATGGTCTCTCCATAGTACCTTGACCAGATGAGTAGTCTTGTTGCGTTGAAATTTTTCTCTATGATCCATGACCTTCACTGGAAGCTCCTTGTAAGAGAGATCATCCTATACTGTACCACCTCTGAAGATAGTACATGTGAAGGGTCTAGTATCTACTTCATGAGGAGGGATACATGAAAGACATCATATACTTTCGACATGGTAGGTGGACGTGCCAGTCGATATTCCACAGCTCCGACTCGATCAAGGATTTCAAAGGTCCCGATGTACCTGGGACTTAACTTCAATTTCTCCCCAAACCTCATGAACTTCTTCCATGGGGATATACATAGAAATACCATGTCTCCATCTTTGAACTCAAGGTATCATCTATGGTTATCTGCATAACTCTTCTATCGACTTTCGTCTTCCTGGATATGCTGCAGAATGGTTTTCACATTCTCAACCATGTCTTCAACCATTTCAGGTCCTAGCACCTTAGGATAACCAACTTCATCCCAACATGTCGGTGTTCTGCACCTTTTCCCATAAAGGGCTTCATATGGTTCCATTCGAATGCTCAAGTGGAATCTATTGTAGTAGGAGAATTCAACCAGTGGAAGATGTTGGTCACATCCTCCTTTGAATTCTATTGAACACGTTATAAACATGTCATCCAATGTATGAATAGTTTTCTTATATTGGACAACAGTTTGAGGATGATAGGCCGTAATGAAGTTTACATCAGTGCTCAGAGCATACTGAAGGCTTTTCCAGAACTTCTATGTGAATCTCATATCACGATCAGATATAATATATTGTGGTACTCCATGCAACCTTACCTATTATTTGATGTAAATTTGTGCATGTTGATCCAATGAGAAGTCCTCTCAAACCATGATAAAGTGAGATATCTTCATAAGCTGATCCACAATGACCCATATAGCATTATTTTCTCTAGATGTATTTGGATGTCTAGTGAAAATGTCCATGGTAATGTTCTCTTACTTCCATGCTGGTATGGGTAGTGGATGCATCATCCCCTTAGAGTTTTGTCTCTTAGCCTTCACTTGTAGACATACGAGGCACTTTGATGTATATTCAGTAATATCCCTTTTCATATTTTCTCACCAAAAGTTTTCTCGGAGATCTTGATACATCATTGTGCTCCCTGGGTGGTTAGAGAAGGTAGAGCTATGTGCATCATTCAATAGCTCCTTCTTTATCTCTGGATCAAATAGTACAAATAATCATGTCCCAAATCATCAACTCCTTCCTCAACAATTTTGAAATCGGAGGATTTCCCATTTTTAACAACTTCCACCCTTTTCTGAATTTACACATCCTTTCTTTGAGAATCCATTATTTTCACCAAGAGGGATGGTTGAGCAATAATTTGAGAGAAGATTGATGATGTCATTACCTTAATGATTCCCATTTCCATCCTTTACAAATCTAAGAAGATCAGATCCTTTGTAATTATCATCATTGATAATGATGCTGAACCCGTTCTACTTATAGCATCTTCCACCTTGTTTTCCATACCGGGATGGTAGTGGATTGAGAAATAATAATCCTTGATGAGATCTACCCATCTTCGCTGGTGCATATTATTTTATTTCTATGTGAATATATATTTTAGACTCTTGTGATCAGTATATATCTCACATTTTCTCCATAAAGATAATTCGAGTAGATTTTCAACGCAAAGATCACAGCCGCCAACTCTAGATCAGGCATGGGATAGTTTTGATCATGTATTTTCACCTTCCCTGAGGAATAGGATATCACATTATCATTTTGCATTAGAACACAACCTAATCCTTTCATAGAAGCATCACTATACACCACAAAGAGTTATCCACTTGAAGGGAGTGTGAGTACCGGTGCAGTGATAAGCCTCTTTTTCAACTCCTTCAAATAGTCTTCACATTACTATATCCATACTAACTTTACTCCATTCCATGTCAGCTTGGTCATTGGGTTTGACAATCCTGAAATGTTCTTCATGAATCATCAATAATACCCAGCTAGACCTAAAAATCTGCAGATCTCTGTTACAGAAGTTGGCCTCGGCCACACTTCAATTGCATTAGTCTTGGAAGGGTCCACATATATCCCTTTCTTGGGGATAACATGCCCCATGAATGATACTTCCTCCATCCAGAACTCACATTTACTGTACTTTGAAAACAAATTATCCATTCACGAAGTCTTTAACACAGTTTTTCAAATTCTCTTCATGTTTATCCTGTCTCTTGGAGTATATCAGAATATCATCAATAAAGACCACCACAAATTTGTCAAGGTAATATATTAAGACTCTATTCATTAAATCCATGAAAATTTCTGGATGAATAGTGAGTCTGAAGGGCATCACTCTTAACTCATAGCGTCTATACCACGTTGGAAAGGTAGTCTTGGAAATATCTTCATTCCTTATCTTTTGTTGTTGATATCCCGACTGGAGGTCCAACTTATAGAAATAACTCTCCCCATGAAGCTGATCGAACAAGTCATCTATCTGTGGAAGGGGATAAATGTTATTTATAATGATTTTATTCAGCTCACAATAATCAATGTAGAGGTGAATTGATCCATCCTTATTCTTGAAAAAGAGGACTGGAGCACCCCATGGTGAAGCACTCATGCATATAAAACCCTTCTCCCTATTCTCCTGTTACTATTTCTTTACCTCTTCTTGCTCTACGGTGGCCATTATATAAGGTTTCTTTGATATTGGTAGTGATCCAGGGATAAGTTCAATTGAGAACTCAACCTCTCGGTAAGGAGGAAGACCTGAAGACTCTATGAGGAATACATTACTGTAATCCCTCACTAGGGGTATGTCTTCAAGAATGATTCTATCCATTTCCCCAATCATTTGAGCTAGATATGATTTCTCACAAGGAAGCAGTGTCCAATATATAGACGAAGATTCTAAAGGTGTTCTATCTTCCTCCTTATAATTGTAAAGAATTGGAGGATGCTTCAGGATGTGAAAGGTGATCTATATTTCTTGACAATTGATGTTGGCATTGTACAATGATACCCAATACATGCCCAAGATAACATCGAACTCCACTAATGGTAGTATGAAAAGATTTGCTGGGAGGTTTAGTCTACAAACATTAACCAGGGAGGAGTTATAAACCATGGATGCAATAATTTCCCCATTCACTATTCTCACAGATAACATTTCCTCCAAATTTTGAGGTGGTGTTTGAATAGTTCTACTTAATTTGCATGATAAGAAAGAATGCGTAGAACAAGAATAAAATAGTACATTCACTACTCTTTAATGAATAACAAGGGTACCTGTCACCACATAATTTTCCATCTCCACCTCAGAGGTAGTGATACCATAAGCACTTCCTTGTTTCCTTGGAGGTTGTTGATGATTTCCTCTGACAGCCTTCAGCTTAGGGAATTTTTGTATATAATTCCCAAGTTCTTTGTGGTTATAACACTGCATTTCAGGATTAGTGTTGATCTGAACCTTCCTTTCTTCTCAAACATTTGCGCGATTTTTCATATCCCTTCGACAGTTCTTTTCTAGATGACCAAACATTCCACATTTGAAGCAATTCTTGATTCCCTTGAGATAGTCACCAAGATTCTTTTTCCCGAAATTTTTTCAAAGGGGAAAGTGAGGCTTCTTTCCATCATGGTATAGTTTAAGAACCACCCATGTTTTTATCCATTTTCCGATTCATTTCACTAGGCCCATGAGACCACTGAGTGTCTCCAATCTCCATTTCAACTTTAGGGGAACAAAGGACAATCTCCTCATAGCTGTCAAAGTCTCGAATTGCCAAGAATTTTCGTAGAGTCTACTTTACTCCGCTAAAGAAGCGATATACCTTGATTTTAGTGTTCATGAAAAAGCCAGAGGCATACCATGCAAGCCATGTAAAGTTTTCCCCATTTGCCCTGATGGACTCATTTTCTTTCTGCATGTGTCTAAGGAAATATCCTTCCATCTTGAGACAGAGGGTTCGAGAAAAATATTTTTTGAAAAACATCCTCTTGAATTTCTCCCATTATATGGATTCAATTTCTTCTTGGTACTTTTTATTCGTGGTCAGTGTCCACCACTGATCAGCTTACCTATCAAAACGATAGACTTCCAGTACAACATTCACTTCTTCCGAGCACAAGAGGATAGAGAAAATCTATTCAGTGGAGTTAATCCATTGTTCTGTGAGGAGGGGATCAGAAGACCTGCTAAACAAGGGAGGACTTTTCCACATGAAGGATTATACGAAAACATGCTCTTTCCTTTGGAACAGGTGGAAGTTCCACCTGATTCAAGTTATTATTCATAACTCGAGCCAGCGGATCAAGTACTGCCATGATATTTTGAGCACTCACTTCCATCACATCAGGCATGTCATTAGGGAAATCGACACGTTTCCTATCACATTGGTTGTTAAAACATGTTATTCTATTTCATGCTATTAACTAAGAAGAAAATGAAAATTAGAGGTCTAGAATACATATCTATTGATCATAAAAGGAAACTTTGAACATAAAAGTATGAACTTATAAAGAAGAAGTATATCATGACTTGTGATTCCATAGGTTTATATCTTGGTTATCCTCGATCAATTTCTTAAATTATTTCTTATTGGATTTTTTTTGTTCCTTAATAATGGTTTTTACTATGATCGTGAATCTACTGATGCATATCACTCGATAGTGTCATAACCAAGAGTGCAGCATGGCCTGTTATTGTGCACCATTTCCCGTTCGATTCTAGATAAAAGTGGAGTTTTCGAGTTTTATCCCTAGATATATCTGTGCTAGAGCTGCCTCTACCTACTCATATCCAGACATGGATGTATTTTCATGATAAACCACTTACTCTAAAATCACCAAAATTTAAGAGTGTTTTCTAATAATTAGACTCATCCTTAAGGTTCTCACTAAACTACTCTATTCTTAATCTTAAAAAATAACTACACCATCCAATGATACCAACTATAGAGACCTTAGCCTTTTACATAAAATATTTCATGATTTTAATCATAAATAATAATCAGAGTACATGCCATGGATCATTATGTCTAGTGTCTTGGAAGACTAGGTACATATAACATAGAACATGGGGAAAAACTTCTTTATTTAATATCCAGAAATAGCTTCTCACTTCCATTTAGCCCTTACATCTCCATAGGGTACTCTATGGAACACATGAACAAAGGGATGAGCAAAAAATCCCAATAAGGGAAGGAACATAAGGATACATCTCAAGCACATGAGTTATGAGGCATGACACAATGATATCCAAAGCATGAAATATGTAAAATCATTTAATATAAGAATGAGATCATATAAACATGGAATCATATAAATGTGGAATAATCATAAAACACTTTTTCAGTACTGGTCAAGGCTAACCGCCCATCCAGTTTCCCATTCTAGTACGGGTCAAGGCTAACCGCCAATCCTGTTTCCCATCACATCTCATGAGACTTATCCTTACCCAATGCATTGGAGCGCTATATGGGCACACCCATATCAAAATTTTCATAAATATTATTTCCAAATAAATATTCTTACCACATAAATCTTCTTTCCACATGATTAATCAAACATATTCAATTGTTCATAATCATAAGGTTACCCATGGAGAGAATTGGGCACCACAATCATGACATTAAGCATAACAATGAGTGTATCATGAAAGTGTCGATGAATGAAAGGTATTAGAAGATACATGTACATTAATAATTTAATTTAGTCATAAATCATGGTAGGTGTTAACAAATAGAACTGACATCACATTAGAAATTTATATGAGAGACATTAGCATTAATTCATTTTTGTGCTGTTTTAAGGAAAATATTATAGAGCATGTAAAATAGTAAAGAAGACATTATTTTATATCAAACCAGAATTGAACGCAGAAGGTTTAATAATAATATTAATGAATTTAAAAATACAATGACATCTTAAAAAATAAGATAGAGTTAAATTGAAATTGGTTAAAATAACGGGAAGTTCCTTTAAAACGAGTTTGCTTATTAGGAAGTATTGAAGATAGATTCAATTAAAAGCATGTATATACCAGAAAGAGAATGAAAAATGTATATTAGAACATGATTTTGGAGCATATAAACATAATTATGATGTTATATAAAAAAATAAAGGACAACTATATTTTTTTAAAAAGAATGATAGAGAAACCCGAAGGAATAAAGGCAGCTCGGGTAGAATCCATTATGGTTTATCATCATGGTATCAGGTGTAACTAAGAAGGCTTCATGAGAGAGATAAGGGGATTATAGTCACTTAAAAAAAATTATTCTTGTATTTGGAAGGTGTATAAATATACCCTATCACTTGGTATTACACAAAAATTCAGATTATAGAGAACAATCTTGATTAAGAGTGAAAATGGGAGGATCCCTTACCTAAAATGTGTTTGTTTTCTCCACTTGTTATTAACGACCTGAATAAAAAAATTATTATTATTAATTAATGATTACATAACATCTTTTATATTAAATTTATTTATTATAACCCTTTTTAGTTCATTCAAATCCTATTTGAATAGTTACAAGGCTCAATTTCATTGTTCGGGCTCGTTTGTTTACTTGGCTTTAAAAGATCAGTTCAATAATAGTAAAGTTTGGATTATAAGCAAGATAAAAGCAGTTTCCATAATTGAATTTATATTATTTAGTTATTATTCAAGAGATTACATGGTTTTAATTTTAATTAGGTTACATTGATTGAAGTCGAATTATTATATATATTACCATATTGATAATTGTTTTTGTTAATCGGTGGATTTGATTACAAAGAATGTGCTTTTGCTTTATAACTTAATTCCATTTTTAATAAAGGATTACATAACCAAAAATAGGATATATTACATATATAATATTCTGGTTCAACCATGACAGAAATTGTTTCATGACCAGAATTAAACTTAATAATAGAAATTGATAAATCGTTGTCCTTGATTGTGAAAAATTAGCACATATCAAACGGTGCTTTTATTTATTTCAAATAAAAGGGTAGGAAAAGGAGAGAAGATAAGGAAACATACCACTAGCATGAATACATAATAGTAAATTAATGTTACTAGATTTATCAAACCATTATGGTGAAGGGAGGTGAGGAGAGAAATAAAAAAGAAAAGAACTTAAAAGAAAAGAAGAAATTGGGAATAAAAATTTACCTCTTGAGACTTCCTCCTTAGAGAACCTCTAAAGAGGAGAGGTTTTGTAATTTTAAGAGGATAATATCTTTTTGACATTTTGGAGGACCATGGGGAAATATTTGGGATGAATAATGGCAATGCACAAGGCTTGAGTGGAGTGTAGAGAAGAGGGATTAAAGGGGGGGGTTATATTGGAGAAGAGGAGGGATTTCATAATATTGTAATGATTAATTTATTATTTTTTCTCAAGACAGGTAATAGTAAGTATTCCATGAAAAAGAATAGTGATTTTATAATGTGATCCCAAACCAGGGGTGCTTATATCAGTAGAACATCATCGATGACTCAATTAATCCATTATTTAGCATTTATTGTGAATTATCAGATTCTACTGTTGATAAAAAATTCATGTATTTACGGAAAATCCAAAAAATTCACCCTATCAATTTTTCAACATGTAGAATCAAAAAATTACGTCCATTTTTTCAAAAAAAAAGTAAATATGATTATTTTATTATTTAATTAAAATAATAATTTATTATCAAAACTAGTTTTAAAACATTCATTAACTAATTCTAAAATATATCTATATCGTACTTCCAACATTAATGACAATTTTATACAACCATAAGTGAGTTTACTATTCATTATGGTATATCACTATTCATAAGGGTATGTTACTATTCATTAGGGTAGGTTACTATTTAACAAAAATTTAGTTTTCCTTATCATACTCCAAATAAGTTACTGATTACAACCGTGTATGCCGGATTTCAAAAATTCCAAACAAAAAATAGACAAACTTATGTTTAAAGGTCACTTAGTAGTTAGTTTACCATTATCATGTGTTTTAATGTGATTTTATGACATACTTATGAAAATTTAATTTCCATTGAAAAACATTGGGTCATTACACTCGATGTGTTTCATGTATCACTTTTGAAAAATACTTGCCTGAACCAACGCATGTACTCTGTTATGAGGAATTAGAACTGGAACCCGATCTTTATTATTGTGAAGAGCCTGTCATGGTTCTTGATACCAGAGAGCAGGTGTTGAGAAATTGGACGAATCCTCTGGTAAAAGATCTATGGAGAAACCATATGATGGATGAGGCAACGTGGGAACTTGAGGAACTTATGATGAAGAACCACCCGAGTATTTTTATGCAATAATATTCTAGAAATTTCGAGGAAGAAATTATTGGAAGGAGGGGAGAATGTGACACCCCAATCATCCATGGAATGCTTATCTTTGAATAATACAATAGCATATGTTGTACGAAAATTAGAGTTCTAACACACGACAACCAATCAAACTAGCTGTTATGAATAGTAATACCCAGTTTTTGAAATTTTATAAATTTTGTCTTTCAAAATGGTCTTCATTTTTGGATTTGGAATATCGAAATTTTCTTAGGGTGATGTTTTGGTATTTTTTCTGAAAACATTCAATTTTTTATGAATTGTGAAAAACAATGAGTTTTAGTTTAAAAAGGAATTTTTTAAACAATTATTTATTTTATTAAAATTTATTTTAGGTCAAAATAGATAAATAATACCTATATAAGTTAAATGTAATTAATTGGAGTCATTTTATAATAATTTTAGATACATTAAAATTTTATTGAACTTTTTACAGTCTTTTACCTACCTCCTATGAGAATTTACAAATTTACATACTACATAATTTTACCGCATCTATGAGTTTAATGTCAAACATCCGAGAGACACGGTGGATATCAATATGTAAAATGTTTTATAATAAGATGAAAATAATTTTTGGTGAATAGTAACTTTTTACTATATTTATGATGTTTAAAAGTAAATAGGGTAATTAACGGTAAAAATGAAATTATTATTCCCCTAACACATGTCCTAATTCTACTGGATAAGTATAATTCGACAAAAAACAACATTATGAATAAAAAATGTACATATTTGGTTCACATGGATTATATTAGGACATTTATTATTATTTTATTTAAAAAAGAGTTAAAAGAGTTAGATTCAATGTTTAATAACTAAAACATTTTTTATATAGAGTTACACAAAATATAAATTAGACTATAAATAATAATTAGAAATCTAAAAATATTTAATACATAATTTAATTTTATTTATAATAATTAGACATTAAATAATTCAATTTATTTAGGACACAATGATGATGAAGTAATTACCACATTAATGAAAGATTAAAATAATTGATATTATAAATATCCAAATAAATATTATTTGAGACATTTAATGAATTAAAATAATTTTCTAGGTTAATATTACATGTCATAGTTGATTAAATTTATTTATTTTGAAGTAATAAAGATTATAGGACTTTATCAAAAATCGATTATTAAATAATATCAAAATTTACATAAATGAGGTTTTAAAACAAATACAATATTTTTGGACTATATAATAGTCTTAAAAATATATGGTTTGGCCAAAAGACTTATATACTGATAGGTGTATCATTAATTAACCACTAGGGGTTCTCTTGTATGTTTATAGAATGTTTATTAACCATATAATATAAAAATACAGAGAGACATGGTAAATGTCAAACTATTTAACTAAGAGTTAAATCTAAATGATATGGTTTATATAGTGACCCAAACCTATTTAAAACCGATTGGTTGATATGATTTAGACCCATCCCCACATTATCATTTAAATGATTATTTTTTGAGTCATTATAAACTGGAAAGTATTTTTTTATAAATTAATATTTCTAGCTTTTCCTAAGGTGCCCCTCACCCCTCTAATAAAAGGGAACTTCACCTTCTACCTAATTCCCACCATAAAAGCCAATTGGATCGGTGAACCACTACCTAAATACAATATAAACATTCTTCCATTCATCCTAGAGGACATTCATTAGTCATAAATCCATCATAAATATCCCTTTTGATCAAATCAAAAGGAAGAACCCAAAGAAGAGGTAAATATCTCACCACCTCTTTCATGTTTTTTTCTTCTTCCACTTCTTATTTCCTTGTGGTTTCCATTATAAAATAATAAAATCAGTATCTTCTATATATTGTGATGTTATTATAAAAATGGTACAACCATATTCATTATTCTATTCATCCTTTGAATGACATGTCCCCATACGTGCGTACGTACGGTTTACCGTCTCCACGTCGTGGTGTAGTTGTTATTCAATACATTTTTATTTGGATGGGTATAATAATTATTTATAAGTTATATAAATAATAAATATAACATTATAATGATTCTGTATATATTATATACCATCCAGTTATATACGATTTAAATATCAAAAGAATGATATTGTCGCTCGTGTGTACGTACAGATTACCGTCTCCACGAACACAATGAGATTCACTCCCCATCGTATCCATTGCAGAATAATTTTCATTAGATGATTAAAAATAATGTTTAAATACTTAATATCATTATGAATATGAATAATATACATCCTATCCATAACAAAAATTACTTAGTTAACAAATAATATGAAGGAAAACAAATCAGTAGACACCCGAAACGATGATAATACTAAAATATTATTAATAACAAAATATTAAAAGTTCATATATGATATCATATTAATGTATATGATTCTTATATAATTTAATAAAAATTATTTCACCATTATTCATGAGGGTGACATACCATCGACCAAGGAAATGTATAGGGAAAGGATTAATTCTACAACCTCTTTATTATTCAAGGTTGTTTATATATAGTTATCTACTAGGACCTCTTTATCATCCACATCAGTGTTTTCCTGAAATGCATTCCAAAACATATTTTACTACTTAATAGATTATGGGTTAATGTAATTTAAACCCTTATTTGACCTTATAGTTTTTTAAAGGAATCTTTCTATCATTTTCCAAACAATTTACTTTATGACCTTTTCCAAAAAATTATGGTTAGAATGTTTTTTAACATATACGGCGGGTGTGGCTATATTTTTCCATTATAACATTGTTGAAGATTCCCTTACAAGATTATAAAAGTATTTTTAAAATAAATGTTTTCCTTTATTATTATGTAACATTAAATGATTTCAAAAAATTATGAGATGTTTCTCTCAAACATTTTTGATTTCATCTATGTCAACAACCTTTAATAGATGTTAATCTTTTTTTATGTTGATTTTTTATGATACAAATATTCCATTTTGTAATGATTTTTTTGTGATATGTTTGACTATGGATGTTTTATTTTTCTACCATTTATGGTTTATGGATTAATTATTGACATTTCATATGCTTGTTTTAATACTAATGTTTAGGTTATGTTTACAACTTTTCATATGAGGAATTCATTGGACTTAGTAAGTGACAGGTGGAGCTCGATATATCTCCTCAATTAATCGATAGGTATCAGGAGACAAACTAGTGTCTTGGCACAAGGAATTTACAAAATCTTATTTTTAGTCTTGGAACAAGGCCCTGACTATGTGGTTATGAAGTTTGGAATTATATATTCAATCATTATGAAAGTGGATATTAATATTTCATGTCATTATTCGACTAGTATAGTATCCATGGGAGTATTTAAACGGAATTATTTTGATTTATATTTTCCATATTATGATGAATTTCATGTTGAAAAGGATTTTTTTGTTTTATAAATTTCATTAAATGTTTATTCTTATTTATGAATGTTTTCACTATATTGTTATCCTTACTAAGAATCTGAGCTCAACCCTTTCTATGTTTTATTTTTCCCAGGATGTGAAGAAGTATATTATGACTGACCATTAGGGATAGTCTATGAGATCTCAGTTTTTCCTACGGAAACAATGTTGTTGTAGTTTTCCATTTATGATGTAATTTAGATCTTAGGAATTTATCTAGTATATCCATGGCTACTAAACTAATCAGTCTTTCGAGACATGATATTTTTTCAACATTACAATGATACATAATAATGCACCGACTCTTGGCTTCTGGGGTTGGGTCATTACATGCCTACTAATGTGAGATGATTTTAAATCTTATCCTTGAAGGATGTCACCACACCTGTGTCGATCCCCGACCATGCTGCATCGCAGAACTGTGTGTGGATTGATTCCAATATTAATGTTATATATATTGACGCCCAGATAGTTCATCCTGGGTTCCATTGACTAATTGTATATTCATTCCCCTCTATGAAAGGCTTTATTCTCTCTTACCAATATGATCATCCAGTATGTTTGAGAAAACAAGGGAATAAATACCAAGGAACTCAATAATTCCTTAGGTACATTCCCCACTCCCACTTAATCACATCACTATTTCTTCAATTTAGATAATCATCATCCTCTTCAGATGCATGGGATCTATAACAACAATGGTACTATGCCACACAGGCTCACCTACTATCATGATTTCATGTCTTGAAGGATCTTCAGTAATAAAGAGAGTCTCATATTTTTTGTACTCATTAAATTGTTGATTTGGAATTTGGTCATCCCATATTTACCCGATGTGGATACATATCCTTTGATCTAAACATGGTCTATAGTTCATTTCACTCATCAATTATTCCTCCTTTACTATCTGGGTGTCAAAATGTCATGATCCCCCTCATAGGATATGTTGGAAACCCTCTCCCTTCAGTTTTAATCTCATGCAATCAATGTTAAAGCAAAACTATATTTTTTTCCATCATAGAGCATGGATAATATATTATTGGGATTTGGGATGGAGCTTCCCTAAAAAAAAGAATAGAGGCATGACATATCCAATGGACTAAAATCCATAACGCTGAACTAGGATTTAATGTCCAAGAATCAGGACTCTAATGTATGTGGAATTCATCCAAGGAATGTGTATTGTAGATTCATGAATACTTGGCCCTCAACTGAAATCTTTTATTTTACCCTATTCCATTGCACATGTCTTGTCGAGATGCTCACCTCTAGATCCAACAATCACAACCCTAAAAAATGTGTATTTTATATTGCTGGTTTTTTGTGTGTCAGTGGATTTCCTCCTCGGCCCCTCCTATCACATCATGTAACCTTTCACTGATGTCATGAAGTTCCCTTGAAGACACACAACCTACAGTCCATTCATTATTATCTTGATATTTTTTCTAATGATGATAACACTTTGAACTTATTATAGGATGCACAGACCAAGAATGATGAATTTTAATTATGTGAAAATCACCCTAGGGATATTTTCTGTAGAATCAGGCCTCCTTGTCCCTCTTTCACTTTATTGTTCCACATTACTGTGACACACATGTCATTTTGGGATGATTACCTAATGGACCAATCTCTACAGACATAAACTATGATTCATGAGGAAAAATGTAGTTATTATTTGCTATGTGTTAATGCATTCTAAGACTCTCATATGGATTGGGTTACCCCCCCCCCATGCCACAGACATCCCATTTGAGATGAGAAACCCTATACTATAAGAATCAAGACCTTAATCATTGTGTTTAATACCACAATTTTTTATAACTTGTTGTTGGTTCATCTACAAAACCCATATCCATCGGTTTCAAATCCTCAAGTGTCTTGAGAAACATCCTAGATGTTCCCCCCTTAGGTCCAACAATTAAGACCTTAAAAGTTTTTCTATAACATCATTGTCATATGATGGTAAATTATTTGACATGACATCTCAATCACAAGATGATAAATTGTGAAATACATCATACTCATCATATGATGTTAAACTACATTTTCATCTTCCTATCCTTTTAACAATATTTTTTTATCATCCCCACCATATCATTTTAAAGAGTATGTATATTCTCTTCATTTCATGACATATAACTCAGAAGTATCTTGTTCCTTCTCCAAGGAATCCCTTTTCCCATTTCAGTTTTGGTCACCTAATTCATCTATCATGTTCTTAAAAATTCACCCATCATCACAGAAGTAACTTCTCTAAGAAGATGATTCTAACATTTGGTTAGCACAGTACTCCCACCCAATGATCATGAAACCTAGGGTTTCATAATCATAAGAGTGTGGAAATCCATTTATTAATTTTATTACTTAATCGTAAAGCTTCACATCACCCTTTACTTGGATCCCAATCTTCCTCCAAGCCTGAATGGGAATCCTTGATTGAATGGTCCTATGCTAGACTAACTCTCCTACCATCCTGGTAACACTCCCTGAAATACTTCTAAATTTTTTTTTGAGATAGGTCCCAAATTTTGAACAAGTTCATAGGTTTACCATCATTTTCCACATCCTCAGTAATAAACAGTGGATCCTATGATTTTATCATGATCAAAAGTAATAATTTATCCCTGTGCCACTCTATTTTTGTTCAAAAAATTCTGAATCCTGAATAATGATTTTCATTCCCCCTTTTCTTGGTTGGGAATCAATACCACTGTAGTTACCCCACCCTTTCACTAGCACACTTTGATAATGTACGTCAGCTATTCAACGAACCACATTCTTCATCCATAGTATTCCTTAGTCAAGACACCCCTGATGGTCAGTATACATGTTTAGTCCTTCTATCTCCATCCCTTATATACTACTCTTCCATAAATTAGTGTTACCTTAATTTTACATTATTTCCCATAGTTATAATAATTAACATGGCTGTAGGGATTCAAGATTGGTTGTCTTAATGATGTGATCATGTTGAAGCGACCAGAAATATTTTAATGCATGTGGGAATTTAAAACATGCCATCCAACTATTGGATGGTTTGTCCACATATTGGAACCCCTCTATTACATTAGGATATGGTATAATTTTACCAATTACTTACCCCAATGATCGAGTACATGGGATTTGGAATCCATTACTGAGTAGACCTAAGAGTTCGGTACAACTTTTCCAGATAGACCACCTCTTCCTCAGATTCCAAACAAAATTATTCATCCTTGATAATCATCCTATCCTACACAGTCTATCACTATGACACTAGAGATTCATCCTCAAATTCGTTAGCCTCATCTTCCACCATATGGGCCCTTTGTTATGTTATTATTTCAACTTGATTTGTGATAACATCCACATGCTCTTAAACCTATCCCTCAAAAATGGAAATCCATTTATTGGTGATATGATGTGTCTTGGTGAAAATATCATTATGTTTGATCAATGTAACATCCAAAACCTACCACTCTAAAAGCTCCAACTCGATGATGAAGTCCTGAGCTAGTTTGTGGAGGCCACTAGAATCCACCCCAGTAATCCCTATGCTAAATAGACAATGAAGGATAAATCCCACCCGATTTGGAAGGTCATCCAATGGGGGGAAAGTGATGAATTTTTTCATGTTCCTCCACAACATGTGGTGAATGACATGGTTTTTTCTTAGAGGAGTATGATCTAGAATCATAAAATTCATTAGGAATCTCTGGATCGTTTTGAGAAAATAACGCAAATACATCAGTGTTCAGATCATTTACAAGAATAAATTTGAGCGGGATGAACACTATATTCAAGTAAAATGTTTCCTCACCATCCCACAAATTAGTAATGGGATTATTAGACACCTATTGCATCACCTCTAATTCTTAATCAACTTTATCATCCTTCTACACTTAATTTATTTCTGAAAAAATCCTTTAGTTTTTTGAAGCCTAAAATATAGGTACTTTCATTGATTTGTTTTTGAATAGGCAATTTTATTTCATCCTCCATGATTTCATCTAATATTTGAGTGATTTCTACTTCCTACTTGTGTGATAAATCTCCACAAGATGATTCTTGTGGTGCTCCTACAGAATTATCATTCACCATAACCCCCTCAGTTATCCCTGTTTTGGTTCAATGTTTGACCCCCTCCCATGATGGAATGGTCTCTGTTACCCCTCCCTATTACATCTCCCTGGTTGGACCAACAAAAACCTACTCCTAAGCCATCTCCACAAGAGGACCAAGATCCTCCATATTTTATGTGAATTCCAGCACCACTAACCCTGAAAAAAGACCTGGGAGTTGAGCCCCAAATATGACTTAAAATCCCAATAATGTACGAGTTATTTAAGCATTGAAAGAAAAATCCTGAAGGAAAATTTGAAGAGTGAAAAAGTTATTATCAGAAACGTACAGTTTTTCATGTACCTTGGTATGGTTCATGGGTAGTACCCCTCTTGAGGGTAATTTTTTAGTGAGATAATACTCCAAAAAATCATCACCTGAGGTACAGGTGGAACCTCATTAGATGGTTGACTATTTCAACTGTCAATTGTATGTATAGTCCCCAACCATAACCCTTCAATAAATTATCCTCCATCCTCAAAAACCAAAGGTTCTTTATGAACCTCTTACCTATTCCACACTCGGTGATTCTTGCATTTGTAATGTATATTTTGAGGAAAATATTCGGTGTTTGGTGGTGTCAAAAACAAAAAAGGTCAAATGATTTACCTGATTAATGACATGTCCATCATCCTTGAGATTATATCAATATGAGACACTTCCCTATGACCCCTCAACCAACTAATTCGGTAGATTCATGTGCATAAATAACTCACCTTCCAAGTGATCTCAAGGAGAAGGCATGCCTAGTATCGTTTTTCATCAACTAGTAAGAGGATACACAATGAACCTAGTGTGGACCAAGTCTTCCATCTATGTTATATATTTCACTTTGTTAGCTCATTTTACATGGAAGCCTTTACTAGAAAGACTCATCATGGTTAGAAATATACTATATCAATGAGATGCTGCCACATACCATAGAGAGGGGTTATTTTTATTTAGACCCCCTAGATATTCTTGGAACTATGAAAGGATACATCAATAAGAATATATAGGTGTCATAATAGATTCACTATATGATATAATAGAACCCTCAGAACATCCCTAGAAGGTTCCAAATTCTCCCACAACCATTTTCTAGGCAGCATCGAGCTTGTACTCCCCCTGCTTTTGGTTACAATATATCCAGGAAAATGAAATTTTTGCTATGTAACTACCATAACTCTACCCAATGTGATGACTGTACCACCATGGAGATATATTCTTACGTATTTCCAATGACCATGAAATATTTGGACCCCAGCTTCTTTATCTCATGTGTTTTGCAGACAGAACATCTACCCGGAGTACACTCTCTCCCAGCTCTATGTGTAATCATGTTAATGTTCATATATAAGGGTAGACAATAGAAAAAAATCCCAGCATTCTATATCATTTCACGTAAATTTTTTCAAAAAATACTAATGACTGAGGTTATGTTCTCATAACACTCATGCATATAAATCCTCTAGATAAATGACTACAGGAATTTGGACAGCCTCATGAACTAGTTTTGAATGTATAACTCAAAAATTACATAATAGTCATCCCTCACAACTAATACCCTACATCAGAATTCTAGTAGGTATGATAGCATCTTGATAGTCCCCATATGGTCATTGATATCCATCCCCATGAGATGAAGGAACTCGTGGAACATTAAGTTGTCCACTGATCGAATTCACTCTCGCATGTGTACTAATCCCTAGTTGAGAGGCGACTCCTGATGATGTTCAGAATTAATGGTTATAATTTTTTAATTGCAGGGGAAATGGGGTTTTTATATTCATATTTCCCCATGAGTGTGTCATACCTACCTTATAGAGATTTTAAGGTCTCTCACACATAGGGAGGGGTCTTCCTTTGGTTTATATGGTGTAGGAAATTGTATTTCCTTAACAATATTAGGATATCCATGTTCATGAACTACCATGATTCTATCATTATTGTCTTGTTGAAGGTGCTCAGATTCACCCCCATGTGTGCATCCCTCACATGGGGCATCCATCCATATATTAGAGGGGTGATAAATCATGATATCATAGAAATATGAGCCTTAGGTTTCACACTATATATTTATATCTGTAATTGGATTTCCTCTGAGTTCCTCCAGTAGTGACCCTTACATCACTGTAATTCCCAAGAGAATTAACATGAATTCATGGGTATTGTTACGTATGTTTCATTCAATCATTTCCTTTAAAATGATTTAATTAGATGTCCTTCTTCTCCATATTTTTTTATGATCCCTATACACCAAATAATTATTCCCTCTTTCCCTAGTAAAAAACTAATACATGTACTCCCATACATTTTCTGTGGGGTTTAATTCATCATCAATTGAACCTTTTTCTTAGAATACCACTAATCAGGTAATAATACTACAAGATAATATCAACGCCCATGGTGTATAATGAATGTTTTGGTCCTTGGTGATATTTTTCACAATAGATACTTCATTATAATCAAGTGGTGGTAGTGAAGGAACTCCAGGTACCATGCTACCTCGCAAATCCATACTAGTTTCACCCCTTCCATGAGGTCATGGTAATACTAGAATTCCATGTAGACCCAATCCCACTCATTGGTGAAATTTACACCGAGAAGAAATTCCCATCCATATTTCCACCCATTGAGTGGGTTCCCCAAATCCACCATGGTAATATAATCATGATGTGAAGAGGAAACTTCTATGTCCATTGCATTCCCATTCATCTTTTTCTGATGGTTACAAATATTTAGTTTCATATGAGGTGTGTGATCCTTTAGGATGTGTCCTTATGTGGCCCTGTACAATAAGTAATGTTTCGGTGATCTCATGAACTAGTAGGTTGTATGTTCTTGGTTTTAATTAGGGATGAAAAAATCCTCCCTCATCCTAAATCAATACAGTGGAAGCTTATTATATATTGGGTTTTCATTCAAATCCTCTATCAGCGGTTCCTAAATTTGATCATATTCTGACATGTTTCCAAGGATCTCTCTAATCATAAGGTTCCTGACCATATTTTCTAAATGAGTAGAAGTATCATTTTAATAAACAATGTACATATTTATCAAGACATATTATGTTCTTAGACAGGTTTTTGATTGGAATATAACAAATGATAGGACCAGAAAGGTCTATTCACATAATTCAATTCACAGAAGTTTGGACATGTAATTCATTTTGTGATAGAGTATAGTTTCAGAAGTTGTGGGTATCAAGTTCCTAAAACACTCATGATGGACATAAGTTATGTGTAAATAGTGCACATGCATATCTTTTTTAAACATATCACAGTCCCATAAGGGACCCCACCCCTATTTATAGTTGTATGATCAGACCATGTTTTATGAGTATGGGTTCTCCAAATACAAATATTTTGGGTTTTTTATCTCCAAATTGGATTCTTCTCTCCCATCTCATGTTCAATTTTTAGGGGGTCATTTTTTCACCAAAATACTTGTTTATTGAGATATTCCTAGGAACAAATTATCATTAATAATTAAATTACAGTTAAAATTACCTAAAACCCACTAATGGTAGTTGATTTGTGAAGGTCCCCCCCTCAAAGAATGGTCACGACTCATGAAATTCTAGGCTACACTGAGGATTTTGGGTAACCTATATATTGAATAAATGGATTTAATGGAGATCCCTTTTGCAAACATATTAAGATTTGATGGTAACATCCAAAAAATGTAACTCAGATTTATAGAGACCCTTTTTTCAAGAAGATCATAAATTTTCATGAAGGCCTCCAAATTTTGTGAAAACAGAACTATATCCTTCGTTGAGATTATAAATATCCACTACTTCATAAATTAAATGGGAAAAACGTTTCTAATATTCAGATAACCTAAGATGTTGTGTAACATAGAATATTAATCGATGATAGAATAGATGGAGTTTCAAAGGTATCTATATTTTGAGTAACAACCTCCTATGCGTATCTTAGAACCTAATCCCATGGAGTAAAAGCATTTGGTGAAGGTTCATTGCACTCATGTAGTATTAAATATTATTGTGGATCTTAGGGTTTCGTGAGACAAATACCTTTAATGAAACCAATGCTTTTGGAAATAAGAATTTACTCCAATGTTGGGCCACCCAATTTTTTTAATCATACTCATTTGTGAGACCCATTAAATATAGTGGTACCCCTTGTTATTTGTGCATCTCCAAGATTAGGTGAGGCCCTATCCTTTATAATGCCTATAATCCAAGCCTCATTGTGGTGCCTCCATTCAGTCGACATCCATCTGCAAATAACGAGTGCCCAGAGACCCCATTCCAATCATGGATGGGTTCAATAGTTCTCTATATATCTATGTGACTGGTGCCACCAGCTATAGAAATTAACTCTTAATAATAGGAATCATAATTCCTATATCTCCAAAAATAAGTAAGCTAACACTGAGCATTATTTTTTCTACTCCTCCATAGAATTTACAACACCACACCCCACCCATAGGTACATGATCAGTGAAAATGTAAGGACAGTAAGAGGAATACTTGAGGGAATCATCCCTCAATTATTTTTAGTGATTCCTTGTGATGAATCATCTTTTTTCATCACACGGTCACCCTCATTGTGTATGCTCTATCTATTTCTGTGATTTAAGATGAAAAACCACCTAACTCTACATCCAAGTCACAAGATGTAAAACTAAATGAAAAAATTATCAACACATGACATAAAACTGTAGCCTTACCTTGAAAGATTAACATCGGATACATCATGTATGATTAACATGAGTTGAAAACCCTCCAACTTCCATGTTCAGAAAACATTGGATATCCCATGTTTGACTCTCACATGTTTAAACCCCATATCTTATGAAGATTATGTTCATAAGCCCCACACTATCAATCATAGACACTCCATATGCATCATAATAATCCTCACATCATGATGATAAACAAAATGGATAGGTCAGGTAACATGAATGAAAATGAAGACATAAAATAACATTGATTTTTAACCAAATATAATAAAGCTTTTTCTATAGGACACCTCCCCAAGGTTCAATACAAACATCATCCAATGTGAAATTATCCACCTTGGGGGAAACACTCCATCCGTATAGTATGAAATTTTCGCCCCTAGGGTGAAAAATTCTTCATCCATGTGTGAAATAACCACCCCTAGGGAACACACTCCATAATAATCATGAAAAATCACCCTCGAGACACACTAAACCAAATTTCTATCTCTATAGAAATTAAAATTTGGAACTACTCCATCTCTACCATCAGTCAGGATATTTCACCACATGTAATTATAAATTTTCTATAATATATATCTACAAGGAATCATGATTTTTCTCTAAAATATGATAAAAAACTATACATTTCCATAATAAATTAAACATGTAACCCATTACACAATCTGTAACCTATATAATAAGCATGAGATTATTATTTTGAAAATATTTAGAAGGCATATATCCCTAGGATCAATCAGCACATGACTAACACAATATTCCCAGGTTTTTGTGCCTATGATGCCTAACACATGATATTCCCTCCCAAAAAATAATATTTTATTAGTTCCAAACCTACAAAAAAGTATAAAAATTACAAAAATTAAGTATGGGAAATGAATTTTAAGCTAACCGATCTATACCCATGGTGTAGAGAAACAGTGGGTATATAGTATTTTATTGAACTTATTCCCACAGTTTTAAAAAAAATCGTGGGTACACCCCCATGAATATCCACCCTCACTAATTAAACTCTCCCCCTCCCACTTAGACAAGACCTAATCACCCCCTTCAACAAGCTCCATCCCCCCCACCCCTCCCCACATCTGCATCGACCTCGCCCTCCTTGCCTCTACATCGACATCCCAGCATCCGCCACCACGTCAACCTTCGGGACTCCGCATCCACCACTGTATCGACCTCCCGACCTCCGCCTTCACATAGACCTCCCAAACTCTCCTTCTTCCTCGACCTCTTGAACACTGCCTCTCAGCCCCACCTCCCTGCCTCCTCCTTCCTGCCTCCACGTCTGTGTCCGCCTCTTCCTACCAACATTCGCCTCCACCTACCAAAAATCCATAGGGATATTTTTGGAGTTATAATAGGATTTCTCTTTACATATTATGTTATGTAAGGGATTTATATTATTTTATTCTCATAAATGGTAGAGAAAATGAATGAATAGAAGAGGTAATGAATCAAAAATATCAAATTTGTGGGATATTACCAAGTAGGATGAGATTTATTATTCAAATGGGTTTGGATCATATGATATAATGTAAAGGATTTCTAAGAAGAATTTTTTTCAGAATAAATGGGTTTATCCACAATGGGAAGATGTGGGTGGAATAGGAAGCTACAAAGAGAGGAAATTAATGAAGGTATTTCAAAAAAACAAAGGTTTATAATTTTGAAAAATAATTTCTTTAATAGAAAAACATGTGTCCATTTCTATAGTGACTAGAAAGGGTTCAATGTATGTACTTTATCTATGTTTTGGTGCTTTATCTTGGTATATTTTAACAATTTGTTTCCACCTATTATGTTCCATATATATTACATCAGGTAGTATTAACATAATATATATTACTCTCAACAGATTCTATTGTCAGTGTGATATATCTGAGTTTAGTTGCTTCCTGTTGTTCTAGATTTCTCAATATCGAGCCACATGGGGATGAGAAATGAGCTAAATTTTTCTCTAGATCTATTATTCCATTACATATTGTGAAACTGGTATTTCCAAAACTGGATATAGGTGGAGTCCAGTACTCTCAATCATGATATGGTTTATTCTCTAACTATATTTGTACACAACAGAGTTCAACATCCTCTAATCGAGTGGTAATAACATCCAATGTCTCTACATGTGACTATTTCTCATATATGAAAATTGGACCAAGATAGCCTATTTGAGGTTATAACAAGTGTTTTGTTAGAACCTTTTACTGTTGATATCCCAGTACAAGAAACCCTTGTGTATCGACAAAGGTTTCAGTTAAGAAAAAAGTATGATGTTTTCTATGGTTGGTTGTGTGGGTCGACTATAATTTCGTGGGTTGAATAGTATCTTCTTTCCATAGAGGGATATCAAAGATATATATGGAAACATCATCTTCGAAATTTAATAAAAAAATTATGTTTCCCTAAGTAACTCTTAACATGTTAAATATTTTATATTTTATATTGAACTATGAAATTTATTCTTTCATAGATAGGAAATACACACACATAAGTAGAAGGTGTGCTACAGATATAGCCACATTTTCTTTTGATCCTAAAAATTATGTGTTTCTTTATTAACTACACTATATGATACTAGAGCTATAATATTTTATTATCCTTCCCACAGTGAGAATCAATGAATTTGATCATTCCATATTCATTCAAGATGATATAGATGGTATTAATTATTCTTATCATCTAATAAATTGTAAAGCAGATTTTGTTGAATTTCAGGTGTCACATACTTCATTTCCATGTAATGTTTCAATCTGCGTACATATTAATTATAGTACAGTCAGTATTAATGGATAAGATAGTGTCATTAAACTATCATTGTGTGACAAGGAACATGATGAATTTGGTTATGAAGTTATCTTGGGGAGACACCAAAAGATTCATAATACTTATGTACCTAATGACTGGTGTAACATCACGATAATGAATTTAATTTGAATAATAAAAATGATCTGGTCACTTTTTAAGATGATAACTCTAGTATTGA
The DNA here is from genome assembly GCA_963277665.1 of Viscum album. NCBI lineage: Eukaryota > Viridiplantae > Streptophyta > Magnoliopsida > Santalales > Viscaceae > Viscum > Viscum album. The sequence continues at coordinate 372,136,049 of OY728166.1, read as the reverse complement.
TACTTTATAGTGATTAAATTAGGAGAATGAGGAGATGTTTAATATGACTCGCAATAGCATATGGGATCTTCAAGAATCACCAAATAATATAAAACAGGTTATATGAAAACAAGATATTAAAACCATGTGTGATTGAAATGGTAATAAATAGAGATAAAAAAATAAGTTATAAGTAAAGGTATATAATCAATGATATGGTATTTATTATCAAGGAAATTTTTCACTAGCTTCCACTAAAGAATAATTTACAGTTATTATGTTCTTATCATCTCATATTGATTTAGAGAATCATCAAAAAAAATTTAAAACAACTTTTGTTGAATGGAGAATTTGGTAAAAAAATTATATGGTTTATCATGATGATATTAATAAAAATGTTTTTTGAAAAAAAAATTATATGATAAATAAATCCATTTATATGATAAGATGTTCTTCAGGACAATGGTATATGAATTTTTTATAGGTGAAAACTTATTTTATTTTTAATAGAGTGATTCAAATAACATTTTTATTTAAAATAATCTTAAAATTATTAAATTTATTTAAAATCTACTAAAAGATAATTTATAATTAATGTTTCATTTATTGATGAAATATTTTTAGATATTAGTTTTGTTAAACATTTTAATTAGACAAAAAAGATGTAGAGTGAGTACTATGATGTTAAAATACTTTCCAATGGTTATGTTGTTTATGCATCCAAATTAATTATTGTAGGCCCTCTGATAATCATGTATTCTCCTACAGAAAAAAATATTGAAACAATCCTCAAGTAGTTTAACACAAATTTTATTGCCTTTGATACAACAACTATTTTGTGAAATGATAATATTCATAAATTGTAATGTCCTCAGAGTTAATTAAATAAATTAAATGAAAATTTATTATACAAATTCATTGTTAGTAATTTTACATTTACTAAACTTTATACGCGTCTTGAGAATGATTCTATTACTAGAACATCAGTATCCTTAAATTTGAATTTCATGAGCACAAAAAATGTTTTACTCTCTTTTTTGAGTGAATCCTCATTTGGTTCAACATTCTTCAAATCATCTTTCTTTAATGATATAGCTTTGTTTTTTAACTTGGTATTAAAATAAAACTTTGGACTCTAATATAGAAATGATAATGTAATTTGTATTTTCTTCCTCTCCAACATCTTATTTAGTACTTAAGGTTGTTTTGTTGACATTCCACATATTATATAAAGATAGTGATTTTATTATGTGATTCATCAACTAATTGTTTTCTACAGGATGTGTATTATTCTTCTTATTTACTCATAAATTTTTTTCTATTTTTTACTGGGAATTTGTTCTTAATGGTGTTATAAATGTGAAATGTTATACATGGGGAGGTCTACCATCTCATGGTAGTGGTACGATGTGAATTTTTTTATTTTAAATAGTTTTCCAATATTACATGTTTCCTCCATGCTTGCTGGAAAATGTTTTAAACCATAGGGCATTGTGGTTCTTATATTGGTACAATGTTATGTATAGTCAGAAGAGTCAGGTATGTTATATTTTAGTATTTATTTTATTTTATTTATCACCTCATCCACTTTAGGAATTTTACTAATTTTTACAAATGAAGGGTAGTTATATTCAGCGAAGTGGGCCAGAAGGGCACTGGAGGAAGATATGATGTTTTCATTACAGGGGAGGGAGATCGACGTAGTGGAGAAATTAATTAGTGTGTGTCGATATTTTCTACCTTTGTACTGTTCTGTTTTTTATTTTACTTTCATTCTGTATGGATGTCTGGCATACAGATGAGTCATGCTGAAATTTTATTCATCTTCTGCTATATTAATTAATTTTCTATAGGTTAAATCCTTCCCGATTGGTGATTCCTTGATTCATAGACACATGTTCTAGCATATGGGTTTATCACATCCAAATTAGACAATTATAGTGTTCCAATGTTAGAGACTATTTCTACACCATGGGAGGGACTAAAAAGCATTACTAACTTCTCCGACTTCCTGTCTTCCACATCAACCTCTTCAATTTGTACTTCATATTTTGAATTTCTATCAATTACGTGATGCGATAAGAGATTTTTTAGCATCAATTGATTTAATATATGTGTTTACATTCCAAAAACATTAACTATTATGTTTTTTTTCATGTTTTAGATTTAAAACATTCATATACTTCTCCATCAATCATAGAAAAAATCCATCTTCCACACTCAACATGAGTCATGAACTATTTTCAAACCGTCATGATGATTGATGCATTAAATAATTGGTATATAATCTTCTTAATAACGTCTATTATATCATTTTATAAACCTAAAATTATTCCAAAAAGATAAAAATAATGTATCACATTGATTGTAACACATACATATTATCTGCATATAAATTATGCAAGAAACTATTAATCTTACATATCATTATGAGATGTTTATTCATTCCACACTCTTATAATCTTTTACATTCTAGTAAAGTCTAATGAAATTTTTTTATGGTCATATCATTTATCTTTTTTTAATGCCTCAAATTAAAGTGATCGGTACTGTCTTATGAAAAAATGGTAGCTTTTTTCTACGAATCATCTTTTGAAAATGTATTGGTATTCTATCTTCACATAAATGTATCTTCAAAATGTGCACTTTTCATCATCTATCATCTTCTGGATTCAATTTATATTATTACCAAAAACGAATATTTTAACATTTGGATAATAAATTCTATAATGCTTCATCTTCAATGTAATGTTTACATTTTAGAAATAATGCCTCTAAAAACCCAGTTTGTGTTATTATAGAAACCTAGTGCAGAAAGATAGAGGATCCTTACATCGATGTCAAGACTACTATGTGAATTCCAATACTGTTATGTTGATTAATGATACATTTAATCACTCATATGTAGATATTTGGTTTCATGACTCTTATGTCGGCTCAATATTTATCATATTTTGTCTCAGCTTCAACTTCATAATGATAGATGATCATTACGATCATAAAAATGAATCAGAAACCCAAATCATCCTTAACAGTTTTTCAGTTAGGTCTTCGATAGATCTTTACACAGCAATAAAATTGTCATTCCGCATAGAAGGGAGGGTTCATACCTTTTACATATTATGAATCTCTTCAAAAGATGATTTTTATGTCAATCCAAATGACTCTTATGTCAATCTTAATGACAAATATGTATTTCCAAATACAAGTTCCTTGTAAATTTTCAACTCCAGCATATAAATTTCTGTATTGATTGATATAACCTTTTGTCAACACATAATCAGTTGAAGGATTTATAAGATTCTTCAAAGCATCATCAAAAGTATTTTTTCAATGGATTGATTCTCCAATAATCAACCAGATTGACAAGTGTTTTTTGATTGTGTACAACTCGTTATGTGGATTGTATATGACTCATTTTGGGTTGTCTACAAGCCTTTCGATAAATTTCATACGAGTCATTCCTTTAAGGGAATTCCTAAATATGGTTTATAAACAACAGTAGAAAAAATTATGATATATTTTATTAATCATAAGAAAGGCCCCAAGGGGGAACTTAGTGGTAGTTTTTCCTATAGGTCTCAGCAGGGTCTTGAGTTCAAGCCTTGACGAGTATATCCCTATATTGTATGTTGCTTGTTTTTCATTGTAATATATCCCATTTTCATTCATTAATAGAGGATTCAGCCTCAAATTATAAAAAATGAATAATTTTGTGGTAATGTTTGAGTGGAGATAATCAAGGAAGTGTTTTCCAACATCACTTCTGATATTTTCTGGACCCCACTAAAGCCATTTCATCATCAATTTTCCATATTTCCATACAATCGAGTTCCACAAGAATAATATTTTATTATTCACAACAACTTCACAGTGATAAAATGATCAACATCCTCCACAATCCATGGTAAAAAACTCATTTATTAAATCAAATTAGTTACCACAAATAAATCACATAAAATCCAAGATATTTCTTCATCCAATATTGCCATAAGACAGATCTTATCTTTCCAATGGTAGAACTTCATTTCATTTCCATAAGATTTATCTCACCTATTCTAATAGAAAAACATAATTTCATATGAATGTCACTTAAAAATGGTTCCACCTAACAACTTTCATACATTAATATGCATCAGTAATTCTCATTAAATTTTTATAGATAAAAACATTTTCATATAAAGACATCATAACTCCATTTCATCCCATCATCAATATTAGGGACACCTTATTCCTTCCAAGAATCTCTTCTTCATTACATATTGACATCATGAATATTGCCACCACCATTGAAAACTAATACAAAATAAACACAATGTGGCTTCATCAGATACGTGTGTATAGATTCAACTGGAAGTTTTTTTATCTCACAACATGTTGTCTTTGATGAATCATGGTTTCATTTTCAACATTGGCACATAGATTTATCATCACTTTATTTTTCTGAAAATAGTTCCAAATCTTGTTTCATTCTTCTTTTAGTGGATTATTCATGTCCCAACACTATATATACTAATAAATATGGTTATTATATTTAAATTTGTGGTTCATTTCAAACTCGTTTCTGCTCATCCTAGATCACCTCTCACTACTTCAATTTCCCTTATTGAGTTGGTTCTCACTTCACCTCAACACATTTTTTTTCGATTTTCACTTGGTGATAATTATTTGAGGAAATATCTTATTGATGAAATTGACATAGAGTAGTCTTATAACTATTAAACTAATTCCATTCCACATAATTCTCATCTTATGACCACATGTTCTATGTTTGGTATTTTATAACCCAACATTTATAATTATTTTGTGGAAACTAAATATTTTAAGGATGCTTTTTTTCAACCCAATGATTATTCCCTCAGCCTTGAATACTATGGATTGATGGTAAATAAAGATATAAAAATGCAGTTTAGATCAAGAGGATTACTATAGGTGTTGTGAGTTTAACCTATTCCTTGGTGTGGTGCATGATACACCAGTATGGGAGGACAAAAGACCGGGGGGAAGGAAGTGAAGTGGGTTGGGGGAGGGGAGGGGAAGGCAATGCATGTGGTTGGGGAGGGTGTGGGAGGCATTTCATGTGGATGGGGAGGGATGAGGAGTGGAGGGGGGAAGGTAGTGCATTGGGAAACGGATGGGAGGGGCAGGGTTAGGTAGTGCAGGGGATGAGGGGAGGGATGGGGAGGGGAGGGGAGGGGGAAAGTAGTGCAGGGGCTGGGGGAGTGTGGGGGTAGTGTTGAGGGATATGTTAGGGTGGGGAGGCATTGTTGGGGGATAGGGGGAGTGGTAGAGGAAGTGTATGGTGTTAAGAGAGGGTACAGGAGGGGAGGGGGTAGGCAGTGTTGGGGACTTAGGAGGGGAGGGGCAGGAGGTGTAGGGGATGGGAGGATGGCTGGGGAGGATAGGAGGGGATGGTGGGCGAGGTAGTGCATGGGGATGGGGAAGGGAGGGGAGGGGGTAGGGAGTGATGGGTCTAGGGGGTGGGCTGGGGAGGGGAGGGGGTCAGGTAGTGCAGTGGCTAGGGGTAGGCTGCAGAAGGGAGGGGGAAAGCAGTGTAGTGGTTGGGGGAGGGATGGGAAGGGGTGGGCTGGGGGATGAGGGGAGGGGAGGGGAGTGGATTGAACATAATTTCATTGTCATACAATTGACCTCATCTATTCCAATGTTAAAACTTAGGTTTTTTTCACTGTCACATAATCAATGGAATCACCATTGGAAACTCATACCATCATCCATGATTTATAATGAATCACAAATCCTCAATCATTTTTTAGAGCTCAAAAATTTTTTTATCAAGAATTCATAACTCTATTTCCACTCATCATCTTGCTTAGGGGAACCAACATCCTTCCAAGTATCTCATCTTCATCAAATATAGAAATCATGCATATTTCCTCCTTCATTGATAACAAATACAAAATAAATACTATGTGGCTTCAACATATTTTTTTTGGAATCAACAGGCATTGTTTTTATCTCATGGCATGTTGTCTTTGAAAAATCATGGTTTCCATTTCAACATTGGCACTCATATTTATCATAATCAAATATTTCTTCAAGTAGATCCAAATATAGTTTCATTTCTATTTTAGAGGATTATTTGTATCCCATCACAAAAGTGGCTAATAGCTATGGTTCATCAATTTAAATATATGGTTCGCTGCTTATTTGATTCTCCTCTTCTCCTATTCAAAGTTCACCTATTTCTTCTTCAGTTTTCCTTGATGTTTCTATTGGCTCTCATCCCACCTCATTTTAGTTTTTTGTGCAACCTCTATGTGAGAAATCGTTGAGATAATCTACTATTGATGCTCCAGCCATATAGTAGTCTTCTGGCCAGTCCGAACTCATTCAATTCTTCATAATTCTCATCCCATGACCACATGTTGGAAGGATAGTATTTTTAAACCCAAAGTTTATTTTGCTTCTATATAAGCTATATCATTTATGGATGCCTTTTTTAAACCATAGTGGCATCAAAAATTTCATTTAGAGTATTTATCTTTACATAGAAATTATTCTTAGTCTTTAGTTCCTTTTGTTGTATTGGATAAGTTTTAAGGATAAATTCTTGTGGCCCATACTGTGCTCTAAAGCACAACATTCATGGGCTGAGCTATGCAATGAGTTATTTGGGTGGGGATTAATGGGGAAACACACCCTTTCTCTATGAGTCAAACACACCGCGGTAAAAAAATATGATTACTGTTGTAACCCAGTGCAAGAAGGTTGCAATTTTTGTAATGGATAATTTATTTATTGTATAGTTTGGGTTAATATAGATTTGATTAATTTTGTAGATTATGTTATTCTTTTTGTTTAGTTTTAGCCTCTATTATTTGTATAGTTTGAGCTTTCCCTCACCTGAATATTTATCTATCATGGTTTGAGTTTTGTTGATTCATTTTTTAGTTTGAATTATTTTTTATTTTGAGTTTTCTGCCATAGTTAATTGATCCTGGTATTCGATTTATGGATTCATTTTTTAGGTAGAAAATACCCTTCTATGTTTTTTTGATATATTTTTTAGATATTGATTCAAGTTTTGTTGATTTATTTTTTAGTTTGTTTGTGAATCACTAATTTATTTAGGGAATCTCTTTTTATTCATATTTCTTGTGTTGTTAATATTTTTCTGGAATGATTATTATTTTAGAGTGAGTAACTAATATTATTCATTTTTTCAGCATGGTTAATGGAATGGGTGGATTTAGGGGGAGGGGATGGGTGCAGGGGGGAGGTGTGTAGTGGGTGTGGTTGGGAGCGGGGGTAAGTGGGGTGAAGGATGGGTGGGTAGTTGGGGTGAAGGGGGTAGAGGGTGTGAAGGGGGTGTGGCGGTACGAGGGGGAGGGGTATCTATGGGGGTGGGTGTCTATTGGCTGAATTCTATGTAGATAACCAACAAAAAAATAGTAGATGTAGTTGATTTTATTCCATGAATTGAAACTGGGAATTATGTGAATATAAAATTCAGGAGGTAATGGAAAATTTTTATAGTTTTTTTGAAGACATTAGAAACCATTCATTGGGTTTTTGAATCAATTTTACATGGAAAACACCATGCTTGCAGAATTGATGATTTTGATTTTACTCATGAGTGTCCAATATACAATTTTCTGGACATTTCCCTATATCATGGTTTGATAGTTGATCCCCAAGAATGCACTTTTGAATCATATACCTTTATATTTTTATAGAAAAAATATTTTATATGTTCTCTGAGTTTATAGTTTTCAATTTCCTTCTTTAATTTTTTTAATATGCAAGTTTTCACATATATGCATGTGTGGGGGTATCTTAGGGGGTTTCCATGGGGTGTCTGTGGGATGTCCAAGGGTGACCATTGGGGGGTGTGATGTGGCCTTATTTTTACACATATTTACACATCTTTTTTATTAGTTTTCAAAGTTTTATTTAATTATTTTTACACTCTTTATTAAACAAATGCACTTTTGTATTTTTATAATTTAATTTTTCAAATATTTTTTTCTATAATAATTTATGTAATTATGGACCCTAAAATAATTGATTTATTATTTATTTATTTTTAATATAAATAATTTTTAATTAGTTTTCTTAATCTTTATCTGTTTATTTTATTTAAAATTTTCATTATTAGTAATTATTGAGTTGTATAGTTAATTTACTTTTAATTTTATAAGTTTACACATCCGTAAACGTAGTTATCGGTAGCTAAACTACTGATAGAAAGTTTACTTTTTATCATACTATCTGTAACTAGGTTACCGTTACTGACTAACGGTGACCTGTATTCTTTTTACTCTAGCGGTAACTAGTTATGAGATATAACGGTGACATTGCTTTTACCGGTGACCTTTGTCACCTTTACCATTTCTTAACAGTAACTCTAATTTTTAACCTGAACCTCACTGATTAATTTTTCAAGGTCACCGATAGTCCCATTTTTACTCGCAACTAACCTTTTTAATTAATTTATATTGTAATCTCAATTTTTTTTTTCATAATCTTAGTTTATTAAATATCTTGTTATTAGCTTAAGTGTTATCAATTAGTAATTTTTATTATAACTTTAATATTTTGAAGTATAATAAAATTATTGTTTTAAATTTATGGTATTTTACATTTTTTTAATTAATTATTTTCATTATTTTTAATTATTTTAATTTACATATAATTTTAAGTTATTTTTAAGGTTACGATTAACTCTTAATTATATACTAGCGTTGACCGGTTTTTATAATTAAACTATTAGTGACTCTTTTTATTTTTTTGCGTTACCAGTAAGCTCATTTTTTTTAATTTCTAATAGTGACCTTATTTTATATATTAGTAGTGTTTAATTTCTTATTATCAGTAACATCCTCACCGATAGAATTTTATTTGTTTAACTTTCATCCTCGCCTTTACTCATTCCTCACAGCATCCCAATACCTGGCACCTCACTGATAAATATGTATACCAATGACTCACTGCTTTTCTTTCCACCCATCACCCTTATTTTTCTATGAGTGACATCCTCACTGTTAGACATTGTTTCCCCTACTTCTTACATTTTTCACCCATCATTCATGTCCTTTTTTCCGGCCACTAAGACATTCGGTCTCTTATTGTTGCATCACCTTTCCTCACTGTTCCTCACAGCTCACCATTTAAATCTATCATTCTTCCTCTGCCAAAGCAACCTCGGTACCGTCAACCACAAATTCAACAGCAATGAATCTAACTCACTTAATTCCATTAAACTAGACTATATTCATTGAATAAAAGTAAAATCCCAAATCTAAAACTTTGATCATACTTGAAAAATCTGGTAAAATTAAGATCAAAACCATCTTGGACCTATGGTGCGAAGAGGCCTTTGGCATCTGGATTTCAGCCAACACCTGTTGCTTTGATGTTGACAGACACTTCCTGAGAGGAGCGTGTCGAGAGCCGTGTGCCGCTGGTGTTCTTTCGAATGAGGATCCTACTTTAGTTAACTATTAATGAGTAATATAACTATTATCTTAAAAGAAATAACTATTTTTCATTATTTGTTGTCCATTTTATTTACATTTCTATTTTATTGGTACAGGTTCATTCAAGGGATGTATATACATATAAATAAATATAAGTAACTTGAAAAAAGTTAGTTACGCGGGAAAAACTAGCACGATGTGCCAGTTGAGAATACACACACGTGTGTGATGCAATAGTTAAAGATGAATTGATGTCGGTGAAGAGTACCGATGAAATGAAGTAGTAAAAATTGGATACTTAAAGAAGGGAAAGAAGTAGAATAGGGGGGATGACATTCCTTCACTTTTTTTGAGATGGAGAGGAACTCTAGCAATGTAGTCCTGGAGTCGAAGGTGCAGAGGAGCAGAGAATCTTCAGGTAGTTATTTCTCCCTTTTGTTTTAACTCTTATACCCTTTTTATTTGAAATGTTATCCATTACTACAGTGATAATGAACAATATATTAGTTAGATAAATTTTTTTTATGGTAGAGTTCTTTATCTACTATTGATCATTTACATCCTTTTTATTAAACATTTCTTCTGTTATTAGAATTGATCAGTGAGATCAATTCTAAGTACTCATTTTTGTTTCGTAACATAAACACCGAATTTTTTAGAACTCTATAATCATTTAGTGATTTTGGTTATTGATTAATATTTTATGTAATGAAATCATAATTAAAAATCTAGTACTTATGGAAATTTTGTACTGTTGTCCTTTTAAATCATCTTTCTGAAGTTGTATTTCTTTATAGTGTCAAACTCTATGTTTTACAGTTTATACGACTTAACTCATGTAGTTGGAAGAAAGTCTCTTTTATGAAGTGGTGCATTGTAGTACTTTTACATGATTATGAGAAACAATTTAAACAAGCATACTAGAGTAATCCCTGAGAGTTATTTTCTTTTTTCTTTTAGCAGCATTTTATTTTCTTTGTTACATCTTATTTTCAGATGTTCTCTATTTCAATATAGGTTAAAACAAATATATAAGATATGTGTGGTGTTTAAATTAAAGTTTATAAAAACATAAAAAATATTAAAAGATAAAAAAATATTTAGAAAATTCACTCTACTTTTGACAATAGTGGATCTTCTATGTGTTTTTAGATGATTAGTGGCCAAATATACCTTCCCTGTGGGTTCTACCCTACTTTCCATATATACAGTAGTTTGTAATAATATAAATTTAAACGTTGACCGAATTCAACGATGGTTTAGGTCACGTTTTTGGTACCATTGTCGGGGAAGGCACGAGCAATTACTAAAAAACATTTAAAAAAACTTTTATAAAAATCATTATAAAATTGAAAAATTGAAAAAAAAACTATTTCAATTTTTTCTAAATTGTTACTGTTGACTAGTGTCTGTTACCTTTTTTTTTCATCAACACAAGACACTCTAATTTTAGAGTAGAGCCCTTGAACCTTGAAATAGAAAAACATCTCACTACTCTAAGAAAGAAGAACAAAATTGAAATGGAAAACTTAGATAATAGAGTTCCTACACCAAAAAATTATCAAAATCAACCAGAAGTTTTAGATAAACATGAAAGGGTGTGGATGAAGGAGTTTCAACTACCACAAGTTTCAAGAAATCCATCATCCATCATACTATGTAATAGGGCTAGAAACTATGAATTGAAAAAGTAGCACATTTCACCGCATCCTGCATTTAATGGACTATCTAATGAGGACTCACATGCCATCATTAGAGACTTCTATAACATTGTATAGAAATTACGTCTTCTAGGACTCATAGAAAATAAACATAGAATGAGATTCATTCCCTTTTTTCCTTATAGGTAATGCTAGGAGTAGGATTACGAGTCTAGATGAGAATATTTTCAGAAATTTGGATCAAGTGTATGACTCATTTATTATGAAATTTTATCCTCAAAGACTTAAAGGTGAACTTAGAACAAAGATCACTAGTTTTTATCAAGAGGATGGAGAAGCTTTTCATGAAGATTTGGATGGATTCATGGATCTCCTTAGGTAGTGTCCCCATCATCAAGTCCTATCTCATATCCTAATGGATACTTTCTATAATGGACTATCCTCTTCTAGACAGAACATAGTTGATCAAGGTGTTGGGGATAATTACAATGATAAAACAGTTGATGAACATAGACAGATCTATAATAATCTTGCATTGAATTATCAACATAAAAATTCAAGGATAAAGAGAGTGAATAAGGGTGCTAACACTGGTTCAATGAATATAACTCAAGCAAAACTATCTTAAATCACCAACCAACTTCAATAATTGATGAACTAGAATTCAAAACAAACTGTAAATAAAATTGAAAATCAGAATTAGTACAAGTCACTAAGGCACCAGTGCACTCAATTTGGTATATTTGGGCAATCTGAATTTTTTTCCTAATGCTAATTTTACGACCCAACAACCTGAGACCATGAACATTGTTAATTATTATCCTAGATTGACTAAAAAAGAAGATCCATTGTCAAAAAATTACATTCAAGGCTATAGGAACCATCAAAATCGATCATGGAAGGATCAATGAATTATTAAGAAACCAACTGCCACTAATTAAAAAAACCAACCAAGACTGAACTTTCAAAATGAACCAATGGGGGAGTCTTCATACACTCAAGGAAATAATGATAGTCACATGTCTTCTAAGATTGATCTAATCTTGATCAAAATCAACTCCCAAGAATAAAGATACATGACTCAACTAACAAAAATAAAAATCAATATGAGTCTGATGAAAATAAAACTGATGTTAGAATGAAAAACATGGAAACACAACTTGGACAACATGCTATAGATTTTTCATCTAGGGAAAAATCAAGACATCCAAGTTCAACTATGCATAACCCTAGAAAAAATTATGTAACACCCTGAGATTTTATGAAAAATATTCTTTTTAATTTCATTAATGTCTTGTGTTATAGGCTACACAAAAAGGTGCTTTCACAACACACTTCTTTGACCTGGCATGAATTACATGCAATCGCGACCTTCCATGATAGCATGTGTTGTACGCAACACCAAGTTTCGCTAAACAACGATATGCTATTAAGATATTATTAAAACTAGCCGTTATGAATAGTAATAACCACTTTTTGAAATTTTGTAAATTTTATTTTTCAAAATGGACTTCATTTATTGATTCGGAATATCGAAATTAGTTTAGGGTGAAATTTTGGTGATTTTCGGATAACTTTCATATTTTGATGAATAGTGAAAATTACTAAATTTTAATTCGAAACAACTTTTTGAATCGAAATAATTAATAGTGATAAATTATTAATTTGAGTGGTTTTAAAGTATATTTAGAATATATTTTTAAAATTTAATACAATTTTGGTCATTGGATGTAATTTCACATTTAAACCAGTTATAAACAAGTGCCAATCTTTTGATAGTTATTATCTCTTAAAAACACGCCATTTGTTTTGACGACAGGAATTAATTTTTAAATTAATAAATGCAACTGATATGTTTTGAATTTGGTAAAATAGAAATCATTTTTGAGTTCATAATATCAAATATATCTTAGGGCTAATTTTTGGTATTTTTCAGAAAACTTTCAATTTTTGATGAATAGTGAAACCACTAAGTGGTAGTTAAAAAAACTGAATTTTTCATAAAACTTAATTTTACCGCTTCTGTGAGTGGAATTTAAAAAATTTTAGAGACATGATTGATGTCAGTAAGTAAAATGTGGTTCAAGGAGATGAAAATAATTTTTGGTGAATAGTAACTTTTTACTTTTATTTACCACGGTTAAAAGTAAATAGGGTAATTAAGGGTAAAAATGATATTATTATTACCCTAACACATTTCCTAATTCTATTGGACAAGTTTAATTCGACAAAAAACAAACTTATCAATAAAATATGACCATTTAGACCCACTTGGATTAGATTAGGAAATTTATTATTATTTAATTCAAAGAAGATTTAAAAGAGTTAAAATCAATGTTTATTTACTAAAAAAAATTTAATATAGGGTTATAAATAAGATAAATTAGATTATAAATATTCCTTAGAATGATAAAAATCTTTCCTACATAATGGTATTTTATTTGTAATTTTTAGACATTAAATAATTTAATTTATTTATGACACAATGATGATGCAGTAATTATCTTATTAATGAAATATTGACATAATTGATGTTATAAATATCCAAATAGATCTAATTTGAGACTTTTTATGAATTAAACTAATTTTATAGGTTAATAGGACATGTTAGTATTGATTTAATTACCTTTTTTTGAACTTATCATTTTGTTATGATTTTTACAAAAATCAATTACTAAATAGTGTCAAAATTGACATAAAATAGTTTTTAAAACAAATATTATATTATTAATTGTTATTTTATTCCTAAAAATATAAGGTTAGGCCACATGACTTAGATGAGGTTATATATATAAATAAGAAACAATTTGGGGTCCGTTTGGCTTTTATAGTATGTTTATCAACCTTATAGTGTAAGAACACAAAAAGACACGGTAAAAGTAAAATTATTCAACTTAATGTTAAATCTAAATGATAAGGTTAAAATAGGAACCTAAACTTGTATAAATCCTATTGGATGAGAGGATTTCGACCCATCCCCTCATTAGATTCGAAATATATCAATTTGGAGCTATTTGAAACCGAAATTGACTTTATAATAAAATAATATTTTTAGTTTTCCCAATGGTGCCCCTCTCCTCCCTTATAAAAGGGAACCTCCTCCCTCTCTTCCTCACACAACTTTGAGCCTTCAAGATCGTCCATCCCCTGCCAAATTATCTTCTCCACTTCCCTAGAAACATCCTAGAGGTTCTGGTCTTCCTCAAAGACCAATTTTGGTACCCTAAGAGGAGGTCTCAAAGAGGCGCTTCAAAGAAGATGTAATTTCCGTTACCAATTCTTTCACCTTTATTTCTTCTTCCACTTCTTCTTCTAAAGATGTTTCATTATGAAGTAATAACATAAGTATAACTCATATACAGATATGTTATTATAAATATGAAACAAATCTAATTAACCTTTTATCCATCCTACCGAAAAAGGAAATCACCGCGCGTGCGTACGTACGGAATACCGTCTCCACGCCGTGGTGTAATCTACTTTTCCACCAGCACCTTAAATGGATGGGTATTATGGTGTAAAAAATAACTATACATAGTTATTATAACATAATAATGATTCTGATATATTGTATCTTCCAATCCAATTTAATTCAATAATTATCGAAATGATATCATCGCTCGTGCCTACGTACGGACTACCGTCTCCACGACGCGATGAGATTCATTCTCCATGTTAACCATTTAAGAATGATTATAAAGTATATATAAGCAATAATAATGAAATATATGACATTATAAAGCTACTCTATTTATGTGTATATATATTTATGTCATCTACTTAATTACATTCAACTCAATAAGGAAACGAAAACAGCGTTCATGCGTACGAACGGTCTACCGTCTCCATGAACGGTGTATTTCTTTCCATTTACTGATTTATTATATATATGTATATTATGAATATATATATATATATATATAAATCATGTTTTATTTTCTGGAATTAAGTAATCATGATCTAAGTAATCATATGAATAATTACAAGTCAAAACACGGACGACAAATGAAACAATTTTACCCAAAACGCTCTTTAACATGGAATTTACAAAAGAACGGGTAATATAAAGTCATAAGTGAACCATATATGATATCATAACAATGAATATGATTCTGTAATAAGTCAATAACATTATTTAAATCATTATACAGGAGGTTCGGACACTTACAAAGCAAGTTGGACCTAAGGTTAGGGAAATATCACAATCTCATTTTTATCCGAGATTGTTTATACTTTGGTATTTACTGGGGTGTATTTTATCATCCACATCCATGTTTCCTCAATATGTAATATTATTTCTATCCACCTACAATTTTTTAAATCCTATTTTACCCTTCGGTGAGTTTTTAGTAAAAGATATGAAAGGAATCTTTTGACATTTTTCGTACGAGGTACTTTTTTTGACTTTTCTGACAAAAGTACGGGAAGAATGTTTTTTAACTTATACGACATGAATGGACTTTTAAAACAAAATTTCCAAGAATATTCCTTTACAAGTTTTCAAGTTTATTTTTAATCAAATTCTTTTATTTTAAAATTGTATGACATGTTAAAAAAGGAAAATTGTTTTTGAAGTAGAAAGGATATTTTCCTCATGAATGAAGTTCATGTGTTTTATCAAAATTATCTTCCATCTAAGATAATAAAGGGTTCTGTTTATATCCCTATTTTTACATTGATTTGACTATGTTGTGATGGAATTATGTTTATGAATTCCTTTATCTTATATGAATTGTTTTATGATGTCATGTTGTTTAAGAATCCCATTTTTATTACATGGGTTATGCAATGATGTATGATTTAGGATTTTGTGGCACACATAAGAATGGTATCATTATGAGATGGGTGGGACATATATCTCCCTCCAATGCATTGGGTAATGATTTTATATCTCATGAGATAGACATGGCTGGAATGGTAGGTTATACCGGTTCAGTGAAACAGGACTGAAACGAGGGTGACTCGGTTCAGAAAGGGACTTTGTCCACTAAGATAGTCTTGGCAATGAGTCTTGACTAACAAGAAATGATTCTCTATGATTATGTGTGTATGCCACAAAGTTTAATGTTTTATGTTATGATTATTGGGATTACATTTCACTACTATGATTTATACCATGTTATGAAATTATGCTCTCTTTTCCTGGTTAAGATTTCCAAAATGTTATGTTCTTATGAATATGATGTAATTGATATTCCTTTTGTTTACCATTACTGAGGATTTGAGCTCACCCTTTTATGTTTTCTTTTCCCCAGGATATAAAGAAAGGTTTTAGGTAAAAAAAAGTGAGGATCTTTATGGGAGATGTTGAAGATCTTTCACCACGTTTAGAAGATTATATTCCAAGTTTCCAAAGACACTAAACTATTACGATCCTCGTGTTTGTGTTGTTGTTATGTACTAAGTATTCCGCAAAAGTAATGTAATGTCAATGTACGTCATGCTTCGGGTCTCTATAGTTGGTATCAGAGGAAAGTTTTAGTCAACCATTGGAAACTAGGATGCGAAAACGTTAGTGAGATCCCTAGAGATATTTCTAAGGTATGTCTAGGGATGTCCCTAAGGACAAGTATACGTATAGGATACAGTCCTAGAACTACGGTAACGATCTTAGAATTTAACCTAAGATGTTAGATATTAAGGGTACTCCCCCTTTACTATGTTGTTTTCCCAATCATGATTTTTGCCTCTCACACTATTCTTTTTGGGTTTTAGATGATGGCTGGAACCCGAAGGAACCGTGTTGATCAATGCAATGGACAATGCAATGATTGTCCTCCTAAACAAACAAATGTTATGGGAGATGGAGTGCAAAATCTTATTTCTATAATTACACAAGCTATGAATCATTCTGGACTGCCAAATGAGAAGAGAAGGGAACAATATTCTATTGAGTCCTTCATGAGGCAACATCCACCTTCTTTCAGTGGGTCTTCCGATCCACTTGTTACTGAACAATGGATCAGTACCACTGAAAAGATATTTTCAGTTCTTAAATGTTCTGAACATGATAAAGTCATCTTAGCAGTATATCGTTTGGAAGGTGAATCTGATCAATGGTGGAATCTTATCATGAATACGAGGAAAAGAGATGAAATTGAGTCCATGGAATGGGACAAGATAAAGAATTATTTTTCAATAAGTACTTCCCTCGTATTCTTCAAACAATGATGGAGAAGGAGTTTCTTAAACTAAAGCAAAAGGATGATGAATCTGGTGGTATATACGAAGCGAATTTTACAAGGCTTGCAAGGTATGCATCTGGATTTATCATCCAACCTAAAAGTAAAGTTGATCGATTTTTCAGTGGCTTAAAACCAAGCCTTCAAAGGGCATTAGCTATAAGAGATATCAGTAGCTATGAAGAAATTGTGCATTTTGCTATCAAGGTAGAAATAGAAGTTGATGTTACTTATCCATCTCATGGTTTTGAACAGAAACGTAATATGGATTTCAAGGATAAATCTCAGAATAATAGTGAAAAGAAGATGAATGTTTCCTTATGCTCAAAGTGTGGATAGAAGCATGGTGGAGATTGTCTTAAAGGGGCTAGAAAATGTTTTAAGTGTGGAAAAGAAGGTCATTGAGCAGCTGAGTGTCGAAGTAATGGAAAAAGGGTTTCTAATGATGTGAATAAAGAAAACACTGCAGAGAATGCACCATCAACACTTCAATGCTTCATGTGCAAGGAAATGGGGCATTATGCTAATAAATGCCCTAATCCAAGGGTTAGTTTTGATCGACATGAGCAACCGCTTAAGTCAAAGGATAAAGGGAAGTCACATACAATCACTATTGGCGATGTTGAATATGAAAATGATGTGGTGGAATGATTAAGTGTTTATGTAATGGGATTCCAAAATAATGTTGTATCATGGAGTATTGGAATATTTATGTATTGGTCTAATGTGGTATTCAAAGTGATTGAGATATTTTTGGAAATAATATGATATGCGCATAATGAAGGGAAAACGAGAAAATGAAATGTTTAACAGTATTCATGAGCTCATGATTGATATAAGGACTAAGTGATATCATGGTTTGAGTATATAGAATTTTTAGGATTTTGGTATGTGGAAAGTGTTAACGTTTAACTGCATTCATGTTTTCACTAAGGTTCAATGTGTATTCAAGAGAATACCTGATTAAGGCCTTTGAATGTTTGGAATGTGACCAAAAAGACATATCTTATGATATATGGGGATCAATGATGGTATTAAATCTCTGAGAGTGGACGGCAGTATTATGGATAAGCCTAAAGATTGGAATGGATTATGTTGGACATAAGTTAGTATTATTGATGGGATGTTATAGTAATATAGCTTTAGAAAAAGGACAACCTGCCGGACGGGCGACAACCCATCGCGTCAGACAAGGCTGTGGGAATCGAACCCACAACCGAAGTACGACTGGCCTTTATCGCCTACCACTGGCCTACAGGAAGTCCCTGTTTAGTAGAAACTAGTTTTATTATATTAAGCAGTATGATATATGAAGTATAAGTCCATTTTAGGAACCATATATGATTAATCTCACTAAAGAATGACTTATGTATATTAAATAACTTTTGCTAACCTTTTGTTTGAGACAGATGGAATGACCTGTCATACTATCACATGATCTTCTAACACTTCACGAATAACATATTCAACTTCATTTATTTAAGAGATGAAGTGGAAATTGTTCAAGGCACGAACAACAGTGAGATTGTACCAAAATAAAGTAAGTATTTATTCTAATTCAAATTCTTCAACTTTAGGGAAACGATCTTGAAAACCAAAAATGTTGTCCTAGTGCTCTTATATCTGATTAATCAGATGATACCTTAGATCGTCACAAATTTATGGATTTGTGATTGCTAGCTTTTCCATAGCCATGTTCTCTACCACTATCCATCAGAACATGATGGTTAGATTTCTCTTCCATATCCATATTTTCACCTATGTGGAAACCCAGTGATGAGTTTATTTGGGTAACCGTTACGTTTCATACTTTTGTTTTTGAAGATTGGTTTTGGTATTCCTTTTTATGATGTGGGTTTTGATTAAAGAAACATTCGAATAGTAAACCATTTATAACCCCGACGAATTTCGAGGGCGAAATTCATTGTAAGGGGGGTAGGATGTAACACCCTGAGATTTTATGAAAAATATTCTTTTTAATTTAATTAATGTCTTGTGTTATACGCTACACTAAAAGGAGCTTTCACAACACACATCTCTGACCTGGCTTGAATTACAAGCAATCGCGACCTTCCACGATAGCGTGTGTTGTACGCAACACCAAGTTTCAATAAACAACGATATGCTATTAAGATAATATTAAAACTAGCAGTTATGAATAGTAATAACCACTTTTTGAAATTTTTTAAATTTTATTTTTCAAAATGGACTTCATTTATGGATTCGGAATATCGAAATTAGCTTAGGGTGAAATTTTTGTGATTTTCGGATAACTTTCATATTTTGATGAATAGTGAAAATTATTAATTTTAATTAAAATCAACTTTTTCAATCGAAATAATTAATAGTGATAAATTATTAATTTGAGTGGTTTTAAAGTATATTTAGAATATATTTTTACAATTTAATACAATGTTGGCCATTGGATGTAATTTCACATTTAAACCAGTTATAAACAAGTGTCAATCTTTTGATAGTTATTATCTCTTAAAAACACGCCTTTTGTTTTGACGACGGGAATTAATTTTTAAATTTATTAATGCAACTGATATGTTTTGAATTTGGTAAAATAGAAATAATTTTTGAGTTCATAATATCAAATATAGCTTAGGCCTAATTTTTGGTATTTTTCTGAAAACCTTCAATTTTTGATGAATAGTGAAACCACTAAGTGGTAGTTAAAAAAACTGAATTTTTCATAAAACATAATTTTACCGCTTCTGTGAGTGGAATTTCAAAACTCCGAGAGACACAGTTGATGTCAGTAAGTGAAATGTGGTTCAATAAGTTGAAAATAATTTTTGGTGAATAGTAACTCTTTATTTTTATTTACCACGGTTAAAAGTAAATAGGGTAATTAAGGGTAAAAATGATATTATTATTACCCTAACACATGTCCTAATTCTATTGGACAAGTGTAATTCGACCAAAAACAAACTTAGGAATAAAATATGACCATTTAGGCCCACATGGATTAGATTAGAACATTTATTATTATTTAATTCAAAGAAGAGTTAAAAGAGTTAAAATCAAAGTTTATTTACTAAAAAAATTTTAATATAGGGTTATACATAAGATAAATTAGATTATAAATATTAATTAGAAATATAAAAAGCTTTCCTACATAATAGTATTTTAGTTGTAATTTGTAGGCATAAAATAATTTAATTTATTTATGACACAACGATGATGCAGTAATTATCTTATTAATGAAATATTGATATAATTGATTTTATAAATACCCAAATAGATCTAATTTGATACTTTTTATGAATTAAAATAATTTTATAGGTTAATATGACATAAAGTAGTTTTTAAAACAAATATTATATTATTAATTGTTATTTTATTATTAAAAATCTAAGGTTCGTCCAAATGACTTAGATAAGGTTATATATATTAATAATAAAAAATTTGGGGTTCGTTTGGCTTCTTATAGTAAGTTTATTAACCTTATAGTGTAAGAACACAAGAAGACACGGTAAAAGTAAAATTATTTAACTTAATGTTAAATCTAAATGATAAGGTTAAAATAGGAACCTAAACTTGTCTAAATCCTATTGTATGAGAGGGGTTCGACCCATACCCACATTAGCATCGAAATATATCAATTTTGAGCTATTTAAAACCGAACGTGACTTTATAATAAAATAATATTTTTAGTTATCCCAATGGTGCCCCTCTCCTCCCTTATAAAATGGTACCTCCTCCCTCTCTTCCTCACACAACATTGAGCCTTCAAGATCGGCCAAACCCTGCCAAATTATCTTCCCCACATCTCTAACAACATCCTAGAGGTTATGGTATTCCTCAATGACCAATTTTGGTACCCTAAGAGGATGTCTCAAAGAGGCGCTTCAAAGAAGAGGTAATTTCCGTTACCAATTCTTTCACCTTTATTTCTTCTTCCACTTATTCTTCTAAGGTTGTTTCATTATTAAGTAATAACATCAGTATCACTCATATACTGATATGTTATTATAAATATGAAACAACTCTAATTAACCTTCTATCCATCCTACGGAAAAAGGAAATCACCACACGTGTGTACGTACGGAATACCGTCTCCACGTCGTGGTGTAATATGCTTTTCCACCAACACCTAACATGGATGGGTATTATGGTGTAAAAAATAACTATACATAGTTATTATAACATAATAATGATTCTGATATATTGTATCATCCACTCCAATTCAATTCAATAATTATGGAAATGATATCATCGCTCGTGCGTACGTACGGACTACCATCTCCACGACGCGATGAGATTCATTCTCCATGTAAACCATTTAAGAATGATTATAAAGTATATATAAGCAATAATAATGAAATATATGACATTATAAAGCTACTGGATTTATGTGTATATATATTTATTTCATCTACTTAATTTCATTCAACTCAATAAGGAAATGAAAACAGCGTTCATGCGTACGAACGGTCTACTGTCTCCATGAATGGTGTATTTCTTTCCATTTACTGATTTATTATATATATGTATATTCTGATTATATATATATAAATCATGTTTTATGTTCTGGAATTAAGTAATCATGATCTAAGTAATCATATGAATAATTACAAGTCAAAACACAGACGGAAAATGAAGCAATTTTACCCAAAACGCTCTTTAACATGGAATTTACAAAAGAACGGGTAATATAAAGTCATAAGTGAACCATATATGATATCATAACAATGAATATGATTCCTGAATAAGTCAATAACATTATTTAAATCATTATACAGGAGGTTCGGACACTGACAAAGCAAGTCGGACCTAAGGTAAGGGAAATATCACAATCTCATTTTTATCCGAGATTGTTTATACTTTGGTATTTACTAGGGTGTATTTTATCATCCATATCCATGTTTCCTCGATATTTAATATTATTTCTACCCACCTACAACTGTTTAAATCCTATTTTACCCTTCGGTGAGTTTTTTTTAAATGATATGAAAGTAATCTTTTGACATTTTTCGTACGAGGTACTTTTTTTGACTTTTCCGACAAAAGTACGGGAAGAATGTTTTTTTAACTTATACGGCATGAATGGACTTTTAAAACAAAATTTCCAAGAATATTCCATTACAGGTTTTCAAGTTTATTTTTAATCAACTTCTTTTAGTTTAAAATTGTATGACATGTTAAGAAAGGAAAATTGTTTTTGAAGTAGAAAAGATATTTTCCTCAAGAATGAAGTTCAAGTGTTTTATCCAAATTATTTTCCATCTAAGATAATAAAGGGTTATGTTTCTATCCCTATTTTTACATTGATTTTACTATGTTGTTATGGAATTATGTTTATGAATTCCTTTATCTTATATGAATTGTTTTATGATGTCATGTTGTTTAAGAATCCCATTTTTATTACATGGGTTATGCAATGATGTATGATTTATGATTTTGTGGCACACATAAGAATGGTATCATTATGAGATGGGTGGGACCTATATCTCCCTCCAATGCATTGGGTAAAGATTTTATATCTCATGAGATAGACATGGCTGGAATGTTAGGTTATACCGGTTCGGTGAAACAGGACTGAAACGGGGGTGACTCGGTTCATAAAGGGACTTTTTCCACTAAGATATTCTTGGCAATGAGTCTTGACTAACAAGAAATGATTCTCTATGATTATGTGTGTATGCCACAAAGCTTCATGTTTTAAGTTATGATTATTGGGATTACATTTCACTACTATGATTTATACCATGTTATGAAATTATGCTCTCTTTTTCAGGTTAAGATTTCCAAAATGTTACGTTCTTATGAATATGATGTGATTGATATTCCTTTTGTTTACCCTTACTGAGAATTTGATCTCACCCTTTTATGTTTTCTTTTCCCCAGGATATAAAGAAAAGTTTTAGGTAAAAAAAGGTAAGATCTTTATGGGAGATGTTGAAGATCTTTCACCACGTTTAGAAGATTGTATTTCGAGTTTCCAAAGACACTAAACTATTACAATCCTTGTGTGTGTGATGTTGTTATGTACTAAGTATTCCGCAAAAGTAATGTAATGTCAATGTACGTCATGCTTCAGGTCTCTACAAATTATATGGAAGTTGTAACAAGAAGTCGGCTTAATACTCATACTATTGCTTAATAATAAATTGAAAATTCCCAAAATGAAATTATATTTCAATCTGGAAATAAAAATTTGCTTTGCACTCATGCTGAAAATTCCCAAGAAATTTCTTGAAAATGATCTAAATATGAATCTTTTACCTGAAAATCAATCTGAAACTTCATCTAATAATCAAAAGAATAAAGGAAAATAAAAAGTTTAGGAAGAGGTGAGGGATATTCCCACAATTCTGAAAAATGTTTCCCCACCCATCCCTTTCCCTGAGAGGCTGAAACCTCAAAGTAACACCAGGGATGAACTTGTTCAGTTCCATGGTCACCATTCTAAAAATCAAGTGACCATTCATTTCATTCAAGCTTTAATTAAAATCCCATATTATCTAAAATCTCGGAAGAGAATTATTTCAATCAAAAAAACTCTAGATTAATTTTCTACTTATAGCCTCACTAATGAGTGAAGTGCTGCACTGCAAAAGAGAAACCCACCTAAACTGAAAGACCTTGGAAGTTTTTTCATACCTTACACACTAGGAAACTCTGATCAACTCAATTGTTTGTGTGATTTAGGTGCTATAATTAATCTTCTCCCTTAATCACTATTTAAACTATTGAGGTTGGGTGACCTTCAACCCACTATATTCATACTGCAGTTAGCTGATAGATTATTCACTCATCCTACTGGTCGGGTAGATGATTTGCTGGTTGGTTTTGGGAAACTATTTTTGCCTGCTGAATTACTTGTTTTGGATTTGAAATGTGATCAATAGGTTCCCATAATCAAGGTTATGCCCTTCGTGGCCACATGTGGTGCTATCATTGATGTCTTTAAGGGTCAATTAACTTTTAGAATTGGCGAACAACAAGAAGAGTTCAATGTGTTTAAAAATATTAAAGGACCAACTTATTCTGAAAACGGTTTAAAAATTGAGTTCCTTGAAGCTTTAAGTTCTTATAAAAATCAAATAGAACACATTTAAGTATCTGAAAAACAATCCTCTATTGATGAAAATATTTATGAAGATAAAAATCTTTGTGAATCCATTTTTGATGTTGAAAATTCTTATTGTAAAGACTAATCTGGAAAATTTTCCAAAACTGGAAAATGCCCAGTTTCTACTGTATAAAGGTCCTCTATTTTTGTACTTAGGAGAATTTTGAGTGAATTTGAGTGAAAACCCCATTCTGAGCACTATGATGATTTTGAGGGTGAACATATAAGACAATTAGCTCATTCTACTTTGATTAACCTTCTGAATTCTGATTTGGAAAATCTGGACAGTGTACTGCCTACACTGGACAGTAACACTATTACATCTAATCCTGAGCATCAAATTGAAAATATTTCATTTTTCAATAATATTTACACGAAATATATTGATGATCTTGGACCTCCATGGACCATGAGTATTCCTTTGAGTATATAATCACCCACTCTTGAACTAAAGCAAATTTTTGCTCATTTTAAATATTCATTTCTAGGTGAAAACTCCTCTTTTCATGTACTAATTTCTGATGAGTTTAATGAAAATCAAGAACATATACTATTGAATGTTTTGAAAAGAAATTAAATCTACCATAGGATAGACAATAGCTGATGTCATGGGTATTATTCCCTCATTTTGTATGCACAAGATTCTTATGGATCCTGAACATTAGCCTAGGGTAGATTGTCAATGAAGTATAAATCCTAACATGAAATAAGTTGTGAGAGTGGAAGTGATCAAATTACTGGACACTAGAATGATTTATCCCATTTCTGAAAGTGTGTGGGTCAGCCCTGTCTAGGTTGTCCCTAAGAAGGGATGATTCACTATAGTTAAAAATGAAAAAAACAAAGAAGACCAAGTTATGAAATCAACAAAATGGATATCCTGTATTGATTTTTGGAAGCTGAATGCAGCCACATTAAAGGATCATTTTCCAATGTCCTTCATGGATCAAATGCTTGATAGGATTTCTGGTAATTGATTTTTCTGTTTTCTGGATGGGTATTCAAGTTAAAACAAGATACCGGTTGATCTAGAGTATCTGGAAAATACCACTTTCAAATGCCCCTTTGGAACATTTTCATACAGGTGGGTTCCCTTTTGGTTGTGTGGTGCTCTAGCCACCTTTCAAAGGTGTATGATGGCTATGTTTTCAGATATGATTGAGAAAACCATTGAGGTTTTCATGGATGACTTTTCCACTGTGGGTATTACTTTTTATACTTGTCTTGGAAATCATTAATTAGTCTTGGAGAAATGCACTGAAACCAACCACGTTCATAATTGGGAGAAATGTCATTTCATGGTTACAGAAGGTATTGTTCTTGGTCCTAAGGTTTCCAAAAGTGGTTTATATGTTTATACTACTAAGATTGATGTAATTCAAAAATTTCCACCTCCTGTAAATGTTAAATGTGTTAGATGTTTTTTTGGGGAAGCTGGTTTCTACCCGAATTTCGTAAAAGATTTTTCTAAAATAACTAAGCCACTTTTTTCTTTGCTGGTAAAGGATACACCTTTAAATTTTGATGAAAACTGCTTATAATCATTTAATCTGCTTTAATAAAAACTCAATACATCACCTATCATTGCTGCTCCTGATTGGAAACTAACTTTTGAGCTTATGTGAGATGGTAATGACATGGATGTAGGTGATATCCTTGGTCAGAGGAGAAATAGGAAACTGCATGTGGTGTATTATGCTAGTAGACTGCTAGATGATTTCCAAAAGAATATACCACCACTGAAAAAGAATTGACAGCTATTGTGTTTTCTTTTGAAAAGGGTGGAAAATATTTGTTAGGTTCTAAAGTCATCATTTTCACAGATCATCCAGCTTTAAAATACTTGTTGTCTAAGAAGGAAACTAAACCCAGGCGGATTAGATGGATTCTCTTACTACAAGACTTTGATTTAGAAGTTAAGGATAAGCAGTGAGCTGAATATTTTGTTTTTGATCACCTATCTAGGATTCCTTTTACTCAATTTGAATCTGAAATTCCTAGGGAGATAAATTCTTCCTTTCCTAATGAGAACCTGCTTATTGTGTCAATCAGGAAATCTACGTTGTTTGCAGATTTTTCCAACTTCCTAGCAGCATGATTTTTTCTCAAAAATCATTCCAATAATCAAAGAAAGAAATGAATTTCTGATCTTAAGTATTATTTTTTGGACGATCCCTTGCTGTTTAGGAGGTGTGGTAATGGTATTCTTAGGAGATATATACATGAGGAAGTAATATTATCTGTTTTAGAAATTTTTCATTTTTCACCACGGGGAGGTCACCATAGGGGTGAGAGAACAGCTCAAAAAGTCATTCAATCGGGTTTCTATTGGCCTACACACTTTAATGATGCTAGAAGTTTTGTTTTTGGTTGTGGTAAATGTGAGAGACTAGGTAATGTGTGTATGAAGAAAGAGTTACACCAAAAAGGAACTCTGGAAGTTGAAATTTTTGTTGTCTAGTGATTAGATTTCATGGGTCCATTTCCATAATCTCATGGGAATGAACATATACTTGTTTCTATGGACTATGTATCTAAATTTTTTGAGGTAGTTTAACTACCCAACAATCAAACCAATTATATTATAATATTTTTCAAGAAGAACATTTTTACAAGATTTAGAGTCTGAAGAGATTTTATCACTGATAATGGAACACACTTTAAGAACCATATGTTTAATGATTTTATGGAAAAATATTGTTGTGTTCATAAAACTAGTACTCCTTGTCATCCACAGTTCAGTGGACTGGTGGAAATTTCAAACAGGAAACTTAAAAAAATTCATGAGAAAACTATGTTGAATTCTAGGAAAGATTGGTCTCTTAAATTGGATGAAGATTTATGGGCTTATAGAACTGCTTTTAAGACCCCAGTAGGTATGTCTCCTTATAGGATGTTGTTGGGGAAATGGTTTCATGAACCTGTGGAGTTGCAACAAAAGTTTAATTGGGCAGTTAGGGCTCTAAACTTTGATTTTAGGAGTGCTAGTGAGAGGAGATTACTTGAGCAGAGTGAACTTGATGAGATTAGGAGAGAGAGTTATGATAATTCACGAATTTATAATGAGAGAACTATAATCATTCATGATTTTTTCATTCAAAACAAGGAATTCAAACCTAGATAGAAGGTCCATATTTTTAATTCTATGCTCAAACTATTTCCTAGAAAACATAATTACAAGTGGTTTGGACCCTTTACTATAGTGAGAGTTTTAAAGAATAGAGCTTTGAAAATTGTAGGTGAAGAGAATAAACCCATGTTGGTCAATGGGAAAATAGTGAAACATTATTTTGAGGGACATCCGAAGGGCTTGGCTACCTTAATTGAGCATAAAAAATATTCTTGAATAAAGTCTTCTTGGGGACTTTAAATCTAGTGCTTCATGGGAGGAATCCCATGGTTCATTTTGTCTTTATGTTGTTTCTTCTTAACCTTGTATATTGTGCTGCTTCTATGCATGGTTTTTGTGAAATAATTGTTAATGCTTGTTCTTGGTTCCTGGGTTACATGATTTGTATTTTTTAGGATGTTGCTGCTTGTGTCAATAAAGAAGTTGAATTTCCATAATCATTTTTGGACAATAACCTAGTCAGGGTAGTATTTCAGCTTTCTGAATTTATTGTCTGCTCCTATTTTTGTTAATAAATCTTCTTGTTTAAAAAACATTATACTACATTTTTGATGAAAATCTACAGCATACTTTGCATATATTTTAAAAAAACTTTTTCTGCATGTCACTAAAATGAATTAAAAATCTGAATGTAACTACTATTGTGAAATGAAATTCATTGTTTAAAACACATTAATTGTATGAAATTATGTGTGAGGGGTACATACTTACTGGTAGTTTTGATTTTCATTGGAACCAATTAGTCTATAGGGTGTTTAGCATGCATCTTTCTTCTATATTGAACATCCATTTGAATCATACTTTTTTGAAATTATTACACCCAATTAATTGTGCACTTACACCATATATAATTCTATTGATCTATATTGAAAATCCATGTCACTTTAATGTGTGAGTCTAAATCCCAACCTACTAATTATTTATTTATTATGGAAAACAATATTTTTGAACTTAATTGAGTCCCTTTATAAATTTCATAAATCTACTTAAATGAAAATCTATTTTTAACATTAATTGTTTAATTGTTCTTTTTCATATTTATAAGTAATCATTGTAGGCAAAGTTGGGTTTTAAGTGTGGGGGAGGGGGTCAATTCTGGACTGTGCTAAACTGTGCTTTATTGAAACCCCATCGTTTCCCACTGAAACTTCAAACATTTTGTAAAAAGTGGTTAAATTTATTCAAAATTCTGTTTTATTTCTAAGCATTACACTGTACACAATTGGGTCTT
This sequence comes from Viscum album, assembly GCA_963277665.1. Taxonomy (NCBI): domain Eukaryota; kingdom Viridiplantae; phylum Streptophyta; class Magnoliopsida; order Santalales; family Viscaceae; genus Viscum; species Viscum album. Next base: position 372,107,342 of record OY728166.1, on the reverse strand, counting down.
GCCGTAGGAAAAGTTTCTTGTTTGTAGTTATGAACTGCTTAGAGTTTGAAATTGATGAGTTTTGATGAATTTTGAGTTATATTACATAGTGATTTGATCGAAATTTAGTATAGGAAATACTTATGAAAATGACACGGGTTACATGATTGTTGAATTATGATCATAACTCTTGGAACTGGATGTTTGATTCTGATTCTAGGGGCCTCATTTTTTTCTTTTAATTATTACATGAAAATGTTCAATGAGTCAATGTAAATGATCTTAATGTAAATCTTTTGGAACTGGTGTAATTTGGGCATCTAGGATCCCATGGTGAGTCTCTGAGACCATAGATGCTGGATGTGTTTCTGTTAACTTTAAGCCCTCTGTTCATCTTGAATAAGTGCTTATGTGTAGTGCTTAGCACAATGAAACAAGGCTTGGAAAAAATAAATAATGTGTCTAGGGTAAAAAATGATCTCATTAAGGTGAGGGTAATGGTGAACACCAAATGAATAAGTGGTCAATTGGTTTATATGGGATTCATTTATGTTGTATCATTAATGTGATTCACAAAAAACAATTAATTATTTTTGGACATAGGTGAAAATTTCAAAGTAAAAAAGTTCCTTGGTTAAGATCTTATTTCCATTGATATTTTATCTCCTTTCATTCTTGGACTTAGAACCTGAGATTGGATTGAAGTGATTCATTAAGTTGTATCACATATGAGGCATGGAATCTTATTTTATGGATGGTCTTTGTATTCTTAATTACCTTTGAGTATTTGTAATAAGAAATATTCATATGAGAAATTCATTTTCCAAAAGCCTTATATTATATTTTTTCCTCTGTTTTTGAGTGATGGACATGTTACAGTTTGATCTTCATAATAAAAATTTCAATGCTTATAAAAGAAAATAAAAAATGGGATTTTTGGAGGACAAACAATGTTTAATTGGGGGGAATTTATTGTGGCCTTATTTTTACACATTTTTCCACATCCTTTTTATTAATTTTTATTGATTTATTTAATTATTCTTACACTATTTATTAAATAAATTCACTTTTGTATTATTATAATTTAATTTTCAAATATTCATTTTTTATAACAATTTATATAATTACGGACCCTAAAATAATTGATTTATTCTTTCTAGGTTTTTAATATAACTAATTTTTAATTTGTTTTCTTAAACTCTATCTGTTTATTTTATTTAAATTTTTCATTATCATTAATTATTGAGTTTTCTAATTAATTTAATTTTAATTTTAAAAGTTTACACACCCAGAAACGCAGTTACCGGTAGCTAAGCTATCGATAAAAAGGTTACTTTTTCTCAAACTAACAGTAACCCGGTTACCGTTTCTGACTAACGGTGACTTGTATCCTTTTTTTCATTAACAATAACTAGTTTTGAAATGTGACGGTTACCTTGAATTTTTCGGTGACCTTTATCACCGTTTCCCATTCCTACTGGTAACTATAATTTTTAACCCAAACCTCACTGATAAATTTTTCAGGGTCACTGATACTCCTTTCTTTTACTTGCAGCTAACCTTTTTAATTAATTTATATATTAATATCAATTTAAGTTGTTCATAATATTAGTTTATTAAATATCATATTATTATCTTAATTGTTATCAATTAATCCTTTTTATTATAACTTTAATATGTCAAAGTTTAATAAAAATCTTATTTTCAATTTATGGTATTTTACATTCTTTTAATTAATTATTTTAAGTCTTTTTATTTATTTTACTTAAAATTTATTTTTATGTTATTTTTAGGGTTTGCATTAGCTCTTAATTTTATACTAGTTGTGACCATTGATTTTTTAATTAAACTATCAGTGACTCTTTTTATTTTATATTTTGAATTTCTGGTAAGCTCCTTTTTTTATTTCTAAGGGTGACCTTCTTTTCTATATCAGTAGAGTTTAATATCTATTTATCAGTAACCTCCTCAATAATAGACTTTTATTTTTTTAACTTTCAACCTCACTCTTACTCATTCCTCATAGCTTCCCCATACCATGCACCTCACTATTAAATCTATATACCAGTGACCCGCTGCTTCTCTTTCAACATAACACCCTTATTTTTCTATCCATAACCTCCTCACCATTAGACTTTGTTTCCCATGATTCAGACCTTTTTCACTCATCCTTTATGATCCTTTTTCCCAACCACTAAGACCTTTTGTCTCCTCTCGTTGCATCACCTTTCCTCACCATTCCTCCCACCTCAACGTTTCATTCTATCATTCTTCCTCTGCCACAGCTACCTCGATACCGTCGACCAAAAATTCAACATAAATGTATCAAACTCACTTAATTCCATTAAACTAGAATATAATCATAGAATCAATGTAAATTCTGAAATCTGAAACTCTAATCAAACTTTAAAAATCAGGAAAAATTGAGAACAAATCTATCTTGGACCTGCGGTGCGAAGAGGCCTTCAGCGTCTGGATTTCAACCACCATCGGGTGCTTTGATGTTGAGAGATGCATCATGAGAGGAGATTGTGGAGAGCTGTGTGCCGCTCGTGTTTTTCTGAAGGAGGATCCGACTTTAGTTAACTATTAATTAGTAATATAACTCATAACTTTAAAGAGATAACTATTTTTCATTATTTGAGACCTTGTTTTTTTTACTTTTATATTATATCAATGATGGTTCATTCAAGAGACGTATATATGTCTAAATACATATAACTAACATAACAAAAGTTAGTAGCATGGGAAAAAACTAGCACGACATGCCAATTGCGAATACACACTCGTGTGTGGTTCAATAGTTAAAGATGAATTCATGTCAGTGAAAAGTTCCGTTGACATGCAGTAGAATACAGTGGATACTTAAAGTTGAGAATGCAGCAGAATAGGAGGGAAAACATTCATTCACTTTTTTAGAGATAGAGAGGAACTCCAACATTGCAGTCCTGGAGTTGAAGGAGCAAAGGAGCAGAGCATCTTCTGAGAGTTCTTTCTCCCATTTGTTTTAACTCTTATACTCTGTTTATTTGAAATGATATGAATTATTATAGTGAAAATTAACAATATATTAGTTCCCTAAATATCGAGTTTGGGGAGAGTTATTGATATACTGGTGATCATTTTTATCCATTTCATTAATCATTTATTATGTGATTATAATTTATCAGCGAGATCGATTCTAATTACACATTTCTGCTTCTTACCACAAACACATAATTTTTCAAAACTCTGTAATCATTCGGCAAGTTTGATTATGGATTCAGCTTATACGTAATCAACTCATAAATAAAACTTCAGTAGTTATGGAGAGTTTGTACTGTTGTCCATTTAAATCCTCTTTCTGAAGTTGTACTTATTTGGAGTGTCGAACTCTATGTTGTACAATTTCTGTGACTTAACTCCTGGCGAGGGAAGAAAGTTGCCTTTTTGCAGTGGTACATTGTAGTAATTTTAAATGATTACGAGAACAAATTTATACTCGTAGACAAGAGTAATACCCGAGCATTGTTTACTATTTGTCTTTCATCAGCATTTAACTTTTTTTATTACATATTATATTCAGCTGTTCTCTATTTTAGTATAGGTTAGAAAAAATTTACATTAGTTGTTTGGTCTTACATTTCAGTTTATAAAAACATAAAAAAATAATAAAAGATAAAAATATATTTAAAAAATTCAATCTGCTTCTGAAAACAGTGAAGCTTCCAAGTGTTATTTTAGATGATTAGTGGCCAAATTTACCTTCCATGTGAGTTCGACCCTACATTCCACAAATACAGTAGTTTATTAGAATAAAAATTTTAAACATCGGACGACATCAACAACGGTTTAGGTCAGGGTGTCTAGGGGGTGTCTTGGGGGGAGGGGTGTTCAAGGGGGGTCATGAGGGGGGTGTCCCCCGGGGGGTGTCTAGGGGTTGTCGTAGGGGGAGGGATGTTTAGGGGGAAGGGTATACAAGGGAGGGGGTGTCCAAGGCAGGAGGGATGTCTAGGGGGAGTGGTGTCCAGTGCGTGATGGGTGTTGAGGTGGGAAGGGTTGTCCAGGGGGTGTCTAGTGGGGGTGTTCAGGGGGGTGTCTAGGGGGTGTCTAGGGGCAGTGGGGGAGTCCAAGGGGGTGTCTCTAGGGGTTTAGTGGGGAGAGTTCAGGGGGGTCTGGGGGGGGGGGTCTCGTGGGGGAGGTCTAGAGGGGTGTCTAGGGGGGTCCAATGGGGGGTGTCTCGGGGGCTCCAGTGGTGGGTGTCTGTGGGTCCAGTGTGGGGTGGGGATTCCCAGTGGGGGGTGTCCAGGTTGTGTCCATGGGGTGTCCAGTGGTGGTGTCTAGTGGGTGGGAGTACATGGGGTGTATAGGGGGAGGGGATCAAGGGGTTTTTGTCAAAGGGGAGAGTTGGGGTGTGAAATGGGGGAGGGGTGTGGTTTCACAGTGGTTACATTGTTTCATAGTGGTTTTCATTATGGTTTATAGGATAAAGGTGAAACCAAGGTGGGATGTTTCTTTTTCAAGGAAAACCATCTATACCCATGGTTCTTTAAACTGTGGGTATATATTCTACTTTGAAACTATAAATACATACATTTCATCTAACCATGGGTATGTGTGCCATTAAGAAGACTATATATACCCATGGTTTACATAATTGGAGGTATATAATTTGTGTTGTAAAAATGTACACCCAAGGTTCTATAAACCGTGGGTATAGATGTATACTCACGGTTTCCTAGAATCGTGGTTAAAATGAAATTTCAGTGGACTATACCCATGTGTCTACAAAACCATGTGTATAGGGAAATCCATACACCTCAGAAGTCCATGGTTATTGAAACTGTGGGTATATCCAATACTCATCGTGTCATTAGCTATAACCAAGGTTTGAAACAGTGGGTATATGGATATTTTTCAGTAGTGATGCCAAATACATCTACCTCCTATAGCTGAAGTATTCATCCATATTAAGATACAAGCTTCTTAATTAATAGGCATCCACCTCATAAAGAAATTCGGAATGAGCTTCATAAGAATTAAATAAATATTTTATGGAGACCTAGTCTATGAAATGATCTCCATGGAGGTATCCATGTAGGGATGAATGATCATATTATCATCCCATTTCAATAAATGATAAGACATCACTAATAAAAGTATTATATTCCACCCGCCATTGGAAAAAGGAAATGTAGGTAAATAGAAGAGTAACTCATTTCCTCTAGGTAGAGTAATGGGGCTATGAACCCTATGAATGTGTCAAAAATAGATGACTCTTGCAAAACTAATCAATCCTATAATTACACCTCCATATGAACAAAGGTGTATAACAATACAACAATATTGGATAATCACACATTAATCATATAAAACGATCCCTACTATAAGTATAAGGTAAGCTCATAATATACTACATGGGTCAACTGTGCTCATCCAAGGTAGTCAATTGTATAAAAATTACATGTGACACGTCGGTATATATTAAATATTTCCATGTATCAAAACATTTATTGATCCCAAAAGAATTCTGTCAAATGAATGTAGATTTAGAGAATCTTATAGTTACCAATATTCTATTAATGGTATTCATATACATGAAACCATGTATCACTCAAGCATATCACATGCTCTACAAACAGCCATGCTCCTAGATAAAAACTCTGAAGGAGTATATTTAATGATCAAATAAAAAATTTAATCCTCTATTTTTCTTGGTGTATAGTTGAGTCTCTCTTAGTGTGTCAGTGATGATTTGATGATAGGGGACATTATCATCTATGTACCAGGAGTACACTAACAGGTTACCATGAACACCAATAAGACATGAGGTTGTCTCTTGATATTCCAGATTAAATACCTGACATTGTTTTCAACAAACCATATCCGACTATATGTAATATGAATAATCAAACCACCTATAGATTACTTCCTTTTAAAATCAATTCTCAACATTTGAAGGTGTTTTCATTAACTGGTCATGATTTCATCACTATTTATGCATTCTATTATTATTTAACAAAAGAAAATCATAAACTTTTTAATTTTTTTAATTAGGGGTTACAAATTGCTAACCATTTCATCATAACGATTTCTTTCATGAGATGACATGAATCAAAAGTGTTATCCTCTATTTGTTGTACCCCAAGTTGACATATAGCATCTATATTTTTTCCAAACCCATAATCATGTTTTTTATAGTGTCACATAAATGATAAGAAAGCTATCATTCACCATCATCTCATATCTTAGAGAGTTAATGACAATTCATTAGTGGTCTCCCTTATAAATGTTAACTTTTCATGAAAGGATACTCCTAAAATGATCGAGGTGATGCCCCCCCAACTTTGGATTTAAATAGTAATAATTTATTTAGAATGAGTACTCATCCCAGCGAACATAATCCACCCACCACAAAAATGGTTTACATAAGTGGCCAACACACCATTACCAAGATTCAATTTGAATGGTGAGGAAAATAAGCTACATAAAAACATTCAACACCATTAAAACTATAAATTTATATGGGATTATCTCATGGTAAATTATCATACAATTAATTTTCATCAAGAATATAATCCAAATAAAATCTAGCTGGAAGTGTTACAACACTTGATCATTTTTCAATGTCACCCTGAGAATTAAGACTAGTTAGATTTTATTTAATACATAGGTCACTCTACCATAGAGATGTCCAATGAATAAAGTATTTTAAGTAAAATATTAATCAATATCTTGCAAAATCATATGGTTTTGTATACAGACAAAACATATTGACGGGTTACATGTGTATCAAACATACTAGACCAATATTTAACAATAGTAAAAAAAGATCATTTATCATTCTTTAATTTTCATGACAAATGCCACTGTGAATCTCAAAAATAGAAAAAGAACACATGATCAATCATCATTATAATAAGGACCTAGGTATGTCTACCCTTCTAAAATGGAGAATTATATTATGCCCACACACCAAACAGGGGTTAATTAGTGCACAACCACATACCAACCTGGGTATCAATTTAAAAAGAAAAGGGTTCCCATTCAAGAAAAATGTGACCCAAATGATTCTTATTATCTGATAATTTTCATAAGAATTTAGAAAATAATTGATTTCTAAGGGAGATACCTCTACCCTGCTATCCCATTGTTAAGGAAAATATATTCGACCTTGCATCAAGGTCATACCAAAAAGTGTACTAGGATTACATTCATAACATATTTAACAACCAAAATAATGTTACAATAGATCCACTTTTAATTTCAACATTCCTATTTAACAAATCTTTTATAGAACCATTCAACTTACCACATAACTATGGTTCCATGCATAGAACACCGATTTAAATTTTTATATATCCATTTCCATCAATTAATATTTTATTTTTTAATATTTTTGAACATTTTAAGGATTAGTGTAAATAATATCATGTACATCTTACAAAAGAAAACAATACTTGGAAATTTATTTATCTGACTCCACAAGGAATCATTGGAATGTTATATAGACTTTATTTCAGTAATTAATAATTTAGATGGTATCCTGTCAAAATATAAAAAATTTATTTTGAAATTTATTTTTATCCATTTTATTTATCCATAAATATCTTCTTTTAGAATTAGTTAGAGAATATTTTAATTCCAAAAAATAGAGTAAAATATCCATGAGGTTGTAATTAAGATTTTAATTAACTATAGACTAATATAAATACAACTTAAAATTATTTAACAGGTATTTATTAATTTTAAGGGGATCTAATCACCAATATTCCACCATAAATTGATATTTAAAACTATATAAGAGATTGTTGATACCCTATATAATAAATATCATTGTAGTATGTGTATACCCCCATAGGGTGAAGTAATAAGGCATCTCAAAAAAAAGGGGGCCTATAGGGGTCCCATTATTTCAATAAATATTATTGAAACACCCTTTGTAGTTTTATCACATAAGAATCACACCACAACTGAACTAATTAGGACCATTTTTTCGTTTAGGAATTTATTCATATGTGTTTTATGTCCACATAATATAGGTACCGACCATTATATGTGGAAAACACACCAATTATAAGTACCATTTTTTCAACATGAATTTATATTTTGTGTACACATATAAACATCATGGTTGAGTTAAAAAGAAATTACATTGCCATCATATAAAGTTACATGACATTATTAATTTAAAATAGAATTTATGAATGATAAATGAGTTTTTTAACATTCATTTTGGAATATAAAAATTTTATATTATTATTTTTTGATTATATGTTTCACTCATACAAATTAATAAGCACCCATACTCATTATAAATTGTATTTAGACCCCTATTTAATCAATACCATTTAAGTATTATATCTTTAAACTATGTTTTATGGAATGAACATATCATTATTGGTTAGTTAAGATTCCACCATCAGGATATATGAGAAAAAAATTTTCATGTTGATGAAAACACATTAATAATCAATAATATATCACAATTATAACAATTCATGCTATCACAAAGCAGTAATAAATACATACTTATAAAAAGGAAACCAAATATTCGTGTTATATAGTTAAATCATACTGAATAATTGAATAAACATAGTATACAAATAGGAATACGATTATAAAAAATTGGGAAAACCTAAAAATGTATCTGAAAGTGAAGTAATTTCACATACATGTAATGGAATATTCTTGGAATGAGAATAATTATAGTCGTATAATGATTCATGTAAATATATTTCTAATCAATACTGGTTTAATTGTAAAATAACAAATATATCAAAAATCAATAAGAATAGAAAGTACTTCAATCACTCAAGGTGAAATAATAATCATCTAGAATAATGGATAGCATAGAAAACTATCCCACCCCTAGCCGCTTGGTCCTTTCTCCGTGTGTGGGTTGATCATAAAAAATCATAGAAATTTACCAATCCCAATCACATTCGTATTCTCATTCCTACATTACAAAAAAAATAATACAACATAAAATAAATCTTTGATAAACATTGTAACGTCTCGACTCAGGTGCCACTAAAACTGTGCCCCAATACAGTGTGTCAAATGGCCCCAAGATCACATCCATGTATTCTAGAGGTTGTTGAATAGATTCAAGGGTACAAAGGTGGTATCACAGGGAGACTATACCCTTTATATGAATAATACATATAGTGTAAGAAATCATAAAAGAATATCATAATACACAACATAAGATGAATGAAAATAAGAAATAAATATGAAATGAATGATAAGCCATGAATGATAATGATATAACGAATAGGAATTAAGAATATAGTATGTCAAAAAATATATACTATGTGCCTAGACTAACAATGGAAAATTAATAAATACTATTACACTCTGAGGAAACAAAAGTACATGATCAATTTTTACACCCAACTCCCATGTATAGTCTTAGTCCAAAAATATAAATAGGGAATAACCATATCATTGATCATAGATATGATACCATGAGGTAAGTTTGGGAACCAAACAACACCACAAATAGGGATTCAGATAAACCCAATATTCTACCACTAATGGTGTATAATTCTATCCAGTGATTGAGTATAAAATATTGAAAAATTAATGTATATAAGAAGTAAATAAGTGAAACAAATAATAAACCCATGTCGAGCTCTGGTTTTTCAATGGATACCTGACTCGATATACATATTTTGGGTTAAGATGGAATTTATTGGAAAATGGTACATCATGCACATATTTTTATACATGTAAACTGATACATATGTAATGATATGAATGAACTAGAGAGGATCTGAGCCATATAGTCCATGAATCCACAATGTGATTTGAAATGATTGGCGTGTCATAGATTAATCATTTAACGTTTCAATAAATAAAATATTAATGATGTACCCAAGTTGTAACCAAGGAATCTATTTCCATTATAGGATAAGGTTAACTCAAAGTAACAACTCATTCTATCTTGATATGGAGTTTTGATTGTAATCCAAAAGATTATTTATTGGGATTCCACCATGAAATATTTTATCCATGTTTGGGGATTCTTGTCCAATTAAATCCCATTATATGAGTGAATTGATTTCAGAGGAGATAATCTATAAAATTTAGATTTTTAGTACATCATGATGAATCGAAGGAGATAATCAAATGAATTATAATTTTTTATAGAACAAAATGGTGAAATTTGGGTACTACCCTATCAAATTATCACATATATATAAGACAATAACTGAACCATATATTTTTCATCTCACTCAGTGGTTATCCTACTAAATCATTGTAGTTTCCTCTGATTTCATGAGGCGTTCCCTTAGGAATCCAAGTATATATCATGTATGACTACTCCATTAATAGAGAAAATTTACAAAAATTAAGGCCCAATTAATTTAATGAAAAATGAAATTTCATGAAAAATTCCCATTCCAATTCATGATTCAAATTCATTAATTACATTTCATTAAAATTGATAAATGACATAAAGATCCTATGGAAGTATTCAACTATTTAATAATTCATTATTAGATTAATGAAGGAGTCGCGTTTCATGGTAATAAATGTAATTTATAATATAATATATTTTACATTTCAATTCATACATTCAAATATTCTATTCTAAATTTATTCAACAGTGCACCACAAATGTGGCTTTGTTATGAGTAAGAAACATATTTTGTGTATCATCATCATGGACATAATTAATTATACTACACAGATCCTCATAATAATCAAAATGATAATTTTTTAAAGATCAAGAGGGTTGTGTAATCCATTTATAATTCATTAAGTAATATAAAGAATACATCTGTGGGTTATTTATTCAATAGTAAAGGATTATTTAAAGATCATGTAATTGGACACACCTTATGATTTTTTTGGGTTGAGGTCATCAGCCTATAACCATTTAAGAGGTTTATACTTCATATTTTACGTAATTTATTTTATTAATTCTATGTTTATGAGGTTATTCATGAAAATCCAAACATGTGGCACCCCAGTTGATGTTATAAATGCTGATAATTATTAGGGAAGTGTTATAGACCACCTACCTCATTCTTAAGATGCTCATCTCATCCATTATAATGATTTTATTGGAGTTGAATTGATTGAAAATGGAAGAATATAAAAATACCAATAATGTATTCCATAATAGTACATTAATTAGTAGAATTATATATAGAAAGAGAAACTCAGAAATGAAAGATTTTTAGAATTACCAAGGGTTGTCAAATATGACTGAGGACACTTGAATTAGACATCAGATGATGGATGAACATCAATGCCTTGGAGAGCCCAAGGTAGGGCTCCATACATGGGTAGTTCAATGTTAATAATTGAGTAACATAAATGCACTTGAATGAAAATTTAATGTTTATTAAAATCATAACTTCCCACTACTTAATGTGATGCATCGATAGGCTACATGGTTTGGCTAACCGTTCCCTAGTCATGCAAACCTACTATCCAGATTGAATTTTCTGGCATGGTTAATCCCATTGATTGACAAATTAATTTTAGACCTTGTAGGGACAATACCCATGTGGAACCACCCCTACCATGGATATGAATCAAGTTAGAAAATAGTCCGTAATCAATGTATCCACATTTATTAATTTTTGTGGATATTCTATATGGTCATGTGTCATCGAGTGATTTTTTTTTTCAAATAATGTGACACCCCCCTTTAGTTCCACATAGTTTCTTAGGACATCCACATGCAGCTAAGGAACCCATGTTACCATGTAATACATTATTCATAGCTGAGTTGTATAGTTAGCACAAATGGTCACAAACCATGAGCACAAGGCTTCTTCACCCTAAATGGATTTTTCAAATCCCAATGCATCTAAAAATTTTCTTAAATGAAAAGAAACATCTTATAATTTGAACCATATCTAAAAAAAAATTATTTTATCTAAATAATGGGTTTAAATTTTAAAGGTTGGTTTAAATTTCATCGCTCCCACCCAATGAAAAACATATTTTTTTTAGGAATTTCAAACAGATCCAAAATATGGAACCTTATTGTTGGGTTTTTCAAGATATGAATCCTAATAATTTTCACCGGTTAGAATATAAGTATATGAAATTATTTTTTCAATATGACTAAAATTTTACATAAATAATTATGAAAAAATATCTTACCTCTATTAATATACTCCTTTGATGGTAATGAGTGGTTTTTGTTATGTTGTTTCTTCTATTTGTTTACTTTTCATAACATTTTGTAAAAACTTATAATACCGAATAAATTTTTCATTTAGGGAAACTTATCATACATTCTTCTAGTCCATTTTTTTATTGTTGACCCCATGTTCATTTTCTTCTCAAAATACTTTCATGGTGACACTTAAAAAACATCGCCTCTGATTTGAGCACACTATTTTGGTCAATTCAAGTCCACTCATAGTAGTAATTCATCTGTTATAATTGATAATTAATCTTGAGTCTAAGTTGGATAAAAATATACCAAAATATCCAGTCATTAACCTGTAATACTGATTTAATGTAAAAAACTTATTATGTCAAACATACATTTGTTTCCTATAAATTTTTTATGTTATCATATATTAGTATCTTGTCATGATTTTCATGACCCTCCTACCATAAAATATTTTTTGTGATAGAATTGGATTTGGATTTAGATACATCAATATATATATAAAGAGGAGCATAATAATGTTTTTGTGTAATTTAAAATAAAATTATTACTGTATATTTAAAATGAATATCATTTTTTCAAGTGAAGTGTACCCCATCCTTGATTTACAGTAGGTATGAATATTTTTTTCCATATGTTTCATATATTTAGTACATAAAATTTGTTTCATAAAATATAGATTCTTAATAAAATTGATTAATAAATATATTTTCAACATATGTATTTCCAATCATAGTGTGCATGAAACATTGTCATCTCATTATGACCATTAAACTCAATTCCATATTTTTTGGTTTATCCGGTGTGAATACATCTATGGTGGAAGAATGATTATTTTTACTTCAAAATAATTGAACAAATAATTCATTATAATGGAAGAAAATACACTATAAACCTTTCCAATGATCATAATAAAAATTATTTTGATAGTAATTTATTATAAATTCACTCAACAGGGGATAATGAAGAGAAAATCGACGTATAATTTTTTTACAACTATAAAGAATGGATATCGAATTTTTACCCCAGTCCCTTTCCAAATTATTACCTTAAGCACCGAAAAAAATTGTGAGATGAATCCACATAAACTAGAATTTTCATATGAGTGTTGATCCAACTGTAACTATTGAACATGAACATATTAGTGTTAATAGGCGAACCTCATTCATTATTTAAAACCTCAAATTTGATTCCTCTATCTCTCCCCTTAATAATTTTTGATAACACCATCATGATACAACACACATGTTTTAAATGGGATGTATATTTTTCACCGCCATCCATCTCCTTATCATCAACATCATCAATATGTAATTCTCCTATATTTGAAGCATCATCATGGTCAAAATCTTGTTGTTCCTGTAAATTGAGAGCATCAACATGTTGATAATGAAACTTTTATTCAGGATTAGTAGGATAAACAAGTTCATATGTCATTATATTTAGAATAGTATCGACATTTAATATAGATTACATAAATTTTGACATGAAAAAATAATAATAACATGTAACACTATTTAAATTACAAAAAAATTATGATTATTTAACTAACTTTTTTAAAATGTTGAAGAGATTTGACCATTATATCTTGAATCAGAATACCCTCATTATGGTATGTTATAACATAAAATACCCTATATATAACATCCTCCACATCCTCACTATCTGGAGAATTTAGTGGAACATTAATTGGCCTTAAGAGAGAAACCCAATATATCAAAGACTATCAATAAATTCTAATGGATAAATTAATAGGTGGGGGAAGATTTTTCCTTCGAAAATAAAACAACCAACAAAACAATCATAACCGAATAAACCAATACATAATGCTAGATATAAATGAATGAAAACTAAAAATTTCATTAATATAAAAACCGACTACAAATAGTAGCATAATAGAATACTAAAAACAACTAAGTATAGAGAAGATGTCTATAAAACCAATAGAACTAAATGATAACCATAACCCAAAAACACTAACCTTATTCATTCTTTACTCCATAAAAAATCCAATGTATCACTAAGAACAACTGGCTCGATGTGATACTTTACATTTTCCAGTGTTTTGAAAAACCATATATATAAAATCACTAATGATCCATAGAATGGGTGAGTAATGAAACACATTAGGCCTTCCCCAAACGAATTCATTACTCAATAAACTAGGATACAAAATGTTATAACATTTACATAATATGGTTTATATAAAATAATTTCTACAACATTTTATATCAGACTAAAAAAATTTACAATGTTAAATAGTTTTCCAACAAAACTCCTTTTTTACTAGGAATAAATCCAAACAATACATCAAAACCATTATCATGTCCTATTTTGGTATAATATTACCAATTCTAAACACCCACACATACAACCATAAATTTAACCTAGACCACCCTATACTAGTGTGTGGTGAGTCATCCTTTTACTAATCCATAACATAATAAACCATTTGATGAGGGAAATACCTAACACTTATCCATCCCACTAATTAATGGGAGACTTCTTAACCATATAAATATAGAAATAAAATGAATACAAAAATATTATACCAAAAAACCAAAATCCAAATAAACCTTTTCAACCAATTGTACCAATTAAATAAAACCACACTTTTATGGAAAACTATAATGAAAACCCATATAAACAAAACCCAACCATTTATCGAAACAGTTTTTTTCAAATAAAAAATTTCAATAAAACCAAACCTTTTATTTAAAACCATTTTACATGAGTCAAAAAAATCATCATTTTAGAATCATCATTTTAAAATTATGTCACAAGGTTTACTATTGTCCAAAACACCAAATTTTTTACAATACCATAAATCATCAACATGTAAGGTTTCCAAAAATCATTTCAAAAAAATATCACACAAAAAAATAATTTCAAATAAAACCATCTTGTTATAAATATTTTAGTATAGTGTGAGTCCACAAAAATTAGGAAACATGGATCACATATTAAACAACATGAAAATGTTCATGTATATGGGTTAAGGCTCTGAAAAACCACCTTATATCTCGTCCCCTAATAGCACATCATCCCAATATGTTCATACTTATAATAAAAAACATAAAATATAACCAAAAAAGAATTAAATCTAAGAAAACATGATATTAAGAGAAATACATATAATCAAAACCATGGAAAAGCATAATAAATGTTGACTTACCTCAAGAATTCTGATTGAAATCACACAGAGAAGCCTTTAAATCACCTCTGGACCAATGGGAGAAGCCTCTAATACCTTTGGGAGGAGAATATCTCATGTTAGGGACATTTTAAAAAAAATATGGGTTAATTATTAATCTATCCACTCATTAATTATTTTGGATATGTTTTTAAACATTTAATGGTTAACCGCATAGTAAGGAAAATTGTCCACTATGTATTTGCCTGCCCCTTCTTCATGGAATCACCTAACATGGTTGGCTCAGATTATTAGAAAAGTTATGCAACAACAATTAAAAATATTAGTATCCCATTTTTCATGATTTCTCAAAGGCGGTCACATAGTATGAAAAAACGGTATGCCAACTCATCAGCCTCCTCTTTAGCCCTTGTATGAATGTCCATGATTTCTTGAATGTGTTTCATGGTTTCCAAAAACTATGCACCAACCATGAACCCCTATAAAATTCCCAAGACCATTAAAAATATCTTCGGAATGCTCCCAAACATCACCCAAACACATTATATAATAGAAAAAAAAGGTTACATAATTGATATTGGGAGTGGTACAATCATTCCACCCTTAGAATTTTCATCCAAATAATGTAGAAACCCTATGGTATCCCAAAAATTTCCATTCCATTACTTGATAATTTTGTTTTTGTATTACTAACACTCTTCTTGAATTATACAATGTTTCCAAAATTCCCACACTAGACCGATGATTTTTCCACGCAAGACATTCTGTTTCTTATCCAAAATATGGACTAGCACATGTACCAATGAAGTAAAATTTTATATTCATTAAAATGATGAAAATTTTTATATTTCCTAATAAATTGGTCTCCAGAACCCAATATTTGAGGACAATATTTAATTTATTTAGGGTTTAACAAACAAAAGTGTGAATGTATCTTAATAGGATAAACCCTTATTTTAAATTGGAAAAAATAATCAAAATGATGACTTAATGAAATGCATTTGAGATTATAATGAATTAATCTAGGGTAAAGAGAAAAAAAATGAAATGATGGATGCACACATCCAAGATTTATGTTCAATGGCACAAATAATATTTTTAAAAATAAATTTTGTCCAATATGAGGGTACATTTCCAATAATATAAAATAAAAACATCGTTAATATAGGAAATTTGAAAAATGTATTTTTTTTATTTTCTTCCATCCAAATTGCCCAAATTTTGTGGTATCTTGAAATATTCAATCCGGGATAAACCAGTTTCACTATATTTCATCCTAAAAGATTTTTCTCTACCTAATATTAACTCACCCAACTTGGGAAATCTGTTTGAATTTGACCATTCTCTTTCCTTTATCATAAATTCACGACATACAATTAGGCCATTACGGTAGTGGAAACAAATTTATCATGGAATTCGGATCACACCATATTATTGACAACCCAACTATGAAAGGAAATCCATTTTTAAAGTGATGGATGTAGGGAATATTAAATTATTGATTAAAGATGATGTCTAATGGCATGATGGTGATGATCCTATTGATTGAGTGATGCGATATTGATAAATCAGGAGTAAAAATAATTATATACCCTTGGTATTGATAGTATTGATTTTTGCTCAAATTTTAAGGGGGTGATGATATAGGTGTACTTCCATAAGATCATCAATGACACAAAGATAAATGTTCTATTGGTGTTGAATATATAAAAATTCAGGAGGATTTAATCATAACTATAAAAAAAAGTGTATATAATCATGAGTTTCATTAGTGCTAAAAAATTTGGTTAGATAAAACATCTATTTATCAGCACTTTTTAGAGCTGATTAAGGTATAAAATTATCATTATTATAATTTTAGCACATATAATGTTTTTTTAAAACCCAAAATATTAAATGAATATATATATATATATTTTATTAATTATAAAACATTAAATAAATTACAATATTGACATATAAAATTACTACAAATTGTTTATTTATGTAGATTTCATACTTTTTAAAAATATTTCCACTTAATAAATAAAATTGTATGATTATTAAGCACATTAATTAAAAAAATGATAACAAAATTAAAACATTTTAAATAATTAAAAATAATTCATATGATTAACCACATTAGTTGTAAATACATATAAAGTTATAGAAAATACAACAAAAATTTAAATTAATTATATAAATTTCAATCATTTTAAAAATATTACATCGTAATAAATATATTTGAATAAATATTGTAAAGATAAATTAAACTCATATTAAGAATATTAAATATTATTAAATTATTATGAAAAATAAATATTAATAAATGAATAAATATTTCAAATAAAAAAATATATTAAATATTAAAAATGAAAAAATAATATTAAATGAAATATTTTTGAAATTGAAGAAATATATCAAAAAAAATTTCAAAATTATTTAAAATAATGATTTCAGTAAATTAAAAAAATTAATTAATGATACATAAAAATTAACGAATAGATATTTTTAATTATATATGTTATAATGCAATAAAAATAAATATTTTATTGACAATAAAAATAATAAAAATAAAATGATTGTATATGAATCAATTTTATAAATTGAAATCATAAAAAATATAAAAAAATAATACATAAACATGAATAAAAATTAATCATATACATTAAAAATATATTGAAAATAATAAGACATATTAAATAGATATATATATATATATTAAAAATTTATTAATTACGAAATATTAAAAATTAAAAAATCTCAAAAATGAAAAAATTTGATTTAATAAATTTTCTAAAAATGACTAAATAAAATTATATGAACACAGAAAACATAAACATTTTAAATTAAAAAATTATTAAAAACATTCATTTTAATTGATTATTTATAAATATTTATGACATATTTTATTTTTTAGAACATAATAAACAAAAAAACATAAATATTTTTCATATAAACTAAACATATATTGAAAATATTTCATAGTTATTGAATATATGTATATAAATATCGGAAAATGATTCAATTCCAAAAAATTTAATAAACAATAAATACTAAAAATAAATAAATAATATTAAATAAAATAATTTAATAAATGAATAAAAATATTTAATATTATAAAATAATTACAAATTAATTACATAAGATTAACTACATAAATTTTAAATACGTTAAAATTGAAGAAAATGTAAAAAAAACTCATTTAAATAACTAAATTATATAATTTTCACACATTTGAAAATTATGCTAGATTAATAAAATAAAATTGAATTAATAATAATCATAAAATTAATAACATGTTATAATTAATAATTATTAAATATATATGTAAAATTTTAAATATTTAGTAAATTCAATGAATATTACAAAATATATATAACAAATATATATTAAATGTGAAATAATATAAAAAATATGAATTGTACATTCCATACATATAAATAAATATGTCTTATACATACAAATTCATGTGAATATATGTACGCCCCACATATAGGCAAGGATAAAAATATATAAACTCAAATATGACATATTAATAATATATACTCATTTATATTTAAATAATTTTTTAAATCCTTAAAATATTGTTGTCAGATTTATATTAATTAAATATATTTTGTAATTAATATAGACAATTTAAACATTATTTCTTAAATATATATAATATAATTACATATTTATTGATAACAAAATATTAGAATTCATATGAATCATTTATCTGCTCTAGAAAATGACTCACAAAGTCGAACCATTATCAACACAGAAAAATGCACTAAAAATGGGTAATAATTTATCAGTGCCTTTTTAGCACTAATAAAAGATACATTTTCAAGTTCTTTTAGCTAGCTATGTTAATGTTTCCACTTTTATTATCACTTTATGTTTAACACTGACCAAAAGAAACATAATATATCTCGCGATTTGTGGTAGGGATGTCAATTAAATGCAACACAATTAGAATTACTTTGTTGGATAATATTATATGGGAACTATTTAGAATAATATGTGGGTGGATACTTGGAAAGAAACCTCATCATCATGTGTGTCTTCTTCCTTACATGGACTGGGTTAACTATTTTCCTATGATACTCATGTCGTGACAATAAATTCAAATGCTTGTATAACATATGCTTACTTCCAACTCTGTGAAGTTTGAAAACACTCATTATAATAAATAATTCTATATAGAAATGTTAAATTCATTTTACATTGATAAAATAATTTTTTAATTTATGCTTTCATGGAGAAAAATTAGTAAAATAGGAATAAGTTTAATTATTTTTAAAAAAATTATACAAAAAGAAATGAATTACCTTCCCTTCACTCACTATTTTTATGATTATTTTATTTTAATAATTATTAATATTTAAAATTTTCATTATTGTAAATATTTAATAAAATATTTTATATCTATTAATAATTAAATTTCACAAATTTAATTATAATAACACTTTAAATAATACATACTTTGTATGATAATAACTGATATGATTTAGGAAAATTAATATATATGTGTGTAATTGTTATGTTCATAGGAAAAAAAGTTTTTGAAACAATATTTAGGGGAAACATATTTTAAATACTTTTTTTGTTGAGTATGTTTGTAAAATATTATTTAGAATTTTTTTGATATTTAGATTTTATTTTCATTTAAATTATCTTATATGAAACATAATAATGTTTCATGTTTGTGAAATCTAATGTCTTAAAATTATAAAATATCAAAAAAATCTGATGTTAATTTGAAAAATATACATAACATATAATAAATAATTTAAAATAATAAAATTAATAAAAAAACTAAAAAAATTAATTTTTATAGAAAAATATATTGTTGTTTTAAAACATTACAATTGTATTTATAGTTTTTTTGAAATTTCTTTTATTTTATTTTAGTTTTTATATATTAAGTTAATTTTATAAATATAATATATATTTCATTTATTCTATAATTCATATGAATACATTTTTTAATTTTTAAATATTATTATTAAAAAAAATATTGATTTTATCTTATAAATAAATTTGGTTTATTATATTTATGATTTTTTTTATTTTCAAACAATTTCATATAATTATGACATGTCTTAAGTTTTAATTAGATTATTTTCTATTTTTATATTTTATATTCTTTCAAATAATTACTACATTAAATATAACATGTTTTCCTATGTTTTATGTAGTTGAATTTGAAGGAATGTAAAATATATACTATAATTAAAATATGAATGAAAATTATAACACTAGATAAACATATAAAATATAGTTGAATTTAAAAAATAATTTGATCAATTTAATTGAAAAATAATAATAAAGATGAATGAATAAAATCTTATTTGAAATAAATTATGTCAATGGAAAATATATAAATGAATTAGAACAATCAATGTCTATGATGAGGACCCCCCCATTATGGTTTGTGGATGGGATGATCGTAAAGAGTTCTTCGACCATTGTTTGTGGGTAGACTATGATGAGATAGAGAGGGGTATTTTAGCATTCCAGAACCTTGATTGTATGATGCTTTGTCCATGAATAATTAGAATGAGTTGACATCAAGATATACTGGTATGCACCTGATCATTCTCCAGGTGTGTCAGTTGAAGGACCTGCCATCGTAATCTATATTGACCATACGACCTACAAATGATTGATCATTAAAAGTAGAGGAATGTTTATTGAATCTGGATAAGACATAGATTAGATATACGTAGTGAAAACTATGGATATCTTGATAACACAAATGCATCCCTTGCCTCCAGATGCAAATCTGTAATCAGCTGAGGAAAGAATGCTAGAGGTATAACCTCTTTACGTAGAATATGTGAGGCCACATTTTTAGCAGAATGTAATTCATTATGTCACCATCACGGTTCCTTAACATCAGTGGCTGTTGGAAGATGTTCCAGAGTAGGAACCTCATCTCCATGTTTAGGAACATTACCTCCATAAGGTGGAAGGTGAAGTATAATATCATGTTGACCATAATATGTTGGATTCATCTATTCCACTGCCGCAATGAATTTTTTACTTGATAAATTCTATACATAACTCATATCAGACATGTTGATAATATGGAGTAATAGATTTTATTTTAATGAGATTCAAAATTAATAAAACAAGTACGACAAACTAAATATTTAAATCTTATTGACTTACCATATCATGAATCCCTCTACCATGTGGAGTATGATATAGTACCAGCATCACTATATAAAATTTCACAAAATCAATCTAATGTAAAATAATGAATCATATCATACAAATTACATTAACAAAAAACTATGCATGTCTTGCAGCAACCCAAGAATTTATTAAAAAATTTGTTTTTATATTAATAAGTATTATTTTATTAAAATTGTAATTCTTAAAATAATTTTGTATATGATTATTTGTTTAAAAATATAATTTTACAATTATATAATTATAATTTTAATAATATAATTTCATATTTTAATTAATCATTTTGAAACTATATTATTATAATGTTTTTTGAATTTTCTATAAATGTTTTTTTAAATAGTAAAACATATTGGTTTTTATAAAATAAGATATTTTTTATGATATATTGAAGACATAATTATGATATAACTTTTTTTAAAATTATTTTAGTAATTATATTATTATATTATAAGAGTAATATTGTACATAAATAATATAGAAGATGAAAATTATATACTATTCATGATAAGTATAAAAATTAGTAATAATGTTGATGCAGTTCCTGCCCAGCTTTGGCAATGTCAATTTTGGTTCATTATAAATATTAATTGAGTGAATAAAAATATTTTCAAGAAATCCTTATTAATTATTATGTATTATTTATTTTTTTCTATTAATTTAGATATTTATAGTTATATAAAATTAATCTTATCAAAATGCATGGGAAATGAATTTTTAGGGAAATAATTGAGAAACATAAAAAATTTATGATGTTATTTTGACACATATACGAGTGATTATAAATACTGAATGATATATATAATTTTATTGTGAACCTAACTAACTAATTTTTATAATATTAATTTATTTTTTATTTTTATATAAAAAATAATTAACATTAATTCATGTGAAAAACTAATATAATGATTGTGCATGAATAAGAAAGAATAAAAATATTGTTCTCATAAAAATTATAAGAATTATTAAATGAAAAAAATTTGATTAAAAAATTTTCTATAATAAAGTAACTATCATTAGAATGTTTTGATTTTAATTTGGCACATTCTGGACAAATATGGAATACATAGGTAGATTAATGTTCTTTTGTTAACATGAATTGTAACTTGATCACACTATAAATGTTAATTAGTATAATATTTTAATCTAATGTTTCCAAAAAAACAAAAAATAATATTATTTAGAATGATATTGAAATTAATTTTCTCAGAAAATTTTATTTTTAATTTTTAGGTAATAAATAATTACATTAATGTCTTAAACAATTATGATGTATTATATAATTAACTAATAAACAAATCAGACTAATGATTCTAAAAAAAGTAATATAAATATAATTTGATATTTTTAATACATTTGATGATTCAGATATGTAATTATAATATTTAGAAAATATAATAAAAAATATATTTCATATTGAAATCTTTTTTTGATGTATTCAAATTTCTGATTATGAATAATTTTTAATTTGAAAAAATTATTTTTCATGAATATAATATTTTATTAAATTATTTTAAACTTAAAATATAACTAATAAGGCCAATTATGGGGATATTATTTTTAAAATGTAATACCGTATAGTTTTGAGGCGTTTTGGGATATCATGAACCCTATAATATATTTATTATATTTAAATAATTGGAGTAATTCCTATGTTACCTCCCACCTGAATTATAATAGGATGCTCCCCATTTCAAAAATATTCACAACCAAAATCCTTATTTCATTGTTAAACTCTACGAAATTCAATACTTATCATCCCTATACCAATTATTAATATTTTGGTCATAAAAAAGTATTCTTCCAAGATCCATGAGGAGGTTCTCAAGGAGGAATTTCTCAAGAAGCAAGGATACTTTTTCTTCACTTTTAATGTCCTTTTCACTTATACCTCATCCACACCTCATGATTACTGTTTCATGAAAACATTAGTATCACAAATATACCAGGGTTTTGTTTCTTATGTTATATTCCTCATAAAATTTCTCATATTATCCTTTTATTCATAAATAATGATATCGTCAGCCATGGTGTGTTAATTCACCACCATCATGGATGATGATTTTTTGATTCCCCTTTACAGAAATCATTGAATGTTTAATTTCACATGTAATTGGTTAAAATGAATTAAATATATATTTTATCCATTAGGTATTATTATTTCATTTTGATAAGGAATACGATAAAAAAACGACCTTAGGAACCATGAATAGAACACACCCAAAATAACAAAAATAACAAAATATTATTAATAAATGTGTGGAAAATTTTATAAGAAGAAAATTTAAGGTATTATAAACATTATTTTATTTATTTAATATATTTATAACAAAATTAAAACCATTATATTTAATGTTTTAACACATTTAATGGAATTTGATCCTAAGGTAATGGACTTTCCAATTAAAATATTTATGAATGTG
Source organism: Viscum album (assembly GCA_963277665.1). Taxonomy (NCBI): domain Eukaryota; kingdom Viridiplantae; phylum Streptophyta; class Magnoliopsida; order Santalales; family Viscaceae; genus Viscum; species Viscum album. Next base: position 372,083,500 of record OY728166.1, on the reverse strand, counting down.
TTACTTAAAAAATTCAAATATATTATTATTTTTTAGCTAAAGTGAGTGGTTTATTAAAATTTTTGGATAAAATATTCATATTATGTTTCTTTTATATATTTTTCTAGTTATTTTTAAAGAATATTATTTCATTATTATGTGTACGATTTTTATATTTTAAAAGTGATTGGTTTTATGAGCAATGTAATTTGGAAAATCAGATTTTGTTTTTAATAAGGGTTGAAAGGGGTTATCAAGTGTTTTATTGATGATATCATTGTTAGAAATAGTTTATTATTGGTTGAGTCTATTATTTTTCATTATATACTAGTTTTAACACAATTATAAATCACGATATATTGGGTTGAGCCTATTATTGCTTAATATATAATGAGTGTGCCCCTTTATTTCTCTCCAATTCATATGATACTCTAGAGATGGAAGTTGGGTGGATTTTTTCCCATTTTTAAGGGTTATATTTTGATTTATATGGTAAATATGTCAAAATTCAACAAAATTATGTTTCTATGCATTCTTATGAGTTTTCAGGATAATGGGTTATAATGGGTTTTCATGTTTTCACTAGATTAAGGGTTTTTTTCATTATTTATGTCCCTTAATGAGATTTTTGGGATCATTCTCATGTTGTTAAATTATTTTAATAGTATTCAAAAATGTGTAAGATAATGGATGAAGTAAATTTAAATTTTATCAATTTTTATTAATGAAAAACATGTTTTATTTTTAAAATTCTTTATATTATGAAAAATTGATATTATTTTTTTAGTATCCTCTTTATATGAATGAGGTTTTTTATGTTCATATTCTATATTATTCTTCTAAAACAAAAAAATTTAAATGATCCTTATTCTTAATTAATATAATATGTCTATTTAAATTCATTATTATGTAATTTTTTATGGTTCAGTCCTTATAGATGGTATTATCGGATGGTTTAAGTAACATAAGGGGTTAGGATGATATTAATAGAATACCATAAATTATTTCAACTGTATGGTTAATTTTAAATGATATATCATTTAAATATTTACATGTTTCTTCATCAAATATATTTTTATCCATAAGGGGATTCCATAGAATAAATACATAAGCTGAAGTAGAAAGTAACCAACATAACGATATCCTAATGAATCTAGAGCCAAGAATGAGAGGAATCAAAACTGAATTGTTTGTGAAACTTATGGTATAGTTGACTTATGCAATATACAGTTTTGGTATTTATGATTGATAATAACCTGATCGACCACAATTAAAAATATATTTTTTTGAACATTTTATGAGATACTTCCTCTAGTATTTAGTGGACCACAAATCTAGTAATAGGTGCATGATGTATCAGTGCTCTGGAAAAGATATTTGATGTCATGGGATTTTCATAATTCCAAATCTTAATAATATCCATTTATCAATTTTGATTTGAAGTTGATTAATGGTTATCTCTGGTTTATAATAGAATATAATGAGATGATCTTAATAGTATGGAAATTGGATTAATTTAAGAGCCTTTTGTCGAAAAATATTTTCCAAAAACTATTTGAACCAGAATGGAGAAAAAATTCATGGAACTGATGAAAAATAATGATGATTATATAGAAGCATATGAATCCAATTTTAGAAGAGTTTCTGGGTACATATTGGATTTTACATGGGACTTTTATAGTTAAATTAATATATTTTACTTTCATTTGAAAGGAGTTTTTAATGGTATTGGTATTCAAGAGGGTTTAAAAGAAATTAGAAACTTGTTCATTGTGTTGAAAAAGATTAAATTATGTTTTCTGACATGTAACTTCCATATGGTGACATAAATAAGAAGCGTTCAGGTTGGTAGGCATTAGAGAAGAATTCATAAAATAAATATAGATGTAAGAAAATAAATTTCCATTATTGTGAAAAGTGTGGTAAATAGAATCCCAGAGAATGTCTTATAAATTTTGAAAAAATTTAACATTGTGTAAATATTGGGAACATTTCTCATGAGTGAAAGGAAAATGATATAAAAATATATAAGAAGACAATGGTGATATTATCTAACTATAACGAATTATTTCATTTTGCTAATATGCATCTGAAGCTTGTAACTCAAGTATGAAATCAACAAGATTCATATCAGAAGGTGGGGAAAACATCCATTAAAATCACTTCAGCATATGTTGCGCCTTCATACGATGTGGTTTTAGGTACATTTATTATTTTTAGTGATTTTAAAAACGTTTTGATTTATTCAAGGCCTACACATTAGTTCATTTTATAGATATTTTGGCTATTTTGGATACTCCACTACATGAAATGATGGTAGAACTCATTGTAAAATTCCTAGTGGAAATATTGAGGCAAATATAACTAATAAGAATATATCTCTCACTGTATGTGGAATTAGTTTTCCTAAAAACGTTTTTTATTTCCTCTAGTAGATTTTTTTGTTATTCTAGGCACGGACAATCTTTCTTTTTTATCATGGTGAAAGAGAATGAAGAGAGAGGTTTTTTTCCCAGAAATAGTTTTAGTTTGTGTAAACTAATGATCCAATTCCATTTATTACATATCAAGAATCTATGAAAGTGTTAAAATATGGAAATTAATTTTTTCTACCACAAATTGTTGAAAATATGGTAACTATTCAGATTAATGATGTTTTCGTGGTAAATGAGTATTTTTTTGTATTTCCGGATGATTTTCCTAGAGATATTCAAAAACCATAGGTTGACTATATGATATAGAAAGTTTTTTATTATAATATTGTTTCAAAACCCCCTTATCAAATGTCTCAAATAAAAATTTCAATGTTGAAAAAGTATTTTAATGAATTATTATATAAAGGATTCATCCAACCTTTCACTTCACCATGGGGTGTTCCTCTATTATTTGTAAAAAATAAAGATCGTTTAGTGAGATTTTTCATTTATTATGGGGCATTGAATAACATAATTTTTTAGAACAAGTATCCCTTACTTCATATCAATGATTTTTTATCATCTCCAGGGTGAATAATATTTCATGAAGGTTGTTATGATATTGGGGAAACATCAGTGGAAATTAAAGGATGAAGACATTCTAAAGACATTTTTTCGTACAATGTATGAGAAATATGAATTTATTTTATGTCATTTTTGTTAACTAATGAACCCTTTGTATTCATGAAAATTATGAATAGAATATTTGATTGGTTCTTGGATAAGATTGTGGTTTTTAATTGATTATATTCTGGTATATTCTAAATGATTATTTGAGAATGGAAGACATATAAGTGTTGTTTGGAAAATGTTAAAATACAAAAATTAAGGAAAATTTATAATATCTGGATTTTGGTAACAAAAAATTTCATTCCTTCATCACATTATCTCTAATGATGGCATAAATATTGATCCTTCTGAAAAACAGTTCTTGAATAATAGACAATTACTAAATAATTAACCCAAAGTCATAGTTTTCTTTGTTTTCTAAGCTATTACAAGAGGTTTCCTGAAAAAAAATCCATGGTTATCTAGATAACTGAATAATTAACTTCAAAATGGGTAACATTTATCTAGATAAATGAATATGATGATTATTTTGAGGAACTATATGATTGGTTAATCCTTCCTTTCTGACCCAATTGTCTAGAATTTGGTTAATTTTTCATCTGTAGTGGTTATTATTTTAAGGGACATGTTTTTGTTCTAACGTATAATGATATGGTAATTTCTTATGCTTCATGAAATTTTTGACTTCCAAAGTTAAATCACCCTACACAGAATTTGTAATTAGATTCAATTGTTTTTTCATTAAAAAATTTGAGGCATTGTTTGTATTAATTAAATTGGGAAATATATACTGACTATAAATATTTAAATTATATATTTTCACAGAAGAAATTTAACACATGATATATAATATTTCTATAACTAATAAAATATATGATTTCAAAATCCATTAATATCATAGAAAATCAAATAGAGGGGATGATTATTTGAGTCAAAAAAATAATTCTACATTAACAGTGATATGTATAGAACATAGCCTCTTGGTGAATGATTTGATGAATTTTTACATAGATGTTATTGGATTATGAAATATAGATATTTTGTTTTAGGTGTCAGTGATATCATCAATATCAGAGTGAATATAGAAATAACCGAATCAAGACTGTGAGTTTCATGAAAATATATACCAAGTTATGAAGGTTATGTTTACTGAATTTGATATTGATAAAGATTATGTTTCGAGGTTTGCGAAGATATTGTGAATTACATGTGATTAAATTTTGAATAATGATTTCTTAAGTGAATCTCATAGTTCGAAAATTTAAATTCATCCTAGAAATACAAACATGTATTGGGATCTTCAGATGTATTTCTTGTGGGATGGAATAAAAAGTGATATTGTACATTTTTCCATGAAATGTTTGGAACTCTAAAAGGTTAAAACAGAGCAGCAGTTACAGAAGGTGATGCTTCATCCATTCTATGATAGAGTGGGAATGATAAAAAATATCCATGGAATTCATGGTGGGACTACCAAAAACACCTCGAGGTGACATTGTGATATGGGTTATTGTAGATCATTTGCCAAAATATGGTCATTTACTTCAATTAAAGACACTATTTATTTATATTATCTTTCTCAAATAAACCTAAAATTTATATTCAGGGTTTATGGAGTTCCTCTTTTCATTAGATCATATCGCGATCCCAGGTTCACTTCTAACTTTGGAAAGACCTTACGATGTTCTTAGGAATGAAATTATATTTTAGTACAAATTTTCATCCTAAATAAGAAAGGATATCAAAATGAACAATTCATACCATGAATGATATTATATGATCTTGTTTGATTGATTACAAAGGATATTGGGATCATCATTTTCTACAGTTGAGTTATCTTTTAATAACGGTATTCATTATAGTATATATAGGTCACCTTTTCATGTATTACATGGAAAGCAGTATAGAACTCCATAATTTTGTGAGGAAGTCGGGGAAAGGAATTTGAGGGGACCAGAATTTGTAGAGGAATTGAAAAAATTTATGTTGACTCAATGACACATGAGTTTAGCTCATTGTAGGTAGAAAATTTAGACAGATAACCAGATAATAGACCTTTCTTTTGAATAAGGTGATCATGTTTTCCATAAAATCTATCCATGGAAAATTATTATTCATTTCTCTAATAAATTAATTTTATGGGCACAATTCATTGGACCCTTAAAAATTTTGTAGAATGTTTGGCCAGTTTCCCCCTGAGTTGTTTTACAACAGAGTTTATCTCTGGTACATGATTTTTTCATGTTGTGATGCTAAGAATGTATTTGCAAGATCTGTCTCATGTTTTGAACCAAAAGGAAGATCAATTATAAGTGAATCTTTCTTATGAAGAGAAACCTATCCAGATTCTTGTTTTCATAGAGCATGTTTTTTTGTACACGGTAATTTACCATGTTAAGGTTTTATGAAGAAACCACATTTTAGGAGAAGTAACATGAAAATCTGAAAATTATAGGAGGGAAAAGTACATATATTTGATTAATAATTGTGTGAAATTTTGTGGATAAAATTTAAAAATAGGGGGGATAATGTAACAACCTAGGTATTTATAAAATAATTCATTTTTATATTAATTTTTTTTTATTTAAATACTATTTATTAAAATAAATAATTTATTATATGATAATTTATATAAAAATTTAATCTTTATATCATTCACATTTAATTTAAAAAAAAGATTCACTGATTGAATTCATGATGTTGAAATAATTTTCGTATAAACATTTTACAATTTTTAAAAAATGATTATTTTTTGTTTCATAGTAAATATTACGGGGTTTAATAAAATATTGTATTCTTTTATGAAATATGGATGAGATATTTAAGATATAAAAATAATTAAATTTATCTAATAGTTATATATGATATTATAAGAGTAATATTTTTCATAGATAACTTAGAAGATGAAATTTATATTCATTTCGTGATAAGTATAAAAATTATTATAACTGACGACGTAATACCTATATTGATTTGGAAATGTCAATTATTGTTCATTATAAATTATAATTGTGTGCTAAAAATAATTTTCAAAACTAATTTATTAATTATTATGTATTATTGTAGTTTTTTCTGTTAATTTGTAAATTCATATTTTTATAACATTAATCTTATCCAAATGCATGTACAATGCATGCACAAGGCATGAGAAGACAAAAATAACAAATTTTAGAGGTTATTTTGACATGTATATGAGTGAATTTAAATAATTAATGAATATAGAATTTTATATTTGACCTATTTAAAATATTTTGAGGATAATTCATTTCATTAATTTTTACACATATAATAATTTACATTATTTTATGTGTAATGGTGATGTAGTGCTTCTACAAGCATTAGAGAAAATTAAAAAAAAAGGTTTTACTAAAATTAGAGTAACTATTACATGTCACAAATTTTGGATAAAAAATTTCATAGAAGCACAAAAATTACCATTTTCATTTTTTTATTCTAATTGGGTTCATTCTACACACACACGGATTTCATTAGTCCATTTATTTATTTTATTAAAAATAAATAGAACTTATTCACACTATAACATTCAATTAGTATAACATTTTAATTTGATGTTTCCTAAAATCATTATTAATTAAAATTATAGTATTCAAAAATATAATAAAATTATATTTCTCATAAAATTTAAATTTAAATTTCTACGAAACCAAAATTGACATTAAAGTCTTGAACAATTATTATGCAGAAAATATTTGATTAATGAATAAATCTAATTGATGATTTTAAAATTGTATAATAAATATAATTTTATATTTTTTAGTTAAATAATGATTTCTATAGGAAATTATTATTTGAATATGATATAATAAAACATTTATTTCGAATTGGAAACCTTTTTGTGGATTTTTTAAAGTCATTGCTGTGAATAGTTTTTAATTTTGAAAAAAACCATTTCATGATAATAATAATTTATTATATTATTTTAAAATTCCAAAAAATATTCTAATAATGCCAAATGAAATTATATTGTGTCTAAACAAAAATACCATTTAGTTTTTAGGCCTTTATTGAATTCATAAAAACTATAATATATTTATTATAAATTAATAATTTGATTAATTCCTATGTTACCCCTAACCACAATTATATAAGAAAGATCCCACTATAAAAAAACTTCATAACCTTGATCCTAATATCTTTGATATACTCTACTAAATTCCCTCCTAATCATCCATTTCCAAATTCTTTTTCTTCTGGTATCACTAAAAACCCACTTCTAAGATTCTTGAGGTGGTTCTTAAAGAGAAACATTTCAAGAAGTAAGGTTTTTTTATTATATTTTATATTCTTTTTCACATATACATTATCCCCACATCGTATACAATATTTCAAGAAAACATCAATATCATGTATATAATATTATTTTTTTGTGGGTTATGGTATGTTCCTTATTAAATCCATTATCTTATCCTTGTATTCCTAAATAATGATTTCAGCTTCAAGGGTGTGTCAATTCACCACCTTCATTAACTATGATTTTTTGGATTCCTTTTTACCAGAATGATTGAATGTTTAATTTCACATGTAATTTGTAAAAATTAACTAAAAAATATCTTTTATCACTTCATATTTTGATTTAATTTTTTTAAGGATGGCCATAAAAACTAACATTGAATATCAGGAAATGTGCGCACCAAAAATAACTAAAATAACAAAATATTAGTAATAAATGGTTGGGAAAAGATATAATAAGAAAATGTAAGGTATTATAAAAATGAGTATAGTTCCTTAATAAATTAATAACTCTATTATAACCATTATATAATAGGTTTGAACACATTTAATGCAATTCTAACCCGATGTAAGGGAATTTCCTTTTTAAAATTTCTTTAAATGCATCTTTTACAAAATTCAAAAACATTGTTCATTTTTTATATGAAGTGAGTGGTATCTCCTGATTTATGATTAAGATATTAATCTAATTTCTATGTTATATTTTTAATAGTTATTTTTTAATAATATTATTTCATTATTATGTGAATGAGTTTTATATTTGAAAAGTGATTTTTTTACCAAAAAGTGTATTTTGATAATAGTTCATGTTTTGCTCAATGATTGAAATGATTTATCAAGTGATTATTAATGAAATGTTCCTTGGTAAATGTTTATGTCTACATGATCTATTATACCTCAAGATATTATTGTTTTCACCCCTTTATATCTTCACATATGTTCAGTTGAGCCTATTATAGCTCAAGATTTAACGGGTGAGACCCATTATTGAACTCCAATGCACTGGGTACTCCCGATATGGAATTTAATCGAATGGTTATTCCATGTGAAAGGGATAATGTAAGATTTTTATAGTAAATATGTCCTAAAGAAACTATGTCATGTGTCTATGCAAGCTTATGTGTTTTCATGAAAAGGGTTTATATTGGTTTTTAATTTTTACACTGGCCTAATGGTTTTTTCTTTATGTACATACATTAATTCGATTTTTCTACTTATCCCAATCTTTTCAATACATTTCAATGTTTATAAAGATGTGTAATAGAAATGATGAATTCATAATAAATTTTATTATGATTTTTTAACAAAAACATATCTCATTTTTAAATGTATTATATTATGAAAAATTGGATATTGTTTTTGTAGTGTCCTCTTTCTTTGAATGTGTGTTTCATTTAATTATTATATACTAATATTATAGAAATATAAACCTAAAAACATCCTCATTGTGATATAATGTAATATCATTACTAAAATTTAATATTATATTTTTTTTTCTGAGTGGGTATTTATATGTCTTCTCCAGATGTTGAGATAGATTGTATGTTATCAATAATTGTCAACATCATGGAACCCCATTAGTTTCATGGAATGATGTGATGTTCGCAGTCTAGGTGAACATGAATATAATGAATAAATCCAAACTAGTGTGTGACTCTATCATAATTTTCCACTAAACAATACAAACATTAATGTGAGGCAATAAAATAGTGGAATTTTTAATCTTATTAGTGCAGTAAATGGGATTCTATCCTAATAGATCCAACTATGGCAGTACTGAAATAAGAAGTTAAATTTTAAAATTTTAAAATTATTTGGTTATTAAATTAGTAAAATGATAATATTATGAAATTTATTAGTCAATAGAAGAATTTATATAGATAAATCATTGAGTAGTATACAATCCATGATTAAATGGATTGGACCAAAATTGTGTCATAGAGTCCCATTGAAGTGGTGTTCTAGACAACAACTATATCTTACACCATTTATAGTGATAAATAATATTTAATAGAGTATAATAAAACATATTAGTATCAAAAAATATTAATGATTATTGATCATTCCAACATCTACATGGAGTATTATAAAAAGCCTCCATCTTTTGATTTAGACCATAAAAAATAGTGAATAGGAGAGGGATGATCTATAATTCCAGCATATGAGTGAGTACGAAAAACCTGCTAGACCATTGCGATCTGATCGATGTATCTTACATCATGTCTAAAATGTGCACACCCAATAAGAATAGGCCTTGATTTATCTCCCAGATAGATAAAAGTCCTATAGATTTCCCCAAATACATCATATAGATATTCATAGCAATGTGATAAAAATAAACTATCCATCCAATGAGACAAAAGATATATGCACATACATGATGTTGGATATTTTTCCTATCAACATCAATGGGTAAATGTGTGAAGTGAATTTCCATCCTACCCATAGACATATAACCTTCATCCATACCATTGTCTCCCACCTCACTAATTAGACTAATAAATAAAATTACATGGCCATTTTAGTCACCTTGGGTGGGTCCTATAACTACACCCCCTGGATAAGAAGACCAAGAATAAATTCAACATCCTTAATGGTGATGGCCATATATTCCTTAGGAATGTACAATATGTGAGTATCACATCACTATATCTCTGTGATGGTAGAAAGGATGTGATGATAAATGCATGTATATTGTGATATATAGACACCATTGAATCCATAAATGCATAGGTATTGTATAATAGCATCTATATAGAGAGTTTAATGATAATGTTTTGATGAACGCACCCAAATATTTCAATCCTCACAACCCAATAAGACCACATGTGAAAAATTCTTATAATTCTAAGTGGGTTGAGTTGTATCCCAATATCTATATAAAAAAACAAAATATATCATATATATGAATAAAATATAAATATAAAATTATATTTTTTATAATGATATAAAGCAGATAATGTAGATATAACATGCATATTACTATTATTTTAGGAAATTATTCTTCCCAAAATAAAAGGGAATTTCTTCATGTTTCTAATTGTTTTATAAAAATATTTCTCATTAATTTTAATATAATATGATGATTTAAATATTTCACTTGGGATAAACTCAACTGATACTATCCAACTTCTTTCTCTAGATGGATTTTTGTAAAGTTTTAATGAAATTTTATTTAAAGCCATATATTTTTTATGAGGTAATTATTCTATGAAGGAATGATTGATGTTATTAAGTTATGGTGGCATACATAAGTATGTTTTACCATTATGTGTATAGTGGGTCCTTTTATAAAAATACAATATATTATTGAATATTTTATATCTAAATGTAATGATTTAATTTATGCTTGGTCTCTCTTTATGGCCATTATAGATGTTTATGGGGATATACATTAATTCATGAAATATTTTTCATGGCTTGTTCTAGTTTTGTTTCAGTATCCAATTCAATTAATAGAACCTCATTAAATTTCATCCCCTCTAATCTAGTTAAAAAACAATTATGTTATGGGTGGTAGATATAAGGGATTTTAAAGATGAATTTTATTATTTCTTATGGATCTAGGATCATCGGGATCTGATCCACTCTTTCCAAACCATTTTTTTCAATGTCAATTAATTTTCCCCTAATTATTTGTTGAAGATAGTAATATTTTTAAAATTAGTTTTCATTAAACAAGTATTCTACCACACATTGATTATATCGGTTAGATCAGCATTATTTATTGGGGATTTTTTTCATTTATCTCATGCATATCAATAGGTTATATCCCAAATAGTCTTATTTTTTAGTTTTTTATTATTTCTCACATGATTTTATATTTCATGATTATTTTAACATATCCTTGATTTATGGTGTATCCATCGTATGTTTAATTTTTCATTCATGTTATCGTAGAGTAGCATTTCATATTTACATTCAAATGAATATAAAATACTTATTATGATAACTAAATCATGGTTTACAAAACCAGTTTTATCATTTGAAAATAATATATAATGAGAAGGTAATTTTTTTATCATTTTATCTTATGTTAATTTATTTCATATCAGGATAATTTGGTGGTTAGATATGGTCACCTAGAGACTTATTTAGTCTTCTCATATGATTTATTAGTTCCTTTAATCTTATTTAATCGATTGATTGTGTCATCTCTCATAATTATTATCTAACCCTTTATGAATGAATATTATGTTTTCCCTTATTTGGATTTTGATCTCACTCCTTATATTTTGAAAATTACATAGGAAATTATATATTAGATACTGAATTGAGTAATGTTTTATTTATTTTTGTAATGTATCATTTTGGAATGTTTAGATTGTGTGTGATTAATGTAATTGGTTGAATAATTTATTACCTTTTTTATTTGATAGTAGTAGTATTCATAAATAGCAGCGAATTCTAAAAAAATGAAGGAGTATATATTAAAACCATGTAATTGATAATTAGAAAAGTTCTAATTGGAGGAATGACATCATCTTTGCTGAGTTTGTGAACTCAATCTAGTAATGTTATGGAATCGTTTCATGTTCTGACCATCTCAATTATATATGAATCATCTCAAACATTTTCATTGTTCTTGAGGACATACACTCTAATTCAGCACCCTCATAGACTTTAGTATCCCTCACTGTTACTAGCGTTCAATGTCAGTTATTAGTGTCAGCTAGTTTTCCTGCATTAGGAAATGTCGAAACTCCCTAGTAGGAATTTATTTTGCATCATATTAGATAGCATTGGTGTTGATCTAGTACAATGGATCCAAATATGGTTCTAATGATATGTTCAAAGAAACACATGTTATAATACCATGATAACATAGGATATTAATTAGTAGTTAATCCCTCATTAATCATTCATTAATTTCTAATTAATTTATAGTTATTAAGTAGTTAATTTATTTATAAATTTTTGTTAATTATTATATAATCATTATTTAAGTAGTTAGTTAATAGTTAATTAATTTGTAATCCATAATTATCAAAAAGATAATCATCACATCATTATTCATTTATATTACAAAAATCATTAGTTAATAATTTATTATTCATTCATTTATAACTAATTTATCAGTAGTTTTTCAATTGTTATTTATTCACTACTCGTTAGTTAATAATTATTTAATTATTAGTTAATTAATAGTTAATAAAAAAATTAAATATTTGTTAATCATTATTTAATTATCATTTAATCATTTTTTAATCATTATTTAATCATTCCTTAAACAATAGTTAATCCATAGTTAATTATGAATTAATCATTTTTTAATCAATCATTAATCATTACATAATTAATTGTAATTATGTACTTGCATTATAGTTAGTTATTGGTTACATACTATTTCATCATTAATAAATTACTATTATATCATTAGTTAATCATTATTTGTTCTTAATTCTATGTAACACAATGGTTATACATTACCTATTCATCATTTTGTCCTATGTTTATCCTTAGTTATTAATTTTTTTAATCAAAACTTAATCATTACATTATAATTAGTTAATCATTGGTTATTTAATATCTATTTAATAATTAACTAATAGAGAATCATTATTTCATTAATATGTCCTTATAATTGATTTAATATATTTTAGTGATTGTTTCACTAATATTTTAAAACTAATAATTCATAATAAATAACAATAAAATTATAAAAATAAATCCACTAATAGGGACAATTTGAAATGATTTTCAAAAAAAAATATATGTAAATAATACTAATTAACAAACTAATATTGATTTGTCAGTAAAAACTAATATTGGCCATTATTTTTAAATTATATATTTTTAACATAGAAAAAAAATTAAACCTCATATTTTAAGCTAGCTAAAAATAACTAAATAAATAATTATCTATAAAATAAATAAGAAAAAATAATTTTAATGATGATCCTCAAATTCTGCACTCTATTAAGGCCACAAAATAAGCTACAAATAACGTGGAAATTAAAATTTTGGTGAGATTCATTTTTTTATTTAACGTATTTCTCCACAATTTCCATTTCATTGATTTGGGTCAATGATAGGAAAAAGTGGAATGTTCATGAATGAATTTTGGTTTATCATGAAAGTCATTATGGCTCTCTTTTCATACCATGTTACTTTGAAAAAAATTAAGATAATATTAGATAAATTATTTTTTCCAAAATTTTAAATATATAAAAAATCCTAATCAAGATCATTCCATTCCATTTACAAAGTTATTTTATTAAAATAATCGCTACAATTTATTTCAAAAAGACTCCATATAGTGGTTTTGAAAGAGTTATTGTTTCATGTTGAGAAGAAAAATATTGGTTAATTAATGACCCTAATTAATGTTCCTTTTTATGATATTGGATGAATTATTCATATTGTGATGAGAAGTTTTGTAGTGAATTATTTAGGGCATGAATCATCATTAGATATTCTTGTGATTACATTGGATTGAAGGGATTTATTTTCACCATGTGTTACAAATTTAGCCACTATAATGATTATGAATTATGGAATTCATTTTTTTTCCTCTTAGAATTTGTCATGATATTGTTATTCTATTTTTATTGTATAAAAATAATGAATTAAAATATTGTTATTTTTTCCACTGTAATCCAGATAGGAAATACCATTAACACTTAGGCATATGACTTGGGCCTTGGCCTTCGGCAAGCATTCTTCTGGCTTTGTCCCATGACACATGTAGTTTTTCATTTCCACACTGTCAATCAATACGACCTTATTTACTATGAGTTGGTTATTTTTACCCCCTGAGTTATCTGCGTAATCCATTTTTACCAGATTATTGAGTTTGTCGTGTCTCATTTTGATCAACATGAATTTATGGCACATTTTTGTTGATTGTGTTATTACACACTACACATGGTGTTTAGGGTAAATAACCACCCTATTTTCCTCTTTCTCTATGGTAACTCATATTTTGTTTTATCTCTCTCACTTACGTTGTGTGCTCTAATTCCCATAAATGGTCCCCAATCCCAAATTTTGTGTTTACCATTCCCCATTGGTATGTATCCTTGCCGAACAACCTCCATAGTACCCTATTGTTGTACCAATTTTGTTGGAGCTTTGATTATAGTGATCTTCATCCAAAAATATTCAAGGTTGTGTACAAAAGTGGGATTACATCCAGTCCAAGAGAGTACCTTTTTCCGAACCTTGTTTCTCAATGAGTCTATATTTTTAGAATATTTCACATATGTATTCATGGAGAGACTAGGATATCCAGACCTTTATTCATCTGGTGTTTTAGGTATCTTATGTTTTTATTAATTCTCATTTTTTAGTATCTATTTATGCTGATTTCAATGTTTATTTTCACTTATATACTATAATATATTTATTCATTTTATATTAATATATTTTTTGAGTATAGGTAGTTATAATTCCATGAACATTTGTCCCAATGGAATAAAAGCACATAAATCCTTTTTTTATTAGTACATGATATGTTTTCATCATATTGTATTTTAACGGTATTTCAGATTGTACTTTTTTTTGAAAATCCCAAATTCTATTCATTTTGGATTGAAAGTTCTAATATCACAAGTGAACTCTTCCCCCTTACAATATAGTATTTTATCCATTATTGGTTCTCTTTTCTATTGAAATTATTTCTTATTTCAAAAACTGATTTTTTTAATCTATACATTTTCATCTCTTTTATAATTGAATCAATAATCTCATGTATCATTTTATATCCCTTATAACCTCTATAATCCAAATTATTTTGAATCTATTATTATAAGAATAATTTACCCTTGATATTGGTTAGTTTTTCAGTGGTATACAGGTAACATTGTCAGCAAGAACTCAACAACTAATCATAGGATAAAAATGTCAATAAATAGGTTCGAAATTGAGATATTTGAGGAAGAAAATTTCTTTAATATTTAGAGAATTAAGGTGAGATCCCTACATGTTCAACGAGGGGTTAACTGATTCCTTTTATATTCCAGTATAACCCATGGTAACCATGAATGAAACTGTAAATACCATTATTGAATATCAAGATGTTTAGCTTGATGTTTTAGTTAAATCTCATAGTTCTCTAATGATTTGTTCAGTATATATTGTTCTAAATAATTTTTCTTGTGAATATACTATTTAGGGAATATGGATTAAACTACAAAAAATATATTAATGCTTCTATAGCTGATTGTTTTTATAAAAAACACTAAATGTAATCATTTAAGATGACACCAAATAGTTCTATTAAATATAATGTACTTGAATATTTTAGAAATAATATTAAATATTTCAAATATAAATGTATCTATTTATGATTATGATTAATCAACGAGTATCCCAATTTAATTAGATAATTCCTACATCACATTTGGGGTATCATTTATGTACATCTATTACTCATTAATATTTTAAGAGGATAAATATTACCTTCTCTCCAAATAATTACACTCTAAACCGTGAATAACGGGTGAGGAAGATATTTTTTTTTTCTAGGGATATACCAGTATATATATTTAGACAGAATTATTTTAATAAATATAAATTATAATATAATAAGAAACCCAAACCTAGGTCTAATTATAGGGAAATAAAATCCATTTGTTTTAATTATTGTAACCCTGAGTTCACTAAACCTATGTGTAGAAAACATAAATAAGAACATAGAAATAGTAATCCCACTATCCATTGAATTTTAATGGATTCTAGATATGAAATGATTGAAGTGATAAATTTTCCCCATCACTATCTTAATTAAGAGTGTTTCATTGACTTAGGATTTAGCTTTCACATTTATCCCTTAAGAGAGTCATTCTTCGAATTGGAAGAGATAATAGAATGATACATCCTCATAGGGAATAAAAAGATGTATAATATAGAGTGAGGAGGTTCTGTTTTAATAGATATAGAAAAACATTCCATCAGCACTTTTCTATATGTTTGTTAGGTTCCAAAAATTTATATAAATATAGTTTACATAGGTGTTACAGATCGAAAAGGTTCACTTTAAGGTGTAAAATATGTTGTCTAAAAAATCCAAAGGCTCCAAAACCATCATTAATGGTTCTCTCATTTATTGGTTGTATGTTTTGAATGGAAATACCAATTCAAGGAAATTAGGTGGTGTCTATAACAAAAATAATGATAATTTCAATTTATGGAATAAATGATTGTGACATGTAAACTCATAGGGTCTATAAGAACTCAGCAAGAAAGGGTTGCTGAGAGACATCACACCTTCGATACATTCTTTTTGGGAATACTTCTTGATTGGAAAGGCTAAGTGAGTGACCATAAATATAACTAACATATTATATATCAAAACATTATAATACATCTATTTTGACCTATGAGGATAAGATATTAATACCTCCCCTGGTGGAGAATCTTTTTTTTTCACAGTCATAGATGATAACTAATGAAAATTATGGATTTATATTCCAAAAAATATGTCGTTATAAAAAAATTTAATTCATGAATAAATTTATCTGAATATAATTTTGATAGAAAAAAGAAAATAATGACAATCAATAGATTCATAGAGAACCTACCCCCATAGTTTATTTATTTATGTGAATATGAGGGTATAGATGAAATATATTTGTTAGGTAACCCCCCATTATAATAGAATTTTGAAAATAATAATATGAATTATTTAAAAAAGGGTATAAAGCTTGATTTCATGCCTGGTTATTTATAATTTTTTTGGTAGAGGACTTCAACATGAATATCTGCCATATAAATACATTTCCTTCTTCTACCAATGAATTTAAGACCTATAAAGAATTTTGGAATTATAAGCCTCCCCGATATAGTTAATTTACATTGTTTATGTGACCTTATTATAAACAAATTAAAACTTACAGGATTGGATATAGTGCTATTAAATAAAACATTTAGTTGTATCTGGAGGGTGTTATGTCATAGAATCCCTGGTCAGAAAAACAAGGTTACCAAAAATGCATATTATATCGGGATGAGTAGTTACCTGAGTCCCCTTCTCCTAAAATAAATATTTTCTCACCTAACAGTAGTGATCCATCCGTTGAAAAGGATATAGAAAATGAGGCTCAAACTATCATTGAGGTTGTTGTCTAATCTACTCGACCCCATTCTCAACCACATGCCAAATATAATTTTGAGATGATTTTTGGTTTATATTTCAAATGAAAACCTCCATAAAATTGTAGAAAGTATCAATTGATCTTAGATACAGTTAAGGGAGTACCTAGACCTCTTACTCAATTAAGCCAATAAGATATGGCTTTTTATGAATATCATATTTATTAGGATTCAAAAGATGATGATCCTAAAACATATAGGAAATCCTTAGATAACAACGAATCAAATAAATGGTTACTTTACATGGATGAAGAAATATATTACATTAGAAAAACTCAAACAAGGTTTATTATAAATAAACCACCCAATGCATAAATAATTTTTTTAAGTGGATATGTAATAAAAATGATGATAACAGTACTAGAAATAAATTCAAATTCAATTCAAGGAATGTCCCATTCTAAAAATTTTCACCATTTCTTAAGAATGGTTAAATTATCTTATTTATTTCCCTTACATCATTTATTGTGATACACAATGAACAACATGATGGTAAAACAACTTTTTTTCATGATGATTTAAATGCGAATCTATAAAAAATAGACTTTATTTTTACTCAAAATAGTTCAATTTAAATCAAGTATTAATTTTTAATAAATCATTTTATGTTTCAAAAAAGCCTCAATGTATTGGTATAAAAAAAGTTTTCTTTTTTTATGATAATAAATTTTCTTGGAACCAATATAATGACTTTTTATATTTCAAATAAACTAAAAATTACATTCCTTATTTGATGAATTATGTTGATGATATTCTTATTATTTTAAAAAAATTATACTTAATAATGATTTTAAATATTAATTAAAACTATATTTGAAATTAACGATTTATCTGAAGAATAAAATATTTCTTAAGAGCATAAATAATTATGGAAACACCTAATAAAGAACTTTATTTATCATATCATTCTTAAATTTTAAATATTAATAAGAGATACTTGTTTGAATATCCAAAACCTATTAATTTATATCTTTGATAACACATTAAACTATTTTTTACACAATCATCCACTACCGTTGATGATATTACATTTATGCCTAAAATATTTTATGCTAATATTATTTACAGTTTCAGGTATATAACAAGATCTTAACATGGTATGATATAGGGTTTGATATATTAACCCTTAGATGGTCTATAAAAACTCATGGGAATCCACATTTGAATTACATATAAGGGAATCATCTATATTTTTCATGTTCCTCTAAGACATAAATGTGTTATGGAAAAATTTATTTACTCCTGAAATTATTGTTGGATTCATAGATTCTAGTGATGAATAGTATATTATTAATAGAAAATCCTTGTTTCCTTACCTAAAACCTTTCTTTTAATCCTGGGGGAAAAGAAAGCATAAAAATGTTGAGCTCAAATGCTCAGTAAGGGTAAGCATTGAGAAAATAAAACAAACCATATACATTTGAACTTAAAAACATGAACATAATATTTAAACATCAAAATATTGAGCAATGACATAAAACATGGAAGTACGTAAGGCATATATCATAAGGGAACATCAATCATGATAAAATATCATGGGAATAAAACATGTAATTGTGGAAACCATTAAGCACATGATATTATTTCCATAGTAGCCAAGGCATTGCTGCCAAGACCATCTTAGTGGACAAAGTCCCTTTCTGAATCGAGTTCACTCCTCGTTCCAGTCCTATATTACTGAACCGGTTTAACATCCCATTCCATCCATGTTTATCTCATGAGATATAAATCTTTACCCAATGCAATTGAGGGAGATATAGGTCCCACCCATCTCATAATTAAATCATTCTTACTTGTTCCACAACATAAACTTAAAACATTCATCATAACCCAAGGAATACAATGGGTTTCATAAACATCATATCATCATCACATAATCCATATAAAAAATGGATATTTCATCATAAGAAAAGTTAAAAAATGTAAATCATAGAGACATTATATTTGAAAGATACACATATGAAATAATTTCATCTTAGATGGAAAATGGTTTTGATAAAACACTTGAAATGAATTCTTGAGGAAAATATCCTTTCTTCTTCAAAATCATTTTCTTTTCACAAAATACCATTCAATTTTAAAAAGAAAGGATTTTTTTTGAAAATAATCAAAAAAACATGTAGATGAAGCTTCATGAAAATGAGGCGTTATGGAACTGTAAAAATCCGTTCACGTCGTATGAGTAAAAAAATAACAATTTCCTCGTACTTTTTTCAGAAAAGTCAAAAAGTACCTCGTATGGTAAACAAAAGAAATATTCCTTCCATACAATGTGGTAAAAGTAATAAAAGGGTAAAAATGTATTAAACATACATGGAAGTAAATTAAACATTTTATGAAAACATTTTGAGATCATATGGACATGGATAATAAACATAACCCCCAGTAAATACTTACGAGTAAACAATCTCAGATAAGAATGAGATTGGAATAATTATCCCTTACCTTACGTTCGATATGCTTTGTATGTATCTGAACCTCTTGTATAATAATTTAAATAATGTCATTGACTTATTAATGAATCATATTAATTGTTATGATATCATATATGGTTCGCTTATGACCTTATATTATCCATTCTTTTGTAAATTAATGTTAAAGTAGCGTTTTCTGTAAAATCGTTACACTTGTCGTTCGTGTTTTAACTTGTAATTATTCATATGATTACATAGATCATGGTTAATTACATCCAGAATGTAAAACATGATTTATATATAAAATATATTTATAATATATATATATATATAATATATTGATATATGGAAATAAATACACCGTTCATGGAGACGGTAGGCCGTACGTACGCATGAACGCTGTTTTCATTTCCTTATTGAATCGAATGGGATTACGTAGATGAAATACATATATATATATATATACATAAATCCAGTATCATTATTAGCTCATATAATTCATTATTACTTATTATATATACTTTATAATCATTCATGAATGGTTAATCATTGAGAATGAATCTCATCGCATCGTGGAGACGGTAGTCCGTACGTACGCACGAGCGATGATATCATTTCCATGATCGTGGAATTGTATTGAAGTGTACGTATAATATTTAAGAATAAATATCAATTTACAATATTAATATATAGTTATTATTTACACCATTATACCCATCCAAGTAAGGTGGTGGTGGAATATAGATTACACCACAGCGTGGAGACAGTATTCCATACGTACGCGTGCGCAGTGATTTCATTTTCTGTAGGATGGATAGATGGTGAAATATGGTTGTTTCATACTTATACAAACATATAAGTATATGATTTATACTGATGTTATTAATTCATAATGAAACAACTAAAGAAGAATAAGTATAAGAAGAAATAATGTTGAAGGAATCAGTAACGGACATTATCTCTTCTTTGAAGCGCCTCTTTGATCCCTCCTCTTAGGGTACTAAAATTGGTATTTGAAGAATACCAGGACCTCTAGGATGTTTCTAGAGAAGTGGAGAATAGAATTTGGCAGGTTTTGGCCGAGCTTGAAGGATAAAATTGGTGCGAGGAGGAGAGGGAGGAGGTGCCCTTTTATAAGGGAGGAGAGGGGCACCTTTGGAAATATAAGAAATATGTGTTTATATTAAACACCAACCCCACATAAAAATATCCAAAATGACTCATATAGGAATATTAGATGAGATAATGTTGTAATATCATAAACCAATAAAATTTACACATGTAAGGAATTTATTTTAATCATTATCAACTTGATTTAACCTTATTTAATCAATTTAATTTTATTTGTGGTAATAACATTCTAAATTTTAAATTATAACTAATAATTACTTATTTGTTGTGAATTGTACATAATTGGATACATTAAAACATTTTAGACCATATAAATTTAAATTTATAATTTTTAAATATTCTTGTGATTTTTAAACAATTTTATAATATGTTATAAAATAACAATAGTGTAAATTTTAACACTATTCATTTATTTGAATTTAAATAAAATATATACAGAATATATGATCAAAATAAAATCTTTAATAGATTCATAAAATGTCATATGTATCTAGAAAATTAGTGGACCATATTAAATAGTTCATATGATATTTATTTAATTATTTTTAAAACCATTTATTTGGTTTATCTCTTAAAAAAATAATTACTACATCATTTTTTGTATAATTATTTATTATACTTATTTGTCACATAAAAATTAAAAATAAAATCCTATTATGAATATAAATATATTAAATTTCACAATAATACTTTTAATTGAACTTATAATCTTAAAATCACAATATTTAAATTGTTATATTTATTAAATTGTGAAGGTGACAATTTTGGCATCATTTAAAATAATATAATATAAATGTCATAATCATCTTAATAAAGATCCAAATGGTGAAAAATTCGGCCAATGGATGATTAGGGTTTATATATACACTAATAATAGTTTTTGTGCAGATTTTTGGGCCTTTTGATATGTATTAATATTTCAATAAAAACTATATTATTGATTTTTCACTAAATAAAAAATTTCTGCATCCCTATTGTGTCAAAATTAATGATAATTATTTAATACCTAAAAATTATAAAATAAATTTATATGATGTAGAGAATTTCATTATATTACTTTATACTATTCATTTTCTAAGTTTCATGAAGTTTATCACTAAATTAAAATTAATATTCTTATAAGATTTAAGAGAGTGACATGTTGTCACTTTCTTTGGTTTTAATAATAATTAAGTAATTTTCATGGAAAAAAGTCCATTAAATGATTCTAATTCGACCCTTAGGTGATATGGGTCGACTTTTAGTCATCCAATAGGATTTTTGCAGGTGTTAGGTTAATTTTATAATCTTATATTTACCCTTAATTACTAGATTTACCTTTCATTATGGTAAATAAAATTTACCGTAGTTACTATTCATAACGCCCAAAAATAAAAAGTATCTTATTAACATAATTTGGACCTACTGATTCCAAATATGGAATAAATTTTTCTAAATTCAATACACAAAAGATGCAGATATTAAATTAAAATTAATCCCATTGTCGAAAAAAACACGGGTTTTTGTTTAAAACATTGCAAAAGATTGAATTGATTTAACTTACGAATTCAAGGTAAAATCAATGCTAATGACATACATTTTATTAAATGGTAAAAATATATTCTATTTATACTATAAAACTATTAAATATTATAATTCAACCATATAAATTATTAAGATGAAAAAAGTATTTTTTAATTAAAATATACCATGTTTTTACTATTCATTAAAATATGAAAGTTATCAGAAAAATATCAAAACATTATCCAATGTAAATTTTTATATCCGGATTCAAAAGAAGATGTTTATTTTTTAAAATTGAACTTATAAACATGTCAAAAACTAGAGTTAATGTGGGTGTGCCATCAAAAGGTGGCAAAAATGCATTTTTAAAAAAATACGTATTTTACCCGAAAAATTTATTTTGTTCATAAAACATGTTCTAGAAAATGTGTAAGATGAAATAATAATGTTATAACATTCAAAATTTAGTTAATACTATTCATAAAGGCTAGTTCGTAATAATATTATAACCATATATCATTGTTTAGTGAAACCTGATATTGTGAACAACACACGCTATCGAGGAAAGTGGCGATTGCGTGTAATGCAAACCAAGTCAGGGTTGCGTGTTGTGAAATAATCTTTCGTTGTTTCATATAATAGAATCCAACCATATTTCATTTATACATTTAATATATATATATATACACTCAATATTGCGTAGAATGACTATTATAAAACAAACTTGAAATTGTGTGTAACACAATCTAAGAATAGTGTTGTGTATATTTCAAGATAATACAGTGTGGCATATAACACAAAATAATCTTTTTGTTTCATAAAACACATGACATAATATAAATTAAAAAGAATACTTATCATAAAATATCGGGTTGTTACATTCTACCCCCCTTAAAATGAATTTCTCCCTCGACATTCGTCGGGGCTAAAAATGGTTACTACATGAAATTTTCTTTAATAGAAACCCACATCGTAAAAATGAATACCAAAACATGGCTTTAAAAACTAAAGTATGAAACATAACAGTTACCCAAATTAACTCATCACTTCGTTTCCACAAAGGAGAACATAGGTGAAAATATGGATATGGAAGAAAAATCTAACCATCATGTTATGATGGAGAGTGGTAGAGGACATGGATACGAAAAAGACAATAATCACAAAGCCATAAATTTGTGATGATCTAGGGTAACATCTGATTAATCGGATATAAGGGCACTAGGACAACATTTTTGGTTTTCAAGATCATTTCCCTAAAGTTGAAGAATTTTAATTAGAATAAATACTTACTTTATTTTGGTACAATCTCACTATTGTTCGTGCCTTGAACAATTTCCTCTTAATCCCTTAAAGAAATGAAGTTGAATTTGTTATTTGTGAAGTTCTAGTAGATCATGTGATAGAATGAAGGGTCATTCCATCTATCTCAAACAAAAGGTTAACAAAAGTTATTAAATATACATAAGTCAATCTATAGTGAGATTAATCATATATGGTTCCTAAAATGGACTTATACATCATATATCATACTGCTTAATATAATAAAACTAGTTTCTACTAAATAGGGACTTCCTGTATGCCACTGGTAGACGATAAAGGCCAGTCTCACTTCAGTTGTGGGTTCGATTCCCAGAGCCTTGTCCGACGCGATGGGTTGTCGCCCGTCCTGCAGGATGTCCTTTTTCTAAAACTACATTCATATAACATCCCATCAATAATATCAAAAAAATTTCTATCCTTAAACAATACTAACATATGTCTAACATAATCCATTCCAATCTTTAGTATTATCCAAAATATTAATGTCTAATATCATAGTATAAAGAAAACGATTACATGAAATGTCATCAACCAAGCATGTGAATACCATCATTTATCCCCCATATATCTTGTTGGTCACATTCCAATCATGAGAATACCGTAATCATGTATTCTCTTGAAAAATGAATACCCATTAAACTTTAGTGAAAACATGAATGCGGTCAAAAGTTAACTCTTTCCACATACCAAAATCCAAAAATTCTATATACTCAAAACATGATATGACCTTGTCCTTATATTAGTCATCAGCTCATGAATGATATCAAACATTTAATTTTCTCCTTATCCCGTCATTATGGGCATATCATCTACTTTCAAAAAATATCTGAATAACCTTTCATGGTCACTGCTACCATTCATCATATACTTTCAAAACATAAGGAAAGACAATAGTGTGACAATCCTTAGATGTCTCTTTATTCCATAGTACCATGAGATTACTTATAAAACCTTACACTTGATAACCATGTAATCATTCCACTACCTTCTTAAACCATTGACCGAGCTTCAACAATTCTTTCCTCTCACATATCATTTGTAGTCTCTCCATCATCATCAACATAAATATTACCCGTACGACCATACTGATTCTCTTTAGGAGACTTTCCTTTAGGGAATTGTTTTTCATAATTCCTGTACATTCCACATTTAAAAAATTTAACCATTTTTGATGTCGTAGCAATACCATTATCCATGTCTATGGTGTTAACTGAACCTTTTCCTTTTCACTTACTGGCTTTGTGTCCTTCTTTTCCACACCCAAAGCATCTTCCAGTTCCTTTGAAAAATTCTCCTTGATGCCTTTTCCCACATGATTTACATAGGGGAAATTGAACTTTCTTTCCTCTAGGATCATCATGAAACTCCATCTTTCTCTTATTAGCCGAGTCAGGAAGCTTACCAAATTTGAGTTTATTGATCATATTATGAGATTGATGATTCATCATAATAAGGATGTTTGGACTTCCAAATCCCATTTCATTTGGTCGGTCATGAATAATATCATTCCATTGTCCATCATATCCCCCATTATCAGGAATCATCTTGTTTGCAGCCATTTTCTAAAACCCAAAAAGAATAGTGTGAGAGGAAAAAATCATGCTAGGGAAAACAACATAGTAAAGGGGGAGTACCCTCAATATCTAACATCTTAGGTTAAATTATAATAACGTTACCATAGTTCTAGGACTATATCCTATACGTATACTTGTCCTTAGGGACATCCCTAGAAATGCCTTAGAAATATCTCTAGGGATCTCACTAACGTTTTCGCATCCTAGTTTTCAAAGGTTAACTAAACCTTTCCTCTGATACCAAATGTAGAGACCCGAAGCTTGACATACATGTACAATACATTACTTTTTAGGAATATCTAATATATAACAAAAACTGACACATAAGGATTGTAATAGTTTTGTGTCTTTGGAAACTCGGAATAAAATCCTATAATCACGTTGAACGATCTTCAACATCTCCCATAACGATCCGCTCCTTTTTGTTTCCTTACCTAACACCTTTCATTTAATCCTGGGGGAAAAGAAATCATAAAACGGGTGAGATCAAATTCTCAGTAAGGGTATGCTTGGAGAAAATAAAACAAATCATATACATTTTAACTTAAAAACATGAACACAATATTAAACATCAAAATATTGAGCAACGATATAAAACATGGCAGTACGTAAGGCATATATCATAATGGAACATCAATCATGATAAAATATCATGGGAATAAAATATCTAATTGTGGCAACCATTAATAACATGATATAATTTCCATAGTAGCCAAGGCATTGCTGCCAAGACCATCTAAGTGGACAAAGACCCTTTCAGAATCGAGTTCAGTCCTCATTCCAGTCCTGTATTACTGAACCTGTTTAACTTGCCTTTCCAGCCATGTTTATCTCATGAGATATAAATATTTACCCAATGCGTTGGAGGTAGATATAGGTCCCACCCATCTCATAATGAAATCATTCTTACTTGTGCCACAACATAAACTTAAAACATTCATCATAACCCAAAGAATAAAATGGGTTTCATATACATCATATCATCATCACATAATCCATATAAAACATTTGGATATTTCATTATAAGAAAAGTGAATGAATGTAAATCATAGAGACATTATACTTGAAACATAAACATATGAATTAATTTCATCTTAGATGGAAAATGGTTTTGATAAAACACTTGACATGAATTTTTGAGGAAAATATCCTTTCTTCTTCAAAATCATTTTCTTTTCACAAAATGCCATTAAATTTTAAATGGAAAGGATTTTGTTGAAAATAATCATAAAACACTATAGAGGAAGATTCATGAAAATGAGGCGTTATGAAACCGTAAAAATCCGTTCATGCCGTATAAGTAAAAAAAATAACAATTTCCTCGTACTTTTGTCGGAAAAGTCAAAAAGTACCTCGTATGGTAAAAAAAAGAAATATTCCTCCCATACGATGTGGTAAATGTAATAAAAGGGTCAAAATGTCTTAAACATATATGGATGTAAGTAAAAATTTTATGAAAACATTTTGAGATCATATGGACATGGATAATAAACATAACCCCCAATAAATCCTTACGAGTAAACAATCTCGGATAAGAATGAGATTGGAATAATTATCCCTTACCTTACGTCCGATATTCTTTGAATGTATCCGAACCTCATGTATAATGATTTAAATAATGTCATTTACTTATTAATGAATCATATTCATTGTTATGATATCATATATGGTTCACTTATGACCTTATATTACCCATTCTTTTGTAAATTAATGTTAAAGTAGCGTTTTGGGTAAAATCGTTTCATTTGTCGTTCGTGTTTTAACTTGTAATTATTCATATGATTACTTAGATCATGGTTACATAAATCCAGAATGTAAAACATGATTTATATATAATATATATTCAGAATATACATGTCACGACCCACCCTCGGGGTCCGTGCCGTGACTACCCCAAGCCCGCCTTCCATAGGCCAGGGGCTGGCGACTAGCACCAAGGCGTAAATCCCGGAAAAAAGGGAAGACGTTGCCTTTGTAAAGTAAACAAACACCACAGAGTAAGGAAGCAGAAAGTAAATACTAAGCAAAAGCAGAGTACAACTGAAAGTGCGGAAAAGTAAATGGGCCAGTATACAAACCCAAACTGAAAGTAAAGTACAACTCGAAAGGGAAAACAGCAACTGAAAAGTAAAAGCCGCTACACCGAGCTGTCCACTGGAAATCCCACCTGAAGGGTGGGTACAGATAGCTCCACTGCTCCACGGGTCCCGCCGTCCGCTCCGAGCACGTCTCGCCCAGTGATCCTCTTCCAGGTACCGTCCTGCTCTGCAAGCCTCAACTAAGATCGACGCTGTCTGTCGTCTGCAACCAACACAACGTAGTGCGGGCAAAGCCCGTGCAGGGGTGAGTATAAGCTACTCAGTAGGGACCCCGAGACCCCTGAAGGTCTCCCAAAATCCACAAAGGATAAATCACAAAGAAAGGTACAATCACGAAGTAACAACCGACACTGCTTAGGTATATGCCCATACATATACCTAAGTCACCAAATTCAAATACGCTCCAACCTCCGAGCCCAAGTACAACTCATTCCACACAGGAAAGTAAACGTTTTCCACATAGGAAAGCAAAACGTAATCCACACAGGATTGCACAACACAATCCACATAGGAAAGTAATAGGTTTAAGCTCACACAGGATTTTCATTATCAAAAACGTAACTACTGAAGAGCCCCATCTCTGAAGTGTACAGTGTCCTGTCATGACTCTGATATACTGCTCACTAACCTAAGACTTCTGAGGTACTCCTCCTGTCAAGTACCGCGGGTCTGCCACCAACTATCGGGCGCTCCGTCCGCTGAGGGTCTGCTGCCAAATACAGGGCGCTCACCCAAATAGCCTACAGAGGTACTCCTCCAGTCGAGTACCACGGGTCTGCTGCCAACTACCAGGCGCTCCGTCCGCCGTGGGTCTGCCGCCAAATACCGGGCGCTCCGTCCACTAGGCTAGTCGACTCACTCCAAGTCGAGTCGGTCGAGCAGTCTTCAGGTCTCAGCCGGCTACACGGTCTCCGTATTCCGTACGCTCGTCTCCAGTATCACGGGTCTGCCGCTACAACCAAGCGCACCACCTCTATCGAGTAAAACAGAAGATTCAACTCACACAGGTATACTTCTTTGGATGACGATAAGGATGATCACTGAACCATCTAAGTCGTCGGACCCACGAAGGATCGATAGGTACTAACTCCCGCAGTGACCTACACAGGATCGGACCCACACAGGATCGGGCCCACGTAGGACCTGTAGCACTGATCCACGTAGGATCGCTGAGTGCAGTAGTCGTCGCCGTCGAATCCACACAGGATCTCTGTACTGTTGTCGTCGCAGTCACAGTAACAGTCGCAGCCAGCACTAGGGTTCCCGCACACAGCAAGCTCGTTCGGAGGGTCCTCTCCACGAGCCGAGAGGCTGATACATCAACTGTCACAAAGTCCAGAGTTGATGTATCCAAAAGTTCTGTATCGTCAACAGGAACTCAACGCAACAGACGGCGCGTCGATCGGACGCCCGGTCTGAGAGTTATTGGCATTTTCGTCCCAGGGGCCCGGTTGGTTTTTAAGGAAAAACCATCCCGACCGTACTCCACCTGCGTCCAAACCTCGGGCGGAGTATTCCAAAAGATCCGTCTCAGTAAGAGGAACACAACACAGCTGACGGAACATCAATCGGACGTCTGTAGCTCAAGATATGAGCGTTTCCGCTCCGCAGGCCCGGTTGGTTTCGTGAACAAACCAACCCGCCCGAACCCAAAGTAATCCAAAACCTTGAGTGCGATATACCGAAACGACCGTCTCGATCCAAGGATCGCGTTGCTGCAGACGGTTCGTCAATCGGAGGTCCGTGGCTCATGTTATGGACAAAAGACCGAAACTGATTCGAAACGAGGGGGTCCGGGTCCGGGGCGACCCGGCCCGACCCCCCCGGGTCGACCCGACCCGGGTCCGACCCGGCCCGGCCGGCCGGCGGCGCGGTGGCCGCGGCGGCCTGGTGCCGCACGGAGGCAGCACGCGGGGGGGGGGGGGGGGCAAAGCCCCCCGCTTATTCAAACGGCGGCGCGGCATAGCCGCGCCGTTTTTGTCAATCAACGGCCCCCCTCCGGGGGGCCCACTTCGTGGAAAAACCGGGGGGCTGCCTGCCCCCCCCCCCCCCCTCAAAGAAACTGCCCCCTCTTTATGAGGGGGGTTTTTAGAGCTGGCCGAGGGAATTTATTCCCCCGGCCTTTGACCTTCCGGCCGGCCAACTGCCGGCCGGTTTTCTCCAATAGGACCGGAAAATCCGGTCCCCTCTTTGGCTTCCGACGCTGGCGGCCCGGCCGCCGGTCTCCTCGTTCCGCCGTGGCCCGGAACCGGCCGCGGTGTTCGTCGTCCGGCGCGGTGCGACGGCACCGCGCCCCTCCGCCGCACCTTTATTTCCTTCGACGCGGCGCGACGACGTCGCGTTCTTGATGATCCTTCCATAGCGTGGCGCGACGACGTCGCGTAATATAATTGCACGATTAACCGCGTGGTGCGACGACACCACGCCACCTTGTTTCAACCCGCAAGGTAAATCAACAAGAACGATGGAGGGGGTTCGGCCGTGTTCATGCGGTCCGGCCCCCTCACGTTAAATGATAACAAAACTTAAAATCCTTACGTTAATCATGTATGAACCACGAACAAGGATAAATTAATAAACAAAATACAACAACCCCTACCTTGAGTATAGGTTCGAAAATTTGTCAACGTCCCGCGGAAGACAACGTCGCGGAGGTCGGGCGTCGCGGTAGTCGTTCGTCAAATCTGTTGACGAAGAGATACGCCTGAAGAGTTACGTCATTGGAGAATCTTCGTATGTCGACGAAGAAGGTCCGAGGAGGAAGCGGCGTTCCCTCTTGTTGACACGGAAGACGAAGAAGAGAGGAGCGGCGTTCTTCGTCGGAGATTGAGCGTTCTTCATCAAGGCTTGAGCGTTCTTCGTCAAGTTGAAGAAAAAGGAAAAGCTCTCAAAAGCTCTCAAGTTGGCTAAAGAGATCTAACCCAACAAAAAGAGAGAAGAGCTTAATTTAATCATAAACATAACAAATGAATTTCAAAGGTTTGAAATTCAAAAAGGATAACTCCAAAAATTAAATAACTCATGTCATTTAAAGAGGGGTTAAGGGAGTTGGGAGAAGATGAAAAGTTTAGGGTTCGTGTGGGCCCCACCACACTTAATCCTCTCAAGGGAGGTTAAGTGGGTGTGGGTCCCACCCCTAACTTCCTTTGAGAGAAGTTAACTAATAATTTTAAATAAAAAAATGTAATCCACAATTTTTATTTAACTTATTCTAATCTCCCAAAAACTAACTCTCAACCCGAAATAATCGCAACCTCGGAAAAGGTCTCCTTAAGCGAATATCGGCGTTGCGAGTTCATCGGTGACCTCGGATTTCAAATCCGAGCACCGGATCAAAAGTTAGGAAATCCCGCTCGTTCGTTCCCTGAACGTACCCGAGCCAAACTTCGGAAATTGATTCTGGGCACTCCGGGCCTCGGAATCAGGTGCCGTCAGAAACCGCGCTCTTGTAAAATTCCAAAGAAAATTAAGAAAAATTTTCCATTGAATTTTACGGGTCTTTACATTACTCCCACCTCAGGGATTTACGTCCCCGTAAAGATACATAAAAAACTAGGGAAACAAATGAGGGTACTGAGCACGAATCTGAGCCTCCCACTCCCATGTGCTCTCCGGGAGATTCCCGTGCTGCCATCTGATGCGCACAAGAGGAATCGATCGCCCACGCAGGACCCGCTCCTTTCGATCCTCTATCTCCACCGGGACCTTCGTAAAAGTCGCCCCATCGTCAACGTCATGCTCCCCATGGTCAAAGATGTGTGTCGGGTCGTGCACGTATCTACTCAGCTGGGATACGTGGAAGACGTCGTGCACCCGGTGCAACTGAGGTGGCAGAGCCAGGCGATAAGCCCTCTCGCCAACCCTGCTGAGGACCTGGAAGGGTCCGATGAAGCGCGGAGATAACTTGTCGCCTCTACCAAATCTCCGAATACCACGTCGAGGTGAGACCCGCAAGAAGACGTGGTCGCCATCCTCGAACTCTAGTGGTCTCTGCCTCCTGTCAGCGTAAGGCTTATGCCGGATCTGAGATGTACTCATCCGCTCCTGGATGACCTGGACCTTCTCTATCGTGGCCTGGACCATCTCCGGTCCCACCAGAGCTGCAAGATTTCTTCTTTTCCGATAAGAGAAATCTGGTTCCATCCCCTGGATGAACCACATTCTTTGCCTAAAACAGTCAATCCTAACATGGATGATACTAATCCATACCAAGGATGACGTCGTAAGGCCTCGACGCTACTACTAAGAGATTCAACCGTTACTCTCACCTATAAGGGTTGAGTCACACTGTCGGAATCAGTGTGTGGTAACTGGGTCTCCTCCAGTAGATGTCTCACAAGTGAGGGTCAAGTCAACAGCCAAAACTGGAACCTCTTAGTAACATCACGAAAGAGGACAGGAATGAAAATATCACAAAGGTATGCGTCTTTTATTATTGCAGCTCATAATACAAGATGCTACACATATGCAACAAGGAACCAGAAGTACAAAGGATGTATCCACTAGTTCTTCTCCTGTCCATCGGCTCCCAGAGCTCCATGATCGAAGGCCTCGGTTGCCTTAAGTTGAGCTCTCGCATGTTCACCTACTCCCTGTGGTCGGGGTGGACCTCCTGGTGGTGGTGGTGGAAGAGCCTCAAAGCTTCGCCCACCACCAGCTGCTCGTCCAGCTCCTCTGCCTCGTCCACCTCCTCCCTGCGGACCGCCACGGTCGAACCTCTGCCTCTGCCTGGGAGGTTCTTCACTTAACTGCTGATCATCAGCATGGCGGGTCGGACAGTCACGAGCCATGTGACCAAACACGCCTTTGGAGTAACACTGCCCACTCTCGGCACGCCTGGCTCTGACTCCACCCCGGCTTCCCCGTACAACTGAGCCTGAGTCGGTATGCTGTGGGAGATCACCGATGCCCTGATCTCGTGTCTCAAACCTTGCTCGAAGGTCTGGGCCCGGAAGAATGGGTCCCTTACCATGTCGGTCGAGTAGCGCGAGAGATCGGTAAATCTTGCCGAGTACTGAGCGACCGTCATGCTGCCCTGCCGCAGCTGAAGAAGCTCCTGGATACGCACCGCACGAAGGGTGGCTGGGACGAACTCTGAGCGAAAAGGCTCTCAAAGTCCATCCAAAGTAGAGATGCCTCATCGTGCACCTGGAGCATCAAGCTCCACCATCGTCCTGCTGATGTGTGTAGTAGGCTCGCAGCGAGGATCACCATGAGGTCTGCTAGTGTCCTCACTAGCCTAAACACTCATACCACTGCCTCCAGCTAGTCCTCTGCTGCCTGGAGATCCGTCTCCCTGCAAAACCTGGGTGGTCGCTGGCGCTGAAACTCATGCAGTGCGCTGAGGCGACGTGCATCGTTAGCGGCTGGTGCTGGAAGTATCGGGGGCTCGGCGGTTAGTGCTACCGCCGATGCCACTGCTGACAAAGGGCCCTGCACCGAGGCCTCGTCGCTCGGTGGGCTGTCGTCACGCTCAACTCTCAGAACCCTAGCTGGCTGCCGTCGTGAGGCCATCCTGAAAAGGAAACAGGTGCGCCACGGTCGGAACAGTATACCTGGTGAGCTGATTTAAGTAATCACAAAGAAAACTTTGAAACGCACATGCAATCAATGTTTTCATGCATTAAGTCGGAAATCAGTAGTCAGGGTCCTGGTGTACGGATACGTCGGCCGCCGCACCAACACTGGACTCCCTGGACTGATAACCACACTCAATACGCTAAACAGTATTGCTTCACATAGAAATGATCAGAGTTCGCGGTAGAACCGAACTCCTCTGATACCAATTTGTCACGACCCGCCCTCGGGGTCCATGCCGTGACTACCCCAAGCCCGCCTTCCATAGGCCAGGGGCTGGCGACTAGCACCAAGGCGTAAATCCCGGTAAAAAGGGAAGGCATTACCTTTGTAAAGTAAAAAAACACCACAGAGTAAGCAAGCGGAAAGTAAATACTAAGCAAAATCAGAGTACAAATGAAAGTGCGGAAAAGTAAATGGGCCAGTATACAAACCCAAACTGAAAGTAAAGTACAACTCGAAAGGGAAAACAGCAACTGAAAAGTAAAAGCCGCTACACCGAGCTGTCCACTGGAAATCCCACCTGAAGGGTGGGTAAAGATAGTTCCACTGCTCCATGGGTCCCGCCGTCCGCTCCGAGCACGTCTCGCCCAGTGATACTCCTCCAGGTACCGTCCTGCTCTGCAAGCCTCAGTTAAGATCAACGTTGTCCGTCGTCTGAAACCAACACAATGTAGTGCGGGCAAAGCCCGTGCAGGGGTGAGTATAAGCTACTCAGTAGGGACCCCGAGACCCCTGAAGGTCTCCCAAAATCCACAAAGGATAAATCACAAAGAAAGGTACAATCACGAAGTAACAACCGACACTGCTTAGGTATATTCCCATACATATACCTAAGTCACCAAATTCAAATACGCTCCAACCTCCGAGCCCAAATAAAACTCAGTCCACACAGGAAAGTAAACGTATTCCACACAGGAAAGCAAAATGTAATCCACACAGGATTGCACAACACAATCCACACAGGAAAGCAATAGGTTTCAGCTCACACAGGATTTTCATTATCAAAAACGTAACTACTGAAGAGCCCCATATCTGAAGTGTACAGTGTCCTGTCACGACTCTGAGATACTGCTCACTAACCTAAGACTGCTGAGGTACTCCACCTGTCGAGTACCGCGGGTCTGCCGCCAACTACCGGGCGCTCCGTCCGCTGAGGGTCTGCTGCCAAATACCGGGCGCTCACCCAAATAGCCTACAGAGGTACTCCTCCAGTCGAGTACCGCGGGTCTGCTGCCAACTACCAGGTGCTCCGTCCGCCGTGGGTCTGCCGCCAAATACCGGGTGCTCCGTCCACTGGGCTAGTCGACTCACTCCAATTCGAGTCGGTCGAGCAGTCTTCAGGTCTCAGCCGGCTACACGGTCTCCGTACTCCGTACGCTCGTCTTCAGTATCGCGGGTCTGCTGCTACAACCAAGCGCACCACCTCTATCGAGTAAAACAGAAGATTCATCTCACACAGGTATACTTCTTCGGATGACGATAAGGATGATCAATGAACCATCTAAGTCGTCGGACCCACGAAGGATCGATAGGTACTAACTCCCGCAGTGACCTACACAGGATCGGACCCACACAGGATCAGGCCCACGCAGGACCTGTAGCACTGATCCACGTAGGATCGCTGAGTGCAGTAGTCGTCGCCGTCAAATCCACACAGGATCTCTATACTGTTGTCGGCGCAGTCACAGTAACAGTCGCAGCCAGCACTAGGGTTCCCGCACACAGCAAGCTCGTTCGGAGGGTCCGCTCCACGAGCCAAGAGGCTGATACATCAACTGTCACAAAGTCCAGAGTTTATGTATGCAAAAGTTCCGTATCGTCAACAGGAACTCAACGCAACAAACGGCGCGTCGATCGGACGCCCGGTCTGAGAGTTATTGGCATTTTCGTCCCCGGGGCCCGGTTGGTTTTTAAGGCAAAACCAACCCGACCGTACTCCACCTGCGTCCAAACCTCGGGCGGAGTATGCCAAAAGATCCATCTCACTAAGAGGAAAACAACACAGCTGACAGCACGTCAATCAGACGTCCGTAGCTCAAGATATGAGCGTTTCCGCTCCGAAGGCCCGGTTGGTTTCGTGAACGAACCAACCCGGCCGAACTCAAAGTAATCCGAAACCTTGAGTGCGATATACCGAAACGACCGTCTCGATCCAAGGATCGCGTTTCCGTAGACGGTTCGTCGATCGGAGGTCCGTGGCTCATGTTATGGCCAAAAGACCGAAACTGATTTGAAACGGGGGGGTCCGGGTCCGCGGCGACCCGGCCCGGCCCGCCTGCGGCGCGGCGGCGCGGTGGCTGCGGAGGCCTGGCGCCAACGGAGTCAGCACGCGAGGGGGGGGGGGGGGGGTAAAGCCCCCCGCTTCTTCAAACGGCGGTTCGGCATAGCCGCGCCGTTTTTGTCAATCAACGGCCCCCCTCCTGGGTGCCCGTTTCGTGGAAAAACCGGGGGGCCGCCTGCCCCCCTCAAAGAAACCGCCCCCCTCTTTATGAGGGGGGTTTTTAGAGCTGTCCGGGGGAATTTATTCCCCCGGCCTTTGACCTTCCTGCCGGCCAACTTCCGGCCGGTTTTCTCCAACGGGACCGGAAAATCCGGTCACCTCTTCGGCTTCCGACGCCGGCGGCCCGGCCGCCGGTCTCCTCGTTCCGCCGCAGCCCGGAACCGGCCGTGGTGTTCGTCGTCCGGCGTGGTGCGACGGCACCGCGCCCCTCCGCTGCACCTTGATTTCCTTCAACGCGGCGTGATGGCGTCGCGTTCTTGATGATCCTTCCACGGCGCGGCGCGACGGCGTCGCGTAATATAATTGCACGATTAACCGCGTGGTGCGACGGCACCACGCCACCTTGTTTCCACCCGTAAGGTAAATCAACAAGAACGATGGAGGGGGTTCGGCCGTGTTCATGCGGTCCGGCCCCCTCACGTTAAATGATAACACAACTTAAAATCCTTACGTTAATCATGTATGAACCACGAACAAGGATAAATTAATAAACAAAATACAACAACCCCTACCTTGGGTATAGGTTCGAAGATTTGTCAACGTCCCGCCGAAGACAACGTCGCAGAGGTCGGGCGTCGCGGTAGTCGTTCGTCAAATCTGTTGACGAAGAGATACGCCCGAAGAGTTACGTCATTGGAGAATCTTCGTATGCCGATGAAGAAGGTCTGAGGAGGAAGCGGCGTTCCCTCTTGTTGACACGGAAGACGAAGAAGAGAGGAGCAGCGTTCTTCGTCGGAGCTTGAGCGTTCTTCATCAAGGCTTGAGCGTTCTTCGTCAAGTTGAAGAAAAAGGAAAAGCTCTCAAAATCTCTCAAGTTGGCTAAAGATATCTAACCCAACAAAAAGAGAGAAGAGCTTAATTTAATCATAAACTTAACAAATGAATTGCAAAGGTTTGAAATTCAAAAAGGATAACTCCAAAAATTAAATAACTCGTGTCATTTAAAGAGGGGTTAAGGGAGTTGGGAGAAGATGAAAAGTTTAGGGTTCGTGTGGGCCCCACCACACTTAATCCTCTCAAGGGAGGTTAAGTGGGTGTGGGTCCCACCCCTAACTTCCATTGAGAGCAGTTAACTAATAAGTTTAAATAAAAATATGTAATCCACAATTTTTATTTAACTTATTCTAATCTCCGAAAAACTAACTCTCAACCCGAAATAAACGCAACCTCGGAAAAGGTCTCCTTAAGCGAATATCGGCGTTGCGAGTTCATCGGTGCCCTCAGATTTCAAATCCGAGCACCGGATCAAAAGTTAGGAAATCCCGCTCGTTCGTTCACTGAACGTACCCGAGCCAAACTTCGGAAATTGATTCCGGGCACTCCGGGCCTCGGAATCAGGTGCCGTCAGAAACCGCGCTCTTGTAAAATTCCAAAGAAAATTAAGAAAAAATTTCCCATTAATTTTACGGGTCTTTACAATACATATATGTAATAGATCTATAAATGGAAAGAAATACACCGTTCATGGAGACGGTAGGCCGTACGTACGCATTAACGCTGTTTTCATTTCCTTGTTGAATTGAATGGGATTAAGTAGATGAAATACATATATATATATATACATAAATCCAGTATCATTATTAGGTCATATATTTCGTGATTACTTATTATATATACTTTATAATCATTCATGAATGGTTAATCATTGAGAATGATTCTCATCGTGTCGTGGAGACGGTAGTCCATACGTATGCACGAGCGATGATATCATTCCCATGATCATGGAATTGTATTGAAGTGTATGTATAATCTTTAAGAATCAATATCACTTTAAAATAATCATATAAAGTAATTATTTACACCATTATACCCATCCAAGTAAGGTGGTGTTGGAAAATAGATTACACCACGGCGTGGAGACGATATTCCGTACGTACGCACGCACGGTGATTTCATTTTCCATAGGATGGATAGATTTTGAAATAGGGTTATTTCATACATTTAAGAACATATAAGTATATGAGTGACACTTATGTTATTACTTCATAATTAAACAACTAATGAAGAAGAATTAGAAGAAGAAATAAAGTTGAAGGAATCAGTAACAGACATTACCTCTTTATTGAAGTGCCTCTTTGAGACCTCCTCTTAGGGCACTAAAATTGGTCTTTCAAGAAGACCAGGACCTCTAGGATGTTTCTAGGGAACTGTTGAAGATAATTTGGCAGGGTTATGCCGAGAATGAAGGGACAAATTGGTGTGAGGAGGAGAGGTAGAAGGATCCCTTTTGTAAGAAAGGAGAGGGGCACCTTTGGAAATATACGAAATATTAGTTTATATTAAATCCCAACCCCACATAAAAACTTCCAAAATAACACATATCTGAAGATTATATGAGCTATTATTGTAATCTCATTAACCAATAAAATTTAGACATGTTAGTAATTTATTTTAAACATTATCAACTTGATTTATCCTTATTTAATCAATTTAATTTTATATGTGGTAATAGCATTCTAAATTCTAAATTATAACTAATAATTAATTATTTGTTGTGAATTGTCCATAATTGGATACATTATAACATTTTATACCATATAAATTTAAATTTATAATTTTTAAATATTTTTGTGATTTTAAACAATTATATAATATGTTATAAATTAACAATAGTGTCAATTTTTACACTATTCATTTATTTGAATTTAAATAAAATATATACATAAGATATGTTCAAAATAAAAGATTTAATAGATTCATAAAAGGTCATATGTATCTATAAAATTAGTGGAGCACATTAAATAGTTCATATGACATTTATTTTATTATTTTTAAAACCATTTATTTGGTATATCTCTTAATAAAATAATTACTACATCATTTTTTGTATAATTATATAATATACTTATTTTTTGCATAAAAATTAAAAATAAAATCCTATGATGAATATACATCTATTACCTTTAACAATAATACTTTTAATCTATTTTATCATCTTAAAATAACAATATTTAAATTGTTATATTTATTAAATTATGAAGGTGACAACTTTGGCATCATTTAAAATAAAATAATATAAGTGTCATAATCATATTAATAAGGATCCAAATGGTCAAAAATTAGTAAAATGTATTATTAGGGTATATATATATACTAATAATAAGTTTTGTTTAGATTTTTGGGACTTTTTATATGTATTAATATTTCAATAAAATCTATATTATTGATTTTTGACTAAATAAATAATTTCTGCATCCCTATTATGTCAAAATTAATGATAATTATTTAATACTTAAAAATTATAAATTAATTTATATGATGTATATACATTCATTATATTTCTTTAGACTATTCATGTTTGAAGTTTCATGAGGTTTATCACTAAATTAAAATTAATATACTTATAATATTTAAGAGAGTGACATGTTGTCACTTACTTTGGTTTTAATAATAATTAAGTTATTTTCATGGACAAAAGTCCATTAAATTATTCTAATCTGACCCTTAGGTGATATGGGTCGACTTTTAGTCATAAAATAGGATTTTGGAAGGTGTTAGGATAATTTTATAATCTTATATTTACCCTTAATTATCCGATTTACCTTTAACTATGGTAAATAAAATTTACTGTTGGTACTATTCATAAAGCCCAAAAATAAAAAAGTTGCGTATTAAAATAATTTGGACCTAATGATTCCAAATATGGAATCCATTTTTCCATATTTAATACACAAAAGTTGCATAAATTAAATTAAAATTAATCTCTTTGTCGAAAAAAACAGGTTTTTGTTTAAAACATTGCAAAAGATTGAATTGATTTAACCTACGAATTCAAGGTAAAATCAATGATAAAGATATACATTATATTAAATTGAAAAAAATATATTCTATTTATACTGTAAAACCATTCAATATTATAATTTAACCATATAAATTATTACGATGAAAAAAGATGTTTTTAATTAAAATATAGCGTGATTTTACTATTCATTAAAATATGAAAGTTATTAGGAAAATATCAAAACATTATCCAATGTAAATTTTTATATCCTGATTCAAAATAAGAAGTTTATTTTGTAAAATTGAACTTATAAACATGTCAAAAACTAGATTTAAAGTTGGTGTGCCATCAAAAGGCGGCAAAAATGCATATTTTTTTAAAAACTTATTTTACCCGAAAAATTTATTTTGTTCACATACCATGTTCTAGAAAACGTGTCAGATGAAATAATAATGTTATAAAATTCAAAATATATATAATAATATTCATAAAGGCTAGTTCGTAATAATATTATATCCATATATCATTGTCTAGTGAAACCTGATATTGCGTTCAACACACGCTATCGAGGAAAGTCGTGATTGCGTGTAATGCAAGCCATGTCCGGGTTGTGTTTTGTGAAAGAATCCTTAGTTGTTTCATATAATAGAATCCAACCATATTTCATTTATACATTGAATATATATATATATATATACACACTAAATGTTACGTAGATTGACTATTATAAAACGAACATGAAATTGTGTGTAACACAATCTAAGAATTGTGTTGTGTATACTTCAAGCTAATACAGTGTAGAGTATAGCACTAGATAATCTTTTTGTTGCATAAAACACATGACATAAAATAAATTAAAAAGAATATTTATCATAAAATATCGTTTTGTTACAAAGAATATTAAAGGTCGAGTACCCAAGAGGGAGTCGATTCAGTGTAGGTGATTACTATTGATAGCACCTGGTTTTTCGGTGAGTTATACATATCGAAATAGTTCTCAAGTGAACCCTTGATGACATTAATACATCCAGACTAGCCTATGTCTAATGATATAATTATCTTATGTTTTTTTTGATTCATGGTTTGCATTATCCTTTTATAATAATGTCAACGTTTCTTCACCCTTTTATACTTTATTATGTTTCTTGTTCTCATATTAAGGAAATGTGTGATTTTGGGTGATGTTTTTCCATGATTTTAGGTTCCATAGGGATAGAAGAAAATAATTTATCTGTCCTTTACTTCTCTCTTTTAATATTTCATCTTATATATTAAATTTTTCTTCTATTTGATTATTTTTTGGCAAAATTAATAATTTTTAAAATACAATGACTTATATTTTTCAATTTTGAATACAACAATAATATTATATACACATATGTACTTTAATAAAAATGAAAATAATATAATTTTACCCTATTTTAATGGTTATTATTTAAGTGTAAATTATATCAATTATATTTATTAAATATAAAAAATATTATTAATAATAACAATTTCATACATTATTAATAAAATAACAATAATTATATATATATAACTATATTTGTTTATAAAATAATGTTTAATTATTTTTTAAATTATTGATATATAAAGATGAATATTTCAAAATTTAACTGTATTGTTTTAATTTTCAAATATATTTATATTTATATAATATTTTACATTATTTTTAAATAAAAATAAAAATAAATTATAATTTTAAGAAAACATAAGTAAATAATGTATATCTGCTTAAATATATATACACACATATTGATATGTAATATTTTTTTAAATTGTGTAATATAAATATGTGGATATATGTGTATATATTTATTTTATATTAGCTTTAGTTATAGGTGATGTTACAACATGTATAACATAATATATTTCTTAAAAAAACATGTTAATAGTATTGTGTTTGTGTTTATATAATATGTAATAATTTCATTTTATTTTCCTAATTGGTGACTTGTGTTTCATCTCTATCTGTATGTATATAATGACCCATGTTTCCACATAAAATATTTTATATATATCAAACGCCATGACCCACTCTCTTTCATGTGATTAACATTACAATAAAAACATAACCAACAAGTGGTTTTGAAAAATTGGCATTCAAAAAAAATGTTGTTGTTTGAATAAACACTGATGGTTACAAAAATCAACAATAACAAAGTCTCTAATAGTTCAAACCTATTTTTTGGTTGGTTATCCAAATAATGATTAACTAATCCGTGGAAAAATTATCAAGATCTGATCATATTTAATTATTCATAACTAATTAAAACAAGTAATACATTTTCATTTGTGTTATAGGTAAATATAATGTTTTCTTAAATTTTATTTGGTCATCTTATCACCATCAATATAAAACAATAGTGAGGTTATTTATATCAATTAATGTTTTAAATATATTCTTCCACCTATAAGAGTGAAAAATGTCCAGAAAATTATGAATATAAATATATATGTGTATAACTATATATATATAAATATATTTTTGGTTAGATTTAAAATATGTAGAATATAATAACTATCTAAAAAAATATTACCTATCTTGTATGATGATTGATCTTAGGATAATTGTGTACTATTTGATTGAAATTACTTGTTTTATTTCTTTATCGGATTATTTATTTTGTTAAAATTTAGTGATCATTAGATAAAAGTCTAATGTAATATAGATATTTCATGTTGTAATTTTTTAGAGTAATACATTTTTTCATAATTTTATTTTAATTTTCATATTTATGTCTTATATTCTATACATCTCACTATGTATAAAAGTATGTGTGTTTTTTTATAAAATTTGTTACATATCTCAATTGCCTAGAACCCATCAATTGCATGTGAGTAACATTGTAATGAATGACTATTTAAAGAGAATTGATACTATTTAAATATGGATTTTCACACCATCATTGAAAGGATTTAGATGGTTGTTGAAATCTATAATAATAGAGGTTCTAGGAGTCCCCCTAGTTTGGATTGGTTTATTAAATAATGAGAAAACAATACATAGATAAAATATGATGTTCAAGTCATAATTATTCAGTAATAACAAATTTAAACAGTTTAAACATTTCATGATATAGTATATAAAATTTTATTAGTTCTTTTTTCCTAGGTAATAATGTAAACTTAAAATTACTAAAATAGTGAGGTTGTTTATACTGATAAATATTTTACTACGGATTTCTAATGAAAATAGTGGGAAATAATCATGATTGTTTGATATTGGATGAATTTAACATGAAGATTCATAATTGGTTAAAAATAATGGATCACTAATCAGCAAAATCAATTAAATATCAAAATATTTAGCTTCCCAAAAATATATGGAATAATGAGTATCTTATATCTGATGATAATTATTAGATGGATGCATCAATTTTATTTCTCAAATAGGGTTGTAATTATCTAACGGAATTAAATTTGGTTATTTTATATATATTGATCAGCTGCAACCTACTATTTAAAAACCATTTCATGTGAGATCTATATAAGGTAATCCTTTAAAAAATCTCATCCATTTCCCGTTCATAGGTATATTTTAATAGAAATGAATTATGATGTAGATGATCATGATTATGATGGAACTTTAGGGGATATTATTGTGTATAATCTTGATATACTAAATGAAACATTATCTAATTTGGAAGAATATAGTGATGAAGTAAGG
Source organism: Viscum album (assembly GCA_963277665.1). Lineage (NCBI taxonomy): Eukaryota > Viridiplantae > Streptophyta > Magnoliopsida > Santalales > Viscaceae > Viscum > Viscum album. The sequence goes on along the minus strand of OY728166.1, from coordinate 372,040,619 downwards.
GATGATGTGGAAAAGGGTGATGTGGGGAATAATACTTTTAGATTCTTTTGATATATAAGCATTCAATAGACAATTTTAATCATCCAAAACTATTTAATTACATAGTTGAAGGAATGTTTCATCGAAAATATTTTCATTGGGATTTCATTACACTAGATAATGAATTCCCTAGATATATATGTAAAATATCTACAATTATTTATAACACCATCTATGTTTGGAAGTTGTTTTAATATATAATATCCTTGAAAAATTTTGATATAATAATACGACATAGAGTACCATTTTACATTATTGAAAGATTTGTAGAAGATGGAAAATTATATCATTTTATGTGAAAAATATACAACATAATTTAAATTTCAAATACGAAAAATATATGATAATTTTTTATATGTTTAAAGAAAACCAAATTTGAAGTTCCACACAATTTTTTACACATAATATTCATACATGATAACGCTTCACTTGATGCAGACATTATATAAACTATTATTATAAAAATGATATGAATGTGTTAGGAAATTTTGGTGTCTCTTGTTCAAGAATAAATAAAACTATTGATTTAATATATGATATCATATAGTAGATATTTGAATGAAAAAATCAATTGTGAAAGCTTATGGTTATTGGGATGAATCATATTAAATGGTTCTATAACTTATAATATTTTTCCTCTCAATATTCAAGTTACTTATTATTAGGAAATTGTTGAGTATGTCTCCCTAAATCACTACATTGATAAAAATGTGAAGTTCTATAGGATGTTTTTTGATTTCATACTAGGTATCATTGTTTTACTATATTCTAAATAATTTATAAAAGTAGATTTTATGATTATTTATGGTATGTAAAAATGTGTTCAAATTATTAGTTCCACATAGGATAGAAATCATTCTCCCCAACCATTTGCATTTTTCATTTATACAAAGGATAATTTTTAATCCCAGAGTTGTTTTATAGTATGTATATAAATTTATCTCACAAATTTCCAGGGTTTGTGTCTAAAATATCATTATCTTTGATAAATTATATTGGTCCTTAAATATTGTGATGTTTCATGGGCAGAACTGAATGTGTATCTTCGATATTGAAGCAGAAATATTTCCAGTAATATGCATAACCATTTGAAATATATGGCAATAAAGAAGTTATCATAATATTGGATATGTTTTGATAATATATATTGTTGGATAAAAATATACTATCATTTTAAATACATTATTATGTTATAGTTTTATCAAATGGTCCCCAAAATGAAAATGTTGATAAAAATGGATGAATTTTGATTGTCCCATTAATATGAATATTAATATATGATGTAGATTTCAATGGAAAAATTTCATTATCATATTATAGTGTCTGGAGATATGGACACATCACCAACAATATTGTGGAGTGAATAAATGGGGGTCATTATGAATTTTCACAAACTACCAATTAGATGGTTAGTACATGATACTTTTTATAATAGTGTGAAGAACATTATTGAATGGTCCCAACATGCCTATTAGAGGATGAAAAATGGAACATGTTTTGGTCAGAGTATCCAATGCTCCATTAATATGATTATGAACGATGAATAATCATTGTGTGTTAAAAAAAATTATTAGTTATAGAGCCTATTCCAGGTAATAGTGTTCCATGACCAGTTCACACGCAACTGTGGTCAATGGATTGTGGTTGTATTGGAAAATAGGAGCTATGATTTCTGTTATTTCTAGGAAATAATGTATCCCTCTACACATATTGTTGTAAATTTTTCATGGGTGAACATATCATGGGATCTATATGATGAAATTTTGTATCATGTGATTACTTTGGTCGACTATTATAGTCAACCATTGTTTCCTTTTAGAGACATTCATTTTATTAACATACATAAAGATCATCCATATGTAGTCCCTGATATTTCAACGATTAATATTATATATTTTTAATATATCAATTATTTAATTTGTGGATGTTTTTCATTAATATATTGTTAAAATTATAGTGTGCATTATATATATATATATTGATATTTCATACATTTTCCTTTCCCACACATTAGTCGATTGTGGTGTCTGATATTACCAGGTTTCACCCTTAGGGATAACCAAATTCTACTGGTATCAGAAATTATTTGGATGCATCACCCATGGTGAGGGGATTTGATGAAAAAATTTCTCATACAAGGGAATAATCATAACATATACTCCCAATTGGCAGGTCAAATACCTACTAGCTCATCCCTGATCGATTTTTTTATTTAATCAAGAATTGGTATTTTTTTAATATGAATACATTTCCTTAATGGATACTTTTATTTAAAACATTCAAAATTCTTGGACTGCTACATCCTTTTGTTGAATCCTTTTTTGAATCTTCAACTATAAAATATTATCTCAAAACAAAATTTAATAACAAGAGGTTGATCCTCAAAATGATTTTCCTTGAAATATTTCATTTAAATAACTGGTCTATTAAATATATCATGATTCCACAGATACTATGAGAAATTTTCATGATGTTATATATACATATAATTAATTTTAATTATATTAAACATGAATGGATGTCCTTAAATTGTGAAATTTATAGTCTAAGAAAAATAAATTGGTACCATCTATTTTTTACTTCATTTTAAACATAATTCTTAATTATGAATGCTAATTATCTACCTCATTTATCTATGTGTAGTTTTTTTAAGAATATTTTAGAAATATTATTCAATTAACTAGTAAAGGTAAGATTATATAAAATTTAGAAATGTTTGGACCCCAATTTCCATCAATCCCGGATATGCATGTTTTATAGATCATCATAGAGGGACATCTAATTTTTTTTGAGTGTTTGGAGATCTCATGACATCAATCATGTCTCACCACATTTTTAAATTGTCCCTAATCTACATTATGATGGGTTATTTATTGTAGAAATGTGAGAATTTACATATTTTTATCATTAACCCATTGCTATGATCGTGGATTTGTCGAGGCCAAATATACATACCATCCAATTTCCAAAGGGAGGGATGACTCTTACACTCGAGGATATGTCCACTATGTTGGGCCTCCCCATTTTTTTTTGCATTTGTGAAGGGAATGTGGGTGTATATTGCCTTTATGTATTCAATATATTATAAGGAATTGAGTTCCAGGATGGTTGATGGTCTATTTTTAACACTATATTACACATTTTGTGGATATATTATCACTTTTTCTATTTTTTGTAATTCTAATGAGATCATAGTGATTTTATTTTTACGTGCATACAATTCATGGATTATATATGTCATGATATGAATTTATAATTAGACTAAATTTGTACATTTGATGTATGTTATATTATTAGAGGACATGAACAGATAGTTTCATATATTTGGGAAACTACATTTATTTCATATTCATACTGATCTATATGTAGCACATTTCACATTGATAAGATATAAATCATGGGATGTTTTATTCTGAAATTGATTTGGATATGGGAGTAAATCCTTCCGTTAGCTCAACATCTATGTGATCTATTTCCTATATATATTTTTGGAGAGTCTATGTGAGGACTATGGTAATATCAGTCTTCATTATTTTGTCAAAATCAAATATATTATATTATATTATGAAATATAATACAAAATTTTTATCTACAGTTAGAGTTAGACACATCGATATTGAATCACAACCACATATAATTTACATGCTTACTGATATATGATATATTTTTTAAATAAGAAGTCATATTTCATTAAAAATTATATTTTTAAATTATTACAACTATATTACCTTGAGATTTTAATAAATAATTAATAAAATTATTTTAATATTTTTTATATTTTTTATTTCATAAAACACTGAAAGTAGATGATTTTATATTAAAGAAAAATGTTTTGAATATGTTATATAAAACAATACTTTAACAGTGAAGTAAACACAATATAATGTTTAGTTTTTTGAGCATATAACACTAAGGTTGTCTTCAATTACACATAAATCTGACTTTCCTCGATAGCTTACATAACACGAAAGACTGAGTTCTACCAAACAATAATATATTATAAAAAATATTATTATTAACAAAAAAAGTTATAACCTTGAACATAATTTGGTGTTTATTAATATGATTAAATAACTTATGAATTTACATAGTTTAATTCATTGGTTACAAATTAATTAGAACGGAATATTAGAATTAATTAAATATATAGGGGATATTTTTAATAAAAAAATAATTTTATGGTCACAAAGGAACTATTTCATAATAAATTAAATTTATTACTATTATTCAATCATAATAATGAAATATATATTTTATTTATAAAACAAAATTATTTTACATCCACTGAATATATTTGATATTCATAATATTATAACAAAAAAATACTAAATTTAAAACTTTTATTTTTATAAATGCAGTTTTACCACATTCTAAAGGAAAAACTATTTTAAATAAAAAATTTAGATCTTTTATAAAATTAATATGTCAATATAAACATTATTTTTGAATCCAAAACATAAATATTAATTAATGTTTAATATTTGGTCTTTTTCTGTGACATTTTAATTTAAAATGAGTAGTGAAAAATAATGAATTTTATTACAAAACTATTGTTCATATAATTTATTTTTATGGACAAATTATAATATTAAATGGTAATAAAGATTAATTTGATTAATATTTTACCAATTAATCCTATTTAGGTTATTATAATTATTGTCACATTGAAATTGAATATAAAATCATAGAAAGCATTGGATCATTTTTACATTAAAAACCCACTATGTCGTCCCTTCTAGGGGATTAATTTCCAAATAAAATTTTCCAATTCTATATTTTAAATGTTTAAAAAGGGAAAATCTATATTTAATCAGTAAAATATATAATATATAATAATTTAAACATATATTTTTTTTACCAAAACTGTTAGTGAATGTTATTGAAATTAATTACAACAATTACGAGGAACAATTCCTAAAAAGGACTAAATCATAATCTTATGACCCAAAAAACCTAGAAAAATGTACAAAATTCACCTTTTGAACATATTTTGACCATGTTCTCCATTTTATCTAATTATTTAAATTATTTTATCAACAATCCATGGGGAATACATGAGTGGAATTCTCTATTCCAAAACATACTAGATATTCACTCATCCACCACAATAAAAACAAACTCACCCACCTCACTTCCTCACATAAATCGGGCCCTTTTTCCCACCCAAAATCTGCTAAAATAAGTTTTCAAATTCCCAATTTTATTTCTTAAGGCCCCTCTTTAAGAATAATACTATTGAAGAAATCACATTGGAGCAATGAAAAAGGAGTTACCTGAATACGTGGTAACATCCCCCCTCAGGCTCTTTTTTTTATATTCATTTTCCCCCAACTAAAATATTCTTATTCCATTATTATATAATATCAATAGTATCATAAATATAATGATATATTTTTTATTATAAGGGTTTCAAACTCAACTAAACACACTTCTATATAATATGAACATATCGTTCATGTGTAAGATGATCTACCACCTTACAAAATGATGTAGTTTGTTTTTATATTACTGGATTTTATGGTTTTGAATTATGATGGAAACACTGTTTATATAATTATATATGTAATATTTTTTATTTAATTATTCTTATTTAATTATTATATATAAAATACCTTTTTTATTTCCATTTTTTGTAACTACTATAACATTACTTGTTGATGTTTGGACTACCGCCTCTTCAAAGCAATGTGATTTGTTCCCACATTACATGGAATGTACCAAGGATGAGTTTAGTAAAAATATATGATATATATGAAATAATAATTCCACATCAATTATTACACACACACACAAATTTCATTTACTTTATTTCATTCAATATCCCAAATTGAAACAGAAACAACATTCATTCGTACATATGACCTACTGTCTCCATGAAAAATATATTTTATTTCATATTTATATTTTCTATATATTATTATAATGAATGACATACTGATTATATTTTTTTTATTTTTTACATTATTTTATACATTATATAAGAACAGGTACAAAAAATATTATAAAATAAGACCCCTACAAAAAGCAAAGAGGATTTTACCATATTCGAAACCTTAACATGGAAATGTTAATGAGAAGGTATTATAAATTCATAATAACATCATATATGGTATTTTAAATAATAATATGGTTCTATATAATATGTATAATAAAATTTTATTTATTATAAAAGATGTTTGTATGTGTGTTAAGAGAGTCAAGACACCATGAAAGGGAACTTCATCTCAGTTTTTATTTCTATGAGATACATGACATATTCACCAATCAATTATTTTTTGTGTTGTATATACATATCTATGACATATGATATCATTAATTTATTTTATTTAATGATATTAAAATCTTTAAATATTGGTTATTATTAAACGGGGATCACGATTCTATTGTTACTCAATTAGTAAGGGTTTTCTCATCTCAATTATATTTACCATGAGACCGAAGCCATGTTCACCACATATATTTGATATGTGATTCATATACTCCCCATAAATGTATTATATTATTCATATATTTAAATTGATATGTATTTAAATATCAATATTAAAATATTTCTCCCATGAGGTTTATATTTCAATAGTTAACAAATTTGTAATGTAATTTTCTCTTAATTTTGATTCATTGATACAAATTCCATGTTATGAACCAATAATTTTTTATGAGGTGTCTATAATACCTTTTTACAAGTTATAAATTGAATATACATATTTTAGTTATATTTTACGCTTCATTTATTTTTTTTATTTACATTTTGTTATGATTTAATGTTACCAATGTATTGATGGTTTATAGATTCAATCTCATTATTTATCGAGATTGGTTATGATAATTCATTCATTGATGAAATATAATAATTCATATATGAATTAATCTAGTGAATTTTATTAATCTCTATATATTAATTTTATGTCCATCTAATAGTACTATATTTCCTCTCTTTTCAATTTAGGATAATTAAGAAAATGTTTTATTAAGATATAAATTTATTTATCATTTTTGTTAGAAATATGTGTTCTTTTAGAAATATTTTTTATAATATTTTTTCAAAAATGTTTTATTATTATCTAATGTTGTTTTATGGAAAATTTAACCCATTGTGTACATTTATGAATGGATTTAAAATGAATATTCATATCATTTTATGATCATGGAACATTTCGAAACTTTTAAAGTGTGAGATGAACGTTCGATATGTATAAACATACACACTATCAAAACCATCATTTCTATGATTCATTATTTTCATGATTAGAGGGTTATATTTTTTAAAGAAACATATTACCTCATATTTCTAAAATTTTCTTATTTTATAATGGTATTCCAAGAAAGTGGGTTTCCAAAAATTGGATTCTGTTATGAAATTTTTTAAATGATTTTTAATGATTTATTTAAATCTTTTAAATTAGGTTTATTTCAAATATAATTTTTTCAATGATCTCAAAGATTCATTTATATTTTTTCAAATATTTTTCATGAAAAACTATTTTAAATTTTTTTTAATCTAAGATAATATGATTGCATGGAAAATACCTTTCAAAATATTTTATATTTTATTTTACATTTTTTCAAAATAAATTCTTATAAAATTGATTTCAAGCCTTCTTTATAGGTTTTAAATTTATATTCAATGAAATATTTTTAAAATAAATTATGTTTTAAAAATCCATTTTCAATGAAAAAAGATATTATTCTCTTGAATTTTTTTTAAATGATACCACAAAATTATTTTCCATTTAAGATGACATCTATTGATGATACTCATTCCATTATAGGAAATGATCCAAAGATTATATTCATATTATTTCCTTGAATAGTTTATGTTTTGATAAAATTATTATTATGAAACTCCAATTCTCTTTCATCAGTTATATTTTTCATGAAAAATATTCCTATTACTTGGGTTATACTCATATGAAACTTATTTTTATTTAATGGGTTATAACATAATAGATGATTTGGAAAACCTATATACTTCAATGAGTTATACCATGATAAATTAAAATTAATCCTGATTCTTTTCAGGGTTTATTATTTCATGAAGTGATTATGAAACCTAAATTATTACAAATATTATGATATGATTACATTTTTATGAATCCATTTTCATTTCATGTGTTATGATATGATGATTATGAAACCCATATCTTTTTATGGGGTCATTATATAATTTCATTTTTTCATTCATGTGGAGCATGTATGTATGATTTTATTATGTGAGGTAGGAGACCCATATCTCCCCCTAATTCATTGTGTAATGATAAATTTTTTTATAATCTCAATGGGATACATGAGCGTAAATACCAATCTCAAAACAAGAGAGTATCTTGAGTGTGAAACAAGAGGGTACACGAAAGGGTATCCCAATCCACAACTAAGAGGGTATATAGGAGGGAATCCAAAGCCCACTATAGGGGGGTACATGAGATGTAATCCCCTTAAAAAATGAGATACAAGAGTTATTATTCCAAAAATAACCTGTTATAAAGTTAATGGTAGGTAGTAATGACATAGGATTTTCTATTTTTATCTCCATGTAATAAATTCCATGTCTTGTTCCAATGATATGATTTCATAGAATGTGGTCATGAATACCTTATGATTCATATCTTATGAACTACCAAACTTTATGCCAGTATTTATGTTTAATATATTTGATATGTAAGGTATGATATTAATATGTTGTTCACATGTTCTTATACACCTATGTTCTTGTAATTGTTATGTATTTCAATTAATTACCCTTACAAAGCATTCATGTTCACAACTTTATTGTGTTTCTATACCCCAAGTTATGAATAATGGTTTTCTATATAGAATATCTAACGAGAAGATCATTAAGGATTTTATTAAGATCTGTAAAAAAATTAGAGAAATGTGTTCCATGTTTATAAATACACTAAACTATTATGTTCATCAAGATTGTATTTTATATATATTTCTATAAATTTATCTAAAATGATATAATATCATTGTTTATTAATCCATAGATGATATAGTTTGTATCAAAGTAATGTTTTAGTCAACCTTATGAAAATAGAATTTGAAATGTTTATTACGATCCTAAGGAATATTTATTAGTATCTGACTAGGTATTTCTATAAGGATAATACTAAAGATGATGAAAAATGTATAAAAAGGTATTGGGATTTTCGTAAAGGATAGAGATAGTTTTTTAATTGCTATACACCTATTTATGGATACTACATGTTGATGTAATTCTTTCATATATATACCTATGAGTAACAACATTAAAAAGGTGTGTCAAACCTGACTCAATAGTAACCTGGTACATGACAATGGGCATCACTACTCTCCTTTTTTGACACCCTCATTGGATATGATAATGTAATTCAAGAACACTTTATGAACAATCATTATGGATTTAAATAAAATATGAATATGAGTAACATTTTATAAACATAATTATTCATAGTTTAATGATGTAGGATTCATGATTTAGAAATCATGTATGTCTTTCATTCATGATTATGTTCCTTTTCATTATGAAAAATGTTTCTCACACTATGATTTCCAGTTTTAATAAATGGATGGAACTCGAATGAACATGCTTAGAATAGAATGTTTCTGATTTGTAATGTATTAAAATTATACATATCAATTTCCTAATAAGAAATCTCATAAAGGTAATCAGGATGATGGTACCATTATAGGTTATACATTTGAAGATAAAGAACTTGCAAAATACATGGGAATGGTATAGTATATTCTTATATATTTCTTACATTAAAGGTAAGAATCCTAATTACATTGAGTTTGAGGATCCTTAAGAAATGATTCATATTTCATATTCTAGGACAACATGTACTAAAAAATAATAAAGTAAATCCAATGTAATGGTTTAGGGAAATTTAGATGAATGATGTATTTATGTTTTCATATTCAATGATTATGTTATATGAATCATGAAATATAAAAGTATTATTAACATAAATTTTTCATTAAGGATGGAAAATGATATTTTAAATTATGATGAAGAATTAGAAATATGATTTACTTGAAAAGCTAAATCTTGATTAAGGGAAGGTAACCCTTACTGTGTTCAAGTTGAAGAGGAAATTTTGTTTATCCAGGATGAAAATATGATTTAGTTGTGTAAAGTAATTTGGATAGTATCAATGTCCTTAAAACCAGTTATGGATTTTTTGAATAATTGGTTTATGTTATCTTTAATGATTTGTATAATATCTTTAATTTATTGAATATATCCAGTAATCTTTTTAATATGAAATTATGCATCTATTCCAAAAGGATTTATGAAAATTCAGGTTATAACCATGTTTCAAGAGAATATATGATGAAGGTATTCACATATTTGTATTCTGAAAACAAAGAAAAACATTATGATATATAGGGATAATTGTTAAACTATTTTTTTAATATCATTTTAAATATTTATATTTTCATATTTGGAAGGGGTTATGAGGTTAAAAATTTATTGGATGGTTTAAGTCATGTGTCAGATGAGTTTTAAGATATTTTAGTATTATATTGAAATATGTGGGTTTATAAAAGTTGGATAATTATTTCGATCACTTTTAGTGTTATGTTAGAAAAGAAAAAATTGAATTATTTATAATTATATTTAAGTATCTCAGGATCATTTACTTTATTAGGAATTATAAAATCACAGTCATTGGAAGAGTAATAGATGACGTTCAAATTGGTCAATGAACAACCAAAGGGAGTGATCGTGCTAAAACCTATTCAATGTATCTTATTGTGAAATTTATAAAACATTAGTAAAAGGGTATTGAATCCGAAATATTTATCCTATTACCTTTATTTGTGATGAATATAATGGCCCCTTAGATTGTCACATATCTATATTTTTGGGATTAACAACTTTTACTGTTCAGTGTTCTATATCACCCTCCATCCGAACATGGTTTTTAAATTTTTATTATATGTTCATGTTTCCACATCCCATAGATAGTTTTGACCCATGGTGGCATTGTGTGCATGGAACAAAATGGACCGATGGGGACTGGTAAGTATATACTTTTTATCTTACGAAGGAGGTACCACAGATAAGTATTTAATGTCATACTCATTATGTGTGTTTCGTACCATATCAAGTTGGATATAATCAGAAATTGCAGTGGAGTTATTTTTTTCAATTGATCCATGTCAGGTACAGTGGCATTATATGGTCTCTAATAGGTTTATTCAATGATACAAAAACACCCAACATCCCTATTATCCTTGATTAATGTAACTGCATTCTAATGGAAGGTGTTCATTGGACGAGTTGGTCAATGACACATGTGAACTCACATTAGTTGAGTGGATGAGAACTCAGGATCGTCAAAAATAATTTAGGGGGAGTTGATCCCTATTCTAGGACACTCATAAAGATTTAAGAAATGTTCATATGTTCATGAATACTTGGCTCATTCCAAATCATGTGTCCACATAATACTCAAGGGTTTCTTGACCAATGACAGATATACATGGGTTTTGAATTATCTGTATGTATCTGAGGTTCTTTGTAAATGAATACATATATATGTATTCATGGTTCTTTGTTAATATTACACTTTTTTGGATAGATTAAAAATTCCTTAAATTCATGGTGAGGAAATGATGGTATCAAGACAAATGGAATAGTTCACATGATTTTATCATTATCAAGGGGGTATTGAAATAGTTCATTTATTGGGGTTAGAGAGATAATATGGTAATCCTATGTATATTCGTGTGAGGAATCATATCCCACATATTTTGGTGCCACTGAAATAGACACATCATTTTTTTCATGTTATGAGGACCTATCAATCTAGTTTATCGTCATGTGGCATGGAAGTCTTAGTAGAAAGTGCCTAGTCATTATTTGATGTGGGACTTATGCTGATGTGGACCAATGTACTTGGATGCAATGTAATCTCTACGGTGGTGGAGAACCTATTGGGCATTCAACATGGAAAACATTATCATCAGCTATGATGTTGGGTTTGGACCTGAAGGAGGTTTCCTATGTATCACAGTTGGTTGTGAATAAATGAAATTATAGTTTGGTAATATGAGGCATATTCATGTATGCTACCAATGAGGAAAGAATTATTCTGAGATTAATTTTGTAGATAAAGACCTTTTTTAGTATGATTTGGAAATCCACCACAAATGAGGCCTTGATGAAATTGGTATTTATTGTTGGTGATAACCTTTAATAAGGATACCCATTAATGTTGGGACATAACTAGGTATCCTATATATGCTAGTTGGGGAGGAATCAGATATCACATAGATCCTTGAGATGATTTTACACATTGTAGGATTCTAATTTTTTAGTATAAGTTGATTGGGTTGGGGCTTAAACCTTCTAGGAGGGCCACACTTTATAAATTATGTGAGTTTTATGATTGATACCCACATCGTAGCCGACATGATTCATAATCAATGTGACAAACAAAATATGGAAATGGATCTAATGATCGCTCATACTAATTAATCTACTAATAGATGATACATGAATCTGAAGTTAGATGGAGAGAGGGTGTTGGGTGTACCCATATCATTTTTTTTCATACCCTGTATAGTCATATTAACATATCTAGGTTTTCCCTCGGTGGAGGTAGGGAAGAGTACTATGTTATCCTCCTGCATGGAAGGCTTGGGGCTTAACTCAATGGGAGTACCCTGAAATTAATTTCAGGAAAGGATATGAATTTTTCATATCATTGAAGGGAAAATAAAGTGTCATTTCACTTATTTATATTTGTCCCTCATAAAAGGGAAATTATAGTGACTACCCTTGATCCCTATAATGGGGAGGTACATGTGAGAATACCCAGGTTGGAACTGACATTACCATGGGAATGTAATCTAACACACATTCTAGGGGTCTGCACTATTGTAGGGATTACTCACTTGAATCTATTTAACTGGGGTATGTAAACTCCAAAGGTTGTTCTGATTTTCTTGATGATTTTATCATACAGTTTTTGTGGCTTTGGAATAGTACCTGTCCTGAAGATGACATACTAGCTCATGGAGGGACTAAGAATGACATGATGGGAATGAAAGGCACTGATTAGAGTCAAAGGGTGGAATGCCTGACAATACCCCATTCTACATACCTAGTTTTCATTCAAGATGGGGTTCTTTCCATATAGCATGTTTCTATGATTTTAAACTGTCTATAAATGTACCATACTAGTACAAAATCCCAATGTTGTCCCATATAGTGTTTTGTTATATGGAACCACGTTCCACCCATGTTGTACTTTTCTATGTGAGGCTGAGAATCACATGAGTAAAAATATGGTACGTGAGGTTGGGATTTGGTCATGTACCATGATGGTAAGTAGGTTTGAGTTCCATCCATGCAGTGATTTTCTATATGGCATAGGGTCCCATCCACATAAAAAATTTCTATGTGGGATTTCGGTTTGAAGAAGGCTCTTTGGTATTGTGGCTCAAATGAAATTCATTTACGGAGGAAGATACTTCATGTTTTGGCCAAATATTATTTTGTTTTTTAAATTCATGATACGTTGTGGTTGTACCTGCATATAATCATCGAGAATTTATTTTTTATAGATCTATGATTCTCCTTCAATATTTTATCCCTCAACACTCCCAAAATCGTCGGTCAATCATGTTGACATCCAAAAACTGTAAAGTCCTTTCTTCAGTCACCCATGAGAACCACTTATAAGGAGGTGGAGGATCTATATCGATGGGTCACATAGTATCTATTGCATACGCCCAAGGAAGAATAATCTATCCTGCGAAAGACTTGATCAATAGAGGCCTATGGGGATATGGTTCTTGGAGGCATAGATCACATCCTCCGTCCCATAAATGACTTTCTTCATGGGATGCCATCTTCTTTACCTTTCCCATGATCAGTTTGATTATATGGAAAATTGAAAGTGGGAGAGAAATTGTTTGCCTCCATTATGATAAGACATCATTCACCGAGAGACGGTGCATCCATTTTCATTTCAAGAACCATTTGGTATATGAATATTTCATGGATGGAACATAATGCACTATGGTGGTTAGAAAAGGATGGGTTTCCCTTCTAGATCCAGGATATTCCTTTTCCGATTCATGCTATTCATCCATCATAATCTATTCTTTCATAAAATTGTTTTCCTTTATTTATCAAATATAATGGAGTATTTTTCTTTCCATTTGAAAAGTTATCATCACCCAATAGATTCCCTTCATAAAAATGGGTTTCGATCAAGATAAAAAGGTGTCTATTAAAATGTTGAATGTTGTCCTGACATGAACTAGTTTGTCGTATGAAGGCGGACCAACAGTGGGTGACCACACATATATATATTGGGCCCAAATAATTTTTATTTTAATTATTTTCATGGCTAACACGGTGTTATTGTGGTCTATCTCACTTTCTTGATTCTGCGTACCACAATCCCATCGCAACACCTTCACCCGTGACCCTAACATCAAATTAGAAAAATGAATATTGAACATTCAACAGGTGAGTATTAATTTTTATGTAATGATAGTTATTATGAGCATTTCCAATTCTAGAAAAAATCTATTAAATGGCCAACACTTCACGGGGAAACACCTTCTGAGCTTCTGTGAAATGTTAGTTGACGAATGATGTTTTCCATGGACTAGTGGTTCATAAATGATAATCATCATAGACTATTCATGCATGTGGCATTTAATATGTGGACTTTATCAGTAATTTTCCATGTTAATTTGGATAACCATTGGTTTTAAGGACGTTGATGTAGATACACCATTGGATCTATCCCTGATAACTCCATCTCTGACTAAAATAACAAATATTGTGGTCGATACCATTGAAGTCAACATTCCTTTCAGCATCATCCCTCAAGAGGGTATTCTCAGATATGTCCATTCATCAGATCTTATGAATTACCTGCTATCCAGTGTACATCCACTTTATAACATCAGTCTCCAGGATGATGCCCACACTCACTGGTTTACTGGAGCTGTTGTGTTATTCATGTTGAGACATCTCGAGAGTACAACCAGGTTAATATTTCCTCCACATGGGATATCAAAACTATTTTGACCAAAGATCACATATTCATTCATAATGAATATTCAGAGAAATAGGGAATCGACACCACCATAACATATCTTGCAAATTAGATGTATGTGACTATCCAACCATCATCAATAATTCCCAAAATAACCCTAGTAGGGGATGAATATCCAAATGGGATCTAAAATATAGAGGTTGATTTTCCTATGAATGGTCATTGTCATTTAGGGATCATTATATCTATTCAATATTCCCCAAAAAATTAAGAATTATTAATATGTATCTAGCCTTGTGGGTTACCTGACTTTCTATTTATTCAGAGGGTGAGATACAGCTTGAACTACTCATCCAGAGGTGATCAAGAACAAATACCATCCACTAATCACTCGGTGATGTAGGAATACATATGTAGTATATTTACATAATATGGGGATATACCATTCATAGAAACATGTATGATAAAATATTACCTACATCTAATAACTATGAGAATACTAATAAAGTGTCACCACTGCTGATTTATTTTCTGATCATAGTGGAGAGACTACTCGAGCAGCCTTTTCATGCTCACTCAGTCATTTAATTTGAGAACATAACATGAATAATATTGCAGGTGCATGAGACAAGGACAAGATGTCGATGTTTCTGAATCCATCCAATGTATTAGTCACGGATAATTTATGTATCTTATTTTTAGAACATTTAGGTGGTTCAATAAAGTACTTGGTTTTATGAGTTTCAGACAATCATATATCTGGAACACATATTAGAATGTTATATTTTCATGTTTTTAAGATAGTGTATCATTCCTTCCCATTATGTTTATATTGGTGTCTGGTATTATATAATAATTATTAAATACAACTTAGCTTTCAGACATCCCATAAACCTATCCATCCCCAACCTTGTCTAGATTTATGAGTTATTTGGGAAGATACATGAAGGGATTCCTACATATCAACTCACTGGTTCATTCCAATTTTTATATGGATGGATAGAAGAGTAATTTCCATACTTGTAATATAAAAATATCACAATTTTTCTTATTATGATTTCCATATATGTCTTCTTAACATCGCTATGGTTCACCCCATGTCTTTAAGCACTAATAGTATAGTTTTATTATTGGATTCTCTTTCTTATTTTGTTTACATTCCTGACCTCATACCACACAAGGTAGTAATAAATGTTGGGTGGGGTTCTTCTTATGAGTTTTGTTACATCATAATGATTTGGGTAGGAATCTTTACCACTCATATAGATAGAATGAAAATCTTCAAATCTTATTATCCTTATATTTCTTCTATAAAATTCAGATGTTTGTGGTGAGTCTCATTACTCCCAGTCAACGAGGTCAATATGGAATCTCATCTGTTAATCATTCTCCAAATATGGATGATGATAATGCTGGAGGATACTAGCATGGATGTTCCTTTTTTTCTTTTGTAGTGGCCTCAAAATGCTTGCCGCTAGATTATGTTCAATTATTACTGGCATGTTACTCCAACAGAATAGTGGACAGACTAGACTGACATGTACAAAGTCCCTTGATCTCTTCAAGTCCCATTCTAACCACACAAACTACACCATCTCCCTCTATTACTATTTCTTGACGGCACTCTACATGTCTTCATGTGAGTTCGTATGGTACTTCTTCTATGTAACCCATCTTAGTGGATAGAGACTCTTACACTGTATCTTGGTATGGAACTATCTGTAGCTGTACTAATGTTGGCCTAAGCGAATGTAACACCCCATGCTTCCAAGGTACACTTCTCTTTGAATAATACAGTAGTGTGTGTTGTATGCAACATTAAGTTCTAACACACACCACAACCAATCAATGTAGCCGATATGAATATTAATACCTAATTTTTGAAATTTTATAAATTTTATCATTACAAATGGACTTTGTTTTGGTATTCAGAATATCAAAATTATCCTAAGTTGAAATTTTTGTAATTTTATGAGAACTTCCAATTTTTTATGAATAATGAAGAATACTTAAAAACATCATTTTTATTCAAAATAATTTATAGTGATAAATTATACTTTTGAGTTTTTTTAAAGTGTAATTATAATATATTTTTACCATTTTATCCTATGGTGGTCATTTGAATTAATTTCACTTTGAAATTGGACATAACCAATTGTCATTCTTTTGATATATATTCTTTCTCAAAAGCAAACTATTTGTTGTGAAAGAGGGAATTAATTATAAAATTAATTAATGAAACTTATATGATAGGAATTTTTTAAAATATACATCATTTTTGAAGTCGGAATATCAATTATATCTTAGGGTGAAATTTTGGCATTGTTCTGAAAAACATCAATTTTTGATGAATAGTGAAACCACTAATTGGTAGTTAAAAAACTGATTTTTCGTTTAAATGAAACATTACCACTTCTATGATTTGATTTTCAAAAATCCAACAGACATGGTTGTCATTAATAAGTAAAATTTGGTTCAATGGGATTAAAATTATTTTTTGTTGAATAGTAACTTTTAAGTTTAATTAATCGTGATTAAAGGTAATTCGTGAAATTTAAGGTAAACAGTGATATTATAAAAATATTAAAATACCTTTACACTTGTCCTAACCATATTGGATGTGTCATGGACTACCAATAAAATCCATGGGTCAACTTGGGGACCCCTTGGAGCCACTTTGGTAGGAAAATGACATAAATAACTTTTATTTTAAGTTAAAATAAAAATGTCACAAACATAAGTTGTTTTACTAAAACAATATTTAAATGGGGTTATACAAGTCATATTTTTGACTATAAATATTCATTATAAATCTAAAAGGATTTCCTACATAATTATATTTGTTTTGTAATATTTATACATTAAATAAATTAAATTATATATGACACCATGATGATGCAGTGATTAACTCATTAATTAACGATTTTAATAAAATGGAATGATAATGTAAAATATAAGCATTAAACTTGTTAAAAGCCTATTGGATGAGTATATTTCAAACCCTTATCACCTTATCCTCAAAATATATAAGTGTGGGACCTTTAAAATTCGAAACTCATTATATAATAAAGTAACATTTCATGACTTCCCAAGAGTGCCCCTCCTCTCCTCTTATAAATGGCCCCCACCACTACCACCTTACTCACACCTTCAAAGCCTTTGGGCTCGGCCAAACTCTGCCCAAATACTCTCTCCACTTCCCTATCTTACTCCTAGAATCCTCACATTGGGCAGAAGTCTTCCCAAGGAAGCATTTGGCTCAAATCAAAAAAGAGTTACCCGATTTTAAGGTAATGTCTTCTCTTATGTTATTTTCTTTTATTTTTCTTCTCCAACCCCTTAAACTCTATGTATTCCTTTATTTTGTAAAAAAACAGTATCTTCAATATACTAGTATGTTGTTATAAGAATTATTTTATTTAAACATACACACGTTTGTCTAATGGTTAAAGAACATACTGTTTCTGTGGTTGGCAAATTTCTGCCTCACGAAACGACGATTGTTCAATCATATTTTAACACCTCTAATGGTGGAGATTATGATGACACTATTTTTATATATGATATATATTATGTTTTTGTTTTTATTATGATTCTGTATTTTTCATTTATGGCATACCTTTATGATTTCCATTACAGGTAAACGCGATAATATAATTTTAGGAAGTGCGGACTACCGCCCCCTCAAAGTGATTTGAATAATTAATTCCATATGTGGGACGTATAAAGGATGATGTAAATGGTATTATACATTATATTATACTGTAATTATATTATAACTTTATATAATTATAAATTCATTCCATTAAATAAGAAATAATAATGAAAGTGGCGTTCATGCGTACGTACGGCTTACCGTCTCCATGAACGGTGCATTTCATTTCTTACCTCTAAATGTTATGTAATATTATAAAAGAATGTATATACTGGATATATATTATATATATGATATCTACATCATATATATAATTCTGTTGATAATGGATATTCTACCACATAATCAACTTGTAATTATAAGATGTTTATTGTTGACTCAAGTACCAAAGATCAACAAAATGACCGTTATTAACTTAAATGACTACATAATTTTCGTAACATGGTAATAAGTGATATAAAAGGAATAATGAACATGAAAAAGGTTCTTAAGAAAATTGAAATTAACTCTAGTTTATTATTCATGAGATTAAAGAATGATCGAGTCAAGTCGGACATGAGGTAAGGGAACTTCTTAACCCAATTTCCATTCTTTGGGTTAATCTCCTACTTTCAAATTATGTAATGATATTATCATTTCCTATCTTGTATTTGTACTTTCTTTATGTTTACTTATAGTGAATACACATAATAGTTCTATTTTATTTAAAAAAAATGATCTTTGTAAGGGACATCGTCTCAATCTCCTCTCATTGAGGCATATTTGGTTTTATACACAACATTCCTTTATACGGTGTATAAACCCATTTGACTTTTACTTTTATTCAAAAGGAATATTTTTATACGAAGAGTTTTTACTAAAAGAAAAAAGGAATGTTTTTTACGTATGCAGTGACAACAACTTCTCCGCCGCCATGACTATTATTTGAGTTTCGGCTTCCTCTATAAGCCATAACATTTTTAAAATGAAAAATAAATACCAAGATTTAATTTTCATTTATTTTGGTATTGAAAATGGTTTTTAAAGTGTTTTTTATTATATCAATGTGTTGTATTGATATATTGTGATTTAAATGTGGAAATGTTGTGTTTCCTTTATGCATGTTTTATGTTATATGATTATGTTATGGTTTATGGTATGTTTAAAGCTGTTCATATGAGGAATGCATTGGACTTAATAAGTTTTGGGTGGAGCCCCCTATAGCTCCTAGATGCATTGGTAGGTCTCATGATTCAAACTAGTTTCTTGGCACGAGGCATTGACAAAATCGTATTTGTAGTCTTGGCACGATGCCTTGGCTATGTGGTTATGATAGTCTGGAATTATGAATTCCATCATTATGAAAGTGGTTATTGATATCGCATGTGATTTTTCGACTAGTAGAATATCCATGTGAGTAAGTAAATGTCATTATTTAATTTAATTTTTTCCATTTTATGCTGAATTTCAAGTTTAAAAATGATTTTATTTTAGTTTTACATTTCCTTAAATGTTAATGTTTATTTATGAAAGATTTTGCAATATTGTTATCCTTAATAAGCATCTGAGATCACCCCTTTCAATGTTTTAATATTTTCTAGGATGTGAAAGTGTATTTTATGAATGACCTGTAGGGATAGTCGGAAGAGTATATGAGTGTGGACTATAGAGACTTTGTTATTGTAGATTTGCAATTTATGATGTAATGTAACATTTATGAATGTATATAGTGTTTCCAAGGCTAGTAAGCTACTCGGTCTTTTGAGACATGATCTTTTGTGATCATGCCAATGTTACGCAATAATGCACCAACTCCGAGTACCTGGGGTCGGGGCGTTACAGTTGGTATCAGAGGCAGTTTAGTACTAACCTTGGAAGTTAGATTTAGATAAACTCTGATTAGAGAACATATCCTGGAGATAGACATCGAGGATTAGTATAGAAGAACTTCCTAGAATTTTGGTATTGTAGAGATTTTGTGACTTTTCCGAGCAATACATCCCTGTCTGGATACGAGTAGGTAGAGGCAGCTCTGGCACAGATGTATCTAGGGGTAAAACCCGAAAACACCACTTTGAGATAGAATTGAATGGGAACTGGTGCATGACAATGGGACTTGCTGCACTCTTGGTTACGACACTCCCGGGGGATATGCTTAGGAAAATTCTCGTTTTCTTTACAAACCACTATGAAGGGTTATGAGTATTTAATTTCTCAAAGAAAACATGTTTATGATAATGGATTATATCCATAAATAGTTCAATTTATGTTAAATATTTTACAAGTATAGAATTATGTATTTTGATTCATAAACTAATCTTGTTTATTCCATTGTTTAGAAATGGCGCCTAGTGGAAGGAATGGAAACTGTATCAATGCACGCACTCCGTGTAGGGATTTCCCTCCTGCTCAAGATAATTATTGTGGATCTAGAGATACAACTTGTGCTGATCAACTTTTTACCATACTGGGACAACTCACTCAGGTTATGAATAATAACCTTACTCGTATGGATAACCCTGATCTGCAACGTGGAGGATCAATGTTAGAACGCTTCATGAGGCAACAATCACCAACATTTAATGGGGTTACAAATCCATTAGTAGCTGAGCAATGGATAAAATCCTTAGAGAAAATATTCCATGCCTTGGGGAGTAGCGAAAGGGAGAAGGTTGTCATGGCAGTCTACCACCTCAATGGAGATCCCGATCAATGGTGGTCGCTGATTCAAAACAAAAAGGAAGATGAATAAGTATCAAGTATGGAATGGAGGGAGTTTAAGGAAATTTTCTTAGAAAAATACTTTCCACATGACCATCGAGCAGATATGGAAAGAAAATTTCTGAGTCTGAGGCAGAAGAAGGATGATAATGTCGCAAACTATGAAGCTAACTTTACAAGGTTAGCGAGGCATGCTGCAGATTATATACGTAACCCAAGAAGAAAGATTGATCATTTCATTGATGGGTTAAAACCATTTCTCTGTCGACCATTGGTCTCACAAACCTTCTCGTCATATGAAGATATTGTCGCGTGTGCTATCAAGACGGAAAAGGAAATCTCTATGTCTCATGACTTTAAAGAAAATAAAGAAAAGAAGAGATTTTCTGATCAATCTAGAAATGGAAATAAGGGGAAGAAGGGAAGAGTTGAATATCAGTCCTGCAGTAAATGTGGAATGGAACACCTCAGTACTTTCTTCAAGGGAATGGGAGTTTGTTACAAGTGTGGTGAAAAAGGCCACCATGCTCATGATTGAAAGGGAAAGAATGTTGTTTTCAATGTGGAATGTTATAATTGTAGAGAGATGGGGCATTATGAAAATGAATTTCCTAAGCGTCAGGGGAACTTACCTCAGAAGAGGCCAAGGGATCAAGGCCAAGCTTATGCTATCACTACTGCTAAGGTTGAAGCTCTGAAAGACGTGATGGAAGGTAATTTAATGGTTTCCTCAAGTTTAGCAAATGAATTATTTGATTCTGGATCATTGCATTGTTTCATATCTTCCCAGTTTTCTAAGAAAATTAGATATTTCCAATTTGATTTAAAAAGAGAATTGTCAGTCAAAACTCTTAAGGGATGTATTATTGCAACAAAGTATTGTGAATCAGTCCCCATTAGTGCACATAACTGTTCTTTATCCGCTAATCTCATTGTCATACCTATGATGAAAAGATTTATTATAAGAAGAAAAAGGTTACGATTTTTGATGATGATGATAATGAACACCTTATTTTGAGAGTAGAATCGTCACCGACTAATTTTTATTTAGATCCACCCGCAGTAGCTCAACTAAATTCAATTATTGGTGAGGAAGAGAATGAAATGACTAATGGTGAAGAAAGGAATGTTTAAATAGAGGATTTAATTATTGTGAACGAATATATAGATGTGTTTCCGGAAGATTTACCTGGACATCCTGCAGAACGAGAAGTTGAGTTTTCCACTGATTTAATTCCTGGATCAAGGCCCATATCGAAGACCCCTTATAGAATGGCCACCGTGGAATTTGTTTAACTAAAGAAACAACTAGAGTAATTGAGTAATAAGGGATTTATTCTCCCTAGTGTTTCTCTATGGGGAGCCCTTGTCCTTTTTGTTAAGAATAAATATGGATCTATGAGGTTGTGCGTTGACTACAGGGAGATCAATGCTATAACAATAAAGAACAAGTATCCCCTACCTAGAATTGATGATTTATTTGACCAATTTCATGGAGCTGAATACTTTTCAAAGATTGACCTTCGATCTGGATACCATCAGTTGTGTGTGAAGAAGGATGGCATTCCGAAGACAGCATTTCGAACAAGATACGGGAATTACGAGTTTACAGTAATGCCTTTCGGATTGACTAATGCACCCTTTGTATTCATGGATCTAATGAATAGGGATTTCAAGGAATATCTTGATGATTTTGTGGTGGTATTTATTGATAATATCTTGTTATACTCCAAAAGCTACGAAGAACATGAAAATCACTTGCGTATTATCTTGAAGACTCTTAGAAGGCAAGAATTATAGGGGAAGTTTAGCAAGTGTGAATTTTGGCATCATGATATTTCTTTTCTTGGCCATATTTTCTCTAAGGATGAAATTTTCGTTGATCCTTCTATGACCAAGGAAATTCAAGAATGGCCAGCAACGACGAGTATAACTGAGGTATGCTGCTTTATTGGTTTGGCAGGTTATTATCGACGATTTGTCCAGATTTTTTCGCTATTGGCTAACCCATTAACGAAGCTCACACGTAAATGGGATAAATTTGTCTGGAAAAAAGAATGTGAAGAATGTTTTGAAGAACTGAAGAGAAGATTAGTCAATGCTCTTATCTTGACTCTACCATCAGGTAATGATGGGTTCATTATTTATAGTGATGCATCAATGAAAGGACTTGGTTGTGTCCTTATGAAGAATGATAGGGTTATTGCCTATGCATCACGACAGCTAAAAATTCATGACTAGAACTATCCTACTCATGATCTCAAGTTAGCTTCTGTAATCTTTGCCTTGAAGATATGGAGACATTGTCTCTATGGTAAAAAATGTGAGATATATACCGATCACAAAAGTTTGAAATATATTTTCTCACAAATAGAACTCCACATGAGGCAAAGGAGATGGCTTGAACTACTCAAGGATTATGATTGCACGATACACTACCACCCAGGGAAGGAAAATAAGGTTCAAGATGCTTTGAGTAGAAAAGATCATGGAGTTTCTAACATGATGAGAGTGGAAAGGGATCCTATTTTCATGGATCTAGTAAAGATGGATATGGGAATCACCATGGAGGGTGAAACATCAAAAAAATTTCAAATAGTTGCCAAACCATATTTATTAGAAAGGATAAAGTGTTATCAGACCAATGATGAAGAGTTGAAAAAGAAGATTAAAGCTGTGAAAGAGGGGTGATTGAGTGACTTTTTGTATGAAGATAGAATTTTGAAATTTGGGAGTAGACTTTGTATTCCCAATATACCTGATTTAAAGAGGGAATTTCTGGATGATTCTCATAGTTTCAATTTCTCTATACACCCTGGGAGAACCAAAATGTATAGAGATTTAAAGGGAAATTTTTGGTGGGACAAAATGAAGAGGGAGATTGCTGATTTTGTGTCAAGATGTATGGTTTGTCAACAAGTGAAAGCTGGAAGGCAACTACCTGGTGGAGTATTGCAACCTCTTCCCATACCTGAGTGGAAATGGGTTAATATTACGATGGATTTTGTCATGGGACTACCAAAGACTCCTAGAAGAAATAACGCAATATGGGTCATTGTTGATCGTCTCACGAAGTCATCACATTTTATTGCTATAAGGGAAGATCTACCACTTGAATGTCTAGCAAGACTGTATATTAATGAAGTTGTGAGACTTCATGGAGTACCCCTGTTGATTGTCTCAGATCGTGATCCTCATTTTACATCAAGATTCTGGAAAAGTCATCAGAAGGCCTTGGATATTGAACTTCGTTTTAGCACTGCTTACCACCCTCAAACAGATGGAAAATCAGAAAGAACTATTCAAACCTTAGAAGACATTTTGAGATCATGCTCACTTGAATTTCAAGGAATGTGGGATCAATATTTATCTCTGGTAGAATTTTTCTATAACAATAGCTTCCATTCAAGTATTTAGATGTCACCATATGAAGCGTTATACGGAAAGAGATGTCACACACCAACCTGTTGGGATGACGTTGGTGAAAGAAAACATATAGGCCCAGAACTGGTGGAGGAAACGATTGAAAAGGTGAATGTAATCCAAAACCACATCAAAGCAGCTCAAAGTAGGAAAAAGAGCTATGCCGACAACTGATGGATGGATTTGGAATTTCAGGTAGGAGATCATGTTTTCTTGAAGGTATCTCCATGGAAGGGAGTTATACATTTCAGTAAGAAGGGTAAATTGAGTCCCAGGTACATCAGACCCTTCGAAATTCTAGAACGAATTGGGGATGTAGCTTACCGTTTGGCAATGCCGCCAAGTCTCTCCAAAGTTCATGATGTATTCCACGTATCACTGTTGAGAAAATACATGCCTGACCCAACGCATGTACTCACCTATGAGGAATTAGAACTGGAACCCAATCTATCTTTTTTCGAAGAGGCCGTCAGGATTCTGGATACAAGTGAACCAGTGCTGAGAAACCGGACGACTCATCTGGTAAATGTTCTATGGAGAAACCATAAGATTGAGGAGACAACGTGGGAACCCGAGTAACTTATGATGAAGAATCACCGGAGTCTTTTTATACAGTGATATTATATGAAATTTCGAGGATGAAATTATTTGAAGGGCGGGAGAATGTAACACCCCAAGCTTCCATGGTACACTTCTCTTTGAATAATACAGTAGTGTGTGTTGTATGCAACATCGAGTTCTAACACAGCCCACAACCAATCAACGCAGCCGTTATGAATAGTAATACATACTTTTTGAAATTTTATAAATTTTATCTTTCCAAATGGACTTCGTTTTTTTATTCGGAATATCAAAATTATCCTAAGTTGAAATTTTTGTAATTTTCTGAGAACTTCCATTTTCTTATGAATAGTGAAGAATACATAAAAACAACTTTTTTATTCAAAATAATTTATAGTGATAAATTATACTATTTAGTGGTTTTAAAGTTTAATTATAATATATTTTTACTATTTTATTCAATGATGGTCATTAGAATTAATTTCACTTTGAAATTGGACATAAACAATTGTCAATCTTTTGATATATATTGTTTCTTAAAAACACGCTATTTTTTGTTACAATGGGAATTAATTATAAAATTAAATAAAGAAAATTATATGTTTGGAATTTTTTAAAATAGACATCATTTTTGAATTCGGAATATCAATTATAGATTAGGGTGAAATTTTGGCATTGTTCTGAAAAACATCAATTTTTGATTAATAGTGAAACCACCAAGTGGTAGTTAAAAAACAGATTTTTCGTTTAAATGAAACATTACCACTTCTGTGATTTTATTTTCAAAAATCCAACATACATGGTCATAATTAGGATGTAAAATTTGGTTTAATGGGAATAAAATAATTTTTTGGTGAATAGTAACTTTTAAGTTTAATTAATCGTGATTAAAGGTAATTAGTGAAATTTAAGGTAAAAATGATATTATAAAAATATGAAAATACCTTTACACTTGTCCTAACCCTATTGGATGTGTCATGTCCGACCATGAAAATCCATGGGTCAACATGGGGACCCCATGGAGCCACTTTGGTAGGAAAATGACATAAATAACTTTTATTTAAAGTTAAAATAAAAATGTCACAAACATAAGTTGTTTTACTAAAACAATTTTTAAGTGGGGTTATACAGGTCATATTTTTTACTATAAATATTAATCAGAAATCTAAAAATATTTCCTACATCATGATATTTTTTTTATAATTTTTTGACATTAAATAAATTAAATTATTTATGACACCATGATGATGCAGTGATTATCTCATTAATTAACGATTTTAATAAAATGGAAGGATAATATAAAATCTAAGAATTACACTTGTTAAAAGCCTATTGGATGAATATATTTAGAACCCTTATCAGCTTAGCCTCGAAATATATAAGTGTGGGACCTTTAAAATCCGAAACTCATTATATAATAATGTAACATTTCATGACTTTCCAAGAGTGCCCCTTCTCTCCTCTTATTAAAGTCCCCCACCACTACCACCTTACTCACACCATAAAAGCCTTTTGGCTCAACAAACCTCTTCCCAAATAATCTCTCAACTTCTCTCTATTACTCCTAAAAGCCTCACTTTGGGCAGAATTCTTCCCAAGGAAGCCTTTGGCTCAAATCAAAAAAGAGTTACTCGGTTTTAAGGTAATGTATTCTCTTATGTTATTTTGTTTTATTTTGCTTCTCCAACCCCTTAAACTCTTTTTATTCCTTTCTATTGTAACAAAAACAGTATCTTCAATATACTAGGATGTTTTTATGAGAATTATTTGATTTACACTTACACACACCATTGTCTAATGGTTAAAGAACATACTGTTTCTGTGGTTGGCAAATTTCTGCCTCACGAAACGATGATTGTTCAATCTTCTTTTAACACCTCTAATGGTGGCCATTATGATGACACTATTTTTATATATGATATATATTATGTTATTGTTTTCCTTTTGATTACGTATTTTTCATTTATGGCATACCTTTACGATTTCCATTATGGGTAAACGCGATAATTTCATTTTAGGAAGTGCGGACTACTGCCCCCTCAAAGTGATTTGAATCGTTAATTCCATATGTGGGATGTATAAAGGATGGAGTAAATGTTATTATACATTATATTATACTGGAATTATATTATACCTTTATATAATTATAACTTCAATCCATTAAATATGAAATAGGAATGAAAGTAGCGTTCATGCGTACGTACGACTTACTGTCTCCATGAACGGTGCATTTTATTTCATACGTCTAAATGTTAAGTAATATTATAAATGAATGTATATACTCTATATATATGATATATATGATATATATATCATGGATATAATTCTGGAGATAAGGGATATTCTACCCCATAAACAACCTGTAATTATAAGAAGTTTATTGTTGACTCAAGTACCAAAGATCGACAAAACGACCGTTATTAACTTAAATGACTACATAATTTTCGTAACATGGTAATAAGTGATATAAAAGGAATAATGAACATGAAAAAGGTTCTTATGCAAATAGAAACTAACACTAGTTTATTATTCAGGAGATTAAAGAACGATCGAGTCATGTCGGACACGAGGTAAGGGAACTTCTTAACCCAATTTCCATTCGTTGGGTTAATCTCCTACATTCAAATTATTTAATGATATTATCATGTCCTATCTTGTATTTTTACTTTCATTATGTTTACTTATAGTGAATATACATAATAGATCTATTTTATTTAAAAAGTGATCTTTTTAAGGGCATCGTCTCAATATCCTTTCATTGAGGCATATTTGGTTTTATACACAACCTTCCTTTATACGGTATATAAACCCCTTTTACTTTCACTTTTATTCAAAAGGAATCTTTTTATACGAAGCGTTTTTACTAAAAGAAAAAATGAATGTTTTTTTACGTATACGGCGACAACGACTTCTCCACCGCCATGACTATTATTTTAGTTTCGGATTCCTCTATAAGCCATAACTTTTTTTAAATGAAAAATAAATACCATGATTTATTTTTCTTTTATTTTGGTATTTAAAATGGTTTTGAAAGTGTTTTTTATTATATCAATGTGTTGTATTGATATCTTGTGAATGAAATGTGGAAATTTTATGTTTCCTTTATGTATGTTTTATGTTATACAATTATGATATGGTTTATTATATGTTTAAACATATTCATATGTGGAATTCATTGGACATATTAAGTGATGGGTGGTGCCCACTATAGCTCCTCGATGCATCGGTTGGTCTCATGAGACAAACTAGTGTCTTGGCACGAGGCCTTG
The DNA here is from genome assembly GCA_963277665.1 of Viscum album. Classification (NCBI taxonomy): domain Eukaryota; kingdom Viridiplantae; phylum Streptophyta; class Magnoliopsida; order Santalales; family Viscaceae; genus Viscum; species Viscum album. The sequence goes on along the minus strand of OY728166.1, from coordinate 372,011,964 downwards.
ACAAAATATTATTTTTAGACATGGCACGAGGCCTTGGATAAGTGGTTATGAAAGTCTGAAATTATGCATTCCATCATTATGAAAGTTGTCATTGATATCGCATGTGATTTTTCGACTAGTAGAATAACCATGTGAGTAAGTAAATGGCATTATTTAATTTTATTTTTGCCATTTTATGCTGAGATTCATGTTTAAAAAGGATTTTGTTTTAGTTATACATTGCTTTAAATATTAATGTTTATTTATGAAAGATTCCTCAATATTGTTATCCTTACTGAGAATCTGAGCTCACCCCTTTCAATGTTTTAATATTTTCTAGGATATGATGAAGAATTTTATGAATGACCTGTAGGGTTAGTCAGAATAGGATATGAGTGTGGACTATGGAGACTTGGTTATTATAGATTTTCACTTTATGATGTGATGTAACATTTATGAATGTATCTAGTGTTTCCAAGTCTACTAAACTAATCAGTCGTTCGAGACTTGATCTTTTGTGATCATGCCAATGTTACACAATAATGCACGGACTCCGGGTAACTGGGGTCGGGGCGTTACAGTGCAACATCACCAATATTCATGGGATTACTGGTGGCCCCATACATTTAGCTCTAGATGTCGGACCATCTGAGGAGTGGGAGAGTACACCTACTTGGGTAACTCAACTGAGGACCTATCCATCTACTATGATGGAACTTCTTGATTATTTTCCTAATTTGGAATAGGGATATGACTAATGTACCCAGTAATTAATAAACTGTAAGATGTGTGGAGTGGATAATTTTTTAATATTTTTACTCATTCTATAAAAATTCCCTTGAATGAATTTACTGATTATGGGGATAACTTTCGACAATTATTCATCAACCTGGGTTCGACCATCTTTGATTATGGACACCTGTATTTTCTCGTGTATAATATTGTCTTATATCAAGAGCATATTGTTTCTCACGAGGACATAATTTCCTAGTTTTCTGCTTCCCATCACCAAATAATGAAATTTTGAGATATTGCGGAGGAATTGCACCATTTGAAGGATGAAAAAAAGCCCAGGACCATGTGATTTCTCAGTTAAAGGAAATAATGGAATGAGTGAATTATGTGGTTAAGATGATGGAAAAAATAGAAATGATGATTTCCAACTACGAGGCTGTATGGTAGAGTGGATAAGGTCTCATTGACATTATGAAGAAACTGCTTCTAGTAGTTGATGTTGATGTTTCATAGAGGACAACTTTCAAAAAATTTCATGGTGTCCCATATCATACAGTTATTGATCTACTTGTAAGAGCTAACCGGGCATCATTGCAATCTTTTGGATAGTTTTGTTCCATTAATTCTTCTTACTCTAACATTGGGAAGGAACTCCAAACTATGTATTCCCACCATTCATTTAATGTAATAAAAAATATTTCCTCTTAAATATTTGTCCTTTATCTTTTTCTGCACTGTCAATCAATTATGGTAAACTAAATTTTGAATGAAAATCTCAACAAGAAGTCAATTAGTGTCACAATCATGGATAATCTAATTGAAAAATCAAGGAATGGTCTATCTTTTTCTTATGTTGAGGGACTCAGCGAGTGTATCATGGATTCTACATAGGACATATGAAAGACCCTACATGTTTTCATAATTTTTCTATGATAACTTTTTTTCTAATGCCTATTATGATGAGGGATCAGCAAGTATAACATGAATTTTTCATAGACCACCATTTTTTTATTTTTTACCTAATAGTATTGTCATCTCTTTTGATTCTTGATTACATAATATGTTGCCTAAACCATATTATGGGCATGTATAGAGAGCTAGTACACATTTTTTTCAAAGGTTCACATTTGCAGTGTTTCACCATGGTGTGTTCCATGTCCCATTTCAAGGCTAGTTTAAATTCATGAAAACTAAACTACAATTACTAATAATTTAGGTAAAATAGAATACACCATGATTAATATGGAATGTGCCCCAATTAGGTCTCATTAACCAAGGATTTTAGAATATTTTTTAGAAATGTAAATTGGATTTTAATTCTGCCAATTTTTTTGGATATAGGCTATGACATAGGGCATCTGAAAGAGGGGGAATACATAGGTAGGAGAAGCCTCTCATGAGTATATATTTTTCTCTAGTTGATAGGTCTTTTTTTATGGGAACATATGTATATACATTGAGGCATTTTGTACATAGTCAAACAAATGTATCCATAAGACACTAACCATTATTTTTTGATAGCCATGACAAGTGATCGGAATATTAACCTATCAAAACCGTGAGGGTGGATTTCCAGGGGAGTGATTTCTAAATAGTATGTGGGGATTTTGATCAATTTATTCATGAAATTGAGACTACTATGATACATAATTTAATTGTTTAAATAGTTTTAAATTATGGTGAATTTTAAGATCGTAAAACAATGATATTTGACATATATTATTAAAAGTCACTTTACCCTTACAAGAGATAGGGGAATGATTCATCTTTTTCACATTAGTCTGTTTAGAAATGATTCATCATATTTATGAAGAAAAAAGGGATATATGATATAAATAGTAATACTAGGGGTTTCCAAAAAAATGAGTGAGCTGGGACATAAAGACCATAGGGGAGTACAGAGGTAGAAAAAAACTCTCCTAAGGAAAAATTTTCACTAGTTTTATGGGACTTGTTTTTTGGGAAAATTATGAAGAGATGTTACGAATTTATGTTCATTGTCAAAAAAGGTGTATGTAGGATATTATTCTTCAATATCTATTGTCCAGGGATGATTATGGTGATTCACACCATTATGGGAGTAGAGAATGTGTTGTTAAGAGGGGATTTCTGAACACAAAAGGGGGAATTTGGGATGAAATTTCCCAGTAATTGGTAAATATGTTATCTCCATACAGGTGTGAGGAGGTTACCTATGTAGGACTGACCCATACATAATGAAGAGATATGGAAAGTAGTTTCTTATTAATGAACCTGATATTTGATATTCAGGTGGCTCTACATATCCTATAATGATGGGAATGAAGGAAAACCCATTTTATCTAATATTATCTCAAATTTGAATCTGATTCACATTTGTGGTTTGAGAATATTTATTTTTTATATGAGCTCACCAATAAGGTGGTACTCATGTTGGACTTTCCTATGTGGATTTATTTCAGGAACATGAACATAGGGTGATGATCTTTGGCATTTCTGAGCCTATGGAGAGGCATTAGGTTTATAGCATCTCGGATCCTTAATGTCACATGATTATGACATTGATAAAGAGGCCCATAGAGATGATCTGAATAACCAAATTACAATCAAACAAAGATATCACAAAAAGTCGAATATGTGGATATGAAAGAAATTTTAAACCATGAATCCCATGGCTTTCTGATCGGAAGAAATGAAATGGGTCTTAGAAGCCATTTGGTACAAGAATGTTGGAGAATCCATTCTTGAGGATGAATTTTTCATTGGAGGACCTGAGTTTTTTATGGGAAACATAGGCCGTTACATCAATGAAATTTTTTCATAGTCAGACAAAGATATACTAAGGAAACTATACAACTATTATTAATGGATAGTGATGATTATGAGGATCTGAAATCACTCGAATAATGGAGTTTGGTGAATGGGTAAGATCATTTTGAACCTATTTTAAACACGTAGGCCATGATTACCCATGTAAATGGAAAATTCCCTATACATATATGAATCATATATGGGATAGGGAATTTTGATTCCTTTTATGTAATTTGGTGTCCTTAAATTAGACTTCCCATATACGTCTTTTCCTTGTGCATGGAGAGAAGCATTTTTTACAACATTTGTCTTCATTGAATGTGACAAAACCTAAGATTCATCTTTCAGATATCACTATGTATCTTGCATAGACATGAATCAAGCCAAACATAATTCATGGGATACCTTGTAGTTTAACATCATCTGGTAAGGACTTAGATTCCATGTAGTTTATTTCCATGTGGCGAGGATTTTTTGACTATCCAGATTAACATCTTGTAGTGAGGATGTGTTGGCATCATATTTTAACTTTATATTGTAGGGAGTCACTATCATAGATAAAATGAGTATTTATGGGCTAATCAGGCCGATATATTCTTTTATTCTTCTGACATTGGGGGGTAGTGTAAACGGTGATCCTAAAAATCCTCATATTAAGATTAATGATACGAGGAATGAAATTTATTGGGCATATGGGGGTTCAAGAAGCCTCTCATGTGGATGAATTTTCCATTGGTTGAAATGCCTTTCATGGGGGGAAATTAATGCAGATCTGTTGGGTCATTGTGATCATGGTCAAACAAAGGTGTTCATGGGAGACTGCCTTTCTATCTTAGAGGGTGGGGGATGTTTATTGGGATCCAATAAATCCAGTTTATGGAGTTTTATGGATGAAAAAGACATATCTCAGTATAAGGGAAATGTCCATACTAATTTTTTCATGAAGCATAAAATCAACTACATATATCTAATTTATATGTAAGGGGGTGTATGAAATATTGACAAACCCCTTTTTTTGGAATCAGGATAAATATTATAATACATGGCCTTGAATTTTTTATAGGAGATGGGGGCATTTACATTTTCCCATTGTTCATGGATGAACCATTATTTTAAATATGGGGATCAATATATATCTCATTATAATAAGAATCAAGCCACACATTTTTGTTGCGGTACCTTGTAGTTTAACATAGTGTAGTAAGGATTTAGACGTGTATTGAATAAATATGCCTACACAACATCCCCTTACAAAAATCCTAATCTCATTTGAGCGGCTCTCATTGAGATAAACAAGGGATGGAAAAGTGTCACACCACCACATATGTGGAAGATGATGAAGGACAAAAGCATTTTTTCTTCAATATTTTATCGCAACTATGCCCTTTTTTGAAGACACAACTGCTTCTTGTTTTACCATATTTGAAAGGGAATCAATCAAAATGTAATTCAATGAATTTAACATTGTGAATCATACCTATATGTAGTCTCATGGTGTATGATGCAAGATGCAATGTATAAGAATCGCAACATATCCTTCAAGGGAAGAAATCAAGCCACATGTAATTCTTAGGAGGAAATACCAATCCTACATCTGATCTATATGTAAGGAAAATGGTAATTTTTTATACATGGTTGTGGTTGAATGAAGACGTAGAATATGTTTGTCAGTATGTATCCTAAAAGGGTAGGAATCAATCCACATGTATTTATAAACCTCTCCATACTAGTTAGGTATGTTCACAGGGATGGGTAATTTTAGCCATTTTTAAGGATCCGATAGTATTCCTATACAATTTATTTTTATTGGGGAAGATTTCATCACCATTATTAAGCTGATGTGAGAAATTATCAACATGAGATAAAATGAATAAGAAGGGTTTAGTCTCATAATACAAAGGATGATGAGGTTATAACAGAGTCGGTTTTCATAATTTTATGGCTATAAGAAGATCTAAAATTGGGGTGTGTTTATGTATCCCATCGAAAGTTAGGAATCAATGTATATATAGTTTTATGAAAAGACCTACTCCCATAGGTCTGATCCATACACATATAGGGGTTAAGTTTTTTCTTTGGTGGTGGTGTTTGATCCTATTTAAGGCATTTCTACATATCCAACATAGATAATAAACATGACACACATAGTTCTTAGGAAGAGGGCTCCCATGTGGATCTGAAATTCACATAAGAAACTAACATGGGAGTACATGAAATTTTATCCTAGAATAGATCAGACCCATGTGTGGTGAATCATTGAATTAAACATGTTGTAACCCATAATGTTTAACATATTGTAGTTGGGATTATAGATTTCATGCATTTTAATGTCATGCGGTTAGGTCTATGGATCATGCAGTTTTACATCATGTGATCGGGACTTATTGGACATGGATTTTAACATCATTTAGTGAGGAAAAAGTCACAGAACATGAATGGACTTGAATTATATATATTTTATTTCAATTTAATGTGGTTAAGGATTCTTCCATAAAGTTTATCGTCATGTGTTCAGGACTAATTTATTTTTCTACATCAAATATTTTTTCAAGAACCTTGCATTGGTATGAGATGATGTATGTTGTCCATCCATTGAAAATAAGGAATATCCAACATTATAGTAGACCACATGTATGACATATGGTGCACCCCATATCGGCTCCAAATTCAAAGTTCATTTTATGAGTATCATTTTATTTGTTAGGAATAACACCATTTATACTTTTAGGAAAGACCAGTGGTCATCGTTTTTTGTTAAAGGCCCGTACAATCTAGTTTTGGTAGATTTATAAATATTTCATAGTGTGGATAGTTTTCTCATTAAATTATTTTAATCCATCCAGTTACTTATGGGATTTCTCATATTTGGATAATTCATAAAAAATGGAAATATAGAGTCAGTGTAGCTGAATTTTAATTACTAGAACATCTTTCGTACTATATATTAAAGAATACAAGGATTATTTATGGTGGTTTAGGTGGTAGTCTGATAATCCCACAGAGCATGGAGGATCTTCTCTCTCCAAAACTTCTTCTACTTGTATTCCATCATCTGGAGTATATTGTATAGGGTCTTGTTGAAGGCCTCTATATGTTAGTTTTCCACTACATGGTAGTGTGATGAATGGTTGGCTATGTTTCTTACTATTTATATAGATTATCCTATTCAACAAAGTAGATATTTTTTCCATTATCTGTCATAATTTTATGAGGGATAGAAAATTGGGTGATGATATTGGATATCACAAGGAAGACAGTGATTCTTTCCCCAACCTCATTTAAGGGTGTAGATTCTTCCAGTTTACGACATAAGTCAGTGTCTATGAAAATATGCTTCAATTTTTTTGTTGTAGTAGGATGATCTGGACCCAAGACATTGATTCCCATTATGGAAAATATCAAAAGTACATTGATATAATAATTACATCCAAGGGGTGTTGAATGAAACTATAAGGAATATGAAAAGTGTGGAACCTCTTAGTGAACATAGCAAAATCTTATGTCATAGTGTTCTAAGAACACAGAATCCTTCAAATTTGAAGAGAGATATAGGATGTTTATTGATTTTATCAACAAAATCTAATATTTGCATCCTTCATGATGAAGGCAGTCTTATCTCCATCAATGCCCCTTGGAATGACTCCATCAAGGATCCAGTTATAGAATACATTTTCCATGTTTGTGATTTCGTAAAATAGTAAGTTGAAAGATCTTATCTGGATCTATTTCTTTTGATCCATATCTGGAAGGAGCTCTCCCTTTTGGAGGTAATTTGCACTGGGAGTCATCCTATGGGACAAACGACCATAAGGATCAGATATAGAGCTATTCTAGTATGTTTCTTCTATGTTGGTCAGAATGAATGGTATGACCATCCATCGGTGGGCAATGATGGTGACCGTCTCACCCCAGTCTGGGTTGACTAGAGCTAAGTCTTCATTTTCTAATGTAGAACCCAATGTACATTTTGACTGGGGGACATAATTCAATATTAGATATGATGGGACTTCTTCCATCAATTCTCATATGTGATTCATCAAAGGGACCAACTTCTCATTCTTGGAATCATAGTCACCATTTACTTGTATGATGAATAGTTTTGAATCGCCTATATATCTTCAGATTTCCATAATGAAAAATGTGATCATGCTCTAGATATACTATAAGGGATTGTTACTCTATTTCATTATTTGTGAACTCCTCTAATTGGAAGAATAATTAATTAAATATTTCCATTTCTAGACTTATGAGTATGTCTCCCATTCCCTCTTTGTTGTTCCTGGGATTTACCATCATTCATCCTTTTTTCCTTTGGATGTTCCATAGAAGTGAATTTCTCATGTATTCATGTTCTCTTGAATAATGAAAATTTCTTCGTCTGGTAGTTCATAACATAATGGATCTACTCCAATTGATGGATACTCATATAAGAAATCCAATAACACCAGATCTTTGACATCATTCTGATGTATGAACCGTATATCAAATTTTTGCATGATGACCACCCACTGTGGTAGTCATGAAATTAATATTGGATGGTTGAAAACATACATGAGTGAATTTATTCAAGAGATTAAATAGACATCACGGTGTCTCATATAGTTCCACAACTTTTTGACCATTAATATTACATCCATGCATCTATCCTCGATATTTGAATACCATGTCTCAACATCGATCCCAGTTTAGATAAGGTAATAAAGGCTATCTTTTCTCTAGAAATCATTCTTCTACACTAAGAAGACACTTTGGGATCACTCCAGGGTAGTCACATATATAATGAGTGGTTTTCCTTTGATATGGGTCATCATTATTGGTAGGATTTAGAAATATATCTGGAGTATGTTGAATGGTTTTTGACAATCATCAGTTCATTAATATTTGACCCCCTTTTTCCTAAACATAGATAAAGGTAAATATTTTCAAGTGGGGATTCTTAAGACACACTGAAAATTGGCCATATTTCCTTGGATTCTTCACAGCCCTATGAGGATGTGAGGATTGTGAGATGCCAATGATATCTTTTTTCTTCTCTGGGTCTACTTCGATTCCATGATGGTGTACCACAAAGCCAAGGAATTTCCTTAAGGTAACATCAAAAGTGCATTTACTATAGTTCATTTCCAGATTGTGTTATCATATTTTGCTAAAAATAGGTTCATGATATGATAGGTGGTCCAGTAATGTTTATTATTAAACCACAAAATCATTCAAATAACATTTATATAAATTTACCAAGATGGGTTTTAAAATGTGAAGCATGGAATGTTGATATGTGGCACAATCATTTTCCAACAATGAGGAATTAACTTACATAAAAATAATCCTCCTAGGGACATGAATATAGTGGGTATAACATATTATTAGGCCATTCAGATGTAGTTATGTCTACAATAGATCCCCAAGAATGATAGATCTTTATATCCAATAGTTTCATCGATCAACAATTCAGTGATCTGGACTACAAAATCCTCATTGGTGAAATGCTGATTTAGATTCATGAAATCAATGTTAACAAGGATTTTCCAATTTTTCATGGGGGTGATTTTGGAAATCCTGATGGGATATTAGACCTCCCAAATAAAGTAATATCTAATGATTTTTTCAACTTCAGCTCCTATTTTAAAAGAATGTTTCAGATGCATCCATCTTGTCGATTTTGTGTAACCCTGATGGACTTCCAGAAGGCCTAGGTGGTGAATGGCCACCTCTGGATCGAAGCATGAAATATTTTATAGATACAGGCCAAAAAATCAATTCTAATTTAGGAATTAGGTGTGTACATATTACTATTCATATGACACAACCACACTAATTAAAGTGGTCCATGGGTCATCTTCTTTACATAGGTTTATATCTCTGCGTTCTTCTATGGTGGTAGAAACACCGTCCTCGAATGCTAGATGGGCATCATTATGATCCTCCTCCTCTTTTATATCTTACTTATTCTCTTCATCCCCTTATAATGGAGAGACAATTTTTGAAATGAGATCTTTATAATTCGGTGTCGCATCTCAATTATGGTATTTGATGGATAGAGCAGTGTTTTTTTCCCGTATGACTGCAGAATGTTTTATGAAGATGATGAAATAGAGGGTGTAAGAGTGTCCTCACCTTATTTTGTTGATGATACATATTCATCAATCTCAGTTGGTAAAGAATGGATTATCTGAAGCATTTATGAATGTTCAATGTTATTTTTATCTGATCATTCAATATTGTCTTAGAGATAAGTGGGTTTTTCAATAGTGTCTGTATCGGCGGTCGTGACTGAAATCATGAGCACTATTGAATACACAACTGAATTTGGACCCTTGAACTTCACCTGATTAATTGAAAGTATGTATTATTTTTAATGATATGTAATAGGTTCATTGGGGACCACCTCTAGTACATTTGGTGAGGTGACCCAATTACTCACATTGACTGAGGGTCTCTTCCCTTCCTACACATATACCCCTACATTGATATAGTGTTTCTCACAATATTAAAATGAGTCCCTATCAGTGTGAAATGTCCCATTATTTCAGTTAATTGTATACATGAATCAATAATGATATGATGAGGGGTAATTATATGTTGTTGAATCCAGGGCCTTCCTAGTAGGATATTGAAGGCCATATTTTTCAGACCACCAGAAATTATGAGTCTGATATGAGGTCTCCATGCTATGTTTTGAGCTTGATCTTGCCCAATGACTCCAGATCATTTTAATCATAGCCCAATAGGCTTGTGACACAATGAATCAGATTTTCATCATTGAATCCATGCTGACCAATTGTCCACAACAGAATGACATTAACTCTAGAATAATTATCAATGATGGTTTTTTGAATATTGACATTTTTTATCTTTCCATACACATATATGGGTTTGATTCTCACTTGAATGGTGGAGTATTCATCAATATCCATAATGGAGATGATGAAATTGAATTATTTATGAATTTAATCTATCAAATATACATCAACAATGTCTACTTCTTCCCAAAACACTTGGGGACTTGGTAAAGCATTGTTGATTACTTCCCTGAGATGTTTTACAGGATCAGGGCATCCACGATTAATATCTTGGTTGGTATTGAGGATCACTACTTCAAGAAATCACAATTTTGTTCTTAATACTGACACTTCTTGACTTGTGGATTCTATCTCACAGGTTCTTTAGGGACTTGTTCCTTGGATGAGGATGGACCAGTTCTTGGGACAATAGTAGGTGGTGCTATTTTGATTTTGGGGTTTGGTTATGTAGGTTGACCTACACGTATTGTAATATTTTGGATTTTCTAATCTTCTGATAGATATTCTGTGATGATTAGTCTAATGTTCCTTTAGTTATTGGTATAAGTACAATCATGTTACTATTGGGTTTATTGAAGGTCTCTACGATGAGTTTCTGCAACATCGACTATAAGAGCGGGAATGTGACCAGGAATTTGGTTTCTACCATGACTGCATCTACTTAAGTATCCTCAAATTATATGGCCTCATAATCTAGATCCTCTATTAGGTGTGGGTAATTTAGGTTCATATCTACATACTTCATTGGATATGTGATCTACTATGTGAATGAAATTAATGTAGCAGAAAATGATTTTCTACTATAATGAGGACTCTTCGTGGTTGACATCCTATGGATTTAACATTTGCTGGGCTGGTGCTCGCTGCTCCATTTGGAGGGGTAGTGACAATTATGATATTTTGCGAGGAGGTCCTCATACCATCAGATCTGTTGGGATTAAATTTGATTTTTTTGAAGACAACATGGGCCCTGGTGCACATTAATTTTCCTGCACTAGATCATCTCAGCCAATGAATGATCGTGGAATAGAAGATGCTGATTGTGTTGAATCAGGAGTTTTTGGGGGCACAATCAATGGTTTCAATGATGCATTGAGTATTTGATGAGCTCAGATAATTTCTTTTCATTTTATCCAACTATTGAAATTATGCGCATATTTTCTATTGACAATTTTCCACTCCCCTTATTTGTCATGTTTTTTGGAGGAAACATATGCCACATCAGCTGGGGTTGGTTATAGATTGAATTGTTCAAAATATATCATTATTTGTAGGAGTTATTGGAAGCCAAAACAATCTTGACGGTTGTTTCCCAATATGCATTGTAAGGGAAAATTATCTTTTCACTCATTAAGACTAACTTCATTATCCCTTTATCGGCTCTAACAGCCAGAGCGAGATGCAATTCTCTGAAGCAACAATGTATCCACAGACTAGATAATATTAGAATGAGTAAAATTTATACATTCATTTCTAGAAATGATTTCATATGGTACCCCTTCTATAATCCTTTCATGTTGGTGTGATTATTGATGTACAAGGGGTCCAACATGATTTGGTGTGGGCCTTAGGGATGGGGTTGATGCTGTGGGTGTCTTGAGCAAAATATAAGGTTTTTCATCTCTCTCTACTATTCTACAGGGTTCTTATGGGACCACCCAAGACATGAGAATAGTGTATTGTAAGGAATGTTCTATTATATTGTCAATTTAAGAGATATATCATAACCCACTTGTACAAATTATCAGGATGAGTGGCATTTAGAGCTCTTCATCGAGATTGTCGATGCACATGGAAAGCATCTCAACTTGAGGGGGCTATTGATTCGAGGAGTCTGTATGACCCCTCCATCTAGAAATAAGGATTTAAAATCTCTCATTATCCTACTATTTATATTTATCAGGCCCCTCAATGTTGTTTTTTTTCAATTTAAAACTAAACTAGAAGAGAAACTGTCGTGGGAGGTCCTTCCATCCTATTATCCAATTTTATAGACAAATAGTATACCATATCAAAGCTAAACCATTCATGGTTCGCATGAAGAATTTGATTTTAGCTGCTTCATATTGCTCCAAATTTTCCATCATGGGATCAAATTAAGATCATTAACAAGGTATGTGATATTGTAGGTCACCTGAGCCATTAAACACTAGGAATACAGGGTTCCTGAAAATTGGTGGAGGCAGGACATTGGTCACCCAATCTAGGAATAGATTCCATTCTTGTTGTAATAGATCATTTAATTATTCTATGGATTTCAATTGATTTTTCAATGACTCTATGGTATTCCATAGCCTTGATGAATGTCTTGTTGAACCTATGCTTAGACGAGTGTAGTAGGGGAAATATTTGATGTCTATAAATTAAAAGAACGCGTGGTGGATACCCTACTAGGGGAATCATTTGAGGATTTTCCTAAATTTTTTCATTTGTTTCAACAATTGAATGAAATATTTACATCCTTTCAAGATTAGGTTTAGGTTGAATGATGGTCTCTATGCTACCCTACATGATATTTATGGCCCTATTTATTTTTCATGTATAATAGTTTGTGGCACAGGAACACCTATGGGAAGTGTATGTTGATGTTATTCCTAAGGGACATATCTGATAGTGTGGATTTCATAGAGTATCTCATCATTGACTCATACTAACTATTTCAATTCATCCAATTGCGGGTAGAATCTATCCTTGAGTGTTAGAGACTCACTCTCACTAACTGGAAGAGGAGGTGGGTTGTATGAAACCTTTTTTTTGTTCTACTGGTTGTTTGGGATTACCATGGGAGGTAATGAGGGACTGACTGGGGGAGTTCCCAAATTTAAGGCAGCCCTCTAGTTCTAAGTATGCACACTTCCATGTTAGGTGTGAATTAGATCCATAGAAAAACCAACCTCTCCATATTAATCTGTATTTACATCAAATTCGATGTGGTTTGTAACGTCACCAACCAAAACATTTACTGATTCATAATGCATTGTGGGTAACATAGTACCTATAGAATAATAGGAGGCTCATCGCATCGTTTCCTAGATTTTATCTATTCATTATTAAATCTTATTCATTTTTCTTAGTGAAGGGTGAAATGGAAGAACCACTATATGACCTTGTAGTACATTTCCATTGAGGGGGACATGAGTCATTAGATGAGATAGAATGGGTAACCACTTTATTCATTGTTCTATCTATTTTTTAAAAAATTGTTATCCGCTGGGCGGGTAATTGAGGTAATAATTCCCCATTCCTACAGGCTAAGGTTTATCTCAATCCATTATTGTTGTGCCTTATCCTATATTTTCTGGGCGTACAGATAAAATTTTTGTGTTAAAAATTTTCACAGACTTGTGCGCTGGGGATGATCCCATACTGCGGTAGTTGCTAATGCAATTTCCACATTCCTGATCTCTCGCATTCCCATTAAAGGTTGATCTAGATATAGTGTCGGGTCAACACATGCATTAATCTCTTATGAGGACATGAGAAGTGATCATTTATTTTCTTCCCTTAAGAGATAATCCTTTTGAATTTTCCTAGTGGTTTGGATTAGGATCTCATCAATGGTTCTCTTTCACCAGGGTTGATGATTTTGAAACATAGAAAAGACTGGTTCATGTTTTGAATGTTTCATTTCAGGAACAGAAGGCTCATTGGATCATCATCACATAACAATGACATTATAGGATGTCATTTACAATGGGTTTTGATGTATGTGAAGTGGGGTGACATGCATTTATACATTGTCTCCCAAATCCTAAAAATGAAGAATAGACGACATGTCACTAAAAAGGCAACCAAACGTGTCCGACATGTGGAGGCTTAACAGTTCAATATCTTTCTTCTCTCTCTAATATTGTGGATGTTATTTATATCGAAGAATTTCCTAGTATAATATGATGGAAACGCACTCCCAATATAATGACATTGTATGCATACCGTTCATTGGGTAAATACCATTATTTCAGACGGTGTAGTGTTTTCCCCATATTGAGATGAATGTTATGTATGAATTCCTCATACAAATATCTGTATATGTTGAAATAACAAGTGGTTTTCAGAAAACAAATAACTATTCAATCATACCTAACTAATTTTTTTCTCACGAGAAACAAATCCTTTTGTTAATTTTATAATGACACTTTTTCATTTTCTATCCACTTTGGGTGATTCGTTTTTATTTCCCCCATAATTGAGGTGAGTAGGGGTATTTTCAACATATAAATAGTATGGGGGTGTATAGAAGCATGTGTGTGGCCCCAGACCATCTTTTGGATGAAGAAGGTTGTCACTAGCTATAGAAAGATATTTTAACTTGTCTAGAAACATCAATCCAGGAACTTCAGAAATTAAGGGTTTTCTCGTACATGTATTGGCTAGGGGAGGAAATTATTACCTCTTTGAATTATGACTATGGGGAGGACCTTCATAGTTGGAGATGCAATGGTGAGGACTATCATCATATATTAATGTCATGCCGCATGGATTATCCCAATAATGTATACCAAGGGAGTTACTTCATGGGAATTGATGTGAGAATAGTATATTCTTGCTTCATTATGTTGTTTGGGGAGTACCGTTATAGGGACTACAATCATAGAGAGGAATACCATCATGGATTGATATATAGATGTTGGTAGAATATCTATAGTATTTATCCTACAGGGGACCTTTAGGATTTATGATGAAAAGGGGAGGACAATCATGTTGTTTTTTTCCACTTCATAGAAGACCTTAATAGTGTTATTCATCATGGTGAGGAATACCATCATAGCATAACACCTGATTACAGGGATTATATCAATAGAATATAACATAGTGAGGACGGTCAGGGTGGATGAAAGCAATGGGATTACATTATTATAGTATGATCTACTGGTTAAGGGGAGGGATTCCATGAAACTCTTCTTGAGATAGTCACTTGAAATTAGTTTCTTCTTTATGACAAAATAAGCCATTTTTGGTGCTCTAAGGAGGGACTTCAAAGTAGCTCTTAGGGAGATTATGGGAAGGAACATCACAAATTCTATATGAACGTCCATAATTATGTAATGTATTGATAATATTTTGAGCCTATTTTTATATATTCATGATGGTGTAAAGAACTATAACTTCCAGTAGAGAATAATCGTGAAATTGATCTTAATTTTCTAGATTCTTTTGGAAGAATACATTTTTTGGCGCTCTCTTGCTGGAAATTGGTGTAACATGTGGTTGGTAATGACCATCATATTTGGGTACCTTTTTAATTTGTTCCTAAAAATTCCTTGATACCCTGAAGATTATTTTGACTTATAATTAGGATATATTTCTACCCTGGAGCGGCAACCACATTAGACTAGTGTCCCTAGTTTTAATGTGTATTTATTCTCAATATGGTTTAATTTATATCATGGAAAAGGTTCTTAAACCCTCTTGAAAAATAATAAAGATGAAGTTATACTATGAATTATCCATTTTATTTAAGGGATGAGTCACCCATTATGGGGATATGAGGTTATGGGCTCAGATTCTTACTTTTTCCACTAATACAATAACATCATGATACATCTGGAGGATATGAAATAGAATTGATATCTAATACTCCATCATTTACAATATATGTTGAGATACATCATTGGTTGAAATGAGTGTGAATTTCCATTCCGATTTCAGAGTAGGAGTTTTTCCCTACTCCGGTTTTTCATGTTTTTCAAGTGGGTACCAGAAGTTATCCTATGTCAGGGAAGTGGAACGACTCTACCCTAGTTTTGTAGTTGGGATACTCCAACAATTTTTTTATAGTTTCCACTTTATTAGGAAGATGAGATTCATATATCCAAGAATGAATTAGAATTTACTTTTTTTTATATTTATCTCACGGTTTTGATATGCATCCACTAGAATATTACACTTCTTGTATTTTAATTCCACCATATATGGATGATGGGATTTATTGTGGTAGGCAGAAATTTGAATCTTCCTATTGATTGCTTCCATTTTTGACTGTTGGGAATCATGTTCAGTGGATTCTTTGTATGAAATGTCATAGTTTTTTCTCTATTTATATGGAAGCCTTGGTGTGAATCATTAGGATGGTGTGGCTAATTGTAGTTGGTTTCCACGACATTCCATTATGGGATTCTTGAGAATTGGCACATATTTCCATATGTTTATTATTTTACACACTACATGTGCGGAGGGACCAGCGAGCATTTGGAATAATTTGATATATCTCATAATTTAACATTTTATTTTGGTGGTGGGCTTCAGAAGAAGGAATAGGGATATGTGAATGCACATAGTATGCTACTGTTTTTTCATGGAAAATATCTATCTCAGAAAACAGTGTGATGACCTGCTCTTGGTTGTTTGTTCACCACCCATGGAGGGAGTATTGGGGAACCTGTGTTCATTGAACTGCATGACGAACACTCAGTTTAGTATCCTCTTCAGAATGAGGATAATAGGTCACACATTTTTTCAGTGATTTCTTCTAGAATGGAAGCATGCATAAAACCATTGGGTAGAAAGGATGATGTAATTTATGTCTACATAATCCATCTCCCTATGATAAAAGAGGCAATTGTTTTCACTCTCCGAGGATAGGCTCCTGATACAGTTGTGGATGGAAAGAGGATCCAGATGGTTATTGATAACCTATCTTCCTTGTGTGGGACATTAGCATATCATTATTTCCTGGATGGATTTCCATAATTCATCAAGAGTATAAAGACTATTGTTTTTATGGTACCCCATGATTTGCATATTTGAATCCCAAAATTGATGACGCTGGGTGGGAGGCAGTGTTATTCTCTTTGTTGAGGGACTAACTATGAATGCATGTGTCTGGGAAAAATATAACTATGTAATTGGATTAAAGGAAACTCTATGAATTATTTGAAATATTTGTGACAAGTACATGAAACAAAACCCCTTCAATGTATCATCTCATGAACACATGTATAATTGATGATCATGATTGTGACTCTTCATTTTAGATATATAATGGGGTCAATCTGGGGTAATGATTCCACCTTTGTGAAGGATTTATGTCATTATCCCGATTTTTGTTTCGAATGATGGAGGTGTTGTGTACATGGAACAAAAAGGGTTGACATGGATAGGTAAATATATACTTTTTATCACAAAAAGATGGTTCGACAGTTATGTGTTTCATATTGTACTCATTTTGTGTGTTTTTTCCCAAATAATGTTAGGTCTAATGAGAGTTTTTATAGGGTTAAGTGTTTTTGGAATCCATCCATGTCAGGTACAAAGACTATGGATAGTATCCAACATGTTTATTTGTGTATCTAGAAATACCCAATGACCCTATTATCCAGGATTCATTGACTCTCTATCCAATGGTACAAATTCATTAGATGATTCTTCCAGTGAAACATAAGGACACAAATTGGTGGAGAGGTTGGAAACTCTATCTCATCTGACCCTCTTGTGGGAAAAATTTTCATATTTTGGGATTCTCTTATAGATTTAATCAATGTTCATATGTTAACGAATCCTTGGTTATTTCCTAAGAATGTGTCTATATATTACTACTGGTTTGTAGGATCGTTCAAAAATATACATGGGATTAGAATTATCCATATGTATACATTGATATATAACAATGAAGGCAACTATATTTATTTGAGGTTCTTCATTACTGATAAATTTTTTTGGATAGAAATGGAATTATTTAGTCACATTCTACATAAATGAAGGATTCAAGTCATATGGAATGGCACTCTGGAGTTCATCGTTATCCAGGGGTTGTAATTGTTCTGATGTCACTTTCAGACCCATAATATGGGATTCCTACATATTCTAATGAGAGGAATTAGATCACACATAGTTAGGTTCCAATCAATGGGACAAATCACCTTTTAAGGTCTATTTATGATTATCAATACATGAATATTAATGTCATATGTAAAGGATGACTAGGTGGAATTTTCCTAATCAAGATTTGGTGTTGGACATACCCTGATGTATCTGATGGTACCTAGAAGTGATGTAGTCTCCAGGGTGGAGGTGACCCTCTCAGGGATACAACCTAGAAAACATTGGGGTATTATTTGATGTCAGGATTAGGCCTCAGGGTTGTATTCTATGTATCCCAGTTTGTTTAGAATGAAATATATCACAATTGGGTAACATGGGGCTTATGAATGGAATATCCCTAAGGGTGGAAATATTTGGGGCTTAAATCTGGGGAGATTTCCCTTTTGAGTCATAGTTGGGACTTACACCATAAAGGATTCATTGATAAATTATGTTTTATGATTGGGGTAAAAAATTATGAAAGATACCCTATGAGGTCGGGACTTAAACATGAATCCTAATTATTATGGTTGGGTCCTGAATCAGAGTTCCCACACATCATTGAGATGCGACTTATGCCTTCTTGGAGGCCCATTTGAGAGTGTAACTTGATCTGGTTACAGATTACACCTTTTAGAAGACCCACAATTTTGGGATTATGAATATTCCATCATAGCCTACCACCTCTATGCCCATGTGACTCATGATTGGTGTGAGAAACAAGATTAGGATGTGGATCTAAAGATCACTCATCCCACATCATCTACTGATTAAAGGTACTAGTGCCTAGAGGGAGATGGAGAGAGGTTGTTGAGAATAAAAATACCCTAATTTGTTTTCATACCATGGAGAGTTGTATTGACTTATCCTAATAGGCCCTGGGCGAAAGAATAAGAGAGCACTAATGTAGCCTTCTTGAAAGAAAGGATTCATGAATTCCTTCGTGGGAGTGCCTTTAAATTGGTTATCAGAAATGGGAGTTTGTTTCCACTCATTAAAGGGAAAATAATTTTTTTATTTACCTTGTTTTTTAAAATAATTTATTATTGGTAAAGGCTAGTGATTACCCATGATCCCTAGAATAGTGAGGTATATGCGATCATCCTGAGGTCTAAACCCATTTAACCATGGGAGTTTTAACATAGTGAAATTATTGTGGTTATCACCATTGTGGGGATGAATCAAGTTACTCTACAAACAATGGGCATGTAAAAATAGAATTGTATGATAATTCACCCAATGATATTGTCATTTGAGTTCGGTGAATTTGGAAGGGGAATTGACCTAATGCAGATAGTTTGTCTTTCATAGGGACTATGGATGACATAATGTGAATGGATGGAACAGATTGGAGCCATAGGGTGGAACTCTAGAGAAAAACCCATTCCATGTAACATTTTATCATACAAGACAGATTTCCTTATACATAGAATGTTTACATATTGTAACACCCCAGGTAAATAAAGAATATGGAATTCTCATATTTATC
Organism: Viscum album; assembly: GCA_963277665.1. NCBI lineage: Eukaryota > Viridiplantae > Streptophyta > Magnoliopsida > Santalales > Viscaceae > Viscum > Viscum album. The sequence continues at coordinate 371,992,371 of OY728166.1, read as the reverse complement.
CATATTTGTGAATAAAATATTGATATGACTTTAAAGGGGACGCTATGCTCGATGGCGTACCCAACACGCAACAACGAGTTTCTTCGGAATCTTACGTTGCACTCTAATAATAAATTTTAAATAACATGTAGCTATTTTAATGGCGGGAATGGATAGAAATAACTAAAATATGATTATATATGTTTTTTAAATGTTTATAAATTTATCCAATAAAGGATAAAGGCTTAAAATACGGAAAGAATTCAATTTTAGGCGTATATGCCCTAGTTTTCACTAAAGGTTCATTTGTTGCCTTTTGATGGTGAACCATCATTAAATATAGTTTTGATAACTCTTATACATTCTTTTGGACCAAATAAAACTCTTATTAAGAATCGGGACATCAAATTTTACTTTGTGTAATTTTTTGGTATTTTTCCGATAAAGTTCATTTTTTTATGAAGTGTAAAATGTTGTGTTCTAATTCAAAACATCTTTTTAATCTAATTTATTTATATGATTATATAATATTTTGAATTGGTTTTAAAGTTAAATTAGAAAATATTTTTACCATTAAATCCAATAGTGGTCATTGGAATTAATTTCACTTTGAAATCGGACTTAAACTAGTGCCAATCTTTTGATACTTATTGTTTCATAAAATCACGCTATTTGTCATGATAGCAGGAATTAATTATTAAATTAATTAATGCAACTTATATGTTGTGAATTTTGTAAAATGGACTTCATTTTTGAATTCGTAATATCAAATATAGCTTAGGGTGAATTTTTGGTAATTTTATGAAAAACTTCAATTTTTGATGAATAGTGAAACCACAAAGTGGTACTTATAAAGACTGATTTTCCGTTTAAATGAAATTTTGCCATCATTGTGTTTTGAATTTAAAAACTCCGACATACATGGTTGTCATTAAGAAGAAAAATGTGGTTCAATGAGATTATAATAATTTTTTGGTGAATAGTAACTTATTAAGTTCTTAATCGCGATTAGTGGTAATTAGTGTAGTTTAAGGTAAAAATAATGTTTTAATAATATTAAATGAACTTGACAAATGTCCTAACCCCATTGGATGTGTGATGGCCGACCAAGACAAGCCATGGGTCAACTTGGGGACCCCATGGGGACACTTTGGTTGGGAAATGACATAAATAACTTTTTATTTAATGTAAAAGTAAAATTGACACAAACATGATATGTTTTACTAAAAGAATTTTTATGTGGGGTTATACAAGTCATCTTTTTGATTATAAATATTAATTGTAAATCTAAAACGCTTTCCTACATCATAGTAGTTTTTTTATAATTTTTAGACATTAAATAAATTAAATTATTTATGACATAATAATGATGCAGCGATGACATCATTATTTGACGATTTAAATAAAATGGAAAGATAATGTAAAATCTATAAACTACACATGTCCAAAACTTATTGGGTGAGTGGATTTAGAAGCCTTATCACATTATCCACGAATTATATCAATGTTGGACCTTTTGAAACCGAAACACATTTTCAAATAAAGTAATATTTCTTTACTTTCCAAAAGTGCCCCTCCTCTCCTCTTATAAAAGGCCCCCACCTCTACCTCATTTAACACATTCCTCAAGCCTTTGGCTCGGCCAACCCCTGCCCATTTACTCTCTCCACATCCCTCTCCTCATCTTAGAGGATTACCTTTTGGAAGAATCCTTTCAAAGGAAGCCTTTAGGCTCAAATCAAAAGGAGTTACACTTTTAAAGGTAATTCATTTTCTCATGTTCATTTCTTTTATTTTGCTTCTCCAACCCCCTAAACTCTTTTTATTTATTTCTTTTGTAACAACACCAGTATCTTCAATATACTAGGATGTTGTTATAAGATTTATTAGAGCTACACTCTCACACAACTACATCAAATGGTTAAAGAACATACGGTTTCCGTGGATGGTGAAATTATGCCTCCTGAAATGATGATTGTTCAATACTCATTTAACACCTTCAAAGATGGCCATTATGATGTCACTATTTTTATATATGATATATAATATGTTTATGTTTTATTTATGCTTCTGTATTTTTCATTTTTTTCTTACCTTTATGGCTTCCATTATGGGTATACGTGATATCTTCATTTAAGGAAGTGCGGACTACCGCCCCCTCAAAGTGATTTGATTCGTTAAATACCATATGTGGGATGTATAAAGGATGTAAATATGATATTATATATGAAATTATACTGTAATTATAATATACTTTTATATCATTATTATTCCATTCTATAAAATACGAAATAGAAATGAAAGTAGCGTTCATGCGTACGTACGGCTTACCGTCTCCATGAACGGTGCATTTCATTTCTTACCTATAAATGATTATGTAATGTTATAAATTCATGCAATTTCTGGATATATATGACATATATGATATCTACATAATGAATACAATTCTGGATATAATAAACATTTGGCCACACGAACAACATGTAATTGTAAGAAGTCCACTTTCGACTTAAGAACCAAATATCGGCAAAACAAATATTATTAACTTAAATGATTACGTAATGTTTATGACATGGTAATAAGTGGTATAAAAGTAATAATGAACTTGAAAAAGGTTCTTAAGGAATTATAAATTAACTCAAGTTTATTATTCAGGAGATTAAAGAACGATCGAGTCAAGTCGGACCCGAGGTAAGGGATCCTACAACTCTCTTTCTTTTTAAGTACACGTGTTTATGTCATTTATTTTAATCTCATATTTCTTATGATTGGGATGTTATTTTATATTACATTTACTGTAATTATTATGTTCATGTGATTAGAGACCCTATTCTCTCTCATCAATCCATTTTGGAAGTTTTGAGTGGCGCCGTTAGGCTGCCGAGTTTTCGTAAGGGATTTTTCATCTCACTTTTATTCCCGTGAGATTTATGCTACATTTGCCACAAATTCCATTGAGTGGTGTATGTACTGCCCATTATTCTACTCTTTGTGTAATATACTTTCGTTTATGATTATTTACATCAATGACCTATTGTCTTTCTTTCATGGGGTGTATGTTTTGAAAGATACCCAAGTCGGTAAGGGAACCTTTCACCCTCCTCTTTTTTTAAAAGACTTCTTTTATTGGGTCTTTTAATTTACATATTTTTATGTTCGGATATGTTCTCATACATCCTTATTGATGTAAATTTTATGTCCAAGTGATGGGATACACTTTTTATCTCTCATTAACTCATTTTTATGTGATGCCGTTAGGCTGTCAAGGGAACTTTTTAACCCAATTTCGATTTCTTTGGGTTCAACTTGTAGTCATAGAATATGTCATCCATTGAATATGTGTGAATGACCTTTTATTGTTTTACACTTAATATCAACTTATATTGGGTGTATATATATTTTTCACACATATTTTTGAGATTTATTTGTCCTTAATTTAAGGATACCTTCTTTATAAGGGATTTCATCACATTTGACATTTCTATTGAGGGTTCATTGTTGTTATGCACCAATTCACTCTTATATGGTGTATATACTGTCCTTTGGAGTATTATATCCTGAATCCATTTATTCTCATGATATTATAAAGTTCTGACTAAATGTTATTCCACAATTATTGTATTCAAGTGTCTCTAATTTTGGTAAAACCCCTTTAACCAAAATATCGCTTTAAATGTTTTAATGATTTGTTCTTATTAATATCCATGTTTGAAAAATGGTTTTAAGGATTTATTTATATCGATATTAATGGTTTAAAATATTAAAATCTTCAAGGTGGTATGGGACACTTGGATTCAAAAATCTCTATATTAAATGTTTTAAATGGTTTTGGAAGTGGTTTCTTTTTGAATGGATTCATTATCTAAATATACTAAGATGTTATATTGTGATTGAAATGTGGAAATGTTATGTTTCCTTTATGCATGTTTTATGTGATACACTTATGTTATGGTTCTCGGGCATTGTTATGAAAATGGGTGGTTCCGTGATAAACTAAGGGTGGGTGAGCCCGATATAGCTCTCCAATGCATTGGGTAACGCGAAGGAGTGAAACGTTAAGGTTTCTCCAAAGAGATTTAGGGAATATACTGTGATGGGTATTCCAAACGTAACCAAGAGGGTTACTCCCTATGTAAGAATGTTATGAATGCCTCATGTTACCTTTATGTCTTATGTTTTCTATGATTTATTCATGATTTGATATGCCTATGTTTTATGGGTAAAGTATGATTTCATTCTTATGTATATATGAACTCATGTTTCCTTTCCATATTTTTATAACCCTTACTGAGCTTTTTATTCTCATCCCAAGTTTTTGAAATGTTTTTCACAGGTCAAGGGAAATGTACATGATGTGATGATAGTGTCAAGGATGTGTCAAGAAAGAATCCGTGTTATATTTTAAATATGTTTCCGTTGATGGAAAGAATGAATACTGTCTTTTATGTAACCACTTTGTTTAAATGTGGAATGTAATGCAAGTTTCATGATCTAATTCTCTAAAACTATAAACCTGAAAAGATCCTCAATGTGTAATCTTGTAATAACTCAAGATTATGTAAGGTTTAAGGCTGTGGCCTTATAGTTGGTATCAGAGGTCGGTTTAGATAACTTTAGAGGTTAGGGTATTCTTTAAGCATAACTGACATTACCATAATGGTTAGGATTTCAGACAAGAGTCTTAGTTTTAGATAAATTGAATGAGTAAGAATATCTTATTGTTTATCTTACTCATTAGTACATGATGGTTTTGTTGATATATTCACACTGACCTTTTTGGTTTTAGTAAATGGCTGGATCTAGCAGGCACCAAAGTAAAAGTGGATGTGAAGGAAACTGTGACAGTGTTTTGAGCAAGCAACTGAATGATATGGGAGCTGCAATGAGAACTCTTGTGATTATCCTGAACCAACTATCTGGAGTCCTGATTGACCACCTAAACCTTGGAGATTTCTCTAAGACATCATATATTCAAGAAACAAATCCCTACGGAAGTACAGGTAATAATCATAAAGGTAAGTGTGTTCAAAAACCTATGTGTAAAAGATGTGGAAAGAAACACCTAGGAAAATGTTTCGAAGGGACATAAATATGCTATAGATGTGGAAATGAAGGTCATAAAGCAAGAACCTTCCATGGAAAAAGGAAGCATCCAGTTGACTCGAGTAAAGGGAAAGAAGTTATTTCTGAGGGATCAATTGAATGTTTTAAATGTGGTGTGCATGGTCATTATGCAAACACATGTCCTATGAAGAAGTTTCATGAATGGGGTCACCAAGAGTGTACCAATATTCGTTTACCAATACCTAATACCATTCCGATTGAGGATGAAGAAACTGACAATGACCAATCAAAGGTATATACTATTTCATGACTATTGTTTTCCTATTTTGGAATCATAAGATATGATTCATGATTTTGTTTGTAGGAAAGAGGTATTTCAGAATAAGTTGGAACGGAATGGATAATGGATCATGAAGAATGTTGAATGAGTAAGATGTCAACATATAAGGGCTTCAAGAGTTATGGTGAAATTCTTAAGAGTATTAAGTCTCTTTTGATGATGGGGTTACATTAGAAGACTTTTTATATTATGTGTAACCCTGATGTTTAATATAGGCAAATTTTATTCAAGTAATAGTTATCTTCTCTTTTGTGGACATAGTTATAAAGAACCATTGGGTTTATATGATCCTTACTTTTGAGGTAATTATGGGTTACTATATGTTATGATGGAAAATTAAAGGCATGAGATATGCTTGAGGTTAAAATATGTTATGATCATCTTTGAATATTTTATTTCATTTTGGGGAATGTTTTAATAATTATATAGTTTTGGAAAAAGGACAACACGCAGACCGTGTGACTACCCGTCGCGTCGGACAAAGCTGCGGGAATCGAACCCACAACCAAAGTGTGACTGGTATTTATCGCCTACCACTGGACTACGTGAAGTCCCTGGTTAGTTTGACTGATTCTTTCTAGTTATATGATTTTATGAATTAAGAGTAAGTTGATTTTGGGTTATTTATGAAAATGATTAACCTATCATGGAGGATATGTGATTAGGATAATTACTTTTTAATGCGAGACTTTAGGAGCGACTAATGTTGTTTGGAGATAAATGTTACGATTTAACTTGGAAGACTATGTGACTAAATCCTTCAAATATTTGGGTTTCAATCTTATATTGGTTTACTTTGAAGAATTTTATGGACAAATTATTTATCAGATGGTCCTCGTTGAACTTTGGGTTTTGTTGGACAAATTTTGGAGACTAAGAATAGATTTTCTTTTTATAAGGGGGTATCCTTTTCTAGATTATCTGATCTTGTACTAGACTTTTTGGTTTTGGTTTTGGTTAATGTCTAAAGTCATGGGATGTATATAGTTCTCTTTTGTGGATAATGTGATTCTCTAGAAGTTGATTATAGTACTCTTAATGTTATCAAGTCTTCCTAAATACTCGTCTTTTGGAGAAAATACGAGTTTGTGTAAAAGTTGAAAGTCAACATGATAAGTGATTGTGTTTCCTTATGAATAAATTACTCAATAAAAAGTAACTTAACACAAAAATGTTGTCTATTAACTTTTCTTACTGGGGAATTGAATACCGTTTAACCCATCACAAGTTTGTGATTTTCTCATGGTTAAATTTCTCCTAAACATGCTTTTTATCACTCTCCATCAGAACATGACCCTATGTTTTCTCCTCCATGTCCATATTTTCATACTTGGAATCCTAGTATGTGTTAACTCGGGTGACCTCTATGCTTATCTTTGTTTATTTTAAAGTGATTGTTTTACTGACTCTTGTTCCGATGTGGGACTTTCAAGGATGTTTCCGAGCTCAATTTTTTTTTTCAAATTGCGAGGACGCAATTCCCAAAAGGGGGGAAGGATGTAACACCCCAGGTAAATAAAGAATATGGCATTCTCATATTTATCCATATTTGTGAATAAAATATTGATATTACTTTAAAGGGGACGCTATGCTCGATGGCGTACCCAACACGCAACAACGAGTTTCTTCGGAATCTTATGTTGCACTCTAATAATAAATTTTAAATAACATGTAGCCGTTGTAATGGAGGGAATGGATAGAAATAACTAAAATATTATTATATATGTTTTTTAAATGTTTATACATTTATCCAATAAAGGATAAAGGCTTAAAATACGGAAAGAATTCAATTTTAGGCGTATATGCCCTAGTTTTCACTAAAGGTTCATTTGTCGCCTTTTGATGGCGAACCGTCATTAAATATAGTTTTGATCACTCTTATACATTATTTTGGACCAAATAAAACTCTTATTAAGAATCGGGACATCAAATTTTACTTTGTGTAATTTTTTGGTATTTTTCCGATAATGTTCATTTTTTTATGAATAGTGTAAAATGTTGTGTTCTAATTCAAAACATATTTTTAAACTAATTTATTTATATGATTAGATAATATTTTGAATTGGTTTTAAAGTGAAATTAGAAAATATTTTTACCATTAAATCCAATAGTGGTCGTTGGAATTAATTTCACTTTGAAATCGGACTTAAACTAGTGCCAATCTTTTGATACTTATTGTTTCATAAAAACACGCTATTTGTCATGACAGCGGGAATTAATTATTAAATTAATTAATGCAACTTATATGTTGTGAATTTTGTAAAATGGACTTCATTTTTGAATTCGTAATATCAAATATTGCTTAGGGTGAATTTTTGGTAATTTTATGAAAAACTTCAATTTTTTATAAATAGTGAAACCACTAGGTGGTACTTATAAAGACTGATTTTCCGTTTAAATGAAATTTTGCCATCTTTGTGTTTTGAATTTCAAAAATCCGACATACATGGTTGTCATTAAGAAGTAAAATGTGGTTCAATGAGATTATAATAATTTTTTGGTGAATAGTAACTTATTAAGTTCTTAATCGCGATTAGTGGTAATTAGTGTAGTTTAAGGTAAAAATAATGATTTAATAATATGAAATGAACTTGACACATGTCCTAACCCCATTGGATGTGTGATGGCAGACCAAGACAAGCCATGGGTCAACTTGGGGACCCCATGGGGACACTTGGGTTGGGAAATGACATAAATAACTTTTTATTTAATGTAAAAGTAAAATTGACACAAACATGATATGTTTTACTAAAACAATTTTTAAGTGGGGTTATAGAAGTCATATTTTTGATTATAAATATTAATTGGAAATCTAAAACTATTTCCTACATCATAGTATTTTTTTTATAATTTTTAGACATTAAATAAATTAAATTATTTATGACATAATAATGATGCAGCGATGACATCATTATTTGACGATTTAAATAAAATGGAAAGATAATGTAAAAACTATGAACTAAATATGTCCAAAACTTATTGGGTGAGTGGATTTCGAAGCCTTATCACATTATCCACGAATTATATCAATGTGAGACCTTTTGAAACTGAAACACATTTTCAAATAAAGTAATATTTCTTTACTTTCCAAAAGTGCCCCTCCTCTCCTCTTATAAAAGGCCCCCACCTCTACCTCATTTAACACACTCCTCAAGCCTTTGGCTCGGCCAACCCCTTCCCATTTACTCTCTCCAAATCCCTCTCCTCATCCTAAAGGATTCCCTTTGGGCATAATCCTTTCAAAGGAAGCCTTTAGGCTCAAATCAAAAGGAGTTACACTTTTAAAGGTAATTCATTCTCTCATGTTCATTTGTTTTATTTTGCTTCTCCAACCCCCTAAACTCTTTTTATTTATTTCTTTTGTAACAAAACCAGTATCCTCAATATACTAGGATGTTGTTATAAGATTTATTCGAGCTACACTCTCACACAACTACATCAAATGGTTAAAGAACATACGGTTTCCGTGGATGGTGAAATTCTGCCTCCCGAAACGATGATTGTTCAATACTCATTTAACACCTTCAAAGATGGACATTATGATGTCACTATTTTTATATATGATATATAATATGTTTATTTTTTATTTATGCTTCTGTATTTTTCATTTTTGTCTTACCTTTATGGCTTCCATTATGGGTATACGCGATATCTTCATTTAAGGAAGTGCGGACTACCGCCCCCTCAAAGTGATTTGATTAGTTAAATACCATATGTGGGATGTATAAAGGATGGAAATATGATATTATATATGAAATTATACTGGAATTATAATATACCTTTATATCATTATTATTCCATTCTATAAAATATGAAATAGAAATGAAAGTAGCGTTCATGCGTACGTACGGCTTACCGTCTCCATGAACGGTGCATTTCATTTCTTACCTATAAATGATTATGTAATGTTATAAATTCATGCAATTACTGGATATATATAACATATATGATATCTACATAATTAATACAATTCTGGATATAATAAACATTTGGCCACACGAACAACATGTAATTGTAAGAAGTCCACTTTCGACTTAAGAACCAAATATCGGCAAAACAAATATTATTAACTTAAATGATTACGTAATGTTTATGACATGGTAATAAGTGGTATAAAAGTAATAATGAACTTGAAAAATGTTCTTAAGGAATTAGAAATTAACTCAAGTTTATTATTCAGGAGATTAAAGAATGATCGAGTCAAGTCGGACCCGAGGTAAGGGATCCTACAACTCTCTTTCTTTTTATGTACACTCTTTTATGTAATTTATTTTAAGCTCATATTTCTTATGATTGGGATGTTATTTTATATTAAATTTACTGTAATTTTTATGTTCATGTGATTAGAGTCCCTATTCTCTTTCATCAATCCATTTTGGAAGTTTTGAGTGGCGCCGTTAGGCTGCCGAGTTTTCGTAAGGGATTTTTCATCTCACTTTTATTCCCGTGAGATTTATGCTACATTTGCCACAAATTCCATTGAGTGGTGTATGTACTGCCCATTATTATACTCTTTGTGTAATATACTTTCGTTTATGAGTATTTACATCAATGACCTATTGTCTTTCTTTCATGGTGTGTATGTTATGAAAGATACCCAAGTCGGTAAGGGAACCTTTTACCCTCCTCTTTTTTTAAAAGACTTCTTTTATTGGGTCTTTTAATTTACATATTTTTATGGTGGGATATGTTATCATACATCCTTATTGATGTAAATGTTATGTCCAAGTGATGGGATACACTTTTTATCTCTCATCAACTCATTTTGATTTGATGTCGTTAGGCTGTCAAGGGAACTTTTTAACCCAATTTCGATTTCTTTGGGTTCAACTTGTAGTCATAGAATATGTCATCCATTGAATATGTGTGAATGACGTTTTATTGTTTTACACGTAATATCCACTTATATTGGGTGTATATATATTTTTCACACATATTTTTGAGATTTATTTGTCCTTAATTTAAGGATACCTTCTTTATAAGGGATTTCATCACATTTGACATTTCTATTGAGGGTTCATTGTTGTTATGCACCAATTCACTCTTATATGGTGTATATACTGTCCTTTGGAGTATTATATCATGAATCCATTTATTCTCATGATATTATAAAGTTCTGACTAAATGTTATTCCGCAATTATTGTATTCAAGTGTCTCTAATTTTGGTAAAACCCCTTTAACCAAAATATCGCTTTAATTGTTTTAATGATTTGTTCTTATTAATATCCATGTTTTAAAAATGGTTTTAAGGATTTATTTACATCGATATTAATGGTTTAAAATGTTATAATCTTCAAGGTGGTATGGGACACTTTGATTCAAAAATTTCTTTATTAAATGTTTTAAATGGTTTTGGAAGTGGTTTCTTTTTGAATGGATTCATTATTTAAATATACTAAGATGTTATATTGTGATTGAAATGTGGAAATGTTATGTTTTCTTTATGCATGTTTTATGTGATACATTTATGTTATGGTTCTTGGGCATTGTTATGAAAACGAGTGGTTCCGTGATAAACTAAGGGCAGGTGAGCCCGATATAGCTCTCCAATGCATTGGGTAACGCGAAGGAGTGAAACGTTATGGTTTCTCTGAAGAGATTTAGGGAATATACTGTGATGGGTATTCCAAACGTAACCAAGAGGGTTACTCCCTACGTAAGAATGTTATGAATGCCTCAAGTTACCTTTATGTCTTATGTTTTCTATGATTTATTCATGATTTTATATGCTTATGTTTTATGGGTAAAGTATGATTTCATTCTTATGTATATATGAACTCATGTTTCCTTTCCATATTTTTATAAACATTACTGAGCTTTTTATGCTCATCCCATGTTTTTGAAATGTTTTTCACAGTTCAAGGGAAAGGTACATGATGTGATGATAGTGTCAAGGATGTGTCAAGAAAGAATCTGTGTTATATTTTAAATATGTTTCCGTTGATGGGAAGAATGAATATTGTCTTTTATGTAACCACTTTGTTTAAATGTGGAATGTAATGCAAGTTTCATGATCTAATTCTCTAAAACTCTAAACCTGAAAAGATCCTCAATGTGTAATCTTGTAATAACTCAAGATTAAGTAATGTTTAAGGCTGGGGCCTTATAGTTGGTATCAGAGGTCGGTTTAGATAACTTTAGAGGTTAGGGTATTCTTTAAGCATAACTGACATTACCATAATGGTTAGGATTTCAGACAAGAGTCTTAGTTTTAGATAAATTGAATGAGTAAGTATATCTTATTGTTTATCTTACTCATTAGTACATGATGGTTTTGTTGATATATTCACACTGAACTTTTTGGTTTTAGTAAATGGCTGGATCTAGCAGGCACCAAAGTAACAGTGGATGTGAAGGAAACTGTGACAGTGTTTTGAGCAAGCAACTGAATGATATGGGTGCTGCAATGAGAACTCTTGTGATTATCCTAAACCAACTATCTGGAGTCATGATTGACCACCTAATCCTTGGAGATTTATATAAGACATCATATATGCAAGAAACAAATCCCTACGGAAGTACATGTAATAATCATAAAGGTAAGTGTGTTCAAAAACCTATGTGTCAAAGATGTGGAAAGAAACACCTAGGAAAATGTTTCGAAGGGACAGAAATATGCTATAGATGTGGAAATGAAGGTCATAAAGCAAGAACCTGCCATGGAAAAAGGAAGCATCTAGTTGACTCGAGGAAAGGGAAAGAAGTTCTTTCTGAGGGACCAATTGAATGTTTTAAATGTGGTGTGCATGGTCATTATGAAAACACATGTCCTATGAAGAAGTTTCGTGAATGGGGTCACCAAGATCGTACCAATATTCGTTTACCAATACCTAAGACCATTCCGATTGAGGATGAAGAAACTGACAATGACAAATCAAAGGTATGTACTATTTCATGACTATTGTTTTTCTATTTTGGAATCATAGGATATGATTCATGATTTTGTTTGTAGGAAAGAGGTATTTCGGAATAAGTTGGAAAGGAATGGATAATGGATCATGAAGAATGTTGAATGAGTAAGATGTCAACATATAAGGGCTTCAAGAGTTATGGTGAAATTCTTAAGAGTATTAAGTCTCTTTTGATGATGGGGTTACATTAGAAGAATTTTTATATTATGTGTAACCCTGATGTTTAATATAGGCAAATTTTATTCAAGTAATAGTTATCTTTTCTTTTGTGGACATAGTTATAAAGAACCATTGGGTTTATATGATCCTTACTTTTGAGGTAATTATGGGTTACTATATGTTATGATGGAAAATGAAAGGCATGAGATAATCTTGAGGTGAAAATATGTTATGATCATCTTTGAAGATTTTATCTCATTTTTGGGGAATGTTTTAAGAATTATATAGTTTTGGAAAAAGGACAACACGCAGATCGTGTGACTACCCGTCGCGTCGGACAAAGCTGCGGGAATCGAACCCACAACCGAAGTGCGACTGGTATTTATCGCCTACCACTGGACTACGTGAAGTCCCTGGTTAGTTTGACTGATTATTTCTAGTTATATGATTTTATGAATTAATAGTAAGTTGATTTTGGGTTATTTATGAAAATGATTAACCTATCATGGAGGATATGTGATTAGGATAATTACTTTTCAATGCGAGACTTTAGGAGCGACTAATGTTGTTTGGAGATAAATGTTACGATTTAACTTGGAAGACTATGTGAATAAATCCTTAAAATATTTGGGTTTCAATCTTATATTGGTTTACTTTGAAGAATTTTATGGACAAATTATTTATCAAATGGTCCTTGTTGAACTTTGGGTTTTGTTGGACAAATTTTGGAGACTAAGAATAGATTTTCTTTTTATAAGGGGTTATCCTTTTCTAGATTATCTGATCTTGTACTAGACTTTTTGGTTTTGGTTTTGGTTAAAGTCTAAAGACATGGTATGTATATAGTTCTCTTTTGTGGATTATGTGATTCTATAGAAGTTGATTATAGTACTCTTAATGTGAACAAGTCTTCCTAAATACTCGTCTTTTGGAGAAAATACGAGTTTGTGTAAAAGTTGAAAGTCAACATGATAAGTGATTGTGTGTCCTTATGAATAAATTACTCAATAAAAAGTAACTTAAAACAAAAATGTTGTCTATTAACTTTTCTTACTGGGGAATTGAATACTGTTTAACCCATCACATGTTTGTGATTTTCTCATGGTTAAATTTCTCCTAAACATGCTTTCTATCACTCTCCATCAGAACATGACCCTATGTTTTCTCCTCCATGTCCATATTTTCATACTTGGAATCCTAGCATGGGTTAACTCGGGTGACCTCTGTGCTTATCTTTCTTTATTTTAAAGTGATTGTTTTACCGACTCTTGTTCCGATGTGGGACATTCAAGGATGTTTCCGAGCTCAATTTTTTTTTAAAATTGCGAGGATGCAATTCCCAAAAGGGGGGAAGGATGTAACACCCCAGTTAAATAAAGAATATGTAATTCTCATAATTATCCATATTTGTGAATAAAATATTGATATGACTTTAAAGGGGACGCTATGCTCGATGGCGTACCCAACACGCAACAACGAGTTTTTTCAGAATCTTACGTTGCACTCTAATAATAAATTTTAAATAACATGTAGCCGTTGTAATGGTGTGAATGGATATAAATAACTAATATATGATTATATATGTTTTTTAAATGTTTATACATTTATCCAATAAAGGATAAAGGCTTAAAATACGGAAAGAATTCAATTTTAGGCGTATATGCCCTAGTTTTCACTAAAGGTTCATTTGTCTCCTTTTGATGGCGAACCATCATTAAATATAGTTTTGATCACTCTTATACATTATTTTGGACCAAATAAAACTCTTATTAATAATCGGGACATCAAATTTTACTTTGTGTAATTTTTTGGTATTTTTCCGATAAAGTTCATTTTTTTATGAATAGTGTAAAATGTTGTGTTCTAATTCAAAACATCTTTTTAAACTAATTTATTTATATGATTAGATAATATTTTGAATTGGTTTTAAAGTGAAATTAGAAAATATTTTTACCATTAAATCCAATAGTGGTCGTTGGAATTAATTTCACTTTGAAATCAGACTTAAACTAGTGCCAATCTTTTGATACTTATTATTTCATAAAATCACGCTATTTGTCATGACAAAAGGAATTAATTATTAAATTAATTAATACAACTTATATGTTGTGAATTTTGTAAAATTTACTTCATTTTTGAATTCGTAATATCAAATATAGCTTAGGTTGAATTTTTGGTAATTTTATGAAAAACTTCAATTTTTGATGAATAGTGAAACCACTAAGTGGTACTTATAAAGACTGATTTTCCGTTTAAATGAAATTTTGCCATCATTGTGTTTTGAATTTCAAAAATCCGACATACATGGTTGTCATTAAGAAGTAAAATGTGGTTCAATGAGATTATAATAATTTTTTGGTGAATAGTAACTTATTAAGTTCTTAATCGCGATTAGTGGTAATTAGTGTAGTTTAAGGTAAAAATAATGTTTTAATAATATGAAATTAATTGACACATGTCCTAACCCCATTGGATATGTGATGGCCGACCAAGACAAGCCATGGGTCAACTTGGGGACCCCATGGGGACACTTTGGTTGGGAAATGACATAAATAACTTTTTATTTAATGTAAAAGTAAAATTGACACAAACATGATATGTTTTACTAAAACAATTTTTAAGTAGGGTTATACAAGTCATCATTTTGATTATAAATATTAATTGGAAAGATAAAACGATTTCCTACATCATAGTATTTTTTTTATAATTTTTAGACATTAAATAAATTAAATTATTTATGACATAATAATGATGCAGTGATGACATCATTATTTGACGATTTAAATAAAATGGAAAGATAAAGTAAAATCTATGAACTACACATGTCCAAAACTTATTGGGTGAGTTTATTTCGAAGCCTTATCTCATTATCCACGAATTATATCAATGTGGGACCTTTTGAAACCGAAACACATTTTCAAATAAAGTAATATTTCTTTACTTTCCAAAAGTGCCCCACCTCTCCTCTTATAAAAGGCCCCCACCTCTACCTCATTTAACACACTCCTCAAGCCTTTGGATCGGCCAAACCCTGCCCATTTACTCTCTCCACATCCCTATCCTCATCCTAGAGGATTCCCTTTGGGCATAATTCTTTCAAAGGATGCCTTTAGGCTCAAATCAAAAGGAGTTACACTTTTAAAGGTAATTCATTCTCTCATGTTCATTTGTTTTATTTTGCTTCTCCAACCACCTAAACTCGTTTTATTTATTTATTTTGTAACAACACCAGTATCTTCAATATACTAGGATGTTGTTATAAGATTTATTCGAGCTACACTCTCACACAACTACATCAAATGGTTAAAGAACATACGGTTTCCGTGGATGGTGAAATTCTGCCTACCGAAACGATGATTTTTCAATACTCATTTAACACCTTCAAAGATGGCCATTATGATGTCACTATTTTTATATATGATATATAATATGTTTATGTTTTATTAATGCTTATGTATTTTTCATTTTTGTCTTACCTTTATGGCTTCCATTATGGGTATACGCGATATCTTCATTTAAGGAAGTGCGGACTACCGCCCCCTCAGAGTGATTGGATTCGTTAAATACCATATGTGGGATGTATAAAGGATGGAAATATGATATTATATATGACATTATACTGGAATTATAATATACCTTTATATCATTATTATTACATTCTATTAAATACGAAATAGAAATGAAAGTAGCGTTCATGCGTATGTACGGCTTACCGTCTCCATGAACGATGCATTTCATTTCTTACCTCTAAATGATTATATAATGTAATAAATTCATGCATGTACTGGATATATATGAAATATATGATATCTACATAATTAAGACAATTCTGTATATAATAAACATTTGGCCACACGAACAACATGTAATTGTAAGAAGTCCACTTTCGACTTAAGAACCAAATATCGGCAAAATAAATATTATTAACTTAAATGATTACGTAATGTTTATGACATGGTAATTAGTGGTATAAAAGTAATAATGAAGATGATAAAGGTTCTTAAGGAATTAGAAATTAACTCATGTTTATTATTCAGGAGATTAAAGAACGATCGAGTCAAGTCGGACCCGAGGTAAGGAATCCTACAACTCTCTTTCTTTTTAAGTACACTCTTTTATGTAATTTATTTTAAG
The DNA here is from genome assembly GCA_963277665.1 of Viscum album. Lineage (NCBI taxonomy): Eukaryota > Viridiplantae > Streptophyta > Magnoliopsida > Santalales > Viscaceae > Viscum > Viscum album. The sequence goes on along the minus strand of OY728166.1, from coordinate 371,975,783 downwards.
CTCATATTTCTTATGATTGGGATGTTATTTTATATTAAATATACTGTAATTTTTATGTTCATGTGATGAGAGACCCTATTCTCTCTCATCAATCCATTTTGAAAGTTTTGAGTGGCGCCGTTAGGCTGCCGAGTTTTCGTAAGGGATTTTTCATCTCACTTTTATTCCCGTGAGATTTATGCTACATTTGCCACAAATTCCATTGAGTGGTGTATGTACTACCCATTATTCTACTCTTTGTGTAATATACATTCGTTTATTAGTATTTACATCAATGACCTATTGTCTTTCTTTCATGGGGTGTATGTTTTGAAAGATACCCAAGTCGGTAAGGGAACCGTTCACCCTCCTCTTTTTTTAAAAGACTACTTTTATTGGGTCTTTTAATTTACATATTTTTATGTTGGTATATGTTCTCATACATCCTTATTGATGTAAATTGTATGTCCAAGTGATGGGATACACTTTTTATCTCTCATCAACTCATTTTGATGTGATGCCGTTAGGCTGTCAAGGGAACTTTTTAACCCAATTTTGATTTCTTTGGGTTCAACTTGTAGTCATAGAATATGTCATCCATTGAATATGTGTGAATGAAATTTTATTGTTTTACACTTAATATCCACTTATATTGGGTGTATATATATTTGTCACACATATTTTTGAGATTTATTTGTCCTTAATTTAAGGATACCTTCTTTATAAGGGATTTCATCACATTTGACATTTCTATTGAGGGTTCATTGTTGTTATGCACCAATTCACTCTTATATGGTGTATATACTGTCCTTTGGAGTATTATATCATGAATCCATTTATTCTCATGATATAATAAAGTTATGACTAAATGTTATTCCGCAATTATTGTATTCATGTGTCTCTAATTTTGGTAAAACCCCTTTAACCAAAATATCGCTTTAAATGTTTTAATGATTTGTTCTTATTAATATCCATGTTTTAAAAATGGTTTTAAGGACTTATTTATATCGATATTAATGGTTTAAAATGTTAAAATCTTCAAGGTGGTATGGGACACTTTGATTCAAAAATCTCTTTATTAAATGTTTTAAATGGTTTTGGAAGTGGTTTCTTTTTGAATGGATTCATTATTTAAATATACTAAGATGTTATATTGTGATTGAAATGTGGAAATGTTATGTTTCCTTTATGCATGTTTTATGTGATACATTTATGTTATGGTTCTTGGGCATTGTTATGAAAACGGGTGGTTCCGTGATTAACTAAGGGCGGGTGAGCCCGATATAGCTCTCCAATGCATTGGGTAACGCGAAGGAGTGAAACGTTAAGGTTTCTCCGAAGAGATTTAGGGAATATACTGTGATGGGTATTCCAAACGTAACCAAGAGGGTTACTCCCTACGTAAGAATGATATGAATGCCTCAAGTTACCTTTATGTCTTATGTTTTCTATGATTTATTCATGATTTGATATGCCTATGTTTTATGGGTAAAGTATGATTTCATTCTTATGTATATATGAACTCATGTTTCCTTTCCATATTTTTATATCCCTTACTGAGCTTTTTATGCTCATCCTAAGTTTTTGAAATGTTTTTCACAGGTCAAGGGAAAGGTACATGATGTGATGGTAGTGTTAAGGATGTGTCAAGAAAGAATCCATGTTATATTTTAAATATGTTTCCGTTGATGGGAAGAATGAATACTGTCTTTTATGTAACCACTTTGTTTAAATATGGAATGTAATGCAAGTTTCATGATCTAATTCTCTAAAACTCTAAACCTGAAAAGATCCTCGATGTGTAATCTTGTAATAACTCAAGATTAAGTAAGGTTTAAGGCTGGGGCCTTATACATATGGTTTTGGGGCCATCCGTATAACATAGTGGTATGTGGACCAAAATTTGGCATGTAAATAATTTTGATTCATGGAACTAGGTTCATCACTTGTAAGAAATTGCTACGTTGGGATTATATTCACCTGTACACCATTGTTGAATATGGGGATGGGATCTATCAACATAATGTGATGCTACATGAGGTTGAGTTCCAACCTCATAGTGAATTGGTACACGATGTAGGGTTCCATCCACAAAAAACAATACAATGTGGGATTCTAGTTTTAAGAAGAGACATTAGTCCTACTGTTCATGGGAAATTAACATGCGAAGGAAGTTGGATCGCAATTTAGCCAATTATTATTGTGTTTTATTCTTTCATGGTACACTTCAGGCTATAACTATAGGGAATCATCATAAAATATTATATTTGTATAGTTGTACTTCTCCTTCAATCTTCTATCCTTCAACCCTCCCAAATTCCTATCTCAAACTCATTAATGTCCAAAAATCAAAATTTATATTCTTCAGTCCCCCTCAATGTTTTATTATAGAAGGGGGGAGCTAGATCAATAGGTCACACGAAACATTTTTTGGAATCCTATTGAAAAATAACCAAACACGTGTATTAATCAATCAATAGAGGCCTTTGGGGATGTGTTTTGTGGTGGCAGAAATCACTACCTCGATTCTACAAATGAAATAGTTCATGGGATTCTATCTACTTCGTCTTTCCCACAAAATTTCTGATTCTATAGAAAAATGGTATGTGTGGGATAAATTATCCACTTCAATTCCAAAAAATATCATGTTCATAGAGATATGGGGTTACAATGTTCCTTTAGTAAAACATCTGGTTCATGGATGGTTAGTGGATGGACCGCCATGCAATGCAATGGTTCCTGAAAAATGTTTTTCCCTTCTTGGTTTGGGCTTTTCCTTTACTGATTTTGGATTCTTCATCATTTTTCATTGATTATTCCGTAAAATTTTTTTCCTTACTTTTTTAAATAAATGAAAGTATTTTTATTTTTCATTGTCATGTTTTGAAGACCTAACATCTATGTTATCCAATGTGTGAATCTATTAATGTGTTACATTGGGTGACCATTATGATATCTAATTTTTGTTAATGGTCATTTATTATTCAATTTTTTGATTTTGATTTATATGAAATAAACATTAAATTATTAGACCATAGATAACTGATCCAAATTTTGAGGGATAATGTCATTTTAATGGGGGTAGAATGTAACACTCGTAGAATTTGTGAATTATATATTCAAATTAATAAAATCATTTGATATTTTTCATTTCACAAAACAAAGAAAATATGTTTTTTTATATTAATGCACTATGTTTTGATTGAGTCATATGAAACACCTAGTTAGTCATATGATACATGAAACACAGTGTTTATATTTCCCTACATGGGACACCAATGTTATCTTAGATTACAGGCATGAGTAACTCTCCTCGATGTCATGTGTAACATGCAAGCCCGAGTGTTACCTAGAAATGAAATATTATTAAAAATATTATTATTTAACATAATAATATATATCCTATCCAATATGTTGATGGTTATGAAAATTATTCAAATAAATATGAAAATAAATGTTTTAATTAATTGGTTTTAAATTAATTAAAAATTAATATAATAACGAATGGTATATAGGGGTTATATTTTTATGAAAACTATATTTATTCCCACAAATAAATTTTATGAAAATTAATTAATTTAATTACTATTTCTGAATGATTAAAATTAAATAATTATTTTATATATTCAATATAATATTTTTACATTCATCATGTTGATTTTATGTTAATAATATAGGAACAATCCCAATATTACACATGAAAACATATATTTTTATATAAACATTTTTCTGGCCGTTTAATGGAGAAAGAATTTTTAATTTTTAATTTGGTATTTTTATAAATTTTATATGTGAAAATAAACTTATTTTCTGAAATATAAGAACAAAAATTGTTAGGGGCATTTTTTTTGTATCTTTCATGAAATTTTATTTTTTAATGAATAATGAAACATAATGAATTTTAATTCAAAATTATTGCTTAATATAATTAATTTATAAATTTAAGTTATATTTTTAAATGGTTAAATGTATAATTATAACAATTTATTTTAATTAAATCCAATAGGAATTTTAAATCAATTTTAATTTTAAATTTAATATATAATCTTAGAAAAATTTTAATCATTTTAACATTAAAAACTCGTACTGACATCCCATATGTTGTGTTAATTTTAAATAAATTTTGAATGAAATATGTGTTTGAAATTTTTAAAAATATATTAGTTATTTTAAATCATCAAAAATGATGTTGAATAATATTTTTAGCATATTTTATCACAGAAAATATTAGTGAAAGTGATGAAAATTAAATACAACGGTTAAGAGAAAATATAGCAGAACAAAATTCTAAACCATAAATATGGCATGAAAATAACATATAAAATTGTCTAAAATCTATTATATGTCCATATTTTTACCATATACTACCTATTATCGAATCTAGTCCATTATTGTAGCCACATTCTATGGAAAAAACATGGGTGGAATTCTCTTTTCAATCATTAAAATGAATTACACTCCTTCTACAAAATCAAAACGCACTCACCCTTTTAACTACCTCACACATCTTGAGCCATTTGGATTAACCAAAACCTACTCAAATAATCTCCAAAATTTCCAACCTTCATACATTATACCTCTATTTTCACGAAAATCCATCCATGGTTTCCCTTTTTTGCAAACCAAAAGGAGTTACCGAAATAAGATGAAACATCATTTCTCAAACAACATTATATTATTTTTATTCTCCACCAGTAAAAGTATTATTATTCCATGATTATATAATAAAAATTTTATCTTAATTATACTTATACTTTTCAATTAGAAGGTTTTAATCAGCAGTTATGTAACGACCCAAAATTTCATTAATGGAAAATCCCTCTTGATCCAGTTAAATGTTTCTTTATGAAAAAAAATGTTTTTATAAGATGTCAACTTCTTTAGTTTAACGTTAAGATTTATGACCGTTACTTTTATAGTCGTTGAACAGTGATCATCTGGGTAGTTTAAATATAAGGCTTTAACGAACCAATTTTCTACTCAGACAAAGGAAGTGATGGCCTCATCCAGTAGAATTGCCCCTTACGAAGCCCATTTGTCGGAACTCGGAAAGGAGGTGGCGTCTTTGGGATTTTCCCTTGACCAAGCCCAAGCTGAGCTTTATCAAGTCAAGCTCGAACGTGATCGTCTACGGGAAAAATGGAAGTTGATAGAGATTACCACTCGAGCGATGTTATCCGAGCAACCCCAAGAGTCTGTCACCATCGCACACCTTACCCTTAGGTCTTATGCGGCTATTTTAAGGGGTTATGTAACAAATAATTAGCACCATGTTCATGTACATTATTTTTGTATATAATAATGAATATAATTTCTAGTCATTTTTGATACATTGTAATTAGTTTTTAAAGTACAAACGGTGCTTTTAGTTATTATTTAATTAAGAATTATATTTTATTAAATTAAAGGATTTTTTAATTAAATAATATTTTAATAAAATATTATTCTTAATATTAAATTAATTTTTATTAAATATAAATTATCATATAATTTTATGAATACAATTAAAATTTTTATTAAGGTTTGAAAGCCATTTCTGTCAAAACCCGTGAATTTTTTTATAAATGTCGGTTTTTATTTTAAAAGTGAAAATTCACATATTTAGAAAATTATTTAGATAAAATAAATATTATTTTTGGAATCAGGACGTCGAAATTATCCAACGGTGAATTTTTCATAATTTTCTGAGACAGTCAAATTTTTGGGTAAAAATTAAATACCATTTAAATATATAATGTGTTTTATGACTTCATAATGACCCAATGGTGATGTAATAAAATACCATAATCCTTATGTCCGGCCAATATGTGTTTTATCATTAAAATAATGAGGTTTTGGGTTAGTTTGACTCACTTTTCAAAGCATTAATGGAGCCCTCAAGACTTATTCAACACTTTGCCTTTTTAAATTAATTTCCATGGGAGTGTGACTCACCTCCACATAAGAAACCCTAATTTTTTAATAAGCTCGGACCTTAGCCTTGTAAAATATTGTTTTCCTCTTTCATTTTCCAGAAACCATGGGCAAATACCATGGGATGGTTTGTGGTTTGGATTATTTTAATATAAGGGGTCCCAAACCTAAATAATAAAGAATTCTCTCACCTTTCCTATATAAACCCACCCAAGCTCCAACTTCCTCCTCACCCAAAGCCCTTGAAGTTCGTCCAAAATCTGCCCTACTCTCTCTAGAATCCTCTCAAGGTGCCCCATTCTCCCAAGAAGCCTCTCACAAGCCTCTCTCTAGCCTTTGGAAGCACACTTCCAAGTAAGGGTTTTCCTTCCTTTCTCATTTTTGTCAATTTTCATTAAGTTGTATTGCCCTTTTAATTTCATTTATGAATGTTGGGGTATGGTTTCGCACCTCTCCCATACTGCCCTCTTATTGTTTGAATGATGGGAGACCCCTTTCTCTCTTATTAAATGCCTCCCATGTACACCCGTTACTATGCCGAAATTCTGAAAGGAACCTTTTTCTCCTCTTTTATATTCAAGCAATACTTTTGTATCATGAATCTAAATTCCTTTTCAATTGTTGGGACATGTATCTATATGACCTTCTTACTGTCCATTACATGTAAATATGATGAGGAACCCCTTTCTCTCTCATCAGCCTTTTTTATGAATTCATATGTCACGCCGTTACGCTGCCGAAATCACACCGATTTTCTAAGCCAATATCATTGTGTAGTGAATACCATGCCCATTTCTCCATCAAGGGTATTCACCTTCATGCACATTTACTTATTGATTGTAAAGTTTCATGTATGAATTCCACATTCCTTTATCGTGGAATAAATGATTATGTTTTATGAATCCATTATTTATGATCCATGTGGCACACTTATGCATGAAATGAAATGTTTAAGAAGGGTGCGCCCTGATAGCGCTCCAACGCATTGGGTAAAGTATAGTATCATGATACGTCATGTGCAATGAGTGTTTACTCATGATAATTAAAGTGCAACCAGGGTTTACTCGTGCTTCAATTGAAATGAGGGTTTACTCATGCTCCATGTGCAATGAGCCTTGGCTCATGCTAATTCAATGTTAAGTGTTGTTGCCACATTTCCATGTTATGATTATCATGCTTTATCATGCCTTTATGTTCATGTTTCTATTATGCTCTATTGATATGCCTATTGCCTAACATGTATTGTACTCATCATGTTATTCATTGTGTACTCCCTTACTGGGCTTTATAGCTCACCCCTTTTCTTATGCATGTCCTCAGGTTATCCCATGCAATGCTAAGTACGAAGGAATGTAGTGGTCATGTAAAGGATGTTTTCAATAAAGATGTTTTATTTCAAGTATAAAGTTTTTATGTAATGATACTAAGCCCCAAATACAATAAACCTCTTGATCTTCTTTGTTGTATCAAGTGACGTTTTATGTAATAAAGCATGCTTAAGTTGTAATAAAAAGCAGGGTTGTCATAAGTTATACACAATTCCATATAATGGGTGTTGAATTTATCATTCTTGTGTGTGGTGAACTACAATCTAACGAAACGATGTTGTTCATTTTTATTTTAGTACAATTCATTGTAGTGAATTATGATGTAAAAGATTATTATATATGATATATTTTATATCTATGATATCTATATTATTTTTTAATTTTTGATAGAATAAGCCTTTAGGCTTTCTATTTTGTGTCACTATGATGACTTAATTTGTGGATGTGTAAACTATCGCATCCTCAAAGCGATGTGATTGGTTTACACATTATATGGAATGTAAATATAGATTTTTATAGTAAAATTACATGATATATATGAAAAAAAATGATACTGAAATTATATAGATATATATATATATATACACATGTGTAATTTAATTTCTTTTTTAAGTATTGTAATGAAAAACAGAAACAACGTTCATGCATACGTATGACCTAACGTATCCAAGAATGGTGTATTCCATTAAATCTTTCTAAAATATATATATTGTTATAAATAAATATATAATGAATATACATGATATTTATATCATTGTTTAAATTATGGACATTATGGTATAAGTATTATCACTATAAATATAAAAAATTAAAACACTTCTGAAAACAAAGTGGATAGTAACGAAAGCGAAACATTAACATCGAATTGTTAATAGATGTGTAAAATAATGTGATAATTAAATAATATATGGTATTACATATAAGAATGTGGTTATTTAAAAAAATTCTAAAAAAATTATATTTATTACACATGTGGTTTTACGTGTATGAATAAATTCAAGAAAAAATGTATGGGAACATCATATCAATTTTAATTTCTGTGAGATACATTTTATATTCACCACTCAATTATTTTTGTGGTGAATATAATTCCATATAAAATTTTTAATCATTAATTTACTTAATTAAGTTATATTTAGATCATTTAATTGATATTATTATTTCATGGGGATCACGATTCTAATGTTACTCACGTAGTAATGGTTTTTTTATATTGCATCAATTTTCTGTGATACATAATCCATGTTCACATCCAGTTTATTATATATGGAGTGTAGAATGTCCATAAATTTATTCTAGGATTATTATATGTACATTAATGCTTATTTACATATCCATTTTTTGATATTTCATTCATGGGGTTTATATTTAAATAGTTATCAAGTTGGTAAATTAATTTTGTCTCAATTTTCATTCATTAAGACACATGCCATGTTATGAAAATATTTTTTATGATGTATATATACTAACTTTTTACATGTTATATCATGTATATAATTATTTTATATATTTATTATTATTAATTTAATTATATTTTTTTGATTTTATTATATTATAACATTACCAAATTGTTAACAATTTATATCTTCAATATCATCATTTATCAAGATTTTTTACTATTATGCTTCCATTGATGAAATATTATGATCCATCCCACAAGAAAACTCATTAATTTTATACCCTATGGATATTCATGTTATATACAAGAAATAGTTCCATCATTACACTATTTGTTACTTATGTCAATTAAAACTTTTTTTAATGAAAATATAACATTATTTCTCATATAAGGAAGAAATATGTGTTCCTTAAAAACCTTGTTATCAGAAAAGGTTTTAATTTTTTTCCTATTACAAAATGCTGATTAAAGGACATTTTAACCCATTTATTTACTATGTTAATAGGGATTTAAAAGGAATATTCTTCTCTTTTTCTAATTAAGTCAATTTTATAAACTTTTAACATGCGAATGGAAGCATCAATATTCATAGATCTATCTTGAATCATGACAATAATTTACCTAATTATTACTTTGAATGTTTACAATGTTATTTTCAAAAAGAATATTTCTTCTTAATATTCATAAAATTTTTCAAATTTATAATTTTTTTCAATGAAATATAATTTCCAAAAAATATGATAACAAATGTTTTAATTATTTTTCAAATACTCATTTATATGTTTCAAATAAAGAAGCATTAAAATAAAAGGTTTTCAATTATCTCTAATCTTTTTGTATATATATTCAAATCATTTTTATTGATTTTTTTCATGATTTTTTAAGAATCTTTTATATGTTTTCAATAAAAATGGTTTTTGAAATGTTTTCAAATTTATTTTATATGTTTTCATGGAAATTAGATTCCAAAAATGATCTTAATAAATGTTTATAAGTTTTCAATGTATATAAATTGAAATTATTTTTCCAAAGGTTTTATATTTTAAAAATTATTTTCCGAGAAGAATGTATAGTTTCCTCATGATATGTTTTTAAAAAATAGATCAAAATTATTTTCCATATAATATGACATCCAATTATGTGACTCTATCCATTATATAAAATGATACAAATAATCTATTCTTAATCATTTTATAAATTCTAAAGGTTTTTAATATAATTATTTTTTTGAAAATACATTATCCTTTCAAGGGGTATATGTTTCTGATTACCCTTCCTCTTTTAATGGTCATATTATTATGAAACAAATTTCTATTCAATAATTTATACCATGATAACTACTTAGGAAACTCGTTTCTTTTCAATGGGTTATACCATGATAAATTATTATGACGCTCGATTGTTTTCATAGGTTATATGTTGAGGAATGATTACAAAACATATATTTTTTTAAATGTTATGATATGATTTCATATTTATGAACCCCATTTTATTCCATGGGATATGATATAATGTTTATGAAACACAGTTATTTTTATTCGTAATGATATGATGAAAATTTTATTTTATTGTGTCATATATATGTATGATTTTATAATGCAAGGAGTGGGACCTATGTATCCCTCATTACAATGTGAAATGATAAATGTTTCAAGAGATCAAGGTGGTTCACTGCAGTACATCCCAATTTTTAAATAAGATAGAATCATAAGATAATAATAAGATCATACACAGGAGGGAATACCAATCCTAAAATAAGAAGGCAAACAAGAGGGTATCTAAATTCAGAAACAAGAGGGTACATGGGAGGGAATCACAAACATAAATTAGTTACATGAGCAATTATACCAATACTAATATGTTATGAAAGCCTTATTAGGTGGCATTGATATAGGAATTTCTATGGTTATGTCTATGTCACAAATTCTATAAATTATTCCTATAATGTGATTCCGTGGAATATGCTCACAGTTCCATTATGATTCCTGTATTATGAACTTCGATGATTTATGCCATGATTCCTGTTTATAATCATTGATAATCTATTTATAATTTTGAAATTTTATTATCAAGTTATTATTCCCTTTGGCTGATGTTATGATTTCGTATTTCATTTATTTACCCGTACTGAGCACCTGAGGTCACCCATTTATTATATTTCATTTCCCCGTGTAATGGACATTTTTATTTTAGTATAATTACTAGAGGGGAAATTTTTATGTAGATATTTTACATATTTCACCAAATTAGAATAATGTGTTCTATGTTTCTATAGATACTATACTATTATGGTCCACGAAAATGTAATTTTTTAATATGAAGAATATTCATCTAAAATGATGGAATGATAATTTAATTTATTCTTGGGTCACTATAATTATGTACATTAAATGTATTAATTAATTAATTAATTTTTTTACATATAGTGAAGAAATCATCAAGAGTGTGCAACTATACTGTATGGCAGTCCCTACTGTTAGCTCATGCATCATTTCTATGATTCATATTCATATTATTGAGTAGAATCATACTGATAGAGTCATGAGAATTTTTTCCCTATATCATCCCATCCCCCCAGAACCTATTTAGTTTACATCACTTCATTCCCAAAATATGTAAGGGAAGCGATACATTAATAAGAGGATATATAATGAATGTTTTATTGAGATGTTGGACAGCCGACATGAGTCTCGATTATAAGGGTCCAACAGAAAATATTTGATTTTATCAAATCAACTAGATTATGGTCCCCAATATCTTATGTCCCTAGCTATATATCATACATTACACTAATGGGTCTACCATGAATTTTTAATAATTCCTCCTTCAACTATAGAATATTTTTTATTAACATTATTTAAGTCCATATTTTCTTCCATAAGATGATCATATCACCCTTCTCCTTCACATATAAGACCCCCCTAGTGGGAGGAACCTTTGACCAGAAATAACATCATAGATTAGTGACAGAGCTTCTTCTTCCTATATAAAATATTTATTATGAAATTTTATTTAGTGTTCTTGGTGATGTTGTGGGTGTTGAGCCTGGTATAGATTCTCCTGGGGTAACGAAAATATTACGGATATAGGTGTGGGAGGAGTGTGTTCATCAAGAAAGGACATATTCTCATTTATTTACTTATTAATATGATCCACAACCATATCCATAGTCAGAAACACAACCACTGTTTGTTAGGTTGGAAGATATTTTTCAAGGCTAGATAATAACTTGCCTGCGTTAAAGAATTTATTTTCTTCTGATCCACATATATCCACTACACAACATAAATCTTGTTCACATGTTTGGGGAGTTCTAGCATCCATCCACTATCCATGAATGTAGGACAGGGTAAAGTGTGAAAAACTATAGATCCCCCTCATTTCACAGATGAAGAGAAGGAGGTAGGTGCAAGGGATTATAAACAGGAAACGTGTATGCGGGATCATAGAGATAGACATACACGACATGGACACATTATATATACACCTGGTAATGGAACGAAGGAGTATCCAATACACTAACATATATTAGATTGATATTTGTTATTTAAATCATTACGTACATGTTATTTAAAAAATAACTGATATATTATAATCTTTTTCATAAAATAATAAATTGATAAATTGGAAAAATCATAATAATATTTTTGAGAGCTTAAGAATCATTAATATAAATCACTAAATTGGTAATTAATATTAGTGATTTTTTCTATTTGTATTAATTATATTAATAATAATTATCCATATTCTATATAATAAATATTCAAATTAAATTTATAATTCATTATTAATAATAATATTATTTTGAATTCTATAAATATTATTATTATTAACAAAAAATACTATCATATTTATTAAACAAGACATAAATTAATAATAAAACATAATATATTATGAATAGTATACTTATTAACTATTAAATAATTTTCTTAATGAATATTATATTATTCATATTATTGTACAATACATAAAATCTATAATAAAATTATATATATTATTACATAATAAAATATTAGTAATTAATAATAAATAATACATTTGATAATTACTAAATATTATTTTTATTAATAAAATAATAATTATTATATCAATAAAATTTAATAATGATTTTTCTGTTATTGTTATTTTTTCAATTATTAGTTAATTAAAAACATCGTATTATTATACTAATTGTCAATAAACAATAAAATTTATGATTAACAAATAAATTACATACTAATAAATTCAAAATACTTCATATCATTGAAAATGACACAAATAATTATAAATAACAATTCTCTAAATAGTTTTACAATTAGTAATAAATATTAAATTATTATTTATACAGCAAAATATTTAACAAGAGGTCATAATTTATTAAATATAGTCAATTTATTAACAAAAAAATATATAAGTAAATACATATTACTTTATTTATATCACTAAACAATAAATAATATTTATAGTACTATAAATTAATTATTAACATAATAATAGACTATTACTAATTAATAAATTATATAATTGATAGTTATTGTATATAATAATTATTATTATATTACTAATAATTATCCAAAAATGTTTATAATGTAATATGTAATTTTATTATAAATACAACATATTAACTAATAAAGATTTATAATAATTTACAATTAATATATAATTTAATATTAATTATTACTCTTATAAATACAACTTATTAATTTTATAAATATGAATTTTTTTATAATTTATATATAGAGAAAGGGATTAATGGGGTTCATGCCTATTTGGTCATGAAAAGGTATTTTGAACCACATTTGCGCTTCTCAGTGAAACGGAGAATAATGAATTAGGTTTGCACTTTTTCAAAAAAAAATTAAAAATACAAACAACCTTATCCCTTTTAAAAAATAACCCATTAAAAACACCCATGATAAATCGTTGGGTGACCTGTCAGGCATCAGCCACCATATGTAGGTATTTGAGTTTTCATCCATTTAATTAGTCATTAAATTATGTAATAGTGGATTTCATATTTTTTTATTTTTTTTATCAAATTCGGTTTTTATTCATTTTTTTATTTGTTGTTTTCTTTGTTTTATTTAGTGTATTTTCTTTTATATGTGGAATTGTTTGACAATTATTGTTGACCACTAGAAAAAGAGTGGCTAAAATAATGGGAGAGAGTGTTATTGAATTAAGAGAGTGTGTGTGATGTTTTTATATCCATATTTTCTTATAATATATTCATATTAAGTATTATTGTAAGGAAACATAATTCATTTATGTCATTAGTTATTAGCTCAATGACATTGTGTATTTTGTAATAATAAGACTCATCATAGTAAAGTTAATTAATTAATTAATAGTTAATGGATTATTTTTTTCATTTAAAATAATGTCAAAGTGATCCTGTTCTATTAATATTCTTCTTATCATGATATATCAGGATACTAATGTAGTGTTGATATAATCCTACCTAATGGTCGTCAATTATATTTATATATTCACAACTATTTAGTTTTAACTGTTTTGTGCGTGATGTCGAGTTAATATTCATAGAAAACTATCGTTTTATATTAATTACCCTTAATTTTTTCCAATGGTTATACATTCATATAAATATTTTATTTGTGTAATTCAGTTTAGAGTTTTTTAATAATCATGAAATGGTTGTGAATGTTTCACTATTTATTTATAATTATTGCTACAATTCAATGTTCCTCATGTGATTTCCCTCAAAATTTCATTATTATATTCCCTATATGTTTTTTTGTGAGTATATATACTCTAAACATAGGAATCCCATCAGAAGTAGTAGCGTTGAATGTTACTTTTATAAGAACATCTCATTCCAAGACTAGGATGGCTTTTGTGCGAAGAGATACCTTAATAAATTCATAATAATTTTTTATCATGGTTTTAGAAGTGTAAAAACATACAATAAATTTATATTTTATAATATCAAATATGAATATGTTCATTTCATGAATACAATATATTGTGTATAAACCATATAGGATGGGTTAGTATAGATAAAGATAAATATTTTCTCCATAATACAAAACCATGTATTACGGTTAGAGGGTTTCAAATGTAGAGTACTGATAAATTCTATATTTTTATATCATTTGATTTGATAAAAATTTTTAATGTATTTTAGAGGTAGGATTTGATGATTTTTAATGGTAAAATAATTCAATTTGAAGGCGGTCGATCTTTAGGAGAGTTATAAATCATAAAAAAATGTAGCTTGTTATCACTATTATTCTATTTTTCTTAGGTATTCTATTCTGTTATCATGAATATAATATTTTGGATTTATTGATGTAATTTATGTTTTTAATTTCACTTTATTTATATTTTTCTTAGTTTTTTAATATATTCTAATTTCCATGTTTTTAGGTTTCCTGTCAATAATGAGCAGATAAAATAATAGAAGATAGTGGGATTAGATGAAGTGGGTGAGAGAAAAAAATTATATTATTCTTTTCTATCATTATTTTTTATTGAATTTATTCCCTAATATTAATCATTTTTAGATAATCGACTTGGAGTATTTGTTAATGAATGAAACCATGTTTAGTGGAGGAATTTAATTCATTAATAGTAAATGTACTATTATATTTCTATTGGGATATTGTCTTAGAAACCATTAGATATTACACTTGTTCTAGTTATGAAATGTCTAGATACTTATGTATTGTTGATATAGTGTGACCTAATGGAAAAAATTACAATTATAATTATAAATCTATGGTGTATTGGTAGTTTTGTTAGTGAAATGTGGTTGATATTATAAGAGAAATAATCCTTGTATATTGATTCCCCTATCAATATGAATTTATTTATATATGAATAATTATCATGTATCTATAATTTATTTGAGATTATTTTTAATAGTCTATGTGAGGTTATGAAGGTATTGATTTTTTTTGAGTTATCAAATGAATTTGGTTTTCTATGTGGGATTTACCTCAAATATTACTGAATTATACAACCTATTAGTTAATGTGGTTTTATAAAATATAAATTCTAAAATACAGAATGCTACTGAAGTAAAAAGTATTCACATCTCATGTAATAACTTGACATGATGGAAATTGAAGTATTATACAATTTTTTGAGTCTCTATATTTGAGAAAGAAGGTATTACACCCACATCCATAATGAAATAAAATGAATATGAATACTAGAGAAGGTTCCAAATTCTAGTTTACATATGAATGTTTCTGAATCATAATGAATGTCAAAGATACATTTACAATACTCATGATATATCCTACTAGCTAACCTTAGTGTTTCTCTCAATGAATTAGTGTCGAGAGTCTCAATGGTATTTCAGAAAATCACTATTGGATTTTATATATTTTGAAGGAAGTAAACTAATATTTTAAAAATTGTAATGAAAATCATAGTTCCATAGGGATGAAACTGTGATTAATTAGAAGAAACATAGGAGAACACAGAAAAAAATACTGAATGAGAAAATTCATAAGGACATATAAGAATTTCAGAAAGAAAAATGATAGATCTAGGTTGATCCACACACTAAATCATATCATAAAAATACTTTAAAATAAAATCAAAAAAAATATCTTCTTCAATTAGTGCATGGTCAACAAAATTCATACACACACCACTCTCACATAAAATATTGACCACCCATGCATAGAATCACTTCCAACGCATGAGAAATCTCACAAATTAAAGAAATATCTAGATTAAATCACTCCAAAAATATATTCCTTTGTGATTGAAGTCATTTTAAATGGATAAAAAATCATTCAACCTCACATTACCTCTCAATAAATAAATTTAAGAGAAATAGGGTAAAATGATGATGTGAAATTGAAAAATAAACTTATCCAGCGAATGAAATCAATCACGCACAACCAAATTTATTTGTATGATCTAGTTAGAACTATGAATAGATAATGAGGCTCAAGATGAAGCTTGAATCTCCATGTTTCATCGAATTTCACTACCTTAATCAAGCCCCACAAATTCAGTCCACATTTTTTGAGATTCCAAGTAATATCACGAAATAAAGAAGAACAAACAAAACATAAAAATTCAAATAGAGAAAAAATTTAATAAAAAAATATAGAATAATGATATTTATATAAAGGAAAATAGAATAATTAAAATAGATAAAAAAACCAATGAAATAGTGGGGTGCACATCTCCAATTATAAATATGATTCCCATGTTTGAAGGTGGTGGTGGTGGGGGGGGGGGGTCATAACAAGGCATTATCAATCCTCTTATTCGAAATATAAAAATAGAAAATATGTGAAACTAACAGGAAGAAACATTATCCACATGGAATGAATTTATATGTGTTTCCCCATAGTTGAGTGAGCTTCCAGTTAAAGTAGTCAATCTCTTTCACTGACCCCTACAACCCCTAACATTTTCCATAGAACAACCTCACATTTTTCTAATGATCACCTTCCTCTATGTGAAACAAAAGAAAACCAAAACGATGTTGAGTAGTTAGAAAATATGTAACTTATATATATATATATATTAATAGTGTTTCTAATAAAAATATTTAAAAAGCAATATACATATTAAAAAATATATATATATTTTTATGTTGCTATAAGTTATAAAATTATTTTATATGATAAAAATATAAATATAAATATATTTATTGTAATATTTTATTATTTATATAATATATATATATATATCTATCTATTACATAATTTAATTATAAAAAAAATATAATATATTATTATTAAAATTAATTTCTAATATATAAGTATACTAAATATTTATATTCTTATTATAATTATAAAGATATATATTATTGTTGTATATTATATAATATAACAAAAAAATGATGAAACAAAGGGGAGGGGTGTTGGGTCCTGAATAAGCGGGTGCACATAGAGGGAGAGGGAAGAAGGAAATTGAGTTAGGGATGGGGAAAAATTATGTAAGGACGGTGGGATGAAAAGGTAAATGGGGGTGGCACGGTCTAATTATATGGTGATTGGAAGTTGGTGACATTGAGAAGTGGCCAGCCTAGGTTATGTAGTGCACAATGGTGGGGGATTCCAGGGGCTCAATACTGCTATAGAGTCACTTCCACGAATGGTTGCAGCGGTCAGATCATGTGGTGAAGGGTCAATTTTGAGCGGATTCTGTGGCTATGTGCTCAGTGATATCACGGATTGTGGTGGTATTATGTGATTTCTATAGATCCAATTTTTTTTTTGAGATTTTGATTATTATTAGGTTATTCAACTTCAATCTATGGTAGTTATTATTTTTCATTGCTAATAAATGGTTTTTTATGGATTCCATGGTGGTGGCTGGTGTGGGAGGAAGGTTTCACCGTTTTAAATGATGTTTGTGGAAATATATTGGTGGGTTGGAAGATGCAATGGTGAGATGTTGTATAGGATCAATGATGGGTTGGGGAGGTGGTGGTGAGTGATGCATGCAGTTGTGGAACTACTACTAATCGGTCCTATAACAGCATGCAAAAAGTAATTTAACATCGCTACCAAATATAAGTGAAAATGTGGTCCCTTTATCAGTGCTAAAAACAGTCCTTGAAAGTTTACCAGTTTATCAGTTTAAAAAGGGTTGTTAAAAGGGTTATTTTATTAGTTCTAAAAAAATGTGATGAAAAATTATATAATGTAATGATTTAAAAATAAATGTATTTCTACACATTAGATGGTTGAACCCCCCCCCCATTTATCTGTGTCGACCGCCAATATAATAGAGCTCATCCTGCCTCCCCCACACCCTTAGTTGTGTTAGCCACTCCCGCCCATTTAAAAATAGTAAAAATCTATTCACCCCTCCACCCTCCCCTTCCTTTGATTGGTTTTGAACTTGAGACCTCCACCTCATATGCTCACACCTCTTCAACTCCCCTATTTTTTTGTTTTTTATTTTATGATATATAAATATATATAAGCATATTTCATTACCTTTTCTATCCATGTATTGATATATACGTTAATATATATATACATATATTTAAATACATGTATAAAATATGATTTATGTGTATGTATTTCTTCTCTTATAGATACATAATGGAATACATACATTTATATATATATATATATATATAATTATACATATTGATATTAGCTTAATTATATTATATATTAATATCTATATACATATATTAAAATATATAGTTATATATATATATGCATCTCAATACACATGAAAATATATTTATATATATTTAAAAATTATATTTAAATTAATTTTATATGTATATAAATATTAATATATTTTTATTTTAAATAAATTATATTTTTTTATTTAGATTAGGTGTAAATTTTTGCATGAAAATTTACAGATAAATATAATTACATATATAATTAGGAAATTAAAATGTAATGTGTCAATATATACTAAATATGTACATATTTTCATATATTTAACTAATAATAAAACTACATTATGAAAAATTATAATCTTTCAAAACAATAATATCAATATGATGGTATTTTATTTGAATAAATTCATTCTCAATTTAAAACAGGAAAAAGACCTCCTTAAACAAGGAATGAACTCTATTTAATTTTAAAAAAATTGGATACCCCACGTAGAATCACATTATTGGAGTTCTTATGGAACATTTTTAGCCTAAAAAATTGGACAATGGGTTTCCCCCTCTTAGTAGTTTGTATCTATCATAACATGATTTAATTTGATTTGTGGTAGAACCTAAACAAAAACCATAATAAAATGTTATATCCATTTGATGTTTCCTTGACATTGTAGACATTTTTTAGATTGTTTATTAACTTTTTACTTTTTCAATCATCAAATTGTAATGAAATGACTATTACTAAATACTAATTAAAAAATTATTAATTAGTATTTTTTAAATATTTTATAATCCTTTATCACTAAATATATTATATATTAGGTGTAAATGCATATTTAGACAAATGTAAATCCTATTTTACAAAATATATTACATCTATATTTTTATAAACATATTTTATTTATATTTATATAAATATATAAATATATTAATATATAAATTTAAAGATAAATAATTTTCTTGAAGTATACATTTTATCAGTGCTAAAAATCACTGATAAAAAATTCTTTTATCAGGGAAAAATATTGATAAAGGGGGACTTTTATCAACAGAAAAAAGGGATGAAAAAGGTGTACTTTTATTAAAATGTTTTAGAACTATTGAAATATTTTTTTAATAATTATTTTTTTAGTGTTGATAAAGGTACCCCCATTATCATGGAATCTTTTGGCGTTGTTATATGGTGGGGCTATATAAAACTGTTTCTATGATAGTGTGGGTAGGAACCCATATTTGGTTTGAAAGACAATGGTGGATGGAGGAAGTCACTCTTTGTAGTTCCCAATAGTGGGTGATGGGTAGAAGGTATTGGCGGTGGGTGATCTATGGAGATGGGATGACCTAATGGTGAATAATGGGATTGACTATTACATGAGTGCTAATTGTGGGTTGGAACTCAACATTGGTTCCTCTTGCGGTGGATAAACGAGTCGTGATTGGAAAATTCCAATGGTGGCTACATGAGGTGAGTGATGAATAAAAGGAATGGCACATAATGATTAAAAAGTATAAAAAAACCGGAAAATAAAACAAGTTAGAAATAATAAATTAAATAATTTTAAAAAAGAATTAAATACAAACAAATAAATTTAAATTAAATATATATAAAAACATAATATATTAATTATGTTTTATATTAAAATTAAAAACATCAAAAAAATCATTAATTTAAATATAGAAAGAATAATAAGTATTGATTATTTAAATAAAAAAATGAATATTATTTCATAGAAATAAAAACAATAATTAATAAATATAAAAATAATGAATGAAATTGAATAATTATAAAATGAAATTTGGAAAAAATAAAAACACATAAAATTGTTCATTATAAAAAAGAGATGTCTTTTCATAAAAAAATTCCTTCAAAAATTAAATATTAATATGTTAAAAACATATAAACTAATAATAATATTAAAATAAGACAAAGAAAATTCTTTAATTTAAAAAATAATAATAATGAATTAATAAAATTATGATTTATTAAAAAAAGAAAAATAAATTATTAAAATGAATAATTAGTCAATTTATGATTTATAAATTTTAAAAATAGGAAAATAAAAATTTAGTTGAATAAATGAGTAAATTAAATAGTTATTTCGTAAAAAATATAAACCAATGTAAAAAAAGAAAGAATAAATCTATTTAACGTAAAAATTTATAATATTAATAAATGAATAAAAACATACTATAATAATAGAATGAATTATTTTAATTTAAACATCTCAAAAATACTAAAATGATAAAAAAATAACATATTTTGACAAAAAAATTATTTTAACAATTTAAATTATAAATAACAATACATGACAATTATTAAACAAAATATAATGTTTTAATAGAAAAAAGGGAATTAAATGTGAAAAATGATTTGGAAATGTGACAATATAGACACATAAAACCCCCAAACAATTAGTATTTTCCCTCAAAAAAAATTCTCGATCTTTATAAAACCTAAATTATTTTTCATAGTCATTTCAAAATGATGTTCACAAAAATTTTAAAACTTGATGAGAAGAACATTGTCAGACTTATTAAGAGTTCTTATAAGTTTTATTTTCAAATGTAAATCACACACACAAAATCAAGGATGCTCAAATTTATCCACTATTAATGATTTCATACCTCTTATATAAAATAACATAGTTCCCTACTTCGATTCTAGTTCATTTTATTATTCTATGATTGAGGAAGTTTAGATAAAATAGAACTAAAACCTAAGAAGGCCTCTTAAATTTTTGTACACTCTCTTGGGTTGAAATTTTTTTATCTATTTTTTGTATAATGTTATTGATAAAAATAAAAATTTCTTTATACAAGTAAATTTTCCCCCTTTTCATATGTGTTCAAAATTCCCCTCACCCTAGTGAACTAATTTTCAAATACCAAGTGATTTATTGATTTTTTAATTTAACTTATCCATTTATGGGGAAATAAATATAAAGCTTTACTTATTGATATGTATGTAAGGATAACAGACAACCAGTTCCTAGAGTTTTAGATGTTCAATATGGGATTCCATTTTACCATTATATAGTAGTTTAAATGGAATTATAAGATTACGTTTCGGGTTGGCACTCTAAAGTGATTAATCTATTAAAAGGCAAGACCCCTATATTATTGTTAAAATTTCCATTTAACTAAATGTAATATCATTTTTCTAATGCCAGTTATCCTACATCATAACCGTTCTCAGTTCTAAAACATAATACCCCTAAAAAAATATGTAGTACCAAACTACAGTCATACATCCCTAGCAATTTTAGAATCAGAGAAATTCATAGCAACTGAAAAAATAATTATCCTCTAGGGAGGAAACAATTGATGTCAAAAATGTACTCAATGGACCATTAAGTTGATAGATAATTTTAATCTTTTTAGAAACAGTTTTAAAAAATTGTACCAAAATTGGACGATTAAATTAAACAAAATTAATGGGGGATTTTATGGATAGAAAGACCCCTCTCTTGCACATTTAAAACTCAAAATTGCCCAAAATGTTGACTCTTATGATTGGAGGCATATTATTTTATTATTTATAGGAAATTTAGCATGAAATTAATAATTAAGGAGATGAAATGATGTTCAAATGTTTGTTTTCCACAATAAAATAGAATGATAATAAAAAACAATGAATTTTTTTTTGGCCATGACCACAACTAATAAAACACAAATAATTTTTTTAAAGTCCATAATTTTAATTTTTATTATAAGAAATAATATTTGATAATGTTTTTAGAAATATATCATGTCAATAAATATTGTACAAAAACAATTGAATCATGGTGAATGCAATAGTTGTAAGCCGATTTAGCAATATTTTCCATCTAATTTTTTAACTCACAAGTATTAAATAACCCAATAACCAAAAAAGAAATAAGATCTACAATTTTAAAAAAAATGGGTTTCCCCACACACTTAATCCCTTGTAGTTTTAATATAATAAAAAGATTAAATAAATACATACTTAAATAAAATACATCCCTTAGTGCATAAGATTATCATTTTTAGCTCATCATCATGGTTTCTCCCTATGTTTTTTATCTAGGAACTCCTGATAATCTATTAAAGTACCTAAAATAAGTAATTTTTTTTATTAGAATTCATGAATTATATGATAAAAGTTATGTGCAAGAAATGATTTAGTTAGGGAGTATTATCTAGAAAATCAAATGTGTTGTTCATTTCCATGAAAAGTAGAATGATTGGACCATAGTTCTTTATTTTACTACTAGATTACTATAAAAAGTTATGTTCCATGTGGATACACTACCTCATTATTGACCTAATAAGAAAAATACAAAATTATAAAAGAAATAATAAATAATAAATATATAATAGATAATCCCGGGATATACCATACAAGGGGTGCTGTATTTTGACTTTCCATAATTGGAATGTCTGTGAATCAACCACAATAAAATTCAAGATTTGTATTCATTCTATGTAACCATGAGGTTTGATTATTTACAAATTCATAGAAATGAAATCTTTCAAGAACCCCTTGTAAATATTCATACCTATACTACTCCTTGACATTGGTCCACTTATGATGTACTAGAGAGGTACTAAAACCAAGGGTAACTTCCTTTATTCTTCTCCTTGAGGGTTGGGGTGCACTTTTTGTGAGAAATAAACTATATGGTGATACATATCTTATGGTTTATCACAAATTTTATCTTTCTCATTTAATATAATAAATGTTTCAACACCCACAGTGAAAGCCATTCACAACTCCAAGCACTCATCTTCTTGTTCCATATGGGATGCTTCCACAAGAATCTCTATGAAAGGACATAGATTAGCTGAATCATAATTAAATATTTAGGGAAAATCAAAATTAGTATTATCTACACAAAACTGGTAACATATCAAAGAAAAATAATTTTCAACAAAATGAAAATATCCATGATTTTGGTTATATTTATCTTCTCCAATAGTAATCAGATGTACGGGGAGTATGTCTATGTGAATAGTGATCAATTTATCTTCCCCTAGAAACTCTTCAAAATAAATCACCATAGGGGTTGTTTCCCCTATAGAAAAGGATCATATATGTTATATTGGTTTGACCAACTGATAAATATAAAATATTGTTGACAAGATATAACACCTAAAATAATCAAGTGAAGTGTTATAAATGAAATGATTTTCCATATTGTTCCAAGAATCATAAATATATTCACATGGCATCAATTCATAACTATGTAAAACATTCTCATATTGTGGATCTTTATCCACTATAATTTATTCCCAATATAGTATAATATAATTTATGGGAAACTAAAGTTATTAGGTAATGTATAACTTAGGGAAAATGTGATAAAATTATGTATGTTCATTTACTAATGTTTCTAATGTCCTTGGAATCAAATACTACTTGAATTGTTCAATAAGATATTGTATGATATATGGATTCAAATTATTGAACTATTCCTTAATTCTAAATACAATGAACCCAACACAGTCCTTTGAGGGTCTGGATGGTCTCAACAATCTTGGGATGTTTTTTAAATATATTTTGTTTTTTTTTCTAAATAAAAAATGGAAAAACTCAAGGAAAAGAATAACTTCCCAAAAACTGATCCAACAATTGATAGTTTCTTCATCATAAGGATGGTCAAAGATAAATTTAAAATACCATTGAGGTAGAAAAATGTCCAACCTTATGGTCAATCTCAAGAAAGCAATGTCATGATCCATAGCGGTATTATTGAAAATCATATTCAAATTTTATATATTTGGACGGTAGTAAATAGAAAAAATTAAAAACATAGATGAATATAATATTGGAACTGTGAAGAAATAATTTTAAAATAGAAGAAAAATATAGGAACACAAAAAAACCCAATAAACTAGAAAAGGTATAATTACAAACAATAAGGTCTACAAAAAAGTTGTATTCAATTTGATACAACCTCAACATCTTATCATAGAAATACTAAAAAATGAATTCATCAACTCTATTATTCACTCAGTGCATGGATGATGGATCAATATAGACACCTCTCTATCCCAAAACATTGAGCACCCATACAGAGAATCAATTTCAATAAGTGAGAACTCTACCAATGTGAATTAATTTCTAGGTCAAACCACACCATCCATGAATTTATTCATGAATGAATATAATATAAAATAATCAAAAACCATGAAACCTTACATAAATGCTCGATCTATAAATTTAATAAGATAAGGGGATAAATAAAATGGTAAATCAAGAAAGAAACTGATCAAATGCAATAATTCCCTCTTGTACACCCCTATTCACAATTATAATATCCTCAAAAAGATGGAAAAGAGTGATGATAATAATAAATCTCATATCTCAAGGTTGCGTTGAATTTCCCTACCTGAATTAATCCCTTTGAATTATCCACCAATATATGGATTTTCCATATCATAGTATGGAATGAGAAAAGAAATAATATTTGAAATTCAATCACAATTCAATTCAAAAAACATACAGAATAATTATATTTAATGCAAATAATGCATAAAAATGAAAAAAATTGATAAATTAGAGGGGTTCACTTATCCAATGTTGGTGATGGTAGCCATTACTTGGGGGTTCAAAAAATGTGAAAATTCATCATCTTGTTCAGAAAAAAAAGAAAAAACATGAAACTAATGAGCATTGACATCATCTATGTGGTGTGACTTCATGTGAGCATCCCCAACAATAAGTTAAATTATGGTGAATGTATCCAATCTCATTCAAAGAAGCCTACTTCCCATTTCATTTCCACAAAATATCTTATCCTTCGTCCCACGATCACCTCCAAATATTCCATATTTTTTTTTCATAATGTCTTATAATATGTATCTATTATTATATATATAATCATAACGATACTTCTAAAAATATTTTTAAATATATACTTATTAAGATATAAATATATATTTACATATTATTATAAGATATATAACTATATTATATGATAAAAATTGAAATAGAAATATATTTGTTATAATTTTTGTTTAATTATATTTAATACTATATATATTTATTTATTTGATTATGAAATAATATAATATTTTCCATTTCAAATTAATAAATAGTATATGGGTATAATAAATATATTATTATTATTATAATTATATAGATATATTATATATATATATATATAATATAATATAACATAAAAGAATAAAGAAGTGGGAGGGTGTTTGGTTGAGGAGACGATGATGCGCCTAGAGGGAGAGGGTGGAAGGGGTTGAAGCATAGAGAAGGGAAGAATAGAGTTAAGACAGAGATATATGAATGGAAAAGGGGTGTGGAACACTCTACTTATATGGTGAGTAGTGGTCAGTGATACAAGGCTATAGCCAACCTAGGTGAAGTGGTACACAATGCTGCGGGAACTCGCGGGATGAACGGTGCTATGGAGTTGAGATCATGGATGGTGGCAGAAATGGGATCCTATAGTGAACGATCGATCTGGAGTGGTGATCATGGCTCAGTCCTCAGGGGAAGTAATGATTACATTGGTATCAATTAATTTTTCTATATTTTATTTGTTTTTTATGGATCTAAACTGTTATTAGGTTAGTCAAATTCAATGGATAGTGGTTCCTATTAATCTATAATACTCTATGGTCGCTAATGGATCAGGTGTAGGATGATAGTGGGGAGGGATGGTTTCACCATTGGAAATAGTCAGTATGGTAGGCCAATGGTGGGTTTGTAAATGCAATGGTGGGTTGCGGTACATGAGAAACAATGGGTTGAGTAGGTGGTGGAGAGTAGTAGATTCAACGGTGGGTAAGAACACACCATCAGATTGAAGACCAATTGTGGATGGTGGAAGTCACTCTTTGTAGTGGTCAATGGTGTGAAAATGGTAGAGGGTGTTTGGGGTGGATGTGATGTCAATATGGGATGGACTAATAGTGTCTTTCAGGAGTCACCGTTAGAGGAGTGCTAGTGGGGGTTTAGATATCAATATTGGGTCCTCTAGAGTTGGGTAAATGATCCACCTTTGTAAACATACAATGGTTGGTGTAAGAGGATTGATGTGAGTGAAAGGCATGGTAGTAGTTGTAAAAAAATAAACACAAAGAAAAAAGATGTTAGCATAAATATATGAAATAATTTTAAAAATGTAAAAACATAAAACAATAATATTATAAATTAAATATAAAAAATAGAGGAATAAATTATTTATGTGTTATATTAAAATAAAAAAGTATCAATTGAAAAAAAATAAAATTAATTACAAAATATTATCATGAAAATGTTTGTATATTTAATTGAACAATATTAAAAATTATTACACGGAAATACGAATGAAAAAAATATAGATGGAAATTGAATACCTAACAGAAATCTATTTTGATAAAAATTAAAAATACCTAATATTTTTAACTATGAATAGAATTTTAATTTTCATAAAAAAGTAAATTACAAAATAAAATATTATTATTAAATAAAACTATTATCATAAAACTCATTAAAAAAATAGTGAAAATTTATGATTTTCTGAATTAAAATAATGAATTAATTAAATTATGAATAAACAAAAAGAACATAATAAACTAATAAATAAATTGATTAGTCAACATAATATTTATTAATTTTAAAAATAATTGACTAAATAATTAATTGAATATAATAATTAATGTAGTAGTTTTTTTGAATCAAATATATAACACTAAAAAATGAAATAATAAATAGAATGAAAATGAAAAATATAATTTAATTAAATGAGTAACAAATTTTCATTAAGAAAATAACTTATTTTATTTTATGTTTTACAAAAACACTAAAATGATTAACAAAACACATTTTTGGAAAAAAATTATAATCATTACAATTTAAATTTAAACTAACAATAATTAAAAATTATTAAACAAAATACACAATTTTATTAATAGAATGTGAATAAAAAGAACATAATGATGTGGAAAAGTGAAAAAATACACATCCATGTTCAATCATAATATATTCCCAAATAGTGGTGGTCCACCCATGTATAGAAGTATAATTCACTTATATTTAGTGGGAGATAAAGTGGGTATCATTGGAGTTGAAAATCCTTCCTAAGTGGGTAAATCATAAGGGGTGAAAACTTTAGGGTTTAATTTTTTAGGTATATCGACAAAAAAACACCCTTGAAAAAAATTATATTAATACTAGGTACATAATCTAGATGCAAAATGTATCTTTTTGTGATGATAGATGGAATAGAGAAAATAGGGAGCCACTATGTAGCCAATATTGTCCTAAGACTAGGGTCTCTCTCCTACTCTTACCCTCATCCCTATAAAACTCCTTTGAATCATTATATATACCATAATAACAAATTTTGGAATTAATTATTAGAATTAATATCATTAATCTATAAAATTAATGTCTTTAATACTTCCCCAACATCATGATTCTCGACTCAAAAAAGGATCAACCATCATCTGGAGTGAAAAAATATAGCCAGTGACTCTTTAGAATAGCTTTATCATTGTATGATTCACAATGGGGTATTAAATGAATCCATATAACATTAAAATGAGTTATTACATTACGTTATAACACATTCATATATTGGTTGGATATATAAAGTAGTTTCCCTATATATAATGCATCATCTTCAAAATCAATATTTTAATACCAAATTGCATTTCTCTGGTCAAGAAAATAATTCATTTATTATGAAACAAGGAAGGTGTAATCCATGTTTCTAAATTATTGAGATTAATTAGAAATATATTATGTTCATATAACTCACACAAATATCATGAAATGTCTAATGAATAACCTAGTTAGTTTTCATTGTTTACCAATTTTTCACTAACCTAATCATCGGGAAACCTAATTGAATACATACTCACCATCATGGAATTACATCATTCAACTTTGATGATCAACATGTGACATTTGGAATTATTGAGTACTTACGAAACCCTTTAGAATAAATTCCACTAGTTCTATCATATCTTAAATGATAAATGGATTATTCAGAAACAATTCATCTATTT
The DNA here is from genome assembly GCA_963277665.1 of Viscum album. Classification (NCBI taxonomy): domain Eukaryota; kingdom Viridiplantae; phylum Streptophyta; class Magnoliopsida; order Santalales; family Viscaceae; genus Viscum; species Viscum album. Next base: position 371,947,135 of record OY728166.1, on the reverse strand, counting down.
TTATCCAACAGAGTGGGAAATGACATGGTATTAGAAATAGTTCATAGAATGGATACATTTAAATGAATGAACATAAGTAGTTATATTCAGATAATTCTGTAATTTTTTTGTATTCTCCCTCGAGTAACCAAAATAAAAAATAAAATGTTATGTCATTAACTCAAGGATAATAATTGTTTTATAAGACTTGTTGTTTGCCTATAGATAAAATGGAGTAATAAATTTCAGTTGATTTTACAATTATTACTACATCCCTTAACATAACTGATATGTGAATCATGGATCCCAATTGTAGATAGTTATAGATGGTACATCAAGTAGATTCATGATCTCCCTCCCATATAGCTTTTCCCAACTCATCAATTGATGAAGCACCTTTTATAAAAAAAGTGAGTTATTTTTTTCATATGTCTCACAATCAACCAAACACTACTTTATATTGTTTAAGATTTTGGCAGACTAGTCAAAATGTATATAGTTATTTAAACCCATTTATATACCAACAAAAAACTATAGTGGATTAAAACCTACAAGTATTTAATTTTTTGGTTTTCACCCCCTGAGTTACAAATCACCTTTTGAATATCCCATCAATGTATATTTTCATGTCTACACATGGAAACTGGGAAAGAACATCATCATATCAAAATTTTCCAAATATTTATCCACTATAATGAATCAAGATATTGTTTTATTAATTTTTCTCTCATAATGGTTGGGATGACATTTCTCCCATAGATATACAATAAAATGAATCATCATGAAACTATACATCAGGGATCTCTCCATCAGAAATTTTTCATTAATTAATTATTAAATCATGTGTTGTGATTTTGTGGTTTGAAACACATTCCATGATAAATGATATACAAATGATTTAGTATAAATGTATCCTACTAAGGTCTTTGATAACCTCCAAAATAATCTCATCTATCAAAAAAATAATTTTCACTATTCCTTTTCATTTTCCATCCATTATGTTAGAATATTCATATTGAATGAATTAGTGACTATGAGTCCATTATCATTAGTATATTGGGTTTAAAAATACTAATTTTTATGATGTTAGTGGAATATATGGTACCTAAAATATAAATCCTGATTAGAAAAAAATTATTTTATGTGTCTTTTTTACTTTGAGCATCATGAACCATCCATTGAATATGTAGTGTAGTCACCATTTCCAAAAAGTAATAACTGGTGGGAATTCAAAATCATGGGGAGGGTATTTCCTCTCATGGGGATATAGTTGTTTGAATCTATATTCCACAACCTATAGGTACTTTATGATAAAAAATTATGTTCAATTGAGTATGAATCTTTTTATACATATAATCCTTTACATTAATATGTAAAAATAAAAATTTGGTTAGTGGATAACAACTTATTCATTTCTTGAAAAACCACATTATAATGATATACTTACATATTTTTCAAATTTTAATTGTCATTTGAATAATATTTATTAATTTGAAGGTAACATGAAATTTAAAAAAAATGTTAATATTTATATAATCATATATTTAACAACCATAAAAAACACTTTTCTAAATATTTAAATATGTTTACATGTAAATATAAAAATGGTTTCTTTTATTTTTACTTATAATATTAAATTCAAAATAAAATTAAAATTCAAAATAATATATATAAATAATAAATACATATAAATACAAATATTAAAATATTATGTTATTAAAATATTTATATATTTATATGGTTTAATTTAAATATAATTTTAATTCCAAATTTTATTTTTAAATGGATTTTTAGTACCTTTTTTCAAAGTTCTTATACACGATTCAAGGGATCATCTAGGGTTTCCTTTGGATATCTTTTGATAGAAGTGGAATATCTTCTTCCCTAATTTCCTATTTTTTTTGGCCTCTTAGTATTTATCTATGTGGTTCAATTGTTGAAAAGAAACACCGGACTTTGGTTTGGGATTTTTATTCTTCTATTGTAGGGTTATATGTTCACTTATCATTATCAGTTTGTTGTTGATCAACATCTTTTTAAATTGTTGTGGATCATGGTATAATATTTTGAGTTCATTTTATTCCCTTAATCACCATTTATATCCTGGTATTTTTTTACTAAGGGGTTGATTATTTTATAATTTCTTACAAACATGGAATACCATTGTGTTTCATTGTTCCCTAAAAGTCTTTATGTGGTTATTTATTTCTATACAATAGTGGAACACTGTAGTTCATCATCTTAAGGGTTATGGGATCATTATTTCATGTGTTCCTAGATTCAATTGTTATTGTATAAGAGGGGATATTATGGGGTAATGAAAACCTGGATAGTGATAGTGGATAATGTTCTTGAATCGTGTATATTGATATTATTCTCATAATTCACATGATTTTTAATTATTATTTAATACTATTTCCCTGGTTTTTAATATTTGTTGTAGACTTGTTAAACAATATTGTTTAATACCCTTTTACATGGTTTAATATTTTGGTACAAGGTTAGATATTATCATAGTTTTATAGAACCATTATAATAATTATATATATATAAATGTATATTCACATGTAAATATTCAAAAATTGGAATGGTTTAGTGGTTAGTCACCTTGAATTGGGTTAAAAGGTTCCCGAATAAATCCATGTACCACCATATTTCTTAACAATTTTGGATACATATATATCTGAGTTTAAAATATCATAGTGGACTGGTAAAAACATGGTCAAATGTACGTATTTCTACTGTATGAATGTGTAATAGAAGTTGTCTTACCACAACAGGATTTTCAAAACATATAAATAGGTATATTATTATAGGAACAACATTGATGGTTTTCTAATAAATAGAAATATGTTAAAGACATTTTTTTACATAAATACATTTTTATTAACAGAGTATATAGGAAACTAATGAAGTAATGAACCATTTGAAAAATATACTACTTAAAATTATTCTTTTATATTCATCAAATATATTCTAGAAAACCCATTTACTTCCTATAAGTGGATGGATGTATGTACAGTCCATTAGTAGTCAACCTTTTTTTTATTAAAACCGTTTTAGATCCCCATTCATGACTATTATAAATCCGTCATAACCTAGGTTAGCGTCCACCATTTTATTTCCATATAGAGATGGAAATGAAATATGTTCACACTCATTCCGTAAAATAATTCATGTATTGATCATCAAATTAACATCCCCAATAATATTTTTTAATAGAATGGTACATCATTAAAATATAGTTCCAAGAAAATGATGTAATTTTGTATCAATGTACTAAATCATAAAATTATAATCAATTTAATTCCAATTCATTTTCATCAAATATGTATAGTTTAACTACTGGATTCTGAATAGAGGGGGTTTGAAAAAAAATCAAAATTACTTTCATAATTAAAAAGTTTATAAAATGCCTTTTCAAATAATTTAATTTTATAAAAATTTATATGTATCATCATTAAATAGTAGTTTATAAATTATTTCAAACCTAATTGATCATAAAATTGGTTTATTATAAAAACATATCCCTCGAATTGGTTTTAGATATAATTTAGAGTGATATTTTTAAAAATTTGTAATGAATACCCATCATCTAAAACTAAATTAATAAAAACAATCCACCACAAAATAATATTAAAAATGTATTGCTCTAAAATTATTATCCTTGGTCACTCCAAATAGTTATTATAATATAATTTTCCAATTTTTAATGAGATAATAATACATTGAAATAACATGAGATTTTGGGAGTTTCATGATATAATGATAACCCTTGTATATTATTTTCAATCATAAAAAATCATAAAAAAGTTTTTCCGTTGATTATTATAAATTTATCTGACCAAAAAATGAACAATGTTCAATAAAATAGTGGTCTAAATTTTAAGACAATACAATAAAGTTTAATAGATACCTTGTGTATTTTAACTTATGGATAAGGATTACAAACATTCGATAGATTAATATTTAGCTGTGAATGGAGCTTCAAAATTTACTTCAGGGAATGTTTCTGTACAGTTCAAATATTTTAGTATTATAAAAATATCTTCCAATTCCAACATTTATTCTACATTTCACCAGGTAACTAAATTTTTTTAGATCATGTCCACAAATATTTTTATATAATCATTAACATGGTAATTGGAAAATAAAATTTGAAATCATCATTTTTAATTTATCATTACAAAAATATCATGGATTTAACATCTAAAAATTGTTGTAAAAAATTATAATATAATTCATTGGTCCTGAAACATATATAATCTTCTGAATTATGCCCTCACCATAGATGGATACATCACATATACCCATGATATAACCTTACACATAGTGTTTGAAAACTATTTGTTCACTTTAATCTTTTTATATGTTATAGTAGTCAGGATTACATCATATCATCTATTTTGAAAAATCAATGTTTATGTAACTAATTTTTCTATAACAACTATCCAAAAAACTACCCTAAAATTAGAAAAATTAAATATTTTTGCAGACAAACATCATTAGTAATGGATATATTAGAAAAAATATCATTTGGAAAACACATTTTACCAAATATTCTAGGTTAAATAGTTGATAGATCCTTTTATATATAGGATTTTGAATTTTTTAATGAATGAAAAATTATTAAGGGAAATCTATATTCCCAATTCCATCTAGTTTGATATAAATTAACAAATGATGAACATTCTAAAATAATATAGTCGGATGGAAAATATAACTTTTTAGCATAAGAATATATTCCTTCAGCAATATCATTAGGGGGTTTATGTGAGCATAATATTTTCTCTAAAATACATATTTTTATCATAGTGTAATATAAAATAGTATCAATGATTTTTATTTCTTATTTATTTTTTATAACTTTATTTTACTTAATTTATTCATTTAATAAAACAATATAAAGCATATAATTCATAAGTAATCCTAAAATTATTTTCAGTTTCCTAGATATATCTATCATATTAGTATTATATTTCCTTTCATAAATTTTATTGTATTTCCATAATTCAAAAATATATTTATTTATTTCATTCATTGGAAAAAAATCATTCACTATCCAAAGACTAAAATGAAACTAATGTTTCAAAAAAAATATGATCAAGTAACCTTAATAATGAAAAATATTTCATTTCAAGGAATATATATTTCAACGAATATTGAAATTTTCAGTCATGATCCATCATTAATGGGACTCGAACTCGATATAATGCGGCCCTATAATACTTTATTTTAATGGCCATGGGTTCGTGACTAGAACATAGGGTATAATGTCACATATTAATGGAAGGAATTAGCCTTTCACAATGTAAGTCCCATATCAACATGAAACAAATAATTCATTACTCATCGACATAACATGAATAATGTTTAAAAATGTATTTATAGTCATAAAAATATATCTACAATAGATCGTAATAATAGAATCTATCAAATATTCAATACCAATTAGGAAACAAATACTGAAACTTCCTCCCCTTAACAGTCTCATATATCCAAAGAATATGTCTCCTAAGACAACAAAATACTCTATCTAGATAATAAAAGAAGATATTATATAAATTTTGGTTGAGTATATATATATTCAATTGATTTCTTCATGAAACTGACATGTGTTAATTTAAATTTAGTTAGCTTGTGCATATGTGTACGGAATAGATAAGGTAAAATAATCGATTGCAATAATATTCCAAAACTAAAAAATCTAAAAAATTGCATTTCAAATCACATAATCAAACATTACAAACAACATTTTATTATTTTCACATTCCATTATATAACCACTGCTATAAAATCCACCATCAACAATAAACATTCAAGCAGATTTCCACACTCAAGGGCCTCGTTATTGTAGGATTGAAATAGTGATGTAGATGCTCAATTTACAAGAGGGGGGGGGGGGGGGGGTGAATTGCATACTTTAAAAATTCCTTTGGAACCATTACAGTTAGTTACAAATAATTATGTTTTTCTTATGAAAATGAAAGGGATAAGTTATACAAAGTTAAACTAAGAAAATTCACAACACCTCTAACACTGAATGCAAACATGGAAGGAGATTCCAAAAGTAGGTTCCAGAAATATGGTTCCAGAAATTGAAACATAACAAAAATTACAATATGAGATTCTACCTTAAAGCGTATAGAATCTAAATGAAACAGAGTACAAGTAAGGATGTATAAGAAAGTTATACTTTCCTTATTATACAAAATGCAGCGGAAATTAAACAAGTAGTTAAACTACAAGAAACAAGATAATAGTCTTTTAACCCAAAGAGAAGGGTATCCAACAACCTTGGATAAAGGTCCCTTGATTTATACATTCAATCAAGTCTGTATTACCCACACCAGGGTAAGCCCTCGATACGAAGATCAGAGTGTCTCTGTATTTCTATCCCCGCAAGCCCTCAACTTCATGGTAGTTGGCAACCTCTGTCTTCCTCATCAAGGAAGCCCTCGAACTTCAAGGTAGTCGGCACCTCTGTCTTCCTATCCCTGGAAATCCTCGAATGTAATCACCAACATTCGGAGTCGCACGAAGCTTTGGGAGTTGATAAGAGCCTCTTCCTCTAGAAATCACTTCAACAGCATGTATGCTCAATATCAAAAATCGTTGATGTGTCTTATGAGCTCTTTCAAATGAGCTGTTATTTATAGGTAAGGTCGGCTCCTTCTCCAACGGTCATATTTTCCTTAAAGATCGGAGGGACCTGTACACGTGTCACTTAGACAACGGTTAGTTTATAACAAAATAGATGACATCGTTTTATAACAAAACAAGTGAACCAGAAAGTACGACATCATTTTAATTCTAACTCAAAAGATCGGAATGAAAGCTTCAGATTGAAGTTTCGGAGTCTAAAAAACTAATTTTCGGAGTCTTAATAAAGTTGGAGTGTATAAAACAAAGATAATCAGATTCTGTTTAATAAGAGAATTCAGAATGAGAGTTCAGAATGGGAGTTGGTCATTAGAATTCGTAGTGAGAATTCCTCATCAGAATTTGTAATGGGAATTACTCATCAGAATTCGTAATGAGAATTCATCATCGAACTTCATAAGAATTCGTATCCTAAATCTGGATTAAAACTGTATCCGGAATTCGGAATGAAACTTTATCACAGTTCTCATTCCTGATTTTGGAGTGAAACTTTATCACAGTTCTTATCCAAAATCCGGATCTTAAAACAGAATACTTCATATCAAAGTTTCAAGAAATTCTGAGAAAATAGAAATGAATCCGAATCTCATACTTAAGAAAAACTAGATGAAAATATGATAAGGATAATTTTTCTTATAAAAGTGATTTTCCTTATAAAAGCAATTTTCCTTATAAAAGCAGTTTTTCTTAAGAAAGCAATTTTCCTTATAAAAAAAATTTTCCCTAAGGATAAGGTGTTTGTGATTTTCAAAACAAGAAGGAATGGAAAAGTCATAAGGAAAACCTTATTGACTCAACAATCTCCCCCTTTTTGGAAAGCACAAACATCCTTATGAAAAATAAATTCTAGGAAGAAAGAAAAATATTAAAGCTTATCTCCCTTTGCTTTAAGGATATTGATGAATACGACTAACTCCCCCGTAGGGCTTGAAACTCTAAGGATCGTATTCAGATTTCCGGAGTGTCATTTTATTACAAATGAGAAAGTATTCTTTAATAAAAAACTCCCCCTTAGATAGACTCTTATTAGAGTTCTTTTTTCCTTAAGGATCTTTTCCTTCTCCCCCTTAGATAAACTCTTATTAGAGTTCTTCTTTTTCTTAAGGATCTTTTCCTTCTCCCCCTTTTTGATTTTCAAAAAGAGATCGAGGGAATGGAAAAAAATAACAATGTACCTGAAAAATTAGTAATAACAACAAAAAAACGAGAAGCACATTTTTCATTAGATTTGAAATGACGGAAAAAAGAAAACTAGATACAACAAAAAGATTGTATTTGGTTATTTCGGATCTTTTTCCTTCGAAATGAGCCCCTTAAGAATAGTCTTGATCTTCTTCAGTTCTTTATGATCTTCTTCATCTTGCTTCTCTAAGACAACTATTATTGCGGATTGAGCTTCAATATTTTCATCCTGGGCTTTCAGCTTTTCTTCCTGAGCCTTGATCTTTTCTTCCTGAGCCATCATCTTCTGTTCAAACTCAATCTGATGATCCCTTTCAAATTTCTAGTTCTGAGAAACAGAATTCAACTTCCCATTCAGATCTCTGAATTCTTGAATCCGGACGTTCTTTTCATCTGTCAGCTTCTCTTCAAAGGATGAAGTTAACTCATTTATCTTCCTGTCCTCAGTCTCAAAAGCATCATTATCATTGTCTTGAAACTCATCGAATAACCTCATCTTTTCAACAGTCTTCTTCTACCAGTTTCTCATTCTCTTGAAAGATTTTCTATGATCTTCGTAGCCAACAAAGAAGGTTTTGAACTGAGCCTAAATCTCAATGCACTTGTCCATAACCATAGATACGGAGTCAGTTTTCTGATTCAAAGCATGTTGGAGCATCTGACATCTTGAATCAATACTTGAGAAGGTCGGAATGGATCCCACCACCTTCTTTAAAGACTGGACAACAAAGTCATGCCCCACCGAGGATGACTCCGAATCTGAAACATTTTTTGGTGAATTGTTTTCCTCAATAAGCTCCAACTTCCTTTTAGACGAATCACCATATTATCTTTTCTTGCTAGCCACTGATTTCGGAGTCTCAACAAGGAGTTGCATTCCCTTGTCTTTTTTCAGAATCGATTCTTGATCACGAGTTTTCTGCTCACCAATAGACACTTGAATAATATCATCAACAACTTTTTGAACAAAATCTTCCTCATTTTTATCCTTCTCTGGAGTTACTAACTTAGATGATTCAGCCATTGAAGTTCGGAGTGACATATGTTCTGAAGGCGACCCCTTATAATCATCTACTTCTTTTAATAAATCTCATGTTTCACCACTTACTTCAGCAACTACTACTTCCTCTCCCACTTGCTGAATCTGCTCGAGTTGCTCAACATGCTTAGCTCTAGTCTCTTCCAGAAAATCAAGGTTTCTTCCTGGAGTCTCAAGTAGAGATTCCAAGGAGAATGATCTCAGAACTGGAATGCTTCTGGATACCATCTCATTAAATTTTAACAACGCTTGGACTGCCTCAGCTTCTGACATCTTCATCTTGAGCTTCTTTTCCATTATTTGTTTTTCAAGCTCATCAGTAGTTCTCTCCTTTAGGGCCTTAGCCTCCGCAGGGTCCAATCCGAACTGCGGATCCCCTTCTTTACTTTTCTCTTTATCTTCTCTCCACTTCGCAACAACCTCATCAGGAAAGGCCTTCTTCTTCTTTGGTTTGAGAGGTGCGGTTTGAACTTCCTTAGATTAAGATCTTGTACCTCGGCTGCAACTTCTTTCAACGTTCTTTTCTTTACTATCTTAGATGATTCCGGTTGAGCAGCCTTTGGAGCAGCTTCTTCTTGATTAGGTAGATCGAAGAACTCACCAGTCTCCTTGTTGAAAGCCACATCCATCCTCTTAAGGGTATCATCATTGACCAACAAAATTTTGCAAACCCTTGGCTTAGATCTGCAAGCTTCCTTGAAGGACTCAAGGCACCGAACTATCAACTTTGATAAAATTGCTGGATACATTACGACCTGGGCTCTGAGATTTCCTTTCTAAAGATTCTCAATGGTTATAAGAATGTGCCTCATGAAGTTAAACTTCCTTAGATTTATCAGAAATTCTAAGATATATATCTCACTCTTCTTCAAGATGTCTTTATCACCTTTCCTCGGTATGATAAGACCTTGCACCCACAACTCTAGAATCCGGAAATTTGTAGGCAAACTAGCAATCTTTTGAGCTTTGTCATCTGAGAGTCCGAGAGTTTTCAAGGATTTTTCTTTGTCGAAACTACCCTTAGAATCCGGCAAAACGTGAGATATAAACTTGGATTCTCCTTCATAGGACACCCCTAACAAGCTTGCTTCCTTGGTATAAGAAAGTTTGTAAGTCTTACCATAAGACTTAAAAGAAAATTGCTCCCTATCATCTTTCTTAAAGAAGGAAACAGATTCATAGAACTCAACAAGTAACTCCGAAAAAACATCATCTTGATTCCCCGGTTTGGACACAGCAATATCTTCCCACCCATTCAACTTAATGTTCTTTGAAATAAAGGAATCATAGTTGTTGAAGAAATCCGGATGGACTAACCTTTCTCTGTAAACTAACCATTGTGAAATAGGCTTAGAGGATGACATTTCTTGAGAAGATAACTCCATAGAAATTCGGATCTGATGACCTCTGAGATGTTCAGAACCAAGAAATCTGACGTTCAGAACGGCCTTAAATCAGAGAGGCAGAGATTTGGGATACGAGAGCTTGAAATCGATGTGGGACGAGTATTTGGGTCCCCTTTATATAGGCAGCGGAACGACAGTTCAACTTCCTCTGTTGATCTAAAGTTGGGATAAGCTGAGTTCAGATCTAACGGTTGAAAACTTGAATCCGATATTTTTGAGGTTTTTATTAAAACAAAGAATTAATATAACTATAATCCGAAAACATAATACAAGAAAATGCCAGCAAGTAAAATATGACTACGAAAACTTGGTTAAGGAAATCATACCTTTCGGATTGGCTTAGGAGGATTATTCGTAATGGGTAATATGAAAAAGACTACGAAAAAAACTTTATTATGAAAAGACAATGTTCGCAAAAAAACATTACTACGGAAAACAAACTAAGTACGGAAAAACTCATTACGGAAAACTAAGTACGGAAATCACAGTATAAGAATTAAAAAAACATATTATGAGAGATTCAGTACGAAAGTTCCGTTATGAAAATACCAGTACGAAATTTTCATTCCGGATGTTTTCAATACGAACACATCCATTCCAGAAGTATTCTGTACGAAAATGTCCATTCTGGAAAATTGTAGTTACGGAAATTCCATTCCGGAAATCTTCGTTCCGAAAAGTTTGAAAACAAACATTGAAAGACTTTGTTATTCTATCAAACAAATGTACTCCCCCTATGAAAAAGAGTTTATTGCTGTAAGGAGAATTTTTTAACAGAATGTTAATTAAGAAAGATTACCTTACGGTTATCATTCCTAACTTATGTTTAATATATTCAAATCTATCAGAAGGAAAATATTTTGTGAAAATATCAGCAACTTGATCTTGCGTTCCAATAAACTGAAGAATAATATCTCCTTTAAGTGTGTGATCCCTAAGAAAGTGATGCCTAATATCTATGTGTTTTGCACGGGAGTGATGTGCAGGGTTCTTACTAAGTGCAATGGAACTTGTGTTATCACACAAAATTTGAGTTTTGGTAAAACTCAAGCCATAGTCTGTGAGTGTGTGTTGCATCCACAACACTTGAGCACAAAAACTTCCAGCTGCTACATATTCAGCTTCAGCAGTGGAAAGTGCAACAGAATGTTGCTTCTTACAGGACCAAGAAACTAATGAATCTCCTAAGAAATGAAAAGTTACGGATGTACTTTTTCTATCCATTCTACATCCACCAAAGTCAGCATCAGAAAAGCTTTTTAGAACAAAATCATTTCCAGAATTATAAAATAATCCTAGATCCATGGTTCCCTTAAGGTAGCGAAAAATTCTTTTTATTGCCTTTAAGTGAGATTCCTTAGGATTGGATTGATATCTTGCATATAAGCATACTGAAAACATGAAGTCTTGTCGACTAGTTGTCAAGTAAAGTAAACTTCCTATCATACCTCTAAAAGATGTTTGATCTACTGGTTTCCCATCTTAATCAAGATCTAAAGAGTTTGAGGTACCAATAGGAGTACATAAACTTTTAGTGTTGTCATAACAATAATTTTTAAGAAGATCTTTAATATACTTATGTTGAGATATGTAGGTTCCTTCTGGTTTTTGAGAAATTTGAAAACCAAGGAAAAATGTTAACTCACCCATCATACTCATTTCAAACTCAGATTTCATTAGACTTGCGAAAGAGTCGGTCAAATATTGCTGAGTTGAACCAAATATAATGTCATCAACATAAATTTGAACAATCAAAACATTTTTCTTATCTTTTTTTATGAAAAGTGTTGGATATGAATTTCCCTTAACATAGTTATTTTGATGAAAAAATCCAGTAAGTCTATCATACCATGCTCGTGGGGCTTGTTTAAGACCATACAAAGCCTTGGTAAGTCTAAAAACATGATCAGGATGTTTTGTATCTTCAAAACCAGGAGGTTGTTCAACAAAGACTTCCTCTTGAACATAACCGTTATGAAAAGCACATTTCACATCCATTTGGAAAAGTTTGAAAATAAAGAATGCTACAAAGGCAAGTAGAATACGAATAGATTCAAGTCTTGCTACTGGAGCATAGGTTTCTTCATAGTCTATTCCTTCTTGCAGATTATAGCCTTTAGCAACATGTCTATCTTTATTTCTTACTATGACTCCATTTTCATCACATTTATTTCTGAAAACCCATTTTACTCCAATAACAGAAGTTTCCTTAGGTCTTTCAACCAAGGTCTAGACTTTATTCCTTTCGAATTCATTTAGTTCATCTTGCATGGCTTTAATCCAATCATCATCACCTAATGCTTCATCAGTGCTTTTAGGTTCTAATTGGGAAAGAAATGCTAGATGTTCTACTTCATTTATTAAGGAACTTCTAGACCTTACAAGTTGATTTACATCACCAATGATACTATCACTGGGATGATTCTTAAGAAACACCTGATTTTGGTTTTGTAAAACATGTTCATCAACATAGGGTAGAAAGTCTTCTGGGGTAAATGTTTCAGAAGTATCTTCTAGAACATTATCCTTATCAGAAGGTTCTTCTATCAATGGTTGACAATCAGTTTTTGAAAACACATCCAAGGATGTAGGTAGGGATGGTTTAAAAACAAAATATCGGACTCATCAAATTTAACATGTACTGTTTCTTCAAGAGTGCAATAATTTTTATTAAAAACTCTATAAGCCTTAGAGGTTGTGGAATAACCTAAGAAAATCCCTTCATCAGATTTTGGTTCAAATTTATGTAAGTTATCATTAGAATTCAGAATAAATACCTTTTAACCAAAAACCTTGAAGTAAGATAGTCTTGGTTTTCTTCCATTCCATAACTCATAAGGAGTTTTATTAAGAAAAGGTCTAATCAAAACTCGATTTATAGTATAACAAGCAGTACTTACAACTTCAGCCCGGAAATGTATAGATATAGAATATTCACTCAACATGGTTCTAGTTATCTCTTGATGAATTCTATTTCTTCTTTCAACTACACCATTCTGTTGGGGAGTTCTAGGTGCTGAAAAATTGTGAGTAATACTTTTTTACTACAAAAAGTTTCAAAATCAGAATTTTGAAATTCTCCTCCATGATCACTATGAATAGTTTTCAATGGAATGTTTTTCTCATTTTTAACTTGAGCTATAAAACTTTTGAAATAAGAAAAAGCTTCATATTTCTTTGCTAAAAAATAAACCCAAGTAAATCTAGTGTATTCAACAACTAGAACAAACACATAGTATTTTCCTCCAATACTTCTAGTTTGTGTTGGACCAAAAAGATCCATGTGCACTAACTGTAATGCATTGGTTGTTGAGACTTCACCGATTGATTTAAAACTAGATTTGTGTTTCTTGCCATAATGACAAGGATTACAAACTTTAGAAGAATCAAATCTAAGTTCCGGTAGATCCTTAACTAGTTTCATCTTAGAGAGTTTACATAGGTTCCTAAGGTTACAGTGACCGAGTCTTCTATGCCATAACCAGGAGTGATCTTCCATTGCACTTAGGCAAGGTAAATCTTGGCTTTTGAGCTCTTCTAAGTTTAGAGTGTAAACATTATATTGCATATTGGCTGAGAGAATAAACTCTTCCTTGGAATTGTGAACTAACCACTTATAATTCCTAAAATTCACAAGGTAACCTTCATCACATAACTAACTTATGCTAATGAGTTTGTGCTTAAGACCTTTCACAAAAAGAACATTTGAAATCAAGGTTTTACCAAGAAGAACAATATTACCAATACCAACAATCTCTCCCTTAGAATTATCTCCGAAAGTTACCTTTCCTCCTTTCGTTTTGATAATCTTTTCAAAAAAGTCTTTGTTACCAGTCATGTGTTGGGAACATCCACTATCCATGTACCATGTATTGTTGCTGGTACTCTCTTTATTTTCTTGAAATCAAGAATAAAATAAGACTTTTTGAATCCAAATTTGTTTTGATCCGAGATTTCCAGATAATAAAATTTTAGGAACCCACATCTTATTAGAGAAATAAGCTTTGTGAAATCCTATAGACTGGGTTTTTTTTAAGGAACAATTCTTTGCCCAGTGACCACCACATTGACACTTGGTACAAAATGGGGCACATTGAGAAACAAAATAATTGTTACTAAAAATTGGTTTTTCATGGGTATAACCAAGTCCGGATTTATTTCTTAAAGGTCGTTTTTTAGAATACATTTTATCAAAATTTTCCTTACCATGGGTAAAGTTTGATAAACACTTCGTTAAGGAAAAAATTTCAGACTTGAGTTTTACAACGATGTTTTTATCCTCAAAATCATTAGTTTTAAAACTAGAGCTAGGCTCAAAAACATTTTTATTAGAAATTACTTTTTTCAATTCTTTAGAAAGTTTGTTCTTCTCAGAACTTACTTCCACGAGATTCTTTGAAATACTTTCCAAATCAGTATTTTTCTTTTCAAGATCTTTAGAAAGATCTGATATCTCTTTTGTAAGAATATAATTCCTAGAGTTTTCCTTATCAAGTTTCTTGTTGAGTTTGGAATTCTCAATTTCAAGAAGTTCAGCAAACCTAGAGACTTCTTCATAAGTAGGTAAAGTATTTTACTCATCAGAAGATGATTCTTCATCAGAAGAGTTATAATACTTACTATCATTGGAATTTAAAGAAACATTGGTCAATGATTCAGCATTTCGTACCTTAGCCATAAAACAATGATTATCAATAGGTAATCTGGCTATAAGACCAAGATTCTTCTGTCCTGAAGATTCATAATCAGAAGATTCATCTGAAGAGTCACCACCACTTTCAATCCAGGTGTCATTGGCTTTCAATACTTTCTTAGCATTAACTTTATAATATTTCTATATGTTCCTATCTGAAAGCCTTTCTTTTCTTTCTTTCTTTCTGAGCATAGGGAAATCTGGTCTAATATGTCCAGCTCTTTTGCATTTATAACATGTAACTTCTCCATCTTTCTTATCTTTCCTTTCCTTTTTCTTATACTTGGATTGGAAATTTCTCTGGCCAGCTATCTTGTTCATCCTTCGAGCAAGATTTTCTAGTTCATTTTCTGAGACTTCACTCTCACTAGATTCTGATTGGAAAATAACTTTCTTAGACTTCGATCTGGTTACTCTCTCAGGAGTCTTAGCTTTCATATGATTTGATGTTGTAGTAAAAGAAATAGTACCATTTCCATTCTTCTTCTTGATGTTGTCTGCATCTCTCTTCATTCTGGTTTCATGTTGTAGAAGAGTTCCAAAAAACTCATCAAGAGAGATCTGAGTAACCTTCCTATTTTCATCTATAGCTGTTCTTTTGGATTCCCACTCATTTGGCATAATATCAATTATTTTATCCACAAGAGCTTCATCATCTAAACCTTTATCTCTCATATATTTTAGACTGTTGACTATAGTCATCAATCTATGTTGAACTTTATAGATTGGTTCTCCAAAAGTAATGTTGAAGCCATGATATTCAGCTCTAAGCATAGCTCTTCTAGTCTCAATAACTTTAGAAGTACCAAAGTGTGTAACCTCTAACTTCTTCCAGATACAGTTAGCTTCTTTACAAAAAGAAAGTTGGCTATATATATTCCTGGTCATTGAACAAAGTAGAGTATTTTGTACCTTATAATTAAGTTGATATTCTTGATTTTCCAGGATAGTGAATGTTCTAACTTCCTTATCAGGAATTTTATAATCACCAGTGAGCATAACAAAATTGTCTACTCCAGTGTTGATATCAAAAGTCTTCATGTGATCTCTCCAGTACTCATAGTCATTACCATCAAATATAGGTGGTCTTGTAGGATTTAGATTATCAATCGAAGCAACATTAATTCCCTCCATACTTAAAAATAACCTTCGGCACACAAACTTGTTTGTAGAAAATATTCGTAATAATAATGTTCGGAATGACAAAGTTCGGAATAGTAAAGTTCGGAATGGAAAAGTTCGGAATGACAAAGTGACCAAGAAAAACTTATTCGTAAGTATAAGTATTTCAGAAACCTACTCTGATACCAATTGTAGGATTGAAATAGTTATGTAAATGCCCAATTTACAAGAGGGGGGTGAATTGTATACTTTAAACATTTCTTTGGAACCTTTAAAGTTAGTTACAAATAACTATGTTTTCCTTAAGAAAATGAAAGGGCTATGTTTATCAAAGTTAAACTAAGAAAATTCACAACACCTCTAACACCGAATGCAAACATGGAAAGAGATTCCAAAAGTAGGTTCCGGAAATATGGTTCTGGAAATTGAAACTTAACAAAAATTACAATATGAGATTCTACCTTAATGCGTATAGAATCTAAATGAAACAGAGTACAAGTAAGGAAGTATAAGAAAGTTATACTTTCCTTATAATACAAAATGCAGCGGAAATTAAACAAGTAGTTAAACTACAAGTAACAAGATAATAGTGTTTTAACCCAAAGAGAAGGGTATCCAACAACCTTGGATAAAGGTCCCTTGATTTATACTTTCAAGCAAGTCTGTCTTACCCACACCAGGGTAAGCCCTCGATACGAATATCAGAGTGTCTCTGTCTTGTTATCCCCGCAAACCCTCAACTTCAAGGTAGTTGGCAACCTCTGTCTTCCTCAGCAAGGAAGCCCTTGAACTTCAAGGTAGTCGGCACCTCTGTCTTCCTATCCCTGGAAGTCCTTTAATGTAATCACCAACATTCTTGAGTCGCACGAAGCTTTGAGAGTTGATAAGAGCCTATATCTCTAGAAATCACTTCAACAACATGTATGCTCAACGTCAAAAATCGTTGTTGTGTCTTATAAGCTCTTTCAAATGAGCTCTTATTTATAGGTAAGGTCGGCTCCTTCTCCAACGGTTATATTTTAATTCTAACTCAAAAGACCGGAATGAAAGCTTCGGATTGAAGGTTCGGAGTCTAACAAAAATAAATTTTGGAGTCTGAATAAATTCAGAGTGTATAAAACAAAGATAATCAGATTATGTTTAATAAGAGAATTCAGAATGAGAGTTCGGAATGGGAGTTGGTCATTAGAATTCGTAGTGAGAATTCCTCATCAGAATTCGTAATGGGAATTACTCATCAGAATTCGTAATGAGAATTCGTCATCGAACTTCATAAGAATTCGTATCCTGAATCTGGATTAAAACTGTATCCGGAATTCGGAATGAAACATTATCACAGTTCTCATTCTGGATTTCGGAGTGAAACTTTATCACAGTTCTTATCCAGAATCCGTATCTTAAAAGAGAATAATTCATATCAAATATTCAAGCAATTCCGAGAAAATAGAAATGAATCTGAATCTCATACTTATGAAAAATCTAGATGAAAATATGATAAGGATAATTTTTCTTATAAAAGTGATTTTCCTTATAAAAGCAATTTTCCTTATAAAAGCAATTTTCCTTAAGAAATAAATTTTCCTTATAAAAACAATTTTCTTTAAGGATAAGGTGTTTGTGATTTTCAAAACAAGAAGGAATGGAAAATTCATAAGGAAAACCTTATTGACTCAATAGTTATAGTATCAACTACCCCAAATAACTATCACCACCCACTAATTTTCTAATCATCTATCATGAGTATGATGTATTAATCCACCCATTAAAAAATTTATATTATATCAACATATATTATTTAGGTTGAAATATTTTTGCAGAGACTCAGTATATTATTTTTGTTTCCTTCATCAAAGACTCTCCCCATATTAACCTGATGACATTGGGATGTTTTCTCTGCACATGGATTCTCATTGTATTACTGATTTTCCACCCACAATGTAACAACCCACTTCATCCTACATTCTCACCAAGGAACATCACAAATCCATTAATTTAATAAAATTTTAGATATATAAACTCATTGAATCTAATTATAATTTCAACATCCACACCCTTATACCCTCCCCTATTCAAACTACATATTTCACATAATAAATCATCTCCACCATAGATATATTAATATCACCCAAACCATAATTTTATAATCAGAACATTCTCTATAACATATCACAATCACCACCACATCACCAGTTAAAAAATTGACATTTATATTTTACATTGAAAATTTATTTAGACACACACAATCCATGTATTCACTCACATATGTTATCACACGTACAATGTTACTAGATTATATAATCAAAGACCATAGATTTTCCATGATTATACCTAGGCCTACCAGCTTTAATATAATATGGAGCAATACCACACTTCAACAATAAAATTTATCAGATCTTGGGTACACAACAGCACTACAACCACATCAAGATTCATATATATATATTAACTACTTCCACATTAAATTCAATCCTCTATCTCATCACACTAACCAACACTATAATATCAACCCAAAATCATAATATCTCAATAACATCATATTTCATGAACTCTACAAAAAATTTCATGAACATATGTTAATGTGCTGTGAGCCATTATAATTAAAAAATACCATATAACTCCCCCAAAATAATTTTCATGCATCTGAAAAATGTGGAACATACCCTAGTATACATAGTAGGGTCCCATGTTACTCACATCCACTTAATCCCTCATACCAAACATTATGAATTTTATCTCCTCACATCCAATGTAATTTATATATAATTCCACTATTATAGGATCTATTTTCAATATAGTGACATTACAACAATTTTATAAATAAACATATAAAATATCAACATAAATATTACTCTACTAAAAATTAAAAATTATTCACATTGGAATTATAAAAAATATTAAATTACTATCTAATCAATTCATATTCATATCCATCATTTATAATTTTACATTTCTATAATTTAATATTATAAAATCATATAATTATATATCCAATAGACCTTCATTACTCATTTTTACCATTACTAATTTCAATAATAGTCCATCAATTTTATAATCTATTTAAATTCCATTACTCAAAATAATTACTATTCCATATATTTTATACTTAACGACTATCCCATGTTCAAATTATTAGATATTATTCCATAATAATATTATGATTATATTGGAAACATTGAATATAATAGTCATGATTTATTGACATGTATTATTTACGATATCATGATTTAAATCTACTAAAATGAATCTATGATGAATAAATTCCTCAAATAGTTTAATTAATAACACTATTGAACCTTTAAAAACATGTTTATTCATATATTTCTAATAACCCACCACAAAATAAAAATTTAATCTCTTCCAATGAGATAATAAAAAAGATAAAAAAACTATCACGACATTGTTAGTTGTGAGAAATGAATTTTCCTAATTCACTTCCCCATACCTTCACTATAAAATCTAATGTAACTTTTTTATACTTCCCCCTAAATTTAGTCATTCAATTCAAATTTTTGATGACACAGTAATTCTATTTCTACAATATAAAAAAATCCAACTATTCATCTCTAAATAATACAATGTAATGAAAATTGTATAAAATATACCTCATTACACATTATTTATTAATATAGATACAATAAATAAAATGAAGAATACATAAATAATAAGTAATAATCAAATTTCACTTCTACCTGACACTTAAAAATTAACCAATCTTTGAATATCACCAAATTATCACCCATGGAAGTACATTGTGTCCTAAATCCATTTTCTTGTTAGAATTCTTATTTCATGTACCTAAAAATTAATATTTCACCATTTTATATTGAAAACCGATAAATTTCCACAAATTAAAAAACATTTAAATTTGTATCTTCAAATTTTCAAAATATATTAACTGTTTAAGGAGATTAAAAAATCATATTTTTTCACTTTTATTTTATGTGTCACTGACATTAAATAATTTCTTCCCTTTCTCTCGTCTCAATATTCTGAAATCCTTATCTATTCTCATTAACCTAGAAAAATATTGTTCCATGTGTCCAATTTTATTATAATTTTATACTATAGTATGATTATATGTATTTATTTATTCCCTTCTAATTGATCTATCATATCAACCTTATCCATATACCTTTTTATTGATTTTTTAGTATCATTAATGTGAAAAACATTTCCCATATTCTTCACTAAATTTGTTATTTCATCACCACTAAGAAAAATATGAATTTAATTTGAATGATAATTTGATGTTTTTAGTAGATTTATTTTTTAATATATTTTATTTATTAGTTTTCTCATTCCTAGAATCAATATTTATATAATATTTATACTAAATATTTTTAAACCAAGAGGTTGATTATTGTATTTTTTGGATTTATTAACAATAACGGGATGTTATATTTATTACCTGAATTTTTATCTTTAACTAGAATATGGAATTGTTATCAGGAGAGACAAGTAGTTTGGTGATGCATGAAGATGAATTCATTGTGACGAGACCCATGTATATATGTATTATATTAATAAACTTGTCATTGGATCACTGGATTTTGAATGATGGATATGAAATATATATAGTGGAATCAGTAAGTTCCCTAAACCAATGAATATATAGTGTAAATTGTGATGAGAAGAACAAAGAACCATCATGATTATTCAACATATCAAGGTTTTGAAATTATGTTTATAACGATCAATATGGAATTATTGGTGATTAAAATTATATGTTATTCTTTTACAATCATTTTACAGAACATAGTGGATATTGAGAATTATAGGAGTCCTTCCAAATGGATAAAGGTATTTCAGTGAAGTTGAATGGCACCTTAGCAATTTTATCATGGTCTATTCCATGAAAAAGATAGAAAATGGGGATGGAATGAATGTTATGGTTGATTTTTTATGTTTGATTTGAATAATATATCATTTAATAAAATTATAAGTAAACTATGATAGAATGGAATCTGGTATGATGGATAGAAATAAGGATCATGTAATTTTGAAGAAGTGATACATCGTAGTATGATTGAATTTATCTGAAGGCTATTTTTTGGTGTTGAATCATTTCACACCATAGAAGAGGAAATTTTAGATTTTTTTACGGTACAAATAAAGTGACACAATGTTATAGAAATTATACAAGGGTGAATTAAGAATTTGGTCATCATTCTTGAACTAAAATAGAATGTTAATAAAGGAAGTCAGTATAGAGGTAACTTTTTTGGCCTTATAAAAATCATATAAGAAATGAGATACAATATTAAAGTGTTTCTTATAGTCTTTGTAATTAATCAATGATGTATATCAAAATATGGAGATGGAATTTTCCATTTCATCGTATAATATATTTTATAGAATACCAATTTTGAATAATGTTAAAATGGGAATTCTATCATGTTTCATGTTTTTATGTAAATAATTTCAATGGGATAATGTTTATGTCCTAGTATATGGATGACTGGGGGATAAGAGATAATGATTAATTTTTGTTTAATGTTTTTAATTTGACACAATTTATGGGTCATAGATGTGGTTATTCCATAGAGCATGGAGATAATTTCTAAACTATACATACAAATTGGAATTTATATATCCTTACATTTTATAGATCGTGAAGATATTGGAAAAATAAACAATTTATTTGGATTTTGAATCCAGAGACTGCAGGACAATATATTGAGGTCAAATTAAATTTAATAGCCACATTCACCCATAATTGTGTTGGAAAAATTGAGATTATCTTGGAGTTTGAATAAAAAATTAATGATCCTTCATTATTAATAATATTTCTTGATGTTGTATAATTATTATTGTAATCTATTATGTTATAATTAATAAAATAGTTTGGTAATTAAAAATTTTCATAAGTATGTATTTTTTTCAATAACTGTATTAAATGAAAAGAAGTGAATTGATAATATGATATTTCACATGAATGAAAGATATAGATTATTGGTGGATAATGTAATTAACAAATCCCTATTCTGGAGAAGAGAAAACAAACTTTAATTTTTATAATGGCTATAGGAAGATAATTAACATTGGGTGTTTTGGTTAATAAATTATGTTTTTTTTAAGAAAATGGATTGTATCAATTATTATTCGTGGGTATAATTAATATTTATCTAGAGGCATTTTCATTATTATTTTTTTGAGTGGAAGTCCTGGGAATAACTCACTCTATAACGAGTTTATATCAAATTTTATTTGAAAGAGTATTGACATGTGGAGCTTATTGATGAATTATAATTGGACTTGATGATGAATTTAAGGTCAGTACACATACTTAATAATGATACCATAAATTCTATTAACTACTAAATACATTCCCCATGAAATACATAAATATATATAATGATTAAAAGTTTAATGGGATGCTGTTTTTGTACATAAATCTTTTATATGATGTGATCGTTGGGGTTGAGTGGACATAATTGATTATTTTTTCATCAAATAGTCTATGATAGTGGATTTTGTTAATTCGACACATCCTTATGTGAATTAGGCTTAGATATAGGGCAGTGCAGGTGATCAATGTAAAAATCACTATAATTAGGAATCTAGATTCTTTAATTCATGTTTTATATTCTACATGAACTAATATGAGAGAGTAATTTAATTAATTAATTCATTTCAATGAGGTAATATTATCTTTTTATGGGTGGGGATTTTGAGAGGAAATGTATAAATTTCATTCCCATGGATCCACCCCATGGGTGTCTTGTATAACTTATATCTTAACCCTCCAGTCCAATATTCATGTATCATATCTAAAAGGATCTAATTTTCATATTATTATTCAAATATATTTTTTTAGATTTTCTTCTCATATGGATTGGATTTTTAATATTTATATATATATTAGAACTGAATTGGTTTCTAGAAAAATTAGGATGTTTGGTTTTTATATACAAGTGGATATAACATTTAATAACCTGTTTAGTAATCATTCAGTCTATATTTGTTACTGTCTTATTAAATTCTAGTTCCTACAACTATAATATATCAGGGAAATTTTATAAGAGAATAAAATCACCATCCTAATGATTTGATATTGAATTTTTGTTAAAATATATAAGTGTATTAGTATTTTATAAAAAGATACATTTTTTGGGAATGTGCAACAGGTAATCTTACTACTCTTCCTTAGTGGAATTTCAAGTAATTTTGGGAATTGATTTTATCTCTCTACATTTGTCCCATATAAATTTCTATATTAAGGAATTTTCATTTCTTATCTTAAATTAAGATATGAACATCTACCAATGAAATAATTCTTATGAACTATCTAGGAAAATATAATTCCATTACAGGGATCTTATGATAAAATAATGACGGTTATTTAGATCAATTTATTGGGAAGAAACTCCACTTTGGGGATATTTTTATTATGATGGAAATAAATATGTTTCATATTCTTACCTAATATAGTTATGTTTATATTATATCATGAGTTTTTATTATCTTATTAACACAGTTATCTATTTTAATTGGTGAGTGACAATAAAAAATTTCATTGATGGGATTTATTTTAAAGGGACTGTAACACCCAGGTTTATGGCCCATTTTACATTCATAAATTGTATATATATAATTCAAAGGAATTTTTAAATTTAATTTTAATGGATTGAAATATATTGGGAAATGATTAATTGAATATATGAACTAATATAACAATAATTTATCCATTCATAGTAGATCGTATAAAAAAATGTTCATGAAACCATGTATTAAATAAAATGAAATATTACATACCATGGTTGATTAAATCCATTTGTTAACAAATACGTCAAAATGGGATAGTAAATAGAAAGCAATATTATCATTAAAAGTATAAGATCACATAAAACGACTCCACCCATGAGAATCACCATTAGTATTATTAAACATATAATTATTAATAAAAACATTCAAGGATAATATATTATGAATTATCCAAAATGAAAAAATTGATTGAGAATCATTATTTAATAATTTAAAATGGATGAATTTTAGGTTGTAATTGGTGTAATATTGTCATCACAAAGGGATATATGGTGATTGAATATTTATGTATCGATTAGGTATACTAAAATTGGTTATTGTTAGTTAAAATATAATATAATATGTTAAAATAATAATGAAATGAAACAAATATATTATTATTTATTAAAATATTTTTCCAAAGAAATATTTTTATGCATTGAAAATTATTATTATAAATAAATGATATGAATTATTTATAAAATTCATAGAATGGTTTTAATAAATATGGGCTGAAATAATAATTTTACAATATAAATAATTATATCTAATGATATTGGTGGAATATTATTTAATTTTAATGTGATATTTTAGAAACTAATGTTTCTTGTGTTTATTATTTTTAATGAATATATAATATTTAAATATTTTATTCAAATTAATATACAATATATAAATTAAATTAAATTAAAATCCATTTAATAGTTATTAATTGACATGTAATATTAATGAAATTCATTCTCTGCGTAAATATATTTTTTTCCAAAATTGATTTTACTCATTATGTAGACTTATATATTATGTCAATTGAGTATAAATAAATGGTTTTAATATTTTTAATCATCATTTATTTATTTTTTAGTACGTTATTTTTCATTTTAAAAATAAAAAATTTTTACTAATGAAACTTTATCTTACCATGGTCAAATAGTTATTTTGGAAAAACTGTTTTCAATGATATATATATTTTTTAATGTAAAATAATTTGATGAATTATAAAAAAAAATTAAAATTTTAGGCATAAAAAATTATTAACTTTTATTTATAATTAATTTATAGTAAATATTTATAAAAACATAATGATTTAAAATTCAATTTTCCACAAAAATATTTTTTTTCTACAAATACTTTAACAATTATAAAGGTAATTATCTTAAAATTATAAATTTAATTTAATTTAATATAGTAAAAAAATATTAATCATCATTTCCAATGAATTGAATATATAACATATTTTAATTTTATTACAAATATCAATTTCCATGGGGAATATTTAATCACTGTTTATAAAGGTAAAAATGAGTAAACAGATGTGGCTCATCTTTTTTAAATTTATATGAAAAACGGTCCTTATATAAGACTTTAATTTGGTTATAAATTTATACCCACATATCTATTCTTCAATAATTTACATAACTCATCCAACACTCTTGTGATTCTATTTATACTCTTAACCAAACTTCAGTTTCCATGGATTTGACCCTATTTATCAAAAATAAAACTAGTACACTCCCATAAACATTATGTCACACTAATCCTTAAAAATTAACTTGAAACTCATCCCCTTTTAATTATACTAGATGAATATTACATGTTTTTAGGTCCATTATTACATGAATATTTCATTAGACCCCATTTTTGAGTAGTCATTCAACAGAAGATTCAAGTCTTCAATATGAGAATAATCGATTCCCATCACATTTATTCTCTATATGACTCATAAAGACTACACCAAAACCTATTATAGTTATAATAATATAATGACATCAATATCATTGAAAGAGTGAATTGTTTCTATATTAATGGGGAAAACCTTACCTATATCCCTCTCATCCTTTGGAAAATTGAAATACTGATCATGTTATGTGTGGACTACAAACTCCCTGAATTATATATTTCAATTATCATCACCACCATACATGAATTATTATATGGATTTAATTTATGAATAAAAATATTATTTATGACATGATTAAAATCCTATAATGATAATTTAGTAATTTTAATAACAATTTTATTAATAAATTTAGCCTCTTGAGCTTACCATACAAGGAGGAATTTTTTTCAATAAATGTAATAGATTATTTCAAACGTTTTGATTTATATTATTATACTATCTCTTTCCAATTATGATATGCCACATTAATAAAAACTGTTAATATAATTATTTTTATGTTCTGATAAAATAATCGCTTTCGTAACAATACAGATGAACGATGCTATAAATCTCATTCATGTGTGATAATAAAAATTTAATTATTATAAATATTGGATATTAGTATATAAATATTTATTTATTATGGAATGATAATATTTACAAATACACTTTTAATAATATATCACCTTTTATTTGATTAAAATTAAAAAAAACAAGATCATTACTAATTTCACCTTCACAAATCCTAATTAAAATTCATAAGAAATATAAATATAAATTTATATGTCATCATATAAAATTTATTATATTATATTTAATAATATACTATTCCGGAACATTGTTTAAAATTAAGGGTATCAACATCGTAATTATAAATTGGGGGTGAAACAATCATATATACTAACTTTTGATGATGAAAATGAATTATAAATAACTAAAAAATTTATAATGAATTATTACGATTATATTGTATATAAGGTAATAGATATGAATATCGATTTTAAGTAATTAACTATCATGGTAAATTTTGTTATATATATGGATACATTAATTGTTTATAAGTCTACAGTAATTTTATGGGTTTTCACCACAATTACCAATCATTGATGTATGATTTAATATTTTTCACCTATATTCCAATTATACTTTCTAATTATAAACCCATTTAATTATAACATCATATATAATATTTAATTTTTTAATGTACATTTTATGATTCCTCTTCCATGTTCATTTTATTCATAAACTAAATTGGTTGTAAGGTATTTTCAAAACTCAAATTCATATCCATTGAGTAATAAGTTTTCTCCTTAAAATCAATCTTTTTATTCTTGATTAAATTCACCATAGGATTATATTATATTTTTATTTTCTCATTTTTTTTTCATCGTATATACAATTAATTCTAATATACTCTTTTATTAGGGAATGTTACATCAATACTAATGATATTCATAAGGGGTTTTCCAGAGACAACCCCTCTCCATCAGTAATAAGCATACCTCTTTGACTATTATAATAAATGATTATTTTACTAAATCTTATGAAACATTATATTTTAATTCCTCCTATTTTTTTGTTGAATTTATATCCAAACATAAATTTACTCTTCATATTGTAATTCCGTATTCTTAAAAATATTTTATTGTTATGAATAATTCCCATCCTTTTTTAATTTATTGATCACTTCCTTTTATATGTAATTTATTTCCAAATGTGTTTTAAATTATAATTTAAATATAATAATATTTATTATCTCTATTGAACTTCAAAATTTTTCTATTCTACAAATTAATGTTTATAATCCATTTAAATTATACGGATTACAACATAGGTGATTTGAAGTATTAAAAATATTTTCTCCATCGATGATCATATATTTTATCTCTTACTCCATATTTATTCACTTAAACTTTAATTCATATCACAGATTTAATATTAGCATTCAATTTAAATTGATATTTTGAAAATATTTTCATTTTAACTTCTTGAAATATATTTTAGAATGTATAAGAACACTTTTCTGATTTATGATAATATTAATAAATGATTTCTAAAAATATTTTTCATTCTTTCACATCTATTTTTACTCATTATGTAAAAATAATTTTTATCTCATAGAGTTTCATTCCATAAATCACCAAAAAATTCTATTATGATATACCTATTTTGGGCCATTGTTTTTTTGGTATTAACTAATCTTACTCTTGAGGTCATTTTAATGTGATACCAATTATAAATGTCACAATTTTTTATTATCATGGGTTATTTCTAATATGATACAATATTGGTTTTTTGTGGAACACATTAATTGTTATTATAATTATGTGATGGGAAATGTCATATATATCCCTATAATTAATTTTTTATTTTTTTATATCTCACTATATGCAGAAAATGTTCACTGAAATCATTGTTTATTATCTTTTTTCACATGATTATTCCTGGACATGATTTTTGTTTAGTTTTATTGAAAATATTTTCTATGGAAATTATTGTATTTATCCTTTTAAATAGAATTTTTATAGACATCATTTTTATATGTAGAATCCGGAATATTGTACTGGATCCAATTCCATGGAAATTTTTAGTTTTATCATTTGGTGGATGGTCAATTTTGTAAACCAGGAAGCAGATCTTAATGTTGAGATTTTTAACGATCTGATGTATTGTTTTTAAATGTGCTTCAAGGAAATAGTGGGACCTCGGGTGTTTTTTCATGTTTTGAGAGTAATGAGTCCTTGATACTCAAGATTTGGAGGTTCCAAATGGGATGCATGGTTGGTATGATATCATGTGGAACTCAGGTAAAACCATGTATTGGGTATTATAGTAGTTATAGTTGTCACCTATGTATTACATTATTTGACGAAACTGTGTTTCTAAAATGCACGCTTTGGGCCTCTTAGGTTGTGTGTGTTAACTGTTCATTATATGGTTAGAACATAAATAGGAAAAAACATACAGGGTAGGGTTCTAATGTAGTGGGAGCCGCATCATTGGGGCATGGTTTGGTTAACGGTTCAGCAAAACCATGTGTCCCTTTTTTGATGGTGAAATTTCAAATTTTCTCTTAATGAGTGCATTATACTACTTTTTTCTATTTTATTTCCTGTTCTTCTAGTGGGATTTTTCATCCCACCCTCATGCGTGAGATTTAATCCACCACCCACTCAATATGTTTTTATCCATATCCATTATCATATGTAAAAATATATCATTATTAGAAGCATTGGAAATATTCTATAACCCTCTTACAGTCTATTGCTTTTATTTTCTGGTTCCTCTTTCCTATTTTTTTTATTTTTTTAGTTTGACTCCTCGTACCCTAATATTTTGGAATTTTAGGATCTCTTCATTTTCTCTCATTTTTTTTTGGAATAAAAAAAAAATGTATTAATGGAATGTTAATCCATTGAGGTAGATTCCCTACCTTTTTTCTAAAATATTTATTGATTTCTGTATGGTCAGTGATTCCAACGCATGACAGATACATTCAATGAACCCTATTTTATTTCAATCAAATTTAATTGAAACAATCCCTATGCCTAGTATAAATCTTCTGAATGGTTAATAAACACTACGGTTGACCTCATTGACTCTTTCTACTTTTAGGGGAATGGTTCAACTTTTGGGGCCACATTACCATAATCGTTTAATGTTTGAACACCCCATTTTGTGTGTCTGACTAATAATAACGACTTAAAATCCATGAACTGAATTGAAATGAAGTGCATGTCAGGATTTAAGAACTATTGTTTATGTTATTTGATTATTATTTATGATGATGCCTCATACCTTGTGCATTATACATTATTCCATTCAACTTATCTATTTTGTTTATATTTCGATTCCATGTTCTTAAATATAAATTACCTAAACCCTGCCATTTATTCATAGGAAAAATTCTCTGTGTTCATTTAATTATAGGCATGTGATCTTCCTTATTATATAGGTATTTTGACTTATTTTTCATGCCATAATTGATGGGTTTGGGTGAACTAATATGCCTTATTCCATGTTTTAGGTTCGTATTTCCACTGTTAATGTCATTTTTTTATTAGAAGTTCGTTGGATTAAAGGATATATATTTTATATAGTTTTACATGAAATGGAATATGTCATTTGATGACATGTGAATGTAAATGTGATTCCTTATAGATATGTATCTTTGGTTGATATTAATTAACTGCTTGTGGGATAGGAGAGAACATGGGTCCCAACATAAGGATGTCGTGGATGGGATCATCGTGCCCATATTGGTATGACTTCACACATCAGGAGCGATACCTTGGCTTATCCTTTAATGGGATCTCTAGGGTGGATTTCTATTCTAGTGAGTGAAACTAGTTCCATAGAAGAGAAAATGTGGAAGGACTTATTGTTAAAATGGATATACTATTCCTCAAGTGACCCATGTTCCTCTTTTTGAGATACTTTGATACGAAATTAGAGTTACAATACCATGAGTGAAAAAAGTTATGTAATTATAAGTTTCCTTAATCAAACTCAACGGTATTGGTTATATCGAGGATGCATGTTGCGACCCATGGGATTAGATTATGCATTTCCATAGATATTTTAAGGTTTATATTAATTTATTTTATGAATAATTTTATAGATTTCATGTGGTTAATTATTTTAATAATTATTTATATTGTTGTATGATTATAATTTTGTATCAAATTCTGGTATAATGTCCTTGGGGTTTGAACACTAGGATAAAGCATATATTCTGGTTAGTCAAATTATATTTTCATAAAAATATATGATATTATGTATATTCTATATTTACACTACATTTTTTTCTGGGTTCAGAGATCCATCATAGGCTCGTGCAGGTTGAAAAATATATGTGTCAACATCGGAACCTATAATAAAGTGTTATTTACCTATTTAGTTATCACCCGATATTAATCTATGTTAGGATGTTGTTTATTTTATAGAGAATTAACATTATTGATCTATATATAGTAGGTAGTGGACTACAATGATTATTTATCACAACATTCTATGTCCACTATTTCACTGGGTAGCTGAGTATATTTTTATGTTTTCAGGTCCTTATATTGATTTCATGTGTTGTGATATAAAAAAAAGATATGGATCACATGTCTTAGCTAGTACTCAGGAAACTCATGTAGTGTACATTTAGATCATTTTATGTTATTTTATTATTACTATCTATATCTAATGGAACTATTTGGACATGCATGTGTCATTATATGTTTAAATTTTCTTATCTATCTCTACTAAGTTATTTCATTTATTTTTCACTGGTTTTTCAATTTATTATCATTTATCCTAATATTTTCTGCCATTTACATACTAATACAAAAATTTTCTACTCTGATTAATAGAGTATATTATCCCAATCACACAATCATTAATCCTATGCTACAAGTATATAGAATTTGGAATATGGGATGAAGTTCTTGAGGTCATGTGGCAACCAGTCTGTCTATCAGTTTTGTGGTTAGTCAATCCAAGACGTTACAAAGTTGCATCAAAAGGATCCTTCTTTACTTATGTATGAAAATTTTGGGAGGTTATACATGATAATAAGAATGTGTTGATACTAAGTAAATGGTCATTCCTGGGAGTTATTGACCCATGTATATGGAAATTTTATAGTGGCTAGGGATTGGTATGTTGTTCAAACAATTTTCTATTACTATTTATTATGATCTAACCTTGAGTGATTGTTGTACATTCCACAACATACAAACTTATTTAGGCTAGCTATTTTACAATCGGTTGGTATGACATGTAAATATAATTTCATACAACATGATAGTAAAATTGGAATTCACATTCTATTCAATTACCATTCCAAATAAGTCGAATTAGTTGGTTGTTGAAAATTTTTTATGTGACTTGCATGTTTTAGTAACATTTATTTTATAAACCATGATAGAAATTTCAATAAAAAGTTTATTTTCATCTATTTAGTTATTTTATTAGAATGATTATATTATTTATTTATCATTACTTTATTTTATACCATTCTTGAGTGTTTCTTTCTTAGATAGTGACTTTCCATGTTAATTTAACATGATTATGCACATTTGGCATGACAAGTGATTCAATTAGCATTTCAAATTTTGTACCATTTTTATGTTTTTAAATTATGTGATTATTATGAATTAACATACTTCTATTATTTTATATTTTGTGATGAGACATGTCAATTTTGATTAAATGGGAGTAAATTTGAAATTTGTATGGAGTATGAGAACCTTATTGTCTAGGAAATGACAATCCAAATAATTGTGTAGTAATCAATGTTCTTTAATGAGATAATAAATATTGTATAAAACATAAATCTGTTTAAATATAATTTTATTCTAAATTTTTTTTGTGGTATATGGGAGCCGCCAATAACTAGTAATGTTTATGTGCACTTTATATAGTGAAATTTGTTAACCCATAAAATAGAACAATCTATTATGATCCCTCTTCCTAGAAAAAGTGGTCAATATTAATGTTTATAAATATGAACATTAATTTTGTATGGTTTCTTTTATAAGGTTTGTACCACATTTTCATGGTCTTATGACCAGTATTACTAAGTTTAAAATTCAAAACAACCCCATGTATTCCATTTAGGTCATGTTTCTTGAGTATTTAACCTTAAAGGTTGTTTCAAATGTTTAAGGTTTAAAATGTAGGGATTGATTATAATGGAACTTAAATATATTTATAAGACACTTTAAGGAAAACTATTTATTTTGTTAAGCCTTACATCATAACCTAGAGGGTGTGTGCTTATGAAATGTGTTTGGGGACTTATAATGTTGGCATAACCGCCTCTATATATTTTCATGTAAATGTATAGTGGAACCCTTTCTGACAAGGCCTTTGTGATTAATAGAGTTCCTTTTACTCTCGTTGGACCTTTTAATTGTGAATGTTTATAGATAAATCATTGATACTTAAATAGTAATTTTTTAAAAAACATCCAAATTAGGAAGGAATGTGTTTTAAAAAATTATTGTTTATTGGAATGTTTAATATAGAATTCATATTTTTTCATACAGATTTTCAAATTAAAGTGCCTTATTTAAGTGTTTATCCAAAATAAGTTATTTTTAAAAATTTGAAAATTTAAAATCATTATATAATTAAACATGAATTATTTTTATGACATAAAATAAAACAAAAACATGAATCCTTAGTGTTATCCCTTATGTAACGGTATTTCAGTGTTCCTTGATCTTTACTTCTTGAGGGAGCATTATATTTATCCATAATTATTTCTTCTATATCCCAAACTGAACTAATAGGCCCTTTAGAATTATTCCATTTAATATGACTGACCACATTTTTGGTAAATTTTTTCCATTTCTGTAAGGGGTTACCCCATTTTATGTAGCGCCCTTTGACAATCGAATTCTTTCTAGATTATTTTGAGTGGTCTCCATTATGAGGTTTTTTTGGTTGTATCCGTCTATGAAGGCATATTCATTGTTGGATTCATCCTTTGATATTTACTCTGGTTGATAGTCATATGGGGTAATATTTCTTTAGGTTCGATCTATTACAGGCCATGAAATACATGAATCAATACTCCCATTCGTTCATATGGATAATTTCTGTGATATTCCATTATTCTAATGTATTATTTGGGATGTACGCATAGGTACACACGGTACCCATTGATTTATATAAATATTTTTGACAACCACTTATGTTTAGTGGTACTCATTCAAGACTTTTCTATAAAACTTTTATTCTTAGTTATCTCTAATGTTTTGTTACCTGGGTGTTGGAAAGGACCCCGACTCGAACCAATTATTAGGATAATATTATAATAAGAATGTGTATTTGGCACCCCTTCCATATGTATTAGATTTTTCACCCAATATCATGACGTATGGGAACATTTTTTAGCAAAGCATCACATGTATGCCATGATGTTGATCTAATATTGGTTTCTTGAGAGGTTTTTTATTTTTATCTTATCATATTAACAATCGATAAATCGATATGGAAACCTCTAGGATATGAAGTCGGTGGTCAGTAGAGCGTGTCTCGGTGTATAATATCCCTTTATAATTCCAACTACAAGGATACTACTATGGTGGGGAGCATTGTTTCAATTTTAGTTAAATTTGTTGTTGCAATTATAAGGAGAAAACCCATGAAAAGTCAATTTAAAAATGGTCATTCATTATTGAAATTAATTTGTGGAAGGTTATCTCTCCCATTCAATTTGGTACTGTCTAGTGATCAATATGATGTTGTTCATTGATTTTCATGAAAACATTTTTTTCAAAATTCATCTGGGAGGTACTTTTGGTGGTTTTTATTTATTGTTAAATTATGCCATTTGTAGTAAGATCATTATGATTAGTTGATGGAGATGTTTTAATAAAAGTTTCCAATATCTTCTGAGTCTGTCAAACTAAGATGGTTTGATAACCATTTCCTTTTTTATCTTTTAGAAAGGTTTCTTTGTAAACATTTTTATTACTTGGACATCTTTCAGGAGAATGTTCCAGAGATCTTTCATAAAGATTGTTTAATCCTCTTAGTGTACAATTACCATAAAGAAAAGAATGTATAGTTCTATGATATTGTTTGGGTTCCCTCATAGTGCAGTAGTATAATGACACATTAATGATTTATAAGTTGTTGGACTAGTTGGGGAGATCCCTATCCGAGAACATTTCAGAATCATGATTATCCTTCTCAGATGCATGGTTTCCTAAGTATGAGAACATGGGATATATTTAGGGACACCAAATATATCTTTTGAACTGATTTTCCATGTGGATTTTGATTTCGGGTCCATCCTTGTTTTTGAAATGTGGAATATTATCCATGTAGTAGAGTCTCATATATAATATAAGTGGTGTCGTTCTAATTGGATGATCTCTTTGGACCCCAGGTTGACTCCAAGGATACCTATATACTTCACTCGGGCTTAGAAGGGGTGTTATATCAACGATGATCCAAATAAGTTGGGTCAAGGTAGGTTTCAAAGTGTGTGTGGAGGCATGATAGATTTGATGGGAATTTTGAATAGTGATTTCATTGGAAAGCAGTTTCCGGCTTCATTGAGAATTTTCAAAGAAGTATTGGTGTGTATTCACCTCCAAGCATCAAATCTAGATTTTGAAATGTACTGGCCATATATGCCAGAAGCCTTGAGGTTTGTCAGCTAAGGTTAATGAGGCATGATGTTCCACTCTCTTTTTATATGCTGGCGTAGGGGAGCCCCTTGTGACACATCATTAGGTTCTAGAAGATGTGGTGGGTGTCCGAAGAGTTTTTTTAATTAAAATTCAACTTGATGAGGAATAAATTCTTTTTGGAAATCAATTGATCGTTTATGTTATGAATCATTCCATGAGAACAATTGGAATTCTATGGTAATTCCATAATGGAACTTCTTGATAATGGATGTGTTGTGTTTCAGTTTTACCCTTTTAAATTCAAAAACCTAAAGTGGAAGAACATTAGGATAGATGCTTAAGGATATGATGTGGTGAAAATTTCTACAGTTCAGAAGGATCAGTTATGCTCTATATTATTGAATCATTTTGGATAGTAATGTGTATGTAATGTACTTTATGGTGACACTCATAAGTGTGATGAGAATTGGAAATGTATAATAGCTATTTGATCTTCATGGACCACGTAGGTCGAGTGATGTTATCTACATTTCCACAAGAATTTTGGGGATGAAATATTCAAGGAATGGGGTATTGTAGCATCATGACTTTTGGTCTAGATGAAATTCCATAATTTGTTTTGACATTTATCATTTTGGTGGGTCCTTTTTGTAAACCAAGCATCAAATCACAACTCCCAAAGTTGGAATAATCCACAATAATTTTGGGTATTATTCTCATCTCACTCATGTGTTGGCTTTCCTCCTCCTCCTATATAGTTTTTTATCCTTCTCCTTTATATGGAGACAAAATGTCCCATCGTTGGAAGTGTTGGAAATCCCATAGTATGTTTCTCTTTCATCCATCATATATTTAGATCTCAATAATAACTATGTTATGCAATTTAGGTATGGCTCATATTTCACTATTTTTGTGAAATTTCACGATCTCTTCATATTCGTCAATTATGTTTTGAATCAGCCTCCAAAACGAAAGAGTGCAATTCTACTAGATCGATGAAGGTGGTATAGATTCATTCATGATGTATTGTCCTATTTTCTATGGTGTTAATTTGTGCCACATGGAAGACTCTTTTGGCGATGCTTATTTTTTTCAAATAAATTTAATTGAACCCATAAAATTGTTTGAGACTACCCATGTCAGTGTCAAATAAACCCATAGTTTGATTAAAATGAATATTTCCACTTTTGTGGGACCAATTCCACTTTGGGGGAAAATTACCTTGAATTTTTAAGCACCAATTTGAGTGTGTTTCACCTTTAATAATTTCTAGAAATATATGAATTGAATTGAAATAATTGTAGTACATGAGTTGGGCCCCATTTTTTATTTGTTATTATTATTAAATATGACTATATCCCATACCATGTGTGTTATACTTTATTCCTTACACATTATGTATTTTTTTCCATTTTATGCAATGTGTTTACTACTAATTTCCCAATACCATGCCATTAGTTCTAAGGAATAATTCCATTAGTGCCCTGATTGAAACAATTGTGTTCATTCAAATTTAATATGAATTTTATCTTATTCTGCATCCCATAATTTCTATGTTTAGTTAATTTATATAGATTAATCCATGTTCATTATGTGTTGTTCAAATTTTAGGATCCTTGTTTTATGTTATGTTAGTTGGAATAAATATTAGAACTATTATCTTTTTTAGTACAAAATGTCAACTTATAATTGATGAAATGTGAATGTAAATGTGATGCCTTATTGATATGCATCTTTATTTTATATTCCTTGACTATAATCATGATGAGAGAGAACACCGATCTTGACTTGTGGACGTTGTGGATGGGATCTCCATGCTTTGCATGGTACTACAAGATGTTCCAGGAGTGATCATTGGGCTATTCATTTTAAGGGATATTTGTATGGTTTTCAATAGTCTTGTGTGACAGTAGATATATTGGGGGAATCCATGGAAACACTCATTATAATGATGGATATTTCTTATCTTGGGTGATACCAAATCCCATATTTGAGATACTTGGTACATACTCAGAGCTACCATACAATCAGTGATATGAAGGATTCCATTATGGGCGGCCTCATCTAAACTCAGAGGTACTGGTTATATCGAAGTATTTTGTGGTGACTAAGGGGATTCCATTTCAGATTTCCATAGATGAGCTTATGATTCAATTATGAGAATTTACCGATACTTGTTATGGATTTAATTATGTGCATTTTTGTCATTATTATTTATATTATTCTATGATTATGAAGTGGTGTAAATTTTTTGAACAATGTACTCCGGGTGTGACCATTGGTCTAAATCATAATCATTAGGTCGACCCACTTTTATTATTTTATTTATATATTATTCTTGGTCTATTTCATATTTACTCTCTAGGTTTTCTTGGTTCAGACTTTCGGCATAGGATGAAGTAGGTAGAATCAGACGAGTATCCACATTAGAACCTAGTACACATTTTACTTTTCTTATTCATGTATATCCATGTTCTCACCATTGTAGGAACACATTTTATATTTTTAGGAATGAACTGGACTGATATAGAAATTGTTGGGTGTGGTCTACTAATATTGAAATTGATACCCTACTTGAGAAACCATTGCACTAGGGTACCCTTTCAAATTATCATGTTTCCATGTCCATAGAATAAATGATTCTGGTGTGGAATATATTGGAGGTGGGGAGCATGATACTGAGATAGTACTCATGATTCTTTCTTTGTTGACATGTGGTATATTTTTTCTGATATTATTTTTTTCATCATGTATCCAGTAGCACCATCTGAACATGAATGTGTCATCATATATAAAATTAGACATGGCTATATATACTCCATTATTAAATTTATCTATCCTATATTTCCCCATTTATTTTTATTTTATCCAATATTGTTTTTGGATAACTTCCTTATATTTTTTATGCTATTATTATTTAGATTCTATATTCTCCCCACCACATCATCATTTGACCCTCACTACTAGTCATCAACCTACAGTATACTGGGAGTTATGATTGATGTCATGTGGAAACTAGTACACCTACTAGTTAATTGGCTATCAGTCCAAGTCGTTATATTATTTATCTCTTTACACATGTTTTTTTATGTGGAAATTATTGTGTTTAGATATATTTATATGATTATGTGTTGACATTGTTTTTTATTTGTTCATAATGTAATTATTTATTATGCTTATTATTTTCCACATGTTTATTAAATTTTCCCATTGTATACTAAATAGATCATGATTATTATATCATAAATCTATACTCTTATTTCATACTATTTTTTATCATTTTAGATTAAATCTCCATATATTATATAGATAAATCTGTTTAGTCCATGTTCTTTTGATCATATATTTTTCCCTTACTCATGTTTCATCATGCTTATGATCGTACCCTTGATGGAGTTTTGATATTATTTTCCTGTATAGAGAATTTAATCTCTCTGGTTTCATATGTTTTCTATTCCCCAAGTTTTAAATATTGTCATAAAAAATAAATAGTCTAGTATGAGATATATAAATGGATGGTTAAGATAATTGTTCACAATTTTGTTAAATAAGATTATTATATTGCTAATCTCTAAATAAAGAATAATATGGGTTATATGATTTGAGATTTTATTTTATGATGTAATAATAAAATATTCAGATGATATATAAAATTATGTATTTGGTATTGATTCAAATCACTCTATTTAATATCAAATGTTTATTGATTTTTTTTAAAACTACATATGAATGTTCCGATCAGGGGGTGCTTTATATTGGGTGAGGCACGAAGTGATCTCCCAATTATTTATATAAATTACATGATAATATGGGGATGAATTATAGATTAATATATGTTTTTTTCCAATAAATTTATAAATCTATCAAAAATATTTTTATTATAAATAAAATAATATAATTACAGTAAAATAAAAGTAAAAACAATAGTTTTAGAAAAAGTAGTATTCTAAAGTAGAAAAATGTTAAATGTATTATAAAATTAATTTAATCATATATTATCAAACACATTAAATGTATAAGTATAAGAGAAATAAAAAACAAATAATGAAAATTTACCAATCATGTACCCCTAATATATATTATAAAAAATGAATCTTTTACCAAAAGTGAAAGGGAAACTTAAACGACTTTAATGATAACCTCAATAAAAGCTTTTCAAAAGGTCTATATTTTTAAAGCCTATGAATAATTTTATGTAAACAATTAAGTAGTTTTCATATTATGTTAAATGAAATTCCAATAACTCTTTCTTAAAGGAATCCCTCGATTAGACCAATTAGAAAATTTTCAATTCATCAAAAAGATTATCAGTCTGTCTTCAAAATAGAAAACCCATCAATTAGATCAATCGAAAAATAAAATATCACAATAAAATGAAATTATCTTATAAACCATCCCCATAATAATGAGATATTATTAAAAATACAAATAGAGAAACAATTAAAATCCCACTAAAAACATGAAGTTGAATACCTCAAAATGATATATATCTTTTATAGTTTCATAATTTTTATTTTTATAGTTCATAATGATTAATTCCATGTTATATTGAATTATCTAAGAGTTAAATTCCTTCTTCATTAGGATTAATTTTAACGACATGAATAGTAGTTTATGATTCACATGCTGATGGACTTAGGATCATTCTATATCCACTAATGAAGTAATTCAAAACTACTATAGTACCTATAAGATCATAATTTGAGCAATAAAGTTAAGAGTTTTTCAGGAATTCGTAAACCATTAATATATTGAAATTCCTTAGATCATTATGGCCTCACAAATGCTCACACAATAGGTATTTTTAAAACGTAATATTTTCAATATTTCATTTAATGGATTTTGAGTTTTCATTAATCATTATATTAGTGAAAACATAGGATAAATAAAATTATTATTAAAGTTTATTTTCATTTTAAAAATGAAACATAATTTTTTTCTCAATAATATCTCCATTTTTTAAATAACATCTACAATATGAAAATTTTAAAAAAATTTAATTTTTAAAATAAACACTCCAATTCATTTCAAAATATTTTTATAAACATAATGAATCAATGTCATCGAAAAATAATCTCATAGTAAGAATCACCACCCTTCCAAAAAAATTCATAATATAAAAAATCACCCCTTTCAAAAAAAATTAATTTATATAAATATGTAATATTTTTATTTTAAATGTTTTATAAAGCATGATTCCTAAACATTATCCACCATTTCAGTTTTCAAAATTAAATCATTCAAACAGGTAATGTAGTTAAATATCCCCCATAAGATGTGAATGAAATTTAAATGCATCTAAATAATGAACCATTGGTAATCCAAAGAAAATAAATTCATTATTAATTCATAATAATTTCATGATAAAATAAAATATGATGGTTTTAAAAATATGAATTTTTTTCATAAAGGTTTTTGTTATCATATTATCATGTATCATTTTCCATCATTTGATATTCTCCACTTTTGTTTTTTATACAATACGATCTGAAAAAATTCCTTCAACTATTTCATTCAATATAGAAATATCTATTTCTAGTTTTGAATAATATATTCAGCCTCTATCATATTTTGTTCATGTAATATAATTATATTATTCTTACGGTTCTAATAAAAAATGGACTCCTCAAATTAATCAAATTTTTTTAAAAAAAATCTTTGGTTGTTTCATATCATTATCCAATCATTTCTCAAACATAAAAATCTAATGAAAAATCATGGAAATAAATTTCAAATTTATCGTTCAAAATAACCTATTTGGTAATCAAATAGGATAGTTTATTGGAATTTTATATGAGAGAATTTGGTGATTTTTAGTCTAAAAAATTATCACTAACATAAATAATTTTCAAATAAAGGAATGGAATATTAGTGATAACATTCCAAAAATTCTGTAACTGAATATGATAAAACAATGTTTCTGATAATTTATTTCACATATTATAAAAATTTATATTGAAATTTTGTAGGAATGTTTTCATGATATTTTATATTTTACCGTATATTTTTCATTATATTATGATGGACTACCATTTTTGGTTGATGAAAAAATTATGATGACAATCTACTTGAATGTTTGAAAATAATAATGTTTATTATTTAATGATATATTATTACTTAAGCCTTATTCTATTATAACATTTCAAATTTCATGACTATTGACAACTATAGAAATTTCTCATCTCATCCTATATTTTTCGAAAATGATAGTTTATTCATTTGATGTGAATAAATATTTTCAATTCCAAAAATGATATCTAAATAATGTAACTATCATTTTTCATACATCATTAGAAGGGGAAAGGTATTTAGAAATTCAAAGAATGATTTATGATTATTTTACCTTTTCATTTATATAATATAATTCAAATAAAATATATTGTTTTTTCTTTAGATATAGTCTAGAACTATAGATTCTTTATCTAAT
Organism: Viscum album; assembly: GCA_963277665.1. NCBI lineage: Eukaryota > Viridiplantae > Streptophyta > Magnoliopsida > Santalales > Viscaceae > Viscum > Viscum album. The sequence continues at coordinate 371,906,084 of OY728166.1, read as the reverse complement.
ATAATCATGAAAAATTGATATTTTTTACAATTTTAAGGATTATTTAATTCTTGTTTTTAACTTCATACTTCACAATAATTTAGATATGATCATATTTAACAACCAAATTATAAATATTTTAGAATGAGTTAATGTTAAATTTATTTTCATTGATTCATTTTAATTCTTATTCATCCATTTAATGAAAAAATTACCATTTTTTTCATATCAATCTAAAAAATATTCAACATATATTTTAATTTTTATAGATTAATAAATTATAATTCCATAATATGGTTATTTTCTAATTTTCTCACATATTGATTTTTTCTTATTTACAATATTCATTAATTGTAAAAAATTCATTCATTAATGACAAATTTATTTTTTATCAAATTATTTACATGTTTTATTCACGTTATTGTCATATAATATAATATTTTTTTCTTTAATATATATGAAAAACAAAAATATAAAATTAATTTTTTTGATGATAATCATGAAAAAAATAATCAAAATTATATCATAATGAAAACTCTATAATTTACTAGTACTAAAACATAATACTCTAATATACTACAAAGTAATTTTCAAAATAATAAAATTAATCCTGATTCAAACGTTACCCAAGATAAAAAAAATCGTAAATATTTAATGTATCCTTATAACTTTTCCCTAAATAATAAAATGATTAAAACCACTAAAAACAATCATGGACTCTATATGAATATGGTTAAATATTTGAATATTATCTTTAAAAAAAATATAAAATCATTAGCTGAAATATTGAAAAAAATATTTATATACATATAGTATCTTATAGGAGGTAAACATCAAATTATAATTTTATATGTTTTCCTAAATCTATTGATATATTTTTCCTATTAACACTAATTCAACCAAACCTATAATAAGAATAAATTCTTTTATCATATAATCATGATTATAATAATACTCATTATCTGTCATCCTCTTATAAAAACCCGATCTCGATCCCAATTCCCTTGATGATTCAATACCTTTTAGATGTATGTTTGATTAAAAGTAAAATCTTTTATTCACAAAGAAACAATACAAATATATTCCATGAGTTAATATTTATAATGGTTTTTCATAACCATCAAATGAAAAGCCTCAAAATATTATATAATGATATCAAAAACAGCAATATTTGTAGACCTCTTTTAATATTCTGATGTATTTTTTTATAAAATGATTTATTCCCCACGATGTATATCTATATTAATCAACATTAAAAAATATTACATGATTTTATTATTTTCAAGAAGTTATATTCCCATACATTAATGTTTAACATCCAATTTAAAATTTGGTTTCAAATAAACACTAACTATAAACATATAGACATACATAAAATGAGAAAAAAACATGTTCAAAAAGGTTCCTAAAGATAATGAATTATTTAATGAAATTTTTTTAAAAAAAATCATCATATTGTAAATTTTTAGAACCATAAACGTACTAAAAATATTTATTTGAAAACCATAAAAGAAAAAACCCCAACATATAAATTCTAATCTCTTAGTGTGTACTAAATTCATGTATAAAAAATTAAAATATATGGTAGATAGACATTTTGAGGTCCATTTATATATAGAAAAAATATCAGCACCCACATATGATTATATTTCAATTGTGAATACATATTAATTTCATTTTAAATATTTTTTTTATATATATTGAAGGATTTAATTGATTGAAAAAAAAGGATTATTTGCAATTTTACATTTATTACTTTTTCTTTAGATGAGAAACAATCATTATATTGATATACTGAACATATATTTTTTGAAAACCAGAATCAATTAGTGTATCTCTATGTCTTAGATAGCCATATATCATCTCAAATTATTTTTTATCAATATTAAATTTAGTCGTTAACTTTTCAATAATCTCAATTTCATACATCAATCTCACAATCAGACACTTATCTTGAGAAAAAACACAAAATATTTACCTACATCATCTTGGAACTTTTATTTTTTAATAATGTATCCTTGAATGAATATTCTATGATCCCAATTTCCATTTTCCCATTTTATCATAAGTACAATTCTTTTCATGACTCTATAACTCAACCAAATATGATTTTATTATTAAATTCATTTTTTCACTTATATAAGATTATTTCTTGCTTTGAAAATACAGAATTTTCTCTTAAAAATTTGATTTTTGAGATAAGTTCACTTATTGTAATGTTTTTGGTACATGTATTCATATACAAAAACAAAATTTCTAATTCTTCAAATTTTTTCAATAATTTTTTGAAATTATCTAAATAATATAAATTTTAATTATTAGTATCTTCCTCATAGTCACAAAAACAATTTAAATCAAGAAAAACATTTTTAATACCACTAAATTTCAAACATCACGAAAAATTATTAATTTTTTTTTCAGGAAATCTAGTCAGTTTTTTAATTTTATAATTATATTTTAACCAATTATAAAAATAAGTTTCACATTCACATGTGACATATATGTTCATGGATTTTATTATTTATAATTTTTTTCATTCAGAATATTTCCTAGATTTATTTCTTCATTCCATATAAATTAAATACAAAGAGGACTATTAATACCTTGATTTTTTATTTTTAAATACATAGGTTGTCAAGAATTATTATTCTCTTTTTTACCTTTCATATAAACTCTTATGAAATTATATTCCTAGCAAGTTTTTTTCATATTCACATGTTCACCATCTATTTGTTAAAAATAAATATCATTATAATCATTCCTTTAAATTCTCCTAAATGTACTTGGTTAAATTATATAGTATTTAAATATATCGAAATTGATGTATAGAAAATTATATTTTTTATTTTCTCCTTTTTCACATCTTTTTAAATGAAAATTATACTACATTAATGTTCCAATAAGATCATCCGAAATTATAATGGTAATATTATTTGTGGAGTCTATTGTTTTTCAATTTTTTTGCCACTCCTTCATATGTATACCAATAAATTTAACTATAAGTAATAATTATTTTTCATTATTTCTAAATTGATAAAAATATTCATAAATATCAAATTTATTTTAGCAATAGATTCATTATGAGGAAAATCAAATGACTAATAATATTATATTCTAATTGATCTGTTGATTTAAATAACATTTGATGTTAAATAGTGTTTAATTTCTAGATTTACATAAATACTGAACATTATTTGACTAAAGTATACTAGAAAATAGATTTTTCTCTAAACAAATAAATGATATTTCGTTAACACAAAATATTTATCTACAGTATGTCATTATTTTATCTTCATAATGTTTCATCCAAATTTTATAAAGTTTTATAACCACCATTTAGTATAATATAATTATGTACTCTAGTATTTATAATATAGCTTTCCATATATTATCCTTAATTATCATAACAATTAGAATAACAATAGGTGTTCTGTTTTAACTAAAATTATCACCTCAACCAATATTTTTTTTCTATATAAAAATTTAATGAGCATTCCTCTATAACATGTTATAATAAGGTGAAAAAAAATCTAAAAATTATATAATGTAATAGAAAAAAGGTTTACCTCAGTTTGAGTATCAAATGTATAAATATTTATTGATACAAAGTGTTATTCTGAGTATATATGGAAATCACACTACCAGACAAGGTGAATTGTATTCAAAAACAAAAAAAAATCATTTACCTCCTTGAGTAATGACACTATTAGAAATATCTAGATATGATGTACACATAATACAATCAGAGTGAAGTTAATGTCAGTGATATAGTAGTAGAATAATAATTACTTCACAATAACTAATAAATGTGAAAAAACATAGTTGATATTTAGAATAATGGAATTTAAAAAATAACCATTATATGTTTAAGAACAAAAAAATTACAAGACATGAATAAATTATTTACCTATAAATCACTCAAAGATTTTTTTTTATTAAAAACTACCCTTTTACAAAAGAACAATGGTAACTAAAACCTTCTTCAAGGATTACTCAACAATAATCTTATGGAATGGATTACTTCAAAACCCTAGGATTACCATGATGTAAATTGGATGGTTGGTGGCTACTTAATTATAGAAGAAGCTCATATATGTCATCTTAATGAATCCCATAATCATATTAAATTAGGAAATAATTGATTCAATAACATTAATCTTGGTTTTTTCTTCCACACATAGAATCCCTCGATCAGTATAATTGAAATCTCATAATTTATAAAAATAAAACTAATATCTCATATAAACAATACTCACAATCATAATATCATAGAAAAAACAAAAATAAATAAAACATGAAGAACACCAAACAATAATTTGTTGAAATCATCAAATGATTTATATCTTTTAGATAATACTTCCTCTTATTCTTCTAGTCTATGATGCTACATTCCTTTTTAAAAACATTACTCCATTTTTTGGAATCCGTACTATTCCTGATATGTTTTAAGCACCATAGAACCATTTTACTATTTATATATTTATGGACTCAACATATTTCCATAATTACCAATGGTGTTACCTAGTGTTACTATAGTGATCATACAATCCATATTCAAACATTTCTTATTCATATTTTTTAGAACCTATATACAAAATGTTTTTATAAATTCCTCAGTTAATCATATTATTAAAAATAATTATACTATTAGATTTTATAAGAAATTATATTAGTGGTATTTCATTTTACTATATTAATTTATAGACATAATATATAAAACTAAAAACAATACATATATAAAGTGTTGAATTATGTGTAATTTTATTGTTAATATAAAAGATAAAATTATTTTTTTTGATCATCTTATATATTTATTAGATTTTTATTTCGGTATAAGATTAGCTAGATGATAAATATTATCATATATATGACTATATATTTTCATTTTTCTCCAGATAAATCATTGATTATGTTTAATCAATAATGGTTTTCTAGAATATAATTATATATATGTTTATAATGATTTTGTATTCAAGATGATGTTTTTTAAATATTATAATTGGTACTAATATTCAGAGTATAGTCTCCCCAGCAATAACCATAGACCATTATTGTTTGTTAAAAACCAATGAAATATAAGGTGGTATGGGTAAAAACCTATGAAATTAATATATTATTACGTATAAATAAATCAATTTATTCAGTATCTTGATAAATAATCCACAACCCACATAAAAAATGTGGTTTTATTTAGGTAAAATATAAATATTTTAGTATACATATTAAAATATAGACGTTTTGTATCTAAGCTCACTTTTCATACAAAGACAATACAAACCTTTAGTAGAATACTTTTAAAATTATACAAAAAGACTCATATAGATTGTACTTTTATAGTTCCATTAGGAACATCGAATCATAAACACTGTTATATAAATGAGATACATTATCTCCCAGATGGTTCTTCTTGACTATAACCCATTATAGAGACATCAAATGTAATAAATATCTTCATAACATGGGAAATGAAATATAAACAAGGGTGTGATCAAATGCTCAATAAGGGTAAAAAAGATATCTATGTAAGAATAATCATGATAATAAGGGCATGAGAACATGATCGGGAAAATACATGATTGTAAACTACTAATCAATGATAATATACTTGAATCATGGAATTAATTAAGGCAGTTCAGAAGATATGAATCATAATGAAATAAAGAACACAATACAAGAAATACTAACATAGGAATAAAAAATTGAATTTTGCAAGAAACATTAGAATATATAATTATTTTTATAGTAGTCAAGGACTTGATATCAAGACCATACTAGTAGGAAAAGTCCTTTACTAAACATATTTCACACCCTGTTCCAATGCTGTTTTACTGAACTATGTTCACTACTCATTTTAGAACTCTAATATAGAACAAACATTGTATCATGTTCCACACCTATAATACTAAACTATGTTTGTTTCCCATTCTATCCATGCAATTATAAGTTGAGTTCATTTACCATTCTAGCCTTGTAATACTGAACTGAATTATTTTCCCATTAAAACAATGTAATATCAAACTGAGATCATTTCCCATTCCATCCATTTCTGTCTCATGAGATATAGATATTTACCTAATGCATTAGTGTGACAGATAGGTCCCACCCATATCATAATGAAATCATATACACATGTGAAAAACAAATCATAAAAAATCATATCATATCCTGTGAAAATAAAATTGGTCTCATTAACATGTAAACATATCATAACAAGTCAGAAATGATTTAGGTTTCATGATCATTTAATCAAAAAAAATCCCATGAAAGAGAAACGAATTTCCTAAATATATAACCTTTGAAAGAGAAACATGTTTCATAATGGAAATTACACTAATCATAACCCATTCATAGAAACAATATTATTGGATCCTATAGACCATTTAATTGAAGTCAATGAGTAACATCAATGGCCATTTTTATATATGAAAAATTGTTTTGAAATATGTTTCCAAAACATTTATTTAGGAAAATATCCATTCTTCACCGTGAAATGATTTTAAAAACCTATAATCCATTTTTAAATGACCTTCTACGAAAATACATTGAAAAAGTATAATGAATTTTCCAAATATTTTTGTAAATATGTTTCCTTGAAATATTGTAAAATTGGATTCAAAACATTTGCAAAACATTTATTGTTGGAAAATCTATAAAATCATATAAATAATTCTTGAAAACATTTTGAAATAATTTTTACACAGAAAACATATTAATGAATCCTGAAAATAGTTTTAAATCAATTTCATTAAAAATACTTTGAAAATCTACAAATAAGGCTTAAAAACTATTTGAAAAAAATGTTTTTTTGAAAATTACCTTTGAATACAGTCTCTTGAAAATTAGCCTTTTAAAATGAAAGCATGATTCAATGAAATGACGATGGGAAAATATATACATGTTATACGATGTAAAATAGAACATTCCATATGTGTGGTAAAAAGGATAAAAAATTACATTTGGAAAGAGAAAAGAATATTCCTCAGGAGATAATTATAAAATCTTAAATTGTTAAAAATTTATTTCAAATTTTAATAGATAATGTTAAAATATTGTTGGAACCCTTTTTAGACAACATAGACTTATGATCGAGGAGTGTATAAAGTAAATATTTCTTAGAAACGCATTGATAATTTTTTTATGTACCCAATAATATAATGATGGTACTGATACATGAATATAGGATTAATAACCATATGAGAATAAAATTTATGAAATTATTGAGGTATAGGTTATAATATTTCATAAATGGATGTATTAACATAAATAATATTGAAAAGCGATGAGATTGTTTCAAAAACTCTTATCACATGGTAACATGGGATCATATACTCAATGTATGAAAAGTAAATTACATGAAGTTTAAATAATCATGAGAATATTGAGATTCATGATAAATCATGTTAAATGGATTTATATACTCCTGAAAACTAATTTGGGGTTTTAAGGAAAAATGATACAAATCTATTTTACCGATTTGATAACTATTGAAACATAAAACCTATGAAATAAATTTAATATAATGGGTAAGTAAATACTAATAAATATAATTACCTTAATAATTGAATACATACATGGGAAGTATAAACACCACAAAAAAGTAATGTGTTGTTAATAAATAATAAATCTAAAAAAAAATATAACATTAGATGAAATCCCCTTACCATGAATTTTGACTACAGTCATACATGTTCAAAACTCCTATATAATAAATATATATTTATTATAATTGTTTTATAGAATTATATTATTATATATAATAACATATTTTTTATCATGACTTTATATTACCCTCAAATTAAAAATCCAATGTTAATGTTTTACTCAAGGTAATATTTTCTTTGTTCATCATATGGGTCATAATTTGATACATATTTTGTCCTTACACTTATATTATAATATAATAATTTAAACCATGATATAGAGAAAATTTATAATCAATAAATGTTCTTTATAATAACATATTGAATATAGATGTTAAAATAAGAATACACCTTTCATGGAAGTGGTAATTCATACATGCGTATGAACACTGTATCAGTGTTAATTGTTGTAATGACAAAATGAAAGAAAGTGAAACATACTTATATATTTATATAATATCATTATATTAGATTTATAATGTTATATATATATCATATATTTTCACTAAACACATCCTTAATATCTTTCATGTAGTGTGTAAACAAATCATATTGATTTTAGGGGATGACAGTTCATGCTTCCTCAAATTAAATAATCATTGTTACAGTAATTGGTATGTAAAAATTTATTCGTTTCAAAAGGAATAAAAAATCATTAAGAAATAAAAAATTTAATATATATATATATATATATTCCATTATACTTTCTATCATGATAGTCGGTAAAGAAAAAATGAACAATCATCATTTAATAAGGCAATAGTTTGTTGTACATGTAAACAATATGTTCATTATCCCTTAGATAGAGGTGTTTGTAAGTGGAGGTTTAAACCATAGCATAGAAACATCCTAGTATATTTATGATAGAATTTTTTATATAGTAATTTAATATATATATATATATATATATATAGTGGAGTGGTTTATAAGGAAAATAAAAGAATACAGCTTGATATAAGGTGTTTCCTTTTAACCGGGTAACTTCATTTGGATTGTGAAAAAGAAATTCTTAGGAAGACCATATGTACCAAGGCAGGCTTCAAGATGGAATGAAGAGATTTTTAGAAATTTATTTCTCTTATATTGTCCAAACATATGTGTTCTGATAAGTGTAATGTAGATGGAGAGTTTGATGCCTTTTATAGGGAATGGAAGAGACTGACATGGTATTTTATAAAATAAGTTATGTGTACCCAGATTTCTACTTAATAAAGAAATAATAAATCCATGAAACTAAATAACGGAAGGTTAATAGAATAAATATGAAAATAAATTGGGTGTTGTAAAAGATTGTATGTTGTATTAGGTCTTGAAATTAATGTTTAGTCCATAGTTAAGATTAATATTACGTTAATAGACGTAAATAATTTTAATTAATTTATCTATTCTTTTAGTTAATTTTTTTACATTATTATAAAGTATAAATAATTCTGATTCATAATATGAAAACAAATTTCCAAATTCTAAACACATATATGGTGGAAATTATTGTAAAATTATTCCAACTATCAGGTCGATAGGGATGGCCTTTAAAGTATAATAAATCAATTGTTTTCTATGTTTTTATAAAAAAATTTAATGTGAAATTGTTATAAATAACCTAAATTATATTAATTTATAAAAATATAATCCAGTTAAACATCTGAAATGTTACACCCTTTGTGAAATTTATATTTTAATAACCACAAATCATTCCAGTTTATAAATTAAGTTATAACTATAGTTAATCTTGTTAATGAATATTTATAAGTGGATCACTCATGTCACATAATATAATATAATTCAATAAGTCATAAAAAAGTTTATCTGTGATTTAATATATTTACAGGTGTATATTTACATGTATTTATGGATTTCACTTAATTTGGTACTGTTCTATGTAAGACATGTTTTCCAATGTCCCTAACACTGATAGTTCAAACTGAGTCATCTGTTGTCGACTCGCTGATGATGACTCACTGGTCAAAGAAGCCACTGATGCTGGGCTCACCGATAGAACAAACAATTAACCGAGGGACCAGTCACCGAAGGTCGGTTTCACCGATAGTTTAAGAGAATCACCTATTAATGAAACACTGATAGTGTAATAGTTCAAAATGAGTCACCGATGATGACTCACTCAGGCCTGGAAAGACCAATGGAACAAAGGTCTCACCAATACACAAACTCACCAAAGGTGACAAACCAATAGCACAAAGGACTCACTGATACACGAAGTCACTGATATTGATAGACCGATAGCACAAAGGACACATCGATACAAAGAGTCACTAATACTAAAATACCGATGATGAGAGACCAAAGCCAATGAGTCACCGATACTTATGACTAACCGACAGCCCTTAAAACTATTTAATATTTATTTATTCAAATTTATATCTAATGATCAAATTTTGACAAATTAATGTTTTTGAAATTATTAAATGTTATATCTAGAACCATAATTAGATATTATGAGGTAGATTCATGTGGGGATATCTTTATACCTACTAAACCTTGAAGTATAATAGAATTAAACCATAGGTCTTGCATGAGGAGATAAGGGTTTTAATGAAAATAAAAGAGACCAGAATATTTGTAAACTCTAGTAAATCTCGATGTTTTTTCCAAAATCTCATGAACTCAATGCTAGATAATAGTTGGTTATCAACAAGAATAAAAACCTATTGTGATTACCCAAACATCCTTGCATCATGGAGCTGATCTTGTCACTTCTGAATGCCCGAATACAGAGTCTACAACAGTCAATTTTGAATCCATCATCCAGAAGAGGACTCAAACATTATTTCCATTACATCAATTGAATCCATTGCTTCGATGCACAAAACACATATCCTTATGAACATTTTTCTACATAATTATCTTTATTGTGTTATTTTACTTGCTTTTTGATCAATTTGTGTATTATCTAAACACACACATCGTCTCCTATGTGTAACTGGTAGATACCTGATATCCTCAAACATAATCTAATTTTTATCTCTATTATCCCCCTTAGAACTGTGGAAGTGGTCAACTATTTCATGTTTGTTGTTTTTTTCACAAATAACAAAGGTAGATGTCATCTGTGATGTATATAGCCTTGTGTGTTGTTGTGAACCCCGATCCAGGGTGTGAATAAATTTTTTATTAAGTTAGATTGGATGGTGGCAGGTGATCACCCATTAGAGAGGAATAAGTCCCATCTGGAGACAGAACCTCTTGTTTATATTCCTTTGTGCTTTTACCTTTTAGTTTTAATATTTTTTTTTACATTTTATATAAATCTAAATTGGGATTTGATAGGTATTTTATAATGTGTTTATATTTTTGTTACAATAGAAGGTTAGTTTTGGAAATTTATATTTATCTTCAAATTAGTATAGCTGATTACTAATCTATCTTATGTGAAATTAAATGAACATTCAGTACTTTTATAAAATCACTACCAACTGACTTTGATTATTTTTAAATGGGTAAATTTTCAAATATTCAATTTTAACAAAAAAAAATTATAGATACTCAATTCACCCCCTCTTGAGTAATCTACTTTAACCAACATTTAGAATCATAGGTATTTATAATGTTTTCAGTATTTAATGATTTATCAACTCATTTTAAACTGTGATTATAGTTGTCATTCACAGATCATAATTTTTTTATATACATTTTTATCTATGTGAAACCTTTTTTACAATATATATAATGGAAAATAAACTAGAAATGAGATTATACTAATAGAACTTATTTTTTTTAAAAGAACAAACTATGCTCAGTAGAAGCTTAAAATGAAAATACATCTATAAATAATTGGATTTGAAATATGTATAGTTGTTCAATGTAAATATGAAATTTTTGAAACTACTAGAATCACATGGGATGAACCTACCAAGACAATCTAGAATAAAAATTTTAAAGCTATGAATGATCTATACTATGCACTATGAGATGAATAGTTCAATAGTATTTCTACCTGTCAAACTACCCATGAGAATTGGGACACTCTGTCAATTTCCCATGAGGGAACATCGAATGTGAAAGAGATGATATTTAATAATTATACAATCAAATATGATAATTTCATAATGAATCCTAATGAATCTATTTCTAATATCTATCTCAGGTTCAATGAAAATTTAAACACAATGATATATGTTGGAATACAAGTTACTTCCAATGAATAGATCATGAGGATTCTTATATGCTTACCTGGCAGATGGAGAGGAACCATTTACTCAATTAAAGAATCTTGTGACACTAAAAAATTACCTATTAAATAACTCATTAGAATGTTAATGTTGTGTGAATAATTGTTTAATGTCAACAAAGAGGAAGATGATGAACCTTAAAGGAAGTCTGGTTCTTTCCGGACAACTTCCTCTAAAAATAAAGACAAAGAGAATTTTCAAGATATAATTGAAGGCTCTAGTAGTGAACATTCATGTTTAGAATGTGTTGAAGAAATGGAACATCAATCCATAATATTGATTAAATATTTTAAGAAATTTTTTTTTTCAGAAAGCATAATTACTAATGAAAATATGAAAATTTGGTCAATTGGAAAATATATTAGAATAGAAATGAAAAATAATAAGATATTGTGTGATACAAATGTAATAGGAAAGGACAGGACAAGGATGAATGTCCCAAGCTAAAATACCAAAAAAATCAATGATAACCAGGATAGAAAATATAAGAATGCAATAATGGACACCTTCATTGAATTTGAGGACAAATCCAGTGTTTCTATGTTTTATTATGATGATAAAGATAATATGGGTAATATGTGTTTTATGAAAAATACATATGATGGAATCTTAGACTCAACTATTTTAAATTATTTTTATTCAAAAAATGAATGTGAGTCTGAGAATAAATAAATTGATGAATTATTGGAATACTATATCATTATAGAATACAAATTTAATGAGTTAAAAGATAAATATAAATCTTTAATGAAACAAAATACTCTTTCTATAACTATTAAATTTGAACATACAAATGAAAAAGGGAAAAATTATAAATTTCTCAAGGAAAACAATAACATTAAAATGAATAATAAGCAATTAAATAAGGACATAGAAAATTTTACCAGTGAGAAAAATACAGTTACTAAATTGTTGGAAAACAAATAGACCCTAAGTACACTTTTGGAATATGATATTAATCAGGACAAAATAACTCATCCAAAACCCATTTTATGACTAAATCTGGAAAATCTTCTTGTAACAGCCCGAGATTTTATGAAAAATATTATTTTTATTTTACTAATGTCTTGTGTTATACGCTACACCAAAAGGAGCTTGCACAACACGCATCCTTGACTTGCCTTGCATTACACGCAATCGCAACCTTCCTCGATAGCGTGTGTGGTACGTAATCCTGAGTTTCACGAAACAATGATATGCTATTAAAATATTATTAAAACTAGCCGTTATGAATAGTAATAACCACTTTTTAAATTTTAGATATTTTAACTCTCAAAATGGACTTCATTTTTGGATTCGGAGTATCGAATTTAGCCTAAGGTGAAATTTTGGTACTTTTCGGATAACTTTCATATTCTGATGAATAGTGAAAATTACTAAATTATAATTAAAAAACAACTTTTTTAATCGAAATAATTAATAGTGATAAATCATTAATTTGAGTGGTTTTAAAGTATATTTAGAATATATTTTTACAATTTAATACAATGTTGGTCATTGGATGTAATTTCACATTTAAACTAGACATAAACAAGTGTCAATCTTTTGATAGATATTGTTTCTTAAAAACACGCTATTTGTTTTAACAGCGGGATTTAATTATAAAATTAATTAATGCAACTTTTATGTTATGAATTTGGTAAAATAGACTTCATTTTTGAATTCGGAATATGAAATATAGCTTGGGATGAAATTTTGGCATTGTTCTGAAAAACATCAATTTTTGATGAATAGTGAAACTACTAAGTGGTAGGTTAAAAACTGAATTTTGCATAAAACTTAATTTTACCGCTTCTGTGAATTGAATTTCGAAAATCCGAGAGACACGGTTAATATCAAGGACTAAAATGTGGTTCAATGAGATGAAAATAATTTTTTGGTGAATAGTAACTTTTTACTTTTTTTACCACGGTTAAAAGTAAATAGGGTAATTAAGGGTAAGAATGATATTAATATTACCCTAACACATGTCCTAATTATATTGGACAAGTGTATCTCGACCAAAAACAACCTTAAGTGTAAAATATTATCATTTAGGCCCACTTGGATTAGATTAGGACATTTATTATTATTCAAAGAAGAGTTAAAAGAGTTAAAATCAAAGTTTATTTACTAAAACATTTTTAATATAGGGTTATACATAAGATAAATTCGATTGTAAATATTCATTAGAAAGCTAAAAAGATTTACCACATAATGGTATTTTATTTGTAATTTTTAGACATCAAATAAGTTAATTTATTTATGACACAAAGATGATGCAGTAATTATCTTATTAATGAAATATTGACATAATTGATGTTATAAACACCAAACGAAATATAATTTGAGACCTTTTATGAATTCCACTAATTTTATAGGTTACTATGATATATTGGTGTTGATTTCATAAACTTGGTTCGAACATATAATTCTGTTATGACTTTCACAAAAATCATATATCAAATAGTGTCAAAATTGACACAAAATAGTTTTTAAATCAAATATTATATTATTAATTGTTATTTTATTCCTAAAAATCTAAGGTTCGGCCAAATGACTTAGATACGGATATTTATATTAATAATAAACAATTTGGGGTTCGTTTGGCATGTTATAGTAAGTGTATTAACCATATAGTGAAAGAAAACAAAAAGACACGGTAAAAGTTAAATTATTTAACTTAGAGTTAAATCTAATTGATAAGGTTAAAATAAGAACCTAAACTTGTCTAAATCCTATTTGTTGATAGGATTTCGACCCATCCCCACTTTAGCTTCGAAATAAGACCCTTTGGAACCATTATAAACCGATTTTGACTTTAATATAAAATAATATTTTGAGATATTCCTAAGGTGCCCCTCTCCTCCCCTATAAAAGGACACCTCCTCCCCCTCCTCCTCACACCAATTTGAGCACTCATGCTTGGAAAACCCCTGCCAATTTCTCCTCTCCACTTCCCTAGAAACATTCTAGAGGTTCTGGTCTTCCTCAAAGACCAATTTTAGTGCCCTAAGAGGAGGTCTCAATGAGGCACTTCAAAGAAGAGGTAATTACCGTTACCAATTCTTTCATCTTTATTTCTTCTTCCACTTCTTCTTCTTAGGTTGTTTCATTATGAAGTAATAACATCAGTATAACTCATATATTGATATGTTATTATAAGTATTAAACAACCCTATTTCACCATCTATCCATCCGACGGAGAAAGAAATCACCGCGCGTGCGTACGTACGAAATACCGTCTCCACGTCGTGGTGTAATCTATTTTCCACCACCACCTTACATGGATGGGTATTATGGTGTAAAGAATAACTATACATAGTTATTATAAAATCATATTGATTCTGATATATTGTATAATCCACTCCAATTCAATTCAATATTTATAGAAATGATATCATCGCTCGTGCGTACGTACGGAATACCGTCTCCACGACGCGATGAGATTCATTCTCCATGTTAACCATTTAAGAATGATTATAATGTATATATAAGAAATAATAATGAAATATATGACATTATAAAGATACTGGATTTATGTATATATATACATATTTAATTCATCTACTTACTTCCATTTCTAGACAATAAGGAAAGGAAAACAGCGTTCATCCGTACGTACGGACTACCGTCTCCATGAACGGTGTTTTTCATTTTATTTATCTACCTATTATATATATATATATACTGAATATATATGATATATAAATCATATTTTATATTCTGGAAGTAAGTGAATCATGATATAAGTAATAATGATGTCAAGAACAACAAGTCAAACCACCTACGATAAATGAAATGATTTTACCCAAAACGCTTCTTTAACATGGAATTTACAAAAGAACGGGTAATATAATGTCATAAGTGAACCATATATGATATCATAACAAGAAATATGATTCTTTATTAAGTCAATAACATGATTTAAATCATTATACAGGAGGTTCGGACACTTACAAAGCAAGTCGGACCTAAGGTAAGGGAAATATCACAATCTCATTTTTATCCGAGATTGTTTATTCGTAAGTATTTACTGGGGTGTATTTTATCATCCACATCCATGTTTCCTCAATATGTAATATTATTTCCATCCACTTACAATAGTTTAAATCCAATTTTACCCTTATATGAGTTTTTTGTAAAGAATAAGAAATGAATCTTTTGTCGTTTTTCGTACGAGGTACTTTTTGACTTTTACGACAAAAGTACGAAGAATGTTTTTTTAACTTATACGGCACGAACGGATTTCTACTATTTTATAAAGCCTTATTTTCATGAAGCTTCCTCTAAAAGATTTCATAACTATTTCCAATAAAATCTCTTTCTTTTAAAATTGCATGATGTTTTGTGAAAAGAAATTGATTTTGAAGAAGAAAGGATATTTTCCTCAAGAATTCAATTCAAGTGTTTTATCAAAATTATTTTCCATCTAAGATAATAAAGGGTTCTGTTTCTATCCATATTTTTACATTGATTTGACTATGTTTTGATGGAATTATGTTTATGAATTCCTTTATCTTATATGAATTGATTTATGATGTCATGATGTTTCAAGAATCCCATTTTTGTTACATGTGTTATGCGATGATGTATGTTTTATGATTATGTGGCACACATAAGAAAGGATTAATTATAAGATGGGTGGGACCTATATCTCCCTCCAATGCATTGGGTAATGATTTTATATCTCATGAGATAGACATGGCTGGAATGGTAGGTTATACCGGTTCAGTGAAACAGGACTGAAACGAGGATTACTCGATTCAGAAAGGGACTTTGTCCACTAAGATAGTCTTGGCAATTAGTCTTGACTAACAAGAAATGATTCTCTATGATTATGTGTGCATGCCACAAAGTTTCAAGTTTTATGTTATGATTATGGGGATCTCATTTTCACTTCTATGATTTATCCCATGTTATGATATTATGATCTCTTTTGCAGGTTAAGATTTCCAAAAGCTACGTTCTTATGTATATGATGTGATTGATATTTCTTTTGTTTACCCTTACTGAGCATTTGAGCTCACCCTTTTATGTTTTTTCTTTCCCCAGGATATAATGAAAGGTTTTAGGTAAAAAAAAGGAAGATCTTTATGGGAGATTTTGATGATCTTTCACCACGTTTAGAAGATTACGTTCCAAGTTTCCAAAGACACTAAACTATTACGATCCTTGCGTGTGTGTTTTTGTTATGTACTAAGTATTCTGCAAAATTAATGTAATGTCAATGTAAGTAAAGCTTCGGGTCTCTACAGTTGGTATCAGAGGAAAGGTTTAGTCAACCTTTGGAAACTAGGATGCGAAAACGTTAGTGAGATCTCTAGAGATATTTCTAATGTATGTCTAGGGATGCCCCTAAGGATAAGTATACGTATAGGTTATAGTCCTAGAATTGCACTAACGATCTTCGAATTTAACCTAAGATGTTAGATATTGAGGGTACTAACCCTTTATTATGTTGTTTTCCCTAGCATGATTTTTTCCTCTCACACTATTCTTTTGGGGTTTTAGACGATGGCTGGAACCCGAAGGAACCGTGTTAATACGGAATGTGATGGGCAATGCAATGATTGTTCCCCTGAGCAACCAAACGATATAGGAGCTGGAATGCAAAATCTTGTAGCCATGCTCACACAACTTTCTCAAGCGATGAATCATGCATGACTTCCAAACGAGCAAAGGAAGGAGCAACATTCTGTTGAATCCTTCATGAGGCAGCGTCCACCTTATTTCAGTGGGTCTACTAATCCATTAGTTGCTGAACAATGGATCAGTACTACTGAAAAGATATTTTCAGTTCTTCAATGTTCTGAACATGATAAAGTCATCTTAGCAGTATATCGTTTGGAAGGTGAAGCTGATCAATGGTGGAATATTATCAAGAATACGAGGCCAAGAGATGAAATTGAGTCCATGGAATGAGACGAGTTCAAGAACTTGTTTTTCAGTAAGTACTTCCCTCGTATTCTTCGAACAAAGATGGAGAAAGAGTTTCTTGAACTGAAGCAAAGGGACGATTAATCTGTTGGTACCTATGAAGCAAATTTTACAAGACTTGCAAGGTATGCTTCTGGAATTATCATCCAACCTGAAAGTAAAGTTGATCGATTTTTCAGTGGCTTAAAACCAAGTCTTCGAAGGGCATTAGCTATAAGATACTTCAGTAGCTATGAAGAAATTGTTCGTTGTGCTATCAAGGTAGAAATGGAAGTTGGTGTTACATATCCATCTCATGGTTTTGACAAGAAACGAAAGATGGAATTCAAGGAGAAATCTCATAATAATGGTGAAAAGAAGATGAATGTTTCCTTATGCACAAAGTGTGGAAAGAAGCATGGTGGAGATTGTCTTAAAGGGACTAGAAAAAGTTTTAAGTGTGGAAAAGAAGTTCATCGAGCAGCTGAGTGTCGAAGTAATGGAAAAAGGTTTTCTAATAATGTGAATAAAGCAAACACTGCAGAGAACGCACCGCCAACACTTCAATGCTTCAAGTGCAAGGAAATGGGGCATTATGCTAATAATTTCCCTAATCCAAGGGTTAGTGATGATCAACATGAGCAACCACTGAAGGAAAAGGACAAAGGGAAATCACATGCGATCACTATTGGCAATGTCGAATATGACAACGATGTGGTGGAATGATTAAGTGTTTATGTAATGGGATTCCAAAATAATGTTGTATCATTGAGTATTGCAATATTTATTGATGTGGTATTCAAAGTGATTGAGATATTTTTTGGAAATAAGATGATATGCGCATAATGAAGACGAGAAAATGAAATGTTTAATAGTATTCATGAGCTCATGATTGATATAAGGACTAAGTGATATCATGGTTTGAGTATATAGAATTTTGAGGATTTTGGTAACTTTTAACTGCACTCATGTTTTCACTAAGATATTCAAGAGAATACACGATTAAGGACTTTGAATGTTTGGAATGTGACCAACAAGACATATCTTATGATATGTGGGGATCAACGACAGTATTAAATCTCTGGTAATCGATGTCACTATATTATGAGAGTGGACTGCAGTATTATGTATAAGCCTAAAGATTAGACTGGATTATGTTGGACATAAGTTAGTATTGTTTAAGGAAAGAAGATTTTTGATATTATTGATGGGATGTTATAGTAACGTAGTTTTAGAAAAAGGGACAACCTACAGGATGGGCGACAGCCCATCGCTTCGGACAAGGCTGTAGGAATCGAACCCACAACCGAAGTGCGACTGGCCTTTATCGCCTACCACTAGCCTTCAGGAAGTCCCTGTTTAGTAGAAACTAGTTTTATTATATTAAGCAGTATGATATATGAAGTATAAGTCCATATGTGATTAATCTCACTATAGATCGACTTATGTATATAATTTTTGCTAACCTTTTGTTTGAGACAGATGGAATGACCCGTCATTCTATCACATGATCTGCTAACACTTCACGAATAACAAATTCAACTTCATTTATTTAAGAGATGAAGTGGAAATTTTTCTAGGCACGAACAATAGTGAGATTGTACCAAAATAAAAAAGTATTTATTCCAATTCAAATTTTCAACTTTAGGGAAATGATCTTGAAAACCAAAAATGTTGTCCTAGTGATCTTATACCTAATGAATCAGATGGTACCTTAGATCATCACAAATTTATGGATTTGTGATTATTGGCATTTCGATAGCCATGTTCTCTACCACTCTCCATCAGAACATGACGGTTAGATTTCTCTTCCATATCCATATTTTCACCTATGTGGAAACCCAGTGATTAGTTTATTTGGGTAATCGTTACATTTCATACTTTAGTTTTTAAAGCCAAGTTTTGGTATTCCCTTTTACGATGTGGGTTTCTATTAAAGAAACTTTCGAATAGTAAACCATTTATAACCCCGACGAATTTCGAGGGCGAAATTCATTTTAAGGGGGGTAGAATGTAACAGCCCGAGATTTTATGAAAAATATTCTTTTTATTTTACTAATGTCTTGTGTTATACGCTACACCAAAAGGAGCTTGCACAACACGCATCCTTGACTTGCCTTGCATTACACGCAATCGCAACCTTCCTCGATAGCGTGTGTGGTACGTAATCCTGAGTTTCACGAAACAATGATATGCTATTAAAATATTATTAAAACTAGCCATTATGAATAGTAATAACCACTTTTTAAATTTTAGATATTTTAACTCTCAAAATGGACTTCATTTTTGGATTCGGAGTATCGAATTTAGCCTAAGGTGAAATTTTGGTACTTTTCGGATAACTTTCATATTCTGATGAATAGTGAAAATTACTAAATTATAATTAAAAAACAACTTTTTTAATCGAAATAATTAATAGTGATAAATCATTAATTTGAGTGGTTTTAAAGTATATTTAGAATATATTTTTACAATTTAATACAATGATGGTCATTGGATGTAATTTCACATTTAAACTAGACATAAACAAGTGTCAATCTTTTGATAGATATTGTTTCTTAAAAACACGCTATTTGTTTTAACAGCGGGATTTAATTATAAAATTAATTAATGAAACTTTTATGTTATGAATTTGGAAAAATAGACTCCATTTTTGAATTCGGAATATGAAATATAGCTTGGGATGAAATTTTGGCATTGTTCTGAAAAACATCAATTTTTGATGAATAGTGAAACTACTAAGTGGTAGGTTAAAAACTGAATTTTGCATAAAACTTAATTTTACCGCTTCTGTGAATGGAATTTCGAAAATCCGAGAGACACGGTTAATATCAAGGACTAAAATGTGGTTCAATGAGATGAAAATAATTTTTTGGTGAATAGTAACTTTTTACTTTTTTTACCACGGTTAAAAGTAAATATGGTAATTAAGGGTAAGAATGATATTAATATTACCCTAACACATGTCCTAATTCTATTGGACAAGTGTATCTCGACCAAAAACAACCTTAAGTGTAAAATATTATCATTTAGGCCCACTTGGATTAGATTAGGACATTTATTATTATTCAAAGAAGAGTTAAAAGAGTTAAAATCAAAGTTTATTTAATAAAACATTTTTAATATAGGGTTATACATAAGATAAATTCGATTGTAAATATTCATTAGAAAGCTAAAAAGATTTCCCACATAATGGTATTTTATTTGTAATTTTTAGACATCAAAAAAGTTAATTTATTGATGACACAAAGATGATGCAATAATTATCTTATTAATGAAATATTGACATAATTGATGTTATAAACACCAAACGAAATATAATTTGAGACTTTTTATGAATTACACTAATATTCTAGGTTACTATGATATATTGGTGTTGATTTAATCAACTTGGTTTGAACATATAATTCTGTTATGACTTTCACAAAAATCATATATCAAATAGTGTCAAAATGGACACAAAATAGTTTTTAAATCAAATATTATATTATTAATTGTTATTTTATTCATAAAAATCTAAGGTTCGGCCAAATGACTTAGATAAGGTTATTTATATTAATAATAAACAATTTGGGGTTCGTTTGGCATGTTATAGTAAGTGTATTAACCATATAGTGAAAGAAAACAAAAAGACACGGTAAAAGTTAAATTATTTAACTTAGAGTTAAATCTAATTGATAAGGTTAAAATAAGAACCTAAACTTGTCTAAATCCTATTGGTTGATAGGATTTCGACCCATCCGCACTTTAGCTTCGAAATAAGACCCTTTGGAACCATTATAAACCGATTTTGACTTTAATATAAAATAATATTTTGAGATATTCCTAAGGTGCCCCTCTCCTCCCCTATAAAAGGACACCTCCTCCCCCTCCTCCTCACACCAATTTGAGCACTCAAGCTCGTCCAACCCCTGCCAATTTCTCCTCTCCACTTCCCTAGAAACATCCTAGAGGTTCTGGTCTTCCTCAAAGACCAATTTTAGTGCCAGAAGAGGAGGCCTCAAAGAGGCACTTCAAAGAAGAGGTAATTACCGTTACCAATTCTTTCATCTTTATTTCTTCTTCCACTTCTTCTTCTTAGGTTGTTTCATTATGAAGTAATAACATCAGTATCACTCATATACTGATATGTTATTATAAGTATGAAACAACCCTATTTCACCAACTATCCATCCTACGGAGAAAGAAATCACCGCGCGTGCGTAAGTACGGAATACCGTCTCCACGCCGTGGTGTAATCTATTTTCCACCACCACCTTACATGGATGGGTATTATGGTGTAAAGAATAACTATACATAGTTATTATAACATCATATTGATTCTGATATATTTTATAATCCACTCCAATTCAATTCAATATTTATAGAAATGATATCATCGCTCGTGCGTACGTACGGAATACCGTCTCCACGACGCGATGATATTCATTCTCCATGTTAACCATTTAAGAATGATTATAATGTATATATAAGAAATAATAATGAAATATATGAAATTATAAAGCTACTGGTTTTATGTATATATATACATATGTAAGTCATCTACTTACTTCCATTTCAAGACAATAAGGAAAGAAAAACAGCGTTCATGCGTACGTACGGACTACCGTCTCCATGAACGGTGTTTTTCATTTTATTTATCTACCTATTATATATATATATATACTGAATATATATGATATATAAATCATATTTTATATTCTGGAAGTAGTTAAATCACGATATAAGTAATAATGATGTCAAGAACAACAAGTCAAACCACCTACGATAAATGAAACGATTTTACCCAAAACGCTTCTTTAACATGGAATTTACAAAAGAACGGGTAATATAATTTCATAAGTGAACCATATATGATATCATAACAATGAATATGATTCTGTAATAAGTCAATAACATGATTTAAATCATTATACAGGAGGTTCGGACACTTACAAAGCAAGTCGTACCTAAGGTAAGGGAAATATCACAATCTCATTTTTATCCGAGATTGTTTATTCGTAAGTATTTACTGGGGTGTATTTTATCATCCACATCCATGTTTCCTCAATATGTAATATTATTTCCATCCACTTACAATAGTCTAAATCCAATTTTACCCTTCGATGAGTTTTTAGTAAAGAATAAGAAAGGAATCTTTTGTCGTTTTTCGTACGAGGTACTTTTTGACTTTTACGACAAAAGTACGAAGAATGTTTTTTTAACTTATACGGCACGAATGGATTTCTACTATTTTATAAAGCCTTATTTTCATGAAGCTTCCTCTAAAAGATTTCATGACTATTTTCAATAAAATCTCTTTCTTTTAAAATTGCATGATGTTTTGTGAAAAGAAATTGATTTTGAAGAAGAAAGGATATTTTCCTCAAGAATTCAATTCAAGTGTTTTATCAAAATTATTTTCCATCTAAGATAATAAAGGGTTATGTTTCTATCCATATTTTTACATTGATTTGACTATGTTGTGATGGAATTATGTTTATGAATTCCATTATCTTATATGAATTGATTTATGATGTCATGATGTTTCAAGAATCCCATTTTTGTTACATGTGTTATGCGATGATGTATGTTTTATGATTATGTGGCACACATAAGAAAGGATTAATTATAAGATGGGTGGGACCTATATCTCCCTCCAATGCATTGGGTAAAGATTTTATATCTCATGAGATTGACATGGCTGGAATGGTAGGTTATACCAGTTCAGTGAAACAGGACTGAAACGAGGATTACTCGATTCAGAAAGGGACTTTGTCCACTAAGATAGTCTTGGCAATTAGTCTTGACTAACAAGAAATGATTCTCTATGATTATGTGTGCATGCCACAAAGTTTCAAGTTTTATGTTATGATTATGGGGATCTCATTTTCACTTCTATGATTTATCCCATGTTATGATATTATGATCTCTTTTGCAGGTTAAGATTTTCAAAAGCTACGTTCTTATGTATATGATGTGATTGATATTTCTTTTGTTTACCCTTACTGAGCATTTGAGCTCACCCTTTTATGTTTTTTCTTTCCCCAGGATATAATGAAAGGTTTTAGGTAAAAAAAAGGAAGATCTTTATGGGAGATGTTGAAGATCTTTCACCACGTTTAGAAGATTACGTTCCAAGTTTCCAAAGACACTAAACTATTACGATCCTTGCGTGTGTGTTTTTGTTATGTACTAAGTATTCCGAAAAAGTAATGTAATGTCAATGTAAGTCAAGCTTCGGGTCTCTACACTTCTTCTTTCTTCAGAAACCAAAATTTTACTAGAATTTCCAATTCTAAAAATTAATTCACTTCATCCAATTCTTCTAGAACAAACAATTTTTATTTTTCAAATATTTTATATTCTATATATAGGAAAACTATATGATATGTGTGGTTTCTTAAACTTTTATTACAAATGTTTCTAGACCTAGAAAACCATGGGTTCCAAAATCATTTCTTGGATAAACTGTTTTACAGGAAAACAATCTAATGATTTCCTATAGTAATATGTGGTACGTGGACAGTGGGTGTTCATGACACATGAAAATGGACTACTCAATCTTCAAAAATCTTATCAATATTTATGGAGGAAATGTCACATTTGTTGGAAATGGAAAAGGAAAATTAATTTTCCTAGGCTAGATTTGTAACTCTAGCTATATTTTAATATCTAATGTACTTTATGTTGATGTACTAATGTATAAATTTCTTATTACATCTCAATTTTGTGATGATGGAATCAATATTAAATTTAGAAAGGATTCATTCCAAAAAAAATTCCCAGAATATATTAGTATTTACTACTCATAGAAATGATAATATATATGCTATAAATTTAGGAACACTATCCATATATACTATTTCTTGTTTAAGTGAATTTTACAAAGAGTGTTTTTTATGGAACAGAAACAAGGAAATTGCAATATACACTCCCTTAAGAAGTTAACGAAAAATGTTTTAGTAAAATACCTTCCCAAATTAGAGTTTCTATAAAATAAGATGTTCAATCCTTGTCCAAAAGGAAAGCTGTATAAAATCTCATTCTACCCAGAGAAATAAGTGACTACTACTCAATTGTTGGAGTTTGTTAACATGGATTTTTTTGAACCATCTATAGTTTCAAGTATCAATGACAATCACCATGTTTATGATTTTTAGATGACCTATCTAGGTATACATGGACTTTTTCTTAGCTAACAAAAGTGAATCATGTATTTACTTCCCCAAATATTAAAAATTTATAGAAAATTATAGTGGACTAAAAATTAAATCCTCAATAAGAGATGATGGGCATGAGTTTTAAAAATTTGATTTTGATCCCTTTTTCTCAAAAAATGGATATAGGCAGAACTTCTTTTCCCCTAGTACTCTCAAAATTAGAATAGTAGAAGGATGAAACAGAAGCCTATGAGAAATTTTCCAAACTATGTATAATGAATATAACCTGCCAATTCATTTCTGTGCTGATTCTATTAACACAGCTTTTTATATAATAAATAGAGTCTTAATCAGACCAATCCGTAGGAAAACTGCTTAGGAGTTATTGATGAATAATAGAAATAAAATGTAAATTATTTTAATGTTTTTGTATGGAAAGTATATATAAGGAATCCTAATGGAAATTTAGATAAATTTTCCTCCAACATTAATGAAGGAATATTCCTTGGATATTTAACATCAATAAAATCTTATCGATTCTTCAATAAAAAAATTGTGGAAGAATATGTGTATGTCCTATTTGATGAAATATATCCCAATGATTCTAAAAAACACTATAAAATCCTGAATAAGATGTGTCCAATATAGACATTAATGAAAAATATTCAAACCATCATGTGATGGAATATGTGAAAACTTCCCATTTTTGGAAATTCTCCAGAATCTATGCATAATAGAGGGGATCAAAATGATGAACCTGAAATAACTAGTCTTACCTTTGATGGACCAACTAGGACCCTTAAAAACCAGACCATATAAGTTTTTATAGGATATTTAGATATAGTAACATAAACTAAAGGTACCTTGAGAAATCAGGTTGAACATCAAGTTTTCTAGTCACAACATGAACATTAAAATATTAGTGATGCAATCAATGATTAATTTTGGGTGATGGTTTTGCAAGAAGAGATTAACCAGTTTTAGGGGAATATAGTCATCAAGCTTGTAGATATAACAAATGATACATTTATATTGGTGTTTAGGAATAAGGTGGATGAAGCTAGAAATATAGTTATAAACAATGCTTGGTTGGTTGCACATGGATATAATCAAGAAGAATAAATTGATAATGAGGATACCTTTCCACTAGTATCTATCCCTGATTCCATTAGAATAATACTTGCCTATGGAGTACACATGGATTTTAGTCTTTAGATAATGAATGTTAAAAGTGAATTATTAAATGTTTATATAATTGTGTATGTTTTTGTTTAACATCACCCATGTTTTAAAAATCCACATTTTCAAAAAAAAATGTTTTCAAATTGTTTAAACCATTAAATGGTTTAAAATAATCTCTAAGATCTTGGTATGAAAGGTTATGTCACATCCTTATTTATAAACATTTTAAAAAATCTATTACTGATCCGACTTCATTTATAAAAATAATTTCTAAAGATGATTTAATAGCTCAAATATATGTAGATGATATTATCATTGGATCTTTTAAAAATTCAAATGTTTGATTTTTAAAAAATGATGTAAATTGGATTTGAAATGAGTTTAATGAATGAACTTAAATATTTTCATGGATTTAAAATATTTCAAAACAAAAAATTTATTGTTATAATCCAAAGTAAATATAATAATGAACATTTAAAAAGCAATGGATTTGATTTCATTAGATGTAGTGAAACCCGTATGAGTTCTACATTTATGTTTGATCGTGATGAAAATGGGAAATCCATTGATCAACCTACTTATAGGGGAATGATTGGGAGTTTGTGTTACTAAATTTCTAGTAGGACATATATTATTATTAGTGTGTGTTTGTGTGGAAGATTTCAATATAAACAAAAAGAGTCACATTTAAATGATATTAAAAGTGTTTTAAAATATCTCAACTATACAAGTAATTTAGGATTTTTCAATACAAGATGAAATTTTTTTGTTCTGATTAGTTATTCATATGCGGAATATGGTGGATGTAACTTAGATAGACTGATGACCTCTATAAGATGTTAGTATTTAGGAATGTCTTTAATATCATGGTGTAGTAAAAATAGAAATCAAGCTACATTATTAAATATTGAAGTAGTGTACATTGCCACTGGTAGTTACTGTGCACAAATTTTGTTGATGAATCGCACTTTATTACACTATGGGTTTCAATTCAAACCCATCCCCATTACCTGTTACAATAAAAGTGCTATTAAAATACCTAAAAATTCAATTTCCCACTCTAGAACAAATCATATTAATATATGATATAACATTATTATTGTTCAATATCAAAAATGTGATAAAACTCTTGAGTTTACTTGGACTAAGAAAAAAATTCTAACCTATTCCCCAAACCCTAATGCTCTGAGATAATACAGTACATCAGAAATGAACTAGGAATGAAAAATATCTAATGTTTATCCAATCTATTTCCCCTTAGAAAATATGTTTGAAAAAATGATCAGGTGAAACAGATTAGGTGAAACTATTCATAGGAAACCGATCAGATGAAACCTATTGTGTAATACCATTTTTGTGAAACTGATGTTGTTAAAGATATTTCTATAATTTGATCTGTCATAAATATAATGAAATAATATTATTTTCTTGTAGAATTTTTTTATTTTGGTTTTTCAAGATATAGATTCCCTAAATAATAAAATAAATTCAATCAACTTAGACCATTCACCTCTCTCACTGCCTTTTTAATCTTCTACCCTTCCAAACTCAACCACTCTACCCATGACCTTTCCACTCCCTCCAAACTTAAACCATCAAAATGGAAAGGATCAAGTGTGTGATGGATGGACAGAGTGAATCTCCCTCAGTTAAGCATCAGAATAGTGAATCATATGGTACTGCAAAACCTAGATTGGGAATCCAAGTAGTAACAACTATAAATAAGTGTCTACATAATTTATTTTGTCAAGAAATTCTCTTTTGATGAGAGTTATGGAATTTCAAGGATGGATTAGTTGGTTTTCAACTAATGAGAGTACTTTTTACCCCCAACTGGTACACATGTTATATCTCATCTTAAAGATATTTTTAGATGAATCAGAGGAAGCATGGATGATGTTAGTGGTGAAGGGAATATATATTTATTTATCTTTGATTGAATGGTATTAATTTTGGAAAATTCCTCATAAGGGAATCATTGATGACTACCAGAGTATCATTTGTCCCACATAAGATTTGATTCATTTTAGGTTGCTTTAGAAGAATTAGTTTGGAATTAAGAGTCAAGGAGAGATACTGCTACAAAGTTGGATGGAGAGGTCAAACTTCTCTTTATGTTCATTCAACATCAAATTGTCCCAAGAAAGGGAGACTTTGCTATTTTTAAATATCAGGATGTCTTTATGATTTACCTATTGAAAATCAGAAAAAGGTAAACTATGTAGGTACTGGATGGTACATATTTCTTGCATGATAAAACACTTAATTAAATAAACCTATTTGTGTTATCCTAAAGAGATATCTGCAATGCTGAAAATGATGGACTATGTGGAAAATGAAGATGAAGTGATCCTTATCTACAGTGGATTCTGTCACCATAAATAAATTTTAAAGAGGATGATTATTTTAAAGAAAAATTTGTTGTTGTGTTGGGTAGGAGAAGATGAGTGATTATATGAATATTATAATCACATTGACCATCCAACCAGACCAAAGGTTATTGCTGATCTAGGACTTAATCTTGGAGAGTATGTGTCTTGTCTAGATGAGGAAGCTGATCTTGAGCTGTCAAGATAAGCAGGGTATTCAATAGATGGTAGGAGTAACCCTGATATACCTAACAACCTAAAGGACATGTCTTATGGACCTACCAGTCCACCATTGGAACTACCCTCTAGTGAAGCTTTGTTAGGTGATAAAGATGAAGAAGATATAGAAGTAACTGGAGTATATGGTTTTGTATGTAACTCAAATGATGATGATGAAGGTAATGATGATCATGTCTGTGATTCATTAAATGTGGGTCAATAAGTAGATGATATATTAAGTGAGGAATCATGGCATAGATCTTATGATAGAGCCTATAAACATGGTGAATATGATCCTGTTGAACATGACATTGATAGAGATGCTACTTATGATGAAAATAATGACCACCCAAATGTTTAGGATTACAGAATCATTCAAGAGAAAAACGAAATTATGGCTGGTGGCCAAGAAGAAGAGGACGAGGATTAGGTTGCACCTATGGTTTAGGTTTCGTAAGTTCCTATAGTAGCTGAAGTGGCTAGAGTGAAAGGACATGCTCATGTTCAGATAGTACCAGTACCTAGACACATTATTTTGGCTAGAGTGTAGGATGATGAAGAAGATTATGAGATTGAACCGGAGCCTCTGGGAAGAAGAGTCCAAATTGACATAGTGGAGCCTAGAGACTGGACATGTACTCGTAGGTGTAACAGAGATTTAAGAAACAGTATTTGTATATTGGAGTATAAATCAGATGAGTAGATGGTAGCACCACCTCCTCCTCCATAAGCCCAAGCTGCAGCAAAAACTATTACACCTGCTTCACTGATTGCACCTCCTATAGTTGAGTTGGTAGCACAGTTAGTACCTAGGAACTATGTCCCTAGGATGATTTAGATTAATACAATGATGATATCCAAGAGATAATGAGGTCATTGGTGGGATCCCGAAGTGAATCCTCTACATCCATGAGCATTTTTGACAATAATTCTATTAAAATTTAAAAGATGATGATTCATGAGATTGAACATAATATCATTACTACAATTGAGACTATCATCAGAAACAATAATTTTCTGAAATAATAAGTGAATATTATGAGAACTAATTTAAACCCTCTTACTACTAATTTAAATACTTATTTTAGTGTGTTAATGTATGTTCATAGGAACATAGTGACACTTATACTGAGTGTATATTTGACGAAATTGAAGGATGAACATAGAAATGTGTCCATCGATCTATCAAGTTCTAAATGTGGCAGGGTAGCTATTGCTGATTTGGAATCTCTAAAGGCTATGATGAAGGTATAACTCAAGATTCTTCAATGTTTTTCTCATAAATATATTCTTGAAAAATTACATAGAAATACCAATCTTGTAAACAATACTGTGAGGCAATGCACAAATGAAGCCTCCACTACTAAGAAGTACATTAGAGAGAAGATGGATACGTATTTTTTCAAGATCTATACCATGTATGATCTGATCCACAACATCAAATATTTGGTATAAAATATAAAATATCATATACTAACTGAAGCCTTTAAGAAGAAAGTTTCACAGTTGATGGAGTTTAATCCACTCTTGGATATGTTCATGGATAATAATAATGATTTCAATAAGGATATGCAATATGGTGGTAAAATCATTAATGATTCCATCAAGCTTCTCAAGACTTACCTGCAGGTCTAGGATGAACCCATAATAGTTCCACCTACTACTTCCAATGAAACTAGTTCTCGGCCTTCTTCTTAGATTACTATCTCTCTAACTCTCTGAGATTCAACTAGTGATTAAGGAACAACCTCAGAGGCATATTCTGTCAAAAAGGAGACCTAGCCTCACTTTAAATGTTCATATATGTGTTTCCCTTCCTGGTGTTGCTATTATTCCAAATCTTCTCACATACAAAATAACAACTTCTCACTCTACTCTTGATCCATCAAATAATAGAAAAACACCTCAATGTCCAAAACCTTAGATAAGGATTTCATATTTGATATGACATTATACCTTTATTGTGATGATTGAAATTTTTTCTCCTTATTGAAAACCATTTTTCCTTCACTATTTTTATCATTTTATTTTTGTTCTTTATATTTATTCATTATTTTTCTATAAACCATTTTCATAATCCTAATAGGGCGATACATAACAATATGTCCATAAATTACTAATTTAAGGGGGAGTAACTCTGGAATAAGGAACATGACATGCACTCAACATAATATAAACATATATATATATATATATCACCTTAGATACAAACTGATCTATTAATATAAAGTACCTTTATATATATCTTTATTTCCTCTGATAGACTTATTAAGGAGGTGATTAAAAAAACTAACTTTGTCACTTTGAGAATTCACATTCACCCTGGTATGCCAATCCAATTAATTATTATTCATTAACTTCATATTTATTCAATAGTTTGTGATTATCGAAGAGGGGATATTGTAGGACCATTTGTGAGATAATTGTTTTAATAATCACAAATAATTCCAATTTATATATATAAAGTAATAACAATGTTTAATTTGTCCAATGAATATTTATAAGTGAATAAATTATGTCACATAATATAATATAACTAAATAAGTAATAAACCATAAATATTTATACATTAATTTGTTTACAAGTTTATATTTACATGAAATTTTGGATTTCATTTAATTTTGTAGTGTCTGTTGTAAAAAAGTGTTTTTAGAGTCTTTGGCCCTGATAGTTCAAAAGTAGTCATTATAGTTCGACTCACTAAGGAGGACTCACCGATTGAAGAATACAAAAATGCTGGACTCAACGATAGAACACACGAAGCTCGGATGGATGATTCACTGATTATCAGTTGCATTTATTGTTTAAGAGACTCACCGATGAATGACACCCCAGTATTATGGTAGATCAAAATGAGTAACCGATGATGACTCACTGATTCCTAAATAGTCCGATAACACAATAGTCTCACTGATACATGAAGTCATCGATGCTAACAGACTAATAGAAAAAATGACTCATTGATACATGAGGTAACTGATGTTGATAAACCAATAGCACAAAGAAACCACTAATATAAGATGTCATCGATGATGAAAGACAAATTGCAATGAATCATCGAGACAAATAGTCACTATGTCTAAATGAAGAATAACGATAGACCAAAGCCAATGGGTCACTGATACATATCTCTCACTGATAGTCATAAAAAAATGTTTCAAATTTATTTACTAAAATTATATATAATGGAAATATTTAGACAAATTAATGTTTCTAAAATTATTTAATGTTCTCTATAGGAATATCAGAAGACAGTAAGAGGTACATGCACATGGGGAGATCTTCATTCCTATTGTACCTTGAAGTATAAAAGAATTACATAGTGAGACTTTTATGAGCAGAAGAGGAATGTACTGAAATTAAAACAGAGTAGAATAACTTCTAACTACTACAAAACTCGATGTTTTCATCCAAATACTAGTAACTCAATGTTAGAGGATACAAGGTGATCAACCATATGAAAACCCTATTGTGATGAACCTAGCATCCTAACATCAAGGAGCTGATATTTTCACTCATTAAAGTAAGACTACAGAGGCTATGCTACTCTGTTTTGAAGAAAACTTTTAAAATATGAGTCAAGCATCATTTCCACTATATAAATAAAATACATTGCTTCACTCCACAACACACATATCCTTTTGAACCTTTATCTACATTTTTATCTCTATTGTGTTCTTTTACTTACATTTTGCATCGTGTGTGTATTCTCAAAACACACACACTGTCTCATGTGAATAATTTGAGGATACCAAATATCTTCAAGTACAATCTCATTATTTTCTCTTGTATCCCTCTTTGAATAGTGTAATATGTCAAGTGTAACATGTTAGTCATTATTCCATGAATAAATGATTTAGAGGATAGGTGTGACCTAGAAAGACTAGTGTACTGTTATGTACCCCAATCCCGAGTATGGATCAAATTGTTTGTTAAATTAACCTTCTTGGTGGAATGGGATCACCTAGTGGAGAGGACATGGTATCATATTGAGACGAATCATCTTGTGTATATCCTCTATGATTTTACCTTTTAGTCTTAATCTTTGTTTATTTCATTTTACATAAAACAAAATTGGACTTTGATTGTTAGATTAGAAAGTGTTTATATATTTTCTAAACAAGAAGGATATTTTAAAAAGTTATATTAATATTTAATTTAGAATATTTGAGAATTAATTAGTCTTCTAATAAATTAATTGAACATTCAGTACTATTATAAATTCAGTATAGATTGACTTTGATTATTTTTAATTGGGAATATTTTCAATGAACCAATTTTGATAGAAATTTCTTTAGATACTCAATTCACACCTCTTATTTAATATAATCCAACCAAAATAAAAAAATTAAACATATAATTTAAATTTTTGAAATAAAATATATGAAAAATCAATATTGAACAAAACTTTAAAATTTTTAACTATTCATTAAAAAAATAACCTTTAAAAAATATACCAAATAATTATCCTAACCTAACTTTTATGATTAAAAATTAAATATTACGTTTATATTGAAATACTATGTATATAATATTTCCAAAATTGGGATTTAAAATGGGTTATCAATGAAATGACAATAAAAAACATTTTTAAAAATAAATGTTTTTAAGAATACAATTGGGGTTGTCCTAATCTTATGTCTATCAAATATATTGAATGAATATAAAAAAATATTTAATATATAACATAAGTATTATATAAGTATAAATCACAAATTGAATTAAATTTAATTTATTTGGTTTAAATAACTTTATCACCATAAAAATAAAAATATTTCCTTTTACATTCAATCAATTTTCATATTAATTTATAATTAATTACTAACCATTAAATTAATATTATATTGTTTAAAACATATATATTAATTATTAGATAATAATATTCATATCAACTAATTTGATATGTATGTTATATCTTATTATATTAAGTAATAAATTTTTAATGATAGACTAGTGTTCTGTAAAATGCGGTCTTATGGGATACACAAGCCATTGAGGAATGTAATTATTATGTGTAATGAATGCTAACCTTAGTTATATAAGTAGATAAATATATATATATATATATATATATATTTGTGGATAATTAACTTGGTGTTTCATATATTGATATCCAATCAATGTGCATCAATATAAAATAAGATATCTTCAGTGTTGTGTAAAATGTGAAATATCGAAAATGTTAAATGAAATTGAATAATAAATAATCCACAAAAAACAATAGGTATTAAAAATTCAAATAATGGTAATTAATATGATTAACCACTTTATGAAATTCATTTACAATTATAATAAACAGAACTTTTAATTTGAATAAAATACAATTGGTTTACAAAAAATGAAAAATAGGATAATTAATTGTTGAGAAACTAATTTTTATGAAACATTCCCATGGTATGATATATGAATTTATATTTCAAAAAAAATATGATTAGTTATGTTGCATTCTGTTTGATATTATAGATTGTTTAACACTAGTATTTATATTAAATGATATTAAATATTAATTATAATACTTAATATTTTAAAATTATATTTTCCAACAAAGAATATTTATATTAAATTTTATTATTTAATTTAGAAATATAATTTGAAAATATAAACATATTATTTCTTAATAAACGTAAAATATTTTCATCAGATAAAATTTCAAGTTTATCTAAAAATATATATTTTTTAATCGAGAAATATGATTTCAGAGAAAATTATTTTTTTAAAAAATTTTCATTGTGTATGTATATCCTTGATGTGTTAAAAAAATTTAAAAGAAATAAAATAATTATTTATGGAATATAATTATGATTTCATTGGGAATAAAAAACCTAGGGGCATAATTTTTAGAACTAAATATAATGTTTAATAAGAAAACAATTTTTTTTACTTATTTCAATCAAGTATATTAATGATTAGATTTGGTTATAGATTACTCTGAATTACTCATAAATTTTATTTGATTTATATTGACCAATATTTTTCATGGGAATTATTAATTTTAATAATTATGGCTTGTATATAAATTATATTTTAAAAATATACTTCTAAAAATACTATTTTCTGCCACTATATGCACTAATATTAAATTCATATTTTCAAAACCATAGAAAATATATTAGATAAAAATAATTGAATAAATTAAATTATCATGGTCAAATTTATATAAATTTTTCATTGGTAATTACTTTATTAATATTAATTAATATGGAAAAAATTATTCAATAATGTAAATGTAACTTAAGGTATTGGTTAACAAGATAAAAGAAGAAAGCCTTAAAATAGGAAATGATTTCTCCTGATTTTTTTTCTACATTGAGTTTCAATCCATAGCCATGAAACCCTCATATTTCCTCCAAATAGATTCATTTTACTAATGAATTGTAAAAATAAATTATTGAAAATATAATGGTTACAAACAAAAAATTACCTTCCCTTCAATTATAAAAATTTAACACTTTTACCACATTAATACTGAGTTTACCTTGATGTTTCTCCTTGAAATTCTTCCAATATTCTTCTTCTATAGCCTTATAACACTTTCAAAATAGCCTTGGCTCCATTAGTTATCCTAAAATCTTTATTTAAATGGATTATTTCATGGAAAATTAAAGTACTTGATGTGATTATTATCAACTAATTAGCTATTATTGTTAATTATCTGCATTAAAATTTATTATATCCATACAAATATTATGATTTATGTAACATTTATATAATACAATGCTAATATTTTATGGTTATTTTCATTATTAAATATTCTATCACATCCATTTATTAAAACAATATCATTATTCATGTGTACATGAAGACTATCCCATTCATGTCTGGGTCATTTTAAACACCTACATGAATATTATGATACCTTTATTTCAAGGTTGACTATAAGATCTAAGAGGTATGGAGTTGAACAAAAGATGACGGCTCCCCTTCCATGATGGTGATGACCAATACACTAGTACCTCCTCTTCTGTTGGGGAGGGACTCTCATCATCTTTCAAGGGAGCTACCTGTTCATTCCCCAATTTCTCTAACCCTGATTTGGTTACTTCTTTACCCAAAACAGAGATAAGTCCTAATGTACTAGAACTATTCAACGATACTCTTCTACTCTTGATTTATTCATCATTTTTCAAAGAATCCATGACTCTCTAGTATTTGAAACTGATCACTCAGTTTTAGATGCTCCAATATTTGGTGAATAATTTTTATATGTTTCGTTTTTTGTAATGGGGATTATAATATTGAGAAAAGATGGTTCTTCTAGATAACCAAAACATTATGATTCAATTGAACTCAAAGGAAGATCTAGTGAAGGATTAGTCTAGTGCCCCTTATAGCTGCAATAGTTCAAAGATCTATCATTACAGGTGGACATAATACTTCCAAATTAAGAACTACACATCAATAGTAGATATATGTCAAATTTTACATCATCTTACATAACTCATTCCAAATCCCATGACTATTCTAATCCTGGGGAATAATGTATGTAGATACTATTCCTCTAATTGTATAAATTGATAATTTTTCATTCAGTCTCTTCCTAAATCTATGTGCATGTAGATGTCTCAATATTACCAATGGATTACTTTTACATTTTAGAGGGGAAATAGTTTTGATGTAAGTGGGATGTTTTTTTTTGAATCGTGGTTGGATTATTCATTACCTGTAAGAAATTGGGTCACTCATTGAAATCCAGTAT
The DNA here is from genome assembly GCA_963277665.1 of Viscum album. Classification (NCBI taxonomy): domain Eukaryota; kingdom Viridiplantae; phylum Streptophyta; class Magnoliopsida; order Santalales; family Viscaceae; genus Viscum; species Viscum album. Next base: position 371,869,772 of record OY728166.1, on the reverse strand, counting down.
TCATGGGATCAATGTATTTGATCAGAAGATAGTTCTAGTCATAATAGGTAGTGTCTAGGGGGTGGAGACTAGTTTTGGTGAAGGTTTTATGTGTTAGATCCATTTGGGTGTTTCTATCATCCCTTGTGTTGTTAAGATGGTAAAAGGAATACCATAAGAAAGTGATCCATTAGTGGTCGATATTTTCATTCGGTTGAGGATGGGCCTAAGTGAGCCCTTGACTCTTGTGTATTCCCCTTCAAGAATAAGGGTGTACTAATGTGGTATATAATTCATCTATTTTGGTTTCTTCATCATATAAATTATTTTCAGTTTCCCAAACATTTGAAGTGTGACTTTTTTGTGGCATTAACCATGTACATAGTCTCAAGTGTATGTTGAGTGATGTATAAGGGTTCCCAATGATACGTCCAATGTACATTCAGTAATTTTAGTTTAACAATTTGGTATTTGATGGATATCGTAGTCTGAGACATTGTGTGGCCTCGAAGTGTCTATTTTAGAAGTGAATTGTTCTCCATTAAGTGGAAAGTGTCATGTGAAAATGGGTTGGTCTTTGATCTGTTCAAAACTAAAGTTGTATTTTCCAGCTATCATGATTGTTAACCACAATGATGGATTAGTCTGCGAAGGGATGGACCACTATACAATAACTAAGGAATATAAATCCAATGATGAGTAGTGATTCCACAGAGGTTAGTCCATTGTTCAGTCTGATAATAAGTTCTCAGGTGACAGTGCAGTATATTTGGATTTTAGTCACGTTAAAGAGGGAGGGTTTGAGAGGAAATAGGAAAAGTTGAATGTAATATTCTAACGTAACCCTATCAGGGGGGAATAGAACCATAAAATGGTCTAAATAAAAGGTGGTGTAAGGATATATTATGAATTTTGGAAATTATTACTAGGAAAACGATGTATATTGAAGTGAAATTCCCATTAATGGTGTTTTAACTAGACAAAAGTTGGATACTGACTCGGTTTATCAACAAATGTTAGAGCTGGTCATGAATTCGAAAGAACGTATAGAGTGGAAGGGGTTATCATTATTAATTACACAATAGAGGAAGAATAAAAAAGTATGTGAATACTCATATGTGGGGCCACTAATCATGCGAAGAGTGCATGGATTGAAAATAATGTTATTCTATTGATAAGAGGACTCATTTAAGGGAATATTAACAAAGACAAATACATGGATGCTAGGGAAAAACTAAAGTATAAAATTTAAGGCATTGTAAAGGATATTACATACGTATAAGTAAACACTATTTTATTGAAATTATTTATAGAGAAAACTTATAATGGGAATAAGATATATTTTAACAATTCTGTGGTTTCTTTTAGTGTTTGATCTTGGTGAATATTATGGTTTCTCACTTTCTCAATTAAAGTTTTTTAATAATAATGAAGTTATTTGTCAATAATTTTATATTATTTAATATATTTTTATAACATTTTATAAATATATAAATAGTTATTTTAATGGTTTTTATAATGTTATATCAAAATTTTATCTAATAATCAATAAAACACATTTAGTTTTTTAAGAATCACTTCAACATGATCATCACTAGTTTCCTCTTCATGGTTTGTAAAAAAATATAGGAAATGAAATTATAGATTACTAGAAAATAAAATAACATCTATTAATGTGATTCATATTATCCAAAACTGATGGAATTTTTAAAAAATATATACCATCTTGACTTTTAAAAAACTATTTTAAATCAATAAAAATTGCATAAAACTAGTTTTGAACATAAGGGAAAATACCTAATATATATGTAATAATTATATATTAGTATTATAAAATTTTATAGTAATGAAAATGTTTCTTGGGTATATATTTATATATCATAATTTAATTATTCATGATCTTTGGTTCATGTTAAAAGAGATTCTAGATATTTGATTAGTTTTCAATATCAAATTACTCTCTACGAGATATTATTGGTTTTATTCACCTAATATCATTTACATGATATATATAAAACCTATTAGAGAGATAAAATAATTCATTATCTCTTAATCATGTAATTTTATATTCAATTACATTTCCTCTATATCACAGGGTATTTGATTAACATCTTTCTCATGTTGTAAGGGTTTTATTAGTCACGATTCTCATTCTTTGGGGCATGTAATATATTATGCAAAATACATCCATTGTTTAATGTTATATTAATTTAATATCATGTGAATGTTAAATAATTTATTTAATTTTCATTAATTGTATAATATAATTCAAATCATGTTCTTTTATTTATATGTATTTTGACTGAAGTATTACCCTAGCTGTAATATTTTTTGGTTACTCAATTTTAATTCATTGAGTTGTAATACTTACCCTGAATTAATTTCATATAGTTTGGGTAAATTATGCACTTTTTATTTTATTATTTGGTATTATCGAATTCTATACATTTTTACCACATTATTATACTTTTAATTGTTTTTTGTTTCATGATGTTTGAAGCCCATAAGGGATATTGATAACTAAAATATCATTTCATTGAGTTATAATGTTTCATATTGTACATTGATTTTATATGAGATGGTTTTCCCACACTAATATTTTCTTATACTTTAGTTTATAATTTTCTTTTGGGAAATTTTTTTTTTCATAAAATTATTATTTTTTACTCTCTCAAAATAGTGATATTTCAATAAATGTTTTTAAAAAATATAAAAATTGACTCCCATTTCACATTCATATGTTTTTTCTTCCTCTACTAATAATCATTATTTATTTTTAAAGATCAATTTTTATTGAATATATTTTAACATAAAGGTTTTAAAATTATTTATATCACATTTTCAAAAGTGAACATTGAATGTGACATGGAAATTTTTATTTTATTTTAATGAAAAAAATGATTTCAAAATGATATTTTGTGTTCTCACTTCCACTTCCCCCATCATTTTCAAATAAATGTACTATGATTTTTTTAGGTTTCATTATTTATTCTTGAATTTCAATAATTATCATTTACAATATTGAACACATTATATAAATGAATTCGATTCTTGATCCTTTGTTTTATTTTATCATTTGATGCATTGTTTTTTGTTGGATTTTTTCATCTATGTCAACATATTTTTTGTTTCATTTTTTACATAGAGTATATGGATTGTATAACCACACACCTCATTCTTATGGATGGGATATGATCATGTTATCTCTTTTATGTACATTTTATTGTTGTTCCGTATATCATTATCCCATTATATATGATAATGGGAACGTTGAATATGTATTTTCAAACTATCCACATTCTTCCTGTAGATCAGGTATGATTCTGTAATTAATTTTATTCAAATAGGAAAAAGTATAGAAATTTTTTATTATTATTTAATGCTATTTTTTTATTTTTTTCCACATTGCATTATTTATTATATGGATAACCATGTTTTTATTTAGAAAAATAATCCATAGGGAATGGAAATAAATTAATTCTTTACTCTTATATAGAATTTATTCGACTAAAACAATTGACTAATGGGGATAAAAAATATATATCACCTTGAAACATCAATAGGTATTATGATGAAAAACAACATGGTGTTTTGTGTATTCCTTTACCTATATCTATAATGTTTCTTGGAACAAGGACTTGGAATTATGTTTTTGATGTATAACATTGTGCATTTCCATAGTGTGAGATCCGTATTATTTGTATCTGTGTTTTGATTTATTATCATGGATACAGAAGAATATTAATTTCATTTCATTGTAGAATTATTAAAATGATTTATGTCACTCATATTATTTATTCCATGCTTATGTTTTTTATAGTTCCAATTATATGTTTCATTTTTTTGATAATTTGATATTGCCTCTTTCAAAAGTTTCCATTTCCCTAGTATATAAAGAATTTTTTTAAAAATTTAATGTTTAGTAGAATGGAATGTGTGTATAAATCATGGGAGATATTGAAGGAATGTTTTGGATTGGGTTTTTTTATCATGTGGCATAAAAACTTATCTATTAGTTGAAAAAGACATAAATTTTCCAGTTCTCTCCCTAATAATAAAAATATATCAACCTAAATAGTCTTCGGAAGGTATGTAATGAAATATTTTTATTTATTATTATAATTATGGGATAATTAATTTTGGGAAGAAATAGATTATATTGATGAATGTTAGTAATGTATGAATTTATGGAATTAGGGTATGGATAGTGAGTCTAGGTTGTCATGGATGGTATATGTTAAGGGATTTGATAACATTGGAGATTACAATGTTTTTATGGGTAATTGAATGGATTATAAGTTAGGTTTGTTCATAATTTAAATGATATAAATAATCCTTTTTGATACTACATAGTTTAATATTAAGGTAATAATTTAAATTTTATTTGATATAAAGATGTGATAACATTATTGAAAACACTAAGGATAAGTATACACGATAATTGTATTTACGGGGTCACATCTTGAATTATTGTTAAATTTGGGATTTTATAAAAATCTAATAAATTAAATTATTCCTTATATACTATAAGTGGATGAAGGATGTAACACATATGTACATTGGGGATAATAATCAATAAAATATATGATTAGGTGTCAAGTGACTCATCACATGATTCACAATAAATGGGCCTAACTGCACACCTGATTTTACCCACATGGGGGATATTCATCGGTTAATATAATTCTATATAGATTAAATTATAAAGGATTTATTATGTTCAATTTTTGGGTTAATAAGTACAAGTTATCATAAATTAATGTATATTGAACTTAATGTATCAAACGAAAAAATTATGGTGTAATTATAGATGACATGTTCAGAATGAGTTTTCATATTCAGAGGAAATTTTTCTTGTGTTTTATTGCTAACTAGCTTGGGTATCAGTATTTGGTTGAAACATGATCATGAAAATGTTGGAATGAAAGCTATATTACTTGAAAAAACTAAATATTATAAAGGAATATGGGATCATACACAATTCCTTGCTAATTTTATTATATAAATATTATCATAAAAAAAGTGAGTTTCCAAGTTTTTATTATGTTTGTGAAATTGATATTTCAATAGAAATTAAATCACTAAACTGTTATTAATTTCCATTAGGGAGTGAATTTTTTTGATAATATTCTAACATATTTTAAAACATTTTTGGATTATGTGAAACATCAAAGGATTTTTATTTATTGTTTATTCTATAAAAGATTGGGAACATATATGAAATTTTATCAATAACTTTAAGTATTTATTTTTTGAGAAGGTTATACTTTTGGGGGTTAACTATTAGAGAACACACGATGAAGATATAGAAAAATATTTGTGTTTATATACACATGATGTTGACATGGTAATGGGTGGTTTCATTTTTAATAAGATATATTGTATTGATAACGATAAAATTCTGATATATATTAACAAGTGTGTGATGTTATGAAGTAATTGTTGGTACCATTTAATTTTAAAATAGAGATAATATTTTAAGGAATATATTACATCCCTTTGATTTATTATTATAGATATTCAAATGGGTTGGGAAAGGTAAATTGTGGAGAATATATGACTAATGGGTAAATATACTTGGGCATATAATTGTATTAATGAATAATGTTGTTTACAGGAATATTAATAACATGATATATAATAATAGAGTATGGTAGATGTAATATTATAGGTTATACCTTGAATGATGAATATATAAATAAAACCCTCACATAATTTCTTCAATGAGTAATAATTAAAATTTCATGGATATAGTTTAGTATAGGTGATATAATGTAACATCCCATGATAATAATATATAATTAAATTTAAATAATTCAGTGGGTTTTATAGAATACCTCAAATGGAACACTGAATATAAACCAAACTATGATATATTTAGATAAAGTAAAAAATATTTAATTATTTCCATTAAAACATTCCATTTAAACTATAAATAATTATATAGTGTAACTAATTTAGAAGAAATTTATATAATGTAAATAAAGGAGTTATTTAGTTTCAATTTAATTCAATTAATTTTCCTAAAATTAATAATAAAATCATGTATTTTTTATTGAAGTGTTTTTATCAAAAATTACCATTTTATGTGATATGAATTTATATTTTAATAAGAATATGATAAATGATGATAAATAATTATTTATGTTAAAAATATATTAGAACTGATTTTTTTGTTAATTGATATGATATAATATTAAAAATATTTAATATTTTAAAATATAATTTTATAATAAAATGTGTATTTCATTATATTTTATTAATTTATTCTAAAATTGAATTTAACGTATTTATAATACAAATATTATAATATTAAAATCATTTTAGTATTTTTGAATAAAAATATTATCATAAGATAAATGTTTGTTTTTTTCAAAAAAAATTAATTTTTAGTGGAAAATTCATTTTTTATGAAAACTATAATTTTTATGACTTATTTACTATTTAAGAATATCCTATAATAATAAAAAAAAACCCATTTGAGTAATAAAATATGTATTTATGGAAAGATATTATTCATATTTTGAGATTATAAATCTTAGGACCATCTTATTTAAAACTAAATTAAAATTCCATTTTAATGAAAATTAATTTTCTCTCTATTCTTCGAAATAACTATTTTTAAGGTGGGGTTTGGTTTCTGCATTCTGTAACATCTCAAATTTTTAGCAATGTACATTCTATTTAATTTTAGTCAAATATGAATATAGTGCCTATGTGGCGGTAGGTTGGTTTCTTGAAAGGAGGTACAAGATGAGATATAACCATGACTTAGATTAATACATGATGTGTATTTAAATACATAGTGTGTATTAAATAAATGACATGCATTTAGCTAGATAGACACCTTTCATGATGTGTAGAGGCTTTTACACAGTATGGAGATCTTGATAATTACGTGATGTGTAATGCATTTGTAGGTCATGTAAATACCTATGTCAATGTTTTTTTAAATAGAAATGGAACATTTTTATAGAGCCTCTTCTTTTACTCTTTTATTCAATCAGAATGTCATGAGATATCCTCCCAATGACTAAGCTAGGTTCCTCCATTCCTCCCCCGTCTATGATCTGTGTTCTTTGTTGCCGGGTGTGTTATATTCATATCAATATCTCAACCCCTCGTCATTGTATTCTAATTTTTTTTATCCCATATCTTGGAGGATTTTTGGGTGAGATAATTTTTTTTAGGATTTCGTTCCTTTTCAATTTTCTCTTGATCCAGCTCGAATCAAATTTCATTAATAAAGTAGTGGTTATCTACAAACCCAAGGTAGGTGATCTAGATTCTTTCAGTCAAGAGTAGTTTCATTCATATTTTGTGACATCGTTCTACATGACATAACATTACGGAAATACCTATAAAAGGTATAATAAATTAATTTAAATGTTTCGTCATGATTGATGAGATCTTAGCTAGTGCATAATCAATGCTTTCATTCGATTAATTAAGATGACCTGCCCTTATTTTGGTGTCATTCCTTGATAGACTAATTTCCATTTCAATATATTTTTTAACCACCCTTTTAAGTGTGTTGCCTCATAAAATATAATATATAAATGAGTATTTATAAGATTTTTATTAGTCCCTTTAAATTATTCCATGCCTTGAGTTTCTTACTGAAATGAAATGGACATCATAAATGAAGAAGTCTAAGTAAAATCGAGTGTTATTTAATATGAGTTGTTTATATCTAACAATATTTTATATATTATGCTGAGATAGAAACAAGGGTCTCGAAATGAGGACACATAGGATAGGATCATCCTGATTTAGAAGTAAAATATGTTTGGAATTATGAAAACGATGATAGCTGCTACTTTGTATTCCTTGGAAAGGCTCACATTGCATTTTTATTACCTTCATGTGAGATATATTAGTCCCCTAGAGGAGATACCATGGATGGGATCAGTAGAAATATGGTTAGACAAGGTCATGAGGGATACTCAATCCCCAACAAAAGATTCCAGGAAAGTGCTCAAAGGTTCGATTTCATTCCATCCAAAGAGTGATTATTGATATTTGTTTTATGAATCACCATGGATTAATTATTGTGATATTATGGAATTTTCAGTTGAATAGTTCTATACATGGGATTCTATCTGAATCTCCATGGATTGGCTCTGATTACCTCTTCCTAAATATTAAATAATATACATAAATTAATGAATAAGAATGTGTAACTTAAATTTAAAGGATACACCTTAAAATAAAAATAAGATTCATATGGGAGGTCCTATATTTTGATACATAAAGGATATCAAACATTTATTCCTCATATCAAAATTTAACAAGTCACTAAATTTAGATAAATATGGCTTTAGAAGAACTAGGTAGTTTCAGTTGGGTATCCTTTGAGGAACCGAGTATGATGTATTTTATTTCTTAAATTCATTGCATATATTAATATTAGCACAATTTATATATTATTTTCACTAGCTTGATTGATCTAGACACCTTTCATGGTGGCCAAATTAGTATGTGTCACACCCTTTATGGCCTTCTATTTGTATCAAAGATGTTTTCATTGATTAATCTATATATAAATGGATGATTCAAACTTCCAACGTTGGATTGTGATTATTAGTATTGTGTAATGGATTAAAGAACTAGGATTATTCTCATGACTCTGATATAAGAATATTTTTATTAGTATGACATGTGATATATTTCTATTTCCCATGTAGCAAGTGTGCCCATTTTTATAGCACCTTTACCTGATGAATATAGTCATTTTTGTATCTATTTTGTATTCATTTTTTTACATTATATATGTATTTTTTGGTAATTTAATATTCTACTACTGCTTGTTTTTTTCATTTTATGTTTACTTCCATTTTTATATATTACTGTGTCGTAGTCTATTGAATGAGTGAAACATTTCCTCACAGACACACAATATATTTTCATTGCATGTTGGAAGCCTCTAGCCTATGGGAAGGAGTGTGTGAGGTCGTGTTCCCAACTACCTCAGGGCACCTCTTAGTGGATTCTGGGGCCAATTACTACAAGGTGGAATTAGAGATCATTTTCCATTTTTCATACTATTTTAGTATTTGATAGGAGACTAGCATGTATTGAAATTTGGTTATGAGTCTTTGCCTCGGAGAGGCTTACCCATGTATAGGGGAAACCCAATTTACATGGGATGGGTTATTGTTATTATTAGATTGTGTATGTGATATGTACATTGATTTAATAATAGAGTGATTCACATGTTGTAGGAAATTAAAACTTTTTATTTTTATGTTAAAATTTATGTACCATATGATGAAGTTATGAGGGAATATCAATTTATGCATTATTCTATAAACCATAGGACTTGAGTTACTTTCATTATTCCATTCCATATCTATAGTCTTTTAATCCCTGCATGTGTCACATGTGTTTTCTATGTGTTCTTTCATGGTTATATATTTTTATATGATGATGTTTCTCATAGGGTTCACATAATTAGATTAATTAAGGTTACTACATAAATCTAGACCATTTTTCATGCACTGATTGATGATAACACCATAATTAAAAAATTATTCCACATTTTATCCATGAAAAACTTCTTCATAGGGCTGAAATATTACCGAAATTCATTTATTATTTCAATTTTAAATTTATGAAGTGACTACCTCTATAAATAGGGAATCGTAGTTCAATTAATAATATTGGAATTCATAAACTGTTACATAAAGATAACATATATCAGTGTTAGGTCACAGTAATATGATGTTCTAATTGTCATTAATGAGGAGTATTCACTTTTAAAAATTATTAATGGTTATCTATTTAATTGGATAATGACTAATTTATATAAATAATAGAGTAAGAAAATATTATAATTTCATCTTATATAAAAAATTATTACCACTATATGTGGATTCGAATTTAATATTAAAGGTTATTTCCTCTATACCTTTATATTGAAACTCCATAATCCAAAACCTTTGATTTTTCCTATGAGGCCTTGACCCTGATGCAGACATAGTAGTGGGTAGTGGGATATTTTTCATGAGATTTCAGTGATTTTTTACCTAGATCGATCATATGATTATGTTGGTGTGTGAAATTTTTGGGAATTATATTTATTTATTATTTAATCTTCAATATATTTATATATATTTTAAATCATATCAATGTTTTGGATTTGGAAATTTTTGACCATGTATGACTCAATGTCCTCGTTTTGTATGCCATGAGGGTGGTGACAACCATCCTCGGAGGTGGTGGACATTGATCCATCAATATTACCTCATATAGTATCCACTGAATAAACTCTTATTTATCATCAATATGGTGGTGATTAATAGTTATAAGATATTTTCTATCACTTTAAAAAGTTTGTACAAGGTGCTCCATAACATGTCCCTACCATGGAATAGAAAACCCATGAGTTCCAGCAAAAACATCCTCAATCCATTTTTGGGAATGGAGGTCCATAGGTATATGTGTCCTATCTAGATACATTCTTTTGACCTTAATCATATAGAGAGACCTCCAAATTGGATGGTCGAGATAACGACCTACATGATTCATGATTCTTCTAAAAATTGTTGGGATTTCATAACCCAGGGTGAACATCATCTAGGTATAGTCATAGTTGGATTAGAAATAACCATTTCTCTACTTATTCATTCATACAATGGGAGTACATAATTAATGAAACCTAATTTAGGGTTCTTTGATAGTGAGAGAATATTGATCATGTTGTAACACAATAATGAATTTATCACCGACATTTATTGGTGATGAGATGAATGTAGTGACATGTTTTGAGGATGGTATTGTTTTCACTATCAGACCAAAGGATAATGTTTTCATGTTTAATGCCATTAAATAAATACAAAAAATATCCACATCACATATCAGAACCTGAGGGAAGGTGGATAGGTGGGCTAGAGATGTTCATATGATTAGAAATTAGATTCTTTACCTATCGTTAGGAATCATGTTTTGAGGGTCCATGTAAGAGAAGCACCAGATAGATGTCATTCACCAAACTCTAAGTGTTTTTTCACTTAATTGGTAGGAAATTACACACGAAAACCCATTTTATGGGGATCTTAATAATGATAAATTCATGTGGCATGATGGGCCACCTTCAGTGTTTCTACTAAAATTTTTCTCATGTATCATCTGATAATTGATCTGTCCTAACACCAATTTAAGGTATCGAATCAGCGACTCCATTCTAGGATGAGATTCTGTAAACAACTAGATGATCAGTCCAAGTAGGTGTTGATGGATGAGGTAGTATAACTTTAGTGGCTCGACAACATTAGAGATAACATGATCAAGTAAGTTAGGTTTCATTTCAAGGTAGATTTTTGGGCCATATATATTAAATAAATCATACACTAGAGGAGAAGATTATAATACCTTCTACATTGTGTTTACTAAATGTAGTCTTTACATTTGTTCTTCCCAATTTGATATATTTTCATCAAACTCATTTATATTTATTGTGATTATTTAATGTATGCGACTAATGATATAGTAATATAGTCTCTTGAAAAATATGAAAAATCCTTTTGGTGGATGATTATAGGGTAGACACTAGTTTATGGAATTCCCCCTAGACATAGGTGGGTACCAATTCTTATGGGATTAGATTTTCCTCACGATGACTGAATTTGACATCAATCTCAATATGGATTATCTAGTTTGTTATCATTCCCATGTTTATTTCTATATCTATAGTGTGTTATTTACCTCAACTAAGGGTAGAATTTATATTCATGAGGGTGAATGTAATATCTTGGAAAGTAGATATGGACTCCACCATTATGTCCTAGGCAGTGAGATATCTCAAATTTCTAGTCTCCTCATAAGAGATCAAGGAATACATCTTGTAGAATTACATATTTTGGTAGATATAATTAGGGATGTCAACCATAATAGCTTTTATGGTGTTGGACCCATTATATAGGTTGATTTTAAAATTGATCTATTTCTAGGTGTGGTACCCATGTCCATTACTCCCTACTAGATATAACCTATATGGATATATGAAATTAGGAATATGTTTGATGATCTATATGAAATTTTTTTTATATGACCCATTATACAGCCTTTATGGTTCACCTCTGTTTTTCACCATTAAGGCTGATGGTGCCATCATGTTGGGTATAGATTATATATGGATCAACTATCATATAGTGAATAATTGATATACATTGACTCATATAGACAACATCATTGACAATCTTTGTGGAGTGATAGTTTTACCTATGATTGATTTGTGGTTGGGAACCCATCAACTTCATGTGATAATGTGGAGACCCGAAGCCTAACGTACATGGAAATTACATTACTTTTGCAGAATACTTAATATATAACAAAAAAACACACAAGGAACGTAATAGTTTAGTGTCTTTGGAAACTCGGAACGTAATCTTCTAATCGTGGTGAAATATCTTCAACATCTACCATAATGATATTCCCCTTTTGTTTTCTTACATAAAACATTTCATTAAATCCTGGGGAAAAGAAAACATATGAAGGGTGATCTCAAATGCTCATTAAAGGTAAACATAGAGAAGATAAAACAATCCATAAACATTTGAATGCAAAAACTTGAACATAAAACTATAAACATCAAAACCATGACCAAAGACATAAATCATGGAAGTACGTAAGGAATATATCATAAAGGATCATAAATCATGATAAAATATCATCAGAATAAAAATTTTAATTATGGAAAAACATTAAGCACATGATATTATTTTCATAGTAGCCAAGGCATTGTTTCCAAGACCATCTTAGTGGACAAAGTCCCTTTCTAAATCGAGTTCCCTCCTCGTTCTAGTCCTGTATTATTGAACCAGATTAACTGACCATTCCAGAAATGTCAATCTCATGAGATATAAATCTTTACCCAATGCCTTAGAGGGAGATATAGTCCCCACCCATTTCATATTGAAATCATTCTTACTTGTGCCACAAAACAATCATACATCATTCATTATATCCCAAAGAATAAAATGGGTTTCATAAAAATCATCCCATCATAACATAATCCATATAAAACAAATGCATATCATTTCATCATAATAGAAGTGAAACCATTTAAATGATAGGAACATTATACTTGAAACATACACATATGAAATAATGTCATCTTAGATGGAAAAATGGTTTTGATAAAACACTTTAAATGAGTTGTTGAGGAAAATATACTTTCTTCTTCAAAATCAATTTCTTTTCACAAAACATCATGAAATTTTAAAAGAAATTTATTTAGTTGAACATAGTCATGATTTTTATTGGAGCATGATTCCTAAAAATAAGGCACTATAAAACTGTAAAAATCCTTTCATGCGGTATAAGTTAAAAAAACATTATTCTCGTACTTTTGTCGGAAAAGTCAAAAAAGTACCTCGTAACGTAAACAAAAGAAATATTCCTTACATACCATGTAGTAAAATTAAAAAATGGGTAAAAAGAACTTTAAACATACATGAAACAATTTTTAGAAAACTGGGACATGGAAAATATAACCCCAGTGAATACTTACGAATAAACAATCTCGGAAAAAAACGAGATTGGAAAAGTTATCCCTTACCTTAGGTTCGATATGCATCGTAAGTATATGAACCTCCTATATAATGATTTAAATAATTTCATTGACTTATTACATAATCATATTCATTGTTATTATATCATATATGGTTCACTTATGACATTATATAACCCGTTCTTTTGTAAATCTCATGTTAAAGCAACATTTTGGGTAAAAACAACTTATTTATCGTACGTGTTTGGACTTGTTGTTCATGATGTTATTATTACTTATATCATGATTTACATACTTCCAGAATGTAAATAATGATTTATATATGATATATATTCATTATATATCCAGCATATACATTTATTTATAATAGTACATAACATATGGAGGTAAGAAATGAAATGCACCGTTCATAGAGACGGTAAGCCGTATGTACGAATGAATGCTACTTTCGTTATTTTAATGGAATTAAAACATAATGATACATAGGTATATTATAATTACAGTATTATATCATATATAATATCATTAACTCCATCCTTTATACATCTCACATAAGGCATTAACGAATCACATCACTTTGAGGGGCGGTAGTCCGCACTTCCTCAAATAAGATTATCGTATTTACCGACTATGGAAACCATAAAGGCTTGATTTAACTGGGAATTAAATAAAAATAGGGAAATAATAAACATAATATATATCATATATAAATACAGTTCAATCATAATGGCCACCATGATAGGCGGTAGGAGAAAATTGAAGAATCATCGGTTCGTGAGGAGTTAGTTTTCCATCCACAGAAACATTATGATATTCATCCATTAGATAGAGGTTTTTTTAAGTGTTGTTCTAATACTTCTCATAAAAACATCCTATTATATCTAGGATACTGTTGTTTTTACAAAATAAATGAGTAAAAAGAGTTTAGGGGTTGGAGAAGTAGAATAAAAGAAAACAACTTAAGAAAAACTATTACCTTTAATTTGGGTAACTTCCTTTGGATTGAACCAGAAGGTCATCTTGAAGTGACTTCTGCCTAATTTATGGCACATAGGGGGAGGAGAGAGATGTTGGGAGCTTATTTGGGAAGTTTTTTGATGATCCAAAAGGCTTGATAGGTGTGAGGAATTTCATAGAAGTGGTCTCCTTTCATAAGGGAGAGGAGGGGCTTTTTAGGAGAGTGTGAAAATATTATTTTATTATAAACTTATCTTCGGTTTCAAGAGGTCCAAAACACATTAATGTCGAAGCTAAGATAACTCATATTCAAAATAAAATCATCCAATAGGAATTGGATAGGATTTGGATAATATTTTAATCATTATAATCTTATTTATTTAAATCATTTTTTAATGAGGTAAATATTTCATCATTATTGTGTCATAAATAATTTAATTTATTTTATGCCTAAAAATTATAAAAAAAGACCAACATGTAGGAAATATTTTTATCTTTACAATAAATATTTATAGTCAAAAAGATAATTTATATAGCCCCTTATAAAAATTAATTACAAAAGGATTTTTGTTAATGCAAATTTTGTCTTTACATTAAATTAATTAATCTAATGTGTCATTGTATTTCATAAGTGGCTCCATGGGGTCCCAAAATCATCCCAATGATGCCCATGGTTGTCCATTAATAATCCAATATTGTTTATAAAAGTGTTACGGTAATTTTGAATTATTATAATATTCTTTTAACCTTGAAATACCCTATTTACTTTTAACTGTGGTAATAAAAGTAAAAAGATACTATTCACAAAAAAAATATTTTTATCCAATTGAACCACATTTTACTCAATTATATTAACCATGTCTCTCGGATTTTTGAAATTCAACTCACAAAAGCGGTAAAATTATTTTTTATGAACAATTTCAAAAACTCCTATGAGGTGGGTAAAAGACGGTGAAAAGTTCAATACAATTTTTATAAATCTAATATTATTATAAAAAGATTCCAATGAATTTAATTGAAATTATATAATTATTATGTATCTATGATGATCTAAAATAAATTTAAATCAAATAAATGATTATTTAAATATAAAGTCATTTTTAACCAAAAACTCAGTGTATTCTCTATTCATCAAAAATTGAAGTTTTTCATAAAAATACCAAAATTTCAGCCTAAGCTATATTTGATATTCTGAATTCCAAAATGAGGTCTATTTTTCCAAATTCAAAACATAGAAGTGTAATTAATTTTTTTTAAAGTAATTCTCGTTTTCAAAACAAATAGAGTGTTTTTAAGAAACAATAAATATCAAAAGATCATCATTTTTTTATGTCCAATTTCAAAGTGATATTAATTCCACTGAACAAAATTGGATTAAAATGTAAGAATATGTTCTAATTACACTTTAAAAAAATTAAAAAGATAATCTATTCATATAAATTATTGCGATAAAAAAATTAGTTTTCAATTAAAATATAGCGTGTTTTTACTATTCATCAAAATATGAAAGTTATCAGAATAATATGAAAATTTTTTCCAAATTAAATTTTTATATCCTTATTATAAGGAAGTATTTTATTCTGTCAAATTGAACTTATAAACATGTAAAAAACTAGATTTAATGTGGGTGCGCCATCAAACGGCAACAAAACATTATTTTTTAAAAAAATACTAATTTCACCCGAAAATTTTATTTTTTTCTCATACCATGTTCTAGAAAATGTATAAGATAATAATGTTATAAAATTCAAAATGTAGTTGATTTTATTCATAACGACTTTTCGATAATAATATTATATCAATATATCATTGTTTAGTGAAACCCGGTATTGCGTGCTATACATTCCATCGAGGAAGGTCGTGATTGCCTGTAATGCAAGCCAAGTCTGGGTGGAATGTAGTTTAAGACTTTTTTGTTGTTTAATATAACAATATACAACCACATTTCATTTATACATTAAACAAAGTCTATACTTAATGTTGCGTAGAATAATTTCTACACAATGAACTTGAAATTGTGTGTAACATGAGCCAAGAATAGTGTTGCATATACTACAAGCTAATATGTTGTCACGTATAGCGCATGATAATCATGGTGTAGCGTACAAAAAAAGAGATCAATGAAATTAAAAGAATATTTTTCATAAAATATCGGGTTGTTACATTCTACCCCCCCTTAAAATGAATTTCGCCCTCAAAATTCGATGGGGTTAAAAATGGATTGTTACTTGATAATTTCGTTAATAGAAACCCACATCCTAAAAAGGAATGATAAAACATAATTTTAAAAAAGTGAAGTATGAAACATAATGGTCACCCAAATTAACTCATCACTAGGTTTCCACATAAGAGATCATAGGTCAAAATATGGATATGGATGAGAAATCTAACCATCAAGTTCTGATAGAGAGTGTTAGAGAACATGGCTATGAAAAAGACATCAATCACAAAGCCATAAATTTATGATGATATAAGGTACCATATGATTCATCGTATATGAGGGCACTAGGACACCATTATTTTGGTTTTCAAGATCATTTCCTTAAAGATGAAGAATTTGAATTAGAAGAAATACTTACTTTATTTTGGTAAAATCTCACCGTTGTTCATGCCTTGAAAAATTTCCACTTCATCCCTTTAAGAATTGAAGTTGAATTTGTCTTTCACTATGTTTTACAGATCATGTGATAGAATTATAGGTCATTCTCTCTGTCTCAAACATAAGGTTAGAAAAAGATATTTATAAGTCCATCTATTGTGAGATTAATCGTATATGCATCCAAAAAATGGACTTATACTTCATCTATCATACCACTTAATATAATAAAACTAGTTTCTACTAACCAGGGACATCCTGTAGGCCATTGGTAGGTGATGAAGGCCTGTCGCACTTCGGTTGTGGGTTCAATTCTCGCAACCTTTTCTGACGCAATGGGTTGTCGCCCATTTTGCAGGTTGTCCTTTTTCTAAAATTACATCATTATGACATTCCATCAATAATATCGAAAAAAAGAGTTCTAACCTTAAACAATACTAACTTGTGTCCAACATAATCCATTTCAAATCATTAGGCTTATCCAAAAATACTATTGTCTAAGCTTATAGTATAAATAAAAATATTACTAGAAATGTCATCTACCGAGCATGTGAATACCATCATTTATCCCTGATATATATTGTTGATCACATTCCAATCATGTGAATACCTTAATCATGTATTCTCTTGAAAAATGAATACCCATTAAACCTTAGTGAAAACATGAATGCTATCAAAATTTAACTCTTTCCACATACCAAAATCTCAAAAATTCATTATACTCAAACCATGATATCACTTTGCCCTTATATAATTCATTATCTCATTAATAATATC
The DNA here is from genome assembly GCA_963277665.1 of Viscum album. Lineage (NCBI taxonomy): Eukaryota > Viridiplantae > Streptophyta > Magnoliopsida > Santalales > Viscaceae > Viscum > Viscum album. The sequence continues at coordinate 371,851,950 of OY728166.1, read as the reverse complement.
AAACATTTCATTATCTCCTTAGCACTTATTTATGCGCATATTATGTGCTTTCCAAAAATATCTGAATAACCTTTCATGGTTACCAGTACCATTCATCATACACATTCAAAACTTAAGGAAAGACAATAGTGTAATAATCCTTGGATGTCTCTTTATTCCATAGTACCATGAAATTACTTATACAACATTATTTTGGAATCCCATTACAAGAACACTAAATCATTCCACCACATCGTTGTCATATTCAAAATTGCCAATAGTGATCGCATGTGACTTCCCTTTTCCTTTTCCTTAAGTGGTTTCTCATGTTGATCATCATTAGCCCTTTGATTAGGGCATTTTATTAGCATAATTCCCCATTTCCTTGCACTTGAAACACTGAAGTGTTGGTGGAGCATTCTCTATTGTCTTTTCTCTATTCACATCATTAGAAACCTTTTTCCCATTACATCGACAACCAGCAACTCAATGACCTTCTTTTCCACACATAAAAAATTTTCTAGTACCTTTTATCCAATCTCCACCATGCTTCTTTCCACACTTTGCGCATAAAGAAACATTCATATTCTTTTCACCATTGTTCTAAGATTTCTCCTTGAACTCCATCTTTGTTTTCTTGTCAAAACCATGATATGGATATGTAACACCAACTTCCATTTCTTCCTTGATAGCACAACACACAATTTCGGCATAGCTACTGAAGTCTCTTATATCTAATTCCTTTCGAAGAATTGGTTTTAAGCCCGTGAAGAATCGATCAACATTACATTCAGGTTAGATGATAAAGCTGGATGCATACCTTGCAAGACTTGTATAATTCTCTTTTTATATACTAACAGATTCATCATCCTTTTTCTTAAGCTCAAGGAACTAATTTTCCATATTTGTTCAAAGAATACGAGGGATATACTTATTGAAAATTAAGTTCATGAACTCATCCCATTCCATGGATTCAATTTCACCTTGGGCCCCTGTATTTTTAATTAAATCCCACCATTGATCCGCTTTGCCTTCTAATCAGTAAATAGCCAAAATGACTTTTTCATGTTCCAAACAGCGAAGTATGGAAAATATCTTTTCAATGGTACTAATCCATTGTTTAGCAACAAGTGGATTAGAAGACCCACTGAAAGAAGGGGGACGTTGCCTCATGAAGGACTCAATAGAATATTGTTAGCTTCTCTGCTCATTTGGTAGTCCAGAATGATTTGTAGCATGAGTAAGTATAGAAATAAGATTTTTCACTCCATCTCCCATAACATTGGTTTGTTCAGAAGGACAATCATTGCATTGTACACTACGTTGATCAACCTGGTTCCTTCGGCTTCCAGCCATCATCTAAAAACCAAAAAGAATAGTGTGAGAGGAAAAAATCATGATAGGTAAAACAACATAATAAAGGGGGTGTAACTTCAATATCTAACATCATATGTTTAATTCTAAGATCAATACCATAATTCTAGGACTATAACCTATACTTATACCTAACCTTAGGGACATCCCTAGACATACATTAGAAATATCTCTAGGGATATCACTAATGTTTTATCATCCTAGTTTCCAATGGTAAACTAAACCTTTCCTCTGATACCATCTGTAGAGACCCAAATCATGATGTACATGGACATTACATTACTTTTGAAAAATACTTAATACATAACAAAAACAGACATACAAGGACTGTAATTGTTTAATGTATTTGGAAACTCAGAACATAATCTTCTAATCGTGGTGAAAGATCTTCAACATATCCCATACAGATATTCCCCATTTGTTTTCTTACCTAAAACTTTTCTTTAAATCCTGGGGAAAAGAAAACAAATAAAGGGTGAGATCAAATTCTCAGAAAGGGTAAGCATAGAGAACATAAAACAATTCATAAACATTTGAATGCAAAAACATGAACATAAAAATCTAAGCATCAATATCTTGGGCAAATAAATAAATCATTGATGTACGTAATGCATATATCATAAAGGAACACAAATCATGATAAAATAGCATCGTAATAAAACTTTTAATTATGGAAAAACACTAAGCACATGATATGATTTCCATAGTAGCCAACTCATTGCTGCCAAGACCATCGTAGTGGACAAAGTCCCTTTCGGAATCGAGTTCACTCCTCGTTCCAGTCCTATATTATTGAACTGGATTAACTTACCATTCCAACCATGTCTATTTATTGAGATATAAATCTTTACCCAATGCATTGGAAGGAGATATAGGTCCCACCCATCTCATATTGAAAACATTATTACTTGTGCCACAAAACAATCATACATCTTGCATTATAACCCAACACTACGGGAAAAATGAGCAATTGCGACGGGTTATTTGCGACCGGAATAAATCCCGTCGCAAATAGTCCTGTTAAAAACTTATTTGCGACGGGGGTATTTCCCTGTCGCAAATAAGTAGGCTTTTGCGACGGGATTGCTTTCCCCGTCGCAAAAGAACTGGCGCGCGTTGCGCGCCAAATCGCGGGAAAACTATTTGCGATGGGGGAATATTCCCGTCGCAAATAACCGGCGGCGGTAAAAGGTATTTGCGACGGGAATATTCCCCCGTCGCAAATACTATGTCGGCAGGTGGTTATTTGCGACGGGTCCCGTCGCAAATAACTATTTACCCATTGACCGTAATAAATGTCGGCTAAGGTATTTGCGACGGGTCCCGTCGCAAATAATACTAGTTGCGACGGGATTCCCGTCGCAAATAATCTAACCTATAAATACCCCCCATCTGTTTTTTTCAAAACATTCTCAAATTCCATCTTCTCCTTCTCTCGAAGTTATATTTCTAAATTTCAGTTTTTCTTCAGTTTAATTTTTTTCTCCGGAGCTGATATTAAAGTTTTGAAGAACGATCATAGTAGATCAATTTTCAAGGTATTTATGTTCAATTTAATTTAATATTTATTTTTAATTTTTTATTAGTTTCAATTATTCTTAATAAGTTGTAATTTAATTCTGTTTATATTGTTTTATTACTTAATAAATTTAAATTATTAGTATTGTTCATAGTTAATGGTAATTATGAATAATTAGTAATAATTTTTAATAATTAAGAATAAATATTAATAATTAGTAATAAATACCAATAATTAGGGATAATAACATTATTACATTATTAGTCTATTTTATTATTAATTTTAAAATAATAAAAAAAATTATATATATACAGTTCTCTTTTCATATGTGTGTTTGCTGTCTTCACATGTATTATTTGTATGTGGAGATAGAAAACGCACAGATGAAAGGAGAATTGTATATAAATTAGAAAATTATATTATTTTAATATTAATAACAAAATATACTAATAATGTTATTATTTGTAATTATTGGTAATTATTCCTAATTATTAGTAATTATTCGTTTAATTACTAATAATTAGGAATAATTAGTAATAATTACCAATAATTAGTAATAATTACCAATAATTCGTAATAATTACCAATAATTAGTAATAATTACCAATAATTAGTAATAATTACCAATAATTACAAATAATTAGTAATAATTAGTATTAATTACCAATAATTAGTATTAATTACCAATAATTAGTATTAATTACCAATAATTGGTAATAATTACCAATAATTGGTAATAATTACCAAAAATTAGTAATAATTACCAATAATTAGTAATAATTACCAATAATTAGTAATAATTACCAATAATTAGTAATAATTACCAATAATTAGGAATAATTACCGGTAAATAGTAATAAATAGTAATAATTAGTAACACTTAGGAATAATTACCAATAATTAGTAATAATTACCAGTAATTAGTAATAATTAGTAATAATTACCAATAATTAGTAATAATTACCAGTAATTAGTAATAATTACCATTAATTAGTAATAATTACCAGTAATTAGTAATAATTACCATTAATTAGTAATAATTACCGGTAATTACCAATAATTAGTAATAATTAGTATTAATGACCAATAATTAGTATTAATTACCAATAATTGGTATTAATTACCAATAATTAGTATTAATTACCAATAATTAGTATTAATTACCAATAATTAGTATTAATTACCAATAATTAGTATTAATTACCAATAATTAGTATTAATTGCTAGTAATTAGTAATAATTACCAGTAATTAGTAATAATTACCAGTAATTACCAATAATTAGTAATAATTAGTATTAATTACCAATAATTAGTATTAATTACCAATAATTAGTATTAATTACCAATAATTAGTAATAATTACCAATAATTAGTAATAATTACCAATAATTAGGAATAATTACCGGTAAATAATAATAAATAGTAATAATTAGTAATAATTAGGAATAATTACCAATAATTAGTAATAATTACGAGTAATTTGTAATAATTAGTAATAATTACCAATAATTAGTAATAATTACCAATAATTAATAATAATTACCAGTAATTAGTAATATTTACCAGTAATTAGTAATAATTACCAGTAATTACCAATAATTAGTAATAATTAGAATTAGTTACCAATAATTAGTATTAATTACCAATAATTAGTATTAATTACCAATAATTACTATTAATTACCAATAATTAGTATTAATTACCAATGATTAGTATTAATTACCAATAATTAGTATTAATTACCAATAATTAGTATTAATTACCAGCAATTACCAATAATTAGTAAGAATTAGTATTAATTACCAATAATTAGTATTAATTTCCAATAATTAGTATTAATTACCAATAATTAGTATTAATTACCAATAATTAGTATTAATTACCAATAATTAGTATTAATTACCAATAATTATTAATAATTACCAATAATTAGTAATAATTACCAATAAATAGTAATAATTACCAGTAATTAGGAATAATTACCGGTAAATAGTAATAAATAGTAATAATTAGTAATAATTAGGAATAATTACCAATAATTAGTAATAATTACCAGTAATTAGTAATAATTAGTAATAATTACCAATAATTAGTAATAATTTCCAATAATTAGTAATAATTACCAGTAATTAGTAATAATTACCAGTAATTACCAATAATTAGTATTAATTAGTATTAATTACCAATAATTAGTATTAATTACCAATAATTAGTAATAATTACCAATAATTAGTATTAATTACCAATAATTAGCAATAATTAGCAATAATTAGTAATAATTAGCAATAATTAGCAATAATTAGCAATAATTATCAATAATTAGCAATAATTAGCAATAATTAGCAATAATTACCAATAATTAGTAATAATTACCAATAATTAACAATAATTAGTAATAACTACCAATAATTAGTAATAACTACCAATTATTAGTTATAATTACCAATAATTAGTAATAATTACCAATAATTAGTTATAATTACCAGTAATTAGTAATAATTACCAGTAATTAATAATAATTACCCGTAATTAGTAATAATTACCAGTAATTACCAATAATTAGTAATAATTAGTATTAATTACCAATAATTAGTATTAATTACCAATAATTAGTATTAATTACCAATAATTAGTATTAATTACCAATAATTAGTATTAATTACCAATAATTAGTATTAATTACCAATAATTAGTATTAATTACCAATAATTAGTAATAATTATCAATATTTAGTAATAATTAGTAATAATTACCAATAATTATTAATAATTGCCAATAATTAGGAATAATTAGTAATAATTACCAATAATTAGTAATAATTACCAAAAATTAGGAATAATTACCAATAATTTGTAATAATTACCAATAATTAGTAATAATTAGTAATAATTACCAATAATTATTAATAATTACCAATAATTAGGAATAATTAGTAATAATTACCAATAATTAGTAATAATTACCAATAATTAGGAATAATTACCAATAATTAGTAATAATTACCAATAATTAGTACATTATTTGTATATTTTATTATTAATATTAAAATAATATAATTTTCTATATTATATACAATTCTCTTTTCATCTGTGTGTTTTCTGTCTCCACATGGAATATTCGCATTCTTTTTCAAAATTATCAACTTACTCGCAAATGGAGAGGTGAAAGTGAATGCAAATATTACATGTGGAGACAGAATGTTAAACACACAGATGAAAGGAGAATTGTATATAATATAAAAAATTATATTATTTTAATATTAATAATAAAATATACTAATAATGTAATAATGTTATTATTATATAATTAATGTTTATGAAAAAATTATATTAGTATTATTAAATTAATAAAAAATCAATATAATATTAAAATTATCAATATTTGTAACATGTTTTGCTTTATTCTCAATATATTCAATCTTTACTTGAGTGTTTTTTCTAACAAATTATTCAAAACCAGTAATGCTTTTATATTTTTTAGAGAAATATGGAACAACGAGGTCGTCAACAATCATTATTAGGTGACCGCATATGGATAAATCAACGTAGAAATCCAAACGGTTCTGGTTTAAATCTAGTATATATTGAGGGTGTGGAGACTTTTTTATAATTTGCGAAATCAAATTCAGAATTTGTTTCAGAAGGAAAAATAAAATGCCCTTGCAGAAAATGTACATTGAGAACGTTTGACACGTTTGACAAAGTGGGAGAACATCTCTTGCGTTTTGGTTTTCAACCAGATTATGTTTTTTTGTATCAACATGGTGAACGCAGTTCCAGAGAAGGTGATACCAACTTGGTTCTGGATCCATCCCGGTTTCAAGATTTAGTACATGATGTTGCAGGTTCATCTGTTCAACATACAGAAACTCCGGCTGATATAGCTTCAAATCCGGAGTTGGCACTGTCTGAATTTTATGAGTTGTTGAAATCTGCTGAGGATGCATTATATCCTGGCTTCAAGATGAGCAAATTAGTTGAAAAATTTATGGCTATCAAATCAGATAACGGAATGTCAAAAACCTGTTTTGACCCGATATTTTCGTTGCTGAAAACACTGTTACCCGAAGGAAATGTTTTACCTGCAAATTACTATGAGAGTAAGAGGCTGGTTCGAAATTTGGGACTTACTTGTCAGAATATTCATGCATGTTCAAATGACTGCATTTTATATTCTGGGGAAAATGAGTCGTTGGATAGTTTTCCTACATGTGGGCAACTGAGATATAAATAAGGACAACACGGGAAGTCTGGTTTGATTCCTGTAAAACAGTTGAGATATTTTCTGCTTACATCCAGACTTCAGCGTTTATTCATGTCTAAGAATACAGCGACAATGATGTCATGGCATAAAGAGAATATTTCAACCGATAAAAGCTTGAATCATCCTGCCGATGGTGATTCATGGAAACATTTTGATAGAGTGCATCCATCCTTTTCTTTAGAAGCTAGAAATGTTTGATTGGGCCTTTCCACTGATGGTTTTTGTCCGTTTGGATCTTATGGTAGTCAATATTCATGTTGGCCTATTTTTTTAACTCCGTACAATTTACCTCCATGGATGTTGATGAAGGAGCCATATATCTTTTTGACTTTACTAATTCCAGGACATCCGAAGAAAAGTATTGATGTTTATTTGAAGCCATTGATTGATGAATTAAATTTATTGTGGAGTACTGGTGTCAGTACATATGATGTTGCAACGAAATAGAATTTCATACTGAGAGCAGCATTGATGTGGACAATAAGTGACTTCCCGGCTTATGGGATGTTATCTGGCTGGAGTACACATGGTCAGAAATCATGTCCTTACTGTATGGGAGAGAAAAAAGCATTTATGCTCATTCATGGAATGAAACATTGTTATTTTGACTGTCATCGCAGATTTCTTCCAACTGATCATCCTTTTCGCAGAAACAGATCTCATTTCAGAAAAGGAACAGTTGAAAGGGATGGACCTCCAAAAATGCTATCAGGTTCGGAGTTAAAATCAGTTGTATTTTCATTACCTCCCATCACTTTTGGTCCCACAATAAATCAACAGAAAATTTATGGTTTTGGGAAAGAACACAATTGGATTAAACGTAGCATATTTTGGGATTTTCCATATTGGTCAGATCTGTTGGTCCGACACATGTTAGATCTCATGCGTATTGGGAAGAACTGTTTTGATAATTTGTTTCATACAGTTTTGGATACGCCAGGAAAGAGCAAAGACAATGTAAATACACGTTTAGATCTTGTCCAGTTTTGCAGGCGTCCAGAATTGGAACTATTTGAGAATGTCAGAACATAAAGGTTAATGAAACCAAAAGCATCTTATACACTGCCTAATGAAAACCGTTTATTATTTTGTCAGTGGATTTCAGATTTGAGACTTCCAGATGGCTGTGCTTCTAATTTGGGTAGATGTGTAATGAATGGTCATATTACTGGATTACAAAGTCATGATTGTCATGTTATAATGGAGAGACTTCTACCCATTGGATTAAGAGGTCTGTTGAATTCTGTGATTTGGGATTCCATAACAGACATGTCTCATTTTTTTCGGGAAATTTGTGCAGCTACGGCAGATTATGATGCTCTAGGAAAACTTGAAAAAGATGTTGTTGTAATTATATGTAAACTGGAAAAAATATTTCCGCCATCTTTCTTCGAATCAATGGAACATTTGATGTTACATTTTCAATATGAAGCCAAATGTGGAGGTCCGGTACAGTTTCGATGGATGTACCCATTTGAAAGATGCATGCAAAAATTTAAAAGAAAAGTACGTAACAAAGCATCTGTTGAAGGATCTATTGCAGAAGCTTATTTGAATGAGGAAATATCTTTTTTCTGCTCCCATTATTTTGAATCTGAGTATCCTTCAAAACACAACCGAATGGGACGGAACAAGAGGAATATTGATGAAATCGACAATCAATTATCTATTTTCAACCAGTCAGAGCTTGGTTTTGGTGGAGTTTATGAACGCTGGCTTTCAGATGATGAACATCAGAGAGCTCATACGTATGTTCTGCTCAACTGTGAAGAGATGACATCAGTTGTACTGTAAGTGTTTATATCACTTATTCTATCATTTATGTTACAGTAAATAACGTTGGTTTTTATAGGTTGTATGATAATCATATCAAGAAACAATTTCCACAAATTATAGCAGCTGCTCTCGAAGAACGTCGACTGAAAAATTTCTCTCAGTGGTTTCAAAAACTGGTAACATAAATTCTTTATCTTTTAGCAACTCATTCAATGTATAGTTTACTATATTGATAATTATTTCACAAATTTTCAGGTGTCTCGACATGCTGATAAAATTGACAAACGGTTGTTTGTATTGAGTAACCCACCTTCCAAACTTGTTAAAACTTATAATGCATATGTGGTGAATGGATTTCGATTCCACACACATGCATATGGGGAATCGAAAAAAACAATGAACAGTGGAGTTAGCTTGAGAGGATCTCATCATCGAGAAAATGAAGTTGACTTTTATGGAATACGTGATGAAATCATTGAACTCTGTTATCTTGGACAACATTACATAACCATGTTCAAATGTAAGTGGTTGGATACAGAGAGAGGCGTGCGTGTTCATCTGACTCATGGAAGCATCGATATTAAATGTAAAAGTGTTCTCGCAGTAAATGAACCATTCTTATTGGCTCAACAGTCATATCATGTTTATTATGCAAAGTACTGTGAAACATCAAGAGACTTGACTGATTGGTGGAGCATATAAAAATCAAAATTCGAGACTATCAGTTTAGTCAAAGTGAATGTGCTTTCACTGATGTGCAAAGAATTGAAGTTTTTCAAGAGAGTACTCAAAATCAATCTTTTTTACAAAGAGACATGAGTATCGATGACGACACCCCATATTTAAGAGTCGGTGATGACGATGATGTTAATGACGTCACATATGAATTTGAAATGGTAAGAGATGAAGCAACTGTAACTCGAATGGATATCGATGATGTTGAGGAGGAATATGAAGATGACATTGACATATATGAAGATGATGATGAAGATGAACACTGATAGCATTCCATGGTATTTATATACAATCATAATATGTATATATGTATATATAATAGTAATTATCAATTATTTGCAAACATTGACATTTTCTGTTTCAGATGGACGAGGCCACATTTCGTGAGTTGGCGGATGCTGACCTGACTTTCGATGCGGATGCGTTGCTGACAGATGACCCTCAGCCTGCAGGTGCTCCAGGGAGTACACGGAGGGGGCGCGCTCTTGCACGATTGATGATTCCTGACCTCGTCCCCGAGCGACGTCCACGTCTTGGGTTTGATCCACGCACACGGAGGTGTGATAACCTGTGTGATAACCTATGGATTTGACTAAGATTTCATTAATCTATTTACATAATAAATGTTTATTATTTTTTCAATTTTCCACATATAGCAGTCGGACAGGGCAGTGCTATTTTGCGCAACTATTTCTCTCAGCCGTGGACCACATGGGAGCAGATTCCCATTGATGTGCAGCAGGCCATGTTTGGCCATTGGTTGGTATGTACGTAAATAAATAATTTTTATTTTGAAAACTATTTCATTTCTAACTTGAAATTTTGGTTTATTTGTAGGGTTTATGGTATCCGATCGAGGATACCATGCGTGACGCCATCCACGAGGCATGGGAGGTGGCCATGCGTGATCGCCTTCGTCAGTTTTTGCACAATTTAAGAAAAGCTGCGATGAAGAAAGCAGGAGTGTCAGATTTTGAGGAGTCATGTAGAGCACACCGACCAGAGTATATTTCATCCCATGTATGGGATGGATTATGTGCGCACTGGTTGAGTGGTGCCTTTCAGAGGAGATCATCGGTGGGGAGGCAGAATCGGGGGAGACAGGAGGTGACTCATCGAGCTGGGAGTCGTTCTTTCAGTACTCATAGACAGCATCTGGTACGTACATTATTTATAAATATTTTATATAACTATAAATATTAACAGTTTATTTTTTATTCTTATAGGCTGTCGAGGACCCCGATATTACAGAGTACGACGTATATCGGAGGATGTATAGTGATCCTGCTACTGGGGAGCTCAGAGGTGATCGTCAGCATCACATCGTGGTCAGTATTATTTGTTTTCATGTTTAAAAATTAACTGCATATAATATATTCACAATTTTAATTTTAAATTGAAACTATAGGAGTCATATGATGCCGCAACGTCACAGGCCCGGCCTGAGAGTCAGGCCGAGTCATCAGATCAGACCACTGCCCGTTAGTTTGATGAGGCGGTATGGATGCAGGCCACCCAGTATGCCTTCGAGAAGGGCCGGGTAGTTGGTATCGGCTCTCGACTGACTCCCGGAGATTATTATGACAGTGCTGCGATGTCGGCATCCAGCTCGAGAGGAGCTCGTGCTTCTTCTTCTATTGCATAGTATGAGGATCAGTTGCGATCTCAGACTGCACAGATAGAGAGTCTCCGACAGGAGCAGGAGCAGATGCGTCAGCAACATGAGGAGGAGCGTCGACGCCAGCAGCAGTTGTACGAGGAGCAGACGAGTCGGTGGCAGCAGCAGCATCAGGAGCAGATGGAGTACATGCGCCGACTCACTCATGCTTTAGGGATGAAGTTTCCTCCACCACCATCTGCAGATCTCCCACCTCCCCCCCTCCCCCCTCCTTCAGATTAGAGTTTGTATTTATGTTATAAAATTTAAGAAATCAAAATATTTTTTTTTCTATTCTTAGTTTTTGTCTCATTAAAAAATATTAATAATATTATATTTTTAAATAACAATATTAATATGAATAATAATATTATTTATATTTTATAATATTAATATATATATATATATTAAAATTTTATAATATTATAATTTAATTATATTTTTTGTAATACTTGAATTATTTTAATATTTGAATGAAAAATAATTTATTATTTTTATATTAATTAAAATAACTTATTAATATTTTTTTTATTTATGAATTATAATTCTAATATTATTATATTAATTAAATCATTTATTAATATTCTATTATTTTTTATTTTTGAATTATAATTCTATTATTATTATATTAATTACAATAATTAATTATTTTCATTTTTGAATTATAATTCTATTATTATATTAATTAAAATAATTTATTATTAATTTATGTTTTTTATTTTTTTTATAGTATTTGCGACGGGATACTATGTCCGTCGCAAATACGAGTATTATTAATAGTTTTTTATTTTTTTTAAAAAATGGTTTTTGCGACGGTACCGTCGCAAATACCTTTTCCGACGGTACCGTCGCAAAAACCATTTTAAAAGTTTTTTACAAAAAAACAGAATACTATTTGCGACGGGGAGAATGACCGTTGCAAAAAAAGGCATTAGCGACGGGCCCGTTGCAAATAAGTGTTGTTGCGACGGCGTTTTCAGCAACGGGCTATTTGTGACGGGCCCCCGTCGCAAATACCTGTTTTTCTAGTAGTGCAAATAATAAAATGGGTTTCTTAAAAATCATCCCATCATAACATAATCCATATAAAATAATGGATCTCATTTCATCATAAGAGATGTGAAACCATGTAAATCCTAGGGACATTATACATGAAACATACAAATATGAAATAATTTCATCTTAGATGGAAAAATGGTTTTGATAAAACACTTGACATGAATTCTTGAGGAAAATATCCTTTCTTTTTCAAAATAAATTTCGTTTCACAAAAAGTCATGGAATTTTAAAAGAAATATATTTTTTTGAACATAGTAATGAAATATTTTGGATGAAGATTCCTGAAAATAAGGCTTTATAAAACTGCAAAAATCCTTTCAGGCCGTATACGTAAAAAAACATTGTTCTCGTACTTTTGTCGGAAAAGTCAAAAAAGTACCTTGTAACGTAAACAAAAGAAATATTCCATAAATACCATGTAGTAAAACTCAAAAAATGGGTAAAAAGGATGTTAAACATACATGAAAACATTTTTTTAGAAAATAGGGATATGGAAAATATAACCCCAGTGAATACTTACGAATAAACAATCTCGGATAAAAATGAGATTGGAAAAGTGATCCCTTACCTTAGGTCCGATATGCTTCATACGTATCTGAACCTCCTGTATAAAGATTTAAACAATGTAATTTACTTATTAAAGAATCATATTCATTGTTATGATATCATATATGGTTCAAATATGACTTTATATAACCCGTTCTTTTGTAAATCCCATGTTAAATCAACATTTTGGGTAAAATCATCTTATTTATCGTATGTGTTTGGACTAGTTGTTCTTGATGTTATTATTACTTATATCATGATTTACTTACTTTCAGAATGTAAATCATCATTTATATATCATATATATTCATTATATATCCAGCATATACATGTATTTATAATAGTACATAACATATGGAGGTAAGAAATGAAATGCACCGTTCATGGAGACGGTAAGCCGTGCATACGCATGAATGCTAATTTCATTATTTTAATGGAATTAAAACATAATGATACATAGTTATATTATAATTACAGTATAATATCATATATAATAACATTAACTCCATCATTTATACATCTTAGATTAGGCCTTAACGAATCACACCACTTTGAGGGGCGGTAGTCCGCACTTCCTCAAATGAGATTATCGTATTTACCGACTATGGAAACCATAAAGGCTTGATATAATTGGGAATTCAAGAATAATAAAGAAATCTTAAACATAATATATATCATATATAAATACATTTCCATCATAATGGCCACAATGAGAGGCGGTAGGAGAAAATTGAACAATCATCGTTTCGTGAGGCGTTAGTTTTCCATCCACAGAAACATTATGTTCATCATCCATTAGATGGAGGTGTGTGTAAGTGTAGTTTTAATACATATCATAACACCATACTAGTATTTTTAAGATACTGGTGTTGTTACAAAAGAAAGTATTAAAAAGATTTTAGGGGTTGGAGAAGTAGAATAAAAGAAAACAACTTAAGAGAAACTATTACCTTTAATTTGGGTAACTTCCTTTGGATTGAACCAAAAGGACTTATTGAATTGCCTTTTACCTAATTTAAGGCTTCTAGGGGTAGGATTGGGATGTTGGGAGCTTATTTGGGCAGAGTTTGGATGATCCAAAAGGCTTTAGTGATGTGAGGAATTGAATAGAAGTGGTCTTATTTTATAAGGGAGAGGAGGGGCTCTTTAGGAAACTGTGAAAACATTATTTTATTATAAACTTATCTTTAGTTTCATGAGCTCCAAAACACATTAATGTCGAAGATAAGATGACTCATATTAGAAATAAAATCATCCAATAGTAATTGGATAGGTTTTGGATAATATTTTAATCATTATAATCTTATTTATTTAAATCATTTATTAATGAGATAAATACTGCATCATTATTGTGTCATAAATAATTTAATTTATTTGATGTCTAAAAATTTCAAACAAATACCAACTTGTAGAAAATATTTTTAGTTTTCCAATTAATATTTAAATTCAAAACGATAATTTATATATCCCCTTATAAAAATTAATTACTAAAGGATTTTTGTTAATGCCAATTTTGTCTTTACATGAAATTAATTAATCTAATGTGTCATTGTCTTTCATCAGGGGATCCATGGGGTCCCAAAATCGACCCAAGGATGCCCATGGTCGGCCATTACTCATCCAATAAGGTTTGGACAAGTGTTAAGGTAATTTTGAGTTATTTTAATATTCTTTTAACCTTGAATTACCCTATTTACTTTTAATCGTGGTAAATAAATGTAAAAAGTTACTATTCACTGAAAATTGTTTTTATCTAATTGAACCACATTTTACTCATTGATATTAACTGTTTCTCTAGGATTTTTGAAATTCAACTCACAGAAGTGGTAAAATTACGTTTTATGAACAATTGCAAAAGCTCCTAGGATGTGGGTAAAAGACGGTGAAAAGTTCTATACATTTTTTATAAATCTAAAATTATTATTAAATGATTCCAATGAATTTCATTGATATTATATAAGTATTATGTATCTATTTTTACCTAAAATAAATTTAAATCAAATAAATGATTATTTAAATAAAAAGTCAGTTTTAACCAAAAACTCATTGTTTTCAATATTCATCAAAAAATGAAGTTTTTCAGAAAAATACGAAATATTCATCCTAAGATATATTTGATATTCCAAATTCCAAAATGATGTCTATTTTTCCAAATTCAAAACATAGAAGTGGAATTAATTAATTTTAAATGTAATTCCCGTTATCAAAACAAAAAGCGTGTTTTTAAGAAACAATAACTATCAAAAGACCATCACTTGTTTATGTCCAATTTCAAGGTAAAAGTAATTCCAATGACCAACATTGGATTAAATGGTAAAAATTTATTCTAATTAAACGTGACAATAATTTAAAAACATAATGTAGCCATATAAATTATTACGATGAAAAAGGTTGTTTTTAATTAAAATATCACGTGTTTTTACTATTCATCAAAATATGAAAGTTATCCGAATAATATGAAAATTTTATCCAAATTAAATTTATATATCTTGATTCCCAGGAAGAATTTTATTTTGTAAAATTGAATATATAAACATGTCAAAAACTAGATTTAATGTGGGTGCGCCATCAAAAGTCGGCAAAACTGCATTTTTTTGAAAAATAATTATTTTACCCGAAAAATTTATTTTTTTTCTCATACCATGTTCTAGAAAATGTGTAAGATAATAATTTTATAATATTCAAAATTTAGTTTATACTATTCATAACGGCTAGTCCATAATAATATTATAACAATATATCATTGTTTAGTAAAACCTGGTATTGCGTACTACACACGTCATTTAGGAAGGTCATGATTGCATGTAACGTAAGCCACGTCAGGGTGGCGTGTAGTGAAAGACTCCTTTGTTGTTGCATATAACAAAATACAACCATATTTCTTTTATTCATTAAACAAAGTATATACATAATGTTGCATAGAATAATTTCCACAAAATGAACTTGAAATTGTGTGTAATAGGAGCCAAGAATAGTGTTGCGTATACTACAAGCTAGTATGGTGTTGCATATAGCGCAAGATAGTCTTGGTGTAGCGTACAACACAAGACATCAATAAAATTAAAGGAATATTTTTCATAAAATCTCAGGTTGTTACAGATAACATTATACAAACCATGTATATTGTTTTGAAGCATGTACAACTTGTATGACTACCTGGTTTTCCCTTTTGGAATAATGAATGCACTGGAAGTCTTTATGGGGCTTATGAAATTTGTTTTTCTACCCATAACAATATTTATTTTTTTAGTATTCATTGAAGAAATCATTGTGTATTCTCACACTAGATAAAACCATTCCAACCAACTAGAGATCATGTTGAACACACTGAGAGAGTATCAACTATATTTGAATCTAATTTAATTACATCCATGGATTGATAAGGTCAACTTCTTTGATCATATTATATCAATGTAATGTGTGTCTATTTATGTATAGAATGTTTGTGTGATGGATTCCGATGGGAATCCCAAAAATGTTTTTATCAATCACTATTTCATGGGGACGACTATCAAATATAAGGGATTCATTCATGATTTATCATTCATAGTAGTTCCTCTTGCGATCCTGACTATGAAGGGTTTGGATTTCATCTTTTTGTAATCATGTGATATAGCCCATCATGAGTTCAAAGCGTGACTTACTTGAGTGAAAATCCAAAATCTTCTAGATCTTGGAAGAACCTATATATATAATCTGATATATCAGGAATTAGTCATGGAGTGGTTCTAATATAGGTTGATTGAGTGGTAGTGTATGTTTCCCACTATTCGAGTCATGATGAGGGGATTTACTAAATGAAAAACATCAAGATATAAATTGTGGTTCATGAATTACACTACCGTAGGAACTACTTCTTCTTGAGTAATGCATTATTTAAATGGATCATAAAAGTTTCACATGCATATCAATGCAGCGTGACATGATTTGAGGAAGAATCAGTTATCTTTACTAATTTGATGATAATCAAGAAAAATAACATGGAAGGGTTAATACAGTAGCTGATTTCCTAATTTATAAAACTCAGAAATGGGTCATCCAAGAGTCCAGCAGTAACTGGTAGTTGATGTTTATTTTTTGAGATTCTCCATGACATTCATGAAAATCACGGGAAGTCTAGTTTAGTAACACTATCTATGAAATTTTCTCTTCTAGAATAGGTGGTAATGAGAATGAATTATGATAATGAAGTCCTCATTCTGTGGGAGAGTGTATTATGAGAGAACCCATCATCTGGTTTGGTTGTTGATAGGATTGAAATCCTATACTTACAAGGATGTATCTCATATCCTTTAGACATACAAAATGAGATGATCCTGCAATCTCATGCATATGTTTTAGAAGTTAACCGAGGTTTACCCAGATGTACCATGATGTACATCATTAGTATTGGTGGGCAGTTATAAAATTATTTTTTAGGTTTCATTACACGCTACTCTATCTTTCATCTTGTGAAGCATGAGCTCCAGTGACTTATTAGAATTATACAGACTCTATCCATCTATGAGTGGAAATGGATTTACTTCACCATGTATTTCATAATGGTATTACTGTGATCCCCTCGAGTAAATAATGTGGAATTTCTTATCCAAAATAGTTGTCTATGGTTCCCTACATCCTACCTATAAAGGGGGTTGTCTTAGTTGATGATATTAGTAGGATTTATATTTAATATATTATGAACCTTTTTTTGTTTCCTTGTTCTATCATATCATATTGAGACACTCATTTTACAACATGGTTTTTGTAGGGATTTTATAAGGGTCTAGGTATACATGTGTTTTTTAGTAAAACATATCACTATCAAACTGACTAGAAATATGAGAGGATGGTACGGGTGTTTTGGACATGATTTAGGAATGCATAATTTTTTTTTTATTCACGGGATAAACTTATACCTCTTGGAAGATTTTCTATAATACAATTTTTAGGAAAAAATTCATTAGGATCCTAATGAGGTACATTGCGGTATGTCATACCATTCACCTCTGTGTTGGTTGGAGGTAGGTGAGGTAGCACTATAGGTTCTTCATCTCATTATGGAGATTTCATAGTGAGTATACTGATTCAGAAGCATATATCAACAAATTAGACCAAGAATAAGTCACAAACTAATCAAAAAATTTAACTATAGAGTTTTATGTGGGTCATCATGTCTTTTTGGGGGGTTTTTCCATATTGGTGCATAGATGGATTTGGATACATGGTATGTTTTTTTCTCATGTCACCGATCCTTTAAAGATTGTGAAGAGACTATATCATATAGCATATATATTGGAGTTACCTCATAGGTACCATTCCATGCATGATTTTCACTATGCATCATAGATTCACCGATTTGATAATGACAATCTCATTCATTTTGTCCCAAGGATATTGAAAAATAGAAAAATATAACCTTTGAGTGTCATATGGTACGTATCATCGATAATAGCTTGAAGGATCTCCAAGGATTGTCAGTTCCTGTGGTAAATGTTCTATGGTAGTATGGTCCTGTGTATAATAATCCCCATGAGATATATCTTGATGTACCTTCTCAATGACTATAAGATTTCTTATATGATTCTTTACCACCCACAGATTTCAAAAAATAGGAAAATATATTTTATGTATAGGAGGTTGTAATATCCTATATTTTCAGTGAGGTATGGTCTAATTTATATTTGTTTAAATCTCAATACCACGCATATGGTCTAGTTGGTTCATTTGAATAAATGTGGTAGAAAATTAGTTTGAACCTGACTACATAGTAAATAACTGAAATATATATAAATACATGGTGTGTATTAATTACATGGAATTTTTTTGATGGCATGTTCCCTTTCATGATGTGTATATGATTTTCATCGGGAGAGAGATCCCTTGAATTCATAATGTGTATTTTCGTTACATGACATGTAAATTACCATGTCATGTGTTTCTTTAAATGGTAGGGGATCATTTTAAAAGTTCCCCTTTTAAATCCTCACAAGAGCACCATCAGGTGAGATATCCTCCCCAAACCAATGCTAGGTTACTCTTTTCAAGCTCCACGAGATCTCTATTTTATTCATTGTTATGTTTTTTTGATTCCTCTTAGAATGCTCTTCAATCTTAATCAATATATTCCTATTTTTCTTCCCATCTATAAAATTATTTACTGTGAGATGATTTCTGCTATTTTTTTCAAATATCTATTATCTTCCATTACAACATGAATCAAAGGCCAAAAATGGATGTGTGGTCATCTACAAACCTTAGGTCTGTGGTCTAGATCATTTGTCTCTTATTTAGATTCATTTATTTTATGAAATGTCATTACGTACATCAAGTATTTATAGAGACATTGGAAAAATTATGCCTAAATTAATTTAAATAGTTCCTCATGCTTGGTGTTTTCCTACATAGTGGTGAATCAACCCTTTGGTTGAACATCTTGAGACGAGACACCCCTATAGGATTTAATTTACTTAAAGACCTAACTGCACTAGATATAAATTTTATAACCAAAATTTGATGTGTTTTTCCTTATAATAAATACCATGGAAATGGAAATTGATAGGACATCTATTAGTCCCTCTTATTTTTTCCATATCATGTGTTTAATAATTAAATAAAATGGACAATGAAAATAAATAATCCTGAGTAAAATTACATGTAAAATAATATAAAATGTATATAGATACATTTTTTATATATTTCATGTTGATATCGATATACAGGTTGAAGCTTATGGACTCCTTAGATGGGCTCCTCGTCCTTTATAAATAATACTTTTTAAGGATTATGCATACAAAGAGAGAGATACATAATATTTCATGGAAAGGGTCACTTTAAATTTAACATACCTCCATGATATTGAATTAGGTTCCCCATGGGAGACATCAATTATGAGGTTAGTGGCAATATGGTTATACTCGGTCCGGAGTGATACACCTTCGCCTACATGAGATACCAGAGATGCCATCAAAAATATTATTACATGCCATGATGAGAGTGATACATGGGATTCTATTTGTGGATCACCTTTGAAAGACTCTGACGGTATTAGGGAATTTGTAGTGCCCCTAGATTGATACAAGGGATTCCTTCTAGATCACATTGGACATGTTGAGTGTAACTCTTCATAAATTAAAAAAGATAAAATTTTAATTAAAAACATGAACGTATAATAAAAACCATAGGGATGAATCCCCCATTCCAATAAAGATGCATAGGGGAGGTCCAATACTTTGATACATAAATGATAATATACCTTTATTATTTACTTCCTAATTTCATTGGTCACTACATTTATAGACATATGTCTTATGATGAAGCAGGTTGTGTCTTTCATGTATACTATAGGGAAGTTGGTCTAATGTTTTTGATATATTAAATGCCTTATATCTATTTTTAATGGGACATTGGTATTTTTACATGAACAAGATGGATTGATCGTGGAACTATTTGTGGTGGCCTGCAATATATATCTCAAAACCTACTTCTTCCTGCTACACTACTTTTGAATAAATAAGGGTTTCATGTATAAATATAGGATAGTGGCCAACATATGATGTTTTCTTTAAATTCCTATGATTGATTATAGGTGTATAGACCAAGCCTATTAATATGATACGTGTAGTAGAAACATTTTTTTATAAAATATGTCATATTCCTTTTTCCCCAGTATCCCATGTACTAATTTTGTATAACGACATGAAATAATCTTCATCATTAATTTTTACCTTTTTATTACTCACATTTTTCATGTCTATATTTATTGGATTTTTTTTTGTATTCTGCTGATGCATGTTAATTTCTATTTCAACTTCCTACAACTAGTTTATAATATTATGTCATATTCTGATCAAAGAAGTCATTATCTCATCATGTACACACCCTAGGACTTCACTCCAAGTCAGTAATCATTGGCAGATGGGAATGCATACTTGAGTTCATGTGGTCAACTGCATCGGGGCACCAATCAATGGATTCCATGGCGAGATGCTCTAACTTTACATGAAACCTTGTAAATTTTATTCTATTTACAAAAATATAAATATTTCATTCGGAATGATTATTTTAATAACTGTGAATAAAAAATAAATTTTACACCAAAATAAAAAATATTTTTGCTATTTTTTTTAGAAAATTATGTCTGAGAGTCCATAGTTCATCATTTAAAAAGGATAGAAATTTTATTTGATAAAATCAATTGAAAAATTTTAAATCATAAGGTTTAAATTATTAAATGGTTTCATTATTATCATTTTCAGTAAAAAATATTTACATAGGATAAAAATTCTTTACCAATGTTAATTTAAATTGAGGTATATGTTAATAAGATTAATGAAAATAGCTTTAAAAATAAAATTAGTATTTGAAATGAGTTGTTTAGTTGTATTTATACACAAAAGGCCATTAAATAACACTTTTTTAATATTTTTCTATTTAACCATGAATAGTAAATCTAGATTTTTTTATGTAAGGGTTGCTCACAGAACAATCCTTTCCTTCACTAATAATAGGGCACCACATCCACCACTTCAAGAATCACCATAACATAGTATTTTAACTTCAAACTCATCTACATGGATTCTCATTGCAACCTCTAACTAATTTAAAATCTTCAGTTCACTATTAGTTAACATAATATCTTCATTTCCAATGACAGTTCAAATGAAAATTTATGTACCCAATGTGAGTATTATCTACTACATAGAATTAATTATTTATTAAATTCATTAAAATTTATTCTATAAATAATAATTTAATGATATTATTAGTATTAATAAATTATCATTTTATGATATTAAGTTTATTATCATCTTAAATTCATATATCACATCCATTAAGAAAAATGAAATCATCATTTTTGCGTATGTGCATACTACTTCCACTATGAGAAATAACAATTCCTATTCATCACCTCCCATTAATAAATTGTTCCTAAAAATTTTAATGGGGAATTTTTATTTCCATTTAATTACTAAGGATTTGGGATAAAAAAGGTTAGAACATATTAATGATATTATCTTAATAATATTATCAATAATGAAATCATTTAAAATTAGTAGACTAAGAAAAAAATGATTTAGTTTTCTATGTAATGATTATATTAAAATCATATTCTATTTATAATTCTTTCCATTTATCATATTTCAAACTGATAATGAATAAATAATATCATTTTTTAGTATATTGATATTACAATTATTCCATCTCACAATCATCCATTAATCATGGTATGTTTTTATTAGAGTTGTTTTTACAACCTTCTTGGAAAATATTGTAAAATTATTCTATGGATGATTTCTTTTAAAAAATTACTATTATGACATGAAATCAATTTATAAATATTTTTTTTTATTTTTTTGGTAGTATCAAAATTTTAATAAATAATTATGATAACACCATTCCATTGTTACGAATCTCTAAAACAATATCATCATTTATTGAATCTTTATTGTTCATAATAAATACTGAAATGAAATGAAATAATAGGATTATAAACAATTATGGAAGATTTATTGAAAAAATATATATTTATTAATAGTGATGTAATTTAGAAAAATTAATAGATACCAACATGAATTTTATAAAACCACTTCAACTCAATAAATATTACATATGCATGGATTTGAAAATAGGTAAAAAGTAGCTAATATATATACATAATGTTTATATATGATTAGTATAAATGATTATAATTATTAAAAAACTTTTTTATTATTTTTTTAATGAATATCATTTTATTATTTAATATGTTTTTGGCATGTTAAGAATTACATTGGATCGAGGAAAGAATTTTCATCAGCAAATTCCCCTATTTTAGAAATGTTTGGTATGATACACCTAATTTTATTTTTGTGTAACATTTTATAAATATATTATATATAATATAAAAAATTACATATTTATAATTTTATTTTATGTTATTTTTCATTTCCCATCTTTCATGGGATTTGATTAAAATGTTACAGAATATGAAAGGGTTTTCTTGGTCTTATTTCTGATTCAGTGAGATATGTTATATATTATGAACCATGTTTCATTTTCATATAGTTATATTGATTTAGTATCCAATTAATTTCCAATAAATTATATCATTATATATAATGGTATAAACAATTCTAAATAATGTTATTTTATTCATATTTCATTTGACTCAAGTGACACCCCAGTTGTATGATTTTTTTTGTAAAACAATATTCATCATTGAGTAAAGATTGATCCTTCAATATATTTCATATAATATCAACATATAATTTCATTCTGGTTATAAGATTTTTTATTCTATCATTGATGAATGATTTACCACCTAAATCCCTTTTTAATTGTTTCATTATTCTTCTACTATGTTTCCCATACGGGAGATTGATAACTAATGTTTCACACAATTGAGATATATTATTTCATAATAAAAATTTATATTCTATTTTTTCATTATCCTAGGCTTATATTTTAATATATTTTATTTTATAATCATTTTTTGTAAATTATTTATTAATAAAGATGAATGTTTTATTACTCTACTTACAATGTTTCTCATGAATAAAGGTATTTTTAAAATAAAAATATTCGTTTTCCATTTCACATTAAAATGTTTTATCATCCTCTCACCATAAAATTTATATAATTTCAAAGAACAATTATTGATGATTATTTTTAAAATAAAATGTCTTCAAAATATTTTTCATCACCTTTTAAAAATTTACCCTTTAAATTTACATTTATATTTTAATTTTATATAAATGTGAACAATGATTTCTAATAGATAATTTATGTTTTCAATTCCATTTCCATCATAATTTTAAAAATTATTTACAATTATGGGGTTTGTGGTTCATGATTTTTCATATATTATATATATATATATCATTTCGAACATTGAACTCATGGTGTTGAATAATTATATTCTTTAACCCTTCATTGTTGGTATAATTTATAGAATTATTTTTTGGAGGGAAGTTTTTTAATCAATGTAAACATACTTTAATACATATATTTTTTGACCAATGTTATGTATTATTTATCCATCCACCTTATTATCCAAAATGGGTGATGATAATTTTATCACTTTATTAATATAAGGAGAAGTTATGGTTTGTAGTATATCGTTATTCCAATACATAAGATTATAGTCATGTTGACATTTGAAATATACCAATATTTGTGGAGGTATCTTATTGTTTAAATTTTGGTTTAAATATATTTTTTCTTATATTTATATGATAACCATATGTGTAAGAGGAAATGGTGGTTTTCCAGGGGTTAGAAAAATGGAAGTATGGATAATTGGGTTAACACTGCAAGGCACACAGTTAGCACATGGAAATGTAAACATTACATATTTCCCAAAAAAACCATAAAACCTTGGAATGTGGAATATAACATGGTTGAAAAACAATTTTTAAACTATGTTGTCCTATCTAGTTAATTATGTGACCCAACTCCCCTTATACAGCTTATTGTGAATGTATTTCAAAACGGTGTGCCACTATATAAGTTGGAAAATCAAAAAATTACCATTACATAATCTTAATTTTCCACTCGTTTTTCTTCCCCATCCTCCTCACTCTAACCCTAGTGATGAACTCCAATACTCAAAGATTCTGAAGTACGGTTATCTCTCAATTCAAGGTCATTTGATGAATTATTTGGTTTTTGAATTTAACATTAAGGTAAATATAATCCTATCTCAACTTCACTATACCAGATTAGGGATTGTCTCTTGGGAGATCTTCTTCAGAATCCCTAAAACCATATTTTTTAGTGGAATATAAGTTATGTGTTTAATATAGGTTTCTATCAGTATCTATGGAAATTATTATAGTTCCATTATTCAAAGGATTAAATGTAGTTTTTCTATAATTTTTATCCCTTGGTATTTATATATATATGTGCATATAGCATTTCTTTTGTGTCTTCTCCTTATTGTGTTATTGGTACATTTAGTGAGTTTTGGTAAAATTAAAAAAAAATTATGATTTTAACCCTTCTCGAACTTGTGGGGTGTGGTAAGGAAGACTTGACCTAGTTGGGGTCACCCATGGGGTGTGCCAACCCTCCCCCGAATAAGGTTAATAGAAACATTAGGGGTGAAATGTACTTTTTAATAGGTAGATCCCATGTCAAACATGTTAATTGATTGATGTGATTATTAATTAAGGGGGAATAGATAATTATTACAATATGTGGAATATTGATAAGGGATTGTTTGTCTTGGAATTTAAATTAGTTGAATGGGATTAATGAGAATGTGTCAAATGAATAATGTCATGAAATTAAAATGCATAAGTGGACTAAAAATGGAAAATTAAGAATGTGTTATGTGTATTAACATTTTGTAATGGTTATATGGGACAAATGGGAATGTAATTATGAGCCATATGGGATTATTTTTGGAACTAGTGAATATTCATAGTGAGTTTAGTCTTGGAAATGGGAATAAGGAAAAATGACTATGTGATAATAATGGCCATTTGTTGATGAATTTTTGAAAAAAATCAATTCCAATTATGGTTTTTATATATTATGATATTTTCGTTGGTATTGGTTGGGGTTGGTTATGATATGGTATGTGTTTAAAAATTATATATATATAATCACATGCACAATGATTTATAGAGTATGGTATTTAAATGAGGTTCTATTCCCATGGCTCGAGTTAGACAAAGGATTTAAACTCCATCCCAATTTCAAAACAATTAGGTATGGTAACAAAGTATTATTCTCCCAATGGTTTCTTTCTATGGGACCCCTTAACTAAGACGTCAAGGTAAGTATGCTGTATTTTTGATGATGTGTTTATTCATAGTGGGATAGGAAACATGACTTATTCTCCATTTTCATCTAGATTTATTAATATAAATAATACATTGAACCCAATATGAATGTTAAATAAATAATAAATATATTGTATGTAATGAAATTGGAATACTTCATGTAATTACATAAGAGAACATTGTTAATAAGTGTCTCCCAAACTACATTTTATTTACCTGTCTTTTATTTGAACATGGATGCACTATTTATCTACACTGTATATTTTTTAGAAAACATTGGTGGTGTCCTACTATGTTGTACTCATATCCTGCTTAGGGCTCCCTTGGGTTTTTGATCAAATATCATGCTTACAGGTTAGGACAGAGGAAAAGGGCTCATTACTAATGAGTTGATTCGAGCATGAGATGTACACGGATGTGGTTATAGACATGGAGTCCAGAACAATTTTTTGATTCTTAGTTTTTCATTATTTTATACTTTATTCACTTTTAAAACTACTTTCATAACATGGAATATTTATTTTATTTTTCGGTTTTACCTGGTTTTGTAATATGTTTCATACATGGGTTTATTGATTATTGCTTCATATTTATGTGGATTACATTTTTAACAATTTTGGCTTACACTAGTAAAGACGGTATTGTCTCTTTATCTTTATATTTAAACCCTCTCTACTAGTCTGAAACCTATGGAATATGGGGATGTGCGCTTTTGGTTATGTAAAGACTTTTCCTGGAGAACCAATTTAGTATTAAACAAGTCGGGTATGTTACAAATTTCATTCATATGGGTTATATAATATAGATTTTCTATTTGGGATGGTTGTCAAGAGAATATGATGTTTTAGGCCTTGTAAATGAGATCATTCCTTGGAGTAGCTGACACATGTATTGGGGAAACATATTTCACCAAGGAAGGTAAATTTTTTTCTTCATATATGTTGTTATAGTTGATGATTTTTCAAAATTGGGTGATGCAGTTTTTGTTCGATGTGAATGTTTTATAATGTTTTTCTTATGGACAGAATGGCATAAGGTTTTTTATTCATGTATCATTCTATAATATTAGGTATATAGGTGAAATGTATCATGTTAGGAATAAATGACATTGTCTTGTGGGGTATGGATGGTAGACTGAATTTAACCATCCAACAAATTTGATGAAATGTTGTCTAATAAAACACATGTAGCCTTTTCAGTTAGTTTACACATTGTTGGCCATGACCCATAGTAGGGATGGTTGAGGATGCAATATAGGATCTATTAGGTGACATTTGGGATAATTTATGTGAATTAATTATTTATGAATAGAATATATCCTTCTTTTATACAAATAGTGGCATCTTTGTCTTTTGTATTCTAAAGCTCATGTTTTCAATTATAGTGATATTCCACAATGAATATGTGTGTCAGTTGTGTGAGAAGAGGATTCATCTGAGAATTATCCTTTATGAGGGGATCAAGGGAATATGGTGATCTAGGAAAATAGTGAATAGATGTTTTGTGAAAATCATGTGGGCTTCATGTAAATGGTGGAATGAGACCTAGGTTGAGTTATGTCTGACATGTTTGAACTAACATGGAAATTTTAACTGCAAAACCCACTCTCCATTAATGGAGAGGTGGGACTAGAGGAAACGTTTTTCTAGATATATTCCATTATGATGATTCTTGATCATGAGTATTCTCCCTAAGAAAAGTTAGTTAAGTTGTTGGCCAATAGGTTGAGAGAGTGGAAAAAGAATTGATTGGACATCATGGTGTAGACTGATCAAGATGAGGGGATATTTTCGAATGATTTCTAGGATAATTTTACTAATAATTACCTTTTAGTATCCTTATGGTTAAAGAAGGCTATAGATTTTATGAGTTTTAACCAAGGGGAAATGTTATGGATATATTCTATAATCAATTTCACCAATTTGAAATGCTTATTTCTGATTTTAAAAGAAGACGAGGCAATTATGGAAAAAACATTTACAAGAAGGGATAACACTTGAGATCAGGTATCAAGTGAAAATATTTTACCTAAAATTGATTTAAATATATTGGATTAGGCCCTTATCTCAGAATGGAACATAATGGGGCCTTAGGTAGTAAACATGTGGTACCATTTGGATTAGTTAGTTATGTAGTCTCCAAGACCAAGAAGAATAATATCGGGAGATTCAATCAGCTTGGAATTGTGGATAGTAGTTAGAAAATATGGTCAAACTCTTTGGGTGGATATCATATGTCTTAATGTCAATGTGGCAAGGTGGGATAGATGCACGGTAAGTTTCCCAAACCACTATTTTATTGTTGGTCGTGTGAAAAAAGGGGTATGTACAAATATTGTGTAGGAATAAAAAGATGTTGAGAATAGATATAGGCTTTAGGTTGATGACTTGTGATGGAATTGGGGTTGTTTAACCCATGTTAAGATTGAAATTGTCTTTCTACTGGTCGTACAAGTCAAGGAGATGGATATGGTACTCTAGGGTGAGAGCTTCCAATCTAGTAAGATAGTTTGACACCTAGGGCGGAGGTTATAACCTAGAGTGGAGGGGTAGTTCAAATTAACAATGTTTTGTATACACCTGGAGGTGGAATTTCTAGTTGATCTATTGTTAAAGGTACGATTACTATAACTTCCGTGATTTTTGGTGCTTTATTTGACATAGGCACCACTCACTCTTTTATCACTTCTTAGATTTTTGTTATGTTAGTCATACTGGTGGAATGTTTGTGTGGGATTATGTTGATTAATACACTATGGGGGGTAAAGGATGAGGGTATCAGATGATGAATAGGATGTGTTCTAGAGTTTGGTGGGTGTCAGTTTCTATGGGACCTGTTCATCCTCAAGATTTATAGTTTCTATGTAATAATGGGCTTGGTTTGGTTGGTGTTGTACCATGAAAATATCAATTGTTATAGCCATCGTGTAACATTCACATATATTGATTGATTCACTTATGTCCTTCGTGGTGAGTTGTTTATTTGAGATAGAAATGCTAGGCCAATTATTCAAATATTTGGGGAACTCACAGCCCTAGTGTATTTTATTGTGCTAGATGATGGAAGAGTTTAGTAGCATGTATTTACTCCTATGGTGGATGTATTATTAGATATCATTCTATAGGATTTATTAGGGATTCAACGTGAGTGCGATGTTGAGTATATGATTGAGTTGCTTCTAGGGGAGGAAAAAACATCCATTCCGCCATACAATAAGGTGGAAACAGATTTCCAGGAGCAGAAGACTCATTTATCTGAGATTGAGTGAAAAGGGTTCATTCATCTTAGCACGTCACCTTGGGGATCAAGAGTGATATTTTCCAAGAAGTTTAATGGATAGTTGCATCTTTTTCTTGATTACATGAAGTCAAATCAGATTGAAGTTTGGAATAGTTACCATATTCTACGAATTATTGACCTTTTTAACCAAGTGAGAGGTCATTTTATATTTTTTGTGATCAATATGTGATTGGGATATAACCATTCTAGTTTTAGTACTTTGGATATACCACTGAATGCCTTCAAAATAAATTATTGGTTGTATGAGTTTGTGGTGATTCTGTTCGGTTTGACCAATGCGGTTACTGTGTTTATGGATTTAATGAACCATATATTTCACCCATTTTTGTTCATGTTTATATTCATCGTCATTAATGACAACATGATGAACCTCATAACTCATTAAACTCATTCAAATATATTTAAATCATCTTCAATACACTAAGAGTGGATAATATTTACACCAAGCTATCAAAATTTAATTTCTTGATCGAAAAGGTCCAATTTTTGGTCACATCATTTTGGAGGTAGCTGTGTCAGCGAATCTGGAGAATGTACATGCTATGGTGTAAAGAGAGAAGCCCAATAATGTTTCTTATGTTCATTGTCTTTTGGTATTTTTGTAATATTACTAAAGAATCAAAATTTATTTTCCCCACTTGGTTCCACCACATTCTAGATTATCCAATAAGAGATTAGTGTTTAAATGGTGTGAGAAATGCAATAATTCTTATCAAGAGTTGAATAAGGGGTCGATAACCACATTTATTATAATCTTACCCGAGCCAAGTAAGATGTATAAATTGTTCTATGATGGGTTTGGTGTTCAAATGGGGAATTTTTTATGTGTGATGATCATGTTGTATCATATGGGACAAGAAAGTTGAGTCCTCATGAAACAAATTTCCCTACTCATGATCTTGATTTTTCCTCTGTTGTTGGTGAATTAAATTTTTTTTGGAATTACATATTGGGAGACCGGTCCACCATATAATCTTGACAAAAAAATCATAATTAAATTTTATCTCAGGATGCTTCTAAATATTTAGAAGATAAGGTTGGTTGAGTGCCTGTAGTCCATCGATTTTGAGTTGGATTATACACCATGAAATGGGAATAATGTTGCATATGCTACGAGTCAAGATATTTGGAATCCGTTTTTTTAGGAATACAACTATGAGTATAGAATGATGACCTTGTGTTATGATATATACATGGAGGTGATGTTTGGGAAATAAAAGGTGAACCTTTTATCCATATTAGCAGAGTCCATTCATATGATATTGGTTGAGGAATGTATTATTTATTACATAGAATGTTTGGATATGAAGGAATGTCTTATTGGTGGGGAGTCACCTTAAGGTTGGGATAAAGGTAATGAAGGGATTTTCAGTATTTGTGGTCATATGGTTATGCTAGTGTGTATGTGTGATGTGTTTATCTAGGAGTTTCATGCATCAATGTGGGGAGTGAATCATGTTTTCACGAATATTTATCATGATCTCCGTATGTATTATTTGTTGTCAAGAATGAATAAATAAGTTGTGGGGTTTG
Source organism: Viscum album (assembly GCA_963277665.1). NCBI lineage: Eukaryota > Viridiplantae > Streptophyta > Magnoliopsida > Santalales > Viscaceae > Viscum > Viscum album. The sequence continues at coordinate 371,821,459 of OY728166.1, read as the reverse complement.
TCTTGTGTAGTCATAACTAACAATAGGTAAATTTCAAGTATCAGTTATCGGGTGGACTTTTATAGACTTTTCGCATTGCATAATTGAAGTGGTATGATATAATGATGAATTATGTATTGGATATTCTGAGTATTCCCCTGAATTATGACTCACTTTGGGTAGTTTTGGATCAGTTTTCAATGGTGAATTATTTCTTACCAATCCAAGAGATTTTAACTATTTATCTATTTGGTGAGTAATATGTTTTAGATATATTACAATTTAATGGAGTGCAGAGAACAATAGTACTAGATTGATATTAATGTCTCACCTCAATGTTCTAGATGGGACTCTAGGTGGTACTTGATACTCATGAGATATTTAGTATGGATTTAAAATTTAAAATTGATGAGCAGTGAGAGCATAAAATTCATATGATTGAAGTCATGTTGATGTCTTGTGTACTATATTTTTATGTTATTTGTATAAACCACTTTTAAATTGTTGAGTTTTACTACAAAAAATAGTTTCCAAGCTATAATTGAAATGGAACTATTTAAGGTTCTCTATGGGTATCCATTTAGATCTCCACATTATTGGTTAGAAACTAGAGACTCTACATTTTTATAACCGATTATCATGTAGGATACCTCAAAAAATGTTAATTTATTTGGAAACACATTGAAACAACCCGTAGAATGAATAATTCATAGTAAAATTGAAATCATAAACAACTTGATTTTTTGGTGGGTGATAGTGTTTTTTTAGGTGTCTATAAGGTCGGGTGACCATCAAATTCAAAAACAAGGTAAGTTTAAATCCCGGTATGGGACTATTTGAGATGTAGAGTGTATCATATTGGGGGATTATTGACTGGATATTGTAAAAATGTTCAGAGAGATTCATGTTGTTTTTAATGTACCAAATCTTTGAGAGTATAACCGTAATGCATATCATGGGGTCAATGTTGAGTATGTAGAGCTTGAGGATGATACGTCCTTTGAAGAGAATCTGGTTGGTATTGTCGATCATAGTGATAGTTTCATGAATGGAAAGAATCTACCATTGGAAGAAGTTTTATGAAATCCTGGATAATTTCAGGAAGAATATGGGGAGTAATAATTGTATATGAAAGGACAGTGGGTTGATCTCTTTTATTTTGGGACATATAGATGCTTGGATAGAGTGTCTTGAGGATGAGTTGTTATATGTTGGGCAAGATGTAAGATTCAGTAAATTATGTATGTGTTTCCTTGTTTACATTTTTGTTTCAGTCTCTCTTTTAGGGAAAAATGTTTCTTGTGTGTATGAGAGTCCTCAAGATTATTATGAGTGTTTATAAAATGAACGAATAGAAAACCAGTCAAAACTGTGCAAGCTGCAAATTTGGTGCAGTGTTTTGTAATCTATGTGGCCTTCTCAAGTATAAAATGAAACCATAGAAATGGAATATCAAATAGTTGGGGAATGGTATATAAATGGTGTGGTCCTGCCGAGGTAACCCTTCGACCCAACTCCCCTTGTAGAGTGTCTTGTGCACAGTTTTCACATGCTTTGGAAAACTGTGCTAGTAAACCATGAACCCATGTACAAGAGAGAAAATTAAAAAAATTATTATCGGATTTTATGTTCCAAATAATTTTCTACCCCTTCCACATAAATCAAATCCTAGTGATGAAATTAGTGTACCAAACTTTCACTAGGATGTGTATCTCGTGATTCTAAGCAATTTGGGTCATTGTTGGTGGAGAATCCAAGATCATTTTAATTATATTCCTTTTGTCTCATCTATTTTGTTATAAGGGTTTCTATCTTACATGATCTTGTTCATAAACACTAAAACACAATTCTTATGGTAGAATCTAGTTTAAGGATTCATAGGAGGTTTGGATCGGGATCGAAGGGAATGACGAAATGTGAGTTCATCAAAGGATTATAGGTAGGTGGTATACATGTTTTATCCTATGGGTGTTTATGTAGGTAGGTGCATATTAAATTGTTCTTGTGTATTCCTATTTTTGTGTTCTTGGTAATGTTAGTGAACTTTTGTAGAATGAACACATAAATGAGTATTTAAACCCCTCTAAATCTCATGCGATATTTTCAGGATGATGAGAACTAGTTAGGGCCACCGTCATGGTGTATTGAACCTCCTATGAACATGGTTAACGAAATCATTATGAGTGAAATAGGCATGTAAATAGGTAGATCCCATATTGATCATATAAATTGGTTTACTTTTATGATTATAGAAGGAAAAATGGATAATTATGACTTTATGTGGAAAGGGGGTAAGGTTTTGTTTTTCTTGGCGTGTAAATGGGTTAAATGGGACAAATGAGAATGTGTCAAATGAATCGTTTCATGTACTAGAAATTAATAACTAGAATAAAAATGGGAGATGAATAACTTGATATATGAATTAACATAGGGGAACAATTTTATGTTCCAAATTTGTTAGTATTGGGGAACTTTAGAATATTATTAGCGATTTAGGCATAATTAATGGTAATTATGATAAATTAAAATGTTATAATAATGGTAAATGTGTTAATGGATTGTAGAAAAATATAAATTTCCATTTCGATTGTCATGAATTTTGAAGTTTCTATTGATATTGTTAATGGTTGGTTGGGATATGATATGTGTGTGGTGATTGGATATATATATATATAACTTGTGAACATGGCCTCCTATAGTGGGGTATTGACATAAGGTTCTATGCCGACGGGTCAAGTTAGATCGTGGCACTAATCTCAATCCAAAAATTAATGGATTATGGAAGGGGATGCAGTTTTATTCCCATAATTGTGAAATTCTATGAGTGCACCTGGATCAACTCGTCAAGGTGAGTTTGTTGTATTTTTGATGATGTGTTTATCGCAAGCAAGATAAGGAACTTAAATTATTCCCTATATGAATAGATATATATGAATATTCCTAAATCCATTAATCAAATTATGGATGTGAAATAATTATTAAATATTGTGTATATAATGAAATTTGGAATAATGATGGGAATTATCTAAACAAACCTTGTTAAATAATTTCACTCAAACATTCTTTTATTTACTTCTCATTTTTTATAATATTCACGAATTATTTACCAAGAGTGGATATTTTTTAGATACTGTTGGTGGTGGCCTATTGAGTTGCACTCTAACCCTACTGAGGCCACCATTGGATACCTAAGAAGACTTCATGCTTTTATATTAGGACATGGGAAGTACCCTAGTACTAAGGAATTGATTCAGGCTTGAGCTGTACATAGATGAGTATCCGAGCTTGTAATTTGGAATGTTTTTGGGATTCTGCAATTTTATTTATTTTGGGTTTTCATCACTAGTGACAATTCTTGCATGACATGGTAGATTTATTTTATTTTATTTTCATACACAGTTTTGGGATATGTTTCTAATGTGTGTTCTTTGTTATTTCATGTTTTTTATGTTTACATTGTTATCTATTGTGGATCATTATGCTAAATAGGGTAAAATCTCCCTTTGTGCCTATTGTGACCCTCTTTTATATTCGGCGACCTCTGAAATATGGGGAGGTGTTCTTGAGATCCTTTGATGACTTGGCCAGGAGCATGGATGAAGTGTCTTTCCATTCTGGAGAAGTTAGAACTATGTATTTTATAATAATTTATGTTCTCCATCTTGACGTGTTGTGAACATTTTAACCATTTTTTGCAATGTAAAAAATATTGATATTATTAATGATTATTTTCATCTATAAATGGATTATTAGGTGGTGATATTTATTATTGTTCATTATATGAATAATCATGTTTTTATTCAGCATGAGGTTCCTTATATAATTTCCTGTAATTTATTGCTGAAAATTATTATTAATAAATTGGTCAAAAAAATTTACTAGTGGGGGATATGATTTTTTATACCATCAATTGATCAATAAATCTACGGGGTAAGAATAACATGGGTTTTTATTCCTCTCCCCATAATAGTATAATATCATCACATAAAGACATTATCAAATGTTTTTGACATAAAACACTACATATTTCCTTATTATTATATCAGTTTTATTGATATCCATGTTTTAATATTCTTTCATGGATATATCATGTTCTCTGTTCTAGTTAAATAAAAAATTATTCATATTATTTATTTCAACCATATTATGTATTTCATGATTATGTTTTTGTATCTTCGGTTATGTTTTCCCCTTACTAATAATTTTATCTCTCCCATTATTTAGGATAATATTTTCCTGGTTAATAAAGAAAATTATTTCATATGATATTTAAAATGGAATATCCTATGTGGATAATTTATGGGAGAGGTGACGATGTAATATATATTATGTATTTTGTAATAGTGTGTGAAAAATATATGTTATTTAATAAAGAAATGAGGTTTTATGGTTTAGTTTTTTATTAATTATTTAAATCACTAATCCTAAAATTTCTTATGTATATATGTTATAAGATATTTGATTTATTTCAGGTAATTAAAAGATAGTTTTTTTGTAAATCATAGTTGTTATCAAACAAGTATGTAACATGTTTGTTCACTGTAAATGGATTAAGAGTTTTTGTTTGGGGAGTCACAATTAGTAACATATCTATGTTTATATATTATTGTATTTTATGATATTTAGCATAATTTAATGGTTAATATGTTTGGGTTGGTAAAAATTTCAAACATATAGATAACCCTTATGGTTAATATATGACTTAATTCTAAATAAATAATGTATGTTTTATTTTATTATGTATATCATATATCTTTACTGAAAACAAATGACATAATTATATGGGTAATTTTATGCATATCATAATATCACGAAGTATTGTTAAATTATAGATTGTGTAATCATCCAAGAATGTATATCCCTTTCTATATACTACAAATGGATACAAGCTATAGTGTAAATACACCTATTCAAAATAACACTTAAAAGGTTTGACTGAGTGTTAACTCTATCTTAACCTACTTTATCAGAAAAAGTCATAACTACACCCCACATTTATAATGACCCATACTTTACATACATGGTTAATAATTCAAAATTGAAGCATACTTATTACAAAATATATCAAAACCTTGAAAGGACCGTATAGGTATAATGTCTTTAGAAACTGGGAAACATAAACAACTGGTTCATAAAGCATCTACACTGTCTCCCATTTATTTCATCATATCTATAGTCCCTTTTGGCATATCTTACTTAATAACCTTCTTCCTGACCTAGGGAAAGAAAACATACAAAAGGGTGAGATAAAATTCTCAGTAAGGGTAAACAAAATAAATATCAATCACATCATATTCATATTCATAAGAACATAACATTTTGGAAATCTTACCCTGCAAAAGAGAGCATAATTTCATAACATGGGATATATCATAGTAGTGAAATGAAATCACAATAATCATAACATAAAACATGAAACTTTGTGGCATGCACACATAATCATAGAGAATCATTTCTTATTAGTCAAGACTCATTTCCAAGACTATCTTAGTGGACAAATTCAATTTCTGAACTGAGTTCACTCCTCGTTTCAGTCCTGTTTTACTGAACCGGATTAACCTGCCGTTCCATCCATGTCTATATCATGAGATATAAAATCTTTACCCAATTCATTGGAGGGAGATATAGGTCCCACCCATATCATAATGATACCATTCATATGTGTGCCACAAAATCATAAATCATTAATCATTGCATAACCCATGTAACAAAAATGGGTTTCTTCAACAACATGACATCATAAAACAATTCATATAAGATAAAGGACTTCATAAAAATAATTCCATCACAAAATAATCAAATAAATGTAATAATAGTGATAGAAATAGACCCCTATATTATCTTATATGGAAAATAATTCTGATAAAACACTTGAACTCCATTCTTGAGGAAAATATCCTTTCTACTTCAAAAACATTTTCTTTTCTTAACATGTCATACAATTTTAAACTAAAATAAGTTGATTAAAAATAAACTTGAAAACTTGTAAAGTATGATTCTTGGAAATAATGTTTTAAAAATCCATTCATGCCGTATAAGTTAAAAAAACATTCTTTATGTACTTTTGTCAGAAAAGTCAAAAAGTACCTCGTACGAAAAACGACAAAAGATTACTTTTATATCTTTTACTAAAAACTCACCGAAGGGTAAAATTGGATTTATAAAATTGTAGGAGGATGGAAACAATATTACATATTAAGGAAACATGGATGTGGATGATAAAATACACCCCAGTTAATACCAAAGTATAAACAATCTGAGATAAAATGAGATTGTGATATTTTCCATTACCTTAGGTCTGATTTGCTTCGTAAGTGTCCAAACCGCCTGTATAATGATTTAAATAATGTTATTGACTTATTACAGAATCATACATATTTTTATGTTATCATATATGGTCATATTCTTAGCTTCTTATTAGTAATATTTCATTACTACTTGTTATTCGGGTGTTTATTACTTTTTGTTCTTAGGCATGTTTTTTCGAATAAATTCTTATTTTTCCTTTTAGGTTATAGATACCTCATTTCCAGAATTGTATTAGTGTAATATGTATCATATTCATTCACTCTATTCATTTATATAATCATTATGAAATGAAGATCTTGTATAACGAGTCGCATCACATCGTGGGGACGGTATTCAGTACGTACGCACGAGCGATGATATCGTTCCCATGATCGTGGAATTGTATTGGAGTGTATGTATACTATTTCAGAATAAATATAACTTTACAATAAGCATATATATTAATTATTTATACCATTATACCCATCCGAGTAAGGTGGTGGTGGAAAATAGATTACACCCCGGCGTGGAGACAATATTCCGTACGTACGCACACGTGGTGATTTAGTTTTCCGTATGATGGATGGATGGTGAAATAGGGTTATTTCATACATATAATAACATATAAGTATATTATTGATACTGAGGTTATTACTACATAATTAAACAACTAAAGAAGAAGAAGTGGAAGAAGAAATAAAGCTGAAAGAATCAGTAACGGGCATTACCTCTTCTTTGAAGCGCCTCTTTGAGACCTCCTCTTAGGGCACAAACATTGGACTTTGAAGAAGACCAGGACCTCTAGGATGTTTCTAGGGAAGTGGAGAGGATATATTGGTAGGGTTTGGTCGAGTTTGAAGGCTCAAAGTGGTGAGAGGAAGAGAGGGAGGAGGTTCCCTTTTATAAGGGAGGAGAGAGGCACCTTTGGAATAACAAAAAATATTATTTTATTATAAAGTCAAATTCGGTTTTTAATGGCTCCAAATTGATATATTTTGATTCTAAGGTGAGGATGGGTCGAAATACTCTCATCCAATAGAATTTAGACATGTTTAGGTGTAAAATTTAACCTTATCATTTAGATTTAACTTTAAGTTAGATAATTTGACTTTTACCGTGTCTTATTTTTTTCTTACCCTATAAGGTTAATAAACTTACTATATCAAGCCAAACGAAATCCAAGTTGTTTATTATTAATCAATATAACCTTATCTAAGTCATATTTCCGAACCATATTTTTTTAGGAATAAAATAACATTTAATAATATAGTATTTGTTTTAAAAACAATTTTATGTCAATTTTGACACTATTTGGTAATTGATTTTTGTGAAAATCATAACAGAATGATTAGTTCGAAACAATTTCATTAAATCAATACTAACATGTCATGTTATCATATAAAATTATTTTAATTCATAAAAAGTTTCAAATTACATGTATTGGCGTATTTATCAATTATGTCAATATTTTATTAATAAGATAATTACTGCATCATCATTGTGTCATAAATAAATTAAATTATTTAAAGTCTAAAAATTATAAATAAAATAAAATTATGTTGGAAATATATTTATCTTTTTAATTAATATTTATAGTCGAATTTATCTTATGTATAACCCTATATTAAAAATGATTTAGTTATTAAACATTGATTTTAACTATTTAAACCCTTCATTAAATAAATTGATAATTAATGTCCTAATCTAATCCATGTGGGCCTAAATGGTCATATTTTATACCTAAGGTTGTTTTTGGATTAATTACACTTATCCAATAGAATTAGGACATGTGTTAGGGTGATAATAATAACACTTTTACCCGTAATTACCCTATTTACTTTTAACCGTGGTTAAAAAAAGTAAAAAGTTACTATTCACCAAAAATTATTTTCAACTCATTGAACCAAATTTCTGTCCTTGATATTAACCGTGTCTCTCGGATTTTATAAATTCTACCCAAAGAAGCGGTAAAATTAAGTTTTGTGAAAAAATCAGTATTTTTAACTACCACTTAGTGGTTTCACTATTCATCAAAAAATGAAAGTTTCCAGAAAAAGACCAAAAATTAGCCCTAAGCTATATTTTATATTATGAATTCAAAAATGGAGTTTATTTTACCAAATTCAAAACATTTCAGTTACATTAACTATTTTAAAAATTAATTCTTGTCGTTAAAACAAATAGCGTGTTTTTAAAAGATAATAACTATCAAAAGATTGACACTTGTTTATGTCTAGTTTAAATGTGAAATTACATACAATGAACAAAATTTTATTAATATGTAAAAATATATTCTAAATATACTTTCAAACCACTCAAATTAATAATTTATCACTATTAATTATTTCGATTAAAAAGGTTGTTTTTAATTAAAATTTAGTAATTTTCACTATTCATCGGAATATGAAAGTTATCCGAAAAGTACCAAAATTTCACCCTTTGCTAATTTTGATATTCCGAACCCAAAAATGAAGTCCATTTTGAAAAATAAAATTTACAAAATTTCAAAAAGTGGTTATTACTATTCCTAACGGCTAGTTTTAATAATATTTTAATAGCATATCGCTGTTTAGTGAAACTCGGTATTGCGTACGACACATGCTATCGAGGAAGGTCACGGTTGCGTGTAAATCAAACCAAGATAGTGTTGTGTGTAGTGAAAGATTCCTTTGATGATTTATATAACATAAATACAAAATATTTCTCATAAAAGTCTCGGGTGTTACATTCTACCCCCTTAAAATGAATTTCGTCCTCAAAATTTGTCACTTTGTAACAAAAAGATAAGGATACCTCTCCCTCATCATATCCTCAAGCTCCCATGTAGCTTCTTCTAATTGGTGGTTCCTCCATAAAACTTTCACCGAGTTAGTGGTCTTGTTCCGTTGGACTTTTTCACTACGATCCAGAATCTCTATCGGCTATTCTTCATAAGAATGATCTTGCTGCAGCGGTACAACTTCTGAGCTGAGTACATGTGAAGGATCAGGTATGTACTTTATCAGGAGATATACATGGAACACATCGTGAACTTGAGAGAGATTCGGTGGAAGAGCCAATCGTTAAGCTACCTTTCCAACATGATCCAGTATTTTGAAAGGATCGATATATTTAGGGCTCTACTTCCCCTTCATTCCAAATCTCATAACCCTCTTCCAGGGAGATAGTCGTACGAACACTTTATCACCCACTTCAAACTCTAGGTATTTTCTTCGGTTGTCGGCATAACTTTTCTGTCGACTCTGAGCTGCTCTTATGTGTTGTTAAATAGATCAGACCTTTTCTGCCATCTCATCAACAAGATCAGGTCCTAATAGATTTCTTTCCCCAACTTCATCCCAGCAAGTTGGAGTCCTGCATTTATTTCCATAGAGAGAATCATAAGGAGCCATTTGAATACTGGAGTGAAATCTATTATTATAAGAAAATTCCACAAAAGGTAGGTGTTAATCCCAACCACCATTGAAATCCATAAACAAGCTCTCAAAATATCTTCTAGAGTTTGAATTGTTCTCTCAGACTGAAAGTCTGTCTGAGGATGATAATCATTGCTGAAACTCAACTTTGTATCCAGAGTATGCTGAAGACTTCGCCAGAACTTTGAGGTAAATCTCGGAACCCGATCAGATATAATAGAAAGTGGTACTCCATGAAATCTTACCACTTCCTTTACATATATCCTGGCAAGATGATCCAGAGAGAAATCCTCTCTAATAGCAATGAAGTGTGTAGACTTTGTAAGACGATCAAATATAAACCAGATAGCATTATTACCTTTGGATGTTTTAGGAATTCCTGTGACAAAGTCCATAGTGATGTTTTCCCATTTCCATTCGGGTATGGGTAATGGTTGTAACATCCCCTTAGACTTCTATCTCTCAGCTTTAACTTGCTGACAAACCAAGCATCGATAGACATATTCAGCAACATCTCTTTCATGCCATCCCACCAGATGTACTCTTTCAGGTCCCTATACATCTTCGTGCTTTCAGGATGAATAGAGAATGAAGAACTATGAGCCTCACCCAACAACTCCTTCTTTAATTCTGGAATGGGAGGAACACAAGCCCGATTCCTGAACTTTATTACCCCATCACAATCAAGGTTGAATTAAGGAACATTTCTCACCTTCTTTTGTAACTCGACATCTTCTTTCTGTGCCTCATTAATATTCACATGTATAGATGGTTAAAAATTCATTTTAGAATGATATGAATTTCCCCCTTCCATTAAAATTCCAAGATCCATCCTTTGTAAATCCATAAATATTGGATCTTTTGTGATCCTCATCATGGATAAGCTAGCATGGTCTTGTCGACTTAATACATCTGCCACCTTGTTTGCTTTCCCAGGGTGGTAATGAATTGAGAAGTCATAATCCTTAATCAGTTCCAACCATCTTCTTTGGCGCATATTCATATACTTTTGTGTTAAAATATACATTAATCTTTTATGATCAGTATAAATGTCACACCTTTCTCCATAAAGATAATGCCTCCATATCTTTAATGCAAAGATTACCGCAGCTAACTCCAAATCATGTGTTGGGTAATTTTTCTCATGGATTTTCAACTGTCGTGAGGCATAAGCTATCACCCTATCATTTTTCATGAGTACACATCCTAGTCCCTTCTTGGTTTCATCACTGTAGATCACAAACCCTTCTCCACTACAAGGCAGTGTGAGCACAGGTGCACTGGATAACCTTCTTTTCAACTCCTTGAAATTCTCTCCACATTCCTCTGTCCAAACAAACATAACTCCTTTCTGATTCAACCTGTTGAGTGGATTAGATAATCATGAAAAATCTTTCACAAAACGTTGATAATATCCAACCAAACCAAGAAAACTTCGGATCTCAGTTACTGTTGTTGGTCTCGACCATCTTTTGATAACCTCTGTTTTTGCATGATGCACAGATATCCCCTCTTTTGAGATTAGGTGACCCAAAAATGAAACTTTTTGAAGCCAAAATTCACACTTGGTAAATTTGGCATAAAGCATCTCCTTTCTCAGGGTCTTCAATATAATTCTCAAGTGATCTTCATATTCTTACTTGATCTTTGAATAGACAAGAATATCTTCTCTAATTACTACCACAAATTGATCAAGATAGTCTCTAAAGACTCTATTCATCAGATCCATGAAGATAGCAGGGGCATTAGTAAGACCAAATGGCATCACTATAAATTCATAGTGTCCATACCTTGTACGGAAAGTCGTCTTTGGTATATCCTCCCTTTTGACCCTTAATTGATGATACCCTGAACTAAGATCAATCTTGGAAAAGTATTGAGCTCCATTTAGTTGGTCAAATAATTCTTCAATGTGTGGGAGAGGATATTTGTTCTTGATAGTGATCTTGTTAATTTCTCGATAATCAATGGAGAGTCTCATTGATCCATCATTATTTTTAACAAACAGAACAGGTGCTCCCCAAGGTGACGCACTAGGGCGTATGAATCCCTTATCAAGATTCTCTTGGAGTTGCTTCTTCAATTCCTGCAACTCAATTGGGGCCAATCTATAAGGTTTCTTTGAAATAGGCAAAGCACCCGATATGAGTTCTATTGAAAACTCAACTTCATGATTTGGTGGTAGGCCCAAAAATTCCACCGGAAATACATCATCAAACTCCCGTACAATGGGAATATTATTAATTGTGAGTTTCTCACCAACCATTTGAGATAAATAACCTTCATTCAGTGGAATCAACACCCATAAGATGGAAGAAATTTCCACTGGAAGGTTATGTTCATCCTTGCATCGATAAACGATTATAGATTGATCTGGAATATGAAATGTGATTTCCCTTCGTTGGAAATTGATATGAGATCCATATAAAGAAAACCAATACATTCCAAGAATCACATCAAATTCAACAATAGTAAGGATCACAAGATTTGCAGGAAGCACTTTCCCACAAACCTCAATCGGGGAAGAATTTTAAACATTTGATGCGACTGTTGTGCCATTAGGTGTCGTCACAGCTACTCAACATCTAATTGTTTAGGTAAGGCAGTGATACCCTTAGAAAAATCTTCAGAAATAAAAGAGTGGGTGGATCCAGAATCAAATAAAACATTTGCTACTTTAGAGTGGATGGTATGTGTACCTTTCACCACATCGTTATCGTACTCCACATCGCTAATAGAAATTTAATGTGACTTTCCTTTGTATTTAGCCTTATGATTTTTTTGATGTCGATCAACATCAAAAACCCGTGGTTTAGGGTACTTATTGGCATAATTCCCCATCTCCTCGCACTTGAAACATTGAATTTTAGTAGGTTCATTCTGTGTGTCCCTCCTTTTGTTTGCATCATTAGAAATATTCTTCCCATCATTGTGGAATTCAAATGCCCGATGACCTTCCTTTCCACATGTGAAACATTTACTTGTCCCTTTAAGACAACTCCCTCCATGTTTCTTTCCACACATTGACCATAAGGGAAAGCTCATCTTCTTTTCAGTGTGCTCTTTTGATTTTCCTTTGAATTCCATTTTCTTCTTCTTATCAAACCCATATGACTGATGGGTTACTCCAATCTCCATCTCAACATTGAGAGCACATCGAACTCTTTCCTCGTAGCTATTTAAGTCCCTTATGGCTAAGGCCCTTCAAAGACTTGGTTTTAAGCCACTAAAGAATCGATCGATCTTACTCTCAGGTTGGATAATAATACCAGAAGCTTACCTTGAAAGTCTTGTAAAATTTGTTTCATAGGTACCAACAGATTCATCATCCTTTTGCTTCAGTTCAAGAAACTCTTTCTCCATATTTGTTAGAAGAATACGAGGGAAATACTTATTGAATAATAAGTTCTTGAACCCGTCCCATTCCATAGAATCAATTTTATCCCTTTTCCTAGAAGTCTTAATAAGATTCCACCATTGATCAGCAACTCCTTCCAAAAGATACACTGCTAGGATGACATTATCATGTTCAAAACATTGAAGAACTGAAAATATCTTTTCAGTATTACTAATCCATTATTCAGCAACTAATGGATCATTAGACCCGCGGAAAGAAGGTGGACACTACCTCATGAAGGATTCAACAGAATGTTGCTCCTTCCTTTTCTCGTTTTGAATTCCAGAATTATTCATAGCTTGAGAAAGTTGTGTGAGCATGGCTACAAGATTTTTCATTCCATCTCCCATAAAGTTTGGTTGCTCAGGGGGACAATCATTGCATTGCCCGTCGCATTCCGCATTAACATGGTTCCTTCAGGTTCCATCCATTGACTACAACCAAGAAGAATAGTGTGATCAAAACTAATTATAATAGGAAAACCACAGAGTCAAGAATAATATTTCACACTTAAGGTCTTATCCTAGGTTATTCAAGGTCATTTCTAAAACACTAATGTTTTGTTCTATTCTTAGAATTATCCTTAGGGTTCTTACTAAGGCTTTCACATCCTATTTTCGAAAGGATGACTATACCTTTCGTCGGATACCAACTATAACGACACATACTTTACATACATGGTTAATAATTAAAAATTGAAGCATACTTATTACAACATATAACAAAACCATGAAAGGACCATATAGGTATAGAGTCTTTAGAAACTGGGAAACATAAACAACTGGTTCATAAATCATCTACATTGTCTCCCATTTATTTCATCATATCTATAGTCCCTTTTGGCATATCTTACTTAATAACCTTATTCCTGACCTAGGGAAAGAAAACATACAAAAGTGTGAGCTAAAATTCTCAGTAAGGGTAAACAAAAGAAATATCAATCACATCATATTCATAAGAACATAACATTTTGGAAATCATAACATGCAAAAGAGTGCATAATTTCATAACATGGGATAAATCATAGCAGTGAAATGAAATTACAATAATCATAAATTAAAAAATGAAACTTTTTTGTATGCACATATAATCATAGAGAATAATTTATTATTAGTCAAGTCTCATTTCCAAGACTATCTTAGTGGACAAAGTCCATTTCTGAACCAAGTTCACTCCTCGTTTCAGTCCTGTTTTACTAAACCGGTTTAACCTGCCCTTCCATCCATGTCTATCTCATGAGATATAAAATCTTTACCCAATGCATTGGAGTGATATATAGGTCCCACCCATATCATAATGATACCATTCATATGTGTTCCACAAAATCATAAATCATACATCATTGCAAAACCCATGTAATAAAAATGGGATCCTTAAACAACATGACATCATAAAAAAATTCATACAAGATAAAGGAATTAATAAAAATAATTCCATCACAACATAATCAAATCAATGTAATAATAGGGATATAAATAGAACCCTATATTATCTTAGATGGAAAATAATTTTGATAAAACACTTGAACTCCATTCTTGAGGAAAATATCCTTTCAACTTCAAAAACATTTTCCTTTCTTAACATGTCATACAATTTTAAACTAAAAGAAGTTTATTAAAAATAAACTTGAAAACAAGTAATGTAATATTCTTAGAAAGAATTTTTTAAAAATCCATTCATGACGTATAAGTTAAAAAAACATTCTTTCTGTACTTTTTTCGGAAAAGTCAAAAAATACCTCATACAAAAAACGAAAAAAGATTCCTTTTATATCTTTTACTAAAAACTCACCTAAGGGTAAAATTGGATTTAAGCAATTTTAGTTGGATGGAAACAATATTAAATATTGAGGAAACATGGATGTGGATGATAAAAAAACCCCAGTAAATACCAAAGTATAAACAATCTCGGATAAAATGAGATTGTGATATTTTCCCTTACCTTAGGTCTGATTTGCTTCGTAAGTGTCTGAACCTCCTATATAATGATTTAAATAATGTTATTGAATTATTCCAGAATCATACTTATTTTTATGATATAATATTTGGTCATATTCTTGTCTTCTTATTATTAATATTTCATTACTACTTGTTATTCGGGTGTTTATTACTTTTTGTTCTTATGTGCGTTTTGTCGAATAAATTCTTATTTTTCTTTTTAGGTTATCGATACCTCATTTCCAGAATGGTATTAGTATAATATATATCATATTAATTCACTCAATTCATTTATATAATCATTATGAAATGAAAATCATGTATAACAAGTCACATCACATCATGGAGACAGTATTCCGTACGTACGCACGAGCGATTATATCATTCCGATGATCGTGGAATTGTATTGGAGTGTATGTATACTATTTCAGAATCAATATCAATTTACAATAATCATATATAGTTATTATGTACACCATTATACCCATCCGAGTAAGGTGGTGGTGGAAAATAGATTACACTACGACGTGGAGACGATATTCCGTACGTACGCACGCGTGGTGATTTCGTTTTCCGTAGCATGGATAGATGGTGAAATAGGGTTGTTTCATACTTATAATAACATATCAGTATATGAGTGATACTAATGTTATTACTTCATAATGAAACAACTAATGAAGAAGAAGTGGAAGAAGAAATACAGATGAAAGAATCGGTAACAGGCATTACCTCTTCTTTGAAGCGCCTCTTTGAGACCTCCTCTTAGGGCACTAAAATTTGTCTTTGAAGAAAACCAGGACCTATAGGATGTTTCTGGATAAGTGGATAGGATATATTGTCAGGGATTGGCCGAGAGTGAAGGCTCAAAGTTGTGTGAGGAAGAGAGGGAGGAGGTTCCCTTTTATATGGGAGGATAGGGGCACCTTTGGAATAACTAAATATATTATTTTATTATAAAGTAA
Source organism: Viscum album (assembly GCA_963277665.1). Taxonomy (NCBI): domain Eukaryota; kingdom Viridiplantae; phylum Streptophyta; class Magnoliopsida; order Santalales; family Viscaceae; genus Viscum; species Viscum album. The sequence goes on along the minus strand of OY728166.1, from coordinate 371,805,480 downwards.
AATTCAGTTTTTAATAGCTCCAAATTGATATATTTCAAAGCTAAGGTGGGTATGGGTCTAAATCCTCTCATAAAATATAATTTAGACAAGTTTAGGTATCAATTTTAACCTTATCATTTAGATTTAACTTTAAGTTAGATAATTTAAAGTTTACTGTGTCTTCTTGTTTTCTTACACTATAAGGTTAGTAAACTAACTATATCTAGAAAAACTAATACCAAGTTTATTATTATTAATCTATATAACCTTATCTAAGTCATTTGGCCGAACCTTATATTTTTAGGAATAAAATAACAATTAATAATATAGTATTTGTTTTAAAAACAATTTTATGTCAATTTTGACACTATTTGGTAATTGATTTTTGTGAAAATCATAACAGAATGATTAGTTTGAAAAAATTTAATTAAATCAATACTAACATGTCATATTAACAAATAAAAGTATTGGAATTCATAAAAAGTCTCAAATTACATTTATTTGAGTATTTATCAATTATGTCAATATTTCATTAATAAGATAATTACTGCATCATCATTGTGTCATAAATAAATTAAATTATTTAATGTCTAAAAATTATAAATAAAATACTATTATTTTGGAAATCTTTTTATATTTCTAATGAATATTTATAGTCGAATTTATTTTATGTATATCTCTATATTAAAAATGATTTAGTTATTAAACTTTGATTTTAACTATTTTAACCCTTCTTTAAATAAATTGATAATAAATGTCCTAATCTAATCCAAGTGGGCCTAAATGGTCATATTTTCTTCCTAAGGTTGTTTTTTGTCGAATTACACTTATCCAATATAATTAGGACATGTTTTAGGTTAATAATAAAAACACTTTTACCCTTAATTACCCTATTTTCTTTTAACCATGGTAAAAAAAAGTAAAAAGTTACTATTCACCAAAAATTATTCTCATCTCATTGAACCACATTTTAGTCCTTGATATTAACCGTGTTTCTCAGATTTTCGAAATTCTACTCACAGAAGCCGTAAAATTATGTTTTATGAAAAATTCAGTTTTTTTTAACTACCACTTAGTGGTTTCACTATTCATCATAAAATGAATGTTTCCAGAAAAATACAAAAAATTTGGCCTAAGATATATTTGAGATTATGAATTAAAAAATGATGATTATTTTTCCAAATTCAAAACATATCAGTTACATTAACTAATTTAAAAATTAATTCCCGTCGTCAAAACAAATAGCGTGTTTTTAAAAGATAATAACTATCAAAAGATTGACACTTGTTTATGTCTAGTTTAAATGTGAAATTACATCCAATGAACAACATTGTATTAAAATGTAAAAATATATTCAAAATATACTTTAAAACCACTCAAATTAAGAATTTATCACTATTAATTATTTCGATTATAGAAGTTGTTTTTAAATAAAATTTAGTAATTTTCACTATTAATTGGAATATGAAAGTTATCCGAAAAGTACCAAAATTTCACCCTAAGCTATTTTCGATATTCTAAATACAAAAATGAAGTCCATTTTGAAAAATAGAATTTACAAAATTTAAAAAATTGGTTATTACTATTCATAACAGCTAGTTTTAAAAATATTTTAATAGCATATCGTTCTTTAGTGAAACTCGGTATTGCGTACGACGCAAGCTATCGAGGAAGGTCATTGTTGCGTGTAATGAAATCCAAGCTACTGTTGTGTGTAGTAAAAGATTCATTTGATGATTTATATAACATAAAAACAAAATATTTCTCATAAAAGTATCGGGTGTTACATCATTTTACACTCATAAGGGAAAATATTTTATTACTACCATTATATTTACATGAATTAATAATGGATTTATTATGATATGGGTATTAGTGACGAAGTACAAGGGAACTTAACATATTGAAAAATAGATTGAAATAAAAGTATCAAAGGATAAATTGATCATTTTATTAGATAATACATGTTAAAATTGATTTAACATATTCTCAATATCTTTTCATTTGATTTTCATAATAACAATTTTGGGTTTTAGTATTTATCTGAAACTATTTCACACAAATTAATCTATTTAAGGTATATACTTGGAATCCACTATGTATAGTATCCAAATAAGGGAGAATACATAAATTATATATAATTTTAGTATATTACTATTATGATATAAAAAATGATATTCCTAGTCTCATCTAATCTAGTCTGATAGAATTTTCAAAACCAATTAAATATATAAAACAATATTTAATTTCAATATTTTTTTTTATATTTATCGATGCAATTATAGTATATTTTTAAATTTATGAAGATTATGTAAAACATATAAGAATTACTCTTTAGTTGAATAACATCAATGTTTTGGAAACAAATATTAAATGGACCAAATTAAAATGAAATGTGATTTCATGAAAAACATATATTTTTTAAAATAAATTTTGTAGAATACATGACTGTGGTATAGATAGATCCTAGATTTAAGATAAACATGATGGTTAGATAATAAAGGGTGGTTTGATTTTGATTATGTATGTAAAATAGAATTGGTAACCTTGGGATTATTATACATATTAACTAGTGTGTGAACTTGTGAAATAATTATTTATATAGTTCAAGTTAATTATTTTAAGAATATATAACATTACATTGAGGTATCACTACCCCCTCTCATCTTATTTTTGATAACGACATCATTATGTTTAATTAGGGATACATGAGTAACCATAATATTATCAAGATAACTCTTCTTCACATTGAAAAACATTCTTGCCAAGAGGCCAATTAGAGAAATTTGTTCATTTTATTCGGGAAAAACATCTCCTCCTCAATGAAGAAATGCATGGTTCATGAGCTGTGAATAATGCAAGGGTCCCTTCCTTTTATATACATTAGGGTCCCAATATTCTATAGGAAACCTAGGACCTCTTGTTTTTATGATGTTGTGAGCCATGCTAGAATAACTTTACCCACGTGGAAGGGTAAGTCACTCTCAATGGCACGGAGAATCTTCCTGGTTAAACGTGTGATTGTCTCAAAGATGGTTTACTTCTTCATGGTGGACTACTAGCTAGATTCAACCCTAAAAAGTATCAACACACACATGAGGAATATAGTGTGGGGTGTAAGTATACTAGAAACGAAGATTATAACCGCTCCATGGAAGATTTAATGCTTGCCACATACCAAGGGAGGCATGGGTGTTAAAAACATTGAACTCTTCAACCAATCTCTTCAAGAACATTTCCTTTGGAAATATATCAATGATAAATCTAGATCCCTTGATTTCTTCAGAACTAATCTTCTATGAAGGCTTATTGTAGGGAAGGCTAATTACATCCAATACTCAGTTTTTCCAGGTCTAAAAAGACATTCCAGAAGGTTAAAATGCAGTCTCACTGGTTGGTCAGCATGCACTCCTCCATCAAATTATAGAGGTATAACTGGATTGGTACCCCCATTATTTATAGTGTGGATACATAGGATCCATCTATAAACTACAACGCCAATATTAAATACCACGTTGAGCAGTATCATCATCATCCACCTCAAATTTCCCACATGGTCTCCTCCTATAATTTCCCGGGCAAATATGACATTCTAATTTGGGAACAGAACACAAATGGAATTCTAAACTCCAAATACTTCTAAAACAATATTCAACAAGGTAGAGGTAATGAAACTGTTAGTTACAATAGAAAATGGTTTCCACCATCTAGATCTACACTCCTTTCTTGCCACCATCTCAAAAATCTTCTAGTAGACAATAACCTGCAGTGAGTTGGGATCTCCCTCTTCGTTAGATGTGACTTGTTTCATCAGCTTCATAATGATATAAAACAATTTTTCATGTCTTTTAAGACTATAGCTTCACTTTGGACCACAATCTTTAACTAGTTTGAGATTAAGCCTCCACATGTGAACAACAACGCATACCTCCTGCTTTTACATCCAGTTACCCAATTATCGAAGTAGGTTTGAATACTCTTCCTTTTTTTCATGGTCTAATGTTATTCATGTTATTTGGAAGTGTAGAAACAGGGATATCCATACAAATACTGACATAAATAACTGGGTGGTAATCCTTGATATTTTGTTTGTGGCTAAACAAGAAAACTATTTACATGCTAAAAAATGTGACAAATTAGTAAGATATTTCACAGTTATGAAAAAACTGCATGTACAAGGTAACTATCCTCGACCTCTTAGAACCATGGAAGTCTACTGGTTACCTCTTTTTGTAGGCTGGATTAAATACATCTCATATGGATCCTAGAGAGGTAATCCAGGACCTGTTGAATATGATTTTGTCTTCCGAAATCATGATGGTGACTACCTTTATGGGGTTTATGGTACATATGGACTGGCAACGTCTCTTGAAGTAGAGATGATGGATCTCATCAAAGAAGTTGATTTTTCTCATGGAAGTAATTGGTGAAAATTGGGTTTTAAAGTGGCGCTGCCACCATTGTACAAGCAGTTAGAATGCGGTAGATTCCCCTAGTGTAGAAACAAACATCGAAATGGATTATGAGCATTAGAAAACTTTCTCTAATGCATTAAATCCCTAGACATGTCTATCGTGAATCCAACCAACATGCTTATTTCCTTGCAAACATGGTAGCCTCTGGTGACACTTTCACCTATCATTCCAGCACACCTCATGAGATGATCCCTATCCATTACAGAGATAAATGTAAACTGACATCCTTCAAACTATTGTATCCCAGGATTCCATTTTTAGTTATATGAATCCTTACTGCTTGTTGTTTAAAAAAATTTATTTATTCCATTTGGGATTCAATGGTATTAGGAAAGATATGTTAGGGATAATATATGATTAGGAGTTATAATAACATGAGTATATTATTTTATCAATGGATAATTTTTCAAATAAATATAAGTATCATGATATAGCTAATGAGAGAACGATCGATGTCATAGTAGCTATTATACACTAAATGATTTATATATTAAGAATATACTAAACTAATTTCATCACTAAGAAATAATTGAAATTTTTAGAAATAAATTTTTTTAATGGGGGGAGAATGTAACACCCCAAGACATTCATTTATGATTACATTTAAAAAATCAATTGTTTTTGAAAACACACTCAACACGGAACACTGAACATAATCAAAAGAGTGATAAATTTAAATAAAAAAATATTTTATTTTTTTGATTCAAACCTAAAAGTTTAAATAGTGGGAATGAAAATGAGTAACCAATTTATAAAATATAGGCTAATAGAAAATAATGGAAATGTTTCATCTGAATTAAATTCACTAAGTTTACCAAAATAACTATTATGATCAATTCTTGTTTAGAAAAACATTTCTCTAAAAAAATTCTTTTTATACATTATGAATTGGTATTTCATGAAACTTATTTTTGATGATGACAAATTATATTCAATATTAATAATTTTTTGAATCAAATTTAGTTGGTAAATGATATAGAATATGAATAATATCTATCTAAAAATTATATTTTCTAAAAAATGATTTTTCATTAGAGATTATCAATTTTTTCAAAAATATAATAAATAAATTTATGGTTATTTATTTTATGAGAAGGAGATAATTTTTTGGATTTATAATAACAATATTATCTTAATAGGAAATTTTTGGGGTTTTCCTAAAAATATTAATTTATAATAAATAATAGAGTTATTGTAAAAAATATAGTTTTAATTATTTTATGATTTTTTATCTATATCCTAGTTGAATGAAAATGAATTTATATAACAATATATAATTTTATTGAATAATATGATGCCTTTTTTTGAGCATATAAATCCTACGTCAAGAATTTTTATAAAAAATATTAAGATGATAGTTTAATAAAAAAATTCAATATAGTATTTTTTTTGAAACTTTTATTTGGAAGGATAGAATAATGTTGGAATTCAAATTTGGGTAATAACTTTTAAATTATTTATAATAAACCAAATCATTTAGGAGATTTTTTTATTTTTAATAACAATTTATACATAAAATTGTAGACTTAAAATGAACAAAGTTTTCTAAAAACATGTTTGACACATTATATTTTCTAATCATAAATATAACATTTCAAAACCATTGAAATTATAAATGATAAAATTTTTTTAAATTTCCAAAAACAGAATTTTTAAATTAGGTGAAGGGGTAAATGTTAATTTTATCATTAATATTAATTACTAAGGAAAAATTTAATTACCAAGGTAAAAGAAAATTATGTTAACATTTTAAAATAAAAAAACAGTTATTTAAGAATAACTTTTCTTTTTTTATAATGAAAAGGTTACTCCTAAAACTACCATTACCTTCACTTATTGAAGGTTAACACTTCTAGAATTTCAATACTCACCATTCCTTCAAATATATCCTTGAAAATATGAATGTTTTCAACTTTTATAACAAGAATAATATTTCAAAATAACCTAGTCACCATTAGTTATCACAATTCCATCATTTATAAGGAAAATCCTAATGAGAATTCAGGTATATAATGTGAGTATTATCATCCACCATCCTTTTCTTATTAATTATCTTAATTCGAATTCATTTTATCGATACTAATATAATTATATTAGAATAATTTATATAAATTAATGATTTTATATCAAGTGTATTATTATTCTTGTTCATCTATCTCATTCATTAAAAAAATTGGAATCATCATTCATGCATACATTTAGACTACAACTACCCTAAACAATGAAATTCATATTTCATACAAACCCATAATTGATGTTATTATGAAGGGTTAATTTATAAATATTTATTTTACGAAATGGATATTTTTTTATCAGAAATTGGATAACTAATTAATGATCTGTTTAAAAAAGTTTTAATTGTAAATTCCATCATTTCAAATAATTGGTCTGAATGGAATATGATCTACACTATCTAAATAGTAAATTTAGTTATATTATTTTCTATTTATTAAAATTTTAAAAATATATATATAATAACAACAACCACTAAATATTATCATTGTGATTTTGGTATAATGATACTATAGGTGAATCATCCATAATCATATATTAATCTTGGTAGGTCAATGTTTGGGTCAGTCTAACTGATTATATGAAAAGAACTATAAATTTATGTCATGTATGACTATGTGAACTTATTTAATTGTATAATATATTATAAATATGTAATTATTTTCTGAATATTGGTTATTTCAAGTTTATATAAACATTTAACTCATTAATTAATAAATTGTATTTCAATTAATTGGAATCCATAAAAATGAACATCATTGTTTACATCTTTAGAGATCATAACCAAAACTAACATGTAATGAAAATAGATATTTACAAACAATATTAGAAAATAAAATATATTACATATGTGAATATATTAGTTATTTAATTTGAAATATATATATATACCTTCATAAATTTTATGAAACTTATTCATTACAATAAATATTATATACATCCAATATTGAAAATTAGTAAAAACTGGCTTATATATATTATTATATGAGAAGTATAAATGAATATAGTTTTGGAAATGATTATTGGGTATGTATTTAATTAATATTCTTAAATTATTGATGAATTTTTTGTGTATGTTCTGAATGAAAAAGGATTTGAGGTAAGGGTTTCATTCTCAAATTCAACTATTTGAGACATGTTTGGTATTATGAAATTTATTTAATTAATGTGGTGTATACACACCCTATTTGAGATATCATATCGTTAATTATCTCTTATTAATGGTGTATTAAATTAAATTATATTCCCTACCATTTATGAAATTTTGTTAAAAAGTTACTAAATCCATTACAGATTTCATAGTCTTATTTATGATTCATTGATACATATTACATGTTTTCAATTAGGTCTCCATTTTAGAGACCCGAAGCTTGAAGTACATGGACATTACATTACTTTTTCGGAATAATTAATACATAACATAAAACAGACACACAAGGACCGTAATAGTTTAGTGTCATTGGAAACATGGAAAATAATATTCTAATCGTGGTGAAAGATTCTCAATATCTCCCAAAAAGATCTTCCACTTTTTGTTTCCTTACCTAAAACCCTTATTTTAATCCTGGGGGAAAATAGGACATAAAAAGGGTGAGCAAAAATGCTCAATAAGGGTAGGCATGGAAAAAATAAAACTTACCATATACATTTGAACCTAAAAACATGAACATAATGTTTAAACATCAAAATCATGAGAAATGACTTAAAACATGGAAGTATATAAGGCATAGATCATAATGGAACATAAAAATGATAACATAGAATGGGAATAAAACATGTAATTGTTTCATCCATTAAGCACATGTAATTATTTCCATAGTAGCCAAGGCATTGCTGCCAAAACCATCTTAGTGGACAAAGTCCATTTCCGAATCGAGTTCACTCCTCGTTTCAGTCCTGTAACGCCGAACCATATTAACTTAGCATTCCAGCCATGTCTATCTCATGAGATATAAATCTTTACCCAATGCATTTTAGGGAGATATAGGTCCCACCCATCTCATAATGAAATCATTCTTACTTGTGCCACAAAATAAACATACATCATTCATAATAACCCAACCAATAAAATGGGTTTCATAAACCTCATCCCATCATCACATAATTCCTATAAAATAAATGGATATCATTTAATAATAAGAAAATTGAAACCATGTAAATCATAGAGACATGATACTTGAAACATACACATGTGAAATAATGTAATCTTAGATGAAAATGGTTTTGATAAAACACCTGAAATGAATTCTTGAGAAAAATATCCTTTTTTCATCAAAATCATTTTCTTTTAAAAAAATGTCATGCACTTTTAAAAGAAAAGGATTTTATTGAAAATAGTCATGAAATATTTTTTAGTAACATTCATGAATATAAGGCTTTATAAAACTGTAATAATCCATTCATATAGTATATGCTAAAAAAAAATTCTTCACGTACTTTTTTTAGAAAAGTCAAAAAGTACATTGTAGGGTAAATAACCGAATGATTCCTTCCATACCATGGGGTAAAAGTCAAAATGGGTAAAGAGGATTTTAAAAATACATGAATAAACTTGTATAAAACATGGACATGGACGATATAAATAACCCCAGTATATACGTACGAATAAGCAATCTCGGATAAAAAAAATGAGATTGGCACAATTATCTCTTACCTTAGGTCCGATATGCTTCGTAATTATCCGAACCTCCTGTATAATGATTTAAATAATGTAATTGACTTATTAAAGAATCATATTAATTGTTATGATATCATATATGGTTCACTTATGACTTTATATTACCCGTTCTTTTGTAAATTCTATGTTAAATAGTGTTTTGGGTAAAATCGTTTCATTTGTTGTATGTGATTTGACTTGTAATTATTCATATGATTACATAGATAATGAATACATAATTCCAGAATATAAAACATGATTTATATATAATATATATTCATAATCTACATATATATAATAGATCTATAAATGGAATGAAATACACCGTTCATGGAGACGGTAGGCCGTACGTACGCATGAACGTTGTTTTCGTTTCCTCATTGAATTGAATGGAATTAATTGGATGACATAAATATATATATACATAAATCCAGTATCATTATTATGTCATATATTTCATGATTACTTATTATATATACTTTATAATCATTCATGAATGGTTAATCATTGAGAATGAATCGCATCGCGTCGTGGAGACGGTATTCCATACGTACGCACGAGCGATGATATCATTCCCATGATCGTCGAATTTTATTGAAGTGTATGTATGCTATTTCAGAATCAATATCACATTACAATAATAATATATGGTTATTATTTACACCATTATACCCATCCAAGTAAGGTGGTGGTGGAAAATAGATTACACCATGGCGTGGAGACGGTATTCCGTACGTACGCATGCACGATGATTTCATTTTTCATAGGAAGGATAGATGGTGAAATAGGGTTGTTTCATACATATAATAACATATCAGTATATGAGTGATACTGATTTTATTACATTACAATGAATCAACCTAAGAAGAAGAAGTGGAAGAAGAAATAACGTTGAAAGAATTGGTAACGGCCATTACCTCTTCTTTGAAACGCGTCTTTGAGACCTCCTCATAGGGAACTAAAATTGGCATGTGAAGAACACCGGACCCACAAGAATGTTTCTATGGAAGTGGAGAAGAGAATTTGTAAGGGTTTGGCCAAGATTTAAGGCTCAATGTTCTGTGAGGAAAAGAGGGAGGATGTGCCCTTTTATAAGGGAGGAGAGGGGAACCTTTGGAATAACTAAAAATATTATTTTATTATAAATTCAAATTCGGTTTTTAATAGCTCCAATTTGATATAATTCTAATATAAGGTGGGTATGGGTCCAAATACTCTCATCCAATAGAATCTAGAAAAGTTTAGGGCATTATATTAACCTTATCGTTTAGTTTTAACTCTTAGTTAATTAGATTGACATTTACCATGTCACTTTGTATTTTTATATTATATAGTTAATAAACTTACCATATACATCCAATAGACCCACAAGTGGTCCATTAATGATACACCTATCATGATATAAGTATCTTTGCCAAACCTTAGGTTTTTAGGAATATAATAACAATTAATAATATAATATTTGTTTTCAAAACTATTCTATGTCAACATTGACACTATTTGGTAATTGATTTTTGTGAAACTCATAACAGAATGATCAGTTCGAACAAAATTAATGAAATCAATACTGACATTTCATATTAACATTGAAAATTATTGGAATTCATAAAATGTCTCAAATTACATTTATTTTAGTATTTATAACATCAATTATGTCAATATTTCATTAATATGATAATTACTGCATCATCATTGTATCATAAATTAATTAAATTATTTTAAGTCTAAAATTTTCAAATAAAATACCATTATGTTGGAAATCGTTTTAGGTTTTTAATTAATATTTTTAGCCTAATTTATCTTATTTATAACCCAATATTAAAAATGATTTAGTTATTAAACTTTGATTTTAACTATTTTAACCCTTCTTTAAATAAATTAATAAAAAATGTAATATTATAATCCAAGTGGGCCTAAATGGTCATATTTTATTCCTAAGGATGTTTTTGGCCGAATTACACTTATCCAATAGAATTATAACATGTGTTAGGGTAATAATAATATCATATTTTCCCTTAATTACCCTATTTACTTTTAACCGTGGTAAAAAAGGATAATGTTACTATTCACCGAAAATTATTTTTATCTCATTGAACCAAATTTTAGTCCTTGATATTAGCCGTGTCTCTCGGATTTTCGAAATTCCACTCACAGAAGCGGTAAAATTATGTTTTATGAAAAATTCTGTTTTTTTAACTATCACTTAGTGGTTTCACTATTCATCAAAAAATGAATATTTCTAGAAAAATAAAAAAAATTGTGCCTATGATATATCTAATATTATGAATTAAAAAATTATGTCTATTTTACCAAATTAAAAACATATCAGTTGAATTAATTAATTTAAAAATTAATTCCCGTCGTCAAAACAAATAGCATTTCTTAAGAGATAATAACTATCAAAAGATTGACACTTGTTTATGTCTGGTTTAAATGGGAAATCACATCCAATGAACAACATTGTATTAAATTTTAAAAATATATTCTAAATATACTTTAAAACCACTCAAATTAATAATTTATCACTGACTAATTATTTCTATTAAAAAGTTGTTTTTAAATAAAATTTAGTAATTTTTACTATTCATCAGAATATAAAAGTTATCCGAAAAGTACCAAAATTTCACCCTAAGCTAAATTCGATATTCCGAATCCAAAAATGAAGTCCATTTTGAAAATTAAAATTTACAAAATTTAAAAAATTGGATATTACTATTCATAATGGCAAGTTTTATTAATATTTTAATAGCATATCGGTGTTTACTGAAACTCAGTATTGCGTACAACACATGCTATCGAGGAAGGCCGTGATTCCGTGTAATGCAGCCAAGTTAGTGTTGCGTGTTGTGCAAGACTCCATTGTTGTAATGTACAACACAAGACATCAATAATGTTAAAAAGAATATTTTTCATACAATCTTGGGGTGTTACATTCTACCCCCCTTAAAATGAATTTCGCCCTCAAAATTCGTCGGGGTTATAAATGATTTACTACTCAAAAGGTTCTTTAATAGAAACCCACATCGTAGAAAGGAATACCAAAATCAATATTTAAAAACTAAAGTATGAAACATAATGGTTACCCAAATTAACTAATCACTGGGTTTCTACATCTGAGAACATAGGTGAAAATATGGATATGGAAGAGAAACCTAACCATCATGTTCTGATGGAGAGTGGTAGAGAACATGGCTATGATATAGCCAACAAGCACAAAGATATAGATTTGTGATGATCTGAGGTACCATCTGATTCATCAGATATAAGGGAACTCAGATAACATTTTTTGTTTTCTACATCATTTCCCTAAAGTTGATGAATTAAAAGAAATAATTACATGATTTTGGTAAAATCTCACTTTTGTTAGTGAATTGAACAATTTCCACTTCATCCCTCAAAGAAATGAAGTTGAATTTGTTATTCGTGATGTGTTAGCAGATCATGTGATAGAATGATGGGTCATTCCATCTATTTCAAACAAAAGGTTAGCAAAAGTTATAAGTCCATCTTATGGTTAGATTAATCGTATATGGTTCCAAAAATGAACTTATACTTCATATATCATACCTCTTAATAAAATAAAACTAGTTTCTACTAACCAGGGACTTCTTGTAGGCCAGTTGTAGGTGATAAAGGCCAGTCACACTTTGGTTGTGGGTTCGATTCCCGCAGCCTTGTCCGACGCGATGTGATGTTGCCCGTCCTGCAGGTTGTCCTTTTTCTAAAACTACATTACTATAACATCCCATAAATAATATCAAGAAAAAAACATCTATCCTTAAACAATACTAACTTATGTCCATCATAATCCATTCCAATCATTAGGCTTATCAATAATACTGTAGTCCCCTCTCATATTATAGTGAAAACGATTACCAGAGATTTCATATAAAAAGCATGTTAATTCCATCGTTGATCCCCATATATCATAAGATATGTCTTGTTTGTCACATTCCAAACATTCAAAGGCCTTAATCATGTATTCTCTTGAAAAATGAATACCCATTGAATCTTAGTGAAAACATGAATGCTGTAAAAAGTTAATTCTTTCCACATACCAAAATCCAAAAATTCTATATACTCAAACCATGATATAACCTTCTCATTATATCAGTCATGAGCTCATGAATACTATCAGACATTTAATTTTCTCCTTATCCATTCATTATTTGCATATTATCTACTTTCCAAAAATATCTGAATAACCCTTCATGGTTACTAGTACCATTAATCATACACTTTTGAAACTTAGGAAAGACAACAGTGTAACAATCCTTAGATGTATCTTTATTCCATAGTACCATGAGATTACTAATACAACATTATACTTGATAAACATGTAATCATTCCACTACCTTCTTAAACCATTGACCGAGCTTCAATAATTCTTTCATCTTACATATCATTATTAGTCTCTTCACCATCATCAACATAAATACTACCCATACGACCGTACTAATTCTCTTTATGAGACTTTACCTTAGGGAATTGGTTTGCATAATGCCTGTACATTCAACATTTAAAACATTTAACCATTGTTGATGTCGTTGCAATACCATTATCCTCATCCATGGTATTAACTGAACCTTTTCATTTGCACTTACTGGCTTTGTGTCCTTATTTTCTACACCCAAAGCATCTTCCAGTTCCTTTGAAACAATATCCCCAATTCCTCATCCCACATGATTTACATGAGGGAAATTGAACTTTATTTCCTCTATGATCATCATGAAACTCCATCATTCTCTTATTAGCTGAGTCAGGAATCTTACCAAATTTGATTTTGTTGATCCTATTATGAGATTGTTGATTAGGCATAATAATGATGTTTGGACTTCCAAGTCACATTTAATTTGGTTTATCATGAATAATATCATTCCATTGTCCGTCATACCCTCTATTATCATGAATCATCCTATTTCCAGCCATTTTCTAAAACCCAAAATTAATAGTGTGAGAGGCAAAAATCATGCTAGGGAAAACAACATAGTAAAGGGGGAACACCCTCAATATGTAATATCTTAGGTTTAATTCTAATATCATTACCATAGTTCTAGGACTATATCATATATGTATACTTATCCTTAGGTACATCCCTAGACATACCTTAGAAATATCTCTAGGGATCTCACTAACATTTTTGCATCCTAGTTTCCAAAGGTTGACTAAACATTTCCTCTGATACCAACTATAGAGACCCGATGCTTGATGTACATGGACATTACATTACTTTTTCGTAATACTTAATACATAACCAAAATAGACACACAAGGACCGTAATAGTTTAGTGGCTTTGGAAACTTGAACGTAATCTTCTAATTGTGGTGAATGATCTTCAACATCTCTCAAAAAGATCTTCCACTTTGTGTTTCCTTACCTAAAACATTTCTTTTAATCCTGGGGGAAAATAAAACATAAAAATGGTGAGCTCAAATGCTCTATAAGGGTAAGCATGGATAAAATAAAACATACCATATACATTTGAACCAAAAAACATGAACATAATGTTTAAACATCAAAATCTTGATAAACAAATTAAAACATGGAATTACATAAGGCATAGATCATAATGGAACATAAATAATGATAACATAGAATGGTAATTAAACATCTCCTTGTGGAATCCATTATGCACATGTAATGATTTCCATAGTGTCAAAGGCATTGCTGCCAAGACCATCTTAGTGGAAAAAGTCCCTTTCTGAATCGAGTTCACTCCTCGTTTCAGTCCTGTAACACTGAACCGGATTAACTTACCATTCCATCCATGTCTATCTCATGAGATATAAATATTTTCCCAATGCATTGGAGGGAGATATAGGTCCCACCCATCTCCTAATGAAATCATTCTTACTTGTGCCACAAAATAAACATACACCATTCATAATAACTGAACGAATAAAATGGGTTTCATAAACATCATCCCATCACCCCATAATTCATATAAAAGAAATTGATATCATTTAATAATAAGAAAAGTGAAACCATGTAAATCATAGAGACATGATACTTGATAAATTAAAATGTGAAATAATGTCATCTTAGATGAAAATGGTTTTGATAAAACCCTTGAAATGAATTCTTGTGAAAAATATCCTTTTTTCTTCAAAATAATTTTCTTTTAACAAAATGTCATGCACTTTTAAAAGAAATGGATTTTGTGGAAAATAGTCATGAAATATTTTTTAGTAATATTCATGAAAATAAAGATTTATAAAACCATAAAAATACTTTCATGCCGTATACGTTAAAAAACATGCTTCTCATACTTTTGTTGGAAAAGTCAAAAAGTAACTTGTAGGGTAAATAAAGGAATGATTCCTTCCATACCATGGGGTAAAATTAAAAATTGGTAAAAGGGACTTTAAACATACATTAATACACTTTTATAAAACTTGCACATGTTTGATATCAATAACCCCAGTAATTACTTACGAATAAGCAATCTCGGATAAAAAAATGAGATTGGCACAATTATCCCCTACCTTTAGTCCGATATGCTTCGTACGTATTCGAACCTCCTGTATAATGTTTTAAATAAAGTCATTTACTTATTAAATAATCATATTCATTGTTATGATATCATATATGGTTCACTTATGACTTTATATTACCCGTTCTTTTGTAAATTCCATGTTAAAGAGTGTTTTGGGTAAAATTGTTTCATTTGTTGTCCGTGTTTTGACTTGTAATTATTCATATGATTACTTAGATAATGATTAAATAATTCCATAATATAAAACATGATTTATATATAATATATATTCATAATATACATATATATATAATATATCGATAAATGGAATGAAATACACTATTCATGGAGACGGTAGGTCGTACGTACGCATGGACATTGTTTTCGTTTCCTCATTGAATTGAATGGAATTAATTGGATGACATAAATATATATATATACATAAATCAATTATCCTTATTATGTCATATATTTCATGATTACATATTATATATACTTTATAATCATTCAAGAATGGTTAATCATTGAGAATGAATCTCATCGCGTCGTGGAGACGGTATTCCGTGCGTACGCACGAGCGATGATATCGTTCCCATGATCATGGAATGTAATTGGAGTTTATGTACGCTATTACAGAATCAATATCACTTTACAATAATAATATATGGTTATTATTTACACCATTATACCCATCCATGTAAGGTGGTGGTGGAAAATAGATTACACCACGGTGTGGAGATGGTATTTCATACGCACGCATGCACGATGATTTCGTTTTCCATAGGAAGGATAGATGGTGAAATAGGGTTGTTTAATACTTATAATAACATATCAGTATATGAGTGATACTGATTTTATTACTTCATAATGAAACAAACTAAGAAGAATAAGTGGAAGAAGAAATAACGTTGAAATAATCGGTAAGGGACATTACCTCTTCTTTGAAGCGCCTCTTTGAGACCTCCTCTTAGGGAACTAAAATTGGTCTTTGAAGAATACCAGAACCTCTAGAATGTTTCTATGGAATTGGAGAAGATAATTCGGTAGGGGTTGGCCGAGATTTAAGGCTAAATGTGGTGTGAGGAAAAGAGGGAGGAGGTTCCCTTTTATAAGGGTGGAGAGGCGAACCTTTGGAATAACTAAAACCATTATTTTATTATAAAGTCCAATTCGGTTTTTAATAGATCCAAATTGATATATTTCTAAGCTAAGGTGGGGATGGGTAGAAATACTCTCATACAATAGAATTTAGACAAGTTTAGGTCATTATATTAACCTTATCTTTTAGTTTTAACTCTTAGTTAATTAGATTGACATTTACCATGTCACTTTGTATTTTTATATTATATAGTTAATAAACTTACCATATACATCCAAGAGACCCCCCAAGTGGTCCATTAATGATACACCTATCATTATATAAGTATCTTGGCCGAACCTCATATTTTTAGGAATATAAGAACAATTAATAATATAATATTTGTTTTAAAAACTATTTTATGTCAACTTTGACACTATTTGGTAATTGATTTTTGTGAAAATCATAACTAAATTATCAGATCGAAAAAAATTAATTAAATAAATACTAACATGTCATATTAACATTGAAAATTATTGGAATTAATAAAAAGTCTCAAATTACATTTATTTGGATATTTATAACATCAATTATGTCAATATTTCATTAATAAGATAATTACTGCATCACCATTGTATCATAAATAAATTAAAATATTTTAACTCTAAAAATTACAAATAAAATTCCATTATGTTGGAAATCGGTTTATCTTTCTAATGAATATTTATAGTCGAATTTATCTTATTTATAACCCTATATTAGAAATGATTTAGTTATTAAACATTGATTCTAACTATTTTAACCGTTCTTTAAATAAATTAATAATAAATGTCCTAATCTAATCCAAGTGGGCCTAAATGGTCATATTTTATTCTTATGGATGTTATTGACCGAATTAAACTTATCCAATAGAATTAGTACATGTGTTAGGGTAATAATAATATCATATTTACCTTTAATTACCCTATTTACTTTTAAATGTGGCAAAAAACTAAAAAGTTACTATTCACCAAAAATTATTTTCATCTCATTGAACAACATTTTAGTCCTTGATATTAACTATGTCTCTCGGATTTTCGAAATTACACTCACAAAAGAGGTAAAATTAAGTTTATGAAAAATTCATTTTTTTTAACTACCGCTTACTGGTTTAACTATTAATCAAAAAATGAAAGTTTCCAGAAAAATATCAAAAATTAGGCACATCATATATCTGATATTATGAATTTAAAAATGATATTTATTTTACCAAATTCAAAACATATCATTTTCATTAATTAATTTAAAAATTAATTCCCGTCGTCAAAACAAATAGCGTGTTCTTAAGAGATAATAACTATCAAAAGATTGACACTTGTTTATGTCTAGTTTAAATGTGAAATTACATCCAATGAACAACATTGTATTAAATTGTATAAATATATTGTAAATATACATTAAAACCACTCAAATTTATAATTTATCACTACTAATTATTTTGATTAAAATGTTGTTTTTAATTAAAATATAGTAATTTTCACTATTCATCAGAATATGAAAGTTATCCGAAAAGTACCAAAATTTCACCCTAAGCTAATTTCGATATTCTGAATCCAAAAATGAAGTCCATTTTGAAAAAAAAAATTTAAAAAATTTTAAAAAGTGGTTATTACTATTCATAACGGGTAGTTTTAATAATATTTTAATAGCATATCGTTGTTTAGTGAAACTCGGTATTGCGTACAACACACGCTGTCGAGGAAGGTCGTGATTGCGTGTAATGTAGCCAAGTTATGGTTGTGTGTTGTGAAAGACTACTTTTTTGAAACGTACAACACAAGACATTAATAAAATTAAAAAGAATATTTTTCATAAAATCTCGGGGTGTTACATCCATTGTAAGGTGTCTTATTTATTTAATATCATGTGATTTTTTTCATTTTAATTTATTTTATATTATTTGAAAAATCATGTTCATTTGTTCAGGTTACATTTAAAACAATAGTTATCCTAGTCATTAGTGTATCTGGTACTTAATTTTTATTAATTGAGTTATGACTGTTCCCTTCAATCTATTTCAAATAAGTCTGGTAAATTAAACTTTTTTGGAAATATTATTTTTTTATCTAAATTATTAAACATTTACCATATAATCCCTTTTTCAATTGTTCCATGTTTCATGAAGATGTTTTCTTATAATGGATATTGGTAACTCATATATCATTTATTGGAGTTATAATGATTCATCCCTAACATTGGTTTTCCTTTATTTTGTTATCCAATTATATTATTTTACTATGCAGTATTTTATAACCCCATTTGGTAAAATAATATTTTAATAAAAATTATTTTTTATAGTTCTCATAGTAAATTTTTGAATAAATGTATTCTGATGACAATAAAAAGGATCCCCCTTTAAATTCCATATTTTTTTCATCCCAATCCTAAATGTATCTAATCATTTAAATTTTTATTTTTTTTAATATACCACATTTATAGGTTAAATGGTATCCCTTACATGGCTCATTACCAACGTGAAATTACATGACCTGATGGTCAGAGTTAAATTTATCCCTAATAATGACTACCTAGAATAATGCCTCCCCTATGACCACATCTTGTTTAACTCTCCACCTTCACATGGTTGTTCATATTTCTGTCCAGTGAAAAGATGCAAAGGTCTAGTGCCAATAGAAATTGTGAAACCCTATTATTATTCCAAATCCAATATCTATGATCTTGTTAATGCACATGTTCTGAATTGTCCTTTGGTGCTTATTCCTTGTAGATTTTTTCTGGTTTAGATCTACACATCATGTGGAAGGAAGGCCTTATGGTGTACTGAAGGCATTGAGGTGGCCCTAAGGTCATAAGATGCACACAAGAATTACTGAACTAAAGGCCTATGTTTCCAAAATTCTATATAGGACTCAAGGACAAAAATGTTTGTAAAAATGTGATTGGTTATGGATACTACAAACCAAAAAATATATTCTATAGTAATTAATATATTACCTTTTATAGTAAATATACAGTACCTAGAAAAATAGCTCCTCTCAGATTTGATCTTGGGTCTCATGGATGAACTAGAATATTCCCAAAAAATCGAGCCTTGGATCAGTTGAAAAACAAGTGAATGGGTAAAACTTGACTTCTATAGGGGTCCTGGCCAAGCATTTGGTATACCACACATTCCACATCTAGGAAATTTCATCGCTAAAAATGTTTTCTAAAAGATAATTTTTATTATTTTCATTCCCCTCATCATTTTCAAAAGTACTTACCAAAATAAAAATTATTTTACCTGAAATCTCCCCAAATATATTTATATATATATCATATTTTAAATTTAACCCAATGTGTTAGAAAATAGAATTCATGATCCCTTATTTCATTATAAAACTCAATTAATTTTTTTTGGAAGGATGATTTACATCTATGTCAACATTATTATATGTTTTCTTTATTATGCTGAGGTTGTGTATTATTTAACCATCCACATTCTTTCATTGGATAAGTTATGATTATGTTTTTCATTTTTTAGATGGTGAAAGGTATTCGTGTTTTAGATATTTTTATTCCATTAAATAATATTATGTAAAAGATGACTATGTATTATTTAACCATCCATATTCTTAATCCGGATGCGTTATAAAAAAATTATCCCATTTATTGACATTCGGGAAAATGGTAGAATACTTGGAAATTGGACCAATAACAAATGTGGCCACTGTTATAAATAGAACCGCAGATGTAGATGAGCCTACTCTCAGGTGAACAAGTGAGAAACCCTAGCACCAAACCTCAATCCTTCACTAATGCGGTTGTTGGAAAACCCTGCAAGAAGACTGATATGTATGTTGATGATCACACAGATAGTGATTCATGCATTTAAAAAAATATTTTTTGTTACAAAGAACACCCGGTGATCTATTTCTCATCGACTGAGGAAACCATTCATTCCTCAGATATAAGATTTACTCTCATTGAAAATTTTATCAATAGTATTCCATATTTAAATTTCATGTGGAAATCCAATGAATCTAATTTATTCTCGGGCTTCACTATTAGTTTATAGAACACTTCAAATTTCATTCTTGGACATTCAACAAAACACAATTTTCATAGACTTTGGGTGATACGATCGTGGTCATTCAATGATTTTTCCATGAAAATTATTATATAGACACTTGATTTTGAACCATTTATTGAGTCCCATATCACTCTGGTCTAGATTGACTTCCCTAGTCTATCACTTCACCTATTCAGACAATTTTACATGTTTACCATAGCCAGTCTTAATGGAAACCCCTTGAAGTAGAATTATGCAATAAGAAACAGATCAAGACCTTCAGTTCCAAGTTTTTTTATGGATATTGATGTCTGAAAAGTTCATCCTGTATATATTTTGATCCAAACTGGAAATTCCTATTTCATTCATGAAGTGATCTATTAAAATCTCCCCGTTTATTGAATTCTTTTCCACAATCATGGACACTATTAAATGGATTTTCACGATAAGGAAGCTCCCCTACCACCTCAAAAAATGACATGGGTTGAAAAGGGAAAACAAAAAATTGTCATTGAATATTGCTTTAACACAGTTTCTAGTAGTCCTTATATGATTCAATTTTTTTTGAGGCATAAATCTACTATTGATATTCCTATTGAGGTCTAGAATCCTATTGTTCATGAGACTATACAATTCGTGCATCACTTACCTGAGGTTATGAAACCTCTATATTCAATGGATTTTGTTCATTGAGATTCAGGTGCCACCACTTATTCCCTCACCTAGGTGGGAGATCATGTGGAACCAATTAAATCCCATGACACTCTCCATGACAAGGATAAAAATATTGTTTACTATGAATCAAATGAATGTTCACATGATGCATGTGATAAATCCTATCAGATTGAGAAGAATTACATGAAATCATGCTCTTGGATTGGAAAAAATAGTGATTGATTTAGATAGTTTTATCACCCCTAATCCCATGAAGAATCAGAAATATAGGGAATACTCTAATATTGAGGGAACAATCATTACTATGTATCTATATGCTTCTAGGATGAATACTACTACTCATCATCCTCATTCCAATGATGTTTTCAATGATAAGTCATCAAATAGTGATGAGACCTAGAGTGAAACTAGTGATTTTGATGACACTGACTTAACTGTAAGTGATGCCTATCGATGTGATGAGGATTTTTCCGAAGATATTGAATTTTGGATCGATTATTAAGACCTAATATTTTTCCAAATATAAAATATTGGTGAAATTTTTTAGGTGCTATACCTTTAAATAATAGATATAATGTACATCAAATTAGATAGGAACCCACTCTTCGTATTCAAAGAAAATCTATGGTAATGACTCTCACATCTTCTCATGTTCATGTGTACTCACTTTTGGATTTTTTTGATATTTATAGGTCCTAAAATTCAAATGATTGGATCTATTTAGTATTTCAATTTTTTGTTTCACTTTTATGTATGTTTCAAGAAAGCATTATTTTTTACATTAATAAGATGAATATTTTCCCTATATCTCCCTCTTTGGTTCATGATTTCATCTTGAAGACTTGAATTGATGAATATTTCCCAATAGCTTTTTCTTAATATGATCTTTTTATGATAATAAGAATGGCCATCCACATGGAATTATGCTCCATTTCTTATTTTTGGTTGCAATGCTAATCAATTGATAGTCAGGTTAGAACAAGTTAACCATGAATGCTACTTTCATGGTTGTATGTCATGTTTGTACTCTCATTTAACTCGTAGGATGTGAAAGTTCATTTCACCTCATGTATTCAATATATTTTGATCCTTCTTTAATAAATTCATTTGGGGGTATGTTTTGGGAAACCAACTCATGTCTAATTCTTCCTAAAAGAAAATTGACTGATAACAATGGTTTATTATGTTTTTACATTGTGTATTATGAATTATATGTATAATCATGTTTTTATTCATCCATAGGTTCCATAAAAAATGACATGAATTGTAATGTTGACTCTAATGGTAAATGAATTAGACATAAACATGTAATGGTTGGGTCCCATAATAATATAACCACTTAATGTATCAAAAAGTCTCATGAGACAAAACAACTTGGTTTTTTCTATATATCTCTCCCCATATCAATATAGTTACTAGAAATAGTGTTTTTAAAAACATTTTTTATGTTAATAATTATGCATTCCCTTGGTACAAGATCAATATAGTTGATATCCAGTGTTACATTTATTTTTATATATATAGGATGCCATTAATTTTAGTTCATAAGGGAACAATTTAGTCTACTTATTTCATGCATTTTATATATGTCATTCTTATGTTTTTTAAATAATTATATATATGTCTCCATTTTTTATTATTTTTACTCATACCTTCCTTAGTTTATATTTCTCTAGGTTATGAAGAAATATCATACACTTTATAACAACCTTGCTCATTATTTCAAACAAAAAAAAGATTTATTACATAAACATTCATTTAAGACAACAATGAGGATTGAGAGGTTTGGTTTCTTGGGAAAATTAGGAACAATAAATAAAATCTTAGATTATTAAACAAAATAGTAATATTGAGATATTATTTTATATAACCACAACATTCCTTCTTTCATAGCATTGCATGGGATAACCTGAGGACGTGCATAAGGAAATGGTGACCAATAAATCATTATAAGGGAGTAAACAAGGAATAAAATTCAAAATATAGTACATTCTAGGTAATAGGCATATAAATGGATCATATGAGAAATATTAACATAAATGCATGATATAGCATGATAATCATAACATGAAAATGTGGAAATAAGATTTAACATGATATTATCATGAGCCAAGGATCATTCCACTTTTATTATGGGTGAACCCTAATTTCACATAAATTATCATGATTAAACCCTCATTTAACTTGACTTATCATGATACTAATCATTTCCCAATTCATTAGAGTGCTATCATGGATCACCCTTTATAAAAATTTCATTTCATGCTTAAGCGTTCCACATGGATCTTATAATATTGAATCACTCAACATCATAAGGTATTCCATGATTAAGGAATGTGGAATTTATAAATGTAAGTAAAATTCAATATTTATATGTTCATAAAGATGAATACCCTTGATAGAGACATTGGTATTGTATTCACAGCACAATGATTTGGACTATGTAAATCGTGGAGCAATTTCAGAAGCAAAATGGCGTGACATAAAATTCAGAAAAAAGAAGGTTGATTATAGAGAAAGGGGTATCTCATAATATGTAAATGAAATTTATAGTATGTTATTATATATATACAAGTCCATAAATATAGAATTTGGAAATATTAGGTTTAACATAATAAAGAAACATGAATAATGAGAATAAATGTAATAACTCTTATGAGATTTTATCATGGTAACGGGTGTAGATAAGACAAATTAATTAGAGAAAAATAGTTCTATAATAATTCAATCATAATTAGGGTATTATGATGGAGGTTTGGAATCATATCCCATCCTTTTTAATCGAAAATAAAAGGGATTGACAACCTAAAGAAACATGTACAAAATGAGGGAGGAAGAATTCCATTACTTGGATGTGTGATCCCAAATGATTGGTTGTGACATGAAAGAGGATTCAAGGGTTCATAGGGAGCCTCTGGAGGATTATAGAGAGCTTATTTCATAGGATGGTCATTCTCTAAATGGTTTGAGTTAATAGGAATGTGATATTTGGTTGGTTTATATAATAATGGAGAAGGAATTCATTATTATTTTGGTTTTGGAAACCACACATTAAACTCATCAAAACCACTATCCGTCCCATGGTTTTTCACATGTATTTTCCCAAAGGGGAGTGTAAAACATCATTTTATGGGGCCAATGGACGAGAATATAAAAATATTATGCTTGTTTATGTGTACGTGATTCACACTCTCAAGGAGTTTATTTTAAAAGTTAAAATGTTTTATAAAGCTACGAGGGTCTACTAAGGCACCAAGAAATTAATCAAACTAATATAAAATCACTTTATTCTAATGGTAAAACATATATTGGATGGAAATCCTTTTTAGTACGTTACTGAATTTCTATTGGGTCATTATGATGTCATAAAACACATTATAAATGAAAACGATATTTAATTTTTACAAAAAAAATTGATTGTCTCAGAACATTAGAAAAAATACACCTTTAGAAAATTTTGATGTCAGGAATCCAAAAAAAATATATTCATTTTAGCTAAATAATTTTATAAATAAGTGAATTTTTTCATGTAAAATAAAAAACTACATTTATAAAAAATTTATGAGTTTTGAAAAAAAATGTTGAACCATAATAAATATTACAAGTGTAAATATTATATGATAATTTATATTTAATAGAAATTTATTTAGTAATAATATTTTATTAAAATATTATATTAAAAATCCATTAATTCATTAAAATATTTTTCTTAATTGAATATTAACTGAAAATAATTTTTTCCTCTAAAATCTGTTACAATGTAACAATAATTATATAAATGTATATTGATTATACGATAATAAATATTACAATCATGGTGCTTGGATATTGTTACATAACCACTTATAACACCCACATGAGACATTAGGGTATGTGGTGTGATGGTGACAGACTCTTGGGGTGTCTCTTAAAACATTACTCGAGTGGTAATCTCTATTAACTTCCACTTCTCTCATAGGAGGTTATGTTCAAGCATAACATGTTGAAGCTCATATTGGGAATGGTCAAGAGAGAAACCCAATGATGCAACCACTATTCCAAGTTGTGAAAAATAGGTTTCATATGGAGAAATAATATTGGATGAGGCCATATTTTCCTTTCTCTGTGTAAATTGGATTTTCTAATGCCTTATTTATATACTAATCATTTGATCACTGTTCAATGGCTATTTTACCAACATTGACAATTCTAAATGGTATTTTAAATTCTAATACCATAAATCCAAGGAAGTTCGTTTTTTTATATAACCATTTTACATAATAATATATTTCATTAGATCAAGAGTAATTTTCATTAATAAAATATTGGGTCATTACAATCTTCCCACTTATGAAATTTCACCATCAAAATTTCATTTTCCCACAATAAAACATATGTGGTAAACTCTTCTTCATCACATCCTCAAATACCAACTTTGCTTCTTCAAACATGTGGTTTCTCCACAGTACCTTTATGAGTATCATTGTCTTATTTCGTAGAACTTTTTCTTTATGATCAAATATATTTACCATATTCTATTCATAGGATAGGTCATTATCCTTTGTTATCACCGTTTGATTGAGTACATGAGATGGGTCATGTATATAATTCCTTAAGAGTGATAAATGGAATTATTCACGTACATGATACATGTTTGGTTGGAGTTCTAGTCAATAGGTCACTACTCCAATACGGTCAAGGATCTCAAAAGGGATGATGTACCTTTTACTAAGGTTTCTATTCTTCCCAAATTTCATAATTCTCTTCCATGGTGATATGCGGAAGAATAACATGTCTCCAACATCAAGCTCTAGGTATTGTCGATGATTATTAATACAGATTTGTTTTTGATTCTAAGTATTTTTATTGTTCTGCTGGATGTTCTTAACCATCTCCATAATTTCTTCAACCATTTCTGGACCTTGGAGTTTTCTCTCCCCAAATTCATTCCAACATGTTGTTGTTCTCCACCTCTTCCCATAAAGGGATTCATAAGTATCTATTTTAATGCTTTAGTGAAAACTGTTATTTTAAGAGAAATGAACCATATGAAGATGTTGATCCCATCATCCTTTGAAGTCCATTGAGCATGCTCTCAACATGTTCTAATGTTTTTGGTTAGTCAAATCAGATAGGCCATTCGTTTTAGAAGATAATCCGTACTAATGTTCAGCTTAGTATTTATAGCATGTTGGTGACTCTTATAGAACATAGAGGTGAAACTTGGATCACGGTCGTATACAATAAATAGTGGTACACCATGCTTCCTTACTACTTTTTTGATGTATATCCATGCTAGTTTATCCAATGAGAAATCTTATATAATTGCAATGATGTGTGTAGTCTTTATAAGATGATCCACAATAACCCAGATTGAATTGTTTCCTTTGGATGTATTTGGTTGTCTGGAGAAAAATTCCATGGTGGTGTTCTCCCATTTCCATACTGTTATGGGTAATGGTTGCATCATTCTCCTAAAAATATAGCTCTTAGACATCACTTACTGACCTACCAGACACATTGATGTATACGAATTTATCTCCTTTTTCATGTTATCCCACCAATAATTCTTTCGGAGATCTCAGTACATCTTTGTGTTTCTTGGGTGAATAAAGAAATTCGAACAATTCTCATCATCAAAAAGATTATCTTTAACTCCAAATTTGATGTAACACATCGTCTTTTCCCAAATATCACAAATTCATTCTTATTAACATTGAACTCTGGGGATTTCCCGTTTATGATATTTTCCACTTTCTTCAGAATTCCCACATCATCCTTTTGATCATTTTTTATCTTTTTCAGAAGTGGCAGTTGAGCAATTATTTGAGAATGGATTGATGATGTTCCCTCCCTTATGATTACTGTGTCCATATTCATCAAATATGACAAGATTAGATCCTTTTAAATACTTGAAAATGGTCAAGTCACTGGGCCCTTTCTACAAATATCATCTTCCACCTTATTCTCTTTCCTAGGTTGGTAATTTATTATGAATTTATAGTCTTTAATTAGCTATAACCATCTTCTTTGTAGTATATTCAGATCATTCTGGGTGAATATATCCAAGTCTTTTGTGATCCGTATATATTTCACACATCTACCCAAAAAGATAACGTTGTGAAATTTTCAAATCAAAGATTATTGTAGATAAATCTAGATCATGTGTTGTATACATTTACATGTCAAAATTCAACTTCCTTGACGCATATGAACTGACATAGTCAGTTTTCATCAACACATAGCACGTTCCCTTCTTCAAAGCATCACTAAATTCCACCTAATATTCTCCACTTGCATGTAGTGTGAGAAAGGGTAGTGTGATAATTCTCCTTTTCATATCCTTGAATATATCTCCCCATCCATCACTCCAATAAATATTTACTCCCTTTTATGTATTCTATGGAAGAGGGTTGGACACTCGTGATGAATTTTTTAGAAATTGTAGATAATATCTAGATAACCCTGAGAAGCAATAGATACCCATCACTGATGTTGGGCTTGGCTATCCGTCAATTGCATCTATTTTGGAGGGATACACATATATCCTATAGATTTTGACAATATGACCCATGAATAATTCCTCCTTCAACAAGAACTCATAATTTTTTAACTTTACATAGAGCATCACTTTTTAAAAGGGATCTAGTTTAGTGATAAGATGCTCCCCATGCTCCTCCTTGGTTTTGGAGTATATTAGAATATCTTCTATAAAGTATGACACATATTTTACATGGTAATATCTAATGAATCTATTCATTATGTAAAAGAATATTTTTAGATAATTAGTTAGTTTGAAATGCATTACTATAAATTCATTTTTCTCGTATCTTTTACGAAATGTAGTATTGGGGATATCATTTTTCTTCACCCTTACATTGTAATATCCCAACCGTAGATTCACCTTGGAGAAGTATTGTGCCCCATATAGCTGATCGAACAATTCATAATTTTGTGGGAGAGGATACTTGTTTTTTATTGTTATTTTTTTGATCTCACGATAATTAATGAAAAGGTGCATTAGCCCTTCCTTCTTCTTGACTAAAAGGACTAATACACCACATGGTTATGTACATGGGCTTATAAAACATTAATTAATATTATCATGTAGTTTTTTATTCATCTCCTCATGCTCCACAACATCCATTATATACAGAGTCCTAGACATTAGGAATTCCCCAGGTATAATATCAATCGGTAATTCAACATCTTTTATAGGAGTAAAACCAGACATTTCTTCAGGAAACACTATAGCAAATTCCCACACAAAAGTCATGTCATTAAGGATGGTTTCTTCATTAGACTCAATCATCTAAGCAAGATAAGCATGGTTATAGTGTAGTAATATCAATTCTTGGGATGATGGTGCTTAAAAAGATTCATCATCCTCCATGAACATGTACAAATTCAGAGGTAGATTCTCTATGTGGAGAGCGATTTCTCTCTCATAGAATTTTTTATTGGGTTCTATATAAGGAAATCCAATCCATTCAAAGAATTAAATCAAATACCACGAATGGTAGTATGATGAGGTTCTCCAGGAAGTTAAATAAAAACGTTGTGACAAGGGAGGAGTTATATTCGTGGGATGCATTGATTTCCCCATTTTCAATTATCATCAACATCTTTACTTCCATGATTTGTGGTGGTGTTGAGATTGTTCTAATAATCATTCATAATATAAAATATTTGTAGAACCATAATAAAAAAACACCCTTTCTATTCTTGAAAGAATAACGGGCATACCTATCACCAATTTATTGTCGAGGTTTTCTTTGGTGATAGTGATAGAAAATGCTCACCCTTACTACCATGGAGGTTGTTGGTTGCCTCCGAAAACCCTTGCTATAGAGATTTTTGTTTTAAATTTTCCCTTGTTATTTGTAGAAGATGTAATGAACATTGTGTTGGTGGTCGAATAGAGCATTCCTCTCCTCTGTCACAATATCAGGTTTTTTTCCAATAGTTAATGGCTATGTGACCTTAACTTCCACAGCAAAATCATTTACTTGTCCCCTTCATGAAAATGTTTAGGTGATTATTTCTAAATATTTGTTAAGTGAGGTGTCGGATTTTATCATAACTATAGGATTTATCCATAAGACTTCCAGAATGAAAGTCTACTTTCATCATTTTATCCTCATGATACCCATGAGAATCTCTAATATCCATTTCAACATTAAGGTCACATTGGACAATTTACCCATATCTATCAAGTTCACAGATCCCTAGGTATTTCCTTAGGATAGGTTTTATCTCTCAAAACAAGTGGTCAAGCTTGCATTTTGGGGTAATGAAAACGATAGAGGCATATTGTGCAATCCTTGTGAATCATTATTCATATGATCTGATGGATTCATCAAATTTTTTCACGATGTTTGGGAATCACCTTTCCATATTTAGAAAAAGGGTTTGATGAAAATACTTGTCAAAAAACATTTTCTAGAAATCCTTCTATTCCAATTCCTTGATCTCCTCCTCTTGCATCATATTTTTTATTAATGTCCACCATTTTAAGATTCACCCTCCATATGATAAGCATCAAGTAGAACCACCTTCTATTTGGAATATTTAAGGATGGATAGGATATTTTAGATGGAGTTGCGACATTTTTCAATGATTGAGAGATCAGTTGATCGATTAAAAGTATGAGTAATATCCCTCATGATGCTCTCAATTGAGGATCTTTCATTCTTGGGGGGGTGAGGGGGTAGAAAATCCTATTGACCCCTTATTCTATTCAAAACGTGACTTAACAAAGACAGTATCATGAATAGTTTTGCGATTCTTACTCCCATCAGATTGGGAATCTCATTAGAATAGTCATCACATTAACATTTTCATTGGTTTTTCATCTAATTCCTCCTATTACCAACCACTGGTAGGAATAAATGGAAATCTAGGTGTAATTGATAAAGGGGAATCCAAATATAACAACACATAACTTATAAATTACATTTATTTCCTTAAAATATGAATTTATAGGCTTCGATCTATGTTATCGATGCTCTACTTCCCAATATATATACATAGGGGCATTTTTTATTCCCTTAGAAATGGTTCTTGCTAATATCATGTCTTTATAAAATCATTTCCACTAGGAGTGTCATAACCAAGAGTGCATCAAGGCCAGTTGTCGTTCACTGGTTCTCGTTCGAGTCTATATCAATGTGGTGTTTTTAGGTTTAACCACTACATACATCTTTTCAAGAGCTACCTCTACTTATTCTTATCCAGAAAGGAATGTATTTTCTTGGTATACCACATACTCTATACTCACCAAATATTATCGATTTATTTATAATAATTAGTCTTATACCTACGTCTTTTACTAGGGTTTTCTAATCCTAATCCCAAAAATAACTAATGTATCCTCAGATACCAACTATAATAACATTACCCTTTATTACACACATAATCATGACTTAGTACATAAACCTATAATAAATATAGCTCTGAGGATTTATAGGTATAGTTTCTTGGGAAAAATAGGAACATTTAAGAACAACATAGAATATAAAAAAACTTCTTTATAGAAAACATCTTTTATGTAATGACAACACCCATTATCATTAGCATTGCATGGGATAACCTGAGGGCATGCATAATAAAATCTGAGATATAATGCCTAGTAATTGAGTAAACATGGAATAACATGAATAAAATATTACTTACTAAGAAATAATCATATCAATAGAGAATAATATAAATATGAACATAAATGCATGATATAGCATAATTATCATTATATAGAAATGTGGAAACAACATTTGACATGATATTAGAATAATCCAAGGATCATTGAACATGGAGAATGAGTAAACCATAATTTCGAATGAATTATAATGATTAAACACTTACTGAACAAGAAGTATCATGATACTACCCTTTACCAAATGTAATGGAGTGCTATCAGAGTACACCCTTTATACACATTTGATTACGTGCTTAAGTGTTCCACATGGAATCATTAAACATAATATGTTATTAAACAATTAAGGAATGTATAATACATACATGTAAGTACCATATAATATTTATATGTTAATAATGTTGAATACGATTTATAGAATCACGGGTATGGTACTCACTATACAATGATTTTGTCTTGGAAACTCGCGGTACAATTTCCGCACCAGAACAATGTGACATAAAAATTCATAAAAAAACGTTGATGATAGAGTAAGGGGTTTCTAATCATATGTACATGAAATGGATAGTAAGGTATTTTATAGATACATTTCATGACATATTTAATTTTTAAATATAAGGTGTATCATATTAATGATACATGATGTAAGTGGAGAAATAGAATAACTCTAACACAATTTTGGTATTGTAATAGGCGTACATGGGAGGGATTAATGAGAGAGAAAGAGGTATCTTATTATTCAAACATAATGAGGCCTATATGTGGGAGGTTAAAAATAAAAACCCATATTTTGTAATTTAAAATGAAATATAATAGAAACATAAAGAAACATGGACAAAAATAAGGGAGGAAGAAATCAATTACTTGGGAGTGTGATCCCAACGGCATGGGAGATGCTTCAGAGAGAATTCAAGGGAGTGTGGGGAGCTTTAGGAGGATTCTAGAGTGATTTTAGAAGAGGTTTGTGAAGCTCCAAATGGTTTTAGTGAAGAGGAATGGGATATTGTGTGGGTTTTTATAGGAAAGGAGAAGTAATTATTTATTATTTAGGTTTTGAACACCACACATTTAAATAATCAAAACCACAAACCAACCCATGCTTTTTTCACATGGTTTTTTCCAAATGGGTGTGGAAAACAATATTTCATATTTAAAATGTCCGAACTAATCAATATATTATGCATTATCATGTGGCGGTGACTCACACAGTCAAGGAAATCAATTTAAAAGATAAAATTTTTTATAAGTCTTGGAGGGTCCACTGAGGAACCATAAAATTAACCAAAAAACTATAACATAATATTATTTGAAAGGTTAAACATTTATTTGTCAAATAACCTATTTATATTATTTTTTACATCACTATTTTGGGATTATGATATCTTATTACACATTATATATCTAAACGGATTTTATTTTTTTCCAAAAAATACGACTGTGTGAGAAAAATATGAACAATTCAACATTATATAATTCTAATGTCGTTAATCCAATAAATAATATTCATTTTATAAAAATAATTTTCTAAATATGTGAGTTTTTACTTTTAAAATAAAAACCTACATTAATAAAAAAAATTAATGGGTTTTGACAAAAACACCTTTCAACCCTTAAAAAATATTTCAATGTTAAAAATTATATGATGATTTATATTTAATGAAAAGTAATTTATTAATAATATCTTTTCAAATATTATTCAATTAAAAAATACATTAATGCATAAAAATATATTTCATAATTTAATATTAACTAAAAAAATATTTGTGATTTAAAAATAATTTACAATGTAACTGTAATAAAATAAATGTATATTCTTTAAAAATATTAATTCAAACAATCATGGCTCTAGGGTCTTGTTACAGAACCCCCTATAACACCCACAAATTACATAAGGGTATGTTCTACAATGGTGACAGACTCATGGGGTGGCTCAGAAAAACATAACTCTGGTGGTAATCTCTATTAACATACACTTCTATCGTAGGCAGTTCCATTCAAGATTAACATGTTGATGCTCGGCTTTGGCATGGTAAAGTGAGATTCCTGGTGATGCTACCACTTTTTTGAGCTACAACTAATGGGATTTTCAAGGAGAAAATTTACTAGATGAGGCTAGCATGTTGTTTGTCTGAGTAAATTGGAATTTTTAAAGCCTTATATTTATACTAATAGTGAGATCAATGTTTAAGAACTATATTAGTATTTTCCACAATTCATAACGGTATTTAAAAATACAAAAAACAAAAAACTATGCAAGTGTATATGTTTTATATAACCATTTGACATAATAATTCATTTAATTAGATCAAGATGAATATTCATTAATAAAAAATTTTCTCATTACACAATTGAATGTAAAGATAGAATATCATATATAGTGCATTTATGGTAGATATATAAGTTTTATTAAAAAATAATTAATTTCTCATATTAGGGGGAGGAATATCCATCAGTTGAGAATGATATGGGTTTTTCTATTTTTTTATTTTTTTTAATAATCTAAATATGTAGATCAGAAAGGTATTAGGGATGTATGAAACATAATATTTTAATGTTGAGTAATTAAGAGATATTTTTGTCTCAGAATTAAAATATAACATTGAATCTTGTTTTTAATGTGCATGTTTATGGAATCGGGTTTCAGAGTTTTGGTTGGAGTGTCACAACATGTCTGAGGAATTGTAGAGATAAAATATCATGTCAATTAATTTTTTTCAAAGAATTAAAACAATTTATGGGATATTTTTTTCAATAATCCTAAAGGAAATCATACTATTGTGTGATAAACAAATTTCATGTGGAATTTATAGGTTAACAGGGATGTTAGATTTTATATCATAGTTTTCTCTATTACAATTGGTATAATTTTTCAAGAATGAGGATTAATGTTTACATCATAATTTTTTTCTAATGTAACATAATACAAGGGTCATATTAACATAAATTAAATTTGGAATTTATTACCAATAAGATTCTAGGTGCTTGTGTGTGATTGATTAATAATATATGAAGTAGATATCTGGGATTTAATGTTTCAGAAACAACATATATATAATATTTCTGGAAAACATTTTTATTTTAGTCTAGACAGCTTGAACATAGTATTTATGATTATAGGATATGTGGATCATGTGATGGGAGATCATATAATTATAATTATACAGTATCTATGAAATGGTTGTGTATAAAAAAATTGGTTGGTGGGTTTATTATTTTTGATTAATGGTGACTGATGGATACTGGTGGAGTATTCCTTTTATGTGGTTGAAAATGAGAATTAGTTTCCAAGATAATATTGATACAATGGGTATATTGTAGAATGATATATAGGTTTCATTGGTATTGTAGTGTTGTAACCATCTTTTAGTGATTTTGGTATTGTGAGAAAATATTAAAAGTGGGATCAGTTGTATGATATGTCATAATGGTTTCAATTGGGGATTTTGATGGAATCGTGAGAAGTGATCTTAGATGACCAGGTCATTGATGGGTATAGAATTTATAGATACATTCTTCATTTGGAATTATTCCTAGGTGGTTAGGGATCATGTGTTTTGAATTGCATTATGATGTGTTTTCAATAAAATATAATAACCAATAATTGTTTTAGGATCATGTTTCAACATGAAAGTAGGTCATTGATAGTTTATTAGGAACATGATCCTTGTGTATATGAGACGATACTCAAAGATCCATGAGTCTGGGTGTATGACCTGTAATGGAGAAGATTATAAAAATTCTTATTTATTGGATATCATGATGAATAGTGATATAGATTTAGTGAAAATGGCCTTTTGACAATTCAATCTTTCCTTGTAAAGAGAGGCTGGGTCATGTGTGACCTCTTGGGTAAAGTTGTCCTGATGGGTAATGTATTTTAATACTAATGGTATGTAATTTCCCTACTATATATGGGGTATTTGGATCGACTGTTAAGGGTTCATAGTGAATTTTCTGGGACCCAAGTAAACCTTATAAGAAAAATGATATGTGAATTGTGGTGAGTACCCCCATATTTCGTGGAAGACTTTGGAAAGGTTGTGAGACTGTTATGCATGATGGAAAAAGGATACCCTTTAGGTGAGATTTTTTAATATAATGGTGAGTGAATTATTGGTGTGGTATATTGAGGATTTATAGAAGAGTAATAAAAAATCATGGTGGTTGGGTGACCATGTGTTTGAGAACTATGAGACCATTAGTTTGGGCATTTCTTGATAGAGGTTTTTGGGATGTGTTGAGCATGAATCATTGAGAAAGACAAAATTTTGATGTTGTATCCTATCATATGATTCAATTAAGAATAAACTATATGATAATTCATTTGTCTATCTATTCCGTAGTTATTTTTTGTGGTTGTAAACCATATTTATAGTGATATTTGGTTAAATCAAGGATATCATTTATGGTAAGACTATAACTAAAAATAGTTATTCTATATAATTAGTGATTGGGTATTATACGGTTCGTTCAACAATGTCATTATGTAAATTATTTGCAATAAATGGGTTTTAGAGATTTCATGTTGGTTTAGAAGGGAATCAATAAGGGTTCTTGTATGGTGGGAACCACTTTATCAGTTTTATCATGTATAATTTTTATGGTCGATGGATTTCAATGTAGTGAAACTTATAGGAATATGGCTATGATTTTTAATAAGTCGAAAATGTTTTGGAAAGTGAACTCCATTCCTTAACATAATAAAAACCACAATTAGAGTTAGTATTTTGGATATCTGGTAGATTTTATTACATGGGGGACAAATCATGAAGAATTGAATGTTTTTCATAGAGGGAATTAGATCGGTTGTTATTGGTTCTCATGAAGAGTGTACTATGGAAAAGTTGGATGTAATAAAAATTTATCCACAAAGTAATTGTAAGTGTATTATATAGACATTGGAGTGGGATTTTAGTATTTTTTCATATTACTATGAGAACTAGGGCACCATGATTGGGTTAAGATATTGGGTCTCCGATGTTGGATGATAATTATTTTCAATGATGGTTAGGTATAGGTTGATTGATTGTTTATTTCATATGTAAACTATTGATAATACATTAAATCTGAATTTAATTCATTATATTGTACATAGAAGTAGGGTTTTGAGGATCAAACTATGAATTATTTGAGGAAATCTAGTGCATTTTGGCAGAATGTTTGGGTAGTTTAGTTCTATCAAAATCAATGTAGAGTAGAGAATGGGGAGTCGAATCAGGGTTTACATTATTAATTTCAATTTAGCAGACATTTTTGGGTGCTTCTTGGCAATGATAATGCAGATAATTGGGAGTTTTTAATGACTCCCACTTTTTAAGTATTTAAATCTGGGAAAATTCTGGTTTTGTGAAGTAGATTATGGGTAATTTTTATAGTGTGATTTCATTTTAAATTACATGATGGGTAACATCTCTAGGTGTTATTTTTTCATATACATGGGTGTATTAATAATGTTAAATGGGTTTCATTGTCATTGTTGAGGTTTTGGGATCAAAATTGAGAAAATATAATAGTGACACTAGTATATCATGCTACATCAAGGGTTTTATTTCATGGCATGATAGAAACAATCATTATATTATTGATGGGAATGAATTTTTTTTTTGAGATTTTGGTGCGAAATATTTTTCATTTAATGAAGATAGATTATAAAATATCAAATATAATTGATAATGTTGAATCATAACGTTTTTTAGATATACCGAGATTTATGAAAGATGTGATAATAGAAAATTATTCATGGAGCTATTTAATATGAAGTAAATATTAACAATAGAGGGCCCAATTCATAGTTATCCATGGAGAATGTTGCCGGCAATATAGATAAGGTTTTATTAACACTCTCCATAACTATCTTTTTTTGGAAATGTTTGAGGATATTTCATATATCCCGGATATATTTTCTTTTAATGATGATGAGATAATAATTTAAAGAAACATACATTTTATAGTGCATGTAGATCTAGATAAAATAATAGTTTATTTGGATTTCAAATACAATCATTATTGGTTATGATTTGGATGTATACTAGACATTGATAGGCATATTATAAAATACGAAATCGTGTTTCAAACATGGAATGATCTTGGATCATGGAGAAGTGAGGATTTTTCCTATAAATTAATAAATTTTCATGGAGTTATGGAATACATAACCTATTTTGGTCAAACTATAAAAATAATGTGTGATTGATAAATCGTAGAATGTATATTAAAATTTAACAATAATGATAATAAGAAAAAAAGATAGACAATATGATGTGATTGATAGAGAGAGTTAATGATCTAGTATTTTTCTCAACACATGATATGATTAATATGGATTTGTGTAAATATATTAGGGAATATTGTTGTCTGATATGGTTTTGAATAATAAAAATCAATTCAGAGTTTTTGTTGAAATATTTTGTTGTTTGTGAAGAAGAAAGGGTATACCAACAACTATTATAGTGTAATATTAAAGTTGATCTGGTATAATTTTTTGCTGATGTGTTTGTAACTATAAAAACATGGATTAAATCACTCTATAAGGAGTTGGTCTCATATGGAATTTGAATGAGCATAGATAAATTGTACATAATGAATAATAAAAAAAGTAATTGATGATGCATCGATGGATAGTAAATGTTGTTATAAATTGACCATAATTTATTGTTTAATTTACTAGGTATTTAAAAATTGTAATTTAGGTATGATATTTGATTGACCATATGAAATTAGAATACGATGTTGTCCTGGTAGTGTCGGTATATGCCCATAATGGAGTCCTGATTGTTTTCTTAAGCCCAAGGATAAAATATTATAATTTATAAGTGGTTGGATGTTTGTATCGATGATGATTAAATTATATAGATATTGAAAGTGTTTAGGAGGGTTGAAATGAATTTTAGGGAGTTGATCATGATTTTTTTGGAGTTTTAGCTAGTTTCTTAAAAATTTTCAATTTCTAGTCCGTAAAAGTATGATTTTTACTCATAAGAGTAACTTTTGTATGATTAATCATATGTAAAATTTACCCTACGAAGGGTTAGTAAAATGTAATTTTTTCAATACAGTTGGATAGATATGTAAGAGTAATCCACAGATTTATAATAGGATATTATTTATCCATAATAGTAACCTTTTTATAAATAAGATTCATATTGTAGAGAGTTATAAAAATGGATTAGAAATATAAACTACTAATTTTTTTCCACCCTATATATTCAAGGGTAAAATTATGATAATAAGGATATGTATGATTAACCCCACCCATTTGAAAAATGTAACTTCTATATATGTAAGAATAAATTACCCATATATAATATTCTATTTGTTTGGTAAATTTAGCTATCAATTTATGTAACCTATGATATTTAGGGTTAAACTTTATATCATTTTGATTTGAAAGGGTCAATATGGATTATATTTTAGGGTATGATGTGGTCCCTATTCATACATACGATTCACGTATTTTCCAATTTATCAAAAAAGTTTGTATGATGAATTTTTTCTATTTTTACATAAATTATAATTGAATGATTAATTATTTATAAAAGTGGTAAATGTGTCCGTTTTGAACATAATATCATCAAAGTTACCTAGTTTAATCACCCTTTTCTTACCTTAGTTTCAAATAGGGATCATCATCAATTATTGATGGTTCATACTGATGGTAATTTTAAGGTGTAGCCATTGGTTAGGTTGGATATCCATATGAGGTTATTTATATATTTTTTTTATTTTTTCATCTACAAAACACCCTAGGTCAAGGGATTTTTTTCATTATATTTTCATATTTTTTCCGAATGACACTATGTCATCCAGATTTCATCAATGAGATGCATCTTTCATATTTAATGTAGGTGGTTCCTATCTTTTTCCCATGTTATACATGTGTATATATATATTATGTATTAAATAGAAATTGGGGAGCTCGATTTTTGGGCTATTCATGGGACCACTTTAAATTTACGTTTTGACAGGAGCCATTTAGTTTTAGGATCATCTATGATATGATAGGTTTGGTTGGTTAAGTGATGTTTATCTTGGATATCTGGATTAAAGTTTTGATGTTCATGGTGACACATGAATTTTGAGTTTATTATTTAATATGTATTGATTGATATGTATTTATGGAAAATTTAATGCTTCTTTATCCATGATTGGGGGTGATAGGGATCACTTGGAATTGGGTGACCTAGTTCACTGGTGTGATGTAAATTTTGTTTCCCATTGACATGGTGGGTGAGATAGGTTCATCACATGTGTGTATTAAGGGATTAATGATTATCATTCAATGTGGGGATATGGTAGTTGAGGCTGTTTTTACATAAGGGAAGGTCCAGAGAGGTGGAATGGTATACACATTCAGGTCGTAACCTCCATAGTTTTAGGGACATGGAAATGATGGTGTTGATCAATTGTATAGTGGTGTGTCACACAATAAAATTCCATGATTGTTAATGTGATATATACCACCAAATGGGCATGTTATACTCACCATGTTAGGATATATATTAAGAAAATATTCTGGGAGATTATTGAGTGTTCTAGAATGATGTCATGGTTGATATATAATGATCACATTAGTTATGGATGATTTATAAATTTATTTTTGTGTGTTGGGTTAGAAGGTAAAGGTAAATTTTGGTATGATAGAATGTTAATATATCATTCTACTCTATCAATGGATGATGTTGGTAATGGATCACTCCTATCTATTTGACCATGCATGGATTGAGTTGGGGAAGATGTTTTAGTCTTTTAAATATTTAATTATTCACACTATTTTACCTATGGATATTACATTAGTATTCCATGTTTAGAGACCTATAGATTTCATACTAAGATACTATATGGGCCTTTCAGGACACATGAAAAATTTATTATTCTTTATACAGGTATGGG
Organism: Viscum album; assembly: GCA_963277665.1. NCBI lineage: Eukaryota > Viridiplantae > Streptophyta > Magnoliopsida > Santalales > Viscaceae > Viscum > Viscum album. Next base: position 371,765,558 of record OY728166.1, on the reverse strand, counting down.
TTTTGGATCATCATCCATATTGTACTATATATTTAAGCATTCATAGTTCAATTCATGGGGGTTATGGTTTTTTGGATTGGTCATGCAATTCCTCATTGTTGACAAGGTGGTTTGTTTTTTATCTCTTTATGTATATATATATGATCTGCCTGAGGGTGATAAAATTTGGTATGGTAAAACTAATCCAATATTTCATTAATTTTTTCATTGTATATTCTACCAAGAATTTTTTTTTATATTTTTATTCCTCTAATATTTATAATTGATATATTTTTGCTGCTATTTATGTTAATAGGGAGTAGTCTTTCCACTATCACCTCATTGATCATCACTGTTAGATTGAAACCTTTGGTATTAAAGGGGTCATACCAATGTTCATGCAGTAAATTGGTATAATTACTACATATTGAACCAGTGTGGGGATTCTATAGTGTCATACAAGTTAATTTTTAGATGAATTGATAAAAAGGTGGTCTTTTTTATAAATTTCCAAATGATAGATGCATGATTTCATTAGATGTGACCTAAAAGTGGTTCAATAAGGGTACATAGTTATCCTCATGTATAGTTAAAACCCATATTTAATATATAATGTATATTATTATAATTATCATGGTTATCATTGAATTTTTTTTGTTTATTTTTTAATTAATATTATCTATTTTTAGATTCCTTTTATAGGAGGTGAGATGCGGCACTCATGGATGTTATTAGAAGTAATGGGATGACACATCATTTTGTATTGATTTGGATTTATATCTTAGACCCTAAATGGAATTATTTAGTTGTCAAAAATAATAATGGTAGTAGTTATGAAAATGAAAAGTGGTTTGGTTATTTAATGTATTAGTGACAACCTATATGGTGATTTCTTATATATTTTAATGTAGACTTTCTACTCATATATCATTTGAATATTGAACTGGTGTGTGTATGGTGTGTGTGGTTTCAAATCATGACACTAGTATGTTAGGTCTTGAGGGTGGACGATATGGACATTGTTGTGTAGGGATAGCAGTCCATGATTCATGTTGTATATTTCCTTATTTATGATATTTGGACTATTATATATGTGTTGAGAACAGTATTTCATTCCCATAAATATGACCCTATAATGGACTATATTGTGCTTTATATAGGTGGAGATATTTTTCTTCCATAGTATGCACTATACGAGTCCCTTCAGGGAAGTGGTGAAAATGAACCACAAGTACAGGTCCTCGGGTAGAATGGGTAGCCACATTAGGAAGTGTCACTATGGAAGTGGTGGGATAAGATATGAAGGGGATACATGATGAATTTTATTCATAGCATAGACCCGGGACTATAGGGACTTAATTCATCAATTGAATACATTAATAAGGAGTTATAATAATATAATCCTCATTTTATTTTTGGGTAGGTATTACCCCATGTGTTGTATAGTAAATCATTTATCATGTCGAGTAACTAATAGGTTACTGGGTGATGTAAGATCTATATAAGATCAAGGGACTAGTAAAGGATTAGGTGGATTTGTAGAATACATTAGGATTGAAATATTGGATGATTTTTACAGAATTTTAGGAGATACTAAGTGATCTCATATATCTTGAGAATTTGTGGTAAGAGAGAACTTGAGTGTTCATTCCCTTGGAATAGGGAGAGACTGTAATATTTTATGACACTATTAATATCACCAATTTTCTTTTAGATTAATTTATGTTAGTGGGATAATATAATAAAAAATTTGTTTTAATTTTAAGATGATTTACAGAATACCATGATGTTATAGATCAATATTTTTAGGTCGACACGATTTTTAAATGTAATCAAACAATACATGAGAGTAATGTGGAACCACATAGATGGGATTATACCAGTTATGAAAATGGATTTCAATGAAAATGGAAATACATATTTGAGTTTAAAAATAAAGGATATAATGATATCTATTATGAAAATCAATGTATAGTTATGTTGTTACAACTATGGAGTGGGTCGTCAATGATGTTCTTCTAGTGTGGGCAGAATGGTCATGTTTTTTTCTTGTGTGAAAGACCATCGAAGGAGTTTCATGCTTGAAAATAGATGGTGAATTGGGAGTAAACATATAATGAGACATTGTAGTCTATTTAAGGCCACATATCATTTCATAAATTGGTGTCTAATGTAAGGATTAGAATGATACCTGGATGAACTAGATGAGATTCAACAACATGTGTGGGATGTGGGATAAGATGTGATACCCACTAGTAGAGGAAGTGTCCAGCGATGAGTATAATTGTTTGTAAATGAAAAACATCAGGTGTGATTTCATTAAGATAGTTATATTTGGTTGAGTGAAATTATTTGGATTATGTATGTGATTCATTTATAATTAAACATACATTATAAATTATTTCGCGTATTCATTGCATAATTGGTACTCATACAAGATCTATGTTTGTGATAAATAGAATGAATGTTTTTTATTGAAGGTATTGGAATATAGTATGGTGTGGTTAATTTAAGTGTATCTATTGGTGTCTATGTGTATATTCTTAGTGCATCTGAGATTTAAGATAATTGATTTACATAAAGCAATCATTAAATTTGGTGATTCAAAAAATGGTATGGTCGGGTAGGTGATTATTATTCATGGGAGTGGACATTAAAGGGACTAGTTATTTTTAATTGGGTAATCATGGTGACTGGGAAAGAGATGGTTTAATTTAACATTACCTTAGTGATTTGGAATGTAGTGAGTGAATGTTTTTTGTTTGGTAAGAGTTGGTTAGTGTGTGGTATGTGGTCCCTGAAGGACGAGATATCATATGGTGTTGATGTTTTAATATATAGGGTATTAAAGAGTGGTAATTCAAGTAGGATATTGAATATAACATGTGAAACTAATCCAAGAGGAGGCATTTGTTTTTTATATAATGGATTAGGATAATTTCATGGGATTTATCCGAGAATTATGGCTCAAATTCAAATTTTCATAAGACTAAGGGTTTTTTAGTGGAGGTGATACATAAGGGCAGGTGTTGGATCTTGTTGGTAAACAATGGTTAATGTGGGTGATACATATGGGTAAGGAATTGTACCTATTCATATATAAGTTTTTTGGATTTTCTAATGTCTCAAAAAAATACCATGGTGATCATTTTTTAAATTTTTTATAAAATGTTCATTATCTTATTTATTAATTATATAATGGATTGTATAAGAACATTACAAGAAGAATATCATGGGATTTACCAATTCCATCCCTATCATTCATCCCATTATCTCAAAGATAGATCATTACATATTCTAGTATATTAATCCTATGGGTTGATATAATGTGTAGTTTTGGGTAAGGATAGTTTTCCCAATGATTACATTTCTAGTTTCCCACGAAATTTATCTATTTATTTCAAAATGATCCCAAATTTTTCTTTTGAAATTTATTGATTTCTTGATTGAAGCTAGATTGATTAGAGTTCATCAATGAGTGGATTCATACATACTCCAAGTAAGAGGTCACTATAATTTTCCTATTTTATACATGATTATATGTATTATGTGGAAATATTTTTTTTATCTATGTAACCAATCATAGAACAATGTGTGGTTTCCATTGTTGGTAAGATACATTTTGGGACATTCCCTATAAGAAATTTTTGGGTTTGGATAGGTTGGTTATCTTTTATTGGTTTTTGTGGATTCAGGGTATGAGGATTATGGTGACACAAGATTTTAGATTTTTTGTAAAATACGTATTGATTGATATGTTTCATTTGGAAATTTGATTGGGGTAGCCATGTGAGTACATTTATTTGGATCCATAAAATTGGGAAACATGATTGTTTAGGGTGATGTACATGATGATGTCAATTATCCTGGATGGTATCATATGTTCTTTGGAGATATATCTTAGGGTTTTTTTTGTCAACATTCACCATGATGTTGTGGTTGTTAAGGAAATATTAACAAAGGGATGGGGACCATGATGTGGTTTTAACCACACCTTTTGAGTGGTAACCTCCATATTTTGAGTAGTATCTGGGTGATAGTGTTGAATATTTGTATAATAGAGGGGTACACTATATAAGGTAATTGTTCAGGTGAGATATATACTACTATATAGGATTCGGTTTCTACCCATAATATGATATATGTGGGGGAAATATTTTGTGGTGATTTTCATATTTGTTGGTGGAGAATCATGGTGGATGTACAGTGGTGAATTTTTTACAGATGATATATAACTCATGGAATTTTTATAATGTTTTAAAGAACATTTTGTATGAAAAAAAAATAAATGTATCATTATAATCTTTTATTGGATTAATTAGGTAGAGGATGACACAGTTCTATTTGATAATTATTAGTGAGATATGGGGGTGGGGTTTTATGTTTTAATTGGTAGCATTTTTTGTAGATTTGAATATATCTGGATATTTTTCACTAGCACTGTTGGTGGTGTTGTTGAGACCGAAATACTCATCCATGTATTTCATATAATACTTCAATACATGATCCCAGAGCATAGATCATTCTGCATGTTTTGATTTCACTGGTTGTAGAGCCCAAACAGAGTTACAGATCAGAATTTATGGTCATTCGATGCCAAGCTACAGGAAATTGCCATCCAAGACAATTTTGGGGAAAAGTATGGTTTTGCATGCCAGAATTGAAATCATGCATGTAAGAATGGATGTTTTGCATGAAAGAATTTACTATTGAGTGAATCAAAAAAATCATTCACGAAACATGTCGTGCATACCTTTTACGCGCCCAACAAGATGTCATTATTCGCTCAGGTCACCCGAAAAATATCCAAGGAAGGTGCGTGCAAGTTTTGGGAGGTGCGTGCTATATTCTCCCACTACCAATGCGAAGTCAAAAGCCATATTGTGTGTGAACCCTCTACGGGGTGTGCATAATATCACTTCCGCACCTGGAATATTATGTTCATTTGCTCCAGGGTTCGCCTATAAATACAAAGGGCACCCCTCCCCTCGGGCGAGCTCTCCAAAGGTCGGCTTCTACTATGTTGGATATATGATCGCCTCTTCCATGCCCACACGGAAGAATTGAGCCCTCCATGGGAGATATTTTGTGGTAGGTCCCATATGGGTCCACTTTCGTGCGGGACCACATTAGTTTGATCCTCGCTTGTTATATTTCTGCCTAAGGCATGTGTACCCAAGATTCCATTCTTGCACGCAAAACATACACTTTTTCACGCAAAACATCCAAACTTGTGTAGGAGACATCAATGTTACGCATATCAGTATCAAGGTTTTGAACCTTTCATGCACTAATTCCGCACAATCCTATCTTGGTCACATCCCATCCTATGTGTAGGGAATGTTGTACACAATAATATATAGGCCTGCCCCCTCTGGTCCATACTGAGGGGGTTTTTCCCCCACACCCCTTGCTCGGGGTCTGTGCGAGCATATGGTCCTAGCCTTCTGGTCTGGTCCCTTTGCTTCCATCACTGACCCCCATGAAAAATTGAGAGTCACACCGTGATTTTTTTGAGCCGGGACGTCAGGATTTTCAATTGCGCCCTTATGTGTACCTACTTTCCACCTATGGAATACCATGATTTAAGATACTCCTTTGCACACCATGAAATATATTAGGTCAACATATCCTTCTTGGTTAATTTCTCATGTCATGAGTTGAGATTCTACTCACCAACTCCCTGATCACCTTGATTCGAACCATTCCTCATGTAACTCATCCAAACACCATCACATGGATCCTATGCCAGGTTGAACCAGAAAGTGCTGCCCATGCATAAGTCCCAACACCAAAAATTTCTAGGATCTTTATGACAAACAGTCCATTCTACATGAATCTAAACTATAGTACACCCTATGTGCCTAAAGTAGGATTCCTCTTGCTCGAAACAAGATATTCATTTTGCTCCTTGCATAAAATTCCAAAAATCCTTTCTACATGACTCTAAACTGTAGTACACCCTATGTACCAAACGTAGGATGCCTCTAGATCTAAACAAGAGATGTATTAGGCTCCAACTATAAGATTCCAATAGTCATATCTACATGACTATAAATTTTAGTATGCCCTATTATTCAATAATAGGATACCTCTTGTTCCAAATAAGTGATACCTTATGTGCTAAGAATAAGATGCATCATGCCATGATTAAAGTGGCATAATTTCATGGGCGTTGGAATCCATTATTGATTTCCACATCTTCATCCCATGCTATGTGTGTCCTTCAAATGGATCATCATCCACTTTTATGTCTTAAGGAACCCCATAATAGCCTGGTCCAATGCCACATCGGCTCACCTTCCATCCCGGGCCTACGCCTCGAAAGTCATTGGACGAAACTTCGAGTCAGGTCCTATGTTTCGAACACCGTCAACAGTCAACCCTTGGTTGTTTGTTCCCATTTCAGGATAATGCGATATGAATGATGTATTTCAAACATGGTCAATAGTTATTCTCCATCATAATTCCATCCTCACCACATTCAAAATTTCAGGCATGTGATTCAAACATTTCATCTTCCTTTCCTCGGACCGATTCCAATTCCCTTGGAATTATCACGCTTGTTCACTTGCACATAAGTGTAGACCTCAATTATATGCCTCGATCCACCAATGAGTAGATGTTCCCTCATGACCATACATGTGTAAGACACCTGGGAATCTTTCTTTCATATGCCCCATTCACCATTTCCGCTCCTTAGAAGCATTTTGGATGCTTCTATACGTAAGCCTCACAAAATCCCTAATCAGGCATGCTAATGTCTATTGCTTCTTCACATAGCCCTGCTAATGAGGACCCCAGTTGGATCACCACACGACACCCCCTATCCATAGAATTTCGGGTGCCTTCCCTTCACCATGGTGTAAAGGGTTCTGGTTATATATGACCTAGGGGAGAGGAGAGGACCCACCTTTTCTAAGATGCAGGTCGTCAAACAACCAAGAACCATCATTATAAACCCATGATGTGAAATTGTGACCTCACCCCATGCATCCAATTCGGGCACCATAGAAAGGACATTCTTTATGCCCCTTTATCTCCATGAGAGTGAGATTTTCCTCAAATGGAATGAGATCCTCTTTGCGGGAATGGAGTCTGTCCACATGGAAAGTCAACCATCTCGGTTTAAGCCCCTAGCCTTCCGTATAAGAGATAGTACCCTTACTCCTCCTTTCTTCTTCCATGACAAAGACCAGAGGGGTTATAAGCATCGGAACCCTCGTTATCCCTTCCCTCTCCCTCTTGGATTTTTCAACAACATGACTCCACCTTGGAGTATGTCCCAGTCTCCATCTCCCCAGGTTTTCGCCATGTGTCAGCCCCTATTTCAATTTTGGGTCGCTAACCACATGTAAGTCCCATTACACTTCCCTCGGACACACCTTTTGTGAAATTATCATTAGTTCATTGATGCCTCTTGTTTCTCACATAGATCATGACTCACATGTGCTTAGAGTAGGCACTGACCATGACATCTGTTTCTTGGAATCCTAGAGAGTAATCCCCAAACCATTCTGAAATACGTGGACTGTGATCCTTTCCAAGGCAAGGTACATAAGAAGCCTCCCTAAGGTTCAAGCCCAACACCTAATCGCTCCGACCCTCCTCCGAGTCAGTTCCTCCACCCCATTCTAAAGTACATTGACTTTGATTCTTACTAAGGCAAGGTACGTTAGAAGTCTCCCTAAGGTTCAAGCCCAAAAACTGGTTTATTTGATCCCCTTAATGGTGGTTCTCCCACACCATCCCGAACTACGTGGACTTTGATCCTTTCCAAGGCAAGGTACATATGATGTCTCCCTGAGGTTAAATCCCAAAACGCAGTCATTCGGACCACCATTCATGCCAGTTCCCACCATCCCAAACTATGTGGGATTTGATCCATGCCTGGCACGGTACGTAAGAAGCCACTCTGAGGTTTGAGACCAATACTCAGTTGTTCTGAACCGCTTCATGTCGGTTCATCCACACCATTCTGAACTACATGGACATTGATCCTTACCAAGGTAAGGTATGTAGGAATCCTCCTAGAGGTCCAAGGCCATCACCTACTTGCTCCCAACCATTTTACGTTGGATCACCAAGCCACCCATTCTCATCTATGAGGTATTTCATCTTTTCCATGGTAAGGTATGTAGGAAGCCTCCACAAGGTTCAAGACCACCATCCATCAGGACCCCATGACCTCATTCACATCAGTTCACTGATTCCCACACGTGAACTACATGGACATTGATCCATTATGAGGCAATGTACGTAGGATGCCTCGATGAGGTTCAATCCCAACAACCTATCGAACAAGATCATTCCCGTTGGTTCAACCTTGTCCTACATGACGTTAAACAGTATTCCCATTTTGTTCCCCATCCAGCGGTATGCTGTTGTGATCCCCTAATCAACGGTAGGTCACTGTGAACCTCAATCAACGGTAAGCCGCCATTAACTTCAGTCAGTGGTTAGACATTGTCAACAAAAAATCCAATGGTAAGTCATCATCGTCCCCTCTATTGGGACCCATATGTATGTTCTATCCCAATGGCGTCAAACCGACCATGGGTTGTTACCCTCGCGTAATCCCTAGAAAATTATCGGGTTGATGTCCTCTGCACACACCTCGATCCTAAACCCATCCCGATCTACGTGGAGATTGATTCCATCCCACATGGATACAGAAGAGGTCTCTTTGAGGCACAATCTGATCACCATCGTCACCCTCGAGCCGACTACATTTCATTCTTCATCCACTTCATTTGACCATCCATTATCCGCCTTGATCCTTACCCGGGCCGCCACATCCTAGTGGGATCTTTCCAGCTCACCCCCTTAACATCAGTGTACCCTCTTGGGGTTTCTCCCATCTAATCCACTCCATTTAGTGTTCCGATCAGTATGATCCATCTCCGCTAGAAATTAAACTTGCGGGAAGCACTCCGTTAAACATGGGAAGATGAGGAAAACCACATAGACATGCCCATGGAATATGATTCCTCACATTTGATGTGGGATGCCTCAGACATCCACATCCTCGATAAGACCTATAATAAGGTGCCACAGACAGGCGCACTATTTTTCTGGCTTCCAGACATTCCAGTGATGTGCAACATGATTACTCCCCCAACCGAAGGATGCTACCATGGCTGGACCACTTGGAATGTCCCAACAGAAGCAATATAATTAACTGGCATCCATAATGATATGTTGTTGGGAATATTTTCATAAACTACATATTAAGTCTATAAGGGAGACCGAGGATTGTTGATGAGTTTTGAGGAGGAATTCATGGAAGGAAGAACTCACACCCCATCATCCCATTTTGATCAAGGAGAAAACATCCCTGAAAAAGGAATGTATGTGGCCCGCCCTTGGAAAGAGGGAATGTGGGGCACCATAACCACACCTTTCGTCCTCAATCATACATATGCGCATGCCTCAGCGAAAGCATCAGAAAGATGTGTCCTATGAATATTACTAGTTCTCAACCATGTGTTCGCACGACAAAACATTAAATGGTTATTTTTAAGAAGACCGAACTATATTTCAATGTTAATAAAGATACTGAATATTGAATATATTGAAAAAATAGTGATAATATTGAACTATAGTTGGGAAAATTATAGAGATTTGAAATCATAGGAAAATAAGGAACGAAAAGTAACATAGGAGAATACGTATGAGATTATTGAAAACATATTGGAGAATATTTGAAAATATATAAGGAAAGGAAAACATAAGTATACCAACACAATAAAAAATAAAATATAAAAATGTATGATGGGGAATATAAAAATAACCTATAGGAAAATATATATGTAAAAAAAAATTATTTGAAAACATAGAAAAAACTATAGGAGAATATATAATGAAATAAACATACATTCAAATGGACATTTGAATATAGTATATAACACTCAATTGAAAAGAAAAAATAATATTTTTGAAAAAAAATAAAAATGAACAAGAAGGAAAACATAAAATAATAAGGAAAATAAAATAAGTCACTCTGTAGAAAACAACATAAGTATCCGACATAAAATACATGAATAAAAAGAACAAATAGAAAATAGTTAGAAAAGTACATTAAAAACCAAACATGAATGAAATAACGTAAATATTAATGTCACTGAGAAATTATGAAAAGAACATGAAAGAATTATTATATAGCATTAATATATACACCATAGTATTCCAATCGACATGAATGAAAAAAACATTCAGATGGATATTTAAATTTCAAAACATATAGCATAAGTGTAAATTACATTGAGAAATTACGCCACACTGTACAAATATCCAACTTCAAATGATTTTTATACTTTTCTACATAGAAAAAAATGTTTAAAATAAAAATACATGAATTTTTGGAATCCAAAAAATGAATGTTAACATAAAATAATTAATTAGAAACCAAAGTAAAATTAGTCAAAATTTACCTTTTGAAGCATACAATGAAAACCAGTGACCACTGGCTACACAACACCAATTTGAAGCGCACTATTTCTGATAGAAAAATATTCAATAAAAAATGGTATAAAACAATGATAAAATGAATGAGTTGGTTCTCCAACCAATACCCCAAAAAAAATTTAAGATTCAAGATATAATAAGAACATTTCTCACAATGAGCATTACCTAGTATGTAATTGAAATATTATTCAAACATGACTTGTAACATATAATAAAACATCATATAATTAGGAATAGAAGTCACCGTATGAAAAAGAATGCACAAAAAACTCCATACAAAAAATAAATTTACAACATTCACTTATTACAATCTTACATAAATTGAATTTCATCACTTCATCAACAAAAATACTTCATACTCTTCTCGAACCAGCCTAAAAATCATGTAAATACGCACTGTTTAGCCCATTGCCCATGTTAATCAAATGCAGATTCAACTAAGAATTCTTATATGAAACATAAATTTAACTCATTCTATCAGATCATTATTAATAGATTATGTTACATGAGAATGTTCTAAAAAAAGATGCATGATTACAAAAGGATGATCAATGTGTATCATGAAAATGATCACTATTATATAGATACATGTAGAAGTGAGTTGGCAAGATGGGTTTGGGCTCACCCCTTCATAAATGGATCAGGATTACCCATTTAATTAAATGAATCATATTAGATTAAATGGATACATAGGACATCTATCCCAACACACACCCATCACGTGATCCCTAATTGTACCCTCCAAGAAGTTATTATGATCAAGGGATACCAAATACTTTATTGAACATAATTTTCTGCTACTAATTCTAGAAATTATATAAATAATGTTACTTTATGAAAATAACAAATGAAACTTATTTTTTCAACATTTTTATCATAAAGGATGAGTCATTTAAGTAGTTTCTATTCAACTTTATAAAAAACCATACATTCCTAAAGAACACCATTCAAGAGTAGCAGAAAAACTCTTATAATAAGTAATATAAAAAAATATAAATGAAGGATATACCATCAATAATAACTTCTTATTATGAGTTATAGCATTGCGTAACAAATTAGGTTATGGGTACCTCTATATATTATACGAGTAGCACATGCAACTTATGTTGAAACATTCTTCTTAGGCCATCCACGAACTGCTAGGTGCACCTCCTAAGCCTGTAGTTGTGTGGATACTTTACCCATTCTAATAGCCCATACAGGTTCATATGAAATGACTATATCATCCCAGATAGAAAAAAAATATTCCAAGTCGTATACAAAGTCAATAAATTATCAAAATTGTGTTTTTAAAGTAGTATTATGATTTGTAATAAAGAAAAAAGGCATCAAATATTTTACTACAAAGGATTTCATTTTCATAAACCATAAAACATTTGTATTCCCATATTATATTTCATCCAAATTCTTCCCAAGGCATGAAATTATCTTCATACTTTGGTAAAAGGCATAATAAGGCTTCCTACTAATAAATTTAAATATATATAATTCAGCCAAGAGGTGAAAAAAACAACTAATGATATGAGCCCTGAAAAATGATTTCTACTACTTAGTAGGGTAGCATTATTATGTTCAAGATATCATCATATCTCATTCATTCCATTTCATTTTATTAGTTTCATTTCATTCAAATTTCCCATATCATACCAAATAGGGAGTGGTAGTAATTTTTCATCCCACTTTTCTGGTTTTTACCATATCATCTTCTACGATAACCTTCCACTACTCAGAATGGCCAAGAATAACCACCTGAACACTTAATTCCATTCTTTTGAGTCTATCACATAGAAACTGGAATGAAACTATAATATCATTTTTCCCTGTAAGAAAAAAAACATCACCCATGGGCTTTTAAATAATCTTATGGGAAATAAATATTCATGATTTCATTTTTTAAAGAAAAATTATTTATATTTGATATAAAATTCTGACAATGTATGATCTAAATACATCAGATCTGCAACAATGTATGTGTAACTGAAATTCACAAAAAAAAAAATGCAAATGAAAACCATTCATATGATAAATCCTGGATAAAAAAATGAAGTAGCCCCTGTGCATGGGGGTTGAGATTCCTTTGGAAGAGTGGCTAGCCATCGATGATTTCCTGATGACAAATAGGGGGTTGAGAGTAGATAAAACCCAATAAATAAAGATTGTATATAGCAGTAGTTAAACTATCACAATATTTATATAATTCTGTAAAATAAATGTCAAATACCCCTGAATACTTCCATTGTTTTGATATTTTCACTTAGCAACTGGACTGCAACATCAATATCAAGTTTCCCTATAAGAAATACAAAAAACATTACCCATGCGATACTAAATAATCCGATGTGAAATAGAAATTAAATATTACATTTTGTTATGAAACATTATATATATTTGATCAAAAACTATGATAATTTTTTATCTGAAACTATGTGTTCACCATGAATAAAATAATTGTATCTGAAAAGCACAAAAAAAATAGATCAATAAATGAAAATAAAGACCATTCGTATAATAAATTATTTATAAAAAAATAAAATAGTAACTGTATAGTGGGTTGAGATACCTATGGAATAGTTGATAGCTTTCAATTATTTCCATAATACAAGTAGTTGTTGAGACAGTTTTAGACTAGATGAAACCCAATGAAAAATTAGAGAGTATTTTCCAAGAGATAAACTGTCAGAATATTTCTATAATTCTATAAGCTAAATTAAAAACAAATCTAAAGACTTACATCCATTGTCTTGGAAATTTTTCACATAGTAACTAGATTGCAACATCAATATCATGTTTCCCTATAAAAAACATCACCCATAGGATTATAAATAATAATATGAGAAATAAATATGCATGATTGAATTTTTTTGAAACAGATTATTTATATTTGATCTTAATGTATGGGAATGTATGATATTAAACTATGATATCCACCATAAAGAAGCAATTTTTAACTGAAAATCACAAGAGAAAAATAAATAAATTCAAATGAAAAACATTTGAATTGTAATTCATTGATAAGAAAATTAAATGGGCTCTATACAGGGGGAATAAGATTAGTCAATAATATTAAAAAAAATTCTAGCTCTACACATCTTTTTATTCATCAATTAATTTCTTCGTATCACTACTAATTGACATGACACATATATCTGAAAACATTTAAACATGATATCCCTTTCTATGAACATGAATTTTCCATAATGATTCCACTGAATAATCTTCACAAACAGTGGCTACAATGTAAAAATTGAATTATAAAAAAACTGCAAAAATCCTAAGGTAGTCATCTATAGTAATTTTCAGTGAAATGAAGCATAGTAAAAGACCATGTTAAGATCATAAAAATTATATTAAATTGAAATATAGGAATGGATCTAGAATAACTAAATCAAAGGGGATATATTTTATATATTATGAATTATAGAAAAATAGAATATATGAATGGATCTAGGGATTTTTTCGGAAGAGAGGATGCATAGGCAGAGAAAATAGAGAAGATTTGGTGGATGTGCCAGAGTCAGAGAAGAATGAACCCAAGTAGATGGTATCGATGTCGTGGGGGATGTAGGTTTGGAGGATGGACATGTATTAATAAGATGTGTCGAAGTCAGACATATAGAAGCTAAATTTGACAGAGTCGGATGTGTAGGAACTTGATGCATTGGATCCAGGGTTGTATGAAGTAGAGAATTCATAGGTGTAGCTATTATAGGCTGAGAAGGCAGACATAGGTGGCGGTTTAGAGCAGAGGTGGGGAGGTGTAGAGGATACCTGTAGAACCAATGGCCATAGAGTACTGAGGAGATACTGCCTGGAGCAGGGGAGGAGATGAGGCGTGCAAGGGGGAAGAGGCATATAATAGTGGAAATGAACCCTAGGTTAGAGGAAAGAATTTTTAGGGGAGGGAGGTGTGATGAATGGCACGGGGTGGAGGTGAGATTCACGGAGCAGTGTTATTTGGAGACATGGATAGTTGTGAAGATGACACATAAGCATGAAAATATCATTCTTTATTATTAATATAGATACTAAAAACCTATATAGTCACTTTATGAAACATGAATACATTATGATTCATAATATTACTATGGTTTTAGGATTTTTTAAGATCCTAGTAGATATGGGAGTTTTTATGGTAAAATAACTTAAGGATATGGTTTTAAAGATGGTTTGGGTGGTTCCTGAGTACTATGTTGGAGGTATTTTTTGGTTTTTTTGTGTATGTATATATATTATTTGTCTGAGGGATATCCAATTTAATTTTTTAAGATTGATATTATATTTTAGAGAGCATATAGTCATGTTTTATGTTATCATACATATCTATATTATTTATTTAATGGTATTTATTATTGATATATATTAAATTTTAATAATATTTAGAGGGTATAGTCTCTAAATTATAACCTCATAGGGCTTCAATACTAATAGGAAGCTGTTAACATATAAGGAGGGATGCCTAAGGTCACATGGTTACCTAGATTGGTTTCTATAGAGTGAGTTGGCTAACAGATTCCACATCTATAAAATAAAAATTTATTTTTTACGTAGTCCGTGATGTGGGAAGAAGAGTATGTGATCCTTGGGATTTAGTTCTTCATACATA
Organism: Viscum album; assembly: GCA_963277665.1. Lineage (NCBI taxonomy): Eukaryota > Viridiplantae > Streptophyta > Magnoliopsida > Santalales > Viscaceae > Viscum > Viscum album. Next base: position 371,750,509 of record OY728166.1, on the reverse strand, counting down.
TACATTATAAAGGCAGTGAAGCATGGTATGAAGTGGCTCTGATCTAATCTTAAATCCACTCAAAAATTAATGATAGCTGATTTTGGTACATTGGAACATGTTCATTTTTATTCTCCGTGGATGTTTCCCATTTAGTAAATCTCTTTCATCATGATGGATCTGAACTAGTGTAGAAGCACCAATTTTAAAAAATTTCATGGGATCATCAAGAATTGAGAGACCCAATGTAATGATTTTTAGATGATCCAATGGATTGTGTGAAATTAATTCTATTATTAAGAATAAGAATCAAAATGGAACCTCAGTAAATTTAAGAAACCACTAATTAATCATGTCAATGTTAGTGTCATATATTTAATCATCTCCCTTTGAGGCCTTATCATCACTAATAGATCCAAAATAATAACTTCATTATATATATACATAGATACACCATGGATATCCAAAATAATTGATCCCAAACAACCATGAGTTGATGAAAATAATTGAATTTCATACAACGTCCAACGATCAGATGACCAGAATCCATATATGACACAAAATGTGGGTGGAATAAATATGTATATTTTCTATCAAGGAATTGAGTGATTATAATATAACTTTTAAGCCTTGATACCATGTCACGAAATTTTATATGAAAAACCACCTTCGACAAATTCATATAGTATTTCTAGTCATAACAAGGTTTAATAAAATTATTTCCACACATGGTCCATTTTTTATCATAATACTTATCCTATGTAAAATATTTCTAATAAATATTATTATAATAAAATAATTTTTATACATAATAAAATTAAATGACAAACATATTTATATATTTTTTATGTGATATTATTTAATCAGAAAAATCATCAAAATATATTCAATTTCTATCATAAATAATATAAAAACTTGAATAAAAATTATTCATTCAATAAAATATATACTAAAAATTCATAAAAATATTTATTTATTAATATTATTGATAAAACATAAATTATTATTGATTCAATATAAAAATTATTTGATTATTTTGGTGATTTTGGAGACACTAAGTTTGAGAACATATAGGATCTTTCCATAGTGATAGTTGGTACAACCCACAACCCCCACCCAATGATCAATATCTAAGAACACATCATATCCCCATATAGAATATAATTACTTGAAGAAAAAACAATAAATAAATTATAATTAATTCTCACTATATAATACAATCATATTATCAAATACTCTATGATCAAGAAGAAGTTTTTTTAGTAAATTATTATGGAAATGTATATATAACAGAAATTTCTATTTTAATCAATGGTTTATATATAAATTTTCATAAAATGGGATGATATAAATTCAATATATATCATTTATTTAATGCCAAAAAATATTGATTCAACTGACACATGAAACATAAACAAAAATAATAACTCAATGAAATTTATTATACACCATATTATGCAAGTCATAGAATACAATAATAATCATCTCAATGATATGAAATTATAAAAATGCTCATAGATAAGAAAAAAAATTATACATATTAAATTTATTGTTCTTATTGATATGTATTTCCTTATGACCTCAATTCTTGATGAATTAAAAGTGTGATCTTAAAAAAATCAATGATTATGAGTTCCCAATACAAAAAAGTAAAATATAAACCATGCCCAATGATTATGATTTATCTTGTCCAAAAGACGTATCTTTATTAATATATTCAAGGTATCTATAAGGTCTCATTATAGAATGGAACTAATATAGACTATTAATATATTGTGCACACTAAGGATATTGTCACATAGATATAGAGAAAATAAAATCCAATATGTGATATTTTTCCAATAATACAATATTTTCTGATAAAAATACACGATTTAATTGGCTTTTGAAAAAAAAATAGTTCCAACTAAAACTAAATATAAATTCTAGAAACTCATAACACACTAATTATCAATTGATTCTAAAAAGTATTTATTAAATGGGGTATACATATTTTCCATAATAGTTACAATGGTCATTATGACTTCACCACTTTGATTAAAATCTTACATGAGGTAATATCCCCAAGTATAATCATTCTTTCATATATAAACTATGAATTAATTCCAAGTATAACTATTATAATATTTTTCAATTTATATTATGATAATAAAATATTTTTTATATAGTTATTTTAAATTGGAAAAATTATTTTATATATTTATATGTTATTTAACTATTTAAAATATGTAAAAAAACATTGTTTATTAAATATCATCACCACTAACTTCAATAATATTCCCATTCTTATTTATTTAGTAATGTAGTGATACTATATAAAAGGGATTTATAAGAAAAATAATTTATCATCCCCTTGATTTCTAGTTTTCCACCTCTCTAAGTAACTAGAACATAACCCTAATTCATTCTAAAGTACAATTTGAATGTCCTAACTACTTCTTTGTGTAGTTCTCCCAAATATAATTTACATTATTCCATCATGATGAAAACTTAAGAAACAAGAAAATTAGTATATACATCTCAGAAAACATGATAAATCATATTATTGAAGTATATATTTTTCTACTTACCATCTTCATCATCACATATATCATAACTCGTGATTTTGTAGATATTTATATATTATAATATATGAAACAATTCACTCTCAAATTATTCCATATTTTATTTATGAATTCCTTATTAATATATGAACTTCATGTTAGTTTAGGTAACTACATAGATCAATATAAATGGTTCTTCTTTCTAGAATATTATATTATAATTTAAATCATCCTTTGTGATGTGTTTATTCAAATTATTTTTCACTATACCTTTGATAATTATATATAGTATTTATATAATCAATATATTTCACTTCAAAAACAATGTCATACCAACTTATATATTATAGAAAAATGATTTAACAACATTTCCTTCTAATTTATGAACATGATCATCATTCTACCAAAATTTATTTATTTTTTCCTTTTCTAGATGTTCTAGGGGTTGGAGGAGGGATCATCTCAATGATATATGTTGGTAGTGAGAATTTTTAAATAGAAAATTCCCAATGAAATGTATAGTGGGGGCCAATCAATGTTTTTTTTGTGAGTTGTAATATCTATTACAACTATGAGTGAGAGTATAATGGAACTATAATAGAAACTTGGTATGACACTAGAGATCCAATTAAATCCCATTAGTGTTCAAATGGGCCCATTTCTCCCATTTATATTATAATTAAATTAAATTAAAATATTTTAAAATTTCATTAAATTGGGATTAATCAAATTTTTCACCTAGAAGTAGTCTCACATACCGGCCCCTCAATTCTATATTTCTCTTATTTCTCGAAGAGTAAATCCTTATAATATAGGCTCTAATTAGTGATTCTTCTACTGAATGGGTTCATTATTGGAGATCCTTTCACTACTATTCAATATCTTCTAGTTTTACTCATTAATATGCAATAAATTTTCAGTTTATCGATAATTTGCTGAATTTTATAGGTTTTCTAGTTTTTTCCTCATGCAACCAAATAACAAAGTGGATTATAAGTATTTGTACCATTTAGAACCATGTAGGTGGCCCCTTAAATTTTTTTTCAATTTTTTAATTTTTAGCATGAATCGTATGAAATGCATGAAATTTTAAATAGTAGTTTATTACCTAAAACTAAATTAATATTGTTTGATTAACTTCTAATTGTATGAGTGGAGACTTCAATGTATATGTGTAGTAAATTGGCCGTTGTTTAATACCTTTGGTATACGATGATGAATTTCCATGTCAATTATTTTTGGGAACCATGAATATAGACTAAGGATGGGTTCTTATGATTAATAATTGGCTCTAAGAGCCTAGGGAATTCCATGATAAGAAATAGACTGATCGAGAGAGAATATAGATATGAGAATGATTATGTAAAGGAATTTGAGCTATTTAGGGGTTTTGATCTTAAAATTTTATGTATTGAATAATATTTAATTCATTTTAATTTCATTAAATGAAAAATAATTCATTTTTAGGATACATTCAAATTTTGTGATGTCTCATCCACTTAAATCTAATTGGTGGTAGTATCACATCTTCTATATCTCTATAGAGTCATCATATCCACCATAACAGTGAAGTTGATCGATTTTTTTCCATGATTCCGATGAATTGGTGGAAATCTAATCTAGTAGAGATGTCTATACAATGGTACATTGTCCACTAAAATATTAATGTTCATGGAATATCATCTTCCAAATAGAGTTGTCTAGTTGGTATATTATCCTCTTTGATATTGGTACTAGTGGTATATTATCTACCCATAGACCAGTAATGTTAGTACCTCATTCACCTATGGATTAGTGTAGGTTGTATATTGTCTACCTAAGAATTTATGATATGGAACATTACCGAATCTAGGGGTTCAATCTAGTGGGTAATGTTCCACCTATGGTGTATTATATTGGTTGTATTTTATTCACCTAAGTCATATAATTTCATAAAATCATCTAAAAAAAATTGTTAATTATAGTAGATTATCCATGATGGATTGGTTATTCTAATACAATCCATAAATATATCATTTTAAACTGAAATTGTATTAGTGATATATCATCCAAACAAATGAGTAGAGATGGTGATGGATTTTTTCCTTACTCTATATGATGGTGATATTTTTCCCCCAATATATTATTTTTGGGGGGGTATATTGTTCATCCCCCAGGTGCTTAGAGACCATGGGTATGTATATAAGTTTTATAAAGGATGTTTGATGTCTAATAGTATCATAAGAACTCTACAAAACATAATTGTACACAAAACCTATCAATAAATTTTAAATGAATATAAATGAAAAACAAGACTGATATACATTACACCAGTAGATCCATCCAAAGAAATATTTTTACATTTTTTAGATTGTGAACATAGAGAAACAAATGAAATACTACTTCCTAAAATGGTATCCGAATATTTTATGAGTCTCTCAGCACTAATGAAATTTCTCTCATAATCCAAAATCTACTATAACTATGAAGTTAATGGAAGGGGTGAACTGAGTGTAAATTATGATATTTGTTTAAAATAGTTCAAAAATGAATCATGAAATATTGCAATAAATGAAAAATTATGAAGATTATTTTTGTATTCTTCCTCTAATACCTTCTTGTTGGACTCTAACATGGATAGTAATGATATAAGTCTTATATTCCAAATTTACAATTATGGGAAACCAATAACAGTCATGGATTATTTTGTTAAATCATTGATTGAAATAAGATAACGAGACATCAACTATTCCATCCATGTAGTCCTATGTTGGGTTTTCTACCTAGTCTGGGGATCCATTACATATTTATAGCATGTTTGTGAATCATGTTCTATGTTAAAACTTCATGTCGACATCCGCTGATTATGTCACTAGTTTTCTTAAAAGGGTGGCAACAATATGGTTAGATATGATGATTATGCTTGACATGTTGTTATTTATATAATATTGGGAATCTTAAAATATCTTCATCATGAAATAATATAAGGGAATATTTTGATCATAACATAAAGCGTATTAGGATTGTCACCAATGGTAACCTAGGCTCCTTACCTTAGGCATCCCATTTTATAAAATCAGGCATCATGTAATTATAAATCATGGAAAAATACAATCATAGACTCTGTAATCTTATTCCCATTGCATGGGGAATAATTTATGCACTATATAAATAAACTTAATCTCATTTCCTAAGGTTTACTATACTCATCACATGTGGAATCCTATAGTCACCACATAGGTAATTTTATACTTGTAACATGGGGAAGGGTATAATCTTATGCTCTAAACCTATGGGGAGTGTTGAATGATTATATTGTCATCACATTGTATTTTTATTCTTTTCATATAAGAAATATAATTATAATCACATTGGGAATCATGTGTTCCTCCCCGAAGGAATAGCATGCTCATGACATGGGGCCCCATATTCTGGTCAAATATGGAGGGGGTCAAGATCACCTCAGGCTCTTCACTGTTGGGTCTGGAGATGATACAAAATGATTAAATGTGTTTATTTTTCATTTCACATAACATGTGGTCCATTATTCTCTTCATATATGGTATAATTTAGTATTAAACCCTCTCATGTATGCTCTTCATCCATGTAATATCATAACTTATAATTGGGAATGAGTTTACATATCATGCTAGATGGTTGGTCAGTAGTTATTATATAGTAGGGATTATATTATATTAGATTCTTATAATGACTTTTGGGATGTTTTTGGAGAGGTTTGGGGTACTCTATGATTTTTTTAGACATAAAGGATAATAACTCCTGAGGGGGATAAAAATTATGATGATAATGATGGGATTGAATGGTAATGATACATCCAACATATCTAGCCGGGACATGAATAAAAAACAGTTTAGTTTGAGATACATATTTTAATGTCATGTGATAAGTCCAATTGTTAATTTTTAAAAAAATATCACATGTAATATTTCATAATAAAAGGGGAAACTATAATGAAATGTTATTGTTCTTATGTTTTAGGACTCCCATTTCTTTATTGGGAGAAGGAAGGGTATGTGGTTGGGTACACACACATGTTTTACTACCCAAAATTGACATTGTATAAATTTGAATGGATTTGTTCCAAACTATTCTAGATGAAAAGCATTTCTGGTTTAGGGATCCTATGACTTGGTTTAAAATTATAGGAGACAACCTAGACCATTATTAGTGTCAAGTTACTATGGTTGAAATTTGAATATAAAATTCATGTGCATGGAGTTTAAATGATGGAAACTAGGTATGATGATAGTAAGACCCATTGGGCCTCAAAATTCAAAAAATTATGTTTTAAAAAAAGATTAATTCAATTTGATCACTATGAAATGTGTTTATTAATTTTGGTTTTTGTGTGAAATGTTAATTGTGAGAGACTTGGGACCTTATCATGAATTTTTTTATTTATGGAATGTAGTTACCCAAGAAAATCTCAATCACATGAAAATACACTTAAGGACTTGTGTGTGATAATTTTTGTTATTTTATCACCTTATATAGTCCATGTATTTTTGAGTTATGTGAATTCATTTAATTAAGAGTTACCTAAGATAAGAGGTTCAATATTTGAATTACAATGATGGATCCTTAAAATAGAATGCAATGATATCTTTATAGACCTTTGTAACATAATAAGGGAAATTATATAAACATATATAATAATCATGTAACAATAGATACTCAAAGAACCTCTAGATATATATTTACATAACTTCTTATGAATTCAAGGAAATTAGAGTTTCATGATGCTCAAAAACATTCCTCACTCAACTAAGGGGTTTTATGAATGTTTTTCCTTTAATTAAAAACTGCTCGTGTCATCCTTCTTCCATCCAAGAGTTTTCATGGAAATATTAATTTATGAAAAAATTCTAGGCAATGGAATAAGATTCACCAATGATGTGCAAGATAAAAAACTATTAAAACCCAATAGTTTTCAATTTTCTAAACCATTTTCTTTAAAATTTTACTGAAACATATCATATAAGGGTCGGTTCTCTATGGGAGCAATAAGTCATCATAAAAAATTTTTGATTCTCCCTTTTCACACAACAGAACATTTTATGAAATTAATATAGAAATTATCATTGTATTTATTGGTACTCCATCTTATATGAATTTTATTCCATGAAACTAAATTGAATTAATTGAATTTATTCATATTATTGGAGAACACTTTCACGAGGTAATATATTCTTGAATAATAATTTTAGAAAAAAAATACATGGATATGTTTTTCCATAAAGTAAATCAATGGATATTTATTGTGAAAACGATTATGCAAGTTAGAGGTGATGCCTAACTAGGAACCCTATGGAAAGATTCAAATACTAACATAGATGATATATAAGAAATACTGATGATATTTCTCAAAAGACAAGACCAATATGATCTTATAGGATTTAATTTTATGGTCATACCACAAAGACCAATTGGGAGGTGGTCCATATCTTTGTAGAAAAATTATATCTGATGGGAATTGGGATCCCAACGCATTTATAAAAAACATTGTGTGAGTGAAAATATTTTTATCTCATGATTCATAGAAAAAAGGGGATATAATTTTTAATGATATAAAACATTTCAAAATGGGATATAAAAATTGATTTATGACTAAAACGTTTATTAATATCTGATTGTCACCATATATTACTAGATTTGGGAATCAAAATGCACAATATTATTTTTGGAAAATATTCATTATTGATATTGATAATATTTAATATTTTGAAAAGAATAATCATATGATTTTAAGGATGTTGTAGGTGTAGGACTTGAGTTGAAGAGGAGATCGACACTAAGATATAATGAGGATAAATCACATAGTTTCACCTCATATAATTTTTCTAACCAACAATACATATATCATGAAATGAGATTAAAGTAATTGATAGTACTTTTTTGTGGAACAATTGGTGACTATCCATAAAGGATGGGTGCCATAGGAGACTAGAACCACATAATGGTATTTTATTCTTTTTTGAGAACCTAGGAATCATGTTTTTTTACATGTTATAGGGAAATTTACTAGTAGTTTATTTTCATCAAGGGAAGATTTTGATCAATTATTTTAATATTAATCGGTGGTGTGAATGACCTTACAGTTTTTCATTATGCACAAAAGATGTTAGCGCAAAAATTTAGTATATTATAATGAGAAAAAATGAATGGAATCTCAATCAAGAATATGAGGAAACCAACCAATATTTTGATGCTTATGAGAGATATTATTTATATAAGAAAGAATGGGAAATGTATCGTTACACAAGAAACACATGATTTCCTCTTATGGGTTGAATTTTTTATATTAAATTGCCCCATTGACAACTATAATGACTTGTGATAGTGGGGAAACCAGTGAAACGGCTCTACTGGTATGGTTTACCCTACCTATATATCAAAAAGCAAATGTGGGTAAATTCATGGTTACTGAGAATCCACTCAATCAACGAAGAATGTATGAGGGTAAATTATGGTTTCTAGAGTATGAATTAAAAAGGAGGGATTAACATAAGGAGAATGTTACCATTGACCATGTTTTAAAAACATATATTACTACCTCATAATCAATAATTAGGAAAAAACGTTATGGTCCACTACTGACCATGCCTTCGAAATATGATTCATGTTATGTTTCTAACCAGAAACCTCTATTTATTTACAATAGATGATAGGTCAAAAATTAGATAATCATTCCAAAAAAATTTATGTGTCTACTTATACATTAAATATTAATCTGGAAATTCAAAATTAGTAGACAAAAACATTGGAAATGAAAGAAAAATGATCCAGGTGAGGTCTGAGTACCCAATGGTTACACCATCATTCATTTGGAATATCGATGGGGATATCGATGCCTAATGTAGTTCCCATATCATGATAGACGTGTGAATAGTTAAAATGTTCCACAAATATAAATAATTTTTACCCATTCACTATATACTTTATGGTAATATAGATGAGATTGTGTTTAATAAGGTGACATGTATAACATTAGGAAAGGGGAAACATATTGTGAATTGATAAACCCAATATCAATATATATGACCTTTTATCAATCTAAATATAGTTAGGGTCGTTATTTTTTACCAATTGAACAAAGAATTATATTTTAAAACATAAACTATATCACTTTGAGAAAAAAAAATCGTTTCGATAAACAAGCAAAAGGGAAACTCAATAAAGGGTTTCAAGCACAAAGACAAGGTGGAAGTTGTGGGGGGCCAAGGGAAAGGCCTGAAATATATCATCTAGGTATCGTTATATCTACCTAGATATTGGAATAAATATTCCCATAGTTATATATATAATGATACCTTTGTATATATTTCACTCATGTATAGAATGTGGTAGATACATGATAGGTGATCTAATGATTATGTGAAGAAAAAAAATAAAAATATAATTAAGTAAAGGTCTCATACATTAATGAAATTGGGAGAAACAAAATAATTTATATGGATGGGCTTGTACAAGAGGTATATACATCACTATGTATCCCATTGAGGGGGATTTGAGCCACGTATCAAAATAAAAAGGTGTGGTGGAAGGTGGGCATCAATGAAAATGGAATATCCTCACAAAATTTGACAACATCATGGTTATATAATTCAAATATAAAATATAATATTGATATCAGAAAAGCATAAAGACATTCAATATATACTTTCTTCCATTCAATTTTAGATTGGCTGATAAGTAATATTTTTTATACAGTTTAATTTTCATAAATCAAGGTTTGGGGAAGATATAGTTTAATTAAATGCTCTTTGGATAATGGGGGATCTATATTTTAACATCATACAACTTTAAATAAGTTGTATTTTAGAATAATGTCTTATTGCATGGACTAGGGGGAACATCAATTTAACTTTTTGATATTTTGAAAAGGGTGAGATAAATATTGATATATTTATACTAGAAAAAATGGGTCCATAACTATTTTACCCCCTGATAATGATAGATTAATATAGTAAAACCCCTTAATACCATTTGGTTCATGATATTTGTGGGGAAAAATGAGTAAAAAAATATCACCTATGACATGTGATACAAAAAAGGTGAATGAATCATGATTAATACATTTCAATGAACATTCCAAGAGACACTGCAAACGGAATTTGTGTGATGGTGAAAATAGAAGACTATTATTCTATACCAATGTTCATTGATGGATGAGGTTAGGTAATATTTAGAGACTTATAATTCCACTGAAACAATGTATTATGGACAATATCTATATCATGAAATCTAGGATCTAAATCACAATAGAGGTAAAAAGGGTATGAGGTCACCTGTGGACTATTTATTTGAAAGGGTTTTCCCCCCATTATACCATATAAATATAATAAAATAAATTACAGTCAACCACTTACCAAGTCTTTATGAAACATGGAAAATTATGATTCTATATGAAATATCTATTATGTGTACCCTATATCTAAAGTAGGTGTTTGGAGTGTTGTGACATCATCATAGGAGAGTGTTTTCAAAAATAATACATGATGAGGACTAAAATTGAGGAAGATAAAATTTGTGAAATTGAATTGAACATGATATCTGAAAATATTGACACCCTATTTGTGTTATGTGACTATTTTCTAAGAAACTCACACATATATATATATTAGTACATGTGATGGTCAAATCCATCTCCCGAGGTGAGTGTCTTCACAATTTTAGGTGTTGGTAGGGAACCTGATGGAGGGGAATTAATCATCAATAATGATTAGGGAAATAAGTAAGTTATTTCTATGAATGTGATAAGACACTCAAGCATCACTACATTCCTCATGATGAGGGAATTAATACACTTATTGTTCTAGGAGAATAATATAGTGGGTGAACAACACCATGATAGTTGTTGTCTTATCATGAAATGATTCCAACACAATTATATAATCTAAAAATAATGTATAATAACATAAGTTATATAGTTTAAAGACTTGAATCTGGGATATATGTGTCATAACATTTAGATTTCTCTTACTACAGTCAATTCCATGAAATCTATAGTTATGTGAAATAAACTATTTTAATGTTGTTTACATCATATAGATCATATTTGTAGTGTATCCAATATGAATTAAAATTATATACTTCTTGGAAAACCTTTTTTGGTTGGGTGGGGTGATGCACACCCCATCCATGGTGTTCTATGAGTATAAGAAATTAGAGAAAACATTATTCATGGAGAGGCTTCCCATCCATTTGGGCTCTAGATTTAGTGGGTTTCTTCCATGTATCATAAAACTTTTCATAGATAGAACAAAGTCATCCTATAGTAAGGATAATGAATAATATGTTTTTTAACACTCAGGACATATATTTTAATACACCACAAAGATATGTAGTTATTGGATCCTATTTTCATTAATATATTCTAATTTATGAGGTAATAACTATGAACATTTTTTATCGTAAATTGGTCTTAGTGAGTTGTGTAATGTGGTTGTAGAAAAATATTTATGTGTAACAGTACTTGCTGTGAATAATATAGGGAGTAATGAGTCTCTTTGTACGAAGTGTAAATCATTATCTGATTTACCCACATTTAATTTATGTTATCATTAGGATATAACTTCATATTTTTATGAACCATTTTTTATAGAATATTATATAGAAATTTTTTTTAGTGAATCAATTAGTCCATTCGAGGTAATCTTATACGAAATAATAATGGAAAATATGTTATAATTGTAATACATATTTTTTTACTTAATGGATCAAAATTCCTATTTATTATCATAATGAATAGTGTAATGAATCATAGATCATTGGATGATGTGGTATTTCATTAAATTTATCATATTTTGGGACTTGACATCCTTAAAAGGAATATAATTTTCCCCATTTGATAATAAATTAAAAAAATTTGGGATAAACTAAAAATTTCAGGAGGTCATCGGTGGGTAGGGTCCCATGATGTTTATTACCCATTTGGATAATTTTCATGAGTACATGACGGTGTAGATAATCTCAATATGTTTATTCATGAAGTTAGAATGGACTAGGAATGTGTGAATCATTTCAGTATTTTAAATTCAATCATGAACCCTGGTTCACCACAAGTAAAAAATTTGTAGATTTTGTGAGAGAGATATATCCAGAGTGGAATGATCTTCATGTCATAGTGTGTAAGTATTCAATAAATTCTGGAAAAAAATGTTATTGAATTCAATCAGGAATAATTTTATTGTGGATATGTTTGTAGAGTTCACGGATTGAGTTAGGCCCTTCATAGAGGTTGAAATATAATTATATTATATGGATTCTTTCTTTTCATCATTGTGTTTATGTTGCATCTTATGATAGAAATACTCGATAATGGGTGTCACCTAATTTGGTAATTCTTTAGTTTCAAGAGTATTTTAAAGTCCCCATTTGGGTTTTACATGATCAATCTAGGACTGTGTTATATGAGACACACATTTTATTGATGGGGTATTTATAAATTAGTTCATGGTTGTTCTCAAGTAAAGGGACCTGATCATTATTTTTGAAAATGTACTCCTTGATGATCGACATGATGAATAACTCAGAGCCTCCCATCATGTGAAATTTGGGAACCTTGACCTCAAGAGACTATTTGATAATGGAAATGAGGGACTGATATTCCAACTCATTAGTGGTTCCACCCTTTAAAATGTGTATTGAGTATAGAGTGATTTCATTTGAGGGAGTGATGAATACAACTCCACATCCCACCCATTTTAGCATAATATAGTTCATCCTTTTTTAGTAGGGATTTTGGATGCACCATCAATGTAGTGACCCTAACCTAAAACACCTATATCCTCTGTCTAATAAAAATATATTTGGCTCATTAATAGTAATCAAATTAAACAGTAGTGGTCAACATATTAGTCTTGGTAAAATAGAGATATATATGTGTTTTATATTAAAAATTAATACACTAACTTCTGTATTATTTTTTTATTTGGATTATAATTACATTATTCTACCTTATATATCCATATATATATATATATCATTATACACATCATAGATTCTTTTTGAAAGGATTGATAGTAAGGGTGATATCAAATTTTCATTACGGGTAAAGTACAACAGAAGAAAAAATATATCAATGAAAATTATAATTATGGAATCATAAATAATAGAACACACAAACCATGTAATCGACAAACTGAGAAGAGATTGAATAAAAGATATGGACATGTAATGACTGGAAATAAATTCTATCCAAATACATATATAAGGAAAAGTCAATATGGAAAGGTAATAAATAGAAACACATTCCTTTTAATCAGTAAACTAAAAATAAAATGTATTGATATAAATTTCAATGTAAGATCCAATTGATGATGAATAAATAAAACTAAATAATGAAAATTTTTAATTATTGGATTCCATGTTTCCATTTTACATAGAATCATTACCAACAATATATTTCAAATGTTGGATTAGTATATCATGAAAACCCATCTAAGGTGGCTAGCAAGCTGACTCGTCCCATGAGACATCCAATGCATTGAAGGGATATCGGTAATCAGGACCCACCTGTGTCAATCCTATCAAAACAATTCATCATATATCGAATAATCAATTTAAAAATGTGTCTTATAAAATATATATGTGGTGTAGAAGATAGATATTTATCAATATTTCCTCAAGAAATCAACTAATAATAAATGTAAACAACTTATGAAAAATTGAATATGATATAGACAATGAATGTATCCCTGACATCTTATATAAATAATTAATGAAAAAAATGTTCATTAATCATAGTAAATTGAATATTTCAAGGGGGTGTATTAATGTAATCAAGGAAGTGAATGTGGATACTATTCGTGGGAAAATAAATCTTAAACCATACATATGATTAATAAGTATGGTATCAATCCCAAATATCCCATGTGATGTAATGATAATGGGTTGTTCTCTTTAATGAATATAAATAATATAGAAGATATTTTTAAAACCCCATATCGAAAATTTATTTTTATTTTGAAAATAAATTCCAATTAAAATTATATTAAAAAATTATTTTAAAAATATAGTTCTTAATATTTCAAAGTATGTTTCGAAGAAATTGTTACTGATAAATCCATACATGTTCTATAAGATAAAAATAACATGCATTTTTTCATAGTTAAAGGTTAGAAAAATTCACTATTGATAAAGCAACATTAAGATTCCTTTGAAATCATTGATAAAAGAAAAAAGCATAAATTTTTCATTAACTCTATTTATAATGGATTAATATATTTTTGAAAACCTTTTTAGAACGCAAATTTTTTAAAACAAAATAGGATCTCAAACTAAATTGATAAATAAAGACAGATTTTATTTAAAACACCTTTAAAACATTTTATTTACCAAATAATAGAAAAATTGTAATATATCACAAAAAAAGACATAAATAAATAATGGGTTTTACAGAAAATTATAAAAAGATTTTCTATTATGGAATTTTATGTGTAATCAATAAAAAAATGAGACTGTAAAGTAACCCTTAAGAAATATTATAACATTGTTGTGAGAATAGATCAATTATTAGAGTTTGTGCATAAATTTTAAATCGAAATAAATAATTATAAATAGATAAAAATATAGTCAAAATAATTATACACATAATAATATAATTTTAAAAAAAATGAGGATGTAGTATAACCCAATGAAAATAAATTGTCATATGAAATTATTTTCCACAAGGTAATTTTTATATTCAATCCCCTTCTATAATTCAAATTGTTACTCAAAATATCAAGATGGATGAATTAATTATGATATTATATAACATTAATGTAGTATTTACACCATATATAATAAATTATTTGTGTTAAAATAAATTTATTGTGTGAATAAAATGTTAGTAATCACAAAAATATGTTATAATTTAATAAAAATATTTAAAAACGTTCTTAATGATAATAATCTTACAAAATTAGAATGTTTCCTATACCTTAGTGAAATATTTGAATGATAATATTCATGAAGGAATAAAATTACCAAAAACATATAATATAATTACAAAAAAATATATTCATGATATTACATGTAAAATGGTAGTATATTCACCATATAAAGGAAACTAGGTCCATAACAACAATTAAGTCCCAATGGAATGTAAATTTAGATGAAATCCCTTACCTTGCATTTCTTTTTTGGTTTATCAAACTTTAAATTATATTATAATGGTTTTAAACCAGATAACAACTTCTTTAAAAAATTAATATTTATTATTTCAAATATTGTTTTATTATTCTCTCTTTTTACTCATTTTCAATAATCATTCATTATTTCACTATTTTTATGTGTTACTAGTCTAGTTTTTCTAAAAAAATTGACTTGTTATTTGTTTCTAATATAATTGTTTCATCACCTATAGATTTTATAACATGATTTAAATATCATATATATCCATTATATATGTATTTATAATAACATATAATAGTTTTGGATAATAAATGAAATGAATTGTTCATTAAGTCAGTAGGTTGTACTAGTTTATTAATGCTGCATTAATTTTTTTGGTCATACTAAATTAATTAAAAGTATATGATATATAATTATATTATAATTTTAATATCATATCAATGTAATATATGTTCCATAATTTTATTTAATCCATCCTTTATTTATTCAATGTATTGGGTGAACGATTCACATCACTTTGAGTTGGTGGTAGTCCACACTTCCCCAAACGATGTTACCGTATTTACACAAAATAGAGTGCATAAATTTATTTTTTATTAAATAATGAAATATGTATAACTACATTATAAATATCATATATAAAATAAATAAACATATTTTCCATCAAAATTCACAACCATAAGTGGTGGTAAATGAAAAACAAACATCTTCTTTTCGTGAGGCGATACTTCACTGTACATGAACAGATTATATTCATTAAACATTATATAGATATCTATATAATTATTGGTATAATATTTAAAATAACAACATATAAACATATTTAAGATACTATTATTTTTATATAATCATGGAATAAGGATATTTATGGTGATGTATAATTGAAATAATTCTAAAGAGATTGAGGGAGGTGGTTGCCTCTTATATGGGTAACACCTTTTGTCTTGAACTAAAGGGATTACATGGATGAATTTATATCCAAGGGTATACTTATAATATTACGGCAGTTATTTTTAGGAACTATTTGAGAATACATTTTCTTAGAAAAAGTGTCTTGTGAGGTGTGAGTATGTGGGAGGCTGGAGTGCCTTTTTACAGTGGAGGAAGAGTACAACACTTATATATTTTGGAAAAGGAAATACCACCATCCTTTTTACCATTTAATGTGGATTAAATAATGGTTACAAGTATATATATGGAATTATAGTTTCAATATAAGGCCATTAAATGTATTTTCAAAACGTTTCTAGGTCATTTTGGACCTTTTGTTTAAGGTTTTGTCCCTTG
Source organism: Viscum album (assembly GCA_963277665.1). Lineage (NCBI taxonomy): Eukaryota > Viridiplantae > Streptophyta > Magnoliopsida > Santalales > Viscaceae > Viscum > Viscum album. Next base: position 371,733,581 of record OY728166.1, on the reverse strand, counting down.
ATATTCTCAATTTCACCTTAATCGTTACAATTAATATTAATTAATTTCAATATTATTTATGGTAAAAAACTAATTTTTACATTTTCAAAATAATAATTTATTATTATTACCAATAATTAATTAATTGTTTTAAATTCCATTCACATAAGTGGCATACATTATATTAAATTTTATCTGATATATGCTAAGATAATGCATGTTTTTAAACTAAAAACATTAAAATGTTTTCAAGGTTTTCTAAACCAGTTTTTTCATGAAATTTATTAACATGAGATAAATTATATTAATAAATAAAAAATGAATCAAATTAAACATTAAAATCAATATAAAATTTTATTTATCCTTAAAAATCAATTATATGAAAAATAATTTTTCAAATAAAATTATGTTTATTACATTATAAATTAAAAAATAAATTAAAAATAAAACAAATAAACCTAACCTATGTTTTATGATTATATTTCCAATATTAAAATTATTTTGAAATATAATACTCATAAAATTTCCCAAAATTATATTTAAAATATGGTCGCCTTTAAAAGTTGTTCTATGATCTATAATTAAAATATATGTTTTATGTAAAATATTGGGTATGTTCTTACCTTATGATTATCAAATTTATTAGATGAATATAAAAAATACTTTATTTAATATATAATATATATATTCTATTAATATCATTGAATAATTATAAATAATATAATTTATTTAGGATAAAATATCTTTAGGTACATAAAAATAGTTTCTTATAAAAAATTCCCCTTATATTCAATTGGTTCTTATATTCAATTCTAATTAATTGGTAACCAATTAAATCATTTAACATTTCTGTAAGCCATAAATTTTCATATGTTCGTTAATAATATCCATAACCTCTAATTTAATGGTTATGTTAAATATTATTATATTAAATAATAATATTTTAGTAATATGTTATTGCTCGATAAAACACAGTCTTGTGTGTAATAGAAGACATTGAATAAACTCATTTCTTTGTGATATATATGATAACATAGGGTCTCAATCATATAAAGTAATAGATTCTGTTTGATTTTTATCAAATATTAAATATATTAAATATTATTAGGATATTATATCACATTACGTGTTTGGTGTTGTATATTATACATGTCTTCAAATATAATGTTCTTACATTTCAATTTCAGGACATTACATTATTCAAAACCATTATTAAATTTCATCCTCACAATTTAAACTCAATCTTGGTGATAATTTTCATGGTTTTTAATATGTTTTAAATACTACAAAAGGAGAGTCATCTAGAAAAGAGAGAATTTGATGTTCAAATGTCATGCAAAATAACATATAATTAGGTCTCTAAGTCAGAGAAAAATTGTTGAAAGTAGATAGACATACCTAAAAGAAAATATTTTATATTTATAGAGATTGATTGAGGTCTTAAATTAAAAACAAGTCATTTATGATTGTAATGTTGAGGGACTCAGATAAATAAATTTGTGATTATTTAGAAGATCATCAGTTTAAAAATATTAATGAATTAGGAAAACATTTTTTAGATCCTTTCCCTCTTATTGAGAAATTAATTTTCTATGTAAGAATATAATGAAATTTACATACATGACATGTAATAATATAATAATAATAATTACATACTGTTTTTTGCTCCGATCAAATTTAAAATCATCACTTACTTCAAGAAATTGGTATCCAAAACAAACATTTATCCCGGAAGAAATAAAATAAACATTTAACGTATCGTAAGGCCTACAAAAGAGTAATAAGAATATAAAATTTTCACTAAATATTTACCAAATACAATATCCTCATGATACTAATATATAAACCTAATAATTTTTAGTAATGTTTCATCATTAATAATTATTCATCATATTGGTTTACTATAAATCATGTCATGTTATCAAGGACATTGTATGGGTTAGTAGTTGGCGTGAAAACCACATAATCCATTAGTTATTGGTTCATGACCCGTGACCTTATCATCCATGTGCGGTTTTCACCTAATATATACAATATCCTTTCCTAAACTATATTAAAATAATTTCCAAAAGAAATATGGTGGACATCATTGAAATTTAATCATTAAATAGACTATAGTTTCTAATATAACACTAATACATAAATACTACATCCACTAATTTACAAATAGTTCTTTATAAGGTCTTGGGTTTATCCAAAATACCATTTATAGGATTTATAAATCATAAATCCTTATCTTGAATTTAAAACATCTTAGGTTTATCCATGCTTATTAATTTTCATTATCTATTTAAATACTTCATAATAATTTATAAATAAAACATGAATTAACCTAATCATACCCTCCATGAGTGTTAATCTATGTGCATAGTAAGGAATGTTTTCTTGTACCAGCTTACACTATGTTATGACTGACACAACATATAGGATCTATTACTCTTATGTGTATCTATTCCAAAACCATGTCTACTTGTAGTATCCAACCATGGATGTATTCCAAGGAAAACTACATAATAAATACTTTTCCAAAATTATGGTGTTTTTTTAAACTTGTCATCAAATTGTACCTTAGGGTTATGATCTTCAATATATGTTTTCCAACATCTAGTCATCGATGTTACTACAAAACATCCTTTAATACTAAATGTATGGAAACAAACCCCATAAGGCATCGGGAAGGTGTCTTCTAACATTAAATTGGCATGAGTAAAAGAAATAATATATAAAAGGACCAATCATTGTAGTAGTCTTAGTAAACTAGATACACACATCAGTCTTGTATTAAAAATTAATACACTAATTACAACAAAACCTTTTTGTTAAAGGATAATAACTTTATTCCTTCTATTGTATCCCATAATATCATTCATAGTATATATCATTGATTCTTGGGGATGAAATAAAAATAATGGTGAGCTAAAATTATCAGTAAGGTTAAAGTAAAAAGAATGTAATAATTAATCAATGAGAATTAAAATTATAGAATGGTAAATACATTAAAACGTATACCATAAAAATAAAAAATTAGTATGATATGAATAAGCAATATGGAAATGTAATAACTTGAAACACATTTCATCTAATTAAAAACATAAGGAAAATTCAATTTGGAATGGTAAAAAACTAAAAAAATCATTTAATCAATGAACTAAATATGAAATTTATCCACATATATGTTGATTTATTTTCTCGTGGTTGGATAATAAATATAACTGATTAATGTAAATGCTTAATTATTAGACGCTATGTTTCCTAGGTATATGGAATAATTACCATCATGGTCATTCCCAAGACGGTTTAACATATTTGGTAAAAACCCATCTATGGTGGCTTCCAAACTAACTCATCCCATGATACTATTGATGAATTGAGGTGATATCTAAAACTTGGCCCTACACATTTTCTACCTATCCAAGGCATTCTTCCTATACTAAATAATAAAATTTACAAGGTTCCATATTAAATATTTGTATAGATTGAATAAAAAAATTTATCCATTTTGTCACAAATAAAAATATTACATTAAATGTATACACCATATAAAAAATGGTATATGATTTAGGGAATGAAAATATTCATGATAAATTATATGGATAATAAGTGAAAATTTAATTGTTAGTTCTCATAGAAAAATGAATATTTTGAGGGGAATAAATAAGGAATCAAGGAAGATAATGTTAATTCTATACTTGACTAAATAAATCATAAAACATTCATAGGAATTATAATTATAGTATAAATTAAAAATATCCCATGTATAGTAACTATAAAGTGATGTTCTCTTTGATGAATATAAATAACATAAATGATATTTTTAAAAAAATTCATGAAGAAAATATCATTTTTTAGATAATTTGTGAAATCTATTTTCATTGAAAATAACATTAAAAACATTTATTTAAAATTGAAAACCATTTAAAATTGAAAATTCTGAATTGAAGAAATTATAGGGTGTAAATAAGTACATGTCATACAATATAAAAAAGATTCATTTTACATAGCAATAGGTTATAAAACTGCATTAATCATAAATAGATTAGTATTTTCCTTATAAAAAATTTTGAAAAGGTAAATATGAAAAACAAATATCCTTAATAAATCATTTTGGAATCATTTTAAAAAAAATGCAAGATTTTTTACAAAATAGTGTTTTCTGGAGAGAATTTTTTCTCCATATAAAAAGATAAATAAAGTTGAGTTTTCTTGAATAAATTTTCAAAACAAATTTCAATATCAAAGAGTTAGAAAATTAAAAAATTTGTTGAAAAGGATAATTAATCATGAATTGGTTTAATATAATATGATAAAATAATTTATTTTGATGGAAATTTATGTGTAAACAATCCTAAAAAAATGAGACTGTAAAATACCACTTTAGAAGATTATAACATTGAAATAAGGATCAATCAGTGAGTATATTATGTTTATCAAATGAAAATCCAAAAAAAATAGAAATAAAAAATATATAATTTCTATATCGTTATACAGATAATCATATACTATTACTTAAAATGGGGAATTTTTATAACCCAATGAATTGAAATTCGGTTATGAAATTCATTTCTCCTTGGTAAATTTTAACTCAAATACCCTAATAATTTTAAAATTAAAACCCAAAATATCTTGAAGAATTAGTGAATCATGATATAATATGACAAGGTGTATGTTTTTAAACTATATATATGAAATTATGTGGCCGAAAAATGTGATTGTTTCATGAAATTTTTAACAATACCAAAAATAATATATATAGAAAAAATAATCATTACAAATTTTCTCAATGTAAATAATATTTAAACATTCCAAAGTATCAGATGCTGCATTGAAATAATTGAATCAAAACATAGATGAATTAGTAACATTAAATGAAACATATAATATCATTATATTATATATATTCATGATATAATACAAAAAATATTGTAATATACACCATATTAATGAACATTGGTGAATCACAACAAATAAGTCTCAATGGAATGTAAATTTGGACGAAATATCATACCTTGCATTTCCATTTTGGGTGAAAATCCATAAAATTAATTTATAATGTATTTAAACATGTTTGTGATTTTATATATAACCATATTAGAATTTATTATATCATCTATTATATACTAATAATATCTTATTATTTTTTGATGATAATCAATCATTATTTTCTCAATTGTTGGTGTTAATTGGTTAGTTTTTGATAAATGTTTGACCTATTATGCGTTTATTCAATCATGGTTTCAACATCAAAAAAAAAATTAACCATTATTTAAATATCATATATATCCAGTATATATGTATTTAGAATAGTATGTAATACTTTGATATATCAAATGATATTCACCATTCATGGAGATGGAATGTCATGTGTACACATGAACATAACATTCAGTTCATTATCACATTAAAAAAATTAAAAGTAAATGGAATATATTTATATTATTATTCCATCTTCATATATATGTCATATTTGTAATATATTTTTATTAAAAATATCTATTATACATTACATGTATTGTATGAACGTGTCACATTACATTGAGAGGGCAGTAGTCCACACTTTCACAAACGAAGTTATCATTTTTACACTAAATCGAGTGCATAAATTTATGAGTTATAAAAGAATTAAATAATTATGATGACATTATAAATATCATAAATAACATATATAAACATATTTTTACCTTAATTATCAAGCATAAGAGGTTTGAAAGTAAAACAAACAACTTCATTTCATGACGCGGTAGTTCATCACACACAAAAACGTTATGTTTGTCTCAAATTAGATGCAAGTTTTTAGGTATTTCTATAAAAACATAATATTAAAAAATATTTAATTTAACTTTCTATTATATATTTATGTAATAATGAGAATTTAGGGGGTGTATAATATAAATAAAATGAAACACCTTGAGAGAGAAGGATAACTCTTATTCATGTAACACCTTTTTGTTTACACCAAATGAATTCCATGTATGGATATATGAACAATGTGAGGATTATGGGATTGGTTTATATATTTTAGGGGTATTTCATCGGATAGTTTATGGGAATAATGTCTTGGGATGTGCATGGAAGTGAATGCCTTGAGTTCCTTTTATTATGGAGGAGGAGTGGAACTCCTGTATATTTTAGAGAATGAAATATCACCCACATTACCCATTGAAATTGGTTCCAATAATGACCAAAATTAACTAAAGTAAAGGATAGGGTTTCAATGTTGCATTCCAATGCATTTTTTAGAAGTTTAAATGTCATTCTTGCTTATAAGTTTAAGGTTTAGTCCCCTGTTGAACTTCCTTTCACCAAAATCATTATAATTAATTTAATTAAAATTCAAAAATACTTTTAGTCATCAACTAAGTTGAAATTATTGAAAATTTTAAATTATAATATAAAAATATTTATTAAATTTTCTATATTTTAATAATATAGGTGGATGAAATTAATTTAAATTTAATCCTACAGACGAAACGACAATGTATGTTTTTAAATTAAAAACATCCGGATGATTGCTAGGATTTTATATCTATTTTCAATGTGAAATTTATTCCTATGAGGTAAATTTTATTAATTAATAATTTTATGATAAAGATAATCATTATAAAAAACTAAAATTATTATTTTAAATTATCTATCAATTATATGTGAAATTAGTTTGTAATAAAATTCATTATTTTTCATTATTCATAAAAAAATTAATTTTCATAATAAAATAAAAAACAATTAACCCTAGCAAAATATTTATGTTTATATATAAAATATTATTATTATTTAAAATATTTTATTTATATAATTTCTAATAATTTGATTTAAAATATGTTTACTATTATAAGGCAATAAAAGTGTCTAAAAATATATATATGTTTTTATGAATAATATTGGGTTTGTTCTTACCTTTTTCTTATAAAATAAATTTGATGAATATCAAAAATATTTTACTGAATATATAATATAAATTAAATTAATATTATTCAATACATTCAATTAATTAAACATATTTTTGATAAAAAAATCATTGTGATCATAAAAAAAGTTTTTTATAAAAATATTACATTTTTATTCAATTGGTTCTTATATTCATTTCTAATTAATTTTTATCCAATGAATTCATTTAATGTTCTTGAAAGACATATATTTTTATATGTTAGTTAATTAAATTCATAATAGATAAGTTATATGTTTTTATATGAAATAATAATATATTAATAATCTATTATTGTTCTGTAAAACTCAGTATTTCATGTAACAAAACTCATTGATGAAAATCATTTTATTGTGTGAAATATGTTAAATCATTGTCATTTGCATTTAAATACAATACATATATTTATATTTTTAAAAATAGTAAATATATTTAAAATTCTTGAGTTATTATATTTTCTTATGCACTTGGTGTTGCTTGTCAATCATTATATTGATTATAATGTTCTTCAACAAGAATTTCATGGTGTTACAAAGAACATGAATACTATAATATTTTTGTACCTAATAGATAGAGGAAACTCTCTCATATAATAACTCTATGTACAAGGAAATATCCTCAAATTATAGAATTTTAACTAGGAAATAATTGATCACATTCCCCTTGAATATTTTCCAAGGGATCGTCTTGATGTCGAATTTCTGAAAGACCACTAAAAACATCCCAAATATTTATTATTGTTAGGGATTTATGATTATATACATCTATGGTGTAAAACTAGAGACTAGAAATACCATTTAATGTTAACGGTAGTGACATAAATTTTGGACTATAGAGACCAGGGAATGACATTTTTTTCAATATGAGAATATTTATCCATATTGGCTAGCATTAGACGATTAGGGTATTATAAAATGATAAAATTTACCCCTTTTATTTTCATGGGTATGAGGCCATCGAGGGATCATTCTGGGGTATCTTCATAAGGGGCTATCATTTTCCCCTATATAAATGGTTTTAGAACTATAGAGAAAAAAATATTCTACTTGATGTCTTCAAATGTGAGTTGTAATTGTTCATCCCACTAGTTAGTGACTCCTTTCATATCATTTTGGGGAAGAGATAAAATTTACCAACCATTGTGGATTCAAAAAAACATATATAATCAATAAAACATTGAAATTATTTATACTCCCATATATTAAATAGAGGGTACTTTTTAGTGATGTCATTGGTCAATTATAGTTATATAATGTTTCTTATTTATAGGAAAATGAATATAATTAAATTTTTTTGAGGTTACACAGAATACACACATAAGGGGGATTCTTGTCATATTTTGGGTGTAGAGTATGATAAAATAATTCTCATTATATTTGATATAGTCCTCAAATCATCTTAAATTGACCACAAAATCCTACATATATCACACCGCTATCATTTTGAGGAGATCCATGATGATATCATACATAGACCATTGATAGGTTTCTCCATCATTCGTCAAGATGAAGATCATCACCCAATTGAAATAGATTCCCAAGAATTTCCAAAAAAAATTAATCTCTTCCTCATTAGAATATATATATATATATATATATATATATATATTTGATTCTATATGAAGTATTCATCAGTGTATAATAGAGAATGAAAGGTGGTGGATATGTTGATCAAAACCTCTAACTCATATACTGAATTCATCATTCGAGTAGTGATAATTGGGATCCAATATGTCAATATAGAAATTAATCTAGATATTCTTCTTTATGATGGGGACTGTGTTGTTTATAAATGTGGGGAAATGAACATTCATAATGATTTTTTATATGACCATCCTATTATCATTATCCTCCACCATGAAACTATGAGCAGGATGCAACTTCCTAGGTGCTAGTTTGAATTCAAAGTGATCAAATGGAAGTCCAAAATTCGTGACTGTGATATGGATATCAATTATGGGAATATATTTTATAATTCAATGAAAATACAACCTGAATCCACTTCAGGAAGATGATATACTATCATGTATTAGAATTCATGATATAAAAAGTCATTATCAGCCTCCGTTATTCATACATACTGTGGTTCAATTGTATCACTTCAATGATGGTGGTGGAGAATCCTTCTTAAAATGTGGGTGGGGTTTCATCCATTTCCTCTTAATAAAAACCATGAGGACTGAAAGGAGGTGAATAATCCTCATCTATATAATATTACAATGTTTACTCGTGATCATATAAAATGGTAGAATATTTATATTTTGCATTTTATCATCATAATTCCACACAATATATGGTTAAAGAGGCCATGGATACAATACCATGATGCCTTCATTAGTGATACATTGTTGACATAATATAGAACAGTATAACACTATTTGGTAAATCTTGATCTCTGGTATATATAGTGAAGATGTTAATTTTTGGGTGGAGGTTCAACATTCGCATATATGATGGGAGATGGATTCCGGGGACATATAAAAAATAGTCCTTCATATGAGTGGAAGGTGATCCAGGTGAATTACTAATTATTTGGGAGGATTAAATGGTGCATGAGGTATAAGGGTTATTTCTTCCAATTTTAGGATCTACATTAGAAACATTTCCTTCAAATCACTCAGTTGTTTGAGAATGGGTAAGAAAATTCATTGGGAGTAATAAAATGCTTGTTTTCCAAAACCTGGGGGTTACTTTCCATCTCAAAATTAATATCTACAATCATTTTCATATGTCATAAAATAGATAAATAGTTATTAATTAACATGGTGTGAACCTATTAAACCGTTGGTGGATAATTTCAGTCATTGGTGATTCTATGAAAGGATGGTAGCATGCACATAGATCCAAGTTCTTCCTATAAAGAAACTCAAATTTGTTTCATACGAGGAAATAATGAAAAATGTATTAGATACCAAATCACAGAACATGTCCATTTGTTAGGCCTCCCCAAAATATTTCTATTTAATATTTTTTAACCTTGAATTTCAAAATATTTTATGGAATAATTTTGTTCTCAGTGTATCCATGATTTTGGATCATCCAGTCTGGGTTGAGATTGATCGTAGATAAAGTTTACATAAGGCACTAGTGGACATAAATAACATTCATCTTCCTTGAGATATAGAGGGGGAATATGTGAAATTGGTTTATTACAAAATTATCTTCCCATAATAAATTAATGATATATTAGTATTCTTTATGTCCAGCCTTCTATGTATTTTAAAATTCAGTGGTGACCACTTTGGTCTTGATCACATAAGGTTTCTCTAAGTCTTCTATGAGAGCCTAAAAAATCTACAACAATCATATATGTGTGTAAAATTTTGAGAGATGGGTTGGGATATTAGTGAGTTTATTGGGTATATTATACATTTAGACAGGGATCACAATTTTTATATATAGGCCTCTCATTCATGGATATGTATAAAGGTCTCTACTAGAAATGGTGGGTTGCTTGGATAGATCATTCTTGTTTATATTTATGGATATATGGCTATGTATTTTCCAAGAGATCAACCAAATAAATAGTTCATAGAGCTACACTATAGGATGTTTTTACAGTAATATACTCTTTTAGATCCCTAATAAAAACCAATCATCTTGTCTCATTAAAATATATGACATTTTTAGAGATGTTACAATGTTAATTTCATTTTTTATGGATTATCTCACCTGTATATGAAATTATCATTGAAAAATTCCATGATGAGTTTAATTGAGTGATTCATTCGCTTATCCCTACACAGTGATACAATAACTAGACGAAATTGATATAGGCATAATTCTTATCCCCATTGAAAGAATCCCCTTCTGATTAATGAGTTAGAAGTATTTCCCCCAAAGCATGGGTATGGATACCATTATATTTCACACCAACATTAACACTTGAATTGAATTTATATTGTCTGTGTGACGATAAAATTGGTTCCTTCAAGATTCTTAGTTCTTTGAAGCAGATGAGGTCACCAAATAATAGGAACTATCTATAAATGGTTTTATACATATTATGTATTCAAAAATTCTCTTGTTTGATTTTGTGATCTACTTATAGAAGACCTAGGAATTGAAATCATATTCTCTTATATAATATACTTGTTTATATTCCCTGAAATGTTGGTCATTATCATAGGGAGTAGAGATTCATGTGATATGCATCAAATGGTTACCTAGTTTATCTATTTTGTGATATAACATGACCAATATCAATTAAATGAATAAAAAACAATCATTGATGTTATATCCCAATAAGTTGTGGTAGGTTAAATTGTTTGGGTGAGTCTTCAATTCATCATGTTATAAAATATTGAGCTATGGGTGCTTGGGATGTCTTTTCTAGAGTAAAGATTAAGATTATAGGTTCTTTATCATGTTTACATAAATATACATTGTTCTTTAGATCAAAAACTATATTAATAATTATCCCTTATGGGGACCCTGGGTGAAAATCGAAGTGTGAGTCTATGTCATGTAGCATTGTTTTGTGGTGCTGCATGGATATGGATCGTTTGAAGGATAGAATCATGGGTGATGAATTCTATATCTAAACATAGTTCAATTGATGATTCTCTAGGGGTAATTGTAAATACCTTTATTTTTTTAACTATATGGACTGCTATTGGAATTTGGATATTTTGGTGAAATCGTAGAAATAACCTATATATTTTCAAGAGATGAGGCTCGAGTACCTCTAATACCATATATTCTAAACAAAGATCCCCAAAAAAATACTCCTATATAATTTTTACATTAGTTGAGTATTTCAACCATGTTATCCATGAGATAATGTCTAGTAACTACAGTTACAACTTCCATTTCTGTATAATTGTGGAATATCGTGTCTTTAAAGATTTTAATAGAGAAATAAGTTCATTGATCAAGTCATTATGGGAGGTTTCACTTTGTGTATTCCACATACCGAGGGGTATGAAATTTAAATCATAGTGTTCATGTTCTAGTGGTGGTAAATCATGCTAATATTTTTTATATGGATATATAGGGAATAATATATTGATTCTTGTGTAGGTAGAACTTTCATTGTCGGGACTGGTTGATCAGTCAAGGATTTCTCAATTTTTGTGCTCTATAAGAGGTATGAAAGAGTAAATTTTAACATCCTTCAGATCATGAAAAAATTACAAGGAGGATATTAGTATTGATATGTCATATAAACTAATTATGCATAAAAATGGAATAAATATGGGTATTCACCTCATTTTTTTATGTGGCTCTAGGAAAACTAGATGATTTATCTATGAATTTAACCCCAAATAAGGTTTGGGAAATTGGTTTTAACTACTATGTCAATTGGAATTATGAGGACCCTGTATTTTCTTCACTAATGGGTCTAGAAAGCTAAAATAGGGTCAGCTATCTACATATTTCCTCACAGAGAACATCTTCCTCACATTCCGCATCAATAGTATCACATTGCAGAGTACAAAGGCCTGGTTATGATAGAATTCACTAAATAAATGGTTGGTTATGGAGGGTCTATAACACCATAATAGGGGAAAATCAATGAAATTTGTTTCATCAGCAAAGAGTATTGAATTAAAAGGAATCATGCTACCCTATTAAACTAATTCATACATGAAATGATTCATCTTCAATAACCAATTGGAGTATTATAGGTCTTTTAGTTGATTCCTTTATTAATGTATGGAAATATTCATTTGATTCTAGATGTTGACCTACTGGATGTATTATTACTATAACCATTAAAAATATATTTCATAGATCCTGATGGTGAATGAACATTCATGTCAAGTCCATTTGGTGGATCAAAATTAGATTGAACGTCTTTCATGGTTTTTCTCAAGGACATGCCATAGTATTTTCAATAATAATTCTTGGGATAGGGAAGATCAAGGATATAAATGGATAGAACATAAATAGATTATTCTATGTGGATAAACATTATCATAGGCCTTTATCATCATACATTTCATGTTTCTCAAAAGAAATGTCTCTCTCTTGATCACATTTGGATTCTGTAGGAATCTTAGTGGGATCATGAAGTTGAAATAGTGAAGTTATACTCTCGGGAAGTTCCTAGAGTGGGAGATTCATCATCTAATACATCCTTACCTAATATGATTAGGATTAAAAATGAGCTAATAAATGGTTCATTACTAAATATATATATATCCAATAGTTTGAATCATATAACTGGTGGAGCTGGTCAGGTGCATGCAAATAAATTGGATGTTCCTCCATATCTGAGAGTACTATTCTTGATCTAAATATTTCCTCTACCTATATTGTACTATTAAATATGTGTTTTTTAATAGCGGTAGTTCCTTTCTATACTAATTCATGAGAAGTATGACAATATATTATCTATAAATATTTACTTGTGATCGGTATTTCAAACCATACAGACTTTGAATTTAGGAATAGACACACCCAACTGATGTGTTTCTCTTCCCAACTGTGGTGGGGGTGAAATTAACTCTATGTATTCCACTTAGGTATTATATCTAGATATATCAGGGGTTACATAGTATTGGAACTCATTTTCCTAACATCAATACTATCTTGGATGATCCCCATGCCTAATCTTCATGTGAGATATCGGGAAAATTGCTATAATAATTATTTCTAATTTTTTAGGAAGGACCTATATGATGAGTACATGAAATACTACCATTGAAATTACATTAATGTAAGTGGAATTCATCATAATAGGAATAACCTCCTTGTTGATTGGTGTAATTTAAAATGTTTTCTACTATGCTGAAACTTCCCAAAGAATTTTACATTTTACATTGGGGGGTGGATCATTTAAATTTCATGATCATAAGTGAGGTTTTGAGGGTTTGGACATCCATAACTGTTTTTTTCAAATGTGGAATAAATTTTAGTGGAATTCTTAGGGGTTTGAGAGAAAAATTTATGATGAAAAAGCATTATAAACTATTAAAACCATCCACCATTATAAATTCATGTTATGTATATTGTACACATAATGAATGTTTTTCACAAGTTGTGGAAGATAGATTACATGAATTTAAGTACCAGGGACCATACTACAAGGAATTCATGAAGTGTATCTAATACACATTATGTATTTATATGATTCCAATTAATAGATACATGACATGTATTTTGTGGTAGAAATTTTTTAATGTAATCTAGTGGATTATGCCCCTTTATTATATTTATCCATTCATAGAGGATTCCCACTAGGTCTCACCAGTCCACCCATCCTCTTGGAATATTTTGATCTCCCCCATCATGTGTTTAATTTTATTTTTGTTTGGTGGGTTGGAAGACTCTCGGTATGTGCTTCACTTATTTTGATTTATGATTCTATTTATTACTCCATATTTAGTTAAATTTTAGTGCGAGATAATATTCCCATTTTTAGAGAACATTGAAACGACCCAAACATTCATTAATGGAAATTACACCGGATCTAATTTAATGTCTTATTATGTAAAATTTTTATATAAAATGTTAAATTCAATAGTTTTATGTTTTTTTATTTTAAAATACAGTCAATAATTGTGATTTTTGCTAATATAGTCGTTCAATATTGATCACATGATTAGTATATATATATGTGGATTTAACAAGTCCATTTTACTCAGACAAAGGAGGTGATAGCCCCATCAAGTATAATATACCTGTATGAAGCCCATTTGTCAGAGCTTGGAAGGGAGGTGGAATCATTGGGCTTTACACTTGGCCAAGCCCAGTTAGAGCTTTAACATGTTATGCTCAAATGGAATCTCCTATGATATAACTGGATGTTGATAGAGATTACCACCTGAGTAATGCTATCCAAGCCACCCCAAGAGTCTTTCACCATCACACACCAAACTCTTCGGTCTTAGAAAGTGTTATAAGAGGTTAAGTAACAAAACCATATAACTATAATTATGTGTATCATTTTTTATATAACAATGAATAAACATTCATTTTATTATTGTTACGTTGAAAAAAGTTTTTAAGGTGAAAATAGTATTTTTTAGTTAATATTCAACTAAGAAATATATTTGGATGAACTAATGGATTATTATATTAAATAAAAATTTAATTAAATATTATTATTATTATATTACTTTTTATTAAATATAAAGGATCGTATAATTTAATTCATGGAATTTTAATTTTTATTAATGTTTGAAAGCAGTTTTTGTCAAATCCCATGAATTTTTGATAAATGGATGTTTTTATTTTAAAAGTAAAAATTCACATAATTAGATAATTATTTATATTTAATGAATAATATTTTTGTAGTCAATATTTCAAAATTATCCAACTTTTAATTTTTCATACTTTTCTGAGATAGTCCACTTTTTTGGTAAAAATTAAATACCGTTATAATATATAATGTTTTTTATGACATCATAATGACCCAATAGTGATGTAATAAAATACAATAACTGATATGTTCATCCAATAATTTTTTTTGGATTAATTTAATATAATTTTAGGTTTGTTTTATTTATTTTACAAAACATTAATGTACTCTCCACGTGTTATAAAACAATTTTACTTTTTAAATGAATTTCCTTGAGAGTGTGACTCAACTCAACATAAGAAAACCAGTTATTTTATGAATTTCGGCCATTGGCCTTATAAAATATTTTTTTCACTACCCTTTTTCAACAACCATAGGCAAAAACCATGGGATTATTTATGGTAATTATTATTTTAATGTGTGGTGACCCAAACCTAAATGATAATGAAGTGTCTCTCATTTATTATATAAACTCACCCATGATACCACTTCTTATTCACTCAAATACTTTGGAGTTAGTCCAAACTATACCCTTATCTCCCTATAATCTTCCCAAGTCACCCCATGGTCTCAAGAAGACACTCTCAAGCCTCTACCAAGCCTTTGTGATTACACTTCCATGTAAGGGATTTCTTTTTTCTCATTCTATCTCAAATTCATTATATTTTTATACCCCAACAATTTTAATTAGAAATGTTTGGGTATGATTCATCACCTCCCCCATACTGCCCACATTTTGTTTTAATCATGATAGACCTATTTCACTTTCATTTAATTACACCCATTTATACCCATTAACATGACGAAATTCTCTAAGGAATTTATCTCTCCTCAGTTACATTCAAGTAATTCCTTTGTGTTATAAATCTAATTTAATTTAATTATGTTGGTAAATGATTCTATATGAACCCCTTAATTTCAATTCCATGTAAATGTTATGAGACACTACGTCATCTCTCATAAACCATTTTTACAAAAAAAAAATCATGATGTAATGCTGCTAAAATTGCACCGTGATTTTCCATGTCAAAATCATTGTGTGGTTAATACCATACCCATGTATCTATCAAGGGGATTCACCTTTATGAATAGATACATATTGAATTTTACTTTCATGTGTGTAATACAGATTTCTTAATCATGGAAATTATGATGTTGAATGATTCAATTTAATATGATCCATGTGCCACACTTATGAATGAAATGAAATGTTTGAGAAGGGTGCGCCCTGGTTGTTCTCCAATGCATTGGGTAAAGATTAGTATCATGATAGTTAAAGTGCAACGAGGGTTTACTCAATTTCATTCCAGTGCAACGAGGTATTACTCATGCTTCATGTGAAATGAGGGTTTACTCATGCACCATGTGCAATGCGCTATGGATCATGTTAATTCCATGTTAAGTGTTGTTGCAAAATTTCATGTTATGATTATCATGATTTATCATCCCATTATGTTTCACTTGTGCTCCATAGGTATTCCTATTGTATAAAACATACTGTATTCCTCATGTTATTCCATGTTTAATCTCTTACTGTGCTTTATATCTCACCCTTTTCTTTTGCATTTTATCGGGTTATCCTATGCAATGCTATGTACGAGGTAATATAGGGGTCATGTAAAGGATGTTGTCAATAAATATGTTGTATTTCATGTTTCAAGTTGTTAACTAATGGTTATAAGACCCAAATACACTATAACTATCAATATTTTATGTTTTATCATGTGATGTTTATGTAATAAATCATGTTTAAGTATTTAATAAAGAACAATGTTGTCATAGTTGGTATCAATGGATAGGTTTAGTTATTTTTTGGATTAATATTAGAAACCCCTACTAAATCCACAGAGACAAGATTAATTATAATAAATACATCCCTATGTGTTGGTGAGTTTTGATTAATTGGTTTATCAACAAATACATCCCTGTCTGGATATGAGTAGGTGGAGGTAGCTCTAGGAGAGACGTACCTAGGGGTGAAAACCCCAACAAGGAGTTCCGGGACTGACTAGGGGTATCATGGTACACGATAACAGGCCTTGATGCACACTTGGTTATGACACACCTGGGGGATATGCTTTTGTAAATTCACATGAATTGTATTAAGCCTTATTAAGGGAAATAAAAAAATTCCCTTAAGAATATATATTATAAAGTATATCATGAATTGAATAGTTTGAATCATATGGATTCATAAGTTATGGAAATAAAATTTATATATAATTCATCAGTTTTTTCATTGGATTAACTTTTATGTGTTACCCCTACCTTTATTTTTATTCCAGTCGATGGCCGGTAATAAGAGGACTAGGGCTAACAAATGATGTGAAGATAAATGTTATGACTGTGCTAATGGGATTCCCAATCCGATGGGAGTGGGAATCAGGAAAACTATCACGATTTTCTCTCAGTTAACAAAATATTTGAAAAGAAACATGGGTCAAGAAGAACGTTCAACCCCCCCTAAGAATGAACAATTATCTATCGAGAGCTTCAGGAGACAAAGACCTCTGACTTTTAATGGATCATCTGATCCATCAATTCCCAAACAATAGATCAAATCCATCGAAAATATTGTCTCCATCCTTAAATGTTATGAACAAGAGAAGGTTCTACAAGATTCTTATCTTATGGAGGGTGAAGATGATCAATGGTGAATGTTGATCAAAAATAAAAAACCTAACGAGGAGAAAGAGACATTGGAATGGAAGGATTTATGGACAATTTTTTTTGATAAATATTTTCATGCACCCTTTGACATAAGATGGAATGGGACTTCCTTGACCATAATCCAATAAGATGACGAATCTATTGGAGTGCATGAGGAAAACTTCACAAGAATTTCATGATACGCCTTGGTCATTTTCGTTCCCCCGAATTCATGGTTGACGACTTCTTTGGTGGGCTGAAACCTATCCTGCGGAAAGCATTGGCGATCCATGATTTAAAAAGATAAAACTAAATTGTTCAATGTGAGCTCAAGGTTGAAATGGAATTATGAGAATCTACGTGGTATCATGGGGATATGAAGCGTAATGTTAACATAAATTATGGAGGTCTAATGGATAAATTCAATGGTGCTACAAATATCCAGCATGCCACTTTCTAAAGGATTGGAAAGAATCACTCTAGAAATTTCTTGAAGGGGATGAGGAAATGTGTTAGGTGTGGAAATGAAGTGAATGTAGCTATGAACTGTCTGAAATAAAATCCTACAGCTATGACAGAAGAGAGGAACACTCTGCTCGACCCTCAACGGATTTTTCATTCCTTCAACTACAAGGAATCGGAGAACTTTTCAAAACATTTCCCTAAGACAAGGGTTTTCAGAGGCAACCAACAACATCCAAGGAAGAAAGGGAGATATTTTTTACATCACTATCTCCAATGTGAACATTGAAAATGAAGCGGTGATAGGTATTCTAGTTATTCATCCAATAGTATAAAACATAAAATTTTATTCTAGTTCAACACATTCTTTTATATCTCGAAAGATTATTAGAACTGTCCCAACACCACCATAAATCATCGATGTAATGATGTCGATCAATATGAAAAATGGGGCAATCATTGCATCTCATTGTTATAACTCATCCCATATCTTAATATGTGGACTGAACTTCCCGAAGAACCTTGTCATAATCCCTCTAGTATAATATGATGCAATTATTTGCATTGATTGGCTTTCCATAAATAGATCCAACAAAAATTTCTGTGAGAGGGTAATCACTATCCATGTGGATAATCGTCTCCCGATTCTATACAAGTTCTAGGAGGAGGATAAATATTCTTTAGGTCCATCAACTCAAGCATGGATATTGCAGCCCTTTGAGCATGCATATATTGCTTAGATGATTGAGTCTAAGGAAGAAACCATCCATGAAGAGATGCCTATTGTGAGGTAATTCGTTGATGTGTTTCTAGAAATATTTTCTAGTCTTAATCTTATAAGAGATGTTGAACTCTAAATTTTTCATATACTAGGTTCATTTCTTGTATCCAAGGCTCCATATAGATTGGCTATTGTGGAGCAGGAGGAAATAAAAAAACAACTACACGAGAATCTAGATAAAGGGTTTATATTCCCATGTGCTTCACCATGGGGTGAACCAGTCCTCCTTGTTAATAATAAGGATTGGTCAATGTGCCTTGGCATCGATTATCACGAGCTTAACAAAATCAAGATAAAGAATAAGTATCCTCTCCCACTAATTGATGACTTGTTAGATCATCTATGTGGATCACAATACTTCTCCAATGTGGATTTGCGGTCAGGATATTATCATGTAAGGGTGAATAAGGAATATATCCCAAAAACTGCTTTTCGTAAAAGATACAAGCACTATAAATTCATAGTGATGCTTTTTGGACTCACTAATTCTCCAGAAATCATCATGGACATGATGAATAGTGTCTTTAGAGATTACCTAGACAAATGTGTTGTGGTCATTATAGAAGATATTCTGATATACACCAAAACCAACGAGGATCCTTAGGAGAACCTAATAATTGTACTAGAGACCTTCCGAAAGGAGAAGCTATATTCATTGTACAACATGTGTGAGTTCTGTTCAAAGGAAGTCTCATTCATGGGACATATCATTACAAGTATTGGGATATATTTGGATCCCTCCAAGACAGCTGCAATAGAAGTATGACCAATGCGAACATCGGTAATGGATATCCGTAGATTTTTTTGGATAGCTGGATATTATCAACGGTTTTTGAGAAATTTATCACTATTGTCCAAAACTCTTACAAAGCTAACTCGGAAGGGAGTAAATTTTTCATGTAGTCATTAATGCGAATAAATATTCAAGGAGTTGAAAGGGAGGCTTAACACCGTGCTCGTGCTCACATTACCCACAAGTGGAGAACATTCTTTAGTATTCAGTGACCTATAATGATGGTCGAGGCCTATGTGTTGTTGCAAAATGACAATGTAATTGCCTATGCTCCATGGAAATTGAATGTTAATGAGACGAATTATCTAACACATTATATGGAGTTGGCTAGGGTGATCATCACTTTAAAAATTTAGCAGTATTATCTCTTTGGGTAGTGTGAGAAATATATAGAAACCACAAAATCCTCAAGTATATATTCACACAGAAAGAGTTGAGCATGTTCCAATGAAGATGGTTAGAGATGATAAATGACTATGACATCTCAATCCATTACCACCCTAGGAAAGCGAATATGGTGGAAGATGATCTAAGTATAAAGGACCCAGAGATTCTATCGCTTCTAAGAATTGAGAAGGATCCAATATTCTTAGATTGCAAGAAGATGGACATTTGAATCATAAATAAGGGAACATCATCAATCCTTTCACAAATTATTTCTCAACCGTCTATTTTGGAAAGGCTAAAGGAAGATCTAAATGATGATGTGGGAATTCAGAAAAAATGTGAAGCTTTAGGAAGAGGGAAATCATCATAGTTCAATGTTAATGAACAAGGATTTGTGATATTTGAGAAAAGACTATGTGTTACATCATTTTCAGAGCTGAATAATAGACTTTTTGATGATGCGCATAGTTCAAAATTCGCTATTCACCCCGGAATCCCAACGATGTATCATGATCTCCGAGAGAAATATTGGTGGGATAATATGAATAAGGAGATCTCTGAGTTTACATTAAAGGGCCTAGTTTGTCAGGAAGTGATGGCTCAGAGACAAAAGTCTAAGGGAATGATGCAACCATCATCCATACAAGCATGAAAATGGGAGAACATCACCATATAATTTGTCATCAGAATTCTAAAGCCATCTAAAGGCAACAATGAAAACTGGTTTGTCATGGATCACCTTACAATGTCTACACACTTTATTTCAATTTAGAAGGATTTCAATTTGGATCAAATGGAAATGTTATATATCAGGGAAGGGGTAATGATGTATTGAGTACCACTATCTATTTTATCGGATCGATATTCAAGATTCACCTCCATGTTTTTGATGAGTCTTCAACATGCTATGTATACTGATCTGAACATCCGTACAACTTATCATCCTCAAACTGATGGTCAATCTGAGAGGACAATCCAAACAGTTGAGGACTTTTCAAAAGCATGTTCAATGGAAATTAAAGGATTATGGGATCTACATCTTCTCTGGTTTAATTATCCTTTAATAACAGTTTCCACTTCAGCATCCAAGTGGAACCATATGAATCAATTTATGGGAAAAATGAAAACACAAGTGTGTTGGGATGATGTAGGTGATTAAAAGATGATAGGACTATAAATCATTGATTAAATGGTGGAGAAGGTGAAAACCATTCAGCAGCATATCCACGCAGCTCAGAGTCGACACAAGAGTTATGCAGATATCCATTGATGATAGCTTGAGTTTAAAGTTGGAGATATGGTATTTCTACACATATCCCAATGGAACAAGGTCATGAGGTCTTGAATGAAAGGGAAGTTAAGTCCTAGGTACATCATCCCCATTAATATTCATCATCGCATCGGGGTTGTGGCCTATCGACTGGCACTTCCACCAACTATGGCCAAAGTACATGATTCCTTTCATATATCCCTAGTAAGTAAGTACATACAAGAACCATCACATGTACTCTCTTAGAAGGTGGTATAGTTAGAGGATGATAATTATTATGAGAAGAAACAAGGGAAGATCATATAATGTAGAGAAAAAGTTCTATGAAATAAGACAATTCCCCCCGTTAAGGTGTTATGGAAAAACAATATGTCTGAAAAAGAGACATTGGAATCTGAGAAAATGATGATGCATAGTTACCCACATCTATTTTAGTGTGGTAAGAATAAATTTCTAGAGAGAAATTTCTTAAGGGGGGAATATTGTAATGACACAAACATTCGTTTATGGAAATTTCCCTTTATCTAATTAAATTTATCAATATTGAAAATTTTTATATAAAATGTAAACATATTTTGTTCTATTTTTTTGAATTTTAAAATAACATTATGAGTTTTTACCATAACTAATATATCCATTAAAGATTGATCACATGATTAGTATAAATATAAGGATTTAAAAAATCCAACTTACTCAGAAAAAGGAAGTGATGACCTCATCCCGTAGACATTCCACGTGTGAAGCCCATTTCTCGGAGTTTGGAAAGTAGGTGGTATCATTGGGCATCCCTCTAGTCCAAGCCCAACCTGAGCTTCAATATGTTATGTTCAAACAGAATCACCTATGAGAGAAGTGGATGTTGATAGAGATTACCACCCAACCAATGTTATCTGAGCCACCCCTAGAGTCGGTCAACAACGCAAACCTTACTCTTTGGATTTATGTGGGTGTTGTAAGGGGTTATGTAAAATGTCTGTATTACTATGATTATGTGTATAATTTTTTATATAATAATGAATATAAAATAATTTTATTATTGTTACTTTGTAAATAGTTTTTAATGTGCAAATAGTATTTTTAGTTAATATTCAACTAAAAAATCTATTTTGATGAATTAAAGAATTTTTGAATTAGATAATATTTTAATAAGATATTATTATTAATATTAATTTTTTTTATTAAATATTAATGATCGTATAATTTTTCTGAATTCCATTGTAATTTTTATTAAGGGTTGAGAGTTGTTTTTTGTCAAAAACCATTAATTTTCGATAAATGGCAGTTTTTATTTTAAATATAAAATTTCACGTATTTAGAAAATTATTTAGATAAAATGAATATTACTTTTAGAATGAGGACAATAGAATTATCCAATGGTTAATTTTTCATAATTTTTTGAGATAGTCGAATTTTTGTGTAAAATTTATATACCTTTTAAATATATAATGGGATTTATGACATCATGATGACCTAATAGTGATGTAATAAAATATTATAAAAGATATGTTCGGACAATATATGTTTTTACATTAAAATAATGTGATCTTAGTTTTGTTTTTTTTATTTTACAAAACATTAGTGGACCCTCTAAGAGTTATAAAACATTTTTACTTTTTAAATGAATTTCTTTAAGAGTGTGACTCACCTCCACATAAGCAACCCTATTATTTTAAAATGTTCAGCCATTGGAATTATAAAATATTTTCTTCCAATACACTTTTGAATAAAAACATGGTCAATACACATGGGATTGTTTTTGGTATTGATTTGTTTAATGTGTGGTGACCAAAACCTAAATAACAAAGAATATCCTCTCATTTCCTTTATAAACCCACCAAAGGTCCCACATCCACTTCACATAAAGCCTTTGCAGTTCATCCAAACTCTGCCCTAATCTACCTAGAATCTTCTCCAGGTGCCTTAGGCTCCCAAGAATCCTCTCTCAAGCCTCTCCCATGCCTTTGGTATCACTCTTCCAAGTAAGGAATTTCCTCTTTTCTCATTTGTCTCAATTTCATTCTGTTTTTATTCCCTTATAATTTAAATTAAAAATGTTGGGGTATTATTTCACACCACCCCATACACACCAATTTATGTTCTAATTATGAGATACCCCTTTCAGTCTCATTTAATGCCTCCCATGTACACCTGTTACCATGCCAAATTCCGTAAGGATTTTATCTCTCCTTATTTACATTCCAGTAATTCCTTCGTGTTATGAATATAAATTCAATTACTTTTGTTGAAAAATGTTTTTATATGAACCCATTACTTTCCATATCATGTAATTAAGATGAGATACCCCTTTCTCTCTCATCAGTCATTTTTTCGAATTTTTATGTCACGCTGTTATGCTGCCAAAATTGCACCATGATTTCTAAGTAAAAATCATTGTCCAGTAAATACCATACCCATTCTCCTATCAAGTGTATTCACCTTTATGCACATATACATATTGAATGGTACTTTCATGTTTTTATTCCATATGTCTTAATTTGAGATTAACTTATGATGTTGAATGATTCCATGTTATATGATCCATGTGGCACAGTTATGCATGAAATGAAATGTTTAAGAAGGGTGCGCCCTGATAGCACTCCAACGCATTGGGTAAATAATAGTATCCTGATATGTCATGTTAAATTAGGGTTTAATCATTCTAAATCATGTGAAACCATGTTTTACTCATGATTCATGTGTAATGAAGGTTTAATCATGCTCCATGTGCAATGATCATTGGTTCTTGCTGATTCCATGTTAAGTGTTGTTTCCATATTTCCATGTTATGATTATCATTCTTTATCAAGCCTTCATGTTTCTCTTGTGCTCCATTGATACGCCTATTTTATAACACATAATTTATTCAACATTTTATTCCATTTTTCTTCCCTTAATATGCTTTATATATCACCATTTTCTTATGTATATCCTTAGGTTGTCCTATGCAATGCTATGTACGAGAGAATATAGGGGTCCCGTAACGGATGTTTTGAATAAAGTTGTTTTATTTCATGTTTCATGTTGTTATTTAATGGTCCTAAGCCCCAAATACATTATACCTATCGATCTTATATTTTTTATCAATTGAATTTTATGTAATAAAACATGGTTAAGTGTGTAATAAAGAACATGGTTGTCATAAACATGTTAAATTTTATTATTTTTCTCTATTTGGATCTGTTTAGAGGCCAATGTTGGATGAGTGTAACTCCCTTGTCATAAGTTAAGTATTATATATTTTTTCCCCAATTTTTTGTCGTTTTTTAATTTACATCATTATGTCGTGCATTGGTATTTCTATGTGACTCCTCTAAAAATGTGATATTCGTGATATATGGCCTAATTTCTAAAATCGATAATATTTTCCATTAAATTGCATCATGATGTTTTCACTCGAACATGTGGACCACTCGCTTAGATTGTTTTCTTAAAAATATTTAATAATTAACCAACAATTTTCTAATATAACCACCCATTGGGGTGTATTATCTAGTAGAATTATAATGGGGTATTTAAATGAGATTCTTGAGAAACTAAATAGATTTAATTCTCCATCCTATTACTCACTTTTCTCCCAACCACCTCCTAAGGGGTTTTTGTTTGGGTTATATTTAATGTGTATTATTTTAATTAAATGTGACATAATTGGTAGTAAATTGTCAAATTAAATTTTTATAATTTTTAATTATGGCTTGGGATAGTTAATGAAATTGATAAATTTTATATGGAATGCTTATGTTTATTAACTTCCTTCTTCTTTAATTGAAATGGTAAATGGGAATCATTGACTTTAAGTATACATGTCTTGTGATGCATCATTCTTAAGTGGATGGACCAATTTATTTCATTACACATGAATTTTATGGGGTATTCCTGTAGACATAGCCTTTATTATTATATTAATTTTACTCTTTAAATTAATTAGATATTCATTGACTGATACATGGATTCTCATGTAGGAATTTTTGGATAGGATTATAGTCTGATTTAGATTATATTACCCTTGACAGATTTATGGTTCCATAGAATATTAAATTGTATGGGCTTAGTGGGAAAGGTTTATGTACCTTTCCATGAGTGGTACTTGTTTCACTTAGTATAATAGCAGTGAAATTATAATAGGATACTTGAATTATGTATACCTTAATAGTTAATCAGGTTCTTCTTCATGGATCTACTTGGATGTGATTATTGGATGATTGTGATTATATGTACCATGGGTGATACTTAGGTTTTGTTTTTACATAATTAATATGAAAATATCATAGTTTTCTCATATTATATTCATCATTGAGAAATAATTGGTTTTCCTAACTATCGAATTCGGGGGATGAGCTCAATCCCTCGATAAAATTTCACAATATATAACAGATACATGGTTTTTCTTTTTAAAACAAAATCCATCAGTGGGATAATAATGAAATTGGAATTAATTATTTATACTTTGGTTTCCTTATTACAGAACCACAAGGATGGGATCATTGAATAATAAAATTACATTTATTCTTGGGTGATACATGGGTTACACATTACAGAACTCCTTGGATGGGCATTGAAGAAGACTGAGTTATATCAAGATTGATGATTTATAACATATAACTAGTGTTATCGTTCTGGATAGGGATTAGGATAAGAAACCTTGGATATATACCTTGGGTTCATTAAATGGTGAAGGAACTTGTTCAGATTAATTAGAATACCCAAACTTCTTCTCCATTTTTATAAACCTACTTTTCTGGATCCACGTTCATATATCCATGGGTCATAGGACTATGATATCACTGCCTCCTTTCAATGGTTTTCACGAGTTATAATAATTGTGTGCATATCCATGTGAATATTTTTTAAAACATATGTTTATATGTAAACATATAAATATATATAACAGAGTGTTCATTGTCATTATAGATTAGTCCAGCATAGGTATATTTGGCTTGGTGTCCTCGAGGATCCTGATATGACTTGTCTTATTTGTTAATTTATATACTTACAATTTAATTTATCATAACAACACACTTTTGTATTTCATATTCATGTATTTTATTATTCTATCGGCAACATTGGCGGTGACCTAATTAGTATATCATACACCATATTTGTGCAACCATTGCATTGGGGTACTTGATCAACCCTCATTGTTGCAGGATTAGGTTCAGTATATTATTCGTGTGTTGTTATACATATACATGGACAATGTAGTTATGACCAATCAACTAAGAGAAATCATATAATTCTCATTGAGATAGTCAGGGAAATTTTATTTATTAATTTGTACATTTATTCCCTTGTATCTCATTTTTTATGTTTATTGTTTTAGTTATATATCATCACATAAAAATTCATCATTAGTTATAAATTTGACATAGCCCATTCCATTATTCAGTTATTTTAGTATCTTATTCTGAACAATTATTTATAATTTGTCCACTTTCAATTGGATTTTATCTCTTATACCATTGGAATCCTATGATCATCATAGTATAGTATCCCAATCATACCACTAATTTACCCTTACTACTTGTAATTATCCATTCAAATATAGGGAGTCATGCGTGAGGCCATGTGAGAGAGAATCACAGAGCACGAGATTATTAGACCATGGGTTGGGATGTTCCAATGTGGTATCAGATAATTTCTTTTCATTTACTTTGTTATTTTGGGCTGGTAAACAAGATACTAGGAATGTTTCATTTCTTGGTAAATAGTTTTTCCCTGGAGTGATCAACCCACACATTGGGTAAAGTACAAGTAGCTAGGGATGAGACTACTGTTCGAGTTATTTGTTATTATAGAATATTGAGATTCACCTCACGTGACTAGTGTAATTTTTCATGCTAACTAATTTTTGAGATTTATTGAATATTTTACTTGCCCTGGTATTAAATGATGTATCATTACATGCATCATTATAGACCTACACATATTCACATTTGAGGCATATTACATGTCATATAGGTCTCCTTATACTTTTGATTATATTCTGTTCATGTTATCCCAGTTTTGTGTGATTTATTTTCCATATGTGGGTATTTCCAGTACTTATATTTTAGTTTTTCATTTTAATTCGTCAAAATTCTATGTTTATTTCCATGTTATTAGTATTTAATTCTTTAGAGAACAAACATAGTTATAACCGTGATATAGAATTCATTACTAAAGTATCTACATCAACCTATAGAATGTTTTTTAGATATATTTATGGTTGAACATTAACAATCAAATCATAAAATGTTTGATCCATAGAAAATTGGTTTAATTGGATGAAAAAATATTTTTTTGGTTAAATGTGATCCAATTAACTATCTATAAAGTGTATGATCAATTTATAAATTTGAAAATTGTAACCCTCATAATGAAACCATCAAATATGATCTTTATATTACTTGATATTATTTTATAAATATAAAATATTTTAATTTTTTAATTTATAAATGAAGTGGTTTCATATGGACCTTTTACATGTCTAGACCCATGTAGGTCAATCTTGACTATTACATTTATGAGATAAAGTCGAATACCACACATTGGTTTCTCATGGTGATAAATTATATACAAATGTACATAATAATGGTGTTTTTTAAATTTGATGTTTATAAATGAATCCTGTTTCGTTTTCATGAACCCATAATGGATTATTATGAACTATATATGTCGCCTTTCTTTGATATGAATTATTTCTTATCCCCAGGGGGTATGTTTATGTTATATAAGGATGATTTTTAAAAGTTTTTATAACGACCTGTATGGGTTCACATGTAGAATTATGGTGGAATCATATATGAACATTAATATAATAATTAAAAAAAGTTTTTTTAGTCTTCTTTGGATCATTCTTATCAATAGTTTTAGTTAATAATAATTATAACTCAAACCTAAAGGGTGTTTTACTCTATAGAATGGAATTGAAATTTTATTTAAATATCTCATATATGACTGGTTATAGATAAATTAAATGTATAATAGTAACATTGGGACATATTTCACAACTATTATGGGTTTTAAATAAATTAAATAAAAACATGAACGAATGTTTGATAAAATCTTCATGTGTTTCCTCGCAACCTTAGCGAAATGAAGTACAATTTATAGTTTTTTCATAACTTGTACTAGATGTTTTAAAATAAGTATTTAAAGTGTTTGAATAACTAAATGTGAGTTAATTTAACATCTTAGAAGAAAACTTAATAGTGTTCAAATATTTAAACTCTTATAAGGGTATTTTATATGTTTCCTTGATGATTTATTTTGAGCAGGAACATGATGATGCATGTGGGGTTCTTCCTCTTCTATAACATTAACATAAATAACTTGAAAAATTAACCTATTCTCCTTGTAACACCCGAGACTTTTATAAGAAATATTTTGTTTTTATGTTATATAAATCATCAATGGAATCTTTCGCTACACGCAATCGCGACCTTCCTCGATAGCGTGTGTAGTACGCAATACTGAGTTCCACTAAACAACGATATATTATTATAATATTATAAACTAGCTGTTATGAATAGTATTAACTGAATTTAAAATTTTACAACATTATTATTCATCTTACACATTTTCTAGAACATGGTAAGAGAACAAAATAAATGTTTTTGGGTAAAATAAGTATTTATCAAAAAATGTAGTTTTGCCGCCTTTTGATGGCGCACCCACAATAAATCTAGTTTTTGACACATTTATAAGTTCATTTTGAAAAAATAAAATTCTTATTTTTAATCATGATATAAAAATTTACTTTGGATAAATTTTTGATACTTTTCTGATAACTTTCATATTTTGAAGAATAGTAAAAATACGCTAATTTTTAATTAAAAACAACTTTTTTCAATGAGATAATTTATATGGTTAACTTATAATATTGAGTGGTTTTAAAGTATAGATAGAATATATTTTTACCATTTAATATAATTTATGTCATTACCATTAATTTCACATTGAATTCATAGGTAAAAACATTTCAATCTTTGGCAATGTTTTAACTTCTAAAACCTGTTTTCGTAACAACGGGATTTATTTTAAATTAATTACTGTGACTTATGTGTTTTGAATTTTGAAAAATTGAATCCATATTTGTAATCATTGGGTCCAAATTATGTTAATAGGATACTTTTTAAATTTGGGCATTATGAATAGTAACTACGGTAAATTTTATTTACCATAGTTAAAGGTAAATCGGATAATTATGGGTAAATATAAGATTATAAAATTACCCTAAAACCTGAAAAAATCCTATTGGATGACTAAAGGTCAACTTATATTACCTAAGGGTCAGATTAGATTCATTTAATGCACTTTTTTCCATGAAAATAATTCAATTATTATTAAAACCAAAGAATGTGACAACATGTCACTTTCTTAAATCTTATAAGTATAATAATTTTAATTTAGTGATAAACATAATGAAACTTCAAACATGAATAATATCAAGAAATCTAATACATTTATCTACAACATATGAATTTATTTATAAATTTTATGTATTAAATAATTATCATTAATTATGACACAATAGTGATGTTGAAATTATTTTATTAATTAAAATATCAAATAAATGGTTTTAAAAATATTAAAATAAATATTATATGAACTATTTAATGTTATCCACTACTTTTATAGATACATATGTTATTTTATTAATCTATTAATGATTTTATTTCGAACATATCCTCTGTACATATTTTATTTAAATTCAAATAAATGAATAGTGCCAAAATTGACACTATTGTTATTTTATAAAAATAGCATATTATAAATTTGATTAAAATTCACAAAAATATTTAAAAATTATAAATTAAATTTTAAATGGTCTAAAATGTCATAAATTGTCAAATTAGGAAAGAATTCACAACACATATGTAATTATTAATAATAATTTAAAATTTAGAATAATATTACCACAAATAAAATTAAATTGATAAATAAGGATAAATCAAGTTGATAATGATTAAAATAAATACCTCACATGTCTAAATTTTATTGGTTGATTAGATTACAACTGTATATCATCTAAGCTTCAAATATGAGTCATTTTTGAAGTTTTTAAGTGGGGTTGGTATTTAATATAAACTAATATGTCTTATATTTCCAAAGGTGCCCCTCTCCTCCCTTATAAAAGGGCACCTCCTCCCTCTCCTCCTCACACCAATTTGAGCCTTATATCTCGGCCAAACCCTTCCCATTTTACTTCCCCACTTCCCTAGAATCATCCAAGAGGTTTTGGTCTTCTTCAAAGACCAACCCTAGTGCCCTAAGAGGAGGTTAAGAAGAGGCGCGTCAAAAAAATAGGTAATATCCATTACCGATCCTTTCCAAATTCTTTCTTCTTAAACTTATTCTTCTTTAGTTGTTTAATTATTAAGTAATAACATCAGTATCACTCATATACGGATATGTTATTATAAGTATGAAACAACACTATTTCACCATCTATCCATCCTACGGAAAATGAAATCACCGCGCGTGCATACGTACGGAATACCGTCTCCACGCCGTGGTGTAATCTATTTTCCCCCACCACCTTACTTGGATGGGTCTAATGGTGTAAATAATTACTATATATGATTATTGTAAAGTGATATTTATTCTGAAATAGTATACATACACTCCAATACAATTCTATGATCATGGGAATGATATCATCGCTCATGCGTACGTACGGAATACCGTCTCCACGATGTGATGAGATTCGTTCTGCATGATATTCATTGAATAATGATTATATAAATGAATTTAATGAATAAATATGATATATATTACATTAATACCATTCTCTAAATGATGTATCTATAACCTAAATAGAATAATAAAAATTTATTTGACAAAACACGCATAAGAACAAAAAGTTATAAACACCCGAATAACAAGTAGCAATGAAATATTACTACTAAGAAGCTATGAATATGACCATATATGATATCATAACAATAATTATGATTCTGTAATAAGTCAATAACATTATTTAAATCATTATACCGGATGTTTGGACACTTTTGAAGCAAATCAGACCTAAGGTAAGGGAAATATCACAATCTCATTTTTATCCGAGATTGTTTATACTTTGAAATTTTCTGGGGTGTATTTTATCATCCACAACCATGTCTCCTAAATATGTAATATTATTTCCATCCACCTATAATTGTTTAAATCCAATTTTACCCTTTGGTGAGTTTTTAGTAAAAGATATGAAAGGAATCTTTTGTCGTTTTTTGTACGAGGTGCTCTTTGACTTTTCTGACAAAAGGACGAGAAGAATATTTTTTTAACTTATACGACTTGAATGATTTTTTTTAAAAAAAATTCCAAGAATATTCCTTCATAGTTTTCAAGTTTATTTTTAATTAACTTCTTTTAGTTTAAAATTGTATGACATGTTAAGAAAGGAAAAATATTTTTGAAGTAGAAAGGATATTTTCTTCAAGAATGGAGTTCAAGAGTTTTATCAAAATTATTGTACAACTAAGATATTATCGGGTTCTGTTTCTTTCCCTATTATTACATGTATTTGATTATTTTGTGATGGAAATATTTTTATTAATTCCTATATCTTATATGAATTGTTTAATGATGTCACGATGTTTTAGATTCCCATTTTTATTACATAGGTTATGCTATGATGTATGGTTTATGATTTTGTGGCACACATAATAATGGTATCATTATGAGATGTGTGGGACCTATATCTCCCTCCAATTCATTGGGTAATTATTTTATATCTCATGAGATAGACATGGCTGGAACGACAGGTTAAACCGGTTCAGTGAAACAAGACTTTAATGAGGAGTGAACTCGGTTCAGAAATGGACTTTGTCCACTAAGATAGTCTTGGAAATGAGTCTTGACTAATAAGAAATGATTCTATATGATTATGTGTGTATGACACAATGTTTCATGTTTTAAGTTACGATTATTGGGATTACATTTCACTATTTTGATTTATCCCATGTTATGAAATTATGATTTCTTTTGCAGGTTAAGATTTCCAAAAGTTATGTTCTTATGATGTGATTGATATTTATTTTTTTTACCCTTACTGAGAATTTGAGCTCACCCTTTTGTATGTTTTATTTCTCCAGGTCAGGAAGAAGGTTATTATGTAGGATATGCCAAAAAGGGACTCTAGATATTATGAAATAAATGGGAGGAAAAGTAGATACTTTATGAACCAGTTATTTATGTTTCCCAGTTTCTAAAGACTCTATACCTATACGGTCCTTCCATGGTTTTTTTTTATGTTGTAATAAGTATGCTTCAATTTTGAAGTATTAACAATGTATATAAAATATGGGTCATTATAGTTGGTATCAGAGGAAAGTTATAGTCAACCTTTGGAAACTAGGATGTGAAAGCCTTAGTAAGAATCCTAAGGAAAAGTCTAAGCATAGAACGCAATCTTAGTGTTTTAGAAATGACCATGAATGACCTAGGATAAGAACTTAAGTGTGAAATTTTCTTCTTGATTATGTGGTTTTCCTATAATTATTAGTGATTCTCACACTATTCTTCTTTGTTTTAGTCAACGGATGGAACCCGATGGAACCGTGTTAATGCGGAATGCGACGATCAATGCAATGATTGTCCCTCTGAGCAACCAAACATTATGGGAGCAGGAATGCAAAATCATGTAGCCATGCTCACACAACTTTCTCAAGATTTGAATCATGCTGGACTTCCAAACGATCAAAGGAAGGAGCAACATTCTGTTGAATCCTTCACGAGGCAACGTCCACCTTCATTCAGTGGGTCTACTGATCCATTAGATGCTGAACAATGGATTAGTACTACTGAAAAGATATTTTCAGTTCTTCAATGTTCATAACATGATAAATTCATCCTAGCAGTGTATCAGTTGGAAGGAGATGATGATCAATGGTGTAATCTTATTAAGAATACGAGGAAATGGGATGAAATTGAGGTCATGGAATGGGGCGAGTTCAAGAACTTATTATTCAATAAGTACTTCCCTCGTATTCTCCGAACAAACATGGAGAAAGATTTTCTTGAACTGAAGCAAAAGGATGATGAATCTGTTGGTACCTATGAATCAAATTTTACAAGACTTGCAAGGTATTCTTCTGGTATTATTATCCAACCTGATATTAAGATCGATTGATTCTTTAGTTTCTTAAAACCAAGTCTTCGAAGGGTGTTAGCCATAAGGGACTTCAATAGCTATGAGGAAATCGTTCGATGTGCTCTCAAAGTCGAGATGGAGATTGGAGTAACCCATCAGTCATATGGGTTTGATAAGAAGAGGAAAATGGAATTCAAAGGAAAATATAAAGAGCACACTGAAAAGAATATTAGCTTTCCCTTATGCTCAAAGGGTGGAAAGAAACATGGATGGAGTTGTCTTAAAGGGACAAGTAATTGTTTCAAATGTGGAAAGGAAGGTCATCGGGCATTTGAATGCCTCAATGATGGGAAGAAGATGTCTAATGATGCAAACAAAGGAAGGGATACACAAAATGAACCTACTACACTTCAATGTTTCAAGTGCAAGGAGATGGTTCATTATGCCAATCAATGCCCAAATCCAAGGGTTGATGATGATGGTCGACGTAAACAAACTCTTAAGGCTATAGACAAAGGAAAGTCACATGCAATTTCTATCAGTGATGTTGAGTACAATAACGATGTGGTGAAAGGCACACATACCATCCACTCTTATTTAGAAAATGTTTAATTTGATTCTGGATCCACCCACTCCTTTCTTTCTAAAGAATTTTCTGAGGATATCACCGTATTACCTCAACAATTAGATGTTGAGTTAGTTGTGACAACCCCTAATGGCACAACAGTCACATCAAAAATTTATAATTCTTCTCCGATTGAAGTTTGTGTGAAACTGATTCCTGCAAATCTTTTGATCCTTCCTATAGTAGAATTTGATGTGATTCTTGTCATGGATTGGCTTTCTTTATATGGAGCTCATATCAATTTACCAAAGAAGGGAAGTCACATTTGATATTCCAGATCAATCTATGATCATCTATCGATGCATGGATGAACATAACCTTCCAGTGGAAATTTCTTCCATCTTATGGGTCTTAATTACACTAAATGAAGGTTATTTATCTCAAATGGTTGGTGAGAAACTCACGATTAAGAATATTCCCATTGTACGAGAGTTTGACGATGTCTTTTCAGAGGAATTTTCGGGTCTTCCACAAAATTGTGAAGTTGAGTTTTCAATAGAACTCATACCGGGTGCTATGCCTATTTCAAAGAAACCGTATAGAATGGACCCAATTGAGTTACAGGAATTGAAGAAGCAACTCCAAGAGAATCTTGATAAAGTATTCATACGCCCTAGTGCGTCACCTTGGGGAGCACCTGTTCTGTTTGTTAAGAATTAATATGGATCAATGAGACTCTGCATTGATTATTGAGAACTTAACAAGATCACTATCAAGAACAAATAACCTCTCCCATGAATTGATGACTTATTTGACCAACTACGAGGAGATCAATACTTTTCCAAGATTGATCTTCGTTCAGGGTATCACCAATTAAGGGTCAAAAGGGAGGATATACCAAAGACGGCTTTCCGTACAAGGTATAGACACTATGAATTTATAGTGATTCCATTTGGTCTTACTAATGCCCCTTCTATCTTCATGGATCTGATTAATAGAGTATTTAGAGACTATCTTGATCAGTTTCTGGTAGTCTTTATAGACGATATTCCTGTATATTCAAAGAGCAAGGAAGAACATGAAGATAACTTGAGAATTATATTGAATACCCTGAGAAAGGAGAAGCTTTATACCGTATTTACCAAGTGTGAATTTTGGCTTCAAATAGTTTCATTATTGGGTCACATAATCTCATAAGAGGGGATAACTGTGGATTCTGAAAAAACAAAGGTTATCGAAAGATGGTTGAGACCAACAACAGTAGCTGAGATCCGATGTTTTCTTGGTTTGGCTGGATATTATCGACGTTTTGTGAAAGATTTTTACAATTATCTAATCCACTCACCAAGTTGACTCGGAATGGAGTTAAGTTTTTCTAGACGGGGGAATGTGAAGAGAATTTCAAGGAGTTGAAAAGAAGGTTTTCCAGTTCACCTGTTCTCACACTTCCTTGTAGTGGAGAAAGGTTTGCGATCTACAGTGATGCATCCAAGAAGGGACTGGGATGTTTTCTCATGAAAAATGATATGGTGATAGCTTATGCCTCACGACAGTTGAAAATCCATGATCAAAATTACCCAACTCATGATTTGGAGTTAGCTGTGGTAATCTTTGCATTAAAGATTTAAAGGAATTACCTTTATGGTGAAAGGTGTGATATTTATACTGATCATAAAAGTTTAAAGTATATTTTCACACAAAAGGAGCTGAATATGAATCAAAGAAGATGGTTGGAGCTTATTAACGATTAAGACTGCTCAATTCATTACCACCCTGGGAAAGAAAACAAGGTTGCAGATGCATTAAGTCGACAAGACCATGTTAGTTTATCCATGATGAGGATCACAAAAGATCCAATATTTATGGATTTACAAAGGATGGATCTTGGAATTATAATGGAAGGGGGGGAATCGTATCTTTCTCAAATGAATGTTCAACCATATATACATGTGAAGGTTAAAGAGGCATAGAAAGAAGATGTAGAGTTACAAAAGAAGGTGAGAAATGTTCCTGAATTCAACCTTGATTGTGATTGGATAATAAAGTTCAGGAATTGGGTTTGTGTTCCTCCCATCCCAGAATTAAAGAAGTAGTTACTGGATGAGGCTCATAGTTCTTCATTCTCTATTCATCCTAGAAGCATGAGGATGTATAGGGACCTGAAAGAGTACTTCTGGTGGGATGGCGTGAAGAGAGATGTTGTTGAATATGTCTCACGATGCTTGGTTTGTCATTAAGTTAAAGATGAGAGACAGAAGTCTAAGGGGATGTTACAACCATTACCCATACCCGAATGGAAATGGGAAAACATCACTATGGACTTTTCCAGACTGGTGGGCACCACAGATTCCTGCATGCACTTCATTAATGACAGCCATTGTCTCTTCACCATCAATGCATCTGAAGAGAACTCAATCAAAACCACATTTTTAGAGAATTTTCTCTAGGTGATCTAGGCTATCATAAAGAGTAAAATTGACCACACGTCACTAGATTTGTTCTTTCCTAGATCTATCAGGCGGAAGTGTTCCATTTTGATGGTATTCCCTGATAGTTGACATACATCCTATAGTATGACCATACAGTTCCAGAATGGGAATAATTTCATTAATCCCCTTTGTTCTGATTCGATAATAAGGTGAAATTGCACGACGGTGGGCAATACTGATGGTTGTCTCGTCCCTATTTGGTTCTGCCAGAGCTATGGCTATATTAGCCAGTGCATCATCTTGGGCATTTTGTGATCTTGAGACATAAAAAAATGTCGGTTCCGAGGGGAATTCTGCCATTAACTCTCTGACGTAATCATACAACGAGATTATTTCTTCTTTTCTGATGGCATAATCCCCATTGATTTTTTTGATTACTAGTTTTGAATCACCTTTCAGCTTTATTTGATTCAATTGTGCATGAAGCTTCAATTCCAAGACTACGATTAGAGATTGGTATTCTGCTTCATTATTGGTACCACCTTCCCATAATAAGAAGGAATAATGTAACACTGCCTTTTCTAGAGAAATGAGCACAATTCCTAAACCAACATTGTTGAATTTAAGAATTTCCATTTTCCTCCCTGTTGGACTTCTGGAAGCACCATAAAAATACATTTTCCATGTGTGAGGAATTTCTTGAATAAAGAAGACTTCCTCATCAGGGAGTTCAATATATGAATATGTGTCTTCTACTGAAGGGTGTTCAGCCAAGAAATCAGCCAAATCTTGGCCCTGTATTTCCTTTTGAGACACATACTGAATGTCGAATTGCTGCAAAATAACTGCCCACCTTGCCAGACGTCCTGTAAGAATTGGATGACTAAGGATGAATTTGATAAGGTTATTGCGAGATACCAATTGGACCTCATGATGTTTCAGGTAGTGTCACAACTTTTGAACTACAAAGATTAATTCCAGGCATCACTTCTCAATACTTGAATACTTGGTTTCTACTTCAAGCATAGTCTGACTAAGGTAATAGAGACTGTTTTCATTCCCAGTATCATTCTTCTGAGTAAGAAATGTACCCAATGATTTTCTAGAGCTATCACGTAGAGGATAAGTGGTCTTCCTTCAATAGGTGGCATGAGTACCGGTGGACTCAAGAGTTATTTCTTGAGAATATTGAATGCTTCTTTAAATTATTCGGTCCACTGGTAAGTGACTCCCTTCTTCATCAATTTGGTGATGTGTAAACCTTTGCCTGCCAAAATGGCGATGAAACGCCCAATATAGGCAAAGTTTCCTTGAAGTCCTCTTAATAATTTCATGTTTTGAGGTGGTGACATACCAAGGATTGACTTTGTCTTCTCTGGATCGACTTCAATACCATGATGGCGTACAAAAAAGCTGAGAAATTTTTCTGAGGTTACCCCAAAAGAACATTTTAAGGGGTTCATCATCAAATTATATTGTCAATGCTTGCAAAATATGACTTTCAAATCAGCCAAGTGATTAGAATGTTGGTTGGATTTAACCCCCAAATCATCTACACAGCATTCAACAAACTTCCCTAGAAAGGGTTTGAAGATACGTTGCATGGGACACTAATATGTTGCACCCGCATTCTTTAAGCCAAAGGGCATTAACCAGTAGCAAAACACACACTGAGGGGCCTTGAAGGCTATGGATTCCTCGTCTTCTAGGGAAATTCGGATTTGATTATATCCAGAATATCCATCCATGAAGGAAAGTGCTTTATAGCCAGCTGTTGCATCAATTAAAAGTTCTGTAATCAGAACTGGGAAATCATCCTTAGGACAATGCCGATTAAGATCTATGAAATTGATGCAAACTCTAATTTGTCCGTTCTTATTATTTACAAGTACAATATTATCCAACCACATAGTATATTGAACTTCTCTGAAGAAGTTAACTTTGATAATCTTATCCACCTCAGCTTCAATTTTGGAAGCATAAGTTGGGTGTGTTCTTCTTGCGGCTTGCTTAAATCCTCAATGTTCTTCTGGTAAACCCAAATGATGAGTAGCAACATTTGGATCAAGCCCAGGCATCTCTGTATTGTTCCAAGCAAATATATCTCGATTATTCTTTAAAAAGGAAATATACATATCTTGTTATTCAAGTGTCATGGCCTCACATATTAAAGTGGGGTGTGGATCTTCTTTTGTACACAGATTTATTTCTCTGAGTTCATCCACAGTGGTAGAGATACCCTCTTCAAGTGTTGGAGGAGCATCTCTGAGATCTTCCTCTTCTTCTTCATCATGTTTTATTTCTTCCTTTTCTACTTGCATAATAGATAATGAAGAATAATTTACATGATCAGAAGAGATTTCAAAATTTGAACATCTTGAAGAAGAAGCTTCCATTTCTGACCCAATTGATAATGAAGGGTCCTCCTTGGGAAATAAAGAGGAGATGGTGGATTGATAATCGACATCGTTGTTCACCTTTGATGTTTATATAACTTATTTCTGGCCTGATTGGCGATGTATAGACTTTCTGTATTTCAGCATATGAAACGAAGACATCTCCATTTGAGCTTTCATCATTCCATGGGGGATCACCAATTTCTCGCATGTTGTCTAGCTCGATTTCCGTAATTGACATTATGGATCTTTCCATAAGAGTAATTTGATGTGGGTCTATCTTTTCAATTTGACTGATAGAAAATACATAATAAATAATCACATGTGCAAATGGATTTAATGGAATCTTCTCCAAATCATATGGAGCATTAACTATGGTAATCTCTTTTGTTGTGGATTTCTCCCATCCCTTCATGTGATTTAATTCCGCCTCAATTTATTGAGCCTCACATGTCTTGAATGGGGCCTTATAACCATATAATGTTCCATCTTGACCATCAAAACAATATTTGAGACATTAATGGTATGATGAAGGGATATCCGCATGTTGATGTAGCCAGGGTCTTCCAAGCAGGATGTTCAAGGCTGAGTCTTGATCAACAACCATGAAATATGAATTGGATACAAGATCTCCAAACTCAGTTCAGAGTGTAACTTTGCCTAGTGGTTCTTATTTATTTTTATCATATCCTTCTAACATCATAGATGAAAGCGATAAATCAGATTCCATGAGGCCCAATCGATGAAGTGTATGAATGGGCATGAGATTGAATCATGAACCATTATCACTGAAATCACTTCGGATGTCTACACCATTGACCTTGCCAGATATGTACAAATGTCTAATATTTCCATGCACGACATCATCTTCATCTTCATCTGTGAAATATATCACTACATGGCATTCCGCAGGATTATTCTCTACGTGATAGAATTCAGCTTTAGTAATTTCAATTTCAAACTCCTGAGGACATGAAAATGCCTCGATGATTTCCTCCCAATGATCCTTTGAAAGATTCAAAGAATCTAAAATTGATAACATGGCCGGTAATTGGGCCAGGTGTTTCAATACATCATATTTTGATCCATAGGTCCACATTTCCCAATAGGAACTTGTGGTTTAGCAGGTGTCTTGGATGTTGATGCTTTGGAATTTGATGCATCTTTTACCGAGATAAGAGTTCATAATACTCTTGGATTTGGAATATTAGACCAATAAGGTATATTACCCTGCTGAGAGGAAGAAGATAGAACTATAAAATGATCTTTTAGAATAATTGTGCTAGGGCCGAGTCTGCCTTTTGTGGAAGAACTTGCTTCTTCTTGTTGAGCTCGCTGAAGGGCTCAACCATGAGTTTCTACTGCATACACAGTACTATCAGGGGTAGAATTGGAATAGTGGATTCTGAAATATCAATGTCTTCCCCTGTATCTTGAGCCTCTGGAACTTCCTCTGATTCATCTATTTGATATAGGGAATTCGAACTCATTATAATAAAAAAAAAACTGGAATATGGAACTGTAAATGGAATCATATTAACATAACTGAAAATCAACTCTTCATCCGATGAGGACTCTACCTGACTAGCCAATTTAGGTTGTGCCATTTGGTGGGGCGGTGCCAGTTTCATTGAAGTAGATGGCATGACATCTACTAGAGTCAATGAAAACTTATGATTTGACACATACTCATCTTCTTCTGATTGTTCCTACTTATTGGAATTATGCTGCCCTTTTTAGTATTTTCCTTCTGAAGAAGATTTTGTTCTGGCATTTATGGAAGAAGTCACAATTGGTTTCTTCAATTGTGTTCGCAAAATATCATGAGTTTGGTATATTGTCTTTCTGACCATCCAATCATCATATTTTTGTGCATTTTTTCTTTTGACTTCTTTCCACCCGCCTTCCTCCTCTGGAACTTTAGCAGTAACACATGCTACCTGGGCTGAAGAGCCTCTTAGTTTGACTTGTCCCGAGTTGACCATATTTTGCAGGAGGTATTTGAAGACAAAACACTCCTGGATGGGATGTCCCAAAATTTGATGAAATGGGAAATAATTGGGATGGTCTTAATCACCTTCCTGGTTTATCCCCTTGGGCCTTGGCATCTCAACCAAATTATTCTCCTAGGACGAAATGAAGTAACTGATAACTTGTTAATTTCGGAAAGAATAAACTTTACTCTTTAACTCATCAAATTGTTTCTGTATTTGATCTCTTTGATCATTTTGAAGAAACGACCTTTTTGGTGACACTCAGGAGGTGGAGCCCTTCGAGAAGATGATGTTTTTGAGGTAGAAGTAGGTACAAGTGTATGTTTAAGCATAACTGTAGAATTTTATGCTTTACCCATTCTCCTTCCTAGAACTGATGGAATTACATGAGATTTAGCCTTACTTTGTATAATAGAATCTTTAATATGTTGAGAAATTGAAGTAAGGTCTCAAAAACCTCCTGTGTATTTCACAGGGATCAGTGGTGTGCATAATTCTTCATGTTGATTCTCTACAGATATTGGAAATAGTTCCTCTTGAGGGAGTGCTAAGCTCAGGGAATATGTTTATCCCTTCCAGCAAGCAATGAAATCAGTGACTCTTTCATTCTCCCTTTGCATACAGTTTGTATGATTGAATACTGTTTTATTTGGCAATGTTGAGCTGAAATAAAGAATAAATCACTGACGGAGATCATCCCATCCAGTAATTGACCAGGATTTCAAGCTTCTGTACCAGAGAAAGGCTGGTCCTTGCATGGTTTGGATGAAGCATCTGAGTTTCACTACCTCTTTCTTCTCCAGAGATCCCATCATAGGATCAAAACAAGACACGTAATGCGTCAAAAGCTGTTCCGGGTCACTTGATCCATTGAAAATAGGGAATACAAGGTTCCCAAAATTTGATGGGGGAGAGATTGAATCTAGCCATTTTGGGTAATCTTTCTTTTCTGGTTGAACCTGTGCACGTATCCCTTCCATAGTCTCTAATTGAGATTTTAATGACCCAATAGTAGTTTTTAACTTTTGAGACACATTTGGTTGAACTTGGAATTGGGAATGTGCAATGACTGGAGTCTAGAAAAGTATGGCAGCTGGTACTGCAACTGATGGAAGCACTTACAATTGTTATTGCACTTGTCCCATAGGATTAGACCTGTTAGGGTGTACTAATAAAGGAGGATATTCTTGATCCATATCAGTAGCTGCAACACACTCCCTTGGCTGACTGAATCCAGCACGCTTAGGAGGACGACTACCCTGAAGTAGTTCTGCATTAATGCTCCTCAATTCCTTCATTTCTTCCTCCTGTTGCGAAAATATTTTCTATAGTGGGAGCGATTGGCCTTCTCTAGAGGAAATATATGTAACCTGATTCATTCTCTTCCCCTTGTTTGATCCCATTCGGAGAGGGGGAAGTGGGTTATATGAAGGAGCACCCATATATTGGGTAAACCACTGATGTCATGTACGCACACCTTATTCATTTGTGTCTATGCGTACAACTTCTTGAATAGGAACCTCTTCGTCTGATCCCTCTGAGTGTGCCTCATCTGATTGATCAGAAATAATGACATTGATGATAGTAATTGATGCATAATTCATTGCATCCCTTCTATCATCATTTCTTTGATATTGCCTTCTTCCATGTCTTTGATGAGACATTGCCTTTTGTTGATTCGATCCCTCAGGAACTTCTTGACGAACCGTAATTTGTAGGGAATCTCCTGATAATTTGGTTCTTCGTTCCACTTGATGATTCTTCCCTAATCGAGAGAAGACCGAATATCACTGAGGAGGGGATTGATGATTTGAAAAAGTCCCCAGTCCGGTGGACTAGGGCTATTCCTGCTATCTTCTCTCAACTCCCCGAATCCTAATTTTTGATTCCAAGGGTTGGTTTAAAAGATTCCCCAGTCTGGTGAGCTTGGGTGGCTCTTGGCATGCTATGTATGATACTTTCTTAAATGCTCTCCTATTCTTGCGGACCTTAGTCCGGAAATTAACTGGATGCATCAATCGACATCCACATTTATCACCCGTCTCAAA
Source organism: Viscum album (assembly GCA_963277665.1). NCBI lineage: Eukaryota > Viridiplantae > Streptophyta > Magnoliopsida > Santalales > Viscaceae > Viscum > Viscum album. The sequence goes on along the minus strand of OY728166.1, from coordinate 371,690,592 downwards.
TGACGGTTGGATGATTTCGACACTTCTGTCACTTGATGATGTGCTTGATCCATATGAGAGGCCATTTCAATATTCTCATTTTCTTGATTCAGGAGTAATTCACGAACTTTTCTCAGTATTCTTGATTTTGATAAGAACTAGTTGAGGCCTGTTCTGGGGAAATCTTTTGATTACAAAAAAAACCCATTGACTGTGGCCGGCCATGGGCAATAACATTGCATGAGACCATGTTCGGCAGGCTTTGCTGACTGGAGAGCACCTTGAAATGTAGTGCTCCATGAACACCCCATCTTATGACATGAATACCAGATGGGGCATTGGAAATTAACTGGAGAAATCATCTTAGTGATCCAATCCATGAACGTTGAAGGGATCTCTGCTACTTTTCAGCCTTCGGATATCGAGAGACAGATAGAGATGCCAAATCAATCTGACGTTGTAACCCTTCTATTATCTTAGGATGATTTTCATATTCATCATAATATAATACTTTCTTTTTCAACTAACAAATAGTTTTCCATATGTTGAGATGAATATCATGAATCCCATCTTCCCTCTACATCTCTAGAATGTCATACTGAGAGTCAGCCAGGGGCCAAAACATGACTGGCACTTCACCCTTCTCCAATTGTGTTCTCATGTTAAGTATTTCCTCTTTATAATTCAATGAAGATTCTTATATCTGATTTGACCAAAGCTTGTGCTTCCTTTTTTCTTCATCAGATTGAACAATATTGGTAGAGAAACCACTGATCAAACTAGAAGATGCATGAATTAGGGGTGGTTCGGAGAATGGCCTACACTCTAGGTTATCTTCCAATTGAGAAAGTATTTCACCTGTTAGTGATGAATCATCATAGATGACTGGTTTTGCATATTCAATTTCCTCAAGATAAGAGGGATTTTTCGGCACTACATTTTCCACTGGAGCATTTTTCGGGCAATGTGCATCACTACTGCGGAGAGGTCTTTCGTAGAGAAATTCATCATCACGGGGAGGACCACCATTGTGGGTTATATCAAAAGATAATATCTCTTTCTCCTAGGTCTTCGGACCACACAGAGGGTTATTGTAGCTCTCATCTAAAGATGAAATTTCGAGATCGACCGAATTTTCATGAAGCAAACCTTCATGAGGAAGTGTCTGTTGAAGACCTTCAGAATTAATGATCCCACTATTAGGAAATGAGGGAGTAGAATATTGAATTCCAATAGATATCTGTCTGAGGGCTTCAATAACTCCAGCATCAAGCAAGACCTTGTTACAGATTGGCTCTTGATCTCTTGACTGTGTTGGGTGGGTCTTCTTTTTAGATTCCTTCTTACTCGCCTTGGAAACCACTTGTTGATGAAAGTGGCTTCTCTGAACAGGTGTATGTTCCTGATCAGGAGTGATGGACGGGTTAGGCTGGAGATCTCTACTCAAATCAGGTGTATGTTCCTGACTTGGTTGTCCATATGATATGGGGGAGTATGACCAACAACCCTCTTGGACTGGAAAAGATGTGTGTGTCTGTTCTGGAATAAACTATTGATGTGTCACTCCACTGGTAGGGATAAATTTATGTGTCTTTCCCTGAGATGCCACTAAAGCTGTTATAATATCCTGGTAAGCATCCAGAATATGAGCCGGGATTTGATTCTTCTCTTTCACCATTGATAGAATATGATTGGTGACTTCAGTTGCCAGAACAGGGATATAAGTCCATTTCGTGCTTGGAGTAGGTGTATGTGCCTGCTCCTGTCCTCCTTTTCCTATCAGTGAATCCTGACAGTACTCAAGTGTGGGGGCAAAGATTTGAGTCTGCCTCCTGTTTGTTTTCGAAGCTTTCCGACTGACTTCTCTGTGTGCTACCAAGTGAGACTGTTGGTAGGATTGATCAATACTAGCAGGTGTATGTGTCTGCTGATTGTACTTCTCCAAACGTGGTTGACGAGCTCCATCATATGTAGTCAGATGAGCCTACTGACTAGCTGATGACGTATAAATAGGTATATGTTCCTGCCTATAATACTCTGCCTGAATTGCCTGGCGGGATTGGCATGATGCTGCCACACGAGCCTGTTGTACAGCGGAATTAAAATGGGTAGGTGTGTGTGCCCATTCGTTGCTTTCCACCAAGTTAGGCTGGTGGACTTCTCTGGAAATTTTAGAGATGAGAAACTGCTCACTGTTAACCGGATTTCTCCTCTGGATTTTCTTCTTTCCTATTCGGGTTGGAGGAACCTGAGCCGAACGCCTAGAGTCGACACCCTAATCATGTTGAGGGCGCATTGCCGCACGATTCTGGCGGCGATGGTTGATGGGAGCCCTCGGGAAGGACTCCTGATTCCTTGAAATAAGCCCCTAAGGGACCTTCTCATTCACCTCCCCAGAATATGGGAGTGAACGGTGATTGCATTCCGGGGATAACGACCTGAAACGGTTGGAGACGGTAGTTAGCACCACCTATTTCTTGATCACTAGTCATCACTGTCCGAACCACCAGGGTGAATTGTTCACTTGGAGGGCTTGTCGGGAATCCTCCAGAGTTGGAATGGTACCGTTTTGACGGTACTCCTTAACTAGCACGTTTGATACCCAGCTTTGAAGACGCTGAGTAGGTGATATTGTCCTCAGAGTGGACGATGATCCAGTAGAAGTAGCAGTAGTGGCATTCTCAAGAGAGGTTTTCACAGCAGACGTATTCATGGGTGTGAACTTGAGAGCAGCCACTTCTTAGAATGCAAAAAATCCTGGAAAAGAGTGCCTATTTGATATAACAGAATTAATAAAGATAAATTCATCCACTACATCTTTTGGATTAGCACATATATCAATGATTTTTTTGTTGGCCCTCTCATTGAGTTTTAAATAGGGGCCTAAAAAGTAAGTAAAACATCATTTTAACATGGTTAAGGTTTCACATCGGGTTCACCATTTTGTGTTTCACTCTAGAATTGGGGACGACCTCGTCGATTGAAGGTTTAAACAATCCAATCGGTTTTTAATGGGTTTCTTTGTAGAACCAGAAACATCAAATGATTTCAAATCCATTTGGACCTACATTCCAAAGGTAGGGGCTCGTTAGTTGTGGACCGATGAGGCTTAGGAATTTGCATTGGTCGAGAGGAAGGGAGGTCAGACTCATCACACCTTTCTGAGTGGAATTATTGTCTACTCTGGGACTCTCTTTATTTAAATAAGTTATGTTCGTGAATCTTTATTACATTACTAAGTATAAAATGAGCTTTCCATTAGTCTGGAAATCAATGATTGGTACGTAGTAAATTCATAGAATCTTTTATATGTATATGAGGTTTTTCATAGATGAAGAATAATCCCATATTTGTTAGAGATTATTTGTTGATGGTGTCCTTAATACATAAAAGTCTCTTGGTCATTATGATGACCATAAAGGTTTTAAAGTCACTTAGTCGGTCACTTGAAGTTTATTGTCATTTAGGAGGACATGGATTATTTCAGTGTTGGAATCATACCCGCTGATGGGATACCTATGTATCCTTTGTTTTGGAAAAGGAATTAGAATCCATGTTGTTCGAGTATGGGAGTATGATGTTTCTACATGATTGATGGATCAAAGGAAGATGTCATGATTACTTTTACGTTCTAAGCTCATGTGAGTCATGCTCGGTGTGGGAAACAAGAGGTATTGGTGAAACCAGACAATTGTGCCATGGAACGATGTGGGGATTCTGTATGTATAACTTCCCAAATAGATGAGTATTACGATTTACTTCAGGGAAGAAATCCATGAATAGGGTCCATAAAGTTATATGTGATTCATGGCGATTTGGAAACTCTAATCTTGGGGCTTACTCCTAAGGAAGATTCCCATGTTAGGAGGTGACTTATGATTGGGTTTTACTCCTGAGAAGGAATCCCAGATCAAAAGGAATTATGACTGTGGCTTACTCTTAAAAAGGAGGCCCAGGTTAAGAGAATTATGGTTGGGGTTTACTCCTTAGGAGGATTCCCATATTTAAGAATTTTAAGATTGGGGCTTATTCCTGAGGAGGATGCCCAAAATTAATGGAAATTATGACTGGGAATTACTCCTGAAAAGGACTCCCAGGTTAAGGGGTTCTCTCATCTTAAAGGATGAGGTTGAATGAATGAAATCTCAATCATTAGTGACATAAAGATGTTTAAATTGTTAGGTTTTGAGGGATATTCCATATAATTCATTCCAAATAAGGATGTTAATCAAGAAAACATGCCATAAATGGATATGAAGAGTGTCTTGATGACTGAATCTTGAATAGGAGAGGTGGAACGGTATAAGAGGGGTTAACTGGTCAAGAAGGGAACCCAAAAAGTTAGGGGCGTGCAAGTCCTGGAAGGTGCGCCGGTACTGCGTGGGTGCGCAAGTCCTGGTCGCGCAGGTATACCTACGCGACACATGTGTACTTGCGCAATTTTCAGCCCTTAGAGTAATATTTGGATGATCCTTGATCAAATCCTTTAGAATTATCCCATGAGGCTTTCTAGATGATGGCGCGCAAGTTATGGTGAAGAAGTATGGGGGCACGCAAGTGTGTATATTTCCCTTAAGGGTAAAACACTTAGGCGCTCAATTGTTAGCGAATTCTAACACTTAGAAATTACTCCTCTTGTTTAGACCTTCCATTCTAGGTAAAGAATTACCTTAGAAGTGTTCGGAGGACCAGAAGAAGAGACTTTGGCATTCAGATCTCTGTATCTGAATTCTGGAAAAATTCATCTTGAAATGGGGGGCCCACAAGGGGTATTTATAGGCTGGAGAAGGCCTCGGGCGGTTATCACCTAGGGCACATAAGTTACTTGCACTCCCAACTTCTGTGCGCAAGTGTACTTGTGCGACCATTGCGTCACACATGTAAACATGCGTGACCATTGTAGAACTTGCACGACCCCTGTCCAAGTTTCTTCTTCTTCCTTCCTTTGTCAATTTTTTGATATTTGTCCAAAGGGTGAATCAAATTGAGCTAAAGAAGCGTCAAAAACCACTTATGGTTTATTTTTGAGTTGTATTAGGTCCAAACAATAAATAATATCAATATCTATCGGAAAATCAAGACTACTTCAAGAAAAGAATACCTCGAAGAGAAAAAAATTACAATATTCCCATGAATTATCAATGTGTAATATAATCACATTGTCACATAATTTCTCATCAAAAATGAGGAATATATGTGTCATCATCCTTACATATTGATCTATATTTCTTTGATATACCAGAACAATATTTTCTATAACTGTCCATGGCCATGGATTAAAACCAGTCACTTCAATTTTCCGCAAATGTGAAGTGATATCTTCTTCTTATTGTTGGAAGGGAAATTACTATACTGACAATCCAATTAGTTCAAAACAAATCATTACAATAATAATGAAATAAACTTTACCATGTGTGAATAAACCATGTTTTTAATCATACATTAATGTGTTAGAGTAACAACACACAATAACAATGATATCAATTCCAAAAAATAATACACATTACTATAGAAAACAAGAACAATGAAATATATGATATGTAGTGTTATTATTGACATTTTTCCCCATGACCTCAATTATTTAAGATCCCCAAGTGTGGAAATTAATGAAAAGTATCAATTATTATGATACCTCAATACCATATTGGCAAATATCAATTTTTTCAACTCAATGCGATGTATCTTGTCTAAAGGATATATCTTTAAGAATATCATCATGGTTTTTCTATGTTCTCATTATTGAAAGGAAATAATAAAACCTATTAATATGTTTAATCATATATGGAAATTATCACAAAGTAGTATGTTGAAGTGAAATCTAATTTGTGATAATAAATTTATAATACACTTCTCTGTGATAATAAGTACAGGGGTTTATTGTTTCTATTCCACCACATCATCAAAACACCACATTCACTAGAGATAAAATCATAACATTTTTAACTCCTTAAATGTAACATTATGTTAATAATTCTTCTAAGATAAGTATTTGTTCCATGGGGTTTTCATATTATTTTATATGTCTACTCTACTCATTTGGACTTAACCTTGTTGAGTAAAATATCATACGAGATGATGCCCCCATGTATATTAATTTTTTCATGAATAAAATCCTTCACTTCTTAGACACTACCACTTCTATATTATTATTAGAATTTACAACATGATAATACTTCAATTGTTCAATATAATAACAATAATTTAGAAACATATTACACATTTATATTTTACATTTATCTATATCTATTGTGTAAATAAGCATGTTGTTGTTATATATTTCTACAAATTACATAGTTGTTCTCCTCTAATGTATTGCCTTAGCATATTAGTGATACTAGATCAATGTGATATATAGGAAGACTAGTTTTGTGTCTTCTTGATTTATAGTTTTCCTATTTTCCAACAACTATTAATGTATCCCTTATACATTCTCATGTCCTATTAGATTTTCGTGCCTACATTATTATGTAGTTATTCCATATTTATCTAACATTTTTTCATTATTATTAAGGCTTTAGAAACGTTAAACATATTATAAAACATGTTATACATTATAAATCCCCCTATTGAAGTACATAAATTTATACTAATTAGGATACTCTTCACATGTGTCATAAAATATCATCTTGGATAAATTAGTAGAAATTTTCATAGGAAAAACATTATCCCCTGAATGGTTACATCATTTATTTATTTAATACCATGTAAATATATACACTATGAAATTTTATATGTAAACCCTATATCAATAATAATATATATTTTCTTCTAGAATTTGGTTTTTTTCTTCAAATAAACATTTGAAAACATTGTTTTAATTAGTCTTAGAGAAATCTATCCCAATTGTTTATTATCCATATATGTTAAATTTATTTCACATGGAAAATAAGGAAACTCACTCTAACAATTTATAAATACCTGATGTTACAACCTAACCTTCTTGATATATGAAAGAAATACATTTTCAACTCATACTTGTTTCTATTTTTTATATTCATATTTTTATGAGGTTGAATGAGGAATGGCTAGGTGTTTTGAGGTAACGATCTAGAGTTTGAAATTTTATGACTTATAGATTTCCCAATAGAAATACAGTGTATTTTTAACAGAGTAATATTAGGTGTGGTATTAGTTATTTATTCTATCTGAAGGTGTATTTTGGGGCTACACAATAACCATAGTCGGCTACTAAAGTGCTAGTGGAGGCCCATTAAGGTTTCATTAGTCATTTAATCTATTGTTTATTTTTAATTAAATTAAATTGAAAGGATTTTAAATGTTGCAAAATGTGTTTTAATACCCACTTTTACCCAAGAGTATGCGCACAACCCTTCATCTCTATTATATCAAATTTTCTTCACTAAATATCTGATCATTGTAATTTTGAAATAGATCTAGGTATCATATTTCATATCGGTGTGTTACAAGTGATTATAACACTTCATTTCTATATATTTTGTATCTTCATAATTTTTTATCCTTGAGTTATCATTAAATTCTTAATTAGGAAATATTTTTTAGGTTTTCTTATTTTGACCATTTGAGGTTGAATTACACGGTGGTTCCAAATGATTTGGACCTTGCTTGACTGAGGTAGGTGGTCTATTTATTTCCCTTTACCTTTTTCATGTGTAGAATTAATTTCATGAAACATAAGAAATTCAATATATATTTTTCGTTTTCCCTAGACCAAAAATATTAAATCATCATGGTATTAGTGGATTATGGGAAGAATATTAGAGGTCTATGTAGGGTTTGTGTTGAAAATTATTTATTTTATGACCATTATTGATATCAATTGTAGTTTTAAACCATTAAATTAGAACCATGATTGGTTATTATGATTTTAAATTGGTTTTATGATAAAAATGTGGTGTCCTATTGTATTTATTGATATTAAATAAAATAAGAGAAAACTAGGATAGTTACGAGTTAAACAAGGTATAAGACATTGAGTTTGTTAGGGGCATGAAATCATAACTATTTATTTGAAAATAATATTTCATTCATTATTAGGGATCTAATTGAAAAACAATTCATTTTATTAGATACTTCATTTGTTGGTGGGGCCTTATTCATCTAGATCTAATTGGTTGTGGTAACCAATCAACCCTTTCTTTGTGGAATGGTGTTATCTTCCTAAGTATAATATATTTCCACCGACTCACTATCCTCAATGATTATTATTATTTTCACATTAAGTGTCTCATTCTTTTTACATGTTGAATCATGTACTGAACACTTATAGAATCACAATATCATCACACATTAACTCTTATTCTTATCACAAATGAAGTGAGATCATGATTGTTCATTACCATAGGGTATGGAAATTACCAATTCTCATCATAATGGTTTCCTACAATTTTAAAATAAGATGTGTTCTATAATTCACATCACATAGAGTAGGATAAAATTTTAAATCCTGACATGTTGGAATTTTATCCACTTATGATCGTTATGTATGGGAGATCATAACTAAATGATCAATAGGTATTATCAGTCTTGGTCAAATTTATATAAGAAATGATCATTGTTTAGTGTTATGTGGGTAAATTATTTAATTTTTTTAGAGGAATTATAAACTACATGAAAATAACTATGATTTGGGGATACGACCTCCCAAGGGGGAGAGAAATGATGATGGAGATGGGATTGAACATCCAACAAGAATACACCTTATCCTATTAAGATATGTATCAAATCACTTGTAAATCATGTTTCATTGATTAAGATCATGTGAGAAGACTACTACAAGAATTTCTAAATCACGTGGTAAGGATGATATCATCATGAAATGAGAAACAATAGGGATAAGGTGTAGGGCTTGTGCTTTAGGATGCCCGAGGTTCTTATTATGAGAATAAAGGATTCATGGTATGTGTAACACACATGTCATGTTACTGTGTGTAACATCCCCGACCTGAAATCCACTAAACCGGTGCTCCGAGCTGGGTGCTTACATGACCTTAAATGCACCTCACCATACGCCAAAGGCTGCCAACTAGCAGTGGGGGTCTATGGTGTCATGTGGGGAGACTATACGTCATTTTTATCTGAGTAAGCACAACAGAAATAAAATAGACAGCAGAAACTACAACCAATAAACAAGGAACATGTATAGCAACCATTTCCAATAATAAATATGCCATGTCATACTACAAGTGCAAAAGTTTACACAACCTTGAAATAAAGACCACGGCCAAAATCCCAAAAATGGTCCCGACTCCATGTCCAGATCCTCCACCATGTGCTACCCATGTCCACTCAGCTATCTAGAAAGGACCCTTTCCCTTGTCTTGGCCTGCAAAAATGATGTCTGCTCAGGTACCCAACGGCGGCCCGAGCAGGGTGTCAGTACAACTCAGTAGGCCACCACCAACGGTGTCTACAAAATATCAAGTAATAACAGGTAGTGCATGCAATGGAAAATGATTGATAATTTCCAAGTAATTAATTAAGGTGCCATCAACCTGTTTAGATCCAACCATTTCCACTTCCATTACCATTCATTACACACCCATTATCACCATTTACCATTTCATCACATTTCAATGGGTTAATCACATACGTTATGTTACATGGGTCTAAGGCCAAAAACCACATGCAATAGGGTAAACACATCATTATCCTATCTCACTAGGACTAACCCCTCATAGCGACCATAACCTCACCTCGATGCCTCAGTCTGGGTGGATGCAACCGTTAGAAGAATAGACCCTCAATCCCCTTACCTAACACGTGCATTTATGGAGGAGTTTAGAACCTCTATCTTCACATGACCCGTGGGCGTAGATCCTCAAGTCATACCCCACTCTATGAAGCCATGTGTACCTTCTTATATTTATGTAACCATCAACCATCCAAACCGTTGCCCTTCGGAAAACACTATACAGAACTACCCACATCGGAAACCACATCATGCCTTAAAACATTAACACATTACCATTTCACATCATTTAACCATTCACCCAATTCCCATGTGTTATGTCTATCTCACTAAGCCTTCAACATTAAACCCATAATCTATTCCATTATGGTCTTTAATTCGTTTACACATTAACCCATTTGACCCATTCATCATTCCCATGAGTAAACCATTCATTCTATTTCAAATAACCCCTAGGTTATGGCCAAGTCTAGGTAAATCCTATAAATTCTATTCCAAGTTCAACTAATCATACCAACATTTTTATCAAGATCTCTATAATTCATTACAACAAGTACACTTGTTTAATAACAATCTCGAAACCTGGGAAAAGCTGGCACATTTCATGGATGGCCCTAATTAGTTCAAGACAATCCCAATACATCCCACAAGTATCATGAGGGTTCCCATTTACCATTTTAAACACCAATATTCACAAAAATTCCTTGGTTATTCAAAAAAAAATGGAAAACAAGAACACAAGTAGACATGAACAAAACTATAATATAACCATGGGATATCACTTGTAGACCACCTACCTAGAAACCGCGGTTGAACTCACTCCCTATCAGGTCCTTATCCCTCGATCCAACCATCCATTGACGCTTCAACCTAAAACTCACACAAAAGGTAGGGTTTTAGAACTTCGGAATGAGAGGGAGAGAAGGTACTAACCCTAAACCAAAATGAAAAGAAAGGATGAGGTTATCCTTACCCGAGGCTTCAATCTGTAACCAATGGCACAAAAAATGCCTTAGGATCAAAGGATTTTGATCTCTTGAAGTTCTTGGGAGTTTTTTCGTGATTAAGGTGAAGAGAGGAGGAAGAGAGGAAAATCTCTGGTGGGGTTTAAAAAATCCAGAGTGGTAGTTTTCTAAATTTTCCCAACTTTAAGTGGCATCGGGGTCTGTCCGCACGGCTTGGAAAACCATGCGCAAACTGTGCGCATGCCACTGCCCGGAGGATGAGGAGTCACATGGTTTAGCTGCATGGTTTGCAAACCCTTGTGCAAAATGTGTTCTCGCTTCTATCTAGTGGAGGGAGGGTCACATGATTTCTCATGGGTAGGCCACACAGTTTGGTTGTCGTGCGCAGGTCGTGCGCCTTGGTCTGTCTTGCCCAGTTCTCCTTTCTTCTATGCCCGGAGCCCCTGAAACACCACTAAGGAATATCATACTCTCAGAAGAAATCCCTTGAAGCCCAAAACAAGAGATTTAACCAAAACACAATGAAAAAAATACCTTTCCAAATGACCGGGATCTTACAACCTCCCCACCTTATAACAGATCGTCCTAGAGCCGAGGTTCCAAACCTCATTGATCCACTGAGGAGAAGAGTTCGGGCCACCGAGCCCACATATCTGATTCCCCCTCCCATGTTTCTTCCTGAACATTCCCATGCTGCCATAGTACATTCACTAATGTCACAACCTTGCCTCAGAAGACCTTTTCACTACGATCCACCACACGAACCAGATGCTCCTCAAAGGACGCATCAGCCTCAAGCTCCACATCCTCAACATCAACCACGTGAGATGGGTAAAGGTGATACCCTCAAAGATGCGACACATGAAACACATCATGCATCCCACCATACCAATATGGATGATCCAATCAGTAATACACTTGTCTTATCCCCTCCACAATCTCAAAAAGTCCCACATACCTGGGCGCCATCTTACCCTGCTTTAGAATCCGTTAGTGACCCAACCTTGGCGATACTGAAGAAATACATTATCACCCACCCCAAACTCAAGAGGTCTACACCTCTAATCTTCATACGACATCTTCCTACTCTGAGCCATATCCATTCACTTTCTGATCAACTGAACTCTCTCTGAAGCATCCTGCACGAGACTCGGCCCCAACAACTCAGATGCACCGACCTCTAGCCAACACAACGGAGATGTACATGGTCTCCCGTAATTCGCCTAAAACGGTGCCATCTGAATTATAGCCCGAAAACTATTGTTTTAGGGAAACTAAACCAACTATAGGTGCCTCTACCAAGAACCACCAAATTCCAAGACACAAGCTCCTAACATGTCTTCCAACACTTGGATCATACGTTTTGAATGCCCTTCCGTCTGCGGGTGGAAATCCATACTCAAAAACACATGCGTACCAAGAACCTTCTGCAACCCTTTCCAGAAACACGACATGAAACACGGATCTCGGTCCAAAAATATTGTTCATGACACCCCATGCAACCACACTATCTCCCGAACATACATCTCACCCAACTGGTCGACTATATAGGTCTCTTGAATCGGTAAGAAATGAGCCACTTCTGTTAACCGATCCACGACCACCCAAATTGCATCTTTCATCTACGGATTCCTCAGGAGACGTACAACAAAATCCATCGTTATAGAATCCCACTTCCATTCCAGATTTGGAAATGGTTGAAACAAACCACCTGGGCGTTGGTGCTCAGCCTTCACCTACTAACAGATAAGGCACCGTTCCACAATGCCCGCAACTTACTTCTTCATTCCAGGCCACCAAAAATGCCTTCAGAGATCACAATATATATTGTTCAATCCAGGATGCACATCCAACTTTGATGCATGAAACTCACACATCAACTCTTCATGCACACACTTTAGCACAACCACACGATCCCGAACGCGAACAACACCTTCCGTGTCGACAACGCAGCCAGAAGGTAGCTCCCCACTTTTATGGTTTTTCTTCATGGACAATCATTCTAGATACCGAGGATGACCTTCCTTAACTCGAAACAAGAGCATCGACTCCATTGCTAAGGAAGAAAGAGTGACCTGACCACTTTCCTCCTGCACCTCCAGGTGCATCTCTGCAAACAAAGCCATCACCTTCCACTCGGTTCTGGACTCATGAACCATCTAATTCTGAACCTTCCTGCTCAGAGCATCAGCAAAACTGTTTCCCATTCCTAGTGTGTACCCCAACTCAATATCCAAATACAGAAGATATTCAACCCATCTTCGCTGCCGAAGATTCAGATCCCACTTTGAGAATATGTAATTTAAACTCTTATAGTCCATAAATACTGTAAACCATTCCCCCAAAAGATAGTGCCTCCAGTACTTCAAGGCATACACTACTACAGCCAACTCAAGATCATGAGTGGGATAGTTCCGATCATGGGGTCTCAACATCCTTGACCCATTACCCACCACCCGCTCATCCTTCATTAACATAGCCCCAAGTCCGATTCCAGACGCATCATAAAAAATGATGTACTTCTTACCCGGCTCAGGTAAGATCAAGATAGGTGTGGTCATCAGCTACTTCGTTAACTCTTTAATGACACTCTCACAAGACTCATACCATTGGAGCCTAATTCCCTTATTGGTCAAGCCCGAAAGTGGTGATGCCAAGCAAGAGAAATCCCGAATGAACCTTCGGTAATACCCTGCCAAACCCAAAAAACTCCGAATATCAGAAACACTCATGGGATGCTCCCAAGATACAACTGCCTACACATTCTCTGGATCCATTGACACACCTGCCTCTAAGATGATGTGACCCAGAAAATGCTCGTCACCTATCCAGAATTGACACTTTGATATCTTGGCATATATCCAATGCTCTCTTAGCGTACCCAAGACGATGTCAAGATGTTGGGCATGATCATCATGAGTTTTCGAGTACACTAAGATATCATCTACAAAGACAAACACACACTGATATAGATAAGGATAAATGATACGGTTCATCAAATCCATAAACATTGCTGGTGCATTGGTCGAGACGAATGGAATTACCACAAACTCAATGAACCCGTACATACTCTGAAAAGCGGTCTGCAGTATGTCAGAAGACCTCACCCTCAACTGGTGATAACCCGACCTCAGATCTATTTTAATGAACAGTGATGCTCACCTCAACTGATCAAATAGGTCATCAATTCTAGGAAGAGGGTACCAATTCTTCACTGTCATATGATTCAACCTCCGATAGTCATCAAACATCCTCAATGACGCATCATCCTTCTTTGCAAAAATCAATGTAGATCCCCAGGGAGATGTACTAGGACTTATAAACCCCTTACGCTCCAACTCCTCAAGCTAAACCTTTAGTTCATGGAGTTCGGCCAGTGCCATTCAGTATGGTGGAATAGAAACTGGCTCCGCTCCCGGCAGCAACTCGATCATGAACCCAACATCCCTCTCAGGGGGTAACCCCAAGAAATCCTCAGGAAACACATACTGAAACTGATCCACCAAAGGAGGGAAATTAGTTAGTTCCCCTTCCACATCATCATCATGCATGAGAAATTCCACTTGAGCTGCGATTCCACTCATCTGTTGACAAAACGGCCTCACACGACCTGCTCGAATATCCCATTCTCCAAAGTGGGCATAAGCGTCACCCACAAGTGACCTGAACGATACTATGCGTTGATAATTTTATATGTGCGCCCGATACAACACCAACCAATCCATTCCCAAGATTATATCAAAACCTGACATTTTGAGGATGAATAAGTCCCATAGGAAACGATACCCACCAACTTTCAAGTAAAATCCCTTGCATTGCTTGATATCCTCAACCCGCACCCCCAACAGAGTTTCAATTGACATAACTCCACACACCCTATACACAGGTAAACCCAGTGCTACCAGAATTTGAGCAGAGACAAAAGATTGTGTGGCACCTGTGTCAAAAAACACACTAGAAAATGTAGACGCTATAGGGATTGTACCGCCAATAGTCGATGGTCTAGACATTCCATCACCAGTTGTAAACTGAACTGCCTGAAGTTGACTGGCCCCTTTACCCTGGGCTCCATCCTGAACGCCGTGCGCTGCACTGCCCTACTGATGTGAGTGATTCTGCCATGGGGTTCCACGTCCAACGCCCTTACCAGTAAGACCCATGGATCTCCAACTACCTGCCTGATACTGGGAAAACGATCGCCTTCCCATAACAGGTACATTCCTTCCACCATCATGCTCTCCTACCTGCAAAGGATTCCTGCAGAACCACGGCACATGCCTTATCCTTCCGCAAGAACGACACTCCACTGGAGGTTGAGGACACTAACCATGCATATTCCTCGGCCTACTGCACTGATAGCAGAACACCTGATTTCTACTCTGAGAGGATGACCCTGTAACACCCGAGATTTTTATGAGTAATATTTTGTTGTTATGTTATATATATATATCATCAAAGGAATCTTTCACTACACACTAGCTTGACTTACTTTACACATAATCGCGACCTTCCTCGATAGCTTGCGTTGTACGCAATACCGAGTTTCAATAAACAACGATATGCTATTAAAATATTATTAAAACTAGCCGTTATGAATAGTAATAACCACTTTTTGAAATTTTATAAATTTTATTTTTCAAAATGGACATCATTTTTGGATTCGGAATATCGAAATTAGCCTAGGGTGAAATTTTGGTTTTTTTCTGAAAACATTCAATTTTCGATGAATATGAAACCACTAAGTGGTAGGTTAAAAACTGAATTTTGCATAAAACTTAATTTTACCGCTTCTGTGAATGGAATTTCGAAAATCTGACAGACACGGTTGATATCATTAAGTAAAATGTGGTTCAATGAGATAAAAATATTTTTTGGTGAATAGTAACTTTTTACTTTTTTTTACCGCGGTTAATAGTAAATAGGGTAACTAAGGGTAAATATGATATTACTATTACCCTAACAAATGTCCTAATTATATTGGATAAGTGTAATTTGACCAAAAACATCCTTATGAATATAATATGACCGTTTAGGTTCACTTGGATTAGATTATGACATTTAATATTATTTTATTTAATGAATAGTTAAAATAGTTAAAATCAAAGTTTAATAACTAAAACATTTTTAATATGGGGTTATAAATAAGATAAATTCGACTATAAATATTCATTAGAAAGATAAAACGATTTCCTACATAATTATATTTTATTTATAATTTTTAGACTTTAAATAAATTAATTTATTTATGACACAACGATGATGCAGTAATTACCCTTTTAAGGAAATGTTAACATAATTAATGTTATAAATGCTCAAATATATGTAATCTGAGACTTTTTATGAATTACACTAATTTCATAGGTTACTATGATATATTAGTATTGTTTTAATCAACTTTTTTCGAAAATATAATTCTTTTATGACTTTCACAAAAATCATATATCAAATAGTGTCAAAATTGACACAAAATAGTTTTTAAATTAAATATTATATTATTAATTGTTATTTTATTCCTAAAAATATAAGGTTCTGCCAAATGACTTATATAAGGATATATATATTAATAATATACAACTTGGGGTTCGTTTGGCATGTTATTGTAAGTGTATTAACCATATAGTTTAAGAAAACAAAAAGTCACGGTAAAAGTTAAATTATTTAACTTAGAGTTAAATCTAATTGATAAGGTTAAAATAATAACCTAAACTTGTCTAATCCTATTGGTTGATAGGAGTTCGACCCATCCCCAGTTTACCTTCGAAATAAGACCCTTTGGAACCATTATAAACCGATTTTTATTTTAATATAAAATAATATTTTGAGATATTCCTAAGGTGCCCCTCTCCTCCCTTATAAAAGGGCACCTCCTCCTCCTCCTCCTCACACCAATTTGAGCACTCAAGCTCTGCCAACCCCTGAAAAAATCCATTCTCCACTTCCCTATAATGATCCTAGATGTCCTGGTCTTCTTTAGAGACCAATCATAGTTCTCTAAGTGGAGGATTCAAAGAGGCATTTCAAAGAAGAGGTAATATCCATTACCGATCTTTCCAATTTCTTTATTCTTCAACTTATTCTTATTTAGTTGTATCATGATAAAGTAATAACATCAGTATTAATTACATAATTATATGTTATTATAAATATGAAACAACCCTAATTCACCTTCTATCCATCCTACGGAAAAATGAAATCACCGCGCGTGCGTACGTACGGAATACCGTCTCCACGCCGTGGTGTAATCTATTTTCCACCATCACCTTACAAGGATGGGTATAATGGTGTAATGAGTAACTCTATAAGATTATTATAAAGTATTATTGATACTGAAATAGTATTCAAATACTCCAATACAATTTCACGATCATAGGAACGATATCATCACTCGTGCGTACGTACGGAATACCGTCTCCACGATGTGATGCGACTCGTTATACATGATCATCATTACATAGTAATTATATAAATGAATTTATGGAATAAATATGATATATGTTACACTAATACCATTCTGGATATAAGTTATCTATAACCTTAAAAGAAGAATAAGAATTTATTCGGCAAAACACGCATAAGAACAAAAGGCAATAAAGACCCGAGTAACAAGTAACAATGAAATATTACTAATAAGAAGCTAAGAATATGATCATATATGATATCATATAAATATGTATGATTCTGAAATAAGTCAATAACATTATTTAAACCATTATACAGGAGCTTCAGACACGTACAAAGCAAATCGGACCGAAGGTAAGGGAAAATATCACAATCTCATTTTTATCCGAGATTGTTTATACTTTGGTATTTACTGGGGTGTATTTTATCATCCACATCCATGTTCCCTCAATATTTAATATTGATTCCATCCACTTACAATAGTTTAAATCCAATTTTACCCTTCAGTGGGTTTTTAGTAAAGAATATGAAAGGAATCTTTTTTCATTTTTTCGTACGACGTACTTTTTTTTGACTTTTCGACAAAAGTACGAAGAATGTTTTTTTAACTTATACGGAATGAATGGATTTTTAATACATTATTTCCAAGAAGATTCCTTTACATGTTTTCAAGTTTATTTTTAATCAAATTATTTTAGTTTAAAGTTGTATGACATGTTAAGAAAGGAAAAATGTTTTTGAAGAAGAAAGGATATTTTCCTCAAGAATGGAGTTCACGTGTTTTATCAAAATTATTTTCCATTTAAGATAATAAAGGTTTATGTTTTTATCCCTATTATTACATTTATTTGATTATGTTTTGAGGGAGTTATTTTTATTAAGTCATTTACCTTATATGATTTGTTTTATGATGTCATGATGTTTCAAGAATCCCATTTTTGTTACATGTGTTATGCGATGATGTATGATTTATGATTATGTGGCACACATAAGAAAGGATTCATTATAAGATGGGTGGGACCTATATCTCCCTCCAATGCATTGGGTAAAGATTTATATCTCATGAGATAGACATGGCTGGAATGGAAGGTTATTTCGGTTCAGTGATACAGGACTGAAACGAGGAGTGAACTCGGTTCAGAAATGGACTTTGTCCGCTAAGATAGTCTTGGCAATGAGTCATGAATAACAAGAAATGATTTTCCATGATTATGTGTGCACACCACAAAGTTTCAAGTTTTATGTTATGATTATGGGGATCTCATTTTCACTTCTATGATTTATTCCATGTTAATATATTATGATATCTTTTGCAAGTTATGATTTTCAAAAAGATATGATATGATTTTTATTTCCTTTATTTTCCCTTGCTGAGCATTTGAGCTCACCCTTGTTTGTATGTTTTCTTTTCCCCAGGTCAGGAAGAAGGTTATTAAGTAGGATATTCCAAAAAGGGACCCTAGATATGATGAAATAAGTGGGAGGCAAAGTTGATGCTTTATGAACCAGTTGTTTATGTTTCCCAGTTTCTAAACACACTATACCTATACGGTCCTTTGTGGTTTTGTCATATGTTGTAATAAGTGTGCTTCAATTTTTAAGTATTAACAATGTATGTAAAGTATGGGTCGTTATAGTTGGAATCAGAGGAAAGGTATAGTCAACCTTTGGAAACTAGGATGTGAAATCCTTAGTAAGAACCCTAAGGATAAGTCTAATCATAAAACACAATCTTAGTGTTTTAGAAATGGCCATGAATAACCAAGGATAAGACATTAAGCGTGAAAATTTTATTCTTGAATTATGTGGTTTTCCTATTATAATTAGTGTTTATCACACTATTCTTCTTGGTTTTAGTCAATGGTTGGAACCCGAAGGAATCGTGTTAATGAGGAATGCGACGGGGAATGCAATGATTATCCCCCTGAGAAACCAATCGTTATGGGAGCTGGAATGCAAAATCTTGTAGCCATGCTCACACAACTTTCTCAAGCTATGAATCATGAAGGACTTCCAAACGAGCAAAGGATGGAGCAACATTCTGTTGAATCCTTCATGAGGTAGCGTCCACCTTCTTTCAGCGGGTCTACTGATCCATTAGTTGCTGAACAATGGATTAGTACTACTGAAAAGATATTTTCAGTTCTTCAATGTTCTGAACATGATAATTTCATCCTAGCAGTGTATAGTTTGGAAGGAGATGCTGAGCAAAGGTGGAATCTAATTAAGAATACGAGGCAAAGGGATGAAATTGAGTCCATGGAATGGGACGAGTTCAAGAACATATATTTCAATAAGTACATCCCTTGTATTCTCCGAACAAAGATGGAGAAAGAGTTTCTTGAACGAAAGCAAAGGGATGATGCATCTGTTGGTACCTATGAAGCAAATTTTACAAGACTTTCAAGGTACGCTTCTAGTATTATTATCCAACCTGAGAGTAAGATCGATCGATTCTTTAGTGGCTTAAAACCAAGTCATCGAAGGGCGTTATCCATAAGGGACTTCAATAGCTACGAGGAAATCGTTCGATGTTCTCTCAAAGTCGAGATAGAGATTGGAGTAACCCATCAGTCATATGGGTTTCATAAGAAGAGGAAAATGGTATTCAAAGGAAAATCTAAAGAGCACACTGAAAAGAAGATGAGCTTTCCCTTATGCTCAAAGTGTGGAAAGAAACATGGAGGGAATTGTCTTAAAGGGACAAGTAAATGCTTCAAATGTGTAAAGGAAGGTCATCGGGCATTTGAATGCCGCGATAATGGGAGGAAGATGTCTAATGATGCAAATAAAAGAAGGGATACAAAGAATGAACCTACTACACTTTAATGTTTCAAGTGCAAGGAGATGGGGAATCATGCCAATCAATGCCCAAATCAAAGGGTTGATGATGATGGTCGATGTCAACAAACTCTTAAGGCTAAAGACAATGGAATGTCACATGCAATTTCTATCAGTGATGTGGAATACGATAACGAAGTGGTGAAAGGTACACTTACCATCCTCTCTAAAGTAGCAAATGTTTTATTTGATTCTGGATCCACCCACTCTTTTATTTCTGAAGAATTTTCTAAGGGTATCACCATATTACCTCCAAAATTAGATGTTGAGTTAGCTGTGACAACACCTAATGGCACATCAATCGCATCAAAAGATTATAATTCTTCTCCAATCGAAGTTTGTGGGAAAGTGCTTCCTGCAAATCTGGTGATCCTTCCTATAGTGGAATTCGATGTGATTCTTGGCATGGATTGGCTTTCTTTATACGGAGCTCATATCAATTGCCAAAGAAGGGAAGTCACATTTCATATTCCAGATCAATCTATGATCGTCTATCAATGCAAGGATGGACATAACCTTCCAATGGAAATTTCTTCCATTTTATGGGTATTGATTCCACTAAATGAAGGTTATTTATCTCAAATGGTTGGTTAAAAACTCACTATTAAGAATATGCCCATCGTACATGAGTTTGATGATGTCTTTCCGGAGGAATTACAGGGTCTTCCACCAAATCGTGAAGTTGAGTTTTCAATAGAACTCGTACCGGGTGCTTTTCCTATTTCAAATACACCTTATAGAATGGCCCCAATTGAATTGTAGGAATTGAAGAAGCAACTCTAAGAGAATCTTGATAAGGGATTCATACGCCCTAGTACATCACCATGGGTAGCACCTGTTCTATTTGTTAAGAATAAAGATGGATCAATGAGACTCTGCATTGATTATCGAGAACTTAACAAGATCACTATCAAGAAAAAATATCCTCTCCCGCGCATTGATGGCTTATTTGACCAACTATGCGGAGCTCAATACTTTTCCAAGATTGATCTTTGTTCAGGGTATCATCAATTAAGGGTCAAAAGGAAGGATATACCAAAGACGGCTTTCCGTACAAGGTATGGACACTATGAATTTATAGTGATGCCATTTGGTCTTACTAATTCCCCTGCTATCTTCATGGATCTAATGAATAGAGTCATTAGAGACTATCTTGATCAATTTGTGGTAGTCTTTATAGAAGATATTCTTGTCTATTCAAAGAGAAAGGAAGATCATGAAGATCACTTGATAATTATATTGAAGACCCTAAGAAAGGAGAATCTTTATTCCAATTTTACCAAGTGTGAATTTTGGCTTCAAAAAGTTGCATTTTTGGGTCACATAATCTCAAAAGAGGGGATATCTGTGGATCCAGCAAAAACAGAGGTTATTGAAAGATGGTCGAGACCAACAACAGTAACTGAGATCCGAAGTTTTCTTGGTTTGGATGGATATTATCGACGTTTTTTAAAAGATTTTTCACAATTATCTAATCCACTCACCATGTTGACTCGGAAAGGAGTTAAGTTTGTTTGGATAGTGGAATGTGAAGAGAATTTCAAGGAGTTGAAAAGAAGGTTATCCAGTGCACATGTGCTCACACTACCTTGTAGTGGAGAAAGGTTTGTGATCTACAATGATGAATCCAAGAAGGGATTGAGGTGTGTTCTTATGCAAAATGATATGGTGATAGCTTATGCCTCAAGAAAGTTGAAAAACCATGAGAAAAATTACCCAACTCATGATTTGGAGTTAGCTGCAGTAATCTTTGCATTAAATATTTGGAGGCATTACCTTTATGGTGAAAGGTGTGATATTTATACTGATCATAAAAGTTTAAAGTATATTTTCACACAAAAGGAGCTGAATATGCATCAAAGAAGATGGTTGGAGCTGATTAAGGATTATGACTGCTCAATCCATTAGCACCCTGGGAAAGCAAACAAGGTGGTAGATGCATTAAGTCGACAAGACCTTGATAGTTTATCCATGATGAGGATCACAAAAGATCCAATATTTATGGATTTACAAAGGATGGATCTTGGAATTATAATGGAAGGGGAAAAATGTTATCTTTCTCAAATGAATGTTCAACCATCTATACATATGAAGATTAAAGAGGCACATAAAGAATATGTCGAGTTACAAAAGAAGGTGAGAAATGTTCCTGAATTCAACCGTAATTGTGATGGGATAATAAAGTTCAGGAATCGAGTTTGTGTTCCTCCCATCCCCGAATTAAAGAAGGAGCTGCTGGATGAGGCTCATAGTTCTTCATTCTCTATTCATCCTGGAAGCACGAAGATGTATAGGGGCCTAAAAGAGTACTTCTGGTGGGATGGAATGAAAAGAGATGTTGCTGAATATGTCTCTCGATGCTTGGTTTGTCAACAAGTTAAAGCTGAGAGACAGAAGTCTAAGGGGATGTTACAACCATTACCCATACCCGAATGGAAATGGGAAAACATCACTATAGACTTTGTCACAGGACTTCCTAAAACATCCAAAGGCAATAATGCTATATGGGTCATAGTTGATCGTCTTACAACATCTGCACACTTCATTGCTATTAGAGTGGATTTCTCTCTAGATCAGATTTCCAGGATATATGTAAAGGAAGTAGTAAGATTGCATGGAGTACCACTTTCTATTATATCTGATCGGGATCCGAGATTTACCTCGATGTTCTGACGAAGTCTTCAGCATACTCTGGATACATAGTTGAGTTTCAGCACTGCTTATCATCCTCAGACAGACGGTCAGTCTGAGAGAACAATTCAAACCCTAGAAGATATGTTGAGAGCTTTCTCTATGGATTTCAAAGGAGGTTGGGATCAACACCTACCTTTGGTGGAGTTTTCTTATAATAATAGCTTTCACTCCATTATTCAGATGGCTCCTTATGAAGCTCTCTATGGAAAGAAATGCAGGACTCCAGCTTGCTGGGATGAAGTTGGGGAAAGAAAGCTATTAGGACCTGATCTCGTTGATGAAATGGCAGAAAAGGTCAGATCTATTCAACAACACATTAGAGCAGCTCAGAGTCGACAGAAAAGATATACCGACAATTGAAGAAAAGACCTAGAATTTGAAGTGGGTGATAAAGTTTTCTTACGAATATCTCCCTGGAAGAGGGTTATGAGATTTGGAAAGAAGGGGAAGTTGAGCCCTAGATATATCGGTCCTTTTGAAATACTGGATCATATTGGGAAGGTAGCATACCGATTGGCGCTTCCACCGAATCTCTCTCAAGTTCACTATGTGTTCCATGTATCTCTCCTGAGAAAGTTCATACCTGATCCTTCACATGTACTCAGCTCAGAAGTTGTACCGCTGGAGCAAGATCTTTCTTATGAAGAATAGCCGATAGAGATTCTGGATCGTAGCGAAAAAGTCCTAAGAAACAGGACCACTCGCTTGGTGAATGTTTCATGGAGGAACCACCAACTTGAAGAAGCTACATAGGAGCTTGAGGATATGATGAGGGAGAAGTATCCTCATCTGTTTGTTACAAAGTGACGAATTTCGAGGGCGAAATTATTTTTAAGGGGGGTAGAATGTAACACCCGAGATTTTTATGAGTATTATTTTGTTTTTATGTTATATATATATCATCAAAGGAATCATTCACTACACACTAGCTTGACTTACTTTACACGCAATCACGACCTTCCTCGATAGCTTGCATTGTATGCAATACCGAGTTTCACTAAACAACGATATGCTATTAAAATATTATTAAAACTAGCCGTTATGATTAGTAATAACCACTTTTTGAAATTTTATAAATTTTATATTTCAAAATGGACTTCATTTTTGGATTCAGAATATCGAAATTAGCCTAGGGTGAAATTTTGGTTTTTTTCTGAAAACTTTCAATTTTCGATGAATAGTGAAACCACTAAGTGGTAGGTTAAAAACTGAATTTTGCATAAAACTTAATTTTACAGCTTCTGCGAATGGAATTTTGAAAATCCGACAGACACAGTTGATATCAGTAAGTAAAATGTGGTTCAATGAGATAAAAATAATTTTTTTTGTGAATAGTAACTTTTTACTTTTTTTTACCGTGGTTAACAGTAAATAGGGTAACTAAGGGTAAATATGATATTACTATTACCCTAACACATGTCCTAATTCTATTGTATAAGTGTAATTCTACCAAAAACAACCTTATGAATATAATATGACCATTTAGGTCCACTTGGATTAGATTATGACATTTAATATTATTTTATTTAATGAATAGTTAAAATAGTTAAAATCAAAGTTTAATAACTAAAACATTTTTAATATGGTGTTATACATAAGATAAATTCAACTATAAATATTCATTAGAAAGATAAAACGATTTCCTACATAATGATATTTTATTTATAATTTTTAGACTTTATATAAATTAATTTATTTATGACACAACGATGATGTAGTAATTACCCTTTTAAGGAAATGTTAACATAATTGATGTTATAAATTCTCAAATAAATGTAATTTGAGACTGTTTATTAATTAAACTAATTTTCTAGGTTACTATGATATATTATTATTGATTTAATCAACTTGTTTCGAACATATAATTCTGTTATGACTTTCACAAAAATCATATATCAAATAGTGTCAAAATTGACACAAAATAGTTTTTAAATCAAATATTATATTATTAATTGTTATTTTATTCCTAAAAATCTAAGGTTCGGCCAAATGACTTAGATAAGGATATGTATATTAATAATAAACAACTTGGGGTTCGTTTGGCATGTTATAGTAAGTGTATTAACCATATAGTGTAAGAAAACAAAAAGTCAAGGTAAAAGTTAAATTATTTAACTTAGAGTTAAATCTAATTGATAAGGTTAAAATAATAACCTAAACTTGTCTAAATCCTATTTGTTGATAGGAATTTTACCCATCCCCACTTTACCTTCGAAATAAGACCCTTTGGAACCATTATAAACCGATTTTGACTTTAATATAAAATAATATTTTGAGATATTCCTAAGGTGCCCCTCTCCTCCCTTATAAAAGGGCACCTCCTTCCCCTCCACCTCACACCAATTTGAGCACTCAAGCTCGGCCAACCCCTGCCAAAATCCCTTCTCCACTTCCATAGAATAATCTTATAGGTCCTGGTCTTCTTCAAAGACAAATCTTAGTTCCCTAAGTGGAGGATTCAAAGAGGCGTTTCAAAGAAGAGGTAATATCCATTACCGATCTTTTCAATTTCTTTCTTCTTCAACTTCTTCTTCTTTAGTTGTTTCATGATAAAGTAATAAAATAAGTATTACTTACATACTTATATGTTATTATAAATATGAAACAACCCTAATTCACCTTCTATACATCCTACGAAAAAATGAAATCACCGTGCGAGCGTACGTATGGAATATTGTCTCCACGCCGTGGTGTAATCTATTTTCAACCATCACCTTAAAAGGATGGGTATAATGGTGTAATGAGTAACTATATATGATTATTATAAAGTATTATTGATACTGAAATAGTATTCATATACTCCAATACAATTCCACGATCATAGGAATGATATCATCACTCGTGCATACGTACGGAATACCGTCTCCACGATGTGATGCGACTTGTTCTACATGATCATCATTACATAGTAATTATATAAATGAATTTAATGAATAAATATGATATATGTTACACTAATACCATTCTGGATATAAGGTATCTATAACCTTAAAAGAAGAAGAAGAATTTATTCGGCAAAACACGCATAAGAACAAAAGGCAATAAAGACCCGAGTAACAAGTAACAATGAAATATTACTAATAAGAAGCTAAGAATATGACCATATATGATATCATATCAATATGTATGATTCTGGAATAAGTAAATAACATTATTTAAACCATTATACAGGAGCTTCGGTCACGTACAAAGCAAATCAGACCTAAGGTAAGGGAAAATATCACAATATCATTTTTATCCGAGATTGTTTATACTTTGGTATTTACTGGGGTGTATTTTACCATCCACATCCATGTTCCCTCAATATGTAATATTGTTTCCATCCACTTACAAGAGTTTAAATCCAATTTTACTTTTCGGTGAGTTTTTAGTAAAGAATATGAAAGGAATCTTTTGTCGTTTTTTCGTACGAGGTACTTTTTTTGACTTTTCCGACAAAAGTACGAAGAATGTTTTTTTAACTTATACGGCATGAATGGTTTTTTAAAACATTATTTCCAAGAAGCTTCCTTTACAAGTTTTCATGTTTATTTGTAATCAACTTCTTTTAGTTTAAAGTTGTATGATATGTTAAGAAAGGAAAAATGTTTTTGAAGAAGAAAGGATATTTTCCTCAAGAATGGAGTTCATGTGTTTTATCAAAATTATTTTCCATCTAAGATAACAAAGGGTTCTGTTTTTATCCGTATTATTACATTTATTTGATTTTGTTTTGTGGGAGTTATTTTTATGAAGTCATTTACCTTATATGATTTGTTTTATGATGTCATGATGTTTCAAGAATCCCATTTTTGTTACATGTGTTATGCAATGATGTATGATTTATGATTATGTGGCACACATAAGAAAGGATTCATTATAAGATGGGTGGGACCTATATCTCCCTTCAATGCATTGGGTAAAGATTTGTATCTCATGAGATATACATGGCTGGAACGGAAGGTTATTACGGTTCAGTGATACAGGACTGAAACGAGGAGTGAACTCATTTCAGAAATGGACTATGTCCGCTAAGATAGTCATGGTAAAGAGTCATGACTAACAACAAATGATTTTCCATGATTATGTGTGCATGCCACAAAGTTTCAAGTTTTATGTTATGATTATGGGGATCTCATTTTCACTTCTATGATTTATTCCATGTTAAGATATTATGATCTCTTTTGCAAGTTATGATTTTCAAAAACATATGATATGATTTTTATTTCCTTTATTTGCCCTTGCTGAGCATTTGAGCTCACCCTTGTTTGTATGTTTTCTTTTCCCCAGGTCAGGAAGAAGGTTATTAAGTAGGATATGCCAAAAAGGGACCCTAGATATGATGAAATACGTGGGAGGCAAAGTTGATTCTTTATGAACCAGTTGTTTATGTTTCCCAGTTTCTAAAGACACTATACCTATACGGTCCTTTGTGGTTTTGTCATATGTTGTAATAAGTGTGCTTAAATTTTGAAGTATTAACAATGTATGTAAAGTATGGGTCGTTATAGTTGGTATCAGAGGAAAGGTATAGTCAACCATTGGAAACTAGGATGTGAAAGCCTTAGTAAGAACCCTAAGGATAAGTCTAAGCATAAAACACAATCATAGTGTTTTAGAAAAGGCCATGAATAACCTAGGATAAGACATTAAGCGTGAAAATTTTATTCTTGAATTATGTGGTTTTCCTATTATAATTAGTGTTGCTCACACTACTCTTCTTGGTTTTATTCAATGGCTGGAACCCGAAGGAATCTTGTTAATGCGGAATGCGACAGGCAATGAAATGATTGTCCCCCTGAGCAACCAAACATTATGGGAGCTGGAATGCAAAATCTTGTAGCCATGCTCACACAACTTTCTCAAGCTATGAATCATGAAGGACATCAAAACGAGCAAAGGAAGTTGCAACATTCTGTTGAATCCTTCATGAGGCAGCGTCCACCTTCTTTCAGCGGGTCTACTGATCCATTAGTTGCTGAACAATGGATTAGTACTACTAAAAAGATATTTTCAGTTCTTCAATGTTCTGAACATGATAAAGTCATCTTACCAGTGTATCGTTTGGAAGTAGATGATGATCAATGGTGGAATCTTATTAAGAATACGAGGCAAAGGGATGAAATTGAGTCCATGGAATGGGATGAGTTCAAGAACTTTTTTTTCAATAAGTACTTACCTTGTATTCTCCGAACAAAGATGGATAAAGAGTTTCTTGAACTGAAGCAAAGGGATGATGAATCTGTTGGTAGCTATGAAGAAAATTTTACAAGACTTGCAAGGTACGCTTCTGGTATTATTATCCAACCTGAGAGTAAGATCGATCGATTCTTTAGTGGCTTAAAACCTAGTCTTCAAAGGGCGTTAGCCATAAGGGACTTCAATAGCTATGAGGAAATCGTTCGATCTTCTCTCAAAGTCGAGATAGAGATTTGAGTAACCCATCAGTCATATGGGTTTGATAAGAAGAGGAAAATGGAATTCAAAGGAAAATCTAAAGAGCACACTGAAAAAGAAGATGAGATTTCTCTTATGCTCAATGTGTGGAAAGAAACATGGAGGAAGTTGTCTTAAAGGGACAAGTAAATGTTTCAAATGTGTAAAGGAAGGTCATCGGGAATTTGAATGCCACGATAATGGGAAGAAGATGTCTAATGATGCAAATAAAGGAAGGGATACACAGAATGAACCTACTACACTTTAATGTTTCAAGTGGAAGGAGATGGGGCATTATGCCAATCAATGCCCAAATACAATGGTTGATGATGATGGTTGAAGTCAACAAACTCTTAAGGCTAAAGACAATGGAAAGTCACATGAAATTTCTATCAGCGATGTGGAGTACGATAACGAAGTGGTGAAAGGTACACTTACCATCCACTCTAAAGTAGAAAATGTTTTATTTGATTCTGGATCCACCCACTCTTTTATTTCTGAAGAATTTTCTAAGGGTATCACCGTATTACCTCAACAATTAGATGTTGAGTTAGCTGTGACAACACCTAATGGCACATC
Organism: Viscum album; assembly: GCA_963277665.1. Classification (NCBI taxonomy): domain Eukaryota; kingdom Viridiplantae; phylum Streptophyta; class Magnoliopsida; order Santalales; family Viscaceae; genus Viscum; species Viscum album. The sequence goes on along the minus strand of OY728166.1, from coordinate 371,662,050 downwards.
AATCGCATCAAAAGTTTATAATTCTTCTCCGATCGAAGTTTGTGGGAATGTGCTTCCTGCAAATCTGGTGATCCTTCCTATAGTGGAATTCGATGTGATTCTTGGAATGGATTGTCTTTCTTTATACGGAGCTCATATCAATTTCCAAAGAAGGGAAGTCACATTTCATATTCCAGATCAATCTATGATTGTCTATCAATGCAACGATGAACATAACCTTCCAGTGGAAATTTCTTCCATTTTATGGGTATTGATTCCACTAAATGATGGTTATTTATCTCAAATGGTTGGTGAGAAACTCACGATTAAGAATATTCCAATCGTACGGGAGTTTGATGATGTCTTTCTGGAGGAATTACCGGGTCTTCCACCAAATCGTGAAGTTGAGTTTTCAATAGAACTCGTACCGGATGCTTTGCCTATTTCAAAGACACCTTATAGAATGGCCCCAATTGAGTTGCAGGAATTGAAGAATCAACTCCAAGAGAATCTTGATAAGGGATTCATACGCCCTAGTGCATCACCTTGAGGAGCACCTGTTCTATTTGTTAAGAAGAATGATGGATCAATGAGACTCTTCATTGATTATCGAGAACTTAACAAGATCACTATCAAGAACAAATATCCTCTCCCACACATTGATGACTTATTTGACTAACTACGTGGAGCTCAATACTTTTACAAGATTGATCATTGTTCAGGGTATCATCAATTAAGGGTAAAAAGGGAGGATATACCAAAGACGACATTCCGTACAAGGTATGGAAACTATGAATTTATAGTGATGCCATTTGGTCTTACTAATGCCCCTGCTATCTTCATGGATCTAATGAATAGAGTCTTTAGAGACTATCTTGATCAATTTGTGGTTGTATTTATAGACGATATTCTTGTCTATTCAAAGATCAAGGAAGAGCATGAAGATCACTTGAGAATTATATTGAAGACCTTGAGAATGGAGAAGCTTTATGCCAAATTTACCAAGTGTGAATTTTGGCTTCAAAAAGTTTCATTTTTTGGTCCCATAATCTCAAAAGAGGGGATATCTGTGGATCCAGCAAAAACAGTGGTTATTGAAAGATGGTCGAGACCAACAACAGTAACTGAGATCCGAAGTTTTCATGGTTTGGATGGATATTATCGACGTTTTGTAAAAGCTTTTTCACGATTATCTAATCCACTCACCAAGTTGACATGGAAAGGAGTTAAGTTTTTTTGGACCGAGGAATGTGAAGAGAATTTCAAGGATTTGAAAAGAAGGTTATCCAGTGCACCTGTGCTGACACTACCTTGTAGTGGAGGAAGGTTTATGATCTACAGTGATGCATCCAAGAAGGGATTGGGGTGTGTTCATATGCAAAATGATATGGTGATAGCTTATGCCTCACGACAGTTGAAAATCCATGAGAAAAATTACCCAACTCATGATTTGGAGTTAGCTGCAGTAATATTTGCATTAATGATTTGGAGGCATTACCTTTATGGTGAAAGGTGTGATATTTATACTGATAATAAAAGTTTAAAGTATATTTTCACACATAAGGAGCTGAATATGCGTCAAATAAGATGGTTGGAGCTGATTAAGGATTATGACTGCTCAATCCATTACCACCCTGGGAAAGCAAACAAGGTGGCAGATGTATTAAGTCGACAAGACCATGCTAGTTTATCCATGATGAGGATCACTAAAGATCCAATATTTATGGATTCCCAAAGGATGGATCATGGAATTCTAATGGAAGGGGAAAAATATTATCATTCTCAAATGTATGTTCAACCATCTATACATATGAATATTAAAGAGGCACAGAAAGAAGATGTCGAGTTACAAAAGAAGGTGAGAAATGTTCGTGAATTAAACCTTGATTGTGATGGGATAATAAAGTTCAGGAATCGGTTTTGTGTTCCTCCCATCCCCGAATTAAAGAAGGATCTGCTGGAAGAGTCTCATAGTTCTTCATTATCTATTCATCCTGGAAGCACGAAGATGTATAGGGACCTGAAAGAGTACTTCTGGTGGGATGGCATGAAAAGAGATGTTCCTGAATATGTCTCTCGATGCTTGGTTTGTCAACAAGATAAAGCTGAGAGACAGAAGTATAAGGGGATGTTACAAACATTACCCATACCCGAATGGAAATGGGAAAACATCACTATGGACTTTGTCACAGGACTTCCTAAAACTTCCAATGGCAATAATGCTATCTGGGTCATAGTTGATCGTCTTACAAAGTCTGCACACTTCATTGCTATTAGAGAGGATTTCCCTCTAGATCAGCTTGCCAGGATATATGAAAAGGAAGTAGTAAGATTGCATGGAGTACCACTTTCTATTATATCTGATCGGGATCCGAGATTTACCTCGATGTTCTGGCGAAGTCTTCAGCATACTCTGGATACAGAGTTGAGTTTCAGCACTGCTTATCATCCTCATACAGACGGTCAGTCTGAGAGAAAAATTCAAACCCTAGAAGATATGTTGAGAGCTTGCTCTATGGATTTCAAAGGAGGTTGGGATTAACACCTACCTTTGGTAGAATTTTCTTATAATAATAGCTTTCACTCCAGTATTCAGATGGCTCCTTATGAAGCTCTCTATGGAAAGAAATGCAGGACTCCAACTTGCTGGGATGAAGTTGGGGAAATAAAGCTATTAGGACCTGATCTCGTTGATGAAATGGAAGAAAAGGTCAGATCTATTCAACAACACAAAAGAGTAGCTCAGAGTCGACAGAAAAGTTATGCCGACAACCGAAGAAAAGACCTAGAGTTTGAAGTGGGTGATAAAGTGTTCTTACGAATATCTCCCTAGAAGAGGGTTATGAGATTTGGAAAGAGGGGGAAGTTGAACCCTAGATATATCGGTCCTTTCGAAATACTGGATCGTGTTGGGAAGGTAGCTTACCAATTGGCGCTTCCACCGAATCTCTCTCAAGTTCACGATGTGTTCCATGTATCTCTCCTATGAAAGTACATACCTGATCCTTCACATGTACTCAGCTCAGAAGTTGTACCGCTAGAGCAAGATCTTTCTTATGAAGAATAGCCGATAGAGATTCTGGATCATAGCGGAAAATTCCTACGAAACAAGACCACTCGCTTGGTGAAAGTTTTATGGAGGAACCACCAACTTGAAGAAGCTACATGGGAGCTTTAGGATATGATGAGGGAGAAGTATCCTCATCTGTTTGTTACAAAGTGACGAATTTCGAGGGCGAAATTCTTTTTAAGGGGGGTAAAATGTAACACCTGAGATTTTTATGAGTAATATTTTGTTTTTATGTTATATATATATCATCAAAGGAATCTTTCACTACACAGTAGCTTGACTTACTTTACACACAATCGCGACCTTCCTCGATAGCTTGCGTTGTACGCAATACCGAGTTTCACTAAACAACGATATGCTATTAAAATATTATTAAAACTAGAAGTTATGATTAGTAATTACCACTTTTTGAAATTTTATAAATTTTATTTTTCAAAATGGAGTTCATTTTTGGATTCGGAATATCGAAATTATCCTAGGGTGAAATTTTGGGTTCTTTCTGAAAACTTTCAATTTTCCATGAATAGTGAAACCACTAAGTGATAGGTTAAAAACCGAATTTTGCATAAAACTTAATTTTACCGCTTCTGTGAATGGAATTTCGAAAATCCGACAGAAACGGTTGATATCAGTAAATAAAATGTGGTTCAATGAGATAAAAATAATTTTTTTGGTGCATAGTAACTTTTTACTTTTTTTTACCGCGGTTAATAGTAAATAGAGTAACTAAGGGTAAATATGATATTACTATTACCCTAACACATGTCCTAATTCTATTGGATAAGTGTAATTCGACCAAAAACAACATTATGAATATAATATGACCATTTAGGTCCACTTGGATTAGATTATGACATTTAATATTATTTTATTTAATGAATAGTTAAAATAGTTAAAATCAAAGTTTAATAACTAAAACATTTTTAATATGGGGTTATACATAAGATAAATTCGACTATAAATTTTCATTAGAAAGATAAAAAGATTTCCTACATAATTATATTTTATTTTTAATTTTTAGACTTTATATAAATTAATTTATTTATGACACAACGATGATGCAGTAATTACCCTTTTAAGGAAGTGATAACATAATTGATGTTATAAATGCTCAAATAAATGTAATTTGAGATTTTTATGAATTAAACTAATTTTCTAGGTTACTATGATATATTATTATTTATTTAATCAACTTGGTTCGAACATATAATTCTGTTATGACTTTCACAAAAATCATATATCAAATAGTGTCAAAATTGACACAAAATAGTTTTTAAATCAAATATTATATTATTAATTGATATTTTATTCCTAAAAATCTAAGGTTCGGACAAATGACTTATACAAGGATATATATATTCATAATAAACAACTTGGGGTTCGTTTGGCATGTTATAGTAAGTGTATTAACCATATAGTGTAAGAAAACAAAACGTCACGGTAAAAGTTAAATTATTTAACTTAGAGTTAAATCTAATTGATAAGGTTAAAATAATAACCTAAACTTGTCTAAATCCTATTGGTTGATAGTATTTCGACCCATACCCACTTTACATTCTAAATAAGACCCTTTGGAACCATTATAAACCGATTTTGACTTTAATATAAAATAATATTTAGAGATATTCCTAAGGTGCCCCTCTCCTCCCTTATAAAAGGGCACCTCGTCCCCCTCCTCCTCACACAAATTTGAGCACTCAAGCTCGGCCAACCCCTACCAAAATCTCTTCTCCACTTCCCTAGAATAATCCTAGAGTTCCTAGTCTTCTTCAAAGACCAATCTTAGTTCCCTAAGTGGAGGATTCAAAGAGGCATTTCAAAGAAGAGGTAATATCCATTACCGATCTTTTCAATTTCTTTCTTATTCAACTTCTTATTCTTTATTTGTTTCATGATAAAGTAATAACATCAGTATTACTTAAATACTGATATATTATTATAAATATAAAACAACCCTAATTCACCTTCTATCCATCCTACGGAAAAATGAAATCATCGCGCGTGCGTACGTACGGAATACCGTCTCCACGCCGTGGTGTAATCTATTTTCCACCATCACCTTACAAGGATGGGTATAATGGTGTAATGAGTAACTATATATGATTATTATAAATTATTATTGATACTTAAATACTATTCATATACTCCAATACAATTCCACGATCATAGGAACGATATCATCACTCGTACATACGTACGGAATACCGTCTCCACGATGTGATGCGACTCGTTCTACATGATCATCATTACATAGTAATTATATAAATGAATTGAATGAATAAATATGATATATGTTACACTAATACCATTCTGGATATAAGGTATCTATAACCTTTAAATAATAATAAGAATTTATTCGGCAAAACACGCATAAGAACAAAAGGCAATAAAGACCCGAGTAACAAGTAACAATGAAATATTACTAATAAGAAGCTTAGAATATGACCATATATGATATTATATCAATATGTATGATTCTGGAATAAGTCAATAACATTATTAAAACCATTATACAAGAAATTTGGACACGTACAAAGCAAATCGGACCTAAGGTAAGGGAAAATATCACAATCTCATTTTTATCCGAGATTGTTTATACTTTGGTATTTACTGGGGTGTATTTTATCATCCACATCCATGTTCCCTCAATATGTAATATTGTTTCCATCCACTTAAAATATTTTAAATTCAATTTTACCCTTCGGTGAGTTTTTAGTAAAGAATATGAAAGGAATCTTTTGTCGTTTTTTCATACGAGGTACTTTTTTTTTACTTTTCCGACAAAAGTACGAAGAATGTTTTTTTAACTTATACGACATGAATGGATTTTTAAAACATTATTTCCAAGAAGCTTCCTTTACAAGATTTCAAGTTTATTTTTAATCAACTTATTTTAGTTTAAAGTTTTATGACATGGTAAGAAAGGAAATATGTTTTTTAAGAAGAAAGGATATTTTCCTCAAGAATGGAGTTCACGTGTTTTATCAAAATTATTTTCCATCTAAGATAATAAAGGGTTCTGTTTTTATCCCTATTATTACATTGATTTGATTATGTTTTGAGGGAGTTATTTTTATGATGTCATTTACCTTATATGATTTGTTTTATGATGTCATGATGTTTCAAGAATCCCATTTTTGTTACATGTGTTATGCGATGATGTATGATTTATGATTATGTGGCACACATAAGAAAGGATTCATTATAAGATGGGTGGGACCTATATCTCCCCCAAAAGCATTGGGTAAAGATTTATATCTTATGAGATAGACATGGCTGTAACGGAAGGTAATTTCGGTTCAGTGATACAGGACTGAAACAAGGAGTGAACTCGGTTCTGAAATGGAATTTGTCCGCTAAGATAGTCTTGGCAATGAGTCATGACTAACAAGAAATGATTTTCCATGATTATGTGTGCATGCCACAAAGTTTCAAGTTTTATGTTATGATTATGGGGATCTCATTTTCACTTCTATGATTTATTACATGTTAAGATATTATGATCTCTTTTTCAGGTTATGATTTTCAAAAAGATATGATATGATTTTTATTTCCTTTATTTACCCTTGTTGAGCATTTGAGCTCACCCTTGTTTTTATGTTTTCTTTTCCCCAGGTCAGGAAGAAGGTTATTAAGCAGGATATGCCAAAAATGGACCCTAGATATGATGAAATAAGTGGGAGTCAAAGTTGATGCTTTATGAACCAGTTGTTTATGTTTCCCAGTTTCTAAAGACACTATACCTATACGATCCTTTGTGGTTTTGTCATATGTTGTAATAAGTGTGCTTCAATTTTGAAGTATTAACAATGTATGTAATGTATGGGTCGTTATAGACCCTCTCTTCCATCCACCTTGCACACTTCCTCTATGCTCTGATCTTTCATGGCGTCAGTTTTGACCATCTATAGATACACTGCTCGTTTTCCCCACTGGCCCCACAAGCCCACTACCCAAAACTCCCTTAATGGTTCCTTCTAATATCAGTGCATGATCTACTACCTCTGCGAACCTCTTCAAGAGGAAGATGTTTACATGAGACCTGATCTCATGTCTCAACCCATCCTTGAAACACCTTTCTACCGCTACCTCATCCCCTGCTAACACTGGAACAAAGCATCTCAAATCAATGAACCGACTAGCGTAGTCCATCACCGATACTGATCCCTGAGTCAGGCTCATAAACTATGCAGCCTGGTCCTGCCTCAAAGTCTCTGGGTAGAAATTCTCCAGAAACATTTCTTGAAAGTATTTCCATGACATTCCCTCAGACTTCTCAATTTGAGCCTGAATGTCCCAACAACGCCTAGCGTAACCTCACAAAATATAGGCGGCCAACATTACTAACTTTTAAATGGGGGTCTCTATATGATCTAGTATCGTCTGGATAGACTCTAACCAGGACTTTTCTACCTCTGGCCCACCCTCTCCAGTGATAATTTGAGGGTGTTGCAGCTGGAACTCCCTGGTCATCTCAAACATACTTGGTGAAACCCACCCATTGGTCTTGATCCATCATCTTCATAGGCAAAGTCACGTTCTCTCGGAACTAGTCTTCTCTACCTTCATGGATCGCCACATTTTCTTACTTTTCTACTGGAGGAGTATTCTCAGAAACACCCTCCTATTGCTCAACTGGTAACCGGTGTCGCGGTGGCATTTCTATACAATTCCAAGCACAGGATTTAGGTCACATATCACATAAATTTCATGACTTCATCAAAAGATCATTACAAGCTACAATAACCCATTTCAGAAGCTAACCCAACAACATTTTCCAACTTGTTTCAAACCCTATTACTCCATTAAACATCATTTCCCACTTGTTCTATTTCATTATTCTCATTATTTCTTGGTCTTATGAAATTCATGATGCACCCTACTTTCTTACCTCACACGCCCACCCCGTGCATGTGCATAACACAATGCATGTCACCTATCTCCCTAGGTGCCTACAATGATGCATGAATGCAAATACTCGTGTCGTTAAGGCCATGAGCCAAACATTGTAAAACAATCACATCAACCACATGTGCATCACATAATGAGTAAATATCATCAACTCTAACATCACAAAACCAAGAACATCATTTCCCACCCAGGGTGACTTGGGTTTCCCGTGTACCTGGTTTAGCTACTCCCAAGCATGAGCTCATTACCAAGGCCTGACACATCTTAAACCTTGGCTACCCATTACAATTAACCAGACCCTAGAGAAGGAGAAGAAATACCTCCTCTGATACCACTTTTTAACATCCCCGACCCAGAAGCCACTAAACCGGTGCTTCGAGCCGGGTAGTTACATAACCTTAAGCACGCCACCCCAAATGAAAATGGTTTCCGACTAGCAGTGGGGTTCTATGGTGTCAAGGGGTGAGACTATACCCCATTTTTATCAGAGTAAGAACAACAGAAATAAACTAGATAGGGGAAACAATAACCAATAAACAAGGAACACATATAGCAACCATTTCCAATAATATATATTCCATGTCATATTACAAGTGAAAAAGTGGACACAACCACGAAATAAAGACAATGACCAAAATCCCCAAAATGGCCCCGAATCCAAGTTTGTATCTTAAACAATGTGCAACCCATGTCCACTCAGCTATCTAGCAAGGAACCTTTCCCTTGTCCTGACCTGCAAACATGAAGTCTGCTCGGGTACCCAACGACGGCCTGAGCATGGTGTGAGTACAACTCAGTAGGCCACCACCAATGGTGTCTACAAAATTTCTAGTAATAACAGGTAGTTCGTGGAAAGTAAAACAAATGATAAATTCGAAGTAATTAATTAAGGTGCCATCAACCATTTTAGAGCCAAGCAATTTCCACTTCCATTACCATTCATTACACACCCATTATCACTATTTACCATATCATCACATTTCCATGGGTTAATCAAAAACATTATTTTACATGGGTATAAGGCCAAAAAACACATGCAAGAGTCTAAATACATATTTATCCTATCTCACTAGGACTAACCGCTCATATCGACCATAACCTCACCTCAAAGCCTCAGTCCGAGTGGATGCAACCGTTAGTAGAATTGACCCTCAGTCCCCTTTCCTAAACTGTGCATTTAGGGTGGAGTTTAGAACCTCAATCTTCACTTGACCTGTGGGCATAGAACCTCAATTCATACCCCACTCTACAAATCCATGTTCACATGCTTATATATAACTAACCATCAACTATCCAAACCATTGCCCTTCAGAAAACACTATTAAGAACTACCCACATGGGAAACCACAACATGCCTTAACCCATTAACACATTACCATTTCACATCATTTAACCATTCACCCAATTCCCATGTGTTATTCCTATCTCACTAAGAATTCAACATTAAACCTATAATCTATCCCATTATGGTCTTTAATCCATTTACACATTAACCCATTTAACCCATTCATCATTCCCATGAATCAACCATTCATTCCATTTCAAATAACCCCTAGGTTATTGCCAAGTCTAGATGAATCTCCTAAATTCTATTCCTAGTTCAACTAATCATAAAAACATTTTTATCAAGGGATCTAAAATTCATTACAACATGGTCACTTGTTTAATAACAATCCTGAAACCTGGGAGAAGCCGGCACATCTCAGGGATGGCCCTAATTAGGTCAAGACAATCCCAACACATCCCACAGGGATCATGAGGTTTCCCAATTACCATTTTAAACACCAATATTACCAAAAATGTCTAGTTTATTCAAACCATAAGCAAGGGAAAATAAAAACACATGTAAACATGGCCAAAACCCTAGATAACCATGGGATATCACTTGTAGACAACCTATATTGAAACCGTGGTTGAACGCACTCCCTATCAAGTCCTTAGTCATCGATCCAACCATCATTTAATGCTACAACATAAAACTCACCCAAAAGGTAGGTTTTTAGAACATTAGAATGAGAGGGAGAAAAGGTATTAACCCTAAACAAAAAAGATAAGAAAAGATGAGGGTAGCCTTACTAGGGATTCGATCCGCAACCAACGACACCAAAAACGCCTTAGGATCGAAGGAGTTTGATCTCTTAAAGTTCTTCAGAGGATTGGTTCGTGCCTATGGTGAAGAGATGAGGAAGAGAGGAAAATCCCGAGTGGGGTTTAAAAATCCCGGAGTCGCAATTTTGAAAATTTTCCCAACTTTAAGTGGTCGCACGATTTGAACGCACAGTTTGGAAAACAATGCGCAAACCGTGTGCATGCCACTTCCCAAAGAAGGAGGAGTCACAAGGTTTAGCCGCATGGTTTGGAAATCTATGCACAAACTGTGCACTTGCTTCTATCTAGAGGAGGGAGGGTCGCATGGTTTTGCCTGGGCATGCCGCATGGTTTGGCTGCCCGTGCGCAGGCCATGCGCCTTGGCCTGTTTTGCCCAGTTTTCCTTTCTTCCATGCCCCGAGCCCCTGAAACACCGCCAAGGCCTATCATACTTTTATAATACATCCCTTTAAGCCCAAAATAAGGTATTTAACCAAAACACAATGAAAAACAGACCTTTCCAAAATACCGGGATCTTACACCGAGCCTATTATTAGGAGAAAAATACATCAATTGTTCAATTTCTCTTCTTGTATAAATGATTTTGTGTAAGGGGGATCCTATTATTAGGATAAAATTAGAAGGATATTTCCAAGTCCATGAATATATAAATGGTATATTGGGTATGATTTTATGATACCATTTATTTGAATCGATACTGAAAAATGGAAACAGATATCTAATAGGTTAGAGAAACTTATGTCCAAATATTACTAAAATTAACTTCTAAAATGATAGTAAATCATGTGTTTTACCAATGTATTAGTTTCATATAAGTTGGTGGATTCATGAATCGTGTTTTTTAGACATGGGTGTCGATCATGAACTATGTTATTTATGCAAGGAAGACATGTGAGAGAATACCATGCACATTGAAATATTTTTAAGTAAAGGTATGTGGTAATTAGTATTATATTATAATATATTCAAGTCTATGTAATTTTTATATATCAAAAATACTTGGATGTTTGAGTTCTATGATCCTAGAGTTTCAGAGTCAATATACCAAATCTTGTATCCTCTAAAATGTGATTTTAGGGGTATTTATAGGCCCTATACTTGTGTCAAGTAGTATATCATGGATGTATTTTTCAATCAAGAATCACTGGACTTGTGCAGCACCTCCAGATATGGAAATTCATATGAATATAAAGAATTTCATGATTAATTTTTCTCTACCAATGATGTTGTGAATCAATGGGGTTTCATGAAAATTATTCCTTTTCAATAAAGATTTTCATTTTAGTAATATTTTCTCCATTATTCATCTATAACGTGTTTTTTTACATAAACTACCACCCCCTTAAAATGGAATTTGATATTGAATATTTATATTATATATAAGTAAAAACATCAAAATATTTCATTTTTTCTCTTCTACATTCACAAAAATCATTAAAAACAATACCTGTAAATAAGGTTAGAGTCCTTAAGTGACTATTAGTTATCCAAGAAAAATGAGAATTTCAATCTTTTCATAGAACTATTCATCTCATGAAATTTATATGGATGTGGTCCTTGGATTACATAATACTTAATCTTCCATGAATATTTTCACATGATCCTTAGTATCATGTGAATAGAAATTTTCAAGTGGATAAATAGAACTTGCAAATGGGAAAAATTTCATGGATTTAATTTTTTATGAAATATAATTGTAAAATATTCTAGAAACTCATACAATGTATTCTGATGGTGTATATTCTACTATGACTCATTGGAGTGATCTTGCTAGTAACTAAAGGCTTTGATGAGCAAACTAACTTACACAGGTTATAAGAATAATGATCAGTGATTCTTAATGGGGGAGACCAATATAATCATAACGGATGGTAGTTTGAGGCCACACAATTGAGTCCAGTGGATAGGTTTTCCACATAGTTGAGGGACCTGTATATCTAAAGGGATTTGGTATCCCAATAATAATATGGATAAAATAGAGGTGTTTTTATATAGATTAAGGCTGGATTCTCATCCCATTTTGGAGTAGCTGTTATAGGACATATTACACTTACCAAGTTTTAAAAAAAATTAATTATGGATTAAATCGAGATATTATATCTAGGTGAACTATGTATCTCATGAAAATAGAATAAATCCAAATGTTTTTCATATAGTATAATCTCTATATGTTTATCAGGATTATATATAAGAGTTTGGATTGAATAAATTTCCTAGTATTGGGAGATGGGAGGGGCTCAATTTGTGTTGAATAAGGATCTAAAGACAATGAAATAAAGAGGGTTTAGCTATTATCCATTAAAAAAATAATGTGTCTTTTCATAACTATATATCGTTTGAAATGAGAATCAATTGATATATAGTTCATATATACTAAAAATATATGTGGGGTTTAGTAGTAGAATAGAACCACTTAAAGGGGATATCCTTCTTAGAAATTATCAGATCATCTTGCACATTTATGCCTTGTTATTTGGAAATTATCAGGTTGATAAATATCAAATAATTAGGACATTGATCATTATGTTTAACATAATATTATGGATTAGAGATGTTTTATTTTAATATCATTCATCAAGGATATTTAAGATTAAATTTAACATAAAACATTGAAAATAAAAAAGGTAAAATGAATCAATATATTGAATAAACAATCCAAATGTATTAAAATCACATTATTAATTTATTATTTGTAAATTAAGGGGTGGGTTAAGGTTATTAATGCATCATTTGAGTTCTGGAGGGTTCCATTGAGGGTCTTGACACACAAATCAATCAAAGGGTAGTTTAAAATGGGAAATTATAATCTTTATAACATGAGTAATAAATAAGGGTTATATTGTGAACAAGGATAACCACCAGAATTGTTTGAAACATATATTCCACTATCATATATTCAAGAATGAGGTACACAAGTATTGGTTGAATATTGACAATGAATTTGAAACATATATCCGATCATGTTTTTTATAATAATACTCTTGGATATATACCCTCTAAGGGAAGTGGATGATTTTAGTTTTTTTGATACCATCGTGGATAATTCTTATGCATGAAATTCATGTAGTGTATATCAATCATTGGATATAAAATCTATACAAATAAATAACAATTTATCCGAGAGAGGTTTGAGAACCCTAGTGATACACCATCATTTATTTTGAATATCTATGGAATATACCAAGCCTATGGGAGGTACCAATACATTAAAAGCACAAGAGGTTCCTCACTATGACATGGGGAGTACCATGTTTTTCTTTGGAACATCATATTTTATGTCTATAAATATCAAACGACATGAGATGAGTTGGAATTTATAGCATTGGGGAAGGGAAAATAATGAAATGAATTTGAAAAAATGATGAAAAAATCAAAGATTTATGATACATTATTGTTAGGAAGTGATATTGGATAATATTAAATTTTTTATATTTTAATATTAAATTGATTCAATTTATAAAAACAATGATTTTAGTGCATTTTATTAATATAACCATATTTCACATCATTATAGAATTCATCATTAAAGACTACCAATTTGGAAAAAAATTAATCATCATCTTTTCGATGGAATTATTTTCATTATTTTACTTCTATATATAAGGATCATATTTATAACATTATGTGGAAATTTGTTTTTGGACCAATGGATGGATTAGATGGAAAAATTTATATTGTTTCAATTGATACATAAAATTATAGAAAAATAATATTGGGAATTAGAACCATAAAATACAACAGAAACTCAATATTCTTGCAGAATAAATCTCAATTTTTTGCTCTATATTATTTATTGTTTTTGCCAAATTTCGTTCAACATTGATGAGATAATAATCAAAGGTTTTCAAGGTGATCTAAGAATCCCAAGTTGAGGTTTAAATTATGGGCCAAATTTTGAGACCCATAAATTCACCGCGAAAATTTAATCATCACATCCAAATAGATAATAATTTTTCATTGAAAATTCTATAAAAATTATAAGAAATATTGATTAATATATTTCTATTTATTAAAACCTGAAATTCTTCCATTTTCAATGTCATATTTTAATTAGAAAATAGGGGATGAATCCTATTTGATTTATGTGGTCAAAGGTGAAAAGTCTTCTTTCATTTTTTCTCCCACCATTTAATATTTAAAATAATTAGAATGAAATTAAATGATAGTTTATATAACCTAGGACCCAAAATATAATATTTATGGAGGTGGTGGTGAACGAATTTGGGTATATGTTTTATTCTTTCACTTTTAATGCGACCATGTCATTTTGTGACAACATCTTCATTTTTCTCATGTAAGTTGTTCGAATCACATTCATTTAATAATAAAAGTATTTATTATTCAATTTTTATATTATTTTTTCTAACACATACATACCATTTAATCATTTTTCTAATTTATTTACATCATTAATTGTGAAATTCTTTACACAATAGTGGATGATTCGTTATTCCATTGTTTTAATTTCTTGAAACCCACTTCTATAAGTTGGCTTCCATATTCCATTGAGATAATTTCATTTAGGGAAGTATAAATCGTTTATGAATTGATAATATGGAGTTTAATGGTGATGTATTTTCGGTTTTTAATGTTTATATATTTTTCAATTTTTTTATGGTTTGATACTTCCTTTCATTTTCTTATTTTTCTTCATCATCTTTACCTAATTTAATGTCTACATATTTTGATTGTTTGTACTATCCAATTCCATGGAGTGATCATCAGAAATTACCTCTTCTTGAATTAGTTATTATCTTCTTATTTTATATGGATTAAACTAGTGAAATATTATTTGGACTTATCTCAATGGTTTGATACCTATTGAACTAGTGAGATGTAATTTCAAAGGAAAAGAATTATATCAATTCTAAACCCCGGGATAACATTAGATAAAATAACCAATTAATTTTTTCCATCCAACCTTTTAAGAGTTTTATTCTTATATACAAAACATTCACTTAGGAAATTCAGTGTCCTAAAATTCCAATTTCTATCAACCCCAATGTTTTCCACTTCATAGCCAAATCCTCCCAAAAATATTTAGTGTACAAACTTTTTTTCATTGGTCCCTATGTATTCCAAAACTATAAATACTATAATGATCATCTATTACAATAGGTTTTATTCATATGGAACAATTTTTTTGTGAAATTTATGGGGAAATCATATTGTTATCTTAGACATTATCGCAAATTTTTTCACCAAAAATTATCTATTATCACAGCAAATTCGCGTATGTTTTCCAATTTCTATTTATATGTTTCTAATGTTTCCAAAATACATATTTCAGAAAAATACATTACAGTATTTTCATCATTATCCAATTATAATACCAGGATAAAATGAAATGAGAAATTAATAATTTTAGGCCCATAATGCATATAATCCATTTGATCAAACCATGATCTATTACCCCACTCCCAGTGATATGTAAATTAATTTTCATGATGAATGTTTAAAGGATAAATTTTATTCCCTCTCATTGATGGTCAAATTGATAAATATTGGGTAATTCGATGATTTTTTATTTTATAAAAATTTTTATAACCATACATTGATTGAAAAATTGTGCAATTAAATGGATATAATGAATTATGTGGTTTCATATTTTAGATTAGATCTACAATGAATTAAAACATGTAATGATCCAATCCCTACGACCATTATCCCTTCCATAACCTTATGTGGAGTGTCAAATTACCCAAAATGCCTCATAAATGTATTATATAACCCACCATTTGATTTGGGATAGTTGAATAAGATCTAGGAATATTTACAAATGTCATTAAATCAAGCAGAAAATTATTTTTCGTATTTATAATAGTGAAATTTGAAATAATGGATTGAGGGTCTTGGATATTTCTCCCATAATGATTTAGAATTAAAAACAAGATAAGAATTTGGGAAAATATTGAAATATTATTTTTTAAAAACCGTAAACAATGAAATAGAAAATTTGATGGCTGTAACAACTTTTAATGAACTAGTTTTTTCTAAAATAATGGACAATAAAAAATTTTTAATTGAATTGATAATATAATTTTTGAAATTTCAATCATCTCTAACTCAAAATTATATTTCTTCTATCCCTACTCAAGTATCCCTTTTTATGGTATAACCATGGCCATACCATTGAAATTTATTCTTCTCTTGAAACACAAAATAGGGGACTTATCATTAATTTATAATGAAATACTACATATGTAACCATATAAAAAGTTTCAGATATTTTGTGTATTTATAAATTAATTTAAGAACATATGTTTTTAATTAAAATATATAATGTAAAATTTATCAATATAAATATATTATAACTATGAAAAATAAAATGTTTAAAATGTTTAAATTCAGTATTTGGTATGTTTTTGGATTCATGTTGATCTAAATATATTAAATCGAATGCTTTCTCAGAGGAAAGCAATATTATGCATTGTTTTTATTTTATTTTATTTTATTTGTTATGTTTTTTTTTATTTCATTTGAATCCACATGGGGTTTCCAATTTGATCCAATTTTTCTTATGTGTGATATTTAATAGCTTATGTATTTTATAATTTACAAAAGAAACATGTTTGTACAAGGGAAAAATTATAACCTTCAATAATCCCTATGGAGTCAACTTGTGACATGAATTAAAATTTATCATTTTCTTAATGTTTTTTATTCGACTTCAAACCATTTTATTTTGTTACATTAATTCATATCAAATCAAATTACGCCCCTCCTTATTCATAATTATAATCTCCTCTTCTCTTATCATTGAAAACATAGGTTAGTGCCATTCTATTTTAGGGTGAGTAAAAATATGATTTTCTAGAAAAAGTGTATTTTTTATAAAATATCAATTCATTCACCTTAAATGAATTTATATAAATTGTGGAGCATGAAATCTAAATATAAAATATTTTCTCATTCCATGATATTAATTTTAATGAAATTTTATGTTCAGTAGAAATGTTTTGGAAATTTTTGTTTTTAGATGTGAATTTTCACTGTTAAATTTGTTTTATAATTTTAATGAAAAAACCAATTAATTTTCCTATTGATAATGGTGTGTGAGTTTGTGTTCCTAAGATCAATTTTCATAGAATTGGGTTTGGGGTCACTTTGAGTTTAATTTTAACATCCAAAAAGGTAAAAAAGAATGGTGACCTCATACAGAGATTTTATATACAAATTCATGGGATATAGAACTTAGGGATTATGAATCCATAATTTTATTTCCCAAAGTAAGTATTTACTCTATATACCCAAATCTTGACGTACATGGATATTAAATTACTTTTGCGGAATAATTAATACATAACAAAAACCAACACACAAGGACCGTAATAGTTTAGTGTCTTTGGAAACTCGAAATAAAATCTTCTAATCGTGGTGAATGATCTTCAATATATCCAATAAACATCATCCCTTTTTTACATAAAACCATTCTTTATATCATGGGGAAAAAAATATAAAGGGTGAGCCCAAATTATCAGTAAGGTTATTCATGGAGAAAATAAAATAAACCATATACATTTAACTTCAAAACATGAACATAAAGTATAAACATAAAAATATTGAGTTGTGAAATAAATCTTGGCAGTACGTAAGGAATAGATCATAAAGGAACATAAATCATGATAAAATAGCTTGGGAATAAAACATGTAATTGTGGAAAAAACCATTAATCACATGATATGATTTCCATAGTAGCCAAGGCGTTACTGCCAAGACCATCTTAGTGGACAAAGTCCCTTACTGATTCGAGTTCACTCCTCATTCCAGTCCTGTATCCCTGAACCAGATTAACCTGACATTCCCACCATGTATATCTCATGAGATATAAATATTTACGCAATGAATTTGAGGGAGATATAGTTCCCACTCATCTCATAATGAAATCATTCTTACATGTGCCACAACATAAACATAAATCACTCAACATAATCCAAATAATAAAATGGGATTCATAAACATCATCTCATCATAACATACTCCATATAAAACAAATGGATATCATTTCATCATAAGAAAAGTGAAACCATGTAAATCATAGATAAATTATACATGAAACATACGTATATGAAATGATTTAATCTTAGATGGAAAATGGTTTTGATGAAACACATGAAATGAATTCTTGAGGAAAATATCCTTTCTTCTTCAAAATCATTTTCTTTTCACAAAATTCCATTATAATTTAAAATAAAAGGATTTTGATGATAATATTCATGCAATATAAAAAGTAAGATTCATTAAAATAAGGCATTATAAACCCATAAAATTTTTTCATGTTGTACAAGTTAAAAAAACATTCTCCTCATACTTTTAACGAAAAAGTCAAAAAGTACCACGTATGGTAAACAAAAGAAAAATTCCTTACATGACACAAAGTAAAAGACAAAAAGTGGTAAAAATGACATTAAACATACCTGTAAAATTATTAAACACTGTATGAAAAACTTTTTATAGGAATGGATGTAAAATATAACCCCAGTAAATACTTACGAATAAACAATCTTGGATAAAAATGAGATTGGAAAAGCTATCCCTTACCTTATGTCTGATATGATTTGTATGTATCTGAACCTCCTGTATAATGATTTATATAGTTTAATTGAATTATTAAATAATAATATTCATTTTTATTATATCATATATGGTTCACATATGAATTTATATTACCAATTCTTTTGTAAATTCCATGTTAAAGCAGCGTTTTCGATAAAATTGTTTCATTTATCGTACATGTTTCGATTTTTTGTTCTTGATATTATTACTCATATCCAGATTTACATAATTCCAGAATGTAAAACATTATTTATATATAATATATATTCATTATATAAATATATATGATAGATCGATAAATGGAATGAAATACACCATTCATGGAGACGGTAGACCATACGTACGCATGAACGTTGTTTTCGTTTCATTATTGACTTGAATGGAAGTAAATAGAAGAAATATATATATATATATATACATATACACATAAATAAAGTAGCATTATTATGTCATATATTTCATTATTATTCAATATATAATCATTCTTGAGTGGTTAACATGGAGAATGAATCTCCTCGTGTCGTGGAGACGGTAATCCGTACGTACACACAGGCGATGATATCGTTCCATTAATTATTGAATGGAATTGGAGTGGATGATATAATATCTCATTATTATTATCATGTTATAATAATCAAATATATTTATTCTTTACTCCATTATAACCATCCAATTAAGGTGGTGTTAGAAAAACATATTACACCACGGCGTGGAGACGGTATTCCCTATGTACGCACGCGCGGTGATTTCATTTTCCGTAGGAATGATAGAAGGTGAAATGAGGTTGTTTCATATTTATAATAACATGTAAGTATATTAGAGATACTTAGGTTATTACATTATAATGAAACAACTAAATAAGAAGAATTTGAGGAAGAAATAATCATGAAATAATTGGTAGAATATATTACCTCTTCTTCGATGCACCTCGTTTAAGCTTCCTCTTAAGGGACTAAAGTGGTTCTATTGAGAAAATCAGAACCTCCCGAATGTTTCTATTGAAGTGGAGAAGAGAAATGGGTAGGGGTTGGCCGAGATTTAAGGCTGAAACTATTGTGAAGAGGAGAGGGAGGAGGTTCCCTTTTATAATGGAGGAGAGGGGCACCTTTGGAAACCTCTAAAATATTAATTAATAATAAACCCAAACCCCACATAAAAAAATCCAAAGTGACTAAAAATAGGATATTAGATAAGATAGGGTTGTAATCTCCTCAAACAATTAAATTTATAAATGTTTTGATTTTATTTTAAACCTTATAATTTTGATTTCTCCTTATTTAGTCTATTTAATTTTATTTGTGGTAATAATTTTATAAATTTTATATGGTTATAAATAATATCTTATGTGTTTTTAATTATAAATAATTTGATATAATATTACATGTTAGATCATGTAATTTTTAATTTTTAATTTTTAAATATTTTTGTGATTTTTAAACAATTTAATAATATAAAATATAAATAGTGTCAATTTTGACACAACTAATTTATTTCAATTTAAATAAAATTCACAAAGAATATATTTTCAAAAAAAATATTTAATAAATTAATAAAAAGTCATATTCATCTATAAAATAAGTGGAGTACATTAATTAGTTCATATAATATTTATTTTAATACTTATAAAATCATTTATATGATATTTCTCTTAAAAAAATAATTAATACATCATTTTTGTATAAATATTTAATATAATTATTTTTTGTAGAAAAATTAGAAAAAAAATTCTATGATGAAGATAAATATAATATATTTCATAAAAATAAATTTAGTCGAATTTATTTTCTAAAATATCCCACTTTTAAAATTTTAACTTTATTAAATTATGAAGGTGTCAACTTTGAAATCATTTAAAATTAAATAATATAAGTATCATAATTACTTTAATAAGGCTCAAAATGGTCACATATGATACCGTTTTATGATTATGGATTAAATTTACATGAAAAATAAGTTTTGGTCAGGTTTTTGGTTCCGTTTATGGTCACTATTAGTTTAATAAAAACTATATTATTGATTTTTTACTAAATAATTAATTTTTGCATCGGTATTGTGTCACCATTAATGAAAATTATTTAATCCCTAAAAATTCTAAATAAATTATCATGATTTAGATAATTTTTTTCTATTTCTAGAGACTATTTATATTCGAGGTTATATGAATTTTGTCACTAAATTAAAATTATTATACTTATAATATTTAAGAGAGTGACATATTGTCACTTTCTTTAGTTTTAATAATAATTAAATTATTTTTATGGACAAAAGCCCATAAAATTAATCTAGTCCGATCCATAGGTGATATTGGTCGACTTTTAGTCATCCAATAGAATTTTTTCAGGTGTTAGGGTAATTTTATAATTTTATTTTTACCCTTAATTAACAGATTAACCTTTAACTGCAGTAAATAAAAATTACGATAGTTACTATTCATATTATCAAAAAAAAGTAACCTATTAACATAATTTGGTCCCACTGAATTAAAATATGGAATCCATTTTTCAAAATTTAAAACACAGAATTTGTAGTAATTAATTTAAAATTAATCTCGTTGTTAAGAAAACGAGTTTTAAAATTTAAAACATTGCCAAAGATTGAAATGTTTTTACTTATGAATTTTGTGTAAAATTAATGCTAATGACATACATTATATTAAATGGGAAAAATATATTGTAACGCCCCGACCCTAGTTACCCAGAGTCGGTTCATTATTACATAACATTGGCATGATCACAAGAAAGATCAAATCTCGAAAGACCGATTGGTTTAGTAGTCTTGGAAACACTAGATATATTCATAAGTTTTACATTACATCATAAAATGAAAAACTACTACAACAACATAATGTCTCCATAATCCACACTCATATCCCCACATAATATCCCTGCAGGTCATTCATAATTTACTTCTTCACTTCCTGGGAAAAATAAAACATAGAAAAGGGGTGAGCTCAAATGCCCAGTAAAGATAACAATATAGCAGAAACTTTCATAAATAAGAATAAACATTTAAGACAATGTATAACTAAAACAAAATCCTTTCAAACATGAACATTCAACATGGTACGGCATAAATAAAATGAAATAATTCCATTTACTTATTCACATGGATATTCTACTAATCGAATAATCACATGCAAAAATCAATAACCACTTTCATAATGTTGGAATGCATAATGCCAGACTATCATAACCACGTAGTCAAGGCCTCGTGCCAAGACTACAAATAAGATTTTGTCAAGGCCTTGTGACAAGACACTAGTTTGTCTCATGAGACCTACTGATGCATCGAGGAGCTATAGCGGGCTCCACCCGTCACATATTAAGTCTAATGCATTCCCATATGAAAAGGTTTAAACATAACATAAACATTTGTATTAAAACTAGCATACGAAATGTCAATAATTTCACCATAAACTATGAATGGTATAAAAATAGCACATCCATAGTCAAACATATCACAAAACCTTCAATACAATATAGAAGTTTTGTACCATAATAAATCAATTTCAAATAATCTTAAAATCCATCAAAGGATGTTGACATAGATGAAATCAAAATTCTTTTTAAAGAAATATCTCCTTTTATTTTGAAATCATTTAAGATCCATATAAAATAATACATTTTCTTTGAAAATATTCTTATAAGCTTGTAAGGGAAGCTTTGAATATTTTATAATGGCGGAAAATAACCGCACCCGCCATATAAGTTTAAAAAAAACATTCTTATCTTCATTCTGTCGAAAAGGTTAAAAAGCACCTTGTTTGGAAAATGACAGAAAGATTCCCTTATAAACCTATTATAAAAATTCAAACAAGGGTATAAATGACTTTAACCCATATTCTTTTAAATATTAAAAATGTTTTGAAATACATTTTGAAGAAACATGGATGTGGATGATAACGATATCCCAGTAGATTATTACCTATAAACAACCTCGGATAATGAAGAGATTGTGAAATAACCCTTACCTTGTACTTTTCCTTGGTTGGGTTAGGTTAACCTTCTGTATAATGGTGAAATAATTGTTATTAAATTATAAAAGAATCATATACATTAATATGATATCATATATGATCTTTTAATACTGATTTGATAATAATATCTTAGTATTATCGTTGTTTTGGGTGTTAACTTACTTGTTTTATTTTATATGTTTTGTTACGTAAGCCATGTTTTTAATGGATAGGTTGTATATTATTCATATCCAGAATGTTATCAAGTCCTTAAACATAATTTTTAAATCATCAAATGATAATTATACTTTAATGGATATGATGGAGAATGAATCTCATCGCATTCATGGAGACGGTAGTCCGTACGTACGCACGAGCGACAATATCATTATTTTGATATTAAAATATTATATAAATGGATGTTATATCATATATATTGAATAATTAACATGTTATATTTATTATTTACATGAGTTTCACATCATTATTATACCCATCCAAATAATAATATATTGAATAACAATTACACCACGACGTGGAGACGGTAAGCCGTACGTACGCACGTATGGTGACATGTTATTCAAAGGGTGGATATAATAATGAATATGGTTGTACCATATTTATAATAACATCATAGTATATGTGAGATACTGGAGTTATTATTTTATAATGGTAACAAAAAAGGAAGAAGAAGTGGAAGAAGAAATGAACTTGGAAAAGGGTGGTGAAATCATTACCTCCTCTTCGGGCTCTTCCTTTTGATTTGATCAAAAGGGCTCCTTAGGTTGGCTTTCTGATCAAACTAAGGCATCTAGGTTGTAGTGAGGGAAGTTGGGAGAGTATTTGGGCAGAGTTTGCCCTAACCAAAAGGCTTTGAAGGTGTGAAGAAATGATAAGGTGTGGTCTCCTTTTATAAGGGAGAGGAGGGGCTCTTTAGGAAAGAGTGAAAGTATTACTTTATAATATAATTATATTCGGTTTATAATGGTACAAAAATCATTGAGGTAGAAGATAAGATGACTCATATTCTAAATAACATCAACCAATAATAATTGGACAGGTTTTAGATAATATTTTAATCATTATAATCTTATTTATTTAAATGATTTATTAATGAGGTAAACATTGCATCATTATTTTGTCATTAATAATTTAAATTATTTGATGTCTAAAAATTATAAATAAAATAAAATTATGTAGGAAATCACTTTATCTTTCTAATGAATATTTATAATCGAAAATCCAACATTTATAACCCTATGTAAAAATTGTTCTTCTAAAATATGTAAGCTTATGCCATTTTTATTTTTATTTTAACTTTATTAATATTATGTGTCTCTACCACATACAAGTTGCTCTAAGGGGTCCCCAAATCGACCCAAGGATGCCCAGGGTCGGGTATGTGTCCACCAATAATGTTAGGACACGTTTTAGGGTAATTTTGTTTTATTATAATATTATTTTTTAACCCTTATTTACCGGATTTACCATTTAACCATGGTAAATAAAATATTTACCGCAGTAATTATTCAAAATGTGTAAAAATAAAAGTTACCTATTTACATAATTTGGACATACTGATTACAAATATGTAATCCATTTTTCCAAATTCAAAACACAGAAGTGTCAGGAATTAATTTAAAATTAATTTCCGTTGTTAAAATAAAAAGCGTGTTTTTAAGAGATAATAACTATCAAAAGATTGACATTTGTTTATGTCTGGTTTAATTGTGAAATTATGTCCAATGACAAACATTAAATTAAATGGTAAAAATATATTCTAAATATATTTTAAAACCACTCAAATTCATAATTTATCAATATTAATTATTTTGATTAAAAAAGTTGATTTTAATTAAAATTTAGTAATTTTCACTATTCATCAAAATATAAAAGTTATCCGAAAAGTACCAAAATTTCACCCTAGGCTAATTTCAATATTCCAAATCCAAAAATGAAGTCCATTTTGAAATATAAAATATATATGATTTCAAAAAGTAGGTATTACTATTCACAACGGCTAGTTTAATTAGTTGTGGTGTGTGTTAGAACTCGAGGTTGCGTACAACACATGCTATCGCATTATTCGAAGGGAAACGTACCGTGGAAGCTTGGGGTGTTACATTCTCCCCTCCTTCAAATAATTGCGTCCTCGCGATTTCTAGGGTATTAATGCATAAAAAGACTCGGGTGGTTCTTCATCATAAGTTCCTCGGGTTCCCACATTGCCTCTTCCATCTTATGATTTCTCCACAAAACTTTTACCAGACGCGTCATCCGGTTTCTCAGTACTTGTTCTCTTGTATCAAGAATCCTGACAGGCTCTTCACAATAAGACAGATCGGGTTCCAGTTCTAATTCTTCATAGTTGAGTACATGCGTTGGGTCAGGCATGTATTTCCTCAACAGAGATACGTGGAACACATCGTTAACTTTAGAGAGACATGGAGGCTTTGCCAATCGGTAAGCTACATCCCCAATTCGTTCTAGAATTTCGAAAGGTCCGATGTACCTGTGACTCAATTTACCTTTCATACAAAAACTATGACTCCCTTCCATGGAGATACCTTCAGGAAAACATGATCACCGACTTGAAATTCCAAATCCTTCCTTCGATTATCGGCATAGCTCTTCTGCCTACTTTGAGCTGCTTTGATGTGATTTTGGATTACTTTCACCTTTTCCACCGTTTCCTCCACCAGTTCTGGGCCTACAGGTTTTCATTCACCAACGTCATCCCAACAGGTTGGTGTACGACATCTCTTTCCGTATAACGCTTCATATGGTGCCATCTGAATACTCGAATGGAAGCTATTGTTATTGGAAAATTCTACGAGAGGTAAGTATTGATCCCACATACCCTGAAAGTCAAGTGAGAAAGATCTCAACATGTCTTCTAAGGTCTGAATAGTCTGTTCGGATTGTCCATCTGTCTGAGGGTGGTAATCAATGCTCAAATGAAGTTCAGTATCCAGGGATTTCTAAAGACTTTTCCAAAATCTTGAAGTAAAATGGGGATCACGATCAGAAACAATCGATAGTGGTACTCCATGAAGTCTCACAACTTCATTAATATATAGTCTTGCTAGACGTTCCAGGGGTAGATCTTCTCTTATAGCAAGAAAATGTGCCGACTTGGTAAGACGATCAACAATAACCCATATTTCATCATTCCTTCTAGGAGTCTTTGGTAGCCCCATGACAAATTCCATCGTAATATTGTCCCATTTCCACTCCGGTATGGGAAGAGGTTGCATGACTCCTCCAGGCTGTTGCCTTCCAGCTTTCACTTGTTGACAAACCATACATCTTGACACAAAATCAGCAATCTCCCTCTTCATGTTATCCCACCAAAAATGTTCCTTCAAATCTCTATACATTTTCGTGCTCCCAGGGTGTATAGAGAAATTTGAACTATGAGCATCATCCAACAATTCCCTTTTTAGATCAGGTAAATCGGGAACACAAAGTCTCTTCCCGAATTTCAAAATTCCATCTTCATACACAAAGTCTCTCAATCTCCCATCATTCACGGCTTTAATCTTCTTTTGAAATTCTTCATCATCGGTCTGAGAACTCTTAATCCTTTCTAGTAAATATGGTTTGGAAACCATTTGAAAAAGTATTGATGTTTCACCTTCCCTGGTTATTCCCATGTCCATCTTCACTAGATCCATGAATATTGGATCCCTTTCAATTCTCATATTGTTCAAAACTCCATGGTCTTTTCTACTCAAAGCATCTGCCACCTTGTTTTCTTTCCCCAGGTGGTAGTGTATCGTGCAATCATAATCCTTGAGTAATTCAAGCCATATCCTTCGCCTCATGTTGAGTTCTTTTTGTGAGAAAATATACATCAATCTCTTGTGATCAGTATAAATCTCACATTTTTCACCATAGAGGTAGTGCCTCCATATCTTCAAAGCAAAGATTACAGCTGCTAACTCGAGATCATGAGTAGGATAGTTTTGTTCATGAATTTTCAACTTTCGTGATGTATAGGCAATAACTCTATCATTCTGCATAAGGACACAACCAAGTCCTTTCTTTGATGCATCACTATAAATAACGAACCCATCATTCCCGATGGTAGAGTCAATATAGGAGCATTGACTAATATTCTCTTCAGTTCTTCGAAACATTCTTCACACTCTTTTGTCCAAACAAATTTAACCCCTTTTCGTGTGAGCTTCATTAATGGGTTAGCCAATCGGGCAAAATTCTGGACGAAACGTCGATAATAACCTGCCAAACCAATAAAACTACGTACCTCAGTTATACTCGTAGGTGCTGGCCATCTTGGATTGCCTTGGTCATAGAAGGATCAACAGAGATTCCATCTTTAGAGACAATATGGCCAAGAAAAGAAATATCCTGAAGCCAGAATTCACACTTGCTAAACTTCCCATATAATTCATGCCTCCTCAGAGTCTTCAAGATAATGCGCAAGTGATTTTCATGATCTTCGTAGGTTTTGGAGTATACCAAGATATCATTAATAAATACCACCACAAATTCATCGAGATACTCCTTGATATCTCTATTCATCAGATCCATGAATACAGAGGGTGCATTAGTCAATCCAAACGGCATTACAGTAAACTCGTAATGCCCGTACCTGGTTCGAAATGCTGTCTTCGGAATGTCTTCTTTCTTCACACACAACTGATGGTATCCAGATCGAAGGTCAATCTTTGAAAAGTATTGAGCTCCATGCAGTTGTTCAAATAAATCATCAATGTGAGGTAGGGGATACATGTTCTTTATCGTTATAGCATTGATCTCCCTGTAGTCGATACATAACCTCATAGATCCATCTTTCTTTTTAACAAAAAGAACAGGGGCTCCCCATGGAGAAACACTAGGGCGAATAAATCCCTTATTACTCAATTCCTCTAGTTTTTTCTTTAGTTCGACTAACTCTACAGTAGCCATTCTGTAAGGGGTCTTCGATATAGGCCTTGATCCAGGAATTAAATCAATGTAAAACTAAACTTCTCGTTCTGGAGGATGTCCAGGTAAATCTTCCAGAAATACATCTACAAATTCCTTCACAATAGGTACATCCTCTATTTGAACATTCCTTTCCTCACCCATAGTTATTTCATTCTCTTCTTCCCCAATAATTGAATTAAGTTGAGCTATTGAGGGTGGATCTAAATAAGAATTAGGTGGTGACGATTCTGCTCTAAAGATAAGGTGTTCCTTATCATTATCATCAAGAATCGTAACCTCTTTCTTTTTACAATAAATCTTTGCATCATAGTCCGAAAGCCATTCCAAACCGAGGATTATATCAAACTCAATCATCGGTATGACAACGATATCAACAGATAAAGAAAATTTATGTGCTCTAATGGGGACTGATTCACAAAACTTTGTTGCAATGATACATCCCTTAGGAGGTTTAACTGACAACTCCGTTATTAAATCAAATTGGAAATATCTAATTTTCTTAGCAAACTGGGAAGATATGAAACAATGCGACGATCCAGAGTCAAATAATGCATTTGTTAAACTTGAGGAAAACATTAAATTACCTGCCACCACGTCTTTTGGAGCCTCTACCTCAGTAGCAGTGATAGCATAAGCTTGGCCTTGATCCCTTGTCCTTTTCTGAGGTAAGTTCTCCTGATGCTTAGGACATTCATTTGCAAAATGTCCCATATCCCTGCAATTGTAGCACTGAATGTTGGTAGCTTCCTTCTTCCCCTTGCAATCACGAGCTTGGTGGCCTTTTTCACCACACTTGTAACAGACTCCCATTCCCTTCAAGCAAGTACCGGGATGTTTCTTCCCGCATTTACCACAAGATGGATATTCAACCTTTCCCTTCTTCACCTTATTTCCATTCCCAGATTGATCAGCTGGTCTCTTCTTCTCTTGCTTTGCATTAAAGTCATAAGACTTAGATAATTTCTTTTCGGTCTTGATAGCACATGAGACAATGTCTTCGTACGATGAAAAGGATTGTGAGACTAATGCTCGAAGAAGAAATGGTTTTAACCCATCAAATAAATGATCAATTTAACTTCTTGGGTTACGTATATAATCACCAGCATACCTTGCTAACCTTGTAAAGTTAGCCTCATACTTTGTGACATTCTCATACTCCTTCTACCTGAGACTTAGAAATTGACTTTCCATATCTGCTCGATGGTCGCGAGGAAAGTATTTTTCTAAAAACAGATCTTTGAACTCCCTCCATTCCATATTTGATACTTCATTATCTTCCTTTGTATTTTTAATCAATGACCACCATTGATCAGCATCTCCAGTGAGGCGGTAAACTGCCATGATAACTTTTTCCCTTTCATTAATCCCCAAAGCCTGAAATATTTTCTCTAGGGAAAATATCCATTGCTCAACTACTAAGGGATTTGTACTCCCATTGAACGTTGGTGGTTGTTGCCTCATGAATCGATCTAACATTGATCCTCCACGCTGCGGATCAGGGTGCCTCATACGGGTAAGGTTATTATTCATAACTTGAGTGAGTTGTCCCAGTATGGTGATTAGCTGATCGGAACCAGTTGCATCACCAGCTCCACTATAATTATCTTGAATAGGAGGTAAATCCCTACATGGAGTGCGTGTATTGATACAGTTTCCATTTCTTCCACTAGGCGCCATTTCTAAACAATGGCATAAACTAGATCAGTTTATGAATCAAAATACATAATCCCATACTTATAAAACACGTCACATAAATTGAACTATTTATGGATATAATCCATAATCATAAAAATTTATCCTTTGAGGATGTATATACTCATAAACCCTTCATAATGGTTTGTAAAGAAAATGATAATTATCCTAAGCATATCCCCCGGGAGTGTCGTAACCAAGAGTGCAGCATGGCCCGTTGTCGTGCACCAGTTCCCGTTCTAGTCTAGCTCAAAGTGGTGTTTTCGGGTTTTACCCCTAGGTACATCTGTGCCAGAGCCGCCTCTACCTGCTCGTATCCAGACAGGTATGTATTGCTCGAAAAACTCACAAAATCTCAACAATACCAAAATTCAAGAAATTTCTTCTACACTAATCCTCAAAGTTCATCTTAGGTCTACGTGCTCTAATCAGAGTTTATCTAAATCTAGTTTCCAAGGTTTGTACTAAACTTCCTCTGATACCAACTGTAACGCCCCGAACCCAGCTACCCGAAGTTGGTGCATTACTTCGTAACATTGGCATGATCACAAAAGATCAAGTCTCGAAAGACCGATTAGTTTAGTAGCCTTAAAAACACTAGATATATTCATAAGTTTTACATTACATCATAAAATGAAAAACTACTACAACAACATAATGTCTCCATAATCCACACTCATATCCCCACATAATATCCCTACAGGTCATTCATAATTTACTTCTTCACTTCCTGGGAAAAATAAAACATAGAAAAGGGGTGAGCTCAAATGCCCAGTAAGGATAACAATATATTGGAAACTGTCATAAATAAGAATAAACATTTAAGGCAATGTATAACTAAAACAAAAGCCTTTCAGACATGAAATTTCAACATGGTACGACATAAATAAAATGAAATAATTCCATTTACTTATTCACATGGATATTCTACTAATCGAATAATCACATGCAAAAATCAATAACCACTTTCATAATGTTGGAATGCATAATGCCAGACTATCATAACCACATAGTCAAGGCCTCGTGCCAAGACTACAAATAATATTTTGTCAAGGCCTTGTGCCAAGACACTAGTTTGTCTCATGACACCTACCGATTCATCGAGGAGCTATAGCGGGCTCCACCCGTCACATATTAAGTCCAATGCATTCCCATATGAAAAGGTTTAAACATAACATAAACATTCGTATTAAAACTAGCATACAAAATGTCAATACTTTCACCATAAACTATGAATGGTATTAAAATAGCACATCCACAGTCAAACATATCACAAAACCTTCAATACAATATAGAAGTTTTGTACCATAATAAATCAACTTCAAATAATCTT
Source organism: Viscum album (assembly GCA_963277665.1). Taxonomy (NCBI): domain Eukaryota; kingdom Viridiplantae; phylum Streptophyta; class Magnoliopsida; order Santalales; family Viscaceae; genus Viscum; species Viscum album. The sequence goes on along the minus strand of OY728166.1, from coordinate 371,631,489 downwards.
AAAATCCATCAAAGGATGTTGACATAGATGAAATCAAAAATTTTTTTAAAGAAATATCTCCTTTTATTTTGTAATCATTTAAGATCCATATAAAATAAAACATTTTCTTTGAAAATATTACTTTATAAGCTTGTAAGGGAAGCTTTGAATATTTTATAATGGCGGAAAATAACCACACCCGCCGTATAAGTTTTTAAAAAACATTCTTATCTTAATTCTGTCAAAAAGGTTAAAAATAACCTTGTTTGGAAAACGACGGAAAGATTCCCTTATAAACCTCTTATAAATAGTCAAACAAGGGTATAAATGACTTTAACCCATATTCTTTTAAATATTAAAAATGTTTTGAAATACATTTTGAAGAAACAGGGATGTGGATGATAACGAGATCCCAGTAGATTATTACCTATAAACAACCTCGGATAATGAAGAGGTTGTGAAATAACCCTTACCTTGTACTTTTCCTTGGTTGGGGTAGGTTAACCTCCTGTATAATGGTGAAATAATTGTTATGAAATTATAAAAGAATCATATACATTAATATGATTTCATATATGATCTTTTAATATTGATTTGATAATAATATCTTAGTATTATCATTGTTTCGGGTGTAAACTTACTTGTTTTATTTTATATGTTTTGTTACGTAAGCCATGTTTGTAATGGATAGGTTGTATATTATTCATATCCAGAATGATATCAAGTCCTTAAACATCATTTTTAAATCATCAAATGATAATTATACTTGAATGGATATGATGGAGAATGAATCTCATCGCATTCGTGGAGACGGTAGTCCGTACGTACGCACGAGCGACAATATCATTCTTTTGATATTAAAATAATATATAAATGGATGTTATATCATATATACAGAATAATTAACATGTTATATTTATTATTTACATGAGTTTCACATCATTATTATACCCATCCAAATAATAATATATTGAATAACAATTACACCACGACGTGGAGACGGTAAGCCGTACGTACGCACGTATGGTGACATGTTATTCAAAGGGTGGATAGAATACTGAATATGGTTGTACCATATTTATAATAACATCATAGTATATGTGAGATACTGGAGTTATTATTTTAGAATGGTAACAACAAAGGATGAAGAAGTGGAAGAAGAAATGAACTTGGAAAAGGGTGGTGAAATCCTTACCTCTTCTTCGGGCTCTTCCTTTTGATTTGATCAAAAGGGCTCCTTAGGTTGGCTTTATGATCAAACTAAGGCCTCTAGGTTGTATTGAGGGAAGTTGGGAGAGTATTTGGGCAGTGTTTGGCCGAACCAAAAGGCTTTGAAGGTGTGAAGAAATGAGAAGGAGTGGTCTCCTTTTATAAGGGAGAGGAGGGGCTCTTTAAGAAAGAGTGAATGTATTACTTTATAATATAATTATATTCGGTTTATAATGGTCCAAAAATCATTGAGGCCGAAGATAAGATGACTCATATTCTAAATAACATCAACCAATAAGAATTGGACAGGTTTTAGATAATATTTTAATCATTATAATCTTATTTATTTAAATGATTTATTAATGAGGTAAACATTGAATCATTATTGTGTCATTAATAATTTAAATTATTTGATGTCTAAAAATTATAAATAAAATATCATTATGTATGAAATCTTTTTATCTTTCTAATTAATATTTATAATCGAAAATACAACATGTATAACCCTATGTAAAAATTGTTCTTCTAAAAGATTAAAGCTAATGCCATTTTTATTTTAATTTTAACTTTATTAATATAATGTGTCCGTACCACATACAAGTGGCTCTAAGGGGTCCCCAAATAGACCCAAGGATGCCCATGGTCGGGTATGTGTCCACCAATAAGGTTAGGACACGTTTTAGGGTAATTTTGTATTATTATAATATTATTTTTTAACCCTTATTTACCGGATTTACCCTTTAACCATGGTAAATAAAATATTTATCGCAGTAATTATTCAAAATGTGTAAAAATAAAAGTTACCTATTTACATAATTTGGACATACTGATTCCAAATATGTAATACATTTTTCCAAATTCAAAACACAGAAGTGTCAGAAATTAATTTAAAATTAATTCCCGTTGTTAAAATAAAAAGCGTGTTTTTAAGAGATAATAACTATCAAAAGATTGACACTTGTTTATGTGTGGTTTAATTGTGAAATTATGTCCAATGACAAACATTAAATTAATTGGTAAAAATATATTCTAAATATACTTTAAAACCACTCAAATTCATAATTTATCAATATTAATTATTTTGATTAAATTAGTTGATTTTAATTAAAATTTAGTAATTTTCACTATTCATCAAAATATAAAAGTTATCCGAAAAGTACCAAAATTTCACCCTAGGATAATTTCAATATTACGAATCCAAAAATGAAGTCCATTTTGAAATATAAAATATATATGATTTCAAAAAGTAGGTATTACAATTCACAACGGCTAGTTTAATTAGTTGTGGTGTGTGTTAGAACTCGAGGTTGCGTACAACACACGCTATCGCATTATTCGAAGGGAAATGTACCGTGGAAGATTGGGGTGTTACATATATTCTATTTATACTTTAAAAAAATCAATATTATAATTTAACCATATAAATTATCTCGATGAAAAAAGTTGTTTTTAATTTAAATTTAGTGTATTCTTAGTATTCATCAAAATAAGAAACTTATCAGAAAAATATCAAAAATTTATCCAAAGTAAATTTTTATATCTTGAATCAAAATAAGAATTTTACTTTGTCAAATTTAACTTATTAACTTGTCAAAAACTAAATTTAATGTGGGTGCGCCCTCAAAAGGCAGCAAAACTAAATTTTTTTAAAAATATATATTTTACCCAAAAATTTTATTTTGTTCTCATACCATGTTCTAAAAAATTTGTATGATGAGTTATAATGTTATAAAATACAAAATTTAGATACTACTATTCATAATAGCTAATTCATAATAATATTATAACAATATATCATCGTTTAGTGAAACTCGGTATTGTGTACAACACACGCTATCGACGAAAGTCGTGATTGCGTGTAATGAAAGCCATGTCAGGGTTGCGTTTAGTGAAATACTCCTTTTTTGTTGAGTATAAAAAAATAAAAACATATTTCATTTATACATTGAGTATATATATATATATACAGTCAATGTTGCGTAGAATAACAACTATCAAACAAACATGAAATTGTGTGTAACATGATCCAAGAATAGTGTTGCATATAATGCAAGCTAATACAGTGTTGTGTATAGCGCATGATAATCTGGGTGTAGTGTACAAAAAAAGATATGAAAGAAATTAAAAGGAATATATCTCATAAAATCTCGGTTGTCACATTCTACCCCCCTTAAAATGAATTTCGCCCTCAAAATTCTTCTGGGTTATAAATGGTTTACTAAAGAAAGTTTCTTTCATAGAAACCCACATCATAAAATGGAATACTAAAACTTAATTTTAAAAAGTGAAGTATGAAACATATCGGTTACCCAAATTAACTCAGCACTAGGTTTCCACAAAGGAGAACATTGGTGAAAATATGGAGATGGAAGGGAAACCTAACAATCATGTTCTGATGTAGAGTGGTAGAGAACATGGATATGAAAAATCCAAAAATCAAAAAGACATAAATTTGTGTTGATCTATGGTACAATCTGATTCATCAGATATGAATACATTAGGACATCATTTTTAGTTTTCAAGATCATTTCCCTAATATTGAAGAATTTTAATTAGAAGAAACACTTACTTTATTTTTGTACAATATCACTGTTTTTCGTGCCTTGAATAATTTCTACTTCATCTCTTAAAGAAATGAAGTTGAATTTTTCTTTCGTGAAGTGTTAGCTGATCATACGATAGAATGATAAGTCATTCCATCTGTCTCAAACAAAAGGATAGAAAAAGTTAATAAATATACATAAGTCCATCTATAGTGAGATTAGTCGTGTATGGTTCCTAAAATGGACATATACTTCATATATCATACCGCGTAATATAATAAAACTAGTTTCTACCAACCAGTGACTTCCAGTAGGCCAGTGGTAGGCGATAAAGGCCTTTCACACTTTTTTGTGGGTTCAATTCCGGTAACCTTGTCTGACGCGACGGGTTCTCGCTCGTCCTACGATTTTTCAATTTTATAAAACTATACTATTATAACATTCCAAAAATAATATAAAAAATCTATAGCCTTAAACAATATTATCTGATGTCCAACATAATCAATTCATTTTGTTAGGATTACCTAAACTCACTGTATAAGGAAAAATATTGATATAGAGGTCATCTACCAAGCTTGTAAATACCGTCATTTATCCCCATATATCATAAGATATATCTCGTTTGTCACATTCCAAACATTCTAATTCCTTAATAATGTATTCTCTTGAAATATGATTACCCATTGAAGCTTAGTGAAAAAATGAATACTGTCAAAAGTTAACTCTTTCCCCGTACCAAAATCCCAAAATTTCGATATACTCATAACATGATATCACTTTGTCCTTATATTAGTCATCATCTCATGAATTCTATCATACATATTATTTTCTCCTTATCCCTTCATCATGCGTATGTCATCTACTTTACAAAATACCTAAATAAACATTCATGGTTACTGGTACCATTCAATATATACTTTAAAATATTTTAATAAAAATCGTAGTGTAACAATGCTTATATATTTCTTTATTCCATAATACAATTAAACTACCCAGACAATAGAACTCTTTATAAACATACAATCATTACACTGCCTTCTTAAACCATCGACCGAGGTTCATCATTTTATTCCTCAACACTTATTTCATCACATATACCATTTGTCGTCTCTTCATCGTCATCAAAATAAATACTACACATATGACCAGGATGATTCTCTTTATGATATTTTCACATAGTGCATTGGTTTTCATAATGCATGTATGTTCTATATTTAAAACATTTAACTGTTGTTGATGTCTTAGCAATACCATTATCTTTCTCCATGGTGTTAATTGAACCTTGAACATTACAATTACTGGTTCTGTGTAATTCTTTTCCACACCCAAAACATCTTCTAGTTCCTTTGAAACATTCTGACTAATTCCTCTTCCCACATGATTTACATGAGGGAAATTTAACTTTCTTTCCTCTATGATCATCATGAAACTTTGTCTTTCTCTTATTCGCTGGGTTGGTAAACTTACCAAAGTTTAGATTATTGATCATATTATGAGATTTCTGATTAGGAATAATAAAGATATGTGGACTTCCATATGAAATTTCATTTGTTTTCTCCTGAAGAATATCACTCCATTGTCTATCATATCTTCTATTATCGTGAATCTTCCTATTTCCAGCCGTTTCCTAAAACCCAAAAAAAAATAGCGTGAGAGGAAAAATCATAATCAAGGGGAAGTACCTTAAATATCTACCATATTAGGGTAAATTCTAATATCACAACTGTAATTCTAGGACTATAACCTATACATATACGTAACCTTGAGGATATCCCTAGACATTCCTTAGAAATATCTTCTAGGGATCTCACTAAAATATTTGCATCCAAGATTTTAAAGGTTAACTAAACGTCCCTCTGATACCAAATGTAGAGACCCAAATATTGACGTACCTCAACATTACATTACATTTACGAAATAATAAATACATAACAAAAACCAACACACAAGGATCATAATAGTTTAGTGTCTTGGGAAACTTGGGACAAAATCATCTAATCGTGGAGAAAGATCTTCAATATCTCCCATAAATATCTTCCCAATTTTTACCTAAAACATTTCTTTAAATCCTGGGGAAGAGAAAACATATAAAGGGTGAGCTCAAATTCCCAGTAATTGTAAGCATTGTTCAAATAAAACAAACCATATACATTTGAAATTCAAAACATTAACATAAAGTTTTAACATCAATATCTTGAGTTGTGAAATACATCATGGTAGTACGTAAGGCATAGATCATAAAGGAACATCAATAATGATAAAATTTCATGGGAATAAATCATTTAATTGTATAAAACCATTAAGCACATGATATTATTTCCATAGTAGCTAAGGCATTGCTGCCAAGACCATCTTAGTGGAGAAAGTCCCTTACTGAATCGATTTCACTCCTCTTTTCAGTCTTGTATCACCGAACTAGATTGACCTGCCTTTCCAGCCATGTCTATCTCATGAGATATAAATATTTACCCAATTAATTGGAGGGAGATATAGTTCCCACCCATCTCATAATGAAATCACTCTAACGTGTGACACAACATAAACATAAATCATTTGTCATAACCCAAAGAATAAAATGGGTTTCATAAACATCATCCCATCATAACATAATTCATATTAAACAAATGGATATCATTTCATCATAAGAAAAGTGAAAACATATAAATCATAGATACATTATAATTGAAACATACACATATGAAATAATGTCATCTTAGATGTAAAATGGCTTTGATAAAACGCTTGAAATTAATTATTGAGGAAAATATCCTCTCTTCTTCCAAATCATTTTCTTTTCAAAAAATGCCATGAAAATTAAAAAGAATGTGATTTTTTTTGAAAATAGTCATGAAATCTTGTAGAGTAAGCTTTATTAAAATAAGGTGTCATGAAACCATAAAAATCCATTCATGTCGTAAAAGTTAAAAAAAGACATTATCCTCATACTTTTAATAGAAAATCAAAAATTACCACGTATGGTAAAAAAAGAATGATTTCGTACATAACACCGGGTAGAAGTAAAAATGGGGTAATCATGACTTTAAACATACATGTATGAATATAAAACATTGTATGAAAAATATTTTATGGACATGGATGAAAAATATAACCACAGTATATACTTACGAATAAACAATCTCGGATAAAAACGAGATTGGAAAAGATATCTCGTACCTTATGTCTGATATGATTTGTATGTATCTGAACCTACTGTATAATGATTTATAAAATGTCATTGAACTATTAATGAAACATTTTCAATGTTATGATATCATATATGGTTCACTTATGAATTTATATTACCCGTTCTTTTGTAAATTCCATGTTAAAGCAACGTTTTGGGTAAAATCGTTTAATTTATCGTATTTGTTTCGATTTGTAGTTCTTGATATTATTACTCATATCCTGATTTAAATACATCCAGAATGTAAAAAATTATTTATATATAAAATAAATTCAGTATAAAAATATATATGATAGATCTATAAATGGAATGAAATACACCGTTCATGGAGACAGTAGGCCGTACTTACACATGAACACTATTTTCGTTTACATATTGACTTCAATGGAAGTAATTAGATGAAATTTATATATACATATACACATAAATACATTAGATTTATTATGTCATATATTTCATTATTATTCATTAAATAATCATTCTTGAATGGTTAACATGGAGAATGAATCTCATCACGTTGTGGAGACGGTAATCCATACATTTGCACGAGCGATGATATCGTTCCCATAATTATTGAATGGAATTGGAGTGGATGATATAATATCTCAGAATTAGTATCATGTTATAATAATAAAATATAGTTATTATTTACTCCATTATACCCATTCAAGTAAGGTTGTGGTAGAAAAACATATTACTCCACGGCGTGGGGACGGTATTCCGTACGTACGCACGCATGGTGATTTCGTTTTCTGTATGATGGATAGAAGGTGAAATGGGGATGTTTCTTATTTATAATAAAATATTAGTATATTAGAGATATAGATGTTATTACTTTATAATGAAAGAAATAAATTAGAAGAATTTGATGAATAAAAAAACATGAAAGATTCAGTAGAAGAGATTACCTCTTCTTCGATGAGCTTCATTTAAGCTTCCTCTTAAGGGACTACAATTGAACTATGGAGAAAAAAACCTCCAGAATGTTTCTAGAGAAGTGTAGAAGAGAAATGTTCAGGTTTTGGACGATATTGAAGGCTCAAAGTGATGTTAACAGGAGAGGGAGGAGGTTCCCTATTATAAGGGAGGATAGGGGCACCTTTGGAAACCTCTAAAATATTAATTTATAATAAAACCAAACCCCACATAAAAACTTTCGAAGTGACTCAAATTAGGATATTAGATAATATAGGGTTTAATATCATCAAAAAATTAAATTTAGACATGTTTTGATTTTATTTTAAACCTTATCATTTTGTTTTATACTTATTTAGTCTTTTTAATTTTATTTGTTGTAATACTGTTATAAATTTTACATGGTTATAAATACTTGAATATTTGTTTTAAATTATAAATAATTTTATATCATATTACATTTTAGATTATTTAAATTTAAATTTTTAATTTGTAAATATTTTTTTTATTTTCAAACAATTTAATAATATAAAATATCAATAGTATCAATTTCACCACAATTCAATTATTTGAATTTAAATAAAATCCACATAGAATTTATTTGCGAAAAATCCTATTTAATATATTAACAACAAGTCATATTCATTTATAAAATTAGTGGAATACATTAATTACTTCATATATTATTTATTTTAATACTTTTAAAATAATTTATTTTTTATTTCTATTAATAAAATAATTAATACAACATTTTTGTATAATTATTTAATATACTTATTTGTTGTGGAAAAAATAAAAATCAAATAATATGATGAAGATAAATATAATAGACTTCATAAGAATTATTTTAGTAGAATTTATCTTCTAATACAACCAACTTTTAAAATTTTTTCTTTATTAAATTATGAAGGTGACAACTTTGACATTATTTAAAATAAAATAATCTAAGTGTCATAATCGCTTTTATAAGGATCAAAATGGCCAAATATTAGACCATATAATGAAAATTAATAAATTTACATGACCAATATGTTTTTTCAGGTTTTTTGTTCCTTTTATGGTAACTATTAGTTTAATAGAAACTATATTATTGATTTTTCGCATAATAAACAATTTCGGCATCACTATTTTGTCACAATTAATGACACTTATTTAATCACTAAAAATTATAAATAAATTCTCATGATGTACATAATTTTATTAGATTTCTAGAGACTATTTATATTCTAGGTTTTATAGATTTTATCACTAAATTAAAATTATTATACTTATAATATTTAAGAGAGTGACATGTTGTCACATTTTTTGGTTTTAATAATAATTTTATTATTTTCATTGTCACTTGTCCATAAAATTAATCTATTCCGATCCTAAAGTGATATGGGTCTACTTTTAGTCTTCCAATAGATTTTTTTTAGGTGTTAGTGTAATTTTATAATCTTATTATTACCCTTAATTACCAGATTTACATTTAACTACAGTAAATAAAAATTACCGTAGTTACTATTCATAATATCAAAAAAGTAACATATTAACATAATTCGGACCCAATGAATTCAAATATGGGATCTATTTTTCAAAATTCAAGACACATAATTTTTAGTAATTAATCTAAAATATAACCTGTTGTAAGGAAAACGGGTTTTAAAAGTTAAAACATTGACAAAGATTGAAATGTTTTTACGTATGAATTCTGTGTAAAATTAATGGTAATGATTTAATTTATATTAAATGGTAAAAATATATTCTATTTATACTTTAAAACATTAAATATTAAAATTTAACCATATAAATTATCTCGTTGTAAAAAGTTGTTTTTAATTTAAATTTGGCTTATTTTCACTATTCATCAAAATAAGAAACATATGAGAAAAATATAAAAAAATTTTATAAAGTAAATTTTTATTTCCTGATTCAAAAGAAGAATTTTATTTTGTCAAATTGTACTTATAAACATGTAAAAAACTAAATTTAATTTGGGTGCTCCATTAAAAGGTGACAAAACTGCAATTTTTTAAAAATACATATTTTACCCAAAAAATTTATTTTGTTCTCATACCATGTTTTATAAAATTTGTAATATGAATTATAATGTTATAAAATTAAAAATGTATATACTAATATTCATAACTTCTAGTTCATAATGATATTATAATAATATATCTTCATTTAGAGAAACTTGGTATTGCGTACAACACACGATATCGAGGAAGGTCGTGATTGCGTGTAATGCAAGACAAGCCAGGGTTTCGTGTAGTGCAAGACATATTTGTTGTTGCATATAAAAAAATAATAATTTATATTATTTATACATTGAATATATATATATATATATAAAATCCCAATGTTGCGTAGAATAAAAACTATCATAAAATTTTGAAATTTTGTGTTGCACGATCCAAGAATAGTGTTGCATATACTACAAGCTAATATGGTGTTGTGTATAGCGCAAGATAATATTGGTGTATCGTACAACATAAGATATGAAAGAAATTAAAAATAATATATCTCATAAAATCTCAGGTTGTTACATTTACACCTCTATTATAGAGTATAGAATTTAAAAAATGTGTGGCGTCAGAGTTTTAGGTATCACCATATTTTTGTTACACAAAATTGATCATTTAATCTTTACACTGGTAAAAAATTAATTATGAAAAATTATAAAAAGGAAAAAATTGTAACATACCTTAATTTCAAATTTTATTCCCAACAAGTGCTTCTTTTTTCCGTTAAATATGAAATTAAGCCCCATGTCTACTGTGTTTCACAACACATCACCATACATAGTTAAAATTTGATAAAATATGGTGAATAATTTGAACTAAAAAATATTAGTGGGCATGGGATATACTAGTGAAGCTATAATTTGTTTAATTATTTTTATAGGTTTCCTTACTATTTTTCATGTTTTATTTTATAGGGAATTTTATGATAAAATGTTTTAGGAAATGAGAATTGAATTATCAAAATTTTGAGATAATTTTTTCTTGGGACTAGAAAAGACATCTTGGGGGTGTTATTATAGAAATTAAATATAATAATATTCATTATTTAAATTTAAATATTCATGATTTTTATTTCCTATAAACTATTATTTTAGTGCATTTTATTATTTAGTCCCTATTTCACAACATTATAGAATTCAGGTTTAATGTGTGTCAATTTTTACCCAATTATTCATGATCTTGTCAAATAAATTATTTTCATGATATTAAATTTATATTTAATTATTTTTTATACCAATTCCTATGAATCATTTTTTCTTTTAGGATCAATGTATGATTTGAATGGGAATATAGAAATTTTTCCCATTAAAGCATAAATTTCTGAACAAACCAAAAATGGTCTTTAAGACCTTAAAAAAGTTGACCACAAACATCAAGCCCAATGAATATCAAATTTTTAATGATTATATAGAATATTATTTGATAAATTTCTCAAATAGTTGACAAAAACAAATTCATTGTTTTTCAGAGAGACACAGTTTCTGGTAGAGTTCAACTGATTTTCAATGACTCCTTTTTACTTATTTCATAGCTTTGATTTGTTGAGTCACTGGCTTGGTTGTGTGAGGAACTGTTGGAGGGTCAGCATGACAAGTTGGGCTAGAGCATGTTGTTTTCCCCTCTATAGGTCATTTGGGATGTGGAGGATATAGAGGGGTGGCTTTCCATCGGGTGGGACCATGCTTGCATGGGATCGTCGAGTGGCCTTCTTTGGGTGAACGATAGCTACTTATGCTTGGAAGAGGTTTTTTCTGATTTTATGTTTGTTGCTATTTTGTATGTGTTGTAACGTTTGGTTTCTCACTTTTACCTTAAACGTTCCTTTTAATAAAAACTAATATTCAGTCAGATCTAGGTGTCCCATGATGAAGTTTTAATTATGTGCCAGATTTTAATGCACATAAATGCAGCCCAAAATATTATTAATAACAACTGAATGGAATATAAAATTGGGAAAACATATCTAAATACATTATATGAAATTTTTAAAAATATATTTATCTTCTACATCCACTCAATATTTGGCCATCTCCAGAGTAAAATTTTCATAGGTAAAGGGGGGATAAATATGATCTTCTTTTTAGGGTCACTGTTTAAACATCTTATTTAATTTTTTTACACTCGTGCTTTACTATTTTTATTCATTGGTATGAAATTATATGATGGAGCCTCTAGCATAGTACCCAAATATAAATTTTTAAGATGTTTGTGGTGATGGAATTGGGTTATATGTTATATTCATTCAATTCAAATGTTATAAGGTCATTTTTAATAATAGCATCATTTTTTCTCATGTATGTTGTTTAGATATCCTTTATTTATTATTAAATTTTCTTCTTAAACACATCTCATATTATTTATCTTAACAAATTGATAAATTTTTAATGTAGGTGTGAATATATTTAGATTTAAATTTGTGAAATTCCCTACAACAATGTGGAGTGTTCGTTATTTCTTTGATTTCACTACTTAAATCCCTCCTTATTAAGTCGACTTATTCATTAAATTGACCCCTAACATCAATAGAATTATAAAAAAATTGTCAGTTTATCATATGTATTTTATTTAGCATGAAATTAAAGTTATTTTATTTTATTGATTTATTAGGTTTTTTTATGGTTTGATAGTTACAATCATTAACTTATTTTCTTTCATCATCTTTAACATCTTATATTCAACACGTAGTTTAATACTTTTTCCACCTACATAGAAAAAACAAATATATCATGCCTAGGATAAGTGCTCAGTCTGATAAACACCTTCTATTATTAATCCTCAAGTTGTACTTTAATAACTTTTATCTCAGTTGGTTCCATGATATAATAAGGAACTAATATATGTTTTCCATCAGACATGAGTTCAACAATAAACATAGTCCACCTATCTCTAGGGAAACCTAAAACATATTATATAAATAGATATTGTTAAAAGTGTACCACATTAATAAAATTTAATGGAGTCAATGTCTGGACTACAAAAAGGATAATGTCATCCTCATATATTGTAATGTTTCCAATACTTATAGGGTTTAGTTTCTGTTGGATGTCTTCAATGAACCAATCACCAATCAACCCAAACATCTCTATATTAGGAATTTTAATGGAAACACATATATGATAACAATTAACATGTGCATGGGGAATAGTCAACTAATATTTATTTGGATCCCATGGAATTTCTAAATATCTTGAGTTGTAAAATCCCGAATTTTCTCAAATCCGTTAATTACTATTGGAAGCTATAGGAAAATATAGAGATGATACTCATTCCATCCCAATGGTGTATTAAAATTTATCAACATAGAATAAAATTTAAACTGAATGTCTAACAAAACAATTAATTTAGTAGAAATAAACTAATGGGAAGCACTGGTATCAAACAATGTAGTAGATATTGTAGTTATAATCAATACCATATCTTGAACTACTAATTTCCCCATTCATCCACTAACTATAATCTATTTTGATTCAAAAATCAACATGAATTAGATATGAAACATCACCCATGAGGCTCTTGAGTCACCAGGTTCATAAAACCATATCGATTCTACACCTAACTTTGAATAAAATTTCCCATATTTTGGCTTGACCTTATTGATATATTCATGGAATACTTTTAAAATTAAACTAGTTAATATGTCCCACCATTATATACCATAAATAGTTTCTATGAGGACTAGGATACTACTTTATATAATACCCCTTTCATCCACAGTAATAGCACATGAAATAAAAATCACCCCTAGAGGTATTTGATGAATCCTTGCTCATATATAAGTATAATCCACCATTATGGCACATATCATTTTTCCCTCTTCCAATTAATAGGGTTGGAAGATGTGTATGTTCAAGAAAATCCACCAGTTTCTCTACTAAATCCTTATGAAATAACTTCAGTGTTATCTTCCTTCAACAAACTCTAAATTTTTAGAGCCTTTTGAAGCACTTCGTCATAATTAATGAAATCAAAAATCACAACCTGAATGTTAGATTTTTTAAAAAATCAATATCAAACCTTTTAAAATTCTAAATCACATTCCATTTTTGAAAAACCAGTAAAACAAACAATCTCAAGGAATCATATCAAATAGAAGATGTGGACATCATACACTATTGATTCACCATGTAATCCTGATCATAATCTATTTTTATAATATCATGTAATAATTCCCCAATGAATATTTATTTGATGGTTTGAAATGTCTATTCATCATGTATTTTTACATGATTTATAAATATGAACCACATCCTTTCTAGTCCATGATTTATAAAATTATAAGTTTTAACCATTCAATCCTCTCAAGTCACTACCAATCTTAATATCATCATAGAAATTTCTATCTAGTATTCAAAATTATGGGGTGCTATAGTTCCTTGTAAAACTATTTGATTCTAAAGATGGATGTCATGCATGTATATAACCATTGAAAAATGAGTTTCTCTTCACAAATTAGAAAATAGATTGAAGATTTCGAGTTGGATCATTTATATAGGATGAATTAGTATGGAATATAATAGAGCATTCCTAGTTTAACCCACTTATATAATAGGTGTTGAAAATAGAATAATTCCCACTTTTGATATTTTTTTGGATCATCATACCATGGGTGTACTCTAATATGTTTTTGAGGCTTCATGTTAGGAAATCAAAATACCAATATTAGAAAATATCAAATAGATGGTATAAGAATTCCATTTAATAGTATATATGCACACTCATAGAAGAAAAAAAGAAATTCACATCCAAAGAAGCTTCCCAAAAAAAATTTACAACCTCCGTAGCATTACCCATTTCCAAATTCAAATATTTTTTACATTCAGGTTATTCATAACCATATGTATAGAAAATTTTTTGTAATATTTGGTTTAATTGATAGAATTTAATAAATAATATAAAACAAAACCCCAAATTACTAATTATACCATGAATTTAATTAATATGAACCCTATCTAATTCAAGAAACATTCATGAGAAATGTACACCTATGATCATAATAATGAATCATGAAGAAAGAAAAAATGTCATTAATTTATATAGAAACATCATGTGCATCACCCAACTATCATGTATCTTTTCAAAAACATCCAAAATCAAGGAAAAGGAAAGAAATCACCAATGAATATTTTTATCACCCTAGTTCAAGATTGATTAGCACACAACATCATGTGTTCATCCCTATATGAATTAAGATTATAACAAGTAGTGATACATTTAAATTAATCATGGGAATACAATGTTTTTGGTATCAAGTAACTAATAGAGAATACATCGTAGGTAATAAGAATAATAATATCAATAATAAAGGGGAAAAATAATCCAATGTAATAAAACCTAATAATTAGATTATCATCCTCTTTTATAACATTATGAAATTCCAATCATATAATCCAAACCAAAGTAATGTATCCTTAATTTTTTTGGATACATGTAATAATGTAGGCATAATACTATGTAACATTTTGAAAAATATATAAGACCATAATACCTTCCAAAAAAATTACTCACGTCTTCTTGTACTACCTACTCAACTTCACACCGTATGGCCCTTACCCTTAATAGGATCCCTTGTGATAAAATCTAAAAATGAACCATGATTTTTTAGGTGTTGAGTATATAAACTAATGTTACATGACCAATAATCCATAAATAATATTCATAATAGACATATGTTTATTACTTAAAAATAATAAATACATAAGTAAATTGTAAATAATCATGTATATACACAAATATGTTAGGTCCTTTAAGACTTTATCTACCATATTCGACTCCATAGCACTGGTAACACTATATTTTGTGTGGATGTACTCGAAAACCTGATCATCTTCCCAATACCCAACCCTAAAGTGATATTCACATAGAATTATATGGGAAGTAATCTTCTCTACCTAATTTATTACTCTAGGAAAATATAACATTAAATGTCACCAAATATCATGAGTCTATGAAAATACACATTCCATGCATTAACCTAACATCGTGGCTCTAGGGAAATCAATCACACTATTCACACTCCCCCTTTATTCAAGACCCCACCCCATATAGATTAACATTTTCAATTAATTATATAGTAATGGAAACAACACATGTAACACAAAATTCTATAATAAGGCATCTCATAAAAATTTGTAGTCAAGAATGAGTTGTATAACCATAAAAATCCATATTCAATTAATATCAATCATAGGACCCCCATGGCTATAGACATACATCACATGTTAAAGGAATAAAGCATATGTATCATAAGAATAATACTCAAACCAAACCTAAATCATATCTGGACTTGGAATCACAAGTTACTTAGGAACATAAAACAATCATTCCGAACACATGTATCTAAAGGGAATTTTTTATGGGAATTCTTACATTAATAGAAATGACAATCTAATGTTGTAAATTACTACCCATGTTATGTTTCAAATTAATAATTTATATATAAATAACCTTTAGATTATTTGAAAACACTATGACAAAGATATAAGATTAATACTAGAATATAATGGTTTTAATAGATTTACAATACC
Source organism: Viscum album (assembly GCA_963277665.1). NCBI lineage: Eukaryota > Viridiplantae > Streptophyta > Magnoliopsida > Santalales > Viscaceae > Viscum > Viscum album. The sequence goes on along the minus strand of OY728166.1, from coordinate 371,615,126 downwards.
CATAAAAACTCATTATCATCAACTATATAGGGATATTAGAGAGGAAGATGCCAATTCTCAAGATCTGACTTTCATCTCTATTAATGATAACAAATAAAATCATTGGATTATATTGAAAAAATTATATCAGATTGAAAAATTTAATATCTAGGGTTCTTCCCAAGATAAATAGAAAATATTTTGTGAGATCGAGATGAATGGGGAACAATGTTCACATACCATGAATTCTCGCAAACAAAAGACTCTATATTCACTATAATATACATTTTTATGGATAATAGTCACACACAAAAACTACTAATTTCCCTAGGATTGTTACTCATAGGAGTAAAAACATAAATGTGGAGCTTTGAGTTGATTTTTAATATAAAACAACTATTTAATGTAAACCCCACATATTGTAGGGTATCGACCCTGAAATCCGGGATAAGATTTATATTTCTAATTAAATTGGCATGATTAAAAGAATTCAATCCCAAAAGACCAATGAGTTTAGTAGTCTTGGTAAACCATATACATACATGAGCTTTTATTAAAAAATATAAATTAATTGAAACATAATTATCAATTCATTGTAAATAAATAACTTCAATGATAACTCTAATCCATCTAGTAAATCCTTACATATCATTCATAGTATTCTTCTTGGATTCATGGAGAATGAAACCTAATAAGGGTGCTCTCAAATTCTCTACAATGGAAAAATAAAAACAAAATTAATAATGTATAAATGAGAATTGTTAATATGGAAAGGTAAATAATTGAATAGTCATTCCATGAAATAAATTAATGAAATGGATGTTCATCAAAAATATGGAAAGGTATATAATTTGAAACACATTCCATTAAAATAACATGATATTGAAAAATAAATATGGAAGGGTAATATACTTTAAAATATGACATTTAATCAATGAGATTAACCATAAATGTATCCATAAATATTTCTGTGAAAACTCTCATTGATAAATAATAATTGAATCTATATTAATGATCAATATATTAAATGGATGAAATTTTTTCTAGTACATGGAACCAGTACCATAAATACCATTCACAAAATAGTTTAACTATTGGGTAAAAACCTATTTCATGTGGTGAGCCAATTATTTTCTCATTATACTTCTGATTCATTAAGGGGATTTTATTAGTCAATCCCCATCCCATAGGGGTTACCTTAAACACTCCCAAAGTCGTGGATTGCATTTCAAATGAATTTCTCAAATCGAATAAAAAATATACCTTATCAAATATCCATATTTAATAATTTATACAGATATATCAATACTTCCCAAATAATAAATTAACATTAAATGTATACACCATATGAAAAATTATATACAGTTTAGGGAATGAATATATCCCTGATAACTAATATGGATAATTAGGGGAAATTCAATGTTCAACAATCAAAGGAAATTGAATATTTCAAGGGGACTAAAGGGAATCATAGAAGTGAATTTCAATTTTATCATTAGATAAATCAATCAAAACACATATAGTAGGAAAATAAGGATGAAATCAATAGAACAAATCCAATGTAATGTAAAAAAAACATTTCTTTCATTGATGAATGGAAACATTATAGAAATATATTTCATAAAAAGTTCCATAGGAAAATATAATTTTTTTAAAACAATTTGAAAAACCTTTTCTTTGAAAAAAAATTTAAAAGGGCTTCCATTAAAATTAACATTTTAAACATGAATAGGAATAATCAAAGGAAAGATGGCAGGTAAATTAATAAATGACATACATGGTAAAAAACAATTCTTTTTGCATGATAAAAATGTTAGAAATATTCCCTATTCAAAAATATACTAGATGATTCCACTGAAAACATGATTAATAGAAAAATGGTAAATATTTCTTCTCAAAATAATTTTAAATACATTTTTCATAACATTTTAATAAAACATTGTTTTTAGAAGAAAACTTGTTTTCCAACTAAGAGAGTAATGAAGTTAGGTTTTCTGAAATTACATTTTATAAAACATGTTTAGTACCAAAGAGTGGTTAAATGGTACTAATAATTTAATAATATAATTAATAACCAAATTATTAGAAAACTGAATGTTTTATTATAAATTTTCATATAATATCCTAAAATGTAAATTCCCCTGAAGAATAATTAAGGTTATTGTTGTGGAAAATAATCATTAAACATTCAGACTCTCCCATACAAATTTGAAACATTTTAAATCATAAACCTCCTAAAAGAATAATATTATACAAAATTTTATGATAGAATTAATGTAAAAGGATTAATGGTATAATTTAATAAAAGGGGAAACAGACCCACCACACAAAAGATGAATGTGAGGAAAATGAAATTTATCACATAGATGTAAAAAGTGATCTAAGAATACCTTAAAATGATTCTAATTTTGTGTGAACATGTTTTAACATCATTAAAAAAACAGTTTAAATTTATACATTCATTAGAACATTTATTATTTTAATCCTTAATTTTAATTCAATTATTACTATTTTTTTACAACTTATTAAACAATCATGTTTACATCAGGTGTTTTGACCAAATTTAATTTATGTGTTTAAATGACTTTGGTAAGTCAACTATGGTGAAGGATCCCAGAACACCTTGAGATAGGAGAGGATAATAAGAGTGTAAAATTTTTCTTTATGAATTTGTGTACCTTGATTCCACATTGGTATGGACCTATTAAATATATCATTCAAATGAACGTAAGGAGATGAAACATCACTTTTACTTGGTTCGCCGCAAAGGGCTGCATCCAAGGGGCATATGCTGAGAGTGTGTCAGCCGTACCTAAATCCAATAATCATCCCCAGTTGTAGAGTATATGATTTTTGTGATAGTCAATCTCTTCCAAGCACACTTCGCTTACTTATGTTCATGGATGTATCACTGTTTCTATCAGAACACTTCCATAAACTCCCCCAATCCTACTAATGGGAGATAAGTCCTACTCTGTTAATCAACAATAAGGGAACATCAATGTATTGGAATTGGATTACTTGTCTCTATCTAGCTTGATACATTTCTTGCATCAATGTCATGATTATTTGCTCACTGAAAGCGCAGACAACTCCAAACAGATAATCAATACAACCCTTTCCAAATACCCTTCGTAAATCTCAACCCTTCATAGATCACACCACTTCACAAATTTCACACCTTTGGAGAGAACAATCCTTTGTGGAGCTCGCTACCTCACAGAGCACATCCCTTCGCAAATATCACTACCTCAGAGAGAAACCTACTTCAAAAATCATACAGAGCCATTGTAGAATGACCCATCTTCGATAATCACAAATTAATTAGAATCATTTCCATCATTCAATTCTTTAAAACTCTCTTTCGGATTCTTGAGCTCACATAGAAAAACATGCTTTATAGATCACCCCTTGCTTCATGAAGTCAATGTGATCCCGAATTTTCCCTCTAAAAATCATGTAAAATGAAGAGGGTTGATCTCTTATTTATAAGCCCAAGGTAATGTGTAGATCTGCTTCTTCAGGAATAAAATCTTAATCGGTCAACAATCTCTTCGCGACACATCTCACTATTTTCAATGCCAATCATAAATGTATAGATCTATATTAAAAGCATTCACACCAGCACAAATCACCACTACAAAGAACCACTCGCAATTCAAGTCTCGTAATTTATGATCACACTATCACAATCATCATGTATTCACAAAACACACTTCTTAAAGCACATCTTTTCTGAACTCATTCCGTAGCTATATTTTCATGTGACCTTCATGAAATACCAAATTTCTCAATTCTTTCTATTCCCCAAATTTTGGAGAAAAAAAATTGGAACACACACATAAAAAAATTCACCTTCAAAACTAATAATGGATTGAACTATATGATCCATTTCCTTGAAATATCCCTTATCATTCATGAGAGGATTGACAATAAACACAAACCATGCTATTGTTTCATAAAATAACATCCTCAGTTCCAACATATGGTCCAAGGGGTAATTTTACAACATCTACAGAATAATAATCAGGACATAATTATCATATTTATACATAAATTTTACTTTAATAAACAATCATTCCATACCGTTATGAAAAATGTATCAATGTTAAATTCATAGCAAAGATAGATCATACACACACATGAGTAACATTCTTATTTTTCAATCATCGGTATGGAAAAAAAATTAATTAACACAATATCATTCCAGAATTATAATCATATAATAAAAAAATATATTATTTAATCAAATATAATTATATATATAATTAATGTGATAAAAAGGAATCATATCATGTTGAGGATGAAATAATCTACATGTCCAAGAATAATGTTGACAATTTTTAGGTGTGTAAAAGAGTAATAATGAAAATTATATATATCCTATATTTCCAAAAATATAATTATTTTCATTAACATAATATTGGTCTTCTTAATGTCACATGTCATTAATTGAACCCATCCATTATACATACCGATTATAGTGTGAATGAATCACATCTCTTTGAGGGGTGGTAGTCCACACTTTCTCAAATGATGTTATCATATTAAGGTAAAATGAGAAGTATTAACAGTGCATATAGTAAAAGGATTGAATAAGTATAAATAAATTATATATAACAGATACATCACATAAAAGAATATTTTCCATCATAATGGACACCATGAGAGTTACTAATGCAATAATGAACAATCATCATTTTGTGAGGCATTATTTTCCCATACACAGAAATATTATGATTATTACCCCTTAGATTGAATTGTGTGTAAATTTACGCATAACCCTGAGAATAAAAACAAAATAGTATACTGAGGATACCATTTTTTTATACAATTATATAATAATAAGATATTAGGGTTTTTATAATGGAAATAAATCTAAAGATCTTGAGGATGTTTGTTACCTCTTCATCAGGTAACAACTTTGGGGTTGTAAAAAATACATCCTTTGATTTATTCTTGGCCAAGGGGAGGCAGTAAGGACTAGGGGATGAATTTTGGGAATCTATTTATTAGGTCACGGATTAACCTAAGTGGTTTGAGAGGTTTGATTAAATGAGATATGTTTTATCCTTTTATAAGAGAGGAAAAGGATTTACATGGTATTTTTGAAAATATGTTAGGTTTACCAATGTTTTCAACCAAAAATGTATTCAAAAAACCAATATAATTATGTAATATAATGTTCGTGGAAGAAATATTTCCAAAATTCGTTTTTTGGAAGATTTTCTAGGTAATTTGGGCCCTTAGGTTAACTGTTTATCCATTTATTAAGATTAACATTACATTAATAATTGTAATAATTTTTAATTAATATCACTAATAATTGTACTGAAAAACAAATATGGTATTATTATACATAATAAATTATTATGATTCAAAATAGGGAATCAATTTTTCAAAATTCCAATAACATAAGTGGCAATAATTATTTTGAATTTAATAATGGGCATGAGATGACAATGGAATTTTCTAATGTAAAAACGTACAAAAGTTTTCTATGTTTTTATAATCGTTTTCAAAGTAAAATTTATTCCAATAACATAAATATTGTTAATTTATAAAAATATTATCAAATTATACTGTAATATATATTATAAATATGACAATTTTTATAAAAATATTACATGAAAAAGTTGTTTCGATATAAAATTTAGTGTTTTTAACTATTCATTAAAAAAATGAAATGTCTTTAAAAAATGTTAAAAATTCACCATATCCAAAATATTATGTTTTTATCCAAAATATAAATTCATTTTTGACATATTAAATTTATAATAGGGGAAAAATGGATTAAAAATGGTTTTACATTAAATGGTGCTAAAAATGCCTTAATAAAAATTATAGTTTTTATGTGTGAAATAAAGGTGGTTCTTATCTTATGTCTACCAAACCTAATGGATAAATAAGAAAAATATTTAATTTAATATAAAAATATTTATATATCAATAAAATCATTTACTAACTATAAATAATTATGTTTTTATGATAAAAATACATTGGATGTATAAAATTAAATTTATTTTTTTATATATTTAATTGGTTCTTATATTGATTTCCCATTAATTGGTAACCCATCAGTTCATTTTATATTTACATAAAACAACAATATCAATTATTTAGTTATTTTTATTCATTTTGGCTAGTTTATATCTTATTAAATTTAATAATAATATTTTAATACTATATTATTATTCATTAAAACTCGATCTTACATGTAATATAAGTCATTGAAGAAGTCCACTCTTGCGTGTAACACATGAAAACTTGGAATTGAATGAATTGAAAAATATAGAATCTAATTTAAATAGAAAATATGTTATTATTTATGAAGATATTATAATACGTTACTTTCATGGTGTCACATTTCATACACAATATTGAATACAAGGTTCTTACATTAAAATTTTTCGGTGTTCACATATGGTTTAGTCACATGACTTAGTAAACTATTTTCCAATCAAGATACGATTACAACCTATTTTTAGAACCGTCATTATTTGGATTCCTGGTTTGGAAAAACATGTACCATATATACATTTTTTATCTATCCCGAGACACCAGGTCCTCAAGGGAAGGTTTCAATGTTAGTTCTAACTATGTGCTGACTGTGCGCTACCCACAACCCTTATCATACAAGATGAACAACCATAATCTACAAACACCAACCATAATCTCATTAAGATAATACCCATGAAGATTTTAAGTAAAATCTCAATGAAGGGATAAATGATTGATGCATGTTGACTAAAAATTCTAGGTCATTACACCTCTTATAAGTCATTGTTAGGATATAAATGGATTTTGAATGAAATGTTTTAGTCAAACGTATCAAAATATTTTCTCCACCAATTGTATCTTTGAAACAAAATAATTTTCATTTTAACCCTTTTTATAATAAAAAAAGTTCCCATGGAACATAAAGTAAGTCATTCATATAAATATATTGATAAGTTGTTGATTATATGAGAATAATGTGATTGAGTCGATGAATACACCAAATTTCATTGAACTTAGTGGATGAGAAAATCGCATCCCCCTAACCCAATTAAATAATCACATCATATAAAATATCATTGTATTTTTATACACTTCCATACTCTATGTCAATTTAGGGCCTTGATATAACACTCATTATACACGAGGATAAATATATTCATGGTTAACTACAACCCAATGAAAATATAAAAAACATATCCAACTACCTCTTGATTAAATAATTATCAACTATTTTGTAGTAATTGAATCCATGTATAAAGGGTATTATTCTAGGTATCTCTCCAACTCATGTATAAGGAAATATAAATTTTAAACATACACCCCTAGTATAAAAAATACATATGTTATGTCAATTTTCATTTTATATACTTAGGGGTTCATCAATTGAACAAAACACAATTTTTCCTCTGGAGAATATTTTCTATCTATATATGTAATTTTATCATTAAAACCATATACCTTCAACATATACTATAATAATCCATGATAAACATTGGTTGGTTATAACTCAAAGTCATACATTTAGAGGAAAAAGCATTTCACTACATGAAATATATTCAAAAAATTTAATGTATGAAAACATAGAGTCTAAATTTTATATAACATGATAAATTTATTATTCTTAAACACATTCATGAATAATTTCCAAAACAATAAATAATAATCTATCTAACTGTATCACTTATTATTTACTACTAGACCAGCCTTATGACTGCTAAAATGTTTAGGTTTTATTCACCTTTGGATATCCCTATGTATGTAATTCCATATATCTATGTTACTATCTGATAAAACCCTACTACAAAACTCATTAAGTGGAGACAATATTTTAAAAAATAAATTTTAAATCATGGATTGAGTTAGGAATCATATTTTTATCGTTCACCACTTTGAACATGTACTAAACCCCTACTTCTCCACCACCTTGAATGTTATGATATTAGGAAATTTTTTTGTATTCTTTCAATTGTTCTTATGTTTATCTTTTTCATAAATATTATATACCTTCCATGAAAAATATGTAGGATATAATTTTGATAACTTATGTAACACATTACATTTTTTCTTTGATAACATATCCAAAACACATTTTGGACATAATTTTTTTACATTATTACAGTAGCATAATATAACACCAGATGTTTAAATTCACTATCACTCAAGAAAATCATTTTGGATATCAAATGATATTCCATTTGAGTACTAACATTCAGAATAATTTATTTATTAACATTTAATTATCTTTTTTGAAAATTTAATCTCATTAACAAATTAAAAACAATTTTCTCACCACAATATAATATTCAAAATAAATCTACTTTGTGTTTAGGAAATAATTTTTTTTCCATTATTTGGGAATTTTAACCAATAAATTACTATAGATATATAATATATAATATTCAACATCATTAAAATATTTTTTAAAATGAATACTTGTATTCATTAAAATATTCAATTGATGGGTAGTCGAATCATTTTTGAACATATTTAAGCAAACATATAGATATTAATTTTTATCCTAGATAAATCATATTTATCTTAATATCCTTCTCAATAAATGTTATTATATTTGGTGAATCATAAACCATCTTCATTAAAAAAATCATCTATAATTATTCATGGAAACACTTTTCTAATGAACAACATATCTTATCGCATAAGAGGAAAAAATATTTTACCCTCAAAATATTATATGCAGAAAATATTTATATATTACCTTTTACTAAAAATTTCAATGCATGAACTCATTTAATAATCATTTTAATGAAAACTATAATTTTCAATAGTTATTTCCACCACCATTTAATAATTTATATTAATAAAAATTATAAAATATACATTTAAATCATGCACCCTTTAAAATCAATTATTTTTCTTCTAGAACACTATTACCTGTCATTAATATTTCACAGAGTGCATAAATACCTTCAGATATCCTGTAAAATTTCATCACATAGAAATAGTGTCTTTTTGACCCGAAACCACCTCTTGGATTCAATGGCCAATGAATAATATTAGAAAATCCCAACATTATTCATATGGATTTAATCATTACCCTTTATCACATTTCAAATAGCATCAGATCCAATTAGTCACTTGTACTCATCAAAACTCAACACATTGAAAAAATATTTTACATATTCCATAACACATTTAAATGATTGAAACATTTCCAATGATGTTTAAAAAATTAATTCCTTATCCAAATATAGTCATAAAGGATATATTCAGCCACATAAATTCATGTTACACTGTAACGCCCCGACCCCAGCTACCCAGAGTCGGTGCATTACTTCGTAACATTGGCATGATCACAAAAGATCAAGTCTCGAAAGATCGATTAGTTTAGTATCCTTGGAAACACTAGATACATTCATAAGTCTTACATTACATCATAAAGTGAAAAAATAATAACAAAGTCTTCATAATCCACACTCATATCATCTTCTGTCTATCCATGCAGGTCATTCATAAAATACTTCTTCACATCCTGGAAAATATTAAAACATTGAAAGGAGTGAGCTCAGATGCTCAGTAAGGATAACAATATAGTGGAAGCTTTCATCAAGAAACATAAACATTTAAGTCAATTAATAAATAAAACAAAAGCCTTTTAAACATGAACTTCAACATAATATGGAAAAATAAAATGAGATAATGCCATTCACTTCTTCACATGGATATTCTACTAGTCGAATAATCACATGCAATATCAATAACCACTTTCATAATGAGGGAATGTATAATGCCAGACATTCTGAAATATTTTGTCAAGGCCTCGGCCAAGACGTCTAAAATTATTAAGGCCTCGGCCAAAACCATAAATCAAATTGGGAAAGGGCCTCGGCCAAATCCACTTCTAGTTGTCTCATGAGACCTACTGATGCATCGAGGAGCTATAGCGGGCTCCACCTGTCACTTATTAAGTCCAATACATTCCTCATGTGAATAGGTGTAAACATATCATAAACCATAACATAATCGTATCACATAAAACATGCATAAAGGAAAAATAACATTTCCACATTTCAATCACAAGATATCAATACAACACATTGATATAATACAAATGATTTGAAAACCATTTTCAATACCAAAATAAAATAAAGTAAAAACTTTGTATTTATTTTTCATCAAAAAAAATGATGGCTTGTAGAGGAAGCCGAAACTCAAATAATGGTCACGGCGGCGGAGAAGTCATTGTCACCGCATAAGTATGGAAAGAAAAACATTCCCTTTTGTCGTTTATCAAAACGCTTCTTATAAAAAGAATCCTTTTGAATAAACGTAAAAGTCAAAGGGATTTATACACCGTATAAAAGAAAGTTCTGTATAAAACCAAATATGCCTCAATGAATGGAGATTGAGATGAAGTTCTTAAAAAGATCATTTTTAAAATACAATAGATATATTATGTGTATTTACTATAATTACATATAAATAAAGTACAAATACAAGATAAGAAATAATAATATCATGTCATAATTTGAAAGTAAGAGATTAACCCAAAGAATGGAAGTTGGGTTAAGAAGTTCCCTTACCTCGTGTCTGACTTGACCCTACCGTTCTTTAACCTCCTGAATAATAAACTAGAGTTAATATATACCTTATTAATAACCATTTTTAATTTCATTATCCTTTTTATATAACTTATTACAATGTTATAAACATTATGTAATTATTTAAGTTAATAACGGTCGTTTTGTCGATCTTTGGTACTTGAGACAACAATAAACTTCTTATAATTACAAGTTGTTTATGTGGTAGAATATCCATTATCTCCAGAATTATATTCATGATTTAGATGTCATATATATCATATATATCCAGTATATACATTCATTTATAATATTACGTAACATTTAGAGGTAAGAAATGAAATGCACCGTTCATGGAGACGGTAAGCCGTACGTACGCATGAACGCTACTTTCATTTCTATTTCATCTTTAATGGAATGAAATCATAATTATATAAATTTATAATATAATTCCAGTATAATATAGTGTATAATACCATTTACTCCATCCTTTATACATCCCACATATGGCTTTAACGATTCAAATCACTTTGAGGGGGCGGTGGTCCGCACTTCCTAAAATGAAATTATCGCGTTTTACCCATAATGGAAATCATAAATTATGCCATAAATGAGAAATACAGAAGCATAAGTAAAAAATAAACATATTATATATCATATATAAATATAGTGACATCTTAATGGCCACCTTTGAAGGTGTTATATGAGTGTTGAACAATCATCGTTTCGTGAGGCAGAAATTCGCCATCCACAGAAACCATATGTTCATTAACCATTAGATGTAGGTGTGTGTAAGTGTAGCTCGAATCCTTCTTATAACAACATCCTAGTATATTGAGTATACTGGTGTTGTTACAAAAGAAATGAATAAAAAGAGTTTAGGGGGTTGGAGGAGAAAAATAAAACAAAACAACATTAGAGAAGACATTACCTCAAAATCGGGTAACTCTTTTTTATTTGAGCCAAAGGCTTCCTTGGGAAAAGTTCTTCCCAAAGTGAGGCTTCTAAGAGAAATAGGGGGAAGTTGGGAGAGTATTTGGGCAGAGTTTGGCTGAGACAAATGGCTTGAATGTGTAAATGAGGGGGTAGAGGTGGGGGCCTTTTATAAGAGGAGAGGAGGGGCACACTTGGAAAGTAAGGAAATATTACATTATTATACAATGCTTTTCGGATTCTAAAGGTCCCACACTTATATAATTCGTGGATAAGGTGATAAGGGTTCGAAATATACCCATCCAATAGTCTTTGGACAAGTGTAAGCCTTGGATTGTACATTATCGTTTCATCTTATTAAAATCGTTAAATAATGAGGTTATCGCTGCATCATAATGATGTCGTAAATAATTTAATTTATTTAATGTCTAAATATTATAAAAAAAATACCATGATGTATGAAATCTTTTTATATTTCCAATGAGTATTTATAGTCAAAAATATGACTTGTATAACCCCATGTAAAAATTGTTTTAGTAAAACATTTCATGTTTGTGTCATTTTTTACTTTAACATTAAATAAATATATATTAATGTCATTTTCCAACCAAAGTGGCTCCATGGGGTCCCCAAGTTGACCCATGAGTTGTCTTGGTCGGACATAACTCATCCAATAGGAGTAGGACAAGTGTCAAGCTCATCTCATATTATTAAAACATTATTTTTACCTTAAACTACACTAATTACCTCTAATCGCGATTAAGAACTTAAAAGTTACTATTCACCAAAAAAAAATTATTTTAATCTCATTAAACCACATTTTACTTTTTAATGACAATCATTTATGTCGGATTTTTGAAAATCAAATCACAGAAATGCTAATATTTCATTTAAATGAAATATCAGTTATTTAACTACCACTTAGTGGTTTCACTACTCATCAAAAATTGAAGTTTTTCAGAACAATGCCAAAATTTTACCATAAGCTATAATTGATATTACAAATTGAAAAATGATGTCTATTTTAAAAAATTACAAACATTTAAGTTTCATTAATTAATTTTATAATTAATTCCCGCTGTCCCAACAATATCGTGTTTTTAAGAAACAATTTATATCAAAAGATTGGCAATTGTTTATGTCCAATTTCAATGTTAAATTAATTATAATTACCACCATTGGATAAAATGGTAAAAATATATTCTAATTATACTTTAAAACTACTAAATAGTATAATTTATCACTATAAATTATTTTGATTAAAAAAGTTGTTTTTAAGTAATTTTCCCTATTCATAAAAAATTGGAATTTCTCAGAAAATTACAAAAAATTCAACTATGGATAATTTCGATATTACGAATACAAAAATGAAGTCCATTTTGAAATATAAAATTTCTATAATTTTAAAAAGTGGTTATTACTATTCATAACGGCTACTTTGATTAGTCACGGTGTTTTAGAACCCGAAGTTGCGTACAATGCAAGCTATTGCATTATTGAATGAGAATCGTATCGTGGAAGCTCGGGGTGTTACATTCTGCCCTCCTTCAATAAATTGCGTCCTCGCGATTTGAATTTTTTTTGAAAATAAAAGGTTGAAAAAGGAATATACCTTTGAGGAAAACCCACATCGGAAATAAGATTAATAAAATTTAGCCTTAATAAGAGGGAAAGGGAAATGAAAAAGGATCCACCCAATTATGATCTCGATTAGGAGAACATTGGTGGCAATTAGAGACATATAATTGGAGGAAAAACATAAATATTTGTAGGGAGTGATTTATGTCATCATTCACAATCAACTGTCAAATTGAGGGCCTCAAAGCCTTCAATCTATGTTGATTTAAAATATCATCATTTCAACAAGACATAAGGTATATGATAACACATTTTTTTTGTTTTAATATCCCTTTAATAAAGTTTAAGAATTAATTTATTCATTGAATAAGAGATAGGTATATATATATTTATTCTTGACAATTTAGAGTTTCAACCTTCAACTCATCTTTCACTCAAAAAGATAATAGAACTCAAAAATATTATACTTATCCTAATTGTATAAGGTTCTAAATGTTAACACATACCATTTAGATTAGTAAAATTATTTTTTAATAACCAGGGTCTTCCTGTAGGCTAGTGGTATGAAATAAAGGCATGTCGCACTATGATTGTGGGTTTGATTCCTGCAGCTTTGTCTGACGCGACGGGTTATGCCCCACCCTGCAGGTTGTCCTTTTCCTAAAACTATAGTATCATAATATTCCAAAAAAATCATCATAAATTTTTTAACCTTAAACAATACTGTCCAAAGATCAACTTAATCCACTCCAACCTTTATAGTTATCCAAAATACCTCTGTCCAGACTTTCTCTAAATGGTCTCTTAATTCCAAAATCAAGTTATCAGATTCCCCAAACAAAGTAATGTTTCTCTTATTGTCACATACTAAAAATATAATTACATTCATCATATTAAAACCTTACTGAAATCAACAAGTACTGAAGTACAATCCTTATATATATATCACATTATTCTAATAACCAGAATATAATCTATGAGTCTAAAAGCACCAATACATTAGTTATTCTGCTTCAACTGTAGTAACAGCATACGATTGTCCTTGATCCCTTGGCCTTTTCTGAGGTAAGTTTCCCTGACGCTTAGGACATTCATTTTCATAATGACCCATTTCTCTACAATTATAGCATTCAACTTTGATAGCCTCTTTCATTCCCTTGAAATCACAAGCCTGGTGACACTTTTCTCCACATTTATAACAAACTCCCATTCCTTTTAGGCAAGTACCAGGGTGATTCTTCCCACAATTATCACATAATGGAAAATCCTTCTTTCTCCTTTTCCCTTTATCTGTCTCTTGTTCCACTATTCTCTTCTTCTATTGCTTTACTTTGTTGTCATAAGACTTAGAGAATTTCTTTCTCTGTCTTGATAGCACACGAGACAATATCTTCATATGATGAGAAGTATTTTGATACTAAAACTCGACGGAGAAATGGTTTTAACCCATCAAATAAACGATCAATCTTACTCCTTGGGTTACGTATATAATCGGCAGCATGCCTCGCTAACCTTGTAATGTTAGCCTCATACTTTATGACATTCTCATCCTCCTTCTCCCTCAGACTCATAAATTTCCTTTCCATATCTGCTCGATGGTCACGAGGAAAGTATTTTTCTATGAAAAGAACTTTGAACTCCCTCCATCCATATTCGATACGTCATCATCTTCCTTTGTGTTTTGAATCAGCGACCACCACTGATTGGAATCTCCAGTGAGGCGGTAAACTGCCATGACAACCTTCTCCCTTTCGCTACTCCCCAAGGCATGGAATATTTTCTCTAAGGAGTTTATCCATTTCTCAACTAATAACGGATTTGTACCCCCATTAAATGTTGGTGGTAGTTGCCTCATGAATCGGTCTAACATTGATCCTCCACGTTGTGCATCAGGGTGATCCATACGAGTAAGGTTATTATTCATAACTTGAGTTAGTTGTCCCAGTATGGTAATAAGTTGATCAGCACCAATTTTATCTCCAGATACACAATAATTATCTTGATCAGGAGGGCAATCCCTACACGGAGTGCGTGCATTGATACGGTTTCCATTCCTTCCACTAGGCGCCATTTCTAAACAATGGCATAAACTAGATTAGTTTATAAATCAAAATACATAATTCCATACTTGTAAAATACTTAACATAAATTGAACTATTTATGGATATAATCCATAATCATAAAAAGGTTATATTTGAGGAAGTATATACTCATAATCGTTCATAGTGGTTTGTAAAGAAATTGAGAATTATCCTAAGCATATCCCCCGGGAGTGTCGTAACCAAGAGTGCAGCAAGGCCCGTTGTCGTGCACTAGTTCCCGTTCGAGTCTAGCTCAAAGCGGTGTTTTCAGGTTTTACCCCTAGGTGCATATGTGCCAGAGCCGCCTCTACCTACTTGTATCCAGATAGGGATGTATTTCTCGGAAAACTCACAAAATCTCTACAATAACAAAATTCTAGGATGTTCTTCTATACTAATCCTCAAAGTCTATCTTTGGGCTATGTGATCTAATCAGAGTTTATCTAAATCTAGCTTCCATGGTTAGTACTAAACTGCCTCTGATACCAACTGTAACGCCCCGGCCCTAGATACCCAGAGTCGGCGCATTACTTTGTAACATTGGCACGATCACAAAAGATCAAGTCTCGAAAGACCGATTAGTTTAGTAGCCCTGGAAACACTAGATATATTCATAAGTCTTACATTACATCATAAAGTGAAAAACTAATAACAAAGTCTTCATAATCCACACTCATATCCTCTTCTGTCTATCCCTGCAGGTCATTCATAAAATACTTCTTCACATCCTGGAAAATATTAAACATTTAATGGGGTGAGCTCAGATGCTCAGTAAGGATAACAATATAGCGGAAGCTTTCATCAATAAACATAAACATTTAAGTCAATGAATAACCAAAAAAAATCCTTTTAAACATGAACTTCAACATAATATGGAAAAAGTAAAATGAGATAATGCCATTCACTTCTTCACATGGATATTCTACTGGTCGAATAATCACATGCAATATCAATAACCACTTTCATAATGAGGGAATGTATAATGCCAGACATTCTGAAACATTTTGTCAAGGCCTAGGCCAAGACGTCTAAAATGATTAGGGCCTCGGCCAAAACCATAAATCAAATTGGGAAAGGGCCTCGGCCAATTCCACGTCTAGTTGTCTCATGAGACCTATCGATGCATCGAGGAGCTATAGCGGGCTCCACCCGTCACTTATTAAGTCCAATACATTCCTCATATGAATAGGTTTAAACATATCATAAACCATAACATAATCGTATCACATAAAAAATGCATAAAGGAAACATAACATTTCCACATTTCAATCACAAGATATCAATACAACACATTGATATAATAAAAACGCTTTCAAAACCATTTTCAATACCAAAATAAAAGAAAGTTAAAACATTGTATTTATTTTTCATCAAAAAAAATAATGGCTTGTAGAGGAAGCCGAAACTCAAATAATGGTCACGGTGGTGGAGAAGTCATTGTCACCACATAAGTACGGAAAGAAAAACATTCCCTTTTGTCGTTAAGCAAAACGCTTCGTATAAAAAGATTTCTTTTGAATAAATGTAAAAGTCAAAGGGGTTTATACACCGTATAAAAGAAAGTTGTGTATAAAACCAAATATGCCTCAACGAAAGGAGATTGAGACGAAGTTCTTAAAAAGATAATTTTTAAAATAAAATAGATCTATTATGTGTATTTAATATATGTACACATAAAGAAATTACAAATACAAGATAAGACATAATAATATCATGTCATAATTTGAAAGTAGGAGATTAACCCAAAGATTGGAAGTTGGGTTAAGAAGTTCCCTTACATCGTGTCTGAATTGACTCAACCATTCTTTAACCTCCTGAATAATAAACTAGAGTTAATATATACCTTATTAAGAACCATTTTTAATTTCATTATCCTTTTTATATCACTTATTACAATGTTATGAACATTATGTAATTATTTAAGTTAATAACGGTCGTTTTTTCGATCTTTGGTACTTGAGTCAACAATAAACTTCTTATAATTACAAGTTGTTTATGTGGTAGAATATCCATTATCTCTAGAATTATATTCATGATTTAGATTTGATATATATCATATGTATCCAGTATATACATTCATTTATAATATTACGTAACATTTAGAGGTAAGAAATGAAATGCACCGTTCATGGAGACGGTAAGCCATACGTACGCATGAACGCTACTTTCATTTCTATTTCATATTTAATGGAATGAAATAATAATGATATAAATGTATAATATAATTCCAGTATAATATAGTGTATAATACCATTTAATCAATCCTTTATACATCCCACATATGGCATTAACAATTCAAATCACTTTGAGGGGGCGGTAGTCCGCACTTCCTAAAATGAAATTATCGTGTTTTACCCATAATGGAAATCATAATGTATGCCATAAATGAGAAATACAAAAGCATAAGTAAAAAATAAAAATATTATATATCATATATAAATATAGTTACATCTTAATTTCCACCTTTGAAGGTGTTATATGAGTGATGAATAATCATCGTTTCGTGAGGCAGAAATTCGCCATCCACAGAAACTGTATGTTCTTTAACAATTAGATGTAGGTGTGTGTAAGTGTTGCTCTAATAATTTTTATAACAACATCCTAGTATATTGAGGATACTGGTGTTGTTACAAAATAAATTAATCAAAAGAGTTTAGGGGGTTGGAGAAGAAAAATAAAACAAAACAACATTAGAGAAGACATTACCTCAAAATCGGGTAACTCTTTTTGATTTGAGCCAAAGGCTTCTTTGGGAAGAGTTCTGCCCAAAGTGAGGCTTCTAATAGTAATAGGGGGAATTTGGGAGAGTATTTGGGCAGAGTTTGGCCGAGCCAAATGGCTTGAAAGTGTGAATGAGGTGGTAGAGGTGGGGGCCTTTTATAAGAGGAGAGGAGGGGCACTCTTGGAAAGTAAGGAAATGTTACATTATTATACAATGCTTTTCGGATTCTAAAGGTCCCACACTTATATAATTCGTGTATACGGTGATAAGGGTTCGAATTCTACCCATACAATAGTCTTTGGACAAGTTTAAGCCTTGGATTGTACATTATCTTTTCATTTTATAAAAATCGTTAAATAATGAGGTCATCGCTGCATCATAATGATGTCGTAAATAATTTTATTTATTTAATGTCTAAAAATTATAAAAAAAATACCATGATGTAGGAAATCTTTTTATCTTTCCAATTACTATTTATAGTAAAAAATATGACTTGTATAAACCCATGTAAAAATTGTTTTAGTAAAACATTTCATGTTTGGGTCATTTTTTACTTTAACATTAAATAAATATATATTAATGTCATTTTCCAACCAAAGTGGCTCCATGGGGTCCCCAAGTTGAACCATGGGTTTTATGGTCGGCCATGACTCATCCAATTGGAGTAGGACATGTGTCATGCTCATCTCATATTATTAAAACATTATTTTTACCTTAAACTACACTAATTACCTCTAATCGCGATTAAGAACTTAAATGTAACTATTCACCAAAAAAATTATTTTAATCTCATTGAACCACATTTTACTTGTTAATGACAACCATGTATGTCATATTTTTGAAAATCAAATCACAGAAGTGGTAATATTCCATTTAAACGAAAAATCAGTTATTTAACTACCACTTAGTGGTTTCACTATTCATCAAAAATTTAAGTTTTTCAGAAAAATGCCAAAATTTCACCCTAAGCTATAATTGATATTCCAAATTCAAAAATGATGTCTATTTTAAAAAATTACACACATATAAGTTGCATTAATAAATTTTATAATTAATTCCCGCTGTCACAACAATAGCGTGTTTTTAAGAAACAATTTATATCAAAAGATTGGCAATTGTTTATGTCCAATTTCAATGTTAAATTAATTCTAATGACCACCATTGGATAAAATGGTAAAAATTTATTCTAATTATACTTTAAAACCACTAAATAGTATAATTTATCACTATAAATTATTTTGATTAAAAAAGTTGTTTTTAAGTAATTTTCACTATTCATAAAAAATTGGAAGTTCTCAGAAAATTACAAAAAATTCAACTTTGGATAATTTCGATATTACGAATACAAAAATGAAGACCATTTTGAAATATAAAATTTCGATAATTTTAAAAAGTGGTTATTACTATTCATAATGGGTACTTTGATTGGTCGCGGTGTTTTAGAACTCGAAGTTGCGTACAATGAAAGCTATTGCATTATTGAATGAGAATCATATCGTGGAAGATCGGGGTGTTACATTCTCCCCTCCTTCAATAAATTGCGTTCTCACAATTTGAAATTTTTCTTTGAAAATAAAAGGTTGAAAATAGAAAATACCTTTGAGGAAAACCCACATCGGAAATAAGATTAATAAAATTTATCCTTAATAAGAGGGAAATGGAAATGAAAAAGTCACCACCAAATTATGATCTCGATTAAGAGAACATTGGTGGCAATTAGAGACATATAATTAGAGGAAAAACGTAAATATTTATAGGGAGTTATTGAGGTCATCAATCACAATCAACTGTCAAATTGAGGGCCTCAAAGCCTTCAATCTATGTTGATTTAAAATATAATCAGTTCAACAAGACATAAGGTATTAGGATAACACATTTTTTTGTTTTAATATCCCTTTAATAATGTTTAAGAATTAATTTATTCATTGAATAAGAGATAGGTATATATATATTTATGCTTGACAATTTAGAGTTTCAACCTTCAACTCATCTTTCACTCAAAAAGATAATAGAACTCAAAAATATTATACTTATCCTAATTGTATAAGGTTCCAAATGTTAACACATACCATTTAGATTAGTAAAATTATTTTGTAATAACCAGGGACTTCCTGTAGGCTAGTGGTAGGAAATAAAGGCCTGTCGCACTATTATTGTGGGTTCGATTCCTGCAGCTTTGTCTGATGCGACGGGTTATGCCCCACCCAGCAGGTTGTCCTTTTCCTAAAACTATAGTATCATAATATTCCAAAAATAATCTTCATAAATTTTTTAACCTTAAACAATACTATCCAAAGATCAACTTAATCCACTCCAACCTTTATAGTTATCCAAAATACCTCTGTCCAGACTTTCTCTAAAAGGACTCTTAATTCTAAAATCAATTTATCAGATTCCCCAAACAAAGTAAAGTTTCTCTTATTGTCACATACTAAAAACATAATTACCTTCATCATATTAAAACCTTACTGAAATCAACAAGTACTGTAGTACAATCCTTATATATACATATCACATTATTCTAATAACCAGAATATAATCCATGAGTCCAAAAGCACCAATACATTAGTTATTCTGCTTCAACTATAGTAACATCATAATATTGTCCTTGATCCCTTGGCCTTTTCTGAGGTAAGTTTCCCTGACGCTTAGGAAATTCATTTTCATAATGACCCATTTCTCTACAATTGTAGCATTCAACTTTGATAGCCTCTTTCTTTCCCTTGCAATCACGAGCCTGGTGAACCTTTTCTCCACATTTATAACAAACTCCCATTTCTGTTAGGCAATTACCAGGGTGATTCTTCCCACAATTATCACATAATGGAAAATCCTTCTTTCTCTTTTTCCCTTTATCTGTCTCTTGTTCCACCATTCTCTTCTTCTCTTGCTTTACTTTGTTGTCATAAGACTTAGAGAATTCCTTTTCTGTCTTGATAGCACACGAGACAATATCTTCGTATGATGAGAAGGATTGTGATACTAAAGCTCGATGGAGAAATGGTTTTAACCCATCAATGAAACAATCAATCTTACTCCTTGGGTTACGTATATAACCGGTAGCATGCCTCGCTAACCTTGTAAAGTTAGCCTCATACTTTGCGACATTCGCATCCTCCTTCTGCCTCAGACTCAGAAATTTCCTTTCCATATCTTCTAGATGGTCACAAGGAAAGTATTTTTCTAAGAAAAGATCTTTGAACTACCTCCATTCCATATTCGATACGTCATCATCTTCCTTTGTGTTTTTAATCAACGACCACCACTGATCGGCATCTCCAGTGAGGCGGTAAACTGCCATGACAACCTTCTCCCTTTCGCTACTCCCCAAGGCATGGAATATTTTCTCTAAGGAGTTTATCCATTTCTCAGCTACTAACGGATTTTTACCCCCATTAAATGTTGGTGGTTGTTCCCTCATGAAGCAGTTTAACATTGATCCTCCACATTGTGGATCAGGGTGATCCATACGAGTAAGGTTATTATTCATAACTTGAGTGAGTTGTCCCAGTATGGTAATAAGTTGATCAGCACCAGTTGTATCTCCAGATCCACAATAATTATCTTGAGAAGGAGGGAAATCCCTACACGGATTGTGTGCATTGATACGGTTTCCATTCCTTCCACTAGGATCCATTTCTAAACAATGGCATAAACGAGATTAGTTTATGAATCAAAATACATAACTCCATACTTGTAAAATACTTAACATAAATTGAACTATTTATGGATATAATCAATATTCATAAAAAGGTTTTATTTGAGGAAGTATATACTCATAACCGTTCATAGTGGTTTGTAAAGAAAATGAGAATTATCCTAAGCATATCCCCCAGGAGTGTCGTAACCAAGAGTGCAGCAAGACCCGTTGTCGTGCACCAGTTCCCGTTCGAGTCTAGCTCAAAGCGGTGTTTTTAGGTTTTACCCCTAGGTACATCTGTGCCAGAGCCGCCTCTACCTGCTCGTATCCAGACAGGGATGTATTCCTCGGAAAACTCACAAAATCTCTACAATAACAAAATTCTAGGAAGTTCTTCTATATTAATCCTCAAAGTCTATCTTTTGGCTATGTGCTCTAATCAGAGTTTATCTAAATATAGCTTCCAAGGTTAGTACTAAACTGCCTCTGATACCAACTGTAATGCCCCAACCCCAGCTACCCAGAGTCGGTGCATTACTTCGTAACATTGTCATGATCACAAAAGATCATTTCTCGAAAGACCGATTAGTTTAGTATCCTTGGAAACACTAGATACATTCATAAGTCTTACATTACATCATAAAGTGAAAAACTAATAACAAAATCTTCATAATCCACACTCATATCCTCTTCTGTCTATCCTTGTATGTCATTCATAAAATACTTCTTCACATCCTGGAAAATATTAAAACATTGAAAGGGGTGAGCTCAGATGCTCAGTAAGGATAACAATATAGCGGAAGCTTTCATCAATAAACATAAACATTTAAGGCAATGAATAACTAAAACAAAATCCTTTTAAACATGAACTTCAACATAATATGGAAAAAGTAAAATGAGATAATTCCATTCACTTCTTCACATGGATATTCTACTGGTAGAATAATCACATGCAATATCAATAACCACTTTCATAATGAGGGAATGTATTATGCCAGACATTCTGAAACATTTTGTCAAGGCCTTGGCCAAGACGTCTAAAATGATTAGGGCCTCGGCCAAAACCATAAATCAAATTGGGAAAGGGCCTCGGCCAATTCCACATATAGTTGTCTCATGAGACCTACCGATGCATCGAGGAGCTATAGCGGGCTCCACCCGTCACTTATTAAGTCCAATACATTCTCATATGAATAGGTTTAAACATATCATAAACCATAATATAATCGTATCACATAAAACATGCATAAAGGAAACATAAAATTTCCACATTTCAATAACAAGATATCAATACAACACATTGATATAATAAAAATTCTTTCAAAACCATTTTCAATACCAAAATAAAATAAAGTTAAAACTTTGTATTTATTTTTCATCAAAAAAATGATGGCTTGTAGAGGAAGCCGAAACTCAAATAATGGTCACGGCGGCGGAGAAGTCGTTGTCACCGCATAAGTACGGAATGAAAAACATTACCATTTGTCATTTAGAAAAACTCTTCGTATAAAAATATTTCTTTTGAATAAACGTAAAAGTCAAAGGGGTTTATACACCGTATAAAAGAAAGTTGTGTATAAAACCAAATATGCCTCAATGAAAGGAGATTGAGACGAAGTTCTTAAAAAGATCACTTTTAAAATAAAATAGATCTATTATGTGTATTTACTCTAAGTACACATAAAGAATGTAAAAATAAAAGATAAGACATAATAATATCATGTCATAATTTGAAAGTAGAAGATTAACCCAAAGAATGGAAGTTCGGTTAAGAAGTTCCCTTACCTCGTGTCTGACTTGACTCAACCGTTCTTTAACCTCCTGAATAATAAACTAGAGTTAATATATACCTTATTAAGAACCATTTTTAATTTCATTATCCTTTTTATATCACTTATTACAATGTTATGAACATTATGTAATTATTTAAGTTAATAACGGTCGTTTTGTCGATCTTTGGTACTTGAGTCAACAATAAACTTCTTATAATTACAAGTTGTTTATGTGGTAGAATATCCATTATCTCCAGAATTATATTCATGATTTAGATGTCATATATATCATATATATCCAGTATATACATTCATTTATAATATTATGTAACATTTAGAGGTAAGAAATGAAATGCACCGTTCATGGAAACGGTAAGCCGTACGTACGCATGAACGCTACTTTCATTTCTATTTCGTATTTAATGGAATGAAATCATAATGATATAAATTTATAATATAATTCCAGTATAATATAGTGTATAATACC
This sequence comes from Viscum album, assembly GCA_963277665.1. Taxonomy (NCBI): domain Eukaryota; kingdom Viridiplantae; phylum Streptophyta; class Magnoliopsida; order Santalales; family Viscaceae; genus Viscum; species Viscum album. The sequence goes on along the minus strand of OY728166.1, from coordinate 371,591,396 downwards.
AGTTACTCCATCCTTTATACATCCCACATATGGCATTAACGATTCAAATCACTTTGAGGGGGCGGTAGTCCGCACTTCCTAAAATGAAATTATCACGTTTTACCCATAATGAAAATCATAAAGTATGCCATAAATGAGAAATACAGAAGCATAATTAAAACAAAAACAAATTATATATCATATATAAATATAGTGACATATTAATTTCCACCATTGAAGGTGTTAAATGAGTGTTGAACAATCATCATTTTGTGAGGCAGAAATTCGCCATCCACATAAACTGTATGTTCTTTAACCATTAGATGTAGGTGTGTGTAAGTGTAGCTCGAATCCTTCTTATAACAAAATCCTAGTATATTGAGGATACTTGTGTTGTTACAAAAGAAATGAATAAAAAGAGTTTAGGGGGTTGGAGAATAAAAATAAAACAAAACAACATTAGAGAAGACATTACCTCAAAATCGGGTAACTCTTTTTGATTTGAGCCAAAGGCTTCCTTGGGAAGAGTTCTGCCCAAAGTGAGGCTTCTAAGAGTAAGAGGGGTAAGTTGGGAGAGTATTTAGACAGAGGTTGGCCGAGCCAAATGGCTTGAAAGTGTGAATGAGGTGGTAGAGGTGAGGTCCTTTTATAAGAGGGGAGGAGGGGCACTCTTGGAAAGTAAGGAAATTTTACATTATTATACAATGATTTTCGGATTCTAAAGGTCCCACACTTATATAATTCGTGGATAAGGTGATAAGGGTTCGAAATCTACCCATACAATAGTCTTTGGACAAGTTTATGCCTTTTATTGTACATTATCGTTTCCTTTTATTAAAATCGTTAAATAATGGGGTCATCGATGCATCATAATGATGTCGTAAATAATTTAATTTATTTAATGTCTAAAAATTATAAAAAAAACCATGATGTAGGAAATCTTTTTATCTTTACAATGACTATTTATAGTCAAAAATATGACCTGTATAACCCCATGTAAAAATTGTTTTAGTAAAACATTTCATGTTTGTGTCATTTTTTAATTTACCATTAAATAAATATATATTAATGTCATTTTTCAACCAAAGTGGCTACATGGGGTCCCCAAGTTGACCCATGGGTTGTCTTGGTCGGCCATGACTCATCCAATAGGAGTAGGACATGTTTCAAGCTCATCTCATATTATTAAAACATTATTTTTACCTTAAACTGCACTAATTACCTCTAATCGCGATTAAGAACTTAAAAGTTACTATTCACCAAAAAAATTATTTTAATCTCATTGAACCACATTTTACTTCTTAATGACAACCATGTATATCGGATTTTTGAAAATCAAATCACAGAAGTGGTAATATTTCATTTAAATGAAAAATCAGTTATTTAACTACCACTTAGTGGTTTCACTATTCATCAAAAATTGATGTTTTTCAGAACAATGCCAAAATTTCACCCTAAGCTATAAATGATATTCCAAATTCAAAAATGATGCCTATTTTACATAAATACAAACATATAAGTTTCATTAATTAATTTTATAATTAATTCCCGCTGTCACATCAATAGCGTGTTTTTAAGAAACAATTTATATCAAAAGATTGGCAGTTGTTTATGCCCAATTTCAATGTTAAATTAATTCTAATGACCACCATTAGATAAAATGGAAAAAATATATTCTAATTATACTTTAAAACCACTAAATAGTATAATTTATCACTATAAATTATATTTATTAAAAAATTTGTTTTTAAGTAATTTTCACTATTCATAAAAAATTGGAAGTTCTCAGAAAATTACAAAAAATTCAACTTTGGATAATTTCGATATTACGAATACAAAAATGAAGTCCATTTTGAAATATATAATTTCTATAATTTTAAAAAGTGGTTATTACTATTCATAACGGCTACTTTGATTAGTCACAGTGTTTTAGAACTCGATGTTGCGTACAATGCAAGTTATTGCATTATTGAATGAGAATCGTATCGTGGAAGTTCGGGGTGTTACATACAATCAATCATGTGGATTATTTGAATTTATTACAATTGTTATTTGTTCATTTTTAATCTAATACCTTAAAAAACATTAATATAAATCAGGAATTATTCACATAAACATCTAGAAATAATTACTCAAATAAATTCAATAGTAGATTTCTCAAGAAGGGGATATATCAAACACATATAGTTTTCACTTACGAAAAAGCAATTTGTTTAATTTTTCACAAATGTAATAATTTCACTTACATTAGGCCTACCCTTTCAAGTATTTATTTAAATTTATTTAATGATGATGATAAAAAATTAATCTATAATGTAATAATTTATTATATTATTATCATGTTTTAATATAATTTAATAATAAATTTTATTAAACATACTCTTACTAAAATGATAACCATTTTTAAATAGATAAAATCTATTTCTAGAACAATAAAAATATTTTACGGTTTCATGATTTCAATTCAATGTTAATATCTTTTTATAGTTATTTAGATGTGTAATCATACCAATAATATCATATATTAATATTTAATGGTTGAGAAGACAAATATTTTCCCAATACATCATTGGATGTAATCAAAATAATTCCTCCAATAACAATTATATGTTTTTCTAGCTAAGAGTAAACCAAAAAAATTTCCTAAAAATTATTTAACTAACTCTTAGTTTAACATCATTATATTAATTCCATATAATAGATAATTCATGGGCACCTGAATTTATCATGACCCTAAACAACTGTATGATCCTAGCCTTGACAAGGGTTAACATCAGATCAAATCTAACAGTTATTATTTTAATGGTAATTATATCCCCTATCTTACATGATGTATTTACTTATTTATAAATTCATATAATTATTTAGTTTTGAATCTTATCACTTCCACCAAACCAATATGTTGAAACCATATCAATGTGTAACAATTTTCTCAACACAAAACATGTCTCGCTAATAGAAATTAAAATCCTACTATATTTACATATATAAAAATGCATAAAATTATTACAGAACATGAAACCCTTTCATTATATGAAATAAAAAATCCTCACAAGTAGTATTCAAATTCTTTGTATCCACCCAATAGTTTTCTAGACAAGGAATAATAAATATCATTTATGAAGAATCTAATCCAAAATCCATTTATACATTGATACTTTACCCAAAAAATATTTTTCTAATTTATCACATTCCTAAAAAAATATGTATAAATACAATAAAATTAAAAATTTATACTCACAACCTAACATAAGACAAATTCAAGTTAGAGGAAATATAAATAAATTATCATATCAACTGTGTAACACTATAAATTGATGTGTTATATCTTTCAAGTAGTTTATAATTTAAATTAATTCATAATTCATAATTCATAATCTAAAAATTAAATTCCAATATTTGTGTTTGAAATATAAAAATTATGAATAATTAATCAGTATATTTTAAAATTTATAAAATTCATGCATAATTAAACATGAATAGTTAAATTTTATAAAATATGAACATTTCATATTATCATTTTAATGTAATTAATATGAACAGTTTCATATTTATATTAGGGGATATTGAATTAAAACATTATTAATGAATAATAAAAATTTCCTTTTTAAACTAATCAGATAAATTTTTTTAACATTTTATTTTGCTTCAACCATTGAAGACACTATCATATGAAACTAATTTTTGGAAAAAATAAATAATATATCCAAATAGGGTGGGTATATATAAATAATTTATATTTATATTTGTTAATTATTCATAAATGAATATAATATTTTTTATTTTACATTATTTTATAATTTATAAAATCTATTGATTATATAAACATATAAATAAAATTTAATCTATGATTAAATATACTAAAATGTTTCTTGTTTAGTTTACATCACCTTTTATATTCTTCAGGGACCTTTGAGGACCATATTAATTATTTTTTTATGAAATTAAACATATTCCAATTTTCATTGAAATTATATCAATAATGGATTTCATCGCAAAATTATTCATGGTGTATTGGTGCTCTAAAATTTCCATGAAATTCATCAATTATTATGGATATATTTGAGATCATTTCGACCAATCAAAGGAGTCTCATAAACACTATTTATACTAGCTACTGTGAGGTTCATTTAATTTTACAAATACAATTATTAGACTTAAACAACTATGTATATCTTATGTGAGTCTATATGGTGTATCTCAATTATAAAATAGTAATTCTGAAAATACATTATAGAGCTTCATCTTGTGATTCTCTAATTTTCAGACATTGTATTAGTCCTTAGAATGAATGTTATTCTAGAACAATGTTATGTTAATCCTCTGTCAAGAATAAAATTTCCCATTTCATAAGTAATATGTCCTGGGATTGAATTCTCATGAATAAAAATGGGTGTTCTAGATAATCATATGTCATGGAACCTAGAATACATTTTCATTCAATTTTCACCATCAATTCAAATATGAAATAAAATTTGCCTATTTTTTTTTGATACAAATGTTGGGTTTTGGAGGGATCTTTAACATCTAAAAATAGTGGATGTACAAAAAAACAAAAAATCAATATATAAATTTTTAATGAATATAGATGAATAAAAAGATTAGTTTACCTTACACTATTTGATCCATCATGTCAATGATTTTCAAAAGATTTAGATCAAGGTCATTAAGATGAAACTGAAAGAATCCCTCTACTAAAGGAATTCTTGGATCATAAAAATATCATGATTCCTAAGAAGGATTTATCTGAATCCATTATCTAATAGAACATTGTATTTAAATATGAAGAGAAGAGATATAATGTATGGTGTCAAATTTTAGGAGTTATAATAGTTTTCTTGACTCAACAGTTTAAAACACATCTTTTGAGGATGGAACCCAATTATATACACATCATGGAGCCCAAAGAAATTTATCCAATATAAATATTAGATATTAAAAAAAATTGATACCTTTAAACCCATTGAATCATTTTGATTTGGTCCTCATTAATTTTTTAAAACCATAAATTATTTTTTAAAAGAAACAATATTTCAGAAAAACATGATGAATAACCAAACATAATAGTTGATGTGATGGAAGACCGAAGGAACCAATACACTATCACATTGAACAATTATTCAATGAATATGTACCAAGACATAGTAACTTTCACTGTGACATGGTCCACTCTATGAAAGACTGTAACATAGATTATGTTATGTTTTTAACTATTTCAATGCTTAATTTAACAATATCAACCATTCTCATAACAACTGATGCATGTAACATTAAACATGTTGAGAACAGTATAGAGTGATTGATTATTTATTTTTTATCTCATTATCATTAAATATCAAACCTTCATGTTTAATTTCTGAAATTATTATGGGTTGAAATGGATGTTCCCTACAGATTCTTACTAGCACCCTTTTGGGCACCATGATACCCTAAAAGATATCATTATTTGTGTCCTTATTATGGGAATGAGACCAGCTTCTATGGATGGTTGATCCAGTGAATATTGGTTGGTTTTAGTAGATGGGTCCATGCTAGAACTTAGGATTATTATTGTGGATACCTCCATTAACTTGATCTAAATTTTTACCATGTTGTATATAATCTAACCACATGGGATATTTTATGTTTACTAACATTAATGATATGAATAGTATTACATGTTGAAATTCCATGATGGTGATAAGGACTGTTATAATGAATTTAGCTATGTTGTTTATCTTATACTACTATTATATTGGGGCAGTTTCTACATGATATTTCATCATTTGTATTTTTATAGATAATATACTTAAGTTTATAGTCTCTCCACACATTTAAAAAAACCAATTCTACTAGTCAGAAACTATTGGTACACTGGGATGATTTCATGGAGTTCATAGTGACCTTATTGTGTCATAGTGGAGGTGAATTGGATTGGGGTTTTCAAAATGTAGTAATATTGTATTTTTTATTTTTTATTATTATTTGCAACATTGTTCATAAGATATTAGATATTTTAATAACATTTTATTGATATTTATTCCTAGGGGTATCTAATCTATATATGTGATATGTATAAGTTACTAGGGATCAAATAAATGATTTTTCATTTTTTATTATAATTTTTTTTATTATACAATAAATGATTCATTGGGGATATTGGTTAATTATTTCATAGATTTTCTCTTATATTGAGGTGGACTGATTTTTATATTAAGTAACTATTTTCTTCATGTAGGGATATCATTAAATATTCATGATTTCATATGATTAATGTTGTGGTTATTATGAATGGTGGGTAATTTATCATATTAATAATAATTTATATTGAATTTTACTATATAAAACTAATTGATCGTATACTATGTGATCCAAAAAAAATTTGACTATTTTTATAAAAGTTTATGAAATTTATATGACCATTTATGATATTTTACATAAATTGAGAGTTTAATATTCATGCTAAAATGAAGCTATGTTTTGTTAAAGACTCATATAATAAGATATGCATTTTGGGTATTGTGTTGGGTGCATGTTATTTATTACCCAAAATTATGATATTTAGACCTATAATAGAATTCTATTCTAAGAAATATAATTTCCATTATACATATATTCCACTGTAAAACCTATTATTGATTGTTAGGAAGAGTATAATGAGAAATCCCCATCAGTAGTAGACCTTGTGATACATTATTAACTTGCTTCACTCGTCAATAATAAGATCAAAGAGAGTCTTACATATGTTTTATAGTCCAAGGGGTATTTTATTCCATGGTTTGGTCTACAATTGTCATATTTGACCCCATGAGTTACATATATATCATCTATCACTCTTTTTTGGTGAGGGAACACTATTGGATGTTGAGTTTTGGATATATTATATGGATACCATACATGATCACCATGATAGACCTCACAATATGTGTATTAATATTACTATATACATGTATTGGGGACTAACATAATGATACAGGTACATTTTGGTTTAGGAATACAACTATGTGGGGATATCATGGATTAAATTTCAGTCATAGATTTTTGGGAACTTATTCATAAATACATTTAGTTATAAAATATCATGTGTGTTCATGCATAAATTAAATGGGAACATATAATTGATTTATTATATTGTACAAATTGATAACCTATTACTATTTACATCTATTCTATTAGGTCGTGAAATTATCAATGTTAGTAATATTGGGGATAGATCGAGGTAATCTATTTGACCCCTGGTTAGTCTCATTCAATTGTAATACATATCAATATTTTTGAATCAAATTATAATCTAACAAAAATAGATTGAATATTGGTCATATGGGAAATATCATTTTTATATCATGGAATATAGTCAACTATTTGGTACTAAAAATATTATGTTTAGGGTGTCCTACAATGGTGGAGATAATAAGACCATCCAGGGAGGGGGTTTATTGCTTCTTCTTGTGTAGAGAGGATCTGTTGTGTGTTATTAGTGTTGTTTGTATTGTAATATTTCATTTTATTAAGATATTATATATTGGGTTTTCATTTATATAGGGGTGTGGGGTATATTCATATATATTATGGCATAAAACCATATCTGACCAATGGGTTTATATCTAGTATAACATTGGAGTTAGAATCTATTTTAGGAGAATAGACGTATTCTAGTTGTTGGGTTTTCTCTACCCATTCAAGTTATAGAGGTTTTAATAGGGTACATAACTAGGGTTAGTGGTGCTAGTAATGTGACACCTTTCAAGGTTTTCGGGTGATTAAATATTAGGGATGAGGTCTTAACTTGCTTCACACCATCGAGCAGACTCAAATAATATAGGGTGTATATCTATATAAATATTGAGGTACTATTCTAATAACATTAACCATAGAATTTTTTTTATTTTATATGGATGTATCCCATTCAGTTATATATTCTTTTCCACCCATTGATCAGGGGATTACTATTTATTATATGTATAGGGGGAATGTCTATCGATTTACCCATGGGGGTTATATTAGTGGGTATATGGATATTTCTAGGGTTCACTAAAATGATAAATAGAGATAGGATTATATATTATTTCACTATATTTTTTTTTCAAAATTTCAATGTGATATTTGATATGGATTAATTTTCATGGTATCACACTTACATAAACTAGTACCTAATGATAATAAATTATTCAAACCATTTGTAAATGACATTTGAATCTATTTTGAAAATTTATTGAATTTTTATTTATTATTTTTAATGGACTATGTAAAATTTCCGGATTAATGGAAATTTGGGGGATTATATATATTTATTATAAAAGGAATCAAATAATGTGAAAATTTCAGAATCATGATATGGTTGATGATAAATAGAAATCAAGAATATAAACTTCAGAAGGTTACATGTTGAAACATATTTCACAATGTGCAGTATACCATCATGTGAGAGTGTTGGGAACAATTCGGGGATGTTTTCATATGTTGAGTTCCCATGTTTGGTAACTAGACATGAATAATAATAATTTTTTAATATAATTCCATACATACGAATTAATCTGAGTAAAGATGAATAATTTAGTAATTTCAAAGAGATATACCATGATGAATTGAAGTAAGATATCCTAGGTATATGAGTCCACGCGTTTAATAGATGTGGAATCGAAAACGTACCCAATAGGTATAAACTATAAAGTAACATCAAGAGTGTATATTGAATGTTTGGGGATTTATTATGTGGGGGATTCATATATGTGTATGGCCATCCTATAGAATATTTTCTTGAATATAATAGTTCCTTGAGTTTTAAAAGTAATAATTTGACGGATTTTTTCCATATTTTTTTTGTTAAACCATGGTGGTGCGTATTATTATGTCCAAGAATAAGAATTTGTAAACATAAGGCCATAATGGTGGTGTATAAGATTCCTTGTAAAGTGTTTAGGGATATTTAAAATTTAACACTAATACATTTGAATAGATGAGTGTTTCTTGTTCCACATGGGATCTACCATGGTCTGGAGGGTCCTAAAATGGACTAAGCATGAAAATTTACGCTACTAACCTCTATTATTAACACTTCTATATTAAATAATATACTTAATGTTGTTATAAAATTATTCAAAACATGGATGAAGATAATGGATGGAATTTTTCACACTATTTAGCATGCAATTAAACTAAAAGATGATTTATTTCCATAATGAAATAGTAAACAATTTTCATCATCAATATTGTCAAAATTCCCTAAATCCCAAATTTTTTTTGATTTATTCCACAATAATCTAAGCTATTTTATACTCATGACTAACCTATATCTTCTATAACCTAGTGAATTTATGTGAGGATATATATTATGAAAATCAATGAGAGATAAAGGATATATTAGGATAATGAAATTAGTAGAGAGTACTTTTAATGAATGACACAAACATTTGTTTGAGACTTTAACATTTTTATTTGTACTTGTGGATTGATATTAATTTTTTTCTTGTAGTAAATTTATTTACCTTCCCTTATTTTCTATATTTTCAATCAACTCATTAAATTATATTTATTCCATCCCTTGAGAGTAATATTTTTTGTATGATAGATAAACAATATATAATGGGTAATTAATCACTTAAGATATGGTGGATTGAGAGTAGGTGTATTATGCATCAACATAAAAGATTATTCTTGGTTTTTGATTTAATATGGTATATTGAGATAATATTGAGAAATTTTTAATAATAAAACTTAATATAATTTAATGTGTGATTGAGACTAGGGTAAGTACGCTGATATGATAGAGGGGTGTGGGATTGTGGAATAAAACCATTACTTTACCTTATTCTATTGGATATAGAACTTAATACATTAATATCATACTTTTTTAGAATTAATGGAGGAATTTAATGAACTTATGTTGTTATAATTTTCACTAACCATGTGAATTATTTATTCATATACGTCTCATTATATATAAACTATGGTAAATGAAAATTGGAAATGATTATAATATTTTTGAAAAAACCATCTCATATTGATAAATTATATTTATTCATCATCTAATGTTCAATCAATATATGATTGATATCTTCTAGGATTACATTATTAATTTGTAATTTTTCTTATTATTGTTTTCAATAATTATTAATTTATTTATTTTACCATTTAAATAATATATTAATATTCAATATTTTATTTTATTTCATATTCCAATTGGTTCAAACCGACGATATTGAATTCCATTATAGCCCCTTTTTAGTTTTAGGGATTATTGTATTCTGTTAAAAAATTAAAAATTCTTCAAAATCTTTAAGAATTGATGACACCATAGATGAAAATTCAGTATTGAAATATATGATCTTACAACATTAAACATAATTCCATGCTATGAATTATGAAATTACATGTGTAATGGATAATTTTAAAACCACCTCACGGAGAAAACAACATGATCTTTCTGACTAACATCATAATCCACTTTGTTCACATTCATAAGGTGGTAATGTATTGGGAAGTCATGATCATTAATTAAATACAAGATTAAATTTTTTTGAATATTAATATATTTGTCTTTAGATATATATTTCCATATATTATTATCATAATATATATCACACCTCTAACTATATTGATAGTTGCTCAAAATTTTTTGTGAAAAACATTTACACTACCAACTCTGAATCAGGAGTCGAGTAATTTTGTTTATAAATTTCCAATTAGTATGAGTAATGAGATATTAACATAATATAAAACATGGGGTTACATCCTACTATATTATTTGGAGTATGTTTATATAATAAAATCCATTATCCACTATAGTGTTGTGTGAGCACAGGTTCATGAAACAACAATCTCACATGTTCCTTTATATTTTCTTTACATTAATATGTCCAAAAGAAAATTGCACCCGTAGGATTGAAAATGTTTTATTATTTAATAGCCATGTTACATTTCTCAAAGAACAATAGTAGCACTAATAAAACCAAATATGACTATAAAACTCAGTCATTGTGTTGGGTATATTCTATTACTGAATAACTTCCATCTTGGAAGGATCTACCAAAATACACAGGCCTAAGAAAATATCTCCCTATAATTGAACTTTCTATAGAAAAAATTTACTATTTTTTAGTTTTAAATAAAAATTTTATATCTGAAATATCTTCAAAAAAATATCCTTAAATTATCTATATTCTCTTACAAACTATTGGAATATAGTATAATATCATCATTATAGACTACCATAAAATGATTGAGATAATCTCTAAAGACCATATTCATTATATCTATGAAAATATTGTTGTAATTGTATATTAAAATGGCATCACTATAAATTCATAATGACCATAACTCATGTAACATCCCAGGTAAATAAAGAATAAAACATTTTCATATTTATTAATATTTATGAATTAAATATTAATTTTACTTTAAAGGGTTTTCTATGTTCGATAGCGTACCCGATACGCAACAGAGTTTCTTTGAAGTCTTACATTGCAGACTAGTAATAAAATAATATTATTTTAAATGGTAGTTAACACATAGCCATTGTATTGGAAGGAAAGAATGAAAATAACTAAAATATTATTATATATGTTTGTTAAATGTTTTTACATTTATCCAATAATGGATAAAGGCTTACAATATGAAAAGAGTTCAATTTTAGGCAGATATACTATAATTTTGACTAAAGGTCCACTTATCACCTTTTGATGGTGAACGGTCCATAAATATAGATTTGGTCGCTCATATAAATTCTATTTGACCAAATATAATTCTTCTTTAGAATCGGGACATCAAATTTTACTTTGTGTAAATTTTTGGTATTTTTCCGATATTGTTCATTTTTTAATGAATAGTGAAAACTGTTGTATATTAATTCAAAACCACTTTTTAATATAATTTATTTATATGATTATATTCTCTTTGAATTGGATTTAAAGTGCAATTAGAATATATTTTTACCATTTAATCCAATAGTGGTCAGTGGAATTAATTTAACTTTGAAATTGGACTTAAACTAGTGTCAATCTTTTGATACTTTTTGTTTCATAAAAACACGCTATTTGCTCTGATAGTGGGAATTAATTATTAAATTAATTAATGTTACTTATATGTTTTGAATTTTGTAAAATAGACATTATTTTTTAATTCATAATATCAAATATATCTTAGGGTGATGTTTTGATATTTTTCTGAAAAACATCAGTTTTTGATGAATAGTGAAACCACTAAGTGGTACTTATAAAAACCGATTTTCCGTTTAAATGAAATTTTACCACCTCTGTGTTTTTAATTTCAAAAATCTGACATAAATGGTTGTCATTAAGATGTAAAATGTTGTTCCATGGGATTAAAATAATTTTTTTGGTGAATAGTAACTTTTATGTTTTTAATCGCGATTAGAGATAATTAGTGTAGATTAAGGTAAAAATAATGTTTTAATAATATGAAATGAACTTGAAACATGTCCTACCCTTATTGTATGTGTCATGGAAGACCAATACAATCCATGGGTCAACTTGGGGACCCCATGGAGGCACTTTGGTAGGAAAATGACATTAATATCTTTTTATTTGAAGTTAAAATAAAAATGACACATACATGAGTTGTTTTGCTAAAACACTTTTTAAATTGGGTTATACAAGTAATATTTTTGACTATAAATATTAATTATAAAGATAAAAATATTTCCTACATCATGATATTTTTTTATAATTTTTAGACATTAAATAAATTCAATTATTTATGAAACCATGATGATGCATAGATTACCTCATTATTTAACGATTTAAATAAAATGAAAAGATAATGTAAAATATAAGACCTACATATGTCAAAAACCTATTGTATGGGTATATATATAACCTTTATCACCTTATCTTCTAATTATATCAATGTGGGACCTTTTAAATCCGAAACTCATTTTAAAATAAAGTATCATTTCTTTACTTCCCAAGAGTACCCCTCCTCTCCTCTTATAAAAGGCCCCCGCCTCTACCTCCTTACCCACACCTCTCAAGACTTTGGATAGGGGAAAACCTTCCCATTTAGTCTCTCCACATCCCTCTATTACTCCTATAATCCTCACTTTTGGCAGAAGTCTTCCCAAGGAAGCCTTTGAGCTCAAATCAAAAAGAGTTACTCATTTTAAAGGTAGTGCCTTCTCTTGTGTTCTTATGTTTTATTTTGCTTCTCCAACCCTCTAAACTATTTTTATTCATTTATTTTATAAAAACAACAGTATAATCAATATACTAGGATGTTGTTATAATAAGTATTCGAGCTACACTTACACACACCTTGTTCTAATGGTTAAGGAACATATTGTTTCTGTGGATGGCGAATTTCTTCCTCACGAAACGATGATTGTTCAATATTTTTCTAACACCTTAAAAGGTGGCCATTAATATGTCACTATACTTATATATGATATATAATACGTTTATTTTTTCCTTAAGCTTCTGTATTTTTCATTTATGGCATACCTTTATGGCTTCCATTATGGGTATACACGATAACTTCATTTTAGGAAGTGCGGACTACCACCTCCTCAAAGTGATTTGATTCGTTAATGCCATATGTGGGACGTATAAAGGATGGATTTAAAGTTATTATATATGATGTTATACTGGAATTATAATATACCTTTATATCATTATTATTTCTTTCTATTAAAGTACTAGATAGAAATGAATGTAGCGTTCATGCGTACGTACGACTTGCCATCTCCATTAATGGTGCATTTCATTTCGTATCCCCAAATGTAATGTACTATTATAAGTACATATATATAATGGATATATATGATGTATGTTAAATATAAATTATTAATATAATTCTGGAATTAAAATATAAATATCTCTCATTTAGTTTTAATTCCATTAATATGACATAGAAATGAAAGTAGCGTTAATGCGTACGTACGGCTTACCGTCTCCATGAACGGTTCATTTCATTTCTTACCTCTAAATGATTATGTAATATTATAAATACATGTATATGATGGATATATATGATATATATGATATCCAAATCATGAATAGAATTCTGGATATAATGAACCATTGACCACACGAACAACATGTAATTGTAAGAAGTCCACTTTCGACTTAAGAACCAAATATCGACAAAACAAACATTATTAACTTAAATGATTAAATAATTCTTATAACATGAAAATAATTGATATAAAAGTAATATTAAGCTTGAAATAGGTTCTTAAGGAAGTAGAAATTATCAGTAGTTTATTATTTAGGACATTAAAGAGCAATCGAGTCACGTCGGACTCGAGGTAAGGGACTTCATCTCAATCTCCTTTCATTGAGGGGTATTTCATTTTATACACAACTTTCATTTGTACGGTGTAAAAACCCCTTTGACTTTTACTTTTATACAAAAGGAATCTTTTTCTATGAATCAGTTTACAAAATGACAAAAGGAATTTTTCGTTTAACGTATGCGGTGACAACGACCTTTTCCACCGCCGCGAGTATTATTTGGTATTTGGCTTACTCAACAAGCAGAAATGTTTTTAAAATGAAAAAAATACCATATACTTTTTTATGTATTTTGGTATTGAAAATGATTTTTATAATGTATTTGTTTTGTCAATATATTTAAGTGATATATTGTGATGAAAGTGTGGGAATGTTTTCTTTCCATTGTATTTGTTTTGTGTCTTATGATTTTATAATGGTACTTGGACATTTGACAGGTGGTTACGTGATAAACCATATGACAGGTGGTGTGGTGAATACCAGGACAAGTGGTTACGTTATAACCTCCAATGCACTGGGTATGGAATTCGGCCGTATAACTATTCCATTAAGTTATATGTGTGGAAGTCAACCGTATGGTTATTCCATTTAAGTATGTTTATGTCCCAAATTACCTTTATGTGTTATGTGATCTCTATGTGGGTTTTATGGTAATATTTTGGTAACAAAAGGGTATGTAATGAACTTTTATTCAATGAATTGTTTTTACTACTTCATAAAGGTGAAAAGTATTACTTTGATAAAGTATAAATGGTTTACTTGTTGTTTTGAAAAACTACCAGTTTTTATTAATTGTGTATCCCTTACTGAGGTTTTTATGCTCACCCCATGTTTTTTTTGAAATGTTTTTCACAGGACTTTATGTGGAATAGTGTCAAGGATGGGATCAAGGGAAAGTCATGCTATCTAAAACATGTAACTAGAAATGTTTCTTTTAAAGAGTATTTATTTTATGGAAACGTAGTAGAAGTGTCTACTTTGTAATCTTTTGAGATGTAATAGTTATTTACTAATTCTCTAAAACTCTAAACCTGAAAAGATCCTTAATGTGAATTATTCATTTAATTCAATATTAAGTAAGGTTTAAGGCCGGGACCTTATAGTTGGTATCAGAGGTTGGTTTAGATAACTGTAGGAGTTAGAAAATTGTTAAATTATAAATTAATTTATGGTATGATTGAAATGATATAGCATTTAAATATTACTATGTTTCTTCGCCTAAGATATTTATATTTTAAGAATGGTTTTTCATAGTGGAAAAAGATCAAATTTTCTGGGAAGGCATACAGAGGGAAATGAACTTTCAAATTAGTATCCTGAGACGGTCAGAATCAGAACTAAACAGTTTTTTGCAGTGATGGCTTAGTTGACTCAGGGGTTCAAAAGAAGATTGGTGAATGATCCAATTTTGGCACTTCCTTCCAGGAATGGGGAGTTTGTTATATAAATTGATGCTTCGTTGAAGGGTATTGGTTATGTCCTTATGTAGAATGATCAGGTAATTGCATATGATTCACTTCAGTTGAAAACTAATGAGGTAAATTACCCTACACATGATTTGGAATTAGCTGATGTTGTTTTTGCTCTAAATATTTCGAGGAATCATTTGTATGGAGTAAAGTGTGAAATATATACTGATCACAAAAGATTAAAATATATATTCACTCCGAAATAATTGAACATGAGACCGAGGAGATGGCTAGAATTAATCAAGTATTATGATTGTACAATTCATTACAATCCGGGAAACAAAAAGTGGATGATGCTTTGAGTCGAAAAAATAATGCTTCATTAACCATGCTACGTTTGGAACAAGATGCTTTGGTTTTTGATTTGATGAACTTTGGCATAGAATTTGATGGTGGAGGAAGTTCATCTGTTTTGATTTAGGTATCAGTGAGATCATCCCTATAAAATAGAATTAAGCAAGCACAGAAGAAATACATTGGGTTGCAGAAAAAGGTAGAACAAGTTCAGAAGAGTATGTTGCCTGAATTTAATATTGATAATGAATGTGTTTTGAGTTTTGGGAAGAGATTGTGTGTGCCTTGTGATTCACATTTGAAGAGAGAGTTGTTGTGTGAAGCTCATAGTTCTCTGTTTTCAGTTCATCCAGGAAGTACTAAGTTTTATAGAGATCTTCGGGAGTATTACTGGTGGGATGGAATGAAAATGGATATTGCGGATTTTACTAGGAAGTGTATGACTTGTCAGCGGGTTAAAGTAGAGTGGAAGCTACCGAAAGGGATGCTTCAACCATTACCAGTGCCCGAGTGGAAATGGGAAAATATATCCATGGACATTATTGTGGGATTACAGAGGACATCTCGAGGTAATAAGGAAATCTGGGTTATTGTTGATCGATTGAATAGATCTTCTCATTTCCTTCCTATTCGAGATACATTCTATCAAGATCAACATTCTCGATTGAATCTTAAATAGATAGTCTGGCTGCATGGAGTTACCCTCTCTATTGTTTCTGATCATAATCTCAGGTTTACTTCTAACTTTTGGAAAGGCCTTCAGAAGTCATTGGGTACTGAATTAAATTTTAGTACAGCTTTTCATCCACAATCAGATGGGCAGTCGGAATAAACAATTCAGACCTTGGAGGATATTTTTCAAGCTTGGTCTATGGATTATTAGGGAAGTTGGGACCAACATCTTTCTTTGGTTGAATTTTTATATAATAATAGTTTTCATTCCAGTATACAGATGGCTCCATTTGAGGCATTATAAAGGAAGCGGTGTCGAACTCCATCTTTTTGGGATGAAGTGGGTGAAAGGAAGCTAATGGGACTAGAATTGGTAGAAGAGATGGCAGAAAAAGATCAGTTGATTCAGAAACACATGAGAACAGCTCAGAGAATACAGAAAAGTTATGCGGATAACCTGAGGAAGGATATATCTTTCAAGGTAGGTGATCATGTTTTTCTCAATGTTTCACTGTGGAAAAGTGTGACGCGATTTGTTAATAAAGGAAAGCTGATTCCAAGGTTCATTGGACCATATGAAATTTTGGAGAGAGTTGGATCAGTTGCATACCGAGTGGCTTTACCTCCAAGATTATCTCAGGTACACAATGTTTTTCATGATTCGATGTTGAGAAAGTATATGCTAGATCCATCTCATGTTTTGAGCCCAGAGGTAGTCCAGTTGGAGGAGAATATCTCTTATAAAGAACAACCAGTTCAGATTCTTGACTGAAGAGATCAAGTGTTGCGAAATAAGGTAATTCATCAGGTAAAGGTTTTCTGGAAAAACCATATGGTTGAAGAGGCAACATGGTATTCTGAAAATGCTATGAGGGATAAATACCCCCACATATTTTGCTAAGTAAATAAAATTGCAAGGACGCAATTCCCAAAAGGGGGGATGGATGTAACATCCCAGGTAAATAAAGAAGAAAACTTTTTTATATTTATTAATATTTATGAATTAAATATTAATTTTACTTTAATGTCGTTTCTATGTTCGATAGTGTACCTGATACGCAATAAAGAGTGTCTTTTAAATCTTACGTTGCACACTAGTAATAAAATAATATTATTTTAAATGGTAGTTAACATGTAGCCGTTGTATTGGAAGAAAAGAATGGAAATAACTAAAATATGATTATATATGTGTTTTAAATGTTATTATATTTATTAAATAAAGGATAAAGGATTAAAATAGGAAAAGAATTCAATTTTAGGCATATATACTCTAATTTTGACAAAAGGTCCACTTATCACCTTTTGATGGTGAACCGTCCATAAATAAAGTTTTGGTCACTCATATATATTCTATTGGACTAAATAAATTTCTTCTTTAGAATTGGGACATCAAATTTTACTTTTTGTAAATTTTTGGTATTTGTCCGATAAAGTTCATTTTTTAATGAATAGTGAAAACTGTTGTATTTTAATTCAAAACCTCTTTTTAGTCTAATTTATTAGTATGATTAGATTATCTTTTCAATTGTATTTAAAGTTCAATTAGAATATATTTTTACCATTTAATCCAATAGTGTATGTTGTAATTAATTTCACTTTGAAATTGGACTTAAACTAGTGTCAATCTTTTGATACTTATTGTTTCACAAAAACACGCTATTTTCTATGACAGTGGGAATTAATTATTAAATTAATTAATGTAACTTATATGTTTTGAATGATGTAAAATAGACATCATTTTTGAATTCAGAATATCAAATATAGCTTAGGGTGATGTTTTGGTATTTTTCTGAAAAACATCAATTTTTGATGAATAGTGAAACCACTAAGTGGTACTTATAAAAACTGATTTTCCGTTTAAATGAAATTTTACCACCACTGTGTTTTGAATTTCCAAAATCCGACATACATGGTTGTCATTAGGAAGTAAAATGTGGTTCAATGGGATTAAAATAATTTTTGGTGAATAGTAACTTTTATGTTTTTAATCGCGATTAGAGATAATTAGTGTAGTTTAAGGTAAAAATAATGTTTTAATAATATGAAATGAGCTTGAAACACGTCCTATCATTATTGGATGTGTCATGGCCAACCATAAAAAATCCATGGGTCAACTTGGGGACCCCATGGAGCCACATTGGTAGGAAAATGACATTAATATCATTTTATTTAAAGTTAAAATAAAAATGTCACAAACATGAGTTGTTTTACTAAAAAAAATTAAATGGGGTTATACAAGACATATTATTGACTATAAATATTAATTATAAAGATAAAAAGATTTCCTACATCATGATATTTGTTTTATAATTTTTAGACATTAAATAAATTAAATTATTTATGACACCATGATGATGCAACAATTACCTCATTATATAACGATTTAAATAAAATGAAATGATAATGTAAAATCAAAGACCTACACATTTCAAAACCCTATTGGATGGGTATATTTAGAACCTTTATCACCTTATCCTCGAATTATATCAATGTGGGAGCTTTTAAATTCGAAACTCATTTTAAAATTAAGTAACATTTCTTTACTTTCCAAGAGTGCCCCTCCTCTCCTCTTATAAAAGGCCCCCACCTCTACCTCCTTACCCACACCTCTCAAGCCTTTGGCTCGGCCAAACCCTTCCCATTTAGTCTCTAAAAATATCTATCTTACTCCTATAAGCCTCAATTTGAGAAGAAGTATTCCCAAGGAATCCTTTGAGCTCAAATAAAAAAGAGTTACCCGTTTTAAAGGTAGTGTCTTCTCTTGTGTTCTTATGTTTTATTTTGCTTCGCCAACCCTCTAAACACTTTTTATTCATTTATTTTATAACAGAACCAGTATCCTCAATATACTAGTATGTTTTAATATGATTTATTAGAGCTACACTTAGAAACACATTCATCTAATGGTTAAAGAACATACTATTTCTGTGGATGGCGAATTTCTGCCTCACGAAACGATGATTGTTCAATATTTTTCTAAAACCTTCAAAGGTGGACATTAAGATGTCACTATATTTATATATGATATATATATGTCTATATTTTCTTTAAGATCCTGTATTTTTCATTTATGGAATACCTTTATGGCTTCCATTATGGGTATACGTGATATCTTCATTTTAGAAAGTGCGGACAACCGCCCCCTCAAAGTGATTTGATTCGTTAATGCCGTATGTGGGACACATAAAGGATGGATTTAAAGTAAATATATATGATTTTATACTGGAATTATAATATACCTTTATATCATTATTATTTCATTCCATTAAAGTATGAGATTGAAATGAAAGTAGCGTTCATGCGTACGCACGGCTTACCGTCTCCATGAACGGTGTATTTCATTTCTTATCCCCAAATGTAATGTACTATTATAAGTACATATATATAATGGATATATATGATGTATGTTACATCTAAATTATTAATATAATTTTGTAATTAAAATATACATATCTCTCATTTAGTTTTAATTCCATTAATATGACATAGAAATGAAAGTAGCGTTCATGCGTACGTACGGCTTACCGTCTCCATGAACGGTGCATTTCATTTCTTGCCTCTAAATGATTATGTAATATTATAAATACATGTATATGCTGGATATATATGATATCCAATTCATGAATATCATTCTGGATATAATGAAACTTTGACCACACGAATAACATGTAATTGTAAGAAGTCCACTTTCAACTTAAGAACCTAATATCGACAAAACAAACATTATTAACTTAAATGATTACATAATTCTTATAACATGGAAATAATTGTTATAAAAGGAATAGTAAGCTTTAAAAAGGTTCTTAAACAAGTAGAAATTAACAGTAGTTTATTATTCAGGAGATTAAAGAGCAATCGAGTCACGTCGGACACGAGGTAAGGGACTTTGTCTCAATCTCCTTTCATTGAGGCATATTTCGTTTTATACACAACTTTCTTTTATACAGTGTATAAACCCCTTTGAGTTTTACTTTTATGCAAAAGGAATCATTTTCTACGAAGCGTTTTACAAAATGACAAAAAGGTACCTTCCTTTTAACGTACGCGGTGACAACGACCGTTTCCACCACCGCGAGTATTATTTGGTATTTAGCTTCCTCAACAAGACGTAATGTTTTTAAAAAGAAATAAATACCATATACTATTTTATGTATTTTTGTATTGAAAATGGTTTCTATAATGGATTTGTTATGTCAATATATTTAAGTGATATATTGTGATCAATGTGTGGGAATGTTTTCTTTCCATTATATTTGTTTTATGTCTTATGATTTTATAATGGTACTAAGACATTTGACGGGTGGTTACGTGATAAACCATATGACGAGTAGTGTCGTGAATACCAGGACAAGTGGTTACATTATAACCTCCAATTCATTGGGTATAGAAGTCATCCGTATGTCTATTACATTAAGTGATATGTGTGGAATTAGATCGTATGGTAATTCTATTTAAGTATGTTTATTTCCCAAGTTAGATTTATATGTTATGTGATCTTTATGTGGGTTTTATGGTAATATTTTGGTAACAAAATGGTATGTAATGGACTTTAATTCAGTGAAGAGTTTTTACTGCTTCATAAAGGTGAAAAGTATTTATTTGATAAAGTATACATGGTTTAATTGTTGTTTTGAAAAACTAACAGTTTTCATTCATTTTGTATCCCTTACTAAGCTTTTTATGCCCACCCCATGTTTTTTGAAATGTTTTTACAGGACTTTATGTGGAATAGTGTCAAGGATGAGATCACGAGAAATTCATGCTATATAAAACATGGAACTAGACATGTTTCTTTTTAATAGTTTTTTATGGAAACATAGTAGAAGTGTCTACTTTGTAATCTTTTGAGATGTAATATTTATTTCATAATTCTCTAAAACTCTAAACCTGAAAGGATCCTCAATGTGAATTATTCATTTAAATCAATATTAAGTAAGGTTTAAGGTCAGGGCCTTATAACTAATGTGGAATGTTTTCATTGGAATTTCTTCCTTGGAGGCCATAGATTGGTGGTAACATTCATTAATGTCATTATTGGAAAATTATTGATATTCATATAGTTTATTAAAAATGTTATCAATATTGGGTGGAGGATACCTATTATTGATTGAAATCTAGTTAGGTTATTTGTAATGAGTGAAAATTCACATTGACCCATCATTCATAATAATAATAATAACAGGTTCAATACAAGATTATGTACTAAGGTGTGTGAATTTATTTTCTACGCTCTCTTAGGGTTTATTCTATATATGTTTCTACACAATAAGGGTCATTCTATATGGAGTATCTGAAATCTAGGTAGGAAATGATTTTATTTATATTGAGAAATCAGTTTCACAATTCAGGTAAACACTAGTAGAAGTATTGAAGAAATATATCATCTTAATCGTAAATACTTTGAATATCATCATTTTTGAGTTTCTTCCCATTCATTTGAGATAAATATCATGCCTGAATATGTAGTAAGATCAATATAATTGATGAAATTTCCATTAGATTGTTTTATTCATCCTCACAACGAAATATAATATCAGGTTCATTTGAAATATCAAATATGACTTACCTTCCTTTAATATTGATATGGGATTTATATAAATGGGGATAATCAATCATCAAAATCACATTCAATTCGTCTAAATGTTGAAAAATGATAATTTTTAAATCATACTATTCTGAAATTCATCATTACATCATATACTATAGAGTGAATGATAAGTGTTCCTTAACCATCATATAAAACTTCAATGATTGTTATAACATGGTATATTTTATAATGTATGATTTATACCTTATATTAGATCAATGAAAATGAGAAATCTCACCTTTCCCACACATTATACATTTATCGATTAATTTTTTTTATAGTATAAAGATTATTTCAATCCATAAAAATCATTGTTTTTCCATAGAAATTTGTAAATCATTACACTTATTTTTTTCACATAAAATAAATTCATGATCCAATGAGATAATTACAAGAATTTTTCTTCCCAAATTCATTTTATATAGAAAATTAATTATTTAATCATTCTTTGATTTCATCAACTGAACTCCAATGAAACTCTATTTTCCCATAACATATGCGATAGGAAAGTCACTCAATTATGTTTAATAATCATTAATCAATATACTGTGTAAGGAATAACCAAAATATTTTTTATGACTACATTTATCCCAATTACATTTTTATTCATAAGACTACCACATTATCCTTCTCACAGATTTCTAACTAGGTTCTTTTATATTTGAACCATTTAATAAAACAGAATGTCTATTTTGGGTCTCAAGCACTAATAATCAGTTTATCAAATCATATGGTTATGTAAATAATTATTACGATATTCTAAATTATGAAAAATTATTACAAACCATGAATTGTAAATTTATCTATTATCATAGTTACTTATCAATTTTTTCATAGATTTTATCCTCTCTTCCATCATAAAGGTGCACGAATAAAATGTAACATAACCAAAGCGTATCACCAGGGAGTATCCAGCTAGGTGTGGAATCATAACCCCACTCTTTTTACCCTAAGAGATGATCAATTTTATACATAAAAATCTTTTCTAGGAAGTTTAAACCTTGGTTCATCTATGATAAAACCTCATCCACTTCCCATTATTTAGATAAGGATTTCATTTCTTGGAAACCACATAATACTTTACTGAAAATTCATGATGTTATCATATAAATATACATATCCAATAGGTTTCCCCAATGTTCTCTAATATATATCTATAAAAAATAGTTAAAAATTTCTGTAAAACTAAATTAGGTGACATGATTACTTTATTTTTTCATATTACATCATTTTAGTTGAATATTCAATTCATATCATAAAAAAATTCCATGGAACCATAATCATTTATTGTATTTGGATACTAGATACATAGTTATATTATTTCATGAAATATCTTAAACATATCCAAAATCCATATTCTCATATAGTATGATTATTATAAATATACTACATAAAATCTTTCTTCACATCTTGGGGAATTGAAAACATAAGAAAATTTGATCTAATAAGGTATTTATGGGTAAATATATGAGATAAAAATAAATAATCATATGCGGTCTTTAACATAAAGGTATGAGGACATGATCGTAAATTTATAAATACTTACATAATTAATATTAGATATATAAAATCATAAATCATGGTATAAGGTTGGGTCATAACAAAAGGGATATATAATAAGAGTGAAGAATCACCAATAATAAATCATGACCCATGAGAAAATATCATATGTATGTGAAATATGTTTCTAGAATAATTGTAAGAATGAAAATAATTTCTTTAGTCATGTCTCGCTACCTAGACTAGAATAGTAGACAAAGTACCATAGTAGATTGTGTTCAATCCACAACCTATCATTATTATTTAATTGGGTGAAATCCCTCTCATTGTTTTAATTCATTGAATTAGTTAACTCCCCATTCTTTCATTTCCTTAGTCATGTTATAATAACAAAACTACCATAGTAGATATATTTCTTTACTAAACTAGGTTTACTCGAATTCTAGTACGTATTATCTAATGTGATATAATTATTTTCAAAATGAATTAGTGGAATATATAACATCAGACCCACCCATCACATAATAAATGATATACAATTGTGTATCATATAATCATAAAAAAACTCATCCATTGATCTTGTCATAACCCATTGAAAATAATTATATTTCATAACTATTCCATCTTGTCATAAAAGAATAACATATGGATTAAAATGGATTATGTATATATTTCCATAGTATATGACATTTCGTGTAAACATAAAATCATGTGTAATGACATCTATCAAAGAAGTAAAATTTATATAAAGTGAAATATATCATAAAAATGTGGGTTTTACTAATCAATAAGGATATGATGATATTGAGATATGAAAATAATTAAATGGTTGAAAACCATGTTAAGAAACTCATGAAGAAAAATTGGTGGAAGTCATATTGGAGTATAAGAAATAAGGAAATTCTTCCATCTACTTATTCCCTTCTATGATATCATGTTCAATGGGAATATTCATGGTAATATTCGTGATAACAAATTCAATAAATAATAATTTTTCTTTGAATGAAAATCATTTCAAACCTAGAGTCAATATCTTGTGGAGGCCACTCACAAATTCTAATTTTCTATAAAGAAATTTTATAATATATAATATAAAACTAAATTATATAATAAGATAATAGAAGTCTTGAAAATTCATTAAATAGAAATATATATATATATATATATATTAAAAAAACCAAAAGGAAAAACCATGATAATGTTAGTGGAGAATAAATAAGTCACTATTCTTATGAGTTCACTGAGACACTGTCATTATTGTTTAAAGTTATTATATTCCAATATTTTATTCAATGATGAGACTAAACTAATGACTCAATAGCCTCATTTTCTTGTTACCCTAAACAACCACACACATGAGGGATAATCTCTCCCATCTCAAATTCACAATGAAACACTGGCACTATATATTAATAATTGAGATAATGAAGTTAAGGGATAATGATTAACGAGAATAAAAACCCAATAATATAAAAAAATTGAGAGAAATACACAAAATTTGGTTTCAATGATATCTAAATTATGAGAATAAAATAATTACAATAAGTCTGAAGTGAAAATAAGTCAAGCATCCACTACTCCCCCTTCCCTAAAACATGCATTGATGTTAGTTCTCAATTTATTTGGTATTGTGAATTGAAAAAACAGAAAAATATAAGAAAAAATGAAAATATTGAAACTAATATATAAATTAACAAATACTAATTATTGTCTAAAAAACCTTGAAATAATACTTCAAACTTCATTGCTATAAAATTTTATCATTTCATGGGAGAGGAATTATATTTTAATATATAAGGGAGGTGAAAATTTTCCTCAATTGTATAATCTAAACACATAAATATTTTTGCGACAATAAAATGATGAATTTTGACATGTTGTGTTTAGAAAATTTATTCCCACATATCCCCACTATCAACCCTAAAAAATTCTATCTTATTTTTTAAATATACTGAATAAATTTTGTTCATATAATTAAATAATGTATTTCTTCCTAGACAGACTACCCAGATTCAATATTAAAAAACTCCACAAATTTTTTGGTATTTTATTATTATAATATTATGATGTAATATTCCCTGAAGATTTTTCAAAATGTGTTTCACCTTCATCCATAATAAAACATACTAATAAACTTTGTTTTTTGGAATTTATTATCAAATTATTAATTATAACATTTCAATCTTGGCAGATTAATTGAATCTATCTTCATCAATTTGAGTGGAATTTTTGAAAATGTTAACATGTGAACCATAAGTTCCTACCATTATTTTAAATGATCAAGATAATGTGGTTTAGAATCTATAAAAATGTTTGCTAATACATCAATGTGAAATAATGTTATGACGGAATTTTTATTTTGGGACCCATCAAGTCATATCCACATCAGTGTTGGTTTCATGGCCACTTCACACTCCCCAAATGGGGTATGTAGATATCATTATCTAAATAATATATATATATATATATTAGTGTATAATGTACTTAATTTTTTGTTAAATAAAAATAAGTCAAAAATAAAATATTATAAGTAACATAATAATGTGATAATGATAGGGGAAAATAGAATTCCCATATAAATTTCAAATTAATGCTCTAATTATAAATTTTGATAAAATAATACGTTGAAAATAAATTTGTGAGAATTAAATAATTTATTATAATCAATATATTAAAAAAAAATTTTGTTTATTAATTCTTCAACACTTACCCATTATTCACTCATGGGAAAAAATTAATTATTATTCATATAAATTTCTTAACAAATAATTAATGATTATATTAACAATTTGTTTTCCAAAATAAAATTTATCGTGTTTGATTTAGGCAAAAAATTCTTAATTTTTTTCACTTATAGATAATATTTTTAACACTCGTGATTTCATCCATGACATAAACACACCCATCACATAATGAAATTTATATTAGTCTTCAATCATGAAAAACTAAATCTGGAGTTCTGATTATACTTGGAATGTGTATGAATGACCATGATCTTATCTAAATTGTAAACTCTCAACACCATGAGACATAAAAATGTAGTAGTAATCAAGAGGACTTTTCAATGTTAATTTTATGGGTAAGGAATGATAGGTATAAGCATTTAAAATTTTATGGGTGAAAAGAAGAGTGTGTAATATTAAATACCAACACATGAATATTAAACAAAAATATATTAAACATACTTTACAAAAATATCCTTACATGTAAAATATAACATGGAATATTTTTAAAAATATGATTCATAATTCAAATAGTGAATACAATTTGTGAAATAATTCTATTCATCCCGTTTTCCTTTTCTTTTTATCATTTTTTAATCATTATTTTATATTTTTTCGTGTTTTTATTGATTAACTAAGAATAATTATCACATAAACATCCTAAACACATGTGATCATATCATCATCGATATTGTAATGACGATTTTATATGTACCCAGTTAGTAGTTAATTTTTTTTAAAATAAGAGATGTAATAAATGAAATACAATGAATATTGAATGACACCCATTTCTCATTATCTAATACCAAAAATAATTATACTTACACCTCACACCTATAAAATTAATTTTATCCCAAATTATAGAGAAAAAGAATCCCTTCCCCACACCTGAATAAGAAATTTCCATGAAAAAAATTTAATATTTAATATAGATAATGAAAAATTAACTTGTAATTGGGATTATCCCTATAATTAATTTCATATATTATAATGGAAAATAATTATTAATATAAGAGAATGTTACCCTAATAGAAATGTGTCTTCCCAATGAAAAAAATATAACAAATAAAAAACATTTCTTGAACTAAAAATCCTTGAAAGAAAATAAACACATGTTCTAGTTTACACTAAAAATACAGGTTTATAACAAAAAAGATTGGGTATTATTCACATTATATAAAAATGTTTTAGAATACAACAATTTATAGACAAAATAATATGAGGAGGTGGATTATATACATGTATTTAAAAAATAACCAAAATACAAATCATTTAAAATTAAATTCCCTAAAAATGTTTCCATATGAAAAATGATTTAAAATTCACTTTATAAAAAATCATGAAGAATCTAAAAAATAAATTTAATTATAAGATATAAATATTAATATTAAATTAATCTCAAAATTCATTAAAAAGAAAAATAATAAGTGAAATAATAAATTACTCACAAGGATGTTGAGATTCCCCAACACATAAATTTTACTACCCATCATTTATGGTCAGAAAAATAAATGGGTGGCATTGAAAACCAAATATAAAGAAAGATAAAACATAACAACATGTTTTTTAGAATCCTTGATTTAATATCCATTATACCACCACGTCAAAAAAAGTAAAAAACAATAAAAACATAAGATTATGTTATTTTATGTAAATAAAAATAAAGATATTCGAATAGTAGAAAATGGAATGAACATGGTTTTACCTCCTATGTGGGTACTAGTTTTGGACTTCCACTAGTTCGAGGATTGTGTTATCACCCAAAATAAAATGGTGGATGTGGTTTGTGTAATTTAAGCCACTAAATACTATTACTTCCCATATAAACTCCATCATATAGGTTTTGTACGAAATCATGGATAACATAAAATTGTTTCTATTTTTCATTAATTTATTACAAGTTATATGGTGGGTGTAACATCAGAAGAAAGTAATGAATAATAGATATTTTTATCAATGTCTATTAATGATTAAGATAGTGTTTTAGAGGCTTAAAATGAAAATAAATACAATCTTATGCATGGAATACACTAATATTGTTAAAAGATTGTTTTACTGCCTTTTGATGGAAACCCCTTTTTAAATCAAACTTTTGACAATTTTATAATCTATATTTGTCAAAATAAACATATTAATTATTATTGGGACATTTAAATTTACATTGGATATATTTTTGGTATTTTTCTGAAAATGTTCATTTTTAATGAATAGTGAAAAAATACTGCATTTTACATCAAAACTACTTTTTCATTTAATTTAATTATATGGTTAGATTATCCTTTTAATTGGTCTTAAAGTTTAATCTGAATATATTTTTAACATTTAATCCAATGGTGGTCATTAGGATTAATTTCACTTTGGAATTGGTCATAAACTAATGCCAAACTTTTCAAAGATATTGTTTCAAAAAAACCCGCTATTTGTTTTGACAACGACAATTATTTTTAAATAAATTTTTGCAAGTTATGTGTTTGGAATTTGGTAAAATGGATTAAATATTTGGAATCAGAAGGTCCAAATTATGTAATTAAGACTCTTTTATTTTTGGACATTATGAATAGTTACGATGGTAATTATCTTTAATTATCTTAATTAATGAGTAATCTGGTAGTTAAAAACAATAAAATGATATCATAATAATACAAAAAGACCACAACATGTGTCTTAAGGCTACTGGTTGTCTCATTTCCAACCATGGGATGCCTTGTCCCAAACATGGGGGCCCCATGGAATCACTTTTGTGAGAAAGTGACTTTTTATCTTTTTATTTTTAAAGAATGTTAAATGTGACAAAGAATGTATCACCTAAGTAAAATATTTTTTATTTTGTCTACATAAATGATGTATTGGAATATAAATATTCATTGGAAATATAAAAATATTTCCTACATCATAGTATTTTTTTATAATTTTTAGACTTTAAATAAATTAAATTATTTATGACATCATGATGATGCAGCGATTACCTCATTAATAAAGGATTTAAATAAAATTAAATGATAATGTAAAATCTATGACCTACACATGTCCAAAACCTATTGTATGGGTGGAATTAGAACCCTTATCACCTTACCCTCGAATTATATCAATGTGGGACCTTTTTAATCCGAAAATCAGTTTCAAATAATGTAACATTTCTTTACTTCCCAAGAGTGCCCATCCTCTCCTCTTATAAAAGGCCCCCACCTCTACCTCCTTACCCACACTACCAAAGCCTTTGGATCGGCCAAACCCTACCCATTTTTTCTCTCAACTTCCATCTCTTACTCCTTGAAGCCTCACTTTTGGCAGAAGGCTTCCCAAGGAAACCTTTGAGCTCAAACCAAAGGGAGTTACCCGATTTTAAGGTAATGTCTTCACTTGAGTCCTTTTGTATTATTTTGCTTCTCCAACCCCCTAAACTCTTTTTATTCACTTATTTTGTAAAAACTCAATTATCGTCAATATACTAGGATGTTGTTATAAAAATTATTCGAGCTACACTTACACACACCTACATATAATGGTTAAAGGACATACTGTTTCCGTGGATGGTGAATATATGCCTCTCGAAACGATGATTATTAAACATTATTTTAACACCTTCAAAGGTGGCCATTAAGATGTCACTATATTTATATATGATATATAATATGTTTATGTTTTCCTTAAAGTTCTATATTTTTCATTTTGGTCATACCTTTATGGTTTCCATTATGGGTGAACGCGATATCTTCATTTAAGGAAGTGCGGACTACCGCCCCCTCAAAGTGATTTGATTCGTTAAATACCATATGTGGGATGTATAATGGATGGAACTATGATATTATATATGATATTATACTGGAATTATAATATACCTTTATATCATTATGATTACATTCTATAAAATACGAAATAGAAATAAAAGTAGCGTTCATGCGTACATATGGCTTACCATCTCCATGAACGGTGCATTTCATTTCATACCTCTAAATGATTATGTAATATTATAAATGCATGTATATACTGGATATATATGATATATACATCATGATTATAATTCTGGAGAAAATGGATACATGAACAACTTGTAATTATAAAGGGTTTATTTTTGACTCAAGTACCAATGATCGTTAAAACGGCCGTCATTAACTTAAATAATTACATAGTGTTCATGACATAGACATAAGTGATATAAAAGGAATAATGAACTTGAAAAGGGTTCTTAAGAAAGTAGAAATTAACTCAAGTTTATTATTCAGGACATTAAAGAACGATCGAGTCAAGTTGGACCCGAGGTATGGGACTTCGTCTCAATCTCCTTTCATTGAGGCATATTTTGTTTTATACACAAACTTCTTTTATACGGTGTATAAACCCCTTTGAATTTTACGTTTATACAAAAGGAATATTTTTTTATACGAGGCTTTTTACTAAATGACAAAAGGGAATGTTTTTGTCGTACGTATGCGGCCACAACAACTTCTCCGCCGTCGTGACCTTAATTTGAGTTTCGGCTACCTCTACAAGTCATACCTTTTTTTAAAGGAAAATAAATACCATGTTTTACTTTTCTTTTGTTTTGGTATTGAAAATGTTTTTCATAATTTTTATATATCAATGTGTTGTATTGATATCTTGTGATTGAAAGGTGTAAATGTTATGTTTCCATTATGCATGTTTTATGTGATACGATTATGTTGAGGTTCTTGGAAATTATTATGAAGACAGGTGGTTCCGTGATAAACTAAGGGCGGGTGAGCCCGATATAGCTCTCCAATGCATTGGTTAACATGAAGGAGTGAAACGTTAATGTTTCTCCGAAGAGATTTAGGGAATATACTGTGATGGGTATTCCAAATGTAACCAAGAGGGTTACCCCCTACTTAAGAATGTTATGAATGACTCAAGTTACCTTTATGACTTATGATTTCTATGATTTATTCATGATTTGATGAGGTATGTTAAAGTGCTTATGTTTTATGGGTAAATTATGATTTCATTCTTATGTATATATGTACCCATGTTTCCTTTCCATATTTTTATATCCCTTACTAGATTTTTATGCTCATCCCATGTTTTTTGAAATGTTTTTCACAGGTCAAGGGAAAGGTACATGATACGATGATAGTGTCAAGGAAGTGTCAAGAAAGAATCTATGTTTTATTTTAAATATGTTTCCATTGATGGGAAAGAACAATACTATATTTATGTAACCACTTTGTTTATATGTGTAATGTAATGCAAGTTTTATGATCTAATTCTCTAAAACTCTAAACCCGAGAAGATCATCGATGTGTAATCTTGTAATAACTCAAGATTAAGTATGTTTTAAGGCTGGGGCCTTATAGTGGGGGAAAGAAAATAATGGTTCATCTTATTTTTATGCCAGGACTTGGGTGTCCTCTTTAACAAAAAGATCCAGCATTATCTCATGTTATGTTTTTTTAAAAAATTATTCAATAGGGAATTTGAAAAAAATTCAACATGAATATGATTAAAATATGAAGAATAAATAATGAAAAAATCACTTAAGGTTTTTCATTATGATACAATTTTTCTTCTTGTATGTCCATTTGGAAAAAAAATCTCAGTAGGTGGTCTTATTTATCATCTTATAAGTAAATAGAGAGGCATAGTTGTACTTATTTATCATCATAAATTATGGTTGAATTATATTTTTCTAGATTATATAAATTTGTACAATTATTAAAAATAATCATTTTGATCACACATAATTTCATCAATTGGAATGTATTCTTCCATATCTTCCTCTAGAAATTGGTTTTCAAGTCAAAATTGATATTTTTTAGATTGCTTGAAGAACTCTTTAGGCTATTATTCTATGAATATTAGTGGAATAAGTTTTATCTCATCATTAATATGTTTTTTATTCTTCTATAATGCCAAAAATTTTATTTCTTCCTGTGAAGTGGAAAATATCTCTATTTGGTTTCACACTTCATTAATAATCCTAAATTTTTCTCCAATAAATTTAAAATATTATTCGATATGAATATTTATATAATTATACCTGAAAATATGATAAATTTGAACTTAAGAAATCCAAGAGTAAGAAAAATCCTTATAAAATCTATATTTACCTAAGAAATAAATTATATGAAATGAATTTTATTTTATTAATTTTTAAAATATAATATATTTTTATAATATATTGGATTTTTTTGGATTTACCTACCTAGAAACAGGTCAAATTTGTGGGTGAAATTTATCATTAATTCTAATGAAATAAATTATTATTTTCTTAATAATACAATATATTGAGACCCTTGGTTCGATCTATTAAAGAGTCTATTAACACACACTCATTTTCAGTTATAAAAATTTCGAATACAAATAATTTTAGATAACTATAAAATAACATAATGGCAGGTCTTGTGATTCATAAAATAGATTTATATATATGTGTTTGTGTGTTTGTGTATGGATTTATGTATGTATCTATTAAAAAATTAAAAAAATACATGAATAATTTCATGATGAAAATTTTAGTTATTTTACTAAGGAGTTTATGGCGATGTTATCATTTTTGTTTAAAATCATTATTTCTCAATATTTTATTCATTTGTGAGATCAACCATATCAGTCATCCCACTACCATTTATTTTATTATTAACCCTAAATAAATATCTAAATAAGGGTTAATATCTCTTACTTCATCTATACAAAGATACACTAACCCTCTCAAATTAGAATTATGAAATTAAAAGATTGTAATAGTGATAAATGAGATGAAAAACACAATAATATAAAAAATTAGGGTAAAGCCAACACAAAATATTGTTTCACTACAAATAAAATAATAATAGTAAAATAACGACAATTATTGATGTGAAATAAATCCATACATCCACTATTGTCCACCTCCAATTAGAAATGAGTTTACATATCCATTTTCATGGATTCGGGAAGGGATCAATAGATAAAATTACAGAATATAGATAATGATAGAAACAGATATAAAAATAAAATAAAAAGACAAATTAAATATGATATGAGGAGAAAAATATTGTAAAATGTTTATCCAAAAAATTAATCCTTTGATGGGATGAATAAGTGAACATTTATATGCAAGGTAGGAGAAAAAAATTTAATTTAATTCCATTATCCAAAATTTTAAATTCTTTTTGAACAATAAGTGGATTAATATTTTAAATATTTCTTCAAAAACGTTTTTTTTCAATGTCTCTTATTTTATCCATAAATATTTGATATTAATGGTAAAATATTTGAATATTTGTTCATTAAACTAGTTCCATGATGTCATTCTAATTCACCCGTAAACATATAGCCTATTAAAGTATTTTTTTTAAAGAGTTATAGTCTAATTAGTTATAATAACATTTTTTCATTGAATATTCCTTGAATCTGTATGCATCGACATAAAATTAAATTTTGACCAAGGAAACATGAGAACAAGATGTTACTCTAGCTAGATGTAATGATGAAAATAATATTCTATACCATTTAAAAAATGTGGTAATAATGTAAAATAATCATATGGATGAATTAATATGGTGGGACCCATTCTGTTAGATCCATATCAGAATTGACATCATGGATACTCTATTCTAATGAAATAGTGGATTTGAAATTCACTATCTAAATGAAAAATGAAGTTATATTAAAATATAATAGGCATAAAAAATATTTACTTAAAATATAATAAAAATATTTCAAAAGTTACATAATATAGTTAAATTGAAAGGAAATCATTGGAATTCCCATACAATTTTTAAAATCACCCTCTAATTATACTTTTTTCATAAATTAATTCATTACCACTAAATCTATGATAATTAAATCATTTATTATAAAAAATATTTAAAAATAATGTTTTATTAATAGAAGAGTAGTATAAGAATAATTTTATGAGACTTTATTTTATCTATACATTGTCATTCTATTTGCTGAGACTATTTCACATATGTCAGTATATACCATGTTCTATAATGATCTTTTCTGTTGGAAAAATAGGTCAGTGTACATAGGTATAATTTCATTAATGAAGAATCA
The DNA here is from genome assembly GCA_963277665.1 of Viscum album. Taxonomy (NCBI): domain Eukaryota; kingdom Viridiplantae; phylum Streptophyta; class Magnoliopsida; order Santalales; family Viscaceae; genus Viscum; species Viscum album. Next base: position 371,556,949 of record OY728166.1, on the reverse strand, counting down.
TCAATAGTGTTATATTGATAATTCCAAAATAAAATATGGGATCATGGTAGTTTTTACTTTCATTTTATTATCATATATATCATGTATGGTTAGTCTGTTTTTAATCATGGATATAGTGAAATTTTTATTCCATTATATGAAAATATATATCTTCTAAAGACTTTATTTCATGATTTCTTTAATTAAGATACACTTTATATATCCTTATAAAATTGTGAGGGTATTTTTTGGGAAACTCCGTACCTATAATATTAAATTTAAGAAGAAAAACAAATACATAAATTAAAATTACAAAACATTGGCTTAAACTTCCTTGATTATCTAAAACTGTACGGGTTAACATTTGGAGGTACATAAGAAAGGGTGGGGATATAAAGCCTGTTAGGTGAACAATAATAATATATAATGATACATGTAATACATGTTATTCAATTTTAGTCTCAAGGTAACACAAGTGGGGTGATAATCATAAACTAGGATCATGAATCATGAAAAATAATAATACATAAATTTAACATATGAATTTGAGAACAACATAAAACATGAAATTATAAGTATAAATCAAGCCTATCCTCTATGAAATAAAATTGTATTTTTCTCTAAGGATAAACTCCCTTGAAAACTATTTGAATATAGTGAGTTAAAAACATTACCCATTGAATTGGTGGGCTATATAATTCTATGTCCAACTAATACATTCATAACATGTACACGAAAAAGTTTTTTTTACAGATAATTAAAAAATAAGAAAACATTTACTAATATTTAATAACATGATTGAGAAGTTTGGGTTAAATTCATAGAATAAAAATTAATTAGATATGGAACTATCAATTTGAATACCATTTAGTATAAATGGTGATGGTTATTCATTTTCAAAAAAATTCATGGAAGAATCATTGGATATTTTTTAAAGTATAATGGGGGTACATAAATATTCACAAGAGGATTTAATGTGAGTGAATGGATCTATAATCACAATGGAATCATATTGAATGTAATATTTATGTATAAAAATATATTTTATCATGAATAATTATTTATATAAATTAATAATATAAATAAGGTTCTTGAATATAGAGGAGAATGAGAGCTTCCCATGACTTGAGAGGGTGTTTCTTAATTCATGGGATGAGCTTATTAAATGCTTGGTAACACCATGGGAGCTATATATAGAGGAAATGGTAGAGTAAAATCATGATCCATGTTTTTATATTGAAATATAAATAGACTATGTTTGTGTTTTGATTGAAAATGGTGGAATTCGTTATAAATTTCTAAACAAAGGATTTTGACTCTATATGATAAATTATTTTGAACCAGAAACCATACCATGTTTTATTCCAAATAAATCATCCAAAGAGGAGTTTATTTCATTTTTGTTATAAATATATGTGTTTTAATCCTTAGAATAATACCATTTTTGAAGTTAAAGTTAGTCATGTTTATAAAAAATAGATTTTAAAACCTAATAACATAATACATGGTTTACTAGACTCATTAAGGTTTTTTTATATTCATAATACAACCTAAAAATAATTATATTTAAGGGGAAACATAATTTTGGTTTTTGGATAATCATTATTGTATTTTTTACCTCACTTTTGGGATTTTATGATGTCATAACACATAACATATAATTATACAATTTTAAATATTTACCCAAAAATTATATATCAAAAAATATTTTTTAAAGATAACCACATGATGATTTAGATGTTATAATTTAAATAAAAATTATTATACTAATAAAATTAATGAAATATGATAATTTAAAATTTTAAATAAAATATCCAAATTTATTGAAAAATACGGTTTTTTTGAATGATAGTTTCCCAACACTTATAAATAATACACTTGAAAATATGGAATTAATTTATATTATATTGTTCATATGTGTTTTCAAATAATAATAATTTTTATATAAAATTTATTTCCATAAATTAGTGAATTCATCAAAAAGATTTTATTTATAAAAAAAATATTCCCCTAAAAATTGTTTCAATGCAACAAAATAAAATTATTATCAAAACTTTTTTATTATAATTATACTGTAATAAGTGATAAATATTATTATTATAAAATTATAAAAAATAATTTTGGTTAGGTCCAAGATATATAAAACTTTAAAACACCATCGGATACCCCAATAGTGTGGTGTGTAATAGTGGTGTTTTCATAGGTTTGTTTAGTGGATATTGTTTGGGTCATGATCTCAATGAGATTAAATGTTTTTTATAAATTGAATCCTTCATGATTTTATCATTTCATCTCATATTGGGGTTGTTTAATGAAAAGTATCAGTGATTCTATCTCCCTTGGAAGCCATAGTTTATGATCTTCATAGTAAATGATTCTACTTGTTGAGTCCATAAATTCTTTTTTCTATGTTAATTATATTTTTTGTAACCTTATTTATATGTTAATAATAAGATCACTATATAAAAGATACATTATAAACACTTATGATACATAATGGCCCTTTCAATATTAAAGGATGAACATTTTAATGGTCTAAAATTACAAAATCAGTACATGTGTTTTCTATAATAAAATTTTTTAATAATGAATTTACTCGTTTTGAAAGGGAATATTATGTATTAATTCTCAGTTCATTATACACTGAATGGTTTCAATAAGGTCATATTATGTAATCTGAAACACAAAATTTTATCACTATTGTTACATAAAATATTAATAAAATATCCTAATAGAATCCCTAAAGATATGCCAGTGAAGTTTGGATGATTACTATTACTTTTTGTGTCATGTTTTCAAATATTAATGATGAATTATAGGTTATGATCAATTGTGATCACCATTTAAATGATATTGTGAAGTCTCTCATTTATATCTTCCAATGGAATTTTCTTTTGTGAGTGGGAGTTGAGAAGGTTTGGTTTTAACATAAAAATGTAGTAAAAACAATATATGAAAATAATTATTGTAATTTCACCACAACAACTTATTATGAATATTTATTTTTTGAAACTAATTATGAATGTCAAGAAGTGTATGATAAATAAGTGTTTTAGTACGAATCATACAATAATGGAAAGTGGTGTATAGAAGTAACGGTTCAAGATGATGAAATACATTAAATAGTAAAATTCCTAGTTTTATCTCCAATTATTTCGAATAAAATAATACTATAGATTATGAAATGAACAAATAATCTTTTGTACATATTACTAGGAAAATATTTGGCATTCTTAGGTGTTGTTAATTCATCTATCGTAGATGATTAAAAATTATTTAATTGAGGTTATGAAACAAATAAATAAGTAAATCACATTGAAAATTATGTAAATTAAATCCATCATCCCATATATTTACACGCATAATGTAATAATGTATGAAGGGTGGAATTGGACAGGATGGACTCAACATGGATTGACTCCTCCCATAAAGGATGTTACGAAAAAGAAATTTGTAAATTTATTAGATGATTTAATTATATTCCCATTTTGGATAGTGAATGGGTAATATAACACTTGGTTGTATAAAAGGAGAGTCATAATTATAGTTAATAATGATTATGAGAATATCTCATATGAAACAAATTAAGGATATAGATTTGGTGTTGATTATAGAATACATATTGGCGAAACTTTAAGGGATCATTTTTTGTATTTATTTGTTGATCATATGTGAGAGAGGTTGAATATGAATGAATATTAATTCTGTATACATAGTTATTCATAGTATAGAATGATTTCCATAGAACATGAAGATCAATAAATAATAAAAACTCACCAATCAGTATATATCCTTCTCCTATAGATACGTGACTTTTTTCATGTGTAATATAGCTACCACATTTTATTTGTGCATAATAAATAACATTCTTGAGATTATGATTATGTTTCTAATAATTTTTGTGGATAATGTCTTGATAAGTAAATAGTCATTGGAGTTATATCCAAATAATCTAAACATTGTTTTATGATGTATGAGTAGACATACCTCTGTCCAAATTATGATTACTATCATTTCACTATGATAGATAGAATTGTTTCTGGAAAAAACAAGTCAAATAGTTTGATGTTGATACTATAAAAAATGGTGATTAAGCAGTCATAATATAAGAATATGGTAAGGGATATATAATTTTTTTGATCCATATCAATTATTATTAATGATTTATTAATTATTTTTCACAAATACCTCAACCCCATTGTCTACTCTTATACAAATATGTGGGGTTCAAATTTGATAAAAAGTATTTGGATCATTTTAGGAAACTAAATAAATGTCTAATTGTATCTTCCATAATAATAACACAAAATTATGAGGTACATTTTTATTTAAGGCATGGTGATAGACATTATATGGTTAGAGTGAGTACATAGACAAAGATGATATAGAGTCTTCCAAATAATTTACTTTTTAGTATTAACTTGAAAGAATCATTATAATATTACAATACTATTGAAAAGGAGATATATACAATTTTATTTTATTTTGAAAAAATTAGAACATATCTAATCCTCTTTATACTGTTGGTTCATAGTAATCATGATATATTAAAAAAATTCTTATTAATAAGGATTTAAAACCCAACGTGATTATGTGTATTCTATAATTTAAGAAGATTTATATAGATGTATGGGATAAAAAGTTTTAGATAATGCTGTTGGTGATCACTTCTCGTGTTTTTATCTACCAACCCTGTATAAAAAAACAAGAAAATGAGGTCCAACAATTGTTTTGTGCCATTATTTATTTATAGTGTAACTCACAGTAAAAACATTTTTTAACATCCAAAAATTATCAACCACTATGACTATTTATCTGTAGATAAAATACCTATAAAATACTTAATATTTAACTGATGGTTGTTAGTAAATATGGGATAATGCACTAGTATTATAATAGTGTGTCGATGAAATAATTCATAAATGATTTCTTCAAACTGAAATTAAATGTTGTTGGACATCAAGAACTCCTTACTAACTACAAGATATCATGGACTAGATCTCACTGTTGATGTGTTTTTAGAAAGGAAATTTTTTTCCATCACTCCTTTAAATTAGAAGGATCTTTTTGGTAGAATGTGAAAAATTTCGATGTATTAAGAACATTAGGGGATGTGATGAAATACCAATCACTAAGTCAAAGAAGTATATATTTTTATATATGTGGGACCAAAATTGTGGGATAAATGCCTAAATATTTTTAATGCACATATACATTGCTCTGAATCAATAATGATTCAAAGTGAGTTGAATCTAAATCCACTACAACAAAAAATGTAACAGTTGTAACTTTGTTTTCTAAAATTAAAATATTCTCTTGTTTTTGGGTGTCAAAGATAATGATTTGTGATATGTGATCCCACTTATACAATAATCTACACATATAATTACAAAAAAATATGGGGTTTAATAAATCAAATGAAACCCATATCATCACCAAATAAATAACTATATAGAGAATTCACATAGAGAGTTGAAATAATATAAAGAGAAACAAAAATATCTAGTAACATTTTGGTCAATGTTACTCAATGATTCTTTGGGGATACTAAATATCCTACAAGAAACCATTGGTAATGTTTATATTATTATTTCTGTATGTGAAACCTTGACACTTTTGGGTGTAAGTAACCCACTGATCATTTTTTGCAGTCAAGTTTGTAATGTGGACATATAATAATTCTCGATGGAAGAGGATTCTATATTTGTATACAATTTTATTTATCTAGAGGGATTTTGATGAAAATACTAAAATATAAAAGGCAAGGAAATGAATATGGAATGATTGTACATCATATGAAACTAGATAATCTCATTGGGATAAATTATGGTTATTTAATTCATTTATAACATTGTCTCATGGAATGATAAATTATAGATACATGAGGCCATTCGTGAATTTTAATGGGTTCTAGGAAGGTTCTATAGAGATCCAAAAGAAGGTAGATCCACCATTCATGTTTAATGGAAATCAACACAATTTCTTCATTTGGAAATATCATGTATGGATTTTACTTTCACATGAAACTTAAAAAGAATAATGTTCTGATGAATATTCAACATTAAACAAATTAATGAATGGGAATATAAAATATCAATAAAGGGTAAATAATAATATTTTCTAAATTAGTGGAAGAGGTTAGATGATGGGGGAAAATAAATTTTGATAAATGGAATTTAAACTACATTCAAATCTAGGTACCTTACTAAAATAAGGAAATTCAAGAAAGTATATTTTTGATTTTTTTTGTAAATAATACCATAATCCAAGAATCATGCCTTAATCCATGATAAACATAATTGTGAAAACATTATCCATTCAATATAATATAAAACTATTACATCCATGTAATTTTTCACAATATTATATTAATTTAATTTAATTGAAAAATAGTTCAATCATTGTATAAAATTTATTTCATCTATATAAAAGATAGTGGTCTATATCATAAGGTGTATTTTTAAAGTGGAATCTTATCAGGATTACACATAAACAAGGATATCAACTAATAGTTCATGTGACAGTTGGAATTTAATAAATCCTAAGGTTGATATTATATAAAAATCATTTAGGAAAAACCAAAATGTATTTAAAGTATACATATATATAAAAACATATGTAAAACCCAAATTTCACAACATAAAACCTCATGTCCCTTACTTCATAGACATAGTCACCCAGGATCTTCAAATCCACCTTCATTATAAATTTAAAAATAGTAAGACACCTCATGTTGTTCATTTTTTATTATATACCCATATCAGGAAGTAGTTTACATCCATTTTCCATCCCATTTACCTGAACTAATCTATGTTTTCCCAAATATCATTTTATGACATGTAAAAGAGGGGACCACACCATGATTACCCCAATCCCACATCCAATAGACCAGGGCCTGGTGACTAGCACTGTAAAGCCATATCTCGTAATTAGAATTAATTTTCCTAAGTACCTACAAAAATGTATACTTCTCCAAGATGAAAAAGTTGTGATATAAAAAACACTAAATAAATAAATTCATGTATAAAAAATATTCCAAAAAAATATTATCAGACTTTAATGTAAAGTAAAATAAAATAGGCAACAACAAAATCCCACCAAAATAAAAAAAAATTATCCATAATTTCCAACCAATAGACCAAGGTACTGGGACTACGACTTAAATCATTAAGAAAACCATATCCTACCTGAAATCCTAAAGCATTGTCTAGTAATGGTATTCCATTGAATTTGTGAAAATGGTGCTCATCTGCACAAGACATGACATGTTTGGGAAAATCCCATGTTGGGGTGAGTAAAATAATCAATAAAGAACCCCAAAACCACAAAGGAGGAAAAAATTGGAAATATTTTACATGAAATACCACACAATAAATACCATAAAGGAAATACGACACCAAAAATTCCAAAAATAAAATAGTAAATACATATACTTAAAGATATTCACCCAAAACAAATATATCAGCAATATCATGATATACTCACTCCAATGATACACACCGTTTCAATGAGACAGATAGTCTCGGAAGGAAGCACATTCTTTGGAAGTAATACAGTCTCCATGAGACACACAGTCTCTGTAATACACATAGTCTTTGAGAGTCACATAGTATCCATTTGACACACAGTCTCTATAAGATACACAATCTTTGGGAGTCATGTAGTCTCGATGAGACACCCATTCACTATGACATAACCATCAATATGATTTCTCTCAAAGTATGATCATTTCGGGAGAACATACTCCTTAATAAATTAGTTCATATGCACACATCCAAAAACCCCACATAGGATTCCACAAAACAAACTTCTCATTGAAAGGGACCCAATGCATAAAATGGGTTTTCAAACAGACACCGGGTTTGAATGTTATGGGAATTTGGAAATTTAGAAGGGGGTCCACTAGCTCATGGACTGAAAATGTTGGTCGACCATCATGGTTGAATTTCCAAATATATTATCATTCCATGAGGCTCAAACTACCGTAGTGGTTGACCAAGACCCATCAGCCATGGTCACGTGGGAGCTCAGTCTACCATGGCCTAGTCTTTCTGCCAGAGTCTTACTCGACTCGGGGTTTCATCTGAATCATCAGGTCTGACCCGATTCGTCAGGTAGACCCAAACCATTGGGCCTAACCCAATACATCTGAGCCTGACACACCTTGGCCCATACCATATCACCATGATATATACCAGAAATATGGAATGACTTGTACTCCTCGTTTGCGCCCCATAGATGCAATCCCCTCTGTCGTGACTGTTGTATCATGCGGCCGTGCATGGGGCCAGTTTCCATGTGCACCCATGCGGCCATTAAGGAATGTTTACACAGCTCTGCCTTAGCACATGCCACCGTCCACATGTGGTTGGCCACCATGAAGCACCTCGGACATGTGGTTGGCCACAACATGCCACTACCTACACCAGTATGCTGTAGATACCTTTCGTAGACAACTGACCCTACTCCGATGCTAAAAAATATGCACCGAAACCATATATGTGATCCCCGGGTCATGAGATACATCGATCCTTGCACAGTTTCATATTTCCATAAATTCTTAGTGTAAGATATTATTCATAGCCTCCCATAAATTGAAGCAGTGACCAAGAGGTTCCAATGATGAAGAACACCAATAACGGGGGAAGAGAAAAGCATAAATAATCCCCAAGGAATGAACCTCGTCGTTTGTTAATATCGTCCTCAGTTAGTCCTCCCTAGAAAAAAAACAAATATCCATAATTATCACAATGATTTATCTCCCATTAAAACCACACACCAAATATCTATCCCATAAGAAATCAAACCATGAAGTAACCTATTCATGGGTTGGTTTGTGTTCATTATAGAATTTATGAGTGGCGAAAATAGAATGGAAAATAAACACCCATCCTGGAGTTGTATCATTTTTTGAAGAGAATATGATGTGTTGTTATCGTTGATGAGATCCTCAAACTCCATTGGTGTGATGATCCACGATCTGATCTCTAACCTGTCATCATTCATTTTAGAATGTTCTTTCTCCATGATTTAGAGTAATTCAAGGTTTATGGTAATCACCCTTATTGACCTCACCTGTTTTGATAATCTCAATCATGTATTCATATGTGTTGAAAATCCCAATTATGTTTTCATTCTCTATGATATTTTTAAGTATCATTGATCTATACATTAATTCTTTCAAATATGTGATCAAACCAATAATAATTTTTAAAATAGTCTTTGGAATATGTTAATCCTCATTTATCCATGTTCATACAAGTTATAAATTAATTCTAACACAATCGGATGTGTTCTGTATAAAACAGATAAGTAATCTGCCTATAGATACTGATAAAGAGCTACCGGTACCCAGTCTACCGATAGACTCAGTCTACCGATAGACTTAGTCTACAGACAGACGATATACTTAACACAGAGCTACCGATGTACTTATAAGTGTAAGCTACTGACTTACAGACAGCTACCGATACAAACACAGAGCTACCGGTGTAAGTATAAATAGCTACCGATGGAATAAGAGCTACCGACGCATGGAGCTACTGATGCATAAAGCTACCGACGCATGGAGCTACCGATGCATGGAGCTACCGATAAACAAAGTCACCGATACAAGCACGTACCAACCGACGCATAGAGCCACTGATAGAGTCAAAGCAACTAATGACATTGAGCTACCGATGTCCAAGCTACCGATGCTGATTACCTACCGATCACTCGACTCACTGTTTGAATTTCTTTATTTCCTATCTTTATTTAATCTATCCAACGGTCATATCACGTACATTTTAATGATTTGTCAAATATCTGATAAAGGTTGTCGGATGTCAGGAACCCGTACCTCGTACCTGCAGAAAGGAAATATTTCATGTCCCATGTTGCCCGTGAGATAAATACGAGAAGACTACACTGCCCAAGATACAAAAAAAAGAGAAGTGTGTGGTGGATGAGAAACACAATAACGAGAAGAATCAAGAAGAGAAAAACGAGTTCCATCAAGAACACAGAGAAGCTCATAGACAATCAAGCATACTCGAGAAGTGTTCTGTGCATATAAGAAGAACACTGAAGAACTTCAACCACTACATTTTTACTGTCTGTGAACCTGAAGCATACGACACTCTATTTCTCAAACAGAAACGAGAAGAGGACTCAGACTCACTTCTGATCGAATCCAAAGGAGTCCAGAGCTACACTAAAATCACCAGAACCATCTCTAAACTCTACATCTCTTGTTTTGTGATTTATTATTTTTCTTTTCGAGCAGTGTGTGTTATCTGCTGTATCTAACACATACACTGTCTCCTGTACTTAAACTGAAGGATTTGTCAATCCTTCCCAAATTCTTGCATTCTTTCTTTCCCACGAATAACAGTGGTAGAGGTCGTGTGGGACCTGGACAGCTGGTTTCTGTTGTACTATTTCCCACGAATAACAGTGGTAGAGGTCTTGGACCTGGACAGTTGTAAACTGTTGAACCCCGATCCAGGGTGTGGATCATTTTTATATAAACTTTTTAGAGGACTAAGTCTCGGCTTGAGACTGAACCTCTTGGTTACATTTGTTGTGCCATCTCTTTCAACGTTTTATTCAGCTGCCAATCACTTTAAAACTAATACTGTTTTTAAAGTTACTTTGATAATTAAATTAGCAAGTGTTTATGTTAAGTGTATATTAGTAAGTTAGTTTCAAAATATAATCACACACTCCTATGTTGATTAACTGGGAATTAATCAATCCCTTGAGAATCTAACAGAACCTCTACTTTAATATAAATTCACTACAGTTTAATTTATTATTTTATTTGGGGGTCTTTAAGACAATGTTTTTAAATACAGAAATTTTAATTGGTACTCAATTCACCCCCCTCTTGAGTAAACCACTCCGACCAACACTTGGTATCAGAGGGTTGAAAATACTTTCTAAACGTACTCTGCTTTTGAACTGTGATTTTAGTTGTATTTTAATGTTCTTAAAATTTCTGTTATATCTAAATTTTTATCTCTTTAAAATTTTCTCATCATGGAAAATAGACTTGAGGGTGCTGCTACTAACTGGCCACCTTTCTTCAATGGAACTAATTATGCTCAGTGGAAACTGAAAATGAAAATTCATCTAGAAAGAATAGGTTTTGATATTTGGAATGCTATTGAATCAGAATACAAAATTCCTACTCCTGCTAGATCTACTTGGGATGAACCTATAAAGAATGCTTACAATAAAAACTGTAAAGCTATGAATGCCTTGTACTGTGCTCTAGGAGATGAAGAGTTTAATATAATTTCTTCTTGTAAAACTGCATATGAAATTTGGGATACCTTAGCTGTTTCTCATGAAGGAACAACGAATGTTAAAGAAATGAGATTGAACACTTATACTATCAAGTATGATAATTTTAAAATGAAGCCCGACGAACCCATTTCTGACATGTATCTCAGGTTCAATGAAATTGTCAATACGATGATCTCGCTGGGAAAGGATGTCTCATCGAAGGAACAAATTATGAGAATTTTGAGATGCCTACCTGATAGATGGAGAGGCACATCTGTCTCAATCCGAGAATCATGTGACATTGCTGCTCTACCTGTCAAGGAACTAATTGGCAAGCTGATGATGTATGAAGAAGAGGTTAAAGTGAATAAAGAGGAAGAAAATGAACCTCCAAGAAAGTCTGTCGCTTTCAAATCCTCAACTTCAAAGAATAAGGACAAAGAAAAGCTTCAAGCTGTAGTTGAAAGTTCAAGTTGTGAAGACAGTGAAAGTGATTCTGACAGTGATGCTGAGATGGCTCACATTGCTAGAAGATTTAAGAAATTTTTTAGGAAAAAGAAGTTCTTCAGAAAAAAAATTATAAGGGTAAGTATGATCACCAAGGTAAATGGAAAAAGGATTGGAAGAAGAATGACAAATCAGATGATGTTGTCTGCTATGAGTGCAAGAGAAAAGGACACATTAAAGCCGACTTTCCAAAGTTGAAGTATAAAAAGAAATATGAATATAAGGACAATAAGTTTAAGAAAGCCATGAAGGCTACTTGGAGTGCTTCTGAGGATAGCTCTACTGAATCTGAAAGCTCTGAAACTGAATACAAAAATAAAGAAAATATGTTCTTTATGACAAACATTTCTCAGGTAACTGCTGAAACTCCTGCTTTAAATTATTACTCTGGAGATAATGCAGAATCTGATTCTGATTCTGGAACAATGTCTAAAAATGAATTGTTTGAGTACTGTGATATGCTGGAAGAGACATGTAATGAACTTAAGGATAAATACAAGTCATTAAAGAAACATCATTCTCTCACCACTACAGTTAAAACCGAACTCACTATTGAAAAAGAGAAAAATGCTCAACTGTTAAAAGAAAACACTGAACTGAAACTATCTAATGAGAAACTCAAGAAAGACTTAGAGAAGTTCACCAATGGCAAAAATACACTAACACAGATGCTAGGAAAGCAAATAGCACCTAAATATACTACTGGTATAGGATACCAACCTGGACAAAGGAAAATTGCCAAAACTAGATTCATTTCTAAATCTGGACAGAATGAAGGTAATTCTGGAACATCATATGCTTCAACCAGTTATATACATAGCTATGGATCTAATAAAGTTTATATTTCAAAGCATGTCAATTCTACAAATTATATGAGACCCATTAGACAAATATGGGTACCTAAAGTGTTATTGGCTAACCTGTCTGGACCCAAGAAAATCTGGGTACCAAAATCTTCTCCCATCTGAATCTGTTTTGTAGGGAACTTTCTTAAAGAGCTCCTGTAAAGAGAAATGGTATTTGGACAGTGGATGTTAAAGACATATTTCAGGAGACTTCTCTTGTTTTAAGTGTTTAATAAAAGTTGATGGAGGCTTTGTCACCTTTAGTGATAATTCAAGAGGAAAAATCATCGGCCTAGGACAGATTGGTAACACTGATTCAATTTTGATTTCTAATGTTTTATTTGTTGATGGCCTTAAATACAATTTTTTAAGTATTTCTCAGTTATGTGATGATGGTTTTCATGTTAAATTTGAAAATGATTCTTGCAATGTTTTTAATTCTAAGAATGTTTTGGTATTTTCTGCCTTAAGAAATGAAAATGTTTATGCTGTTAATCTGAATTCTTTAGCTAAGCAGAATATTACTTGTTTTAATGCATTTCATAAAGAGTCTTGGCTATGGCACAGAATATTGGGACATTGCAACATTCACTCACTTAGAAAACTCTCTAGAAAAAACCTAGTTAGAGCCCTACCTAAATTATAATTCCCAAATGATAGAGTGTGTAACCCCTGTCAAAAGGGAAAACAACACAAAGTTTCTTTTAAATAAAAGAAAGAAGTTTCGACTTCTCAACCACTTGAATTGGTTCACATGGATTTGTTTGGACCATCAAGAGTTTCTAGTTTAAATGGGAAGCACTATGTTTATGTTCTTGTAGATGATTTTTCTAGATATACTTGGGTATATTTTCTAGATCACAAAAGTGAAGCTTGTTCTTCTTTTGTTAAATACTCTAAATCTGTAGAGAACCTTAGTGGACTTAAGATTAAAACTTTGAGAAGTGATCATGGTTGTGAGTTTGAAAATCCTGATTTTGAATCTTATTGCTCACACAATGGCTATACTCATAACTTTTATGCCCCTAGAACACCCCAACAGAATGGTGTAGTAGAAAGAAGAAACTGAACCCTTCAAGAAATTGCTAGAACCATGCTCAATGAATATCACCTACCTATTTATTTTTGGGCTGAAGCTGTAAATACAGCTTGTTATGTTATTAATAGAGTCTTAATTAGACCTGTTCTTAAGAAAACCCCTTATGAATTGTGGAACAATAGAAAGCCTAATGTTAATTACTTTAAAGTCATTGGTTGCAAAGTTTTTATTCTAAATACTAAAGATAATCTGGATATGTTTGCTTCCAAAAGTGATGAAGGAATTTTTCTGGGTTACTCTATTTCAAGTAAAGCCTATAGAGTATTAAATAAGAAAACTAAATGTGTGGAAGAATCTGTTCACATCAAATTCGATGAAACTGATCCACATGAGCCTAAAACCTCTCTTGAAAATCTTGAAGAAGACTTATCTATTCTGGACCTTAATGATAAATCTAAAGAACCTGTTATAAAAGCATCCAATTCTGGACTTTCTCCAGAATCTGCTTCTGTTGAACCTGAACCTATAGATGAACCTGAAATTTCTAGTCCAACCTTTACCAGATCAATGAGGATTTTAAAGAATCATCCTTTAGAAGCTGTTGTTGGTAATCCTGAGAGAGGAACACAAACTAGAGCTTCTCTAAGAAACCAGGTTGAACATCAAGCTTTTCATTCACAGCTAGAACCCAAAAATATCAATGATGCTATCAATGATGAATTTTGGGTAATAGCTATGCAGGAAGAATTAAATCAGTTTGAAAGAAACAATGTCTGGGAATTAGTTGACAGACCTAAGGACACTTTGACAATAGGCACAAAATGGGTTTTTAGAAATAAAGTAGATGAATCTGGAAATATAGTTAGAAACAAAGCTAGACTAGTTGCACAAGGATATAGTCAAGAAGAAGGTATAGACTATGAGGAAACTTTTGCACCTGTAGCTAGACTAGAATCCATTAGGATCTTACTTGCATATGCTGCACATCTGGATTTCAAGTTATATCAAATGGATGTGAAAAGTTCATTTCTAAATGTTTTTATAATTGAAGATGTTTTTGTAGAACAACCACCTGGATTTACTAACCCCCATTTTCCAAATCAAGTTTTTAATCTTTCTAAAGCTTTGTATGTTTTAAAACAAGCTCCAAGAGCTTGGTATGATAGACTTAGCAATTTCCTTATTTCAAAAGGTTTTACTAAAGGGATTGCTGATCCAACTCTTTTCATTAAAAGAATTTCTAAAGATGTTTTAGTTGTACAAATATATGTTAATGATATTATTTTTGGATCTTCTAAACACTCTTTATGTACTGATTTTTCAAAAAGTATGCAAAAAGAATTTGAAATGAGCTTAATGGGAGAACTTAAATACTTTCTTGGATTTCAAGTATTTCAAAATGAAGATGGAATTATTTTGAATCAAAGTAAATATACAAAGGATCTTTAAAAACCTTTTGGTCTGGATAGTATCAAGGAAATTGAAACTCCTATGAGTACTACCTGTAAATTGGACGCAGATGAAACTGGGAAACCAGTTGATCAAACAAATTACAGAGGTATGATTGGTATCTTACTTTATCTTACTGCTAGTCAACCTGATATTATGTTTAGTGTGTGTATGTGTGCTAGATTTCAAGCTAATCTAAAAGAATCTCATTTGCTTGCTGTTAAAAGAATTTTTTAAATATCTCAAACACACGATTAACTTAGGTTTGTTTTACCCAAAAGGAAAATCCTTTGAGTTAATGAGTTATTCAGATGCCGACTTTGCTGGTTGTAAGTTAGATAGAAAAAGCACCTCAGGAACATGTCATTTGCTTGGAAAATCCTTAGTTTCTTGGTGTAGTAAGAAACAGAACTCAGTTGCATTATCTACTGCCAAAGTAGAATATATAGCTGCTGGTAGTTGCTGTGCACAAATTTTGTGGATGAAACACACTCTTTTGGACTATGGATATGTTTTTAAACATGTTTCAATCAACTGTGATAACACCAGTGAAATAAACATCTCTAAGAATCATGTATCTCACTCTAGAACCAAACACATAGATGTAAGACACCATTTCCTAAGAGATCACTATCAAAAAGGTGATATTTCTCTTGAATTTATTAGCACTGAACATCAATTGGCTGATATTTTCCCTAAACCTTTATGTTCAGATAGGCTAAGTTACATAAGACACGAATTGGGAATGTTTAATCACAACCGATGTGAAAATCCTCACTGATGTGACATTCTCACCGATGTGAAATTCTCACTGATGTGAAATTCTCACTGATGTAAAATTCTCACCGATGTGGAAATTCTCACCGATGTGAAATTCTCACTGATGTGAAATTCTCACCGATGTGAAATTCTCACCGATGTGAACATCCTCACCGATGTACAATTCTCACCGATTTGTTTTTCTCACCGATGATTAACTCACACCGATGAAATGTTTTCTAAAACATCTGTCTGCCGCCAAGAATACGAATCGTTTTATTTTATTTTATCTTACTCTATTTTAGTTGTTTATGAGGAATTCCTAAATGATAAAACTAATTCTATGCCACTTCTTACCTCACCGAGCTCAAAATCTCTCACCTTCGAACCTTAGCTCCCAAATCGACCAAGAACCCTAAACCCGCGATGGAAAAAACTAAGCTTCCTATCGTCAGAGATGAAAGTGTAGAACCAAAAACTAAGAAGCAGAAGACACAGCATAAAGCCAGTGTTAGTGAAGTCAGAACTAGATCGGGAAGGCGACCAGTGACTCCTCACTTGCAGAATAGAGACATAGTAATCGAGAAGGAACTGTGCGTGGAATGGATACTGCCTAGAAAATCGTTAGTACTCGAGATTCTAGAGGACCAGAAATGGGTGGATTGTTTCTCGAATAACAATGGACCATACTACCCAAAGTTGGTAAAACAGTTCTACGAGCTTGTAACCTTCGAGAAGTCTGAAAATGAGAATCGGGTAAGCTCTTTTTTAAATGGAAAAGAGTTGTATTTTTCTTCAATAGAGTGGGCTGAGTTTTTAAAAGTACCACATGAAGGTGTCTCTGGGTACGTATCAAGAGAAATGCCACCTAGCAGTGACATCTTTGATTATGAAACCGCCTTAAAAGAACTGACCGGTAATGGGAATCAAAGGCAAGTGGTTGCTGCTGAAATGGTTGGAGAGAATCGACTGCTCTTCAAGTTTGTTCAGCATGTGTTGATACCGAGGCGAGGAGATTTTGAAAATATGAGATATCAAGATATATATCTTCTTCATTTGCTAAGACATGGTGTAAAAATCAACCTGTGCAGATTGTTAATGCTTCAAATGGAAGACATGATTAGACCAAAGTCAAAGACTAATGCCTTATTCATTGCCAAGCTGATTTCAGTAATGATAAAAGTGAAAGGAATAGCTGAGTCTGAGGATGAGATAGTTGTATTCAGGAATAATTTCTGCATCACCTCGACTGTTTGTAAGTACATGAAAATTAACTGGAACCCATGGAAGGGAGAATGGGTCAGTGATGATCAGAAGATATATGATAGGTTTAATCCTGTGGATCATCCCTCAAGACCAAAGGATATGAGAGATCCGAGTCTGAGACCTGATGAAGAGGAACCTTCTTATAGTAATGAAACAGAAGAAGAAACTCCCATGGATGTTGGAGGAGATCCAGACATTTCCCCAAGTCCTGTTGTAGAATTGGTTTATTCTAGGAAAGGAAATGTAGAGGAAATTTTGTCTACTTATGAGGAAGACCAGTCTGTGACTCACCAAGAAGAAAAGGAAAAGGAGGATGTACCTGAATCGCCTGCTTCTGGTAGTTTAAGTATGATTCCATTGATTGGAAGCTCAGCTATGCCTGCTGCTGAAGTAGAAAAAGATACAGAAGAAGCTGTACCTGTATCAGAAGATCTTCTAAATGTTGCACCGATGGAACTTGTAGTAGAAGATTCTGATGAAGAGAATCCAGCACTGAATGCTGTTGTGATACATGAGAATGCACCCATTGAGGGGGAGCATCAATCTGTTCTTGGAAATGTTACAGTAGCTGTTGAGTTTGGAGACTGGGTAGAAGAACCAGGGTTTATAGTCTATGGATTGGATTATCCGGATTCTGATAATGAGATGTCTGTGAATAGACCGAAGACCAATTATGATCTTGCTTCTGAATTGTTTCCAGATGATGTGGTCAGATTTCAGGATCTGAATAAGCTGAAAGAGGACCTCAAAACCAGTTTTGTTGAAGAGGTGAAGTTAATGGAAACCTCTCTTGCATCCTCAATTCAATCAATAATGACTGATTCTGTAGTTAGTTTGGCCTCAGTAAGGGGATCTGCTGCAGTTGTCCCTAATGATTTTGTCTCTAAGTCTGATCTTGAATCCATGAAGAATGAGCTGAAAGAATCATTCAGTGTATTAGTTGCTGAGATAAAGCAAAGCTTTAATGAAGAAATGAAAATGTTAGAGAGATCCTTCGAGATATCTCTGGCTTGTAATTTATCTTCTTCTGTGTCTGAGCTTATGGAAGAAGTGAAAGAGTGCCAGACTCAATCTTCTAGAATCGAAGCAGATCTTGAAGCTCTCAAGACATCCGTTGCTGCTTTGGACTCTTATATGAGCTCCAAGTCTCAAGCTGACAAGGACCTAGCTTATGTGAAAAGTGTAGTAAGCCAGTTTGTCTCGGTGTTTGAAAGTTTCAAAACCTCAGTGAAGGATCACGTTCAATTACAGGACTCTCAAGTTCAAAGCCTAATCAATGGTTTGTCTAAGAGTTTCAAAGAAACTGTTTCCTTCTCTCTTGGACCTATCACATCCAAACTTTTAGTTGACCTGAATTTAGTTCGAGAAATGTTGAAGGAGGAGATTGGTTCTATTTCAACCAGTGGCTCTGTGGACTCATCAGAGTTGAGCCGAGTGGTGCTTTCTACAAGAGATTCTACTAGAGAGATCATGAAGATTGTTCAAGATTATATGAGATAAGCCTCTGCCTCTCAGGAAGCCATAAAGAGAAAAGTGGACTACTACTTCACCAGAATTTTCACCAAGAATCAACTCGATCACCACTTCAAGCTGATGTTGGAAAACATGAAGCTACCACCAGTAACTCAATATTTTAGAGAACAAGTGAGCAAACTAAGACAATTGACTCCTGCCTTGGAGATGTTCATGGAGAACAAAGATGACTTCATCTCTGCTATGGAAAGAGGAGGAGGAATTATTATGGAATTTAGAAATCTGTTGTTGCCCTTCTTGCATGTTGATGCCAGACCTGTCATCATACCTCCTGCTTTGCCTGCTTCTGCCTCAGCTGCTTCCACAGTCCAGCTCACTCCTGCTCAAGCTATTCGAAGCCTCACACCAATGATCACCCAAAGATCTTCAACCTACAGGCCTGACTCTGTGTCAGTAGCTCAACCTCCTTTGATCTTTTCTGGCATTCCAAAACCTTCACCTGCATCCTCACCACCCAAACCTTCTTCTGATCCCAAAGGAAAATCTCACGTTGAAGATGTGGATTGATCTAGAGGCCAGGATTTTTGATAGGAATTCCTTTGTATTTTGTTTCTGTACTTTTTGACTGCTCTAATACAGAGGAACTCTTTTTACTTATCATGTTTTATTTGTCTCCTATATATAATTTCCCACTTTTTGATTATCACAAAGGGGGAGAACAAAATGGGAGAATGAGGGGGAGAACCAAATGAGAGAATGAAAAATATTTTCAATGGAGAAAAATAACCTTCTTTTCAATTTTATCTCTGATATTATTATGTTTCTTTTTACCTTCGGCACCTTATGATTTTTACTTCTGATAACCTATGTCTATATCATACTATTTCTATTATCTCTGATGCTGTTTTCTCTGAGAAAATTGAATTCAATATTATACTCTTTACTATTATATTTTCACTTTGTTAAATGCCAAAATCATAAATTGTGATTATCAAAAAGGGGGAGATTGTTGACCTCACCTGTTTTGATAATCTCAATCATGTATTCATATGTGTTGAAAATCCCAATTATGTTTTCATTCTCTATGATATTTTTAAGTATCATTGATCTATACTTTAATTCTTTCAAATCTGTGATCAAACCAATAATAATTTTTAAAATAGTCTTTGGAATATGTTAATCCTCATTTATCCATGTTCATACAAGTTATAAATTAATTCTATCATAATCGGATGTGTTCTGCATAAAACAGATAAGTAATCTGCCTATAGCTACTGATAAAGAGCTACCGGTACCCAGTCTACCGATAGACTCAGTCTACCAATAGACTTAGTCTACCGACAAACAGAGTCACCGATATACTTAACACAGAGCCACCGATGTACTTATAAGTGTAAGCTACTGACTTACAGACAGCTATCGATACAAACATAGAGCTACCGGTGTAAGTATAAATAGCTACCGATGGAATAAGAGCTACCGACGCATGGAGCTACCGATGCATGAAGCTACCGACGCATGGAGCTACCGACGCATGGAGCTACTGACCAATGGAGCTACCGACGCATGAAGCTACCGACGCATGGAGCTACCGATAAACAAAGTCACCGATACAACCATGTACCAACCGACGCATAGAGCCACCGATAGAGTCAAAGCAACTAATGACATTGAGGTACCGATTTCCAAGCTACCGATGCTGATTACCTACCGATCACTCGACTCACTATTTGAATTTCTTTATTTCCTATCTTTATTTAATCTATCCAACGGTCATATCACGTACATTTTAATGATTTGTCAAATATCTGATAAAGGTTGTCGGATGTCAGGAACCCGTACCTCGTACCTTCAGAAAGGAAATCTTTCTTGTCCCCAGTTACCCGTGAGATAAATACGAGAAGACTACACTGCCCAAGATACAAAAAAACAAAAAAAAGAGAAGTGTGTGGTGGATGAGAAACACAAGAACGAGAAGAATCAAGAAGAGAAAAACGAGTTACATCAAGAACACAGAGAAGCTCATAGACAATCAAGCATACTCGAGAAGTGTTCTGTGCATATAAGAAGAACACTGAAGAACTTCAACCACTACATTTTTACTGTCTGTGAACCTGGAGCATACGACACTCTGTTTCTCAAACAGAAACGAGAAGAGGACTGAGACTCACTTCTGATCGAATCGAAAGGAGTCCAGAGCTACACTGAAATCACCAGAACCATCTCTAAACTCTACATCTCTTGTTCTGTGATTTATTATTATTCTTTTCGAGCAGTATGTGTTATCTACTGTATCTAACACATACACTGTCTCTTGTACTTAAACTGAAGGATTTGTAAATCCATACCAAATTCTTGCATTCTTTCTTTCCCATGAATAACAGTGGTAGAGGTCATGTGTGACCTGGAAAGCTGGTTGTTGTTGTACTATTTCCCACGAATAACAGTAGTAGAGGTCTTGGACCTGGACAGTTGTAAACTGTTGAACCCCGATCCAGGGTGTGGATCATTTTTATATAAACTTTTGAGAGGACTATGTCTCGGCTTGAGACTGAACCTCTTGGTTACATTTGTTGTGCCATCTCTTTCAATGTTTTATTCTGCTGCTAATCACTTTAAAACAAATACTGTTTTTAAAGTTACTTTGATAATTAAATTAGCAAGTGTTTATGTTAAGTGTAGATTAGTAAGTTAGTTTCAAAAGATAATCACACAATCATGTGTTAATTAACTGGGAATTAATCAATCCCTTGAGAATCTAACAGAACCTCTACTTTAATATAAATTCACTACAGTTTAATTTATTATTTTATTTGGGGGTCTTTAAGAAAGTGTTTTTAAATACAGAAATTTTAATTGGTACTCAATTCACCCCCCTCTTGAGTAAACAACTCCGACCAACAACCCTTAATTCTATGACAATGTATTCATGAAAAATAAATTTCTCTACGTCTACATATTATATTATATAATAAAAAACATAATCTATTTTATTCCTTAAAACGTAGAAAATAATTCTTTTTTCAGCTGATCAACACCAGTCGATGTTAGGCTTTGCCTAAGGTATAGTCATTATCTTGATTTCAAAGGTTCCCTCATATTTATGATCTTAGAACCCATTTAAATTTTTTTCCAATTTCTCATGAAAACTACCCACACGTGTTATTTAAAATTTTATGATTATTCAAAGAGTTGTTCTATGAAACCCAAGCCACAGAATCACATTTCGTTTCCTCATGTGGTCTTTGAATCAATTAATATAATATCTATAAATAATACATGGAAAATACACAATGTTACATATAACCCCATTTTTGAAATATTCCCATGATGAAAATTCCGAATTACTCATTTTCTTTTCCATTCCTTGAATTCCCAAAATATCCCAATGGTGATAGTCAAATGTTGAAAATCCTTATACCTATCCATAAAATATTTATACATACCATATTTCTCCATTATCCAAATACATCATCCTCCAAAACCCAAAAATAAGAACCCCTCAAGAATTATCATCCTCTAGAACCCAAATAAATAACTAAACACAATGTATTACCAACCAGGTTATCCATTTCCAATTATATGATAATTATTATCCCATAACATAAACATATCACTGATTCTATAACTAACCAATCACCATTAGCACCCCATTCACCATTCCAACTATAACCAATATCCAAATCCGAAATTTTTCCCCCATTCACCCATGTATCCTAGGACCATTTAAATTTATGTGTTATGTTCAAAAATAATTCTAATGGTTTTTGGTGGTAGAAATTTTATAGAAAACCCCTCCAACTGAAAAAAAAATATTTGAAAGAGAAGTGTTTTATATAATTGGAATTGGTTTTAATGTCAAGGATTCCAAACAAAAAATTCCTCTAGAGAATATTATTAATCATTGGGAGTAGTCATTAAAAAATTTAATCATCGAGTTTTTTACCACCATAGAATAAGGTGTTAAACTTATTACATTTGGTCTAGAAAAAAGGTGTGTAAAATAAAAATTGATGTGTTTTGTATTTGATTTAATATTTATAGTTTTATGTTTCTGGGTACACAATTATATAAATCATTACATATTAATCCTAAGAGGGGACATTGGTATGAAATGTGGTAATTTTAAATTGTTGATCCCACAATTCTCTATGTTTCTATGAATAAATATAGTACTCAAATTTAGAATGTTCTTCAATGAATTATACACATTGTCGTCATCCAGTCATGGATAGAAAATAGATGTTCCTAGGGAATTGTATGATATATTTGATGCCCTGATTTTGTACCCCATTTATTTATTGAAACATTTAAATTTAACTGATTATTTAGCACTATATTTTAAAATCATGTGAATGATACAAAAGGTACCCTCATGGGTGGAAACATTATCAACCTTTTGGAAATACAATTGAATGATTTTTTTTAAAAATTTTCTCTAAAATAAAATTATGAGATAGAATTGATTGATCAAGAAATTTTAAACAGGAAAGTTATTCATGAATGGATGGATTTAATTTTGTTTGGGTAAAAAAGAATTCACTTGATTCCACAATAGATGATGGTGAGGACAACTTATCTTAGGCGACATCCCACCCATGATGACCATTATCTAGCTTTATGACTACACCAACATTGATTATTCCCACCCTATGGAACATTCTACCAAGAGAAGTCCCTAGAATATTTTTTTTGATTATACATATTAAGAAAATCCTCATTGGAAAAGTCATTCGAAATAAAAATTTAAATTCAATGATATTATTTCCAATATCCATTTAGACCTAGAATATCAAATTAAGGGAAACGGTATGATTAAAAATACACCACAAAAATTTCCCCTCATAGACCATGTTTCAGACTAAATTTCATCCTAGATTGGGGGGTGACCACAGGATTGAAATACTATCCATATTATTAGAATAATTTATTTCATTGTTGACGTTGAAAATAGAAAAAATATACCCTGTGATGAACGCTACTCCATCAAAAATTATAATTGGTGATTCATTTACCCCATAACTATGTTAAAGGAAACTTAGTGAGTGACCATGAAGAACATTTTGGAGCCTTTCGACTTTTCACCCTCCCATTTTTTATTATGTTGGATAATTAATTTTTATTATGTATTAAATTTTTAGGTATTTATATACTTGATAAAATTATAGATTATATTTAATTTTGATCAACAATATATATACATAAAAATATTCTTAAGTTGCACTAATATTCATCAACATCATTTTAAATATCATTCAAGAGATAATATTTCATTAAGTGTAGAATATAGATTATATTTACTATTATAATAAATCAATCATGGATTAATTTTCTCAAACCACACTCATTGATTTAGAAACACAAAATAATTTTTTTTGATAATATTTTTTTGTTTTCACCATCTTTTAGAATATTCTTTTACTAGGTTATATAATTTTATGGTATCTCTTACACTTTATTTTACACGATGTGAAAAATATGGAACTCTAATGTAATTAAGTGATCCTTGTCCTTGTTAGATGTTTTCCACTTTACTGATCTAAGCGAAATCAAAAAATAAATTATATATTTTTGGATGTTGGAAGATTTTTATTAATGAGAATAAAATATAATATAAAAATAAATTGAACAATACAATGTTCCTCTCCCATTCCAGTTTAAAATCTGTTTTTAAATAACTTCTTATATGATTCAAATTATTAATTATATTTTTTATAAATTTTCATTCAGTATACCAATAACTAAAATTTATGAAATTAATTTATTAACTAATATTTTTTAAATACTATTTCATCATAGGTAGTCCAAAAAATTTTAAAATTTTCTTTCATTTATATTCATTCATGAGAGATTTGATACATATAAATTCTTACTACAAATTGATTTTTGATATTATTTATACATGAATATTTTGAATGAAATTAAATTTGTTGATTCCATAAATATATTATAATTTCTTATTTTGAACTCCAATTATATTTTATCATTTAACATTTTTTAATGGCCCTGAAAATAATTTATTACAAACAATATTAGATGTTGAATTTCAAATTAAAAACTATTTATTCGGAATAAATACACGATTTTTATAGATCTTTAACAAGGGGGTGGGTAATTAAATTAAGTTATTTTAATTGTACTATATAAATGAAGGATATGGGTTTGTTATCCTGATGACGTGGAAGAAGGTTAAAAATGGGTTTTTGATTGAGCTATATTGAATCCATAACATTTAAATAGATAGGAAAAAAACAAAATAAAATACTGGAAAATAAAAAATAGAAGGCCTTTAATTGAACTTAGACTAGAAAAAAAAATCTTATTCAAAAATTCTATATAGTGTTGGTATGAGATTTTTGGTTGGAGTAAATGTGGTTGTTGGATTGAATAATGCGGATGTGTGACATGTTCATGCATATAACTCATTTCAAAATTAATATAGATGGATAATTATGAGAGAGAAATAAGAATATTTTAGCACTCTATTAAATGTTCATATTTTAATCTAATAAGTAAGGGGATATAGAATTGGAGAAGATTTTATTTAATGGTATGTTTGAGGATAATTTCTACTTCCTTATGGAGAATTAAATATCAGGAATTATAAACTAATATTTTCCCCTCCTTTTTTACCAAAAATATAATTTTCTAATTTTTATCCACCTCTATTTATCCTCCTATTAATTTACCAATAATTGATAGTTTTGATGATATTTTTGGATTAAATTTAGTTTCAATATTTATATTACATTCAATGCAATTAATAGATTGTTTACCCTTTATATTGAGAATAAATTTTAGTAAATAATTTTGAGTGACGAGTGAAATTAATTTTTGTAATTGTTTTTATTAGAATCCTATATCATTAATGAATATTTGAATAATATGAATAAAATGTGATATGATTATTTAATTTTAATTATTTATTACGTATAATTAGAACATATTGAATTGGATTATTTGTGGGATTTTGGAGTATTTATATGTCAAATAGTATTTATGACTCTATTAAATTTATTGGTCCACTTGTTTTAGTTAATATTGTTTTTATTACATGTTGAGGTATTGATTGGGGATGAGAAAAAAATCACATATTAGCGGAGTTTTGTGAGTCTAAATTAGGAATAATGTTTGGCCACATTTTGAGCATTAGTTTTTATCGAATACTCCATTACATAGGTGCTTTCATTTTTTTATTGATATTTATAATATTAATGGTAATCATGGGGCATTATAAAAATTTGAAGTAGAAAAGGAATCAAATCACCGCACAACAACTATCTTTTGGTGTGGTTGAATATAAAATAAATTTTGAGAAATTTTC
This sequence comes from Viscum album, assembly GCA_963277665.1. Classification (NCBI taxonomy): domain Eukaryota; kingdom Viridiplantae; phylum Streptophyta; class Magnoliopsida; order Santalales; family Viscaceae; genus Viscum; species Viscum album. Next base: position 371,531,037 of record OY728166.1, on the reverse strand, counting down.
TGGATTAGGGATTATAGTTAAAGCTGTGGAAATGTGATATAGTATCCTATAACGGGAGTATGTCCGAAACACTGATAGATAATATATTCCATGGTAAGTTCCCTTACACCAGAAACAAGGATGAATAAGAATAATCATTTTATATTCCTTTATAAATAATTATCATTTTTGAATCATGCCCCATATGAATGAATTAGTCTGACTAAGAATGAATAATTTAAATAATCCCCTCAGACAAAACTCGGTGCATAATCATAATTTTTTCCCAGGGAAAGGTTTCTTTGATGTTCAATGATTTCAAATTATAAAATTCCTTCACCAGGATGAAATCGTTAGTGAATATTTGGAATAGTAGAATGTAAATTTGGAAAATTATGTGGTGATACTTCTCTGTATGAATAATAGTGTCTTAAGAAAAACATGATGTGTATTTGAACTTCCATTACTCCATAAAATTTTGAGTTTCGATGAAGTTTTATTATATTGGTTTCTATTCTATTTTGGTAATACAAAATATTCCTGCCATGTTTGAGAAAATTTAAAAATGTTAAGTTACAAGGGTATTCAGTAATATAATTAGTGAATAGTCATGTTGTACATAAGATTCATCACATAACCAATTAAAGAAGAATGAAAATCATATACTGCAGTGGATATAACATGGTGTAGATGGTTTTAAAATTGATGATCCAGGGAAATAATTGATAATTAATTCCACACTACCGAACTTTTCTAAACCACAATCATCTCAAGGGTGTTTTAAATATAGTCAAACCACAACCAAAAACATTTAATGGAATTCACTCTAATAATAAAGATTCATAAATTTTTATATAATTCTTATTTAAGATATGCCTAAGTTACCCATTTTCCTTTTCATTTTTTCATAACTCTATTACAAATATCAAGTTTTGTTACATCATGATGTAATAAAGATACCTCCTACAATATTATGATTAATTATATATTCCATAGTTAATTTTTGCTATAAGAGGATATTATTTTTGTGACACATATAGTGAGATGAAAGGAAATAAGAAGAAATCATTTAGAGAGAGGAAATTTTGAAGGGAAAAATTTACATTACATTGAAACATTGAGGTATTTATTCATACATATGGATTGTAGTCGAAGTGAATATGGGAATAAAATTTCATTATTTTTCTCTATTGCATACTTTTTCTCATCATGTGATTATGTTCCATTAAACCCTTGATAGTATTATTTTGTTTATGATGGATAATTAATCATTCATGGGTGATTTTCCCTTGAGATAAATTCAATTGAGAGTTGTAGGATTATTCCATGGCATAAATAAATATTCCAATTTCAATAATATTTGTGCATGATTTGTATCACAATGGTAAAAATTCATTCTTATCTATTGGTCACCTATTTAGAGTGATGGTGACTATGTTATGAACAACTATTTAATAAAGGGGCAAGAGAGAGATATTTAACCATAAATACACCTTTTTCAGTTAATGATGAACATAATGCATATATGATAGTATACATTAAAAAGAGGAATATAATGGACTTAGGTAGTTACAATTATCACCAACCCATTGAATTATTTTTTTAATATGTTTTGTAATTATTCATACATTGTGATTTACCAGATATATTATACGTAAAATTTTAGGAAACATCCATTGACATCAATTCATCATCTCATTTCATCATATGATGTTTCATATATCCATGTTTGATCTCTTATTTGTTTCCATTTTTTAAATGGTTCATTATATCAATATTTGTTATTAATTAATTATCAGTCAACTACACATCTGAATAAAAAATCATGTAAGATTATATAGGTTAAGATCCTCTATGTTCCCAGTAGTTCAACAATTAGATTATGAATCAGTTGAATATAATTGTTTTTATTTTAGTTCCTTGTTATATATTTTAAAATTTAAAAAATCCTTCAAGTGTTTTGAAATTCCCAAGGATATTTCACAACCAATATAGGGTATTTATTACATGCTTTGAGGGAAATTTTTATACCTACATAACATTGTGGGTTTTTTGGGAAGCTTGTACGAGATATATCAATTAGAAGCGGTGGGAAGTATAGGGATTGTTTTCCATAACTACATTAATAGATATATATATATATACCAGTTGGTCATTCCTCATATCATTTATTCATTTCATGATGTTTTTCAATTGGATTTCTCAATATTTCATCCCATGAATAGGATGGAGTTTATAATCGATCGTCTGATGGTCATTGAGTGTATATCCATTATACCTTATAATAAATTCCATAATGATTATTTAGATTTAATTTCTCATCTAGAGGATACAGTGGAAGAGGGTTTTATTCAATTGAGAACATCCCCTTGGGTGACCTTATATTATTCCCCAATAAGACAAACAAATCACTATGGTTCTATATGTATTAATAAAGACTAAACTATGTAATAGTTATGAATCTCTATACCCATCTTCATATTAATCAACTATTTTATAATCTGTGATGATCCATGTTATTTATAATTATTTATTTGAGTTCATGATATAATCAATTTAGATTGAGTCTTTCTGATATTTCATATATGAATTTTTGGAGTAGGTAAAGACTATATGAGTATCTTATGGTGTTTTCATGATAATAAAAATTCTTGGAGAATTAATATTCCAAATGAATATGGCACATATTACATATATTAAATTATTCATGGTAACATTCAATGATATAATTTAGGTATACTATTATTCGAGGGTGAAACACACTCACCATTCTGAGCTTTGTTTGAGTACACCGAAGGGGAATGAGTTATATTGTAGGCACTAAAAGTGTTTTTTAATCAATGAGGTATAATTCATATGATAATTCTTATTAGTTTTATTAATATGTTTGTACACAAAAATCATTTAGGTAGTGGTTTCTTTGTAATTTCACTATATTTTTAATTAAAAATTAGTTTTTTATGATTATTTGGTTACTAATAGAGTTTTATCTAGTATTTCAACATTTTTTAAATGTGAATGATGGTGTTATCCTTGAGGGGGTGAAAGTTATTATAGTCAGAATCATAGGAGGGACAAATTTTGGATCTAAAAGTGATGTTTAAATATGTGTTGATCTAGAAACATTTTATATTTTGTAAATAAGACATGTTTTAATGTGACTGTATGAGAATTAGGTTAGGGGTAATTTTAATGTCGGATGGGTTAGTGTCCACTTATGAATCTATGTAGCTGATGTTTCATTATAAATACATTATGATGCATGTTTTATAGTTAAAGAATGGTTTCATAGAAATAGATGTTGATATTATTACATATTGGTTAAGACATTCATGTTATTCATTAACCACAAGAACCTAATATATGTTTTATTAGAGAGACATAAAACACTATTAAAGAAGGTGTGGTGAGTAACTGAAAACATCTGTTTTTAATATGGAATATACCCTAGTGAAGTGGAGCAATGAAAATTATAAACTAATTAGTAATATGTGGATACTAGTGGTTTTAGTTGATATTATTGTAGGGGAGATGATGACAACATTTTCCATGATATTCATTGATGTTTATGATTGTTATATTAGAGAAACCCCTATATATTTTTAAATTACATCCTCACTCTTTGTGTGGGTGAAGAAGTTTTAGCTATCTAATTATAACTGTTTAGTGATGATGGATAGTATATATTATGGATAGATGCCACCAGTTTGGTCAATTAATTCTAATATATTATTTGAAAATTATGGAATGGTTTTAATTCCTATGATCATAAATGGGAATGATGGATTAACATAAATACAAGGTTGTTCACCGATTGTTTTCTATTATTTTTTATGATATATGAATACAGTTTGGGTGGCCCAATATAAATATTGATACATCTATGATTATTTCAACCTGTTTCACTTGTTTGAAAGTGAAGTATATGAAAAAACCACTAAATATTATTTAGTGAGGAACTTTTGTAGACTATAATTGGGATTATGTGAACATGAAATTAATGATTTTATTATTGAGGTCATCTCACATTAGGGAGGAAACATAGATTATCATGGACTAGTTAACAATGGATTTACATTCTATTCTGATCTAGGACACATATTTATTCTATGAACTGGGAAAAATATATGTCTGGAAGATTTTTAATATTTATGGAGGGTTTTTTGGAATCACATCTATCATAAATTGGTTTTGGTATCATTATTTTGGGGATACCTATAGAAGGAAAATGATACAAATATGAATTTCAACACATCTTAAAATCCCAAAATGATTGGATGTCTCAGTATACCATATGAGTACTAAATTGAATGTTGTGGTAATGTGTATAGGATATAATACGGTCATGGGAGAATTATATTGGAATCATAAATTTTATATATAAAAGATGGTATAAGTAAAATATTTATAAAATTTTTTAGGACTTCTATTGAATGTTATCTGATCACCTCTATGCTAGTTAAAAACATTGGAGTCAATGTTTAGTAGGATGATCCTCATTCTAGAGATGTTAATGAAATTTATTTGATCATTAAATCAACAATATTAAATCCCAATCAATGTTTTCAATATAATACTATTTATTTTAGTTTTTTTATATTTTGTATTTGTTGATATTATATATTTTAGGAGCACTAGAAGGCTTCAAGGTAAATAGCATCACAAAAGCTATAAGAATTTTTGTTCACTTCATGAAAAGGGGTTTCATGAAGACCACCACACTTGTAAAGAAGCTATATGTTCATCCTTAGATAATTTAGTTAATAAAATAGTTTTAACCACATGAAATACTCATAGGTTTGGTCGTTCATGCCCTCAACATGAATTCATGTCATGAATTAGACTTTAAACATAACATTAATGTATAATTTTAAAATCCTTCCCCTATTTGATTTGGGTGTCTTAATTTACCTATATATGATATATTTGACCACTAGAAGTCTCTCACCTTGTTCATCCTCTTCCTCTTTAGGGAATCCATGGATTCCATTAGGGTTTGAACTTGTTTCTTCACGTTAAATTAATCCCTTCTTTATACATAATTTTATTTATTTCTCTTATTTTGGACCAAATATATATTATAAACCAATTAATTATTTTAGATTAAATTTAATTTTAGTATACAATGATGTTTTTGATTGTTAGTGTTATTATTGGTCACCCAAACCATATTAGGTCCTATTGAAGTGATTCATTAGTATCTATTATAAATATATAAGATTCTATGTATGAGGTTCTTTTTATAGATAATAAAATTTATAAATATAATTTATTCATGGTTTTATGGAATGTTTATCTATTATATAAAGTCTACTAACTATTCTTAATAATTGTTAAAAAGTAAAGAGGTTTATCAGCGAGTTTGTTAAAAAAAATGTTATTTAACTTCATTTCAATATATTAAATCAGTTTTTGAAATTCTACACATACCAAGTGTTTTTATAAACACCTAGTTAGTCCATTTAAATTTTATGTTAAATTTTAAGGGTATTTTAATTTTTTTGTAAAAAAATTGTTACATTTTTTCGCGTTAAAGGGTTTTTTATTTGGTGTTAATTTTTTTTATTAAAATATTTTTATAAATAATGTTCACAAGGACCTATTATAAAATTTGAAATTTTTATCTCAATATAAATCCCATTTGATACATTCCTTGCATAATATTTGGAAATATATGTTCAGTTTTTTATGAATTTGATTTTTTCTTGCGAACGAACCTATATAAATTTATATAAGATCATGAGGGTTTTTGGTTGTTTCTTACATTGGAATCAGAGGTGACTCTGTGACTTATTAGTTATTTTTATTACGTATTTTTATATAATAATTTTTTAATCTCACATCCATTTTCATTTTGTTGGAATCCACATGATAATTGGTGGGAAATATAGAGAAACTTACATCACTTGTTCATGGTCATTCTCTTGATATTTTTCTTGACATATATTTCACATTTCTTATGGGATTTTTACCCATATTTAGACTAGTTAAGGTGATACCAAGTGTTGGGTAAGGTAATTTTTATGTGGTGATAGTGTTCAATTATAATTTTCATGTTTTCTTTATTAAGTATTTCCCCAATTCTCATTTGTTCTAAAGATGATGGTTTTTTCATTATTTATGTATCTCATTGCATGTAACACTATAATTAATAGAATTAGTCATATGATTTACACATCATGAAAATCTATTCATTGTATCACTGGAAACTTTTATTTAAATGGTTTCATAATGATATATCATTGAAATGTAATTACAATCATGTTGGAAAGAGAAATAGTCACTAACTTATTTAGTAGGTTAATTTTTTTAAATAAATGGATGAACATATAATCTAGTTAAATTTTTAAAATAACTTGAAATTAAATTAACTTTAACGGTTACGAATGCAACAATGGGTGGTTTTAATTATGGTTTTATTGATCATGTCAATCAAAATTCAGATCAATTTGGTTATGTTGGGTTATAGAGGATGATCTTTGGGTCTTAGTTAAATTATCAAAGGCCCTTAGTGAATGTGTTTCAATTCGAAGAAATAGAAAGTAGCTATGTATTTTTAATTGATTTTGTTTTCATATCATTTATGTTTTGGACTTTAATATTTATTCTTTAAACATATTATCTACAACCACTCCAAATTTCCTATTTATTTAATCACTAATTCATATTGATTTACCTTATTTATTTGTGACACCACTATTATTTTTGTGGATTCATTAGCTTATTCATATTTGTTGTCTCTAATTATTTATTTCTGTAGAAATATAACATATGAAATTTGATTGAATGTTTTAAGGGAGGAAATAATTTTCCTTATATTATTTATTTGTTTGAAATTTATCCTTTTTGTACCATTTTGATTAAATTAGTGTGTGTCACCATCTAGATATGGTCTAGAAAGCATCTAAGGCATTGTCATGGTCAATATTGGGTTCCCATGTTAAGGGATTCCGAGTTGATTTGGGAAAAATGGAATCATAGTTGAGGTGATTTAGGCGGACTTGTATCTATATTCACCCTTTATTTGGGTTATCAAGTAGTGTGCGGATAATATCATTATAATTAAAGTGTCCAATAAAAAGTATGTTCTTATTCACAACCTATTTTGGATTATTTTTGAGATACCCTGTTAGTATGGGTTGTTTGTGTCGGGAATTTGACCTCAGTTATCATAATTTTTTGAGACTTTTGATATTTATTTCTGTTTTCTAATATTATATTGAAAGTTTAGGAAATATTTTGAGAATATATATGAAATTTAGTGAAATATTAAAGTAATTAAAGGGGTGAATATTTTCTTTTTAATGTCTTGAAAACCATACATAGAACTTTCTCTTAGACTTGGATGGATTTCAATTAGTTTCACGTGGTTGGAATACGATCTGCTAAATTTTTTTCTTAACAATGCATTGTTTTATATTATTTAGAATTTCGATTTTTGTTATTTATAGTATAAGTTATCATTTCTCTATTATTCTACTAATTTGGGTTGACATGATTTGTTATTATGGATTTTGGATGGAGTTATGATTGATTTCATTTTGATTTATATTTATATATATAATAGAATCATTTATTTTGTTTAAAGGGGAGTAAACATTTATGAAATATAAGTAGATCATGTTAAAAGTATCAAAATATCTAAATTGAAATATGGTATAATTTGAAAACAATTAATATAAAAGAAGATTTATAAGACATATTAAGTAGGGTTTTATTTTTTTTGAGATATATAGATTGAATTATATTAATATTTTTTAGGTTTTTAATAAATTTTATTTTTGATATTTTTAGACATATAGTTATTTTAGAGTGTGTCCCCATTATCCTCAATTGATTCTTGTGAGATATTTTCTGAGGATCATCACTGAAACGTCCTTTGGCTGATCAAGAATCATAAAATTTGTCTACAACATCAACTCTAGTAATGGAGCCTGGTCATATTCTTATTACTCTATATATTCGGATTTTATTCAAATGATTCTTTATTGGATTAATCCTAATTTACCAAGGTAAGACAATTATTATGAATAAGAGTATTAGATGTAAATTGCTGAGGAGATATTTGTCCAACATGATCTCTCCGAGTCTCATAATTGTTGATTATTTTTTCTAGAGAGTCTATGTAAATAGTGGAGGATCTCCACCTTTTAGACTAAACCATAGAAGAATATCTCATATAAAGGATTCACTACACAGTTAATCCAAATTTAATTTCCTGAATACATGATATAATATACTGAGATTGATTTTAATTCCCTTTTGTACTGGGATAATAATGTTTTGGAATATTCCAGTCATTTTATTGATATTTTTTCATAACATCCTAACCTATCAATGGAAGAATCCTTAATGTCCTGTTTTTTCAAAATAATTCCTTGGACATATCTTTTAATGGAAGTGTTTTCTTCTGAACTATTTGTTTTTGAAGATATTGAACAAGAATCCATGAGGTTTGAATCCAGCGTGGCAATGATTCCAGAAGAAATTAATGATTCACCCACCCTTAGAAATGATGGAGTAATATACAGAAAAGGGAAATTGAAGTTATATATGCCTAGAAGGTTTGATAGTGGTACCAAGTAGAAATTCAGATTTTTTATACTAGATTCCTCTGGAAGAAATTCTTGTGTGTTCCATAAATATTTAATGGTATGGTATGAGAATCAATAATTCTATGAGACTAATAGAACCTATCACATATATGGTTTTATACTATATTTATAAATATTTAGAAAATTTGGTTCCAATAAATGATGTATATCCAAATATATTATTTTAATGTGTCTTTAAATTCAACCTATTAAAACCTATTTTAATGTAGTATCTATTTTAGTTTTTACTCCATTTAGTTTTCTCTTTTACTGTTGGATATTATGATCCATTATGTGTATATTTTTTACTTCAAAATGTGTAATTTTATTGGTGTTGATGTTTTTGGATCTTTTATAATAAATTTTGATGCAAATTTGTTATGGTTATTTTTTATTTTTTATTTTTTGTATGGTGGTTCTTGTCTTAAAAATATTTTTTTGTTGGGTTTCATTATTAATCATGGTAATATTTTTATTATATATTTTAGGGGTATGATAGGAGTTCTAAAATAGTTGGTATACTATAATAGATGGCTCTCATCGAAATTCATATGGGATTTTCCTCTTTTGATGCCTTTTTAGATGTGGTTTCTTGTACTTGGGTTTTTCTATTGTCCCCAAGAATCCCACCCCTAGTATTGGTCTTATGGATATTTTTTATCATCAATTATTATATATATGATCTTAGATATTTGGTATTTTTTTTAACTTTTTTCTTTGGTTATTATATTCTCAGGTTGGGTTCTCCTTATTTTGGGATCTCTTATAGGGATGTTTCCAATCCATAATCCATCATTTCACAAAATTTTAGACCATCGATGTGTTACTCTTTGATCATTTGAGTTCAATTTAATATAAAAATATATGTATAAAGGGTATACTCAATTTTATAATTGCTATTAATCTTGTACTTTCAGATTGGTCTATTTAGTTAAATAATTTCTCAACTATTAATTCCCATCCTTGTTAGGGGAGCTGTTGCTCAAACCTTTATCTATGTTTTACAAATTCATTTAGAACAATCTTGTAGAATAATTCATATGGCGGGATAAATTTCACACATTAATCATTTTTCTATATTAATTTATTTATTTTATGTTTCAATATTTAATATTTCCGAATCATATATTTTCAACAATCATTGATATTCCTCAGGGAAAACAAAGATCAAAATCTATAGGTAGTATTATTTTATATCATGACCGAAAGTGTCACTCTATTAAAAATTCCTCTAGAGTGACTAAAGGTTCTACCTAAGGCCACTCATATAATAAAAGGGGTTCCATATAATTAAATGACCATTGGATATTCATTCGGGATATAAAAGGTATTTCACCGCATGAAATTCATGGGGTAGGGTTATTAGCAGCATGAAGATAATTTCATTCCATTAATGGATATATCCATAATTTTTTTGTATATTTACACTATTTCCCATGTTATGGTAGTTCCTCACATCCCATTATTTTATATATTAAATACATAGGAGCATATATTCTTTTTTTACATATTTCTTCTTAGTGAATTAATGGTTTCATTGATTATTTGATCATGTTAATTCAAGGTAACTTACTCTAGTTCCCTATTCCTTTATATTTCCACTCTATTTCTTATGTTTCATACCTAATATCATTATGAAAACCAAGTATTATATAGCACCAAATATGATGATTCTATTATATTAGGGTTCGTTAAGCTTCATCTTATTTCATAAGAAAATCATGGGTTAGGTTAATGGGATTTATCACCACCATTTGAAGAAGATATTAAATTCCATGTAAAATGTCCTTTAAATATCTCTTAAAATTTGTAACATTAATTATTTGTTTTTTTAATGCATGGTTTAGATGATTTTGTAATTCTATTAACAATTCTTAGTTTTTTTATAGAGTAATATTTTTTCTCCTTCTCTTTTATTATAAGTGAGGGGTATTAAACTTCTTTTTAAAGTACTAAATCTATTTATGAAATTCTATACATCCCATATAAATTTATAGTTTGTGCGTTGAAATCAATGGTTGGGTTATTATGGGTTTTTATGTTCCAAAAATAATTTAAAAAAATAATCAAAATTATTGGTTGTGTATTTGGAATTCAATACCATTCTATTATAATGTTTTTATATGGAATTTTCCTGGGGGTCAATTAAAATTTTTAAATAAATTTTATAAAGATTATTATCCATTGAAATACTCCCCATGCTTTTAAATTGAAATAATAGTTTGATTATGTTCTATATGTAATGGCTCCTAGTGAATAGTATTATGTTAATTAATGTGTCTTCATGATGGATTAAGGGTTTCTTATTTTGATTTAATTGATTGTTATTTTGTCATTTATTTGTTATATATATATATTAAATAATTTTATTTTGTGATTATTTCAGATTATATCTATTTGGATATCATGGGAATCCATGGGATTCAATATAATAAATCTAATGACACTTTCTACAATAGATAAGGATATTACTCTAGTTAGTGTACATAATTTTTATTCCACATTACTTATTGAATTATTCCCCTTGATTAGAATAGTGATGTTGATACCAATAGTTATGGTAGGTTATTTGGCATATGTAACCTATCAACTATTTTATTATTCATGTTTTCTCTATCCAATATTTTCCATGTTTCATGTTGTTTGTCCTAATGATTATTTTTCATATTTTATATTTTAATTTCCATAAAAAACAATTTTTATATAGATTTAATTGTAGGATTTATTCTTCATACTATTTTTTTCATTATTTCAATAGCATGTTTTATTAAAATGGTTTTATATTGTTATTTTCATAACAATAAATTATATTCACATTGTAAATGGAACTTGTTTTGAACGAATTTTTCATCTTAGTTGATTTTTAAATTATTGTAAAATTATAAATTTTATATTTATTTAAAATCTACCATATTATTTATTTAATTTTAACGGGTTATCATGGATTAATGGGGGTTGACTACAGGGTTGTATAGATTCTTCCAAACAACATTACATGTTTCTTGGGTTACGTCATGTAATGGTTGGCGATCTTCATGTCATAGTTCGATTATGGTTGGAACATAGTTAATGTACTTAACATGAACAATGTATATGGTAGTTCTGTATTTGTTTCTTTTATTTTTTATATCTTTTATGTCTGTCCATTAGGAACTCTATGTTGTACTTTATATCTTCTACCACTAAAAATTGAAAATTTATTGAGTTTTCCATTTAATTATTTTTTTAAATGATTGTTTTTCTTATGGATTAGATTATTTTTCTATATACATTGTATATATTTGTTTACTATTTAGGACATATAAGGTTTGGAATGGTCACATTGGGTTTCCTACTGGAAATAATCATCAATATACTAATTCTTCAGGTAAAATCATTCTCATGGGTAAAATTTTGATTACCTTTGAATATGTCAACATCCAGGGGGTGGGAATGCCTATTGGTCCTTTTCATTGAATAAATAATGTGCCTAGGTCAAATTATTACTATGTTGGTTTTAGAAAATATGTATTTATCAATGAAAGAAGAAATCATACAATGGTTGGTGATGACATCCACTAGTGTGGGGTGGGGGGTTATCTATCTAAATTAGTGACATTGTGGTTGGGAAACGGGTATATTCAGAGGTAGGAGAATTTGGAACTCATTTTTTGGGGTGTATAAGTTTTTTGGAAGAATGAATACATATATGTATCAATAGTTATTACTCATGTATATAGTGTGATGCATGCTTTATTCTACATATATTATCTTTAGAGATATCATCTCAACCCTTCTCACATAATCAGTGTTGATGAGGTCGAGATGAATCTTTGTACATCAATTGAGGAATAAGTAGTTCGAATCTTGAATTTGAGTATGTATTCCTTATGTAATAATATCGCCCCTTTTTTATAGGTGTAGTGGTGTTATAGTTGTATCCATGAGGAGACATGTGAGTGGGAGTATAAATGATTGGTGTAGTTGGAATAGTTTTTCTCTAAGGCGGCTTAGTAACACTCGGTAGTGGATCTTAGGTATGCATGGGGAGGATATAACATATTACCCAATTCATGGTATAAATTTGTCATACATTACATTAAATCTCTTGTGTTTTTGTCAATTATAGATATCAAATGGGTTGTAGGATCAATCTTTTGATTCATGGAAATGATGTTGTAAATGAAATATATAATGATATATATTTCACACAAAATGACATGTTAGAATAAACCAAATTTCCAATAGGGGAGGCAGTTAATACTAAAACCATTGTAAAAAGTCATTTGGGGATACAGAGAAACATCGATGTGTCACTAATGTACGGGTGGAGGAATATTTAGCTAGAACAAAATTTATTTTTTAAATTTTATTTTAATTTTATTAATATAATTTAAAATAATATAGAATGTGTTTTCACATCCATTTTCACCCAAGAGAATTAGTGAACCACTCACCCTCTATTCTCTCTCATTAATTTTCCCCAAGGACCAAATCATTATTGTATAGGATCATGTTGATTTTTTTTCCGTAGGGGACTATTTTGGGAGAGTATAACACACATACTCACTCACTTTTTGTTTTCCTTATATGTTTCACTATGAATCCTTGATTGATCCATACTTTTATGATTTTCCATGTTTTTTCATTATGAACATTTTAGACTGAATTAATTGATTACCTATAATGATAATAATCATAAAAATCTATTACATGTGGTCCTTGATTTATCAATTTTTATGTGTAGAATGTCTCAAATTAAATGTTAGAAAAATAAAAACATTCCATATTCCAAAAAACTAAAGTAGTATAGTCTATTTTAATATTTATTGCATTAGGTTTTCCCATGAAGACCATGAATATTCTAAAAGTGGTGTGTATTAACACTATTGGAAATTAAATTTTATTTTCAAATGAATTGGATTATAATTCCATGACCATAGAATTATAACTCGTGCATATGATTTATATTTGACCATATGTGACTAATGTAGTTTCTTTATGAAATCCATGATATTTTGTTATTTTAGAATGAGATTATATAGAGATAATTTTTTCCTTCATACATGATATTTATTAGTCTAGTGGCTTAAGAGATTAAATATTTTTATATAAAATATATCTTAAATAATTATAATTTCCCCAAAGGATAAATCATTAATTTTGATGGGCTTTTTGTATATTAGTCATTCCCTTTCCATCATGTATTGATTTTTGATTTTTTTTCTTGTATTCCATTTCTATGTAGTATTATCATTTCCATTTGAATCTGATTTTCGATCTATTTTTATCTTTCAGGTCATAGTATAATTTTAAATATCTTTCACTTGATAAGTCTAGTGATTGATACATCATTCACCTTGAGATTTATGTTTGTGGTATATTATCTTTTTATGGGAATGGTATCATTAGTAAATTTTCCACTTTGAGACTAGGAATATTGGTATTTCATCTACATAGTGATTGTTAATTCCGGTTTCTCTTCTATATGGGGAAAATGACTTTTGGTGTATCATTCACCAAACAATTGATGACATCCGTACATCATCCACCCTTGGTGTTTCTTTCCAGGGTGTATTGTCGACTTATAGTGGTGAATTGATGGAATATTATCCACCTAGGTTATTTAGAAGTGGTACATCATATAATAATAGATGGGTGGTTGTATTTTTTATTAGAATGGGATTAGTGATTACACATTCCCTAAGTGGAATATAATTCTATATTATTATTTGATTGGTGATGGATTATTAACCTTATTTGATTTTGAAGGTGATTAGTCATTCACCTAACATATGTATATATTTGAAAATTCATTCACACATATTATTATATTATGAGTGATATATCACTTATCCAAAAATATTTATTAGACCATGGGTAGATCATCCCATTGTGATATGAGACAAAGTAGTTATGATCTCACTCTGTTATATAGGTGCGAACTCCACTAGAAGGTAGGTTATTTATTTAATGATTTATTAGAATTTTATATAAACTATGAACATGTATTTATTTTTATTATTAAAGACACTAATTTTTGGAGTACTTAGTTGGAATCATCCCATTCTCATGATTCATTCTACCAAGGTAGACTTAATGATTCGTGAGCCAGGTAACAGAAAAGGCCATGATTCTATGAATGGGTAAGCTTGTAGAGATTGGTTGATGATGAGATATAGGACAAGGATAAGACCATAGATTAATTATTCAGAGTCCCCCTTACATTGTTTACATTTATACCATGTTTGATATATTATTACATGGGTTATCTTTAGTATATTGTATGTATTTTATTACATATACATTATCTCATATTAATATAGTATTATGTTTAATTTACTATTAAATGCAGTTTTGCAATATTTTTTATCTTATGATGTCTAAATTTTTGTATGAATTCTACTTGTTATATCGTTTAATGGGGTGTAATGGTTATTTATACTTGAGGATACAGTCTCTCAACCCATTTATGTATATTCTCATCACTACTCGAAGAATTATATTATATAGGGAGGTATGTTTGAGGTTCATGAAGACATAATTCAAACAGTTTTTAGGAAACACATACTAGTATTGTTACACATCATAAAATAATCATCTTATGATTTAATAACTGAATTGATCCACCAATTAATCCTTGAAACATTTATATAAAAATCTCAGTAGATATAAAGGAAACTCAAATTTAAATATATTTCGCTATCAGTATTTGTGAGATGGTTTCTACAAAGTCATCACAGTGACTGATCTTAATAAATTAACAACCTATATAAATTTATTGTAAAATAATTTATAATTGATGGTTATATCTCTCCTAAATAAACATTTTGTCCCAGTGGCATTCATATCAACTTCAGATTTAATAAAAATTCATTCATTACATTGGTAAATAAAAATTATTTCAAATTCAGAAGCATTTTTGATTTTCTATCTTTTTTATTCATACTATATTCTTATAATATATGGATTTACTATTAATCATGAATAACTTATCACCTAAATTTGGTATTATAAATTTATATTTTTGTGGTTTTATTATTCTTATGTTTTATGTCTATTTGGAAATTTATTTTCAATAATCTCTTATAGAACATGTTCTTTTAGTAACCACATGATATTCATGAATATTGAATTTATAAATTTATATATTTCTCCATATATATCACATAAATATTTTCTCAACAACAATTGAATAATAATAATTCAATATAAAAATACATTTCAACATTATGGATAATATTATCATGAGGATAGTTAAATGTGATGCACATTTTGTTTTTTATTCATACATATTTATTGAAAAATATTCTTCAAAAAAAATTTTATCTTAATATAATAAGTTATGATATATTGAAATTAATTTATATTTAATCTTATCTGATATCAATTTTTCAATATAAATTGCTTATTTTTAGGTTTTATTTTTCTATTTTCAAGGAAAGTATTGAATGGAATAATAGAGGAATCATAACACTCGTCATCGATCCTCATTTAACAAACACCATTAATTTGATGTTTATTAGGAAATTTGGATTTAGAAATAACTCCAATATAAATTTTAATGATCATTGAATTCATGTTTATTATATTTTATCTCTCACCTACTCAAAACATTATTTATATTTTCCCAAGAATATTCTTGATCTCACATTTACATTCTTTAAATATTCTAAGCCAATTTCATAACATATATTAATTTACCTCTAGTTTATACATAAAATACTACATGTATCATAATTAACTAATTCAATATTATATTTGAAACAATTAATACATAATGGTTACATGATCATTAGTTTATAAAATAAATTATGCCAAAAACCTAGTATATTTTAGAACATAATAGTCTAATTCCCAAAATGGAATTTTATTTAAATTTTTTTTTGTTAACTAGGTATTAAATTTCCATAAATGTGTATCATATTATTCTTATAATTTATATTTCTTTTTAATTATATATATTGATATTTTTTTCAAATAATATTTAAAATATTATCTATGTATGGTATTTTGTAACAACTTTCATTTCAAACAAAGAATATATCCACATTTTTTTTCAAAATGAAAAAGTAAGATAATTTTTATTAACACCCAATTAAAAATCCATTTTCGAATAAATGAATACTTCCTCTTAGAAATTTCAATTTATGATATCATTTAGGTGACATAGTATTCATTCTCTATCAATAACTTAATGGATTACTACATTGTTGTAATAATTATTTATCCTTGTTCAGGTGTTTGGATAAAAATATGTTATCCATGTACTGTATTTATTACCCAAGAAGTGATACCCAATAATTATATTAAATGATGCATATTTCTAAAATAATATATTATATATTTTCTATCATAAATTTATTATATTTCTCCTTATTTTTTTACATATCTTCACGTGTGAATAAAATATAATTATATTCATTTCTTACCCAATTTGTCTTTTTAATTTTAATGGGTTCTTTAAGGGAATAAATTTCCATAAACATTTCAATGACATATCAACAATTTAATTAATTTTTTGCATATAAAATATTTAAGAACTAAATTCAATCATATATGTATTAACTTGGTGAAAATTAGATAAATTGGTATCAATTATATTCTCCAAACAAATCATTTTATCATTTTAAGTAAAAGGGGAGAACCTGTGTAGTAAAGATGAAAAATGAGATTTTTGTGTAATTATTTATCCATATAGAAACCCAAATTTATTAGTTGATCAATTTTAATCAAAATATTTATTGAATTATCACTATTAATGTACCCATTAAATATTTTAAACATTTATAGTGTAATTATGTTCCCATTTTATATTTTCTCCAATATCAATTTATGTTGTTATGAGAGATGAGGTCGCATGGTGTATTCATACACTTCCATATTCTATATATTGGGGGAACTAAACATATATGATAAGAATTAACCCTAAAAAATATATTTCATATTTTATATGTTTTATTTAGGCATCCTTTTCATCCTCAGTCACTACCAAAAGTGGTTGATCGGGTATAAAGGATTATGGAACATAAAACCTATCTCAGTTAATAGACCTATTTTTTGATTTACAAACATTCTTTAAAATATATACTATTACGGAAATTATGTTTTTAAAAAATATACCATAGGGAATGTTATGTGGTTGAGTTACATCAAATTATATACAAATAAAATCAAAATTAGATATAGTACCTTATTTTTATCACCAGTTTAAATAAATCTTGATTTTGTAAATATTTTTGTCTCCTATTATTTCATAAAATCCCAATATCCCTTTCCATTAGATTTAAAATCTTAATTCACTTGGATATCCTATTTTAATGGTTATATAATTACGTACCCTTTACACAGAATATGTTTATTTTCTTACTTGCATGATATTATAATGAGATCTACTCTTACAAATTTAGTTAACTAAAATACCCTTGATCTATTTAGTGGAATATTCAAAACATCGAAACCAAACTTGTATTTACTACACACATGCCTCCAAATATTATTTAAAATTTTATAACCACTACTCTTAATACTAATATGGTTTTTTCAACCAATTATATTTATTAATACTCATATATAATTGGAATTTTCTTCAATTATTTCCAAACCAACAAATTTAACAAAGGGTATATCTAAAATAAGATAATATTAGGTGATATATGGAATAATATTTATTTCTATGATGTTTAAACTAATGTGTATGAATATGAATTTGATTCTTAAAATACTTTTAATAATTTATATGGAACATATATAAATAAATAACCATGTATGATTAAATAATTAAATAGTTATTTATATACTGTGAGTGAAATCGAATTCTATTTATGATCATATTACAATGTAACCACTTTAATAAATTAAATATAAAAATTAGAATTCATTCATCCTTAAATAATTTATTATATATAATAATTCATCTTAACATAATATATATATTGGTGTATAAACTTACATTCAAAAAATTGTTAACAATGCATCAAATATAAATTAATTATGACATAATCATTAGTATTTATATAATATTTTATCCATCAAGGAGATGATAGATCAACTAACACCTAAGATAATTCATTCAATCATATAATGAATCAATTTAGAGTACCCCATCATATTTGTATTCATTCTTCCTACATAGTTACATAAGTATTTTCTAAAATCGAATCATTGTGTCCTCTATTATAATATCTGTATACTCATGCACAATTATGGGAATTTAAGATATGGGTTTTGACGGAATGGAAGATCTATTGAAGTGTTAAAAACCAGTATTTAAAAAACACTAGAATTATTGTCAAAAAATATAATCTAGTATATTGATTCTTGAATTATCCCATTGAACATATAAAATTTAATTTAAAAATAGAGAAATCAAATAGAACAAGACTATATGTTGTACCATAATTTATTATAAAAAATGATTTGATATGCACATTGTTTCCTTGTCATATCTCCAAGGTAGATCTAGATGTTTCATATTGATCATCCAAATATATAATTTATCTCACATATCATTTTACATTAATAATGTTTTATTGGAATGTAAAATCTATGAACTATACCACACCCCTTTGATCACTGATAGATCAGACAGTTGATCCATGAACTCAGATGAAACAATAAATGACCTTCACATAGTGTTTCTTTCTCCAGATCATCAGAGAACTCTAGTAGTGATGCAAGGATATAAATTTGTGGCTTCCTCTTCAGATACAATATATCTTCTAAAAACATTATATCAAGGCCAAAATCGTAAAAATTTTAAATATTCCCTTTAAAGATTTAACCGTTACAAACTAACCATTATCCTCCAAAACGTCATAGTAAATATGTATTATGTGACAAGTATTTTATAAATTTCTTGTTATTAAAATAAAATTTCACAATATAATATTTTAGCAACTAATTCATATCATATGATCCCTTATTATTGAATGAACCTTAAACATGTTATGTTTATTTGAAAAAAATAATATTTTCTTCTATGAAAACGTATTATTAAATATCTTGTAAATTCCATAAAGAGTAAATTCACTTATTATTATAAACTCAAAATAAATAATTTATATTTTTACATATGGTAATTCACACTCAGTCATTTTCCATCCCCAGAATGTCGGGACCACATTATCATCAACTTATATTCATTGGAATAGGCCATACATTTGTATACCCATTATGCGTGTCCCTTTAGGACCTTCTATTTATACCATTGAGTCATTATCAAATACCAATAGTTCTATCTGTAAATTCATCATATGACCTCTATAGATACGTAATATCATACCTATGACTACCTCCTACAAACATGATATGTGTAATATAGTCTCATTACCTCGTGATATCTCATAAATAGTAATTCACACCATCTATTACCACTATTACATGATTTATTATATTGTGACCTTAATAAGAGAACATAAATTCTTCATCCATGGAAATTGATTTAGTAGAGGTACTCCCATACGAGTCAACTAGGCTTGAGATATATCTTTTTTTCATACATGATAAATTGTGTCTTGATTATTCAATAAAATTATACCATTATTTATGAACTCAATAAAAAATAAATGACCAAAAGATATATTTAATTTTTTGTAATCTTGTATAAAAGTATTTGATCATATTGTACACACTGATAATGATCTCAAATAAAGAGACCAACAAATGTGATCATAAATAGGAATGTCCAATGAATGACGTTCTATGAGGTTTTCTTATTCTTTAGTCAGCCCTCATAGTCTCTTTTACTCGTTATCATCAAGTGAAAACTAAATGAGAAAAACTATAATTTATTACAAGCCCCCAATAATTTATAGTGATGATTTTTTTCGAACCCATTTTTATAACGTATCTTGAATATATTATATATGTTTTAGGAATATTATTATAGTATCTATCAGTTGTCATTATTGTTTGGAACTATTATAACCTGTTAATAAGATATATAATCAATGCTAGTTACCCTATATATAGTAGAAACTGATGTATCAAATCGCTTATAGTAAAGATCTATCATGCATATCTATCTTTATAATTTTATGGTAATCAAAAAAATATTTCTCATGATGGGTCTTGATAACCCACTTCACAACACTCCCAGATGAACTAGACCCATATTTCTATTAATAAATCTTTTTTCTCTCACCAGATGAAGCCATGATTCAATTGAGTTATGGTTTTAATTGTTTTTTCTACCATATTTTCCTACAATGTGTCTATGATATCTACAACTTCACCTCCTAAAGTAAAACTTATCATGAATTGATATCCCTAGGTATATCAACTTTATCTTCTAACATAATATTGACATCTTAGATTTTATATGTAGTATAATTATATGAACTAAAATAAATCACATTGTATAGTACCTTACTTCGTAATCTCAATCTAAAGGTGAACCATACTAAATATTTGTATATATGTATAGAACTAGTAATAATGATCTATCTTTGTCAAATTCATAGACTAACTATGATATTAAATCATATAATCCATAGGAATACAATTTTTTATCCCTTATAACCAGTGTTCCTTCCACTATAGGTAACATGTATATATCCCTTTTACATTGAAAATTACATTTGGATAGCTTTAACAATGTCTCGTGATTTCCTCATATATTTATCTATTATATTCCCACCATAATGTATGTGTTACCAATATCATATCAAGTATACACCATGGCACGTGTTATAGATATATCACTAGATAATATGGAATTATTGAATATATATAAACCCATTATTATATATCATACCTTTATACATAAAAATTATTAAACCATGGGACACCAGAAGAAATTCATTATAAAATTATTCCATATTTTATTTATTCATTACCTCATATATATAAATAATATTATTTTGTTTAATAATCCTATAGTTATACCAAGAAAAATAATTTTTCCTAGAACATGGGTTAGTATATTAATTTTGTATATTGAGATTTACATAAAATCTACTTGTAACTATCTATAAGATTAAAAATTGGATTCCATATGTTGTCAATATATTTTACTTTTTTAAAATATACACCTGCCTTTAACCTCTTGAAGAATCATGGAATAAATTCATTGTAAATAAAAATTATATGATCAAAACTATTTTATTAATACAGAAATAAATTTATATAAATTTCATTTTTCAATGGAAATCTATGGAATCAACATACCTTTTTTGTTTCCTCGTATATACAGCACTATGTAAATATGGACATAGCATTAGATGATCAATATCATGATCATAAAATTTATTTATAAATAGTATGATTATAATGGTTTTGAGTATCATAATTTTGGTACAACCAATAAAACCTTATTGGTTCTACATGAGTATTACTAATGTATAGTTTCTATTGAATAATTAATAATTAATTTTTATTAATTGCAGAAACTAAAAAAAAGGAAACATTATTTTTGGATATAGAATCTATTTTAATGAATTTTTATTAAATTTTAAATAAAAAAAATAAGATCTACTAATTATTTATAAGATGATTAACTATTATTCTTATTGAAAAATATTTCACCTCGTCTTTTTTTCATAAGACAATAAAAATTGTTTTATCTTTACTATAAAGTTTGTGTACCTAGAACACTCATTTTATACATGATGTTGGCGAACATTTTTCTATTCCAACATTTTATTCATCACAATATATTAATTTATTCATGAAATTATTTATCCCACTATCTCTAATAAATATGTTCACCCCTTTATTAAAATGTAGTATAACACTATACTATATTTTTTTATTTCAACAATTCATGTAGTATTCAATATCAACTTTGGGATGACATTCAAGTTCAATTTTCCATTGATGAAATTTTTTATTAACATAGCTTTAAAAATAAATTCCATCTAAACACATACAATTTGATATAATGGATAATTTCTATACTATATCTTTTATGATATTCATTTACCTTTATATTTGGAATATTATTATGGGTTGAAATTTATATTTGTGGTGAATGTGTGGAAAATAATATAGAATACCCATGATTACATATAAAATTAATAACTAATCCTCCAAAAACATTCATCATAGATTTTACGTGAATAAAAAGTTTAGACTTTAGGAATAAATACACTATATATTTGTGTGATCAATGAATGCATGTAAGACATATCATCCATACACTTTATATTTAAACCATAAGTATAATATCTATAATGAAATTTTAGTTTATGAATAAATACACACAACATTTTCCATGATCGATGAATACTTCATGAATATATTATTAAGCTCATGTGCCTAAATAAAATCATTTATTATAAATATTGATTTTTTAACTCCTATTTTATATTACATATGTCCTAAAAAAATCCTATGATGCATTAAAAAATACCTGTAACTTCTCATTATAATACTTATTAAAGTTATAATGAACAATAAATAGAATATTTAATGATTACATTCATTTCAAATGGATTCATTTTAAAAAAATTATAAGTTTGTATTTCTATAATAATTATGGTATATAGATCCATGTATTTGAATAAATATATTTAATACATGTGTGGCAACTAGTTTTTCTTATACATGAATATGTCATATTATTTCACAACTATATATTTCTGAGTTTTTCTTTTTGATATTCATCATTTATTTCCAATGATTGCAATATTATTGAAATTTTAGTTGATTATGATAAAACAAAAAAAATATTATTTCAATGTGATACAATTCCTTCTTAGTTCCAAATTACACATGATATAAATGTATTCATAAATCTCAATATAATAAAATATCTCTACTGTAATCAATTGTTTGTAAATTTGATGTTTTCTTCTTTTGACAACTTCTAACACCCTGAGAATTTATAAGAGGAATGACATGTTTGATTTCAGATAAAAAATGTGAAAAATAATATAAAATAATATAACAAACCAGGAGTTGACAATATATTCATTTTTAAATAAATTTAATCTATTCGATACCTTGTGATGTGTGAAACACTGAGTATTAATGAAATGAGATAAATTATTAAAATAATATTATTTAAACAAGTCCATTATGTCATAGAAATTATGTTAGAGGATATGAATATGAAAAAATAAATTATAAAAACTACATGGTTATAGCATGAATGAATAAGTCAATTGCTATCTTATTATTTGAAAAAGTATAAGAACCATTTGAATTAAAATGAAATATTTTCTAAAAAGCTGTATTTTCTTAATGACAGTGTAGTCTTTATTTATGCACATAATAAAAAATTTAATTTTACAGCATTTAGAAAATTCACCTTAAAAATTAATATTTATTACTGAAATCTAAAATCCAAAATTAGCTTCTGGTGATTTATTTATAATTTTCAAAAAAGATTTCTTTTTTTATGAATAGTTAAAAATTTATTTTTATTTAAAACATAATTTTAAATAATATTATTTTCATGGTTATATTATATTTCATGATGGTTTTTAATGTAAATTTAGAAAAACTATGTTGTAATATATATAATTATGATCTTTTTAATCAATTTCATATATATACATAGGATATAAAAACATTTCAAACATTTCAGTGTTTCACTTTGGAAATTTGGATTATATTGGGTTAATATAAGAATATAAGGGTGGAGAATTAAATAATATTTTTCCAACACCCATTGTATGGATATATTAAGACCTTATAAATCTAATGTTCTAAAATAACCCATTATGGAAACTATTTTGAAAATAAAAATGTGTGTATAACATTATCTTTTAAAAAACAGTGTGTGTCCTCTCCCCTAATTATAAAATTCCATACCATCTCCCACACTCTCTATAATTAATAAATTATTCAGATTCTACAATAACTACCAATAAACCTTTCTTAATTACTTCCCCTCCTCATAAAGTAGTTACTATTATTAGGAATACCTCTTACAAAGGATTTAGTTTTGAAACTAAATATGATCTCGGATGAAGAGGTAAAATTACTAAACTTGTGTGTTTGTATTATTTCCTATTGCACCACATTATAATCATCTTCAACTATGATAATATAATATAAATATTATACCATATATACTAACTTGTAATTATGTTAATTTAATAACTCATATCAATCTCTAAATATCCTGAATGTCACTTTTAAAAACTTACCATTACATCACTTTTGTGGAATAAATAATACAGTACACAAATTGTCGACCAAATAACATAATGGTCTAGTGCCTTTGGAAACATAGAATCGCAGACACTCATACATGAGTGATATAAATTATTACTCACTATGTTCTTCTTGACTATAACCCTTCTAATACACATCAAACATCTCAAATATCATTAGAACCTGGGGTAAAGGAAACCTAAAAATTTGTTAGGCTCTGATTATGAGTAAGGGTAAACAAAGTACATATTTAAACATAATCAAGAGCATAAATGTATTATAATAGGATCATGAAAATAGAAAAGAATACCCTATAAATAAATGATCATAAAAATGAATTATGGAATAAATATTGGTGGTTTATATGACATATATCATAAGGAAATAATAAACATCATATATTAAAAAATAATATAGGAATAGAAAATACAATTTTGGAATATACATAAGTATTTAAAAAAATATTTCAAGGATTCCATCCCAGTCTGTCGTAACTTGTTATGTGTGGGATAAAAACTTTTATACATGCTTTGGGCTTGATATTCCATCCCATGAACCCTCTTTTTTGGTTTTGGGATTCCATCTTGTGTACACTCTTGTTTTGGGGTTAGGATGCCCGCTCATGTACCCTCTCATTTCAGGATTGGGATACCCTCTTTTGTACCATCTAGTTTTGTTATTGGGATTCTCTCTAGTGTGCCCTTTGAAATCATAAAACATTTATCATTTCTCAATGCCTTGAAGAAATATATAAGTTCCACAAATCTCATAATATAACCTTAATTATTTTTTCTATAAGAAAATAAAACATGATCTATATCCTGACAAATAAATTGATATTGGATTAGTAAAAAATATATCATAACCCATGAAATAAAATTGGTATATTAGACATTTAACTATATCATAACATATGGAAAATATATAGGTTTCATAATAATTTCATCCTAGAATAAACTCTGAGGGGAAGCGAGTTTCCTAATAATTTTTCTTGATATAACTCGATGAAGAGAAATGGGTTTTATAATCATATAAACAGTGGATGAGGAATGAGTTTTAAAATTATATAACATGTGAAAGTGAATTTTTTTCCATAAACATCATTCAATCACAGCAAAAACTATTTAGATAAATAATAATAATGGAACCTCTGGATCATTTAACAAAATGAGATCAGTAACATAAACAGATTTCATTTTAGATATAGAATAAATTTTGGATATATTTACAAAAAATTCATGATGAAAATATACTTTCTTATTTGAAAAAGTATTTTTAGGACATAAAACATATTTAAAAGAAATAATTTGAAAAATTATAATGAAGGCTTAAAAATTTTATGGAAAACAATTTTTTTCAAAACATATAAAATAATACTACTTTTTTAAAAAATGTTTTATTTGAAAATTATATAGAAACATATATAATGATCATTATGATCGTTAAAATCCTTTTCTTTCAAATCATTCTTTCTTAAAATTAAAAAATAACCTTTCAAAAAAATTTAAAAAAATTATTAATGTAAAATATTTTTTTGGAAATCATTGTTTATTAAAAATGTTTTTTTAATTAAAATAATTATAAATATAAATTATATATAAAATAAACATATAATATTAAAATGAAATAATTAATGAAATGATTGTCATGATGGCATGTAGGTTCACATGTTTCAAACATTTCTTCCGGACCTTAAAAGCTCATAAAAGAGCCATGAATGGAAAATGACAAGAATATTACTTTTAAAACCATTATTAAATAGAAATATATGTGCAAAAATAATTTATACAACATAGGATAATAGTAATTAAAATTGAAATTTTTTTTAGAAAACATGGGTTTTAAAGAACACTAGTTTTCGAATGAAAGGATAAATAAATCAAGATTTTCATAAAAACATTTTATAACTATAATAAGTACCAAAGAGTCTGAAAATTGTACCATTACATGGATATAACATTAATATAGATATTCTAATTTGATTTTTGAAATTTATTGAGATATATAACATAATATTTCATCATGGTTATCATAATAATAAATAATCTCGATAAACGACAAACATAAATCCATAAAACGTTACAAAATTGGTAAAATTATAATTTTATGGAAAGAATAAAATTAAATTAAGATTAAAATATCCTGAAAATGATGATATTAATTATCTAACATCTGAAATGTCACTGTAGACATGTCACAGACAAATATAGGTGCATAACAAAGAATGTGTCTCAATGAAGTAAAATTGAGATAATATTACATTACCAATTTGGTAATATTTGAAACAAAACCCCCAGAAAAAATATAAAATATATATATTTAAATACCCATAAATCTAAGTATAAAAACCATATAATAGATAAAAATTCATTAAATTCATGACATATAAATAAAATATGTGGTGAATATATATTGTGTGTCACCGAAAATAAAAGTTAGACGAGAAAACCATAACTAATTGAGTAACTTTAGAATCGTGATCCCCCTAAAAGAATAAAATCATTTAAATATTTTAATATAAATAAATAAATAAATTTTTTGATATAAAATGTGAAAATATATTATATAAACCACAAGAAATAATCATGTGGGGAATATGGCATGTATCTCACAAAAATAAAAAGTGAGATGAAATCTCCATACCTTGGGTCTTGAATGTCTTTATACACGTTAAAACCTCACATATAATAAATAAAAATTTATTAAAAATATTCCAAATAACAGTATTATTATATCTAATACCATTTATTATTCACTTATGACTTTATTTTACCAATTTATTAACAATTCCATGTAAAAGTAATTTTTTTGTTAATAACTGTTTTGTTTATCGTACATGTTTTGAATTGTTATTCATAATAATAATTAAGAGATCATTATTTAAATACATATAGAAGGGAAAAATTATTTATATATCATATATTATTAATATATAAATATTTATATGCATCCATAAATTATTGAAATATTTAACGAAATGTACCCCTTATGGAGATGATAGGCCGTACGTAGGCATGAATACTGCTTTCGTTTTATTATCATATTGAAAGAAAAAATTAAATGAAATATATGTATATATTAGTATAATATAATAAAATTATTATTATTATTATTATATTTCTATCTTATATGTTGACTAAAACAATCTTTTATATAATCCATTAAATGTGTGAATGAATCACTTTGCTTTAGGAGGCAGTAGTCCACACGTACACAAAGAAGGTTTTCGTATTTACACAAGAATAGTAGTATAAAGATATTTGTAATAAAACAATGTGATACAAATAAATAATTAATAAATATACTATATATCATATATAAATACTTTTTCAATCATGATTCTCATCCATTAAAGGTTTTAATGGAGAAAAAAACAATGTAATTTTTGTGAGGTAGTAATTCACTGTACAGAAGAACCAAAATGTAGTTCCCCATTAGATGTAAGTATGTGAGTGTAGATATAACCCCTATTATAACAATATATCTTTATATTTAATATATTTGATTTATTATATTAGAATGTAATATGTATAATTCAGGTGATGGAGAAATAAAATAAAGGAATGGAGCTCGTGGAAGGATGTTACTTCTTATTTGGGTTATTCCTTTTGGTTTACACCAAATGGTTTAAATGGATGGATTTTTGAAAAAAGGGAGGCATAAAAGACTAAATTATGTTATCTGGTGACTTATTTTAGTATCATTTTATAGATAAAATGTTCTCTAGAGGCGCGAGAATGTGGAAAGGGTGGTGCCTTTTTAAAGTGGAGGAGGAGTTAAATTCTTATAATGTTTTGAAATGAGAATTCCACCCATGTTTTTCAATTGTAAAGAGGATCATATAATGATCCAAATTATAGAAAATGGATGATATGTAATAAATATTTCAAGAAAATGGATTTTATTAATGTTTCTAGGTATTTTTATATCCTATTTTTAAATATTAGTCCTTTGCCAAGCTATTTTTTATCTTAACTGACAAAAATAATTTTAATCAATTTCCATAATATTGTATGAAAAAACTAATGTTACCTTATTTTAACTTATAAATTAATATTCGTAAAATATAGAATTAAATTTACAAAATTCCAATCACATGATTGGTAGAGATTAATTTAAAAACAATCCTGTAGATGGGATGACACTATTGATTTTTAATGTAAAAATGTTCAAAAGATTGCTATGTTTTTTATCCAATTTCCATAAAAAATTGGTTCCAAATATATAAATTGGATAAATTAATATATATATGATATAATTATACTTAAAAAAATTAAAATATAATTTTATTATAACAGAAAAATATATTAAAAATAAGTTTTGAATTAATTTTTTTTTATTTTCACTATTAATTCAAAAATATTGTTTCTCATAAAAACCTAAAAATATAACTCTAAGAAAAAGTTTTTACGTTTAAAATTGAAAAATGAATTTAATTATACAAAATAAATATATATAATTGTCAACAATTAATTTTTTCATTGTTCATGGAATGATAAAAGAAGCAATACATTTTAGAAATTATTTTTTAAAAACATATGAAGACATTAAAAAATTATTCTTTTCATCATTAATTTTTATTATTAATATAAAACCATTATAAATAATAATTTAAAATCATTCATTAATTTTCATATTAATATTTTTTATGATAGGTATTACTATCTTCCTTAAATATTTATATAATGATGCTTTATATAATCATAGTGTTGTATAAAATTTATTTTATTTCCATGTAGTGTGTAGAAAAAGCCATGTCAGTGTTACATTTAGCTTAATCTTACAATAGTGTAACATATAGTAAAATTTTGTCACAGTTCAATAATATATTAAAAAAATACCAATTTTTTTCAATTTCAAAATATTGACAAAATGGCTAAATTATATCAAATAAATATTTCACAAAATGTCAAGGTGTTATATTCTAACCCCCGTTAAATGATTTTCTCCCTAGAAATTTATCGCGATTATCTATGGTATAATAATTGAATATTCCTTTCATATAAACTTATATTTTAAAAATTAATAATAAAAATTCCTTTAAAAAAGGAATGTTTTAAACATACTTGTTACCCAATGAAAAACATAACTTGGTTTCAATATAGGATAACATAGGTGGAAAGTGATAACATGGACAGGGAAGTGAAATATAATCATAATATTATAATGGATACAGATAGAGAGAATTGGTCAGAAGAAGTGGGTGATCATAAAACTATAAATCAACATGGATCTAAGGGACCATCAAATTCAACAGAAATAAATGTTCTGGGTAAAATATTTTTCAATATACATTTCCTAGATTTGATGAATTATTTCACTATCTTGGAACATAATGATATAAAATTAATTTAATTCAGTCCTTATCAAATGTATGATCTCACCCTATGTTTTTTCCTTGATCATTTCCCACTTTATCTTTTACTCTATGTAATGATGGTGAATTTTTCCTGCATGATGAACTTATAAACCATGATATCTGTAAATAGAATGAGATTTTATTAAATATTCCATTACATAACATCAGATAAAAATGGTTAGAATTGGTTGTCCAACATGAATAAATCCTCATATGGTGATATATTTCATGATTCTGAAAAACATCATCGGATGATTATCTTAAGGCCTTACAAAAGTGTATAACCTTGTAACCATTCTAATGATTAATGAAAAAAACTATAGAATGGAGGAAACAAAATTGGCATAAAATTTATCCACAGTATCACAATGTACCGTGTGGATGTTACATTCCAAACATGTGAAAAATTCATCTCTTGAAACATTGTAATAATCTGAAATTCCATAAATCCTTTTGTAAAACATCTGTTTTACGTTATTTATATGATTTCTATATGTACTATGTAAATTAATGAAGTTTTAAACATTATCCATGATAACATATAATAAATTACCATCAAATATGTTATCGATTATAAGGAAATAAAAAATCCAATTTACTTATTCATATCAAACATATCTTTATCTAAACATCATTACCTAAATATCAGGAATAAATTAAGTGTTACCTTCCCTTAATCCAAATATCAACCTTCCTTGAAATCAAGTTTCTACTTCCCCAAACCCATTAATAATATATTAATGAAAAACTTATTTTAAGGTACTTATATATTTCATGATTCCTATAACATAATCAAGTAATTCCATAACATATACACTTCAATCATCCAACTTTACTCACGAACCATTATCCAGGCTTCATGAATGCATTCCTTAATACCTCTTTCCAATAATCTGAAATATGAATAATTTATTAACATATATCAAACTAAATTAAATAATTGTTATAAATAATTATTTTATAACATCGCATACCTTTAATATGTCATTTTTTGTCCCTTAGTCATCAGTAGTAAAACTGTTACTTATTCCACATTTCTTATTTTATTCACTAGCCTTCCAAATAGGAAATTTATTTTCATTATTCCTATAAATTCCC
The DNA here is from genome assembly GCA_963277665.1 of Viscum album. NCBI lineage: Eukaryota > Viridiplantae > Streptophyta > Magnoliopsida > Santalales > Viscaceae > Viscum > Viscum album. Next base: position 371,499,924 of record OY728166.1, on the reverse strand, counting down.
CATATAAAGAATTCATTATATGATAATACCATTAAGATACCAACTTTCACATCCATTACATTAACTAATCCTTTCATTTTCCTTTTTATGGAACATAATTTGTGTAAATATTTTCAACATTCAAATCATCTTCATGTTCCTTTGAGACATTTACATGGGTGTTTATTACCACATTTTTGATATATAGGATACTAAATTTTAATTCATTGATGGAATTAATTTCCTAAAATATCAATGAAATCTTTACTTCTCTACTTTGGTGAGTTTGAGAGTTGGTAAAGGTAATAATTTTTAATCATGTTCTAGGAAAACTGAAAAGGAATTTTTTTAATATCTTTCACTCGAGTGATAATATATTTTTAAAGATCATAATAATATTTTACATCACATTCAACGTTAAATGAATTATTTCTAGTTTCTATTGTTGACTAGAACCATAAATCATTGAGTAAGAAACAGTTATCATAGAGAGGAACCACATAATCATAAAAACCCAATTATTGGAAATCTAAATTATGAAACAATTCATAATATATGACTCATTAGTTTTATCAATGTTTATTTATAGTATACATAATTTCAAATCATTCACGATTGTTTGTGATGTTTTTTCAGTTATTAAAGAATATCCATCAGGATTTTCAGTCCAGGATTGTAGTGAGGCCTCTTTTCGTGTACTAGGTTACATAGAGTCATGCCTGACACACCATTTTGAAATTATTACCCCGTGTTTCATATCCACATACACTTGTTTTATCTATACATATATGTATTTCATTGAAACCACTCACTATATCCTTTAGAAAAATTCTAGGACATTTGGAAATACATTTCATAATCCCTAAACATATACATAAACTTGTCTTTAGGGTTCCCTCTATGGTTTTATCATCTCATTTTCCAATGGTTAACAACACATATCTGCCGATATAATAATAGACATTAACATTTTTTTTATAATTTTTCATTACATCGACTTTATTGAATACATAATTCACTGTACAAATAGTTCCCAAATATGGATATAGTTTACTAACTTGGGAAACATGGAAATGTAAACACTTTTACATGATTGAGCTAAATTGTCTCCCACTAGTTTTTTCTTGACCATCACCCTTATAATACACTTGAAACATAATATATATCTTCATAATATATGGTAAAGGAATCATCATAAGGGGTATGTTCAGATTCTTAGTAATGGTAAGTATGGGAAACATGTAAACATTATCATGAGAATAAATTTATGAGAACAAGATAAAAAAAATATAAGACCAAAATCTTCATATCAATTTTCTTCAACATGAATCATGAAATAAATATTAAGTTCACTAGAAAAAAAAGTAAGCAAAGATCATATGACATGAAATCATATAATAGGAATAACATAGGGAATTGTGGAATTAACATAATCATTTAAAACCATGTGTCAAGGATACCTACCAAGACCATCAGAAAATGTTTTGATTGGGATAATAACTTATTTACATTGTTTGGGAAAGGTATGTAATTTTGTGTACCCTTTTTTTGGTCTTTGGATATCCTTCCATGTACCCTCTGGTTACAGGGTTAGGTTTCCCTTCTATATACCCTCTTGTTTTAGATATTCAAATTCCCTCCCATGTACAATATTTTTTTGGTATTGGGATTCCCTCCCAAGTACCATCTGATCTCTTGAAACATTTATCATTTCCCAATTAATTAGTCCAACAACTATGTCCCAAACATATCATAAAAAATTCATCCATATATATTACAAAATATAATAAAACATTCTCTATATCATGACCCATAAAAAGATATGGGTTTATAGACATCATGTAATAATTCAATAAATGAAATGGATATCATGATTATTTAATCATATCATAACTTGTGGATAATTTATATGTTTTATAATAATTTCATCCAGGAATATTAAACTAATTTAAGGTTTTTTCATAAACATTTTTCACGGTTAAAAATATTAGAGATATGGGTTTCATAAGCATATAACAAATGAAAGAGGAATGTTTTCTGTAAAAATATATCAACTAATAGAGAAATAGTTTTTCGTAAACATCATTCCATAAAAACATAACCCATTCATATAATGTATTTGAATGGAAACAGTGGATAAATTCCCAAGAAAAAATGAGTAACAACAATACATGTCCTCTTATATGAATAAATTATATATCTTTTAAATAATTTATTGAGGAAAATATCATGTCTTCATTGAAAAGGTATTTTTGAAACATAAAATCTTTCGAAACCTAATACGTTGAGAACATATAAAGAATTATAGAAATCGTTTTGAAAAAAATTACTTGAAATTATATAAACAATGTGTTCAAATATTTTAAAAAAAATTTAATTGAAAATTATTTGAATAAATATAAAAGAAGATTCTAGATCATTGAAGTCTTTTTGATGAATAAACAATTTGGAAGACATGTAAAAGAATATTTGAAAAAAAATGAAAACATTCATAACATAAAACAATTTTGGATGTAATTTTTCATTTTAAATAATTTTAATGTAAAAAAATTTCCATATTAACTAAATGTATTAATTAAAAAACATTAAATATTACATGGGAAGATTCACAGAAATGATAGATATGATTGTGGTTAGGCCCACACATGACCAATATTCCTTTCTCGTTTTAAAAGTTAAGAAAAGTGCATTGTTAAGAAACAAATAACAATATTCTTCTTAAAAACATTTATTTTAAATTTAATACATGTGTAAAAAATTTCCTTTAAACATCACCTTATAATAGTAAAACAATTTCCAAAAAAAATTTCAGAAAACATTGTTCATAAAGGACACATATTTTCAAACAAAATGAGAATAACGTCAAAATTTTATACAGACAATTTTATTAATATATTAGCTAATATAGAGTTGAAAATTGGTATTGTTACATGGATATATCATTCATATATAGATACTAATAAATCTCTGAATATTTCCTGTGATAGGTATTATGACATTTCATCAGGGGAATAATAATCATCAACAATCTCAATAAATGATGAGATTAAAGCCATAAATTGTTACCACTTTGGTAATGTTAAATCATGATGGAAAAAATAAACTTTCATGAATCATAAAATATAATGAAAACAATTATATTCAAGATATAACATATAAAAAGGAATTATATAAACCTAATTGAAATATATAGGTATATAACAAGACATGTGTCTAAAATAAGGAAAATTTAGACAAATATACTATACTTATTTGCTAACATTTGAAACATAAACCACCTGAAACAAATTTCCTTAAATTTATATGTAAATAATAAAAATATTTCCATAATTATAATATAATATATCCATTTTATGTAAGCACATGATATGTTAACAACATATATGGTGAACATATCTTACGCCTCATATAAAATAAATGTGATATGATAAAACCATTAATACATGAATATGATTAGAATCGTGGTCCAAATGATACAATAACATCATTTAAAGAATTAAATAACATTGAATAAATGAAATTAATGATATAATAAATCAAATATAACTATATAAACCACATAAAAGATGGGCTAGTGAATATGTAATGTTTCTCACAAAAATGAAAAGTGAGATGAAATCTCCTTAACTGAAGTCTCGACTTTATTTGTACATGTTAATACCTATTATATAATAAATATAATTTCATTATAAAAAAACAATATTCATATATATAATACTATATATCATTCTCATATGACTATATTGTACTTTTTATTATCCATTCTAGGTAAATGTAATGTTTCAGATAATTACTACTTTGTTTATCATAGTTGTTTTGAATTTTTGTTCTAAATACTCCTATTTAGATCATTTTTTAATTTCTTAGTGATTGAAAAAAATGAATTATATATCATATAAACTTATTAAGAAATTATTTATAATAATATATAAAATATATAAATATTAATTTAAATGGACCATTCATGGATACGGTCAGTCGTACGTACGTATGAATGCAAGTTCGGTTTTTTTATTTTATTGAAAAAAAAGTAAATGAAATATATTTATATGTGTATATAATAAAATTAATGTACCATAATTATTTTACATATATCAAATATGTTCACTAAAACAATCCATAATACATTCCATGTAAAGCTTGAATGAATCACATCGTTTTGAGTAGGTGATAGTTCATATCTCCACAAATGATGATATCATATTTTTACAATATATAGAGTACAAAGGACTATGTAATAAAAGAATTATAAAAAGAATAAATTTATAATAAATAATAATATATATCATATATAAATAGTTTTTACATCATAATTCCCAATAATAACTAGTGGTAATGGAAAAAACAAACAACGTCGTTTCGTATGGCAGTAGTTATCTGTACACAAGAATGGTATGTTCATAACCTCTTAAATGTAAGTGTGTGTATGTTTATGTAAGATAAATAATATAAAATCTACTTAATATATTTAGGAAATTGTTGTTTTCATAAGATCATGTAATAAGATTAATCTTTTCACTAGAGAACGAAAATAAACCAAAGTATCATGTGGAAGGATGTAACATATTCTTCTGGTAACACATTATAATATGCCCAAAATGGATTAATTTGTAGGATTTATGATATAAAGGGATGAATCATGGAGTATGTGAGTGATGATGGGTGATTATTTGATAATATTTGTTTCAGTAAAAAGTTATTGAGAGGTGAATGGAAGTGGGATAGTTGAGTGCCTTTTTAGAATGGATGAAGACTTTCGTTCTTGTAAAAATGTTGAAACAAGAATTCTATCTACTTTTTTATCTTTTAACATGCATCCAAAAGTATATGAAATTCATATTAATGGAGTATACACTGAAAATATATCCATAAAATTTGTTTTTTACTTGTTTACAGGTTTTTTTTGGTATTACATTTATGTTTTAGTCCTTTGGTATTCTAATTTCTTTATTAATCGTTGTAATTAGTCTTAATCACTGTCACTAATATTTTTGGTTCAATTTTTTTTACAATATTAGAAATTATAAATTATGATGATTCAAAATATGGAATCCATTTATAAAAATTTTAAACACATAATTGGATGATATTATTTTAAAATTAATCCCATAGACGGGACGACGCTATTGGTTTTTAATGTAAAATTTTTCAAATGACTGATTAGTTATTATATAATATTTTTTGGTGAAATACGTTCCAATGACTTAAATTGAATCTATTCATTTATATTTTATCTAATTATAATTTAATACCGAATTAAAATGTAATTTAACCAGATAAATAAATTAGATGAAAAAATATGTTTTTAAATAAAATTCAATAATTTTCAATATTCATCCAAAAATGATGATTCTAAACAAAAATTTAAATTTTCACCCTAACGTAGATTCAAAATTATGAATTAAAAATTAATTTTTATTCAATTATATTAAATCTATAAAAGTGTATAAAATTAATATTACTATTTTCTACAAAATGTACATAAAAATTTTTCCATTTTAGAAGAGATTATTTTTAAACATATAAGACGTTATGAAAAATTATACTTTTCATTATAAATATGTTTTATTTTTAAAAAAAATTATAAATAATATTTGAAAATTTGTTAGTACTATACATATTAATATTTTTAAAATCTATGTTATGACACTATTGTTTGAATAATTATGAAATTATGTTTTTAAGAAAATATTTGTTGTGTATAATGTACACCAAGTCGGTATTGTGTGTAACATAAGATAGCTCGGTGTTAAATGTATCACAATCTTACCTTGGTGTAGCCTATAATGAAATTTGGGCTTATTTCATTAATATATTAATAAAAATATTTCCACTATTTTTTAAACTGAAAAATATCAAAACATTATTAAATTAATTCTAAAAAAATCCAAAAACATTAGGTTGTTACACTACTTGCAAAAATTTGGAAAGCAAATTGTTGATTGTGTGTACATGGGAGGACCGTTATACGAACTGATATAATCCATTTCCCATCAACACCATTCAAGGTTATATAAAATTATGTATTTAACCAATTTATATGTTATTAATTAAATTATTATACTTATGGAAATACTGTATCACATATACCATATTATTTCCATTTTGTGTGGGATAGAACAATGTCGCTCATGTGAAATGATGATTAAAACCTCACGAAGTGATCTAATTAATTTTAATCTTATGATTTACATGGAAAATATAATGATGATTTCAAGGAATATACATTATCCTTATGAAATAACCAAGATTGTTGAAATTTAATATCATTTCTATGTTTCAGCCTATAAATCCATTGGAAAATAATAACATCACTCATGTGTACACATGGACAACAACAACCACATTGGGAAATAAAATTCATTTCATTTTATTTTTTCATGCATGGTAGCAAGGTTGTATTTTAATAACATAGTATCGATATGTAAAAAAACAATGATTTCATAAAGGTTATTTAATATTTGTTTTCTTTCATTCAATCTGTTGATAAAAATGGAAAAAACATTCATGGATATGTATAGCCATCCATCTCCATGAATGGTGTAATCCATTTTATATATCTAACTTTCATATGGTACCCTAAATATATATATAAAAAATATAAATTATATTTATAACATTTATAACATTATATGTACAATGTGACCCTCAGAAATTTAAAAGGACCAAAATTGCTAAACTAAAACATATATGAAATACGAAGTAATTATCACCCAAAATAATGATTTTATTAATGAATTGCTAATAAACAAGTTATAAAAGAATACATGTAAATAATATTTGGTATGAGAGATATGTTTGTGGTTTTTTATACCTTTATAATAAGAATATATTTATTATACATAAGGTTCAGACACATACCATTAAAGTTAATCCTAAGGTAAGGGTTTCTCATCTCACATTTATATTCACAAGATATATGCCATATTCAACACATATTCAATTGTGTGGTATAAATACTACCAATATTGATTTTTTATGATGAATATATTTTTCTTCATTATATTTAATGATCCATGTGAACTCATTCCTTTCATGGGGATAATGATTCAATTATTAGTGAAATGGGAAATATGTATTTCACAATCTTATCATTATTCAATATTTTTTATGTTTGACTCTCCCATGGTGGATTATTTTTTGTTTATCAAACTCTATATATATTATAAAACATATTTATCAAAAACAATTTTCACGAAAAATTTCCATTTTTCCACTCAATGAAACATTAAATGACAGAGAAAATGAATTTAAGAAATTTTGACTTTATTTTTCTCTTCGATAAGTTTTTTCTTCTAACATCATGTTTTATAAGAAAATTTTAAAAATATTTTCAACATCATCAAACTAATTAGTTAATTAAATTTTCCCATGTCTAACCTTTTCTAAATTTTTTAGGTTTTATTAATGTCATCTTACAATCATGTCATGTGTGAATTTTAGAGAACATGTGAACAGAATCATTGTTTTAACATACACATAATGTTTGGAATTTAAAAAATCATAATAAAGAAATGTTTTAATGATTCATTATATTTTTCAAATTTTATTTTCAGTTATAATTATTTCAAAAGAGGCTTTTTACATTTTTTTAAACAAATGTCTCAAATTCAAAATGTTATTTTCATAAAAAAAACATCAATTAAATTCTTATAGAATTTATATTTAGAAATTACATCAACCATTTATATTACTTGTAGTAAAATTGGGATATGTTTTATTGGCACCATCCTCATTTTTATTTGTACATTTTATTATTTGATTAACTAAAGATGTAAAATTTTATTACCAGTCACCTTATTAATTTGTATGGTTTATGATTATGTTTACTTGATTGGGGTATGTATTAAAATTTAACATGTTATTGTATATATATATGAATGTTTATGTTTCATATATTTCACCCCATTAATATGTGTAATAGATTAAAATGTTTATGTGAAATTTGGGGTGTAGTTATAGATAGAACCTGGATTCGTCGATAGGTTTCATGAGATAAATCACTTGGAAGAATAAGATAGGTTTCTACCGATATATTTAAATTGTCTGGTGAAATTTGTTGAAAAACGTTTTAGATGTACAATATTATGAATTACCACTATTATTGATGTTTATGTGACAATTAAATTAGTTATAATATACATAGAGATGTTTAATCTTATGTGATACTGAATATGGATTTATTTGAAAATCATTTATTCATTCTATATTATGCTCATGTTATTATTTAAATAGAATGTTTTTTCGTTATTTACCATTCTATATTGATTAAAATTATTTATTTAGTATATATTATACTATATTAATACCATTACTAAGCATTAAATATCAAAAATTTCATATGTTTTATTTTCCCTAGGATACCGAGGAGGGATTTATGATTGATATGTAGGGATTTTCTATAGGGAAATTTGTAATTGACAATGAAAACACATTTTGTATATTATAATTTCAATTATATTTTGAGATTGAATTATTTATATAGATTATGATGACTAAAAAACTACATGGTCCTTTTGTATGTGTTTCCTTGTATCCAATGCCGATGTAATAAATTAGCAACTGACTCTGCTCTACTTGGGACAAAGTCATTATAGTTGGTATCAATGGAAGTTTAATATAATCCTTGTTAACAAGGATTAGGTAAATTTTGATTATGGAATATAAAACTATGATATAAATTGATTAAAAGTTTAGAGGAAAATACTAATGTTTTGGTAGGGTAGTTATTATGTGGTTTAACTATAAATAGATCTCTATCTAGACAATAATGGAAGACATGGTTCTAGAACAAATATAACTAGGGGTAATAAATCTATAAAATTCACAACGGGAACGAATAAATGATTTACTATTATAAAAACATGATCCTTACTGATCATGTTTTTTGACACTCCTTGGGGATATTCTTGGGATAATTCAAATTTCAATTTCCAACCACTATGAAATTGTGACATGTAGAGATTTTTAAGGTAAATAGTATTCCAGATCATTCTTAAACAAAATAAATACAATTATAATATAAATATATGGGTATGAATATGAATAATTTATATATGAAATAAATATAAAATTCAAAATAAATGTGAATTTTTTGGTATGTCATTATAACAATAAAATTATATTGTAATGGAATTTTAATATTAATATATATGTTTTCATCAAAACATGGTTTTCATTCCGTTTAGGTTCAAATAATATAACTAATTTATGTAGATATTATAAAATAAATTTTTTAATACTAACATCATCTTTTAAATCATAGTATACAAATTATCCAATGGTAAATTTTTTAGAATTTTTAGAAAAATTTAGTTTTTTGTTGAATATTAAAAAAATATGGGTATTTTATTACGGTATGTTTTTAGGACATATTGATGAAATTATTGTGATATAAAATTTATTAAATTTAACTAATAACTAAATTATGATCATATAATATTAAAATTTTATAGATATAATTCAGAACATGTATGTTATAATTTATTTTATGATAGTTATAAAAATTATTGACAATTAAGACGCAGTGCATGTGAAGTATTGAAAATGTAAAATTTTGTTCATTAAAAATAATTATTACATACTAAAAATTATATAAAAGTATTTTTATTAATTATTAATTATTATTTCCCTTTTTATCTATTACAAAGTATTTTTTTTAAATAATATTTATCTTATCTCAATTACTGTGCAATGCTTTTATAGGGAATGAAAAGACAAAGTAATATATTAAAGAATTTCTCATGAAATATATATCTCTAAATATACATAATCAAGGATTTTATAATTTTATTTTCAAATTAATTTAATTATTTTTAAGGATAGTAATTTATTTTAATTTTTATATATTAAATAATTGACATTATTTCAAGTGCAATGCTGATACATTTCTTGTGCAAGTATAAGAAAAATAATCAAATTTTTTTAATTATAATAATTATTAAATGGCCCATGTTTTGGATAAAAAAAATTATATATGTAAATAACTATCATTATCATGTTTTTATATTAATTCGGGATCCTATGGTTCCACATGGATCACATTATTCACTTAATATTATTTTTTATAAAGAAATAAAACTTGATCAAAATATAACATTTAATTATTATAATGTATTCATATAATGTTTTACAATTATTTTTTGAAATAGAAAACTGTCTTTAGAAATATAAAAAATATATTTTTCATGGTATTTTATTTTTAAATTTTATTCAATAAATAATTAACTTAATTTCATGGACAATTATAATTTAATAATTATTCAATTGATGAATGAATAATTATAACAATGTTAAAAATAATAAAATAATTATAATTTGACATTATTAAGATAATTTGATGATTAGATATATTAATATGATAATAATAATATAAAATAATATATATATATATATATTAATTTAAAATCAGTTTTTTATGTTTAAAGTCAAAAGTTATGAATAATGTTTAATTTGAAAAACCACTTTCCATGAATATAATATTTAATTAAAATGTTTAAAAATCACAAAATAATTGATCAATGACAAAAAATGAAATTATTTGGTAAAATATTTGATAACCTATGATTTTTATCTATTCTTGAAGTCTTAAAACAAATAATAAATTAATTATATTTTAATAACATGAATAATTTCAATTTTACCCCTCACCTCAATTATAAAAGGAGGTTCCCTCCAAAAATTTTTGTCACAAAAAAGAGATTTTGTTCAGATAACCACTACCAAATTCCCTCCTCGTAATCTCTTTACACATTCTTGAGTTTTTGGTCTTACAAAAATTCACTTCTACGATCCTTAAACGGGTTCTAGAGAATGTATTTTCCATATGTAAGGTTCATTCTTCTTTTCTTTTAGTTTATTTTTCCCTTATATCTTATCCCCACCCATTATCCAATGATCCATGGAAAATTAATTATCTAATATATACTATAGTGTTGGTGTTTTTATTGTACATTCATCATAAAATCTATCATCATATCCTTTATAAATAAAGTAATGAAATCACTGTCTGTGGTGAATTAATTCATTGCCTTCGTGGGTGATGATTTTTAATTTCCCTCTTTCCATAATCATGAAAATGTTAAATTAAAATTTAATTGTTTAAAATTACCAAAATATAACTATTATCACTTCTTTATTTTAATTTTTTTAAAAAAGGAATGCCATATATAAAACCACCTTATAAAGCATGAAAATAACGAACCAGAAACAAATAAAACCACAAAATATTGTTAATCAATGGGTGTAAAATCATATAAGAAGAAAATTTAAGGTATTATAGAAAAGATTTTAGTTATATATTATATTAATAACACTATTGAAATTATTATACATGATATTTGAACACTTTTTAAAAAATTCATACCCGAGGTAAGGTACTAAATCATTGGTTTATATTTTTTAATGAATTATTCTTCTACATATTTTTATTTTGGTCCTTTTTTATAAAAATGGCTTTTATTGATGTATATAAATATTATTATTAATGTTTTAAATTTCACTTATTTTTTTAAATTGATCATTTTTTTGTTTTTGAGGGTCCTTTTGAAATCAGTTTAAATGTCTCTTTGGAGAAATTTCAAAAAGACAGTTTCTATATATATTTGGTGTGAGAAATTTCTCCCACATTCATGTAAATTTTTTACTAAAACGATTCCTTTATATTTTTAATATATATTTTAAAAAAATATTATTTCATAATTATGTGCATTATTTTTATATTTTTTCAAAAAAAAATTATTATTTTGAAAAATTGGTTTTTTATATGTTAATGTGTTTTCCTCATGGGTATAAATGAGGAATAATGATATTTATTCATGAAATGTTCCATGGACGTTTTTTATATTGGTTTTATCCCATTATTTCTCAATATATAATGGTTTTATCCACATTATAATTTATTATATGTTGGGTTGATCCTATTATAGCTCAATATATGGATGGTGAGTCCCATTATAGCTCTCCAATTAATGAGGTACTCCAGATATGGAAGTTAAAAAAATATTTATTCTATGTGTAATGTTGAATGTAAATATGGCATGGTAAATATTTCGCAGGAAAACTACATTATGTTTCTATGTTTGATAATGATATTTCTAAAAAAGAGTTTTAATGGGTTTTTAATGGAATAATAGTTTTTATTTCTTTATATGACTTTCTATGATTCTTGTGCATATCCCTTGTTTTAAATTTTTTTTCATAGGATAGAAGGATGTGTATGAGAAATAAATAATTTAAGTTAAATGTTATTATGATTTTTCAAATAATTCAAGTTTTGTTCCAATATATTTTATATTTTTAAAACAATGGATACTATTTTATAAATATCTTCTTTGTATCTATGGTGTTTTTAATGTTTTTATTATGTCATAATTATCTAATGATATAAACCTGAAAAGATCCTTAATTTTAAAAATGTAAATTTTTTACTAAAACACCATATCGTGTAATGTATTAACGCTTGGTCATTATTGTCTTTTTAATGGATTGTTTATATAACATTGTAGGTGATGATGTTATTTTACAATAATATAAGCGTCCTTTATAACCACACAATTTGTAAAAATACAGATTTTTTTTGCATATTTATGGTAATTTAGGATGATTTCATAAAAAAATAAATCTACTGGGATATGAAGGTGTTAATGGATTAGATTATTAAAAAATTTATGGTATTATCATTACCCTATGTAGTATCTTTATTTTAATAATTCATTTAATGACTATGTGATATTCTTTATAGAGAATAACAATGGATTTCAAGATGTAAGGAAAGATGTCTTGCACAACCTTCTAATCTGACCACTATAATTTTATCATCAATATGATTGGAAAATCGTATTCAAGTGATTTTGATAGATATTTGAGTATTAAAATCACATGTATGAAATTGTTTGAGTTATAAAACACATACCATTATATACAAAAAAGGGTCATGGTATCATTTTAATATGATTTATTGATCTCAAATATTACAAATATATCAAAAAGAGAACTACAATAACTGGAACAAATGTTTTCATTTTTATTGTAGGATAACATGCCGAAAGAAAAAAAGGACCCCAACAAGGTCTTAAAATATTCATTTAAGTTATTAATTTTTTTTCTTATCCACAATGTATGAAACTTGATGGGATTGATATTTATGAATAATTAGAATATAATTAAAATCATTTACATGAAATAATGATGTACTATGAATTAAAGTGGAAATGTATAGTTAATGGATTATGAAGAATATTAAATTACCATGATTTCTTCATATAGCGGATTCATGATTTATAGTAGACTAAGTAATGATGAAATGCTTAAAATTAATATTAATAATTTCGTAAGGGGATTACATTGGAGACTTTTACTTGGAATTATTAATATAAAAACCTAAAGTACTCATTTTAAAAAAATTCTATTTGAGGAAAAATAAATTGTCTTTTTTATTTTGTAGAAATAATTTTAAAATGTATGGATTACTTTAGGGTTCATATAATCTTTGACTTTTATGTAATTATATATTTTAGTAACATTGGAACATGTGTTTTGTCTTAATTTTATTTAATGAGTAATGTTATTTTGGGTTAATATCACTGTAATTCTGGGAAGCAATATAGGAATAAGGAAAACTGAATTTCTTAATATTTAATTTGAGGAATAAAGGTAAAATTTTATTTTTGGAGGAAAATAAGATTTAATTTTATAATTATGATGTTGAATAGAATATCATGGACAATATATGATTTTTGGTGTTTTATTTGTAGAGTGATATTTTAGGGGTCATTGTTGTTATATAGTGATAAATCATTGAAATATGTTGGAACTATAGATGGCCAAATCTTTCTCATTTTTTGGGTCTAAAATCATAGTTTGCAAAAATTTTGTGGAATTTTAATTATAGTTGTTTGGGGAATGAAATATACTAATATTCTGTAATTATTTTTGAATTTAGAGTATTATTTCATTTGGGAAATATATTATCTTATCCAAAATAATTTGGTTTCGATAAATTCTTTATGAAAAGAGAAATAAATGGAATTCATTTAATTAGTTTAGAGATCAGTTCATGTGAATTTTAATTCTTTCATAGAGAAATATTTTTAGTCATCATTCAGAATAAAAAATGATTTCATGGTAGAAAACTTATTTAATGATGAATCTCTTTTTTATCTAAGTATTCAAATGTTCTAGGTATATATGTCAATGTAATACCTCAACTCTATTAAATAATTTCATCATGAAATAAAAATTATATCCTTTTAATTTTATAATTGACAAATTAAAAGAAATTTTTCGCATCCTAGATTACTAATTTTTTATGGTTACCATCTTAATGAACATGCTCTCTATAACTATCTACTTGATCATGAGGGTTGGTTTTATCTTCCATGACCATGTTTTATTTAACAAAATCCAAGTACATGTTATCTCAGGTTACTATCATATTTTCTATTTTAGTCTTTTTATGTGGATTTTTTATTAATATGTTATCAAATGTGTTATTTAAAAAAGGTTATTTTGTTTAGTTGGGAACTTTTATCCCATGATGTCTTCAAATAGTGAGGATATAATTCATTTAGGAGGGGTGTATCATCCAGAGATTTTAATGGTAAATTATATGCCACATCATTTTTAAAAGAACAGCTAAATACTATTATGATATTAATTGATGGGTATCAATATGAATAATTTATTTGTGAATCTAATTAAAATTAAAACTCAATATAAATATATTGGTATGTTATTAAAATAATATAATTCTTTGGTAAAGGTATTTTTATTTTAAAAAAATGTTTTCTTCAAAAAAAATCATTGATTCTTATATAGAAATGATAAAATTAATTTATTCAGATTTTATAAAATAAGTTTTTTTAAAATAAATTCATTTTTGAAATAATAATATCAAAATTATTCTGTTATAAAATTTTTAGATTTTTCTAAAAATGTGCATCTTTTTGTGAAAATTAGAAAAGCTATATTATTTAATGACATCATGAAGACATAATTGTGTTATAAAATATATTAAATTTATTGAATAAATAAATTATAACTTTATAATAGTAATTATTTTCATAAAAATTTAGAACATGTATGTAATAATTTATTTTATGATAAGTATAAAAATTATTGACAGTGTTGTCAAATTTTCTGCGCAACATTGGCAATGGAAAATTTGTTTCCTTATAAATAAATATTTTGTAATAAATTATATTTATAAATTTTTAATAATTATTATGTATTGTTTATTTATTAATATTTTAAACTCCATTTTTATTTTCATATAATATTTATCTTATCCAAATGCCTTTGAAATAATTGTGCATGGAAAGAAAAGAAAAAATAAACAATTTATGATCTTTTCTTGAAATATATATGTGTGAAAATACCTAATAAACAAATACATAATTTTATTTTGAACTCAATTTATTAAGATTTATTATATTTAATAATTTTTAATTTTTATATATGAAATAATTAATAATAATGCATCTGAAACGTTGATGGTGTTCTTCTACAAGAATTATAAAAATAAATAAAATGCTCTTATTAAAATTATATGAATTATTAAATTAGAAAAATATTGGATAAATATTTTTATATAAGTAAATAATAACTATAATCATGTTTGTGTTTGAATTGGTGATATTATTGATCCACATAGATCGCATTACTCCCTTTATATTATTTTATTAAAACGAATGAAACTTAATGACACCATAATATTCATTTTGTATAAATTATTTATATGATGTTTTCCAAATGTTTTTTTAAGTAATAGTATTTTGAAATATAAAAAATAAATTTTTTTCTTGGAATTTTAATTTTAATTTAGATTTAATAAATAATTAACTTAATTGCTTGAGTAATTATGATGTTGTAATTATTTGATTAATAAATAAATCAATTTAACGATATTAAAAACAATAAAAATTATATATTTTTACATTTTCAAGTTAATTAAATAATTGAATACATTAATATGAAATGTCTAAGATAAAATAAAAAAATTATGATTCTAAACCATGTATTGATGTTTTTAAATTACAAGGATATGAATAGTGGTAAATATTACAAAGTCACTTTTTAGGAATATAATATTTAATAAAAATATTTAAAAAACACAATAATATTGAAAAATAAGAAAATTATAATATTTGATGAAAATTTAATATAATATTATTTTTATCCCTTTTTGAATTCATAAACCCCAAAATAAAATCATTATATTTTAATAATTTGATTAAGTCTTATCTTACCCCTCAAATAAATTTTAAAGAGGTTGGCTCCTTCACAAATTATCATCATCTCAATATATATTATTCAAAAAACCTCTGGAAACATCAATCATGGTCATCCATTTCATCATTATATAGCATCTAGTCTAACAAAAATACCACTTCCAAGATCCTTAAAGAGGTTCTCAAGGTATAATTTTCAATAATTATGTTTCATTTCTCATCTCTTTTAAATTATTTTTCTCTTTTACCTTATCCCGACTTCTTATCAAATGTTTCATGAAATAAAAAATGAAAAATATATTATGGAATTTTTTTGTATATCCATCATAAAATCTCTCATCCACTCCTTTATTTCATAAATAAATTTTTTTTCCATGTCGTGCATTAATTCACCACTTCATGGGTGATGATTTTTTGTTTCCCTTTTATCGAAATCATGAGAGTTTAAATTCACATGTAGTTTTTTAAAATGACCAAGATATATATTTTTTATCACTTTTTGATTAATATTTCATTTTGAAAATGAATAACATAAATAAACCGACCTTGGTAATCAAGAAAATAATGCACCTGAAATAACAAAAATAACAACATATTGTATATAGATATGTAGAAAATTGTATATGATGAAAATTTAAGATATTATAAACATGAGATTAGTTATATAATATATAAATAACACTGTTAAAACCATTATAAAGGAGGTTTTAACACTTTATATTGAATTCAGATCTGAGGTAAGGGACTAATTAACTAAAACATTATTTTAAATGTTTTAATGATTTATTCTTCATAGTATTTCCAGTTTATGTATATATATTGAAGACATTTTTTATTAATGTATCTATATAGTTATTATTTTTTTAATTTCACTATATTTTAAATGGATCCTTTTCATTTGTTTTTTGAAGGTCCATCTTTTTAAATCCTTTTAAATGTCTCTTTTGTGAAAATTCATAATGGATGTTTTTTATATATATGGTGTGAGGAATTTCTCCCACCTTCATGAAATTTTTTTTCCGCAATGATTCCTTTTTAGATTTTAATAGTTATTTTTGATGAATATGATTTCATAATTATATGTGTAGTTTTTATATTGTTTTATAAAAAGTGTTTTCTATCAAAATAAAAGGGTATTTGGATATGTGAATGTGTTTTTATCATCACTTTAAATGTCTTATCAAAAATTTAATTCATGATAAGTTCCTCAAATTTTTTTTATACCATTATAGCTCAAGTTGTGATGGTTTGATCACCATTATTTCTCAAGATATGTTGGTTTGAGCCCAATATATCTCAAGATAGAACGTATGAGCCCCATTATAGCTCCTCAATGCATTGAATACTCTTCATATGGATGTTGAATGAATGGTTAATCTATGTGTAAGATTGAACATATGAGTTATATGGAAAATATTTCCCAATTAAATTATATGATATTTTTATTATTTCTTATTATTTATCAAGAAAAGTGATTTAATGGGTTTTTTGTTTTCGCTAGACTAAGGGTTTTTTCTTTCAATATGTCTGTTATTAAGGTAATTATACTTATCATAGTTTTTAAATGTTTTGTATAGGTTATTGTGATGTGTAAGAGAATGAATTAATTCCTATTAAATATTATGATTATTTCTTAAATAAATCATGTATTGTTCTTGAAGATTATATATTTTAAAAAAATGGATATTGTTTTCTTAGTATAAATGTTGTATGAATGTGGTTTGTAATTTTTATATTATGTCTTAATTATCTAAATATATAAAAATGATAACATACACAGGGTTAAAAATGTAAATTTTTACTAAAGCGTTGTATTATGTGATGTGTTATGTCTCGGTCCTTAAAGAAATATTACAAAATATTTTATTTTATGAAAACATTCTAAAAACCATGTTTATGATTATAATATTATTTGAGATAATATTTTTTAGGTTATATTAATTATTTCAATAGTTTGTTGGATTATACATTATCCTATATAATTTTATGTTCTAATTTAGTATACTTAATTTTTTAAAAATGGACCCTATAAGAAGAAATGATAACCATATCAATGCACATAATCTAACAAGTATGTATGGAAGTTTATTTTATGG
This sequence comes from Viscum album, assembly GCA_963277665.1. NCBI lineage: Eukaryota > Viridiplantae > Streptophyta > Magnoliopsida > Santalales > Viscaceae > Viscum > Viscum album. Next base: position 371,481,620 of record OY728166.1, on the reverse strand, counting down.
TAAAAATTCAATATTCCTAAGGGAACTATTATTGAAATATTTCTCATTAAATTTTTACATAATATCACGTGTTACCAAAAGTGGGAAATAATTTTATAATACTTTTGGATTAAAAGATAAGAAATAAAATAATTTGACAATATAGTAAATGATGCATGAAGGGAATAATGGAATGAATTATTTTCCACCATGTAATAATTGTGTTTAAAAGGTCTCGGGTACTTTCTTGATATGAATGGGAGATTACTACATATGTGGAGATAATGGCCACCATGATAATGATATAATGGGGAAAAAAGTAATATAAAATTATTAAATGCTCTAACTGTAAAGAGGTGGAGAACTATTCAAACAAATAGACCAAGATTCAAGGAAATACACCCTAAGTAAAATTAAGTGATCAATGTTATGATTATGATTTTACTACTGATGATGTGGAAAAATATAGTTGTGTATTTGTGTACAATAATTTTTTTGAATAAGTTTTTTATTAATTATTTTTCATTTTCTAATAATAATAAAATTTATAATGATTGTACTATAATAATTTTTCATTATGGTTATAAGAGTATAAATTTAATGGTACTGATGACTTTTAAAATTGATCAAATGGAAATTTTATCTATTTGAATTAAAAATTATAGAGGGATGATAACCCTTACTATATTATGAATTTTTAGAAAATAATGATAAATATAGGATTATGGTATATTATTAGTGAACATTACATTTTTTAGTGATTTTTTGGTTTAAAAAATCATTGTTATAGTTTATTTTATTTTTGGATTTATTTAATATATTCAACAACCTATAATTTAAATTTTTTGAATAATTTATGTTTAAATAAATATTTCATTGTGATAATTTTATTGAAATATTAGTAATGGGACATTATTATCAACATCATGTTTTTTGGGAAAAATAATGTTAATCTGATTTGTGGAAATTTTTTGACCTTCCTTCTAAATTTGTGGAAATTGAATTTGGTTAGGTAAATTTTTGGGGTTTTTTACAGAAAATCATTTATGAGATGTAGTAAGATAAAATTTGGGATTTAATATTCAATTATTATATATTAATTTTTTTTCTAAATAAAAACATTTAGATGTTTTTTGTTTTAGTAAAAATATGGGGAATAGATTGTTAATATTTAATAAATTTTACAATCCATTAATAGTTAATATTACTTCATTTAGAATAAGAAATTATCTTTTAGAAATTCATTTCATAGAATAATATATGAAGCCTAAATTAATCATATCAATCATAAGATTGAAATTCTGATTTTTAAATAGAATGATATAATGTGTGTATATTTCCTTATATTCTTATATAGTAAAATAAATCATAAACTCTATGAAAAATAATCATTAAACAAAAATGTTCTCATAATACTATTTTTTATAAGAAAATTATTTTCTTTTACCTTTTATATATTTATGGTTTAATATTTATAAACATTATCTAGATCAGCAACATTATTTTTATAAATGATCTCCATCATTGTCCACAATTATTTATGCTTTTCATCCATGTCCATGTCATCACTTCCCAATAATGTTCTCTTATATGGAAACAAAGTTATTTTTTAGTCTAGATGACCTTCATATTTCATTTTATATATTATCATGAAGTAAATTTAGTAACCAATTTTCCATTTTTTTAAGAAGTGTATTTTCAAATGTAAAACCATTGATTATCGATGTCAAGATTAAACTCTGAGGTAAAAATTTATTAATGGTGGAGATGATGTAACACCTTAATATTTTAAAATTGATTCATAATGTTTTATATATTATATGACATGAAACACAAAGAGAAAAATAAAATGTAACACACCATGATAATCTGTAATATTTACTTTTAAATAAATTTAATCTCTTCGATTGTGTGTGATGCAAACAGTATTGGGATTAAATGAAATAAGATAATCTATTAAAATATTACTATTAAAATATGACCAATATAACTAAGCCATTATTTAGAGTGTATTAATTGGGATATATAAATTTTTAAAATTATATTTCTTATATATTTATAAATTAAATTAAATTGTAATCTAGTAACAGGAAATAAAATAAAAATCATTTTTATAAAAGATAATGATTTTCTAAAAAATCAAATTTTTCTAAAAATGGTTTATCACGCTTTGCAAACATAATTTAAAATTAATTTTATTAAAAAATTATAATTTATTTGAAATAATAAAATAATTTTTTGATTTTTAAATCTCATATTTTTCATCGGGTTTATTTTGTTATAATTTTATAAAAATATTAATTTTTAGATGAATAGTCAAAAATAATTTTTTTATTGAAGACTCCATTTTTAATCATAATTTATAATGTATAATTATATAATAAAATTTTTTTAATGTAATATTTTTATTATTATTTGAAAAACATAGGTCATTGGTATAAATTTGATATTGAACTATGATATATAAACATATTAAACCTTAAAATATTTTACTTTGGAAAAACTATTTTTGGATGTGTTTTCGGGATTAATTTTAAATTTCATTCTATCACTTGTCTGAATTTAATTATAAAAATGGATTAAAAATTTGGATTCTATATAATTTATATTATATAATAGTGTTCATTTTATTTTTTTATCAAGGTAAATAATGAAAATAGTAAAAATCAATTATAGTTGTTCCTTTAAAAATGGGATTAGTTGAGTTTAAAATAAGAAGTTAAGATATAAAAATAAACTAAAATAGTCTAAACCCCATTATAAAGAAATATTAGACCTTATGAAAATAATTTTCTCGAAATATCCATTTTTGGATATCTGATTGAGAAAAACGTTTGATATACATTATTTTTTCAAAAATAATGTTTACTTCCACACCCCCGCTTATAAAAGGCCACCACCACTCCTCCACTCATCACTATCTGAAACAATTTAATTCATCGAATAAATAGTAAAATAACTTACTTAATTACCTACCCAAATCATATAATATTTATATTTATTATGAGGACCTCAAATGAATGACTTGGGTATTAACTAAAATAGGATCCTCTAAGTAAAGGTAAAATTATTAAAGATTCAAATTTTTGTTATTTATTCCTCAACCTCTTTAATACCATATTCCAAAATTATAATATAATAATACAAGTTTACAATATCAAATAATATGGTTTTATGATAATTAAATGACATATATCTATCTCTACATCAATAAAAAGGGAATCAAATCCATCGATTATGGGTGCGGCGGACTATAACCTCGTGAACCGATGAATTTCTTTTCCATCAACACCTTTAAAAGAAGGATTTAATGATGGATTTAATATATTTTTAAGATATTTTTAACATAATTATAATTATTTATTTATCACATCATAATGAAATTCATTAATTCATTTCTATACAAGATACGATAACACCGCTCGTGTGTATGGGGGACTACCGCATCGCGATGCGATACGATTCATTTTTCACATATGCATTATATGAAAGGTAGTAAGGATATATTAAATGAATATATGTAATATTTATAGTCTCAACAAAAATTTTCTAATATAATATCACATATAACCTATTTCTATCCAATTCTATTGAATGTAATAACATCGCTCGTGAGTATTAGTGGACTACCACCTACATATAACGGTGTGAAATGTTATTCACTTAATTTTTACATTTATGGTAATAAAAATTAAATTTTTTACAATAAATAATATATAAAACATGATAATGTTTATTTAATTGTGAATTAATATTTATTTTACTATTTTCCCATTTGTTGATAAAAAGGTAAATAGTGTTAATGTGAATGTTTGACATACTATCTCTATGAACGGTGTAATCCATTTTCTATCTCTAAATTTTATAGATTAAATTAAATAAATTTATATGGGATATTTATGATATTTATAATAAAAATTAAATTTTATATATTATTTAACTGTGATCAACTTAAATGGACAAAAAATACCAAACTAGAATATACATTAAAAAAGATGCATCAATCATGTGAAACAATGATATTAAAAAATAATTATTAACAAAATGGTGATAAAAACTATATATAAATCATATATATTATGAGATATATGATTATGGTTCTATAAAATATTTATAAAGAAATCATTATTTATTATATTGGATTTTCATAAACATAGGAAGGATGTTAAAACTAACGTAAGGGTTTCTCATCTCACTTTAAATTTCATGAGACATATTCCATTTTCACCAATTATTATTTTTTGTGATGAATATAATAGGTCATTTGATATTTTACATAATTAATATATTTATCTTCATGTGATTTAATTTTTCATTTGAATTTATTCATTTTGTGGGGATTGTGATTGAAACATTACCAAAATAGTAAGGTTATATTTCACAATCTCATTATTATTCATGATTGTTAATCTTTAAGTTTCCCGTGGTTGAATTATTTGATATTTATTCACTAAAATATATTGTCTTCTCATATTGTTATTAATGAATGTTTTAAATTAACAATACAAATTTTCCTCAATTTGTTCTAAAGATTATTGGGAAATTTAATTTAAGAAAATGTGACATTATTTCTTTCTTCAATAAAAAAAACATTTTTTTATACAAGACATTGTTTTCTAAAATTGTTTCTAAAAATATATGAAGCCATAATAAAATTATTTATTAAATAAATATTTACATTTTTTAATTTTTTAAAAAACATTATATATGTAATCTTCATGTTCATTTCCAAACAGGTCTTGTTTGGCTTTTGTAAAAAATTTGAAAAAATTATTTTTTAATATATATCGGTTTTATGAAATTTATTCCATCATAAACAATATATGTTTTAATTATTGAATTAAATTTTTCAGAAGTTATTTTTTATGATAATTATTTTTAAAATTTTTTGTAAACATTTTGTTGTAGAAATATTTTCAACGTAAAAAGGATTATTTTCCTCAAAATAAATTTTAATGGAATTCTTATGGTATCTCTACTGATCAATGAAATTAACTATTTATTGTTATTATGATAAACTATGGATATGAGTTATACATATCATCCTTATTTTTTAGATGGTTTATGACCAGTTTCAAAGGGGGTGTACAATTATATTACATTTCAGTATATTTATTAGGATTCTTTATGATTGTGGTTATTTGGATGGTTTATGTATAAATATTTCTTATGTTATATTTTCAATTTGAATGTTTACGATAATTATGTTTCACCCATTCATATTAATACTAAATTGGACTTATTAAGTGACATGTGGGGCCAATTTATAGATATCCATTCGATGCACTAAAAGATCTCATGATAAAAATCGGTTAGAAAAAATAAATGGGAATCTACCCATTCGTTTATGTGATCTTGAAAAATACCATTTAAAATATGTTTCATATGTCCATCAAAATGAATTACATAATTATGATATCAGTTTTTGATGTACATATCATTATTTTACTAGTTACAATGTCGATGGATATGTTTAAGCTTGTGTAATTTTTAACCTATATTTATTTTGGCTTCATTTATTCCACCTTTATTATGCCCAAGTTATTGTATAAATGGAATTTGTTTCAATTTTTAACATTTGCTATTGATTATTAATATTTATCCAGGATATCTTTATATATAAACATAACATTACATATAATCTAGTCTCACCCCTTTATTATTCTTTATTTTTCCTATGATACCATGGAGTGTTTTATGACTGATATATAGGCATATGAAAAGTGGAAATATTGTGTTCTCAATGAAAAAACATTGTATATTTTAGGTTTCCAGTTATAATGATAGATTCAAGTATGTATCTATTTTTTAAGAATTCTAAACAATATATACCATCAATATTAGATTTCTTGTATAATTTTCAAATGTAACAAACTAACCATTTAATTTTCCTTACTATGGTCTATATATTTGCAACACTAATATAATTATCACCCTTTTATATCTTTTTTAATAATTCACCTCAAATATTTTAATGTTTCTATAGTTACATGTTTACTATATTTATATTAAAAATTTTGATAGACATATAGTATTTGAGACCCAAATAATAAATAGGAATATATAATTATAAGGCCCCAGCCTTAAACATTACTTAATCTTGAGTTATTTTAAGATTACACATTGAGGATCTTTTCGGGTTTAGAGTTTTAGAGAATTAGATCATAAAACTTGCATTACATTCCACATATAAACAAAGTGGTTACATAAAGATAGTATTCTTTTTTCCCATAAATGGAAACATATTTAAAATAAAACATGGATTCTTTCTTGACACTTCCTTGACACTATCATCATATCATGTACCTTTCCCTTGACCTATGAAAAACATTTCAAAAAAACATGGTATGAGTATAAAAAGCTCAATAAGGGATATAAAAATATGGAAAGGAAACGTGGGTACATATGTACAAAACAATGAAATCATACTTTACCCATAAAACATAATCACATTAACATACCTCATCAAATCATGAATAAATCATAGAAATCATAAGACATAAAGGTAACTTGAGGCATTCATAACATTCTTACGTAGGGAGTAACCCTCTTGGTTACGTTTGGAATACCCATCATAGTATATTCCCTAAATCTCTTCGGAGAAACCTTAAGGTTTCACTCCTTCGTGGTACCCAATGCATTGGAGAGCTATATCGGGCTCACCCGCCCTTAGTTTATCACGGAACCACCCATCTTCATAATAATGCCCAAGAACCTCAACATAATCGTATCACATAAAACATGCATAAAGGAAACATAACATTTCCACATTTCAATCACAAGATATAAATAGAACACATTGATATAAAAACATTATGAAAACCATTTTCAATACCAAAATAAAAGAAAAGTAAAACATGTTATTTATTTTTCGTTTTTTTTAAAAAAAAGTATGGCTTGTAGAGGAAGCCGAAACTCAAATAATGGTCACGGCGGCAGAGAAGTCGTTGTCGCCGCATACATATGACAAAAACATTCCCTTTTGTCGTTTATTAAACGCTTCATATAAAAAAATATTCCTTTTGAATAAACTTAAAAGTCAAAGGGGTTTATACACCGTATAAAAGAGGTTTGTTTATAAAACAAAATATTCCTCAATGAAAGGAGATTGAGACGAAGTCCCATACCTCGGGTCCGACATGACTCGATCATTCTTTAATGTCCTGAATAATAAACTTCAGTTAATTTCTACTTGCTTAAGAACCTTTTTCAAGTTCATTATTCCTTTTATATCACTTATTTCCATGGCATGAACACTATGTAATTATTTATGTTAATAACGGTCGTTTTAACGATCATTGGTACTTGAGTCAAAAATAAACCCTTTATAATTACAAGTTGTTCATTATCCATTATATCCATAATTATAATAATGATGTATATATCATATATATCCAGTATATACATGCCTATATAATATTACATAATCATTTAGAGGTAAGAAATTAAATGCACCGTTCATGGAGACGGTAAGCCGTAGGTACGCATGAACGCTACTATCATTTCTATTTGGTATTTTATAGAATGGAATCATAATGATATAAAGGTATATTATAATTCCAGTATAATATCATATATAATATCATAGTTCCATCCTTTATACGTCCCCCATATGGTATTTAACGAATCAAATCATTTTGAGGGGGCGGTAGTCCTCACTTCCTTAAATGAAGATATCACGTTTACCCATAATGGAAACCATAATGGTATGCCCAAAATGAAAAATACACCAGCTTAAGGAAAACATAAACAAATTATATATCATATATAAATATAATGACATCTTAATGGCCACCTTTTAAGGTGTTAAAATAATTTTGAACAATCATCGTTTCGGGAGGCATAAATTCACCATCCACGGAAACAGTATGTCCTTTAACCATTAGATGTAGGTGTGTGTAAGTGTATCTAGAATACTTCATATAAAAATATCATAGTATATTGAAGATACTGGAGTTTTTACAAAAAAATTGAATAAAAAGAGTTTATGGGAGTGGAGAAGAAAAATAAAAAAAAGGACTCAAGTGAAGGCATTACCTTAAAATCGGGTAACTCCCTTTGGTTTGATCTCAAAGGCTTCCTTGGAAAGACTTATGCCCAATGTGAAGCTTCAAGGAGTAATAGAGAGATGTGGAGAGACAAAATGGGCAGGGTTTGGCCGAGCCAAAGGCTTTGGGAGTGTGGGTAAGGAGGTAGAGGTGGGGGCCTTTTATAAGAGGAGAGGAGTGGCACTCTTGGAATGTAAAGAAATGTTACTTTATTTGAAAATGATATTCGGATTCCAAAGGTCCCACATTGATATAATTCGTGGTTAAGGTGATACGGGTTCTAAATCCACCCATCTAATAAGTTTTGGACATGTGTAGGTCATAGATTTTACATTATCATTTCATTTTATTTAAATCCTTTCTTAATGAGGTAATCGCTGCATCATCATGATGTCATAAATAATTTAATTTATTTAAAGTCTAAAAATTATGAAAAAAATTCTATTATGTAGGAAATAGGTTTAGATTTCTAATTAATATTATAGTCCAAAAGATCATTTGTGATGACAAAATTAAAAATGTTTTACATAGGTGATACATTCTTTGTCACATTTAACATTCTTTAAAAATAAAAAGATAAAAAGTCACTTTCTCACAAACGTAATTCCATGGGGGCCCCATGTTTTGCACAAGTCATCCCATGGTCGTCCATGAGACATCCAGTATCCTTAGGACACATTTTGTGGTCTTTTTTTATTATTATGATATCATTTTATTATCTTTAACTACCTGATTACTCATTAATCAAGATAATTAAAGATAATTACCATCGTTATTATTCATAATGTCCAAAAATAAAAGAGTCTTAATTAAATAATTTGGACCTTCTGATTCCAAATATGTAATCCATTTTACCAAATTACAAACACATAAATTTCAATAATTTATTTAAAAATAATTCCCGTTTTCAAAACAAATAGCGGGTTTTTTTGAAACAATATCCATGAAAAGTTTGGCATTAATTTATGATAAATTCCAAAGTGAAATTAATACTAATGACAACCATTAGATTAAATGGTAATTATATATTCAGATTACACTTTAAGACCAATTAAAAGGATAATATACCCATATAATTAAATTAAATGAAAAATAAGTTTTGATGTAAAATGCAGTATTTTTTCACTATTCATTAAAAATGAACATTGTCAGAAAAATACCAAAAATTTATCCAATGAAAATTTTAATGTCCCAATAATAATGAATATGTTTATTTTGACAAATATTGATTATAAAATTGTCAAAAGTTTGATTTAAAAGGGTTTTCCATCAAAAGGCAGTAAAACAATCTTTTAATAATATTAGTGTATTCCATGCATAAGATTATATTTATTTTCATTTTAAGCCTCTAAAACACGATATTAATCATTAATAGACATACATAAAAATATCTATTATTCATTACTTACTTGGGATGTTACATCCTTCCCCCTTTAGAAAATTGTCTCCCCGCAATTTATTTACTAATCAAATAAATGGGGGTACTTATCCCTCATTGCATTTTCAGATTCCCATGTTGCCTCTTCCATCATGTGGTTTTTCCACAAAACCTTTACCTGATTAATCACCTTATTTCGTAACACTTGCTCCCTGTGGTCATGAATCTAGACTGGTTGTTCCTCATAAGATAGGTTCTCTTCTAGCTGAACTACCTTTGTACTCAAAACATGAGATGGATCTGGCATACACTTTCTCAACATCGAAACGTGAAAAACATTGTGTACCTGTGATAAACTCAGTGGTAAAGCCACCCGATATGAAACTGATCCAACTCTCTCCAGAATTTCATTTGGTCTAATGAACCTTGGACTCAGCTTTCCTTTCTTACCAAATCTCATCACACTTTTCCATGGTGAGACTTTGAGAAAAACATGATCACCTACCTCAAAAGTTAGATCCTTCCTCCTATTGTCTGTATAACTCTTCTGCCTACTCTGATCTGTTCTCATGTGTTTCAGAATCAGCTGAACTTTTTCTGCCATCTCTTCTACCAATTCTGGTCCCATCAACTTCCTTTCACCCACTTCATCCCAGAAAGCTGGAGTTCGACACCGCTTCCCATATAACTCCTCAAATGGTGCCATCTATATACTGGAATGAAAACTGTTATTATATGAAAATTAAACCAAAGAAATTTGTTGGTCCCAACTTCCCTAATAATCCATCAAACAAGCTCATAGCATATCCTCCAAGGTCTGAATTGTTCATTCTAACTGCCCATCTGATTGAGGATGAAATGTTGTACTAAAATTTAATTCAGTACCCAACGACTTCTGAAGGCATTTCCAAAAGATAGAAGTGAACCTGTGATCATGATCAGATACAATGGAGAGAGGAACTCCATGTAACAAGACTATCTCATTAAGATACAAATGGGAAAGTTGATCTAGGTAAAAAGTCTCTCGTATAGCAATGAAATGAGCAGATTTAGTCAAGGGGTCAACAATAACTCAGATTGCATTATTACCTCGAGATGTCTTCGGTAATCCCACAACAATGTTCATGGATATATTCTCTCATTTCCACTCTGGCACTGGTAAAGGATGAAGTAACCCTTTCAGTAATTTCTGCTCTACTTTATCCGGTTGACTTGTCAAACACTTCATAGTAAAATCAGCAATATCTCTTTTCATTCCATCCCACCAGTAATACTCCCGCAGATCTCTATACATCTTAGTACTGCTAGGATGAACTGAAAACGGAGAACTATGAGCTTCACATAGCAACTCTCTCTTCAACTGTGAATCACAAGGCACAAAAAATCACTTCCCAAATCTCAAAACACAATCATTATCAATGATGAATTCAGGCAACTTACCTTTCTGAACCAACTCTACCTTTTTCTGCAACTCACTGTCTTGCTTCTGTGCTTGCTTGATTCTATCTGATAGAGATGATCTCACTAATACCTGAAACAAAACAGAATAACTTCCTACACTAACAACTTCTATGCCAATGTTCATCAAATCCTTAACCAAAGGATCACGTTCCAAACGCAACATTGTTAATGAAGCATTACTTTTTTGACTCAAAGTATCACCCACTTTATTTTCTTTTCCCGGATGGTAATGAATTGTACAATCATAATCCTTGATTAATTCCAGCCATCTCCTATATCTCATCTATAACTCTTTCTGAGTGAATATATACTTTAATATTTTGTGATCAGTATATATTTCAAACTTTACTACATACAAATGATGCCTCCAAATTTTTAAAGCGAAAACAACAGCAGCTAATTCCAAATCATGTGTAGGGTAATTTACCTCATGAGTTTTCAACTGTCGTGAAGCATAAGCAATTACCTGATCATTCTGCATTAGGGAAAATCCAATTCCTTTCAATAAAGCATCACTGTAGATAACAAACTCACCATTCCTGGAAGGCAGTGCCAAAACTAGAGCATTCACCAATCTTCTTTTCAACTCCTGAAAACAATCATCACATTCTTTTGTCCAGATAAACTTAACACCCTTCCGAGTTAGCTTAGTCATTGGACTAGATAACTGTGAAAAATTTCTAACAAACCTTCAGTAATATCCTACCAAACCAAGGAAGCTATGAATTTTAGTTACATTTGTGGGTCTTGGCCAGTATTTCACAACTTTTGTTTTTGCAGGATCAACAGTTATCCCATCTTTAGAAACAATGTGACCAAGGAAAGAAATTTGTTGCAACCAAAACTTACACTTGTTGAATTTTCCATACAGTTTATTTTCTTTTAAGGTTTGAAAGATAACCCTTAAATGTCTTTCATGCTCCTATTTACTTTTAGAAAACACCAAAATATCATCAATGAAAACTACCACAAACTTATCCAAGAACTCATGGAAAATTATATTCATTAAGTCCATGAATACAGCATGTGCATTGGTTAGCCCAAAAGGAATTACTACAAATTTATAATGGCCATATCATTTACGAAACACAGTCTTCGGAACATCTACCTCCTTTACCTTCAGCTTATGGTAGCTCGATCTCAGGTCAATCTTTGAAAAAAACTGAGCTCCCTGGAGCTGATCAAACAAATCATCAATATGAGGCAAAGGATATTTGTTCTTAACAGTGATGTTATTCAAGGCTCTATAATCAATGCAATGTCTCATAGAACCATCTTTATTTTTAACAAATCATACAGGATCACCCCATGGTGATGTGCTAGGTCGAATGAAACCTTTCTATAATAAATCTTGAAATTGCTCCTTCATCTTTAAAAGTTCAATTTGAGCCATTCGATAAGGGGGTTTTGAAATTGGCTTAGCATCAGGAACTAAGTCAACAGTAAACTCAACTTCCTGATCTGGTATTATTCCAGGAAAATCATTAGGAAAAACGTCAGGATACTCATTTACCACTGGCACATCATTAATCTGAACAGTTCCTTTATTTTCAACGATCTATGCAAGGTTACATTCATTTCTATCTTTTACAAGTTTCTCGACCTCTTGATATGTTATCAACAGTAAGGGTTCATTCTTGTACACAAACTGAAAGTCTTTCTGAAAAGAAACTTCTTTAGCTCTACAGTCAATCTTAGCTTGGTAAATAGAGAGCCAATCCATACCCAGGATAACATCAAACTCTACTAGAGGTAGAACAATAAGGTTTCCAAGTAGGTTCTTTCCACAGATAAGGATATGAAGATTCTTATAAATTCTTTTTGCCTCAATATTTCACCCAGGTGTTTTTACCAAAAGTTCAGGAGTCATTTCTTAAGATGGTATTCCCATTTTACTAGAAATGTTTTCAGAGATGAAAGAATGTGTAGACCCCGAATCAATCAACACACTGGCATAATCTGAAAAAACAAACAAAGTACCTGATACAACATCATTTGATGGCCCGACATCGGCTGATGTAGTTACAAATGATTTCACCACCCCTTTCTTCTTGTAGTCTAACTACTTCCCATCACTCGAGCTCTTTGTAGGACAATCGTTTTCATAGTGACCCATCTCATTTCACTTAAAACATTTCACTAACTGTAAATCAAATTTGGACTTACCATCACCTTCATCTTTTTCAGTGCAATCACGAGCCTTATGTCTCATCTTACCACATTGGTAGCACTTTCCAGAATTCAAAAGACATTCCCCAGCATGCCTTTTACCAAATTTATCACAAACAAGAAACTTAGTTTTATTACCATCAGACTTTTTTGAAGATTTCTTTCCATTCTCTTGCCACCTCGGTCTCCTCTTCTACTGGTTTTTATAGAACACTTGATCATTGGAAAATTCTATTTCGACCTTCTCAGCACATCGAACATGCTTTTCATAACATTTAGACTCATGATAAGCTAAATCCCTTCGATATTTTGGCTTTAATCCTGAGTAAAAACGATTGATTTTACTACCAAGGTCTCAGATAAAATTTGGAGCATACCTTTCCAATTGAGTGAACCTCTCTTCATAGGAAGCCACTGAGTCTTCCTCTTGCCTCAATTCCATGAATTGTTTTTCCATCCTAAGTCGAACAGCCTTAGGAAAATACTTTTCAAGAAACATACCTTTGAATTCATCCCAATCGAGAGAATCAATCTCATTAGAGTCCCTGATATTTTTAACCATCGACCACCACTAATCTGCTTCACCATCCAAACGGTAAATAGCAAGACTAACCTTTTGATTGTCTGAACACCCCATGACAACGAAAATCATCTCCAGTTCTTTAATCCACCCTTCACCTAGCACAGGGTCAGATGATCCTCTGAATGATAAGGGATGTTGCCTCAAAAAATGTTCCACCACTGACATGATCCTCTGCGGTTGATCTGGCTGATCTCATGTATGGATACCACCGCCATTTATCGCTTCAGTCAACTGTGCCACTACTGCAATAAACTGTTCAGTTCCAATTCCGACCATCTCAGGATGCTGATTCGGAAGGTTATTTCCTTCTGCATGCCTTCCTAGCACTGCTTCCCTGTTTCCTCTACGGAAAACCATTCTGAACAAACATGTCTTAGATGAAGAAACATGGTAATCTTCAAATACTAAATCACTTAAATTTGACCATAAAAAAATACGGATAATCATTTAATAGAATTCTAACTCCTAAAGTTATATAAACCGACCTTTAATACCAACTATAAGGCTCCATTCTCAAACCTTACTTAATCTTGACTTATTACAAGATTGCACATTGAGGATATTTTCGGGTTTAGAGTTTTAGAGAATTATATCATAAAACTAACATTACATTCCACATATAAACAAAGTGGTTACATAAAGATAGTATTCTTCTTTCCCATCAATTGAAACATATTTAAAATAAAACATGGATTCTTTCTTGACACTTCCTTTACACTATCATCATATCATGTACCATTCCCTTGACCTGTGAAAAACATTTCAAAAAAACTTGGGATGAGCATAAAAAGCTCAGTAAGGGATATAAAAATATGGAAAGGAAACGTGGGTACATATATACAAATGAATGAAATCATACTTTACCCATAAAACATAAGCACTTTAACATACCTCATCAAATCATGAATAAATCATAGAAATCATAAGACATAAAGGTAACTTGAGACATTCATAACATTCTTACGTAGGGAGTAACCCTCTTGGTTACGTTTGGAATACCCATCACATTATATTCCCTAAATCGCTTCGGAGAAACCTTTACATTTCACTCATTCGCGTTACCCAATGCATTGGAGAGCTATATCAGGCTAACCCGCCCTTAGTTTATCACGGAACCACCCGTCTTCATAATAATTCCCAAGAACCTCAACATAATCGTATCAAATAAAACATGAATAAAGGAAACATAACATTTCCACCTTTCAATCACAAGATATCAATACAACACATTGATATAAAAACATTCTGAAAACCATTTTCAATACCAAAATAAAATAAAAGTAAAACATGGTATTTATTTTTCTTTTTTTTAAGTATGGCTTGTAGAGGAAGTCGAAACTCAAATAATGGTCACGGCGGTAGAGAAGTCATTGTCGCCGCATACGTATGACAAAAACATTCCCTTTTGTTGTTTAGTAAACGCTTCGTATAAAAAAATATTCCTTTTGAATAAATGTAAAATTAAAATGTGTTTATACACCGTATAAAAGAAGTTTTTGTATAAAACAAAATATGCCTCAATGAAAGGAGATTGAGATGAAGTCACATACCTCGGGTCCGAATTGACTCGATAGTTCTTCAATGTCCTGAATAATAAAAGTGAGTTAATTTCTACTTGCTTACAAACCTTTTTCAAGTTCATTATTCCGTTTATACCACTTATTTCCATGTCATGAACACAATGTAATTATTTAAGTTAATAACGGTCATTTTAACGATCTTTGGTACTTAAGTCAAAAATAAACCCTTTATAATTACAAGTTGTTCATGTTTCCATTATATCCAGAATTATAATCATGATGTATATATCATATATATCCAGTATATACATGCCATTATAATATTACATAATCATTTAGAGGTAAGAAATGAAATGCACTGTTCATGGAGACGGTAAGCCGTACGTACGCATGAAAGCTACTTTCATTTCTATTTCATATTTTATAGAATGGAATCATAATGATATAAAGGTATATTATAATTCCAGTATAATATCATTTATAATATCATAGTTCCATCCTTTATACGTCCCACATATGGTATTTAACGAATCAAATCACTTTGAGTGGGCGGTAGTCCGCACTTCCTTAAATGAAGATATCACGTTTACCCATAATGGAAACCATAAAGGTATGCCCAAAATGAAAAATACAGAAGCTTAAGGAAAACATAAACATATTATATATCATATATAAATATAGTGACATCTTAATGTACACCTTTGAAGGTGTTAAAATAATTTTGAACAATCATCGTTTCGGGAGGCATAAATTCACCATCCACGGAAACAGTATATCCTTTAACCATTAGATGTAGGTGTGTGTAAGTGTAGCTCGAATCCTTCTTATAACAACATCCTAGTATATTGAATATACATTAGTTGTTACAAAAAAATGAATAAAAAGAGTTTAGGGGATTGGAGAAGCAAAATAAAACAAAAGGACACAAGTGAAGACATTACCTTAAAATCGGGTAACTCCCTTTGGTTTGAGCTCAAAGGCTTCCTTGAGAAGACTTCTGCCCAAAGTGAGGCTTCAAGGAGTAAGATAGGGATGTGGAGAGACAAAATGGGCAGGGCTTGGCCGATTCAAAGGCTTTGAGAGTGTGGGTAAGGAGGTAGAGGTGGGGGCCTTTTATAAGAGGAGAGGAGGGGCACTCTTTGAAAGTGAAGAAATGTTACTTTATTTGAAAATGATTTTCGGATTAAAAAGGTCCCACATTGATATAATTAGAGGGTATGGTGATAAGGGTTCTAAATAAACCCATCCAATAGGTTTTGGACATGTGTTGGTCATATATTTTACATTATCATTTCATTTTTTTAATCCTTTATTAATGAGGTAATCGCTGCATCATCATGATATCATAAATAATTTAATTTATTTAAAGACTAAAAATTATGAAAAAAAATTACTATGATGTAGGAAATCTTTTTATATTTCTAATGAATATTTAGAGTCCAAATGATCATTTATGTAGACAAATTTAAAAATATTTTACTTAGGTGAAACATTCTTTGTCACTTTTAACATTATTTAAAAATAAAAAGATAAAAAGTCACTTTCTCACAAAAGTGATTCCATGGGGCCCCCATGTTTGGAAAAAGTCATCCCATGGTCGTCCATGAGACAACCAGTAGCCTTTGGACACATGTTGAGGTCTTTTTGTATTATTAGGATATCATTTTATTATTTTTAACTACCTGATTACTCATTAATCAAGATAATTAAAGATAATTACCATCGTTACTATTCATAATGTCCAAAAATAAAAGAGTCTTAATTACATAATTTGGACCTTCATATTCAAAATATGTAATCCATTTTACCAAATTACAAACACATAAATTGCAATAATTGATTTAAAAATAATTCTCGTTGTCAAAACAAATAGCGGGTTTTTTTGAAACAATATCTATGAAAAGTTTGGCATTAGTTTAGGACCAATTCCAAAGTAAAAATTATTCCTAATGACCACCATTGGATTAAATGGTAAAAATATATTCCTATTACACATTAAGACCAATTAAAAGGATAATATAACCATATAATTAAATTAAATGAAAAAGCAGTTTTGATGTAAAATGCAATATTTTTTCACTATTCATTAAAAAATGAACATTGTCAGAAAAATACAAAAAATTTATCCAATGTAAATTTCAATATCCCAATCATAATGAATATGTTTATTTTGACAAATATAGATTATAAAATTATCAAAAGTTTGATTTAAAAATGGTATTCCATCAAAAGTCAGTAAAACAATCTTTTAAGAATATTAGTGTATTCCATGCATAAGATTGTATTTATTTTCATTTTAAGCCTCTAAAACACTATCTTAATCATTAATAGACATAGATAAAAATATCTATTATTAATTACTTAATTGGGATGTTACAATAATTCAATCATAAATATTTATGAACTTTAAAATTATATTTTCCACAAATATAATACATTTAAGTTTCTCATAGAGTGACATATCTTTTGAGATCTTAAATAAGGATTGTTATGAATTTAGTACTTTGAGAATGTTAAATATAGACTGACACATCCAAACATGGGATAGGGGGACCCAGATTTATTCCCAGTTTGGGACTGTTTGTTCACCCAACATTGGGCACACAAGGGTAGATATAGTTCCCTATTATAATGTTTCATATAGGATATTAAAAAAATTATTGAAATATATGATCCTACTTTTTGGGTGTTTCCAACCAAATTCTCCCATTTTGTTTGGTATAATCATGATATGGGGTTCCACAACCACTATCCAATATCTATTTTATTAAAAAAAATTATTTATATTTCACTTTTCAATGATTATTTCTCATGGTAAACCTACCCATTTATTTTTATTTTTTAACTCCACTATTAGTATCCAGTGAAAGCATAACCCTTTTTTAAAACCATATATTTCTATATAATGGAATTATATATATATATGTTTTATTTCCATTTTTTTGATATCTATAAAACCCTCAATAATTAATTGATCATGACTTGATTATACAATCTTTAATCAATGGATTTTCAGTACTGTTAAAACCATATCATAACTAATTTCTTGTATCATATAATATTTAATGAAAATGTAAAGTTAAATAATTGAATGATATATTTAAAAATAATTAAAGGAAATTTTGAACTATAGAATCATAAAATATCAGTATTTTAAAAAAACTAAACTATATTAATATTATGAAATTTGATCTACTATATTGGTTCCGACATTATCTTATTGATATAATGTAATTTAATTTAACCATGAAGAATAAAGCTCAAATGAAATTATAAAGGATACATTTTTTATATTCACACTTTCAAATTTATTTGACAATTATCAATGTCTCATATATTGAAGGTTCCATGATAAACATCATTTATACCATAAAAACATGTGAAACATGTATTCGATCCTGATTCATCAACACTCTAGTTCTAGAATGTTGATATAACCCATCGATCACTGTAAGATCACACATTCAATTTTAATCTTCGATATAAGAAACCACGATCACACCATTTCTATCTCCAGTGCAAAAGAAATATTGGTAGGGGAGTAAGATAAATCAATTATGAGAAAAATCATTCAGTTACTATTTAGGTGTCAAATTGTTTTTATATCTATGTAAAACTTTTACAAATTGTACTTAAGATATAAAAAGAATTAACCATAAAAAACAAACTGATAACCCCACAAATTTCATAGATGTTATATCATAACTGATAAATATAATGTATCAATGTCTTATTACAAAATTAACATGACACTTGATAAAATATGAAACTCTTAATTAACTTAGTTACTGCCTTTATTATATACCGAACATTAAAGGTTTAATATTTGTTCTAAAAAATATATTTTATCATTTTCACTTTTCTAATTAAATAACATGTAAATTTGATGATAAATAAATTCAATTATTATTATTCTAACAAGAACTAATATAATTTAAATCTTTTAATTATAATCATTCACACTAGGACGTTTACCAAACACCAAAAACATGGATTACATAATCCTAAACATTTACTCATCAGAATTTTTGGAACATGTTAATGGAATTTGTGTGTGGACCTCTAGAACCATATCGTGATAGTAGTTAATAACACTCATAGAGTAGTATAGGTATATAGTAACTAATCATGGACTCTAAGATATAAATATAAGACATACCCATGACTACCTCATATGACATTTCTCTTTTTAATTTTATCAAATTGTCTAATGATATATCATAATGTCGGATGAAAACATTGCGTTACAATCATTAAATGTTTCATTATTTCTTGACATTTCTAGAAATACATACCTTATTCAACCAAGGTCAGAAATATATTAATTGTACTCTCATCCTTGTTTACTGGGGCTAAGATATCTCTTTTTTTTAGAAGTGATCATTCTTACATTAATCAGTCATTTAACATCAAAAAAAAATTGACCCGACCAAATAAATCTACCTCACTAAAACATAAATGTCATATTTTTCATCTTCCTTCAATTTAATTGATAAATTTTTACACACTAACATTGATTTATATTTAAGAGAACAATATATATGATCCTAAATAGGAAGAACAAGTGACACATAAAACACGTTGTCTTCCAATTATCACGAAATTCCTTAGGATATTATGTACTCAACATCACCATGAGTCAGATTAATGAAAATATATCTCAATGAGTATGTGCCCCCAACACTTGATAATCATACATCATATGCGTCCCATCAGTATGATGTATCTCAACCAAACGACTGGTGTATTAAAATTACTAACATATTATCCCGATGTTTTGATTATAACAAAAAACTACCCTAAATATTCATAAGACAAATAATCTATGGATATTCACATGAAAATAGTATACCTAGAAGTATCAAAACTATTATGGTAAGAATATACTCTACATAACAGTTTGTATACTTGATATGGTATTCAATGTTTATAGCTCAAATTTGGTCTTGGTAACCCACATTAGAAATGGTTATTACATTTAAATACATTAAAATGATTTTGTACAAAACAATAAACATATTTAGAGGGGGAGATATATTCAAAAATAACTTATTTAATGAATTAAATAATTATTATTGAAAAAGTTAAACCACTAAAAATATAACATATAATTTGTAAATAAAAAAAATACATGGGTTTGTCTCACCTAATGATTAGTCTAACCACAAGAATATAGGAAAATAATGTAAAAATAATAATTCTACTCTCAAGGAATATTTTTCAAATGAAAATTACAATAATGTTGTTTTAATTTATAAATTACATTACCCACACTATTAAATTAATTTTTATAACATTCAAAATATTTTTAAATATGATTAATACATAAAAAATAGTCTATAAAATTTTTAAGAATTAAATAGTCTTAAAGGTTCCCCAGGTGGAATTTTTGGCCTCTTGGGTTAGATATAGGGTTGGGTTGGTTAGGTAGGACTCAACCCAGATTGACCCAACCCAGCATACATATAGTTGAATGAATAAGGTAGGGTAGGGGAACATATGTATCTTGTTTATCATGAGTTATTCGGGCGATTCTCCCCATACACGTTTTTTATTTTTAGTTAAATTATTTTTCTTAATACCAAACATAGTACGCATTGACCAAAGTATGAACAAATAGAAAAACATTTTTTATAAATTTATTTTTATTACTATTACTAATACAATTTAATACTAATATGAATAATCGATTATAATGTTATTAATATTACTAGACAATAAAATGTTTCAATACTAAGATTTCTATATCTCATCTATATGACTTTTGATTAATGCATCATTAGTTCTATTAGGCATGTATCCTAACACATTATGTAAATTCTACAAAAATTTATTTATATTTTGAAATGAAAAATAATATGACTTATATAATATAACTTGAAAGATGTCAGATTTTGTGGAACCATGAAAATTCCATAAATTTACACCAAATCTATAAAGAAATGATAGATTTGATATAATAGAAATAGGATCATCTCATGTATTGGGTGTAATTAATTCAATTAAAATTTGGTAGAATATAAATAATAACTCATTCAATTCATGATATCACTAAATTTTTATGTTGATGTTAGTGTCTTGAATCTAGTATTTTCCATTTGATATAAGTTTTTTCCCATGATTCTAAAAGAGAGATTTTTTTAAGTATCTACTCATGAACCACAAATTGCATTGAATCTCAATCCCCCACCAGTATGTGTTAGTAAAATTTAATGAACTTACATTGATTTCCGTTACTCATTTGAGGATTATATCTGTATGTCTTGAGAGGGGATAGGAATAGGGAACAATATTGTATTTATTGTGAGATAAGATAATAGAACACCATAATGTCACTAGAACATTCCAATACGTAAGGCAATAAAAAAATTGGGCAAATCAACATAATATTTTTATTTATAATAATTTTAAAATATATTATTTCCATATAATTCATGTACATTTTATTTTATTTTAATTAATACCAAGTGTCACATTTTTAATCAATAAAAAGATATATTATATAAATTTTAGGATTTTTACATAAAATATCCTTAGAAATTTATTTATTTATTTATTAGATGATAATATCTCATCAATTTAATTATTAAACTTGATTCTTTTCTCCTATAAATATGAACAAAATATTGAATAATAAATCTTCATTCCAAAAATAAATATTAATTTCTTAAAACTTAAGAATATTATTTAATTAATAACAAAATCAATAAAACAAAAATAAATAAAATTATTATAATTGAAATATAAATTTAATTTGGGTTTTTATGTTGCAACTAACCTTCAATTATTGTATGTCACATTTTCGTCCAAGAGAACCAACAGTATATTGCACATGTCTTTATTCAAGAATGTGATTAATTCCTCAAATAACAACATTTTTTATATTAATTTAGATAAATATATTTAATTTTTTAGTTCATATTTTCAAAATTTTCATTGGGTAAATTTTTTAGATTTTTAAGAAATAGTTTATTTTAGGGTGAATCATAAAAAATACTCATTTCCAAAAACAATTAATTTTAAAACATTGTAATGATAATGAAAAATATAAAATAATATGTAAAAAATCAGAGAAGAAATATAACTTTTATAATTAATATAATTGACATAGAAATTAAATGTTGATCTTAGAAATATATTTTTAACTTTTTGGAAATATAAGTAATGTATTTTTAAAAAATCAATTTTTAGTTATTCTCTTTTAATCATGTTTTGTAAGGATCCATTCAGTTTTTTTTTAATATTATAGAAAAAAATATCATATAATTTATCCTAATCCAATTAAATCCTTTATAAAAAACATTATAACGTTTTCCATTAAATAATTTTTATACTAAAAAGGGTATTTTTTAGTAAAACAATTTTTTTCTGATTTGTAATATTTTCTTTAAATTAATTTTCTAAACTTATATAAAATATATTAACTAAAATTGATTAAATATTTTTAACCAATGATATATAAAATTATAATGTGATAGCTTTAAATTTTTCACATTATGAATTGTATCAAGGTTAAAAAATATCAATTACCAATATAAGAGTTCAAATAGGTTAAAATAGTTTAAACTAAAATTGTATGTGTTTAAATGTTATAAAAACAATTATAAATACAATTAATAACCATATTATAATCATATATTATCTCATATTCTATGAATATTCGTTTTGGATCCATTTTTAAGCAGTACGATATTAATATATTATAATATTTTTACAATTTCCAAATCTGTTCCCACCCTCTCTTCGAAAATGATATGACTTCCCCTCTCTTGCCTAAACATAATGTTCCTATTATATATGTAAATACCACTAAAATTGTTTCATAACATCCATACACATGTCTTGTAGGACCTTTTTATCACAATACCATCCTGTGATGGATTTTCGAATAAACCCAATGATGTTTCTAGATAAAAAGTTGAGTTTTTATTTGAATGTTTTCCTTTGATGATTCTATTTAACCTCAATAAAATCTTACCTAAAAATAAAATATAATAGCATTAATATATCCCATGTAATTAAATTTTATTATATTTTTGGTATTTTCAATATTCATCTACTTTTCTATCTAATGGAAAATGAAATTTTTTTTCATGCATATGTGTGAACTAACACCTTACAAAGAAGGTGTATTTCATTTTGTATCACCGGTAATTATAGATGGTCACAAATATGGGTTAAAATTAAACATTATGATATAAATGATATAAATTATAATTATGTAATCTAAAATAAGTATTCAAATTATTTTATTACTAACTGTTTAAGAATAAAATCATTGCTCGTGCATAAATACGACCAACCATCTCTACATTTTAGTGTAATTTATTTTTCATGACCACTTCACTAATAAGTTTATAAATATAGAAATTATGAATATATATATATATATGTGAAATTTATATCATTATTATCATCATATATTCTATTGACCCGTGATATTTATAAAATTAAAAAATAAAATTGAATTTAATATGACGTTAAAAATAAAATAGTTAACACCAGGAAGTGACCATTTTAATAAAAAAAATTATAAATGGGATTGAATTTATTTATGTGGTTATTAAATTATATTATAAGAATATAAATAATTTTAGTTTAAAATGATAAATTAATTTAAATTAATTATACTTTACGTTTAAATAAATTACGAGGAAAGTCATACTTGTGGAAATTGATTTCATTCCATGATGATTCTTCCTCGTCCATATATTCATTAAAATGTTTTCAATAATATTTTTAGTATTCATAAAATATTATTTCATGTTATTACTACCCATGTATTAATATATATAAATTTGTTTTGGGCGAATCAATTTTCATTTTCTTAATGAGTTTCTTTTTACCGATGATGAGAATGTAATCTTTGTTTTATAATACACAACACAAATGAATATTTCTCCAATAATTACTACACTTTTGATCAAATATTATTTTAAAATTTTCACTCTGTATTTTAAAAAAATAATTTTTTTAATATTTGGTGTATTTTTATTTTAAATTGCATAATGATAAAATCGTATTATTTTCGTAATGGAATGAAGTGAGTTTTTAAAAAGTGACATATAACCCCATTTTAAAATGATAATTTATAGAATTTATTTTAATTTGATTCTATAATTTTATATTATAAATGATTATTTTTACTAAAAACAATCAATTTTGATAAATTGATTAGAATCCTTTTTTGATAATGAATTATAACTAGTTTTGAGATCATTCATTTTCTTAAGATCAAATTCTCTATCACTCTCCATTATTCATTGGACATTATTTTTTTCCTTTATGTACATGTTTTTAATATCATGGTTGAATTTAGAATAATTTATATTACATTTATTATATTTCAAATTAAATCATTTTTATTATGGTATCAGTTGATGGAATCTTATTGTGTAATTTATTTTATTCACAGTAGAAATATTGATGTTTTGTACTCCTGACACAATATCGATAGTTTTAAACTTATTATGCATTCTAACGATAAATATTATTGATCATTCAAAATTTTTGGAATGTATAGGAAATTTATGTGATGGGATGGTCCTATTTATATATAGCACCTTGATGGATCTTCGTGTTTTGAGAGACAAAATAAAAGATATATTATATTAAATGTGTATCTAGTTTACACCAACCTATTTATTGACAATGTTTTATTAGTTAAGAGTCTTTGATGGTAATATTCATGGTATCATTATTGAGAGTAATTAATCATTAATTTTAAAACTATAAATTCCATTTTATTGAATTCAGCTTTAATTATATATGAGATTGGTATATTGATTAAAACATATATATTCATTGATACTATGTTTTTAATTGAATGGAATGTGTTTTTATTATCCATTATTGCATATTTATTATTCAATATTTACTCATGATATCTTCTGTTGTATATAAACCTTATAGAGCATTTGAGCTCACACTTTATCTATTTTCCTTCCCCAATTTATGTAGAAGTATATTATGAATTATTCCAATGATAAAAGAATGTTTCATAGGTTATGTTTTGATATTTATATTATAATATGGGAATCAAGAATTTATCTATTTTTATAATACTTCTAAACATATTGATCCTAAATTGTGAGAACACTAATATATTCTACATATTTGATGATGTATACACCTTCCTTGGGATACTAGAGTCTCAGTGTTCTATTATAGATTTTATTATTGTTATACACTCTACTTTGTTTATCAATATTATTTGGTGAAACCTACAGACAGAGAAAATTATCTAAAAACATATCAATCCCCCTATAGAAAATAAGAATTTAGTGTTACAAAAATATCAACCTTCTAATATAATCTCACTATGTTATAATATTTTTACCACATAATATCTCATCCAGAAGTATGAATACAAATTTCATCATAATTAATACATAATATATATTTCTTTTAATTCCCAAAATTATTTTTTTGTAAACTATCATAAATAAGGATTTATAATAGACCCAAAAATATCTATTAAAGGGCTAGAAATTTCATCATTCCATATATTTATAAAGGGAAATCAGATCCTCGGACATTAGTTAACATCGTACAAACAATGTCACAACAAATTTTAGTTACATATCCTCTAGTAAAGATATCATGTATTTCATCATGTGTCACGGTAAACCAATTCATGTAATATATAAAAATTTATCGGAAGTCCAAATACTAATAAATGAACTTTTATATAAGATTAAAAAATGTTGCATGTGATAGGGGGTGTTCATATTGATAGGTTTATCCACATGACCTCTCTTCTTGAAGATAGCCAATGATGAAATTCATGGAATGAGGTATCAATGATTATAACTCCAAATAACTAACAATCATACCTCAATTATTTCTCAATGATACGATACATATAGACCATAAGAAATATATTTATTAATGTCACCTTGTTATCTATAGTTTCTCATTAGAGTGAGGGATTGTCATATCTTTTTATTGTGATGAGTACTCTAATGACATTATCATATAGATTATTGCATATGTAAAATAAAATATTTGATAATACATGTATAATAAATAATCTAGTGATTGAAATTATAAATGTTTTGGGTTTCTATGGAATTGACTTAGATTCATTCCATACATCTATCTCTTCTTATAACTTTCATCACACGCATTTTGTTTTTCTATGTCTATTTCACCCATGTTTCATACCCTATGTTTCAAAATATATTATCTATTGTAAAAACCCAAAATTTTATTAATAAAGATTCTACTTGATGTAATTAAAAGTCTCATTATTAAATATGGTTATATAAAACAGATGAAATTCTATGATTTTATGATTTTTAATTTGAAAATACCATTATGAATTGTTACCTTTGATAATATAGCCTTTGAACAGTGATCACATGATTAGAATAAATATATGGATTTAACACATTAAATTTACATAGAAATAAAATGTAATGGCTTGATCCAGTAGAATTTCTCTATATGAAGCCCATTTTTTGGTGCTCAGAATGGAGGTAGCGTCATTGGTATTTTCTCTTAACCAATGTCAAGCTGAGCTTTAACACGTTAAGCTTGAACAGAACTGTATATGGGAGAATTAGAAGTTGATAGAGATTACCACCAGAGCGATGTTATTCGAGCCACCCCAAGAGTATGTCACCATTTCACACCTTACCCTTAGGTAATATGCGGGTGTTTTAAGGGATTATGAAACATGAATATAGCTTAATTATTATGTGCTTCATTTTTGTATACAGAATATAAATCCATTTAATTTTTTCTACTAGGTAAATAGTTTTTAATGAAAAAATAGTATATTTAGTAAAGAAATCTCTTTTGATGAACTAATGGAATATTTTCTTAAAAAAATATTTTAATAAAATATTATTACTGAGTTAAGTTTTATTAAATATAATTAATTGTATAATTATTTTAAAAATAAAAATCTAATTTTTATCATGTTTTGAATGTTCATTTTTTCAAAACCCTTGAATTTTAGATAAATGTCTGTTCTTATTTTAAAAGTAAAAATTCACATATTTTGAATTTTTTTGATAATGTGAATATTATTTCTGGAATCGGGATGTTGAAATAATCCAATGGTAAATTTTTCATAATTTTATTAGGCAATTGAATTTTTCGTTAAAATTAAATATCGTTTAAATATATAATGTGTTTTATGACATCATAATGACCCAATAGTGATGTAATAAAATAATATAAATGGGATGTTCGGCCAATATATTTTTTACCTCTAAAATAATGTGATTTTAGGTTTTCTTTATTTATTTTATAAATCATTAATGGACACTTTAAGACTTATAAAACATTTTAACTTTTTAAATTGATTTCATTGATAGTGTAAATCACAAACACATAAGAAAGCCTAATATTTTAAGAAGTTAGGCCATTGGATTTATAAAATAATTTTTTCCCCAATACATTGGAAAAAAATATGGTCAAAATTTATTTGTTGGTTTTCGGATTTTATTAGTTTCATGTGTGGTGTCCAAAACAGAAATAATAAATAATTCCATCTATTTCCCTATATAAACCCGACCAATCTCCCACTTCCTCTTCAGTCAATGAATTTTGAGCTCAACCAACCTCTTCTATCATCTCTATAGAATCCTCCCAATGTTCCCAAAGATCCCTAGAAGCCTCTATTAAGCCTCTCTCAAGCCTTTGGGATCACACTTCAAAGTAACAGATTTCTTCATTTCTCATTTTTGTCCAAATTTTATTATTTTGTTATTCCCATTTATTTTCAATTACAAATTTTAGGGTGAAAATTTTCACCTCTCCATACATCTCTAATTATGTTTGAATGATTATAAACCCCTTTCTCTCTAATTAATGCCTTTCAGGTACACATATAACCATGCTGAAATTCCATAACAAATTTCTCTCTTATCATTTACATTGAAGCAATTATTTTATATTATTAATCTAAATTTCATTACATTTTTAGATAAATGTATGTATATGAACCCCTTACTATACATTTCACATTAAAATTTTGAGATAACCATTTCTCTCACATCAACCATTTTTATAAATTTTTATGTCACATCGTTATGCTATCAAAATTGAACCACTATTTTACAATCCAAATTCATTATGTAGTGAATACCATGCTCATTTATCTATTAAAGGTATTAAACTTTATGAATATTTATTATTTATTATAGAGTTTCATTTATGAATTCCAAATTCCTTTCTCATGGAATAAATGATGATTTTTAATGAATCCAAATTGTATGATCTATCTAGGACACTTTTGGGTGAAATTAAACGATTAAGAATGTTGTGCCCTGATAGTGCTCCAATGAATTGGGTAAATATTAGTATCATGATATGTCATGTGAAATGAGGGTTTAATTGTGAAAAGTCACATGTAATGAAAGTTTACTCATGCTCCATGGGAAATGATCCTTAGATCATTCTAATATCATGTTAAATGTTTTTCCATGTTTTAATGTTGTGATAATCATTATATATCATTCATTTATATTCATATATCTCTTATTATCTGTTGATATACCTATTAACTAACATGTACTTTATTCTTCATTTTATTCCTTGTTTACACCATTACTGGGATTTATAGCTCATCTTTTTTCTTATGGATATACTCATGTAATCACATGCAATGTCATATACAAAGGAATGTGTGTGGTTATGGAAATGATGTATTCAATAAATATGTATATTTCATTTTATAAGTTGTTATGTAATATTCCTAAGACCCAAAGACACTAGACCACACGATCTTATATGTTATATCAGTTGAAGAGTTTTATGTATTAAATTATGTTTAAGTGTGTAATAAAGAGAATGGTTATTATAATTGGTATTAAAGGATATGTTTATTTATTTTTGGGATTAAGATTATAAATCACTAGTAGAAGCATTTGGGATAAGACTATGTATAATAAACACATACCGAAATTTTGTTGAGTATTGAGAGAAATTTTTATCTAGATGATACATCTCTCTCTAGATATGAGTAGGTAGAGGTGGCTCTAGCACAGATATATCTAGGGGTAAGACCCAAAAACACCGCTTTGAGCTAGACTCTAATGGGAACTAGTGAACAATATTGGGATGTTTTTCACTCTTAGTTATGACACTCCTGGGGTATATTATTTGGTAATTTCATTATATTAGTATAAAAAACTATTAAGGGAAAAAATATCCATAAAAATATATGATTCGAAGTAGATCATGGATAACATATATTGAATCCTATAAATTCATAAGTAAAAAAATAAAAGTAATCTATATGTAATATATTTTTTTCATTGTATTAAACATTATATTTTACCCTTATCATTCCTAATATTCCATCTTATTGCCATTAATAGGAGGACTTGAGCTAACAACGGATGCAAATATCAATGTAATGATTGTTCTAATGAGATTCCCAATTTGATAGGAGAAGGAATCACAAACATTGTCATGATACTATCTTATTTAACTAATGTTTTGAATATAAATATGGGTCAAGAAGAACATTAAACCCCCCCCCCCATAGAATGAACAAGTCACTATCGATAGATTCATGAGATAAAGGTCTCTTACTTTTAATAGATCGTCTGATCCCACAATTACCGAACAATTGATCAACTACATTGTGAATATATTCTCTATCCTTAAAATTTCTGAACAAGAGAATAAACGTCTATATGCATATCGTATAGAGGGTGAATCTGATCAACGGTGGACATCGATCAATAATAAGAAGGCAGAGGATGAGATCGAGGTGTTGGAATGTAAGGATTTCCAAAACATATTTTTTTTTAAAATTATTCGCACCCTCTGACATAAGATGGAAAGGGACGTCCATTTACACAAATAAAAAAGACGAATAATCCATCAGATATTATGAGGAGAACTAACAAAGTCTTGCATGATACACCTCCATATTTATTGTTACCCACTAATGAAAATTCCACCACTTTATTTGTGGGATGAAACCTAGACTACAGAAATCCCTTGTGATCTGTTACATCGATAACAATGAGTAAATTCTCTTATGTTCCCTCAAAGATGAAATGGAGAATGGAGAATATCAAGGGTATCATGGGGATAAGAATATTTTGGTGCACTTTAATTCTAGTGGTCCAATGGATAAATATAACGATTCTAAGAAAATCCATCACCCACTTTCCAAATTTGCAGAAAGAAGCACTATAGAAATTCCCTTAAGGGGATGAGGAACTGGTTTAGGTGTATAATAAAAGGACACCATGCCATTAACTGTAGATAAGAAAAACATGCAGATGAAAAAGAGTATATTAACTCTCTATTCGACCCAAAACAAATTGTTCATTGCTGCAACTGTAAGAAAATAGGGCACATTGAAAACCAATTCCCTAGTCCAAGGGTTTTTTTAGGCAACAAACAACCTCCAAGGAAGCAATGGTGATATTATTCAATCACTACCACCAAAGTGAACTCTCAAAAAGTAGTGGGGACAATTACTATAATTAATCATTTAATAATAGAAAATTTAATTTTTGATTTTGGTTATATGCATTATTTTATATCCTAAATGTTTTGTAGAACAATCCCAACACCACCACATGCCATGGAAGTAAATATTTTTGTGAGAACAGAAAATGGAGAAATCATTGCAACCCATGAATATAGCTCCTCTTCTATCATTATTTTTAGATTGAACTTCCCAGCGAACCATTTCATACACCATTTGGTGTAATTTCATGTTATTCTTTGCATGGATTGTATTTCCTTATATGAAGCCAACATAAATTTTTTTGAGTGGGAAATCATTCTCTATATAGAGAATAGACCACTGATTTTATACAATAACAAAGAGGGCGATGAATATTCTTTACCACCATCATCTACAGCATGGATATTAATTCCCTATGAGCATGAATATCTATCTCGGATGATGGATTCTATGAAAGCACCCATCCTATAATACATTCCTATTGTGATGGAATTTTCTGAAGTGTTTCTTGAGTAATTGTATGGTCTTCCACCTAGAGGAGATTTTGAAGATGCAATTGATCTTATATCTGATGTATTTCAAATATCCAAGACTCCAAATTGAACGTCTATTGTGGAGCTTGAGGAGCTTAAGAAACAACTATAGTTAAATATGGATAACGTGTTTATACACCCAATTGATTCACCATTGGGTGAACCTATCCTTTTTTTCAAGATAAAGTATGGGTCAATGTGCCTTTGCATCAGTTATCATGAGCTCAAAAAAATCGTGATAATAAACATGTATCTTCACCCCTGAGTCATTGACTTATTCAATCAGCTATGTGGAGCACAATACTTCACCAAGGAGGATTTTAGGTGAGGATATTACCATGTAAGGTTGATAAAGGAGGATATCCCCATGGCTACTTTTCATACAATATACGGGCACTATGAATTCATAGTAATGACTTTTAAAATCACTAATACTCCAATAATATTAATGGAAATGATGAATAGAGTCTTTAGATATTGCATTAAAAAAAATTGGTAGTATTTATACATGAAATTCTAATATTCTCCAAAACCAAGGAGGAGAAGGATGAACATTTGAGCACTGTACAAGAGGCCTTGAAACGAGAGAAGTTTCGTGAAATGCGCATAAAGTGTGTATTCTAGTTGAAGGAGGAATCATTCATGGTTCCTATCATCAAAATAAATGGGATTTTTGTGGGTCCCTCGAAGATGGTTGTGGTAGAGGGATAGACGATGCCAACATCGGTGATGGATATTGATGTGGATCTATTTTTACATAGTTTTCCCACAACATTTTACTTAATTGTTAATGATTTAATTAATTATTTAATCACTTTGTTCTAAATAATTGTACTTTTGTAATTTTATAGTTAATTTTGTTAATTAATCAATTTTGATAATTAATTATCTATTTTTATTCACCAAAATAATAATTTTAATCATATTAAACTAATCAATTTTAATTATGTCTTAATTAGTTTGGTTAATTTAAATCTGCTTGAATTTTATATAAGTTAATATCTATTTTAAACAGTTATTCAATCAATTTAATCCTATTTAATTACCATAGACATTATTTTAATATTTTATCTATTATTTTAGTTACATTAGAATAGGTTAGTAATGTTAATTAATTTGTTTAGTCATTTTGCTAATCAATTAAGTAAATAATTTGTGTTTTAAATTAAATAAAATAGTTTTATTTTAATTTTTTGTGTTTAAATAGTTGTTTAATTAATTAATTAAGAGTATTAAAACATTAATTATATTATTTTATGTATGCAGTTTGATTATAAATTCATTTTCTCTTGATTTTAGTCTACTGGTGAGGTAGACAAGAGCTTACGGTGACTCATTTGGTTCACTGATGCTCTTTATTTCTATTTGTAGATACCTTGTAATAAATTTATTTAGTTATTTTAATATTAATATTTTATTAATCTAGTTTAATAATTATTTGGTTTTTAATTTAATTGTTTTCAATTAACAAATTTAATCTTTTAAAGGTTAATAAAAATTTTATCTTAATTAACTATGTTTAGAATTATTTTAATTATTTGTTTTTAGCCTTATTATTTAGATTACTGATGTTTTAAATTTATTTTTAATTTATGTGTTTTTAATTTTTAAAAGGTCTCCGTTATTTATTTATTTTAGTTCTACCGGTGACCCATTTATTTGGAGTAATGGTGACATTTCATTTTGTGTACCGGTGACCCTCGTACCAGTTCATTCCTTTCATTGATTTTTCTACCAGTGACCTTTGTCGCTACTCTCATTATTTTATTCTATAATGGTAATCTGTTCTATTTAAATGTACCGGTGTCCTCATTTTTGTTCTTCTAACAATATGCCTTTTTATGTTGTAACAGTGCCTTTTTTTATCTTGATGATAGTCCTCAATTAAGGATGACAGTAACCTCATTTTTGTTACCGGTGACCCTTTGAGTTATTCACTAACATTTAGATTTTTTTATTTTGTTTTTATCAGTGACCCTGTGCGGATGCTCCTCATGTTTTCATTATCCTATCAGTAACATTTTCCTTTTATTTTAAAAGTGTCCTTCACTAACGCCCTGATATATCTACGTCACCATTGCACCCCTTTTTTCCTCACTGATATCCCTCGTTACCCTACCTTAATTCCTTTATACCTCAATGTTAGGCTTCCTCCCATTGCACCTCACCATTTCATCTCTCCATCCCACAGAATGGTGTTGCGCCCATTCCTCTTACTCTTTCATTGTGTGACCATCTTTCTGTTGTCTCATCCCCTCAGCAAGGAAAGCTTCACTACTGTTTCTCATCCTTGAGAAATCAGAAATCTATCTCACTGCTCTCCTTGCTCAATCCATGATCCAATGAAACTGCACATTCACAAACAACTATTCTTCCTCTCATTAATTCACTATCACCACAATCACAAAACAAAGAACCATTTTACAAACTAAAATCCAAACCTAACTCTCCATATATGATTTATAAAATCCAATTTTCTGATGTTGATGATAAATTGAGTCTATTATAAGATCTGGAAACTGACCCTCCGCCTGTCGATTTGTCCCCTAGATGGATTCATCTGGACGATGTCGGTTTGAAGGAGGCAGAACCAAGGTTCAAGGAGGAGATGAAGCTGGACCACCGCTTCAAGGTAGAGCTGTGCCATGGGATGTTGTAACTGGGTGTTGTCATGCTATGTTGGAGCTACAAGGGGAAGTCGAGCTGCACCACTGCTAGATGCTGATGGAGGATATTGCGCCACTTATGAAGAGAGGAGTAGAAAGACATTCTAGCCAGCCTCTACTTAAGGAGTCGAATCTGATATCTGTCGCCGCTATCCGCACTGGAGTCGGTAGGAGGAGATCGGACCCAACGATCCGCTGTTGTCCACCGAACTAGTGCTGAGAAGCTGAGGTTGCTGGTTTCTAGGAGGAAGAAGTCCTTTTGTGTGCCGAAATATGGTATAAAAATAATAAAATATACTATTAATAAAAGTAAAGTGAAACAAAAAGTATTAAAAAATGTTAAAGTTAACTTTAATTAAATCAAATGAATATAATATAATTTATAAATGTTATTAATTAATAAATAGATAAATTATAAATTAAAATACAAAACTAAATTAATAATAAGTGTTATTAATAAATTAATATACAGTTATAGTATAAATATATAATTAATAATAATTATAAATAAATTATAAAATATATTAATTAATTTAAAAATATTTAAAACTAAAGTATTAATTCTAATTACTAAATTAAAATAAACTAATTAATGTATTAATCGAGAAATTTAATTTCTTAAATAGTAATAATAAAATTACTAATACAATCTAAAATATTAAATTTTTAATTACTTATTTATTTAGGTATTCAAATTTTAAAAAATTATAAAAAAATGATAAACTAAAAATCTATTATCTAAATTTATTAACTTGATTTAAAATAACAACTTTTTAATAAACATATGTTTTATGATAGTACTATTAAGTGAATAATTTTATAAATAATAATAAAGTAAATAATAATTATCATCTAAGATATTTATTATTTAACTTTAGTTAACTTTTTAATAATAATTATTGTCATTGAGTTTTAACTACTTTATTATGTTTATAACTTTTTTAGGTTCATACAAAAGATGGAAACATGTCTATGTTCAAGAAAATAACTTAATAAAAGTTAATTATAATGACAAAACTTGTGCGACACACCAGTCGTGAAAAAAACCTATGTGTAGTGCACAACTGACGGATTTTTGAAGTTGGTGGAGGCATGTAGTGACATGTAGCAAATGAAAGATGATATTTTAAGAAGAGTGAGAAGCAGAATTATGAGGTAACTAATGGGGAGACTCTCATTCATTCGACGAACACACCAGACACAAGAGAATAGAAGCTCTGAATATGAGCTGGAGGCCATGGAGCCCGAGTGGAGAGTAGAATTAGGGGACTTCTTCTTCGTTCTAGGTGGAATTCTTGTACTATGTTCTATCATGCCTTCATTTCCTGTATTTACAATGAAAAAAATAATTAGATAATCATTTGATCATGGGGAATTAAAACTTATACTAGTTACTATACTTCCTTTATACTTTCATACATTAATGTGTGCAGTATCAATTGGCGAGACTGATGCTGAGTTCATTCAATTTTTTTCCCCATTAGAAATTAATTTTCAAAACACCAAAATCAAATCAGCAATATTGATCATGGAAACATCTTAAAAAAATAATCAATTCACTATTACACCAGGAATTAAGGTGATTTCACCCTATTGTAATTATCTTTTCAAATATTTCAGAGTTGTTTTGTTTTGGAGAAGCAAACTACAAAATCAATCAGCCTTTGTGACTTTACTCTTGGAGACGGAGATTAATTACTCTCTTTATGGTGGTGCAAAGCTGTAACATTAAGGTGAATCGGAATACTTATAAAACCAGTAGAATGGAGACTTTTCCCCAAGAATTTTACATGATTATTCACTTATCAGCATTTTATATCATTTTTTCTTACTGTTCTTAGTATGTTTATTGTTTTATAATATTTTATAACAAAAACTCCAAAAGAATTTATTGTTTTATTAGTGTACAATTTAAAAAATTTAAAAAAAAATATATAAAAGAAATTGAAAATCTATTCCAATGTTGATAATAGTGGGATCTTTAGTTAGTTTTTAAAGGACTAGTGGTCAAAATAGCCTTCCCTGTGGGTTCGACCCTACTTACCGCATATACAGTAGTTAGTAGGAATATAAATTTTAAACATTGATCGACTTAAATGACAGTACAGGTCTTATTTTTTGTACCATTTTCAGGAAAGTCGCGAGATATTATTTTTCTAAAGAAATATATAAAAAACGTCAAAAAATTGAAAAAAACATTAAATCTATAAAAAATCTCTGTAGCATTTACTACTAAATTGCTACAGTTTTATAAACTCATGTTAGATATACTATTGTTCTATATTAAACTGTTATTACACTTTTCATTTGCACAAGAGAATTCATTGTTACATTAGAGTCTTCAAACTCAGAATTTGACAAACATGTAACTACTTATAAAGAAATTATATTGGAGAATTAGGATAAGAGAGTTCATCAAAACATGAATGTGCCACATCCCGTAGTTCTAGCCCATCAGTTACCTAGACTTAGGGAGTTTCAAATTCCAATAGTATCTTGTATCCCATCTTGTATTAGGTTGACCCCCAGGTCTAGGAACTATGAAATTAAGTAGTCTCACCTTTCTGAACTTCCTTCATTCAATGGTCTTCCAGGAGAGGATTCACTTGAGTTAATTAGATAGTTCTGTAGTATTTTAAAAAAATACCTATGAGAGAGATTTTTGAGGAGGAGTTGAGACTGAGTATGTTTCCATTTTTAAGGGGAAGGCTAGGACTTGGTTTCAAAATCTGGATGATGAAATTTTTAAGACCTGGGAAGATGTTTTTACTGCCTTTATATCAAAATTCTATCTTAGGAACACCACCTTTGAGATTATCCACAAAATTACATGGTATGTCCAGGATGAGGGAGAGTCATTTCATGAGGCATGGGATAGGTTTATAAGTCTACTTAGACAAAGTCCCAATCACCAATTTGATCCCCATCTACTCATGGAAACTATCAATAATTCTCTCACCCCTTACAACCAAAATTTAGTTGACCATATATCTAGGGGTGACTTTCCTGAATCAACTACTGATGTGCTGAAACATGTGTATGACCAGATTTATCAAAAATATCAGCACAGTTGTTCCTGGAAGAGGGTCATCCATATAGGTGAAGACAATCCTCAAATAGCTACTGTTAGTGATAGGGTCCTAAGGGAGTAATGTAACCATTGTGGGATGTTCGGTCACACTCATACAAGTTGTCCAAATTTTGATATCCCTATCCAGTTTGATGAGAGTTCCAAATTTTTGGATTTTAGAACTATGAACAATGAGAAAAATGATCAATACTCTAATCAGTACACTTCTAGTTATCAAAATCACCTAAACATGTCCTCGAAATAACAAGGTGTCATAAAACAGACCACTACCCCAAACTACTAATCACACTCTAAATTTTTTAACTCAAATCAATATCAGGGTGAATATTCTAATTCTCAAGGGGGGTTAAAGGGGTTGTTACAACAATTTTTGGGAGAAATCGGTACATTTAGGAAGGAAACAGATGGTAAGATTCACAATTTAGAACATTAAATAATTCAAATAGATAAGTATCAAGGTGATAAAGAAAAGGGAAACATTCTAAACACTTCAATTATTAATCCAGGATATAATATCAAGGCTGTAACCATTAGATCTAGCCTTCAAACCCAAGTACAAGTTATGATTCACTTTGGGAAATCTAAAACTGATGAAAAAACTGAATTTAGAAAGAGAAGCCTTCTTGGAACAGAATTTGGGAATCTGGACAGTTTTGTTTGACTTGAAAAGAACGTTGAAATTACTTCTGAAAATATTCATGAACTAAGGAAAATGATGTGAGAATTAATTAAAGAAGAAAATAAAAACAATTGAATTGATGAAAAAGGAGAATAATCAACATGTTCTGAAATATTATTCGCCTCCCATTCCCTTTGATAAAAGTGTGAAGAAGAATAATGAACCTGATTATTTGAGGTTTCTTAAAATGATTAGAAACATTAGTATTAACATACGATTTTTAGAGGCCTTAGATAAAATGCCTTCATATGTTGCTTTTACCAAAATATTTCTTAAAAATAAAAATTATTGGAAGAAGTTAGATAAAGTAAATCTCAATGAGGAATGTAGTTTCATCTTGTTAAAGAAGTTTCCACCAAAATTAAAGTATCCAGGTAGCTTTATTATCTAATGTAGAATTGGAACAAGTGAGCAACTTAATTTTTTGTGTGTCTTAGGAGCAAGCATCAATATTATGACATACTCCATAGTTATAAGGTTGGGTCTTAGGGACATGCAACCAACTTATATTTGTCTTCAACTTGCTGACAGGTCACTCACACACCCTTTAGCGAGGGTGGATGATCTATTAGTGAGTGTAGGAAAACTAACACGACCCACAGACTTCCTTATCATAGATATAGAGTGTGATGAAAATGTCCCAATCATCTTAGAGAGACCTTTACTTTCTACAGTGGGTGCTATAATATATGTGTCCAAGGGGAAACTCACTCTACAAGCCATTGATGATGTGGAAGAGTTTTTAGTGTTTGAAAGCCTCAACATGTGTTTGGTTGTTATTTGATAGATTTTGATAAGAATCAATGATTTAAAAATGAGTTCTGAGATGAGTATGGTTCTTTTCCTCTTGAGGTCACAAAGATTTTGATTCCCCATTCTATTGAAAAGTTTCTTCAAGCTTCTATTCCTGTCCCACTCCTTCCTCTAGATGAGAAAAATCTTTTCCTAGACCCCATTCTAGAGAGTGAGTCACATTCTTGTACTAAATTGTCTCAAAACCTGTTTGAATGTTTCCCTTATCAAGTCAACTGCCTAATGGTTTCTGAAGTTGGAGAATGATCTGGTCTGAGTCCTAATGAAAAATTAAATTGTACCCATTATGAGCAAGTTTATTTTCTGGGAACCTTCATTATTGATCAGTTTGATGTCATTCGTGATGACCTCCAACATGAACATGAAATATTCACATCATTTGAGTCATCTTTGGAAATTGAATACAACCTTTTGGAACCAGATTATGATTCCTTATTTTGAGAGTTTTGTGGGTTGTCTTTTGTGCAAGCAGTGCTGGGAATATTCAACAAAAATATTGAAGAGTTTGTTGAGTGTTTTTCTCCTAATTCTGGGTTAGATCTCACCACTATGTGTGGCGGAAGCCATGTCAGTATTACTTGTCAAATTTTTTATTTTTGTAGGAACATGCTGAACATTTTTAAAGCTGAGGAAGTGGTCTTTAGAGCCCAAAATGGGTTGGACAGTATATTTGAAACTGTTTCATTGAATGTATTTTTGAGATTAATGTTTGGAACTGTGGATAAGAATGTATTGGTTGGTCCTATTTTTGAATCATTAGATAACAATTAAGTTCACATAATTAATAATTCATTACCATTAAATGATCATAGATAGATTTATTTAGGGAAATTGAGTCTGGCTGGGGACTATAAATTTAGCGTCGCATGGGAGGAAACCCATGTTTTTGTTGTGTTCATAAATAAAAATATTATGATTAAATAAAGTCTAAATGAAGACTTTTAAATTAGTGCTTCATGG
This sequence comes from Viscum album, assembly GCA_963277665.1. Classification (NCBI taxonomy): domain Eukaryota; kingdom Viridiplantae; phylum Streptophyta; class Magnoliopsida; order Santalales; family Viscaceae; genus Viscum; species Viscum album. Next base: position 371,442,295 of record OY728166.1, on the reverse strand, counting down.
TAGTCAACCCATTATATTTCTTTGATTTCATTGTTGTAATGTTTAGTGTTGAAAAAAGTGCTTCTTTGTTTTCTTCTATTTTCATTGACTTTGATGGATTTTTGTATGTGGTTTTCATGCTCTGTGATTTTAAGTAGCTATTGTTGGTTTCATGGAGGAGTGGAATTCCCATACTGAAGGATTTTTAAAAAACACATGAATTCAGAGACGTACCTTACTGTTGAATTTGGTTTCATCTCTCTTCCCCTTAATGCTTTCATTAAAAATTATGCTCATATTTGAATGAAATTCTACTTTATGTCACTATGTTAATTAAAATTTTCATGTACCTCTTGCTGGAAATTCAAATTCATTGATAAATATTGAGATAACCATTAAATGAATAAAATTTAGTGTGTGGGGTACATGCTTGCTGGTAGTTGTGTTTTTCACTGGAAACAATTAGTCTATAGGGTGTTTTGCATGCATCTTTCAGTTATATTGAACATCTGATTGAATTATACTTTGTTAAAATTCATACATCCAATTAATTGTGCACCCACTCCTTATATGCTATTTTAGAGCTATATTTAATATCTTTTTCACTCTAAATAAATGTTAATGCATATAATTTCTAGTGAACCTGTTGATTATTTATTCATTGTGGAAAACAATATTTTTGATCTTCATAGAGACACTTTTTACATGTCATAAATCTACTAATTTGAAAATCTGTTTTGAACCTTATTTGATTAATTGTTATTATCCATATTTGGAATTCATCTTTGGGGACAAAGTTGGGTTTTATGTGTGGGGTAGGGGGTCAATTCATGACTATGTTAAACTGTGTTTTAATGTAAGCTCATCAATTCCCACTTCACTTCAATCAAATTTTTGTAAAAAATGGTTATATTTTTTTAAAAATTATATTATTTCTCTAAGTTTTACATTTTACTCAATTGTCTCTATCCTTATAATAAATTTATTTTTGGTGGTTATGAGCTACATAGAACCTGAATATGATAAGGTTGGATGATTTCAGAGTGATTTTGCTTAGTGATTTGATAGAAATTCGGTTTAGGACCTACTTCTGAAAGTGATATGGGTTATATATTTGTGGAGCTATGATCATAACCCTTGTAACTAGAAGTTTTTTTCTGATTTTAGGGGCCTCATTCATTCTCTTTTAATTATTAAATGCTATTGTTTTAAAGAGACAATGTAAATAATTTTTGATATAAATATTTTTAAACTAGAGTAATGTGGGCTTTTAGGATCCCACAGTGAGTCTCTGAGACCCAAGATGTTGGATGCATTTTTGCTAACTTTATGCCCACTGTTTATCTTGAATAAGTGCTTATGAATATTTCATAGCACAATGATATATGGATTGGGAAAAATAAAATAAAGTTTCTAGGGTATAAAATGAGCTCCTTATGGTGAGGGGAATGATGAACACTAGATGAAGAAGGGTTCTATTGGTTTTTATGGAAATCATTTAGGTTTAATCAATAAGCTGATTCGGGAAAAAATTATTTTTGGAACCTAGGATTATATCAAAGTTCAATGTTCATTGCTTTGGTTTTTAGTTCCATTGTTATTTTACTACATTTCACTCTTGAAATTAGAACCTGAGATTGAGTTGATGTGAGTCATTAAGTGGTTTCACATATGAGGCATGACATTTTCATTGCATGATGATTCATAGCTTTCTTAATTACCCTTGAGTATTTTTTATACAAAAGATTCATATGAGTAATTAATTTTCATAAATCCTGTCGTTATGTATTTTCCTCTATTTTTTGTACTGGACATGTTACATTTTGAGCAAAATCATTAATACCATTTTACTATTTTTCAAAGAAAATAAAATATGGGATTGTTTGAGGACAAACAATGCATAAGTGTGGGGGAATTTGATGTGGATCTATTTTTAAATAGTTTTGCTACATCTTTTTACTTAATTTTTAATTATTTAGTTTATTATTTAATCACTTTATACTAAATAATTGTACATTTTTATTTTTTATAATTAATTTTGTTAATTAATCAATTTTTATAATTAATTATCTATTTTTAGTCATCAAAATAATAATTTTAAAATTATTAATCTAATTTATTTTAATTATGTCTTATTTAGTTTCATTAATTTAAATATTCTTGACTTTTTAATATGTTAATATCTATTTTAATCGATTATTCAATCAGTATAATCCTATTTAATTAAATTAGACTTTATTTTAATATTTTATCTATTATTTTAGTTACATTAGAATTGGTTTGTAATTTTAATTAATGTGTTTATTCATCTTGCTAATCATTTAAGTAAATAATTTATGTTTTAAATTAAATAAAATATTTCACTCATAATTTTATGTGTTTAAATAGTTGTTTAGTTAATTAATTGAAAGTTTTTTAATATTAATTATATTATATTTTGTATGCAGTTTGATTATTAATTCATTGTCTATGGATTATAGTCTACTGGTGAGGTAGACAAGAGCTTGCGGTGACTCATTTGGTTCACTGATGCAGTTTATTTCTATTTGATGCAACCTTGTAAACATATTATTTAGTTATTTTAATTTTAATATTTTATTAATTTAGTTTAACAATTATTCATTTTTTTAATTTAAGTGCAGTCAATTACATTTTTAATGTTTTAAAGGTTAATAAAAATTCTTCCTTCATTAAATTTGTTTATATTTAATTTAATTAATAATTATTAGTCTTTTTATTTAGTTTACATAAGTTTTATTTTTATTTTATGTGTTTCTAATTTTTAAAAGGTCACTATTAGTTATTTATTTTAGTTCTACCAGTGAACCTTTTTTCGAGTAACGGTGGGATTTTATTTTGTGTACCGGTGACCCACACGCCGGTTCATTCCATTCTTTAATTTTTTCTACTAGTGACCTTTGTCGCTGCTCTCATTATTTTATTCCATAACTGTAATCTGTTATATTTAAATGTACTGGTAAACTTATTTTAATTCTTCTAATAGTATGCTTTTATTTTAGGTTGTAACGGTGTATTTTTTCAGCTTGCTGACAGTCCTCAATTAAGTATAATAGTAACTTCATTTTCTGTGTCAGTGACCCTTTTATTTATTCACAAACGGTAAGATTTTTTTTAATATTTTTTTATTGGTGACCCCGTGCGGCTGCTCCTCATTTTTTCATTATCCAATCAGTAACCTTTTCCTTTTATTACAATAGTGACCTTCACTACCTCACTGATATCTCTACCTCGCTGTTGCACACCTCTATTTCTCACTGATAGCCCTCATTACCCTACCTCAATTTCTCTATACCTCATTATTATGCTTTCTCATGTTGCACCTCACTATTTCGTCTCTCCATCCCACAGAATGGTGTTGTTCCCTATCCTCTTACTCCTTCATTCTGTGACAATCCTTTTGTTGTTTCATCCCCTCATCACTGCAAACTCCACTACTATTTCTCATCCTTGATAAATCATAACTCTATCTCACTACTCTCCTTACTCAATCCATGATCCAATGAAAGCGCACATTCAAAAACACCAATTCTTCCTCTCATCGACTCACGATCACTATAATCACAAAAAAGTACCATTTTCTAAAACCAATCCAAACCAAAATCACCATATATGAAACATAAAATTCAGTTTGCTGATGTTGAAGATAATTTGAGTCTAATATGGGAATTGGAAACCGACCCTCCGCCTAGTAATTTATCACAGTGATGGATTCTTCTAGCCGATATTGGTTCAAAGGAGGCATAACCAAGGTCTGAGGAGGAGATGAAGACAGATTGCCAATTAAAGGAGGATATGAGCCGCGGAATACTGTAGCTGGGTGTCATCGTGATGTACTGGAGCTACAAGGGAAAGCCAAGCTGCGCCACTGATGGATTCTGATGGAGGCTGATGTGCCACGTCTAAAGAGAGGATCAGGATGCCACATTAGTTGACCTTTGCTTAAGGAGTCGAATATGTTATCAGCCGCTGCTATCTGCACTAGAGTCTAGAGGCAGTGTTCGGACCCAATGAGCCGCTGCTATCCACTGAACTGGTTCCGGAAAGCTGAGGCTGCCGGTTTCCCGGAGGAAGAAAACCTCATGTGTGTCGAAATACAGGATTAAAAAATAATAAATAATAATAATAATAAAATTAATGAAAAACAAAAAGTAATTTAAAAAAGTTAATGTTAATGTTAACTTTAATTAAATAAAATAAATAGTTTGTAATTTATAAAAGTTGTAAATTACTAAATAGAAAAATTTTAAATTAAAATTCAAAACAAAATTAATAATAAGTGTTATTTGTAAATAAATATACAATTATAGTGTAAATATATAATTAATAATAATTATAAATTAACTATAAAATATATTAATTAATTTAAAAATATTTATAACTAAAGTATTAATTCTATTTATTAAATTAAAATAAACTACTTAATTTATTAATTTAGAAATTTAATTTCTTAAATAGTAATAATAAAATTAATAATACAATCTAAAATATTTAAATTTTAATTACTTATTTATTCATGTTTTCAAATTTTAAAAAATTAGTTAAAAATGATAAAAAAATTCATTATCTATATTTATTAACATGATTTAAATTAACAATTTTTTAATAAACTTATGTTTTACCATAGTACTATAATGTGAATAATTTTATAAATAATAATAAATTAAATAATAATTATCAATTAAGATATATATTATTTAACATTTGTTTCCTTTTTAATAATAATTATTGTCATTGAGTTTTAACTTCTTTATTATGTTTATAACATTTGAAAGTTCAATCCAAATTCAGAAACATGTCTATGTTCATGCAACTAACTTAACTAAAGTTAGGTACGAGGAAAAAACTAGCATGGTGTGCCAGTCGCAAAAAAAAACATACGTGTGTGGTGCACAACTGAGGGATTTTTGATGTCGCTGGAACATGCGGTCATGTGTAGCAAATGAAAAATGGTATTTTAAGTAGAGTAAGTAGCAAAATTTGGAGGGAACTAGTTGGGAGACTCTAATTCACTCAACGAAAACACCAGACGTGAGAGAAGAGAAACTCTGGAGATGAGCTGGAGGCCTTGGAGCCCGAGTACAGAGTACAATTAGGGAATTTATTCTTTCTAGTTGGAATTTCTTGACATTGTTCTAGGATGACTTCATTTCCTATATTGATAATGAAAAAATTAATTTGATAAACCTTTGAGCTCAAGGAATTACTAATTCTACTTGTTATTATTCTTCTTTTCTACTATCATACATTAATGTGTTCAGTATCAATCGGTGAGATTGATGTTTAGTTCATTCAATTGCTTTTCACCAATAGAACATAATTTTCAAAACTACACAATCAAAATAGAAATATTGATTGTGGAAGCATCTTTAAAAAAATAATCAATTAACAATTGCTTTGGGACTTACAGTGAGTTCATCATGTTGTCATTATCTTTTGGAACTTTTCAAAGTTATTTTTTTTTGGAGTGAAGAACTCCGAAATCAATCATATTGTATGACTTAAATCTTGGTGAGGGAGATAAATCACTCTCTTTATGATGGTTCAAAGCATTAACTTTAATGTGATTCAGAATACTTATAAAACCAGTAGAATGGAATCTTTTCCTTGGGTATTTTACTTGATTTTTCACTTATGATCATTTTATATATCTGTTTCTCACTGTTCCTAGTCTTTTTCTTGTTTCATAATATTTTTGAACAAAAACTAAAAAAGATTATAGTGTTTCATCAGTGTACAATTTATAAAAATTAAAAATTATATATAAAAGAAATTGAAAATCTATTCCACTGATGACAACATTGGGATATTTAGTTAGTTTTTAGAGGAATAGTGGTCAAAATAGCCTTCCCTGTCAGTTTGTCCATGCTTTCCACTTATACAGTAGTAATTAAGAATATTAATTTTAAACTTAGACCGACTTCAACTATAGTACATGTCAGATATCAATAGCTAGTTGGGGTTATCTGGATATTATCCTCGATTTGTGATAAATTTATCATGATTTTAAACCACTCATACCTAGCTAAATTGTAAGGGAGTAAAATTTTCTTATAATGGATAATTTGAAGAGAGCTTCAAGTAGTTGAAAATGAGACTTATCACTACGCTTATGCTCACACAACCCACAAGTGTAGATCATTTTGTGGTATGTAGTGCTACTTTGAAGGTGGGGCTCAGTTGTTTGTTGACGAAAAATTAAAATTTCATTGCATATGATTCAGGGAAATTGATAGTTAATGAGAAAATCAATCCATAACATGATCTTGATTTGGCAGTAGAAATCGTTACATTAAAAATTCCACAACATTATCTTTGTGGGTAGATTTGAGAAATATATATGAATAAAAAAATCCTAAATTATATATTCACAAATAAAGTGTTTTATATTCACCAACGAAGATGGTTAGATATTATCAAAGACTATGAGTACACAATTCATTACCACCATGTGGAAGGAAACAAGGTGGTAGATTCTCTAAGTAGAAACGACTGAGTGATTCTTTCACTATTGAGAATTGAAAAGGATATAGTATTCTTAGAGTTGATGAATATTAATGTAGGAATAATAAAGATAGGAATATCATCAATCTTGTAACAAATTATTTCTCAACCATCTCTTTCGGAAATATTAAATATTGCTCGAAATGATGATGTGTGAATTCAGAAGAAACTGAATACTATCAAAAAAGGGAAATCCTATGAGTTTAATGATAATGATAAATGAATTTTGAGATTTGGGTCAAGAACACTTGTTCATCCAAATGTACAGTTAAAGAAAGACTTTTGGATTGTGAACATATTTCAATTATTTTCCATTCCCTGAGGAAAAACAATGATGTATCGAGATCATTAAGTGAATTATTGGTGGGATAAATGAATAAGGAGATCACTGAGTATACAAAAATGTTCCTAGTATGTCAGAAAGTGAAGGCTGACAGGAATAATTCTATGGGGATGATGCAACCATTACCAATACTAGAAAGGAAATGGGAGAACATAACCTAATACTTTTTTACCGGGCATCCAAATACATCCAATGGAAACAATTTTATCTTGGTTGTTGGGGATCATCTTACGAAGACTACAAACTTAATGGAAAACTGAGAGGATTTCTCATTGGATCAACTGGAATAGATATATATTAGATAAGTGGTATGTCTGCATAGAGTGACAATTTATATTGTATCTAATTTAAACCCATGATATGCCTATATGTTCTAGAAGATTCTTCTACATGATCTGAATATTGAGATGAACTTTAGTACGGAATACAATCCTCAAACTGCTGTCCAATAAGAGTAGACAATCCAAACACTTGATGAAATGATGAGAGCATACCTTATGGACGTGAAAAGATGATGGGATCAACATCTTCCTTTGGATGAGTTCTTATACAATAATAGTTTCCAATGAAGAATCAAAATGTATCCTTATGATACCATTTATGGGAAGAGGATAAGAATAGAATCATGTTGGGATGAAGTTGGGTGGAGAAAATTCCTTGGTCCTGAAATGGATGATGAAACAGTGGAGAAGGTTAAGCCCATCGAGAAACACATTAGTGTTTCTTAGATTCGACTAAATATCTATGCGGATTATCATCAATGAGACCTAGAGTTCGATGTTGGAGACATTGTATTCCTCCACATATCACCGTGTAAGAGAGTTATGAGATTTGTGAAGAGTGGAAAGCTTATTCCAAGGTACATTGGTCCTTTTGAGTTCCTTGATCGCATTGGAGCAGTGGCCTATAAAATACACTCCCACCAAACCTATCTCTTGTTTATGATGTATTCCATGTATCACTCTTAAAGAAGTACATAACTAACCCAACACATGTACTAAATCTAGAGGTTATACCATTGGAGAATAATCTATCCTATGAAGAGAAACTGGTGAGGATCTTTGATCATAGGGAAAATGTTTTACAAAATAATTCAATGCCCATCGTCAAGGTGTTGTGGTGAAACCACATGTTTTAAGAGGACAAATGGGAATTGGAGGAAGTGATGAAGCAGAGTTACCCTCATCTTTTTTGGATAGGTAAAGAAAATTTCGAGGGAGAAACATCTTAAGGAAGGATGATTTTAATGACCCAAATATTTATTAATGAAAATTCCAAAAATTCTAATTAAATTTATTTTTATGTGATATGGTTATATAAAACATATTCACTTCATTGGTTTTATGTTTTTGGATTTTAAAATACCATTAATAATTTTTACTATTTCTCATATAGCCATTGAATAGTGATCACATGATTAGTATAAATATGGTCTTTAACAAATCCAATATAATCAGACCAATGATGTAATGGCCTCATCTAGTAGAATTTCTCCATATAAAGCCAATTTGACAGATCATGGAAAAATTGTAGCATCACTGGTTTTTGTTATTGACCACTCCCAAGTCGAGCTTCAACATGTTAAGCTCGAACAGAACTGCCTACGGGAGAAGTGGAAGTTGATAGAGATTACCACCCTAGTGATGTTTTCTGATCCACCCCTAGAGACTATCATCATCACACACATTAACCTTAGGTCTTAGGTAGTTGTTTTAACGGGTTATGTAAAAAGATCGTAGCACAATGATTATGTTCTGTATTTCTGTATAGATAATATCCATACATTTTATTATTGTTACTTTGTAAATATTTTCTAATGAAAAAAATAATATTTTTAGTTATGAAATCAATTTTGATAAATTAATGGATTTTTTTAATTTTATAAAATTTTAATAAAATACTTTTACAAAATTGCTTTCTATTAAATAAATACTACTTTATAATTTTTTATGAATATAATTGTAATTTATTTGATGGTTTGAAAGAGGTTTTTATCAAAACCCATGAATTTTGGATAAATGACAGTTTTTTATTTAAAAGTAATAATTCACATATTTAGAAAATTATTCAGATAAAAACAGTATTATTTTTGGAATCAGGATTTTGATGTTATACAAGGGTGAATTTTTCATAATTTTCTGAGACAGTCAAAATTTTGGGTAAAAAGTAAATATCATTTAAATATATAATTTGTTTTATGACATCGTAATGACTGAATAGTGATTTAATAAAATGTCATAAATGGTATTTTCAGACAGTATATGATTTACCATTAAAATAATGTCATTTTTTTTATTTTATAAAGCATTAGTGGACCCTTCAAGACTCATAAAACATTTTATCTTTTTAAATTGATTTCATTGAGAGTGTGACTCACCTCAACATTAGCAAGCCCAATATTTTAAGAAGTTTAGCCATTGGTCTAATAAAATAATTTTTTCCAGTCCATTTTTTCCAAAACCATTTGTTGATTTTTTGTTTTGATAATTTTAATGTGCGGTGTCCAAAACATTAATAATAATGATTTACCTCCCTATTTTTTATAAACCCACCCAATCTCCAACTTCCTCTTCACTCAAACCCTTTTGAGCAAGACCAAGCTTGGAACTCATCTTTGTAGAATCCTCTCAAGGACCCCCACACGCTATAGAATCCACTACCAAGCCTCTCCCAAGCCTTTGGGATCACACATCCATGTAATGGGTTTTTCATTTCTCATTTTTGTCCAAATTTCACTATGTAGTTATTACCATTTATTTTCAATTAAACATAATGGATAATTATTTATCACCTTCCCTATACTAACCTCATTATTTTTTTATGATTAGATACCCCTTTCTCTCTCACTAATTTCTCTCATTTAGACTAGTTACCATGCTGAAATTCAATTAGTAATCTCTCTCTTCTACATTAAAATAAAGTAATTCTTTTATATTCTGAATCTGAATTCAATTATATATGTTGGGACATGTATCTCTATGAACTTATTACTTTCCAATTCATGTACATATAATAAGATACTCTTTTCTCTATCATCAATCATTTAATTGAATTCTTATGTCACGCCGTTATGGTGTCGAAATTGCACAATGATTTTTTCAGACAAAGACATTATGTAGGGAATACCATGCCCATTTCACTATCATGGGTATTCAACATTATGAACATTTAATTATTGATTATATAGTTTCATTAATGAATTCCAAATTCCTTTACCTTGTAATAAATGATTATGTTTATGTACTACATGTTGTATGATCTATGTGGAACAATTATTCATGAAATGAAATGATTAAGAATGATGCACCCATATAGCACATTAGTGCATTGGGTAAAGATTAGTATCATTATACTTGATGTGGAATGAGGGTTTACTCATTATAATTAATGTGAAATGAGGGTTTACTCATTCTCCATGTGCAATTATCCTTGTCTCATGCTAATATAATGTTAATTGTGGTTGCCACATTTTCATGTTATGATTATCATGATATATCATGCATTAATGTTCATGTTTCTTGTATGCTTCATTGATATGACTATTACCTAATATATACTGCATTATTCGTTTTATGCCTTGTTTAATCCTTTAATGGGCTTAATAACACATAGTTTTCTTATGAATTTCATCATGTTAGCCAATGCAATGCTATGTTTGAAGGAAAGTGTGCGGTCTTGTCAAATAAGTTTTCATTAAAGACGTGCATTTCATGTTCTAAGTTGTTATGTCATGTTCTTTATCCCCAAATACACTAGACCTCTCGATCTTTTATTTTTTATCTGTTGGGAAAGTATTGTCTCAAAATTTATCTATAAATATTAATGATATTGATGCCCACAAATACAAATGATTATTTTTATAATGATTTTATTTTGAGTATATTTTTGGATATTTTTATTCTTTAAAATTATTATCTTAAAATAGTATTCAACTATTTACTTGTGATAAATATTCATAAAAGTGTTCAGAATGTTCTTAAGAATATTTTGGAAACATTGTTCACCATTTTTCATTTACTAGAAATACCATTAATTAAATACATCAAAGAAAGTAACATAGGGAAAAAAATGTTACGTTTATGTTGAATGATCAGTGTGTATGGTTAATAAACCTTACGTATGATGAAAATTATTGTCAAGGAACATTACTTTTGGATATGAACCATATTTTTTATAGTAAAAAATATTATGGTTAATGAACCCTACATAATTATGGAACTTTTCAAACGTATGAATCAATTACATTACTTTTATGACCATCCATACATTGTCAACATTATGTTAGGAAGAGGGGAATAATGGATAATCAATGTTACATTCAGAGATCTATGTCGGAATGGAAAAAAATATAGATCAAAAACCCTACATTATGAAAATAAGACCCTTGTTTTTCATTTTTTTCATTTTATAAAGGAACACTACGTTTGACTTTTCAATGTATGAAATTTGAATTTACGTTGTTATCGGAGCATTTTTCAATAGTCATTGTTGAATGTCATGGTAATTTAAAGCTATATTTCAATTGATTAAAAGATCATTTTAAATGTTTTAAGTAGCTTCTTACAACGTATATTTTCTATCATATCCTTAAGAGATGTTAATATTACTCTAAGATGTATTCATTGAATTTGAATTCAATCATTTTATCAGGAGTCTATTATGGATCTAAAATATTGCTACGAGATATATATTTCTTTCTTTCTTTCTTTCTTTCTTTCCGTGTCGGATATTTTGTTTATGATCTGGATATTTCTTGACTGTATATATAATTATTATTATTCAAGATTTCTTGTAAAAATTATTTCACTACTCAAATATCATGTGAATCAGATTCAAGTACTACATTTAAGAAATATACATGTTCAAATCTTGAATCATGATGCTCTATTTTTTATGTTGTTCTCATAATTCAAGATATCTTGTGAAACCAGATCTCTTCATTAATATATTTCAATGTTTATTTTCTTCTAAAGTTTAAGATCCTACTTTTATTAGTTGTGTGATACTGCAACTGTGAGCTACATATATTTTTCCCCAAATTACATATAATCTATCTCATGTTTTTACAGCTCGTATTATGTATTGGTTGAGTGTCATCTTCTAGAACTAAGTTGTGGTATTATCGGTTCTTTAACAAAATTCCAGAAGACTATATTTTGTAATAATTTTTTTGTAAGGGTGACAACTACCTATACATAGTTTTGGATTGGTCTTATGATATGAGGACCTTTTTAATGAAATTCACCAAGCATGTAGAGAGGGTGAGTGGTGGAGTGGAAAAGGGGAACTCCGTTCCCCAAACCAGTATAAATTATTATTCCTTCTTCTCTGTTTATTATACATGGAATATATATTCTCATATAAAAATGATTCCAGCTCTATCTATAGTTGATTTGAATTGAAAGAATTGTGAATCTTTAAAAAAAACAATTCACCCCCTCTTGTGTTACAACTATAGCTCTTCTGGCCTAAAATTTCGTATCTATGTTTGTGATTTCCAATAGATCCATAATAAGGAAAAGGAAGAAAATCATTATTAGTGATGGTAATAGAGAATATAAAGGATGTAATGTCAATATTTCATGCTCCAAATTTCTTCAGGGATTATTATGGATGCTAGAAGTCATGAATGATAATCTACATAAAAATTCATGGATTTAGGGAAAACTCAAAGATTTTTTCTCCTTACCCAATTCTTAAAAAACCCAAATCTTGGTATAATAATACAAAGGCTGAGTATGATATGAATTAGAATGAAATGAATTCCATTATTTGTGATAATGGACCAGATAAATTAAACCATGTATTGCAATTCCCAACAAACTATGAAATATTGAAGACAATTGTAGTAGCCAATGAAGGTACTGACAATGATAGAAAAAATTGTGATATGATACAATGAAATTAATGTTTAATATTTTAATAAGGTATGACTGATAGAGAATCACACTGATGAATGAAATTATGACCAAAATTATTAATAATATAACATCTTTAGGTGAGCCTATCAGCCAAACTGATCAATCTTGGAAAGTTCTAAGAGTTTTACCAGGAATGTAGAATGGAATTTCTTCTATAGTCCACCAATCAGTACCTATCAAGAATATGAAAATGGGATAATTTATTGGATCCCTATTTATGAATGGGGATGAAATTGATGATGATTTTTATGATCAAAAATTCCATTTAAAAAATTATAAAATAGCTTTTAAAGTTGTATCCAAAAAGCAGAACAGAAAACTGAAAGAGGAAGAAAGAAATTCAGACTCATCTATATCAGAAGTTGAGCTGGCTCAATTAGATAGAACATTCATTATATATTATATGAATAATAATGGGTTCATAATAACCTTAAAAATATATCAGAAATAATCAATGGAAGTAAGATGTTGTGAGTGAAAAAAATTAGGTCATATAAGATCTGATTTTCCCCAATTGAAAGGTGAAAAGAATAAGAATAAAAATAAATATCATAGGAATGATGATAATGCAGAAAAGGATAAATGAGCTATGAAGGCCACATAGAGTTTTTCTAATGAATTAAATATCCCTGTAATCTCTGATTCAAGGAAGTAATAACCAAATCTAAATGATAATCTCTTATTTATGGCCGAAGAAAAGAATGTACAATCCTAATATTCATATGATTCTGATTCTAGTTACTCAAATGATAAAATTATTATCTACTATATGATGCTAGATGAAAAATATGGATCCCTATTAAAGAAACAAAAATCATAAAAATATTATTCATAATTGTATTTTAAGAGAAAGGGATACTTTAATTAAACAACATGAGGAATTAATTGAAAAATTTTGTTCATCTACTATTAACTATACTAATCATGAAATTATGATTAAAAAACTGCATGATGAAGTAGAAACATATAAAAGTACTTTTCTTATATTTAAAAATTGAGAAAAGTTTCTAAATGTAATTCTTGGAGAAAATGTAATTAAAAGTGAATAATTTGGTATCAGAAATAATGGTGAAAACCCCAAACTATTCAAAAACTATTTTATTCCTTGTTCTAATATCAAAATAATGTCTATTGTTAAATGTTTTTATTATGGTACTAATAGAAATTATGATAATGATTACTATTTTTGAATAGCTTGATTATGTGGTGTCAAAAATTTTCATTATTAAAAATAAATATATAATTTTAGTTATACCAGTGTTGATCAAAATAGAACTGTTTGGATTCCAACGTTTTGATAGATTACACAGATGCACCCAAAAGGATATGTGTACCAAAACAAATATTTTTTTAATTTGACCTTGTAGGTAACATGCCAATGAGGGGAAATTTTATGGTTTATGGACAATATATGTTTAAGACATCTGATTGTAAATTCATCAAATTTATGTACTCTAACCAAAATAGATGGAGGGATAGTCACCTTTGGTGAAAATTCAAAATGAAAAATTATTGGACATAGAAATTTTAGATACTATGTACTATATATAGACAGATTGAAGTAAAATTTGATAAGTATCTCTCAAAACTGTGAAAATGGATACTATATAGATTTTTCTAATAATTACCTTTATTAATTTGAAAAAACAATTACTTAAATTTAGAGGACCAAGAACAAAGAATGTCTACACATTGGATTTAAATTCCCTGTGTCAATAAAAAGTGAACTGTTTAACTACAAATGTAAATGTTTCATGGATTTGGCATAAAAGACTTGGTAATTGTAATATTTATACATTAAATAAGTTATCTAAGAAAGAATAATTTTTAAATTTTCCTAGTCTCAAATTTGATAGTGATAGATTCTGTGATGCATATCAAATAATCAATTAACACAATTCCTCCTTGAAATCTTTTAATAAAATTGCTACATAAAAGACCATATAACATAATCACATGGATTTTTTTGGACCATATTGAATAGAAAGTTTGTCTAGTAAATCATATGTATATGTTTTATTTAAGGATTATTCTATATTTACATGGTTTTATTTTCTTAAACTAAAAAAATAATCTTTTTCTATTTTTAAAAGTTTTTATAAATGAGTTTTAAATGAAAAAGGTTTTAAGATAATTTCATTAAGAAGTGATCATGGTAGATAATTTTAGAATCAAGAATTTAATTCTTTTTTCTCAAATATTTCTTTTATACTCTCCTTTTCTCCACCAAGAACATGTCAAAAAAATGGAATTGTTGAGACAAGAAATAGAGCTACTCAAGAAATCGATAGAACAATTATAAATGAATAGAGTCTTCTAACCTAGTTTTGGGCAGAAGTTGTAAGCAGAACATGAAATAATATAAATAGAGTTTTAATTCAAACTATTTTCAAAAAAGTAACTTTAAGAACATCGGAATAACATAAATCTAAAGTTAAATTACTTTATGTTTTTTGGATAGAAGATATATATCTTGAACACCAAGTATAATCTTGGAATGTTCAATCTGAAAGGTCATGAAGGAATTTTTTTTTGATATTCTGAAATTCTAAATCTTATTGAGTATTTAGTAAAAGGTCAAGGACTATTGAAGAATCAGTTCTTGTGAAGTTTAATTAAAATTAATCGTTATTGTAAATGGAAAGGTAAAACTAATGAAACTGATGATTCTTCTAACAATATTAGACTTGATAACATGAAAATAGATTTTGAAAATATAAATAAAATTAAGTCATATTCACAAGAACATGATACTAATGAAACTAAAAGTTCTCATCCTAGATAGTATAGAATCCTAAATAATCTCTATTTAGAGATGGTTATATGAGATCTTGACATAGGAATAAAAACTAGAAGAAGTGTAAGAAACCTAGTGGAATTTTCTGCTTTTCTATCTCAGCTAGAGCCCATGTCTTTTGAAGAAGAATGTATCGCCTCGGCCCAAGAAGCCAGTAGTTGGTGCATTATTTTAATAAATTTTCACGATTATAGGGAATCAAGTCTCCTAAGGCCAATCCATATAACAATATTTTAAAATATATTACATACATGAACATTACATTATTCATTAGAAAATAAAACAAAACAAAAATTATCCTTTCAGAACTCCCAAAATCCCCTATATTACACTTTCTTATCAATCATAATACACTTCATGGAAATATGGGAAAATAAAACCTAAGAAATGGGTGAGATCAGATGCTTAGTATGTGTATGTAATAAAACATATGATAATATAAACATTAGGCATGGTGACTAACTGAAAACACATGCCTTTACAAATAATAAACATGAACACTTTATGGTAGAAATATGAGATGAGTAAGTAATTCCATAATTAAACATAGACATGGGTATTATTCTAGTCTAATAACCACATGAAATATCAATAAATAATCTCATAGTGAAGGAATTCACAACACTAGACATCATTACCACATATTCAAGGCCTCATGCCAAGATTAAAACTAATATTTTGTAAGGCCTTGTTCCTAGAAATTAGTTTTTCTCATTAGACATGTCGATGCATCAGGAAGCTATAGCGAACTCCACCGATCACTTAATACATCCAATTCATTTCTCATATGAAATGAGTGAAACATAATATAAACAATTTTATTAAAACTAGCATATGAAATGTCAATACTTTAACAACAAACCATGGATGTCATAAAAAGAGGAAATCCATAGTCAAAAATACCTCATTCAAAACAATATAGAAGATTGTATTATAAAAAATCTACATCAGTAAATATTAAAATATAATGAAGTATATTTACATAGATGAATATAATCAATAAAACATTTTTAGAGAAATATCCCCCTTTTTCTTTAAAACATTAAAAAGTTTCACTATTTATCAAGAAGCTGTTTAAAAGTGATTTTTGAATTAAAGTGTCCCATACCAATTTGAATCTTTTAAAAGGAATTTTAATTTTAAAACGATCATTTACATATAAATAAATCCATAAAATCATTTTTAAAATATTGTCATCAATGATATTGATTTAGAAGAAGAAATCCTTAAAACCTTTAAAATGATATTTTAGTGAGAGTTCCTTACACAATGAGAGACACTTGAATAAAAATAATTGAAGTAATAAAAACATTATAAAATCATGAGAATAAAATAATTTGGGATATAATATGTCAAAGTACTATATATACACCATATAAAAGTGAATTGGAGCATAACAACAAAGAAGTCTCAATGGAATGTAAGTTGAGATAAAGTCCCTTAAAAAGACTGTATCAATAAGATAAGGATAGAAAAATTAAATAATTATTTGTGAAAAAATATAAATACTATCAATATGATTAGATATTCAGTGTAAATAAGTCAGAGTACATTCACCCATAGTCTTTTAAAAACAACACCAATGACTTGGATGTTTTAATCAATGGATGGAAATTGTGTTAAGATTACTAGTATCAAGTTCATATCAATGACATGAGAAATTATCAATGGAGTAATTATGTGTATCAAATGTATATCCACACAAACCAGAGTGTAAATTACTAAATAAATAATAAATAGTTTTCCCGCAAAAAATTTTGGAGTAAAATAGTCAATGAAGTATGCGTATAGCCCAATGAGTGGAAATTGAAATTTGAAATTCCCTTATCGATTTGGTAACATACGAAACATACAACCAATGAACGAAAAATCATAAGATAAAGATGTAAATCCCTATAAAATATATTATATTATACCAAGACTACAATCAGGGGAAGTACATACACCACACAAAAGTAAATAGTGGAAAATATAGAATGAATCTCTTGGAAATAAAATGTAAGATGAAAAACCCTTACCACGTTGTAATCAACCGAGTTGTATGAAAGAAATATTATAAAAACAAAATGAATCACTGAATACCATGAATTTAAATATATTAATGATATTATATATTCAATGGCCATACATAATACACCACATGTAATAAATAAGTGGTGAACAATGGCAATCTTACGAAATTAAGTGTGAGATAAGAAACCCCTTACCATGTGTCCAACAAGACCCGCTTGTTATTTAAAATCTTAAATAACAAAATAAAGTTTATTTATACTTTCATAAGAACATTTTTAAAATATATTATTTATTATTTATCACTTATTATCATGTTACAAAAATAACGTACTCATTTATGTTAATAACGGTCGTTTTGTTTATATTTGCAACATGAGTCAAAAGTAAACTCCTTATAATTACATGTTGTCCATGTGGTCACGAGTAATTTACCTCCATAATGATATTCATCATTTATATATCATATATATCTTATATATCTAGTATATATATGTATTTATAATACTACATAACATTTGGATAAGATAAATGAAATACACCATTCATGGAGATGTTATTTTGTACGTATGCATGAACGTTACTTTCATTTCTAGTTTGTCTTTTAATTAAATGAATGCTTAATGATAAATTGGTATATTATAATTTCATTATAATATCATATATAATATTAGTAACTCAATCCTTTAAATTTTCCATGTATGGAATAAAAGATTCATATCACATTGAGGGGGCGGTAGTGCGCACTTCCTCAAATCAATTTATCGCATCTACCCATTATGGAAACCATAATGGAATTCTATAAATTAAAAATTAAAAAGCATAGAAACAATATAAATATAATATATATCACATATAAATACAGTTTCATCTTAATGGACACCATAAGATGTGGTAGGAGATAATTGAACAGTCATCAATTCAAGAGGCGGTTGTTCACCGTCCACAGAAACAATATGTTCTTTTCCCATTAGATAGATGTGTGTGTTAGTGTAGCTTGAATAATTCTCAAAAAAAACTACCAATTATTTTGATGATACTATTTTTGTAATAAAATAAAGTAATAAAAAGATTTTAGGGGGTTCTTGAAGTAAAATAAAATAAGAGAACTTTAGGAAAGATGTTACATTATAATAGGGTAACTCCCTTTGATTTGAACAAAAAAGATTACTTGAAATGCCTTATGCCTAAGGTAAAGCCTCTAGGTGGAATGAAGGAATATTAAGATCTTATTTGGGAAGAGTTTGGAAGATTCAAGGGTATTTATATGTTTGAGTAATGGGATAGATTTGATTGATTTTTATAAGGTGGAGGTGGGGCTCCTTAAGAAACATTGAAAATATTATTTTATTATATATAAATTTTCGGTTTATAAAGGTCCAAAACTCATTACGATCAAAGATAATATAACTCTCTTTTGAAATAAAACCATCCAATAAGAATTGGTCATGTTTTGGATATTGTTTTAATTTGTATAGTTTTCTTTATTTTAATAATTTATTAATTAGGCAAAAACTTCAACATTATTGTGTCCGAAATAATTTTGTTTATTTAATGTTTAAAATAATAATAATAAATGATGTAGGAAAAATTTTTTGCTTTCAAATTAATTTTAATATTCAAATAGGTAACTTATATAAACCCATGTAAAAATTAATTTACTAATAGATATTTGTTTATGTAATTTTTTCCTTATTTGAAATTAATTAAAATAAAGTGTCATTATCACTCTTAAGAGGATCCATAGGGTCTCTGAATAGACGCAAGGATGTCCATTGTTGGCCATGACCCAAAAAATAAGGTTTAAACTAGTTATAAGTTAATTTTGTATTATTATAATATTTTTTTACCTTGAGTTGTCCTATTGAACTTTAACCATAATAAATAAAAGTTAAAAGTTATATTCACCAAATATTATTTTCTTCTTATTTAACCAGATTTTTCTTACTAATCACAACCATGTATGTTGTATTTTGGAAATTAAATTCACATAAGTGGAAAATTTTCATTTAAATGAAAAAATCATATTTTTAACTACTACTTTGTTGCTTCATTATTCATCAAAAATTGATGTTTCTCAGAAAAATACCAAAAATTCAGCCTAAGATATATTTGATATTCCAAATTCAAAAATGATGTCTAATTTTCATAATTAAATAAAATAGAAGTTGTATTAATTAAAATAAAATTAATTCCCGTTGTCAAAACAAAAAAGCATGTTTTTAAGAAATATTAACTATCAAAAGATTAACAATTGTTTATGTTCAACTTCAAAGTGAATCACTTCCAGTGACCAAAATATGATTAAATAGTAAAAATATAATCTAATTACACATAAAATTAAATTAAAAATACAATCTACCCATATATATTAATTAGATTAAAATGACATTTTAAATTAATATACATTATTTCTCACTACTCATAATAAAATGAACATTTTTAGAAAAATTCCAAAAATTCATCCAATATAAATTTTGATGTCAAAATTCTAAGGAATAATATATTTTGTAAAATTGAATACATTAATGTTTCAAATGTTGGATTTAAATAGGGTTTTCAATTAAAAGGTGGTAAATTTTCATTTTTTTGAAAAATACAATTTTTTATTTGAAAATTTGAAATTGTTCTTATAATATTCTAGGAAACACATAATTCATAAGTTAAAATTATATGGAGTTTATAAAGTTAAAAATCCAATTTATAAAATTCATAACCGTTTTTTGAACGGCTAGTTTGGTAAGTCGTCACGTGCTCGAACTCAGTGGTGTGTGTGGTGTAAGCTATTGAATTAATTCAAAAAGATAACGTACTATGAAATATTGGGGTGTTACATTCTCCCCTAATTCAATAGATTTAGTCCTCAAAATTTAATGTTTGGATTAAAAAATGGGTTTTGACATTTCAAATTATCTTATTTGAAATCCCACATTGAAAAATGGATTAATGAGGCCTCCATTTTAAAATAAATAAATTTAAGTATGAAGGTTACTGAAAATAACACATTCTAGGGTTCCATGTTAGAAAACAATGATATGTAAGAGAAATATCACCATCATGTTCTGATGGAGAATGATCAAGACAATATTTAGGAGAAAGTTAACGATCATAAATCCATAAACTTGTGATGGGATGAAAGGTCGTTGACTACATAGTAGTAAAAGTAAATATGCTATATTTATTTAAGATAGTTTTCATAATTTTGAGGAATTTATTTATGAGATTAACTAATAGCATAATGAAATATATTTACTTTAAAAGTAGAGTCTCATCCTTTTATAAAGTCTACCATAAACTCATCTTTTCTCTATACGATGAGTATTAAAGATGACTTGGTCACACCTAAAGTGCCAGAATCAAGTTATAGATAATCATATAATCCAAAAAATATTAACACTATATTTACATTATCTTTAGTCATTAACTAATACCAAAATTTTTAGTACAAGATCCGATGATCTCTAAAAAGAATAATCCTTTAAAAAATTAAATTGTAATATTAATCTCCAAAATTAAACAAACAATACCCAAAGATCAATAATGATCATTTAGAAACAAATTTCTTTAAAATTAATCAAAAACATCCAACCTATGTTTGAAAACCAAAATTCACAAGGATTTTATAACATCGTCTCCCCTGATAAATATTATAATTTTTCTCTAAATTACATTAGCTACTCTTAAATTCACCTATATAAAAGTTATTATCATAATCACATATTCTATATAATTGGTTAATCATTTCCATAAATAACCTAAATAGATATAAGTATACTATGAAAAACATAAAATCTTTCAAAATTAAAATACACCATTACTCCTTAGATGAAATCTCATAGTATTCTATTTTCCATAGGCATATAGTGTTACCAAAAGAGAAAACATAATTCCAAAATAACATTTATCAATTAATCACCAAATCATTTTCCTATACTAAAGAAAAATCATATGTTACCATAATCATCATACTTCTGATACATTAAATCATTTAAATAAACATAATTAGTCATACTAACTAGTGAATTCATGTAGTCCAATGGTAGGAAACAAATCTTAGTCACACTTTTCTTGTGGGTTCTACTCCCGTAGCATTGTCCGACGAGATGGGTTGTCACACAGTATGTGTATTGTCCTTTTTGAAAATCTATATAATTTTAAAATATTCCCAAAAATGAGAAAAATTTCTAAAAAATATCCCTAATATATTTTAACCGAAAATATTATCTCATGCCTAGTATTTTTATCCAAAAAGTAATAATCTATAATTTAAGGACTAGATTGATTAAAACCAGATAGCATAGTGTGAGTTGTAAAATCATTTATAAAATATCATGACACCTTATTTTGAACTAAAACACCTTAATATTAACCAGGATAATTAATTATCATCTTATATTAAAATCCTTATATTCAGTTTTTAAATAAAATATGAATTTTTGAACCATATCCCTCAGAAGTGTCATAACCAGGAGTGAAGCAAGTCCTATTTTTGTGTACCAAGATACCCCGGGTCAATCCCAAAACTATTTGTTGGAGTTTTCAAACTTAGTTACATCTGTTCTTGACCCGCCTCTACCTGCTCGTATCCATACAAAGATGTATTGCTTAAAAAATACACAAAATCTCTACAATAGAAAAAATCCAGGAAGTTCTCTTATACTAATCCTCAAATTTTATCTTAGGGTAATTTTCTCTAATCAGAGATTTTATCAATATAGTTTCCAATGTTTATACTAAACTCCCTACGATACCAACTATAACGCCCAGACCCTAGAATCCCAGAGTGAATGCATTGTTTTAATACATTTGCATGATTACAAGGAATCTAGTCCCGAACGACATATCATTATAGCAGTCTTTAAAAATTTATTACATACATAAACATTACATTACACATTATAAAATACAATATATAATAAATTATCCTTTGAGATATCCTTTAATACCCTAGCTTAACCAAGCATATAAATCATTATACACTTCTTGGAATGAAGGGGAAATAAAATTAATGAAAGTGGTGATCTCAGTTGCTCAGTAAGAGTAATCAATACAGCGGAAGATAACATAAACATTATGTATGGTGAATAATTGAAAACACATACCTTTTCAAATAATAAATATGAACACTTTTTGGCAGGAATATGATCTGAGTAATTAATTCCATAATAAAACATAGTCATGGATATTCTACTAGTTTAATAAAAACAAAATGTATCAATTTAAAATCCAATAATGATGGAATGCATAATTTTGGACATCAAACCCACATAGTCAAGGCCTCATGCCAAGAATACAAATAAGATTTTTTCAAGGCCTTGTGCCCAGACATTATTATGTCTCAGGATACCCGCTGATGCATCGAGGAGCTATAGAGGGCTCCAACCATCACATACTAAGTCCAATGTATTCCTCAAATGAAATGGGTGAAACATAATCTAAACATTTGTATAAAAACTAGCATAAGAAATGTAAATATTTTAACAACAAACCAGGAATGGCATAAAAATAACTCATCCACATTCAATCATAACTCATTATATACAATATGAAATCTTGTATTATAATAAATAAACCTTAATAAAGATTAAAAAAATGAAGGATATTTAGATAGATGAAATTAATCCAAGAAGCTATATGAGAGAAATATCCCCCTTTTCCATGAAAACATTAAAAAGTCTCACTATTTATCAAGAAGAAGTCTAAAAGATATTTTTTAATCAAAGTGTCCCATACCAAATTGAAACTTTTTAAAGGAATTTTAATTTTAAAACACTCATATACTTATAAATAAATTCTTAAAAACAATTTCAAAACATGGGAAGTCATGATAAATATTTAGAATAATAAATCTTTAAAACAATTAAAATAATATTTTAGTTAGATTTCCTAAGCAAATTAGAGACACTGGAATAAAGTTAATTTAGGAAATAAAAAAATATAATATCATGAAAATAATGGGATCCATGATATAATATGTTGATTTAAATTATATAAAGTGTATAAATGTGGATTGGATCATAACAACAAAGAAGTCTCAATGGAATTTAAATTGAGATAAAGTCCCCTATAAATACTGTATCATTATGATAAGGATAAATCAATGAAAAAATTATGTGTGAAAAATATTAATACATTCAATATGATTGGAAATTTATTGTAATTAAATCATAGGACATTCATAAATATTCTTGTAAAAACAACACCAATGACTTAGATGTATAACATGATGAATGGAAATTGAGTTAAGATAACTATTATCAAGTTCAAATCAATGACTTGAGAAATTATCAATGGAGTGATTATGTGTATCAAAAGTATATACACACAAAAGGGAGTTTAAATTAAAACATAAATTATAAATATTGATTCCACACATAATATTGGAGTAATATAATCGCAGATGAATGAAGAAATCCCAATGAGTGGAAATTGAAATTTAAAATTCCATTGCTGATTTGGTAACATACGAAACATACACTCTATGAAAGAAGGATTATACAATGAAGATTTAAATACCCATAAATTAAATTATATTACACTAGGAATACAATCAGAGTAAGTACATACACGACACCAAAATAAATAGTGGCTAATATAGCATGAATCTCCCGGGAATAAAAAGTGAGATGAAAAACCCTTACCACATTGTAATCAATCGAGTCGTGTGAAAAAAAGTTAATAACCACCAAATGAATAAAACAATGCCAAGAATATAAATATAATCATGATAATATATATCTAATTTCTCTACACAATACAAAACATGCAATAAATAAGTGGCGAACAATGGAAATCTTACGAAATTAAGAGTGAGATAAGATACTCCTTACCTTATGTCTGACATGGCCCTTTCGTTCTTTAATCTCTAGAATAAGAAACAAAAGTTAATTTATACTTTCTTCAGAATATTTTTAAAATTTATTAGTTCATTTATATCGTTTATTATCACGTTATAAACATTTTTTAATTATTTAAGTTAATAACCGCGATTTTGTTGATATTTGGGACTTGAGTCAAATGTAATCATCTTATAATTACATGTTGTCCATGTGGTCAAAATTAAATTATCTCCAAAATGATATTAATAATTTAGATATCATATATATATTATATATCCAGTATATATATCTATTTTTAACAGTACATAATATTTGGAGATAAGAAATGAAATGCACTGTTCATGGAGACGGTACGTTGTACGTACTCATGAACGCTACATTCATTTTTATTATTTATATTAATTGAATGAATAATTAATGATATATATTTTAAATAATTATAGTATAATATAATATATAATTTTAGTATATCCATTTTTTATAAGCTCTATGTATGGTATAAATGAGTCATATCACTTTGAGGGGGCGGTAGTCCGCACTTCCTCAAATGAAATTATTGCATTTACCCATTTTGGGAACCAGAAAGGTATGATATAAATGAAAAATACATAATCATAAAAACAATAAAAATATAATATATATCACATGTAAATATAGTTCCAACTTAATGGATACCATAATAGGCGATAGGAGATAATGGAACAATCATCGTTTCGTGAGTTAGTAGTTCGCTTTCTAGAGAAACTGTATGTTCATTTCCAATTAGATGGAGGTGTGTGTAAGTGTTGAAGGAATAATTATCATAAAAAAATCATATTTTATTGAAGATACATGTTTTTTATTAAATAAAGTAATTAAAATAATTTAGGATTTGATAAGAAATATAAAAGAAGAGAAAATTAGGGAAGACGTTACCATAAAATTGGGTAACACCCTTCGGTTTGAACCAAATAGATTTCTTGAAGTGCCTTCTCCCTAGGGTAAGGATTATAGGAGGAAGGGTGGGATCATGGGATGTTATTTTAGTAGAGGTATAATAATCCAAGGGGCTTGATAGGAATTATTTGTGGGTTAGAGGTGAGGGATTTTTATAAGGGTGAGAAGGGGCTCTTTAGGAAACATTCAAAATATTATTTTATTATATAATGATTTTCGATTTATAAAGATCCAAAACTCATTAATTTATAATATAATATGACTCTATTTTGAAATAAATTCATCAAATAATAATTTTATAGGTTTTGGATTTTGATTTAATTTTTATAATCTTATTTATTTTACTCATTTATTAACGAGGTTACAACTACATCATTTTTGTGTCATTAATAATTTAATGTATATGATGTCTAAAAATTATAAACAAAAATACCATGATGTAGGAAATATTTATATATGTCCAAAAAATATTTATAGACTAAATGATAACTTATATAACCCCATGTAAAAAAAATTATATTACAAAAAGATAGTTGGTTATGTCTTTTTTGCCTTTACTTTATGTTAATTAACATAAAGTGTCATTATCCCTCTTAAGGGGATCCATGGGAACCCCAAATCAAACCAAGGATTCCCATTGTATTCCATGACTCATCCAATTTTTTAGGAAAAGTGTTATGGAAATTTGGTATTATTATAATATTCTTTTTAACTTGAATTACACTATTTACCTTTAACTGCAATAAATAAGTCAAAAGTGATTATTCACCAAAAAATATTTTCATCTTATTGAACCCCATTTTACTTAATAATAAAAACCATGTCTATCTAATTTTCAAAATTCAATTCCCAGATATTTTAAAATTTCATTAAAATGTAAATTTATGATTTTCAAATACAACTTAGTGGTATCAATATTCATCAAAAATTGATGTTTTTTAGAAAAACAAATTAAGACTAAACTATATTTCATATTCCAAATTTGAAAATGAGATCTATTTTACAAAATTAAAAACATAGAAGTTTTATTAATTAATTTAAAATTAATTCCCTTTGTCAAAACAAAAGGCATGTTTTTAAGAAATATTAACTATTAAAAGATTGCCACTTGTTTATGTTAAATTGCAGTGTGAAATTACTTCCAATGACAAAAATTAGATTAAATGGTAAAAATATATTCTAATTACACTTCAAACCCAATTAAAAATATAATCTAACCATATAAATAAATTATATTAAAAGGAAATTTTGAATTAAAATACAACCTTTCTCGCTATACAAAAAAATGAACATTATTAGAAATATACAAAAATTTCATCCAAAGTAAATTTTGATATCTAGATTCTATAGAAGAATTTTATTTTGTCAAATTGAATATGTAAAAGTTTCAATATTTGGATTTAAAAAGGGTTCGCCCTTAAAAGGTGGTAAAATTTTATTAAAAAAATACATTTCTATATGAATATTTGAATTTGTTCTTATAATATGTCTATGAAACACATAATACATAAGTTAAAATAATTTGGAGTATAGAAAAATCAAAATCCAATTAATAATATTCATAACCGTTTTTTGAATGTCTAGTTTGGTAAGTTGTTGTGCACTCAAACTCGGTGTTGTGTGTGGTGCAAGCAATTGAATTACTCTAAAAAGATAACATACTATGAAATCATGGGGTGTTACAAAGACTTAGAAGATAAATATTAGTTATAATAAATGATAGAAGAGATAAATCAATTTGAAAGAAACAATGTATATAAATTAGTTGAACGTCCATCGAGTTATACAGTTATAGGAACTAAATGGGTTTTTAGAAATAAACAATATGTTCGAATAATTATTAATATAAACAATGATAGACTAGTATCTAAGGGTTATAATCCAGATGACGTTATATATAATGATTAATCATTTTATCTCGTATCTAGACTAGAAGAAAAAAAGAATTATTTTAGCATATGTATATCGTATGAAATTTAAATTATATCATATCGATGTAAAATATTAATTTTTTAATGTATTTTTAATGGAGGATGTCTATGTTGAAAAACCTCCTAGTTTTGAAAATTCCCAAAAACCAGATTTTGGTTTTAGAATTACTACGGATATTTATGACCTTAAATAAGAACCTATAGTTTTATATGAAAGATTGTGTTCATTTATTTTGGAAAATGGTATTACTATTGGTTTTCAAAACCCAACCCTCTTTAAGAAAGCAATTTTTTCTAATTTTTTATTAATTCAAATATATTTTGATGATATTATTATTAAAACTAAAAATAAAAAACATTGCAATGATTTTCATGAAAATATTAAAAAATAACTCGAAATCAGAATTATGGGAGAATTAAATTTATTTTTAGGACTTCAAATTTATTAAAATTATTTTAGAAAACTATTCAATAAAATTAAATAAATTACTAAATTATTGAAATATTACGGTCTTTAGAATAACAATTCATATTCAAAACCTATGTATACTAATCATAAACTTGACTTGGATGAAGCTAGATAACTAGTAGACAACTATATAAAGAGGTTTGATTGGAAATTTACAATATCTTACGATTAAGAGACTGGAAATTACGCTTTCAGTATGTCTTTGGTCTATATTTATAATCAAATATAATACAATACCATCTTCCTATTGTAAAATGTATTTTCATATGATTAAATGGAATAGTTAATCAATATATTCTTTATCCAAAAAAATATGATTTTAATTTATTATCTTATTCAGAAGTAGATTTTGGAGGATGTAGATTAGATAGAAAAATTACTTCATGAACAAGAAAATTTTTAGGAAAATAATTAGTGTCATGGTCAAGTAAGAAGCAACACATGGTTTAACAATCAAAAATTGAAGGAGAGTATGTATCTGCTGGCAGTTTTTGTGCATAAGTCTTGTGGATGAAAAAAACACTCTAATGGACGTGGGTATTAATTTTAATAATACATATATTTTCTGTGATAATACAATTGAAATAAACATTTCAAAAAATCAAATATTTCATTCTATGACTAAGTATATTTATATTAAACATCATTTTTTAGGAGATCATGTTTTTAAGTAGGATATATCTTTAGAATTTATTAATACTAAAAATCAATCAGATGATATTTTTTTAAACCTCTTCCCACTTCTTTTTTTGACCTTATTAAATGGGAGTAAGGTTTATTGAATTCCTAATTAAATATTTATTTTATTTTAATTTATTTTAATTTATTTTAATTTGTTTTATTCTTATTTTATTTATGTAATCTAATTTATACTTATTTTTATCTTATGGTATTTTATGTAATATAAGTTATATTTAATCACATTATTCTGAATAATTATTAAATTTTTCAAATAACTACTCTGTGACACGTGAAATGAGGACATATTTAATTTTCTAGAAACCATTATTTTTTCAAACCACTCATATTCTGAATCCTGTTTAACCAAAACAAAAAAAATTCTCTTTAAAAACCCTCAATCATCAATAATTTCATGGATTCTTTTGAATGATATGTTTAGACTGGTTGAGGCAAGAGTAAATTGTCATCATTGTAATATGATGAACTTTGGAATGTTATGAAATCTCATAGTTTCTTGGACCACTATGAAATGAAAATTTAACCTATTAGAGTAGAGGAAGAACAAATCTCATGATAGTTTTCTCTGGAGGAGGAAGTTGTAGTTCAAAAGTAAGGAGTAGATGAATCTCTAACAGATGTAGATTCACAAACATCCAAGAGAAGCATATGTTTTAACACAGTAGAAGAATAAAAAGAGGAATAGTAGAGTCAGGAAAGACTTGTGTTGAAACAATTAATTAGAGATGCTCCTCAAATTGAAGAGACAATGTTGGATTCGGGAGAAGTAACTTGCTATGTTAATTTAGGAGAAACTGTTCTTGAAAAGGATGTTTAAGTGTATTGTCAAGCTAGAGAGATTTCTATTGTATCTCTAGAGAATGAACATATTGTAGAAAGCATTCCAGTGAAAATAGTTCAAGAACAGAATATTCAATCTCAAAATGTTCTATAAAATCTTTTTAGTGAAGAAGTTTTGAAACAAGAAGATGTTCAAGAAGGGAATAATTTACAAGACTAAATTTTATAAATTAAACAATTATTAGTAGATCAGATTGTGGGACAATTAGATCTTATTTCTGGTGGGCAGAATTATGTTTTGAATAATTAGTCATTTTCTTGTGAAGAATATTTAATGAAAATAGTAGTTGATCACTTACCTACTGAAAATGAAAATCCTGATATGAATGAAGATGATAGGACATATGATTCAATATCTCATAATTTTGATGAATTTGAGATGAAATTAAATAAGTCTCAAGAGGAGAATTCCAATCTACAAAAGGAACTGGAAATTTTAATTGAAAAAATTTAAGATCATAATGATAAAGTGGTTTCTAAAATTTTTCTTGATGAATTAAAAAATTATATGTTAATTGAGAGTTGGAAGATCAGATCTGAAGTTGTGTCAGAAACATATTTTGCAGAACTAAAATAGATCTGGGGAAGTCAGTTCGAATCTATGAATGGTTTAGTAAATTAGGCCAGTACATCTACTCCTTCCCCGGCAACAAGTGTATATTTAATCAGAATAGTTCAGTCCATTACATCCATTATGTCAGATATACATATTCCACTTCAGGTTCTTCAATGTAATAGTGCTCCTCTATCACGTTTATTGAAAAATCAAAAATTACTTATGGATATGTTAACATAATGATAATCGAGAATTAGATTGACTTTGAGAATATTTTTAGAAAAGTTTGATATGTTCATGATGCAAGAGGAATGTATTCATGAGTTTCTAAAATTCAATATTGTAGGGAATCTATATATCAATAATGGGTCTAGGAAGTTGATAATTCAGCTAAGATATGGTTTGATGAAGAAGATGAGATTACAGCTGGATGATATAAATTATATGTTTGAAACCATAAAATTTTTTATCCATCTAATCCTTAGCCTTCATTTTCATTCATACCTTTTCCCATAGAAATTAAAGTTTTTTTTTCATAATCACAAACTCTATTTTATTCATGTGGTTATTAATCATTGATTTTGTCTGACATCTATGTGTTATATTTTCTATATCTACTTTTGTATATATTTTTTGATATCCAAAATCCATTTCTTTTTTTCATTATAGTTACTTATAACTTTCACTTCTCATTCTCATCAATATTAAATGTATTTTAATCTGTTTCTATACATTCTTTATGATATAACAAAAAGGGTGAGAAATTTAGGTAAACACATTGTTTATTTTAATTAACACACTCAAATATTTATTCTTTATTAAAATAATTTATAATTTTATTTGTTAAAAATTAGATAACACAACATTTTGTTTAGAAAAATTCTAATATTTCTTTGAAATCTATATTTGGGGGAGAAATTACAATATTTCTTCTTTATTGAAATAATTCTATCAAATAGAAATTATTTTCTTTTAATGATTAAAAAATAAAAAATAGATTTTGATAATACATTAACTTTAATTTATGGGCTTTGTGATCATCAAAAAGCTAGAGATTTTTAGGCATGTATTGTCTCAACAATACTCAATAATGATTAATTATTTTGATGCTCACAAGTACCCCTGTTTTTTTTACTAATGATTTTGTTTTGATTGTATTTCAAGAAATTTATATTCTTTATAATTCTTATCATAAAATAGTATTCACCTATTTATTTTTGAGAGATATTCCTTAATGTTTTTTGAATACTCTTAAGATTATATGGGAAACACAGATCGTCATTTTTCATTTACTATGAATATTATTCATTCAATACATAGAAGAAAGTGATGCATGGGATAAATCATACATTTATATTGAAATATCATCATGTATGGTTGATCAACAATAAGTTTAATGAAATGATTGGTTATATAACTTTATGTTTGGATAAGAACATTATGTTTTCTTGAAAGGAAATGTATTGTTAAATAACCCTACGTAACAATCGAACATTACAAATGTAAGGATTAGAAACCTCACTTTTATGATCAACATTACAATACTAATCTTATGTTTGGAAACGTAGATGAATGTATAATCAATGTTACATTCTGTGATCTGTGCTGACGTGGAAAAATGAATGGATCATCAACCCTACATTATGATGTTGAACCCTATACTTTTTAATTTTTTATTTTGTGAAGGAACCTTACATTTGACATTTCAATATTGGAAATTTGAATTTACGTCTTTATTGATGCATTGTGCAACAGTCTTTACGGAATATCTAGGAAATTTAAATCACGATTTAGATTGACTCAAATTTAGTTTTAAATGTTTTAAATAGTCATTTAGATTAGATATTTTATGTCCTATCCTTAACGGAAGATTAAATTGCTCTGAGATCTATTCATTGAATATGAATTCACTCGTTTTATCAGGAATATTTTTCAGACCTGAAATATCGCTACAAGATATATTGATATATAAATATATATATATATCTTTCATCACTGGATGTTTTGATGATGATATGGACATTAATTGGTTGTATATATAATTATTATTCTTCAAGATTTCTTGTAAAAAATATTTTTCTGCTCAGAAATCAAGCATCTTATATTCAATGTCTAAATTTCAATGATATACATGTTCAAATTTGGAATTCTGATTCACTATTTTTTTGTTGTTCTTAAAATTTAAGATCTCTTGTGAAACCGGTTATCTTCAAACATGTATTTCAATTTTTTTCCTTCTGATGATAATTATCTTCTTTTTATTAGTTTTGTGCTGCTACATCTGTGAGATACAACTGTTTTTTACCAAAATACATCTTATATATCTTTAGTTTAGACTAATTGTATTTGGTCAGTGTTGAGTGTCATCATTTCTCACTAATATTTGTTTTTATCTGTTCCCTATAAATGAATGCGAAGGATTTGTTTTATAAGGCTTTGTTTGTAAGGGTGAAAAATTCCTACACTCAGTTATGGATCAGTATTATGATATGAGGGCCTTACTAGTGAAATTCACCAAGACCACAGAGAGGGTGATTGGTGGGGTGGACTAGGGGACCTTCATGGGCCGAACCACTAGATATTATTGTGAATTGTTCATTGTTTTCTATCTGCATCATATATATTCTCATATAGAAATATTGTCATCTCTATCTACTGTTTATGTGAATTGACAGAATTTGGAATCTTTTAAAAAGAACAAAATTCACCCTGATCTTGTGTTGTCACTATAGATTTTCTGACCAAACATTATCAAGTTAACAGTTAATGTGTTAAATTATGTTTAAGTGTCTAATAAAGAGAAATGATTTTATATCTATTTTCTTTCATATTTACAATGTGGGTTAGATAAAGAGGTCTTACTATGGACATTGGCATTCCCCATTCATTTTTCATCTCTTGGTTTTAACCCATTCCTAATTTTTTTTAATACAACTTCTCAAAACACACATATTTCCTAAGTATCTTAATGTGGAATGGATCTACGTCCTCTAGTAGAATTACTTCTCCATTAATGATATTATTTTTTTGTGGTGGAATAACTAGTCTTGTAACTCTTAGGGTTTTAGATTATTTTATATTGGAACCCTCTCAAACCAGATTCCTTTACATTTAATATTATATGATTCGGCCCATATATTGTTATTTTTAAATTTTGGGTCCTTAGAAGTAGTGGTCGTATATTAAGAGTATCTTCATTTAATGTAATGATCATGTATGGATATTACATTTCAATTATAGATATTTTTTCTCATAGATAATTATAGATGACATTCTTAAAAGTGGTGAATTTTATTTCTAACATAGATGTGTATGATGTGTCAGTGACATTTGTAAATTCATCAAGAGATGATACGATTTTTCTAACATTATCGTCTTTAGTGGTGGATGTGGTTTTGTATTTAAGGTTTCAAATTGTTTCAGACCCAGACTATTGGATGTATGAGTTGGCCTATATTCATTATTATGGTATCTATTTATCCCACTGAATGTATTTATGTTTGGGAACATAGTTTGTTGTTTTAGAGTATCAATTTTTGTGGGGTTTCATTGTAATTGGAATGTATATGGTTCCCTTATACCTTACAATGTACATTTAATGTAATTAAAAAAAAGTTAATTTGATAGATCATAATATAAATTTGATGTTTATTACTTGAAAGAGTCTAACTAAAATTCTTGGCATAATTTATTTAAATATTTTCATTTAAATGACCAAGCCTTAAGTGTTATAGATTTGATGTTTATATTTCTTATAAAATATATTATTAATTGATTTATAAAAAAATTCAAGTACAGGTGCATATAATACATTCTTCAAATATAGTATACAATTAAAAATGGATTTATTATAAAATAAATAACTCAAATTTAAAACCATGATATTAAATCAATTTAGTAATAAACACAAACAACTATAATGTTTTTGTAATTGATGTTACTTAGTAATAGTTTTCATATAACCAAACTTGTTTTAATTGTAGGTTGAGTTGATATACCACAATTGGAAATTCGTCTAGTATTTCGCAATTATAATCAAAATTATAAACTTCACCATTTTCTCTGCAACTAAATCCACATGGTTTCAATAATAGAAAATATATGTGTGATAAATATGTTTTATCCAATAACCAACATGTAATAACAAAAATATTACACTCTTGGAATGATATACAATATATTGAGGCCTCTACATTCTGTTTCGTCCTAATAATCCATTTTTCCTTCCATTGTCCTTTGACATGTGAAAGGAAAATAATATTCTACTCTTTTCTCCCTAAAAATAAATTTTTATTGTTAAAAGAATGGTTCATAAGTGCCTTTTTATTTGACATAGCCATTGATATCATATCATTTTATTTCCACTTCTTATTCACCATAATAAGTATTTAATTCCATTTCCTTATATCATATAAATCTTGTAGAACCATAGATAATATTTTTTATAGTGACATATTGGTATTAATTATATTATAATTAAAAATGAGAGATGATGAATTTTTGGTGTAAAGATGAAAAATAAAAATAAATGGATAGTTATTAGTTTACAGTGAAAACCCAAGGTTCCTAGTAATTTAATTCACCCAATCAACTTCCTAAAAGTTTAAAATATTGGTTTACTTCTCCCAATATAAAAATAAAAATAATAATTTGAGATATCATTATTGACCAGAATTTCTATCTCTTGATGGAATTCTTATAGATGTGATAAAATTTTATATGCATTCATATCCACTTTTATTCTATTTTATCATTAGATAATGATAATAAAATAATTTTTTATCTAATGTATCATTTTATGTATCATATACACTTATTTTTCAATATTACAAGCACTTTATGGATGCTTATAATAAATTGGGGACTCTAAATCATACAATTTTATTTCATGCAAATTTTCTCTATGAAAGAAATTATACCACTCTTTGAAATTACTATTAGTAAATAAACTATACATTTCCATAATTAATTTCATTGAATTTTGTTTCTATTATTTCTTTCCAATTTAGTATAAAAAATAAACCACTATGATTAATTCATACATATTGAACAATAATAATTTTGATATTAAAGATTTACTATCTTGTAATTCCCTTCAAATTTTTATTCAAATCATAATATTCCATAACTATTGTATTCATAATATTCAATCACATGAATTTTCTATTGAGAAAGGATAAATAAACCTCTCCATATATTCAATTTCATTCCCACATCATTACATAATTAGTTTTTAAGGGATTCTATTTGTTGGGAAACTACATAACTCACAACTCAAAAATATATTGAGTGGATTCCCACAAATTTCAAATCTTATCCTTAAATTTATGCAATATGTTACCTAAAAATATAACTATGATAGTAGTGGATACTTACTTTATGAAAAATATAGTTATACAAGCTGAAACTCTTAATAATTCTCTATGATGGGTGAAGGTACCATATACATCATTTTTTTAGGCCAGTCACAATTAATTTGTAAACTAACCCGATATCGCACAATATCTAACCCCAAGTTCATCCCATGTAGGTAGAGTGTTTACATCAGTTACATTTCAAAATATTCTTTATACATTATGAAAATAGTAAAATCATGATGAAAATAATAATGATAGTGGAATTAATTAAAGAAAAAAGAAAAAAATTAGTTTGAAAAGGTGAAATAGTGTTAGTGATAAACCAGACTAGTCACTGGTTTATCAACTTCTATACCTCTATCCTATATCTATTAATTTATTTAAGTCACACAAAGAAATCTACCCTTTTTAATGAATGACTTATATCTAAATTCATTCACCTCTCATATCTAAAAATGAATACTCATGAAAGAAATAGTCCATAGTAACTTAAGTATTCTCACATCCTATTATAATAAACAATCGAATGAACCACATATCACAAGGTAGTATTTCAGAAAAAATTTATTTTCAAGATATTATTTAAATCATAGAAGATCACCCAAAACACTTTTTTATGTAAAAAAATTTAAAAGAGTAAAAATATTAAGGGATTAAGAGTGTCAAAGATAACATGTGAGTAAATGTGTCATCAAATCTCCCCACATGAACATCCATATTGGATAAGAGTAAGGAATGGGTAATAAAACTCAATTTAATTCAATCTCTTGTAATAATCAAATAAATATTCATGGAACATGTTATTGGATTATTATTCTATTAATATGATCAAGCATAAATATGGAGAAATATGAATATAACTTTATTTATTTACAAAACATAAGTTATAGATTAAAATACAGGGGTCAAAAAGAGAGTCCCTTTTCAAACAATTGAGGAAAAAATTTTAAAGATGAAGTAGGAAAACCATTCACAATATAACTAACATGTATTATAATTCACATGGAATAATCTTGAGATGACTTTAAAAATTTCCATGTCCAACTCTAGGATATAATTTATATCCCAACATGATGTGTCTTCCTTATATTAAAATAAACTCTTAGTATATTCCTTCACAAATGGATATTCATAACTTATATTCAGAACTAGGCACAAATCAGTAGGCACAACCCCTAATTTTCTTCACATTACTTAATAATAACTTCCCAAATTAATGTTTATTCCAAAAATGGATTTTCCTTCAACTACAAAAGAATATATAAATTTTTGTATTTATATTTTTAAATTATCCATCCTGTATATTCAAAATAACCTCCAGTGATTTCCTAATAGATTTGTTATGGCCTCCAATTTATTTATCTGTAACCTTTATTATTATATATAAATTATTTAAATTATAAAATTAGTGTGGGAATTACATCTATTAGTACTCATAAAACTTATAATTTTAAATATATCATTATATTACTTCGATTAAAATGATATAAAATTATAGTGTAATGGATTTTTTCCATGAAAACCTATGTTGAAGTTATCTAAAGTACTACCATCATCATTACCACATTAGGAATCCCAAGCTCAGAAACATTGATTAAATATCCACTAAAAAAATTCTATAAGGATTAACCTATATTTTCATCAAATATTTTTGACGTAGTATTCATCAGTCGTTGATCTTGAGAAATTATGTTTTCTAAAAACAAATATGCATACCCATTAACATGTTCAATGGAGATTAAACAAATAGTAGTACACATCTAAACATTTAATGTAAATACCTGTAAAATTCAAGGAAATTTTTTTCTTAATTTTCTTTGGGATTTTACAAGAATGAAGTTTCTGACGACACATGATTCCGAGGCCCAGTGTGCCCGGAATTTCTATCTGAAGTTTAGCTCGGGTACGTTCAGTGAACGAACGAGCGGGAATTTCTATCTTTTGAACCGGTGCTCGGAATTGAATTCTTGAGGGCACCGATGGAACCGCAGCGCCAGTTATTGCTTTGAAAAACCTTTTCCAAAGTTGCGTTTTCACGAGAGAGGATGATAAAAATTGTGGAAGTTAAAATAAAAATTTAACTACAATTTTTATTTTCTCTAAGTGGATTTAATCTTTGGGTGGAAGTTGGGTAACTATCCAACTTCCCATGGAAGGTTATGAGGATGGTGGGGCCCACACAAATCTCACCCCTTCACATTCCATAACTCCCTCAACTCACAATTAAAATTGATAACTTACGTTTTAATAACTTATGATAATAATGAAGTGAGTTTAATGTGAGTGTTTGAATTTCAAACTGTTTTCACGTTAATAAAATTATTGTGGGATTATTTAATTAAGGGTTGGAATCTTGTTGTGGAGTCTTTGGGAGAAAGGGCTAAGGAACTTGTGGAACATCTTCATCTTCAACAAAGAACGCGATGAACACATCGATCTCCGATGAAGAATGCCGAGTCCGCAGAAACCGACTACGTGACGCCGTATACCGCGACGCCGACGACGTCTTCTTCTGCAACGTCTCTTACCGCGTCGGATATTCTGTGATGAATCCTCGTTCGAAGAACCTCCGTTCAAGCTACCCTCGAGGTAGGGGATTTAAATATTTTGTTCATGATTACTACCTTGATGCACTTCGTGGAATATGACCAATTGCTATCGATTAACGAGAGGGGGCCAGACCGCAGAAACATGGCCGACCCTCCTCCTTTATCCTTGTTGGTTCTATTGTGTATTGAAACGTGAATGACGTGGTGCCATCGCACTGTGCGGGATCGTGTGGCAAGGAAAGGGTGGTGTCGTCGTGCCGTGCGGTGAAATCGAACAAGGACGCGACTCCGTCGCGCTGCGTTGGAGAAACCCGAAGACACCGCGGCTGGAGCGGGGCCGCGGCGGAGAGGCGCGGTGTCGTAGCGCCGTGCCGGAAGAGCCAAGTCTGCAGCCTGTTATGGGCCGCGGCGGAGCAGGGTGACCGAAAGCCGGTTCCGGGCCGCCGGTGTCGGAGCAGGGGGGACCGTCCGTCGTCGGTCCCGTGGTAGTGGAAGCCGGCCGGCCAAGCGGGCCGGCAGGACAGGGGAAGGTCGGGGGTTTTGAACCCCCAGCGGCCAGCTCAACGGCCCCCTTAATGGGGGCCACGGTTACAAGCCAGGGGGCGGGCGCCTGGACAGCGCGCCCAAGCGGGCCGGACCCGGACCCGGTTCGGGTCGACCCTGGGGGTATCGGGTCGGGTCGGACCGGGCCCAAACCCCTTAATACTGAATCTATTCCGGTCGGACGCCCATAACATGTGCTACAGGCCTCCGATCGATGCACCATCAGTTGCGATGTGATCCTTGGATTGAGATGGTCGTTTTGGTATATCTCACTCAAGGTTTCAGAATACTTTGGGTTCAGCCGAGTTGGTTCGTACACGAAACCAACCGGGCCCTCGGAGCAGAAACGCTTGTATCTTAAGCTCCGGACGTCCGATTGACATGTCGTCGACTTTGTTGGATTCCACATAGTGAGACGGATCTTTTGGCTTACTCCGCCCGAGGTTTGGACGCAGGTGGAGTATGGTCAAGTATGTTTTGACTTAAAAACCAACCGGGCCCCTGGGACGAAAAAGCCAATAACTTCCAGACTGGGCGTCTGATTGATGCGCCGTCTGTGACTTTGAGTTCCTGTTGACGATACAGAACTTTTGGATACTTCAACTCATGACTATGTTTCAGTTGATGTATCAGCCTCTCGGCTCATGGATCGGTCACTCCCGAACGAGCTTGCTGTGTGCGGAAACCCTAGTGTTGGCTGCGATTGCGACTGTGACGACGACGACTGTACAGAGATCCTTAGTGGATTCGACGGCGACGACTACAGCACTCAGCGATCCTATGTGGATTAGTTCTACCGATCCTGTGTGGGTCCGATCCGGTGTCGGTCAGCGCTCAGTGGTTCGGTGTGAGCCAGCGCCTACAGATCCTGTGTGGGTCCGATCCTGTGTGGGTCTTTGCGGGGGTTAGTTACCTATCGATCCTTTGTGGGTCAGATCCTTTTGGGTCATTGTGGGGGTTAGTACCTTTCGATCCATTGTCGGTCCGGCGACTTAGATGAATTAGTGGAGATATATCTGATCATCTCTATCTTCGTACTAAGAAGTGAACATGTGTGAGCTAAATCCTGTTTTTCTTTCCTATGTGGATTGTGTTGTGCAATCCTGTGTGGATTTACGTTTTGCTTTCATTTGTGGACTAGGTTGTACTTGGGCTCAGTTGTTGGAGCCGAATGAGAATTGATGACTTAGGTATATGTATGGGCATATACCTAAGCAGTGTCGAATGTTACTTTGTGATTGTATCTTTCCTTTGTGGATTATCCTTTGTGGATTCTAGGAGACCTTTGGGGGTCTTGGGGTCCCTACTGAGTAGCTTATACTCACCCCTGCATGGGATATGCCCGCACTACATTGTGTTGGTTACAGAAAACGGACAGCGCTGATCGTGGTTGAGGCATGTGGAGCAGGACGTTACTTGGCGGTGGAAAACTAGGCGGTACATACTTGGAGCGGTCGGCTGGACCCGAGGAGTAGAGGAGGCTATCTGTACCAACTCATCAGGTGGGATTTCTAGGGGACAGCTCGACATTTCGGCTTTACTTTTTGTTTCTTGTTTTCCCTTCCAGTTGTACTTTACTTTCAGTTTGAGTTTGTACGCTGGCCTTCTTACTTTTCTGCACTTACTGTTGTTCTCAATTTTTACTTAGTGTTTACTTCTACTGCTTTCTTGCTCTATGGTGTTTTTTTACATTACAAAGGCAATGCCTTCCATTTTACCAGTATTTACTCCTTGATGCTAGTCGCCAGCCCCTGGCCTATGGAAGGCGGGCTTGGGGTAGCCATGGCATGGGCCCCGAGGACGGGTCGTGACAAATTGGTATCAGAGGAGTACGGTTCTACCGCAAAACTTTGGACTTGGATCTTTTTCTATGTGAAGCAATAATGTTAAGCGTATTAGGTGTGTTTATCAGTCTAGGGAGTCCAGTGTTGGTGCAACAGCCGACGTATCCGTACACCAGGACCCTGACTCCTGATTTCCGACTTAATGAACGAAAACATTGATTACATGTGTGATTCAAGTTTTCTTTGTGATTATTTTGTGTCAGCTCACTAGGTATACTATTCTGACCATGGCGCACCTGTTTCCTTTTCAGGATGGCCCCACAACGGCAGCTAGCTAGGGTTCCGAGAGTTGAGTGTGACGACAACCCACCGAGCGACGAGGCCTTGGTACAGGGCGCTTTGACAGTAGAGGCACCGGCGTTACCTCTACCCACCGAGCCACCGATGCTTCCAGCCCTAGCCACTAACAATGCATGCCGCCTTAGTGCACTGCACGAGTTCCAGCGCTAGTGACCGCCCAGGTTCCACGGGGAGATGGACCCCCAGGCTGCCGAGGACTGGCTGGAGGCAGTGGTACGAGTTTTCCGGTTAGTGAGGACACCAGCAGACCTCATGGTGATCCTCGCAGCGAGCCTACTGCACGCGGCAGTGGGCCGATGGTGGAGCTTGATGCTCCAGGTGCACGATGAGGCATCTCTCCTCTGGACGGACTTTGAGAGCCTCTTCCGCTCGGAGTTAGTCCCAGCCACCCTCTGTGTGGTGCGCATCTAGGAGCTTCTACAGCTGCGGCAGGGCAGCTTGACAATGGCCCAGTACTAGGCGAGATTTACCGATCTCTTGCGCTACTCGACAGACATGGTACATGACCCATTCTT
This sequence comes from Viscum album, assembly GCA_963277665.1. Lineage (NCBI taxonomy): Eukaryota > Viridiplantae > Streptophyta > Magnoliopsida > Santalales > Viscaceae > Viscum > Viscum album. The sequence goes on along the minus strand of OY728166.1, from coordinate 371,401,345 downwards.
CTGGGCCCAGACCTGTGAGGAGGGATTGAGGCATGAGATCAGGGCATCGCTGATCTCCCTCAGCATTCCGACCCAAACAGGGGTACTTGAGCGAGCCCTTTTCATCGAGAGCTTCCTTGCTGAGCCTACATCAGCAGCAAGACCTACCGCATGGCGGTATGTAGCAGAGTCTTCTGTAGTAGGTAGTCGACAGAGGACTCATGGGTCTAGGAAGACTAGACCCTCAGGCAGACGACCTCAAGACACTGGCTCAGCAGTGTGGGGCACACAGCGCGGAGCCAGTCTTTCGAGAGGCATGCAGTGTTACTCATGCGGCGGGCAGGACCACATGGATCGTGACTGCCCGACCCGCCGTGCCGAGGAGCAGCAGATGGTTAAGGGGCCACCCAGGCAGAGGCAGAGGGTCGACCGTGGCGGTCTATAGGGAGCAGGTGGACAAGGTAGAGAAGCTGGCCAAGCAGCAGGTGGTGGGAAACACTTTGAGGCTCTACCACCACCACCACCAGGAGGTCCACCCCGGCCACAGGGAGATGGTGGGTAGAGACAGGAATAGCTCCAGGTAGCAGAGGCCTACGGCCACGGTGCGCTCGAGATGATTCGAGGTACTATCTATGTCTATTTCACCATTGCTGCAGTTCTTATAGACACAGGAGTGAGTCATTATTTCATAGTCGCTGCCTTTGTTCAGTGCTCGGAGATTCTGACAGAGTCGTTGGCTCGATCCTTACGGCTAGAGACTCCAACGGGAGCAGACTTGACGATTACGCACTGGTGCCGGCAGTGTGATCTTACTCTAGGAGGACAGAGCTTTGGCTGGGATCTTCTTGTAGTGGCGTTGAGGCCTTACGACGTCATCTTGGGCATGTATTGGTTATCTACAGTCCATGCTCAGATTGACTGTATTAGGCGCAAGGTGTAATGTGTACGCACCTATGGGAGCAGGTTCACCTTCACCGGCGAGAAGGGAGCCTTCGCAGCAAAGGATGGACTCTCACAGAGGAGAGGATAGCCCATCACTCATTAGTTGGCTAGCCTCATCCTAGGAGCAGTTGATGTGTGGAGTCCTTGTTTTCCTATAGTGGTGGATCAGTATGCGGACGTTTTCCCTGACGACGTTCCATGGCTACCTCCTCGCAGAGTGGTAGACATTTATATTGACCTGTACTATGGGAAAACCCCGATATCGAATCCAGCATATCGGATGGCCCCCGCTGAGCTTCGAGAGCTACGGGTACAGATGGAGGACTTGCAGGGAAAGGGTTTCATCCGACCCAGTGTTTCACCCTGGGCTTCCCCGATTTTGTTCACCAAGAAGGTAGACGGGAGCTTAAGACTTTGTGTCGACTATCGTCGCCTGAACCAGGTGACAGTGAGGAACAAGTATCCGCTACCATGGATTGATGACCTCTTCGATCAGCTCAATGGAGCACGGTGGTTCTCGATGTTAGACCTCAGGTCAGGCTATCATCAGCTCAGAGTTTGAGTTGAGGACGTACAGAAGATGGCCTTCAGGTGTCGATATGGCCACTATGAGTTCTTGGTTATTCCATTCAGTGTAACCAATTCTCCAGCAGTGTTCATGGCCCTCATGAACAGGATCTTTCAGCCATACCTCGATCTATTTGTCGTGGTCTTCATCGATGTCATTTTGATTTACTCGACTACTGAGGAGGAGCATGCCTACCACTTGTGGGTTGTACTAGACACACTCCGAGAGAATCAGATTTATGGTAAGCTCTTGAAGTGTCAGTTCTGGATATGTGAGGTCCACTTCTTGGAACATGTCATCTCTGAGGCGGGAGTTGCAGTGGATCCTGCAAAGATCGAGGCAGTTCTAGCTTGGGAGCCACCTAGGAGCATGACAGAGGTGCGGAGTTTCTTGGGACTAGCTGGATACTATCAAAGATTTGTGCCAGACTTCTCTAGAGTTGCGGAACCACTCTTAGCTTTGACAAAGAAGGGGAAACCCTTTGTGTGGTCAAACAGATGTCAGCAGAGCTTCCAAGAGCTGAGACAGAGATTGACCAGTGCACCTATATTGAGGTTGCCTGAGGAAGGATTTGGGTACATAGTCATCTGCGATGCACCAGGGACCGGACTCGGATGTGTCCTGATGCAGGAGCGGGCAGTGATCGCCTATGGATCATGTCAATTGAGGCCGCATGAGCAGAACTATGCTAACCATGACCTGGAGTTAGCAGCAGTGGTCTTCGATCTGAAGACATGGAGACACTATCTGATGGGCGAACGCTTTACAGTCTTTTCTGACCATCAGATTCTTAGGTACATCTTCTTTCAGAATGACCTAAATTTGAGACAGTGGTGATGGCTTGAGTTCCTCCAGGACTATGACTTTGAGATATTCTATACTCCTGGGAAGGGGAACGTAGTAGCCGATGCTCTCACCAGGAGGACGGGCATTCAGCTACTTAGGGAGGTGACTGAGCAGATAGCCTCTTTGCAGATATCCTTCGTGGATAGAGATGGAGCAGCCTTCCTTTAGTCCCTCGCAGTCACCCTCCACTACTGCAGTGGGTCCGAGATGCACAGCGTGGGGATGCTGACTGTGTGACACGGCGATCACAGATATCCTCAGGACAGGCACCTGATGGTTTCTCCTTTGGAGAAAAGCACGACGTTCTATTCAGAGGATGTACCTTGGTACCAGTAGCTTTATGGGAGGTGGTTCTAAGAAAGTTTTACACTTCTCCTTTGGTGGTACATCCTGGAGTGGAGAAGATGTACCAGGATCTCAGACGACATCACTGGTGGCCAGGCATGAAGAAGGATGTGGCAGAGTTCGTTTCTCGATGCCTCACCTGTCGGCAGGTGAAGGCAGAGCACCAGGTACCAGCAGGCTTGGTACAACCCTTGGAGGTCTCGGAGTGGAAGTGGGACGGGATATCTATGAACTTCGTGACTGGACTTCCACGCACTTCTAGGGGTCACGACTCCATTTGGTTGATTATCGACCGACTCACCAATTCGGCTCACTTCTTACCCATCAGAGAGCAGGGATCAGTGGAGAGCTTGGGACATCTCTATGTTCAGGAGATTTTACGGATTCACAGTGTTCCATCATCTATCGTCTCCGATCGAGATGCTTGCTTTACTTCCCGTCTTTGGAAGGGGTTGTAGGAGGCGTTCGGGACGCAGCTACGTCTGAGCACTGCCTTTCACCCTCAGATGGATGGTCAGACAGAGAGGACCATTTAGAATCTCGAGGACATTCTCCAGACATGTGTCCTCGACTTTGGTCGCAGCTGGGAGGACCACATACCCTTTGTGGAGTTTTTGTACAACCATAGATACCACTCCACCATCGGGATGTCACCATACGTGGAGTTGTACGACCGAACTTGCAGATCTTCTTTTTGCTGGATAGACCCTGAGGAGTCAGCACTTGTGGGACCGGAGATGGTCCAGGCCATGACAGAGAAGGTCCAGTTCATCCAGGAGTGGATGAGGACAGCTCAGAGCCGGCAAAAGGCTTATGCTGACAGGAGGTGGAGGCCACTAGAGTTCGAGGATGGAGACCATGTCTTCTTGCGTGTCTCACCTCGATGTAGATTACAGAGATTTGGCCGAGGTGGAAAGTTGTCTCCACGCTTCATCGGACCCTTCCAGGTCCTTGGCAGGATTGGCGAGGTGGCTTATCGCCTGGCTCAACCACCTCAGTTGCACTGGGTGCACTAAGTCTTCCACGTATCTCAGCTGAGGAGATACGTGCACGACCCGACACATATCATTGACCATCGGGGGCTAGAAGTTGATTATGGGGAGACTTTTATGGAGGTCCAAGTGGAGATCATGGATCGACAGGAGTGAGTCCTACGTGGAAGGTCAATTCCTCTAGTGTGCATCAGATGGAAACACGAGAATCTCCAGGAGAGCACTTGGGAGCGGGAGGCTCAGATGCGTGATCAGTACCCAAATTTGTTTTCCATGCATAAGACGTATCTTTACGGGGACGTAAATACTTGAGGTGGGAGTAATGTGAAGACCCGTAAAATTCAAGGAAAGTTTTTTCTTAATTTTCTTTGGGATTTTACAAGAACGCAGTTTCTGACAGCACATGATTCTGAGGCCCATTGTGCCCAAAATTACTATCCAAAGTTTATCTCGGTTATGTTCAATGAACGAATGAGCAGGAATTTCTAAATTTTTAACTCGTGCTCGGAATCAAATTCCGAGGGAACCGATGGAACCGCATCACCGGTTATTTCTTAGAAACACCTTTTTCGAAGTTGCGTTTTCACGAGAGAGGTTGATAAAAATTGTGGAAGTTAGAATAAAAATTTAACTACAATTTTTATTTTCTCTAAGTGGATTTAAGCTTTGGGTGGAAGTTGGGTAACTACCCAACATCCCATTGAAGGTTATGAGGATGGTGGGGACCACACGAACACCACCCCTTCACATTACTTAACTCCCTCAACACACGATTAAAATTGATAACATATATTTTAATAACTTATGATATTAATGAAGTTAGTTTAATGTGAGTGTTTGAATTTTAAACTTTTTTCAAGTTAATAAAATAAGTGTGGGATTATTTTATTAAGGGTTGGAATCTTGTTGTTGAGTTTTTGGGATAAAGGGCTAAGGAACTTAAGGAACTTCTTCATCTTCGACGAAGAACGCGAAGAACACATCGATCTCCGACGAAGAACGTCGAGTCCTCGGAAACTGACTATGCGACGCTGTATACTGCGATGCCGATGATGTCTTCTTCCACGAAATCTCTTACCGGGACAGATATTTCGCGATGAATCCTCGTTCGACGAACCTCCGTTCAATCTATGCTCGAGGTAGGGGATTTAAATATTTTGTTCGTGATTACTACCTAGATGCTCTTCGTGGAATATGACAAATTTCTATCGATTAATGAGAGGGGGCCGGACCGCACAAACACGGCCGACCCTCCTCTTTTATCCTTGTTGGTTCTATTGTGGATTGAAACGTGAATGGTGCGGTGCCGTCGCACTGCACGGGATCGTGCGGCAAGGAAAGCGCGTGGCCGTCACGCGGGGCTGTGAAATCGAATAAGGACGCGACACCGCCGTGCCGCGTTGGAGAAACACGAAAAGACCGCGGCCGGAGCGGGGTCGCGACGGAGAGGTGCGGCACCGTCGCGCCACGCTAGACGAACCATTGTCGCCAGCGGTTCTGGGCCGCGGCGGAGCAGGGTGACCGGCGGCCGACCGGTGTCTGAGCAGGGGGGACCGGCCGTCGCCAGTCCTGTGGCGGCGGAAGCCGGCCGGCCGGACAAGGGAAGGTCGGGGGTTTCGAACACCCGGCGGCTTGCTCAGCGGCCCCCTTAATGGGGGACGCGGTTACAAGCCAGGGGGAAGGCACCCCCCCCCCCCTCTTCAAACTGCTCGGTCGTTTGGCCGAGCGCCTGGCCAGCGAGCCCAGGCCGGGCCGGCTGCCTGGCAGGCCACCAGGCTGGGCCGCGCCCAGGTCGGGCCGGGTCGCGCCCAAGCGGTCCGGACCCGGACCCGGTTTGGGTTGACCCTGGGGGAATCGGGTCGGGTCGGACCGGGCCCGAACCCCTTAATACCGAATCTCTTTCGGTCGGATGCCCATAACTTGTGCTACGGGCCTCCAATCGACACACCATCAGTTGTGATGCGATCCTTCGATTGATTCGGTCATTTCGATATATCGCACTCAAGGTTTTGGAATAATTTGGGTTCGGCCGAGTTGGTTCGTATACGAAACCAACCGGGCCCTCGGAGCGGAAACGCGTGTATCTTATGCTCCAGATGTCCGATTGACGTGTTGTTGACTTTGTTGGATTCCTCTTAGTGAGACGGATCTTTTGGCTTACTCCGCCCAAGGTTCGGACATAGGTGGAGTATAGTAAATTTGGTTTTGACTTAAAAACCAACCGAGCCCCTGGGACGAAAAAGCCAATAACTTCCAGGCCGGGCGTCCGATTGACGCGGCGTCTGCGAATTTGAGTTCCTGTTGACGATACAGAACTTTTGGATACATCAACTCAAGACTATGTGTCAGTTGATGTATCAGCCCCTCAGCTCGTGGAGCGGACCCTCCCGAATGAGCTTGTTGTGTGTGGAAACCCTAGTGTTGGCTGCGACTGCGACTGTGACGATGACGATTGTACAGAGATCCTCAGAGAATTTGACGATGACAACTACAGAACCCAACGATCGTATGTGGATCAGTGCTACCGATCCTTTGTGGGTCTGATCCTATATGGGTCAGCGCTCAATGGTTCTATGTGAGCCAGCGCCTACAGATCCTGCGTGGGTCCGATCCTCTGTGGCACTTTGCGGGGGTTAGTTACCTATCGATCCTTTGTGGGTCAGATCCTTTTGAGTCATTGCGGGGGTTAGTACCATTCGATCATTTATGGGTCTGACGACATAGATGAATCAGTGGAGATATATCTGATCATCTCTATCGTCATACGAAGAAGTATACCTGTGTGATATGAATCCTGTTTTTCTTTCCTATGTGGATTGTGTTGTGCTATCCTGTGTGGATTTACGTTTGGTTTCCAGTGTGGACTGGGTTGTACTTGGGCTCGGATGTTGGAGTCGAACAAGAATTGATGACTTAGGTATATGTATGGGCATATACCTAAGCAGTGTCGAATGATAATTCGTGATTGATTCTTTCCTTTGTGGATTATCCTTTGTAGATTCTGGGAGACCTTCGGGGGTCTCGGGGTCCCTACTGAGTAGCTTATACTCACCCCTGCACGGGCTATTCCCGCACTACGTTGTGTTGGTAGCAGACGACGGACAGCGCTGATCGTGGTTGACGCATGTGGAGCAGGACATTACTTGGAGGTGGACCACTAGGCGGGACATACTCGGAGCGGTCGGCTCACCCGAGGAGTAGAGGAGGCTATCTGTACCCACTCTTCAGGTGGGATTTCCAGTGGACAGCTCGACATTGTGGCTTTACTTTTCAATTTCTGTTTTCCCTTCCAGTTATACTTTAATTTCAGTTTGGGTTTGTATACTGGCCCACTTACTTTTCCGCACTCACTGTTGTTCTCAGTTTTTACATAGTGTTTACTTCTACTGCATGCTTGCTCTGTGGTGTTTGTTTACTCTACAAATGCAATTCCTTCCATTTTTACCGAGATTTACACCTTGGTGCTAGTCGCCAGCCCCTATCCTATGGAAGGCGGGCTTGGGGTAGTCACAGCTAGGGCCCCGAGGATGGGTCGTGAAATTTAAATCCCATGATGGTCTTTATTCATGAAATTTTAGTGAATTAGTCCTTAAGTTCACATTTTAAGATTCCATGGCCTTTGAATTCCCATAAAAATAAAAAATTAAACATTTATGTAAAAAACATCAAGAAATCATGATCTTCAACTGAAATCACATCAACTACAATCCTTGTAAAATTCTACAACATAAAATTTCTTTATTAAAACTCAAATCAAGTGCATTTTTATCATAAAATCATTAATTTATTGAATATATTTTAGTTTTCAAAAAATTATAAAACCTCATGCATATAAGTCATGGATCAATTTTTAAACAATGATTAGTAATTGTTTTTCTACAATTCGAAATATCTATCTCCATAGTTAGAGGATCTTGTATAAAATGAATATTAACCAGCTTCAAAACAACCACAACAACACTCATAAATTGAGTTCAATTCATAATATAAATGATTTCAATAAATCACTTACCATCCCTAAAAATTTTAATTAGAATTCCCTTATGACTGAATAAATACATTGTTATAAAATCTTGTTATATAAAAAATGATCAATATTGGTAATTTTGGAAGAATATAAGATATAGGCATATTTTTTCATTCAGAAACCCAAAAAAATTATTGATCATCAACATATTTAATATTTTCATATCCCAAAATTTTATAATACCTATTTTTGATAGCATATAATACCAGCAACATCGAGCTTTAAAAAACCATGCTATATTGTTATTCAAATGTTTCTGATATAAACTAGATGTTAAATTATTGAATATAAATAGTATTAACCACATTATGAAATATATATAATGTTCCCACCCAATATAAATTTATTTTTAATTTCTTAGGGAATAAGCACATATTTTTACTTATGTCATTTTATTCAAAAAATATATATATTTCTTCAAAAATGGATTTTTTTATTTTTTCCAAAAAATATTATAATTAATTTATATAAATATTAAAATTTTCATTTGATGAAATACATATAAGTTTTTAAATAATCAATTAAATTTACCTTCTAGATAAGTTTTCTAAATTTTATGAAATGGTTTATTTTTTCATTGAATATTGAAAAATATCATTTTTCGGAAAAAAGTAATTTATTTTAAATTGAATATCACATTATTATTATAATTTAAATTTTAAATTAAAATAATTAATCATTAATAATAAATAATATAATTACATTTTAATATTTATTATTCCTCATTTTGGTATACGATTACATTTGGTTTTCAAAATACATTTCCCTAAAAACTGTTTTTACATTGTTCTTTGAATTTATATTAATATTATTTTTTAAAACATATTTCATTTCAATTTTATTAATTATGATTTATTTTTTATTCATATTTTTAAATATACCTTATTTTGAATTGGTAATTGTTTTTAGGAATTAAAATTATTAGTTAATAGTTTAAATACGTTTTTCTAAAATGTGATATCTTTTATGATATCATCAAGAAATAAATATGTTATAAATTTTTATTAAACATATGGAATGAAAATTTTATGATAATATAAGAAACATTAATTCAAAAATAAATCAAAACATAAAAAAATAAATGTATTTCATGATAAATTTGAAAATCTTTTTCAGTGTTTAGATAGTTATTGTACAACACTGGAAAAGTCAAATTCGACATCCTAATAATAATATTGAAAATAGAAAAGTTTAAGTCGTCCATTTTTATTAATTTTTATATATAAATTATGTTTTTTATTTATAGTTTAAAATTTTTGGTGTCATATAACAAGAATCATTTACAAATGCTTGTGCAATCCATGAAAAATGGTATAAAAGTACAAATAATATATTATATAAGGATTAATGACATTAATATGTGTGAATAAAAAAATTTAAAGAATATAAATCTATATCATGAACATAATTTATTAATTTTTATGATTTTAGTTTATTTTTTTATTTTTGTGAACGATATAATTATTTTAAATTTTTACTCAATCCTGGCTTAGTGCTTGGGAAATTAGAAAAAAATCAAGTAAATTATTTTGAAAACACTAAAAGTAATATTTTCTATGTAATTTATGCTTAGAAAATGATTTTAAAGGTAAAAATAATAAATCTGGTATATATTAATTACTTATGGTTTAGTTAATTTTTTTCCTTTTGTTTTCAATGTCAAATTAATTAAATTGTTCCCAAAATGACAATAACGATATTTTATAATAAAAATAATGATGTTAAATGATATTAAATTTCAAAACACAACTCCCTTTGAAAATTAGATGGGATATGGTCAAAAATATCAACCATTTTCCTTTTATTTGTCACTTTTTCTTTTATATTATCTTTCATGTCACATAAATAGTAGAAAAGATGATATCATTGTAATTCTAAAAGGGGTTAAATGGGGTAAAACAAAACAAACAATGGATAATCTCATAAATTTGATTGAAATATTTTATGAGATTATATTGAATCATTATAATAATATATTTTTATTATATATTTTTTAAATAATTTTTAGATAAAAATTAATTTATATTAATTTAACATTTTATGTAATTACACTAGTGTTCATCCCCTCACATATAAAAGGTAACCTCCTATATTATTTATTCACATGTTAATAATTTCTCAAATACCTTATTATATTCCTTTACCACATTTTAGGTGTCTAGTTTTTGGAATAATACCATTATTAGTGGGCCTATGGTGTAAGTAAACTGAGGTTTTTTGGAGAACTGACATAAATTTTATAAAAATGTTTTAGTTTTATATCTTCTTCTGCCTTGTTAAAATATTAGACCTGAATGATGAAATAATTATGTAAATATTTTACATATTCTTAAATTTTATTATTTTAATTTCGTAACCTTTATCCATATCAAATTCCAAAAAACTGTAAATGAAACCATCCTTTGTGTGTACAATGGAATACCTTCCTACGAACCAATGTAATTCATTTTAAATCACCACCTATCACGGATGGTCATAATAATGTAATTAATATATATATACATTATTCCTAAAATAACAATAATTATATAAATATATTATAACTTGTTTCTATTACCATTCCATCCATTGAAAAATGATAACGTCGTTCATGCGTACATTTGGATTACCACCTCTATTAAGTATCCTGATTTTTCATTAATCATTGTATCACATGGATGATATATATAATTTTATTTAAGGAGGTAAAATTTTATTTATTATATAATACTAATTTAGTAAATATAATATAATTATTACTTCATTTCTGTTACCTTGGTTGAAAAATTGAAATGTTACTAATCTGTAAATATGTCCTAACATCTCCACGATTATAACATTATTCGTTTTTTAGAAAATAAACATTGTAGGTAAGTATTAAAATAGAAAATATTGTTAAAAATGAACAAAAAAACATGATTAATATTATTAATATGATAAAAATGGAAACTTATACCGTAATTAACATACCAAATCTGATTTGATTTTATGAACTGAATGTCTTAAAATTATATGATGTGGTCATAAAAAATTACAAAATTTAATATATCATAAAAATAAATAAAACAAATGAGTTTTCATGAGGTAATAAAACTATAATTGTTTCCTAAACATGATTATAATTTATGTTAGTTTAGTATATAGAATGTCTAAGACATATATGAAATGTTTGGACTCAATATAAGAGATTCCATCTCATTTTCCATTCCTTAAGGAATGTTTTAATATTGTATAATTAATTTATTTTATATGTTTTATGTGATTAAATTTTAAATTTTATATCACCAATTATTTATACTTCATTTTATTTTAACATATAGTTATAAATATTTTATCCTTAGTTCTATTACTTGAATGTTACCAAGTGGTATGGAGTTTCTTAACTCAATTTCAATTCAATGGGTTAAAACTCTTATTAATTGAATTTATTATTAAATTATTATGTTTAAATATGTCTCCAAATAGTTATATAAAAATTTATATATAATTTAATGGCATTTACATAGTTTCCCATAATTACCTCATGGATTAATTATCATGTGAAATTTTTTTATCTTTGCAAAGGTTTTTTTTCTTCAATCTCATTTTATAGGGACAAATTTAATGTCATGCACCATCATTTAAGTTAATAGTGTAATTAATACAAAATTATTTATTTTTAAAATATAAATTATTTTAAATAATTGTTTGTATATATACGTATCAAATTATTTATTACAATGAATTTTTTTTAAAGTCACCAAAAGTAGTAATGGTTTATTGTTATAATATCAATTTTTTATGGGTTGTTTATGTACGTGGTTCCATTATGTGAAATCACATGATCTTATTTATTGAAAAAAATATAATTTATTATCATATGATTCTTATTTTTTATAGGTATATTTTTTATTTCCTCCCTTATTGATTAAATACACATCTTAAAAGTTATTTTTATGTAATATAAATCATGTACCATCATTTATATCAAGAATCATTATATTCCACATATATTTATTCTAAAATGATTTCATAAATATTTTTTTATAAAAATAAATTATCTTATAATGATATTTTTAATGATATTTTTATTTATTTCAAAGGGTTTTAAAATTATATATCACAACTTTCTCTACATTGGTTACTTTTGAATGTATTTCAAAAAGTGTAAAAATAAAGTTTAATTTTAACATTTATGAAATGGATGGAATTTCCCACAATATTTACTATTGTTTTCATATAATATAACTTTATAATATTCCATGTATATTTTCAATGAAAATGATTTCCATAATATTTTGTAACTCATTATAATTTATATGTTATTTTCAATATGGAAATGGTTTTTCATCAATAATGTTTTTAATTGTGTTATTAATTGTATTTCTATTCATCAACGGAAAAAAATATGTTAATTATTTTCCATTTGATATCTATTTTAATGGTAATATTAATATTCCATATATATATATTATGATTGTTTCAAATAAATTTTCATGATACCTATTTCTTTTTCAAGAGAAAATAATGTTACAAAGGAACACATGTTGTTGTTAAATAATTTATGGCGAAAAAAATATTGTATGTATTATATTCAAGTATGATTCTTTGAAATTTTTTATAATGAAGGTTGAGCATAGTATATCTCAAGATTATGGGTGATTGTGATATATATTGTGACACTGGTGAGCCCAATATATCTTAAATGATGTCTGAGATCGATATAGATAATAGGATGGTTGATTACGATACAAGTTGTGTGTTGTCTAGTCCTAATATAGATATATATTGAATCAGTTAATGGTCATATAATTCAATGTTAAAAATAATGCAGTTAATAATAGAGGATTCTCCAATGGCTTTAACGATGATCCATTTATTTCTAGTATAGTTTATGTCATGTCACATATTTTTTATGTTGGTTTTGAAAGGTATTAATTATCTTTTCCTATGATCAAGTTATTTGATTATATCAGCATACCATTATGATCATATTATACATAATAATGAAATTAAAATTTTTATGCCAATCATTACACTTACTAAGCGTTTGATATCATCTTTATTAGTTTTTTATTTTTCAATTGTTTTGAATTTTTTTATGTATTTTGTGTTTAAAAATGTAACTAGATGTAAATAACACAGTGGAATATGATATGGTTTTCAATGAACTAGATTTATATATATCTAATTTCATATATAAATTTTTTTCCTAATTCTATAAAACTTTAAAAATAAATTTACCTTGGGTATGTATGTGACCCAATATTTCTTTTTGATTTTTCTTTTTTTTATTGTTGAAATAGGGAATTGTTTATTGGTATCAAATTTAGAGACTTATAGATGTATTATTTGGATCCAAATTCAGGAGTATGGGTATGGGGTAATTTTATTCAGTATCATATGATGGTATATATGTCTTAAGAGAAGAGGATATTTGTGTTTGAGTTTATCATAAAATTTATAGATACCATATTGTAACAATAATCTTAATGTAGATCGTAATTAAAAAGAATAAAACCCCATTTGGTTATAAGTAATCATATTTTGAGGTTATAGATGCAATTTTTGGATACATTTTATTAGGTTGATTTATATTTAACCGTTTGGTTTAATGTGATATATTATTTTTGATGAATTCTGTTAGATTCTAGGGGATGTATTCTCAAAGGTATCAGATAACCATTGAGGTTAAATTTTTTGTTAATGTTGATGTGATTTAGGTAATTTAGGATATAATGTTATTTATTTATGTAATGACCTATGTTGAAACTTTTTTGTTATTATTTAATTATAGTTATTAATATATTATTTCATTATATGAAGTTTTATACATTTTAAATATCAAAATACCATGCTCTAACTACTTTAGTTTTTTAAAAAATATAGTGATAGAAGGAAAATATTGTATTACTTTTTTAAATTTTGTTATCAATTAGAAGATTATTTTAGTGCTTTAGGGATTAAAAATCATCTTTAATACTCATTTTTTGAGTAAAATATATTATTTTGGTGGAAATGGGTTATTATATTAAATTATACTTCTCAGTTAAGTATAATTACTTATATTTTTACTCTATATGGTAAATTATTTTATCTACTCCAGGAAATGGACAAAAAAATATTGTGTTATTACATTAATTTCCAATGAATTGATGTTATGTTCACAAATAATAGATTTTTGGTTTTGTGGTAATTAAATTTCCCATGTTCATTCACTTTATTATGATCAATGTTCTCTGTATATTTTCCTAATTAGATGGATATAAAATTTTCATTCATGTCCATATTTATACATCCCACTATTGTTCCCCTATTTATAAAACAATTATATAATACTCTGAATGACCTTGATACCTCTCTTTTTCAATTTTCAATAGAATTTTTTATTAATAAATTATAAAATGTATGTTTTCAACCAACGAATATTTAAAATTTAAAAACATTTATTTACAAGGTCATTTAAAAATTTAGAGAACACAATTTTTTATGTGGAGTGATTTTAATGTCTTGATATTTCAAAAGAAGACTATGTCTGATATTGGACAAGACACGCAAGTTTGAGTTTAAATGAAAAATGATTTATTATTATTTATTTTTTATAATCATAATCTAGTTATTTAATTGGTGGTTATGAATTGTTTTATTTTAACTATGATATATAAATATACATATATTTTAACCAATACAAATTTATTTCTTATTTCATAGGAAAGAAGCATTAAATTTTTTTGTGATGTCCTTTTTTATCTTTAAAAACGTGTTTTACTAAATATATTATTTTTATTCATTTTTTTGATATAATATTATAATTAATTCCTTCAACATTAATAATTTTTAACTGAAAAAATTATTTATTTTTCAAATAATAATATAATAATTATCTTACAGTGAAATTGTTTATTTTTTTTGAAAATATAATTTTTTCCAGTGAATATTGAAAATACCAGTTTTTGTAAAATTTTAATTTATATTAATTTCAATTTATAATTATGAATTTAATTTGATCATAAATTCATATAGGTAATATTTAATTAGATAATATCTAATTAAAATTTTATCATCATTAGAATTAATTTTTCTATAAGTTTGTTTTTTTGCTTCAAAGGCATTTCTCTAATCAAGGTTTTTCATTGGGTATTACATATTTTTATTAAAATTCATTTATTAAACATATATATATTGAATTTTTTTATTCATAAATTCAAATTTCAAATAATATGAATTTTTGTGATTTTTTCTAAAGAAGTTTGTTTTTTAGTAAACAGTCAAATATATTGTTTTTTAGATGTGATATATTTTATAATATCTCGAAGTTATAAATATAATATAAATATTTATTAATGTTAAGTAATGAATCATGTATTAGAATATACAAAAAATATTGTAAAAATTAATTTAAAATGAAAAAAAATATACTTTATTTCATAGTATATATGGAAATTGTTTTCAGTGGTTTTGATGTGCTTGTGCAATTCTAGAAAAGTAAACTTTTTTACCAAATGGTAAAATTTGAGGATTAAAACCTAATTTAAATTATTTTTCGCAAATATTGTGTATAAATGAGAAATTTTATATATATTCTCTATTTTTTGTCATATAAAAATAATCTTATCCAAATGCTTGCTCAATGCTTGTCGAATGTGTTAAAATACAAAAAACATATTAAATAAGTTTGAAATACATAGATGGTAGTAAATATAAAAATTGGATAAAATATAGTTTTTTATTGAATTAGTTATTTTTATTTTTATTATGGTATTATTTCTTTTTATAAATGAATTAATTATCTTAAATTCTTACTAAACAATGACACATATCTTCATCATGTAATGGAAAAATAAATTAATGTATTATAAAAACATTGAAAGTAATATATTTTGAGTGATATATGGTTTCATAAAAAATTTATAGATAAAATATCATATCAGGGATGTGTGAAGGCATTGTATTCAAATTCCATTGTTTTCATGTCGTTTTCAATGATACGTTAATTTAATAGTTAAAAAATACATTAATGATATTTTATAAAAAATAATATTTTATTAAATGATATAAAATTAATAAAACCCCATATTCGGCCAGGTGGATGGAATATGGTTTTAAATATCAACCACAATCCATTAATTAAAAACATTTCATTTTATAGAAAATTTTTTGACCCCTAAAGAGTAAAAAACTTGATATTGTGATAATCATAAAAAGGGTAAATGGGGGGTTGAAACAATGTGATAAAGGTAAAAACATCACCTAATATTGATAAAATTTTCTTATAAAATATTACTTTTATTAATAATCATAATTTTTCAAACTTTATCGTTTTGGACCCATTTTATAATCAAATCAATTTATCATAACATAATACATTAAATAATTTTGAGAGTGCTCCTCCCATCATATATAAAAGGTAACCACTTATCATATTTTATTAACAATTCATGAACACTTTGGTTCATCCAGTACCTACACAAATAAATTCCTAATATCCATTAAAAAATAATAAATTCATTACCATCATAATAATACCAACCTTATAGGTCATCAGTTGTGAAGAAAAAGAGGTTTTTCGTAGAAGGGGTATAGATTTTAACAGAATGTTTTCATTTTCATTCTACTTCTACCACATTAAAATAATCATTAAAAATTTTAAGAAATTATAATATTCCATAAATTGATATGCAATTTTTTCAATTGAATAACCTAAAACAATATACTATTCCTTTAAATGGGAAATAAAACAATCATTTTTGTTTATAGGGATTATCGACTCACGAACCGATGTAGTTTGTTTTCCATCACCGTATATCATGGATGGTTATAAATATGGATTTAATAAATATATAAATATATATTAATTAAATAATTAAATATCTTAAAAAATAATATATCATATATTTTCTTTTGTTTACATCCATTGAAATTTGATAACGTTGTTTGTGTGTATGTGTGGATTACCACCTCTATGAAGTGATGTGAATTTTTTTCAGCACTACATCACATAGTTGATATATTGTATTTTATTTAAATATATTATATTATTGATATTATAATAATTATATAATGATAAAATATTATTTACTTTATTTTCCTTCTTCTTACGGAAAAATGGAAACGTTACTCATGAATATGTATGACCTACTATCTCCATAGTTTCAATATAATTCAATTTTCATAACAATATTTCAAGGATAAATTTAATAGTTTTATTAATATTTGAAAATGTTAATTATATAATAATTATCATTTATGGATATGATATAACAGTGAGAACATTTACCGTATAAAACATATCAATGTCGATTTTAAGTTCCGAACCGAACATTATCAAATTACCCGACTCAAACATAACCAAATAAGTTGTTAAATATTTAAATGAACTAAATTTTATGAAATGGTTAAATTAAAAATTAATAAACCTAAAAAAGTTAAATAAACAATAAATTAATTTTATAGGTTTATTTTAAAATTGTTGAGGGATATATATAGTAAATCTAGACTAGAGGTAAGGGGTTTCATTTCAACTTCACTTAATTGAGAGATACATTAAAATTATATATATATATATATATATAATTTCATTTATATGGTATATAATCATTAATTTTACATTTTATGTCATTAATAATTCATAATTGATTATGTTTAATGTTTAATTCAAATTATTTCTACCAAGGGTATTTGACATCGAAGTCACCAAGTGGTAATGAGTTTCTTAACTCAATTTCCATTCTTTGTGATATAACTCCTCTTTATTTATTTTCTTATTCCATGATTATAAATAAATTTATCTCTACTATATTTTATTCAATATGTAAACTTGGTTTTTATAGATTTAAATATGTTTATATAATCACTTCATGTATCTGTTATCACATTAAACTTTATGATCTTTTTAAGGGTTTTCTTTGTCTCAAAAACATTTTACTAAAACATGTCACATTTCATGAACTATGATATCCTTGAATTATGTACTTACATACCTATTAATTATTTTTATATATTAATTATTTCCATTCACGGTATTCATATATCCATTAAATATTCCATTTTTTAAGGAATTTTAAATTAAAATGTTTCCAAAGTGGTAAAGGACTTATGTTAAAATATCATTTATTATGAAGATTGATTATGTTAAAAGTTCTATTACAGGAAATAATTTTCCATTAATTTATTGAATAGAATAAAATTTATTATCATATCGTTATAATTTTTTATTATATTATCATTTTCAATTTCTTACATTATTGAATAAATAAACATCAAGAATGTTGTTTGTATGTGATAATGATATTGTTTCTTTTTTAGAATGTGTATCATTCACTTTAGAATCCATGTTTTATAAAATATTTTCAAGAATATTGTTTTTTTTTAATATTTCATAATATTTCTTTTCATGATCCCCTTTCTTCTTTTAATTATTTTTAAAATGAAATATGTAAACCTGTTTTATATGTGTCACATTTGACTCTCTTTACAAAGGATTAAAAAATTATTATTTTTAATTTTTATGACATAACCAGATTTTCCAACAATTATGATCATTATTTTAATTATCAATTCATTTATAATATTATGATTTCATTTTAAAATATTAGTATTTTAATATTTTTTTGTTAATTTTTTTAATGTGATTTTAAAAGTGAAGTGGTTACTTTCCTCATGGGTTTTTAATAATTATATTTATTGTATTTCTATTCACTAATGAAAAAAGACCTTGATATTAATTATATTCAATGTGGATATTTTTTAATCATATAATTCATATTCTTTATGTGGATAGATTACATTTTTTCACTGATATTTTCATGCAACTTATTTATTTTCCACATGTAAATGAAGTTATAAATTAAATCATGATGTTATTGGTAGATTTATAACAGTAATGAATGATTTTTTATGTTATATTCATATATGGAAATTGGAAATTATTTATGATGATGGTTAAATCTGATATTATGAATGTTGTTGGATGATATAAATAAATAGTATATGATGGGTGAGTAGGAAATAGATTATATGAAGGGTGATCCTAATACATCATATATGATGGGTTATCCTGATAAATCTTATATAATGGGTGACCTTGATATAGTTTTCCAATTCATTTGGTAATATTTTCTATCATTAAATGTAATAAGGGGGGACATAACATGGGAGGTTTCTCCTATGTATTTAAATGGACTCCAATTATTTCCCACATTATTTATAAGGATAATTTTATGTGATAACAACATGTTTTATTTAAGCATTTTATGTGCATTTGATATTTCCTTTGATTGTGATTGACATCATAAAGATCATTATTACGGATTCATTTCCTTTTTTAATGATTTGTTCCATCTATCATGTTTTATAATCTAGGTTTTTATGGTTCTAAATTATATTAGGACAAGATCATTCACATTGATTATGTCATCATACCATTATGCCCATCTTATGATGACTAATGAAATTTAATTGTTACTATTAATGTTTAAACTTAAATATTGATTGAGATCACCCATCCTATGTTTCCTTTTACTAATTTTGTGATGAAAGGATTTAAATATATTGTAATAAAAAATGTTACAAGATGTGAGGAACTTATTAAGAGATTATATATATTTTTACGAACCAATTATTTATATATATATATATTTGTATTTGTATTTGTTTCGATGTAATAGTTTTTAATGATTATTTAAAACTCTACACCGAAATATTAATTGGCCATCTTAGGTATCCAATAATTTCTTTTTATGTTTTATATTTTGGATGGATGAAAATGGTTCATGTTCATTGGTATCAAAGTAAGAAATGTAAGTGTATTCTTTAGAACCAAATTTAGGGTTGCAGGTTTGGGGATATTATATATATTTACATTACATAATAACTTATATTATTGTTATATATTTGAGTTTATTATAAAACTAATTGATACATATAGAATATGTTTCAGCTTTATCATTTATAATTCTATAATAAGAATCAAATTTATTAGAGCTTAAATGGGATATTTCATCACTAGGGTTTTCGCATAACTCATCACAAAACGATATTCATAAAATAAAACCTAACATAAAACATTTAAGAGAGATGATCAGATATATAGAGATGAAAACTTAAACCTTGTTTATTTAACCACATTAAATTTTTTTGACTATCACACAACTTACCATTGGTTTATATACTGGTATGATTATGGGTTACGTATCTCGACACTTGTAATATGAATTTGAATATTTTAAGTAATATAAAAATTATATTTATATATTTAATTAATAATTTATTTATATGATTATATAATAATTTTGATAAAAATTATATTTTGATACAAATAATTCAAAATATAATTTTTGGTAATTCTTTAGTTTAAAATAAAATAATCCTCTTGATAAATTCCTGAATTTTGAAAAAATTATTAAACATTGTTATCTAATGATATTTATTTATGTATAATTTAAAATATAATTTAATGAAATACAATGTAATTTTTATAATGGTTAATAAACTCTTAGTGTCATAAAAGCAAATATTTTATAGTAAATATGGATTTATATTTACAAGTTATAATTTTTATAAAATAATTTTTATAAAATAATTTTTATTTTTGAAATCATCAAATTTAAATTAACTAATAGTTTATTTTTAATAATTTCTTGAGATAATTGATTTTTTTGGTAAAAATTAAATATAGTGCCAATATATATTACTTATTATGAAATAATAATATCCCAAAAGTAATATAATAAACACTATGAAATGAATCAAAGAATAAATAGATTTCAAGAAAAATAATTTATATTTAAAGTTATTTTATTAGTTTTACCAACCTATAACGAATCCTCTAAAACCTATATTATAATTTATTGTTATAAAAATATTCTTTATAAACAAGACTCACATCCACATAATAAGATTTATTATTTTAATTATTTCGATTAAATTCATAATCAAAAATTTGAATGTAATTCTATTTGGATAAAATCATGGGAAAAGTCATGGTAGCCATTGTGGTATTGATTATTTCATCACGTAGAGTCTAAAACTATGTTTAGAAATTAATAAATAATTACCCACTATTTTTCTATAAATACCGACCAAAACACCAATTACTATTAATTAAAACCCCATGGAGAAAAAATTTACTTTCCCTCTACCATTATAAATCCCTCCCAATATATTCCCAAGCACTTAAGAATCTCCTCACAATATTTTACAAGAACCCTCTTAAGTTAAGAGATTATCTTCCTCCACTTCTATATTCAAGTACATTCTTGGTGTTTTAATATTTTTATTTACAATTTTTCAAAATAAAATATGTTTTTACAAATCACATTAAATTCATCATGAATTTCATATAATTAGAGTCTACATTTCACTGTAATTAAGATATTCCATTAACCTTCATGTACACATGTTTTACTACTAACATTTTCTTTTGGTTTTCCATGAATACCATTTATACTATGAAAACCCATCCCCATTTCCACTAACGGGTATTAAAGACAATGTTGTATCCATAATTTATTAGGAAAGTCCAAGTATGAAACACACACTCCTTAATTGGGGGATTAATTTTAGTTAAAGACATTATTATGTTGTTTGATAAATGTAGTACATGAACACATATACATGATATCAATATGAAAGTTGAGGAGGGTTAGTTCCTTGTATTTATTGTCTGGTGGAATTCCATAAGATCTTCAGGTCATGTAATGTCTCTTAATCCTATGGTCCATGTAATAACTAAGCCTATAGGCCTTGTAAGGGATCCACCTCATACCTTGAAAGGGGGATATCAGAAATCAATAAAAATGAAGGCCAATGGGCCATTTGGGGGGGAGGTGGGACTAGAATTATATATCTCACCAATTCATTTGGTAATGTTTTTATAATGAGGTACCATGTACAGTGTATGGTTAGATAACCTAATAATTATATGTTATGTTTTATGAGCAATTATCCTTGAATTATGGTTATGATCTCATGTTTTATGTTTTTCCACATTCTTATGATTCATTGATGTTTTCATCTTATATAATTCTATGATGTTCATGATTTTTGCTATGACCTTTCTATGTCATCTTGTTATACCTATTTACTCTCATTTGCTACTTTACACTATCTTATACCTTGATAATTCAATTACTCTGTTTTATAGCTCTCACATTTCATATGTATTTATTCAGGTAATAACATATATTATCACATAATCATTATAATATAATGGAATATTAAAGAGTTTTTAAATAATTTTCTTATATCCATGACATAATTTATTATTAAATGTGTCTAATTGCCCTAATAACTTATGCCTCTTGATATTTTGTGATTCCTTTATGTGCATCTCAATGAAATTATTCATGAACAAGTTTTTATAAAATATATGGGTCTTCATAATTCCAACTACAATTCATTTTATCATCTTCAAATCAACAACAAAAAATCAAATTATCTGCATTATTAGTGTTTTTATGAGTTTTATTTTCATTTTTATTCACCATGACAACACAATAATCATATCTAACATGTATTGTTAGTACAAATGATTAGTTCAATTTATATTATACAACGTGTGAACTTATCCTTATGAATTAAGAAAATACATATAGATATTTTAATGATTCTTACCTAGATGGGGAAGAATCCTTATGAATATTTTTACACTTCATTTATATAGATAATTGGTTCGCCTCATAGGGTGGAACAGGTGCATGGTTGAGAAAATCAAAAAACGGTCCAATAGGTGATAAGAATGTTTCCATTATTATAGAAACATTCACACTACCATCATTGTTTCAACCTGATCTGCATCATTATCCTTTAAATTAAGAACGAATTGACCCTGGGGAACTAGGCAATTTATCCCTTCAGTATTACGAAGGAGGTGCTATAGTCAAATCATACAAACAGGCGATTGTAGGGGGTCAATTATTTTTTCAATTAGTCCAATCAGGATATAACTTCCTTGGATAGACTCCCACATGTTTATTCATGTATCCTAAAACACCCAACGACCCTGGTATACCTGATTCATGGAGTTTCATTCCAAAGGTAGGTTCTCTATTGATGATTATTTGGCTAACGATAGTTATGGACTCTATTGGCCTAGATGATGGGAGGTACTGCTCACCGTACCCTTGGGGGGGGGTTGTTACCAATTCTGGGATATAGGATGGGAGGTTCAGCTATCCTTGGTTTGCAAGATCGTTATAGGAATAAATTGATTTGACAATACAAAGGTAATGCTGGCTTAATCCATGAAGTAATGAACACTAGAGTTTATCACCATCCAGGGGGTGGAAGGTGAATACATTTTTTGATCAAACCCATAATATGGGATTCTTATGTACTCATGGGAGAGAAATCAAAGCCCGTGTAATTCAAGAAACATGCGGCTTACACATGAGATAATTTAATTTGAGAGGTCATTAATGGGTGAACCCTTTTCGAAGGGAATCCTTTTGGAATCGGCCCTTCCAACTGGAGTCATATATATCCTTGTTTGATCAGGAATCAATGTTCTCAAGGATCAAAATTGCGTGGATGTTGTAATAATCACAGATATCTATTGCCATGTGAGTCATGCTTGGTGTGAGAAATAATAGGATGTGAGATATCCAACCAACCACACACCTCCTCTCCTACTGATGGGATAGGGAAAGCCTGTGGAGGAAGTGGCATGAGCGACCATGGACGAGGGTGCAGAGTGATGATCCATTGAATGTGTGATGCCATTGGAGTTTATGCGATTCAGACCTTAGAATATTGTGGAATTACATCAATGGTAGTTCCCCAGAATTTGATTTGGGAAAGGGGATGAATGTCTAATATCGTCAAAATCAAGCATTAAACATAAGTCCTTCGACTAGTCACCATCGCCAATGGAATGAAAAATAAAGTGATCGCACATGATTCATATAATGGGGTGGTTCATGATAGCATCCCATGTATGGATTCTGTGTTTCCATTGGAATTTAGACATTCAAACATTCCTAGAGTCCAAGATGTTCTTGGGAGATCCTTTGTGACATCACTTACCATGGGTATGTAAAGTCAAAGTGCCCTGATGATGCACCTGATAATCTGATCATACTGGTATGGTGCCTCTGGAGGAGGCTTTTTCTTGATGTTAGTGGACTAGTTAATAGAGTGTCTATGGAAGGATATAAATTAATGGAGGAAAGATATTAGGAACGAAGGAAAGAATACCCAAAGATTCCCCCTTTTCTGTATTGTTTTCTAATACGGGATGGGGGGATCTCCACATACCATAGTGATATGTTGGTAGAGGGGTCGTCTGCATACCAAAGTAGTAGACGGGTTTGGGCATGGACCACAAAACTCCATAGTGTTACGTGGTACTAAATGCACTTCATAACACAACATTTGATTCCATCTGCATACTGAGGCAGTATGCAGTGCTGGTTTAAATCCGTAAAGAGATACACTATGTGGAACACCATATAAAAAGAGGGTTCTAGGGACTATCATTCGCGGGGAGTTCATTCGCAAGTAATATGTGGCATGTGAATTCACCAATTAGGTTCATGGTTCTACCCCTATTATTATATTCCTTCATTTTATGGTTCACAACTGGTTATACCATTAGAAATGGGGTTTTCAATTTGGGCTTCATCAATGATTCCTCACTGAAGAAAGAATCCACTTTGATTTCATACATCTAACCACTAGGGTCTCCTCCATTCTTTCTTTATTCGTCCATTCTCAATTCCTTCCATTATTCATTTATTAATTGTTTGGGTAATCATATCTATGGAAATACGGCACCATTGGCGGAATCCCATGAATAGATATCTTAACCCTCAGCAGACACGGTCAACTGTGGTCTGTTGTGGTGATTGTTCATGAGTCATGGTTCGAAGAACCTTCTAAATTTTCTTCATCTGTGAACTAAGGAGTTTGCGATACTATGTTTGGAAGTCATTATCACACTTGATTCAGCTAGCTATGTGGTTCGTGGTCAACTAGGATCGCTGACCAACATTGTTCGGTACATCGCCTCACTATTGGTTATGTGTACTGGTGGTTTGTAGTTCATGCAGTCCATGAACCATTCCCACTGATGGTATGTTGGTCACATAGAAACTCTTTGATAAAATTAATTCCTTCATGTTTCTTCCAAAGTTTACAACTCAATTTGATTTGATTATCTTTTATAGAATTTTAGAATTTTTTATTCCTTCTAAAAAGTTATTATGGATGTATTTTATTCCCTTTGAAATGTTTTTAGGACCCTACAAATTCCCCTCATCATAATTGGATCCATTAGGAATGAAGAGGAGACTACTCTGATATAGAATATGTCTTGAACAGAAATAGTTCATGGTAGAACAGATAGGTCTGATAGGAGGTAACCAAACCTATATAATGGGGACTATTTCATTTATTTTTTCCCATTTCATTTGGAGAAAAGTGATCTCAACTCTCCCTCTCCATTATCTGTCTTGAGGTATAGTCTCTTTTGAGAAATTTGTTCTTGAATACCACTTCATAAATTCCAAAAAGGGAACATTTTACCATTGTTTCTGTCCGCGAACCAAATTTTGGGTTTCACAAACTGTATTAGGGAACATAAAACTAAAATCTAGATCTCCATGTAGTATAAAGCTATGTGGTTTCCGTGTCCCTCACATCGAGATTGAACCGTAGAAGTAAT
Source organism: Viscum album (assembly GCA_963277665.1). Classification (NCBI taxonomy): domain Eukaryota; kingdom Viridiplantae; phylum Streptophyta; class Magnoliopsida; order Santalales; family Viscaceae; genus Viscum; species Viscum album. The sequence continues at coordinate 371,376,026 of OY728166.1, read as the reverse complement.
CTTTAATCATAATAATATAAACCTAAACTTTTAAAAATAAACTTCAAATATGGACTTGGAAAGGCTTTGGATCACATTATCCACCATTCACAAACACTTCTTCTCACTATCGAACACTCCGAGGGATAGCACCTCATAGGTGTTTCACATACCATGGTTTTATGTGTTATAATGCTTCCACATACCACATTATTATGCGGGGATTATCTCTATGAAACATCTAGCACATCGGTATTGATTCCTCATATCATGAACCATGTGGGAAATGGTTGTCTCATACCACTCCCCATGAATATAACACTAACCTCATGCATACACTTTTTAAATTCTTTTATCCATTTTTATGTGTCCTTTATCCAACAATTCATACTGGACTAATGTTTTGTGGGATTTCAGATATTTATGTACATGATACAGTTGGAAATTTCCATGATATGATGAAATTGATGAAGATGAGGGCACTATGGTGTGGGATAATGATGACCAACATTGATCATACATTGTTTCATAGGACATCTTCTTAAAATATCTAATTATTCCAGAGCTCCTAGCTTACCCATCATCCATATAGTTACCAGTTTGGGGATTTTTTATTCATTATAACATTCCTATGTCATTTTTTGACCCCATTACACCTTTCATTATCATGGAATCACTATAAGTAAATGACCAAGTCAATATTTACTCCACATTAGATGTTATAACTACTTTGATTTATGAAAATGTGTTCATATTATAAGGGTTTTTATTGACTCAGTGGGATCATTGGTGCCGCACCACTACCTTGAGATTAGTTTCTCGAGAGTACCTTTATACTATCAACATTTCCCATGAAATACCTACCAGTGGGTGGACCACTATGGGGGACCTGCGATCCATAAGATGATTCTCTAACGAATTGTCTTGGGAATTATGAGTACATCTAACCTATTTATAGTCCCTTGACTAGATTAAGGTAGTGAACTTATCTTAGGTGGCCTAGGTTTTTAGTTAACAACCTTCTCCCTATAAGAAATTAATCTTTATCTGTTAATCTATCGGTGTTCAAGCAGTAACCCCTTCCATTTGTTAAATAGGTTGGTAGGAATTATCTTATCGGACATCCACCGAAATGGATGACTCCCCATACTTAGAGATATAAATGATGAGTTTCCCCCAAAATCTTGTAAATGGGATAATAATGGCCATGTGTCCCCATTGACAAGGATCCTATTGGTTTTGGTAGAGGTATTACATGATCATCCCCTAAAAGATCTCTCTCTTATCCCATTTGAGGCATGGATAGGGTCATTTCTGCAAATGAATGGGACTGAGGTCGCACTACAATTAAACTCATCCTTCTCTCCAGTCTCGATAGATTCCACGATCAAACTGTTCTACCCCCAAATCAGGTTGATTTACCACATAGGGATATGAGAATAAACCATATGTTCCCCCTGTTCATAGATTAGTCGGTTTATTTTAAATATTTTTGTGTGGATGGATCTTCCCATCCAGTGATGTATATACCGAGGTCTGGTCTTACACTTTGATGATGGTGGCTATGCTGAAAGAGGGTTGACCAGTTAATATTTCCACTCCTACTCTATCCCAACATAATGAGTTGTTGGTACATATACATGAAGGTAACCCTATAAATATTCTCAGTGGATATTTTCAATTCTTTTATGGTTGTGTGGTATAACACCTCCCTTGTTATGAATATCAAAAAATTGTGAGGGTTCCCCTCTATGACTTTCATCCTTCCCTTCTCAACATTTTTGTTTTTCATCCTTGGACTTTATGAATATGAAATGCAATTGGGCTGCTGAATTATGCCACTTTCTTCTCATTTGCAACAGATCCTACCCCTAATGGGTAATTAGGATTTTATAGGGGTGGTTCTTTATATTAATTCTCATACATTATCGTGCTTTGGTATGGGATGATCACAACTCATATTGATCTGGTGGGAAATTTTGAGATATAACTCCCTTACCGGTTATCCAGGGAATTTGGGTCCCTTCAACAAATTTTGCAACATCCTATTATTTCATTGAGAGGAGAATCTCATCCCATAATTATTCTCCAGTAATTTCTTATTTTGATGCGGGAAGTTGCATCTATCATAGATATCATCCCAAATATGACTGGATATACATTTCTATCACTAGAATATGCCCAACTGTGTGTGGGATGTTACCCTGGAAGGGTGCTTGGAAAACTAGTTTGGAGGATCCAGATGCCTTTTACCATTATTCACCCTGACCTGGCCCCAATAACCGTACCACACATTCCTTATTCTATGATGAGTGTGACAACCCCATCTTCTATTCCATTCCCTAAAGCATCCATGATGGACATGTCATCTGTTCTCTCCCCTATGGAAAGAAGATTCTCAATTCACCATCATAATCATCTAGAAGGGAAGTTATTGGTACGACCAATCTTAGTTGGTAGTGATTCAGTATTCTCCTCTAATGTGGATACTTCCCACAACACTAATGAGTCTAGCCATATAATAGTATAACTAGACACCCCAAAAGTTGTGGCTAGCCCTCCGCATATGGATCCAGTGGTCGAACCATCAAAGGGTAAAAAGAGCCACCCTTCTCGGGTAAACTATCATAGGTCCCTTCCTACTCCCATAATGACAGTTCCTGTCTAAAGACCAATTGGAGTGGGGTAAGATCATGGTACTGGTGCCGAGGAAAGGCACCATTAAGTTTGAGAATAGGCATGGTGTCGGTTATATTTTCGTTGCCGCGAAGACACCAATATCTAGCTTTATGGATGATTATGACTACTTATGGAGGTTATTCACAGAGTTGGGCTCAGGTGACTTTGATTATTAGCTCTTACATCTCCTTATCTACTAGATCATCATAGACCAAGATGACCCTACTTCTTTTGTGGATACATTTTCCATGATCAGTTATTCCCATCATTAGGTGAAGACATTATGAGATGTTTTGGAGGAACTCTATCTCCTAAATACTGAATAGGAGAAGACTCGTGATGTTGTGATCACCCATTAGTGGGATTTTTGGGAGTGAGAGTCCCGTGTATCAATGTTTAAGCCTCATGTTGCCTCTTATTTTTCCAATTATGAAGAGATCTGGAAGAAATTAGGGGACCATAAAGTCGTTATGGAATGTGTTCACCCAATGGTTAAGGCTGATGCATATGAGATAGCTTCTTTCAAAAAACCTCTTGATGGCTTAGGGAAGTCACTTTCCATTTTTCTATAAAGGGAGGGTTTTTCCTTATTGTATCTTTCCCAATGTCATGATTTGTACTATTTTATTTTTGATACTTTGGAGAGACTCTAAACTGGGGATGTTCCTCCATTTTTGTTGAACTCAATGAAATTAATTTTCCTTTAAATACGTCTACTTTTTCTTTTCTTATCATGTCAATTAATCACAAAAAATCATATAATCATCATTTTTAGTAGGTATTACATTCAAACGATTAATCGAAATATGAAACTTTAAATAATCGAATCTGTCTCTAATTTTTCTGCTATGTCACTGGAGTCACTGGTCGTAGTTCTAATATTGATGAGGTTTTATAGAATACCTCAAGAATATTTTTGTATTTTCCCATTGTTACCCTAATATTTTCATAAGTATGTTTGATATGGGATTAGTGGGTATAACTTGAATTTCATTAGGACACCCTTTGGGGGATTTCAACCTAACAAGATTTATGTTTCTTTTGATAGATCATCACACACTTGTTTTGAACCATACATGATATAGGTTTAACGAACTAACACTCAACATTTATCCAAAGGTTACCTTTGTGGATTTTCACTCTAGAGAGTTTGGGGTTGTTTTCGCTGGCAGTACACAGTCCTGAAAATCAAACTTATTATTTTTGTTTTTGGTTGAAAATATTTAACCAAACTTGATGGGGCAGGAGCCCTAATTCGGGATTCATCAGACAGGAATGTCCTAATAACTTTTATAAATGAATGATTTATTTTTATTGACCCTATATTTGTTATATTTGACCATGTATGAGGCTCAGGAGTAGTTTCATGCATACGAAATAAGGAGACAACTCTCCTGAGGAATTATTTACAATTTTTGACATTATTTTTGTAGGTGACATATATAGAGAAATTAGGGCATGATGTACATAGTCAAACAAAGGTGTCCACGGGACACTGGCCATCCATATCTGATGGTTTGGGAATATATACAACATATTGAATTTGTTTTTATGTTTGGATCCACATTGTGTGGAATGTATGAGTGACGATTTCTTAAAGTATTAGGGAAATTTTTATTGGCTTTGATAAGGAAACTACTCCTACCCGATTCTAACTCACGTAATGAAGAGCCGGTGAATGGTTAGTTCAATTATAAATATTTTTTCTATTGGGGAATTCAAAAATAATCAGATATGTGAGACATTATCAAGATGGGTTTTCTAATCTAGTGGGTGAGACGGGACATGAATGTCAGATGAGCATACAAAAACTGTAAAAGGCTCTCCTGAGGACTAATAATCCTTTTATTGATGGCCATTTTGTAGGTGACACATGTAGATACTTTGGGGAATGATGTGCATATTCAGAAAATGTGACAAAAGGACACATGCCTTTCATCTCAGATGCCTATAAATGATTATACAGATTTGAACCTTTCTGAATGTGTTCTATGTCCTTTGACAATGTGTGCACCTTAACTTTAAAAGGGTCATTTCTTTCACCTGGACATCCCTGTGAAATCTATAAATATGTGTCAGTATATTTTTTCTTATTTGAGGATAAAATTCAAGCATATTTATAGGGTATATTTTTTTTATAGAAACCTCAATAGAGACCAGAGGTGAATCATTCCAGCATGTTCTGATTTATCCAGGACGTGGGTAGGTAGGAGAATATAAACCATAACATTTAAGGGCCTTGAATTATAAGGGAGGTTATGAGGAATGGAATCCAATAGGTGTACTGAGATAGTAGGGGGATCTCCTGGGGAAACATTTCCCTTTTATTTACGCTCGTATTGTAGGAATCATATGCAGATCCATCGGGGCATGATGAGCATTGATAAAAAAAGATGTCCACATGAAAATTTCCTTTCTTCTATGATGTCCTTGAAATATTATGGGGATTCAAGATCCCTCAGTGCATAGAGTTTATGGTATGGAAGGAGTGTATCTAGATATATTAGGACATTTGGACTATGATTCACTCATGGAATCAGCTATCCCTTAAGTAGATCTGACTCATACACAGGGTGAGTGGTTCATCCTATCTTTAGGGTACCCAGTCATTTAACTTCATACGGCCAGGATGTGGGGATCCAAATGTGGAATAGATCCATGACATGCCTTTTAGGTTATTATTCTAGGAGAAAATACTTGGACTGATTTTCCATGATTTCATTTTCGATCTATCTCTGAAATCCCTATGCTCATGTGGGCCATGCTTGGTGTGATAAACAAGTGATTACGAGGATTATGAATCACCAATTAAGAGTAGAAAAATCAATAATAGGGAGAACATTGGGTTTACACCAATGTTATGCAGTTTAATGTCATACAATGAGGATGATTATGGCCTTGCAATTTAACGTCATGTGGTGAGGACATTATGATTTTTAGTTTATAGTCATGTATTGAGGATGTTATTATGTCCCAACGAAGCATTGATATCTTTGAGTTAATCATGTCTGGGATGTTATAGAATTCCATTGAAATGACTAATGACAGAAGGTGTAAGCCATAGTCTTGGGGGAACATGGATAGGGAGGAATTCATGGGGTCTTGGAATCCATTGGGCATAACAAGGTAGGAGATGAATCTCCTGGGGGAGAATTTGAATTTGATCAACAACTATTTTGTTGGAGTCATATGCAGAGCCAGTGGGAGATTATGTGAATAGTAGAAAATAGGTTTCCATAGGACATTATACTTATATCTTAGATGGACATGGATGTTTACAGGGATCCATGATTTCACAGAGTTTGGAGTTTGACAAACAGAAAAGATTTTCCTGGGAATGTAAGAAGTACCCAGACCATGATTAGTCCATAACTATTAGAGCTTCCACCTAGATCTCATTCATATGTATGCACGGAAGCATGATCTTTTAACTTCTTATAAGTGGGGGGATTTTAAGGATATTTTAACATTGATAATATGTATGAACGAGACTCTTGAAAAATGTCTCATTTTATTGTCTTTTGGTTGGAACCTTTCATTCACTCCCCAAATGAGTATGAACTACACATTGGTGAATGGTAATTTATTTTTAAATGTTCACTAGTATAAGATTCCAGATCCAAGTGTCACTACGTATCTTGCAAGAGAAGGAATCAAGCTATACATAGTTATGAAATTTTTCTACAAAGGCTCAGTCCATGCAGAGGGACATGTGAGGGCATTGGTTTTTAGGGGCTAATCCGGGATGCCAAATCCAAGAATCACTATATATCTTGAAATGGTAGGAATCAAGACACATGTAGTTCTAAATGTACCTTGTACCGATCTAGTTAGGCAAATGAGTAGGGGAATTTTTGTTTCATCTACTATGGAAGTCAGGTGTACCATTTTTCCCTATAGTTTGTTTATGTATGGGATTCATTACCACCAATACTAATCTCACATGAGCTATACTCAATGTGAGAAATAGGGAGTGACAAATGTTTCCCTAGTAAATATAGGGAGATTTAGGACATGATAGAGGCATTTTTTATATGATGGTGGATGGGCCAAGACAAGGATCGAGAAATCGCATCATATCCCACTAATGAATGATAAATATATCCATACATAGTTTTTTGAGTGACTTCACAATTTATCATTATGCTACTAGGACTATTTATGCTATATGGTTTAAAGTCATGCATATGGGAGTATATGTTGTTCATTTTAAAGTCATGAAGTGGGGATACTAGCATCACAATTTAATGTAATATTTTAGGGATGAGTTATATAAAAACTAATTTCATATTGATACGAATATAACTCATATTTTAGGTTCATAATGACAGGGACATGAGTGAGTGTTTTTGTTACCTGATGTACTTCTTCAACAACCTAACATGTGTTCCATCAATGATGAGTTGTCTATTCGTTGATATCATGGAGTATGCACTATTAGATTAGATCCTATGTATGACATTTGGTCCCTCCCACTTTGGTTCAATCTTTAAGGGCTTATTCCTGAGTATCATTTAGGTTCTCATGACCAGCACTGTCTCTCCTTAGAGGAATGATCTAAGTCGATCCTTTTTGTTGAAGGATTGTGTGAAATGATTTTGGTAGACATCCAAATGTTCAAAATTTTGTAATCTTTTATCATATAGTTTCTCCAACTAATCAAACCATCTTTGGGAGTGCCCATACATGGATAGTTGATCACAAATGGACACATGATGTGACGAAACTTGAATTTTGATAGGCAAAACCACATATGCCTCATATAATAGTAATTATGGGGTTTCCTTGGTGGACGTGTAGTTCATGGTCCAGTAATCCCATAAAGTTTGAAGATGCATGTCTATCCATGATTTGATATCCTTATCTAACATATTTGGAGTATGTTTGACAGATTCTTATTGAAAGACATTGTCTTCCCATTGGTCACCGCATAGTAGTGGGATGAACAGTTGGCTTTAATTCAATACCCCTGCTATAAATTGTCCAACTCAGCAGACCAGAAGTTGGTACTGTTTTCCAATAGTATGGTATGAGGGACAGCAAATCTGGTAAAAATGTTCTCCTTTACAATGCTAATGATTCATGGGTCCAAGAATTCTTTCAGTGGTATGGTTTCATCCCATATAAAAAATAAATCAGTTTCTATGAGTATGAATGTGAATTTTCTAGTTTTAGTGGGGGGATATGGTCCCATAACATCCATAACCTTGGTAGAAAGTTTCCAAGAGTACTTAGCTGTATGGAGTAAATATTAGGGTCGGTGAACAAAATTGGCATGAACATGGTAGGAATGGCACTTCTTTGAGAATATGGAACAGTTTTGTATCATTGCGGGACAATAGTATTCAATCCTTCAGATTTTATGAGAGATGTTTGTTGTGATTAATGGGATCAACAATCTCTAAAATGCACATATTTCATGACAGTAGCAGTCTCTTATCCATCAATAAACCTAGGATGGACTACATCACATCCACCATTGTAATGATCCTTTTCTCAATTTTACCCATTGTACAAGAAAATGATTACTATCCATCTCCATATTTGTTCAATTCTATCCCTAATAGGTGGGAGTTCCCACCTTTGGAGGTAATTTTCTAGGGGAGTCATCTAGACAGTGAAGTGACCATAAGACTCATAAAAGGTGATAATATCATCAATATCCTCATAATTGTTCAAAAAATATGGAGTTACCCTATGAAGGTTGGAAATAATAATAACTAGTTCATCCCATTCTAGATCATTTAGGGCTATGGATACATTTTTTAATGCATCGGCATGATAATTTTAGGAAAGAGGGACATAAGTCAACGTGGGTTCTAATAGGAATTCTACCATCAGTTGTCGAACATGGTCCATTTAGGGGTCCAATAGTTCATTATTAATCGCAAATTCACCATTGAACTTCTTGATTATTATCCATGAATAACATTTTTTTCATCAGGTTTTTGGCTTGTGCATGAAGTACCAGCTCAAGGGATGCAACTAGGTCCTTGTATTCTGCTCCATTATTTGTACATCCCTCCGAAAGCAAGAAGGATTAAGGTAAGATGTACATTTCGGGGGATACAATTATAAATCCTAGACCCACTTTCTTGATCATGGGATCCTCTATTCTTTTTTGTAATGGGCTTCTATAAGAACCATCGAAGTATATTTCCCCTTACGGGGGTCCCCTTGCATGGAGAACACTTCTTCATCCTAATGGTTGTCATCCAACAAGGTTGTTTCTTCTGAGGGGTTCTCTTCCAGGAAGTCATCTAATGAATATTCTTTGATGGACTACTGGGGGATGTACTATATTTCAAACTAATGTAGGATGATTGCCCACTATGATATGCGTGTAGTTATCATGGGACAGATGATGATATATTTGAGCGGGTTACAGCGGGAGACCACGTGGACCTCAGGGTGCTGTAGGTAATGCCTCAGTTTATAAACTATGAAGATTAGGGCTAGGATGATCTTTTCGAGTCATTAATATCAATTTTCACAATTATTCATTGTTTGGATGAGTTAATTGAGTTTTTTCTTGTTGTCAGAATCATTCTAATACATGCTGAAGGCACATAATGACAATTCCATGGAGTTTACCTATAGAATTGGTGGTCTCGTTCAACTGGTGACATCAACACCAGTGGGTGTATGAGATATATTCTGATATTTTAAAACACATATTGGACATCATTATCCCACAAATATGTATCCCCTTTCTTCATAAAGCTGGTGAAAGGTAAAAATTTACACGGCATGTAGGCTACAAAGGGCTAGATGTAGGACAGGTGTCCCTCGAGACCTCTCAGCTCAGTGAGGTTGTGAGGCAGGGACAAGCCAAGAATATCTTTTTCCTTCTTAGGTTGGACATCGATGTTTCGATGGAGTACAAAGAATCCAAGAAATTTACTAGGGGTGACACTGAAGGAAAACATTATGGGATTCATATATAAACTATGTTGACGTAATTTTTTCAAGATTTTTTTAATATGAGTTCAGTGGTTTGAGAACTATCATGATTTATCCACCAGACCATCGATGTTGAACTCGAATAATTTTACCAGTAAGGGATTGAAGATGTGGTTCATGGTGGTCTGATATGTAGTGAAAAAAATTAGACCAAAGGGTTTCACCTTATAACATAACACTCTATAAGGGTCCCTAATATTCATAGCTTCTTCACCTCCTTATGACATTCAGATATGGTTGTATCCATAATAGTTTTCCATGATGGATTCATCCTCGAATCCAGTGGTTGCATCGATCAACAATTCTATTATCATGAATGAGAAATCATCATTCAGTTTGTGCTGATTAATATCCTTTAAGTCTATGTAAATCCTAATATATTCATTTTTATTTTTTACATGTACTATGTTTACCATAGAGATCAGATATTGGACTTCTTTTATGACATTGTCGTTGATTTGTTTTTCAACATCAGCCCCTATTTTGGAAACATGCATTGTATGGGTCCTTCTAGCTTCTAGCATATTTCCCCGGTGATCTTCTGGATGACCTAGATGATGAGGGGCAACCTCAGGATCATGGCCTTATATTCTTGTGTAGTTCGAGGAAAACACATCTCAATTATTATTTAGGAAGGAGGTATATGTATCTTGCTCCTCGACTGGTATAGCCACACTACTCACAGTGTGTCACGAGTCATCTTCAGTGACCAATTTTATGTCTCTATGTTCAAAGATTGTGGTGGGGATACCTTATTTTTAAATGGTTGGGGAATCTTTGTGTACTTCTTATTCTTATTATTTTTCATCATCTTCATCATCTTCATCATCTTCTGATGGAGAGGGGATTATCGAGATAAATCTCCAATGTTGGGAGATAAATAATATTTTTCCTTAGTGAGTAGGGAATGGACAGTTTGGGGTCCTATGTATGGGTCGGTATCATCATTGTTTGGGATTTTCGTAACATCATATGAGTTAGGTCATTCTTCCCTATCTTTGGACTTGGCAGTCATAATAGAAATCATGCAGAAAATTGAGTTTGTGTCTGGGCTAGAACTTATCCTTTCAACTTTTTTTATGGTTATTACATAATCATTCCCAAGATTTTGGTGGGGGGGGGGTCAGTGGGAGGCATTTACAATCCATTCAGCGCACTAATATAGTCAATGTCATCGGCCCAAGTCTAGTTCTCTGTCAGTTCATAGAACCCAACATCGATGTATTGTGACCCAAAGGATTTGAATGGGGATTTATCGGCGTGCAATGACATATTTTTTAATTACCTCAATATTTGACACATTAATAGAATTATTATGGAATTGTAGCATACTGATATAGCTAAGGCCTCCCTAACAAGAATTTGAAGGTTGTACATTGCTGCACTACCATGAATTCAGAATTTGACATGAGGTCTTGAAGCCGTGTTTTATTCTTTATTTTCCCAAATGGTTACTCCTCCATTTCGTCATATCCAAGTAGAGTTTTTGTGCATGGTTTAAAACTATCGTCTTCATAGCCCAACCTACTATGTGTTCCTAATGGTAGTAATTTGTCTCTAGATCCCTTTTCATTGAAAATACATGAGACATCAATGCCATTTATCTTTATGGATAGATATAATGGTTTTATGTGCCCTTTCATGATGGATTATGCATCCCTATATATGAAGGAGATGATGGTGTGACATTATTTGGGATTCTTCTTCATCTAATAGAATTTGTATGCTTCTACTTCAGACTCAAATTCATGAATTCAAAGTAAGTCTTCGATGAGTGCCTCCCTACAGTCTCTAGACAGACTCAAAGAATCTAGGATTGACAGATTTTCTATTACTAAAGCTAGATTATTTAGAATATTATATTTTTGCTCAGAAGTTCAGTGCTTCCCATCCCAGGGTTACTCATTCATAGACACATTTGGGGCATGATATTTCGAGGTATATGGTTTGGACTCTCTGATAGGAGTTGGTGTCATTGTGGTCCTTTTTAGGTTTGGAAGAACTGGTTCCCCCACATGCCTTGGGAGATTTGATATTTTTTCCTTTTGAAATATAATCCAACATAATTGGGATTGTATTTCTTCTGTACGGGGTGGAAGAACATTCCAGTTCTTGTTTTATCTGTCGAAGGGTCCTTCTGTGAGTTTCTACGATGTTAATTATTCATGTTAAGGGGTATCCATGAATTTTACTCAAGTCCTGATCATGCCTTTTTGGAAACCCTCTGCCTCTATGGTCTCTTCCTCCATCTCCCTAATTTGGCATGGAGAATTTGGTTTCATGGCCATAGTCACATTTAGAAAACGTTTCCATCAAGTGAATGAAATTTATGGAGCCGAATATCAATTCATTATCACAAAATGTTTCTGTCTTACTACCTCTTTTGGATGGTTCCATTTCATGGGGTGATTCATGTTGTACCATTTGGCTAGGTGACTCCTATTGTACTTTGTCACCTAGAATGATTTCAAAAATTTTCAACACTATCTTCAGCTTCATTTTCAACACATATTATTTTTCCTTCTTTCTACACTTCTGGTCATTAAAGGACTATGGAGATGAGGATGACGGTTGTGCTGCATCAGGAGCTATTTGAGCATGGATGGTTGTTTCAATTGTTCCTAGAGGATCTCGTGAACTCAGTTGACCATTTTACAGGGCATCAAACTATAAAACGTTTTCTTTTTTTTTACTGGTGACTGTTTTCCAGTCCTCTTCTAGTAGCCAGAGGAAGTTGCAATTCATGGTGGCTATGCAATAGTCGTTCACCACGTCATCATAGAAGGAGTAGAAAATATTTTTTTTCTCCTCGAACGGATTTCATTTAGAACCCCCTCTTCGTCTTGATAATGTGGGGGTGTTTTTTGGTATCATGGGGGTCCCGTATGGTTCAGTAGAGGCCTCTCAACTGTATCTGGTGTTGGTGTGTGTTAAGCATGACTGAAGATGCTTCAACTTTTCTCACTCTTTTTACTCGTGATTATGGGGCCACTCAGGACATGATATTGGTCTACTGAAAGGATTATTCTATACTTTGTGAAATGGGAGAGAAATCTAGGAAACAACTTTTGTACATCACCAGAATGAATGGTGGTGGAAATTCATCATGAAGTTTTTTGATGAACGAAGAGATTATTTCATCTTTGGGGAGTGTTCGGTTCAGGTAATATGTCAGACCATTCCATATGGAAATGAAGTCTTAATCTTATTCATTCTCTTGGTCCTTGTAGTTCATGATATCACTAACCATTTTCTTATGCAATGTCAAACGGAATTGGAAGACAAAATATCCTAAATGTCCTCCCATCCAATGATTTAGTTAGATAGTAAGAAAGTATACCATATGAAGAACAAACCGTACATGTTTCACAGGAATCATGAATGTTTTATTTCTTCTGGATTCTCTGGAGTTGCCATCATGGGGTCACAGTAAGAATCAAAGTGCATTTGATACTGTTCTAAGACTCCTAATACATTGATCACTAGAAATATAGGGTTTTCAAAGTTTGGTGGTGGCGGAACATTTCTCAGCCAATCATAGTAGGGTTTTTGCTTTGGTTTTATTGGAGTGTGTCACCCCTCTCTGGCCTCTTGTTTAACTTTATGTTCCTAGATGATATTGAAGATCACTTTTTGCATATTCTATTTGGATTGTTCTTGGGTTTTGCAGCACGGTAAAAACATATAAATGATTATGCTAGTTGAATTTGGGGTGGGTACCCAATCGAGGGGTATCCATTGTGGCTTCACCAGAATATAATATGGCCGCCTTCACAGTGGGGGATGTATTGATGTCCTTCAAGTGATGGGTTTAAGTAGTTTGATGGTTCTACTGCTGGTTTTGATGGGCCTACAATCTTCATACCATTCAATGTGATTAGTACATGCAGAAAAGTGACCTCTTTTGGGAGTACCTATTGATGTTCCATAGGGGGAACACATCCTGAAATAGATCTCCCTCGAAGCAAATTGACATTTATTCACCTAATCTCTTTCATTTCATAATTAGGGTTATAAAAAAATTCCTTGAATATGAGGGACACATTATCAAGGGAGGAGGTTGTGGTTAATAGTTGACTTGGGATTTATTCTTATCCTTGATGGGGGTTTTCAAGAGATGTAATGACAAATTATATGAGGGGTGCCTAAATTTAAGATTTCTATTTCGATCCAGGTATTCACGCCATCAGGCATGGTGTGAGATGCCTCTAGGGGGGAACCATATTCTCTTGAATCATCAAAGATTGTACCATTTCTGGTGTGATCTATGGGGTTTTCATTTACCACGTTCAATGTTTCATACTGCACTGGGGGTGGTGTACCTGGTTCTGAATGATAAGAAGGATTTTTGTATCCTATTTTGGGCATTCTCCATCCATTATGAGGTATTCTTCGAGTTTAAAAGTGATGATCGACCAGAAGGGAGCCCTGATGTGGCTTTGTAATACTCCATCATCTTGGAGGGTGTGAACCACAAGACGGGGTGGAATGGGTGACTTATCTGCTCATCATTCTTCATAAATAGGAGAAGACAGAGGTTTTCTGTGTGGGAACATAGGGTAAAACATCTCAAAGACATGTGGGCTGGGGTTGTTCCTTTTCTTCTATTGATGTGCTACGGCCTAGATTTTTTGCCCTTATAGGGGCATAATGAGTTAAATCCCCCCCACCCCTACGGGCTGGGGTCTTTCCCCCATTTTAGAGGAAGCCACCGCTATTTCTTCCTTTTTTATTTCATGCACTCATGTGTGGGTGTAAGATGAGTATGGAATTGGGTCTGTACAAGATTTATGGTCTTTTGATGACATGATCACTACCTGATTGTTGGATTCCCTCTGGAGGGAATCCTAGTAAATGTTTAAGGTTTCCGGGATGATAATCTTTTCAATGGATTGTTCTCTTCAGACCTGATGATTTCATACATACTATGGGCCAATATTTGTGGAGTATTCCATCTTTCCCAAGTAGGGATTTCATTTGAATTCCATCTATGGATAATTATAATAAAATATTTCATTTCCAATGAGGTCTTCTTGATGAGATGTAGGGTGAAGTGTAAATCTCTATGTTCTCCTTATCCCAGAATATGAACTCGATTCAGGGCATCACCAATGAGGTAACAAAACTCGTGTAGTGCATAAGGGCAAGCCAGTTCACGGGTTTTCTTTCACATTTCTGATCATGGATGTCATGCGGATGGGAGTTCTTCCAAGTTGATTAGACGACGAAGATCCCATAATATGTTGAAATTTTTTTCATACCCTTCTTAGGGAAATATATTCTTTTAACTTTCAATGAGTCATCTATAGATTGTAGAGAATGTCATGCATACATTCCCCAGATAAATCCTCGGGTATGTAGAAGTGAGATGTTTTCATAGGCCAATATATCATAGATATATTATACTTAGATAGTTATAATCTAATGAGCAACATATCTTTTTTTATCTGGGGAATCATCTACGAGATATGGCTAGCCTAACATATTCTCAATAATTTAGTTCTAAGAAGCAGGTCCAGTTGGAGCATCATTGATATGTTAATGGCGTAGGGGTGGCTCAGAAAATGAGTGCAACCCTCAGACCATCCTATCATTGAGAAAGGTTGTCACCCTTCATATATGGTGTGCCTGATATGTTCAACTCCATCTTTCTGAGTGCATTAGCATAGGAGGGATTTATCACATTTGATCCTGAATGGGGAGGGCCTTCTTTGTAGTAAGAATTATGATTGTGGGTAGGAACTCAGTAATTGGTGCCACAATGGCAAGGGCTACCATTTCAACTTTATTATCAACCACATCGAGACTCCATTTGTCATATACCCTATGGAGGAATATCAAGGAGATATATAGTTATGGGAGTACCTTCTTGATACATGATGTCATTTAGGGGAGGACCTTCTCAATGACTGTTGTGTTGATGAGGACTACTATCACAACATCATAATTGAATAAATGGAATATTTCTGTAGTCTACATTCTGGAAAGACACATAAGGATGTACTGCAATGAAGGGAGTTACATCTTGTTAGTTGATGTAACTAAGGGGAGTTCCTTTACCACACCCTCCATTACAGGGAGGCTCTTCTTAATGATTGTCATCATACTAAGGACTACCATCATGATTCAACAACTGACAACAGGGAGAAACATATATTCAGCATATACCCTGGGGAGGACCATCTAGGTGGATGGAAGTAATGGGAGTACCTTCTTGTGGTTTGGTATTCAGGTAGAGGGTATGACTACCCTAAAACAGAATAATAGATTGGCTCTCATGAACGATCATTCCGGTCCCATAGAGTAACCCCTCATGGGTGATCTGGGAAGGACCTTTAGATCTAATGGTAGTGACATAGTGGGGGGTGCCTTCTAACTACTCCTATCACTTCCATAATTTGGAAATGGACTGGAAATGTCTTGAGCCTTTATTGATATATATTCTAGGGAATCAAGAACATTTATTTCTAGCAGATCGGGATTATGTATGTGCTCTTTTTTTCCATTCGCCATTGCCACATTTCATTTTTGGGGGCTCTCTTTTAGGTAACCAAGGCCACCTGTGGTTGGTAGTGGCCATCATATATGGGTCCCTACCTTTTTGGGTCTCATGTTTCTATTAGGATACACTGATGGCCATATTGAGTTTCAGAAGGGATGTATGCCTGCCTTGGAGAAACCACCGTGTTGTACCACTATACCCTAGATGGAATGGGTATTTGATCCTGATGTAGCTATCCGTATATCATGGGATATTTCTGTTAACCCTCTAGGACTAGTGTAGGGATGCATAACTACTCTGGAGTGATCGACCCATCTTGAGAGTATGTCATTCTGTTTGAGGAAACTAGGCCATCGTCTTACTTTCATTTCTCTTCCACTAATGCAATGATATCTTGGAATGTTTGGAGGAGATGGTCTGGATTCAATGACTAATCTTCCATTCCTTCTAGTATGTGATGAGATACTTCTTTGGTTAGAATGGGTATGAAGGCCCATTATGATGTCGGAGGAGGATTTTTTTCCTACTCTGGTCCCCCATGCGTTGCTAGTAGATACATACAATTATCTTCTATCGGAAAGGGGAATTAGTCTTCCACTAGTTGTCTTCTCCAGTTTCCACCATATTAAACTTGTGGGCTTCATATTCATGAGTGTTTATTTTCATCTAATCGTTTTTCATTGTATTTTTTTCATGGGCTTTGTGTACATCTGCACGAATTTTAATCTGCTTATATTTCCTTGATGCAGTATTTCGATGGTGGTATTGATATGAATCGACATGTATTTGTGCCTACATATAGATATATGCCACCCTATTTGTATGATTGTTCTGATATGAATCATTAGGTATTTTTTTCTTGCATATATATGGATGCCTATCTATTTGGATGACATGCATAATATGAATTAGTAGGTATTTGTGCCTACATATAGCTGGATTATACCGTATTTGGATGATGGGATTGATATGAATCAAAAGGTATTTGTGTCTGCATATAGTTGGATGTTCTCCTATTTAGATGACACATTTCTTGTAGACTGGTAGATATCTGCATCTGCCTATATTTTTTCACTCTGTTTGCACAGCTAGATAGGAGAGCACTAGAAAAAACATGCTCGTACTCATATAATGCCACACTATTTCTGTTGTGAACTTAAATGGAAAGGGTAGAGCTGTATGTCATCCCATTGGATACCCCCACAATTTTATGGAGGATTCTATCTTCATGAACATGGGTGATGGAATGTTCTTGGATATATAATTTCTTCCCTTAGAGGATATCCTGAGGGGTCCAGGACTTCTGGACTTCAATATGATCCCACAGTATAAGGTTCTCTTCGGCGTAAGTAAACCTTATCTCCTAATTTCATCAGAGATTCAATTGGGTAGGGGACCATGTGTAGAAAGCCTATGTAGTTGAGATGAATTTTTCAGAATTTACATCATCATTATCCCTAATATAATAGAGGTACTCGGTGTCACGTTCTAGGGTATGGCTCCCAAAATGGTTTGAGAAAACAACCAAGGCCGCCTTATGATGGGGTGCTGGCCGTAACTAAGGAGTAAACTATTAATACTTTTTATACTGGAGGGATTTTCTTTTGGCCTCCACCATGGGGATAGTACCATTTCTGTGGTACTCTTTGATCAATGTGTTTCATATCCATCCTTGAAGAGGATGAGTATGCAAGGGGACCTACTCTTCATTGGGGCCCTGCCCACCTACTGTATCACTGAGGCGCATCACTTAATTGGCCTTCAAGATGTCATTTGGGATGAATGTTGCTCTACGAGATCCATAAATATACATATATGGCATATACATACCATAAAACTCCATCAAAGTAGCATTCTCTTGAAGGTATTCATATTTGACTATTCACCTTGGCCTCCTTCCCTTTTTTTGTGAGTCAAATGGGATTGAGTGGGCTAAGACATCCACCTTGGATAAGGATTCACATTGGGTACACCATTTTTGTTTCGCCTCTAAGGGTGTCGCAGTTGTGTGGTGGAAAAAAATGAAAAATGGTCTAACATGTGAAACACATTTTTCTGTTATTAAATAAATTTCACATCGCTATCTTTGTTTCAACTTCATCTTTATCATTATCCTTCATAGTATGATTGGATTAACCCAACAGGGGTTGGAAAATTTATCCCTTCTATATTATGAGGGAGATACTATAGTCAAAAGGACCCAAAAGAAAATACATGGGGTCAATAAAATCTGCAATAGGCCCTCTTAAGATTTACCTTCCTCAGATGGTCTCCAACTAGTTTATTCATGGAGCTAGAATTACCCAACAACTCTGGTATCAATGATTCGCTAACCGTCTTTCCAAAAAATGATGCTTTTTGGATGATGAATTGTCCAACAACACTTGAGGACTCCATTGGTCGAGAGGATGGGAGGTTGGTTTCACTGCACCCTTTTCGGGATGGATTATTGCCTATCTGGAACTCTCATATAGATTTAAATCATGTTCATACAATCATGAATCCTTGGTTCATTCACATAAAGCTTGTCAACGAGATATCCTTGGTTTTCAGGATCATCGTAGGCATACATGGATTTGATTCTACAGAGGTAATGCTGACTTAATACATGCAATAAGACATGCTAGACTTTATCGTCATCTAGGGGGGATGGAAGGTGACATGATGATGGGATCAAACCCATAAGGTGGGAATCATACATATCCTTGGGATAAAAATCTGATCCCACATAGTTTGGAAAAAAGGGGGATTATGCATGAGAGCTACCCATTTGAGAGGCAAGGATTGGATGAACAATTTTGGAAGGGAACCTTTTTCAGCTTAGGCCATCAGGAATGCATCTTACATATCCTGGTTTGATTTGGAATCAGAGCTCTCATAGTACAAAATTTTTTGGATGTTGTAATAATAAAAAATTTCTAAACCCACATGAGCCATGCTCGGTGTGAGAAACAAGATGATGTGAGAGATCCATCCAACCACACACCTCCTCTCCTACTGATGGGAGTGGGAAGCCCTATGGAAGAAGTGTTCGGGGATTCCTTGGTAGTGGGATCTAAGAAATGCACATTTTAATGTGGGAAGACATTGGAGGTCAAGCGGCTCAGCCCGTAAAACATTGCAGACATACCTTAGTGGGCATGCCTCAAAACATGTTTTGGGAAAGAGGAGGATTTTCTTATCTCATCAAAATGAAAAGCATACATAACTACTTTGAATGGTCAGCATTCCTCATTTAATGGAAAACCAAGTGTGCACCCATAATCCCTATAATCGGGAGATCGACATCAGTGTCACAAGGATGGACTCTAGGTTACCATGGGAATATAGAGTTACATACCTCCCTAGATCATGAACCGCTATGGGGAGAGCCTTATTGACATCGATAAAATGGGCATGTAGACTCATAGGGTCATGCTGATGCTTCCAATGATCCGATCATATGAGTTTGGTGTCTTTGGAGGAGGCTTTAGCATGATGTTGGAGGACTGGTTCATGGAGGGGATATAGAGGACTAGGCGGTAATGGAGGGGAGATATTGGAGCTAGATGGAAGAATACCTAAAGACTCCCCCATTCCATTTATTGTTTTCGTATGCGGGATGTGGGGAGATCTGTATACGATTGTGTAATGCATTTAGAGGGGTCATCCACGAACTGAAGCAGTACGTGGGCATGGGAACAGACCACCATGCACTATAGTGGTATGTGGCCCTAAATGTGGTATGTCATGCTGGCTTGAGTTCCATCCATGTACTTATATAGTACGCTATAGTGTATTAAATCTATATAGTGATACGATATTCAAGCAGGAATACTCTCTGAATTCTTACGTCCAACCTTTAGGGTCTCCACTGTGCTTTTTGCTCCATCCTTTCTCAAATACTTCTATGATACTTTTATAGAGGATTGGGGAATTAATTTCTATGAGAATGATGAATCATTTTATGAAGACCATGAATATATATCATAAACTATGGATGACTCAGTAAGCTTGTGTTTTTAGAGGTTGAGGTTCGCGAGTCATGGCTCATAGAACCTTGCCAATTTTATTCATATGTAAACTATTGAGTTCATGAAATGGTATATGGATGTCTTTCTCATGCTAGATTCAGCCAGTGATGTGGTTTGCGATCAACTCGGTTCACTGGCCATCTCTCCGTGGGTCGGTGCATCATGGGTCGTTCTGCATACTGGTGATTAGTGGTTCATGTGGTTCGCAATCCATTCCCTGTGATGGTACACAGGTCAATAAAAATTTCCATGAGAAGTTTAGTTCATTAAAGTTTCTTCCAAAGTTTTCAAGTCAATTTCAGTCCATTCTCTTTACCAGAATAGTAGGAATTCACCCTACTTTATGAAAAGTGATTTTCAAAGTTTTTTCATCCCTTGGAAATTTTTCCAGGACTATATAATATTGTAATAAATACTTATCAAAATTTGGATGATTATAAAAATAATAATACTTATTCAATATTATCGCATTTGAGAGCATCATTATAATGTAGAAATATGATCATTACAGACATGTTTTAGAATCCATATGGAATTTCTCATCATCCATATACAATTTTTACTTTTATAAATTCATGTTAAGCATAATTAAATTGGTCCTTACCTAATTTAGACATGTAAAATCGAGTCACACTTTGAAAAAATATATTTTAAAACATAAAAATTATGATTTCAAAAATCTAGATCATCCATTGAAAATCAATAGTGAAATTTTATATTTCCACATATATAATTAAATATTGTTCCGGAATCATATAATTAAGATAAAAACCATAGAAAATGAACACACTAATTCCAATAAAATTAAACAAAACATTTTTCAGAAATATAATATCAACTAATATTCCACTAAAAAATTACAAATAATTTTTCTAAAAATGGATTTAAATTTATGAAAAGAAACAATATTCAGAAATTCAATCACTAAATAAAATTTAACAAAAAATCCAAAAAATTAAATTTTTTACACAAACTAATCGGGAATTAATAATTCTATATTAAATAATTTTTTAACATCAAATTATATAATTTTACAAAATATATGTAGAAAAAATGTATTAAAATAAACTCAAATCAAATTCCCCCACTATTAATTCACTTATCTTCCTCAATAAATTTATTAAAAAAAATTTATAAAAGAAAATTAATCATTAAATTGAAAGACTTATAATTTCAATGAAGGGATGATTACAAAATAATTTTCCCCCATGGAATTGTCCATGTAAAAATGATTAACTTATCTCTAAATACCAAAATATTCATAAAAAGGGTTTTCTATTTTTTAAAGATTACTTAATTTGAAAATCTTGAATTTATTTAAACCATAATAACTATTAAGTCCATTGTTTTTTTAATTTTTTATTTTCCCCCTGGTAAATATATACACGTATTTCAATAAAACAATATAATTATATGAAACTAATGGATTATTGAATTTAATAATTAATAGGATAATATAATTAACTAAAAATTATTTAAAAAAACACAAAAACCTAATATGATTTCATTTTTATTCTATTAGAATTCAATATTTTTAGTTAAAATTTGTTTTCTGTTAAAATATTTATTACCAACATTTCACTACATAATAGTGTATTCATGAGAGTAATTGTTTAATATCACTATAAGAACATTATAAAAATTAGATATTAGAAAATACCAAAAACACAACTTCCATTTTGATATAAACAAGTTGAGAAGATGAAATACTTTTTGGATGGAAGGAATGACCTTTCAAGGTCCATGTTATCAAGTCATTAAATCTATTTACATTAAAAGGGAAATTTGATCAGGTAATTTGGTCCTGATCATATGACACTACTAAGACAATTTGTAGATATTCCCTATGAGGGGGCCTTCTTTTGGTCACCAATCATGACATGATGACCAGATAGGATTGGTATCTCCCATTGTTGAAAGCTATATGTGACACTACATAGAAAAATACTATACTATAAACCCGAATGGGTTACATGACTACATTTACCTAATATGTGATGGTCTTGTGGGAACTTCTCTTTAGGTGACCCTCCCTAACTCAAAGACATGCAACCGCACCATGAAAAATGGACCTGGAGATCAACTCTTGGAAGAGTATTCCCATGGCAGGCCTATATCATGATCATTTTTTTGACGCAATTCACTGGAGGGATATAACTGATGACATGTAACCTCTTCACATTAGGTTAATGAGACATAATAGATTTACATGGACTACTTCTACCACCTCAAATCTACCATACATGTTTTTCCCACCAATGGAAATTTGAATAGATGTGGTGGAATTAACCTTTATAAAAAACCGCATGATGCTCAAAAAATATGGGAAGGTATTCCTTCACAAGTTAATGATAGAATATACATGGATAATCATATTTAAACACTCTTGTGATTTTAAAGAATACTATTCAAAAAATTAGGCAAGTAATTTTGATGGACGGTATGACATTTGTATAGTGTTTTCAAAGGATACCAAGATATGAGTCCACCTATGTATGATATGATCTTATAATGACCCATTTTATATATGATCAAATCATGAATTTTAGGTTATGTGATTAAAATATTTCTTCATGGTCATGTAATCAATATATGTAATCACCTAACCCTATACCATTAACCAAGTTCCCCAACCCTTAGGAACAAGAATTCTAACGCAACCACCCTTTTCTGTCATCGAATTAAAAGAGTCCATTTTAATCTTACGATCTCATAAACCCTAGCTACTACATGTGGTCCCTTAACCTTGTTACCATCATCTGATTCCTTTTCTCCCATGACTTGAACCCTCATAAATCAATTATAATATAATTTTATGACTAATAACACTCCCCCTGAATTCATCTTAAAACATGGTTTCCATTATCTCCATTAAAATAATCTTTACATGATACCTACTATTTGTTGAAGATGAAGCAAAATATGAGGAATATGATTCCTTTTATAATCATGATATATATTATTCTTTTTTAAGGTATAAGTTCCACATCCAATTTATTTCCATCATTATTTTATGCTATACATTTTACTCATTAAGTGTGTGATTAAACCATATTGAATTAACTTTTAAATAATCTATTTTGTAATTCATTTCTTCTCTTATAGATATATATTATCCATAGGACTCATGATTACAGCACATCGTCATTATATGCCAAAAATTCAAATTATATTTTGAACTCATTGTAACATGAATAATTTTTTTCACTTATTTCTCATACTGGTAATAACTCATGCGATGTTAGATATTTTAATTAAATTAAATTTAGAATAATAAAGTACCATCATTTTGGTCATCCTTATTCATTATAATACCTTAATTTATCTTTGTTTCCATTAATGAATTACATTGCCAATGAAGCGTATCTGGGAAGCCTCAATGTATAATTATAACATAGATCCAATGTTATTCTATTATGTAATTCACATAATCTTTTGTTATATATTATTTCCCTAGATTATCATAGATCACATGGTCTTAATTATTTTTGATGATCGTGTCTTAGGTATGAAGAAAATTCCATCACAATGTGCCTACATTTTAGGCATAGTACCATACCATATCGTATTTTCAATTTAAAGAATATATTCTTGAGTAATCCTCTTAAGGAATCCTAATAATTATAATAACCACTAAATTTTTTTTCACTTCATAGGATGTAGATCATTTCAGCATATGAACTATGTGAAATCTGGATCCCATTTCCATGAGATATATTGGACGCCCCTCTAATGACAAATCCCCTATATCCAGTATTAATATGTCCCTACAAACATCCTTACTATATGATGTTAAAAATAATTGTATGATCTTATCACATGACTGCAAACTATATCAATTGAACTATGTGGGATTTATTTCCTATCTCAACTTGATATGTAGGATGCCTCACTGAGGTTGTAACCCAGTATCATTAATCATTCTTCACTAGTATTACATGGACACATTTTTCGTTATTTAAATTACATTTGTCCATTTTTTGAAATACATTAATTTGATAGGTTGTCCAATGAATATAGTCCATATTTCTTATGGATCAGCATTTATCAAGCAATATTCCCTAATATTATCATACCCCTGCCTAGAGGGTCGTATTCATTCTGGGTCCCACTATATTAGCCCCATTGGGGTGCACCCCCAATGGGATCTATCTTCACATATAAATAATCCTTATGAAATCAATTTATCCTCATTGAGATATACCATTATTAGGATTAAACTTCATGGGGCCATATACTCTACCCAAAAAAACACATCATTTTTTTCATATTCCATTTGAGTCTTACAAAAAAGTCTACTCAAGAATAATCCAAACACTAATAATTATTAGGAACCCTTTTCCACATCCTCTTCAATATATGATGTCAAACTACATAGATCAGTCTTTTCCACACATACTGAAATGGTAGAATGATTCTATCTAAGTGGAACTAAAATAAACTTTTTTTTATTCCTTTGATAAGTGTACATGAGAAGCCCCTTTACAAGCTTGATCTTAACACCATAAAAGTATATAGCCTTCTTAGATGATAATAAAATCTAAATAACCATGAAACATGGTTTAAAAAATAGAAAAACCCAAACAAATAATATTAAGGAATAATGGGAAATAAGTTGAAGAACCTATGAAGCATATGGATGTTCATGTCTATATGGTACTATTAAAATGTTTATATATTCCCAAAGAGATCTAGTAAAAAAAATTAAATATTGGGGTGACTATTCTAGAATCAGGATATAAAAATGATTCCGGAAGATATATTAAATATATCATAGATTCATATAGAAGTCAATTACCCCCTCCACCCATTGTTTTATGAGACTGACCTCCCATCATAATGACCAATTTTAGAGTCTATGTGTAATTAGTAAAGAACCTAAATGTCTACCCACCATTGGAAATGTAATAATATGAAATTTTATAAAAGTACGGATGGTTTGGTTTTCTGTTTAATTCCTTTATTTTGGGCTATGTCAATACCTAATGTGTTTTTTAGGAAGATAGGCTATCTAGAGCTTGTTAGAGCTCAAATACCATCAATTTAGAGAAAACAATATGCTATATTATTAGTAGACACTATTCCACAAAGGCCACACTCATTGAGTGAACCATGTAAGGTGTTTTAGTTTATAGTAGAGGGATGCACTATTTTCCTAACCATGTGACCTAGTCCGCTGGATTGTGCATCTTGTCTTATAAATGAGATACAGGTGTTCCACATAGTATGTGAACGGTTATCCAAACTATATATCTTGCCCAAGGGAGGTATCTATAGGTTAGATATGGGTTCACGATTGGTTCATGGTATGGGAAATCACAAGGCTAATCCACGAAACATATAAAAATTTGGGAAAATATCCATTTCCCTTATAATATTTATAACATAAATAACATAATTCTTCTTTTTTTTAATGTACATATGCCCCTCACTTCCTCCCATTAGAAGATCTCATGATTTCCTAACCTCAAATTTTATATAGTTTCTTTATCTGACTATAGAATCATAATCTATACATCGCATTGGGTTTTTGTTATTTTTTTCTCCCCTCCTTAGCCTCCTTTGAGAATTTTTATTTTTTAACAACAATGCTATTTTTATTTAAGTTTTTATATCCCTTTTTCACGAATTTTAGCCATTAATCCATTTTATCTTTATCTAGATCAAATCAGAGGCTGGGACTAGATGACTACTCTTCTAATGAAATATTTTTGGGTGTCTATAACTTTTAATTAAATGTACGATTGTTTAAACCTAGTTTATTTCTTGTTATATTCCACACCTTCTAGTTTATTCATTCTAAACTAATATATTCTTAAATTTAAATATTTAATTCATGTTTAATACACTCCATGACACCCATATAAAAGGTAGGAGGTTTTAGAACTCAACTTGAAAAAACCATAGAATGGATTCTTCCCTTATTCTCATGGAAATTTTACCCTTGGGTGAGTTGATGTTGTGTACAACCCTTTAATCCACAAAACTATGCCCTAGGATAGTGTCCATGAGACCTCAAGAATTCCTCCCCATATGAAATAGTATTCTAACAAGCTATGACTGCCTAGTGTTTGACTGTTGGGAAAATACTACTCCATATATTAGAGTAGAACATAGTCGAGAATAGTGGTAGATAATATATAAGAAATATTGGAACCATATATTATAACCATCGGACCAGTAACTCGCTGTAGTGGAAGCTAGAATGGAAAACAAATAGTTGAAAAACAGTAATAATAAGTCATCCAAGACAATCAAACAATAGATGGAAGCGAAATAATAATGAGATATAAAATATAATGATCATGATTTAATGAAGGTATACAAAATTAGTACATGGGGAACATGGAATACAAGAATATACCACATGATATCAAAAAATAAAAAAGGATAAAAAATATACTTACTAGAATAATAAGAATATGCTCAGTCCCATGCTCTCGTTGTAATAAACTAGAATTTTTTAAATGATATTTATTTCCTGAATAATATCTTGTTACATATTATATAGTGACATACATATAAAAAATAAATAGAAAAACAATTATCACCTTATCAATTATCATTACATTATCCAGCTATAAAACCAAATATAATTCAAAATATTTTAACTAGATAAAATATATAAATCAAAACGAATAAAATGAGTAAGTATGGATCACATCAATCTTCAAAAATAATAACTCTGATAGAAAAAATTTTATAATTAAAAAAAATACTAAATTAATGAACATATTAGGAATTTAAAAATATAAGCTTATAGAAAATTATAGTGAATTTTATGTGAAAAAATAAATCTGTATTTATAGGGTATAAATGAAAATGTGACCATTGAAATTCGCCCATTATATGACTATTGTTCAAATATGACCATTGGAAAATATGACCATTGGATAAAATTCCCTTTGGTGATAATTTATCTATTGTAATTAGTGTGTAGAAGTAGTAATGGAAAATAATTATTTGTAAAGAAATGGGAATTGATAGCCTCAACCGGAAAAGTAGTGTCGTTTGAATCCAACTTCACACAACATGAGACGGAGGTAATGTCATTGGGTTTTTCCCAAGAAAAATTCCATGTTAAGCATCAATAAGTAAATATTGATCAAAATATATTATGGTATTAGTTCAAATAGTAGATATTACCACTCATTCGTCATTATTTGAGACACCCCATGAAACTACTACCATCACACACCATACCCTTAGGGAATATGTGGGAGTAATGAGGGGTAAATATTTTTGGCCATAGTTTCACAAAGTGTAATTTTTTTTATAAATAAAGTGTATATTCCATCATTTCCATCTTAAGAATACTTTTCCATAACAAAATATATCACAAATATAATAAATTTATTTTTTAATGTAAATAAAATTGAATTTATTTTTTTAAAAATATATATATATTTATTTATATTAAAAATAAATTCAAGTCTTTTGAATAATATTTTTTAATAAATTTTTCTTTTAAAAACCTATCACCTAAACTGAAATTATTAAATAATTTTATAATAGACTAGGAATGTTTTTAATGTGATAGGAATTTGAGTGTTCACTAAAAAAAATTATTTTTAAATAAATAAGTATATTTATTTTTTAAATTTAATATTATCATATTTAAATAATTATTATAGAAAAATAAAAATTATATTTAAAATCTTCAGGTCCACATTATTTTGGGGTGAATTTATGATAATTTTAAAAAATATATTATATATTTGTCAATAAGAAAAATACTGTTTTGGGATTTGTTTTATATATTATGACTTCATATTCATATCATAATAATTTAATAATTAAATAAACAAAATTCACAAAAAAAATATTTCATTAATATTTTGTTTTTTATAAATTTAAATTCATTTCCAAAACTATAAATGACTCTAAAAAATAAAATTTTAATATTAAAATCATTATATTCTGGAATCATTACTCATCCATTCCAAAAAAAGTATCAAAAATGTGGTTTTTTCTGGTGGATTAAAGTAACATAAAATTTCACCCAAATTTCCAAAACTATGATAAAAACCCATGATTAATTTAATATATTTTCATTTTCCATAACCTAGTTTTCCATGACCGATATATGGAAATTATTAAAACATTCTTACCTTTTATATATAAATTCCCTCAAATTTATCCATTTATATTCTTTCTCAGTATATCCTCCACAAATTTATGGTTATTTTTTTCTGAGAAATCCCTCCAAGTTTTCTAATTCCCCCAAGGGTCCATCCTAATGTTTTAGGAACAACTTTTCAAGGTGATGTAAAACCTCTTCTTCTCATCAAACTAAATTTCTATTTTAATGTTGTATATGTTTTAATTTCCAAAATAAGTTCCTTTTTCCAATTTCTATCATCCCATTACTGTTATAGTAGTCTTGCATCAATTTTGGAACTTCTTTCCCCATCATTTTACCCTTTTCTAAAACCATTCTGTATACCTATGACAGTGTTTAATTTACTTCAAAAATTTCTCTGTTTAACAAGATAAATTATATTTTCTATTTTATTTAAATAACCAAAATAGTTTTATATTCATAGTTTATAAAAAAATATAAAAACATGATTTTTTATTTGTGTTTAAACATATTCGAAACATCATATAATTTCATGGGTAAAAAATGATATAATTTTCATGTCCTTAAGAAATTTTGTGTGAAAATATTTTGATAATAAGACCATTTTTATTCAACACGTGTTATTAATGAAATAATTTATTGTGATATATGTGGATAACATGAAATAAAGAAATATGAAGGGTTCCCCATGATATAAATCCAATTAATTTGGTAAATAATTTAACCACTATAGATGAAATGTCTTACAATAAATTGTTTAATAACATTGGGAATTTTCATTTTTGAATTATTGGTGATAAACCATGGTGATATGCATATAAATGTCTCATTTAAATTTTTTCCCCACATTTCCTTGTAATTATTCATGTTCCTATTATTATGATATGCCTCATTCTCATGTTGTGTCGTTATAACTCATATTCTTATTTATATATATCAAGATAATATTTTATATGTATCACATCCATATTTCCTTAAAAGGATTCATGCTCACCCATTTCCTTTTATGTATTCCCCCAGGATAATAGATGAAATAAAAGTAACCAATAGTGAACCTGTGAATATATATTTCTAGTGGTTTTAAATGAATTTTTTATGTTTTCATGAATTATGTACCATATTACAAGGAAATTAAACAATAAAGTATCCTATGTTTTACCATGTAATGAAAGGTTATATAATAAAAATAATGACTTCCATTTATGGAATAAATATATGGTATATATATTTCTATAAATTTGTACTTGAAAACATTATGAAGACAATTATAGATATATAAAAATATCATTGTATTTTTTAATTATTAGGTAATTGGTTTCTAACAAATACATCCCATTATGGATACTACAAGTGGATATGGATATGGAAAAAATGTACCTAGGGGTACAAATCAAAAAAAATCAACTTTTTGCTAGAATCTAAATGGCAGTGGTTCATGAAAATGGGCCTTGCTGCACACTTGGTTTGACACTCATAGGGGATATTTTTAGTTAATCACATGATTTTTATGAACCATTATGAAGCGTATATAGATACTCTAATTA
The DNA here is from genome assembly GCA_963277665.1 of Viscum album. Lineage (NCBI taxonomy): Eukaryota > Viridiplantae > Streptophyta > Magnoliopsida > Santalales > Viscaceae > Viscum > Viscum album. The sequence goes on along the minus strand of OY728166.1, from coordinate 371,346,263 downwards.
TAAATAGAAGATATTAATATCATTTTAAAGAATTATTTTATATAAAAAATACATTTATAATAATAAGATCCATACAACTAACTTGTTCCTCATTATGGTTTTCCTTTTTTTAAATTTTGGGAAATTGGAGGAACCATGAAAATTATGATTGATTTAGAAAATGCACCAATGATATTCAGATAAATAATGGAATTTAAAGCATCATTAGGATGATGAATCAACTAACTCCAGTTATGAATAATATATTAAAACAAGTTGAGAGACTAGATTCGCCTCAAAGGGAACAACATTCCATTGAGTACTTCGTGTGTCAATGACTACCTCCTTTCAGTGGATCTACTAACCCCTTGATTGCTAAAAAAACCGATATGTACTATTGAAAAATTCTTTTCTATACCCCATTTTGTAGAGAAAGAGAATGTAACCCTCTTAGTACACCACTTATAATGTGAATATGAACAATTGTGGAAACTAATTAAACATATAAAATTTTAAAAGGATATTGATGTTATGAGGTGGTAAGAGTATGGAGGATTATTTTCAATAAATATTTTCCCCATATTATGTAATCAAAAATGGAGATGTATTTCCTTAAATTCTAATAAATGGAAAATGAATTAGTGCAAAGATATGATATGAAAGTTTTAGGACTTTCACAATACACCTCTTGATTTTTTATGGATACTAATGGAAAGGTTGATATATTATTTATTTGACTAGGACACCATTTATGGATTAATCTAGAAAATCATGACTATTATAGAAATAAGAAGATAGGGTAGAGTTCTATGATGGATGAATTAGAGTATGGAGAGAGAAATTGGTCACATGGACCAATTGAAAATAAGAGATAAATAGAGAAAAAATTAGGGATGAACATTCATCATAAAAGGGGAGAAAAGAAAGTGAAACATTCATCGTGAAACAAATGTGGGAATTAGAATTCAGATAAATACTCAATTGTGAGTAAAAAGTTCTACAACTTTAAAATATATGTCCACATCACTCGAAACATTAATGGTGACGTGAAGACTAAACTTTTCAAAACTAATGCCAAAGGGAAGTTGGTTTAGCACAAGCTATAAGATCAATACATCAAGTGTGGACAACTTTGGAACACTACCAATCAATTTCCAAATTATACAATAATGTAGGGGAACTAGTATCAAATTTAGAATAGTCTAAGGGTGTAATGTCAGGAATTTTCTATCATGCTGGAAGAAGTGGAGGCTCCTAATTATATAGTGGTAGGTACACTGGTTGTTCTCTCAAATATGTCATGTACATTTCTTTATTATTGTTATATGATGTCCATTATTCATACATGTTTGTAAATAATATAAGATAAATTCCTAAAAATATATAAGTAGATTTATTATTCAGTACTACTAGAGGAATTATCGTACCATCAATAGTGTATATGAACTCAAGTATTTACTTCAAAAAGTATAACCACATCCCTAATATAGAAGTCATTACCATCATGGAATTCAAAACTATAATAGGGATGAAATGGATCACAAATTATAATGGTAGGATCAACTAAAGATGCAAGGATTTTTCAATAGTCATTATTTCAGAACCTAAAGTCATTTTCAAAGGAGAGATATTCAATCATGATATTTCTTTAAACACACCTATCATAGCTTTATTTATTGAGATGATCAGTGTCGAATTAGGAGGAAATGAAAGTATTATGTTGGTTAATGTCTCCATCATTCATGAATTGATGGATTTATTTCATAAAGATTTACCTAGACCTCCCCTAGAAAGAGAGGTATTATTTTTCAATAAACTTATACCTTGATCTAAGATTATATCAATGATCCTATAAAGAATGTAAAATATGGTGTTAGATGAATTAAAGTAATAACATCAAGATATGTCAGAGAATGTATTTATCTCCAAATTTTATTGTCCTTGGGGATAACATATTATATTTATGAAGAAAAAGGATGGATTAATGCATATATGAATTGATTATAGATAACATTATGGGATCATAGGGAAGAACATGTACTCTATTTGAATGATTAGTGATTTAATTTATTATATTCATGGGGTCAATTATTATGCAAGATTGAACTCGGATTGGGTTATCCTCAATTGGGAGTAAATAAAAAAGATATTCCAAATAATATATTTTGGACAATATATAAGAATAATAAGATTATTGTTATTCATTCAGGCTTGACTAATTATCATATAATACTTATGTATTTTATGAATAGAGTCTTTAAGGACTACCTTGATAAATTTGTGGAAGTTTTCATTGACGGAGTTATGATATATTCAAAATTTATTGAGGAAGATGAGGATCAAATAAGGGTCATATTTGGAACTCTGAGGAAGGAGAATCTATTTGGAAAATTCATAGAATGTAAATTATTGTTACAATAAGTTTCATTCATGTGGCATGTTATAACTAATTAAGAAATTTTAGTTGAGCATGTGACGAAAATGACTATAGAGTTGTAGACTCATTTAATAATTACAATGGAGATTCATAGATTCCTTGGTTTTTCAGGATATTATAAAAGTTTTGTGAAAACAATTCATGAATTTCTAATACACTAACCATGTTTACTAGAAAAAATTATTATTTCATCTAAAAAAAATATTGAGAATAATGTTTCCAGGAACGGAAGAAGATACTTGTTACTGAACCTGTGTTAACATGATCCTTTATCAGAGATGGGCTCATTTTTTATCATGATCCATCTATGAAATGTATTTTTTTTATTCATAAAGTAAATTTACAAGATTATTACATATTCATATGAACAATTAAATCCTCATTATAATAATTATCCTACATATAACCTATATTTACCTCTAGTTATTTTCTCTATAAAAATTTAGAGGCTCTATCATTATGGGGAGAAATATTATATATACACAGACAACCAATGTTTTATATATATTTTTTTCAAATGAAATTGTAAATGATAAAAATTATATGTTTTTAACTTCTTAAATAATATGACTATTCAATTTATTATCACCCTAGAAGTGAAAAAAATATATTGACACATTAGTTATGAAGGAGTATGATGCACTGGTAATGATAAGGATTTATGGATATCCATTGATCAATGACCTAGTGAAATAATACAAGGGAATTATAAGAGAAGTGGTACCATCAACCCTATCCGAAACTATTTCTCAATCATAATTACAAAACAATATAAACAAAATATCAAATAGATGCTCCTTTGTTACAAAAGATGATAAATGATGTGAAGAATGGGTTGTTTCTTGAAATGAACGTTGATCAAGAAAGTGTACAAAAATTTTGTATAAGACTAAGTGTAAAATATATACTAGAGATAAGTAATGACTCGATGGATGAAGCTCATATATGTACATTATATATACATCCTAGAATCACATAAATATAAAGGCACCATAATGATCTCTATATGTGGGAAAATATGAAATGGGATATTTATGACTATATTGAAAGTGGATAGTGTGTTAGTAATTGAATGCAGAGAGACAAATTACAAAAGATTTATTAAAACTACTAACCATAACATCATGGAAGTTGGAAGATATTAAATGTAATTCATCACTGGTCTCTTAAGAACCTAACAATGTTGTAATTAAATGTGGGTTTTAGTCAATAGACTCACCAATTACACACATTTTATCGATATTTGGGATGATTTCTCTCTTGAACAATGTTCCATGATATAGATAAAATATTTTGTGAGGTTTCATGGGGTACCAAATTCTATCTATATTGATCATGATATAAGGATATCATATAAATTTTGTACATTTCATTAACTATATCTGAATATTGAATTGAATTTCATGTATGGAATATCACCCACAATTTTATGGACAATCTAAATGGACTATACAGACACTCAAGGAAATGATGAGAACATGATCAATGGAATTTAAAATTGGATAATATAAAAACCTTCCATTAGTTTAGGTATCATACAACAATAATTTTTCCTCAAGTATTCAAATGGAACTATATGAATCTCTATATAGAATGTAATGTGTCGATCCTACTTGTAGGGATAAAAATAGTGAGGGGAAATTTCATGTTCGATATCTTGTGAAAGAGATAAAAGAAAAGTTTCACTCCATCCAAGAACATATAAAGGATTCTCTAAGTCAACAGAGGAGATATACATAAAATCATTGTATGGACATAGAGTTTGATGTAGGTGGAGATTTTTTCCTTCAAATATCATTATGGATGAGAGTCATGTGATTTCTAAATAAAGGAAATCATAGCCCTAGGTACATTGTCCCATTTGAAATCATTGATCTCAAAGGAGTACTAGAATATCTGCTAGTATTTCCACCAAATATTGTTCAAGTTCATGATTTCTCCCATGTATCTCTCTCGGTGAAGTACATTCATGATCCCTTAGTTGTACTGAATTTGGATATGGTATAACTGCAGCATGGCATATCATGTAAGGATCAGACATTGGAGATCTTTGATCATAGATATAAAGTTATACGCCACAAGTATCCAAATTATTTAAAGTGTTTTAGAGTAACCATAAATGTTAATATGTGACATGGGAACTGAGGAGGAAATGAGATAGAAGTACCATACCCTTTTATCAACTGATAAAATGAATTGAAATTTGGGGTAATAAATTTATTAATAGGGGATGAATGTAATGACAAATAATTTTTTAAATGATATTTGTTTCAAAAAAAATGTTTGTTATGTATTATAAAATATTATACACATAAAAAACAAGAAACCAAAAATATTTTATCTACTTAACAATAATCAATACATTTGTCATCTATAAAACCAATAAAATTTCCAAACATTATAACTTGATAAGAAATACAAAATTAAACTAGTAAAATGGAAAAGTATGGATCCCCCTAATATTTTAGAATATCCACTATAACAAAAAACACAATATAAGTAAAATAAAATATTATTAAAACAATAAAATACATATAAAAATTAAATTATGTCTTTACGAGAAATTGTAGTAGATTTTGATTGAAAAAAACAATATGGTATTTATATTGTATAATGGGAAATGTGACCATTGAGATCCAACTGTTATATGACAATGGGTCAAATATTAATATTGGTCAATTGAACCATTTGAAAATATACCCTTGTTTTATAATTATTAAATTATGAATATTGTTCTTAAGTAGTAATGATGATATATAATTTATACATGAAGGATAATTGATGGCATTAACCATTAGAGTCATGTTGTTTGAATCTCATTTATCAAAACATGTGAGTGCGGTATCATGGTTGGAGATTTCTTTTGACCAAGTCCAAGAAAAATCTTCAAAATGTGAATTGTTATAAAAATAACCTATGGGAGACATTCTAATTAGTGGATATTACCACTCAATCGATGTTAGTCGATCCGCCCCATTAAACTATCCCCATCGCACACCTTACCCTTAGGGTATATATTGGAGTAAATAATAGTTATGTGTCTATGCCTTAGTTTTAGTAGGTCCAATGTCCTTTATATTAATAAATGTTTTATTCCATAATTTTCATTTTAATAATAGTTTTTCTTAATAAAATATATTCTCAATTTTGGAAATTATTTTTTGGATGAAAATAAAACATAATTTTATTTTTTTAGAAAATTTGTAAAATTATATAATAAACTAAAGTATTATAAATAATAATTTTTTTTAATCAAATACTCTTTTAAAACACTCAACACTAAATATAATTGATAAAATAAATTTATAATGGAATATTAAATTATTTGTTAGTGTCTAAAATTTTATTATGCCTGAAAAACATGTATTTTTATATTATATTTATATTTCAAAAAAATATAATCAAATTTATAGAATTATTATATAAAAATAGATATAATATTTGAAATTATTATATAAAAAAATTAGGGTGATTTTATGATAATTTTCTTAAATACTTTATTTTTTTAATAGTAAAATATAATGTTTTGGGTTTTCGGTATATTTAATGACATAATATTGATTTCATAATAATGTAACAATTAATTAAACGCAATATGTGGCTAAAAATATGTTATTTTATTAATATTATGTATTTTAATAGATTATAATCAATTTAAAAATATATAAGTTATTTTTCAATGTATTAGAAGGATATTTTTTTTAAAAAAGAATTATATTGTTGAGTATTTACTCTTCCATAAAAACTATGTGTTAATAAACTGTATTCATTAATGATGGACTAAAATAACTTAAAATGTTACCGAAAGGTCCCAAATCATTAACAAAAACCTCTGTTATTCCAATGGTTTTTTATTTTCCACAATACTGTTTTCCAATACATATATTTAGAAATAATTGATTAATTCTCCCCACTTTTTCTATAAATATGCACCCATTTCACCAATTCTATTCAATCAAAATCCATTCTCCAGGAAAGTTTGTTTATTTTCTTCCCAATAACCCCCCCCCCCCCCCAAACCGAAGTTGTCCCCAGGCCACCATGGATCAATCCTCATGTTTTAGGAACAACTCTTCAAGGTAAGGGGAAACCTCTACTGCAATGTCCATTCAAGTTCACTTTTTATGTGGCATGTCTTTAATTTCAAAAATAAGTTATTTTTTCACTTTATATCATCCCATTACTATAATAGTAGACTTTTATTAATGGGATTCCTTCTTTCACCCACATTTTACAATTTTATCAAACTATGTTTTATAGCCATTATATTTCCAAATTTATTATCAAATTTCTCTCTTTTACATGTAAAATTAACTTTTCATTGTTATTTTAATATGAATACTAATTTTTATTTCAAGGTATATAAAAAATTATTTAAAAATTACTTTTTGATTCATTTATTTACATATAAGAATCTCACATTTGTTCTATTAGGTTAAAAATAACATATTTAATATGTCGTTAATATGTTTTGTATGTGAATATTTTTATAAGAAACCCATTATTTATTCTCCATGGGTTTTTAATGAAATAATTTATTATTATCTATGTGGATAAAATTAAATAAATACATGTCATTGTTTTTCCCTGATAGAACTATAATGATTTGGGTAATAATTTATTCTCTATAGATGACATGTTTTATGATACCATGGTGAATAACATTTGTAATTTTAATTTATGATGCCTTTGTGAAAAATTTTGGTGATATACATATGAATTTATCCTTTAAATTTTTCTTCCACATTTCCATTTTATGATTTATGATATTGATATTATAATATGACTCTTTGTCATGCCATATCGTTAATCTTTATGTTCTTATTGACATGTCTCAAGGATACATGCTATATGTATCACTTTCTCATTCCCTTACTATGATTATTGCTAACCCATTTCCCTTGATTTATGTACTCATAAAATAGGATTCAATAAAAGTAACCAAGATTTAACCCATGATTATTTATTTCAAGTGGTATTAGAATAAAGTTTTATATTTTCATGTATTATTTACCTAATTAAAAAAAACTAAACATTAAAATATCATTTATTTGTACCATGTAATGATTTTTTTAAAAACAAATCTGGGATTCTTTAACTATACTACATCCAAGAAAACATATTCAAATGTCATAATATAGCATTTTTCTTTATATATACCTAGGACCATTATTTTTTCTTGGCTACCAAAGGTTCCCATTTAAGGGTGTGAGACAAACTCAGTATTCCACCACCGATGGTGTATAGATCATTCATTTTTTGGTATATAAAATAAACAATGTTCACATAAATAATACATTCAAAGTAATAAATATAAAATATGTTTGTATGGGTTATTCATGGGATACACAAACCCCTACCACCTTCTTCATCCTAATCTGGGTGGCTCTAAACGGATATTACCATCACATATTGGTAAATATGGTGATTAGTACAATATAAATGAAATATCAATAGTGGAAAACCCCTAATCATGTGATTTGTCTTGGAGGACACATCCTAGGAAAATCCATTTACTTGTTATTCCTTATTAATTTAATGTACATAACTTATTTGTCAATTATTATGAATAACCCTAATCTCATAAAAGAAGAACCCAATGGAATCTATATTATCTCTGAATGATAATTATATATATCCAATTCTATATTAGTCCATCCCAGGAGACCCATGATTGATATCCCAAGTATTATTCCAAGATTTATGTGAAGATAATATGAAAAACCTTTGATTATGTCCCTTGAATCTCAAGTATGGATCTGAGTCACTCTTGTGGCATGGGACAACCAAATAGCCACCGAGCCTATCCATGAGGTATCCATAGGGAATCAATATTACTCATCTAGGACAGGTGAGCCTGAGATATCTCTCTAATTAATTAGGTAACATGACGAAGGTAAACGTGAATGTTTCTCCTAAGAGATTTAGGGAATCTGATGTGATGAGTATTCCAAATATGACTCCCTATGTAACTGTGATAGCTACAATGTAAGTTTGATATGGATTCCATAAGTTACCTTTGTTATTTATGAGATCTGTGTGTTTTTCATTAATATTATGATTTAATAAGGAATCTTATGATTGAAAATTATGGTTTCATTGTTTTTTATCTATTTATGGGCTAATGTTTTCATTCATTATTTTATATCCCTTACTGAGATATTTATGCTCATCCCTATTTTATGAAATGTTTTTCACAGGACATAAAGACGAATAAGGGTCAGGGATGGGATCAAGGAAAATCGTGTTTTCTAAAACATGGATGTAAACATGACTCTTTTTTTCTAGAGTATTTATTTTATGAAAAAAATGGATACTAAGTAGAATTGTCTACATGTAATATTCATGTTGTTATGTAAATATTATGATGTAATTATAAAAAAGTCTAAACCTAAAAATATCCTTAATGTGAATTATCCATTTAATTCAAGATTATTTAATGTATATGGATGAGACCTTATAGTTGGTATCAAAGGTCGGTTTAGACAACTTTAGGGATTATGATATTTTTTGACACATGGTTAGTCTCTATGTTGAATATTTATGTTAAAACCTTATTTTTTAAACTTTTTTATATCAAGGAATGTATGTTACAAATGGAAGGAGGAAGATCTCAAATGACATTATTATCTCATCTTAATGATTTGCTTGCAATAATTATTGCAAAGTCGTGTTCGGAAGATTGTGAATATTTTTCTAACATACTTCTCACTTGCAGGAAATGGTTTGAGATATCAAACACCTCCACTATACACAAATATCATCATCGATCATGGGCTGTATTTAATCAAATCTAATTTTCATAACATTCTCATTTTTTCAAGAAAGGTAAATATTTTCGATGAATATTCAAATATTTTACATTATCACAAGATTTTGAAGCATATTATGATTTGGAAAACGGTGATGAATAAGGAGACCCTTGCATAACCTATTTATATTTTATTTTAAAATATAGTCTCCCAACAAATACTTATGGTATTTTAAAAGGACCACTGATTGAATGTTTAAACTCAAACTCAGTCCGACTATTTTATAAAAATCATGTTTTATCAGATGTTTTGAAATTATATGTCATATATGATTATTTTTCAAATCTATTTTTCTACGAACACCATTATGACCCAAGTTCTAAAAGGTGTATTTGGACGAAGGAAGAAAATGATTCAGAAGTATCTCTAAATCATTGTTGCAATGCATGAACCTTCTACTTATGTGACCAAGATAACAATAAAACCAAGTGGACACCATTATCAAGGTATGATGTTCTTTATTCTGGGGATCGTTTCATTTTCTCATATGGTGGTGAAACTGCAAAAATTACATTATATATAAGACATTAGGAATTAAGATGTGGATATCATAAATATTTGGGATGAAAATGAGAGTTATAAGGAAACCATTGAGGTTAAAACATGATTGGGTTATTTTTTAATTTTATAAAAAAGAAAACATACAGACCGTGTGACAACCTATCACGTCGGACAGAGCTGTGGGAATTGAACCCACAACCAAAGATCGATTGGGATTTATTGCCTACCACTATGCTACATGATGTCCTTAGTTAGTATGACTTATTATTTTTTGTTAAATGATTTTATGGATCAAGAATAAGTTGATTTTGGGAACTTATGTTTTTTTAAATGGATATCCTTAATATAGGAATATTATTTGGTGATTAATTTATAAAGGAAGATGTTCTCTATTTTCAATAAATACTATATTCCTATGGAAAATAGGATACTTTGGGATTTCAATTGACGAGTAATGGTTGAATTTTATTTTGGAAGAATATTTTTTTGTGAACATATAGTGATTTGGGTTATTTTTGGAAATGATTAACCTTTCTTATAGAATATGTGATTTGGCTAATTATGATTCAGTATGAGACTTTAAGGGTAGAATATATTTTTGGAGTTAAATTTTAGAATTTACTTTTGAAGAAAATGTGATTAAATCCTTCTATGTTTTGGGTTTCAATCTTATTTTGTATTATGTTGAAAAAATTTAAGGACAATTGTGTATTGAATGGTATTTCTTGATCTTTCCATTCTTTTTGTCGAATTTTGGATATTAAGAGTAGTATTTATTTTTATAAAGGACTATCCTTTTTATGGATTATATGATCTCATACTAACCATTTTGGTTTTAGTTGATTTCTAATGACAAGGAAAATATATATTTCTTCTTTTGTGGATGATGTGATTATCTAGAAGTTTAATCTCATGATTTTGACGCGACCAAGTCTTTTTGAATAATCTTTGTTTGGATAAAAGATTATTTTTTGGTAGAAACTTATTAAAGGATGAAACTCTACTTGAAGGTAAGTATATTTTCTTATGTTCTTTATTTTATTTAGTAAATTAATTCCTAAAATTATGAAAAGTATCTTCAAAAAACGTGTTCAGAATACGTTTCCTACTAGGTTATCAAATACCTCTTAACACTTAACAACTTTGTGATTTAATGGGGGTTAACTTTCTCTTAATAATGATTTTTATCAATCTCCATGAAAACATGATGTTTTGTTTTCTCTTCAATATCCATTTTTTCCTATATATAATCCTAGTATAGGTTATCTCAGGTAACTTTTGTGTTTCTTTTTCTTTCTCTTAAAGTGATAGTTTTATTGGCTCTTTTTCCCATGTGGGACATTAAATGAGGTTTCTAAGCCCAATTTTATAATTGCAAGGACGAAATTCCCAAAAGGGGGGAAGGATGTAACATCCCAGGTAAATAAAGAACATGAAATTTTTCATATTTATTAATATTATTGAATTAAATATTAATTTTAATTTAAAGGGGATATTATGTTCTATGGCCTACCCGATATGCAACTACGGGTTTCTTTGAAATCTTACGTTGCACACTGATAATATTATAATATTATTTTAAATAGTAGTTAACGCATAGCTATTATAATGGCAGGAATCAATAGAACTAACAAAAATATGATTATACATATTTTTTAAATGTTTTTATATTTTTCCAATAAAATTTAGAGTCTTAAAACGTGAATGAATCAATGCATAAATACTCTAATATTCTTTAAAAGTCCGATTTACCGCCTTCTGATAGAGAACCTTCTTTAAATACAGTTTTGGTCATTTTTATATGTTATATTTGACAAAATAAAATTCTTCTTTAGACTCAAGACATCAAAATATGCTTTGGGTAAATTTTTGGTATTTTTCTGATAAAGTTCATTTTTTTAATGAATGGTGAAAAATACATTATCTTAATTCTAAAGTACCTTTAAATATAATTTATTTATATAGTAATATTATATTTTTAATTGATTCTAATGTGTAACTAGAATAAATTTTTACCAGCTAATCTAATGTTTCCCATTGGAATTAATTTCACATTGAAATTCGACATAAATAATTGTCAATCTTTTGATAGTTATTATTTCTTAAAAACATATTTTTTGTTTTGGTAGTGGGAATTGATTTTAAATTAATTTCTGTCACATATATGTTTTGATTCTAGAGAAATGGATTCCATATTTGTAATAATTAGGTATAAATTGTGTAAATAGGTAACTTATATTTTTAGATATTTTAAATATTTACTTTAGTAAATATTTTATTTACCATGATTAAAGGGTAAATATAGTTAACAGGGGTAATATATAATATTATAATAATATTAAATTAACCTAACATATGTACTAATCCTATTTACTGATACCTATCCGACCATGGGAATCCTTGGGTCAAATTCGGGACCCCATGGAGCCACATTGGAGTAATAATGACACTTTATATTAATTAATTTAAAGAAAAGGTAAAAATGACACAAACAAATATCTTTTAGTAAATAAATTTTTAAATGAGGTTATATAAGTTATAATTGACACTATATATATTATTTGGAGAGATAAAAAGATTTCCTAAATCATGGTATTTTTTATAATTTTGGGACATTAAATAAATTAAATTATTTTTGACACAATAATAATCCTATATTTACCTCATTAATAAATGATTTAAATAAATAAGATTATAAATATTAAAACAATATCCAAAACATGTCCAATTATTTTTGGATGATTTTATTTCAACCATGATTCATATTAAAATATACTTTAACAATTATTTGACCATTTGAAACCGAATATGAGTTTATAATAAAATAATTGTTTCAAACTTTCCCAAAGAGCCCCCCTCTCCCTTATAAAAATCCCTCAATTCCAAAACATTTCTCACACTTCTCAAGACATTGGCTCGTAACACTAATCCAATAATCTCTCAATATCCTTCTATTAATCCTATAATCCTTACCTTAGGAAGAAAACACTTCAAGAAACCCTTTTGGTTCAAACCAATGTGAGTTGACCGATTTAAAGGTAACGTCTTTTCTTATGTTATTTTGTGTTATTTTACTTCTCAAACCACCTAAACTATTTTTATTATTTTATTTTATAACAAAACCAGTATCCTAAATATACTATTATATTGGTATGAGAAGTATTATAACTACACTTACACACACCTCCATTTAATGGGTAATGAACATAATGTTTTTGTGGATGGAAAAATAACACCTCACGAAATGATGATTGTTCAATTAACACCTACCACATCTCATGATAAATATTTTGAAAAAATTGTTTTTATATATGAAATATATTATTTTTATGTTTTCTTTATTCTTCTGTATTTTTCATTTATATCATACCTTTATGGTTTTCATAATGGGTAAATGCGATAATTTCATTTTAGGAAGTGCGGACTACCGCCCCCTCAAGGTGATCTGATTCGTTCATGACATACATAGAACATATAAAGATGGAATTAATAAAATTATGTAACATATATATCATATGATATTATAATATAATTATAATATACCTATTTTTCATTACATTTTCATTCTATTAAATATTAAATAGAAATGAATGTAGTGTTGAAGCGTACGTACGGCTTACCGTCTCCATGAACGGTGCATTTCATTTTTTCTCTCAAAATATTATGTACTATTATAAATATATATATATATATAAACACTAGATAAATATTATATATATGATATCTAAATCATTAATATCATTCTGTGGATAATGGATTTTTGACCATATAGGAAAATTGTTATTATAACAAGTTCATTTTTAACTCAAATTCCAAACATCGACAAAATGTCTGATATAAACTCAAATAATTAACTAACTATTATTGAATGGTAAAAAGGGATATAAAATTAATAATAAAAATTAAAAATGTTATGAAGTAAGTAGAAATTAACATAATATTATTATTCAGGAAGAACATTGAATGTACGAGTCAAGTTGGACATGAGGTAAGTGATTTCTCATCTCACTTTCAATTTTGTAAGATTTATTTTGTTCACCACTTATTTATTGTATGTGCTGTATTTTGTACTAAAATTTAATATATATTATCATGATTATATATATTCATGGTATTTTATGATTAATTTTGTGATTAAGAACTTTTTCTCATACAACTCAATTGATTACGACGTGGTAAGGTTTTTTCATCTCACTTTTTATTCTGGTGGGATTCTTGCTATATTAGCCACTATTTATTTTTGTGTGGTGGATGTATTGCCCGTGATTGTATTATTTGTGTAATATAATTTAATTTATGGTAATTTACATATTCATTGTGTCATCTTTCTTTCATGGGGTGTATGTTTCATAAGTTAATAAATCGGTAAGGGAATATTTAACCCTCCTCTTTTTAAAAGGTGTATTTTTTTTGTCTTTTAATTTACATATTATTATGGTGGGATATATTCTTATATATCCTTATTGAAGTAAATTTTATGTCCACATGATGAGATATCCTTTTCTCTCTCATCAATATATTTTTTAAATTTTAATCTGATGTCCTTAGGCTGTCGAATTTCTATAAGAAAACTTATTTACCCAATTTCTGTTTTTGGGATAAAAAATACTTATTGATTATGTAAGCTATGAATACGTGTGAATAATATATGATTATTTTACACTTAATATATACTTTTATTGGGTGTATTTATATTTTTCAAACATAATTATGTAATTGATTTAACCTTAATCTACAGATATCGTCTTTTTAAGGGACTTCGTCTCAATCCCCTTTTATTGAGTCTTATTTTGTTTTATTCTAAACATTATTTTATACGGTTTAGAAATAACTATGAGTTTTAATTTAATTAAAAGGGAATATTTTCCTTTGAGGAGTTTTACTAAATGACAAAAAAATAATTATTCTTTCTAACATAATCGGTGAAAACAACTTTTTCCACCGCCGTGAGTATTATTTGATCTTTGGATTCCTTAACAAGACTAAATGTTTTTAAAAGTAAAATAAATACCATATACTCTTTTATGTATTTTGTTATTGAATATGATTTTGATAATGGATTTTTTATTTCAATATATTAAAATGATATATTGTGATTAGAATGTGGAAATTTTTTCTTTCTTTTTTGTTTATTTTATGTGTTATGAATAAGTTATGGTTTTTTGGGAATTGTATACATATATGGGTGGTTCCGTGATATAACTAGGGTGAGTGAGACCGAGATAGCTCTCCAATGCATTGGGTAACGTGACAGAGGTAAACTTGAATGTTTCTCCTAAGATATTTGGGGAATATATTGTGATGGGTATTCCAAATATGACTCTCTATGTAGCTGTGACAGCTACAATGTATGTTTGATATGGATTCCACAAGTTTCCTTTATGATTTTTGATTTATGTGTGTTATTCATAAATCTTATGATTTCATGAGGTTTGTTATTATTGAAAAGTATGGTTTCATTTTTTTTATTGATGGGCTAATGTATTTATTTTTTATTTTTTATCCCTTACTGATCTCTTTATGCTCATCCCTATTTTTTGAAATGTTTTCCAGAGGACATAAAGATGAATAGGGGTCAAGTATGGGATCAAGGAAAAGACATGCTATCAAAAAAATGGAACTATACATGACTCCTTTTTTAAAGAGTTTTTATTTTATTAAAAAATGCATAATGAGTAGAGTTGTCTACGTTTAATATTAATGTTTATATGTTAATGTTATGACCTAATTATATAAAAATATAAACATGAAAAGATCCTCAATTTGAATTATCCATTTAATTCAAGATTATGTAATATTTAATTATGGGTCCTTATACATAAACTATTAAAATACTAAGAAACACTCACCCTTCAAAAAATACCATTGGATAAATACATGGGAAGGAAGGTGATTTTTCAGGTTTCTATAACTTAGAGTCCAAACCCTATGTTTAGAAACTAATAAAAAAACCCTCTATTATTGCTATAAATTCCCACCAATTTTCCCATTTCTATCCTCTCTAAAGACATCAATAAATATTTTACTATAATTTTTCCTCTCTATATTATCTCTAATGAGTTTTTAAGTTTCTAAGGTGCTCTTCTCTTGCATTAGAAATCCACCTTCCATGTAAGGTATTATCTTATGCTTCCATTTCACTCAAATACTTCCTTTATAGTATCTTTAAAATTCTCAAGTTATTGTGGTTTAATAAACATAAAATATTTTCATTACTATCTAAATTATTTTATATCAATTAGAGACTTATATAATCTCTTATTAGCCCCTCTCCATACCCCATTTTTTATACATGTTATGCTGCTGAAATCATTCATTGATATTCCATGAAACCCTATTTTTTATAAATACGAAATAATATTTTTAATCGTGGTTATTCATGAAAATTTAATTATACATCATGTGTTTTGTATTTCCATGTATGAAACTCAGATTACCTTCTTGATGGTTTAATATATTGGAAGGCCCATGCCTTTAAGATCATATCTTTTAAATGTTTTATATAAAACTCATTGTCATTTTATATGGGTTATTGTGATATATGATATTGGTGGCACACATAAGGTTACATACATCAAGGGTTCACCCAGATAGGACACTGATGCGTTGTATAATTTTTTCATCTCATATGATACTATGTTTGGAACATAGGCTGTTATACTAGCATAATATTTTATGTTTTCTTAATGTTGAGTCTTGATATATGATTATGATGACATATTTTAAGTTATTTCCATAATTCCGTGATCTTATGATATCGTTATTTTTATACTATGTTTCCATGTGATGTTGTATGATCTACTATTTTATGATATCAAATTATGCCTCTTATATTAGTAGTTATATTTCACAATCATATTTTTTCCCTCACTAGGATTTAGAGATCACCCCTATCCTTGTGTATATCCCCAGGTTATCATGAGACGTATTATAAGATCATTGGGACTTATGAGACCCTTTTAGATATAAAAATAAAAATGAAGCAGTTTTTGTTAAATTTTTCATATTTATGTGTCTAATATCCCAACAATAATAGAAATCCAGATACTTGGTTTATCTTTAATGAAATTTTATGTTAAAAAATTCATTAAATAATATATATATTAGGTTTTTGGTTCCTATATACCATTTTACCCAGATCAATTAGGAATAATAAAAATTTTAGGAGCCTCAAGACTATATCTTGACCATTAGTATCTACGGACACTAAGGAAATAAATTTTCAACTAAAAATATGATAACATATAAAGTCCCTAACATCCAACAACTAATTGGGAAAATATGAAAATAACCCTATTCATCATGCAACCCACACTTATCCCTTCTCTAAAAACTGATGCATATCTTGTATCCTATAGATCATGTCTTAATTTTAACAATTTACTAAATGTTTCAATGGAAAACAAGAAATTAGAAATTAGTTTTAGCCATTTTTTCTAAGAAAAAAGTCTAATTCTGTGGTTTTCTTTGAAATCGTTGATAATTAGTAATGTTTCATTAAAAAGAGGGACAATAAGAAATGTTTTGTCTAAAATGTGTCTAATTTAGCCATACCTTATTAAAAATATATATAATTCTATATGTTTTCTTACAAAAGTTATTATTTAAAATTTAACAGAGACATGTAAATATATATTGTATAATTTTCCAAAATCATAAAAAATTAATTCATTAAATGAAAATTTAATTTAATTAATACAAGTATGTGCATGAACTTTCATAATATATCACTCCAAAATTAAATTATATATATATATATATTTATATTAAATTTAAAAAACAGAATATATTCTATATATTAAAATTTATTGTGTTATATTTGTACATGTGTGTGTTTCTATATAACAAACAATTTAAAGAGTGTATGTATTATAATATTTTAAATATTATATATGTAATGCTTATAATAATATATAGAAATAAATTAAATTGCCTTTTTGTGAATACGTAATTCATAAATATAATAATTACAATTAATATATATATATATATATTCATTTTTTTATAATTTAAATATATTTTAATATATATTCGTATAAATAGTTTCAAATATATATATCATTTGATATTTAAATTTTTTGAATGATGATTTAATTTTATATTATATATATATGAATAATGATTAACGCTGGTTATAATAAAAATTATATTTAATATAATTGAAATTAAATTATTAAAATATAACAATATATTCGTATATATTAAAATATATAATTTATAATATATATATTCAAAATAAATTTAAATTTTCAATAAAATTATAATTTGGATAATATATATATACATCATTGTGAGTTGATATATATATATATACTCTAATTTTTAGTATAAATAAATGTGAACATACACACACACACACTAATTAAATTTGATAAAAATAATAATTATATGTACATTTATTATAAAAATAGTTATATACATATATTTTAATATTAAAAAATATATATTAAAAATACATAAATACACTTTAAAAATATTTGCATATATATATACATAGAAACACACAAATATAAATATATATGTATATATTTTTGTCTCTGTGCATATAATATTTAAAAAGAACTTCTCTGGACCAGATGGTATAGAAATCGACTAACATGGATTGGGGATAGGATTGAATCTCATCAGTTCCTAATTGTAAGGATATTTTCCCTCAAGTTCCTGAATAATGTGGTCAAGGATTGGGTTGGGTTTGTTGTGTGGGTCATGCATTTTGAGGGATTTGTTGTCCTAGTATCAATCATGTGGGGCCCACTTGGTGAAAGTGGAGTGTGAGTCTATTTTAAATATATACACACACACATCTATATTAAACTTTAACCCATGTTTATAGTGTGAAAAAAAACTACCTTATATTTTACTCACATTTTTTAAATCATTACCAACATTTTTAGAAAATGTGGGTAAATAAGGGTTAGGTAGTTACCTATTCTTTTATATTTTTCAAATTAACGACATTTTTTTAGACATAGTAAATTAGTGATGATTTTTATAATGTATAAATTTAATGTTTCTTTATAAAATATGACCAATTAGATAAATTTAAAAATATATCCAATTTACCTATTCATCATTCATCAATATTTTTTGAAAAAAGTGAGAAAATACAATATTTATGTTTATAAATGTAGTTAACATAAAAACATCGTTAAATTTTGTTTTTTATTATAGTAAATCATCCAATTATAAACACTTTAAAACCCAATATGAAGCACCCCTAACACCACTTTTCATACCCAAATATAATATATCTAATAATCACTCAATTTGTGGGACATATCCGACCTTCCCCATACCACAACCCTCATGTTGGACTAATTAGTATAACTATCTAACCAATCATACCCTCATAAATTCATCTTAGTATATCATGAAATACCACACTCAATTATCATTCCATTCATTTTTTCACCCTCAAGGTGAGCCTTTAACCCTTAGGATTCCATTGTGCACATTCCATATATCAACCCCCTTAGGTGACCATCTATTGGGTGTCAACCTCATCATCCACTACAAGTTTACTTGTATAATTTGTCAATTCACTCTTTATTAAAACCGTTGGGCTATATACCTATCGAAAATTCATCCCTGTTAAGCCTCTCAAGGATTAACCCATCATACACTCAAAAATCACTCCTAATCAGATTGTCAATGTCCTAAGACCATATCATGGAACCTATATAAAATAAAATCTACATCAAGAACCAATTTAAAATCATTGATATCACTACACACTCTTTTTAGAAAGATTTACTCATTATTGAATGTACAATCTTGTAACCATTTTTGTATCATTTTTATGGATACCTATTTGGATTCCTTCACTCACCACATTCCTAAGTATCATAATAAAAAAAACCATTAGGTTATTCCATAATCATTCAATTGGAAAGGGATCACTAAATATTTTAATAATAGGTTCTTCCAATAACTATACTCATTAATATTCTCCTCATTCTTACATGGTTCACCATGGAAAGAGGACCCACTCACACATATTACATTCCACACAATATAAAGATATATAATGTATTAATATGTTCACTTTGAAGAACCTTTGTGATGATTTGTTTAAACAATTTATTTGTATTTTTTGAAAACTAACCTTTTTAAAGATGTTTTTTTATTATTCAGGATAAGACCGTACCTTTTGTAATGAGCATTATAAGAATATTGAATGTTGCTAAAAGTTTAAACCCAAACATAAAGGGGGGGTTTTTAATGAAATATTTTTCCGAACATAGAATATCAAACTGAGAATCAGTGGACTCAGTGTATTGGACTGAGTATCCAAGATTTAGATGTGTTCAAAAATATTATGTTTTTAATTGTATAATCCATAGATATCTGGTCCAATGGTATGAATTCAAGATCCATTAAACAAAAAATTTGTTAGAAAGTCATAATTTTCAAATTAAATAGGTTTTTTTTTTGAAGGGGTTCTAGAATAATATATTAAATTCAGAAGTTAAAAAGATTTCATGATTTCTATACTAATTAATATGATTCTTTTCAGATCATGATGTTCTCATAAATCATGAAAAATATTCCTGGTAATATATTTTAATGGAATGGAGGAATCATAATAATTTAATCAGTTCCAGTGTTCAAGAAAACATTTATATTGGATACAGAAGTACTAGAAAAAAAGTATTAAGATTTTTGAATGAGTTATATGTGATATGGTTTTAATAATCAAAAATATTCTAAGTGGAGTGACCATTTCATAATTTCTATCATTGTGGTAAAATCCTCATAATGTGATTTCCATCATAATGGGAAAATCATTCATTAAGGGAAATTCATCATATTTGTATATCCATAATAATGGGATAATCCATCTTTATGGGAAAATCCATCATAATGATAATTCCATCATAATAGGAATTCTATCATTATGAGGATTCCATCAATGATAAAGCTGATTAAGTTTCACTATAATTACCTGGGCAGGTTTCTTCATACTAAAGAAAATATCTATTATTAAATAAGTATGATTATGTATAATAAATTTGAAGAGCTAATGTGGTCAAAATTGATATTCAATTTGTCATAAATCTCTGAGTATTCTTAATAAGGTTTGGAGAAGCCAAAGATGATGTTTAAATGTGAGTTCTCATCAATGTTTTGAAATTTGAGTAAGCAGGGAAAAATGTTAAATTTTCTCACCTTTGAAATTATTGGTTTCCTATAAATTGTTTCTCAGATCATTCATTCATTATAAATTTTTAGGCAATCAAGAAAGAAATTGTGTTGAATAATTCGAGTGAAAGTTACTTTGAAACATAAATATCTTTATAAGATCAGAAATCTATTATTGTTTTTTACCGGACTAATAAACATCATATTTAGAGGCTCATATTAGGTCTATTAGACTGTGAAAGATCAGACATAGTTTTTTAGGAAATTTTGAGAAGTGAAAATTCATAAAGGGAATATCGTATTATGTTAGTCGTATTGTGTCAATCAGGCTAAGCTCATAACACTAAAGGCTGTTAGATTTAGGGTCATTAGACCCATGAATTGTTTGGATCAAATTTAACAAATTCATTTTAATTTTGTTTTGGATCAATTATTTTATTGGAAAAATTTTAAACTAGTGGGAGTTAGTATAATATTTCTTATTAGGAGGTAAAAGGTGTCTAATGGGAGATGGCACAAGTTGTATTCATTTCTTCTTAATAGTGTGCTTACATAGACCCATGGTATTTTCTAGGAAAATCATGCATGTCCTCACTATGAGCCCAATCCTTGTATATATTGTGTACTTTACTTTATTTCCTATTTTTGAATAAAATGATTATTTATAGAAAGATTAAAAGGATAGGAAATTTAATTGTTTGTAGGGGTTAATTTTTAAAATTATTGAAGCTTATAAAAAGTGAGCAACCGATTCACCCCCCTATTGTTATTAAACCTTTCAGATGTTCAATTGGTATCATAGGGTAAGGTTTTCTTATCAAATCCTTAAAATGGATAATATCAATTTTTTCAATAGTAGAGGAATTCATTCATTTGATGGAAAAATATTATTATGGATAGAGATATAAGATTATTCTATATCTCATATATCTTTTCCTAGTTGTTATTTATGCATCTAAAATTAGATTTACACCTATTGTGATGGATGGTCCGTTGAATTTGAAGATAAGATAAATATTGAAATTAATAGAAAATCTAGAAATTATATCCGTATTTCTATATTAGAAAATTTTTATATGAAGGTGATTGATCTTGTAACATCAAAAAGTATGTGGGGAAATAAGGAAATTAATTTTGAATATAATACTAATTTAAAAGATGAAAAGATAAAAATATGTCATGGTAAGTAATGATGCATTGAAATGTGGGATTAAGAAACTATTTATGAATAATTCACCAAAGAAAATGAAATTGTTATCAAAATCAGAGGATTTTGATATTTCTTTAAAGATTATACAATTTTAAGGAAACTAATGAGAAGCTTTCCATAAATTTTGATTAAAAAATTTCAACATTATAATATAAAGGTGATTTATCTCTTAATGAATAGAATAACTTTCTTCTTGATTATGAAATGAGAAAATATCCAATGTTCGAAAAGAATATGTAATATAAAATCAATTTTGAAATTATAATAAATATTAAAATCAATGACGTTAAATAACTTAATCCTTGTGAGTCTGACAGTAAGGAGGATAATGAGTTGAATGATAAGATTATATCTCTTATCTCAAACAACTACCAAATGGGAATGGAAAATTATGTAGATAAACTTACTCTAAAATGTTTTGAGTGTGGTGGAATTGAAAATCGTTCCATGAATTTCCACATGAATAAATTTTGATAATATCGAGATTATTTTGATGAAAACCATATATAGAAGAAGTGGGACAAAAACTCTGAAAAAGTAAATCCTTACAACAAATTTAAGAAGAATAATTTCTCATGAGATAAAATTTGTATCTTGAGTAAGAAAGTTTAATAAAACTCAATTAAAAATATTTAAACTGAATATGAATGCTCAAAAAAGGAGAAAAACTTACAATGAAAATGATGATGAATATGACGAATCCTCAAATAGTGTAGAATAAAGTGGTGAAGAATCCTATATAGAGTATTGTCTCAGAATATAACTTATTTTATGTCATGAGAAAAGAGAATATATCTATAAATAAATAATAGTGACAATGAAATATAGTGGAAACTTTAATAATGGTGAGAATTATTTTTGTCAAAATATGTACATAATACATCCATGAGATCCTAAGTAATAGGATTATAATTCATGAACAAGGAATGACAGTTGAAGATCTCAATATGAAGATGGATTCTAAGGAAGAATAAGTAAACAAGTTTTAATAAAAAATATTTAATTCTGAAATTACATTGAGGAAGTTGAATGAATTATTCAAAAAATCCATGGATTTAAAAGTTCACACTTCTATGGTTTGTGTGAAAGAGAAACTTAGGAATCACGTGAAATACTCCCCAAACAAAAATAATGTTTTATATGATTTTTATAACATTTTAGGTTCCAAAAAAGTGTTGTAAATCCTTGGGTGGAGTAAAGAATGTGATTAACCTATCACATATAAAAAAGTTGAAAACTCACCTAGGAGGAAATATAGTCCTTTCCTAGAGAATATTTGAGCTGAAATAATATATCAACCTCAACAGTGTTTCCATATTGAAAAATTTTATTTCAATAGAAAATATAAAATTGATTTTCACAGTTGTTGTTTTTTAATATAATTGAACATGGAATATAATTATTGGAATAGATTATCTTTACCTAGAAAAATATTTGAGCAATGTGGAATAAATACTAAAAAGAGAATAATTAATGTTCCTAACATACAATGAATTGAAAAAGTGCATTGCCAATATCTTACAAACATGGAAATAAGAAATAAATATTAATTACTAGAAGATTTTTTGGAAGATTTTATTAGTCTATTTTTAATATTGAAAAATATATGACACTCCTTCCAGAACAAATTTTTTATAACTGAAAAGAAAAGGTAGCTGGAAAGAAGAATGTTTTCGAAATAGATTTTGTTGTTCAAACCAACTTGAATGTAAGTAAAAGTAAAAAAACATAGATACCTGATTGATTCTTTTCTTCTTATCTAATAGGTCATTTTTTATCATGAAACATTTTTGAATTAGTGGTGGAGGTTCTATTACCTTTATAAATGATAGTTCATTAAAAATTAGAGGAATCAAAATGACTAAAATTGAAGGATAAAAGTTTATATCTATAGAATTTGTTTCTTGATGAATTAAAACAAAACATACTTACTGTAAGACGTATTTTGGAATATGAAAAAAAAATTATCCTTAGAAAATATCCATGTGCTATCAAAACCATGAAATATAGAAAAATGGTTATAGAGGGGGAAAGAACCAATGGAAATATTTTCCAAAAAAGTGAATTTAACTACTTTTGTTAGTTAAGTGCTGAAGATGAAAATAAATTGTGTAACCAAACACAAGGTCATCATGGGGATAAAAACATGAAAAAACATTATAATTATAATTTTTTAAGAAACTCTACATAATTGAAAATAATAAAATATTAAGTTTTTATTACTTTTTATAAATGAATGATAACTAATAAAAGTAATAAGTGAGTTGAGATTCAGTATACCAGACCTCTTAAATATATTTATTATAATTTATATGGGCCAATGAGACATCAATTAAAAAAATAGAATTACAATTTAACATATTCATTGTTGATTTTTCTATAAGAAAAAAAATCATGTATATAAAACAAAAGTTAGAGGTTGTGGAAATGTTCAATTGTTTTTGAAAATAGGTTTAGAAATAAATTAGGGGTTTATATAAATAAGTTGAGAACATATAATGGTACTAAATCCACCAGTAATTATTTTAAAAATTATTTGGGAAAAAATTAAATCAAATTATAGTATGGTGCCCCTATACTAGACAGAAAATGGAGTATTATCCATAAATAATAGTATATTTTTGGAAATGGAAAAAAGCATGTTAGCAGAATAAAAACATTCACTGTTTTACTAGAAATAATATATTATTACTACAAAACATGTTCAGAATAGATATTTTCTATGAATATAATCCAACATGACTTCTTATGAAATGTGTTTCATTAAGAAAACCTTTATTTAAATACTAAAATATTTTTGTAATTTCATGTTTACTTAAAATAAAAAATTCAAATCCAGGGAATTTTGATTAGAATGATAAGGAAAGGACCTTTATGGGGTATTAACACAATGGAATAAAGTTACACATGTTGGAACAAACATTTAAATATTTTTGTAGACTCATATGATGTGGAATTTATTGAAAATGAAACTTCCTTAAGAAACTTTTTTCGGAATAAAGAGGATAAAAAATTGAATGTTTACAATGAAAATTAAAGTGATCCAAAAAATTCTTATCACGGTTTAAGGGAATTTTGTAAAGTGGAATGTTTAACTAAAATAAGAACTATGAAATTTACAACATTATAAACAAATGTTGATACTAAAAACATTATTGGGAATCAAAAGGATCTTTTTTAGACCATAAAGAAGTTGATGTTTGAAAAAAAACATCACTTATATCAATAGTCTAGCCATAATTATTTTTATATTATTTTCCAAAAAAATGATGGTTATATTCTATGAATGAACAGTGGGATTAGTTAAAGAAATATGAAACATGGGAAATGTTTCAATGAAAACCAAATAAAAATGTTATCAGAACAAGGTAGGTTTACAAAAAAAATTGAATGAGTATGTAGAATATTCAAGAAAAAATGAAAGACTTATTTTTAAAGGATATGCATTGGTGGAAGGTATGTATTTTGAAGAAATTTTTTCACCATTTTCTACATTATAAATTATTAGAAAGTTTCCATTAGTGTGAAAGCATCAATATTATAAATTTTATCAGATGGATGTAATTTAATCTTTCTTAAATTTTGATATTGAGGAATAAGTTTACATTAAATAACCTTGTAGATTTCTACATGATAAGGATAAAACAAATTTCTATAAACTAAAGAAATATTTTTATGTGGTGAAACAATCTCTACATTCATGGTATGAAAAAAAATTAAAATTTTCAGAATGGTGAATTTTTCTGAGGGAAATGATATAGAAACTTATATCTGAAATATATTGACTCCATAATATTAATTTTAATTTTTTATGATGATGAAGTAAATTTCTCCAAATATAAAGAATATGTTTTTTAAAAACATTCTAAAGAGATGAAAAATAAATTTTAGATGTTAATGCTGGGGGAATTAACATTATTCCTTGTCTTATAAGTTAAAAAAATTACATTTTCTAATCTCAAGAAGATAAAGACAAGGAATTTTTAAATAAATTTGAGATGCAAGAATACAAAAAAAGTTTCTAATCCTATATTTGTGAGAAAAAAATTCAGTAAATATAAATCCAAAAAAACTGTGAATCAGATAGATTTTAGGAAGATGATAAGAAGTTTACTTTAACATACAGCCTCAATGCATGATATTTTTTTGTTTTGAATTTGTATGATAGGTAGCAATGTAATCTGAAATAATTACATATGTTCGAAGAAATTGAATTCAGAGATATATTAATGGAACAACTTCACATGGTTCGTTATACAAAATAAATTTTGAGATAACAATTTGTGGATATACGGATACCGATTGGGCTTGAGATTTTAATGACAAAAAATCAACCTTAGGAGGAAAAATTTTCTTTGGTGAATTCTTTGTGAGTTGGTAAAGTAATAAAAAAATTCAGTAACTTTTAGAATAGCTTATTCTGAAAAATTTTCATCTACTCAGGCTTGTACAAAAATATTTTGGATGAATGTTTAGATAGTTTACTTGAATGTCAATGTTTTTAAACTATTGAAGATACTATGTGATAATAATAGTGCAATTTATCTTTCCAAAAAACATTTCCAACATTCAATATAAAAATATATTAATATAGAGCTCTACTTTCTTAAACATAAAGGATCTAAAGAATACTTCTTAAGGAATATTTGTCAATGAAGTATAACATGTTTTTGATATCTTCACATTGGTAATTCAGAATAAAATATTTGAGATTTGAGGCTAAAAATTCATGTTCATCCACCACCCAAGACTTCCTAAACTTCATAAGGAAGTCCCCCACCATGCTTCATATTATGTTGAAAAAGGGGGAGAGAATGTAACAACTTTTTACTTTGTAAGGAGTTTTTACTTATTTTATTTAATGAATCTGATGTTGCAGTCATCAATAAATGGGGAAGTGTAAAATAATTGTGAGATGTAAAGATTCTCAAGAGGGAGAGTTAATATTTATATGGATGAAAAAATCTTAATGATGATTATCAACAAATAAAAAGTTGTAGATTGAAGAAACGTTTTGATTATTTGTTTTAACAAATTTATTATATTTTTTAACGGCTAATATTCATTTAGACGAATTTTTTTGTTATTAAATATTAGAATCATCCATCAAAATAATATTTGTAAGAAATTTTAAATTTTCTAAAAGTTACAAATAAATTAAAGTGCAAAAATGTTTGGTTTTAATGAATGATTTTTTTATGGACTCGGAAGATCAAACAGAGAAGAAAAAGACTCAGAGTATCGAACCGAACATTCCTTGATGAAGAGGTGGTCAAAAAGTTGAAGTTTATTGTTGGATGCACCATCTGTCTCAGGTCCATAAGTGTGTATTTTGATATCCATCAGAATCAATAAGTTTTATAAATATATAAGTTATTGGGTAATGAATTAATATTTTTTCTGACATGTTTTTTAAATAAGATAATGAACTAAAGTGTTAAAAAGATTTCATACATTCTAAATAAATTAGAATATACTTTTTTGGTCACGAATTTCTCATAAATCATGAAACATTCCCCTGATAGAATATTTAGTAGAAATTAAAGAATCGTAACTATTCATTTGGTTCCAAAAATCAAAAAAAAATTCATTGGATCTTGATGTACCATACATATAATTAGTCCGGATTATGAATGATTTATAACTGATAAGTTTTGAAGAATCAAAAAAAATTCTAAGTGGAGTCACCATTGAATACATTATATCATTATGGAGAAATCATCGTAATGGTATTTCCATCATAATGGAAAAAACCATAATTATGGGAAATAAATCATAATGGAATTTCCATGGTAATGGTAAAATCCAACGTAATGGGAATTCCATCATAATGAGAATAACCAAATTTTGAAGATTATCTCAAAGATACGGCTGAGTAATTTTCATCATAATTATCTAAGGATGTTTATTCATAATGAAGAAAATATAAGAAGTCCACGAAGCCTGATTACAAAAAGGAAATATAAAGCTTTGAAGTGTTCACCTTTGATATTCAATTTATTATAAATCTCAAAAAATTCTAGAGAAGGTTAGAAGAAGTCATGTTTGGATTTTAAATGTGATATTTTTTAAGAGTTTTGAAATTTGATTAAGAGTGGGAAGTTTTCATGTTTCTCACCTTTTACATTCTAGGATTCCTATAAATATTTTCTAAGATAATTTTTTCATTAAAACATTTAATATGAGATGATAATCCATATTGATGAATAAATAAAGTAAATGTTCCTTGTAGATTGATATTTCATTAAAAGATCAAACAACTTTCATTTTTTTACTGTAATGAGAAACATCATATTGATAGGATTGTATGGAGTTAATCATACTAAGGAAGTTCTGACTGAGTTTTTTAGCAGAGATTGAGAAGTGTAGATTCAGAAAGGTCCGAATGTATTGATATGATTTTATTGAGTCAATAGGACTTAAGGCCATCAAATTTAGGGTCATCATACTAAGGAACATTTATGGATAAAATTGAAAATAGTATTTTTACTTTTGTTTTGGATATATTTTTTATTAGAAAATGTTGTAATCCAATAGTAGCTAGTATTATCAATCCTATAATGAGATATAAGGTATCTAAAGATATTTTGAACAAATTTTATTCACTTATTCATAATAATATATTTACAATGATCCAAATGAGTGGATATGGAAAAGAAATAGGTTCTCATGATGAGGTTAAACGTTTTAAATATTGTGTGATTTAATTTATTTCCTACTTTTTTATGCATGGGTATTTAGACAAACATGATAAATATATAGACTTTAATATGTTACAAGGGATACGATTTAAAATGTATTTAAATTTTTAAAAATTGAACAATTGATTCCCCCCCCCCCAACCTTATTTTTTGTTCAATCCATTGGATCTTTAAGTGTCCACCTACCTTGAAATGCTAGTTAACACCTAAAGTCACACTCATTCATCTCCATCCACGCTAGTACCAACAATACTCAGTTTAATATTCCCCTATATCAATTCAGAAGGATAAAAAATTAAATCACAATAATTATATTTAATTTTAGAATTATTCAAATAATCATAACCTATAAGAAATCACTATGTGTTTAACCCTCATCGAAACCTACATTAATGAGGTATGGATGTTTATAAATGATTCACAGACCCTCTATAATAAAAAAAAATTCAATATCATATTAAATAGTTAATTCCTCCCATAATCTATGATAATCTAATAAAATTTCCATGGTTACCTCATCATCATGGAAAAAATGGAAAATGATGTGTAATACTTTATATCAGGGTTTTTATATCTATTAAAAATAAAATCCCCAATTTTGTGGTGTGATTTCACAATGATCTTGTGAAATCATGCAAAAAATACATATCAAGGATAAAACAACATCAGAGTAAGACCAATAATGGAAGGAAGATTTTAATAATACAAAGAAAAAAAGATTACCTAAATTATAAATAAAATATCCTTAGAATATCCTATATTAGAGAAGAATTATAATTAAAGAAGATATGGATAGAGGGAGGACCCCATGGATAAGGATTCTACCTTCAGGACTAATACCCAAAGGGGGGTTATAAACCCCCAAAATGATCAAAATAACCCCACTCTTTGTAGAGTTCAGGGTCCCTCAACATGAATCTATTTAATACCGAATATAAAACTAGGGTTCCACTAAGTTCCTCATGAACTACCACAAGGATACTAGTGTTATAGAAAGGGTATCTCTTCACTACTCAACCCACTAGACTCTTGATGTTCATCCACATAGATTCTAGTGGGCTTCCTTATATCCTAAAAATTATCAACTAATTACACGAACATAAATATTTACCTATAGGTATTTTCAACCCATATTATATCTCTAAAACCTCACTCTAAAACATTAAAAAGAAATCTAAAACATATTTATTGTAATCTGATTTCGAAACATTCAAATTTATACATACCTCGTTTCATTAACACATAACCATTATATAATTGACAAAGCACATTATGAGGTAGGTCAGTATAAAATCCCCACCATAAAACTTATTTCAAAATATGATTATTACTATAAATCCTCCAAAAACAATCCCATCTATTGAGACCTTATATCTTATTTTATCTATTATTTATTACAGGAATGCGTTGTATCTTCCCCACACACAATATAGATTATTTATCTTTCCTCTAAAATCTGATAACCCTAATTCATCACACATAACATGAATTCCTTAAACAATGTGTTAGATACCAATTCCTCATCATTTTATCCGATAATGCATGATAAACATCAATAAATACTTAATCAATTTAGATTCCTATGAAATCTCAAAAACCCATATATTGTAGTGCCTATTATATCGATCACCATAATCAATGATTCTCATGATCCAGTTATCTTCATATAAATACACCATCTCAAACACTGAACTCTAATTATTGACATTATTAGTCTATATAAGGCCACTACCCACTCTATGTTTTATATCTATGACTACTGATTCTCCACACGAAAATATATGCATCCCATTTTTGACCTAGTATATCTTATAGGATTATAATCTCATTAATGTTGTTATTGTGCATCACAGTTAACTAATAAATTTCTCTAAAATCATCCCATACTTAGACCATTAAATAAAATTAAAAAAATGTTACCTTTCACAAACACTTTCTATAAAAGACCAACAAGGATCAATTTATCACTCAGAAGAGGATTGGTAAAATTAGTGAAAAAAGTATTTTTTGTTAGCTATATTGAGTGAAAAACATTTCCTCATAAATAATAATTATCACTTTGTTGAAAAAAATCATATATCCACATGAATATAATTATTTATAATGTTCACCACTCAATAAGAGTGGTTATTCCTTTCCATGATTTGGAAAAAATCCAATACCACACAATCCACTATAAAATAATTCATTTTTATTGAATCAAAAATTATTAAATACCCTTACAATTATACAAAACTATGATCAATAAAATGATGAAAGTGATTCTTCTAGAAGGAATGATGTTAAAAAATTGTGTAAAAAGATAAAAACAATCACTAGCTATTTAAAAAAATGAGTTATTGTGTTTATTAAATAACTTCCTCTTTTTTAGAAAATTCAAAACAAAATTCTTCATTTTTCTACCTAGTAAAATGTAGAAATAGCCTTTCTGGACATTGTAAAAAACTCATTCCAATTGATTAGTCTAATTCCTACATATTATTCATTAAAAAAGAAAATTTTAAAGAAATAATACTCTATAAAAAATTATAAACCACTTTTTATATCCCTATAAACTACAGTATGATGACTTGATCTAATCAGATAACTACTTTATTATTCTTCTTCTATCCAGAAAAATTACTCCTTAAAACTCTATCCAGAAACATATTCTCTCTACTCAAAACATAAGTCCTCCCACTCTCTTCATAAGTTAAATCGTGTATCTATTTTTATAAAGTACATTTTACTTCCTATTATTTATCTGAGGTCTAAATGAGATATCAGTGTGAGAACAATTTCACTTTGCAACTCAAAAAAATCATCAAAACTAGAATTTGAAATTTATTTCAATATAGTCATTGATCACATCAGTTCTCCACAAATCTACTTGATTATTATCTAATGTTATAACAACTTCCACTTGCTAACAATTTAAAAAAATTATTTAATTTAGTAAAAATGTTTTTCAGATATTATTTTTCACTCACGTGGACCATTTAAAAAATTAATGACTCCTCATTCTCAAGATCCTTACCAACTGAAACCATTGAAAATATCATTCCAAATTATTTTTTGCAACTTCTTTAGACTTACGTTTAATTACATAAACATCATTAAAACTTTTAAATATTCCTTCACACCCTTTTTAGTAATTTTGATGCTTCAAGATAATTCTCATTTTCTTCAATTGTTAAACAAACATACAGACTAATGATCTTGAATTCGATGATGTTTAGAATCTTATGACATACTGGTGTTATCATTCATCTAATTGATCAATCATGGTTTCATTCATATGTATCTGTGTAACACCAGTATGATGATTCTTATCCCAATTGAAACAAATCACACTTTTATCTATAAGTTGTTAACAACATTATTGAACTTTATTAAATTAATCGGTTGATGATCTCTTCTAATGGATATGTCTCTGATGTCTTATTATTAATTGTTCTCAACAACTATAAAATATAGATCGATGTCAGAACTCGACCGATGAAATTATTTCATAACTTGTCCAAGGGACCAATGTCTCCAGAAAATTCATTATTAGAGACTTTCCAACTAATGATTGATCCTATTAATTATTTCAATTAGTAAATATTATAGTCTGATGAATAAAAAAACATACCGTATCAGTCAATTAGCACATCAGTAAAAATTAATACTTCAATACCTTTCCTCTTCTATAAACATTTGATTGTATCATGATTACTTCATGACTTTGAGAACATTTGTATCAGTATAGTAATGTCTGACTTAAAAATTCTATTTTACAATTTTATTTTAAAAATATTGGGTCTATTAGGAGACATATAATTATGAAGATTAAATAACATCAAATCATCATTAAAATTATTGTATCTAAATTCTTTAGAGACATTAATATTTTGATACACTTTCTCACTCTGATCAATAACATCATTTCGAACTCAATCTGTGTTTGATAAACAATTTATCCTAGAAACCTTTTCAAGACCAGAAATATGATATAAATAGTTTCTCATGAAAATAATGCATCTAAAATTATAATTATTATATTACTTTCACCTGATAAAAAATACATATATTGTGAAATTATGTATCATAAAGATAATAAAATAAAAATACCACGAATAAGAACATCATTATGAATCCAAATACAACTTATAACTAACACAGTCCAAAAAAATCTCCCCCATTAGATATTGATTTAAATCGGGGTTCATAAATCAGACAAATTTTTAATAACAATCTATGGATCATTAATCCAAATTCTAATCCAACATGAGTGAACTTGTTGTAGGAAACAAGAATCATTGATAGAAAAAACATGTTGTCTAAAAATAGTGACTTGTGAAAAATCCTATCAAAACATAAAAACCATGTAAAGTTTACATATCATCACTAATTATTTATTTCTCAAATACAAATAGGTGTCCCATAACCACATTAAAAACCTGTAAGATCAATTTACACACTTACATGTTGAGTTCACATCTTACCAAAAAATCTCCTAAAATACATACTTCTTTGGAGGTTTAGAACATTCCAATGGATATATTTAGGAAATATCATTTTCTATACCTTTTAAAATAGTATAAAAATATTATGCGATAGGGGATAGAAAAATATACCCCAAACTTGAAGAGAAATAAGTTAGACACCCATGTTCATCAGCAGTTTGGAAAATTATTCAATTGATAAAGGTTTTTTTGAAAATGTCAGCAATAGGAACATACTCCAGATTGAGTTCATTAATCTCCACATGATATTTGATGAAGTGATATTAGATATTAATATTTTTTAGTGATAATGTTTTACTAGATTATTTTTAATTTTTATGACACTCAGATTATCAAAACCCAATTACAGAGGAAACTTCACTACAACAACAAAGTATTCTAGTAGTGTCTTCATCCACATAAGTTATCTTGAAGCTTCAGTGGAATAAGCATACCATGCATAAATAGTGATAAGAGTTATTAAATTTTGTTTCTTATTATATTGAATTACATAGATTTCTCAAAGAATGAAAACTCTACTATATATGGATCTTCTATCATCAACATTTCCTTACCAATATATATCTATATAACCAAACAAATCAATTTTTTATAATCCATATACATAATTCCATAATTAGTTATACAATTGATATATTTTAGAATTACTTTTCTATAAAATATATTTTCTTCCTTTAGATCACTTTGGAATCTTGCACATAAGGCAACATATAAAACAATTTCTGGTCTTGAGGAAGTCATATATAACAAACTTCCAATCAACTTTGGAAACTATTTAGAGTTGAATTCTTTAACTTCTTCATGTTCATTCAACATGGT
Source organism: Viscum album (assembly GCA_963277665.1). Classification (NCBI taxonomy): domain Eukaryota; kingdom Viridiplantae; phylum Streptophyta; class Magnoliopsida; order Santalales; family Viscaceae; genus Viscum; species Viscum album. The sequence goes on along the minus strand of OY728166.1, from coordinate 371,312,175 downwards.
TTCCATAGAAACTACTGATAAAATATGTTGTAATTTTGTTACACCCAAATTATTAATATTTTCTCTAGTGTACTTTTCTTGATAAAGAAAATGACTTACCTCTTTTCTTGTATTTTTAACCTAAGAATTTATTTCAATTCACCAATAATTAAAATCTCAAACAACATAGTCATATCTTCTGAAAATATTTCACTACTTATTTCATCATTACTAGTAAATATAATGTCATAAACATTAATTACAAAAAAATGATGGAAATATCCTATCTTTCTTTAATGTACATATTACTATCAACGATTCCTTTCTCAAAGTTAAACTTCCTTAATAAAGTATCTAATTTAGAATACCATGCTCTCAATGTTTTTTAGACCATAAAAAGATTTCTTCAACTTATGCACATAAATTTAAACCCTCCAAATAAAAAACCACATGGTTTTTCAATATAAACTTATTAATCAAGTTATCCATTTAGAAATGCTAACAAAACATCCATCTGAAAATATTAAAATTCATTATGTATTAATTTCATAAAAGATTCATATTATTTTTATCATTTCCATTACAAGAAAAAGTATCATAAAAAATGACTTCAATTTATGAGTAATATTTTCAAAAATATTATGAATTATTTCATATCACATCACCTTGTTTATTCAACATATTTTCGAACACCCACTTTGTACTAGTAACAGTCTTGTAATTTTGTTTACGTACAAGTTCCCATGTACCGTTGTTCCAAATCTTATCCAACACTTCATTCATACCATGAATCCCTTATATATGTTCAAAACCATTATTAAAATATTTATTCTCAACTTTTTAATAGAAAGATATATGTGTATGAACATTGTATGTTCTTCTTATTTGAACATTTTGATGTTGATCACCAATATTGTTTTGAGCTTCCACATATTTCCTCATCCTAGGATGATATGTATGAAATTATTCCTCATCATTATAAATAAATGAGTTTGATAACATTCCCATGTTTTTATGAAGTATATGTCCCAAATTTTTTTTCACAACTTATTTTTATTCCATCATACATACATAAAATTAACTATATACTTTGCCATCTTGATGAAAATTTCTTTTTGTGTGTTGGAAATTTGTAGAAACCTTTCTATATTCCACTAGTTTCAAAAAAAGAACCATATTTCCTAAAGAAACATTATTTCCTCAATCAAAATTTTGGGAAACACCAAACATGTACTATTTAAAACCACGAACAAAAAAAGGATTCTTGGATTTCAAATTTTCATCCCCAATAATAGCAGATCCAATGCATTTGATTCTTAGGGATTCAACATTTCCAAATAGAAATTTCCCTTCGTTGAAATCTCTTACATTCTTCAAAAAAATCAAATCACAAATCATTTGAGATGAGAACCCACTATAAAAAATCCATTGTCTTTATCCTTTTGTATCTTTGAGATCATTTTCTACAAATACTTTTTTTTCCCTCTATATATCATCACATATAGCTTCTGATAATTTTTAAAAATATGGTTTTATCCCGATAACACAACAACATAAACATTTTCATGATATCTTGGTTGTTCACATCTTTCAAAATATGTTTCTGAAGGGTTGAATCTATTCTCAACTTTCAAAAAAAATCTCATAATTCATTATTTAAGATGATTCACTCCCCCTTGATATTGGTAATTTGTGACACATTGAATAATTATAATGTTATTTTTTAAACCAATATATGTTATCCATATTCCAAAATCCATCAAAATAGCACCATTAACCATAGAATTAATATTTACCATTATAAATTCTATATTTTCCATAATTTTTTGCATGGTTTTTTAAAACGTACTTATCGTTCACATCAGAACATTGTTGATCCCCATAATTTTTGTTAACACCTGGATTATTCTTCATCAATTCATATTTCTTCCCAAATTTATCAGAATAAAAATAGGTTGTAACTTCTTATTCAAACTCATAAAATCTAGATTATTTTAAACATCTAAATATATTTTTTTTGGACAAATATACTATTTTCCTAAACTTCTTATAATTAGGATCATTTTAAACATTCATTCATCCCTTAAAAGGAAAATTTTTAAGATCTTTTTTGGGTTTTACCTTTTTATATATTTCCTTAACATTATAGATAGAGTCTGTGAAACATGTAACACTCTTCTCGTCTTTAGAGAAATTTTCATGAAAATGTTCCAACTCTTCTTCATATTCATTCAATTTTACTTCAAGATGTTTATTTAGTTTCTTTTATTTTTAATGATACTTATTAAGAAAATAAATTTATTCTTGTAGCGTAGATTTTTCATTTAGGATAAATTCTTGATTTTTTTTATAGAAATTTCCATCTCCAATTTCTTGATCTCTCCTTCATGTTTTACAATTTTTTTAAATATTATTTCAGTTTTTTCATCATATTAAATTCTAAATAGATCTCTTATTCTTCAGAACTAATTCTTCAAAAATCATCATCATTAACTACTTCAACGAATGTGTTTTCTCTAGAAACATCATTAAACATTTTGGTCTGAATTTTACTATCTTTCAATTCATCATTTTTCCAAAAAAAATCTTCCTTGTATGGATTTAGAGAACTTTTTATCTTTCACATTTGAATAGGATTTTGATTTGTCACCATGTTTCTTAAAATATTATATTATACTTCTACAAGTCACATTAGTAAAATATTCATTTTTAAGTGAAATTCATAGTAAATTTTTAGATGGATCTCCATTAAACAAATTTCCAGGGAATCTTCCCTTTATAATTTATTTTACCAATTTTATCATTTTTAGAAAACAAGGATAAAAAATCGTTAATATCATTACTAACCTCATTTTCAAATTCAGAATCATTAAATTCTTCATCTTAAAAAATCATTATATACATTCCATTTATGGAATCCTTAATGTAAATCTCTTTATTAACTTTTTTTTCGTCCTTTCATAAAATTATCCCTTCTCATTTCATAAGTAATAAAAGTTTTATGAAGTCTATATAGAGAGAGATTCTGGATCTCTATATTCCAAAGATGAATTATTGGAATAAAACTTATTAGGAATAATTCTTATGTTCTTTTCAATAATAGTTTAATCCTCCATCTTTTCACTAAGGCATATTATTGAGATTTAAATATCATACACCCTTGATATGACGTAACCAATATATTTATACTCACCCATTTTGAGATAATAATACTGAATCCTTAATATTTGTACCATGGATTTCTTCATCTTTGTATGGGATTCATAAATTTTTTTAAACTTTTTCTAAATAATTTTGGCTGTAGAAACTCCCTTCACTCTTATAAACTAGATTTTAGAAAGGGATGGGAGTAAAAGTTTCTTATCTCTTCAATCATTCATTAGATTCTTCTTTCCCACATATATTAGAGGAACCTTTTTATAAAGAGGATGAAATCCATCTATAGCTACTTGCAAAACATTTTACCAAAGAGATATAAGATATGGAAATATTTTTTTATTCTCGGTATAATTGTTCTTTCCATTAAAGACTGGAATCCCCTTACTATTCATAAAATCAAAATTATACAAAAAAACTTCTCTTCAAAAAAATTAGAAAAGAGTAAAATTGGAGAACCTTTTCTATGATACCAATTGAAAAGGAACAACCAATATCAATTTATCCCTGATAGGTGGAGGGGTGATGTAATGATAACTTTTTCTTTTTTGTTAACTATCTTTTGTAAGATCCTTAACCACCTATTAAATAATTATCACTTTACTGATAACAAAACAATCAAACATCCATAGGAAGACATGTGTTTACAAGGTTCACTACTCAATAAGAGTATCAAGTCATTGGAATGGTTTGGAAATAATCAAATACTACACAATCCACTAGAAAAAAAATTTCGTATGGATACAACAAGTAAGAAATACTCATACACTTTTCTAGCACTTAGATCAATACAATAGAGACTGTGCTTTTGTTAACACAAATGATGAAAAAAAATTGTAATAAGTTATGAAAGGATACTATAGAAACAATTATAAACCCCTTATTCATTCCCCCAAAACTTCAGTCAAATGACTTGGTCCAACAAGGTACCACATTTCTTATAATTCTTCTTCTTTATGGAAAACTTTTTAAAGAAAAATATATTTGGAAAGATCTTATATATACTCAAAACATCATCACTCTTCCTCCCTCTCTCTCTCTCTACATGTGAATAGTGTATCCATTATCAGAATGTACATTTTTCTTCCTTCTATTTATAGGAAATCAAAAGGTGGTATGGGTTGGAAACCAATTTCACTTTCCTACTAAACCAAATTTCAGTAAGCTTAAATTTTAATTTCATTTTAAATGCACATTTTTTCACCTCAGTGATTCTCGACACTTCTATATTCCTTTCAAAACTTCTAGAATATTTTCAAAACATCAGCCTACTTCAAAATTAAAAATCGTTCTTTAGTTCATGAAAAATTTCATTCTGATATTATTCTTCACTCTCATTGACCATTTGAAAAATAAATAAATTCTCATTATAAATATTTTTACCTACTGAAATGCATGAAACAGTTATTTCATAGAAAATGTTTCAACTTTTTTAGACTTCATTTTCATTTCATCCACATCATTAAAACATCTTATGATTATAGCACCGCCTTAACAATAATTAAAAAGCATTAGGAAAATTCTCCTTTCCTTAAACTATTCAAAAAAACCCAAGATAATGATCTTACATATGATGAAGTTCAATGTCTAATGAATTACCCGTCTCATCATGCATTTAATGAATCAACCACTATTTATTTTTGATGTATTTTTTTCAAAGGTAGTCTAATTATTCTTGAACCAATTGAAAAAAAAATCACACTTTTTACAACATCCCATGATTTTATGAAATATATTCATTCAAATTATTTTAAATTTTTTAATAGATTGAGTTACATGTAGTACATAGTTTAACTTTCATCACATGAAAAAACCATTTTTATCCTATAGTTATCATAATATCATGTTATTTTGAAGACTTATGTTACACATAAGCCCGAGTCATATAGGATAACAATATACTATTAATATTATTATAGTTATCACCTATCCATTAGAATTTAAGGAATGAATGAAATTAATAAAATTTTGAAATTATATTTTACACATTTTTTTGAAATTTATACCATAGATACCAATTAATTAGAAATGAAAATAAGGTATAATTCAATATAAAAGATTGGTTTTTATATAAAACTATTTTTATTAACAAAACGGACTTTTATCTTAATAAATTGAATTAATCACTATTAGTGAAATATATTAATTTTATTTATGTGTTATATATTTAATAAATTTCTTTAAATTCATCGAATATGTTTTATAGGATTAAGATAAGAGTAAATCCAATTATAAGCATAAAAATTTTATATATTAAAAGGTTATTTTTCCTCCTTTAAAAAGAAGATTTGTTTTATTATTAATATTAACAATATTATTATTTCAATTTTAAAGAAACTCAAATTTTGAAATATTAATTGAAAAATATCATTTGGGTGAATTTTTTGTATTTTTCTATGTGATTCGTGTTTTGATGAATAGTGTAAAATACCATATTTTACTTGAAACTGCTATTTAATCAATATAATTTATAGTGATAAATTATACTTTTATTTTGTGTTGATGTATAATTAGATCAATTTTATGTCATTTAATCCATGTTAGGTTTTTCTAATAAATTTTACATTAAAATTGTATATAAAAACATTTAAATCTTCTGTACTTTTCTCTTTAAAGACTCTTTATATCATCTCGTCTATGAGATTAATTTTAAATTAATTTCTAAAAAAATATTTTAATTTAGAAAAATGTATCCCATATTTTTAATCATCAAAATTTATAATTTATTGTATATTAAAATTATTTTTTCTGCAAAAAAAATATTAGTGAAAGAAATTAAAATTAATTATAATTATTAAGGTAAAAATGAGTTCACTTAGTGGTTAAACATTAATCATAATGCTGAAAATGAACTAGAAACTTTTCCAATAACCATTTTATGTTTTTATGTTATGTTTTTTACCTACACAAACACACACATGCATAAAATGGTTGAAAAAAAACATTGTTTATGTCTATGGAAAACTATCACATCGGTAAGTTATATCATTCATTTTTCCTTTTCCGCATCTTAAGGTTGGAAATTATGATGTAAATACTGTTTTAATATGATATATATGAAATTTATAATTTTTTCATACTTATGTATTTATTATATATAACATAACCTCATGATTTATATTTAATTTTAATATGATATAATCATTTGTAGACGTCTGGACTATAACCTCCTCAAAGCGATGTGGTAAATTCACAATTTACATGAAATGTAATAAGCATGGATTTAAAAACAATATATGATATAAATTATATATTGATGATATTCAAGACATAATTATAAATATAGCATATCATTTTCCTCATTCCATTTCACACTTTTGAAAAAGTGACATTTGGGGACATTTGGTCTACCACCTCTTCGAAACGATGTGATTCTTACTTTTTCATCACCACATCATTAGAATGGAATATATAAGAATATATAATTACAAAATATGGTATTTTTTAGGTAATTTTAATTCTATAAATATAAACATTACTTACCATAATTTAATAATGACCACTGAAAAGTGGGAACATCACTCATGCGTACGTATGGCCTACCGTGTTAATGATCATAACATTTGAACATTTTCCATAACCATTTCTCCTGTATGATTTTAAAAGTATCATTCATGTAAAAATGTGATAATTATTTCATTATTTTTATTCTTTATATGTTTAAATAATTACCTCATTAACATTAGTTGACCTATCAGTGTTTGTTTTTACACATTATGTGAATATGATCAAGACGACCAGCATTAACATAATTGAATAAGTAATTTTAAATATCATTTTTTTAATAGAAATAAAATTAATAATAAACTTGGAAAAGGTTCTAAACTAAGTAATTAATTTAAACTAGTTTATTATTCTAGAATATAGATGATAAGAATGGAAAATCGGACTCAATGTAATTGGTTTCTTAACTCAATTTATAATTATTGGGTTAAACTTCTATTTAATTGGTTATTTTATGAAAATAATACGTGTGAAAATAAAAATGATGGCATTATTATATATTTACACATTTATTTTTTTTGATTTTATTTTTTTACACATAATAGTATCACTGATTTATTCTCACTCCAATGATACAGTATTTTTAATGGATTTTCATCTCATTATTTTCATCTGTGAGATAAATGCCATATTCAACACTTACTTATTTTTTGGTGGTGTATATACTACCTATAATGATATATTATATAATTAATTAATTTCTATTCATTTTATATAAATGTATCATATTATGACTATTACTTTTTGGGCTTTAGATTCAGATGTAACTGTAGGTACAATAGGTTTTGTTTCAATTTACTTTCCATTTATACTTATTTGTTATTATACATTTAAATATTTTCATATGGTGTACATACTACACATGAATATATTTTATTATTATTATATTTTAATTAATTTTTCTACGTATCATTTTTATTATTTTTATTTTCTAGGGTTTGCAACATCAACGTTACTAAAGTGGTAATTGATTTTTGTCACAATTTTCCCCCTTTGGGAAGTATTTTATGTTATACAACTATATTCCGTTATTTGGTGTATAAGTTTCCTATTTGAAATGTTATATAATAAATATTATTATTTTCATGATTTTATTTGTTTCATTTAATGATATTAATTCATTTAGATTTTGATTCATCCATTTCAAAGTGGTATCAGACACTTCAAATGTATAAATATTATTTTCTCATAGAATGTTTTTAATTATCTTATCTAGGAATTTCCATTAATCAACAAAAAATAACCTTTTATTACTTATCCTCCACTGTGGATAATTTTAATTTATTCGACCATCATTATTTTGTTGAATTGATTATTTTTGTTTCAAATATATTTCTAAGTAACCCATTTCCTTTTCAAGGGTTAAACTTGTTTCAAGAAATTAGTATAGAACCCATTTCTTTTCCACAGGTTATCCATGATTCAATGGGATTTTTATAGCACAAATTTCTTTTTCATGGGTTATTTATGATTCAAAGAGATTATAAAAGAACTTATTTCCTCTACAAAGATTAATCATGTTTAAATTATATTTTCATGTAACCCATTTCAATTCCAAGAGTTAATATTATTTAAATGATAATGTTATGATACTTATTTATTTTCCACATGATAATAATGTTTCAAAGAGATTATTATGGAAACGGTTTCTATTCTATGATTCTATTATTTTAAATATATATTGATATGAAACTAATTTCATTTCTGTGGGTTTATCTTATTTTAATGATTTTTATTATGAAACTGTTTTATTCATGGTACATGAGAATTATATAAAATGAGTGATCCCAATACAACTTATATAAAGGGTTGATCCCCATTATTGCTCACTGTTCATCTAGATATATCATATTCGAAGGGTGATCCCCATTATAGATCATTGATGCATTGGGTAATGATTATATTTTAATTTGGTTGTATTGTTATTCAAATTGAAAGGGTTATAAAGGTTATTGATATGGTTTTATGAAATTGATGTTCCAAGTAACTAAAAATATTTTTAATTCTATGTTATGAGTTTATAATGTATCTAATGATTGATATTGATATCATATGTCATTTGATACTTGATTTTATGACTCTTTATTTTTACATTTTTTTATATTTTGTGATCAAGGTATTGATGGGTTTAAGTTTTTTATGATTCTATCAAGCACATTGGCCATGTCATCATACATTTATGAACCATTTTTCTCATTGATAACATTAATTTCTTGATTTATAAATTTCCACTTAATAAGAATTTGAACTCGCACTTATTTTGTTTCCTTGTAATTATGTTTTAATGAAATTTTGATGAATAATTTGTGTATATAAGGTATTTCATATGGATTATAATGATTTATTAATGTGATAAATTAATGTTTCCTTAAGTTAGAGAAATTATCATGTAATGTCATGTTAATTGTTTATGTAGTAGTTTTTTCTAATTATATAAAACTCGAATACTAAAATATACTCCAGTATATAAGTGATCCATGTTTTCTTTCAGTGTTATATTATATTTTTTGAAATAAATTGGGTCCCCATTTTCATAATCAAAGATGGGAATGTAAATTTATATCTTTTAGAATAGGATTCAGAATTCTAGGTCATAGGTTGTTATAGTTGGTATCAATGGTCAGTTAATATTACTTCTGAGATTATAATGTTTCATTTGAGTTATATTTAGAGTCATGGATACCTTAACATGTCTATAACCATAAGGGTGATAATAAGTTCAAATTATTAGATGATCATTGGGGTTTTAAGTAACGAGATCTTAAATATATTAATAACGTTTTTGGAAATATTCATTTAGAGGAGGTATTTGTAACCCCTATAATCAAACTTAATTGTTTTTTGGGATGTATTATTTTTTAAAAATTAAAGGTAAAACGAGTTAAAACTTATATCCTCGGTGACTACCTATTGCATCCGGCTAGGTGGTGGGGCTTGTACCCATGTCCAAGGGATTATAAGGGTTTCATGCACTACAACATGAATTCATAATATCTTGTTTATCATGAATTTTTTAAATGTTAATATTAATGTAATTTTGGAAATATATATTATTTTATTTATGTAATAATGGTTGATTTATAAAGGAAGAATATATGATAAAATCATTCTTATCTTTGGTATTCAAAATTATTCAGGGAATATTTTTTGATTTCTAAGGATAATTATCATGGAATAATTTTCTTTTAAATATTTGTGTTACTATTTAATTTTTATTTTTGGTGTATCATTTGAAGGTTTATTAATTTGGGGAATTATATAACCATATAATAACCATTTTTAGGTTGGAAAACATGAGGAAAAGTGTGATATCACTTTTGTGAATATAATGTATTTAAAATTTGATTTTAGTTTTTCAAGAATTTAAAGTCAACTTGAATACTCATAATTTGAAAAAACAAAATTGTGATTTTTGTGGAAATTAACAAAAGGATGAAATTATACTCACCAAGTAAGTATAATTATATATTCTATCAGTTTAGATAATGAATGAAACACTTAAACTTTAGAAAAAAAGATCTTAAAATAAAATGATATCATATTACCATCTTTTTGATGATATCAGCCACCTTATACACACATATTTGGTATTTTTTTCATTGACTACCCCTTGATCACATTCTCTATCACTCTCTACTAACACATTGTAATTATTTTTCCTTCTAAATTGATATTTTAATTTCCCACCAATGTTGTCCCTATATAGAATCCTTGTTTTTTGTATCATTTGGAGACCATTATGTTTCCCACATTCCCTTTTTAAGAGTTTTTTTTTGTTAACCATAGTTATGATGTTTCTCGGAATAAAGGAATTATATAAATGTTAATCATTCGATAACCAAGATGAATTTCAAGGGAAAAATTCGTTTAAAGTGGGCTAGGATGTAACATACAAAGATTTTAGTAAATATATTATTTAAAATTAATTTAAATTCATTAATATAATTTCTTAAAAATAATTCAATTTTTATCTTTCATCATACACAAAACCATGTTTATCTTTTGTTGCATGAAACATGATGTTCCTTTGATGGCTTGTGTTACAAACAAGCCCGAGTCTTACTGGACTACAATATACTATTAATATTATTATAGTTATCACCTAGCCATTGGAATGGTGGGAATGAATAAAATTATCTAAATTATGAAATTATATTTTAAACATTTTAATAAAATTAATTAATTGGATACCAATTAATTATAAATGAAAGTAAATACCAATTGAATATTAAGGAGGTGTTTTTATGAAAAACTATTTTTATGACCAGAATGGAATTTTATATTAATAAATTATAATAATCACTATTATTGAAAAATATAAATGAAATTAATGTTATATATTTAATTTTTTTTTAAAAACATTGAATAATTTTTATAGTCATAATAAAAGAATAACTCTAATTTTAAGTATAAAAAAATTATATTTTAAAATACAGTTTTACCACCTCTTAGTAGAAGCCTTATTTTAAAACTAAATTCAGACATTTATATTACATATATTTTAAATACTAAACATTATTTTTGAAATTTAAATATCATAATGTACTTTGGGAGAAATTTTTCTATTTCTTGAGAAGTTTAATGTTTCGATAAATAGTGAAAAATGATGGATTTTAATTGGAAACGACTTTTTCATGTAAATAATTTATTGTGTTAAATTATATTATTATATGGTGTTAAATTCTAATTAGATAAATATTATATAATTTAATCCAATATTGTTCCTTTTAATAAATTTCCAATTGAAATTATATATAATTACATTTCAAATTTTCAAACATTTCTTTTTAAAAACCCGTTGTCTCAACCCGTTTGTGGGATTAAATTTAAAATAATTTTCTTACAATTATTTGTTGGTATTTTTGAAAAATATATTCCATATTTTTAGTAAAAATAATTTATAATTTCTAGTAATTTCAAATTATATTTTGACCAAAAATGTTAGTGAAGGAAATTAAAATTAATTACAACGATTAAGGTAAAAATGAGTTTACTTAGTGGTTAAATATTATTCTTAAGGGGCCAAATGAGATAGACACTTGTCCTAAACCCATTTTATAGACATATTTCTACCACATAACCACATATATATATTTGTTTCATTATTTTATAATCATGATGTAAGTGAGACCACCCAATAGTGTTAACCTTTTTTTATTTACAAGAATGACACTTCTACTCCACTATAAAAAGAAACTCAGTCTCCTCACCTCTTCACACCTCTCAAGAAATGTTTATCATAAAAATCCCAAATAAGTTCAAAACATCACTTATATCATCCTATATGCATAAATATGGTCATAAATAAATGTAAACAAGTCATTTGGTTCAATCCAAAAGGAGTTACACGAAGAAGATGTAACATTCATCAGTGAGCACTTTCATTTTATTTATTTATCCACTCCTTAAATTATTATTATTTAATGATTATATGATAAATTCAGTTTTCTTTAATATTCAGTGATGTTTTTTTGTTAATATTTTTACCTAAAATTACAAAAATTTCCATCAAATGTGTAATAAAATCATTATTCTTGTGTACGGTGAACTTACACATCATGAAACGATGTCATCTGTTTTTACTTTACCACATGTTATGGTTGGTAATTATGATTAAAATAATTTTTTTACATTATATATATGGTATTTATTATGTCTTAATAAATTTTAATTATTATATAGCACTTTTCATCCTGATTTCAAATTTTTAGGAATATGATAAGACCATTTGTGGACGTGTGGACTACCGCCTCCTCAAAGTGATGTGATATGTCCTCAATTTATATGTAATCTGTTAATTATGGGTTTGAAAAATATATGATAAAAATGAAATATTTATGATATTAATGACATAATTATCAATATTTATATATAGAATATCTTTTTCTTCTTTCCATTTCACACATTGAAAAAGTGATAACGACGTTCATGGATATATAGACTACCGCATACTCAAAGCAATGTGATTATTTCTTTTTCATCACCACATCATAATAATGATATACGTAAGTATATATAATTAAATAATATGTTATTTATGATATAAGGATAATTTTGTAAATATAATAATTATTAACATTCTTTTCATAATGATCATTGAAAAAATGGATTGTTACTCATGCGTACGTACGTCCTACTATCTCTATGATCAAAATGTTAGTTCATTTTTTCCTGACCATATTTCCTATATTATTTTAAAAGTATAATTGATTTAAAAAATTGATAATTATTTCATGATTATTATTGTAGATATTTTAAAAGAATGAACTCATTGCTTTTAGTTAACCTATCAAAGTGGGTTTTGATACAAAACCGAATATAATCGAAACATCAGACATAAAATTAATTTATTATGTAATTTTATATTACTTATTTATAACTAAAATAAAAGTTAGAATAACTTTTAAATTTTCATAAATAAATTAAATAATTAACATGTTTTTATTATTTACTAAGATAGTGGACAAAATTGAACAATCAGACTCAAAGTAAGGGGTTTCTCAACTCAATTTCAATTCATTGGGTTGAACATGAATTTCGTTGGTTATGTTATTAAAAAAAATATGTATGAAATTTTATATGATTGTATTATTATTTATTTAATGTTTTATTTTTTGGATTAAATTTTGTCACACTTAATTATTTTAAAAATTTATTCTCACTCCAATGATACATTCTTTATAAGTGATTTTCATCTCATTTTACATTTGTGAGATAAATTTAATATTCACATATTACATATTTTGTGTGGTGTATATACTACCCATTTTGACATATTACATCATGAATTAATTTATATTTATGTTATCTAAATATTTCATTTGATGGTTATTACTTTTATGGCTTCAAATTCAAATATTACCATAATTGTTAGGGGTTTTGTCTCAATTTACATTCCATTAAAACATATTTTTTATTATGCACCTAATGTTTTTATATGGTGTATAAAATACCAATTAATGTGTTTTATTCTTCATATAATTGATTTTATGGGGTTTTAGGACTATATTTTTTATTTTTTATTTCACGGGGTTCATGGCATCAAAGATTTTAATGTTGTAACGAATTTTTGTCATAATCTTTCTTCATTCGAATGTTAATTATGTTATAAACCAAAATTATTTAATAAAGTGTGTATACTACCTCTTTAAAAAAATATATCATGAATATAATTATTTTAATTAAATTATATATTTCATTTAATGTTATTAATTCATGTGGATTTTGATTGAAATGTTTCAATGTTTTATTAGAAACACTGAATGTTTAAAATTTATTTTTCTCAAAAATGTTTTTAGTGGTATTTAAATGGAATTTCAATTCAAAATTATCAAAAAAAAAACATTTTTTAAAATGTAATACATTCGGTATATTTTTTATTGATTCTATCCTCATTATTTTTTTGGACAAATTATTATTGTTTGAAATATATTATTAAGGAATGTATTTCATTTCCAATGCTTAATATTGTTTCAATGAGATTATTATGTATCCCAATTATTTTCCATAGGATAAAAATGTTTCAATGAGATTTTTATGGAACCCATTTAGTTTTCACATGTTAATCATTTTCCAAATATATTATTATGTAGCCCATATATTTCTCATGAGTTAATCATATTTCAAATATATTTTTATGGAACTTTCTTATTTTCCATGTATTAATATTTTTTCAATGAGATTGTTAACTAATTTCTTTTCTACAGGATAACCATGATTCAAAAAGATCAGTGTGGAAACCATTTCTTTTCTATTGCCCAATTATGTTTTAAAATATTATTTTATTAAACTCATTTACATTCCATGGTTTTATCATATCTTTATGATTTTTATAATGAAATTGTTTTATTCAATGTACACGAGTATTATATGAAACGGGTTTTACCAATGCAGCTTATACAAAGGGTTGAGCAACACTATAGCACCTGAGTGATCCCAATATAGCTTATATGAAGGGTGATACCCATTATAGATTCTCGATGCATTGGTTAATGATTATTTTGGATGATGAATGAATGTTTATTCTATTTGAAAGGGTTCTAAAAGGGTTTTATGAAAGTGATTCTCCAAGTTACCAAAAAGGGATTTAATTTCTTGTTATGATTTTATAATTTTTCTAATGATTGATATTGATATCACGTCACTAGTAATAACTTTCATTGATGAATCTTTCATTTTCCATGTGTTCATATTTTATGATCTAGGTATTGATGGGTTTATGGTATTCTATTATTCTCTCATGCACATTGATTATGTCACCATACCTTTATGCACACTTATTCTCATGGATGGAATTCAATTTATGATGCTTAATTTTTAGCATATTGATAAATTTAGATCACCCTTATTAAGTTTCCTTCTCCACATATTTTAATGAACTGATGTATAATGAGTTGTTTCTAGAAGGAATTTCAAATGGATGATGATGGTCTATTAATGTGATAAATAAAATATGGGTTAAGTGGAAGAAATTACCATTAATGGTCATGTGACCATTTTATATAGGACTATTTCTTAATTCTAGAAACCTATAAACCCAAAAGATCCTCAAATATGCAACTTATCCATATTTTACTTTTAAATTTTTATGGTTTTGAGGGTAAAAAGTAGGTCACAATTACCCAAATCAAAGCTTGGAATATAATATTTTGGATTTCATCACATGATATGGGAGTGCGGATCTTGGGTTGTTATAATTTTCTTCAATAAAAATAGTAGACTATTTTGTTGGACATAATTTGATTGATCGTTCTCTAATCTCATCTATTGGATCGGTCTTTGAACTCATCACTTTCATTAGTCCTAACAACTCCAACATATTGATCTGTGTCATGACTCTATTCAATCAGTCTATTAACACTTCAACAAAACATCAAAAATTATTACATTTTTTCTTCCACAAACTTCTTATTTTATCATTATGAATTCATTAATTTTATTACATTATTATTGGAATATCATCATCTAACATAAAAAATATTGTCTCCTCCTTTATTTAATAAAGATTGGATCATAATTTTCTTAATAGACTTATGATTTTGACGATTTAAAAATCAAGAAATCATCATCGGATAATTTTTATTTAATGTATTCAAGGAAATTCATAATCTAATACACTTTATCACTCTAATAAAGGAATTAATTATGGACTCAATGTGATTCTGATAAACAAATTCACCAGGAAAACATTTCCATACCAAGAAACTGTAACAATTTTTTTTCTTATCAAGAATGTGTTCAATATTCTTAATATGATACTCCCTTCATCCAATCACATGTACATAAAAAGTTAAATTATTTACCATAATGAAAAAAATAATAAAATTAATAAAATAGTCTTCCAGTGTATGAAATTAAAGTCCATCCAACATGGTCCCATAAACTTTTCAATGTAAGAATAAAAGAAGAAATTTCAAATATCGTATCTCATCATGGACCAAATAAAAATTATATACTTATATTTTTTAACAATATGTGGTACCTAAGTCATCTACATTTTTGGTTTATTTCATAGTCACACAAAACACGAACTAAAACTCATAAATAAAAATTCTAATACTATTAAGAATCTAATATTATTACACATATTATAACATTTCCCTTATCATCATCCAACTATCATTAAAATTCTTGAATTATGACATCCCTTATAGACCACTACTCCCTATCCATTCTTGAAAAAACCTAATAAAACCATCGCATAAGACCTAATATAAGGTTTGAAGATATATTTTTCACTATGCTACTATTATTACATATCGTAATTTTTTAAAAAAATACACCAAGTTTACATTGTAAGGATTGTGGGTTCTGTATTTTGACAAATCATATTAAAAAAGTTCTTGTTTAGAGAAGGTTGTGTGGTATTCCAGAATTAAATTCTATAGCAACAACAATTTTCAAGAAGATATATAACATCTCTTTAGAATAATTTTTACTAAATAACTTTATGGTCCATGCTAAAATTATATAAAGATGGTGTATTTTGTAACATTTATAGATAAACACCTTGTTCATAATATATCAATATATTCATCCATTAATTTCTTTATAACTAGAACCATTCTTAGATATATCATACTTAAAAATATTGTTCATTGAATAGGGAAAGGAAAAATAAGAAATGGATATCTCATATTCTTTTTAAAGGTAAAAAATAAAATATCAATCATCACTTAAGTGTAACATGAGCATAAGGGTAGGAGAACTAGACTAAATTTTGAAATAAAAAACTCATATTTAATATATCATAATCTTAAGTCATGTAATAAATCATGGTAGTTCATATGGATTGGATCATAAAGGTGTTAAAAAAATCATCGATGATAATATAAAATCGGCATATAAATTAAGTCTTTCACATAAAAATTGTCAAATAAAATCATTTATTTAGTAAAGTATCACTTCCAAGACTATCATAGTGGACTGGGTTCACTCGCGTTTATTGGTACCAAAGGGAAAGATAATAGAATAGGCAATAGTTGGGTGAATTTAAAATTTTAAATAATTTAAATAAATCAAATGAATGTTTTAAAGTTCATGTAGTTGAAATAAAATAAATATGCTCAAGTGTTTTTTATAGTACATTAGATGTAAATGATCCTACTCTACTATTCACTTATATCACGAACTGAGATATATGGAACCCAATATAATGGAATATTACACTACCTTGAGAACACCTCGTGTCAATACATAGTTAAAATTAATTTTTCAGTGGGATTCTTAAAACTAAAACTAACATGTCTTTTTTCTACCATGAGGAAAAATTAGAACATTCTTGCTTTTTTCAACTTATGGGAAGAACCCAATGACTAACTTTTTTTCAAGATTCACAACCCACTATACTAACTTTTAATGGGTAGTATAACCCATTATAATTACAAACCTAGAAGATAATATAAATAATTGAAACCAAATAATTATATGAAAACATCAATGTCTGAGTTTAGATATTGTAAGGAAATCTTTTGTGGAAATAGATCAGATAGTTGAGGTTTAGTTGAGAGGAGTAGTTGGTCACCAAATTATGTATCACTTATATAGTACAATAAAAATCATCAGCCTCGTTCATCAATATAGGTTCTGAAAACTGTATATATAGAGTTTCATTATGAATTTCATCATTCACATTTAAAGACCATTGTATATACCATTTTTTTAAGCAAGAGTTGAACACGTGAAACAAAATAACTATATTTGATATGTCCAAGAAAGTTTCCATAAAAACAACTTCATGTTTATGTATTTTATAAATAAAAGAAAATGTTTTTGTGAGTTATCATAGATATCTACTATATTAAATTAATATTATATAGTTTAATTAATTAAAAAAATTAATAATGTTTCAAATAGTAAGTATTAATAACTTTTAAAAACTCATATATAATGTACTAGAGAAACTCTTAAAATTAAAAATAATTTGAAATTGTGTATCACAACTTTCCAAATTTTACTATAAAGATTTTTAAATTCATAATCCCATATGAATAATAACTAATTCAACATAAAATAATTTGAAAAATATTCACATTGATTATAAATAATCAATTTTTAATACTTAAAAAAAATAAAACAATAATAATATTCATAATAAATATCCACTAAGTGGAATTATTAAATAATATAAAAAAAATATTATTCTAGGTTTTATAATATCCTATAAGAATTCATTAAACCACATTAGTTAAATTTTAAAGTATTTTCATGTAAATAATTTGATATTACCAATATATTCACATCTCCAATATATTCGCATATGAAAATACTTTCACATAAGAAAATATATTCACAGTGATTATTTTAACATAGGCGGTTCCAACTTGTTAGAAAATTCTAATCAACTAGATGATTTTCACAAAATAAAATTATCTATATTGTAGAATTTAATACATAGGATAATTCTCTCCTACCTTATTTGAAACATACCTACTTTGTAGGAGTAATGTACTTATACAGAAACACGTCATACTACCCTTCTATAAGTATCATAAATCCTTAGTTACCTTTATTTGAGGCTTATATTAACCTTACATGCCTAATATGAATGTGTTATTACCTTGACATGGGTATTGAAAACAAACAAGGAAGCTTTTAAAATGTCTATGTTACCATTATACAACTAATATAATTCCCTGGTTACCATTATGTACCTCATAGAATATGTTAGTTACCTATATATAACTACAATAATGTGAAGGTTACCTTTACATAACTATTATAATTCATGAATTCCCTTTTTATAACCTGTAGAAGTCATGAGTTACCATTACATGAATCTAGAATACTCGCCTTGTCCTTAAATAACCCTTTGAAACATAATCATACCTTTAAAGAACACTATACAAAACACTTACCCAATTATAACACATATAAAGATAGTGTCACATTTATATGACTCGTAGAAAGTTATGATTGGATTTTCAAAACCCTATAAAATTATACTTACCTATATGTAACACAAAGAGGCTTATGCTTATATATATACAACATTATAAAAAATGTATAAATTATATTTAAAATTTAAAATGATATAATTAGCCTTGTAACTCAACATTAAACCTTTAGAACATTTTATAAAAAATTAAAATATGAAATCTCAATGTAAGTTATATAAATAAGAATAACATATATCCTAATCTAAACATTTATTTATCAATATACATGATAAAAAACTAATGATAACGCATAACAATGTTGTGAAAATCATAGTATGGTATTTTCTAATTATTGAAAAATATTTAAATAAATTTGAACCTAGGACCCACTTCAACATTCTCAGCCTTTCTCATAACTACAAAACAAATTATAATTTAAAAAAACTCTATATTTTTGAAATTATCCAAATGATAAAGAAATAATAGAAGATATCCTATCAAATAATACATCTCTCACAAAATTTAACACATTATTTCTCCATCTATGAATAAGAATCCTTAAAATGAGAAATATATATTAAAATAGGGATAACTATCTTAAAACCCATATTTAACCAAAACATTCATTTCAATGTATATTTTAAAAAAATATTTCAAGGAGTCACTCTAGATATTTCCATTTTGAAAATGTTGATATATACATAGTGAGTAGAATTTAAAAGATAAAATAAATATTCAGGTAATGTGAAAATTTAATCAATAAGTAAGAATCATGTAAATTGATAAAATATATAGATTAGTAATTATTTCATAAAAATTTTAAAACACATGATAACTACCCCTAAATTCATGCTAGAAAATTTGAATTTTCCATTATTCCATGTTTAAACTTGATTTTATCAAATAAAGTAATGTTTAGGGGATTATAAAATATATTAAAAGGATTATTTTATTAATTAATAAATTATATATATATATATATATCCTTATTTAAACACGATCCTTGATAAAAATAAATTTAACATAAATGTACATAGTTATATAATTTTATGGTATTTTTAAAAATAGTAACAGAAATATTATTATTACAGAATATTGGAATATTGTAAAAATTAAAAACAAAATCATAAAGTGTTTGTTTATTTAATAATGGTTGATCAAAAAAAGATATATTATCTATATATTATTATTTAGTAGTTTAAATAGAAAAAAATTACTAGAATACCATGAAAATAAATATTTAACAACTAAATCAAACATACCCCATGTTTTTTTCTTAATCATAAATCCCCCAAAAGAACAAGTAAAATTACTTATCAAATCAAAATTAGTGTTAGCAGGATAAAGTTATCCAATATTAAAATACACCTTAACTTATCTACTAATCCTCTAAATAATTATAATTTGACTTTCCTTAGGGTCACATTGAAATATAACACATGTTCAAACTGAAGACATTAAATTAGGTTTGGAATCGGTTTTGTATAACAAACATCAAATAATTCTTCTATATGTTTTAAAATTAATTGAGTTTACAAATTTTTCTAAATATAATTTGAATGTTGTACTCGTAGGGGAATTTTCACCTTTAGATGAGTCTAAATGAAATATCTTAACAAATTCATTAATATAAATGTATTTATTTAGAAAAATACTATCACTTCTGTGAAATATTTTCTAACCAAGAATGAAGTTAAATTCTCCAATCATACATATATCAAATTTGGAGATCAAAAATTTTTATAATTAATTACAAATTTTTTCATATGAAGATCCAAAAATAATTTCATAGATATAAATTCTCACAATAAAAATATCATTATAATTTTTCAAAATAAAAAATTATGATTCACATTTACATTATCATAATTTATTTTTGAAAATAAACCGAATTAAACTTTAATTCTAAGATCGAGGATTATGTTTCAATCCTCATAAATCCTCAAAAATAATAAAAATATGATCATGATTCTTTTAATTTTAAACACTTGGGGATTTATAAAATATACATCTTTGGATTTATATCCATTTAGAAAATATATTTTGACATTGATTTTAAATAATATGAATCCATTAAAATCAATATAAGCTAATTACATTATAATTTATTCTAATATAAGAAAAGGTGAAAAATATTCTTTAAAATTAATATATTATTTCTTGAGAATTTCTTTGATCAAGTAATATTTATTTAGTTTTAACTATGTTTCCATATTAATCTTATTTGTTTAAATATATCTATATTTCCCCAATAATATGAGAATAATTTAGAGGAACAAATAAATTCTACAAATTATTTATATTAAACTATTTTAACTCATCTTTTATAACCAATATCCAATTACAATCATTTAGAGATTCATTAATATCCCTATGTACAAAAAAATTAATTGAAATAGTGATATGAACAAATAATCATAATATATTTTCTTGTTTGAAAACTTGACTCAAAATGTTCAATAACATTATTTATAAGATGATACATTTAGTTCTTCTAATATCATTCATGAAAATGTTTATATTGAGGATAAATACTCTCTATTTCAATATATGTTTCATTATCATGAGGGGTTTCCACTCCGAAATTAAAATCTCAAAATTCTTCATAAAGTTGATCAATATCATTGTCCTTTTTATTCAAATATTATTCATAAAACATAACAAAAATTTATTATTAAATAGTCATGGTTATCTAAATATATACTCGGTTTTCCTTATTGTTATTCAAATATCCAAGGAATATTCCTTCATTAGATTTGTATCCAATTATTCATAAGAATATTTAGTATTGTTAATGAAAATATTACACCCAAAAACTCTAAAATGGATAATTTTTTGTTTTCATCCATTTACAATGTTTATAAGGATTATTTTCCAACAACTGTAATAAAATAATTTTATTTTTAAAATAAAAAATTCTATTCATATAATATAACAAAAAATGTTAAGGTAGATTAAACTCAATTAACATGGTCCTATAAATTTCTTGAATAGTTATATATTTTCTATATACTACACTATTTTTAATAGTATTCAAGGTCCTGAAAATTTGTGAAAATACACATTTTCTTTACAAAATGTGCTAAATTATAGATTCTATAATTCACCACCATAATCCATTATAATTTTTTTAATTAATGTTATATTCTCATTTGGAACCAATTTATGAAACATTATAAACCTTGATAAAGTATTTCATTTGAGTCTAAGAAAACAAACCCATGTGTATCTATTAAAATCATTAATAAAGATGACAAATATCACTTACCACCAAAATAATAAGGTTTAATAGAAATATAAATCCAAATGAATAAGATAAAGAGGACTTATAGTTTATAATTATTTAATTGACATGAATATACATACATGTTTTTTAGTTTTCAAAAAAAATCACAAATAAATGTGATGTCATCTTTATGTTATGGTAACTATGGAACTATTTGGTTCTTCGATATGATCTGAATGATCCAAAAATTAGGATTTCCGAGCCCCATATTTCAAAATATGTTATCATATTTTTCATAATTTATTCATTTAAAATTTTTATTAGTTAATTCATGAATATTAATTAAATAAATTTATCCTACTTTATTTTCCTAAAATAAAACAAATTTATCTACAAATACAATGAATTTATTATTTTGAAATTTAATAGATATTCTATAATCAATTTTTTATGAAATTATTTTTAAATCCTTCAAAATATAAAACTTTATAAATAATAACATAATTTGAAATTTCAACCTCACTGAATCCATTTTCCTTTCCTTTAGAACTATCACTAAAATTTAAATTACCTCCATCATATTTATTAAAAGATATAATTATTGATATATCACCTATCATATTTATTGATCATATATTATCCATATTCGAAACATATTTTTTTCACTAAAGGCACATTTGATATAAAAACATATTTGAGAACATTTTGGTACACATGAAAATTTGGTTCAAATGGTATTAGAACATGAATTCATTGGAGTCTAAACTGATTTAAAACACTTTTTATACATAATCTCAAAGATGATTATTTATAAATGAAATCCTTAACAATTATGAGAGATTTCAAAAAAATCAATGAATATTTATTTTTATGATGACCATTTATTTTACATCTAAAACATGTGATAGTTGATGTACTTCCATTAGATCCTTTTACATTGAAAATATTGTATATTTGTGGTAAAAAATTTATATCAAATAATAGATCACCTTTTGTTCATTTTTTAAAATATATTCATTTTATTAATGTTTTATATTACATAAAAAGTGGATCGATTTTATTTTAAACATTAAATTTTATTTTTTAATTTCTCATTCTCTTTAAGGCCTATATCAGCATTCCTTACTATAACTTCTTTTGTTTTTGACATAAAATAAATTTCTTTATTTAATTTATAATTTTCAATTGTAGTAGTTTTTAGAGTTTCTTGTTCAAATTATAGATCACTGTGATCAAAATTTAAGTATTCTATGAAAGATTTCATTTCATCATTTTCTATATAAATACACTTCTATTTAATCAAATTTTATCAATAAAATAGTGATATTTTCATGTTTTCCATCAATTATATCAACCAATTCAAAAAATTCCTCCACGCTTTTTTTATAATCAAATTAAAAAGGAAGAATAATAAGTAGAGTTACTTACTATGTTTGATGTATACATTAAGTTGAAATTTCTCAAATACTTTTATGAAGTATATTCTTTGTCAAAAACTAAATCATCAGTGTATCTTTATATGACTTCAATTTTTTTCTTTTCTTACTTGTAATTATCCCTCTTATTTTTTTACTCTCTATCCTTGGAAAATTAGTCTTGATGTTTCCCCAATTTCTGCACTCATAACATATTACATCATGTTTTTAATAATAAATAAAATTACCATGCTTCTTATCATTGAAATGCCCTTTAGAATATAAATTTAGAGAAATTCATGAGTATCCATTATCTCTTCAATAATATCCCTTTGTAACATGTGACTTTTCATTATTATCAGTTCTCTAAAACTCATAATCAAAAAGAGTAAGTTGAAAATTTTAACATAAATGGAATTACATTCTTATTTTTATAATATTCTTTAGTAAAATTTATAATAACTAACTAATATTGTAATAATTATCCTATAATCCTATCATGTTTATATTACTTGAGGTTTTTTCATTCATATATAGTAACCATTTTAGCATGAAATTTTTAATAAAGTGCTCTATGTAGTCTTCTAACATGAAGAAGGTTTTCCAATGTTTCTCCTAATGATATAATACCATTTAAAATACTAAAAAATCTATGGAACTCATGATTAATAGTTTCTTATTAACCCATTATAAATTATCGATATTCATCTCTTAACATGCTTAATTTAGTTCTAATAATTTTATACTATCCAATATGTGTAACATAAAATGTTTTCTTGATGTCATGTGTAGTTTTATATATAGATACATGGATATACGTATTTATATTTATTGTACAATATTAAATATTCATAACCTAGTAATTCAACCCATACTTTACTTCATCATTTTAAAATATTGATTTGGGTTCACCTCTAAGAAAGTTTTATGGTTTTTCAATGAATGTCTGGTCATATATTTTAATTTTCTTGAAGAATTATTCCATTTGAGATTTTTGGTATCCAAACTCAGTACCATTAAAATAAGAGGGTATTTTATGCATACATATATCATTATAACTACTTATTAATATTTCAATTAATATCTCTTCCCCTTCAAAGTTAAATAAATAAATTATTAGCATAAATAAAAATTTGTATATCAATGCAGGGTTCAAACTCTCAAACCAATTACTGGTCCTTAAGGGAAATATGGAAAAATAATACAAAAGAGCGGTGAATTTACCCTTTTAAAATAATTAAAAAAAATATTAGATTCTAAAATTTTATACAATGTAAATAAAATAAATTGGCGTAAGATATTTTTATAGTGGTTTAGATCAAAATGAATCTACTACATGATTTATCCCTCTCACTAATAGAGAGATATGGAACCCAATATAATGGAATATTACACTCACTTTTTTACATTGGAGTAAAAACTCAATTACAAATCATCTTTCCACAAGATTTTTAAACCCAAAACTGATCTTTTTTTTGTTTATGGAGGCATAACCATAATAGTTCTACCTTTTTTCAACTAAAGGAAAAACCCAATGATTTCCTTTTGTTTAAGAGTAAAATCCCATTATCCTACCTATTAATGGGTAGTATAAACAATTAAAATTATACACACACAAAATAATAAAATTATTTGAAAATATAGAACCAGATGAAATATTAAAAGTTGGTGTGTTGTTAGAGAAATAAACTCTCGAAGAAAAAAGTACCAGACAATTGATGTTTATTTGAGAGAACTTTTTGTTGAAAAAAGTATACATTAATTTTAAAATTCAATAAAGATCCCCAACCACATTTATCTTCATATGTTCTATCATATATATATATATATATAGTTTCTTTATGAAGTGTATATTTCAAATTTAAACATTGTTGTATCTCTCAATTTCCCAATAAAGAGTTGATCATTTGAAACCAATGAACTACTTCATATATGTCCATGCTTATTTCCTATAATGTATTTCATTTATAAATCTCTTATAAATGAAAAATACTATTCTAGTTAGTACTCCTATATATCACGTTCAATAAATACAATATATATATAGTGAAACTTGTTAGAAATATTAATATATAAATAAATATTTTGTATTATTAACCTTAGAAAACGCCCTTATAATATTACAGGCTGACCCATCATATTAAAAATTATTTGAATTTGAATATCCCAAGTTCCAAAATTTACTTATGAAAATCTATAATTTTTTCACATGTGAATCACATTTAATTAATTATTAAATAAATTGAAACATGTTCACAAGGATTCTAAATAATTTATTTTTAATATTTTCACAACTAAAAAAATAATGATATTTATAAAAGAATTATAGTAAGTGGAAATATAAAATAACTGAAAATACAAAGTATAATTCCATATTTTAGAATGTCCTATATAAATTTACATTACTACATAGGAGAATCAGTAAATAATTTTCATGTTTCTAATTTTAAATATCAAATATATTCTCATATACAATATATTCACTTTGGAAAATATATTCATGTATGAAAAAATATTCATGCATGAAAATATATTCATGAAGCTTATTTTTACATAGAAAATTTTATGTATATATCCAATTATATTTGGGTAGATTATTTTCATGAAATCCAATTATCCACATAGCTGAATTTCCTATGTAAGAAAATTCTTACAATTCTTATGTAAAGCATACACACTACATCAGTGTAACATAAATTTAACCATATGTTATATACTACCCTTAAGTAAGTGTTAGAATGAATTGGTTGCCTTTATGTAATCCTTATATTCCCCTTACACATCTAATAAAAATGCAAATGTACCTTTATGTAGGTATTGAAATGAAATAGGTACCCTCACACAAGATTCAAGTTAACATTACGTAACTAATAAAATTAACAGGTTACCATTATGTTTCTATTATAATACATGAGTTTCCTTTATGTAACTAGTATAAAGTTTGTGTTACCTTTACATAAATATTATAATTCAAGAGTTACCTTTACATAAATGATAAAATTCATGAGTTTCCTTTATATAACTCTAGAAAACATACTCTACCATTACATAATCCATGAAAACATATGGTTATCTTTATACAACACTATAAAACAACACTTACTCTTTTATAACACATATAAAAAAAGTGATACATTTATGTAACCCATATAATTTTTTACCTTTATGAAACTCTATAAAATGATACAGACCCTTACTTAACACAAAATATGTTATGATGGATTTAATAGATAATTACATTAACATGTATAAATGATATTGAAGGTTCTAATTGACATAATTAACCTAGGAACTCAATGGGAAACATATATAACATGATATAAACAATTAAAACAATAAATATCAAGATAATATTGTTCAATGATAATAATATATAGCTAAAGTTAGACACACTTTAACCAATACACAAAGTCTCTTACTTAACTAGGTTTACTCCCCATTCCAGTCCTTATAATATGAAGAGATATTCATTATTACCCAACTCATTACAGGGATATATAATTCCAATCCCACCCATCAAATAATCACAATCCATTCATATATGTTCTAGAAAATCATTAATAAATAATTTTATAGCATAACTCATAGAAAAGAAATTTGTCTCATAAGCATTTCTTTATAACACAACGGATGGAAAATAAATAGGTTTCATAAACATCAAATCATTATAATCATAAAAAAACTAGGTAAATAAAAAGTATGGTATCACTAGATCATATCTGTAGTAAAACATATGAAATATGAAATGATTCCATCATAGATTAAAATGACTTTAAAATATCTCTAGAATATTTCTTATATAAAATACCCTTTAAATTTTCAAATCATATCTTCAAAATAAAAAATTGGCCAAAATATTAACAAAAAATAAATTTCAAAATAAAAAGGTAATATTTAAGATTAATTTTCAAAAAAAAATAGTGTGTTCATGATGGTGGTAAATTCTATTTATGTCATGTAATTTTGAATAAATATTAGTTTCACATTTTCAAAAAAAGTCAAAAGTACCTCATTCAGAAAATGAAAAGAATATTATTTTAAAACCATTTTATAAAAAACAAACATCTGTAAAATATAAATTAAACAAAAATAGGATATTAGTAAAATACTATTGAAATAAAAAATTAAAAAACATATACATGGAATAAAAATGGTTTTTTACTGAAGAGACAAATAAAGTTGGATTTCCATAAAAAATATTATTCTGGAATATTGAATACCTAAAGAGAGGAAAGGAAAGGACACCTTATATTATCTATATATAACTAGAAAAAAATAAAATTAATGAGTTTTATGAGAGGTGTATCATAAAATTTCATCACCAAAAACTTAATCAGAAAGAATTATGATAAATAATTGGGTTGTAACATAAATCATTGACCTCATGTTAGACATTATTCACACGCCCTCTAGAATCATGAATAATAAATTTTTATTTTTTATAATGATATAATAAATTGATCTAAATACTTTAAATATAATATATTATCCACTAATAACATTTCAAAACCAATTTATTAATAAATCCATTTTAAAATAAATGTTTTAGTCTATTAATTGTTTTATTTTTCATAAGAATTTTGGTTGAGTAGTTTCCATCCGAATAATTTGATCATGGTTCCATCATTTCCAAAACATTAATCATGATATAAATATAAGATATATTAATTATATATTTTTATATTCATCCATAAAACTAATATAGAGAAAGGTGATTTAAATAATTCATGAAAATGATAGGTAGTACATAAGCATGAACATTATTTTCACTATTCAAAGGTTGGAATAAAAGAATGTTAAATAATAACTAACCTTCCAAGAATCATTATTTTATCATATATATACATTAAATATGTACGTTTTACTATCCATGTAAAAAGGAAATCAAAAAATAATCAAATCTATTCATGGAGTTAGTGGTACACATGTAAACATGAGGGACACTATTATTTTAAAATGTATTTGAAGATAAGAAGATAGAAATGATATTATAATTATAAGAAGCATAATTATTTAATAAATATAATATATTTTATATAAAACTATCATAGTAATTGTCTAAAAATTTGGAATGGAAAATTAATTATATCATTACATGTTGGTGGTAGTCCACACGTATGCACGAGTGATAATTTCACTTCCCATTTGATGGAAAATAGGGTGAGTAATGTTGGTTACATAATCATAATGAAATTTAAATAAATTTAGGGTACTTAATTTAATTCTTTATAATGAATACCTTATATTTGGATAAGTTATAATAATAAATAAATTGAAATATATTTGTAGGATGATTACATTTCCTTCGGTTTTCCTCCTTTAGATAATTTCTTAAGGACCCGTGTAATGGTAGTTTAAGAGTACGAGAACCACTTATTCATATATGTTTAATTTTATAAGATTTTTGTGAATTCTTTGGTCAAGATATATGTATCAAAATGTTCTAATGAAAATAAAGTAGGGGTGACCTTTTATAAGCGGGAGAGAGGACACATTTGGAATTTCTTAAAGGATTAAAATAAAATACAGTCATACTCAATCCAAATGCCTCTAAATAGAAATATATTTTAAGTTTTACTCTGATGAGGTAAAAATAATTATATTAAATAGGATTCTAAAATTTTAGTTTGAAAAATTACCCATGTATCTTGGTTTAACCACCCCCTGGTAAACACATTTTAATATAAACTCCTGTAAAACATTGCACTCTTTTTACTATTAATTATGACCAAAAATGATAGTGGTATCATTAAAAAATTAAAAAAATTAATTTAAATATAGAATAAATTTTTTCAAATTCAATTCATATATGTGAAATTAATTAATTTAAAATTAACCCTGAAAACCTTGATGAAAATCACTTTTCCAAGAAGAATGTTTTTGTAATTTTAAAAAAATTATACCAAAATCTGAAAAATATTTATTCCACTATACATAATTGTATTATAAATTATATAAATTATTTATTTATTATTTAGAATCATTATAAAAAATATAGATATATTTGTAAATTTTATAAATGAAATAATAGATTTCAATTAAAATCATTATTTTCTTTATTCATTGAAAAATAAACCTTCTTAGAAAACTCTCAAAATTTCACTCTGAGCTAAAATTTTACTTCAAAAATAAATTAAATTTTATCAAATAAATTTTCTAGAAGTGGAATAGATTAATTTTTTTATTTTCTCACAAAAAAAATTAAAAAAAAATGTTTCAGGAAAATGTGTTTTTAGAACTTGTAAATACATTACTAAAATTTGAGTACTAAATTAACAATATAT
Organism: Viscum album; assembly: GCA_963277665.1. Lineage (NCBI taxonomy): Eukaryota > Viridiplantae > Streptophyta > Magnoliopsida > Santalales > Viscaceae > Viscum > Viscum album. The sequence goes on along the minus strand of OY728166.1, from coordinate 371,282,234 downwards.
TATATTTATGAAAAACATTTATAAATACTTTTAAATATGTGGTTTTTCTTATTCAATTCCCCAAAATTAATTCCATACACACGCCACTAGGATATAATCATTATCACATTTATATAAAAAAATTTACATAAAACCAATAACTAGTGAAACAATTTCCAGTAATCCAAACACATAATAACAAAACTTTTTACCCAAATCATCTCAATACCAAGGAAAGAAACTAAACAGATCAATTTCTATTTTTTAAACACATGTCGGCATAACCCATTTCACCTTACATGGTCGTTAGCACATTCTAACTACATTCACAAGTTCTACACAAACACACCCTTGGTGTTACAATGATGGTGGAACCTTATGTCCAAACTCATGTACCCTTTAATTTTTGTGGTACATCATACCCAGTTCACCTTTATGGTGGTACTTCTTGTTGACAATTCATCCCCTTTTTATACTGGTATTTCACATCACTATTTATCTCATCTGACTCATTCTTAATCAAATAAGACAACAACCATGCCAAAAACCTTAACTGAAACCACAAAAACATGTAAATCAACCATTTTTAATTTCATATCATCTAACACATGTCATGAAATAATAATAATAATTTAAAAACCCAAAAATACCATAAGAATGCCAACAATTCCAATAACATGCAACAACCACTTCAATAAATCATGAATTTATTGACAATGATTTTAATCCATTATCCATGCCAAAACATACATCAATAAAAAAAATATTTTTGTTGACAAACATTTTCCACAAACCATTTTCCAAAAAACAACAAAGCCAATTAATTTGAATTCATTATTTTATAATCAAACAACAATGAACATTTCACAAAAAGCCCATTTATCCCAAAATCCACAAATATTGGCCTCACTTGTAAGTCATAGACCAAAAAAACCAATACCTCTTGTAACATCTCTCCCCTACTCAATGTCTTGAGTTGTGGAGTAGGTTCCACTTAGACTTATGTGATGTCTCAATGTCTGGAAATAAATGTCAAGGTATTCATGAATGGTGGGGTATTATTTTACCTTTTAAATAAAAATAACTAAAAAAATATGCCATTACAAAAAATAACTACATGATTCATGTAAACCATGTGTGCCAATTCAAAACATTACCAAGTTAAAACAATAAAAAACCATTCCAATACTAAAATATAGTACCAAGCATAAGACTAAATAGTAATTCTCAAAGACTCCAACATTGCTTACATGATCTACATATATCTCCAAGCTTCGACACCATAAGACCTCTCAATCATCACAATGAACCAATAAAGGAATGATATGATTTACCTTTACATATGTCTCAAAATAAAAAAAAATCAAAAGCACTAAAGTGAAAAATAATGGTGTGAGTAATAAAACTCATTAGGCATTCCCCATATAACTTCCCTACACATGCCACTAGGACATAACAATTAACACATTTATATAAAACAATTTATGTAAAACCAACAACCAATTAAAAAATTTCCATCAATCCAAACACACCCTTAATAAAATAATTTACCCAAATCATCACAAAATCAAGGAAATAAACCAAACACATCATATACCATTTTCCCAAAATATTTTTTCATAACCCATTTCACCTTGAGTGCTTGCATACAAATTCCAACCATATTTGGATGTTCCACATGTGCACACCCATAGATTTACCATAATGGGGGAACATAACATCCAAAATCATCCACCATTTAATTTAAATGGTACTTCATGCCCAATTCACCTTGATGGTGCTCCATCACACCCACTATCCATCCCATCTTATATTGTTACTTGAAACCTCTTTACATCATGCCTAATGCATGCTTAATAACTTAATACAACAACCATGCCAACAACATTTACCAAAACCATAATAGCATATAAATAAACAATTTCTAAAATAATTTCATCCAACACATTCCATGACATACAAACAAATAATTGAAAACCCAAAAATCGATTTAGAAAATCAAAAATTCCAACAATATACCAAAATCACTTCAAAAAATCAAACATTTATTGGACACACTTTTATGACATTTTTCATGCCAAAATATACTTCAATAAAACAAAATTTTTATTGAAAACCATTTCCCAAAAACCATTTTCATAAAAAAACCAAACCATCAATTTTAAAATCATCATTTTAAAATACAAAAACAAATAACATTTCATAACAATAACCCATTTTCCCCAAAATCCAAAAATAAACACCAAATGGGTTTCCACCAATATGTTCACATCACATTCCTAATAAATTTTAAGAAAAAACCAATTAATTTGAAATTAATAATTCTAGTTCTAAAAGGTGGAGTTGAGATTGAATCCACTTAACTTAATGTTTTTTGAATTCTACCCACTGCACAATCTCACACCAAATTTAGGTGAAAAATCTATAAAATCACCTTAGATCCTTTTCCATAACATCAATAAGCCCAAATATTACCATTATGAGAAACAAAATCCCTATATATACATGATACAGAAGTAGATCATAGAAACTGAGACAGAGATTGATAGAAGAGTAGATCTATTAAAAACTATGAAACTATAATGGATAGGGACTAACCCAGGGATAATACCCTTAAATGAACCTTTAAAACCCTTATAAACACTTCAAAAATGAGTAGTATATCCTTATTATCCTTGGAGAAGAAGGACTTATAATTTAGGGCCACAAAGGAGGAAGAATGGAGTGTTTTGGGGAAAATCTCGACCAATATCCATTTTTAAAAACCCCCTTTTTAAGCTGTGCATGTCATAGCCACATTTTTTGGAAAACATTACACAAACTATGAACCTTCTACTACCTTAAGATGGACCTTCCATGGTTACCCCTCATGGATAGAAAAATTGAGCACCAATCGTGTGAAATCCCACTGTCCCATGTCACCCGGTTCACCTGGGGAGGTTAATGGATTAGAAAATTGTGCACTTTAGTTGTGTTTCATATCCCTTACCTCTATCCCAATATCCATGGCTTCCTACAACTGTTAGATTGTTTTCACTAACCATGCTCAAAACATGAACCCTTATGAAAGTACTAAAACCTTCAAAAAAACCATCCAATCTCTTTGAAACATTACCAAACCACTTTATGTACATAAAATTCATAAATAAAGTGTTACATACCTCATAAAAGTGTCATTAAAAGCCTATGGCATTGTAATCACATGATTCATAAACACATGCATGACAAGGGAAATAAATAGGCACCACCTAAATGGATTGTGTACAACTCCAGTCACCAAGAAACTCCGGTTAATATGAATTTAACTAAAAGAATTTAGGTACTCATAAAATAACCCTAATTTAGGGTATAACTGATCAAAACACACATATAAGATAATATAAAATATAACTAAATACCCAATGTAATCTATCCTTTCCCACATATATTCCATGTAACAAATGTCTTAAATAACATGAAATAAATTAGGAAGAACCTACTTGGAGATGAAGAGAGGAATAGGAGAAATATTTTTTGTGAATCCTCAATATTCTGGTCGAACAATCCCCGAATCCCCTTTTATAATCATATTCTCATTAAATTAATTTCTTTTAATCTATTTATATAAATATGGGAAAAATAATCATTTCAAAATATTGACACTCAAACACATAATTATGGGATCTTACCATTATGTATCACTCCCATGTTAATCCTTACATATCAACAGGATCCAAAATTAACCTTAAATGTCATCTATAAAATTTAACAAACACTAGGACCCTTGTATATCTTCCATTGGTGAACCATAAATGTCTTAGGAAAATAAAAACTCATTAATATTTTTTATCTATTACATATCATGTTACCATTACATACTGGTCAACCAAACCAAATGGAATTCAAGTTTTTCTTATTTTGGATAATCCCCTTTTTAACTGGGTTGATATAGAACCCTTATATGACCCTTATGTCTAGAAGAAAAATACTCAACACATGAAATAAAGGTACAAATACCCAACAACACCAGAATTTCCCCACCATAGTATCTTCCTCATCGATGGATCCTAGAACCCACCATGACATGTCTAATTGGATATCTTTTAGTCATGTAGAGTTGAATGCTTATTCGTATCGATGGTGGTTTTCATACCTCGTCATTATTCCAATCTATTTATCTTATCTTGGTGGCTACTATTTTCTCAGATTCCTATTCTCGAGCCGTCTCCTGTGCGGTTAGACTTATTTGTTTCATGGCCCCAGGTCATATGACTCAAAACCCATTAACTTTATTCCCTAATGTGGACTAGATTCCTTGTGGTATGAAGGCCTATGGTGGCTCGAATGCCCAAATCAGTGTCTTTTAGGACCAAATCTGATGAATATTTTTTATCTATAGTTTCTATTATAGTGTCAACTATAGTTACCTATCCAGTAACTCATAAATTAAAATTTAGTATGATTTGATCCTAGTAATATTGTAGGATGGTAGGGTGTGTTAGTCACTTGGCTATCACCCCAATCTCAATGACCATTACATACTAAAAATAATTTTTTACTAAATAACACATGGAATTATTGATGTAATATTTTATTTTGTGTCAACCACTTCTGATAATAATTTGATGTTTTTTAGGCTATGTTTGAGGTGTGGATAATGTTTTCAGATTTTTTTATGTCTTTTAGAAGTTCTGAGAAGATTTAAAGAAGTTTTGAGTCCACATAATGAAGGTGATATGTTATGAGTTAATGTTGAAAACTAGAAAATCCAAGGAATGCATAATTTTTCTTATCATAGGCACATAACTTTCGAAGGACTAGAGATCATTATTATACATAAGATACTCAGGAATATATATAATAAATTTATTAAAAATTTCACAAAACAATTATTAAAGGAAGGATATATATATTGTTATATAAGATATTTTTTGGAGTGTGTTCTATGAATGGAAAATGAAATAATCTTAAAAAATTAAAAATCTATTTGAATGCACTACATGTATATATAAGATAATATCATGATTTTGAAGGTAAATAATTATAAAAACACATGAAATGAATAATATTTTATCAAATATTTTTGTAATTTAGAAACTTGAGTAAGATTTATTAGAGAATATATGGCCAAGTAAAAAAGTTATATAATATGGAACTGTAACAAAATAATATTTATGATTCATCAGTTTGAGGAAATATGGAAAAGGGATGAACTACACTATGGTTAGTAAAAAATTGTATTACTTATGCTGGTTTTAATGGTTATTAGAAATTTAAATTTTCTAAGATTTTAACTAAGTTTATAGTTTTTAAATACTTATTTATTTTAGATAACAGGATAATTTTTATAGTCATGAGTCAATCCATTCAATAAATAAGTTTAAATATGCATTGGATGTATACTATGAAGAATCAAATCATACTAATAAGTAATATATGGATGTAAAACAATTCAATGATGATTATATAATTTTATATGTTTCCAAACATTGAATATAATATCACGCTATGATTATTTTCACATAGTATTGTAGGAAATCTCCATTCAATGATGATAGGTTGTAAAGGTTTGACATGTTACTGGAATGTGTGAATGATATAGTTACACTATGACAAGAAGTATAACATCATGATCATGTTCCTTCTTATATTCATGAATTTCAATGGGGAGTGATTAAATTTTGGTTTTATAAAGAATATTAGAGGATAACTATATTTTTACTCTGGCATTTATTAATAAAAATATTTCAAAATCTTTTATAGTGATCAATTCTGGAGAAAATTCAAGGCTAATTAGTTTTAATGGTATAATGAGATAATTGGTGTTCTTATAATATTATTCCAGATAATAATTTAATAAGGATAATATTTTGAGAACATGGACTAATAACCACATGAATAATTAAAAAGGATAATTTCATAAGAAATTAATTATAGAAATTTGACTGAGAATATTCTATAATTCCTTAATCAAATTGTTTTTTTATTCTTGAATTAAAAATTATTTTTTATTTTATATGACAACTAAAAATATAAATTATGATTAAAAATATAAAAATATATTGATAGTGAATAGAAAAAAAGAATATATTTTATATTATAGTGTGTTAAACATCTAGTGTGTCAAAGAGAGAGAGAACATGAAGATGTTTATTTGAATAAGTGTAAAAAGAAAGTGAAAGAGATCAACTAGTAACTAAAATTACTACATCATTATATGAGTTAGGACAATAAAAAGTCTAATGTGTATTTAGTGTATCTAATATTAATAATAAAGATTAATTACTTGAATTTGAATTAGAATATCTTATATTGTGGTGTTGTGACATCATATAGTTAATATTAAGATATTGTTAATTGTGTTCAAGGATTTATATTATAACTTGTGGAAACTAGTATAAGCATTTTAGGGAGATAACTTATTGAGAAACACAAAATTTTAAATTATGATACCTTTTAAACTACTTTTAATTATCTTTGATATTAGTGTAACATTTTTGTATCAGACTCTACTGGAACACATAAAGGATGTTGTCACCCATGACTGGGGTGAACCTTATAAAAAATTATATATTCCTTTTTTTGATTTACATTTATATTTTATTTGGGTAAAGGTGTTATATATTACTTGATAGTATCATACTCTAACAATTTATGTAGGTTTATTTCATAAAATAAATTCTAAAAAACAACTAATTCACCCCCCCCCCCCCACCCCACCACCCTCATAGTGGTAGAAAATATCTTAGGTTCATCATCTTGTATTAGAGAAACTCATGTTCCCTCTGATTGATGCATACATTTCTAAATATAAAGAATATAAACTCTATTAATAGAAGGGTTATTCAGAAATTACTATGGTATTTCCACTAACGGATAAAGATACATGAATTCCTATTATTGATAATAGAAGTTTAGATATCGATGGAAAGGAAAAAATGCCATGATAATGTCCATATCTAATAATGTGTAAAAACATTATAGGAATTAAATTTACTAAGGAGATTTTGGGAAAATTGAATCCTTTTTTGATGCTAATGTAAAAGTAAAGGAAGCAAAGATGAAAATATATAGAGATAAGTTCAAAGGTTTGATGATGATAGATGGAGAAACTATTTAAGATTAATTAAAGAGGGAAAATGAAGTAGTCAGTAAAATTATAGGCTTTTGGTGAACACTATATTTCTCTATATAATATCCTCATATTTTAAAAAAAACAAATACTATCATCGATAGTGTATAAGATATGAAAAAATAATCTTAATTGAAAAATGAATTATTAATATTTATATATGATCATTATAACATTTTGATTAAATTGTTGGTAATTAATACTATTAAAGACATTATAAAATATTTATTGGTCTTACACATTTTTGATATTTTAATTCTATGAAAATAATTACTCAATTTTTTGTAAATTCATTTTTTTTTCAAAAATGGGTTTTTCTTCATTTTATGTGTCAATATTATAATTACTTTTTGAAAATTATAGAAAATTAATTTTATGATATGAAATTAATTTTTGAATTCATATTATCAAAATTATCTTAGGATGGATTTTTGGGAATTTTCGAAAAATATTTATTTTCCAATGAAATGTGGAAATTACGGATTTTTATTACAAATATATATTTTTATTTAAAGTATTTAAAAAGTAAAATTCTATTTATTTATTAGTTTTAATATTTAATTAGTTTATTATTATTTAAAATAATTTAATTATATTTATTTAAATGAATTTTATAATAGAATTTAGTTTAAACAAAATTTATATTTAATAAGGAACATTTTCCAAAAAAACGTTTTTCATCGTGTATCATTGATTTAATTTTAAATTAAATTTTGAAACTTTATTTTTTTGAATTTTTAAAAGGGATTATATATTTTAAGTTAGTCGGTAAAAATTTGGTAAATATGACCCTTTTATTTTGGGTTAATATGAATTTTAACCCTAATAACTTTTGTTACCAAAGTAAAATGGTGAATTGGGTAATTAAGGGTTTAAAGTGATCTGATAAGGACTATAAAACTACACAAACACTTTACTAAATTTTTTTTTGATGATTATATCTCATACATAATTAAAAAATTGTAAAATATATTATTATTTATTTTCATTTGTAGGATATTATAAAATTTATAATATTTCAATTAATGAAAAGTAAAAAATGTGACACTCTTGTTTTTAAAAACATTAATATTTTTAATGTAATGTTTATATGTGGCTATATTCAGTTATAAATATTATTTTATAAATTTAAATGTTTTATATTCATCATGTTAATTTATTTTAAATATTTAGGAAATAAATAATTACATTATATTATTATACAACAGAAGCATAATAATTATTAAATTAATTTAAAAATAGAATAAATGATATTAAATATATTAGAATAAATATAATTTTAGATAATTAATATGGTAAAAAAATTATAGATGAAATAAAATTTTATTTATATAATAAAATATTTTTTTCATTTTATTTATTGTATGTATGTTACTAAAATAAATGTAATTAACAGTTCTAAAAATTAACATTAATGATATATTATAATAAATAATACATTATTAAATGAAATAAAGTTCTGTAAAATATTATATTATGGAAATATGAATAGTGTATATATATATATATATTATTATTATTATATAAACCATGGGCCATTTTTTCTATTTATAGTAATTATCCTGACCCTCAAAGAGTAAAAATATTTTTACCATGATAAGAAGAAGAAGTGTTTATAAAGGGATAAAATAAAAATACAAGGATAAAAATGTGATAAAAACATGTATAATTTTTATTTTATTATATATTTTTTATATATAATCATAAAATAATTTAAAAAAATATTTTTGGATCTATTTTTATCTATATATTAATTTGTATTAATTTAATATTTTGTAATGTTCCAAGAGTGCCCCTCTAGTTTCCTATAAAAGGGAACCTTTTATTCACATTAATTAACTCTAAAAACCTTTTAGTTCTAAAAATATAAGCCAAGTTAAATTACTTTAATCCGTTCATTAATTATTGGGTTGTTTTTCGGTATATCACCAACCTTAGTGTTCTTAATCGGTTGAGAAAAGGGGGTTTTCTGAATAAGAGGTATCATTTTTTATCCAGAGTTTGTATTTTATTTCTTCATCCACTTACTTAAAATCTTACCAAACCATTAATATATAAAATAACCTGTATATTCTATATATTAATGTGTTGTTATGTAAATTTTAAACCTATACCCTTTTCCTATTTGATCAAATGGGAAATGAAACCATTATTCGTGTGTTCGTCAGACCACCGCCTCATTAACCGATATAATTTGTTTCTCATCACCGTCTCTCAAGAATGGTTATAATGATGGGTTTAAGTTATATATATGTTATTCATGATATATTTATCATTTTTAAAACATTATATAACACTTATTTTCTTATTATTCCATAATCTAGAAAATAATATTATTATTTATGTGTATATATGGGCTACCACCTTCATGAAGGGATGTGATTTCTTTTTCATCACCACATCACATGGATGATATATATAATTATATTTAAATAATTAATATCATATTTATTATATTATTATTATTATTTAATTTTTAATAATACTTTACTTCTTTCCATAAATATCAATGAAATTTTGAATCATTAATCAAGTGTATGTATGACCTACCTTTTCCATGGTTGTAACATAGTTTGTTTTTCTTAACCATATTTAATGGATGGATTTAAAATTATAATTGATGTATAAAAATTATAATTATTTCATGATTACTATTCTAGAGATGGTTTAATAATGGCCTTTTGTCGATGGTCGACTTACCGAAGTCATTTCTGACTTATGAACCAAATATCATCAAAATAACCCAAGTGAACCTAATTAATTGAGTAATTATATATAACATGGTATTAGGTAAAAAAATGTAATAATAAACTTGAAATATTTTCATGAGAAAGTATATTTTAGCATATTTTTGTTATTCTAGAAGATAAATAACATATGTGATGAGTCGGACTCAAGGTAAGGGACAATAATATATAAATCAACTTTTAGTGATTCCCTTAAAAGACTCTTTTTTCCAAATCCATATTTTTATAAAAAATTTAAAGAAGGTTTTTTCTATTATACTAAAAATTTGGAAATTAATTTTTACCCATTATTTTATTTTTTTTAAACAGTTTGAAAAGAAAAATCATATCATTTTTGGAATGATGTACTTTTTGAAAATTATTGAAACTATAAATGGATTGTTTTTATCTTATAAAACATGAGCAGATATTCCCACCGTTGTGAATAATATTTTCATTGAAGTTTACTTTATTATTTCGTAGTTTTATTTTTAGGGAAAATGTTTTCATTTTTAATTTATAGTTTTTTAATATATATACTTTCATAATGTAATGGAAATTTTTTTCAAGGAATGTTCTAATTAAACTTTCAAAAATCATTTTACTTATAAGATGAAATACCTTTATATTACACAAAATTAAATAGTTAATTTATTCAATAATGTTTTTAAAAATATTTCTTCAAGTAAAACCCATATTTCCATTGTTCTGGTTATTTTGGTATTATAAAATTGGTTTTTAAAAGAAAATAGTATTTTTATAACCAATTGTCTTTTCTATATGGGTTTATAAGAAGTTATACAAAGGTTTTATTTTGAAAAGGTGAAAGGATTTTAGGATGACTAGGTAAAATTATAAGTTCATGATCAAATTTTTAATGATATCTCAAGAAGATAAAATATATTTCATTTAAAAAAATGTTGTAGGAAAATAGATACTGAGTATAATATCCCACTTTTTAATATGAGGGATTTTTATGAAATATTTATAACCTAAATCTATAAAACTATAAAACTAAAAGATATTTTTTAGTTTAAGAAATTCAATTATATTTTAAATATACTATATTATGTAAGTTTTAAGGATGGGTCCTTACAATATGTATTAGAGAACGGTCTAGATGACTTTAGAGGTTGTTATTTAATTTTAAAATAAGTCAAAAGTCTTATATGGACAAAATGGTTAGTATGTAAAAGGGATTCATATTTATTTTGATTAAATATAAAGAGTTTGAGATAACATGAATAAGGATATATTATTTTTTATACTCCTTATAATATGTTATATTATGGTTTTACTAATAATCCCACCTAACCTTTTAGTTTTTGGTAAATGGTTGGATATGATATAAATCAATTTAAGAATGTATGTGAAGGAATGTGTGGTGGTTTTTTGGATGAGTAACAAAATAAAATGGGATAATTTGTGAGAACTCATGTGATTATTATTAAATATAAATTATGAGTAATTATTAATAAAGTTTTCTTCAATGACATAAATAATGCATAAAATACAAAATAAATAAAGCCCCAAGGAAGTTCATTTGTTAATGATCATAAAGGTAAATATTTTCAATGAATTATATGTTAATAATTTGGACAAAAAACTCCCAATAAAATGCATTTAAATAATAAGAATATGTCTTATATGTGGTAATAAACCAATGATAATGGATGAACATAGTTAACCACATAAAAGAGTGATAAGTTCATCCTAAGGTATCAAGTGAATGTTTTAAATTTGAAGAGAATGGTCATTATGAAAATATATGTTCTAGGGGAAAGGCTCATGAATGGTATAATAAATACATTATAGATATCTTTTTAGATATATATAATTCTTTTGATGTGCAAGATGAGTAAATTGAAAATGACATATGAAAGAGATGGATTATTTCTTGACTTATGTTTTAAAATTGTTTAATCATATAACATAAATTATATTTTTTTAGGTAATAATAACTATGTAATGATATATTAAATCATGGTAAATAGATTATGAAATTTTTTTAATTATAAATATATGTATATATAAGGGATTCAACAATCATGGTATATTTTAGGATGATTATAGTTTTAAATTAATTAATACACTTTAAATGAATTTAGTAATTTGGAATACTTTTATTGAGATTTGATAGATGTTTGTGGTATATATATTCCTTATGTTTATTATATATAAAAAATTCTGAGGAAGAATTATCTTTTTATTTTTTGGACATAAGTTAAAGGGAATTGATAACCTTTAGGGTTTATATGATAGTTTATTTTGAGGTAATTATGGGTTATTACATTTTTGGGAATGAAAAATGAAAATTATAAGATAAACATTGAGGTAAAAACATTTATTTAATGTTAAATATATTAGTTTTATTTTTATGATATTTATCACATTTCTGGAAATTTTTGTGGGATTGTATTAATATAATTTTATAAAAAGAATAAATTCTAGGTCAGGGTACAATTAGTTTCATCCAGAAAGATTGTGATTTTTGAACCTATGACTGAAGGCGGACAAGGGTGAATCACCTACAACTGCCCTACATGATTTCTTGGTTGGTGTGGAATTATTTTCCTTTATTTAATAAACCTAATAAAAAAGGTTATGTTCATTTTGGGAATATATATTTTACCATACAAATAAACATGGGGTTGGAATTTCATTTGGTGATTAAGTGATTAATGTTATTTTTTAAAAATATCACAATAACATTGGAGAGAATTATAGTATTATGGTCAATATAATACTTTGATATATTTTTTCATTAATAATTAATGAATAATATATTTGATGAATATATGGTTTCATTATGTCTTTATAGGGTTTCATGTTATTTTTAGAAATTATGAGAATTTATTGGAGAATATGTCATTAAGAAAATTTCATTTTTAATATGAGACATTATTAGTAATTGATGATATTTGGATATAATTATTAAATTTATCTTGGGAGACTATATTATCAAATCCTTCTTGATTTTTGGTTATTGTTGTGGAATTTTAGAGATTAAATTAATTTTTCTTTATATGAAAGCTTATTCTATTTGGTAATTATCTTACATTATGCTAACCAATTTGGTTTTGTTAATGTCAGCAGGTAAGATAAACATATTATTTTTATTATTTGTATTTTTTTCATCGATACGAGTTTATTATTGGGATATATGCATGAACATTTCATCTTAAATACTCAAAGTTTGTAGTAAAAGATGATTTTTGTGGAAATTGATTAAAGGATGAAATTATAATTTTTAACTATATATATTTCATTATGTTATTATTATAAGGAGTGAAATAAATCCTTTAATTTTGTAAATTTATTTTGAAAAATAAATATTTTAATTTTACCTTTTTAACCATAAATCAACGGTTTTTTGACCTATCACATATTTACGAGTTTGTGATTATTTACTTTCTCATGTCTTTTTTTTCTATCACTCTCTATCAGTCCATAAAAGTTAGGTTTTTATTTCATATTCATGTTTTAAATTGCCACCAATGTTTTCCTATGTGGAATACTAGTTATTTTTTTCCAATGACCTTCATTCATTCCATTTTTCTCTTTTTAAGTGGATTTTATATTAACCCTATTTATGATGTCGGATTTCAAAACAAGTATTTTGAAAAATAAATCCTCTTATTCTCAATCCCATGCTCAGATTTTGAGGAAACAATTTATTAAAGGGGTAGAATTTAATACCAAAATTTTTAATGATAAAAAATAAATATTATGTTTGATAGTGTACATGATATTCAATACTGAGCTTAAACGAACAATGAATTAATAACATTTAGATGTTACTATTATAACATCATAGTTAAATTGGTGTGGATGAATATTTTTTACCATATTATGAAATATATAATGGTATTAATCATTTATAATTTATTAATTCATTATAAATAATAATACTATTTTTAGTAAAGTTTTATTATTCTTCAAAAATATGTTTTCTTCAAAAATTGGTTTCCTTTCCTTTTATGAGTGAATATTATTATTATTTTTTATAAAAAATTAGAAAATTTATTTATAAAATTAACATCATTTTTTAATTAAAAATTTCTAAAATATTTTTGGATTAATATTTGATAATTTTTTGAAAATATATATTTATCAATGAAATGTGAAAAATACTTATTTTTATTAAAAATTGTATATTATTTTTATGTATTTAAAAATTTAAAATAAACTTTGGATTAGTTTTAAATTTTAAATTGTTAGTTTCTATTTAAAATAATCCAATTATAGTTTTTTAAATGAATTTTATTCCTGAGTATATTGGTAAAGCATTTTTTATTTAAAAATGTCATTTTTCTAAAAATTGGTTTTTCATTGCATTTTGTCTTTTTAATTTTAAATTAAAATCTTCCACTTATTTATTTTTAATTTTTTAAAATGGATTAAATATTTGGAATCAGTTGTTCGAAATCTATTAAATAGATCGCTTTTTATTTTTCAATATTAATAGTTACCCTAGTAATGTTTGTTACAACGGTAAAAGGGTAAATCGACTAATAAAGAGTTGACAATGATATATTAAGAACTACAAAATTACCCTAACACTTAACAAAATTTTATTTATTGATTATATCTATTCCATAGTCCTCAAAAGTTAAAACATATGACTGTTTATTTTCATTTCGTTTTGATATAACATTTATAATATTTTATTTACTGAAAAGTCAAAAATGCCACACTCTTGTTTTTAATAACTATAATATTTTTTACGTAAGGATAAATTGTGTCAATATTCAGTTGTTAATATTTTTTTAAGAGAAAATTTATTTTTCTTCATCATGGTAATTAATTTTTATATTTTTGGGAAGAAATAATTTCATTAAATTCATATAAAATATTGTTGAAGTAATTATAAAATTAATGGAAAACTAAAATAAGTGAAACAAAAAATATTAAACGAAATATCATTCAAGATAATTAATATAATCCATGAATATTATATATTATAATTAATTTTTAATTGTATATTTAAAGCTATATTTTTTGAATTTTACCCTTTTTACTAATGTTATTAAAATCAATGTAATGAATACTACTAAGAATTGACATTAGTGATATATTATAAGAAGTAAAATTTTATTAAATATTATAAAATTCCGAAAAATATTAAATTAGGAAAAAATACAATTATATGGTTTATAATATCAAATATATTCCATTTATGGGTCTTTTTTCATTTATAGTAATTATCTTCACCCCCAAATGGTAAAAATTATTATTATCACGGTAAGTCGGAAAAGTGTTATCGATGGGCTAAAACAAAATTATAAGGGTAAAAATGTGATAGATAATTTATAATTGTTATTAAAGGCTATTATTATCATCCATCCTCATACTATAATCAAAAAAATCAGTTTGGGTCCATTTTTAATTAAATGTTAATTTATATTAATTTAATAATTTAAGAAGTACCACAAGTGCCCCTCTCCTCCATTATAAAATGTAGCACCTTATTTCTTTTACTTCACACATAAAAACCTTTTTATTTAGTACATATCAAATCAAATACCTTCCTAAAATATATCACCCCATTCTAAGGGATTTTTTCAGCATAAAAATAACCTCAGTGGTCTTAGGGTGTTAATCAAATGAGGTTGTTTGAAGAATATGTATTGTTTTTAAACAAGCATTCCAATTTTACTTCTTATTCCACCTCAATAAAATATTATTAAAAAATTATTATACAACAACACCATTATCTTCCATATAATAAGTTATTTTATTATTAATTTCATAACATATATCCTTTTACTTCTCTATAAAATGGGAAACTAAAACAACATTCGCTTGTACGGTAGACTATTGCTTCACAACCTGATGTAATTCATATTCCATCACCATCTATAAATAATTTTTTTAATTATATATTTAAGTTATATATATGATATTAATGACATATTTATATTTTTTTAATGATAATATAACACCTAATTTCTTACCTTTCCATACAATGGAAAATGATAATGTCGTTTGTGTGTATCTGTGGATTTCCACATCCATGAAGTGAAGTGATTCGTTTTTCATCACCACATCACATGGATAATATATATCTATATATAATTAATATGATATTTATTATATTATCATAATTATATAAATATAAAATAGTACTTACCTTATATCTGTAATGATCATTGAAAAATGGAAACGTTAATCATGCACACGAACAGCCTCTATGTTCCAAGCACAGCAGAAGTGCAGTTGTGTCAGCTCCTAACATTAACTTTTTCCATAATATTTGATTAATCTGGGATAAAAATGATGATGAACTCTAGTATCCATAGAGTTTAATAATGTACTTAGAAAAAAAATAATTTCCCACTGAACCAGGAGAGTGGATCAACATATTTTGTTTATAATTAATTTAATTAAACAATATTTTCCTCCACGATGATTCTTTCTTCATTGATGAGTCCATCCATATATATATAGGTGTAATATCATGTAATTTTAGAGATCAAGGATATATCTCCTCTATCGGTGATCCACACATGTTCCACGTATCTCTGGATGTTGCTGATGGAATCTCCGGGTGCTAACATAGAATATCCTTGTACTTTCAATGTTCGCCTTTGATTGCTTTAAGAATCACTTACAAAGCATTATCCTTGATCCAGTAGATTATGATTTCTTTTGTTTTTGGGATCATTCTTGGAGAAGAATGAACTCTCTAGGCTCAATACGATTTCTCGAAATTGTTGTGCACAACCAATTACCTGGATCTCATTTGTTTCCAGGATAATGAGAAAATAATAACATAAGTAGTAACTTAATTCACTAGGTAATAATTAATAATTACAAAACATGTCATTACTTATTTCATTATTCCATTAGAAACCCCTATATCAAATAATAACAAAAATACTATTATTTCTATGTCATGTTCTTAAAATGCATGTCATATTTATATATTATTTAATTATATAATATTTAATATTATTTCTCACTAAACCCTTAACTCATTCCACCAATCATAAACCATATTTCTTGAACCTTAAGTAATGACTATTTATTTATTAAATAAATATCACTTCATTATTCGATGATAAATATATAAATATTATATTAACTGAATAGAAAATAGATATTTATTAATCATTCCATCCACATTATCTTCTCTCGAATAGGAAGTATAGAAATAAATTTTATTAATCATCCATGAATAATTAATAAACCACAATTGGGATTACTATTTATTTAACCATTTAAATAATAAATAATATATTATTTAACTGATATGCTATAAACACTTACTATGTGACCCTCTTGGCCTCTTTCTTAGTGGCATTAAGCATAATAGAATAATGTCCAAGGTTAGGTTATAGAAACATTCCAAGGCACCCATATATAAAGAAGTTAATTTCATAATGACATGTAACCTCAAACGAACACTTACCCGAATATATAATCCCTTTTCCTCGATATCTTCTATCATGCAGGTTTCATGCAAGTGTCATCAACCCATGTTCTCAATTTCTCATTCATTGAATTCCCAGATTTTGAACTTACCTATAGAACATAATAGAAGTGGATTTATTTTGGATATGTCATATTAATCAAAGGGTTGAAGATATCAACTTCTGTTATGGAACAGAAGGGACAAATCCTTTCTCAAACTATTCATTAATGGAGTATTACTCATGATGCACCCAAAATATCCTACCTCACTGTGAAAATAATTCATCACGGTTTTCACCAAAACATCTAAGTGCGTGAGTTAAAATACTCATTAATAAAAATCATAAAGCCTAAGGACTAATACAAACATCCATAGATAGGATTGTCCAATGACACTTATAAATGGGGATTTCCTACTAGTGGGTCTCATTATCATAATATCCTCTTAGATATTACCAATGGTGTACACCATGATAAGTTGCCTCATAGTCCTATGATTACCCACCCCTGATAGCCAATATAATTTTTTCCCCTCAAATAATATCATCTGACTATAGAAAATATATCTAAGAATAGTGTCATGCCATATCCAGGTTCTTATCATAGAGGGTAACTGATATGACCATTTAGTGTGAAAGCTACTCTTATGACATGATCACATGCTATGTTATGTAGAATAAAAATCATGATGTGTAAGAAGTTAATTTATATTTGTACATTTAATATATTTTTATCATAAAGTATAAAGAAGTTGGCTCTAGGGCCCCAACTTTAATAGACCCTCACTTACACAAGCGCCAACTGCTAATGACCTTCAGTCCACTACATCTCTCATGATACTCATGCTTATATTGAGATAATACATTAGCAAATGGGTTTTCCACATTCTCATCAATAGATACTATACTCACTATAACATCACCCATTTTATATAAATCCTGCAATATGTGATACTTCCAACGTTTTTTCTTTGTCTGTTGATGTGAACTTGGATATTTTGTAAGATCCACCATTGTAGAATTATCAAAATACAATGTGATAGGGTATTTACTGCAAGGTACCATATCATGCTCTTAGACAATATTTTGAATCCACATGGATTCCTTGGCTACATAAGAAGCCTCTATATACTCATACACTATTGTAGAATCAGCAACAACTGGCTTCTCTGAACTCTTCCAGCTCATTTCTCCTCCATTGAGATAGAAAACATATCCCAATTGTGACATCAAATCATTCTGATATCTTTGAAAACCAACATCAACATACCCTCTAATTTAAATCTCATAATATCCTCCAAACACAAGGAACATATCCTTAGGTCTTCTTATATAATTAAGGATACTCTTAATAGAAGTCAAATGTTATTCTATGGGATATTCTTGATATCTACCAACCATTATTAGAGCATAGGGAACATCAAGTCTAGTACATATCATGGTATACATGATATATCCTATCGCAGAAGAATATGGGATCTTAATCATTCTATCATTATCTTATTGTCTCTGGGGACACATTTTCATAGAAAGATGTAAACCATGTGACACTAGAACCAATACCCCTTGTATTTTTTTCATACTAATTCTCTTTAGTATTTGGTCAATATATGCACATTGACTTAGTCCAATAAGCCGCTTGGATCTATCACGAATGATCTTGATCCCTGGAATGTAGGATGCTTCACCTAATTCATTTATAGAGAGTCACTTGTTCAATAAGTCTTTAACTGACTGCAGGACTAGTACACCATTTCCAATAAGTAATATGTCATCAATACATACTACTGTGATAATGACATCATTCCCATTAAACCTTTCGTAAACACAAGGATCACATTCATTTTTTAATGAAACCAAATTATTTTATGGATTCCTAAAATTGAATGTACCATGAACTTGGTGCTTGTTTCCATCCATAAATGGATCTTTGTAACTTGAAAACCCTTTTGGAATCACCTAGCGTCACAAACCCTTATAGTTGTTTCATATAGATTTATTCTTTAAGGTTCTTATTAAATAATTTAGTTTCCATATCAATCTTCCTAATCTCATAATCATGCTAAGTTATTACTTAAAATTTGATTCTGATGGATTTAAACATGGAAACTGGAAAAAAAAAGTTCCATCGTATTCAATTCAATGGTGTTGTTTAAACCCTTTATCTACTATCCTTCCATTATAGGTACTTATTTTACCTTTCATGTCCAATTTTTTCTTGAATACCCATTTACATCCATAGTAATTACATTAATAGGAACATCAACTAGAACCCAAAATTGGTTTTGATACATGGGATTTATCTCAGAGTTCATAGATTCTATCCATATGACAGCTTTGGATCTCTCCACTTCCTCCATGTAAGAGATATTTTCATCATTGTCTAATAATAAAGATTCAGTATCCTCAATGATAAGAAACCCCTATCTCCCTGGTTACCTTACCTCTCTTACACTCCTATGCAGTACATGTGTTCCAGGAACTACATATTCCATAGGGACAGATGAAACTTGTTCCTATAAAAACCTTTATTTATCATGAGAATCATCTTCATCTAAGTCAATATTTCTCCCACTATAATTTTTGGGGATGTTCTCCCTTTTATAAGATATTTCTTTTCTGGTGATAATTACTTTCTTGTCTGAGGGGTTTTATAAGTAGTATCTCCTTATTTCTTTAGGATACCCTATAAAGATACACCTAGTATCCTTAGTTTCTAGTTTGTTTCCTGAGAAAGACATAACAAATTCCTTGCATCCCAATAGACATGTATGTGAAAAAATGGGTTTTTTCTGCTCCTTAACTCAAAGGGAGTTCCATTTTCTGCATTTATTGGTACTCATTTTAATATTTACTCCATAGTTTGTAATGCGTATCCACAAAAGGATAAGGAAACACCTATATGAATCATCATCTACCTTACCAAGTCCAATAAGGTATGGTTTTTCCTTTCACTAACACCATTCCAATGTGGTGTTTAAGGTGGAATGAGTTGAGATAGAATCCCAAAATCCCATATGAAGTCGACAAACTCTTGGTTAAGAATCAAAACTTCTTTATATTCTTACCAAGCTAATTATTTACTTCATTCTAAAATTCCTAGAATTTATAAAAGGACACAACCTTAAACCTCATCATGTAAATATATCCATATCTACTCTAGTCATTAGTAAAAGTTATGAAGTAAGAATATCCACCTATGGCTTTTACTATAAATGGTCCACACACATTAGTGTGTACTTATCTTAGAAGCTTTGTAACCCTTTCACCCAATCCACCAAATGGAATTTGGGTTATTTTTAACATCAATTCTATAAATAATTTGAACATAGTTTCAGTACTTTATCAGATAAAATTAATACAAATAAATAAATAAACATTCATTAGCTTTCCACTATTTTATCGAAACCCAATTGCCCTCACCATTGGATTCGTAAAATCATGTTTCTTGGACATTTGAGTGGCAAGGATCCGTATTACCTTTCACATTACCCCAACATTGGTTGGTCATTCAATTTCAAAGGTTTTACATAGGCATTCCAAAATGTCAACTGCATAAACTCACTGCTCCTTGATTTTTTGAGTGGACTCCAAAATCATGAAATCCTTATTTTTGGATTTCCTCAACCTTTTCTTCCCAATTACACCAACCCCTACTTTGGAAATCAACCCTTGATGTAAACTAAGTCAATTCAGCCCAAAAATTCAAATTATAATTCCCTGATAATGGAAATAACCCCAGCATTATCTACTCAATCACTTTGAACTACGGTTTAATTCTAACTGAAGTAATAGAAGTCTATACCGTCTTAATATTTTATTGAGGGATTTTAACCATTATGTGTAAATTTCCATTTATTATTATTTCACATGATTTTCAATATTAAGTGGGATAAAATTAAGTGATTAACCATATATTAGATAATATTTACATATAATCCAGTTTATTTTAGTTCTATCTTGCTTGTTTGTTTAATTAATTTATCATATGATAAAAATAATACATTCATAATGAATAAATATGAAAATGGCAGAAATAAAATAAAGGTAAGGATCATGATATTGTTCTACTGGTTAGTTTATCTAGAAACTGATAAACTAACCACTTACCTTGGGTAGAAACACCTTGAACCAATTAGGTTTGTGTTTATAGCTTTACACTTGTCCACATTTGTATCTCCTAGGATTGGTTTCAACATGAATCCTAACTTCAGCCACCTCCAATAGCTTGGGAGCTCCATCCATTACAGATGATTTTACTCACATGTATGTGAGGATTAAAGGGGCTTACATAAATGAAACTTTCGGTATGTAGGCCCTATATATTAATAAGGAGAGAAAGAACGAGGGACAACAATTTAATTTAATAATAAATGAAATGGGAAAGCAATCACATACAGTGGTCTGGTCTATCTCATGATCATCCACATGAATGCAATGAATTATACATTTAATAAAATAAGCATTAATTTTTTTAATTATTCTTATTAAAGATAAATCATGCTCGAATCGATTAATTATTATCTTTAATTAATCAATCATTTCATCTTAATGATTTTTTGAATTTAACTGAGATTCTCAACCACTATAATTTTCAACAAATTAATAAATTCATTTAAAATTAACTATGTAAATAACTTTAAATTGGATTTAACCCAGTAAATATCCATCCAAAACTACACAACATGTATTATTCTTGTATACACTTTATTCTTTATGACATGTAGAATGAACACAGAATTATGATTGTAATACAACTAATATATGATGTGTAGATATTTGAACATTACACAAGTGTTAATAAACACACACACACACAGACACATATATATATATATATATCAAACACATATCACATGTTGCATCCAAAATTTATGCACACGCGAAGGTACATGTCTCAAGGGTTACATAATATAACAATAAATTTTAAACTTTCATAATCTGGAAAGCATACACTAGGTTTAGATCCGACTAAATGGAATGTACCCTCCACACTTACCATTAAAATTATACACCTTGGTAAATAGTGTGTGGGTGTACTTTAGAAATCGTTAGAGTACACAGTGTGTCCATTGGGACACACACTGTGTAGAATCCGCGTTGCACGGTCACCAGTCAGGAAATCCATGTATGGGATACACCACTCAACCATGACCCAAAGGGAATACACATCATGTACAATGGGACACATGACATATAGTCTGGATGAACTTGTGGCAGTCTTTCCTAGTCAACAAACAGTGTAATAATTAACCACCATGCATGTCCTTAGTGATCATGGGTTGAGTAAATGCTGAACTACTCCTGATGCATTGAACACAACTACACTAAACGTAATTCTGATTACATGGCGTGTTGTCTAGTGTTATACATCCATGATCTTTGGCACTTCCGAATGAGATCCTTGATTTTATTTTATTCATAAAATTTATCATTTCTGTTAGATATGTGAGAAAAAATGAAGGACGAAATAGATATTCCAATTCATGTTTAAAAGAATTATTAAAATTTAATTAAAATACTAAATTACTAAAACGTAAATCATCAAACAATTATTCAAGTAATTATAAACAATAAAATTCCCCCTTGGATACCACTTTTAGGTTCTAGGAATAGTAGAATCACAGTTGGGACGGTTCCCAACTTTAATTTTTTCCATAATCGATGATCAATCTAGGATCAATAAGAGTATGAAATCCAGTATCAAAGGAATTTAATCATGGTTTTAGACAAATATGAATTTCTCCAGGAAACAAGAGAGATGATCAACAAATTTTGTTTATATTTAATTAAATAAAATAATAATTACCTCCAAGGTGATTATTTCTTCATTGATGTGTTCGTCCAGTGATTTGAAGGTGGAATGTCATTACATTGTAGAGATCATGGGTATATCTCTTATAGTAGTGATCCACACATGTACCACATATATTTGGACATCCCTGAATGGGTCTCTAGGTGCTAGCATAGAATATCCTTGTTCTTATGATGTCTGCATTTGATCACCTTGATAATTTCTTCTAAAAAAATCTCCTTGAACTAATGGAGGAGTATCTCTATCATTCATGAGATCATTCATGGAGAGGGATGAACTCTCTAGGATCGAGATGATTTCTCCAAAAAAAATTGTACAACCAATTGGATAGATATCGCTTTCCCTGTGATAATTAGAAAATAATAACATAACATGGAATTTAATTTACTATGTAATAATAAAAAAAAATTGTACATGTGACACTATATATTTTATTACTTCATATGAAACTCAAATGTCAAATAATAATAGTAATACTATTATTTTAAGGAAATGTTCTTAACATTGAAGTTATATTTAAATATTATTTAGTCAAATAATATTTAACATTATTTATCACTGGACCCTTAACTTGGTCCGCCAATCATCCACCCTATTTATTAAAACATGAATAAGGACTATTTATTTATTAAATAAATATCACTTAATTATTCTCTAATAAATATATAAATATTATATTCACTAAATAGAAAATAAATATTTATTAATTATTCCAAACACACTATATTCACTTGAATAACTATTGTCAAAATAAATGAAATCAGGCATCTCTGAATAATTATTAAACCATAATCGGGAATAATATTTATTCAACTTGTTAAATGATAAATATTATTTTATTTGACTGAGATAATGAATACACTTAGTATGTGACCCTATAGGACTCTTTCTAATGGGTATTTGGTGGAGTAGCCTTATGTTGATTTTTAGCATCTAGAAACATAGTAAGGAACCCATATATAAGGATGTTAATATTGCAATGGAATTTCACTTCATACTAACACTTAATGTGTAATAAAATCACGTTGTCTCATTACCTCCAATCAAGAGGGTTGCATGAAAGTTCCATAAACCCATGTGATAGATTTATCATCCTTTGAAATCCAGGAATTTGACCTTTCCCATAGAACATCATGGCCAAGGATTTATTTAGGCTATATAATTTCCATAAAAGGGACAGAGATAGAAAGTTCCATTATAGAACAGAAGGAAAAAATCATTTCTCACATTATTAACTAATACAGTATTACTCATGATTTACCCAACATATCGTCATTTGTTTTGCCAATACATCTAAGTGCATGAGTCATAATACCCATTAATAATAATCTTAAATTCTATCAACCAATACACAAATCTGTCGATATAAACATACAATTCCGCTTATAAATGTGGATTTCCTACTAGTGGATCTCATTCTCATAATATCCTCATGGACAATACAAAGTATGTACACCATGATAATATTCCTCAATGTCCTATGAGTCTCCACCCCTAATAGCATATATCATCTGTGTCCCTCAAATGATATCATCTGGTATAGAAGATATATCTAAGAATAGTGTAATGGCACTTTTGGGTTCTCATCAATGTGGGGAACTACAATGACCTTTTAGTGTGTCATCTACTCTTAGGAAATTATCACCTGCAATGTTACGGAGTAGAATAATCATGATGTGATAAATAGTTTATTGATATCCATTCATTGAATATATGTTTGTCATAATGTACAAATAAGTTGGTTCTAGGGAACCAACCCCAACACGGCCTACCATCTACATGCTTGTAATGTAGTTATTGTTTCATAAAAATATCTAATGGCATGATTTATATGTATAATTATTGTAAAAAATAATAATTATGTCATTGTTATTATTTCGGATATGATGGAATAAATACCACTTTGACCATATGCAACTTAACAAAGTCATTTATGACTTATGAACCGAATATAATCAAAATATCAAAAGTGATATTAATTATTTGAGTAATTTAATATAACAAAATATTAAGAAATAAAGTAATAATTAACGTGAAAATAGATATTAATAACATATGAATTAACCTATATTTATTATATAGGAATATAAAGAATGTATGTGCCGATTTAGACTCTTTGTATGGGACATTCTTATAAAAATATTATTTTAAAGTTTCCCTTATAATACTATTTTTATTCCTTGTCCTTATTTTATAAAAATATTTTAATGAATGTGTTTATTCTTTTTACCCATTTTTAATGTTTTACTAAAAAAATTATAGCAATCTTCTTGTCTTTTTCTGAATGTGGAACTTTTTTAATTTTATGAAAAGTGTAAAGGGATTGATTTGTTTTAACTTATACAGCAGAATATTCTTTCCCTGCCATCATGAATAATATTTTCATTGAATCATACTTTATATGTTCACGGTTTTATTTTCAAAGAAAATTTTTTCTTTATAAATTCATTGTTTTTTAAAGTGCATTATTTCAAAAAAAGGATATTTTCTTGAATAAATGTTCTAACTGGGATTTCAAAAAAAATTCCATCTAAGATGAAATTTTTTTATGTTACTCAAAATGAAAACATTATTTTCCTCAAGAATTTTATTAATGATATTCTCATTATGGAAAACCCCTCTTTCACTTTTTCTCACTATTTTGGTATTGAAAATGGTTTTTTGCAATAAAATGGTATTTTGATATAAAAATATCTTTTTATTGTTGGTTTAAAAAGAGTTTTTCAAAGGTTTTATGTTAAAACTGTGCAAAAATATAAACAAATTATATGGAACTAGAGCATTATATGTGAAACGAGTGAGCCTATTAATACATTTATGAAGGGTTGAGCACCATTATTGATCATGGGTGAGCTCAATATAACATATACATTTAGTGCACCCAGATTCCATAAGTTGTTCCTGATATATCTTATTTAATGGATGTTCTTAGATAAAACACCATCTTAATGGGAAATGTACCCTCTATTTATAGGAAATAATTATGTAGTTTCTGATGGGTTTATACTATGAATTTTACTCTCCTCTAGTTATTTCTGACCTAGGTTTAAAATAGG
The DNA here is from genome assembly GCA_963277665.1 of Viscum album. Taxonomy (NCBI): domain Eukaryota; kingdom Viridiplantae; phylum Streptophyta; class Magnoliopsida; order Santalales; family Viscaceae; genus Viscum; species Viscum album. The sequence continues at coordinate 371,256,132 of OY728166.1, read as the reverse complement.
TTATGAATGTAACACTCTATGTTTCCAAAAAGGATTATTATTTGCTTGATGTTGTTTTTAATGGTATTATTTTAAAAAAATGGTTTGTTTTTTTCATGTGTAAATTATTTATTTAATATTATAAAATATTATTTAGGCAAAGGTAAAAATTTCATGGATTTTTATATCTTTAACACGACTAACAAATTTCTTTCATTATGTCCCTATAAGGCCCCAGCCATAAACCTTACTTAATCTTGAGTTATTACAAGATTACACATTGAGGATCTTTTCGGGTTTAGAGTTTTAGAGAATTATATCATAAAACTTGCATTACATTCCACATATAAACAAAGTGGTTACATAAAGATAGAATTCTTCATTCCCATCAATGGAAACACATTTAAAATAAAACATGGATTATTTCTTGACACATCCTTGACTCTATCATCTTATCATGTACCTTTCCCTTGACCTGTGAAAAACATTTCAAAAACATGGGATGAGCATAAAAACTCAGTATGGGTTATAAAAACATGGAAAGGAAACATGCGTACATACATACATAAGAGTGAAATCATACTTTACCCATAAAACATAATCACTATAAAATAACTCATCTAATCATGAATAAATCATATAAATCATAAGACATAAAGGTAACTTGAGGCATTCATAACATTATTACGTAGGGAGTAACCCTCTTGGTTACGTTTGGAATACCCATCACAGTATATTCCCTAAAATCTCTTCGGCCTTCGCGTTACCCAATGCATTGGAGAGCTATAACGGGCTCACCCGCCCTTAGTTTATCATGGAACCACTCGTCTTCATAATAATGCCCAAGAACCATTACATAATCATATCACATAAAACATGCATAAAGGAAACATAACATTTCCACATTTCAATCACGAGATATCAATACAACACATTGATATAATAAAAACATTATGAAAACCATTTTCAATACCAAAGTAAAACATGGTATTTATTTTTCGTTTTTAAAAAAAAGGTATGGCTTGTAGAGGAAGCTGAAACTCAAATAACGGTCACGAGGGTGGAGAAGTCGTTGTCGCCGCATACGTACGACAAAAACATTCCCTTTTTTCGTTTAGTAAACGCTTCATATAAAAAAGATTCCTTTTGAATAAACTTAAAAGTCAAAGGGGTTTATACACCGTATAAAAGAAAGTTGTGTATAAAACAAAATATGCCTCAATGAAAGGAGATTGAGACGAAGTCCCATACCTCATATCCGACTTGACCCGACCGTTCTTTAATCTTCTGAATAATAAACTTGAGTTAATCTATACTTGCTTATGAATCTTTTTCAAGTTCATTATTCCTTTTATACCATGTTATGAACATCATGTAATCAGTTAAGTTAATAATGTTCATTTTGTCGGTATTTGGTTCTTAAGTCAAAAATAGACTTCTTACATTACATGTTGTTAATTTGGTCAAAGGTTCATTATATCCAGAATGGTATTCATGATGTAGATATCATATATGTCATATATATCCAGTACATACATGCATTTATAATATTACATAATCATTTAGAGGTAAGAAATGAAATGCACCGTTCATGGAGACGGTAAGCCGTACGTACGCATGAACGCTACGTTCATTTCTATTTCATATTTTATAGAATGGAATCATAATGATATAAAGGTATATTATAATTCCAGTATAATATCATATATAATATCATAGTTCCATCCTTTATATGTCCCACATATGGTATTTAACGAATCAAATCACTTTGAGGGGGCGGTAGTCCGCACTTCCTAAAATGAAGATATCGTGTTTACCCATAATGGAAACCATAAAGGTATGCCAAAAATGAAAAAAACAGAAGCTTAAGGAAAACATAAACATATTATATATCATATATAAAAATAGTGACATCATAATGGCCACCTATGAAGGTGTTAAATGAGTGTTGAACAATCATCGTTTCGGGAGGCAGAATTCCGCCATCCACGGAAACCGTATGTTCTTTAACCATTTGATGTAGTTGTGTGAGAGTGTAGCTCTAATAAATCTTATAACAACATCCTATTATATTGAAGATACTGTTGTTGTTACAAAAGAAGTAAATAAAAAGAGTTTATGGGGTTGGAGAAGCAAAATAAAAAAATGAACATGAGAGAATGAATTACCTTTAAAAGTGTAACTCCTTTTGATTTGAGCCTAAAGGCTTCCTTTGAAAGAATTCTGCCCAAAGGGAATCCTCTAGGATGAGGAGATGGGTGTGGAGAGAGTAAATGGGCAGGGTTTGGCCGATCCAAAGGCTTGAGTAGTGTGTGAAATGAGGTAGAGGTGGGGGCCTTTTATAAGAGGAGAGGAGGGGCACTTTTGGAAAGTAAAAAAATATTACTTTATTTGAAAATGTGTTTGGTTTCAAAAGGTCCAACATTGATATAATTCGTGGATAAGGTGATAAGGCTTCGAAATCCACTCATCCAATAAGTTTTGGACATGTGTAGTTCATATATTTTACATTATCTTTCCATTTTATTTAAATCGTCAAATAATGATGTCATCTCTGCATCATTATTATGTCATAAATAATTTAATTTATTTAATGTCTAAAAATCATAAAAAAATACTATGATGTAGGAAATAGGTTTATCTTTCCAATGACTATTTATAATCAAAAATATGATCTTTATAACCCCATGTAAAAATTGTTTTCGTAAAACATATTATGTTTGTGTCATTTTTACTTTTACATTAAATAAAAAGTTATTTATGTCATTTCCCAACCAAAGTGTCTCCATGGGGTCCCCAAGTTGACCCATGGATTGTCTTGGTCGGCCATGACACAACCAATGGGGGTAGGACATGTTTCAAGCTCATCTTATTTTATTAAAACATTATTTTTACCTTAAACTACACTAATTACCACTAATCGTGACTAAAAACTTAAAAAGTTACTATTCACCAAAAAAATTATTTTAATCTCATTGAACCACATTTTACTTCTTAATGACAACCATGTATGTCGGATTTTCAAAATTCAATACACATTAGTGGTAAACTTTCATTTAACTGAAAAATCAGTTTGCTTGATTACCACTTAGTGGTTTCACTATTCATCAAAAATTGAAGTTTTTCAGAAAATTACCAAAAATTCACCCTAAGCTATATTTGATATTCTGAATTCAAAAATGAAGTCTATTTTACAAAATTCAAATCATATAAGTCACATTAATTAATTTAATAATTAATTCCCGCTGCCAGAGCAAATAGCGTGGTTTTACAAAATAATAAGTATCAAAAGATTGACACCAGTTTAAGTCTAATTTAAAAGTGAAATTGATTCCAATGACCACCATTGGATAAAATGGTAAAAATATATTCTAATTTCACTTTAAAACCAATTCAAAACATAATCTAATAATATAAATAAATTATATTAAAAAGCAGTTTTGATGTAAAATGCAGTATTTTTCACTATTCATTAAAAAATGAACATTGTCAGAAAAATACCAAAAATTCACACAAGGTAAATTTTGATGTCCCAATCATAAAGAATAAGTTTTTTTTGACAAACATAGTTTATAAAATTGTAAAAATATAGATTCAAAAATGGTTTTCCATCAAAAGGCAGTAAAACAATCTTTTAAGAATATTAGTGTATTCCATGCATAAGATTGTATTTATTTTCATTTTAAGCCTCTATAACACTATATTAATCATTAATAGACATAGATAAAAATATATATTATTCATTACTTACTTGGGATTTTACATCCTTCCCTCCTTTAGAAAATTGCGTCCCCACAATTTATTTACTTATCGAATAAATGGGGGTACTTATCCCTCATTGCATTTTCAGATTCCCATGTTGCCTCTTCAATCATGTGGTTTTTCCACAAAACCTTTACCTGATGAATCACCTTATTCCGTAACACTTGCTCCCTGTGGTCAAGAATCTGGACCGGTTGTTCCTCATAAGATAGGTTCTCTTCCATCTGAACTACCTCTGGACTCAAAACATGAGATGGATCTGGCATATACTTTCTCAACATCGAAACGTGAAAAACATTGTGTACCTGAGATAAACTCGGAGGTAAAGCCACCCAGTATGCAACTGATCCAACTCACTCCAGAATTTCAAATGGTCCAATAAACCATAGACTCGGCTTTCCTTTCATACCAAATCTCATCACACTTTTCCAAGGAGAAACCTTGAGAAAAAAATGATCACCTACCTCGAAAGATAGATCCTTCCTCCGGTTATCTGCATAACTCTTCTACCTGCTCTGAGCTGTTCTCATGTGCTTCTGAATCAACTGAACTTTTTCTGCCACCTCTTCTACCAATTCTGGTCCCATCATCTTCCTTTCACCCACTTCATCCCAAAATTCTGGAGTTCGACACCGCTTCCCATATAATGCCTCAAATGGTGCCATCTGTATACTGGAATGAAAACTGTTATTATAAGAAAACTCAACCAAAGAAAGATGTTGGTCCCAACTTCCCTGATAATCCATAAAACAAGCTCGTAGCATATCCTCCAATGTCAGGATTGTTCGTTCTGACTTCCCATCTGATTGAGGATGAAAAGTTGTACTACAATTTAATTCAATACCCAACGACTTGTGAAGGCCTTTCCAAAAGTTAGAAGTAAACCTGGGATCACGATCCGATACAATGGAGAGAGGAACTCCATGTAACCTGACTACCTCTTTAAGATACAAAAGGGAAAGTTGATCAAGAGAGAAAGTATCTCGTATAGCAAGGAAATGAGCATATTTGGTCAAGCGATCAACAATAACCCAGATTGCATTATTACCTCGAGATGTCTTCGTTAATCCAACAACAAAGTCCATCGATATATTCTCCCATTTCCACTCTGGAACTGGTAAAGGCTGAAGCATCCCTTTCGGTAACTGCCTCTCTGCTTTAACCTGCTGACAAGTCAAACACTTCACAGTAAAATCAGCAATATCTCTTTTCATTCCATCCCACCAGTAATACTCCCGCAGATCTCTGTACATCTTAGTACTGCCAGGATGAACTGAAAACGGGGAACTATGAGCCTCACATAACAACTCATTCTTCAACTGTGAATCACATGGAACACATAACCTCTTTCCAAACCTCAAAACACAAACACAAACTTATCCAAGAACTTATGGAAAATTTTATTCATAAGGTCCATGAATATAGCAGGTGCATTGGTTAACCCAAAAGGCATAACTACAAATTCATAATGGCCATATCTAGTACGGAACGCAGTCTTCAGAACGTCTGCTTCTTTTACTTTCAACTGATGGTACCCCGACCTCAAGTCAATCTTCGAAAAATACTGATCTCCCTGGAGCTGATACCACTTCATTCAATGGCCCAACATTTGTTGAAGTTGTTGCAAAGGATTTCACCACCCCTTTCTGCTTGTAGTCTGGCTGCATTCCCCCAGTTGAGTTCTCCGTTGGACACTCGTTTGCATAATTACCCATTTCATTACACTTAAAACATCTTACCGTTGGCTTTTCATTTCCTGCTTGATCATCTTTCTTATAGTTACGAGAATTATGACCAGACTTACCACACAGAAAGCACTTACCAGACTTGGATAAACATTCTCCAGGATGCATTTTACCACACTTCTCACAGGATGGATATTTGGTTTTCTTAACTCCCTACTTCTTTGATGAATTATTCTCCTTTGCCTGCCAACTAGACCTCTTATTCTGTTGTTTGTCATAGAACACCTTATCATCGGCAAACTCCATTTCCACCTTCTCCGCACATCGAACAAGTTTTTCATAACTTTTGAACTCACGAGAATCTAAAGCCCTTCAATACTTTGGCTTTAACCCTGAGTAAAAACGGTTTATTTTACTATCAAGATCTCGTATGAAGTTTGGAGCATACCTTGCCAATCGAGTGAACTTTTCTTCATAAGCAGCCATTGAATCGTCCTCCTACCTCAATTCTAGGAACTATTTTTCCATCCTAAGACGAACCACCTTAGGAAAATATTTCTCAAGAAACATACCTTTGAATTCATCCCAGTGAAGATCCTCAATCTCATCACTATCCCTTATATTTTTCACCATCGACCACCACTGGTCAGCTTCACCTTCAAAACGGTAAATAGCAAGACTAACCTTTTGATGTTCTGAACACCCCATGACATCAAAAATCTTCTCCAGTGCTTTAGTCCACCCTTCAGCTTGCACAGGGTCAGATGATCCTCTGAATGATGGTTGATGTTACCTCATGAAATGTTCCACAACTGACATGTTCCTCTGTGGTTGATCTGGCTGATCTCGTGCATGGATACCACCACCATTTATAGCCTGAGTCAATTGTGCCATCACTGCAACAAACTGTTCATTTCCGATTTCGACCATCTCAGGTTGCTGATTTGGAAGGTTATCTTCCTCCTGATGTCGTCCCAACATAGCTGCTTTGTTTCCTCTGCGGAAAACCATTCTGAACACAGAAATATCTTAGGCAAAGCAACATGGTAATCCGTAAATGCTATATCATTTCAATCATATTATAATTTAACACTTTTCTAACTCCTAAAGTTGTCTAAACCTCCCTTTGATACCAACTATAAGGCCCCAGACTTAAACCTTACTTAATCTTGAGTTATTACAAGATTACACATTGAGGATCTTTTCGGGTTTAGAGTTTTAGAAAATTAGATCATAAAACTTGCATTACATTCCACATATAAACAAAGTGGTTACATAAAGATAGTATTCTTCATTCCCATCAATGGAAACACATTTAAAATAAAACATGGATTATTTCTTGACACATCCTTGACTCTATCATCTTATCATGTACCTTTCCCTTGACCTATGAAAAACATTTCAAAAACTTGGGATGAGCATAAAAACTCAGTATGGGTTATAAAAACATGGAAAGGAAACATGAGTACATACATACATAAGAGTGAAATCATAATTTACCCATAAAACATAATCACTTTAACATACCTCATCGAATCATGAATAAATCATATAAATCATAAGACATAAAGGTAACTTGAGGCATTCATAACATTCTTACGTAGGGAGTAACCCTCTTAGTTACGTTTGGAATACCCATCACAGTATATTCCCTAAAATCTCTTCGTAGAAACCTTAAGGTTTCACTCCTTCGCGTTACCCAATGCATTGGAGAGCTATAACGGGCTCACCCGCCCTTAGTTTATCACGGAACCACCCGTCTTCATAATAATGCCCAAGAACCATTACATAATCATATCACATAAAACATGCATAAAGGAAACATAAAATTTCCACATTTCAATCACGAGATATCAATACAACACATTGATATAATAAAAACATTATGAAAACCATTTTCAATACCAAAGTAAAACATGGTATTTATTTTTCGTTTTAAAAAAAAGGTATGGCTTGTAGAGGAAGCCGAAACTCAAATAATGGTCACGACGGCGGAGAAGTCGTTGTCGCCGCATACGTACGACAAAAACGTTCCCTTTTTTCGTTTAGTAAATGCTTCGTATAAAAAAGATTCCTTTTGAATAAATGTAAAAGTCAAAGGGGTTTATACACCGTATAAAAGAAAGTTGTGTATAAAACAAAATATGCCTCAATGAAAGGAGATTGAGACGAAGTCCCATACCTCGTATCCGACTTGACCCGACCGTTATTTAATCTCCTGAATAATAAACTTGAGTTAATCTATACTTTATTATGAATCTTTTTCAAGTTCATTATTCCTTTTATACCATGTTATGAACATCATGTAATCAGTTAAGTTAATAATGTTCATTTTGTCAGTATTTGGTTCTTAAGTCAAAAATAGACTTCTTACATTACATGTTGTTAATTTGGTCAAAGGTTCATTATATCCAGAATGGTATTCATGATGTAGATATCATATATGTCATATATATACAGTACATACATGCATTTATAATATTACATAATCATTTAGAGGTAAGAAATGAAATGCACCGTTCATGGAGACGGTAAGCCGTACGTACGCATGAACGCTACTTTCATTTCTATTTCGTATTTTATAGAATGGAATCATAATGATATAAAGGTATATTATAATTCCAGTATAATATCATATATAATATCATAGTTCCATCCTTTATATGTCCCACATATGGTATTTAACGAATCAAATCACTTTGAGGGGGCGGTAGTCCGCACTTCCTAAAATGAAGATATCGTGTTTACCCATAATGGAAACCATAAAGGTGTGCCCAAAATGAAAAAACCAGAAGCTTAAGGAAAACATAAACATATTATATATCATATATAAAAATATTGACATCATAATGGCCACTTTTGAAGGTGTTAAATGAGTGTTGAACAATCATCGTTTCGGGAGGCAGAATTACGCCATCCACGGAAACTGTATGTTCTTTAACCATTTGATGTAGTTGTGTGAGAGTGTAGCTCGAATAAATCTTTTAACAACATCCTAGTATATTTAAGATACTGGTGTTGTTACAAAATAAGTAAATAAAAAGAGTTTAGGGGATTGGAGAAGCAAAATAAAAAAAATGAACATGAGAGAATGAATTACCTTTAAAAGTGTAACTCCTTTTGATTTGAGCCCAAAGGCTTCCTTTGAAAGGATTCTGCCCAAAGGGAATCCTCTAGGATGAGGAGAGGGATGTGGAGAGAGTAAATGGGCAGGGTTTGGCCGAGCCAAAGGCTTGAGTAGTGTGTGAAATGAGGTAGAGGTGGGGGCCTTTTATAAGAGGAGAGGAGGGGCACTTTTGGAAAGTAAAAAAATATTACTTTATTTGAAAATGTGTTTCAATTTCAAAAGGTCCCACATTGATATAATTCGTGGATAAGGTGATAAGGCTTCGAAATACACTCATCCAATAAGTTTTGGATATGTGTAGTTTATATATTTTACATTATCTTTCCATTTTATTTAAATCATCAAATAATGATGTCATCGCTGCATCATTATTATGTCATAAATAATTTAATTTATATAATGTCTAAAAATAATAATAAAAATACTATTATGTAGGAAATCTTTTTATCTTTCCAATGACTATTTATAATCAAAAATATGATCTTTATAACCCCATGTAAAAATTGTTTTCGTAAAACATATTATGTTTGTGTCATTTTTACTTTTACATTAAATAAAAATTTATTTATGTCATTTCCCAACCAAAGTGTCTCCATGGGGTCCCCAAGTTGACCCATGGCTTGTCTTGGTCGGCCATGACACAACCAATGAGGGTAGGACATGTTTCAAGCTCATCTTATTTTATTAAAGCATTATTATTACCTTAAACTACACTAATTACCACTAATCGCGATTAAAAACTTAATAAGTTACTATTCACCAAAAAATTATTTTAATCTCATTGAACCACATTTTACTTATTAATGACAACCATGTATGTCTGATTTTCAAAATTCAATACACATTAGTGGTAAACTTTCATTTAACTGAAAAATCAATTTGCTTGATTACCACTTAGTGGTTTCACTATTCATCAAAAATTGAAGTTTTTCTGAAAATTACCAAACATTCACCCTAAGCTATATTTGATATTCCAAATTCAAAAATGAAGTCTATTTTACAAAATTCAAATCATATAAGTCACATTAATTAATTTAATAATTAATTCCCGCTGCCAGAGCAAATAGCGTGTTTTTACAAAATAATAAGTATCAAAAGATTGACACCAGTTTAAGTCTAATTTCAGTGTGAAATTGATTCCAATGACCACCATTGGATAAAATGGTAAAAATATATTCTAATTTCACTTTAAAACCAATTCAAAACATAATATAATCATATAAATAAATTATATTAAAAAGTAGTTTTGATGTAAAATGCAGTATTTTTCACTATTCATTAAAAAATGAACATTGTTAGAAAAATACCAAAAATTCACACAAAGTAAATTTTGATGTCCCAATCATAAAGAATAAGTTTATTTTGAAAAACATAGTTGATAAAATTGTCAAAATATAGATTCAAAAATTGTTTTCCATCAAAAGGCAGTAAAACAATCATTTAAGAATATTAGTGTATTCCATGCATAAGATTGTATTTATTTTCATTTTAAGCCTCTATAACACTATCTTAATCATTAATAGACATAGATAAAAATATCTATTATTCATTACTTACTTGGGATGTTACAGTCCCTTACTGATATTTTCTGGTCATCCTGCATTTTCAAAACTTTTCTTTATATGAATTTAATGATAAGTAAGAAAAATGATGAGGTCAATATAGAATTTATAAATTTATTTCATAAAAATTAAAAAAAAATCTATATAACTTTTTTGGATTGGAGATAAAATGGATACTTAGTAGATGTGTCCACTTTGTAATGTGGAATTTTTATGTAATATTTATGACCTAACTCTCTAGAACTCTAAAAATAAAATATAGTTGAGAATATAATAAAGTGAATTTTAGATAAAATTCAATGTAATATGAATGGTTTAAGGATAGGTCCTTACTATAAGGACCCATACTTAAATATTTCATAATCTTGAATTAATCTAATAATTCACATTGAGGATATTTCCAAGTTTAGAGTTTTGGAGAATTAAGCCATAATAATTACATTAAATCTAAAATATTACAAATTAGACACTTCTACTCAATATCCATTTTTTCATAAAATAAAAACTCTTTAAAAAAAGAGTCATATCAAGTTCCATGTTTTTTACAACATGACTTTTCCTTGATCCCATCCCTAACTATATTCATATTTAAGTCTTGTGAAAAACATTTCAAAACTTGGGATGAGCATAAAAAGCTCAGTAAGGGTAATAAAATAAATAAACAAAACATTATTCTATAAAAACATAAGATTTTTAACATTCTTCATGAAATAATAATATTTATGAATAACAAATTGAAATCATAAATCATAATGGTAACTTTCCGCATCCATCTCATACTTGCATTGTAGTTATCACAACTATATATAGTGTTACATTGGAATACACATCAAAGTATATTCAATAAATCTATTAGGAGAAACATTAATGTTTACCTTCATCATGTTACCCAATGCATTGGAGAGCAATCACAGGCTCACCCGCCCTAGGTTTATCACGGAACCACCCGTATACGTAATCAATGTCCAAGAACCATAACATATTCATAACACATAAAACAAGCATAAAAGAAAGATAAAATATCCACATTTCAATTATAATATACAATTTCAAGATATTAAAATAATAAATCTATTCTCAAACCCATTTTCAATACCAAAATATATAAAAAGAGTATATGGTATTTATTTTCCTTCTAAAAATTCTACAGCTTGTATAGGAAGCCAAATATAAAATAATGCTCATGGTGGCGGGAAGTTCATTGTCACCACGTACCATAAAAATAAACATTCCTTTTTTTTCATTTCATAAAAATATTCATATAAAAATATTCCCTTTGAATGAAATGAAAATCCAAATGGGTTTATACACTGTATAAAATAAATTTGTGTATAAATCAAAATATGCCTCAATGAAAGGTGATTGAGACTAAGTCTCTTACCTCATGTCCGAATTGACACGTTCATTCATTAATATCCTGAATAAAAAACTAAAGTTAATTTATAATTTCTTAAGAAAATTTTTCAAGTTTATTATTCCTTTTATATTACTTTTTACTATGTTATAAACATTAAATAATCATTTAAGTTAATAACAAACATTTTGTTGATATTTGGTACATGAGTCAAAAAAGAACTTCTTATAACTAAAAGTTGTACATGGGTCAAAATTTAATTATTTCCATAATTATATTGATGATTTAGATATCATATATATCATATATATCCATTATATATATGTATTAATAACATTACATAATATTTGGATATAAAAAATGAAATTCACTATTCATAGAGACGGTAAGACGTACGTACGCATGAATGATACATTCATTTTTATTTAGTATTTAATGGAATGAAAACTTTATTATAAATATTTATATTATAATTCCAATATAATATAATATATAATTTCATTAACTACATCCTTTATACGTTCTATGTATGGAATGAACGAGTTATATCACATTGAGGGGGTGGTAGTCCGCACTTCCTCAAAAGAAATTATCGTGTTTACCCATTATGGAATCCATACATTTATGCTATAAATGAAAAATATAGAAGTATAGAGACAATATAAATATAATATATATCACATATAAGTATATTAATATAATAATGGCCACCATGAGAGGTGGTAGGAGATAATTGAACAATCATCGTTTCGTGAGGCAGTAGTTCGTCATCCAATGAAACAGTATGTTCATATCCATTAGATGTAGGTGTGTAAGTATATTTTGAATAATTATTATAAAAACAACATATTATATTTAGGATACAGTTAAATTTATAAAAAAATTAATAAAAAGGGTTTTTGTGGTTGGAGAATAAAAAAAATAAAATAACTTAATAGGAGATGTTACATTTAAATCGGGAAACTCCCTTTGGTTTGAGCCAAAAGGATTTCTGGAAGTGTTGTCTGTATAAGGTAAGGATTATAGGTGGAATATTGGGATGTTTTGAGATTAATTGGGTAAAGGATGGGTGATTCAAGGGGCTTTATAGGTGTGTGTAATGGGTTATAGGTGATGGCTTTTTATAAGGGGGAGGAACGGCTCTATAGGAATGTTTGAAAATATTATTTTATTATAATTTAAATTTAGGTTTCAAAAGGAAAAAAACATATTAAATTCAAATATAAGATGAAAATTATTCTAAATAAAATCATCCAATAATAATTGGACTGGTTTTGGATATTTTTTTAAATTTTATAATCTCATTTAATTAAATCATTCATTAATAAGGTAATCATTGCATCAGTACTGTATCATAAATAATTTTATTTATTTGATGTATAAAAATTATAAATAAAATTTCATGATGTAGGAACTATTTTTATCTTTCAAATAAATATTTATAGTTTAAGATATAACTTATATAACCACAAGTAAATATTGATTTACTAAAAGATATATGTTTATGCCATTTTGGTATTTGCTTTAAATTAATTAATATAATGTGTCATTATCACTCCCATGTCGCTCCATGGGGTCCCAAAATTGACACAAGAATGCCCTTAGTCTAAAATATATCATAAACTAGTTTGAGGACCAGTGTAAGTGTAATTTACTATTATATAAAATTATTTTTTACCCTTATTTACAGGATTTACCCTTTAACCAAGGTAAATAAAATATTTATTTAAGTAAATATTCATAATGTATGAAAATAAAGGATACCTATTTACACAATTTTGACCCCTTTAATAAGAATATAGAATTAATTTTTCCAAATTCATAATACAGAAGTTGAAATAATTAATTTAAAATTAATTCTCATTGTCAAAACAAAAAAAAGTTTATTTTTAAGAAATAATAACTATCAAAAGATTGATAATTGTTTATGTCCAATTTCAAAGTGAAATTTCTTAAAATGACTAACATTGGATTAAATGGAAAAAAATAATCTAATTACACTTTAAAATCAATTGAAAAGTTAATCTAACCATATAAATAAATTCGATTAAAAGGTATTTTTGAATGAAAATGAAATATTTTTCACTATTTGTTAAAAATGAACATTATCATAAAAATACCAAATATTTTCCAACAGTAAATTTTGATGTCCTGGTTCTAAAGAATTATTTTCTATTGTCAAATAGAATATATAAAAGTGACAAAAAACTTGATTTAAAAAGGGTTCTCCATCAAAAGGCGGTAGATCAACCTTTTAAAAAATATTCGAGTATTTATTCTTAAAATTGGAATCATTATCATTCAAAGCCTCTAAAATTTATTAGATAAATGTAAAAACATTTAGAAAACATTTTCCGTCAGATTTTAGTTATTTTTTTCATTCATTTCATTACAATGGCTAGGCTTTAACTAAAATTTAAAATAATAATATTTTATTAATATTTTTCATTATAACTCAAAGTTGTGTGCGATGTAAGTTCTAAAAGAAACTAATTGTTGCATATCAAGTACACCATCGATAATAAAATCCCATTTAAAGTAAAATTAATATTTAATTCACAAATATTAATAAATATGAATATTTATTATTCTTTATTTACCTAGGGTGTTACACTTAAACAATACAATTTTCATGAAATTTATGAGAAAATTTTTTAATTGGTATGATTCCAAATTTTTTACATTGAAAGATTAATATGATATATTTCTTGATGAATTTAATAATATAATAACAATTAGAAGATAAAAATCTCCAAAATTTAAAGATAATATCTATGTGGATAAGTTATTTAAAACAATGAAAAACTAAAAATTAAGGAGGAGGAAAATTTATTCTCTAGTGAATCTAAAGTTGATGTAGAAATTGGTAAAGAGTATAAGAGGATTATAGATCTTATCTTAATCAATTTCAAAAAATGAAACTAATTGTACAAAGAATAACTACCACTTAAATGATTCAAGTATAGAGGATTTAAAATTTTTCAATTAGTTTTTCAAGGAAGAAATGTGGCGAGTATGAAGATAATGAGAAATATAAAATGACTGGATAAATAAATATGGTATAAGTTAAAAGGAAGTCATAAAATCTAATTAAAAAGGAAGTGGAGTTTAGAAAATGGTGGAGAATAAGTCACATATTATTAAATGTTCATTAAATTCTAGAAATAAATATTCACTATGGTTATATTATAGTAGTTGTTACTCTCACACAGTAGGTGATACAAAACTATTGAGGAATAATAAATATCATGATAGAGGTATAGTTATGTTTGAGAATGGTGGATCCTTAAAAATTAGAAGAGTTTGCACAATTAAAATTGGATCTCATAAACATGAATCATTATATTTTATGGACCTATACAAAAATTATTAAGTGTAATCAAACTATATAGTGATGGGAATGAATTTATATGGAATCCTACCCTTTTATTACATAATTTTACATGACATTTTACAAACAGAGAATCTTTTAATGTTATTTGTATTGTAAATAAGGTACAAAATTAATGAAAACATAAAATAATATTTTAATACACATAAAAGGATTATTGAACTTTAAATCCTAAGTTCAATTACTATATATCATAACCTAGGGATATACATCAGATGAAAGGGTAAGCATAAGGACCAGTAAGGGAAAACAGGTAAAACAATTTACATGTGATCATGAGAGAAAATAATAAGAACTTTAAGAAATATCATAATAGAACGAGAAAGAGTAATATCATGATAATAATAAATTGAATAATATCTTTAAAATTTGGATACAACATTTCTTTTAAACATTCAAATGCATATCACCAAGGTCCATCCCCAAGGGTTTATAAAATTTTACCAAGGTTATTCACCAAGGTATCATAAAACATGTCATATCTAGAGATTAATTTCATTACCCAATGAGTTGGAGTGATATCCAGGAGCACCTATAATATTTATTTATTTTCATGTGATTCATGTAGATCGTAATAAAATATTTCATAAATAGCCCTATAAAAGAAATGAGTTTCACAACAAAATCATGACATTTTAAAATGTGCTTAAAAACATGCTCTTTTTGTAAATTTAATACCATGTATAAGGAAGGTGGTTTTAATGTATATTGATTCCATTATTAAAATATAAAATTTGGAAATCCATTTTATTACCCCTGGAGAAGATAATGTTTTGGGTATTCACCAAAAAAATTCATGATAAAAGGAAATAAATTTCGAGACGAAAATTCGACAGCATAACATATATGAAGCATGGATTTAGAAAACACTAAAATGAGAGGGGAAAAGGGTATACCAATCATAAAAGACTCATAATATTGTATATTTATGGAACAAAATTTATACAAGAACATTATATGTGAATTTAAAAGACATAAAACATAAAAGGAGAACATGAGAGGAATAGAAAAGAAGATATTTCACTTACCTTAAAGAGTAACTTCTAAACCACTAAGATCAATACCTTGAGGTCTTGAGGAAACCTTGGGAGGACCCCATCGAAGGTAAAAAAATAAATATTCTAGGCGATAATTTTTGAATGAATGTAAATTAAGGAATGTCTTGGTATTTATAGTAAAAGGGAGATATATTTTTATTAATTTCCAAGGACACAACATAGGTGGTATTTGAAATACCAGGGAATTTCTCAAGGTATTTTCACATGTTTTTATCCACATGGAAGACCTCATATAATATTTTAATACATGTGAGTACTAGTATTTTAAATTACATATAACATCATTATGATTTCATGGAATACACTCAAAACTCAAAAACTATATTTTTACTATTCACCAAAAAAACCTTTTATAAAAATATAATAAATTCACCCTAACATAATATCAGTGTTAAAAATTAAATAATTAACTCCATTTTATGAAAATAATTTTCAAAATATGATAAATTTAACTTTTAAGTAAAATCATTATTTACTCGAAAAATACTAATATATAACTAAAAATTTATAAAACAATGTTTTACTTATAATATTATATCACATTACCATTCAAGATGCCTAAATTATATTTATACTTCCAAAAGTGAGGTGACTATTCCATTGGTTATATTACTATTTAAAAGGGAAATATTACTATTCATAATTTACTATTCACTAAAAATTAATTTGATCTTATAATACTCTATAATTATTTCCAATCATAACCATGTCTGTTTTTATATCATTTCACAGTATCAATTACTTAATGAATGAAAATTATTTTAAAATAGACTTTTTCAATATTCATCAAAAATATTAAACCTCTTAGAAAAATACTAAAAATTCAGCCTAGATTATTTTTGACATTTGAAATTAAAAAATTATGTTTATTTTAACATAATAAGAAATAAATATTTTTTTTATACAAATGGATTACACAAAGTATCTAAGGCCTTGTTATGTAACGCTTTATAACCCCACATAGGACCTAATAGTAAGGTGTGAATTGGTGATAGAATCTTGGGCAGCTGAGTCAACATTTCCTTACTAGTTTTTTCTATCAACGTGAACTTCTCCCATTGGCGATTTTAGTCAAGATTAACATGTTAAATCTCGACTTGGGCTTGGTCTAGAGAAAAGTCCAGTGAAACTACCTCTTTCCCATGCTTTGACAAATGGGATTCGTATGGCCTGAGTCTACTTGATGAGGCCATCAACTCTTCTTTATTCATTAATTATCCATTATCATTTCTATTAATAAATAATAATTATAATGTTAAAAATTTATTATGGTTTCCAGTGGTCATATAATGGTCAAAAATCAATGGATACATTTTAATTATACTTATTTTGTTTTGTTGATTATGATATAGTAAAAATATCATTTTCAGGAAAAAAAATGTTATTCATGAAGGTTTATTTGTTACATTCTTCCCCACTTAAGAAATTTTTTCTTTGATATTTCATCTCATATTCTTATAAGAGATAAGGTGCGGGTACTTCTACCTCAATGTATCCTCTAGATTCCATGTGGCTTCTTCATATTTGTGGTTCCTCCATAATACTTTAACAAGGTGAGTAGTATTGTTGCATAGAACCTTTTCTCTATGATCTAAGATCTCCTTTGTATTCTCTTCAAAAGATATCTCATATTATAATTGTTCAACCTTTGGATTCAGTACATGTGAAGGGTAAGGTATGTACTTCCTCAAGATATATACATGGAATACATCAATAACTTGAACAAGATTCGGAATAATTGAAAGCTGATAGGCCACTAATCCTACGCGATCTGGTATTTCATAGGGGCCAATGTACATAGGGATGAGATTACCTTTCTTCCAAAAACATATGAATCAATTCCAAAGTCAAATTATATGAAAGTCTTTGTCACTAAATTCAAAATCCATGTACCTTTGAAGGTTCTCAGCATAACTCTTCTACTAAAACTGAGCAGCCTTAATGTGTTGTTTAGTTTCATGAACTTTTTCTGTCATTTCATAAAAAAGATAAGGACCAATATAATTTATCCCACCATATTTATCCCAACAATTAGGAGTTTTATATATCTTCCCATATAGAGCTTAATATGGTGCCATTTGAATGCCCAAATAGAAGTTTTTATTGTAAGAGAACACAAGTATTTGGAGATCTTGATCCCATTAACCATTAAATTCCATTTATTATGTTATTAACCTTTACTCAAGTGTTCGAATTATCCTATAAGATTATTCATCAGTTTTAGGGTGATAATCCATACTGAAATTCAATTTGATACCTATATAATGTTGAATTATTTTCTATAATTTTAATGTGAACCTCATATCACGACCAAATACAGTAGAGAGTGGTACTCCATATAGCTTTACCACTTCCCTCATGTAAATTATGGTAATTTGATCAAGCCATAAATCATTCTGAATATATATTAAATGGGAATTCTTGGTGAGAATTTCCACCTTAACCCATAACACATTGGCTCCCATGGATATTTTTCGGCGACCAGTGAAAAATTCCATAGTTATATTTTCCCGCTTCCATTCTGGTATGGGCAGTTGTGGTAATACCCCTTTAGGAAGTTTTCTCTTTACTTTTACTTTATGAAACACTTGGAACCCTGTACTATATTTGGAAATATCCCATTTCATCTTATCACACCAATAATTATCATGAAGCTCCCTATAAAATTTCAATATTCTAGGATGTCTAGATAATGTAGAGTTATGAGCTCCATCCATCAACTCCCTTATTTCTAGAATATATGAAGCACATTGCCTTGTATGAAATTTGGGAAGACCTTCTTGATCAATATTAATCTTAGGAAACATTCCATCCATCACAGCCTCAAACTTCTTCTATAATAAAGTATCATCTTTATATGATTTCCTGATCATCTCTAGTAATGATGATGGGGGAATAATTTGGGATAGGGTTTATG
This sequence comes from Viscum album, assembly GCA_963277665.1. Taxonomy (NCBI): domain Eukaryota; kingdom Viridiplantae; phylum Streptophyta; class Magnoliopsida; order Santalales; family Viscaceae; genus Viscum; species Viscum album. The sequence continues at coordinate 371,237,297 of OY728166.1, read as the reverse complement.
ATGTCCCTTCCCATAAAATTCCCATGTCAGGTTTTACAAGGTCTAGGATCAAGGGATATCTGTGAATCCTCATCATTGATAAAACAACAGGTTCTTTCTTACTTCATGCATTAGAGACTGTTTTTTCTATACGAGGGTGATATTGAATTGAAAAATCATAGTCTTTAAGAAGGTCCAACCATCTCCTCCATCTCATGTTCAATTCCTTTTTCATGAAAATATACTTCAAATGTTGATGGTATGTGTATATGTTACAATTATCCCCATAATTATAGTTCCTCTATATCTTGAGTGGAAAAACTATGGCAGCCATCACAAGATCATGTGTAAGATAGTTCTTCTCATGAAGCTTCAACTATCGATATGCCTAAGAAATGAATTTTTCATTTTGTATGATGATGCATCCAATACCTTTCAGAGATACATCACTAAAAATAAAAAACCCTTCTTTGATAGAGGTAATATTTAACATGGGTGTTGTAACATTACTCTTCTTCATCTCTTGGAAACATTCCTCACACTTTTTTGTTGAGATGAACTATACCCATTTTCGAGATAACTTGTTAAGTAGATTGTAAAGTCATGAATGTTTTTTCAAAAACCTCCTATAATATCATACTAAACCAAGTTAACTATAAATTTCAATTAATATTTTTTGATGAGTCCACTCCTCTACAAGATTTGTCTTTTCAGGGTCAACTTAGATTCTTTAATTGGTTACAATGTTCCACACGAAAGCAACATGTTGTACCCAAAATTCACATTTTATGAACATTCCAAAAACCCTATCATTATGTAGAGTTTGAAAAAAACCCTTATATGACCCTCATTCTCATTAAAACATTTGAAATATATCAGAATATAATCAATAGAATGTACCACAAAATTATAAAGGTCTTCCTTAAAGACTCTATTCTTCAAATCCATAAATATAATAGGTTCATTAGTCAATTTTAAGGGTATAACAACAAACTCATAATTACCATATCTTTATTGGAAGGAATTTTTTAGAATATTTTCTTTCTTCACTGTCAATTGATGATAAAAATATCAAAGATAAATCTTAGAGAATAATTGAGCCCCATGAATAAGGTCAAATATGTCATCAATTCTTAGAAGAGGGTATTTTTTCTTCACTATGATCTCATTCAATTCTCTATAATAAATTTATAGCTACATTGATACAACCTTCTTATTTACAAAGAGAACAGTGCTCTACAAGGGGACACACTCAGTCAGATAAAACCCATCTTTAAATGATCTACGAGTTGTTTCTTTAATTCATCCCGGTCCATATTCAATATTCTATATGGGGTTTTTGATATCATATGAGATAGAGGTACAAGTTCAATTGATAACTCTAACAATATTTTTGGGGGAGGTCCAGGAAAATCCTCATGAAATACATAAACATATTCCTTAATGATGGGGACATTCTCTATTCTTATATTTTTCATTTCATTCTTCATCTTCACCGATCAACTCCATAAAGAAAGCTACGGGTGGTTATTCTAGAAAAAAAAGATTGTGATATCTCCTCTTTAAATATTTTTTTAGATTAGCCATTCAAGACTTATAATATTTCATTACTTATGCATTTGATCATAGAATTATGCTTTGAGATGCATTCCATACTTAGTATAATGTCAAATTCCACCATGGGAATTACTACTAGGTTTTTGATAAGATTTTAATCACTAATGTAAATAATAGAGTTTCTAATCAATAATAATTCTTGGGTAATCCCACCAAGATTATTTACAAATAACTCTAAATTTATAAATTTAGTGGTTAATTTTTATTAATTGAAAATATGGAGGAAGCAAAATAATTCTTAGAACCAAAATAAAAAAAAGTATCGACTAGTTTTGAGAGAACAACCAGATTACATGATATCATATCGTTTAGAGCTTCAACTTCATCTATCATGATAGAAAATGTACTTCCTTGCTCCCATGGCCTATATTAAGGGTGATGGTGATTCCCCTCCACTGCCCTCAAGATTGGATATTGATTGGAAAAGAAACCAAGTTGTCCAAATTTAAATCATTGAACATTAGGTATGGTGTGCACCATATTCCCCTTTTCATTAGTGTTGGGAAGGTGAGGATTCATTTCACTATGACAATTCTGAGTGATATGTCCATATTTTCCGCACTTGTATCACTTTCTCTTCCCATCAACTAGTTCCCAAAACGATTCTTCCCTCAATTATTACACATAGTAAGTTGAACTAGCTTCTCAACTCTTCCTTGATTAAAGATCCACCCAAATCTTGGATCTATTGATCTCTTCTTTTCATTGGTTTTGTGAATCCAGTGCATCTCTCCAAACTCTAGTTTGACTTTTATAGCACTCTGCAGGATCTCCTCATAGCTATCATATTTTTTTTGGCTAGATTCTTCCACAGATGAGGTCTTAGTCTACAAAATAATCTCTCATCCTTCCCATTAGGATCCAAGAAAAATCGTGAAATGTAAGGGGAAAGCATTGTTAAGTTAATCTCATAGATTTTCACAGATTTAGTCTCCTTTTACTTCTGCTTAAGAAAATCCTTCTCCATTTTCTTTTCTCATTGAACAAGGGAAATACTTTTTGAATAAGATCCCTCTAATCTCTTTCCACTCCATCGCTTAAATCTGGCCTCTTGGTCACATGTTTTAAATTAGTCCCCACTACTGATTAGCTTCACCCTTTAAGTGGTAAATAGACATGGTAACATTCTCTTGTTCAGAACAATGCAGTATAAAAGAGATCTTTTATATAGATCTTATCCACTATTCAGCTATCAATGGGTCGGTAGATCCATAGATCATTTGTGGTTATTGATGAATAAAGGAATAAACAGAATGTTATTCCCTTCTTGGTGGATCATTCTCCCATCTTGATTTAAGTTATTTACCATAAATTGAGTCATTTGATTCATCATTATCATGATATATTCCATTTCAGCTTCCATCGAAGGGTCATCAGTACATGATCCATTGCGGTCACCGTTTTCATAGTTCCTCCAATTTCCTACCATCTTCTAAAAGAATAAATCCTTAGTAATAAACTTCTTTCGTTTAATAATCTTATAAATCTAAATTATTTTTATCTACTAAAACATCATGATTAAATAGGTTATCAACAATTATATTTTCTATAAATCCTTCATAATGGTTCATAAAAATAATTTTATTAACCAAAAATATCCCCCATGAGTGTCAAACTAAGAGTGCAGAAAGCCCCATTTTCATGCACCAATTCTCATTCAAGACTAGATCAAAGCAGTGTTTCCGGGTTTTACCCCTACATACATCTCTCCTAGAGCCACATCCATGTGTTTGTATCCTGGAAAGGATTTATTTTTTCAAAAAATACTTACTTAATATTTCACCAAAATACCAAGAAGTTTTTATATATTTAAACTTTTCAATAGAGTTCTTACAAACTATTTAATATCCTAATTTACAAAAATAAATAAACTACCATTTGATACCAACTATGGAATGGGGAATTTTTATCACATCACTTTACATGAAATTTTCCAAAAAATGATCTTTTAATGTTTAGTGTCATAGAAATAAGGTACATAATACTTGAAAAATTATAGTATTGTTTTAATACACATCAAAGGAATCCTGAAATTTTCTTCCTTTGTTTAATTACTAAATCTCATAACCTGGGGACATAACTTGAAGGAAATGATTAGTATAATTCCCAGTGTGAGAAAACCAGGAAAACATTTTACATGTGAGCTTGATAGAATACAATAAGAACGCGAGAAATTATCATAATGGAATGATAATAAGGTATATAATGATAATAATAACAATAATCATATCAAGAAAAGGTGGATAAAACATTTACATTAGACATTCATAATCATATCACGAAGGTCCATACATAATGTGTCATAAAAATTTGACAAGGTTATTCCCCAAGGTATTGTAAAACATGTCATCTATAGAGATTATTTTCATTACCCAATGAATTGGATAAATATTAGGGATATACCTTAATATTTCTTTATTTTGATGTGATCTACATAGATCAAAGTCAAACATTTCATAAATAACCAAAATAGAATAATACAAAAGGGTTTCATATCAAAATCATTGCGTTTTAAAAAGTTGTTAAAAAGAAGTTTCTTTTGTCAATTTAATCCCATAGAAAATGAAGGTCAGTTTCATGTATATTAATAAAATAATTGAAATATAACATTTTTAAATCCTTATGAATACCCCTAGAGAAGATGGAGTTTTCTCTATTCACAAAATAAAATAAAATAATTTCTTGATAAAAAGACATAAATTTTGAGATGAATATCTGGCAGCATAACGAGTTTGAAACAAAGATTTAGAAAACATTAAAAAGAGAGTAAGGGTCTCCCATTAATAAAAGACTCCAAATAAATTATAGGGATAGAACAAAATGTATATAATGACATGAAATGGAAATTTAAAATACATAAAACATAAAAAAGGTAACACACCAGGAAAATTAAAGGTGAGATTTCCCTTACCTTGAAAAGTAACTTCTAAAACTCTAAGATTGGGACCTCGAGGGATTGATGACACCTTTAAAGGGATACTTAAGAGGTAATAATATAAGATATTTATGGTAGGTTATTTTTTAATGAATTTAAATTATGTAATTTCTTGGTATTTATAGTAAAACATATGGAGTTTTTTATTAATTTATGAGGACACCTCATCGGTGGAATTTTCAAAACCAAGGATTTTCCCATGGTATTTTCTCATGGTTTGCGACACTTGGAACACCAAATATCATATTTTAATCTACATTAGTCTACCATAATATTACATTACATATTACATCATTATGATGTCATAAAACACACCGAAAAATCAATAACCATATTTTCACTATTTACCAAAAAACAATACATTTTATAAAAATATCAAAAAATAACCATAAACTAATATCGATGATATGAATTCAAAAATGAAATCCATTTAATGAAAATAATTTTATTAATATGAATATTAATACAACCAACAGAATAGTATTTCAAGATGCATGTATTATATTTATACTTCCTTAACTGAGTTTACTATTCTATTGGTTGTATTAATATTCATAAGGGTAATATTACTATTCATAAGTTACTATCACAAAAAATTATGACAATATTATCATACACAAAATTTCTTATTGATCAGAATGGTGAATGTCCATTTTTCTAAAATCATTTCACAGTATCAATTATTTAAATGGTAAAAATTATTTTAAAATTCTATTTTTTCAATATTCATCAATAATGTTAAATTTTTTATAAAAGTACTAAAACCTCATCCTAGATTAATTTTGAAATTTTAAATTCAAAAAATATTATTATTTAAACATAATATGAAATAAAATATTTATTTATACAAACAGATTACACAAAGTAACCAAGGCCTCATTACATAACCCCTTATTATACCCATATAGGACCTAATAGTAAGGTGTGAAATAGTTATAGAAACTTGGGGAGGATCAGACAAAATTGACTGAGTGGTGATTTCTATTATCTTAAACTTCTCCCATAGGTGATTTTCATTCGATACTATCATATTGAAGCTTACCTTGGGATTTGTTCAGATCAAATCCCAATGGCGATGCCTCCTTCCCAAGATCCTACAAATGGTCATCGTATGGCCTGAGTCTACTGGATAAGACTGTCAACTCTTATTTATACATTAATTATCTATTATCATTTCTTTTTATAGACAATAGTTATAACCTTAAAAAATTATTATGGTTTCCAATGGTCATATTAACCAACACTAATATAACAGTCAAAACTCAATGGTTACATTGCAATTATACGTAAACAGTTTAATTGATTATGACATAGTAAAACATACATTTTCAAAAAAAACAAAATATTGTTTAAAAAAATTGGGTAATTATATTTTATATTCAATAAAAACTCATGTATCATCATGTGCTAAAATGGGAATTGTTTTCACCAAGGGAGAAAGAACAAGTGGTGGCCTATTCCAAATTTATGGTCCAATAAACTCTTCCAATCTAAGTTCCAAGGATGAAAATAAGTTATGATGTGGGATAATCTACTATATTCATCAAATGATTTTGAGTAAAATATTAAAGAATGATGTGGTGAGAGACCTTCCTGTACTGAAGAGTGAAATATATATTACCTAGGAAACAAGTTAAAAAGGAAATATTGAATATATAAGTCATTAAATAATGTATATTTAGTACACCAATCCATTCTAATTAACTCATTCATATTTAAGTAGACCTGTGTAACATAAATCGACTAGTGGTTATATTTAATTTAATTCAATCATTAATGATTTCACCCAAATTACAAATATAATTTTCCAAAATCATAATTCCAGTATAATGAATATGTTCAAAAAATTTATAAGCTTTGTTGGGAAAGAGTTGGGATTATATATCAAGTAGTTTATAATTGATAATTTAAGGGAGTTCACTTATAATAATTTTGAATCATATCTTTAAAATCATGGGATTAAACATTAGTATAGTAATTATTATATGCCCTAGAAATGGTGTTGTGTAATAAAAGAATATAATCATGGTTGAAATAGTAAGAACAACCCTTTTTGAGAACTATATTTCAATATTATTTTAGAGGGAATAATTATTCATAGTTATACATATTTAGAATCTAGTTTTCAAAGACATGATTCAAATATGTTCTCTTATGAAATGTAGTAAAAAAAATAAACAGACAATGAACTATTTCATATTTTTTATAAATCTATGTTTAATAAATATTAAAAAGTCAAATTCACTATAATTCAAAAAAATGATTATGATTTTGTGGAATATTTATCTAATGTAAGAGGTTATTAGTGTTAGAACAAAATGTTTGAAAGGGTGTTTAACTATCATAACATGAATACTATTAAAAAAACATCCTAACTGTGGTGATACAAATGAAATAAATTTTCAAATTACAGAATTGTATAAATTTTTACAAAAAATGCATAGAGAGGGAGATAAAAGGGAAAAAATAATGCTAATTTTGACTTTGATTGGAATAGTAATTTTTATGATTATAATTATTTTAAAAAATAGAATTTGAATCACCAAATGATGAAGAAGCATATAGAATAATAAAATAATATTAGAAATCAAGAATCTCTCGTTCAAACCATAAAAAGGATGAGACTTAAAAATAAAACAACTATTAATTCATAATTTGAACCAAAAAATGGTAGAGAGGATATTGTGCATAATATGTGGATAGATGTTATGAACAAAGAGCTTGATTTGATTTAGAATAATGCTAAAAAAACAGGTTCCAAGACTGTAGGGGGTATATTATAGAAACTAGGTGGGTATTTAGAAATAAAATCAATTAAAGGCTTTTCATTTTAACAAATAAGGATAAATTGGTTTATAAGGTTATTATCAGGTGTAAGGTATAAACATTAAAGATACTTTTTCACAGGTTGAATTAATTAAAGCTGTTAGAATTATTCTAGTTGTTTTTGCTATAAATATTTTCAAATGGATATGACGTATGATTTTAGAAATAGATATCATGAAGAAAAAGTTTTTATTGAGGAACCCAAAGGGTTTATACTTAAACATGATGGTAACAAATTGTAAAATTTTAGAAATATTTGAATGGTTGAAAACATTACCCAGGATCCTTATACTTTTAACATTATATTTACCTAAAACAATCCATCTTTTATAAAGGGTAATTTTAATGTAATTTATATATAAATGAAATATACATTGGTACTACAATTTTTAATGTTTATATTGATGAAATTATTTTTATATGTGAAAATTATAATTACTATGAAGCATTCTCAATGAAAATGACGAATCTTTTTAATTTTATATACTGGCAGAAATGAGTTTATTTTTAGTATTTTAGAGAATGAGAAAATGATGATTTTATCATTCTATATCAATATAAATACACTAAAGAATTTATTATTGAATTTGGCATGGAATATCTAAAAGAATAATCCATTCCACAAGCAGTAAGTGTGAAGCTAGAAAAATATGAAGCAAGAAAAAGTGTGAATTAAAAACACTTCACAAAATTTTTGGTAACTTGATCTATCTTATAGAATCAGTATTAGAAATTTATTTTATAGTGACTCGCTATGTGAGATATCAAAGTAATAAAAAATAATAAATATTTTATTCAAATATTGTACTCTGTTATATCGAATGTACATTGAACTTTGGGAAATGATATAGAATTGGTGAGAAGTTAAATTTGTTTCGCTACACTGATACTGACTATATAGAATATTGTGATGATATAAAATCAATAACAGGTGGTAAATTATTTTTTAGAGAGAACTATATAATATGGTATTTTAAAAAGAAAACATTGGAGGATTTAAGAACCATGTATTTATAAAATATGGTTTCTATAAATACGTTTACCCAGATGATCTGCATGGAAGGGGAATTATGTGAATTAAAGGTGAATGTTGATAAGACCTTGAGAATTTTATGTGATAATAAAACTATAATAGAACTATATAGGATTCAAATTCAGTACTATACATAGAAAATTGAAATCATAATTCACTATATAAAATAAATGGTTTTCAAGTGGTTATGTGAGGCTAGAAAACATTTTTTCAATGAATGAAATTACTGATATTTTCACCATACCTTGACCTAAGGATGGATCGGAAGACTTGTGGGTAAACATTCATGTTCATACATTTCCTATCACATGAGTTATTATTATAATTCCATATATTCCTTCATATTCTATTGTCAAAGGGATATGAATTTACATATCTCATTTTATATTATTTTGAATCTAAATCTATTGTTATTCTCTAAATGGGAAGAAGAGAGTACATTGATTGAGGATGGGTATAAAAAAACCCTTGATCCTAATATTTGATGAATTTTAGTGTGAGTTGTTAGGGTTGAAAATAAACCCAAATATGGATATTGAATAATTCATATAATTAATGGAGTATTATTGTATTTTTTTTAACTATATATATGAATAAATTGGTTTTTAGGGTGTGTTTGAGGTCTTGAGAACGTTTTGATATGTCTGGAAGTATTAGATATGTTCTGAGAAGAATTTAATATTTTTTTATCCAAGAAAAAGAAGTTCAAATATTCTTAGTTGAAGGTGAAAACGTGAAAAGTCATGTCATTTGTAAAGTCATTTATCAATATTAGATAATTGTAAAATGATTAGAGTTCATTGTGATATGTAAGATACTCATGATGATGCATTATAAAATTATTAAATAATGAACTAAAAATAGTTTTTGGAGTATCTTACATTTCTATGTAATATATTTTTTGAGGTGTGTGATAATAATAAAAAAGTAAATAATATTTTATAATGTGTTATATATTTGAATGATCTCAATGTATACATAAAATATTATATATTTTTTATAAAACAATGATTAGTAAATGAATGTAATGTTTAAAATTCTATCTGATATATAAGGACTTATGAAGAATATGTAAAATTATTTAAAAAAGATGAGTCCTGGTAAAAAAATTATTGTATATGTAATTGTGAAAAAATATTACATAATATTAGTTAGATTTATTAAATGTGGAAAAGTTAAGAACTACACTGTCATACATAATAAATTAAATTTCTTATATAAGATTTAAAAGTTATGAAAATTTGACATTTTTATTGATTTTAAATCAATTGAGTGTTTCTATATTAATTAGTTTTATAAATAACATAATTATTATTATTATTATCATGATTCAAGCCATTCAATTATGGATTTTGAAGATATATAGTACTTCATTAAAAAGAATATCACATTGTAATGTTGTGTATACATGTAAAACCAATAAAATTGGGTGATAGAATCTGAGATGATTTTTCCATAAAAATGAGATAACATTATGATAATTGATTAAGATATTACTATAGGGAGATTAATTTCTTGATGGTAGGCTTCAGAAGTTTGGTATAGTTCTAGAATATTATAGTAGATGTCATCACTCTACGATTAGAAGTATAATTTCATGATGATATTTCTACATTAATTCATACATGTCCAAAAGTATTGATTTCCTATGGGTTTTTAATGAATATTATGGGATAATTTCTTGATTATTCCATTATTTTTTAATACATTGATATGAAAATCTTAAATGGTGGTCAAGGATGGAGAAATTTAATAAAAATTATTTTGACAAGTTTAAATGAGATAATATGAATTCTTAGAATATTAGTTGATATGGGAAATTATGAAGAAAATTATTATAAGATAAATGGAGTTTTTCTATTTGAACAATTAAGAAAGAGAATATTGTGATAAATTAATTGGGGAAAATATATTGTGATAACATTTTGGAATTCCTTTTTCAATTAATTATTATTGAAATTCTAGAATTATGAATTATTCATTAATTCATGAGACAATTGAAAATGTACATTGTTAATAATAATAGGACGATTTTTAAATTGATAATATTAAGGATAAAGTGTCATGATATTATGGTTTACTAAACATCAAGAGTATCTAAGAGGGATAAATGAAAAATATTAAATTGAAGAGAAATAAGAAGTGGGAGAGAGATTTTTGAGTACCTCTTAGTGACAGATCATTACCTGTTTCAGGATAAGAAAAAAATTTATATACATGAGGTTCATATAATATTAATTTGAAATTCAAGGTCCATGAATTTGAATAAGAAGATCGCATATGGTGATATTGTGACATCTTTGAGTTCATCTAAAGATCCTATTCATGGTGTTATAAAATCACTATTATCAACATGTTGGAACTAGTATACGAATTATTAAGATAAAAAGTGTGAGTAAATGATATTTGGTAAAGTATGATACCTCCCCCAACCACATGTAATTATATATGATTTTAGTGGAAACATGTGTATCAGATTGAGCCCAAACATAGCAATGATATAATCGCCCACATCATCATTCACCTTGTAAAAACTTGTTTGTGCCTTGTGTTGATTTACATTTCATTTTCATTTATATAATAGTGAGATATTTTATTTTAGATAATCAAACTCTAATAATTCACAGAGAACTATTTCGAAAAAATAAATTCAAAAAATTTCCACGAACGCACCCCCTCCCCCCACCACATAAACTTAGAGTGGCATAATATATCCTGGTAAATTTATTTTTGAATCAGGAAAATTACTCATATATATCCTTTTTCCCACAGAATGAATATTATGTGTTTTGAGGTTACTCATATGCATCACAGTGAAGCAAAAAACATAGATGATTTTATAATAAATAAAAGGACACTTATGTATGGGGAATTTACTCTTATATGTACAAGGTAACTCTATACATACATTTATATATGACATAACTGTTATTCAAACTCTCTACAGGATGAATCTTATATACCAAAATATTAACCTTAAATATCAAACTTTTTATATTGATACTTTACAATTTTTCAATATTTCATATTGTTATTGTTCTGTATAAAAGCCCTTATATATAAGACTCTTACACATTATAAAATGACTCTTGTATACAAGGGTTTCCCAAATTTCTAGACATTTCTTATAACTCAAAAACACACCTAAATTTATCTAAAAACATTTCCCAAATTTCAATTATATAAAATGAACCAAAAAATCACTTTTATCCTCCAAACCTCTTCCAAAAATCTCCAAAAAAAAATATAATTCTCAACACTCAACATTGATCCTACTACAACTCCTAAGATTCAATCGCCATCCTATTCTACACCTTGATAGGGTACAAATTCACATGATTAGTCCAAGATTCAACACAAATCCCCAATTATAAATACCTAGTATATTATATCAACCAAATATGAATCATGAAAGAAGTAAATATTGTGATTTGTATCACAAAATAATGATAAAGAAAAAATTTCATAGAAAATTGGAGGACAAAACAAATAGGCCACTTAAATGTATTCACTAATATGTGTGTGACACATTGAGCTTGAAATCAACTAATAAAGATGATTATTTTAATAATTTTTTAAAATATTTAACTCATATTTTGTTTTATTTTCATGTTAATAACTACCACTTGAAATCTTTAAAAAATTTATTGAAGTTATAAATATCAAATCGGGTATGTTATCAAAAGTTTTTTATCTGATAATGTATCTGAGTATATAAATGAATAATTTTAAAAATATCTTTAGAATTATGGAACACTTAAGGAATATATAAATTTATATATTAATTAATAAAATGGAGTAACATAATGGAATAAAAATGATTTTTATATATGGAAAATCATTTTATTGGAGTATGACACCTAAATATTATATTGGAGACTAAATACAACAACTATTATCTCCAATCGTAATCAATGTTTACACTGATTTAATTTTTACAAAACTAAATATTCGATATGGTTTGGTATGAATCTATACTAAAATTTATTTATTCATTCGAAAACCCATTTTCATCAAGATTAAAATAATATATTTTGTAAAATATGATGAATGAATTGATGAAAGAATCTATACTGGATATACACCTATAGGAAGAAGTTATTATTGTTACATTAAGATTAATAATATAGTGTTTCAATATTCATAAAAATAATAATGAAACTAATGGATGATATGATGACTATATGTAAAACCCTAATATTTCATAGTATTTCCCATTTTGTATAAATATAATTTCTTCGATAGTTTACAATTCATGCAACACCGAGATTAACTGACCCACATCATAAAATTAACAAGACCATTATAATCTACCAAATAAATTTGTGAGTGTGAATAATATTTACTATATTATGAAATATATATGAATTTAATCTTTAATAAAAATTTATTTATTCTTAGGAAATAAAAATTAAATTTTTAGTAAAGTCTTTTTATTCTTCAGTTGTTATTTTCTTCAAAAAGAAATTTTTATAACTTTCTATGAGAAAATAAATATAATTAATTTTTTAAAAATTTAGAAAATTAATTTTATAAAATGAACACTTTTTCTAAATCATCATGTAAAAATTATCTGAAGATGAATTTTTGATATTTTTTTATAGAGTTTAATTTTTTAGTGAATATTAAAAATAATTATTTTTATAAAAACCTCATTTTTGTTATATTTAAAATTAATTTTATGATTTTAAATTAATATCAAAGAAAATTATGTAATATTTAGGTATATATAATATAAATATTTTAAAATAAACATTATTTCTACCTAATTTCGTAATAAGTAAATTTTTGGGCTTAAAAAACATTTTTTCCTAAAACTATTTTTAGTTGTGTTTTAATGGTTTAATTTTAAATGTAATTTTGAAAATTATGTCTTTTCAATTTTTAAAAATGGATTTAATATTTGGAATGTGGTGAACTAAATTAATTTATAATTCCATTTTCATGTTTTTAGGAATAAAACAGTTATTATGGTAAAAAATGATTTTCCACAATATAGGTAAAATAATGTAGTGCATTAAATTTAAAAGGTAAATATTATTGTACCTAAAATCTAAATCATTAAATTGGTGTTTGAGGTTTTTCGTAACCTTAACCAACCTTTAGAATTTTATTAATCATTAATATTATTTGGAATTAATTTCACCCAAATGTGTTTTTCATCAAATATAAAATAATAATTATTTAAAAACTTTAAATTATCCCTCCTAAAGTATAAATATCACTCATTGACACCCCATTTCTCCTCAAAATAATTGAAACTATTCAATTATATGTAAAATAGTCTCATCCCTACTCTTCCCTAAATCTATGTACTACTTGTCTAACCCAAAGACAAATTCCATGTTCCATAAGGGATCTCTCAAAGAGGTGATATTCAAGAGGTAACTTTCTCAAACAACCTCTATTAATGTCATTTCATCTTCTAATATAATGTCTCATATTTTCCAGGTATTATTTTTTGGTTATTATATGGATTATTTTTTATACCTACTATTGAGACGATGTGTGATTATTGGGCCTACTGTGTAAGAAATAAGTTTTTGAAATATATTAAATATATTAAATATCAAGTGCACACATTTTTCTTGAAAAAGTTGAATAACTCATGAAAGAAGGCCAAGATCAATAATCCTAAGGAACAATAAAGTTCAGTATGTAGGTTTTACCCTAGTCCTGATTTAGCCTTACTCAGCATGGTTTGATTGTGGAAAAGTTTTCATACGAATGGAAATGAATAAAATGGTTAGCTATATAACCCTAAAATCGTTCAAGGGATGTTGTATATAATGTTTGAGGAATTATCTCTGGTTAACGACAACCAGATCATGGATTAATGATTGACGTACAACATATTTAAAGGATCTCACCAACGAAAAAAAATTTGTTACTTTCTTCATCAAAAATTGATCTAAATTGAGGTATGGCGGTTGTTTGAATTATTTCCTTTCCCTGTTCTTGATTCCTATAATGGAAATTGATCAATTAACTAATGGATTGATCCACAGATTCGGAATATATTTGGAATGTGTTTTTTATGTTGTTATTTTTAAGATAATTTATTTGAAATTATGATTTATTTCTTATTATATTAATGTCAATGAACTCATATCCTCACGAACAACGAACGTGGATAGTTTCTATAATTTCTTATTATACTTTTCTCCCTCGTTTATTTATTCACTATAGGTGTTCTTATTTAGTTATAGAGTTCAAAATATCTGGATAAATCAATCATTTCACAACCATTTTTTAGTGTAATGATTCGATATCATAGTTTCAGGATTCACACAACATGATTTTTTTGCGATGACAGAAGCTGTAGTGGATCAGATGGTTTTGGATACCTGATTTCTCAATCTTCGGTGTTCTTCATCTTGAAATGAATAAAAACATGTATAACCCTTTTCCAAGAAAATGAAAGCCTAGTTTTCTATAGGTCAGTGTTTTCAAGGTCTAAAAACCCTGATCTGCAGGTTTGGCAAGGACAGAAAGTTCGACGAGGTATGGGATGATGCAGAGCTAATCTTGGAAATCACAAGAAACACAGGGTGTAATCTATTGTTACATGACTTCTGGCCCTATGGCTATGAATTTAGGGTTTTCATCATGACCCCCTTCACCATGATGAGGGAAGAGAAATAAAACTTCCAGACCTTTTCTTCTTAATGTTGAAGGAGAGATAGTGACCCCCAAGTCCCGCCTTAAATAGGCCCTAGAGTGGCAACTAGCACCAGGGGTATAGAATCTCATGTGAAATGGGAGGCATTTACCTTTGTATAGAAAAAAATTAGGAGATAATGTGGTAACTCCTAAATAACTCGAAATTCTGAAATTAAAAGTAAAGCCAGATCCATTCACATATGCATGTCAAAAATAAACTGATACAGAGTACAAGAAAACTCCAAAGTAAAGTACCAAACGAAAGAAAAGCAGAAAAGACAACCCTTGAAGCCCAAGATAGTAAAATCTGACATATTCCACAAGGTCCTCCTTGAAACCTGAAAGTAGTTTTATATATTTATGGTGATTATACAGGTACACTCAGTAGGGAAGACCAAAATCTCTTATGCACAGGAGGGGAGGCATTCTAATGCCCTGTCAGAAAATAGAGATAACCAAAGCTCATGGAAAGGAAACTATCCACTCATCCTCACCAAGGCACACTCCCCAAATAATTCCATTCAAGTAAAGTATTATTAATAGCACATCGATGTTTTGGATCCCTGTACCACTTTCATATTGGTTACTTAGAACATTCTACACATCAAACATCCCCCATTAATTCCACTAAAATCCAATTGTTTCCCCCAAAAAGATTCTTATGGTCTATCACAACCACGCAACCCGCTCAGAGACACCTGGTCCACCACAACCACACACATCCCCACCCATAGACACATGGTCCATAACTACCACTTCCATGATCAAAGAGACCTGGTCCATAACAACCAATGTCGCACCTGAAGACACATGGGCCACATCATGAAGACACGTGGGAAACAATTATGCATGAAAACATGTGGTCTAACCACTACAACAGACCATGCCTAAAGATTCTTGGGCCATAATAGACCTTAGTCTATCACAGCTAGTCCAAAGAACCTTGGGATATCTGGGATAGGGATATAAAGGAGCTAATAACCATCCACTCATAAGAATGTTGGTAATAACACCCCCCATAAAATAAGGGTTTTTATCATGAATTCCTCAACTTGGGTGGGGTGAGAATTAGAAACATAAGAACTAAATTTATCGATATAGGTAAAAAGTCACTCATCGTAACTTAAGGGTCCCAAAACTATCCCATACACAAACACTCTCGTTACTATTCATATATGAAAAAATGCACAACATCCAAAAAAAGAGAACCAACCATTTCTAGATATAAATTCCCCATTGAACACATTATTGTGGTAATGTTCATGTTATTTTGTTAGAAATAATTCTCCAATACCGAGAAACTAACTGGAACCTCTAGAAGTCAAAATAACTCTTTACTGAGGAAGAAAATAACTACATAACAATCTAAGAATTCACACTCGATTCTCTTGTAAGGACACAACAATAAAAAGGATTTGTGAGATCCCATAAAGTATTATAACTAAAGAAATCCCCATCATATGGCCCCACATAGCCTCAGATCCTTAAAGTGACAACTGAACAACAGGGGATCCCATCCTCATCCATGTCACCCCACAAGCATCAAGTAGAAAAAATGTGATTATTAGCAGAACATAGAAAAGGAGTTTCCAGATTTAACAAAACCATTTATCAAGTTCCTTCATTCTTTTTTGTTAACTTGGGTGATCACACAAGGATTATTATTCTTTGGGCATCCATTTGATCAACCAAGCTTACGTGATTTTCCAGTTTCCATGTTATAGCCATTCAATAACAAGACTATACAGAAAAAATAGAGTTACATTAGTTTGCAAGAAAGGGCCACCAACGGCCATGATTTTTAGTGGCCATAAGCCCATAATGATCACAACCTATAAATGAAGATAAAATTGTATAAAATAATAATCATCAAACACACCCCATCATTCTTTAAAATCTATTTATTGTCTTTAGTAAGGTTTTGTTTCATCCATGCCTCATGGAAACATTATCACACCTACCCTACATGATACATAGTAAAGAGAGATGAATTAAACCCCTTCCTTGATGATCAAGGATCCATGTTTTTTTCATCCTTGCATCAAGAACTGAGGGTGCGCAACTTGTAGGAAAGGAAAACTCAAGGGCTTCAAGGCTAAGCTGGAAGGGCCCCAGCACGGGTGCACGATTCGTCTCCGGAGTAAGTCTCTATGACTTAATTTAGAGAATGTAAATTTATTATGAAGGGAGGATCTATAATTAGGAAAATATAGGATCCTAAAATCAGGGAGACAATTTCAAATTACTAAAAATTCAGATCGTGGCTTGACCACACGGTTGGTCGATTTTACAAATTTGTATTAATTGGGATTTAAAAATTCTCCTCGGAGATAGTGGAGATAATGGATGTGAGTTACTTTATTTACTTTAAATGGAGAAAATGTGTAGTAGGGTTGGATCTATAAAACACAAAAAAGGTGTGACACTGAGTAAAAAAGGTAACATGTTTTGGTAACTCAATGGTATCCCAACTATTAGGGGTTTAAAACATCTTTTACTGTCTTTTAATGGATATTAAATGGCTATTAAAACACTTTTACATAAAAAGATACGTTTATGGCAAAAAATTGAAAGGTCCTAGAAAAAAAGGGAAGGAATCACTATTATTAGAGTCAACTTCACCCTAGCACCGTCACCCTGGAACTGTTGTCATAGCACCATCGCCCTGTCACCGATGCCAATTGGTGTTATGGACAACCCATCAGTGTCACTGATAACCATTGCTTCAACCGACACCCATCGATGTCACCAACACTTTACCTTTACACTGATGCCAATTGGTGCCACAGACTCCCATCGGTGCCACTAACGCCCATCAGTGCCATCAAATCACATCAGTGCCACTGATGCCCATCGGTGCCACTAATGCCCATCGGTGCCACTGATGCCCATCGGTGCCACTGATGCACATCGGTGCCACCGACACCCATGGCTGTCACCAATGCTCATCGGTGTCACCGACACCCATTGGTGACACTGGTGCTCTTTAGTGACACCAATGCTGATTGGTGCCACCAACGCCCATCAGTGCCACCGACGCTCACTGGTGCCACTATTTGTTCAATCTTGAAAATTTGGAAAACTTCTTAATGAGTCACTGATGGTCCCGAGGACACCCCAAACACCAGAATTTAGGAAAGTAATGTACTAAGAGGGTCTGGGAAATTACCTCAGATACCTATCAATATATTCTCACCATCAAGAATTCAAGAGTAAACCTAAAGAAAAATAGGGGTCGGAACAACCACCTCGCAAGAAACCTCTCAGGGAAAAACCACCCTAGAGTTGTTCAAAATCTGGAACAACCCTTGATATCTAGGAACACCTCTCCCTCTTCTATATCATGAACAACTATGGATACACTACTACTTTTTTCCACCATGAAATCACACAAACATATAAAGGTCCCATCATCCATACATATGGGTTAGGGTGTCCCACCCTCCATGTTATGATATTATCCTCTTTGGGAGGCACTAACTTTCCCGAATGGGTTTAATCGCATATACTTTAATGTGTCTTGATTAGGGATCAGGTTTACCCTTTCCCCATAGAGTGGAATTTTTACACATATTCAGAAGGAAAATAGATCATCCCATAGCTAACAAGGTCAAACATTTTATAACACCCAAGTACGAATCAAACACAAAACAAAACTGAAAACAACTTTGGGTACTAGGCACACATTTGTGCCTCCCATTCCAAGGTACTCTCCTCAATGCCACCATGCCACGGCAACACACGAACCAAGGGAATTGTTTATCCATGAAGTATCATCTCCTTGCAGTCCTCGATCCCCACTAGTCACTCCACTAATGTTGCATCATCCTTGATATCCATATCTCACCAATCAAGGACATGTGAGTCATCGTGCAGATACCAACAGAGCTGAGACACATGGAAGACATCATGGACCCTCTTTAGTGGTGGTAGTAGAACCAACTGATAAGCCACTTTGCTGACATGCTACAACACCTCTAAGGTCCCAACAAACGTGGGAGAAACCCTACTTCCCCTACTGAACATCTGCTTCCCATTCCAAGGGAATACCATTAAGAAAAGATGGTCCCCAACCTCAAACTCCAAGGGTCTCCTCCTATGATAAACATGTGACTTATTCTTATCCTGATCCGCCTTCATCCTCTCTTGAAAAAGATGAAGCTTCTCCATTATTCTCTATACAACCTATGGACCAATAAAACCTACTTACCCAACCTCTGTCTAGCACACGGATGAATGACATGGCCTTCCATACAAGGCTTCAAATGAAGCCATGCCAATGGAAGAGTGATAAAAATTGTTGTAGGAAAACTCTACAAGAGAAAATTGTCATACCCATGATCCCCCGAAGTCCAAAATACATGTCTACAGTATATCACCCAATGTCTGGATGGTCCACATTTTCTTCCCCTCTGTATGGGGGCGGAAATCAGTGTTGAGGCATATCTGGGTGCCAAAAGCATGTGTAATCATGTTCAGACTCGTGAGGTAAATAGTGTATCCCGATCTAATACTATGGACCTCGGAACACCATGAAACTACACCACCACTTCCACATACCTATGTGATCAGGCATCCACCACACTCAACTAATTGATTTTAATGAATTGGGATGATTTCATCAACCGGTCCACTAGTACCCGTATAGAATCACATCCTCCTTGAACCATGGGTTCTCCTGTGACGAAATCCATCGGGATTTCTTCCCACTTCCACTAGGGTAAATCTAAAGGCTGTAACAGAACTCCTGGGATGTGGTGTTCTGGCTTAACCTTCTGACACACGAGTCACTTTTCCACAAACTTTGACATTTCCCCATTCACCATAGGCCCCCAGAACTGACCCCCAAATCCCTAGTACATCTTGGAAACTTTTGGTTTTATCGATAGGGGTGAGTTATGAAACTCACCAAGGAATTTCTTGTGCATTTTCACTAGGACAAACATGTTTCCGTGAAACCGCATCTGATTCTGACCATCATTCTGGATAATTACCCTAGCTAATATGATCATGCATCACTTCACCCTCTAAGTCCCCCCACTGAGACTCCTCTACCTTCTATTCCAAGGACAGTTGCACTATAATCTATAAGAGACAACCTCTACTACCATCCACCATTTCATCCAGGTGTAATGTAGCCAACTCCTCTATCACCTTCCAAGCATCTTCTGACTCTTGAACCACATCCTTATATGACTTTCTACTCAAGGCATCAACCACCATGTTCATACTTCTTGAGGTGTAGAAAATATAGAAGTCGTAGTCCTGAATAAACTTCATTCACCTCAACTACCGCATGTTCAGGTCACACTAGGAGAAGATATAAATCAAAATATTATGATCCGTGAAGACAAAATAGTGTTTCCTAATGAGGTAATGTCGCTTCAAATTTAGTTCAAATGCTCCAACTGAAATCTCTAGTTCATGGGTGGCATAGTTACCTTCGTGGGGGTGTAACTACCTAGACCCA
This sequence comes from Viscum album, assembly GCA_963277665.1. Classification (NCBI taxonomy): domain Eukaryota; kingdom Viridiplantae; phylum Streptophyta; class Magnoliopsida; order Santalales; family Viscaceae; genus Viscum; species Viscum album. The sequence continues at coordinate 371,216,774 of OY728166.1, read as the reverse complement.
TAAGAGATAACACCCTACTAATGCATCAGAACACACCCCAGCCCTAGTCATGATTCATTACAGAACACTTCCAACATCACCCCTTCCTCTAGAAACCTCAGAACTAGGGAGCTAGCAAGCTTCCACTTTAGGCAACTGAAAGATGGCTAGCATAGATCACTCCAAATGGAAACCTAGTCTTTCTTATCCAGGGCTGTAAAAGGTACTACAAATCAAGAGATGTTGGGAATGAACCTCTAGTAGTAACCTTCTAGGCCCAGGAAACTATGAACCTCTACCACATTCTTAGGTGCTACCCAAGAAACAACCACATCAATATTCAATGGTACCACTAATATTCCATTCTGGTACACCACATGTCGAACGAAGTGCACCTCTCGTGTTCATAACATGCACCTGGACAATATCCAGTGGAGTTGGGGATGTCGGAGGACCTCTAAAACAGTCATCATATGCTCAGTGTGATCCTCCTATAATCTTGAGTAGATCAGGATGTTGTCGATAAACACAACTACGAACTGGTCTAAATATTCTCATAAGACAATGTTCATGATCCCCAAGAACATGGATGGCGTGTTCGTAACACCGAACGATATGCATACGAACTCAAATTACCCATATCTGCACCAGCCAATAGTCTTTGAGATGTTACCCTCCTTCACCCTCAATTAGTGATATCCCAACCGTAGGTTGATCTTAGAGAACCACCATTATCCCTTTAACATGTCAAAAAGGTCATCAATCCTCAAGAGAGGGTAACGTTTCCTGACCTCCACCTTATTAAGACTTCGCTAGTCTATACACATCTTCATACCACCATCTTCCTTCTTTGCGAACAAAACTGGATCACCCCATGGTGACGCGCTCGATCAGATAAAACCCGTATTCCTTCGGTCATCAAAGTGGATCCTCAACTCCCATAGCTCAGAAGGTGACATCTGATAGGGATCCATTGAAATAATATGAGAACAGGGTTCTAAGTCTATCTAGAACTCAACATCACACCGAGGGGGTAGAGTCACCACCTCTTTAGGTAAGATTTCCAATAACTCACTGATGATCCTTGGGACTTCAACCATATCTTTTTCTACAAACTCAACTGAAATCACGACTAGAAGGGAAATAAGGGGCTCCACAAATTGGTTGCCCTCCCATAAACCCTTCTTACTGACGAAAGCTACATGCTGGCAGCCCATATCTGAGAACACGAACATTCCCTAGAAGCAGTCGATAACAGAAAACACTAGTAATAACTAGTCAATAACTAAAATTAAATCATATGGTTTCGTTTTTAGAAAAATAATGTCCCCACATGACTGATGTGGCCCCAACATCAGTCTAAATTCCTGAAAAACCCAATACAAGCTGGTTTGACCTCTAACTGGAATACTCAATACCAGGGGAACATTAATTCTCTCTGCATCTAGACCAATATCATGATCTATACTTGGTGTAATTATTGATTTTGAAGCTCCTAAATCAAACAAGGTAGAATAAATAGTAATAAAAATAGGGTCATACATTGAACAACCTCTGGCCTTACTGAAACTACTGCCATTGTGGCATGTAACTGTCCACACCCATCTCCACAGCCCCTCGAATATTACTCTCCTACCCAACCACGCCTTGGTTGAGGTCCCTGAGGATCACCCTGAGGTTGTCCTCCTCCTACAATGTCTTCTCTCAGAGGAGCGGGAGCTCTCTATCCCTACCACTACTATTGAAAGGGTCTAGCAATAAACTGTTGCTACCGAGGTCGGTGATGATCTTTCCCACCTCCATTGTACTTCACTCTATACAAGAATTGATTCCAAATATTCACATGGCTACTACAGATAAGACACATTGGTCCTAGGTTCGTGAAGAAAGGAAGTGGACTAAAAGATCAAAACCAGAACAGTTGAGGACTGATTGTCATCGATCGAAACTTAGAAGCCCCTAATGCTAGAGGTATACTGCTAACGTCCTTCCCCTTATAGGAGCTCAACTTCCTCCCCTCTTGTAGAACACCTCCTAGAATGTGCATCCTATCCACCACTTCAGCCTTCTTATAGACCTCCAAGTACGTCATTAGAGTGAAGGGAGTGATAGCATACGTAAGGGAGGGTCGGAGTGCCTCCTCTAAATGTCTCACCCAAGAATCCTCATCTAGAAAGAGGATGGGTCCAAAGACAATGAGATCCTTGAACTTGATCCCCAATTCCTTCACTAACATACTCCCCTACTGGAGAGAGAGTAACACCTACCAATTCTCATCCTTCATCGTAGAAGAATGGATTTCTGCCCTGAACTCCTTCTCAATGTCAGTCCACAAAACCTCAGTCTCCATTCTCTATCCAAGGTAGAGCATCCACCAAGTATGAATTACTCCCCTCATCTGGATGACTTTCATTGTAACCCAATACTCTCTCGAAGCACAAATCAAGGTGAAGGTGATCGCCAGCTCCTGGGTCTTCTGCTGGAAATAACAGAGACACTTACACCACTTTTCATCATCTTCCTCTCATTCAATCCTCCTCTAATTGACCAGATCATCCTCCTGGGCCTCCATCACCCTCACTACTCATGGTTGTCATCTGGGTGCCATAGCTGCGAGGTAAGCAAGGAAATTCCTAAGCCAGAGTAGTGTACAAGATCCTTTTTAAATATTTCTTAAACTTTTTACTCATTTTAAACTCCCCAAACACCTGAAACACATAAGAACACAAGTTATTATGATGCATGTACCATTCCTAGGTTCTCAACCCTAAAATCATTGTAGCCTCACTTAGTCGTCCAGTAGGTCCAGATTTCTTGCATCATATCATGGGGGGACTAAATTCTAGTGTTATATCCAGTATTCCCTAGAAAATTTCATGCATAAAGATTTCCTAACATTGTTACCCCACCATCCCATGAAATCATCACTATGCCTAAACCCAAGCTTCATTATACCTCTCAAACATCACCTCTGATACCATTAGGTCACGACCCGCCTTCACCAAGATGATGGAAATGATAGAAAAGTACCAGACTATTCCTTCATCAAGTTGAAGGAGAGATAGTGACCTCCAAGTCCTACCATCAATAGGCCCCGGAGTGGAGATTAGCACCAATGGAATATAATCTCATGTGAAATTGAAGGCATTACCCTTTTTATAGAACAAGATCATGAGATAAGATGGTAACTCTCAAAAAATTCAAATGGTGAAAGTAAAAGTAAAGAAAAAATCCATTCCCATATGCATGTCCAAAATAAAATGATATATAGTATAAGAAAACTCCAAAGGAAAGTTCCACAAGAAAGAAAAATAGCAAAGACAACCCCCAAAGCCTAAGATAGTAAAGTCCAGCATAGTCTTCAAGGTCCTCATGGAAACATGAAAGAAGTTTTATATATGTTGGGTTAGTATAGAGGTATACTCCGTGTGGAAAACCAAAATCTCTTATACACAAGTGAGGAGGCATTATAATTCCCCATGAGAAAATAGATATAACCAAAGAACATTGTAAAAAAAATATCCATCCAATATTACCAAGGCACACTCCCAAAATAATGCAATTCAGGTAAAGTATTAGTAATAGCACATCGATTGATGGGTACCCCACACAGCTTTCCGACTAGTTGTTTAGGACATCATATTCGTCAAACATCCCCCATTAGATCCATTGCATTCCCAATACCACACCAATAACAACCTTATGGGGTATCACAACCACGCATCCCACCCATAGACACCTAGGCCACCCAAACCACACACATCCCAACCCATAGACACCAGGGCCACAAGAAGCACTACCACACCCGAAGACACATGGGCCAGAACAACCACTATTACACCCGAGGACACCTAGGCCTCATCCCGAAGATACTTGGGAAACAATCATGCCTGCACACCCATGTTCCAACCACCAAAACACACCCTAAATGAAGAGTCTTAGGCTATAATTTACTTTAGGTTGTCATAGCCTACCCGAAGAGTCTTGGTATATCAAAAATAGGGAGAATAAATGATCTAATAACCATCCACTCAAAAGAATGTTGGAAAAAAACACCCTCCCCCATAAAATGGGGGTGTTCAACATGAAGTACTCAACTTGGGTGGGGTTTTAATAAGAAACACTAGAAGTAAATTTATATATATAGGTAAAAAATTACTCATACCAACCTAAGGGTCCCAAAACCATCCCATACACAAACACTTTATCTACTATTCATACATGAACAAATTCACAACAGCCACAAAAAGAGAACGACCCATTTTTTGAGAAAAATTCCCCATTGTACCCATTCTTTTTATCATGTTCAAGTGATTTTGTAAGAAATAATTCTCCACTACTGGGAATCATATATGAACATTCACAAATGAAATCAACTCTAGACTAAATAAGAAAAAATCCAAATAACAATCTAACCATTCACACTAAGTTCTCTTGTAAATCCATAACACCAAAAGAGATCTGTGAGATCTCTCAAAGTACTAGAACCAAACCAATCCCCAACATACAGCCCCACATGGTCTTAGATCCACATACCAACAACTGAAAAATAGGGGATCCCATCCCAATCCACGTCACCCCACAAGTAACAAGAAGAAAAATCGTGTTTATTAGAAGAATAGAGTAATGTATTTTCCATATTTAACTAAACCATTTATAAAGTTCGCTATTTATGTTTGGTTAACTGCGGTGATCACACAGGTGTTCTTATTCATTAGGAATCCATTTATTCAACCAAGGTTATGTGATTAACCAGTTTCAATGTTACATCCATTCAATCAAAAGACTGTCTTGAAAAAATAGAGGAGCATTAGTGCGCAAGAAAGGAAAACCAACAGCCATGATTTTCAGTGGGCATAATCCCATATTGTTCACAACATATAAATGAAGATAAAAGAGTACATCATCATCATCATCACACACAACCCTTCATTATTTAAAATCGATTTATTATACTTTTTAAGGTTTGGTTTCATCCACGCCCTGAGGAAACATTATCATACCCATGCCTTATGATATATAGTAAAGAGAGATGAAGGAAAACCATACCAAGGTGACCAAGAATTAATGATTTTTATCCTTGATTCAAGAACTGAGGGTGTGAAACTTGCAGGAAAGGAAAACTTGAGGTCTTCAAGGCTGAGCAAGAAGGTCTCTAGCATGGTTACATGATTCATCTTCGTAGTAAGTTTCTAGGGTGTAATTTAGAGAATGGAAAGTAATTATGATGAGAGGATCTCGGATTAAGAAAAGTCCAAATCTTATAATCAGAGAGATGATATAAAAGTACATAAAAGTAGGATCTTGGATAAACCATGCGATTGGGTAGTTTCATATGTTGGATTAATTGATATTTAATAATTCTCCTCGTAGATAGTGGAGATAATGGGATTGAGTTAATAGATTCCCCTTAAATAGAGAAAACATGTGATAGGGATGAAATTATAAAACATGAAAAATTTGTGACACCAAGGAAAAAGGTCACAAGTTTTTGTAACTCAAGGGTATATTTAATATTGGGGGTTTAAAACATATATTACTCCCTTTAAATGCCTTTGAAAGGGGTATTAAAATTGTTTTACGTCAAAAGATGTGTTATTGGGTATAACTGGAAGAACGAGGACAAACAGGGAAGCAATCACCATTAGGTGAATCACCACCACCCTAGAAACATATCCTTAGCATCGTATCCCTAGAATCAATGTCGATTATTACTATGGATGACCCATTGGTGCCACTAATAACCATCGGTTCCACCGATTCCCATCGGTGCCAATGACGCCCATCATTGCCACCGACACCCCTCAGTGCCACTAACACCCATCAATGCCACAGATGCCAATCAATTCCCTCGATTCCAATTAGTTACACTGACGCGCATTGGTTCCACTGATGTCCATCGGTGCCACCGGCGCTCAATCGTTCCATCGTTCGTTAAATCTTCAAAATTTCTAAAAGTCCTTAATGAGTCACTGATAGACCCCATGACGCCCCAAACACTAGAATTTGGGAACTTTAATGGACAAGGAGGGTCTGGACCAATACATTTTCAGCCATAGTTAAGGATCACATAGCCTATGACCCCTATCACAGGACATGTGACCCCTTCCATGTGACTCGGTGTGTACTTTAGGAAGTACACAGACATGAAAAAAAGGACATGGCCATAAGGAACTCCTTGTACTTGTAAAATGACATAGATTTGTGTATAAGGTATGATACATAGATAAGGCCTCAATACATTTACATGGACATGATACAATTTTAGGAAACCATGTGCCTCTACATGTAGTGTTCTACTTCTACACACTACGTATATGGAGACTACATGTTGTGTGAGGCTTTTCCACATGGGTAGGCATAGGGATAGCTGGAAACACCATATATATACTAGTACACATCATGTACACCCTTCAAGAGTTATTTTGGATATTATTTTTCTTATTTTAGACCAATATAGGTTGATTGAGTTCCCTTGATCATTTTCTTGAAGGGTACAATGTGGCATTACATCCATATCACAATACTATTATCCCCTCTAGAGGTCGAGTCTCAGATTGAGTTGTGGTGTCCCTCCATGAGACTAGATTGTTAACCATTATCATCCTTTTTTCCCTAGTTAGATTTTATGAAATTTTTGAGACCTCCCTGAGTAGATAATTTATCCTTCGTCTAGCTGGTTGTATCGGTAGGGTTTGTGGAATCATGCGTATATGATCCCCTAAGTAGCAGGTTGATCTAAATTTGGATTTGGGGTGTCCCCTTGTAGTTTTGGGTGTGGCCTTATGTCTGTGTATCATGGTATTCTTAGACAAGTGAGATTTATTATGTGGGGACCAATGAGCTGTAACTCTTCATTGAGTATCTATGTGGATAGCTTGGATCGTGGAGTGGATTCTCCTAGAAAAAGCACTACTTCGAGAAAAATCATGTGGTTGGAAGTTGGGTAAGGTGTGGTGTCTCTCCTATGTATATCTGGGTTTTTATTATATATATTTATTGTTATATTATTTATTGAGTTGACTATACATGGTGCTTCATGTTTAGTTTTTTTGAGGTTTCCTATTAAGTGTTGTAATACTCACCCATGCAAGGGGTTTTCCCAACCTGTCATGTCTTATGTAGAGAATGACCCTTTTGATAGTTTAATGGGAGTGCATGGAGTGGGTAGATCATATCAAGAAATATTAGACTGAGTTTTTTACATGGAACTTTATTTTTTACTTTCATTCCTCACCCTTAGAGCAGGTTGGACCCTTTACAATTTCTAGATGGTCTTGTATTTGGCCCCTTTTTCTATTTCAGTACTTTTACTATAGTACTATGTTGTGAGATCTTGGATATATTCATGTATTGATTCAATTTTATTATATTTCAGTATTTTATAGGCCTTGAGATGTGTGGGTGTGTACATATACTTTAGGATAATGCCTCCCATTTTTTGGATATGCCTACTCAATGTTGGTCACTAGCCACTAGTCTATTGAAGGTGGGCTTGGGGTAGTCATGGGTCATACCTCGGTAGGTTGGGTTCTGATAGAGTGGTATTAAAGGATTTTTTTTTTCTAACTTTGCACTGGAGTTAGTGATATTGGTTTGGACAACATTGTTTAGTGTTTCGAGTTTGGATTTTAGGTCAGAGACCCAAGTGTTAATGTGGTGGCCGTCATATCCATACACCAAGACTATAATCACCTTTCTTTTGACTCGGTTCAATTAATAATCGGTTTTAGGTAAAAAAAATAGTTCATACATCATATAGGAATGGTTCTTTTCCATGATCTTATTGAGGTAGTTTCCAATATATACTCTTTTCACTATGGCACATCTTGTCTTAATTTTAGGATTTCTCTACTCATTTAGAAATCCATGATTAATTAGATGATCACAAGGATGATCTAACTAGTGACTAGGAATAATTACATGGTCTTGTGACAAAGATATCTATTTTTGGTGGTCCACAAGATATCACACCACCCATTGATAAGCATCTAGAGATGATAGTACCAGCTGAGGATGCATACAGTTTGAGTGCATTGTATGAGTTTTGGAGGCAGGGACCTCCCATGTTTATGGTGATCCAGACCCTCGTGTGAATGAGTAATAGCTAGAGTAAATCACTCAAATTTTCATCCTTTTTATTACACCATTAAATAATATGTAATTCCTCAAGGTGAGACTTATTCAGGGATCTGTTGGGTGATGTTGGAGCTTGGTGACACAGTCACTTGATGAGAGAGCTCTCTCCAGGACAGATTTTGAGTGTCTCTTCAGAGAGTATTTCTATCCATCCACATAGTGATTAGTAAACGTATATGAATTTATTTATCTATAGTAGGGTGGTATGATAGTTGTGTATTACTTAGAGAGGTTTACTCATCTCTCGTGTTACTCCTTGGATATGGTGCAAGAAAAATTCATCAGAGATCAAACCTTTGAGAAGTTTTGTATCTGGTAATTATAACACTAGTGATATCTCTTTGTATTTCAAAATATGTGGGAGAACATGAGTGATCCTTATTTGGGGGAATATTTCTAAGATAGTAGACACTGGTAGTGAGATATTTCAATGGTCTGCCTATAGTAGAGACCTCGGTGGCAGGTAGCCGACAGTAGTCACAGGGATCCAAGTATGTATAGAGCTTCATAAGGTGATCATATGACTCAGGGACATTAGTCCAGGGATATTAAGGTGGATCAAATTAGTTTACAAACATATGGTATTTCTCCAATGATGATCGGGGACATCTGGTTCAAGATTTCTCATCATATTGTACAGTAGATTTTGATATAGTTGAAGGACCATTGAGGTAGAGACAGAGGTAGGATAAGTGTGTTTCATAGGGTGGTGGACATGTTTGAGGGGATGGTAGGGCAGCATGAGGTGGTCATAGGTTTGACCTACTACCACCACCACTAGGTGGCCCATACTAGGCTTAGTGAACTGGTGGGAAAGGACGAGGCTATCTATAGGCTATTGTGGCCTATTACCCCGAGGCTTGAGGGAAAATACAAGGTATGATATGTGTATTTTATAATTTAGTTATAGTATTGATAGACAAAGGTTCTTATCATTCCTTCCTTCCCACTTCTATGGTTTAAGATATAGAGATTCTAGTGAAGCCATCAACTCAACCCTTGTGGTTGGAGACCTCGAAAGGGGTGACTCAGTGATTTCACACATGTGCTAATAGTGTGATCAGATGGTTATAAGAGATAGTTTTGAATGGGATATCATCATTGCAGCAATGAGGCCTTAAAAATTCATCATAGGTATGGAATGTAGATCCATAGTTCATTCCAAGATTCATTATTTTAGGTGAAGGAAGTAGTGTTTCCATAATGATAGAATGAGGTTTTACATAGTGTGTGAAATGGAAAATTTTGTGGATCGGGATAAGATTATGAATAGGAGAGTGAAGTCGATTACTCAAAAATTGGTTATCAAGGCTGTTGTAACAGTGTATTATTTGGGATACCAGTATCTTATAGTGGTGGTGAAGTATATGAACATATTTTTTAAGGATATACTAGGTTTAACTCCCTGGAAAGAGATAGAGTTTTTCATTGACTTGCATCATGGGATGGTGTTGATATCATCACTAGCATATCAGGTGTCTCCTATAGAGCTTTGAGGGATATGGATGAAATTATATGACATGGAGGAGAAGGGATTTTTGAGACCTAGCATTCCCCCTGGTCATTCCCAGTGCTATTTTCTAAAATTCATATGGGATATTGAGGTTATGTGTGGAATATTGGTGTTTAAACCAGGTGAGTATCCAGAATAAATATCCACTATCGAGGATCGATGACCTCTTTGATTATTTGGGAGTGGTGCGGTTGTTCTCAAAGATTGACCTCAGGACAGTCTATCACTAGTTGTGAGTACAAGGTGAGGATATACCTAATATATAATTTAGATGTTGTTATAGTTACTATGAGTACTTGGTGATACTGTCTGTCATCAATAATTCCCCAATAGTGTTCCAAAGAATCATGAACTGGATATTTTAGCCTTTTTTAGACCGGTTTATGGTGATATTATCAATTATATCCAACTGTTTTGGCATCCTAATAATAAAACACAGGACATTTGAGGATGGTCATGTACACACTCCAAACGCACCATATTTATGGGAATCACTCAATGTTTATTTTTTGGATTCAAGAGGATCACCTTATAGGACACATCATCTCAAAGGATGGATTTTTAGTGGATCTAACAATGGTTGTGGGGGTTATTTATTGGGATCCACCAAAGAGTGTTATCAAGGCATGGAGTTTCCTTGGTTTGGAAGGGTACTATCAGAGGTCTGTACCTGACTTCTCTAGAGATTCAGAACCCTTGAAGGCCTTGACTCATAAGTGGAATCCATTTGTGTGGATGGAAAGGCTTCATAATTTCTTTCAGGAGCTGAGACAAAGGTTGATGATTGCTCCCATCTTGAGATTTTCAGATGAGGGTGTCGAGTATGTGTTGTTCTGTTATTCATCAGGGACTGAACATGTTTGTGCACGAATGTAGAGGCAGGAAGTTACTTCCTATAGTTCAAGCTAGTTGAGACCACAAGAGAAGAACTACGTAACCCATGATCTTGAGTTAGTAGAAATAGTACTATCCTTAAATATTGGTGACACTAATTTATGGGAGGGAACATTATTGTCTAATGTGACGATTAGTTTATCAAGAAAATCTAATCTCAAAAGTATATTAACTTGATATAGAAACGATTGATAGAATTTCTCTATTGTTATGACATCATGATTTTTTATACTCTTTTGAAGGGGAACATGGTGGAAGATTCTCTCAGTAGGAGATCTTATTCTTAGTTGTTGGAAAATATGTTGGATCTATTAGCCTCATTGTACTTTTCCTTCATGTACACATATAGTTCACCATATCATTAGTTTATGGATGTTACCCCACATGTTTTACGGTGTTTCATGAATTCTCAATGTGGATATGCCAACTGTCAGACCTTATGTACATATATATCCACTGGATATGCTTCTAATTGATATTATAAGGGTGAGGAGCATGTTATCATTTTCATAGGATGGGAGGTGGTACCTTTGGAATTGTGGTAGGAGGTGTTGTGAGAGTTTCTTAAATCCCCTTTATCAGTACATCCATGTATGGAAAAGATGTACCAAGACCATAGAAATTTGTATTGGTAAACACGTATGAAGAAGGGATTTGTAGAGTTTGTCTCTCGATGCATCACTTGTCAGTAGGTGAAGGCTAAGCAGCAAGATCATGTGGGTTTATCTCAACCCCTTGAGGTGCCAGAGAGAAATTGGGATAAGATATAAATGGAATTCCTGATGGGATCACCATGTGAGTCCAGGGGATATTATTCCATCTGGGTGATTGATAATGACTAACCATATTTTTCCACATCATAGCCATTTGAGACTAGAGTTCAGTACAGATATTACAACACCTCTACCTGCAAGAGATATTCTGACTCCATGGAGTTCCCTCGACGATCACCTCGGACAATGATTCTTTCTTCACATCATGATTACAGAGGGGTTTATAAGAACCCTCTAGGACTAAGTTACGATTGATCAATATATTTCACCCTAGACTGTAGGCCTGATAGAGTGGGTCATCCTGGTCTAGGAAGACATGTTGTGAGATTTTATATAGTACTTTGGTCGTAGTTGGTATGATTACCAACCCTTTTAGGGTTTTCATACTACAACAACTATCATTCCACCACTGTTATGGCACTATTCAAGACTTTGTATAGGAAACCATACATGTCACCATCTTGTTGGACTGATCCATGTGATTCATCACTCATGGGACTTAATTTGGTGTGATCTACTACCGAGAAGGTGTAAGTCATCCAGGAGTGGATGAATACTGCAAAGAGCCATTAGAAGTCTATTTCAGACCAAAAATGAAGACCTTTATAGTTTCAGTAGGGAGATCATGTGTTCTCTATGGTCTCATGTCGATATGTATTGAGGATATTTTGTAGCAACAGTCAGTTATCACTAAGATTCATTAGACCCTTCCAGATACTTTGTAGAGTTAGTGAGGTTTCATAGGTCTTATCTCTACTATCGTAGTTGGATAGAGTACAAAATAACTTCTTTGTGTCATAGTTGATTAGGTACGTGTCTGACTCATCTCACTTCATTGACTGGGGTAAGATGGGCATCGAGAATGGAGCAACCTTTGAAGAGTACCAGGTAGAGATCGAGGATCGGTATTAGAGGATTCTTTGTGATAGATCAATTCCCCTTGTGCATGTTTGGTGGAAGTACATAAATCTTCATAAGAACACACAGGACTGAGAGGATTGGATCCGTACTCAGTACGCACATCTCTTTGTATAACCCTTATTTTGGATTTTCAGGGTGTAAATTCCCAAGGTGGGGATAATGTAACTTCTCGTATTTTCCATGTATTATTTTTTGATATTATATGGATTATTTTTGGTACTACCTTGGTGACTACATGCGATTTATAGGCCCGATGATCCCATAATTAATGTGTGATTTTTATTAAATATATTAAATAGCACGTATGAATAATTGTTTGGTAAAAGTAGAATAAATTTTGAACAGAGTCCCATATCAAAAATATGAAGGAATCATTGAGTTCAATATGTGGGATTTAACATATGCGTGACTTAACCCCAGTTAGTGTGGGTCATTTTTGAAACATTCATCATGGGCAAAGAAACAAATAAAGTAATTAATAATTTCATTTCATTTCAACTTCACCAGTGTATTGATTGACTTGTTTTTAAAACAAAAATTATAGGGAAAACTCAGGGTTAGTCGGACAACAATAAAATAATTATATTTCCTCTAGAGAAAATGATAAAGGAATTATCTTAGATGAATGACAACCAGATCATGGATCGATGATCGACGCACCATGGATTCGAAGGATCTCAGATATGACAAAGACACGACATCATTCTTCATCAGTGATTGATCAAAATGGTTATAGGGTGGTTTTTCAATTTATTAACTTCCTTATTCTTGATTCCTATGAATAACACAGACCAATAAACCAACAAATTGATCTTTGGATCTTACATATTTTCGTGATGAGATTGTTGTGGGAATATTTTTGGGAGAATTAATTTATAAATATGTTTTATTCATTTTTATTCTCATGGAAACAAACCAAGTTAGATGAAAACATATATCATGGTTCTTTCATATAGTTTTTTAATTTTATTTTCTCCCCTAATTGTTTCTTCACTACATGTATTCTTCATTTGTCTTGGGGTTCGAAATATCCCAATAAATCAATTCATGCACACCTATTTCTCAGTGAAAGGATCCAATATTACAGATCTGGGATCAAAATGACTTGATGGTGGTGTGGTGATGGCGTTGTCTCTTTCTTGAGTATATCATAGTGTTTTTATTATGCATCAATTGTTATATATTGTATTGAGATGACTATAATTAGTGCATTGTTTTTTTTTTGTTTTTTTAGGGTGTTCTACTAAGTATTTTTATACTCACCCTTATATGGGATTTTCTTGCACATGTCGTGTCTTATACAGACGAGGATCCTTTTGATGGTGTCCTAGGAGGAGAAGCAGTGGGTGGAGTGTAGATGGATCTATAAGACCATGTTGTGTTATTGGGAACTTTATTTTGACTTTCATTCCTCACCATTAGATCTGGTTGGACTCTTTACAATATTTTGGGCTGATATTTGGCCCCTTATTATGTTTTAGTACTTTTACTATCATACACTTTTTTGGGATCTTATATGTATGCATTCATTATTTCAATTATTTTAAATATTAGCATTTTTGGGATTATATATGGGTGAATTTTTATATATACATTAGTATAATGTATCCCAACTATGTGATATCCCTACACTACACTGGTCTCCATCCCTTAGCCTATTTAAGGTGGGATTGGGGTAGTCACAGTTCAGACCTCGACAGGTCAGGTCGTGACATCTACCATCTCTTCACCTCCTTCATCCATAAAATCATAATAAACCCATTATCATTTATATACTTTAATTCTATTTGTATAATTTTATATCTTATATCCACCCCATTTTTCATCTCCTCTTATTCAAATATAAGAAGCCATTTTCTAAATTATGTCACTTAACCATCTCTATGAATAGTGATTTTGTTCATTATCCATTACCTCCTTAAAGGTTGTTAATAAAAGTATTATTCAAGTTAAATAGTATTTTAATAGGAATATTATAAATTATTTAATGTTCTATATCTTATACATATATATAATATTAAATAAAACAAAACTAGTTGGTGATGGTCAGAAAAATTTCCAAATTAGTCAAAACATTTATCATTAATATTTTATCAAATGAATCATCTTTATAATAGTAATAAAAAGTGTACGTGAGAACATTTAAACTTCTATAAGTTCATTAATACCATTTCAATTCACTTATATAGTTTTAGTATCATTTTAAAAAAAATAACATTATTATACATAAATGAAATAACAATGAGAACCATAAAATAAACGCACCCAAAACAATGAAAATAATGAGATATTATTAATGAATATGTGTTAATATTTTACAAAGGTATCATATAAGGAATTAAAAAATTTATTTTAATGATTTATTGAATTAAAAACCTTATTTAAACCTTTACACAAATGGTTAATGTATTTAAAAATAAATTCAAGTGTGATATAAGTGTTTCTCATCTCACTCTTACTACTGAGATATATATGCCTTATTCACCAATTATTTTTTTTGTCTATATAATTACCTTTGACATATAATATGATGAATCCTATTATATTTATTCTATTAAATTATTCTTTTAATAATTATTACTCTTATGGTGCATATTATTCGACTAATTACAAATTGTTAAGGGATTTCTTAACTCAATTTTCATTCATCAGGTTAAAATTCTACTTCATTGATTATTCCATGTTAAGATTTTGTGTGATTTTAATTTTTATTATATTATGTTGTATTTATAATTTTTTATGAATTTATATCTGATACACATATATGATTCTTTTTATTAATTCTCACTTCAATTTTATTATATTTATAATAGAATTTCTTTTGAAAAATATTATTGTAAAATTTACCTTAAAACTCTCATTTTAATCCATGACCATGCATTTTAAAATTGTTTACATTTATTTAATTTTATCTTATTATGTTTTTAAATTTATTTTAACTAATGTATTGCTTTTTACATGGTGGTTTGAAAGAATTATTTTTTCCTTTTCTAAACGATTTTCATTGTGACTATTCAGAAAAGCATATAGAAATAATATTTTTTAACTTATAAGACATGAGTGTATTTTCCTATCATCATGATTCCTTAATTATTTTTTTTCCTTCAAAATCAGATACTTTTTTTCAAATAAATTTTTTTACATTATAATTTCACAGATCCTTAAAAATAAATTAGTTGAAATTGAAAATGTTGTATTTCTTCGAGAGATATTTTAAGTGACCTCTCAAAATTATTTTCCATACAAGATAGAGTTTTTTATGTTATATATGATTTAATAGTAATATTATTAAAGTATATTATCCTTATTTTTTTGGTTTTATGTTTATGGTGTACTAACATTTATGAAACCCATTTCTTTTCCATGGGTTATAATGCGATGAAATGTTTATGAAACTCATATCTTTTCATGGGTTTTGATTTGATGAATGATTTATGTTCTTATGTAACACATATTTATGATTTTAATTGTGTGATAGGTAAAACCTATATCCCTATACAATTAATTATTTTAATATTTTTATATCATGATATAATAATTAGAAACAAGTTGATGGGATTGATTCAGTATAAGAAACAAGTGCATCCTGGTCGACTATGGGAAACAGGCAAGTCCTGATCTACTATTTTGATAGTCTTGGTAGTGAACCTTAACATATAAATTTTTTCCTATATTTATTTGGTTCCACACTTTTATGAAAATATCTTCTGGATCATGATTGATTTATGATTTTTTCTCACTCTTATAGTCTATGATTTTTTAAATGATAATTTTTATGCCATAAATCATGTTTATAATCTATAATAGGATGGGTATGAACTTTTTCAGTTAGGATAATGATCACAAAACATTATTATAATATTATGATTTCATATCATCATGTATTTATATGTCCTATGTTTATTCTTAGTGAGCATATGAGCTCATCCTTTCTTATTTTTCCTTTTCCCTTATTTATAAAGAAAGGTTTTAAGTATGACATGTCGAAGAAGGGAGCTAGCCATGAAGATATTTTTAGATATGACACAAAGTTTTTTGAACCAGATTTTCATGTTTCAATGTTTCTAATGAAACTAAACCCTTTCTATTCTAGATTGGAATTGATATATTATGTAGTTAAATATTCATATATATATATATGGCATATATTTGTATAAAAATAATGGTTTGTGAAAGTTAGTATCAGATAAAGGTTTAGTTGACCTTTAGAATCTATGATAAGGAATCCATAAGTTAGATCCCTAAAGATAAGTCTAAGTATGGTTTATAATCCTAGACATTAGGTAATGATCATGAAACACCTTTCATTAAATCTAAAGTGGTGTAGATTAAAAATTAATAATCAATTTACCCTGATTATGTTATTTTCCACTATGATTATTATTATTCACACTATGATTTTTAGGTTTTAGATAGTGACCGCAACCAAGAGGATTTAGGTTAATGGTGAATGTGATGAAAAATGGTACGATATTACTCATGAGAAACCTATAAAATAAGAGATAGAAGGAGAACCCTTTTTATTATCCCTAATCTATAATCTCATAATATTATCAATAACATTACCTTTGCTGAGTTTATTAACCAATATAATAGAGGAAATATAGAGTTTTATGCTGAGCATAGAGGAAATAATGTTCAATTTTCATCAGGTAAATCATGTCGGAAGAGGCATCAAGGAAAATGTCTCAAAGGAAATGGAATATCCTATCGGTGTTGAAAAAAAATTAATCAAATTTATTGAAAATGAAAAGGGATTAATTAACTGAATTGATGAGAATAATGGTATTCCTAAGAAATAATTAACATCTAAATGTTTTAAATATAGAATTTGTAGAAATTATGAAATTATATTCCCTAGGGGGAAATCTCATGAAGAGAATCTGAAAGGTTATATGAGTAACAGTTATATTTCTAATGATGAAGAGACTACGAATGACATACAATATGAAATAAGTGTTAAGGAATAAAATGATAAATCCTGGTTAATGTTTTAATAATGAAGTTGAATTATAGAGTGTTTATGTATTGTAATTCAATATTAATGTTGTATAAATACATTTATGGTATAATAGAGTATTAAAACATCTAAGTATAATTCCACTATAGTTTTTTCCATAAGTATTTGGATGTGTATTTTAAATGATAGATGTAACCATGAAAAGATACTGAGGTGATATGGTGATATTTTTAGAGAAAACATGATTAAAGTAAATATAAACCTTAATATGTGCATGGTGTTGGTATAATAATTAGATAAATAGATGTTTTATTGTGATAGTATTAATGACCTCAGAACTTATTTGTAATATAACGATAATGTGGTTTATGGATTGAGTTTATATAATTTAATATTTAATATATGTATAAATAGTTACTTTTTAAAAGCATTCATATTTTCACTGATATTTTATGGTAATGAAGGCTATTTACTTATTTTAAGAGAATACATGATAATAATATTCACCTATTTACTGTCTAAAAAATAATATCAACATCATGTTGTTTGGGGGATTAATGATAATTTAATTTTTAAAATTTAGTTACCTTTATTAAAAAAATTGAATTTCAATATTTTGGAAGGTTCATAAGTTTAAACATTTATTAAATTATTTATGTAGAAATTTTTATGAAGTTATAGAGATTAATTTATTACTTAACAATGTGAATATTTATGTGTATTGGATAACCTTTGTTAAAAATTGTTTTATGATGATAACTAGAGATATAAGGAATAACTTTTCAGCCCATTATAGATCTTATGATTCACTAGTTCTTCAGGAATTAAAATTTTAACTACATTTCATGGAGTAAGAAATGAATTGGAAATTGATCAAGGTGTAACCAGTACTTATGATATGAAATCAAGTAATTATAACTTATATAATTTTAAAATACAATTTTATCCTATTATCAACATTTCTGATGATATTAACAACCTTTTCAGACTTTTTTGGTCTACAGTTTTGTCTTTATTATACTTTTAATGATAGTTTTTTTAATAATTACCCATTATAAATTTATATTTATAATTTTCTTCCATTTCCATATTTTAAATTTCCCCTAATGTTATCCTAATTGGATTCGTGGTTTTGTAGTGACATTTTCCTTTTACCTTCCCTCTTTTTAAGAGGGAGTTTTATTGACCCTTTTTATGATGTGGTTTTCCCACAATGAAACATTAAAATATCCGCATTAGATTTTTAAATTTAAAATTAAAATTTGGAGGGGAATTTTTTTGCAATTCTTGATCATATTGAGAAGGTATCATATCAATTGTATCCTCTATTGAATCTCTCTCATGTTCATGATGTGTTCCGTGTATCTCTCTTGGGGAAGTATGTTCCTAATCCTTTACATTTACTAAACTCATAGGTCATACCAATGTAGAAATATCCTTCTCTTGATTAAAAACTCATAGAGATTCTGGATATTAGATATAATTTTCAACAAAACAATACCACTCATCTTGTTATTGTTTTTTAGTGAAACCGCCAATTTGAGGAAACTACATGGGAACCTGAGGATGTGATGAAGTGGGGGTATATTCATATATTTGTATTTGAGTAAAAATATTTGAGGGAAAATTAATTTTAATGTGAATATATTATAGAAACTCAGTATTTTATGGTGTTTAGCTTTTTTAATAAATTTAATTTCTTCGATTTTTTACATTGCACGTAGCACTGAGCTTAAAACAATCCTAACAAAAAAATTAAAAATACCATTACAACCAACCCATTAATTTGGTGAGTGTGAATATGATTAACTATATTATGAATTATATATGGATTTCACAGTCAATTGAAAAATATATACTTAGTAAACATATATTTTTTTGTAAGGACATTTTATTCTTCAAATATATTTTTTCTTAAAATGTGGTCTTTATTAATTCTTATGGGAAAATAAATATAAGTAACTTTTGAAACTATTATAAAATTTATTTGATAAAATTAACATAATTTTATGATTAATAATTTAAAAATTATCTTTAGATAAATTTTTGATAATTTTCTGAAATGTTATGTTTTTTAGTAAATATAAAAAATGCCAATTTTCATAAAAACCACATTTTCATTGTATTTAAAAGTCATTTTATGATTTTAGATTGATATAAAAATAAATTATGTAATTTTTTTATATATATAATATAATTAATTATATTTAAAAAATCTATATTCCTTTTTTAAAGGTATATTTTTTATCTTAAAAATGCATTTTTATAATTAACTATTTTCTATTGTGTTTTGACTTTTTAATTTTGAATGTAATTATGAAACATATGTGTTTTCATTTTTTTAAAATGTATTTAATATTTAAAAAAAGTATTTAATAATTATTTCATAAGTTCATTGTCAAATTTTAGGCTTAAAAAAGTTACGAAGGAAAAAATATATTTATCGCGGTACAGCTAAAACAATGTAGCGAGTTAAATTTAAAAGATAAAAGTTTAAAATAAAATAAAACTATAGAATTAAATGTTTGTTTTATAGTTCAATTGAATTTAAATATGAATTACAACATTAATTATCATATAAATTTATTTTAATCAATTCTAACCAAATGTGGTTTGCATTAAATATAAAATAATCATTATTTAATCACTTAAAACCACCCCTCCTTGAGTATAAATACCACCCACACCATTCTATTTATACTAAAAAGACTTAAAGATGTTAAAATATCTAAATACACATCTCTTATAAACTCTCCAACATTTCCATGTTCTTATTTTCTCACCCAAAGGCCAATTCCAAGTTCCATAATGGTTCTTTAAGGAGGTGATTTTCTAGAGGTAACGTTCTCGAACAACCTCTATTAACTTATTATCTTCGTATACCTTCTTTTCAACTCCACATCCATAATGTAATAATAAATATAGTATCATGTAAATTACAAAATTATATATTTCTAATATAATATCTTATATCCATCACTTTTCTCATATCCTCATTTTCAAGTAAATGAAAATATTGGTCAAATTACGGCAGTTAATCGTCTCCATGAACGATGATTTTGTTCATTTTCAATTATCACCATAAAGTCTGGTCATAAAATTATCATTCTGGTTATATAGGATATTAATAGTTATATTATAACATGTTTCTTGTTTTGGAACTAATATATATTCATAATATTAAATAAAATGAAACTAGCTCATTATGGTTGGAAAACCCACTAATATAAAGTAAACATTTATCGTTACAATTTTATCAAATGAATCATCCACATAACAGAAGTAAAAATAATATATAACACCATTTAAACATATATAATTTCATATATAAAATTTCATTTTACTTCTGGAGTTTTAATTCGATTTAATAAGAAATATATAATTATACACAAATTAACCAATCATGAAAACTATAAAACAATCACAACAAAATTAATGAAAATAATGAAATATTATTAAGGAATGGGTGATAAGATGTTATAAAAATAAAATATAAGGTATTATAAATATTATTATAGTTCTTTAGTGAATTAACAACATATTTTAAACCCTTATACATGAGGTTAAAGTATGAAAAACCAATGGGTAGTGTTAGGTAAGGGTTTCTCATCTCACTTTTACTTTTGTGGGATATAGGCCTCATTCAACACATATCTATTTTATGTTTTTTATATACTAACCCATGATATATAATATCATTAATATCATAATATTCATTTTGTTTAATGTTTCATTTTATAATTATTACTTTTATAGGGTAAATTATTCGACTGGTTACAAAGTGGTAATGGATTTCTTAACTCAATCTTCATTAATAGGGTAAAACTTATACTTTATTGATCATTCTATGTTAAGATTATGTGAAAGATTAATTTAGATTATCTTATGTCATATTTTCACTTTTTAAGTGTATTTATAACTTATACACAAAATTGATTCATTTTATTATTGTTCACTTCAACAGTATGATATTCGTGAGGGACATTATTTTAGAATTTATCTTTTTAAAATTTCCCTTAAAAGTCATTTTTCTTCCATGTCCATGTTTTTTGAAATTGTTTCCAAAAGTATTTTTTCTATTATCTTATGATTTTTTAAAGTAATTTTTACTTGTGTTTTAATTTTTAAAAAATGGTTTCAACGGATTTTTTTAGTCATTTTATAAATGATATTCTTCATGAAATATCTAAAAAAGTAAAGAAGGAATGTTTTTTTTAATTTTTCAACATGTGTTGATTTTCCTGTCATCATGATTCCCTAATGATTTAATGTTTCCTTTACAATATTATAATTTTATTTTCACAGATTTTTTTAATTTATAAATATGTGGTTCATTAAACAGAATTTATTTGAAATTAAAAATATTATTTTTTCAAGAATTATTTCAAGTTATATCTCAAAATTATTTTCCATAAAATGTTACTTATACATTTGTGGGGATAGTTTTACAAAATACTATCCTTATTATTTTTATATTTGGTTTATGTTTATGATGTCATGATATTTATGAAACCTGTTTCTTTTCCATGGGGTATGCTTTGTTGAAATGTTTATAAAACCCATTTCTTTTATTGGGTTTTGATATGATGAATGATTTATGTTTTTATGGAACATGTATTCATGGATTTCATTATATGATGGTCGGTACCTATATATCCTTATAATTAATTGGGTAAATATTTATATCTTATGATATAAGCATGGGAACCAAGTCGGTGGGCTCAATAAACTATAAGAAAACGGTGTGTCATTATCCATTATGGGAAATTGGTGTGTCATGATCCATTGTGTTGATGTACTTGGTATTTAACCTTGACATATGAAATGTTTTTCTATATATATGATGTTTCCACACTTTTATGATATGATCTTATAAATCATAAATTATTTAAGATGTTTTATCACTCTTATGTTCTATGTTTTCTAAAATGATAATTTTAATGTCATACATCATGTTTATAATATATAATAGGCTGGGTATTAACACTATAATTTATGATTGTGAACATATAACCTTATTATTATCTTATACATACATATGGTAATGGATTGATATCTCATATATTTATCATTACTTATCATCTTATCTCACCATTTCTTATAATTATTTTTTCCTAGCTTATAAAGAATGGATTTATGTAGGATATATATATATGAAGGTTTCTATACATAAATATATTTTATGAGTTGGTATATATTTTTATGAACATGTTTTTATGTTTCCATGTTTCCAAAGAAACTAAACCCTTATAGTTATAAAATAGTTTTCATATGTTACATAATTTATTATTAATATATTTATATTTAATATATATGTATAAAAATAATGGTTACATATACTAAATATGTGTTTCATCAATTAGTATAAAAAATTTCAAAATTAATTAGTTAATTAAAATGTTTCTAGTGATGGGAAAGGCCCAGAATAAAGAGTACATACGTTCTCAAGACATAAAAATAATGTGTATACCAGAAAATTCATTAGATAAAATAGTAGTGGGGTTAAAACATAAAGATATTTGAGTAATTACAATCACATTAGTTTTTGTTCATATGATGAACCAAAAATTATTGAAGATGAAATTAAACAAAATGATTGGATTTTAGCAACAAAATATGATTTAAATAAAATTAATCAGGTTAAAATATGGAATTTAGTGTCTCATCAAAAAATAATTAATTTGATTGGGAAGGAGTGGGTTTTTTAAAATTATTTGAATGTGAAGGTATAATTATCAAGGAATAAATATTATTTTAATTGTAATATGTACTCTCAAATTTATGGTACTGAAATTGATGAGGATTTTACCAAAGTAACAATGATTGAAAAATTTTAAATTTTTCTTGTGATGTGTACTAAATGAAATTATAAATCCTTTTATATGGATGTGAAGTTTGATTACTCTATTGGATAACTCAATATTGGACTATACATTGTACCACCAAATAAAAATATCTATCATAGTGAGAGTTATAAATTGAGTAAGTGGACACAAGTTCTTTATAAGCTTAAAAAATGCCTAAATCATGAAATCCAAAGTTTGGAAAAAACATGAAGGGAATTTACATAAAAATAGATAATTCGGATAAGAATTTATATGTAAAATAATTGATCACAAAATCACTCATTGTGACTGTGTATATTAAAAAACATTTTTTCCACGAATTAAGTGGAAATTTGTGAATACGTTGCGGAATATATGAAAAATAACCTTGAAATATTAACGACTAGATGGATGATATTATTTTTTGGGATCATAAGTTGTATACAAAATATATTTTATATCTCTTGAATGAGAAAAAATTCTCATGAGTTTTTAGAAAGGTTTGGAATGGGAGACTCTAGATAATTTTTAAATCCTATTTCACATGGTACTAAATTTTCATTCGATTGAGAAGGAAATAGTGTGGATAAAAAATAATTTTAATGGATTATTAGAATATTACTTTATAATTTCAATATGAGATATCTCATTTATTATTTCTTATTGTTCATTATTATAAATCATCCCAAATATGTCACATTTTATGG
Source organism: Viscum album (assembly GCA_963277665.1). NCBI lineage: Eukaryota > Viridiplantae > Streptophyta > Magnoliopsida > Santalales > Viscaceae > Viscum > Viscum album. Next base: position 371,193,063 of record OY728166.1, on the reverse strand, counting down.
CCACAAAATATACATTGTGTTATTTCATGCGAACTCTTGATTTTATCCTAAGGTATGCTACTGATAAAACCGATTAACTTTATAATTTTTATAATAAGTATTATGAATGTTATGTTGGAGGTTAAAAATATACTTTTGGAACTAAATTATTTATTATAGGAAGTTGTGTTTCTTCATACTCTATGAAGTAAAATTATTGGTGTTAAGCATAATGAAATTTGAGTATGTTCTTGTAATCCCTAGATTTTAGGAGGAATTGTGATTATGATTATTATGATTATTATTATTAATTAGGACTATAATTATTAATATATTTCTCTATTATTTAAAAAAATTAATACTTGATTAGAAATTGAGAAAGACAATATATGAAACAAGATAAAGACATTTTTCAATTAAAATAGAATATTTAATGAATTTATATAAAACAATGAGTCACATATCGTGGATTTCTATGCATAATTGATGATTAAATCTCTTAAAAGAGAAAAAAATCATTAGGGGACAATAAATAAAAAAGAATAAAATCCACAAATCTATAAAATACCATGCATAATATTCATCCTTGGGGATCACTAATAGAGAAAAAAACTATAATTATGAAGACCACCATGATAGTACAAAGTATTATACAAAATAGGGAATAAAAATTATGCCTCGTAAGGTTAGAGTGGAATGAATAAAGGATTTAGTAAGATTATATATTGGAATGAAATTTGGACATTGAAAATATGGTCATCTATATTTTGGCTACTAAAAGTATTGTCATTTTAATATCATTTTATTTTAAGAAATATTGACAATTTTTGATGGCATGCAAGATATCCAACCCCAATTTTACCAAAAAAGGAATATTATTATTTTAAATTAAATCTTATAACATATCCATTAAATTGGAAGAAATAAATAGAATTAATGAAATTATGAATTTCACAATGTTCTTAATAATTAAAATTTTATTAATTAATTTTTAGTAAACAAACACCCAATTTTTAGACAAGTCATTTAATTCATCAAAAAGTTGTTTTCATTAAAATTAGTTTTTATTTCTTTTATTTCATTGAATATTAAAATAAATTTTCATAAATTTTGAAAAATTTATTTTATAAAATGAATATCATATTAGAAATTAGAATTTTAAATTATCTTAGTATTAAATTTTGAGAATTTTCTAATAAGATTGATTTTTCAATGAATTGTGAAAATATATATTATTATTGAAATTTTTATTTTCTTTTCAATTAGTAAAAAAACTTAAATTCTAATTTGTATTTTATTTATAGTTTATTTAGATAATTTTTATTTAAAATGATCTAATTATATTTTTAAATGAATTTTATTCCAGAATTTAGTATAAAATCATTTTATATTTAAGAATGGGATTTTTATGAAAGAACATTATTCGTCATATTTTGTAAGTTCAATTTTGAATTAAATTATTCCACGTTTGTATTTTAAAACATGAAAATTTCATTCCATATTTTTATTTGTCTGTTTCAAATGTATTAAATATTTCCCTTTTATTTTTAGCTATAATGAATAGTAACATTAGTAATTTTTGATACCACTATTGTAAAGACCAGTAAAATTCAAGGGAAATTTTTTCTTAATTTTTTTTGGGATTTTACAAGAACGTAGTTTCTGACGGCACCTGATTCCGAGACCCGGTGTGCCTGGAATCATTTTCTGAAGTTTAGCTCGGGTACGTTTAGTGAACGAACGAGCTGGTTTTTCTAAATTTTGAACCGGTGCTCGGAATCGAATTCTGAGAGCACTGATGGAATCGCAGAGCTGGTAATTTCTTAGAAACACCTTTTCCGGAGTTGCGTTTTCTCGGGTGTGGTTTTTTAATTTTTTTGGGTTAAGATAAGAAATAAAATAAAAGTGGTGCGACAATTTATTTTATTTTAGTTAAAGCGGCCTAACCTATGTTAAGTGGATAAGGTGGGACCCACAATATCCTACCCACTTGGTTGGATATTTGTGAGGTGGGGCTCGCATGATCCCCACTGTTTCTTTCCTTCTATGTAACGGACCCGCACCCCCCCCCCCCCTTTAATGAAGTCAAACTGTGCGTTTATTCTGGTTAAGAAACGCCTCATTAATAGGGCGGTTTTAAACTCCTCAATTAATTGTTCATTTCATTTCTTTTTAATTTAAAACGTTTGCATGTGTGTTAATAAAATAAGACGACTCATATTTTATTTCTGATGGAACTTGTTGCGTGGAGAGGATTTGGAGAAAAGCCTTCTTCTTCGACGAAGAACGTGAAGAACGTGAAAAATGCACTGACCTCCGAAGAAGAATGCCAAATCCTCAGAGATCGACTATGCGACGCTGTGTAACGCGATGCCATCAACACTTCTTCCACGACGCTTCTTCCGCGATGCTTCTCCGCGACGCAACGATCCTCCCTCTGCGACGCCTTCTTCCGCGACGGCTGTTTCCACGATGAATCCTCACTCATCAAATTCGACGAGGTAGGGGTTTGATTCAATTAAATATTTGTGATTTATACATGTGGCGTATGTTTAAATGTTTGTCAGAAGACATTTAATACCACTAATGCGGTGGGTGTGGACCAAATAACAAGTATGAACCCACCGTCCCTTCATTCTTGGTGTGCGGATCGGCGGGCGATGATGAAGCAGGCCGCACGGGCGTTGTGAGGTCTTCGCAGTGAAGAACCGATCCTGGGAGGGCCGTTGGCGGAGACACCGGGGAGAGCCGCCGCGGATTCAGCCACGGCGGCAGTCCAGTAGTCCCGTGACCGCACGGGATCGGAGGAGGCGGGACGCGGCAACCAGCCACGTCCGTTGGCAAGAGGCGGCCCCCACGCGGGGTCGCGGTTTCATCCTGGGGTGCGGTTCCTCCCCCTTTGCGCGGCCACTCAGCCAGCGCCAGCGCGCCAGACCGTGCCTAGACCGGGTCGGGCCGTGCCCAGTTCAGGCCGCACCCAAGCGGGCCGGACTGGACCGGGGTTGGGTCGACCCGATTCGGGCCGACCAAGGGGGTACCGGGCCGGGCCCAAACCCCCTAATACCGGACCATTTTGGTGTGTTGCCCATAACATGAGCTGCGGACCTCAGATCGACACACTGTTAGTTTTGTAGCAATACTTGGATCGAGACGGTCGTTTCGGTATATTACACTCCTATTTTCGGAGTACTTTTGGTTCGGGCGGGTTGGTTCGTACACGAAACCAACCGGGTCCTCGGAGCGGAAACACTTATAACTTGAGTTCTGGACATCCGATTGACGGGCCATCGACTTGGATGGATTCCTCATAGTGATACGAACCTTTTGGATTACTCTACTCGAGGTTTGGATGTAGGTGGAGTACGGTCATGTTGGTTTTGACTGAAAAACCAATCGGGCCCCTGGGACGAAAAGGCCAATAACTCTCAGACCGGGCGTCCGATTGACGCGTCGTCTGTGACGTTGAGTTCATGTTGATGATACAGAACTTTTGTATACATCAACTCTGGATTATGTTTCAGTTGATGTATCAGCCTCTCGGCTCGTGGAGCAGACCGTCCAAAACGAGCTTGCTGTGTGCGGTAACCCTAGTGTTGGCTGTGACGATGACGACGATTGTGCAGAAATCCTCCGTGGATTCAACGGCAACAACTACAACACTCAGCGATCCTACATGGATCAGTGCTACTGATCTTGTGTGGGTCAAATCCAGTGTGGTTCAGCGCTCCGCAGTCCTGTGTGGGCCAACGCCTACAGATCCTATGTGGGTCTGATCCTATGTGCGTCATTGCGGGGGTTAGTTACCTATCGATCCTGTGTGGGTCAGATCCTGTGTGGGTCATTGCGGGGGATAGTACCTATTGATCCTATGTGGATCAGACGTCTTAGATGAATCAGTGGCAACATCTGATCATCTCTATCATCTTACGAAGATGTATACATGTGTGAGCTGAATCTTGACTTTCAATCATTATCTTCGATATGATGGACTTGCATTTTTATGTGGATTGTGTTTGGCTATAATGTGTGGACGTGATCGAACATGGGCTCGTATGTTGGAGCCGAACTAGAATTTATTACTTAGGTATAAGTATGGGAATATACCTTAGTAGTGTCGGGTGTTACTTTGTGATTGTATCTTTCCTTTGTCGATTATCCTTTGTGGATTCTGGGAGACATTTGGGGGTCTCAGGGTCCCTAATGAGTAGCTTATACTCACCCGTGCACGGGCTATTCCCGCACTACGTTGTGTTGGTCGTAGACGACAGACAACACTAATCACGGTTGAGGCATGTGGAGTAGGTCGGTACCCGGAGGTGGACCACAGGGCGGGACGTACTCGGAGCAGACGGCTGGACCCGGGGAGTTGTGGAGGCTATCTGTACTCACCCTTCAGGTGGGACTTCCAGTGGATGGCTAGAGGCTGCGACTTTACTTTCAGTTGTTGTTTTCCATTTCCAATTGTACTTTACTTTTATTTTGGGTTTGTATACTGGCCCACTTACTTTTCTGGACTTACTTTTGTATCAGTTTTTACTCATTGTTTACATCTACTTCTTTCTTTCTCTACGGTGTTTGCTTACTTTATAATGGCAATTCCTTCCTTTTTATCGGGAATTACGCGTTGGTGCTAGTCGCCTGCCCCTGGCCTATGGAAGGCAGGCTTGGGGTAGTCACGACACGGGCCCCGAGGATGGGTCATGACAACTATAAGGTTAAATTGGGTAATTAAGGGTTAAAAGTAATATGATAAGGACTATAAAATAAACCTAAAATTTTCCTTAATTTTATTTAATGAATATATTTCATAAAACATCATCTAATTTTTGGTTATGTGTTCTTTTCTCTATTTTTATGTTATTATAACATTTATAAGATTTTATGTAAGGAAAATTAGAAAATTTATCACTCTTGTTTTAAATAACTATAATAATTTTAACATAGGTATAACTAGAATATATGGTTGGTTATAAATATTAATTTGTAATATAAACGATTTTTATTCATCATGGTAATTTATTTTTAATTTTTAGTGAATAAATAATTATCTTAATTGTTTCGGTAATGTTGACATGGTACTTATTCAATTAATGAAAAAAATAAAATAAATGATATTAAAAATATTAAAAGTAATATAATTTCAAATAATTAATGTGATAAAAAAAATTTATATAAAAATATAATATGTTTAGACCCATTAAATAAATTAATTGATATTACATTTGATTTCTTGATGTTATTAAAGGAAAAGTTAATAAATTGTTTGAAAATTAACATTATTGATACTATATGAAATAATATTTTATTAAATGATTTAAAATTATAAAAAAATTATAATTGGCCATGTTAAAGGTTTATGTTTTATAATATCAATAATGGTCCATTATTGTGCTATTTTTTAGTTTATAGTGACTATATTTACCCTCAAATAGTAAAAAACATTTTCATCATGGTAGGTGTGAAAAGGGTTAACGAGGATTAAAACTAAAATATAATGGTCAAAGTATAATAAATACTTATCGTTATTTTATTTTATGAAATTATTTTAACTCATTGTCATCTTATATTATAATCTTATTATTTTGGATTCATTTTAAATCAAAATTAATTTATATTAAATTAATATTTTATGATATTTCAAAAGTGTCCCTCCCATCTCTCATAATTACGAACATTTTATTCCCATTTATTCACACTTAAAAATGGACTTAAGGTGTAATGAAACGAAGGTTGTCTGAAGAAGTGGTATAGTTCTTAATCGAGAATTTTTTATTTTATTTATTCTTACACCGCTTAAAATCCTAATTACAATTTATTATATAATTACATAAAAATTAAAAATATAATAATATATTATCATATTAATATAATAATCTATATTTATCTCCAACCTCAAATTGGAAAGGAATCCATCAGTTGTGTGTACATCGGACTACCGCCTCGCGAACTGATATAATTAATTATCCATCACCACCTATCACATATAGTTATAATGATGTATTTAAGGTATATATATGATATTAATGAAATATTTATCATTATGAAAATATATAATATCTTTTAATTTCTTACTTTTCCATTCAATGAAAATTGATAATGGTGTTTGTGCGTACATATGGACTACCACCTCTACGAAGCGATGTGATTTTTTTTCAACAACACATCACATGGATGATATATTTAAGTTTGTTTGAAAAAATAAAATATTATTTATTAGAAAATTTTCATTTTTTAAAGATTATGACCTTCTTTCTATAATTATCATTTAAAAATAGAAACGTTAATCATGCATACATATGTCTTGTTGTCTCCATTATTGTAACATAAGTAAATTTTAATAATCATATTAAATTTTTGGTTTTAAAGGTATAATTAAAGTATAAAAATTATAAACATATATTGTTATTATTGTTGAGATTATGAAATAATACCCCATTTACCATGGTTATAATTTCAAAATTTTTGTGAAATTATGAATTGAACCTCTTCAGAAAACCTAACGTGGACTTAAATTATTAAGTATTTAAATAAGAGATTGTAATAAATAAAAAAGTATTTTACTAATAAATTAATAAACCTATAAATATATAATTAAAAAATTAAATAAATTATGTAATTTTATAATATATTAGTTAATGGGTGTACATGGAAAGTCTTGACTCAAGGTTAGGGATCTCATCTTTATTTTCTTTCATTGAGGAAGATTTAATTATTATGCAACAAATTTATTTTAAATGGTGTATATATTAACCTTTTAAATATTATATCATTCATCATTCATACATCATGGTATTTTAAGTTTAAACATGGATTATTTCATCCAAAGTGATTTGATATGATTGTTACCAATTGGAAATGGGTTTGTTCACTCAATTATTTTTCATTAGAGTATTAATCATTTTCATTGACTTTTTTATTAATTAATAATGTATGATTTATATATAAATTATATAATTATGTATTTCCACTTTCCTTGTGTTGAATTAAATATGTTTAACATAATCTCTCAATTGATTAATTCTCAATTCAATGATATGATATGTGTGAGTTTTATTTGTCAATAATTATGTTTCTTTGTGATATACATTAATAATATGAAATTATATTATGATATTAGGTTTATATACCACCCCTTTGACATTTCATATCATGAAGATATTATGATCAAGATATTTAAATATTTATTTTATGTTATTCTTTCATGGTTCTTATTATTTAAAAGTTAAAAAGTGGAAATGGTTTTATGTTACCATATACATTATTTTTGGGATGGTTTATGGTTAAGGTACCTTGGAGGGAAATCATATACTATTATTTTCATGGACAAAATATATTTTATTCTCATCTGGTTATTAATTTTTTTACATATATAATTTCTATTTCAATCTGTATTTATTATAGAAACATAAATAATGTCACCAGTAAGTGATATCTATCTTATATCTTCTTTTAGATCATGACTATTTCTCTTATATTTTCAATCTTTTCGAAAATATGTTTATGAATTATAATTTAAACCCATATTTTTTCCAAAATATTTTTACATTATCATAATCATTCTTTTAAAATATGTTAAAATGGGTATTTCATAACATTTTCCAAATTTATAAATTTTTACTTCCATTAAAAATGTTTGAAAAGAATATTTATTTTTAAGAATTACAACATAACATATTTTCCCACCATTAAGATAACTATTTACATTTAATCTTCCTTTATAAGATTCCAATTTTCTTTTCAAGTAAAATTATTCTCAAAATATGTTATGAATTTTTAGTATTTAAAAAATATTTTCAACATAAAATTGTTATTTTCATCAATAAATATTTTAATGATGTTTTCTGAGTATTTCCATTCATCAACATAAAAAACCTCAATGTTACTTATGATCCATTGGGTTCTCTAGATGGATTAGGATTATTTCAAAAGTATTTTCCTAAAACTTATTTCTTTTTCATGGGTTAATCAAATTATTAAATCAAAAATGGATTTTTCTATGAATTTCATGATGAAATGAAATATCTATATACATTATTCATGTTATGGTTATTAGAAAATTTATTTGATTATGGGTGGATCCATTATAATCTGAGGTCGGATGATCCCTTATAACTCTCCATTGCATAAGGTAATGGGATAGAGCTAACCGATTAAGATTCTCTTAAGATATTATTAGAATTTATCTTGCTAGTTATCCAATATATAACTATGATCTCTATTTCAAGTGTAATTACGATAATTACTCCATGTTTAATTATTATGGTTATTATATATCTTAAATATAGGGTTACTCTACTTATAAAAATGAAGGTTAATATATATGTGTGTGTGTGTTTCATATGAAAATGTTATAATATACCATCACATTTTTTAATCTTATTATGGGTTTTTTAATGATTAATTTGATTGATAGTGAAATCACATGGATCATGATTATTTAATACAATTACTGATTATCTAGGTATTTATGGGTATGAATTATCTTAGGTTATTCTCAATAACTATTATTATATTATCATACCCCAATTCCCACCTTATTCTAATTTATTATCTTCGTTTTTTAATGCTTATGTTTACCCTTAATGAGCATTTTTTATCACCCGTCTATATTATATTTTACCTATATTGTGGAGAATGGTGATAGATATTTTCTGTTTAAAAAGGATCCATATGTCAATAAAGTTGTTAGAGATATTGAAAACATAATGTGGAATATAAAAAGAAAATTTTATAAGGAAAGTATTATCTTTAATTCCTCAGTGTTGTTTATGTAATAGTTTTTCTTAGTTATATAAAACCATAAATCTAAAAGTTTATTAGCTATATAAGTGATCAAATATTTTCTTTTAATTTTATAAGGTTTTGAAGGAAACAAAATTTCTCAAAATTATCTATATCAAATATAAAAATGAAAATTTTATTTTCATAGCTCCAAATTCAGGATTATGGGGTTGGGGATGTTACATTTGGTATAAGGTCATGTTTTAGATATCTTTGAAGATTATAATGTTTTAATATGAGGTTATATTAATTGTTATGGGTATCATCACGTGTTTATAAGTTTTAATTTGATCATATGTTCAAAGGATCAGACACCACTTTTTAGGTATTGAGTGATGAGTGTTTAAGATGATTAATAATAATTTGGGAGGAATTTATAGTAATATAACCCTCGGGTTTAGTAATGGATTTAGTGGAAAAAATAATTTTGGAAGAATTAATTCACATTCTGTGGACATAATTTTAAACTTATTGGTAACATTTATGTTTTATCTTATCTTTGATGTTGAGGTAGTTATGGATTATTATTATTTGGTCACATATGATATAAAAAACCATGGGATTGAAAAAACAATTGGTGACTATGTGACTAATGAAGAAGTTAATTATTTTTTTGAACATTATATGGTTAAGGTAAACCAAATATTATGTGATTTTATATGAGGATTAAATTTTTAATTATATTTTTCAAGCTTAAATTACCTTATTGTGGGTTTATGGGGATTTTAGATATTTCTGAAAATGATTAGTAGATTTTGGAGATAAATATTAAATTCTTCTTTGATGAATATGAGATTAAATTATTCTGATTGTTTTGTTTCAATCTCACCCAGGAATATTTTGAATAATTTTATGGATAGTTATTTATAAAATAATTTATTTTAAACATTAAATATTACTATTGAATTTTGGATATTAATGTATTATTTATCAATATGATGGTTTATTCTTTTTGGGAATTATATTATCTTCTTATAACCATTTTAGTTTTAATTTATATATTTATGAGTAATATCTTGATATCCTTTTATGGATTATTTGATCTATCGTAATTTTATTATTGTGCTTTAGGAATGACAATTTTATCTTGAATACACATCATTTGTAGAAAAATTTTAGATTGTGGTGGAAATTGATTAAATGATGAAAATTTACTTGTCAAGTATGTATATTTTCTAATTTTATTAGTCTATATAGTAAATAATTTATTAACTCTAGGAAAACGTATCATTAAACAAATAATTTATCCAATAACCATTATTTATAATCAATATATGGCCTCATCACCCATAAAAGATTTATGATTTATGATCATTGAATTTCTAGAAGCCATTTTCTCTGAAATATTCCAACCATAGAATCCCAAATATGGTTTATTATGTTATAATATTGACATAGATACAATATTTGAATCTCAAAGGACCATTCAGTTTAGTAGTTTTTGAAATTAGAGACATACATGATTCCGATTTTACATTGGGAAAAGAAGATAAAACATAATAAATAATATAATATAATAAATTGTATCCTTCAAAACTCAGTAAAAGATATATTCTTCATAACCTAGGTAAATTGAAAAAAATAATGGTGAGCTCTAATTATTAGTAAGTTTTAAGTAAAATGGGTTTTTTCAGGAATCAATGAGAATAAATCAGTATGGGTAGTTAAATAAATGAGGACACATTACATTAAAATAATTGGATAAGTAATAAAAAATATTGAAAGTTAAATAACTCAAACACATTACATTTTATCAATAGTATTAAAATGAAATGCATCAATAAATTTTTTAATAGTTAAAACTCCCTAGATAAAAACTGAAATGAATTTTGAATGAAGGAAATGCTTTAATATTGGAAGTCATGTATTTGGAAACAGAACTATTATACTATCAAGATCTATTATCAAGATATTTTAAAGAACGATGATTTGTAAAAATAATTCATCCTATGAGACTACCGATACTTCAAGGTACTATCTATATCTAGGCCCCACCCTTTTTTTGATTCCAAATCATTCCTCATATATTTAATAATCAATTTAAATAGATATTTTTAAATCAAAGTGTCCCATACCACATTGAAATATTTGAATCACAGTACCTATAAAAGTAAATAATTATCAAATGAAACATTTAATAACATGAATATAATGTTATTAGTTATATGACATATCAATGTTTCAGCACACCACATAAAATAAAATAGTGGTGAATAAGTCAAAATTCATTGAAATAAAAGTGAGATGAGAAAAACCCTTACCATACGGTTTACCATAATTGAATTTTATCTTAAACTATTGTATAATGATTTGGAATAATATTACTAATTTATAATAAAACCATAATCATATTTACTATATCATATATTATCCAATTATATTTTCTTATCACCTTTGTTAATAATATTTCATTATTACCCTTGTTTTTTGTGTTAACTGCTTCATTTTTTACCCATGTTTCATCGAGTAATTCCTAGTTATTGTACTTATAATGTAGTTACAACATCTAAATAATCATATTAAGTTCATATATATCATATTTATTAATTAAATACTTTTTTATAATCATTATTTAATATTTAACATGGACAATGAATCACATAATCTCTCTGAGATGGTAGGTCGTATGTATGCACGAGCGACGATATCATTCCCTTAATGGTGAAAGGGTAAGTAAGTGGATCAACAATTAATATTTAAAGAATAAATATAATTTCATAATTATAATATATATCTATTATTTTAAAAATTATACTCAACCATGTATAGTGGTGACGAAAAACAGATTACACCATGGCGTGGAGATGGTAAGTCGTACATACACACACGTGATAATTTTTTTTAAAAAAGATTAATAAAAAGTGGAATATGGATGTCCCATAATAATAATAAAATATAATAATATATATTATAATTTATTTAGTTATTTATCATGGTATCAACACATGGGGATTATGTATAATGTGAAACAAACCAGAAAGAGTTGATAAAGATGGTTGCCTCTTCTTCGGCATAATTTTTTTAATCTCTTATAAATTGATCTGGGGTAGGTATTTTGGAATGGAAATATCCTCTAGAAATTAAATAAGTATTTTTATAATATAATTTATTTGGGTATTGTTGATATATATGGCACAAATTCGTTTCGGTAAGTGAGGGAGGATGATCCATTTTATAATTGAGTTGAGGGACACTTTCAGAAATCCTCAAAATATGAAAATAAAATAAGGCTATTCAAGAGAAAAATACTTCCAAATGACATATAAATTAATATGGGATGAAATTTTAGACCATATTTTATCAAATTTTTGATTATTTAACATTTATTTTATTTTTAACTCATTTAATAAAATATTAATTTGATAAAATATCATTATTGTCAAATTTGATACTATCCATTTAATTTGACTTTAAATACATCGTTAGAAAGTGAAAATTAGAATATAACGATTTCAAAAATATTTAATATATCTTAAATATCTATAAAATTAATTATACACATTAAATGATCCCAAATATATCAAAATTAATACTTTTAAAATCAATTATTCCATTTTTTTGTTAATTAAAAAATATTAAATTAACATTGTAGAAGAATTTAAGGTAATTAAATAATTTATAAACATTAAATATAAATTTTTATAAACATAATAATTCCATTGGGATAAAATTAAACATTTATGTTCGTTCATATATTTATTTTTTCACTATATGGACACATAAATGTTTTTAAATATAATAGGAGCCGCATTTTAGAACTATATTTGATTAAAATAATATATAAGTTACATCCATGGAAAAGTTTCCAAAAAAGACATAAAATTAGATAGTAAGGTAAAAAGGGTGGAATACACTTTATAAAATAAATTTTGGATAAGTTTTGGTCATATTATTACCCTTATCATTTGGATTTAACTCGTATTTAATATTTTTAACTCTTAGCATGGCAACATGTGTTTTTGTTCCTTATGGTTTAATATAGTTACACTTAAATTCCAAAAGGACCGTAAAAGGATCATTTATGACATATTTAACCTTATAAAATTTATTTTTATGCATTTAAAATTTTATGAATATTATATAATTTAATGAAATATTATTTATTTTAAAATATAATTAATATCAATTTGGATACTATTCATTACTTAGATTTCTTAAAATATCATAACAAAAGTATATATTCACAAAAAACCTTTAATTTATCCCAAATATGTATATTTAGTCTATAAAATTATTGGGTAGCATTAATTATCTAAAATTATATTTATATTGACATTTTTAATATCATTTATTCATTATTTCTATTAATTAAACAATTATTCAATCATCTTTGTATAAGGCATTAATTTAATTATTTATTTACTAAAAACCAAAAATAAATTTCATTTATTAATATAAAAATTTTATATTTCAAATTACTATTTATAGTATAATATTACTTCTTAATAACTATAGATAAAAAATATAATACTTATTAAAAACATGAGTATGACATATTAGACTTTCCTTAGAATAAAATACTAAAACAGTCTTAAAGGCATCCAAATAGATCCAAATGGCCCTAAAATTGGAACAATGATTATTATGGTCTAAAATATCTCATCCAATAAAATTAGGACAAGTTTTAGATAAATTTTATAATATTTTTGAAATTATTTTTACCCTTAATTATCTGATTTAACTTTGACCTTCACTAATGGTAAAATTACCTATACCAATAGTTTGGAACCATTGGTATAGGTCTCCAAACCATTGCTATAGACTATACCAATAGTTTGGGGTGGTGTTGGGTGATTTGGTGTGGGGAAAGACCTATCCCAATGGTTTGGAGAAGACCATTGCAAAAGACATATCCCAACGATTTGCAAACCGTTGGTATAGGTCTTTCCCAATGTTTGTCCAAACCATTGGGATAGGTCTTTCTAAATGGATTGAGGAAACCATTAGGATAGGTAAATATACAAAAAAGAGGTCCAGCAGAGGTTTGAACCCACAACCTCCACATTATATAAAAATGACTTTACCACTATCCCAGAGTATCCTTTATGAATATATTTGGATAAATATATATATATATATTTATATTTATATATAATTTATATATTGATTTATTTGATGATATTCGATAAATTTACGCATAAAAATAAGGGCACTTATCCCAATGGTTATCAATACCATTGGGATAGGTACCCACCCTTTACCAAGGGTTTGGCCAAACTGTTAGGAAAAGTTTCTTCAAAGTAGACTCTTCCCAATGCTTTTGCCAAACCGTTGGGAAAGCCATACCCTTTCCAAATGGTTTGGCCAAACAATTGGAAAAAGTGACCTCAAAGTGTGATTTTCCATATGGTTTGGCCAAACCATTGGGAAAGGGGTCCTATACCAACGGTTTCTAAAAACCATTGGTATAGATGTGTTGGTATAGGTCATATTTCCAATAGTTATTCTTAATAAAAAATACTAAATCTCCCATTTATAATATCCAAAAATAAAAGGAACATACTTACATAATTTGAAACCAATTTTTCCAAATATGGAATACACTTTAAAATTTCAAAACATAGAAGTTTTATTAATTAATTTTAAATTAATCTCGTTGATGAAACGATAAAATATGTTATTAATTTTAAAACGTTCATAAGATTGAAAATTTTTTATATCCAAGTTCAATGTTAAATTGATTCCAATAACCTACATTAGGTTAAATGATAAAACACTATTTAAATACACTTTAAAATTATGAAAAATATAATTTAAATCTATAAATTATTTATATGAAAAAACATTTTTCAATTAAAATATTGTATTTTTCAATATTACTCAAAACATAAAACTTAATAGAAAAATCCCAAAAAAATCAATCAAAGTATAATTTTATATTCCTATTTCAAAAAAGAAGTTTATTTATTCAAATATAATTTATAAAATTTTTAAAAACAAGATTTAAAACAAGTATTCCATTAAAATGCAGTAAAACTAGATTTTGATAAATATTATCTTTTAATGAATAAAATTGGATTTGTTCTTATCTTATGTTTATAAAAAAACGGATGAATGTTAAATAATTTAATCAAATAAATAATATATAAATTTCATAATTTTTTAATACTATTCATTCTCACCAATGTAATGTCTATGCTATAATGGTTGTGTTAAAATAATGATATTTCATTTTATATAATTATTCATTTAAGATTGGTGTTGTGTGAAACGTAACATAATAATGAAATAAAACATATTTAAAAAGATACATTTTGTAAAATATGGGGGTGTTACATTCTCCTCTCCTTTATTAAATTTCATCCTCATACATTAAAATTAGACAAAAAAATCAAATGATGATTGAAAATTCCTTTGAGGGGAATCCACCATAAAAATAGGGTTAATGAAATTTACACTTTAAAATAATGAAATAGGAGTATGAATGTATCCAAATATAACACATACTAGGGTTCCATATAGGAAAACATTGAATTGTAAGAGAAAACAAACTATCAAGTTCTGATAGAGATTGATATAGAATATGGTCATGAGAAAGTGAACAACCAAAAACCCATAAATTTGTGATCATTAAAAAACTATTTATTTCTCAAAAATAAAAATAAAAAAGATTACATTTTTGTCCAAAAATATTTTTCCTAGATTTCATGTATTTCTTTACTTCCTATACTCTGAACATAAGGCAACATTCTTTCTTGACAGGTAGAGTTCCACCCTTTAATCAATTTCCACCATAAACTCATCTTTTTATCCACATGATGAGTATTTAAGATGAATTTATCATTCCTAAAGAATTCAAATCAACTTATATGGATCAAAAAATCTAAAAAATTATAATAATATATTAATCTTGTCATTATAAATTAACCAAAACCAAAATGGTTATGATAAGATAAGATAATTCCGTAAAAATAATAAACCTTTATATGATGAAAAACAACATTAATATATAAAATTAAACATTTATACCCAAATTTTGACATAGGTATTTCATAAAATAACTATCCTTCCCCAAAAACACTCTAGACTAATATTGAAACCCAAAAATTGGATGAAGTTGATAATATAGTCTTCTAAATAACATAAATCACTATAAATTTCTTATACCAAAAATTTAATTTCCTACATCACATAATCTCCAAGATATGCTAACCATTTCAACGAGTGACATAAATTACCATATATGCACAATAAAATCATATTTTACTGCAAAATACCATTCAAACTTTATTCCTCATAGTATTATGTTAACTTAAATCTTATTGGATTTTTAAAATAGCGAATGTCTTCTAAAATAACATTAATCACTTAATCACCATATAATTTTTCAATCCCAATGTTATATATTTGATAAAACATATTTCCCTCAAAAAATTACCTTCATCCATTAAATATTTTAACTAAAAAAAATTCATGCTAACAAGGAATTTCCGTAGGCTAATGGTAGGTGATGCACCCTTGTCATTCTTTGGTTGTGGGTGCAAACCCCACAGCCTTTCAAGACATTACGAGTTTTTATCCATCCTGTGGGTAATAATTTTTCTAAAAGGATATTAATATTATCCAAAACATTTATAAGAATCATAAAAAATTACTAAATATATTCATTGTTAAAGAAATGTTTTAACCACAAAGGTTATCTCATATGTTTCATTTTTCATTTCCAATAATATAAATACCCATATTTATATTAAATTAAAATATCATATAAACCATAATAGTTATCCTTAACATTATAAATAAGTCAATAAATTTAAAAGAAATTATTTCTTAAATAAATTTTCTGACATAATAAAAAAATGGGATGTGTTACCTAATATATTTTTTCCTAAATATAGCTTCCAAGGATACTACTAAACAACTTTTGATACTAACTATAACTCCCAAACCCCAGAATCTTAGAACTTTTGCATTAATTTTTTTATATTTGCATAGATACAAGATTTTAATCCCAAATGACCGATCATTTTAGTAGTTTTTGAAACCTAATATATACATGATACCCATTTCATATTGGGAAAGGAAGATAAAAAATAATACATAACAAATGCTAATAAACTACATCTTTTAAAAATCATTCAATGATATCTTCTTCATAACACTGGGAAAGGTACAAAATTAAGAGTGATCTCAAATGCTCGCTAAGGGTTAAGTAAAAAAAGGAATATATCATGAATCAATGAGAATAAATCAACATGATAAGGTAAGGAACTTAGAACACAAGTTATTCAAATAATTTGATAAGGGATAAACAATATGGAAAGGTAAATAACTGAAATACATTTCATTTATTTAATAATATAAAAATTAAATTCATGTATATATTTTTTCATAGTGAAAACCCTTTGGATAATAATTCAAATGAATTTTGAATTAAGTCTATGGTATAATATTAGACGTTGTGTATCTTCCACATGAACCACTATACCGTCAAGATATATTCCCAAAATAGTTTAAAACATTTTGATTTGGCTAAATGATTCATGTAATGAGACCATTGATTCATCAAGAGGATATCTAAAACATGGAACCACCCATGTCTTCCAATACAAAAAATTCCTCATATATAGAATAATCTATCGAAAAATATATTTTTAAATCAAAGTGTTGCATACCAAATATAAATATTTGAATCATTAGCCCCATAAAATAAAATAATTATCAAATGAAATATTTAATACCTTGAAGATAAAATTTTCATGATATGATATATCGAAGGGGATGTGAAATACATAAAAAAAATAGGTGGGGAATATGGCATATTTTACAGAAATAAAAGTAAGATCAGCAAAACCATTACCTTATGGATTTCCTTAATTGAACATGATTTTATCCACCTTCATATTGGTTTAAATGCTATTAATAATTTATAATAGAACCATATTCGTATTTATGATATCATATATGAAACTGTTATATTATATTATCACCCTTTTGTTAAAAATATTTCGTTGTTACCCTTATTTCGGGCGTTAACTGCATCATTTTCCTATACACATTTCCGTATGTAACTCATGATTATTGTGATTATGATATAGTTAATTCATATTTATAGTTATATCAAGTTTATATATATCATATTTATTAATTTTTTACGTTTTTTTAATCATTTTTGAATGTTTAACATGGAATAGGAATCACATCATGTTGTAGAGATAATAGGTCATACATAACCATGAGTGACGATATCATTCCATTAATAGTGAAAGGGTATAGAATTGGATGATATGTTAATTTTTATTAAATAAATATCATCTCATAATTATCATATATATCTATTATTTCACCCATTATACTCATCCATATATAGTGGTGAAGAAAAAAAAATTACACTACGACGTGGAGATGATATGTTGTATGTACGCACGCACGGTGCTTTCATTTTTCATATGACAGATAAAAGGTGTAATATGGTTTTTTACATAATAATAATAAAATATAAGAATATATATGACACTATAGTTATTAATTAATCATGTAAACAACTCATTTAGAGTTATTGGAATAAGAAACCATCTCGAAAGAGTCGATAAAGATGATTACCACCTCTTCGGAAGACTTCCTTTAATCTCTTCTAAAGTGATCTAGGGTTGGTATTTTTGAAGGATCATAACCTATATAACATAAATAAGGATTATTATAAGAGAACATTTCATGGTTTTTGAGATAGATTGATCAAATTGGTGTGAGTAAGAGAGGAAGGATGTGCCCTTTTATAATTAAGGTAAAGAGAACTTTTAGAAATCCTGACAATACTAAACTATAATAAGGATACAATAGAGACAAAGACTTAAAAATGGAATATAAATGGATATGGGAATACATTTTATAACATATCATATTTCTTTTTGGATTATTTATCATATTTTTTATTTTTTAAATAATTAAATAAAATATTATTTAAATAAAATATCGTTATTATCAAATTTGATACTCTTCATTCAATTTGACTTCAAATACATCAAGATAAAGTGGGAATTATAATATAAAATTTTTAACCCTTATTTAATACCTTTAACTCTTACCATGACAACATGTGTTTTTATTTCATAACAGTTAATGTAGTCACTCTAAAATGTCAAACAGACCATGATTGGATAATTTATGAAATATTTAACCTTATTCGAATAATTTTTCTAAATTTTATATTTTTATGAATTTTATGTCATTTAAAAAAATATTTTTTATTTTAAAATATAATTAATGTCGATGTAGATATTACTCATTTCATAACTTTTTTAAAAAATCATAACAACATGATATCTTTAAACCGAAACCTTTAATACATCCATAATATATATAGTTCATCTAAAAATTTATGGATGACATTATTTATGTAACATCCTGAGTTTTAAAAAAACGAAAATACTATGTTCAATAGCATACATGATATGACATATCAAGCTTAAATGAACAAATGAATATTATTATTTAAATTTTACCATTATAACCTAGTTTTTTGAATGACGGGAATAAAAATTATTAACTAAATTATGAAAATATTGTTATCATATGTATATATAATTAATTCTTTGGTGGCCAATTAGTTATAAATGAAAATATAACCTTTTTCAAAAAGGTAATATTTTTCTGAAAAACTATTTAAATGTGAACAACAATTATTTATAAAAATAAAAAAACAAATAAATATTTTCGTATTATACTGATTAAATATATATATTTATTTATTTATTTATTTATAATATTAAATAAAATTTTTAACAATCATATTATGTGTTTTCTAAACATGATATAAGAACATATCCAATTTTACGTATAAAAGAAGTATTTTTCTAAAATGTTAGTTTCGCCTCCTTTTGATGGCGTATTGGTTTTAAATATAGTTTTTGACACTTTTATAAACCCTATTGGAAAGAATAAACTTTTTTTTGAAATTATAATATAAATATTTACATTGGTTGAGTTTTTTGTATTATTCTGATATGTTTCATGTTCTGAATTATATTAAATGGAAATTAAAATTATTATAATATATAAAAATTTGGTAGTAGGGAGTAACATATATTTTATAAAATAACATATATATTGTTTAGAAAGTGTTATTTTCAACAATATATAATATTGTTATTTAAAGGGGGAGTTTATGTTAATACTCTATCTCTTTATAACAATTTTGATTCTCACAAATACCCATAATTATTTTATAATGATTTTATTTGTTAAGTATTTTGCAGGAATTTATCATTTTATTTTACTCTTGAAATAACGGGAATTTATTACTAATATATTTGTATATATCATGTTCTAGAAATACTATTCATGCACTACTTATTCAGAATCTACTTGAGCCTGTTCTGGAAACATTATTCATACTCTAAGTCGATAAACATAGTGTAAGGATGAAAATAATGTACACTTTTTAAAATAAGGAAAAATTATGGTTAATCAACCATAGGTTATCGGAAAAGTATGGAAGAAGAACCCTACGTTAGAAAGGAACCCTACATTTGGGATATCAGAAAAGTATAGAAGGAGAATTGTACGTAAATATTATATGTTACGTTTATTTCTCAAAAGTATGATTCATCAACCTTACTTTTGTAAACAACCAAACGTTCATGGAAAGGTATGGATCAAGTAAAAGTATGGATCTTTTATCGTAAGTTTGAATGTTGATGATAAAAGTATGGATGACCAACCCTACATTTAGAAGGAACCTTACATTTGTTGTGAAGTTTTCATTGTCAACTTTACATTGTCAACCTTACATTTTGAACCTTACATTTGAAGACTTCGTCTTCAACCTTAAGTTCAGAGGATGCCTATAGTTCAACTCAACCTTACATTTGGCGTTAGAGAATTTAAAGTCGATATTTTTATGCAATGGTCAGTACGCTGATTATTAGGAGGATTTCAAGCTAGATTTAAAGCTGATTTTAAAGTAATATTTTGACTGATTCAAAACCTCTTTATCAATGTTTTGATCGAATTAAAAGGATATATTTATGCCGAGTCTTCAGGGATGTTATGACTACTCTGCAAATTCAAATTTTTTAATATTGTGAGTAAAAAGGAGAATTTTGTGGATC
The DNA here is from genome assembly GCA_963277665.1 of Viscum album. Taxonomy (NCBI): domain Eukaryota; kingdom Viridiplantae; phylum Streptophyta; class Magnoliopsida; order Santalales; family Viscaceae; genus Viscum; species Viscum album. The sequence goes on along the minus strand of OY728166.1, from coordinate 371,172,253 downwards.
TAATTTTATAGGAGAATTTCTTATCATTATTTTATTTATATGGGCTTTTTGAAACTACATCGACAATTATTGATCATGTGTGATCTTTTTATTATTCTGAAAAAAAAAGGAAAATAGAGACTACTGAAACATACCAATCTGTTGTTTCAAAAGGAGCATCAATGCTCTGTTTGTTAAAGAGGTGGGAACATGATAGAAGATTTATTTGTTCTATATTGAATATCTACTGTGGATCTGTCTCTGCTAAAGTTGTGAATTATTTTTTCTATATTTACTGCAATGGGATCAACTCAGAACGTCTCTTATATGAATACTATAATTTCTTAAGGCGATGATCTACCTACTGTCAATTGCATACTATTGAAATTGTGAAGAACATCTGGAAAGTATTTTCAGAATATGAAAATCTTTATTTTCTATTATTGAGTGATCGGATTCTCGTACTAAGCTGTATAGGTTCCGTAAGTGAACCAGAAGGCTTTGTTTTGCCTCGGATTGTAAAGGTGCCAACTGCCTATACTCAGTTTTGAACCGGTCTATTGAAACGAGGACCAGATAGTGAAAATAACCAAGCTCTTGGAGTAGAGTGTTGGTGGAGTGGACTAGGGGCCTTATTTTCCCCGAACCACTTTAAATCTTATGTTTATTCTATTTAAATTTCAACTGCATCATTTTATCTGATTAAAGTTAAAAGGCATAACAAAATCTCATAATGATTTTTTAAAATTCACAATTCACCCCCCTCTTGTGTATATTTGGTGTAATCCGATCCAATAATTGGTATCAAAGTTTGAGCTTTCCGACAAAGCTTTAACAAGATGAAAGTGATTATACACAGAGCAAGATGACTGATACTAGAGAGGGAATGTCTATAGTCAAAGCACCATACTTCACTGGAGAAAACTATGGATGTTAGAAGTCATGAATGATTATCAATCTGAAAAACCATTGATACAGAGTATATTCCAATATTTTAACTCCATATGAAATACCAAAAAAACCTGAAACATGAAGTGCAGCTACTGAAGAAGATTATGATATGAACTCAAAGGAAATGAATGCAATTATATGTGTTCTACGACTTGATGATTTTAACAGATATCTCAATGCCCAAAAGTATATGAAATGTGGAAAACTATTTTTGTTTCTTACGAAGGAACTAAAAATATCAGGGAAATGAGATATGAAACTACTAAGCTTAAATTTGATACATTCATAATGGTTGAAGGTGAGAGTATTACTCAAATTATTGGAAGTTTGACTAAGATTTTCAATAACATATCTGCCTTGGGAGATCCCATTAAACAAGATGATCAAGCTTTAAAAGTATTGACAGTACTGCCTACAAAATAGAATGGAATCTCTGCCGCAATCAGACAGTCGACACCTGTCAATGATTTAACCATAAGAGAAATGATTAGAACATTAATGATGTATGAAACTGAGATGGAAGATGAAGATGATGAACAAAAATTGCTTATCAAAAGAGATGATGCTTCCTTGAAAGCATCATCACAGAAAAAAACAGAAAGGTGAAGAAAAATGTAAAAGAGAAGTCAGAGAGTTCTGATTTATCTATTTATGAGGTGGAATTGGCTCAACTATCCCGAAGATTCACACAATTCTATAAAAAGATGAAGGGATTCAGAAAATCCTTCAAAAAATATTACAAGGAAGCCAGATGCTATAAATGAAAGAAAATGGGGCATATCAGACCTGACTATCCTCAGCTAAAAGAAGACAAGAGAATGAAATTTTGGAAAATAAATGACTATGAGCATAAGGAAAAGAAATCCATGAAAGCTATATGGAGTTTATCTGAAGACTCCAGTGGTACTTTTCAATCAGAATCAAAGAAGGAGGAAGCAAATCTGAAAGCCAACATGTGTTTTATGGCAGAAACAGATGAGGTACAGTCTTACTCTTCTTCTAATTCTAGTTCTGAATATAATTACTCTAATGAAAAACCTGCAGCCTACTGAAATATTCTTGAATAAAAATATGAATCTCTATTTAAGAAGAATAAGTATTTAAATAATTTTTATAATTTAGTTTCTGATGAAATAGATACAATGCTGAAATTATATAAGGAGTTAACTGAAAATTTTTATTCATTTAATTCTAACCATACAGATTATCAATCAAAGATAAAATCACCGCAAACTGAAGTAGAAACTTATAAAACTGCAGGCCTTGTTTTTACTAAAGGAGAAAATACTTTAAATTAAATCCTTGGAGAAAATGTCATTAAATAGTAAATATTTGGAATTGGAAGTAAAGGTGAAACACCCAAGCTGTACAAAAACTATTTTTTTCAAGTGAAAAAAGACTAAATTGTAATTACTGTGAAATAAGGGGACATATTTATAAAAACTGTTTCTTAAGAAAACCCCAAATAAGTGTCATTAATAAATCTTTTGTATCAAATTATTTATTTGATTCATGTGAAATTAGAAAAGCAAAGCTAGTCTGGATTCCCAGATTCTTCCTAGCTAACACCACTGGACCCAACAAAATATGGGTACCAAAGAAATCTATGTAAATGTCTTTACAGGGATAAAATCACAAAAGAAAAAAGGACATATGGTATATGGACAGTTCCTACTCAAGAAATATGAGTGTAAACTCATTGAAGTTCTCTACACTCACTCAAAATAATGGTGGACTTGTCACCTTTGGTGACAATTCCAAAGGAAAAATCATTGGTATTTGAATAGTTGGAGATCCAGAAGATGTCTCAATTAATAAAGTACTTTATGTACAAGGATTGAAACACAATCTGATAAGTATCCCTCAACAATGTCATGATGGTTATGATGTTGATTTTTCTAACAATTTTTTTTTTCTATTTTAAAAAATTAATTTCATAAATTTAGAGCACCAAGAACTGATAATGTGTATACCATGGATTTAAATTCCTTGTGTAAACAACAAGTAAATTTCTTAACTACTAAAATGAATGAATCTTGGATATAGAATATGAGACTTGGACATTGTAATGTATATGTTTTAAATAAGCTATCTATGTAAAATTTAGTTTCTTATTTTCCTAGTCTCAAATTTGATTGTGACAGATTCTGTGATGCGTGACAACTTGGCAAGCAACACAAATCATCCTTCAAATCTATTAACAAAATTGCTACATCTAAACCTCTAGAACTTATCCATATGGATTTTTTTGGACCTTCAAGAGTAGCAATCTTGGCTGGTAAATTATATGTATTACTTTTAGTTGATGACTATTCTAGATTTACATGGATTTTCTTTTTGAAATTTAAAAATGAAGCCTTTACATTATTTGAAATTTTTTATAAAGCTATTCAAAATGAAATTTTTTTTAAAATAATTTCATTAAGAAGTGATCATGGTGGAGAATTTGAGAATCTAGAATTTGATTTCTTTTCTCAAATATGGGTATTAAACACACCTTATCTGCACCTAGAACACCTCAACAAAATGGAATTATTGAAAGATGAAATATGACTATTCAAGAAATGGCTAGGACTATGCTAAATGAATACAGTCTTCCTACCTACTTTTGGGAAGAAGCTGTAAGCACAGCCTCCTATATAATGAATGAAGTTTTAATTAGACCTCTTTTAAAAAATACACCCTATGAACATTGGAATAACATAAAACCTAAAGTTAACTAATTTAATGTTTTTGGATGCAAGTTTTACATGTTGAACACCAAGGATAATATTGGTATGTTCGATCCAAATCTGATGAAGGAATCTTCTTAGGATATTCAGCTACCTCCAAAGATTATAGAATCTATAATAAGAAGTCAAGTATTGTTGAAGAATAAGTTCATGTGGAATTTTATGAATCTGATCCATTTAAGAAAAGGACAGATCAAATGGATGAATTTGACTCTAATGATAACATACGGCTTGAGAAATTGAAAAATTATTTTGAAAACGATATAAATGAAATTTAGCCCAGTTCAGAAGAACATGATACTGAAGAACCTATAAGTGTGTTTCCTAGACATACTAGAACCCTAAATAATCACCCTTTAGAAACTATAATAGTCGGCTTTGATATAAAAATAAAAACAAGAAGAAATATAGGAAATCTTGTAGAATTCTCTTCCTTTCTATCCCAATTAGAACCCAAGACTATATAATAAGATTTAGATGATGAATGAAAGTTGGATGATAGCAATGCAAGAAGAATTAAACCAGTTCAAAAGAAATGAAGTCTGGGAATTAGTTGAAAGACCACAGAACTATCCAGTGATAGGAACCAAATAGGTCTTTAGAAATAAGAAATATGATCAAGGAATAATAACTAGAAATAAAGTTAGATTTGTAGCTAAAGGATATAATTATGAAGAAGGTATAGATTATGATGAGACCTTTTAACCTGTAGCTAGACTCAAATACATTAGAATACTCTTAGCCTATGCATCTCATATGAATGTAAAATTATTTCATATGGATGTTAAATCTGCCTTTTTAAAATGGTTATTTAATGGAGGAAGTTTATGTTGAGCAACCTCCTGGTTTTGAAAATTCTCAAAAAATAGATCCTGTTTTTAAACATACTAAAGCTCTCTATGGCCTTAAAAAAGCACCTAGAGCTTGGTATGAAAGATTAATATCTTTTCTTTTGAAAAATGATTTTACTATTGGAATGTAAAATCCAACATTGTTTAAGAAAACTGTGATTTCTAATATTTTATTAGTTCAAATTTATGTTGATGATGTAATTTTTGGATCAAGTAATAAAACCCTTTACCATGAGTTTTCAAAGTTAATGTAAAAAAAATTTGAAATGAGTATGATGGGAGAACTAAATTTCTTTTTAGGACTTCAAATTTATCGAAAATTTTTTGGAAATGTTTTCAATCAAAGAAAATACATTACTGATTTATTAAAGAAATTTGAACTTGAAAACAACAAGGCGTATACAACTCCTATGTGCACTAATATAAAACTTGATTCGGATGAAACTGGAAAATCATTTGACAACAAGTTATATAGAGGTATGATTGGTAGTTTATTATATCTTACTACTAGCATGCCAGATAAAATGTATTCAGTATGTCTTTGTGCAGGATTTCAATCAAATCCTAAAGAATCTCATTTAACTGCTGTTAAAAGAAGTTTTAGGTATTTAAATGGAATTGTTTTTCAATCTCTTATTTATCCCAAAACATCTGATTTTTATTTGATTTCATATTCAGAAGCAGACATAGGGAGTTGTAGATTAGATGGGGAAAGCACTTTAGGAACTTGTCACTTTTTAGAAAAATCTTTATTGTAATGGTCATGTAAGAAACAACATTGAGTTTCCCTGTTAATAGCTGAGGTAGAGTATGTTTCTGCTGGTAGTTGTTGTGAACAGGTGTTGTGGATGAAAAACACTCTTATGGACTTTGTACTAAATTTTAATAACATGCCTATTTTATGTGATAATAATAGTGCTATAAATATTTCAAAAAATACTATTAATCATTCTATAACTAATCCTATTGATATCAGACATCATTTTCTAAGAGATCATGTTCTTAAAAAGGATATATCTTTGGAATTTGTAAGTACTCAAATTCAATTAGCTGATATTTTTACTAAACCACTTCCCACTATAAGGTTTGATTTTATTAAGGGGATCTGGGTTTATTAGATTTTAAATAAAATTTTATTTTACTATCGTAGTTCTTCATTTTAATTCTGCTTAAAATAATTTATCTATTTTTTTTATCAAACAGAATAAGTTTATTTTCCCCGCGTAATCTATTTTATTCATTTTCAAATATTTGTAATGATTATTAAAAACATGGGAATCAAGGTTGTCAGAAACCCTTTTTACTTCTAAACCATTTCAATTTTTACCAAAACCTTTTCGAACCCGCAAACGACACCTCTCCTCGTCAACCCTAATCTTCGAACCTCTGAAACCCTAACCTTCAAACCGATAGAGATTCTCGAAAGGATGGCAAAGACTAAAAGAGATAATGAATCTGAAACCATTTTTTCCAAGAAACAATGTTCATATGGAAGAAAAATCTTACATGGCAAGGCAATTGATCTCGAATGGATATATTAGACAAATCTCCTGTTGAAACAAGCATTGTTGTTTCAGAATCTCAAACAAACTTTCAACAATGAGAATACAGAATTTATGTATGAGGTAAATCTTTGATACTTCGTCAAATCTATATAGTTTAGTCTGGGGGATACTGAGGAGAGTATGATGGCTAAGATAGTGGATAGGGATTTCTCAATCTCGCCAGTAAAATTTGGTCAGATTCTCAACTTCCCTCATGAGGGAGTTTTTAATTTCGATTTGAAAAATATTGGAGATTCTGTGCATAAATCATAGGAAATAATGTCTTTTCTCTTAGGTATTAAGACTATAAAGAATATTTTTTTCAAGGATTTGGAGCCGGATCAGAAAATTTTTGTCAAATTTGTGAAAACTGGGATTGCATTGAGGATGTCTGAAATGGAAAAGATATTATATCCTGATATATATATAATGTATCTTTTTTTTCAGTGATGTTAAACTAAATTTTCCTAGGTATATGGTTAGATACCTAAGATATTGTTGTCAGAGTGATGCCCGAATAAACTTTTATCCTTTTGGTTGATTCATCTCCAATTTGTTGTTTACGAAGGACATGGTGAGACTGGTGGATGCCAAAGTGCGTTGTCCTCATAGTAATGTGTTTAATGCTATATCTTTAAGAAATATTGGCTATTTCTCGAGTACTATCAAAGGAAAACTTTTTCCAGTAGGAGATGATGATGAATCAGATAGTGCTCAAGATCAATCTGCAAAGTCCAAGGAGGGAAAAGCTGAATCAAGAGTCAGCACTGTGGCAAGGAGGATCAGATTTGAATTGGAAGAAACTGAGGAAGAAATAAGTCAGTAGGGACTTCAGACTCAGAGGAGAAGACCATTGATTGAGTAACTTACTACCCAAGACTTAACTACAATTGATTTACTCTCTTACAGATTTTTCAGAGAAAAGGTTGTTGAACAACCTCAAGAATAGAATGTCACTGTTATAGATCCAGATCCTAAAATAATTATAGTTGAAGGATCAGAACAATAGGTTGTAGCTGATGCTTCTATTTTACTTCAACAAGAAAAGGAGGCAGAGCCTAGTGAGGAAGTGGCCAGACCTTAGAAAACTCCAGAGGTCATCATTTTAGATATTTCATTGGATGAACAAATTGAAAATGTTCGTCATGATCATGCTTATGAAGCCCACATAGAAGTTCTTCAAGATGATTTTTCTATGGAAGAGTTTGAAAATTACTCTGAGGAAAAATTTATGGACCAACCTACTCAGGATAAGGAGAAAGAAAAATCTAATGCTGAATCATTACCTTTAGTACTGCTACATCCCCAATAGCCTAAGAATGTGAATCAAGCACTGGGTTCTTCTGATTCAAGGAAAGTGAAGGTGAAGAGTTGTACAAAAAGTTATCTCAACAACAATATGAGAATGATTCTCTGAGAAGAACCTTTGCATCAGAACAGTTGAAATTTCAAAATCTTAATGAGATTTCTGTTTCAAGGTAAGAAGTTGAAATTTTTAAAGAGGATATGATAAATGTTGTTTCCAAATTGAAATCTTAAATGTTTATGAAATCATATTTCTCAGATCTTAAGTTGTTTATGGAGACAAAATTTTCATTAGTTGGGAATAGTGTTTCTATTTGATTAGGTACTTCAACTAATTTAATCAGAAGATTTCAAGCTATCACAACCGCAATGAGAAACATGAATGATAGGTTGCAAGATATTCAGTTCAACAGTGCTCCATTATCTGTTCTATTAGATAATAATAAATTCTCGGTTGATCAGTTGACATCCAGTGAGCCAGTAATCTACTCTGTCTTAGATGAATTCATAGGGAAGTTCTCTTTGTTTATGGAGAAAGAAGAACGGCTTCACAAGTTTTTCAGAGCCAATATCATTGAAGAAATTCATATGACTCAAGAGGCCAGAGATCTTATAATTCATCTCAGTGATGGATTAATGAAAAGGTTAAGAGAACAGTTACCAGAAATCAAGGATACAGTCCAAAAAAGATAAAACCTACCTATTGACTACCAAAACCTTGATTCCTGTATTTATTATTTTTTTACTTTTAATGAAAATATATTTCATTATATTTACTTGTTTTACTGTTCTTATTCCGATATTCCAGTAATCCAGATTGAGTTATTATTAAATAGTTAATAAAATCATTTACTTTTGTTCAGTGCTACATTTATCTTTGTTCTATTTCATATTCTATCATTCTTTTTGATATCACAAAAAGGGGGAGAAATTTGGATAAACACAAAGAACTTTCTGTTTGGGGGATTAATTAATTTTATTGGGGAAGAAATTAAAACATGGATAAATTAAAGGGAGATATTTATCTTTTCCTAATTCAAAACTTATCTTTTTAAAATTTCAAAACAATATGTAATTAATTTTAAGTTAAGTTAATTTCAGTAATTATTTCATGGGTTTTGTGATAATCAAAAAGGGGGAGATTGTTGATCAAGTGTTGTTTTCAACAATACATAACATTGTTATTTAAAGGGGGAGTTTATATTAATACTCTATCTTTTTATGACAATTTTGATGCTCAGAAATACCCTTAATTATTTTCTAATGATTTTATTTGGTATGTAATTTGTAGGAATTTATATTTTTATTTTACTCTTGAAATAACGGGGATTTATTACTAAAGTATTCGTATCTAGTGTGTTCTAGAAACACTGTTCATGCGCTACTTATTCGTAATCTACTTGAGTGTGTTCTGGAAACACTGTTCATACTCTACGTGGATAAACCTAGTGTAAGGATGAAAGGCGTGTGTACTTTTTGAGATAAGAAAAAAGTATGGTTAATCAACCATAAATTATCGGAAAGGTATGGAAGAAGAACCCTACGTTAGGAAGGAACCCTATATTTGGGATATCATAAAAGTATAGAAGGAGAACTATACGTAAATATTAAATGTTACATTTATTTCTAAAAAGTATGGTTCATCAACCTTACATTTGTAAACAACCATGCGTTCTTCGAAAATTATGGATCAAGTAAAAGTATGGATCTTTTATCGTACATTTTATGGTTGAAGAGAAAAGTATGGATGATCAACCCTATGTTTGGAATGAACCATACGTTTTTTGTCAGGTTTATATTGTCAACTTTACAATGTCAATCTTACGTTGTGAACCTTACATTTGAATACTAGATCATTAACCTTACGTTCAGAGGATGCATATAGTTCATCTCAACCTTACGTTTGGCATCGGAGAATTTAAGGTCGATATTTTTATGCAACAGTCAGCACGTTGATTATTGAGTGGATTTAAAGCCTGATTTAAAGCTAATTTTAAGGTACGATTTTGACTAATTCAAAACTGCTTTATCAGTGTTTTGGTCAAATTAAAATAATCTCTTTATGTCGAGTCTTCAGAGAAGTTACGGCTACTCTTTTAATTCAAATGTTTGAATATTGCGAGTAAAAAAAGAGACTTTTGTGGATCTAATTTTACAAGAGAAGTTCTTATAGTTCTTTTATTTATATGGGCTTTTTGAAACTACATCGATAATTATTGATCATGTGTGATCTCTTGATTATTCTGAAAAAAATGGAAAACAGAGACTACTGAAACATACCGATCTGTTGTTTAAAAAGGAGCGTCAAAGCCCTGTTTGTTAAAGAGGAAAGAACACAATAGAAGATTCTTTTGTTCTATATCGAAGATATACTGTAGATCTGTCTCTGCTAAAGTTGTGAATTATTTTTTCTATATTTACTGTAATGGGATCGAGTGAGAATGTCTCTTATGTGAATATTATTATTTCTAAAGGTGAAGATCTACCTACTATCAATTGTATACTATTGCAATTGTGAAGAACATATGGAAAGTATTTTCAAAATAAGAAAATATTTCTTTTCTATTCTTGAGTGATCGACTTCTCGTACTAAGCAGTATATGTTCTGTAAGTAAACCAGAAGGTTTTGTTTTTCCTTGGATTGTAAAGGTGTCAACTACTTGTACTCATTTTTGAACCCGTCTATTGAAACGAGGACCAGATAGTGAAAATCCCCAAGCTCATGGAGTGGAGTGTTGGTGGAGTGGACTAAGGGACTTGTGTTCCCCAAACCCCTATACATCTTGTGTTTCTACTATTTATAATTCTACTACATCATTTTTTCTGATTAAAGTTAAAAGGCATAATACAATCTCGTAAAGATTTTTGAAAAGTCACAATTCACCGCCCTCTTGTGTATATTTGGTGTAATATGATCCAACATATATTATATAGTTAAAAAACTAGTTAACAAGATAAAAATGTAAAAATGAAAAAACATATGGTAAAAGACTTGGAATATGATTAAAAAATATGTGTAAATTATTTTATGAGTATTTATCAACCCAATATCATCATACAATCCATTTTTAGGAAATTTTAGAATCATTGACTAGATAAAATTGTGTTTTTTTAGACTCGAATTTTGTGAAGAAATTTAAATTTGTGCTTTTAGATGATTGTAAAGGGGTAAAATGGTAATTTTACCCATGAAGATGGATTCAAATAATTTATTTACCACTCTATTTCTCCTAGTTTATCCTATGATATAAATTTGGTGAATTTTTGTGTCATTTAAATTTTATCAAAATAATTAATATTAAATATTTAAATAATTAAATATCTATTATTTTGGGCAGGTTAATTTGGTCATATCATTTGAATATAGTGTCTGATTGATATTCATTCCTTATTAATACATAGAAAATGATGATTTTTTCCTATATAGGTAATAAACATTGGACAAGAATTATGGTTGGGCCTAAGACCCTTTTTCTTTTTCCGTTTCTTTTTATTTTCTTTTCTTTATTTTATTTTTCTTTTTTCTTTTCTTCTTTATCCCAAGTTTCTTTTGTATGGACCCATGTGAGATCCCTTCATCACGTGAATGAGAGATAAAAATAGAGATGGGTGTAGATAAATAATAGGGGACAGGAGATGTATCTTTATAGATCTCAAGAGGATCTGAATCATCCTACGGTAGCAATGGATTGCAAAAATGGGTAACACTTAGGTGGTTCTTACCCAAAGGTAGACTATTTTTAATTTTTACTGTCCATAATCATTTATTTTCTATTTTATAGTTTTAAACCCCAATTATGACTACTCAGGATCCGTTGTGGGATGATCTATTTCTTTTGTGTGAAAATAATGGTTTCATACTGATTTGAGGGGTTTCCCATTCGGAAATCTCAATCAAATGACATGTAGTTCAGGGAATGCATTCCATGTGATCATATAGTTCATGGAAAATTATATTTTTATAGGTATACTCCATGTAATTGGGATACACGTCATGCACATGGGACTTAGTTGTGTAGCTGACTACCCAACTAGATAGTTTGTGTAGGGGTACATGGTTGTGTAGAATATAAGGTCAGGCCCTTTGTGGGTTACACACCATGTAGAGGCAAACGACCATGCTATATAAGTATACTAGAGATATGAGGTGCATGTGAAGGTACCCCATGTAGGTTACATTCCATTTATATGATGAAAATGTCATGGAAATGGCCTTTGACACGCCATGTATTGCTGAAGTACATGCACATGTTGGTTTTGAGGGTACACGTCATGTACTAGGGATAACACATCGTGTACTCCTCCTTTTATACCCATTATAGGGGTTTTCCTATTTTCCTTATCTTTAAACCCTTGGAGATAGAATTGGATACATTAGTAGTCAATTTTAAGTATATTTTTTTATAGATCGTGATTATGAAACTCTTCAGGTGATTTTATGACTTCTATGGGTGTTTTATGATTTTTTTCCCTTAACATAAAGTTTACTCCACCTTTATTCAAATCCAACTATATCCTCATAGATACCCATTTTTTCTAAGATTATCTATGATCTATCTCTCTTATAAAATTCTTAATTTTTGACCTAGAGTATCTTGTATAGGAGGCCTCTATCTTATTACTATTATCAAGGGTCCCCTATGGGGTGCCATTACTTATATACTAATATATGGAGTCAACTATAGGATCCCTTTACCTATATAACTTTCTTAGTATTACATTTAGGATGCCTCTAATTCATTCATATGTTTCTATTAAGGGACCCGTGTATGATGTCGCGTCATATGTACCATTTCAAGGATTATGTGCAGGATTCTTCTGCTTGATTACCAATAAAAGATCCCTTGTAGGTTTTATCCTTTTAAATTTTCTATTGTGGATTTCAAGTAGGATTCCAATTTTTTATTACCCAAGGGACCCATTGGGTGCCTTAAGGATTGATTGTACTTGATCTAGTACATAGAGTTTGGGTACAGATGGTAGTGGGTGTCACCTTAAAACCCACTCTATACTTTTAAGCCTATGACATTGTGACTATAGTTGTGGGTTTAGTTATTTTTCACCCTCACTCTTTTATTTATAAATTCCCTTATTTAATAATGATGTAGCGATGATTACTAGTGGAGCTTCTTGGATTCTTTTTTATAATCTATACGCATTGCATCTTTATTAATCATTTGGATGGCTTGACATACATCCTAGGATCGATCATATTCGTTATTAGGATGCCGAGATGTTTTTTCTAGCATCTGACTTCTGATACTTTGATTGTTATTTTTTTAATAGTATTTACATAGGTATTTCTAGGGATCCGGATTTTGATCCATATATATTTAGATGTTATTCACATCCCTGTTGAAAAAGATGAGGATGATTATTCTCTCCTTGAGTTATTATATATTGGGGATTTTTATACTCTCTTCGAATTGTTATGTGTTGAGGATGATCATGATCTCATGTAATTAGCATTTGATGAGGATGATTATGATCTCTTATATTTGACTATTTTCATGGATGATCACACTCTCTCAAGAAATAAGTATTATTATGCTCTTATTGATTGGTTACTTGATCATGGTGTTGGGAATGGTGTTCCACATAATTGATTTATACTCATTGATGATTACACTCTCCTGAGTGATGTGTATGATTATGTTATCCTTGATCATAGACTGTGAGGGGTGGTTATAACATCTCATTTGTAACATCTCCTTTTACATCGCCTTAGGGTTAGGACATTATGAATTATTTGAGTTGCAATGTCGTGATCACCTAAAAACTAGGAACTAGGGCTCAGACATTAGACCAAATTTACATGGAAATAATGGAATGAAATACAGCTTTATACCATGATTATACTAATGTCCATCATTATAAATAGTTCTTAATTGTATTAACTGGTGGTGAGTATGGGTGAGACCCGGGTTAGAAAATATATCCCCCAATAGTGACATGTATTTCTTAGATACATTTCAAGAACTAGATGAAGAAGGTATTTTTTTTATTGGGATTATAGACCTAGAGATCGAATTAATGACACACGGCTTCAGTGGTATGATATCCATCTCAATTCGCATTTCATAGGATGTCCAGATGATTGAGATTACATACCCAATGATCAACTATTGTTAATTTAAGTTATTTATTTCACCTTACTCATGTATATTCATATGTATACATACATTTTTATATATATGGTAATATATATAAACTTATATATGTAAATATACATGATGTTACATTACCCAATTGATTAGGATAATATAACTAGGGATTAGTTGTGGTTTCACATTATTAGTTTTATTAATATCAAAGACCAACCTCAGTACCCCAGTAACCTGATAAAAGAGCCAGTCTTGAAAAATCCCGAAGGCTATTCCCAATACATATGTGTCAACAGTTGGCACACGACATCATACAAACTGAATGTGTGATTCGTTTTTCCACAAACATTACAGAAGTAAAAAATAAATTACACATTATTCATATCAAAGGAAACTCTACTGGGATTAATGTACCAGAAGTTACACAGGAAATAAATCCGAATGTACTACAACTAAAGTACCAAAATAAGGAAGACAACATAAGGGAAAGTTATCCTCCCACGGGTCACCAAAAACTATGACATAAGCCCAAAAAATGTATTCCAATGTTTCTATTATTCTCTCAAATTTCCTATATATCTGAGGATGATAATTCGTACATGTCACCAATTGAGTCCCAAGGGATTATTGCAAGGATCTCCAGAAATGAGACATCAACCTCGGATCCCTATCTGGTATAATTGAAAATGGGACACCAAATCTCTTTAACACCTCACATATATAGATTTTGGATAGATCCTCCACCTTATGAGATTCAAAAATAAGGAACAAATGGGCCAGTTTTGTGAGTTTATCCACTATCACCCACATGTAATTGTGTTTCATAACCATTATTGGCAGACAGGTAACAAAATATGTCATTGTCTTCTCCTATTTCCACATAGTTATAGGTAAATACTATAACAAACCTTCCATTCGATGATGATTTTTCTTGACTTGATGACAATTCAAGCGTCTCAAAACAAACTCAAACACTTTCCTTTCCATACCATCCCACCAAAACTACACTTTGAATGCCTTATAAATTTTCCTAATTCCAGGATGGGAATCCCATCTGGAATATTGGTACATACTAAGGAGTTAATCTAGAAAATCCACATCAACAACTTTCTGATTCTAAAATCACAACACTAAATTCCCATATAGTTTTCATATATCAATGGTATCCCAAACTTTTACTTTTAAACTAGTTGTCACACACTCTATATCAGACATCTTCACCTCTTAAACCAAACTAACCAAGTCAAGAACTAATGAAACTAGAAATAAAACCAATGCATCACCTCGATCTTCACATTATAACCATATGTCATCTATAACTGACATCAAATTCCTGTAATTTAATTCTTGTTTTACTAACTGAGTGTTTAAATTTCTACTTGACTCATTTGTCACTGAATTTCATTTACCTGGTGTCAACATTAATTTGAATTAAAACATCTGGAGATACTCTATCCATCTTCTTTTTCTCAAATTCCAATATATTTGTGATAAAATATTCTACAATATATAATAATTTTTAAAAACTATGAATTTCTCACCAAATAGATAGTGAAACCATGTTTTCAATGAATTAACCACCACCACAAACTCCAAATCATGTGTTGAGTGCTTCATCTCATGAAACCACAACTGTCATGATCCATACACAGCAACATGTTCCCCTTTCATTAGAACACACTCCAACATTTATCCTAATGTGTCACAATACACCACGTACCAGATCCTTGGATCTAGATAAACCAAGATTGGTATCGATATAATGAGGCCCTTAAGTTCCTAAAATGTCTTATATCATTTCTCATTCCATTGAAATGGAACATTATTACTTATGAAATCATTAATTAGTGAATCTAGTCATGAAATTCCATGAACAAATTGCTGGTAATACCATCTAGACCATGGAAGCTCTGTGTCTCAAAGACTTTCTTTGTTAGTTTAAACAATATAACAGCCTCTATAATTTATCGATCCCCTAAAACACATTTTTCATAAATAACATGGCCATGGAAAAAAACCAATTATATCCAAAAACCACACTTTGATAATTTGTCATATAACAGATGGTGTCATAATTTCCCCAACACTGTTTCCAAGTATTTCTCATGCTCAACCCCTATCCTTGATTACACCAATATATCATTGAAAAACACTAACACAAAAGTATCTAGATATTTTTTAAATATATGATTCATCAATTCCATAAATTTTGATGGTGAATTCATTATACCTAACGTCAAAACTACATACTCATAATGTCCATATAAAGTTCTGAAATCTATTTTCATAATATCCTCTTTTAGTACTTTAAACTAGTGATATCCTAATAACAAGTAATGTTTATAGAACCACTGAGCTACCATAAATTGTTCTAAAGAGTCATTAATGCATGGTATTATAAATAAATTATTTGTCATAACTTCATTAGGCATAAAATAATCAAGAAATAGCTAAAGAGTTCCATTCATCTTTTATAGAAACAACACTTGTACTGCCCATAGAGATGTTCTAGGCTGGATGAACCCTTTGTTTTCTAACTACACCAACTAAAAATTCAATTCCTTTAACTATATTAGTGCTATATGGTAAGATAAAAGTGTGAGAGTACATTTCACCGGTAAGAGATAAATCATAAACTCAACATCCCTCATGGGTGTAAACCATGAGAATTCCTTGGGAAATACATCCAAAAATGGATCAACCACTTATAGAAACTACTTCTACCAAACAATTTCACCTATGACGATGACAAATTCTCCACGTGATATAGGTCTTCCCAACTGATGGTGCCAATTAATCATTTGTAACCACCCTTATCCTATTCTCTTCTATAAAGAGATGCTCGATGCCATCATTCACTATGAAACTAACTATTCATGAATAAATGTTAATGTGTTCCTTCAACATTATCAACCAATCCATACCAAGTATTACGTCATAAACATCCATCTCAAGCACTGAGAATTTCCACATCAACTCAACCCCATCAACCGCTAGAAAATATTCTCTATAAAGTAAGGCTCGACACACTATTTGACCTAGAAAAGTTTTAGGTTTTGAAACAGAAGGGATAATTTCCATATTTACACCCAATAAATCAATTTTATGAGAAGAAATGTGTAACACCCCAAGCTTCCACTATACGGTTCTCTTTCGATAATGCAATAGCTGGCATTGTATGCATGTTCGAGATTCTAACACACCGCGACCAATCAAAGTAGTCGTTATGAATAGTAATACTTACTTTTTGAAATTTTATAAATTTTATCTTTTAAAACAGACTTCATTTTTGGATTTGGAATATCAAATTTAGCCTAGGGTGAAATTTTGGAACTCTTCGGATAACTTTTATATTTTGATGAATAGTGAAAATCACTAAATTTTAATTTAAAAAAACTTTTTTAATCAAAATAATTAATAGTGATAAATTATACTATTTATTGATTTTAAAGTATAATTAAAATATAATTTTACCATTTTATCCAATGGTGGTCATTAGAATTAATTTCACCTTGAAATTGGACATAAACAATTTTCAATCTTTTGATTGATATTGTTTCTTAAAAACATGTTATTTGTTTGGACAACGGGAATTAATTATAAAATTAATTAACGCAACTTATATGTTTGTAATTTTGTAAAATAGAAACCATTATTCAATTCAGAATATCAATTATAGCTTAGGGTGAATTTTTGATATTTTTCTGAAAAACTTCAATTATTGATGAATAGTGAAACCACTAAGTGGTAGTTTAAAAACTAATTTTTCGTGTAAATGAAACATTACCACTTCTGTGATTTGATTTTAAAAAATCCAACATACATGGTTGTAATTAGGAAGTAAAATGTGGTTCAATGGGATTAAAATAATTTTTTGGTGAATAGTAACTTTTAAGTTTTATTAATCGCGATTAAAGGTAATTAGTGAAATTTAAGGTAAAAATGATATTATAAAAATATAAAAAATATCTTTCCACTTGTCCTACCATTATTAGATGAGTCATGGCCGACCAATACAATACCTGGGTCTACTTGGGGACCCCATGGAGCCACATGGGTAAGAAAATGACATTAATAACTTTTTATTTAAAGTAAATATAAAATTGTCACAAACATGTGTTGTTTTACTAAAATAATTATTACATGGGGTTATATAAGTTAACTTTTTGACTATAAATATTAATTAGAAATATAAAACAATTTAATACATCATGATATTTTTTTTATAATTTTTAGAAATTAAATAAAATAAATATTTTATGACACCATGATGATGCAGCGATTACCTCATTAATTAACGATTTAAATAAAATGAAAAGATAATATAAAATATAAGACATACACTTGCCAAAAACCTTTTTTATGAGTAGATTTAAAACCCTTATCAACTTATTCTTGATATATATAATTATGGGACCTCTAAAATCTGAAAATCATTTCATAATAATGTAATATTTCATGACTTTCCAAGAGTGCCCCTCCTCTCCTCTTATAAAAGGCCCCCACCTCTACCACCTTATTCACACCATCAAAGCCATTTTTCTCGGCCAAAATCGGCCCAAATACTCTCCCAACTTCCCTCTATTACTCTTAGAAGCCTCACTTTGGGCATAAGTCTTCACAAGGAAGCCTTTGGCTCAAATAAAAAAGAGTTACCCGATTTTAAGGTAATGTCTTCTCTTATGTTCTTTTGTATTATTTTGCTTCTCCAACCCCCTAAAATCTATTTATTATTTTCTTTTGTAACAACACCAGTATTTTCAGTATACTAGGATGTTTTTATGAAAAGGATTTGATTTACACTTACACACACCTTCTTCTAATGGTTAATGAACATACTGTTTCTGTGGGTGGCGAATTACTACCTCACGAAACGATGATTGTTCAATATTCTTTTTACACCTCTAATGGTGGCCATTAAGATGTCACTATATTTATATATTATATATATATTATGTTTATTATTTCATTATGCTTCTTTATTTTTCATTTATGGCATCCCTTTATGATTTCCATTATGGTTAAACGCGATATTCTCATTTTAGGAAGTGCGGACTACCGCCCCCTCAAAGTGATTTGAATCATTAATGCCATATGTGGGATGTATAAAGGATAGAGTGAATTATATTATATATGATATTATACTGGAATTATAATATACCTTTATATATTTATGATTTCATTCCATTAAATACGAAATAGTAATGAAAGTAGTGTTCATGCGTACCTACAGCTCACCGTCTCCATGAATGGTGCATTTCATTTCCTACCTCTAAATGTTATGTAATATTATAAATGCATGTATATAATGGATATATATGATATATATGAAATCTAAATCATGAATATAATTCTAGATATAATGGATATTTTACCACATGAACAACTTGAAATTATAAGAAGTTTATGTTTGACTTAAGTACCAAAGATCATCAAAACGACCGTTATTAACTTAAATATTTACATAATGTTCATAACATGTTAATAAGTGATATAAAATGAATAATGAAATTGAAAAAGGTTCTTAATAAATTAGAAATTAACTCTAGTTTTTTATTCAGGAGGTTAAAGAACAATCGAGTCAAGTCAGACACGAGGTAAGGGACCTTCTTAACCCAATTTCCCTTCTTTGGGTTAATCTCCTACTTTCAAATTATGTCATGATATTATTATGTCTTATCTTGTATTTTTTAATTTATTTATGTTTACTTATAGTTAATACACATAATAGATCTATTTTATTTAAAAAAATTATCTTTCTAAGGGACTTCGTCTCAATCTCCATTCATTGAGTCATATTTTGTTTTATACACAACTTTCTTTTATACAGTGTATAAACCCCGTTGACTATTATGATTATTAAAAAGGAATATTTTTATATGAATCATTTTACTAAACTACAGAAGGAATTGTATTTTTTATCATACGTATGCGGAGACAACGACTTCTCCACCATCGTGACCATTATTTGGGTTTCAGCTTCCTCTACAAGTCATAACTTTTTTAAAATGAAAAATAAATACCACGTTTTAATTTTATTTTATTTTGGTATTGAAAATGGTTTTGATAATGTTTTTATTATATCAATGTGTTGTATTGATACCTTGTGATTGAAATTTGGAAATTTTATGTTTCCTTTATGCATGTTTTATGTGATACAATTTTGTTATGGTTTATGATATGTTTAAACCTATTCATATGAGGAATGCATTAGAATTAATAAGTGATGGGTGGAGCCTGCTATAGCTCCTCGATGCATCAGTAGGTCTCATGAGACAAACTAGTGTCTTGGCATGAGGCCTTGACAAAATCTTATTTGTAGTCTTGGCATGAGGCCTTGTCTACGTGGTTATGATAGTCTGGCATTATGCATTCCATCATTATGAAAGTGGTTATTGATATTGCATGTGATTATTCGACTAGTATAATATCCATGTGAATTAGTAAATGGAATTATTTCATTTTATTTTTTTCATATTATGCTGAATTTCATGTTTAAAAAGATTTTGTTTTAGTTATACATTTCCTTAAATGTTTGTGTTTATTTATGAAAGTTTCCGCTATATTGTTATCCTTATTGAGCATCTAAGCTCACCCCTTTCTATGTTTTATTTTTCCCAGGATGTGATGATATATTTTATGACTAACCTACAGGGATAGTCTGAAGGGGATAGAAGTGTGGACTATGGAGACTATGTTATTGTTATTTTTTACTTTATGATGTAATGTAACATTTATGAATGTATCTAGTGTTTCCAAGGCTACTAAACTAATCGGTCTTTCGAGATTTAATCTTTTGTGATCATGCCAATGTTACGCAATAATGCACCGACTCTGGGTAACTGGGGTCGGGGCGTTACAGTTGGTATCAGAGGTAGTTTAGTACTAAACTTAGA
The DNA here is from genome assembly GCA_963277665.1 of Viscum album. Taxonomy (NCBI): domain Eukaryota; kingdom Viridiplantae; phylum Streptophyta; class Magnoliopsida; order Santalales; family Viscaceae; genus Viscum; species Viscum album. Next base: position 371,151,891 of record OY728166.1, on the reverse strand, counting down.
ATCTATATTTAGATAAACACTGATTAGATCACATAGCCCAAAGATAGACTTTGAGGATCATTATAGAAGAACTTCCTAGAATTTTTGTTTTATAGAGATTTTGTGAGTTTTCCGAGAAATACATCCCTGCCTGGATATGAGCAGGTAGAGGCGGCTCTAGCATAGATATACCTAGGGGTAAAACCCAAAAACACCTCTTTGAGCTAGACTCGAACGGGAACTGATGCACGACAACGGGCCTTGCTGCACTCTTGGTTACGACACTCTCGGTGGATATGCTTAGGATAATTATCATTTTCTTTACAAACCATTATGAAGGGTTTATGAGTATATACTTCCTCAATGAAAACATTTTTATGATTATGGATTATATCCATAAATAGTTCAATTTATTTTAAGTGTTTTACAAGTATGGTATTATGTATTTTGATTCATAAACTAATCTAGTTTATGCCATTGTTTAGAAATGGCGCCTAGTGGAAGGAATGGAAACTGTATCAATGCACACACTCCATGTAGGTATTTTCCTCCTGCTCAATATAATTATAGTGGAGCTACAGATACAACTAGTGTTGAACAACTTATCAACATACTGGGACAACTCACTCAGGTTATGAATAATAACCATACATGTATGGAGCACCCTGATTAGCAATGTGGAGGATCAATGTTAGACCGATTCATGAGCCAACAACCGCCAACATTTAATGGGGGTTAAAATCCATTAGTAGCTGAGGAATGGATAAACTCTTTAGAGAAAATATTCCACACCTTGGGGAGTAGTGAAAGGGAGAAGGTTGTCATGGCAGTTTACCGCCTCACTGGAGATGCCGATCAATGGTGGTCGCTGATTCAAAACACAAAGGAATATGAACAAGTATCAAGTATTCAATGGAGGGAGTTTAAGGAAATTTTCTTAGAAAAATACTTTCTATATGACCATCGAGCAGATATGGAAAGGTAATTTCTGAGTCTGAGGTAGAAGGAGGATGAGAATGTCGCAAAGTATGAGGCTAACTTTACAAGGTTAGTGAGGCATGCTCCAGATTATATACGTAACCCAAGAAGTAAGATTTATCATTTCTTTGATGGGTTAAAACCATTTCTCCATCGAGCATTAGTCTCACAATCTTTCTTGTCATATAAAGATATTGTCTCATGTGCTATCAAGACAGAAAATGAATTCTCTAAATCTTATGACAAAAAAGTAAAGCAAGAGAAGAAGAGAACGGTGGAATAAGAGACAGATAAAGAGAAAAGGGTAAAGAAGTATTTTCCATTATGTGATAATTGTGGGAAGAATCACCCCGGTACTTGCCTAAAAGGAATTGGAGTTTGTTATAAATGTGGAGAAAAAGGTCATCAGGCTCGTGATTGCAAGGGAAAGAAAGAGGCTATCAACGTTGAATGCTACAATTGTAGGGAAATGGGGCATTATGCAAATGAATGTTCTAAGCGTCAGAGAAACATACCTGAGAAAAGGCCAAGGGATCAAGGAGAATATTATGTTGTTACTACAGTTGAAGTGGAATAATTAATGTATTGGTGCTTTTAAACTGAAGGATTATATTCTGGTTATAAGAATAATGTGATATATATAAGTATTGTACTGTAATACTTTTTGTTTTCATTAATGTTTTAATATGATGAAGGTAATCATATTTTTGTATGTTATAATAAGAGAAACATTACTTTATTTTAGGAATCTGATGATACAATTGATTTTGGAATTTAGAGACCTTTTAGAGAAAGTATGGACAGAGGTATTTTGGATAACAATAAATGTTATAATGGATTAAGTTGAACTTTGGATAGTATTTTTTAAGGCTAAAACATTTATGAAGATTATTTTTGTAATATTATAATACTATAGTTTTAGGAAACAGACAACTTGCAGGTCGGGGGATAACTCGTCACGTCGGATGAAGCTATAGGAATCAAACCCACAACCATAGTGCAACATGCCTTTATTACCTACCACTAGCCTACAGGAAGTCCCTGGTTATTAAAAAATAGTCTTCCTAATATAAATGGTATGTGTTAATATTTGGAACCTTGTACGATTAGGATAAATATAAAATTTTTGAGTTCTATTGTCTTTTTGAGTAAAAGATGGGTTTGTGGTAAAAAGTTATTACAGAATGAAAGTCTACATGACAAGTATTTATATTTCCTTACGTTCTTAGTAAATATCCAAAATAAAATCCTCAACTTTATGAAAGGTAACTTAAAACAGAAATTTTGTCGGTTAACTTTTCCTACTGGGGAATCAATGATCTGTTAACCAATCCCAATTTTGTGATTTTCTTGTAGTTAAACTTTCTCATAATCCTGTTTTCTACAAATCTCCATCAGACCTTGATGGTTTTTTTTCCTCCATATCCATGTTTTCATAGAATCCTAGTATTGGATATCTCGGGTGACCTTTGTACTTCTCTTTCTTTCTTTTAAAGTTATATTTTTATTAACCATATTTCCGATGTGGGTTTCCCACAAAGGTATTTGCTACTTTCAACCTTTTATTTTCAAAGAAAAATTTCAAATTGCGAGGACGCAATTTATTGAAGGAGGAGAGAATGTAACACCCCAAGCATCCATGATACACTTCTCTTTCAATAATACAATAGCTGGCATTGTACGTAAGTTTGAGATTCTAACACACCGCGACCAATCAAAGTTGTCATTATGAATAGTAATACCTAATTTTTGAAATTTTATAAATTTTATCTTTCAAAATGGACTTCATTTTTGGATTAGTAATATTGAATTTAGCATAGGGTGAAAATTTGGAACTTTTTGGATAACTTTTATAATTTGATGAATAGTGAAAATTACAAAATTTTAATTAAAAAAAACTTTTTTAATAAAAATAATTAATAGTGATAAATTATACTATTTAGTGGTTTTAAATTATAATTAGAATATAATTTTACCATTTTATCCAATGGTGGTCATTAGAATTAATTTCACCTTGAAATTGGACATAGACAATTGTCAATCTTTTGATTGATATTGTTTTTTAAATACACGCTATTTGTTTTGACAACGGGAATTAATTATAAAATTAATTAAAGAAACTTATATGTTTGGAATTTTATAAAATAGAAACTATTTTTGAATTCAGAATATCAATTATATCTTAGGGTGAATTTTTTGTATTTTTCTGAAAAGCTTCAATTTTTTTGATTAATAGTGAAACCACTAAGTGGTAGTCTAAAAACTAATTTTTTGTGTAAATGAAACATTAACTATAAGGCCCCAGCCTTAAACCATACGTAATCTTGAGTTATTAAAATATTACACATTGAGGATCTTTTCGGGTTTAGAGTTTTAGAGAATTAGATCATAAGACTTGCATTACATTCCACATATATACAAAGTGGTTACATAAAGATAGTATTCTTCATTCCCATCAATGGAAACATATTTAAAATAAACATGGATTCTTTCATGACACTTCCTTGACACTATCATCATATCATGTACCTTTCCCTTGACCTATGAAAAACATTTCAAACACTTGGGATGAGCATAAAAAGCTCACTAAGGGATATAAAAAATATGGAATGGAAACATGGGTACATATATACATAAGGATGAGATCATACTTTACCCATAAAACATAAGCACTTTAACATACCTCATCAAATCATGTATAAATCATAGAAATCATAAGACATAAAGGTAACTTGAGGCATTCATAACATCCTTACGTAGGGAGTAACCCTCTTGGTTACGTTTGGAATACCCATCACAGTATATTCCCTAAATCTCTTCGGAGAAACCTTAACGTTTCACTTCTTCGCGTTACCCAATGCATTGGAGAGCTATATCGGGCTCACCCGCCCTTAGTTTATCACGGAACCACCCGTCTTCATAGTAATTCCCAAGAACCTCAACATAATCGTATCACATAAAACATGCATAAAGGAAACATAACATTTCCACCTTTCAATCACAAGATATCAATACAACACATTGATATAAAAACATTATGAAAACCATTTTCAATACCAAAATAAAAGAATAGTAAAACATGGTATTTATTTTTCTTTTAAAAAAAGATATGGCTTGTAGAGGAAGCTGAAACTCAAATAATGGTTATGGCGGCGGAGAAGTCGTTGTTGCCACATACGTACGACAAAAACATTCCCTTTTGTCGTTTAGTAAAAAGCTTCATATAAAAAAGATTACTTTTGGATAAACATAAAAGTCAAAGGGGTTTATACACAGTATAAAAGAAGGTTGTGTATAAAATAAAATATGCCTCAATGAAAGGAGATTGAGACGAAGTCCCATACCTTGGGTCCGACTTGACTCGATCGTTCTTTAATGTCCTGAATAATAAACTTGAGTTAATTTATACTTGCTTAAGAACCTTTTTCAAGTTCATTATTCCTTTTATAAATCTTATTTCCATGTCATGAACACTATGTAATTATTTAAGTTAATAACTGTTGTTTTAACGATCATGGGTACTTGAGTCAAAAATAAACCCTTTATAATTACGAGTTGTTCATGTATCCATTATATCCATAATTATAATCATGATGTATATATCATATGTATACAGTATATACATGCAATTATAATATTACATAATCATTTAGAGGTAAGAAATGAAATGCACCGTTCATGGAGACGGTAAGCCGTACGTACGCATGAACGCAACTTTCATTTCTATTTCATATTTTATAGAATTGAATCATAATGATATAAAGGTATATTATAACTCCAGTATAATATCATATATAATATCATAGATCCATCCTTTATACGTCCCACATATGGCATTTAACGAATCAAATCACTTTGAGGGGGCGGTAGTCCGCACTTCCTTAAATGAAGATATCGCGTTCACCCATAATGGAAATCATAAAGGTATGACCAGAAAGGAAAATATAGAAGCTTAAGGAAAACATAAACATATTATATATCATATATAAATATAGTGACAACTTAATGGCCACCTTTGAAGTTGTTAACAGAATGTTGAATAATCATCGTTTTGGGAGGCATAAATTCACCATCCACGGAAACAGTATGTTCGTTAACCATTAGATGTAGGTGTGTGTAAGTGTAGCTCGAATCCGTATTATAACAACATCCTAGTATATTTAATATACTGGAGTTGTTACAAAATAAAATAATAAAAAGAGTTTAGGGGGTCGGAGAAGATAAATAAAACAAAAGGACTCAAAAGAAGACATTACCTTAAAATCGGGTAACTCACTTTAGTTTGAGCTCAAAGGCTTCCTTGGGAAGCCTTCTGCCCAAAGTGAGGCTACAAGGAGTAATAGAAGGAAGTGTAGAAACAAAATGGGTAGGGGTTAGCCGATCCAAAGGCTTTGGGAGTGTGGGTAAGGAGGTTGAGGTGGGGGCCTTTTATAAGAGGAGAGGTGGGGCACTCTTGGAAAGTAAAGATATGTTACTTTATTTTAAAATGAGTTTCGGATTCAAAAGGTCCCACATTGATATAATTCTAGGATAAGGTGATAAGGGTTCGAAATCCACTCATCCAATTGGTTTTTTCCATGTGTAGGTTTTAGATTTTACATTATCTTTCCATTTTATTTAAATCATTAAATAATGAGGTCATCGCTGCATCATCATGATGTCATAAATAATTTAATTTATTTAATGTCTAAAAATTATAAAAAAAATTACTATGATGTATTAAATCTTTGTATCTTTCTAATTAATATTTATAGTCACAAATCTTACTTGTATAATCCCATATAAAAATTTTTTTAGTAACATAACTCATGTTTGTGTCATTTTTACTTTAACATTAAATAAAAAGTTATTTATGTCATTTCCCAACCAAAGTGGCTCCATGGGGTCCCCAAGTTGACCCATGGCTTTTCTTGGTCGGCCATCACACATCCAATGAGGGTAGGATATGTTTCAAGCTCATCTCATACTATTAAAACATTATTTTTACCTTAAATTACACTAATTACCACTAATCGCGATTAAGAACTTAATAAGTTACTATTCACCAAAAAATTATTTTAAACCCATTGAACCACATTCTACTTTTTAATGAAAACCATGTATGTCGGATTTTTTAAATTCAAAACACAATGATTGCAAAATTTCATTTAAACGGAAAAATCAGTTTTTATAAGTACCACTTAGTGGTTTCACTATTCATCAAAAATTGAAGTTTTTCAGAAAGATACCAAAACTTAACCCTAAGATATATTTGATATTCTGAATACAAAAATGATCTCTATTTTAAAAAATTCAAATCATATAAGTTACATTAATTAATTTAATAATTAATTCCCGCTGTCATGACAAATAGCGGGTTTTTTGAAACAATATCTATGAAAAGATTGGCATTAGTTTATGACCAATTCCAAAGTGAAATTAATCCTAATGACCACCATTGGATTAAATGGTAAAATTATATTCAGATTACACTTTAAGACCAATTAAAAATATAATCTAACCATATAATTAAATTAAATGAAAAAACAGTTTTGATGTAAAATGCAGCATTTTTCACTATTCATTAAAAAATGAACATTGTCAGAAAAATACCAAAAATTTATCCAATGTAAAATTCAATGTCCCAATCATAATGAATACGTTTATTTTGACAAATATAGATTCTAAAATTTTCAAAATATTGATTTGAAAAGGGTTTTCCATCAAAAGGCAGTAAAATAATCTTTTAAGAATATTAGTGTATTCCATGCTTAAGATTGGATTTATTTTCATTTTAAGCCTCTAAAACACTATATAATTCATTAATAGACATAGATAAAAATATCTATTATTCATTAATTACTTGGGATGTTACATCCTTCCCCCCTTTAGAAAATTGTGTCCCCGCAATTTATTTACTTATCAAATAAATGGGGGTACTTATCCCTCATTGCATTTTCAGATTCCCATGTTGCCTCTTCCATCATGTGGTTTTTCCACAAAACCTTTACCTGATTAATCACCTTATTCCGTAACACTTGCTCCCTATGGTCAAGAATTTGGACCGGTTGTTCCTCATAAGATAGGTTCTCTCCCAGCTGAACTACCTCTGGACTCAAAACATGAGATGGATCTAGCATATACTATCTCAACATCGAAACGTGAAAAACATTGTGTACCTGAGATAAACTCGGAGGTAAAGCCACCCGGTATGCAACTGATCCAACTCTCTCCAGAATTTCATATGGTCTAATAAACCGTGGAATCAGCTTTCCTTTTCTTACCAAATATCATCACACTTTTCCAAGGAGAAACCTTGAGAAAAACATGATCACCTACCTCGAAAGATAGATCCTTCCTCCGGTTATCCGCATAACTCTTCTGCCTGCTCTGAGCTGTTCTTATGTGCTTCTGAATCAGCTGAACTTTTTCTGCCATCTATTCTACCAATTCTGGTCCAATCAACTTCCTTTCACCCACTTCATCCCAGAAAGCTAGAGTTTGACACCGCTTCCCATATAATGCCTGAAATAGTGCCATCTGTATACTGGAATGAAAATTGTTATTATATGAAAATTCAACCAAAGAAAGATGTTGGTCCCAACTTCCCTGATAATCCATAGAGAAAGAACGTAGCATATCCTCCAATGTCTGAATTGTTCATTCTGACTGCCCATCTGATTAAGGATGAAAAGCTATACTAAAATTTAATTCAGTATCCAACGACTTCTGAAGGCCTTTCCAAAAGTTAGAAGTGAACCTGGGATCACGATCAGATACAATGGAGAGAGGAACACCATGTAACCTGACTATCTCTTTCTGATAAAAATGGGAAAGTTGATCTAGGGAAAAAGTATCTCGTATATCAAGGAAATGAGAAGATTTGGTCAAGCGATCAACAATAACCCAGATTGCATTATTACCTCAAGATGTATTCGGTAATCCCACAAAAAATTCCATGGATATATTCTCCCATTTCCACTTTGGCACTGGTAAAGGCTGAAGCATCCCTTTCGGTAACTGCCGCTCTGCTTTAACCTTCTGAAAATTCAAACACTTCCCAGTAAAATCAGCAATATCTCTTTTCATTCCATCCCACCAGTAATACTCCCGCAAATCTATATACCTCTTAGTACTGCCAAGATGAACTGAAAACGGAGAACTATGAGCTTCACATAACAACTCTCTCTTCAACTGTGAATCACAAGGCACACACAATCTCTTCCCAAATCTCAAAACGCAATCATTATCAATGTTGAATTCAGGGAACTTACCTTTCTGAACCAGCTCTACCTTTTTCTGCAACTCACTGTCTTGCTTCTGTGCTTTCTTGATTCTATCTGATAGAGATGATATCACTGATACCTGAAACAAAATAGAATAACATCTTGCACCCACAACTTTTATGCTAATGTTCATCAAATCCTTAACCAAAGGATCACGTTCCAAATGCAACATTGCTAATGAATCATTACTTTTTCGACTCAAAGCATCAGCCACTTTATTTGCTTTTCCCTGATGGTAATGAATTGTACAATCATAATCCTTGATTAATTCTAGCCATCTCATTTGTCTAATGTTCAATTCTTTCTGAGTGAATATATACATTAAACTTTTGTGATTGGTATATATTTCACACTATACTCTATACAAATGATGCCTCCAAATTTTTAAAGCAAAAACAACAGCAGCTAATTCCAAATCATGTGTTGGGTAATTTACCTCATTAGTTTTCAACTGTCGTGAAGAATAAGCAATTACCTGATCATTCTGAATTAGGAGGCAACCAAGTCCTTTCAATGAAGCATCACTGTATATAACAAACTCACCATTCCTGGAAGGTAGTGCCAAAACTGGAGCATTCACCAATCTTCTTTTCAATTCCTGAAAACAATCATCACATTCTTTTGTCTAAATAAACTTAACACCCTTCCGAGTTAGCTTAGTCATTGGACTAGATAACCGTGCAAAATTTCTAACAAACCTTCGGTAATAGCCTGCCAAACCAAGGAAGCTATAAATCTCAGTTACATTTGTGGGTCTTGGCCAGTCTTCCACAACTTTTGTTTTTGCAGGATCAACAGTTATCCCATCTTTAGAAACAATGTGACCAAGGAAAAAATTTGTTGCAACCAAAACTAACACTTGCTGAATTTCCCATACAATTTCTTTTCTTTTATGTTTTTCAAGATAACCCTTAAATGTCTTTCATGCTCCTCTTTACTTTTAGAAAACACCAAAATATCATCAATGAAAACCACAACAAACTTATCCAAGAACTCATGGAAAATTCTATTCATTAAGTCCATGAATACAGCAGGTGCATTGGTTAGCCCAAAAGGAATTACTACAAATTCATAGTGGCCATATCTTGTACAGAACGCGGTCTTCGGAACATCTTCTTCCTTTACCTTCAGCTGATGGTACCCCGATCTCAAGTCAATCATTGAACAATATTGAGCTCCCTAGAGCTGATCAAACAAATCATCGATATGAGGCAAAGGATATTTGTTCTTAACAGTGATAGTATTCAAGGCTCTATAATCAATGCAAAGTCTCATTGAACCATCTTTCTTTTTAACAAATAAAACAGGAGCACCCCATGGTGATGTGCTAGGTCGAATGAAACCTTTCTCTAATAAATTTTTCAATTGCTACTTCAACTCTAAAAGTTCAATTTGAGCCATTAGGTAAGGGGGTTTTGAAATTGGCTTAGCATCAGGAACAAAGTCAACAGTAAACTCAACTTCCCGATCTGGTATTATTCCAGACAACTCATCAGGAAAAATATCAGGATACTCATTTACCACTGGCACATCATTAATCTGAACAGTTCCTTTATTTTCAATGATGTGTGCAAGGTAACATTCATTTCCATCTTTTACAAGTTTCTCGGCCTCTTGATAAGTTATCAACAGTAAGGGTTCATTCTTGTACACAAACTGAAAGTCTTTCTGAAAAGAAACTTCTTTATCTCTACAGTCAATCTTAGCATGGTAAATAGAGAGCCAATCCATACCCAGGATAACATCAAACTCTACTAGAGGTAGAACAATAAGGTTTTCAAGTAGGTTCTTTCCACAGATAAGGATAGGAAGATTCTTATAAATTATTTTTGCCTCAACATTTCCCCCATGTGTTTTTACCAAAAGTTCAGGAGTCATTTCTTGAGATGGTATTCCCATTTTACTAGAAAAGGTTTCAGAGATGAAAGAATGTGTAGACCCCGAATCAAACAACACACTGGCATAATCTTAAAAAACAAACAAAGTACCTGATACAACTTCATTTGATGGCCCGACATCTGCTGAAGTAGTTGAAAAGGATTTCACCACCCCTTTCTACTTGTAGTCTAACTGCTTCCTATCACTCAAGCTCTTGTTCGGACACTCGTTTTCATAGTGACACATCTCATTGAACTTATAACATTTCACTAACTGTAAATCAAATTTGGTCTTACCTTCACATTGATCCTTTTCAGTGCAATCACGAGCCTTATGTCCCATCTTACCACATCGGTAGCACCTTCCAGAATTCAGAAGACATTCCCCAGCATGCCTTTATCCACATTTATCACAAACTGGAAACTTAGTTTTCTTACCATCAGACTTTTTTGAAAAATTCTTACCTTTCTCCTACCACCTCGGTCTCTTCTTCTGTTGGTTGTTATAGAACACTTGATCATCGGCAAACTCCATTTCCACCTTCTCAGCACATCGAACAAGCTTTTCATAACTTTTAAACTCACGAGAAGCTAATTCCCTTCGATATTTTGTCTTTAATCCTTAGTAAAAAAGATTGATTTTACTATCAGGGTCTCGGATAAAATTTGGTGCATACCTTGCCAATCGAGTGAACCTTTCTTCATAGGTAGCCACTGAGTCTTCCTATTGCCTCAATTCCAAGAATTTCTTTTCCATCCTATGTCGAACAGCCTTAGGAAAATACTGCTCAAGAAACATACCTTTGAATTCATCCCAGTCGAGAGAATCAATCTCATCAGCGTCCCTGATATTTTTAACCATCGACCACCACTGATCTGCTTCACCCTCCAAACGGTAAATAGCAAGACTAACCTTTTGATTGTCTGAGCACCCCATGACATCAAAAATCTTCTCCAGTGCTTTAATACACCCTTCAGCTTGCACAGGGTCAGATGATCCTCTGAATGATGGGGGATGTTGCCTCATGAAATGTTCCACCACTGACATATTTTTCTACGGTTGATCTGGCTGATCTCGTGTATGGATACCACCACCATTTATCGCTTGAGTCAATTGTTCCATTACTACAACAAACTATTCAGTTCCATTTCCGACCATCTCAGGATGCTGATTCGGAAGGTTATTTCCTTCTGTATGCCTTCCTAGCACTGCTTCCCTATTTCCTCTGCGGAAAACCATTCTGAACAAACATGTCTTAGATGAAGCAACATGGTAATCTTCAAATACTATATCACTTCAATTTGACCATAAAAAAAATATTTTTGGATAATAATTTAATAGAATTATAACTCTTAAAGTTATCTAAACTGACCACTGATACCAACTATAAGGCCCCATCCTTAAACCTTACTTAATCTTGAGTTATTACAAGATTACACATTGAGGATCTTTTCGGGTTTAGAGTTTTAGAGAATTAGATCATAAAACTTGCATTACATTCCACATATAAACAAAGAGGTTACATAAAGATAGTATTCTTCATTCCCATCAATGGAAACATATTTAAAATAAACATGGATTCTTTCTTGACACTTCCTTGACACTATCATCATATCATGTACCTTTTCCTTGACCTGTGAAAAACATTTCAAAAAACTTGGGATGAGCATAAAAAGCTCAGTAAGGGATATAAAAAATACGAAAAGGAAACATGGGTACATATATACATAAGGATGAGATCATAATTTACCCATATAATATAAGCACATTAACATACCTCATCAAATATTGAATAAATCATAGAAATCATAAGACATAAAGGTAACTTGAGGCATTCATAACATCCTTATGTAGGGAGTAACCCTCTTGGTTACGTTTGGAATACCCATCACAGTATATTCCCTAAATCTCTTCGGAGAAACCATAACGTTTCACTCCTTCGCGTTACCCAATGCATTGGAGAGCTATACCGGGCTCACCCACCCTTAGTTTATCACAGAACCACCCTTCTTCACAATAATGCCCAAGAACCTCAACATAATCGTATCACATAAAACATGCATAAAGGAAACATAAAATTTCCACCTTTCAATCACAAGATATCAATACAACACATTGATATAAAAACATTATGAAAAACATTTTCAATACCAAAATAAACGAAAAGTAAAACATGGTATTTATTTTTCTTTTAAAAAAAGGTATGGCTTGTAGAGGAAGCCGAAACTCAAATAATGGTTACGGCGGTGGAGAAGTCGTTGTCGCTGCATACCTACGACAAAAACATTCCCTTTTGTCATTTAGTAAAACGCTTTGTATAAAAAAATTCCTTTTGGATAAACGTAAAAGTCAAAGGGCTTTATACACAGTATAAAAGAAGGTTGTGTATAAAACAAAATATGCCTCAATGAAAGGAGATTGAGACGAAGTCCCATACCTCGGGTCCGACTTGACTCGATCGTTCTTTAATGTCCTGAATAATACACTTGAGTTAATTTATAATTGCTTAATAACCTTTTTCAAGTTCATTATTCCTTTTATATCACTTATTTCCATGTCATGAACACTGTGTAATTATTTAAGTTAATAACGGTTATTTTAACGATCATTGGTACTTGAGTCAAAAATAAACCCTTTATAATTACAAGTTGTTCATGTATCCATTATATCCAGAATTATAATCATGATGTATATATCATATATATCCAATATATATATGCATTTATAATATTACATAATCATTTAGAGGTAAGAAATGAAATTCACCGTTCATGGAGACGGTAAGCCGTACGTACGCATGAACGCTACTTTCATTTCTATTTCGTATTTTATAGAATGGAATCATAATGATAAAAAGGTATATTATAATTCCAGTATAATATCATATATAATATCATATTTCCAACCTTTATACGTCCCACATATGATATTTAACGAATCAAATCACTTTGAGGGGGCGGTAGTCCGCACTTCCTTAAATGAAGATATCACGTTCACCGATAATGGAAACCATAAAGGTATGACCAGAAAGGAAAATACATAAACTTAAGGAAAACATAAACATATTATATATCATATATAAATATAGTGACATCTTAATGTCCACCTTTGAAGGTGTTAAAAGAATATTGAACAATCATCGTTTCGGGAGGCATAAATTCACCATCCACGGAAACAGTATGTTCGTTAACCATTATATGTAGGTGTGTGTAAGTGTAGCTCGAATACTTATTATAACAACATCCTAGTATATTGAAGATACTGTAGTTGTTACAAAAGAAAATAATAAAAAGAGTTTAGGTTGTTGGAGAAGCAAAATAAAACAAAAGTACTCAAAAGAAGACGTTACCTTAAAATCGGGTAACTCCCTTTGGTTTGAGATCAAAGGCTTCCTTCAAAAGACTTCTGCCCAAAGTGAGGCTTCAAGGAGTAATAGAGGGAAGTGGAGAGACAAAATGGGTAGGGTTTTTCCGAGCCAAAGGCTTTGGTAGTGTGGGTAAGGAGGTAGATATGGGGGCCTTTTATAAGAGGAGAGGAGGGGCACTCTTGGAAAGTAAAGATAAGTTACTTTATTTTAAAATGAGTTTTGGATTCAAAAGGACCCACATTGATATAATTCTAGGATAAGGTGATAAGGTTTAGAAATCCACTCATCCAATTGGTTTTTTCCATGTGTAGGTTTTAGATTTTACATTATCTTTCCATTTAATTTAAATCGTTAAATAATGAGGTCATCGCTGCATCATCATGATGTCATAAATAATTTAATTTATTTAATTTCTAAAAATTATAAAAAAAGTACTATGATGTAGGAAATATTTTTAGATTTCTAATTAATATTTATAGTCGAAAATCTCACTTGTATAACCCCATATAAAATTTTTTTTAGTAACATAACTCATGTTTGTGTCATTTTTACTTTAACATTAAATAAAAAGTTATTTATGTCATTTCCCATCCAAGGTGGCTCCATGGGGTCCCCAAGTTGACTCATGGCTTGTCTTGGTCGGCCATGACACATCCAATGATGGTAGGACATGTGTCGAGCTCATCTCATACTATTAAAACATTATTTTTACCTTAAATTACACTAATTACCACCAATCACGATTAAGAACTTAATAAGTTACTATTCACCAAAAAATTATTTTAATCCCATTGAACCACATTTTACTTCTTAATGACAACCATGTATGTCGGATTTTTGAAATTCAAAACACAATGATGGAATAATTTCATTTAAACGGAAAATTCAGTTTTTATAAGTACCACTTAGTGGTTTCACTATTCATCAAAAATTGAAGTTTTTCAGAAAGATACCAAAACTTCACCCTAAGATATATTTGATATTCTGAATTAAAAAATGATGTATATTTTATAAAATTCAAATCATATAAGTTACATTAATTAATTTAATAATTAATTCCCGTTGTCATGACAAATATTGGGTTTTTTGAAACAATATCTTTGAAAAGTTTGGAATTAGTTTATGACCAATTCCAAAGTGAAATTAATCCTAATGACCACCATTGTATTAAATGGTAAAATTATATTCATATTAAACTTTAAGAACAATTAACAATATAATCTAACCATATAATTAAATTAAATGAAAAAGCAGTTTTGATGAAAAATGCAGTATTTTTCACTATTCATTAAAAAATGATCTTTGTCAGAAAAATACCAAAAATTTATCCAATATAAATTCAATGTCCCAATCATAATGAATATGTTTATTTTGACAAATATAGATTATAAAATTGTCAAAATATTGATTTAAAAAGGGTTTTCCATCAAAAGGCAGTAAAACAATCTTTTAAGAATATTAGTGTATTCCATTCTTAAGATTGGATTTATTTTCATTTTAAGCCTCTAAAACACTATATAATTCATTAATAGACATAGATAAAAATATCTATTATTCATTACTTACTTGGGATGTTACGTTAACACTTCTATGATTTGATTTTCAAAAATCCTACATAGATGGTTGTGATTAGGAAGTAAAATTTGGTTCAATGGGATTAAAATAATTTTTTGGAGAATAGTAACTTTTAAGTTTTATTAATCGCGATTAAAGGTAATTAGTGAAATTTAAGGTAAAAATGATATTATAAAAATATGAAAATATCTTGAAAATTGTCCTACCCTTATTGGATGAGTCATGGACGACCAATAAAATCCATGGTTCAGCATGGGGACCCCATGGAGCCACTTGGGTAAGAAAATGACATTAATAACTTTTTATTTAAAGTAAAAAAAATTGTCACAAACATGTGTTGTTTTACTAAAACAATTATTACATGGGGTTATATAAGTTAAATTTTCAACTGTAAATATTAATTAGAAATCTAAAAATATTTCATACATCATGATAATTGTTTTATAATTTTTATACATTAAATAAATTATATATTTTATGACACTATGATGATGCAGCGATTACCACATTAATTAAAAATTTAAATAAAATGAAAAGATAATGTAAACTCTAAGAATTACACTAGTCCAAAACCTATTGTATGAGTATATTTCAAACCCTTATCTCTTTATCCTCTAAATATATAATTTTGGGACCTATAAAATTCGAAAATAATTTCATAATAATGTAATATTTCATGACTTTCCAAGAGCTCCCCTCCCCTCCTCTTATAAAAGGCCCCCACCTCTACCACCATATTCACACCCTAAAAGCCATTTTGCTAGGCCAAACTCTTCCCAAATACTCTCTCAACTTCCCTCGTTTACTCCTAGTATCCTCACATTGGGCATAAGTCTTCCCAAGGAAGCCTTTGGCTCAAATCAAAAAGAGTTACCCGATTTTAAGGTAATGTATTCTCTTATGTTATTTTGTACTATTTTGCTTCTCTAACCCCGTAAAATCTTTTTATTCCTTTATTTTGTAACAACACCAGTATCTTAAATATACTAGTATGTTGTTATGAGAAGTATTTTATTTACACTTACACACACCTTCGCCTAATGGTTAATGAACATACTGTTTCTATGGGTGGTGAATTACTGCCTCACGAAAGGATGATTGTTCAATATTATTTTAACACCTCTCATGGTGGACATTAAGATGTCACTATATTTATATATAATATATATTATGTTTATGTTTTCCTTATGCTTCTTTATTTTTCATTTATGGCATACCTTTATGATTTCCACTATGGGTAAACGCGATAATTTCCTTTTAGGAAGTGCAGACTACCGCCCCCTAAAAGTGATTTGAATCGTTAATGCCATATGTGGGATGTATAAAAGATGGATTAAATGATATTATATATGATATTAGACTTTAATTATAATATACCTTTATATAATTATTATTTCATTCCATTAAATACGAAATATAAATAAAAGTAGTGTTCAAGCGTAGGTACGACTTACCGTCTCCATGAACGGTGCATTTCATTTCTTACCTATAAATGTTATATAATATTATAAATGCATGTATATACTGGATATATATGATATATATTATATATACATCATGAATATAATTCTGGATATAATGTATATTTTTCCACATGAACAACATGTAACTATAAGAAGTTTATTTTTGACTTAAGTACCAAAGATCGAAAAAACGACCGGTATTAACTTAAATAATTACATAATGTTCATAACATGGTAATAAGTGATATAAAATGAAAAATGAACTTGAAAAAGGTTCTTAAGCAAGTATAAATTATCTCTAGTTTATTATTCAGGAGGTTAAAGAACGATCGAGTCAAGTCAGACACTAGGTAAGGGAACTTCTTATCCCAATTTCCCTTCTTTTTATTAATCTCCTACTTTCAAATTTTGTCATGATATTATTATGTCCTATCTTGTATTTATACTTTCTTTATGTGTACTTATATTGAATAAACATAATTGATCTATTTTATTTAAAAAATGATCTTTATAAGGGACTTCGTCTCAATATCTATTCATTGATGCATATTTTGTTTTATGCACAACTTTCTTTTATACGGTGTATAAACCCCATTGACTTTTACGTTTATTCAAAAGGAATATTTTTTATACGAAGAGTTTTACTAAACTAAAAAAGGATTGTTTTTTTTCGTACTTATGTGGCGACAATGACTTCTTCGCCGATGTGACCATTATTTGAGTTTCTTCATCCTCTACAAGCCATAACTTTTTTTAAATGAAAAATAAATACCACGTTTTAATTTTATTTTATTTTGGTATTGAAAATGGTTTTGATAATGTTTTTATTATATCAATGTGTTGTATTTATATCTTGTGATTGAAATGTGAAATTTTATGTTTCCTTTGTGCATGTTTTATGTGATACGATTATGTTATGGTTTATGATATGTTCAAACCTATTCATATGAGGAATGAATTGGAATTAATAAATGAAGGGTGGAGCCCTCTATAGCTCCTCGATGCATCGATAAGTCTCATGAGACAAACTAGTGTCTTGGCACGAGGCCTCAACAAAATCTTATTTGTAGTCTTGGCACGAGGCCTTGGATACGTGGTTATGATAGTCTAGCATTATGCATTCCATCATTATGAAGGTTGTTATTGATATTGCATGTGATTATTAGACTAGTAGAATATCCATGTGAATAAGTAAATGGAATTATTTCATTTTATTTCTTCCATATTATGCTGAGGTTCAAGTTTAAAAGGATTTTGTTTTAGTTATACATTGCCTTAAATGTTTATATTTATTTATAAAGGTTTTCTCTATATTGTTATCCTTACTGAGAATCTGAGCTCACCCCTTTCTATGTTTTATTTTTCCCAGGATGTGAAGAAATATTTTATGACTAACCTACAGGGATAGTCTGAAGGGGATAGAAGTGTGGACTATGGAGACTATGTTATTGTGATTTTTCAATTTATGATATAATGTAACATTTAGGAATATATCTAGTGTTTCCAAGGCTACAAAACTAATCGGTCTTCCGAGACATGATCTTCTGTGATCATGTCAATGTTATGCAATAAGGTACCGACTCTGGGTAATGAGGGTTAGGTCGTTAAAAAATTAAATAATTATATGCACCTATAACAAGCAATGAAATAATAAAGGTAGAATTCAGCAAAATCCTACCTCTAACCTTATATGGTACTGAATAGTCATTCACATCAACCTACTCAACTCTGAATACCTGGTGGCTTTCCACACTCTACTCTCTATTAACCTGTTTAAATTTCCCTTACTGATGAGTTATGGTATTTCTACAATCAATATGATTAACTCTACTTTGGTGGTGAGGGGTATACTGCTTCTCCCATTTTGTCAAGGAATATGATGTCTGCGACCACTGAGGAGTTTCACGGACACCCAACCTTAAGGAATTGTGAAAATGACATTAGAGGTTCCCTATCTTCTTGTAGTTATGACATGATCAAGTTTGTGTCATGAAATCCTTATTCATGTGGCATGTACAATCACACTAGAAGCATATTGTCTTACTCTGAGTCTTCAAAGGAATATTCACCAATCTTGTCATTGGATTATGGTCTATAATCCCACACTATAAATAAGTGTCCCTCTTATGCTTGCTCCATAATTCATATTTATCACTGTTTATCATGGGTACTAACATGATTGCCCCACCTGTAACCCCCAAGATATCACTTTTAAACATATTTTATCTATTTACCGTCTTTGTATAATATAATATACAAAGCACCGCATTTTTTAATGGATTTCATATATCAGTATCAATTCAAAACTACATGATTTTAATAATGCACTCACAACATCCTTAGGTGAAAACTGGACTAAATTCATGTATTTAGCTACATAATATATTGCCAAAGGGTTCTCTTGTTTCAAGATAAATAAATATATCATTCACTGAATTTTGAACGAGTGAGTATAGAATTATTTATTGAAAAAATATTAAAAATCCCCCATGTCATTCCTTGGTCCCCTTTATCCTAGACCACTAGATCCCACCATTGGTGTGAAGTATCTTCTAATATGTACTCCACTGACCTAATATTCAAGTCCCTTGTTTTGTCTAAAAAATCAAAGATTCGATTCATCATGTTCAACCATGCTTATTCCCTTTCTAGTTTTGAATCACCACTAAAGATGGGTGGATTGAGCTTTTGAAACTAAATTGATTGACCCACATGATTTCACTCATCCATTATATTCTCACTTCCTATATCTTGTAAATCTTTTACTATTCTCTGAAAATGTTTCTTGTTCACCTGGGGCTCAGTTTCAACCATGTTTTCAGCAATATCCTCTGGTACGATGCCTACCTGAGGAAATGTTTATCCACACAATAACCACCATAAGTTACACTCCTTAGAAACTAAAGGTTTATAATTTCAAAGTATATCAGGTTTCATATATCACAACCATGCTTACCAAAACTTCCTTTTTCTCATGTGTAACCATTTTTCAAAAATCTATTATGTTTTAAGAATCTACCCATTTTCAAAATATCACAACCTTTATTTTTTTAAAACCCACACATTTGAAAACTATTTCTAGATTTTTACAAAATCAAAACATGTATATCACAACATAAATCATTATTCCAAATGAATTATGTAATCCTAGTTGTAATTCATTTATACCATTCATTCCATGATCATATCATTGGATACACCCACGATAGTGAGATCATGCTACTATAAGTTTCTGAAAAATACTTATGTACCCAACTCCCTATTAAATTGGAGTTCAGAATAAAATTGTTATATATGTCCTTTTATGCTATACATTTCATGTTTCAACAATCCTTATCATTTCTACCAAAAAAATCAAGGAAAAATAACAAAACAAATTCCAACTCCAAGACAGATAATTGACGGAAAAGAATCTGAACAAGACTGGCCTCACTTGTAAGTCAATGACTAAAAAAACTGATAAAACTTGTAACATCCCACCCCTTCTCATTGGCTTGAGTTGAGGAGTAGGTCCACGTGTCCATAATTGATTTCCCAAAGGCACCAATGGATAGAAATAAATCTCAAGGGATTCATGAATGGATGGGGATAGTTTTCTCTTTAAACTAAAAACAAGAAACCATACATTTCATTGCCAAAAACAACTACATAATGTAAGTAAACCATGTGTACCAATTCAACACATTACCAAGTGAAAACACCACAAAACCATGTAGATACTAAAATTGAGTTCGAATAATAATACTAAAAAACAATTCTCAAAGACTCCAACATTGATCCAATGCTTCACACAATGATCCAAGCTCCAATACCATAAGACCTCCCAAGCATCATGATACACCAATAAAGGAATTAGATGCTTTGCCTTTACCTGTGTCTTGGAATAAAAAATCTGAAAAAGCACCATAGTCCCAAATAAGGGGGTGTTTAAACGTACACCTTATGATTTTACCAAATGAAATCTCTACACATGCCACTAGAATATAACCATTATGAAATTTATATAAAACCAATATACAATGAAATAATTTCTAGCAATCCAAACACACCCTTAACAAACCATTTTACTCGAATCATCACAATATAAATTAAAGAAATCAAAAACGTCATTTATCATTTTCCCAATACATGTTTACATAACCCAGTTCACCTTTTGTAGCTGCACACTCATTCCAAACATATTCACAAGTTCCACATATGCACAACCATTATTTTACCATAATGGTGGAACTTCACATCCAAACTCATCAACCCTTTAATTTTAGAGGTACTTAATTCCCACTTCACCTTGATGGTGATCCTTCACACCCACCATACATCCCTTTCTTATATTGTTACTTCACACCACTTTTATCATGTCAAATGAAAGATTAATCACTTAATATTAAATCCATGCCACTGCCATTTACTAAAACCACAACATCATAAAAATGAACAATTTCCATAATCATATCATCCAACACATACTGCGACATACTACCCATAAATTGAAAAACCAAAAAATCCCTTAATCTAATCATAAATTCCAACAGCATACCAAAACCACTTCAATAAATCACCTATTTATTGAAAAAAAACTTTTAATCTATTATCCATGCCAAACCATACTTCAATAAAATAAAATATTTATTTAAAACCATTTCCCACAAACCATTTTCAATAAAACAACCAAGCCATCAATTTTAAAATAATCATTTTAAAATAAAAAAAAGCATGTTTCACAACAATAACCCATTTTCCCTAAAATCCACAAATCATCACAAAATGTGTTTCCACCAAAATTTTGACATCACATTCACAATAAATGTTTAGAAAAAACCGATTAATTTGAAATTAAGACTTATAGTTCTAGAAAATAGAGTTGAGATTGAATCCACCTACCTTAGGGTTTGGAAAAATTGACCCCCTGCACAATTGCACACCAAATTTAGATAAAACTTCTATAGAATCTCCTTAGATCCATTTCTCTAACATCAATAAGCCCAAATATTACTATTATGGGAAAACCCAAAATCTAGATGAGTGAAAAGTAGATCTAGGAAACCAATATAGAGATAAGAGTAGATCTAAAAAAACTATGAAACTATGAAGGAGAAAGACATACTAAGGGAGAATCAACATCAAAGAACCTTGAAAACCCTTTGAATAACTTCCAAAATAAGTGGGAGAGCCTATTTAACCTTAGAGAAGAAACAATAATGAGTGAGGTACAAATAAGAGGAAGAATGGCGTGTTTTGAAAAAATCCCAACCAATTCCCATTTTTAAAAACCAACTTTTAATCTGAACATGGTTTACCCACATGGTTACGCAAACTATACGGTAATTGTGCACCTAATACTTCCTTAGGATGGACCTCACATGGTTACCCTACATAATCAGATAAATAGTGTGCCAACCATTTTAAATCTTTTGGTCCCATGTCACACGGTTCACCTGGGGAGTTTTCATGGTTTGGAAAACTTTTCACCTTAACTATATGTTTTATCCCTTTCCTTTATCTCAACTTTCATTGTATCTTACAAGTATTACACAATTTTCTCTAACCACTCCAAAAAAGTTCACCCTTATGAAATCTCCAAAACCTTCACAAAAATCCATCCAAAATCTCCCAAACCATACCTAACCACTTTATATACATATAAAGAATAAATAATGTGTTACGTACCTCAATGTAGAGGTACTAAATACCCTATTCTCAATTATCACATGATGCATAAACACATGCATGAAATTGGAAATAACTAGGCACCACAAACCTTGATTATATTAAACTCCACTCACCAAGAAACTCAAGTTGATATGACTTTAACTGAAATAATTTATTTAATCATACAATAACACTGATTTATGGAATAACCAATGAAAAACATATATATGATAAGAGGAAATATAAATAAATACCCTATGGAAGCTAAACATTCCCACAACTACTCTATGTAATAAATGGATACAATAACTTGAAATAAATAAATAAGAACTTATTTGGAGATGAAGAGAGGAAATATAGGAAAATTTAAGAAGTATCCACTATATTCTAGATGAACAACCACTAAATCCCCATTTATAATCATATTCCTAGTTAATTAATTTATTTTAAACATTTTAAAAAATTATGGAAAAAATTCATCATTTATAAATTTTGAAAAACACTCTAACCCTTATGAATGGGCTCTTTCCCATATGTATCACTCCCATGTTAACCCTTACATATCAAAAGGATCCAAAATTACCATTATGTACCATCTATAAAATTTATCAAAAACTAGGACCCTTATATATCTCCCACTGGTGAACAATAAATGTCATAGGTAAATACAAACACATTATATTTTTTTGTCTAATACATATCATGTTACCATTAAATACTATTAAACCCATCCTAAATGAAATAGATCATTTTTTATTTTGGATAATCCCCTTTTTAACCGAGTTAATAGAGAACCCTTACATGACCCATATGTCAAGAGGAACAAGGCTCAATACGTGACCCGAAGGACCAAATATCCCATGAAACATAAAATTACCATCTATAGCATCTTCTTCATTGATGGAACCTTGTAACCCACCTCACATGGCTAATTGGATATCATTTCATCATGTAGATTTGTATCATTCTTGGTATTGATTTAGGTTTTCATACCCTATCATTATTCAAAATTTATTATCCTAGCTCTGTGGGTACTATTTTCTCTCATACCATTTCGGGAACCTTCTCCTGTGTGGTTATATATAACTATATCATGGCCCAAAGGCCCTGTGAGTCTCAATCCATTGATCTTATAACCTAATGTTGCTTTCAGGCCTTATAGAATAAAGTCTAATGGTGGCCCAAAGGCCCAAATTCGTGGCTCGTAGGCCCGAATCAGATGAATATTTCCATAGATATAGTTTGTGTTATTGTATCAACTACAATAACCTATCAAATAAGTAATATATTCAAATCCACTAGGATTTGATCCTAGGATTATTGTAGGATGGCAGGGTGTGTTAACCACTTAGATACCACCCCAACTTCAATGACCATTACATACTAAAAAGTATCTTTTACTCAAGAACACATGCAATTATTGAAGTTATTTCTTATTTTTTTCGACCACTTGTGATAATCTATTGGACATTTTTAGGCTATGTTTGAGGTGTTGATAATGTTTTGAGATTTTATGTTTGTTTGATAAGTTCTTATAATATTTAAATAAGATTTTATTTAACATAATGAATCTCATATATTTTGAGTTAAAGGTGAAAAGTGGAAAATCCGTAAAATGCATAATACATTTTCTTATAAGAACATAATTTTCAAAGGAATGAAGAACATTATGATACATAAGATACTCAACAACATATATAATAAACTTATTTAATATTTAACTAAAAATTAGAAAAGGAAGGATCTTATGTTGTAACAAAATATATTTTATGGAGTGTGTGCTAAGAGTAGAAAATAAAATAATATTACAAAATTCAGAAGATATTTGAATGTGCTTTATGTATATATAAGATATTCCCATGATTTTGAAGCTAAATAATTATAAAAACACATGGAATCCATTACATTATATCAAATATTTTTTGGAATTCAGAAACATGAGTAAGATTAATTATATCATTTGTGGAAAAGTAAAAAACTTATCTAATATGAAATTGTAACAAAATATTATTTAGGAATCATCACTTTGAAGAAATTTGGAAAATAGAAGAACTATACTATGGTAGGTAAAAAATTATATTTTTTATGTGATTATTAATAGTTATAATAAATCTAGATTTTATATGAATTTAAATTAGATGATAATTTTTATATACATAATTATTGTAGATATAATTATAATTTTATAATCATGATTCAATCCATTCAATAATGAAGTTTATATAGGATTTGGAAGCATACTGTGAAGAAATAGATCACACTAACAAGTAATTTATGGATGTAAAACTAGTCAAATATGTTTCAAGAATATGATATGTATTAAAACTATGAAGATAATACGTCACTATGATGATTTTCAAAGAGATAATTGTTGGAAATCTACATTCTATGATGGTAGGTTGTGAAGGTTTGACACAGTGCTAGAATTCGATGAATCAAATAGTCACACTATGGTTAGAAGTACCACATCATGGTGATGTAATTTTATGTATTCATGAATGTCAGTGGGGAGTGATTAAATGTTGATTTTATATAGAATATGAGAGGATAACTTCTTTAATATTATGGAATTGTTTTATATAAATATTTCAAAATCATGAATTGTGCTCAAGTATAGAAGAATTTCAAGAAGAATTATTTTTGACTCGTATAAATAAGTTAATGCGTATTCTTATAATATTATTTGATATTGGAAGTTAAGAAGGACAATCTTCTGAGAAATTGAAATAATGAACACATGAATAGTTAAAAAGGATAATTTCATAAGAAATTAATTACAGAAAATTTTTGAGAATATTCTATAATTCCTTAATTTACTAGTTTTTTAAAAAAAATCTTGAATTATAAATTATTGATTAATTTATATGAAAACTAAATATATAGATTATGAATCAAAAGATAAGAATATATTAAGATTGAATGGTAAGTAATAATAGATTTGATATTATTGTGTGTTAAGCATCTAGATAATAAAAGAGATAGAGAAACTAAAGGTGTTTATTTCAAGAAGTAGAAGAATAAAGTGAGAAATATCAACCAGTACCTAATATTACTCAGTGATGGTGATGTGGGTGAGTCTCGCTGGCCTTCCTCTATCATTCCAAAATCTATCCATTCTCTGTGCTATTGGAAACATGATAGGCAGATATCATTGTTTTGATCATCGAATGGAGGTGTTATTTCATCCCATATATCCATGGATGTGTGTCGAGATCGATATTGCACAACTTCCTGTGATGTGGGTTTTGATCCCCGATGGGAAGGAATTTTTGTGGAAGCAGGAGGTAAGATTTGAATCTTGGATGCTTTATTTTGTTACTTGCTGTCATTTTGGACATGTGGAAATGGTCTTTCATAGAAATAGCTTTGTTGGGGTTTCTCAAAGGGTGATGAGGATGGGAAATAGTGGCAGTGATGTGCCTCATTCAGATGTTCCGCTGCTGAAGGTTCCACCGAATATCATGTTTTCAAATAATGATTCTATAGAAGGCTCCCAGGAGTAGGGAGATTGTGTGGAAGGGAATTTCATTGGGAAAACAGTGGCTGAGATGTATCTCATTGTGAAGGAAGTTAAGGCAGAGAGGCAGCCTTGTCCTTCAGAGACCAATGGTGGTGATGTTCAGCAGGAGAGGCCGCGGAGGTCGAAAAATCTGATTGTGATGTAGGTTTTCAATAATCTACAGTGTGATCTTGGTATTGAGAAGTCTCTGTCAGTTGAAGTCTCTATTTTTTCTTCGTGGACAAAACCAGTTAATCATGTGGATTTGGACCCCACTGCTTCTAGGGATGGAAAAACTCTGGGAGTTTTGGAAGCCTATGTTGAGGAGTTGAAAGGGAAGGAAGATAGTGTTGTAGGTGTGGTTTTCAGTGTTCTCACTGGTAATTTCTTTCAATAATTGGAGTATGATAAGACCTATAATTCTGAGGTTAATACTGCACTAAATGAAATTTGCAGCAAGAATACATTTTCTAGGGAAACTACGATAGATAAGGGGGATCATGATGCTTATGATTTTATGGAACAACCACATTGTTTCTCAATGATTAATTCTAACAGTATTTCTCAGTAGGAGTAGGGAGAAAATGAGGGGTACTAAGAGGTGTGCATCGCTGGAAAATGGGGGGACCTCTCTAATAGTGGCAAAGAGAATATTGGTTGCTTGATTCGGCCCTCCTATAGTGACATTGTTCAGGGTTGGAAGAAGAAGATGCATAGAAGTGGGAGATCCATTTCAATCCCAACATGAATAAGGTACAGGAAAGATTATTCCTATCTGTCAGGGCTGGTATCTATCAGGTCTACTGTTGGGAAGGAAGGTGGGGCAGCTTTTGGCTTGAAAAAGGGTTTGCAGTCAGCTGGGGAGTTCATTTATTTGGATAAGTTTAATCTTAAAAGGAAATATTCCAACTTTCTGAAGCATTATAAAATCTTAGAGTGGGATTCGGCTACAGTGGAGGAAACAATCTATCATGGATGTGGTGACGAGTATGACTTTTATGATATGTAGTTATTTTCTATCTTTTAATGTTTTTTAGAGTATTTTTATGTTATTTTAATAAATGTTCAGTGGATTAGCCTCTGACTGAGCTTCCCTGATATTGTATATAATATTAATATGGAAGTTTAATTCCTTTAATTTGAATATGAATATCTTATATAGTGGTGTTGTGACATCCTAGAGTTCATATTAAGATAATGTTTATTGTTTTTAATTATTATTATTATAAATTTTGGAATCCAGTATAATCATTTTCTGGATATAAATTATTAGGAAAAACTAAATTTTAAAAAATAATACCTCATAAATGACTTTTAATTATCTTTGATTTTGGTGGAAAACATTTTTATGAGACTCTAACCAAACATATGAAGGATTTAGTCACCCAGGACTAGGGTGAACCTTATAAAAATAATATATTACTTATATTTATTTAAATTTATATAGTATCTTGGTAAAGGTGAGATATATTATATAAGATAATAAAACTATAATAATTCATGTAGGTTAATTTCATAAAATAAATTCTAAAAATAACCACTGATTAACCCCCCCCCCCCCCCTCGTAGTGGTACAAAATATCTTGGGTACATAATCTTGTATTAGAGAAACTAAGGTTCCCTCTGATTGATCCATAAATCTCAAAATATATAAAATATAAACTCTATTAATAGTAGGGTTATTATGACATTTTAGGGTAAAAAATCATGGATTCAAGAATATAATTATTCTATATCTTCTCTCACTGAGGATGAAGGTTTTTGATGCTTCTACTATGGGATTTCCACTAATGAATAAAGATACATTAATTCTGTTTACTTATAATATAACTTTAGATATTGATATTGAATAAAAAATAAATTATTATGTCCTTATCTGATAAAGTGTAAAAAAATTATAGGTATTCAAATTACTAAAGATATTTGAGAAATAATTGAAAACTTTTTTGAACGTAATGTAAAAGTCAAGGAAGCCAAGTTACATGTATAGAGAGGTAAGCTCAAAGGTGTAAATATAAATAATGATGTAATTATTAATGATGAAATCATGAGGGTAAATTATATATTCAACAAAATTAGAGGTTTTGGGTGCACACTATAATACTTTATATAGTATCCTGATATTATAAAATAGTAAATACTTTTCTTTATAGTGTATAAGATATGTAAAACTATGCTTAAATGAAAAATGAATTATTAATATTTAAATATGACCATTATAACTTTGAGGTTAAATTGATTGCAATGAATATTATTAATCTCATTATGAATTATAAAATGGTCGTAAACATTTCTCATATGTTAATTCTATGTAAATAAGTACTTGATTTTTTGTAAATTCATTTTTTATTCAAAAATTCATTTTCTTCAAAATAGGGTTTTCTTTATTCATTATGATGGAATATTATAATTAATATTTAGAAATTATAGAAAATTATTTTTTGAATTCATATTATCAAAATTATCTTAGGATGAACTTTTGAGAATTTTTAAAAAGGTTTTTTTTCTAATAAAAAGTAAAAAATAATGATTTTTATTAAAAATGTATTTTTATTTTAAGTAATTAAAAAGTAAAATTCAATTTTTTATTGGTTATAAAATTTAATTAGTTCATTTTCTTTCAAATGAATTAAATTATGGTTTTTGAAATGAATTTTATAATTTAATTTATTCTAAAAACATTTTATATTTAATAAGGTAAATTTTCTAAAAAACATTTTTTCATCGTGTTTTATTTGTTTATTTATAAATTAAATTACAAAACTTTTCTTTTTTGAATTTTGAAAATATTATTATATATTTGAAATAAGTCGGTAAAAAATTTGTAAATGTGACCCTTTTTTGTCAATATGAATAGTAACCCTGATAACATTTGTTACCACGGTAAAAGGGTATGTTGGGTAATCAAGGGTTAAAAATGATATGATAAGGACTATAAAACTAACCAAAAACTTTCCAAAATTTTTTGTATGATTATATATCATACATAGTTACCAAAAGTTAAAATATATGATCTTTCATTTCCATTTTTAAGCAATTATAATATTTATAATATTTTAATTAATGAAAAGTCCAAAATGTGACACACTTGTTTTTAATAACTATAATATTTTTAACGTAAGGGTAATATGAGGATATATTCAGTTATACATATTAATTTTAAATATAAATTTTCTATATTCATCATGGTAATGTTTTTTTACAAATAAATAATTACCTTAAATTCTTATACAACGTAGACATAGTAATTAATAAATTAATGGAAACATTGAATAAAGGATATTAAATATATTAAAATAAATATAATTTCAGATAATTAATATGATCCAAATAAATTATATATGAAATAACATGTTCTGTATATAATAAGATATGTTTTCTAAATTTTATTTATTTTATTTATGATATTAAAATCAATGTACTGAATAGTTCGAAAAATTTATAATAATAATATATTATAATAAATAATAAATTATTAAATGATATAAAATTCCTTAAAATATTATATTATGGAAATATGAATAATATATATATAAATATATATGTATATTATAATATCAACCGTGGACCATTTATTGTATTTTTTATTTATTGTAGTTATCATAACCCCCAAAGAGTAAAAATATTCATTGCAATGATAAGTGTGAAAAGGGTTAACCATGGGTTAAAATGAAAAGATAAGGATAAAAATTTGATAAAAACTTGTATAAATTTTATTTTATGATATTTTTTATCCATACTCATAAGATAATTGACAAAAAATATTTTTGGATTAATTTTTATCCATATATTAATTTTTATTATTTTAATATTTTGAGAAGTTCCCAGAGTACCCCTCGAGTATCTTATAAAAGTTTACTTATTATTATATTTACTTTACTCTTAAAAACAATTTTATTTATGAAAATATTAGCCTAAATAAATTCCAATAATCCCTCTTCTAATTCTAAATTTCTTTTTTGATATACCACCAAACTTAGTGGTCTTATGTTGTAGAGGAAATGCGGTTTTCTGAAGATGAGGTATCATTTTTAATCAAGAATTTCTATTTTACTTCTTATTCCACCTCCTCAAAATCTTAATAAAACATTATTATATAATAAAAGCGGAATATTCTATGTATTAGGGTATTTTTATGAAAAACTTTCAACCTATATTGTACTACTCTTCCATCAAATGTGAAATAAAACCATCATTCGTGTATATGGTGGACTATCACCTCACTAACCAATATAATTTGTTTATCTTCACCATCTCTCAATATTGGTTATAATCATGGATTTAAGTTATATATATCAAATTTATTAAATATTTATAATTTTTCAAATATAATATAACACATATTTTTTTAGTTTTCCATACACTAGAAAATGATAACGTCAATCATACGTATGTGTGGACTACCACCTCCACAAAGTGATATGATTTGTTTTTCATCACCACATCACATGGATGATATATATAATTATATTTAAATAATTAATATTATATTTATTATATTATTATCATTATCTAAATTTATAATAATAATTAACTTTTTTCCATAAATATCATTGAAAATTTGAAATGTTAATAAAGCGTACATATAGCTTACTGTTTTCATGGTAGTAACGTAGTTAATTTTTCATAAAAATATTTAGTGGATGGATTTAAAAGTATAATTTATGTATAAAAATGATACTTATTTCATGATTAATATTTTCTGGATTACGTAATAATGAAATTTTTTCGCATTTGACTTACCGAATCTATTTTGGCCTTATGAAGTGAATATGGTCAAAAATCTAAAGTGAACCAATTTAATTGATTAATTATATATAACAAGATATTATGTAAAAATAAAGTAATAATTAACATGAAAATTTTTCTTGAGAAAGTATATTTTAACATAAGTTTATTATTCAGGAAGATAAATAACATGGGTGATGAGTCAGGCTCTAGGTAAGGTAATTTCATTTAAAAATCATCTTTTAATTTTTCCCTTAAAACATGCTTTTTCTTCCAACACCATATTTTATAAAAATGTTTTAAAGAAGGTTTTTACTATTCTACTACAAAATTTTAAATTAATTTTTACCCATTTTTTGATTTTTTTTAAACGGTTTTAAAAGAAAATTCTTATCGTTTTTGGAATAATTTAATTTTTTTCATTTAAATAACGGTAAAAGGAATGTTTTATTAGCATATAAAACATGAGAATACCTCCCCACCATTATAAATAATAATTTATTTTATGTTTAAATTATTATTTTACAGGGTTATTTTCAATGAAATTTTTTCCTTTATAATTTAATAGATTTTAAATATATATGAATTCATAATGGGAAGGAAATTTTTCCCAAGAAATGATCCAAGTGAATTTTCAAATATCATTTTCCATCTAAGATTACATCCTTTTATATTACAAAAAAATTAAATAGTTGTTTTCTTAAATAATGTTTTTAATGATATTTTCATCAAGTAAAACAATTATTTCCATGGTTATTTTGGTATTAAAAATGGTTTTTAAAATTGAAATATTATTTTCATAACCAAATGTTTTTTTTATATTGGTTTAAAAGGAGTTTTCCAAAGGTTTTATATTAAAAAAGGTGAAAGGATTTAAGGATGACCATGGAAAATTATGAGGTCAAAATAAAATTTTTAATGATAGATCATGAAATGAAAACATGATTCTTTATAATAAATTTATGGGAAAATGGATACTGAGTATAAGTGAAAACTTTTTAATATCAGGGATTATTATTAAATATTTATAACCTTACTCTATAAATAAATAAATCTAAAATATATTTGGTGGCTTAAGAAATTTCATTCTAGTTTAAATTATCTAGAATATATAAGGTTTATTGAAAAGTCCTTATAGTTTTTATTAAAGAAAGGATTAAATAATTTTCGAGGATATAATATTATTTGAGAATAAGTAAAAAGTCTTACAAGACCAAAATGGTTATTGTATTAGAGAGATTCGAAGTTATATTAGATAAATATAATGATTTTGAGATAACACGAATAAGGATATATTATTCTTATAATCCTCATAAGATGTTATATTCTAATTTAATTGATATACCCACATATTCTTTTTGGTTTTGGTTAATGGTTGGATCTGATAGGAACCAAAGTAATAATGGATGTGAAGGAAAATGTAGTGGTTTTCTAGACAAACAAAAAAATAATATTTTGAATGTTTTGATAACTCTTGTGGTTATTATTAAAAATCTTTTGAGTAATTGTTAACAAATTTAACTTAGGTGAGTTTCCTCATGTATAAAATTCAAAAAAAATGAATCCCCAAGTAAGTTCATTTTATAATGATCATAAAGTTAAATATATTCAATGACCAGTATGTTAAGAATGTGTAAAGACATGCATAATAAAATTTCCTTAAATAATGAAATGCTATTTTATATACAGTAATCAACCAATAAAAAAGGAAGTTCTCAGTTAACTACATAAAGGAGTAAGAAGTTCATCTTAATGTATCAATTGAATATTTTAAATATAAAGATAACGTTCATTATGAATATAATTGTCCTATGGGGAAGTCTCATGAATGTTATAATAAATACATTACATATATCTATTTATTAATACCAAATTCCATTGAAGTTAATGATGAAGAAACTAAAGATGACATATGAAAGCTATGGAATATTTCTTGGCTTATGTTTTCACATTGTATAATCTTAGAACATGATTCATATTTTCGTTTTTAGGGAAGAAGAACTAAGGAATAATATTTAAAATCATGTTAAATAAATTATGAATAATGATTAATTATAAATATGTGTATATATAAGGTATTCGAGATTTTTGGTATTTTTAATGATGAAAAAAGTTTAAAATTAATTAATACACTTTTGATGATAAAAGTAATTTGGACGAAATTTTTTGAGTTTTGATATACTTTTAGGGTATATATAATCCTTATGATTATTATATAAAAAATTTATTTGAGGAAGAATGATATTTTTATTTTTTGGACATAATTTAAAAGGAATTTATAACCTTTAGGGTGTTGATGATCTTTGATTTTGAGGTAATTATGGGTTATTACATTTTTAGGAATAAAAAATGAAAAGTACAAGATAACCATTGAGGTTAAAACATTTATTTAATGTTAAATATATTAATGTTATTTTTAGTATGTTTATAACATTTATAGAAATTCTATCAGAATTATATTAATATAATTTTATAAAAAGGAAAACCCATAGGTCGGACGATAACTCGTTTCATCTAGAAAGGACATGATTGATGAACCCGCAACTAAAGGGATACAAGGGTGAATCACCTACCACTAGACTATATGATGTTCTATATTGTATGAAATTATTTTAAATTATTTAAATAACCTAATAAATAAAGGTTATGTTCATTTTGGGAATATATATTTTAGTATACAAATAACCATGGGGTTGGAATTTGTTTTGGTGATTAAGTGATTAATGTTATTTCTGAAAAGGATCACTGTAATTTTGGGGAGAATTATAGGATTATGGTAAACATAATACTATGTTTTTTTATTTGATAAATAATGAATGAATAATATTTAGGAATCATATATGATTTTATTGTGTATTTATAGGGTTTCATGTTATTTATATAAATGACAAACATTTAATGGAGAATTTGTGATTAGGGTAATTTGATTTTTAGTATGAGAAATTAAGAGTGATTGGTGTTTTTTGGAGATAAATATTACATTTATTATGGGAGAATATATTATCAAAACTTTCATATTTTTGGTATTGATGTGAAATTTTGGAGATTTATGCTAATTTTATTCATATGAAAGCTCATTATATTTATTAATTATCTTACCTTTTATTAACAATTTTGATTTTAGTTATTGTATCCATATAATATTAATAGATTATTTTTATTATTTTGTTTTTTATCCATATAAGTTGATTCTGGGGCTATAAGAATGAAAAATTATTCTTAAATACTAATCATTTTCAGAAAAAGATGAGTTTTGTTGTGAATTTATTAAAGGATGAAATTGTAATTTTCATGTATGGATATTTCATTATGTTATTATTCTAGGAAGTTAAATAATTCCCATAATTTAGGATAAATATTTTGAAACAACAATATTATAAGTTTAATTTTCTGACCAATAAATCAATTTCCTTTTACCTTTAACATATTTATGATTTTGTGATGGTTAACTTTCTCATGGAATTATTTTCTATCACTCTCTATCAGTTCATATAAGCTAGGTTTTTATTCAATATTCATTTGTTAAATTTTCACCAATGTTTTCCTATATGGAACACTAGTAATTTTTATTTATATGACCTTCATACTTCCCTTTTTTATCTTTTTAAGTGGATATTTTATTAACCAAAATTATGATGTGGGATTTTGACATAGGTGTTTTTGAAACATCAAACCCCTTATTTTCAATCACAAGATTAAATTTTTATGACATAATTTATTAAAGGTTGTATGATTTAATCTCCAATTATTTAAAGATAACAATTAAAGACTATTTTTTATAGTGTATAAGATATGAAACACCGAGATTAAACGAACAATGAATTATTAAAATTTAGACGTGACTCTTATAACATTGCAGTTTAATTGGTAGGAATAAATATTATTAACCAAATTATGAAATATATAATGGTATTAATCATTTATAATTTATTAATTCATTTTAAATAAGGATTTTATTTTTACCAAGGCCATTTTATTCTTCAAAAATATGTTTTCGTCATAAATGAGTTTTCATTCTTTTTATGAGTGAGTATTATAATTATTTTTTAAAACATTTAGAAGAATTTATTTATAATATTAAATTAATTTTTCTTAATTCGTAATTTCTCAATTATATTAAGAATAATATTGGGAATTTTCTAAAAATATTTATTTTTCCGTGAAAAGTGAAAAATAATTATTTTTATTAAAAATTATATTTTCTTTTTAAGTATTTAAAATTTTAAAATTATATTTTGGATTAGTTTTACTTTTTAAATCATTAATTATTATTTAAAATAATCCAATTACATTTTTTAAAAATAAATTTGTGCTTGATTTTATTATTTAAAAAAATTATTTTAAAATGGAATTTTTCTAAAAAATTGTTTCTCATCTCATTTTTTAGGTTTAATTTTAAATTAAATTTTTACAATTCTGTATGTTAAATTTTGAAAAATGGAGTATATATTTTTAATCAATGTATCTAAATCTGTTAAATATTTCCCTTTTAATTTTGTAAATATGAATAGTAACCCTATTAATTTTTATTTCCACAGTAAAAGAGTAAATCTGCTAATAAAGGGTTGACAATGATAGGATAAGGACTATAAAATTACCCTAGAACATACCTAAATTTTTTTGGATGATTATATATTGTCCATAATATTATAAAGCTAAAACATATGGCTTTTTATTTCCATTTCTATGTAATTACAACCATTATAATAATTTATTCAAAGAAAAGTCAAAAATGTCACACTCTTATTTTTAATAAATATAATATATTTTATATAAGGTTAAACTAGTTCTATCTTCAGTTATAAATATTATTCTGAAATATAAAGTATTTTTATTCATCATGGCAATTTATTTTTAAATTTTGGGGAATAAATAATTACCTTAAATTATTATAAAATGCTGGTGTAGTAATTATTAAATTAATTGAAAACTAAAATGAATGAAATTAAAAAAAATTAAATTAAATATAATTTGAGATAATTAATATAGTCCATGAATTTTATATATTAACATGAAATTATAATTATATATTTTTTTTGAATTTTAACTTCTTTATTGATGTTATTAAAATCAATATAATGAATAATTATAAAAATTGACATTAATGATATATTGTAATAAATAATATATTATTAAATGTTATAAAATATTAAAAGTTATTATATTAGTAAAAACACTATTATATGTTTTATAATATCAAATATAATCTATTTATGGGTCTTTTTTCCATTTATATTAATTATCTTGACCCCCAAAGGGTAAAAATTATTATTGTCATGATAAGTGTGAAAAGTGTTAGTAATGAATTAAAACAAAATTATAAAGTTAAATATGTGATAATGAATTTATAATTGTTATTGGAAGATATTTTTTTGATCCATCCTCATACTATATTCAAAATAAATCAGTTTGGATCTATTTTTAATTAAATTTTAGTTTATGTTAATTTAATATTTTGAGAATATTCAAGAGTTCCCCTCACCTCTCTTATAAATGGGAACCTCTTCTTCCTTTTACTTCACACTTAAGAACCCTTTTGGTTTAGTAAATACCCAAAAAATACCATCCTAGATTATATCTCCTTATTCTATGTGTATTTCTTTCGATATAAAAACAACCCTAGAAGTCTCAAGGTGTTAATCAAAGGAGGTTGTCCTAAAAATAAGTATTTTTTAATAAATAATTTCTTTTTTACTTCTTATTACACCTCAATAAAATATAATTCACAAATTCATATATAATAACACCATTATATTCTATATAATAAGTTATTTTTATTTTAATTTCCTAACCTGCATCCTTCTCATATTCTATCAAATGGGAAACTAAAACAACATTTGTGTGTACAGTAGACTACCATCTCATGAAATGATGTAATTGATATTCCATCATCATCTCTAAATATTGTTTTTAATGATAGATTTAATTTATATATATATTATTTATTACATATTTATATTTTTTTTAAAGATAATATAACATATA
The DNA here is from genome assembly GCA_963277665.1 of Viscum album. Taxonomy (NCBI): domain Eukaryota; kingdom Viridiplantae; phylum Streptophyta; class Magnoliopsida; order Santalales; family Viscaceae; genus Viscum; species Viscum album. The sequence goes on along the minus strand of OY728166.1, from coordinate 371,115,525 downwards.
TTTTCTTACATTTCCATACACTTGAAAATGATAATTTTTTTGTGTGTACGTATGGACTATAACCTCCACAAAGAGAAGTAATTCGTTTTTCATCATCACATCTCATGGACGATATATATATATATAAGTTATTTATATAATTAATATTATATTTATTATATTATTTTAATTCTAAAAATATAAAATCGTACTTATCTTATTTTTATAATTATCATTGAAAAATGGAAACATTAATCAGGCATACATACATCCTACCATCTCCATTCATGTAATGTAGTTCACTTTTCATAATCCTATTTATGTTTATGATTTATAAGTAATATTATTGTATAAAAATCATAATTAATTCATGATTATTGTTTTGGAAATGATGGAATAATTACCACTTTGACCATAGTCAACTTACAAATGTCATTTTGGACTTATGAACTGAATATCATTAAAATATTCAGAGTGAAATTAATTATATGAGTAATTTCATATAAAAAGTTATTAAAAAATAAAGTAATAATTAACTTTAAAAAGGATATTAATCAAGTATTAATTAACCGATTTTTATTATTTAAGAATATAAATAATGTATGTGAAATTTAGAATCATGGTAAGGGACTTTCTTATACAAATATTCTTTTAAATTTTCCCTTAAAATTATCTTTTTATTCCACATCTATATTTTATGAAAATATTTTTAATGAATGTTTTTAATATTATCCTATAAATTTTTAATTTCATTTTTACCCATTTTTTAAATTTTACTAAATTTGTTTTGAGAAATATTTGTGTCAATTTCTTGAATGAGGTACTTTTATACTTTTATCAATACTGTAAAAGGACTGACTTATTTTAAATTTTATATAAAGAGATTATTTTCTTTTCATCATGAAATATTTTAATTGAAATATTACTTTATATGTTTACAGTATCATTTTCAAATAATATGATTTCCTTTATAATTACATTGTTTTTTAAAGTAAGTTATTTCAAAATACAAAGGATATTTTCAGGAAGAAATGTTCCATGTGATCTTTCAAAAATCATTTTCTATCTAAGATGAAATTGTTTTATGTTACTTAAAATGAAAAGGTTATTTTACTCAAGAACTTTTTGAATGATATTTTATTTAATGAAAAGCCCTCTTTTGATTTTTCAAGGTATTTTGGTATTGAAAATGGGTTTTTAAAAGAAAAGGGTATTTTGATATCCAAATTTTTTTTAATATGGGTTTAAAAACAGTTTTTGGATGTTTTTTTGCTAATACTATGTACTAACAAATTTTTTTATATGGAAATTGAGAATTATATGTGAAACAGGTGATCCTAATACAACTTTTATGAATGGTTGATCCCTATTATATCTTATAGGTGATCTTGATACAGCATATACATTGGGTGCACCAAGATAGCATCGGGTGTGACTGTTAAGAATATATAATGGGTGTTCTTATATAGAACTCCATTGCAATGGGTAAAGTACCTTATATTTATAAGAAATAAGTAAGTATTTTATGAAGGGTTTTTACTATGTATTTTTTTGTGCTCTAGTTATTTTTGTCATGGGTTTAAAACAGGTTATGAATGTGATGCTCTAAGTTTCCAAAAAGGATTATTATTTTCTTGATATAGTTTTTAATGGTTTTATTTTTGAAAAAATGGTGTTTTTTCAGGTGGAAATTATTTATTTAATATTATAAAATATCATTTACGTAAAGGAAACTTTTTTGCGGGTTTTCATGTCCTTAATTGGACTAATGAATTTTTTTTATGTCCCATACTGATATTTTTTTGGTCATCCCAAATTTTAAAAAAAATATTTCTTTATATTTATTTAATGATTACAACAGAAAAGGATGAGGTCAAGATAGAATTTATACATATATGTCATGAAAATTAAGAAAATATATTTATTAATTTTTCGATTAGTGGTAAAATGGATATTGAGTAAAAGTGTCCAATTTGTAATATGTGGTATTTTTATGTAATAGTTATGACCTAACTCTATAAAACATTAAAAATAAAATATATTTGAGAATATAATAAAGTTAATTCTAGTATAATGTCAATGGAATATTTAATGTTTAAGGATATATCCTTGCATTATACAATTTTCAAGAAGTTTATGAGAATATTTCCTAATAGGTATGATTCCAAATGTAATACATTAGAAGATAATTATGATATATTTCTTGATGAATTACATAATCTAATTTTTTTATTATAAGATAAAAAATATCTATGATTTAAAAAGAATACCTATTTGGATAATTCATTTAAAACAGTGAAAAAAATCAAAATTAAGGAGGGGTAATTTTTTCTCCAGTGAATCAAAGGATGATGAAAAAAATGTTAAAGAGTATAAGAGGATTACGGATGTTATATTAGTTAATTTTAAAAAATGTAAAGGAATGTTCAAAGAATAACTACCACTTAAATGTTTCAAGTATATAGGATTTATAAACCTCTAATTAATTTTATATAAAAGGTGGTGAGTATGAATATGATGATAAATATGAAATCACTTAGAGAATTAAAGAGGGTAGAAGTAAAAAAAGTAAGTCATAAAACCTACAAGAAATAAAAAAAAATAGGAAAAATATTAATTATGTTGATAAAATAAAATGAAGGCTAATTTACTTAAATTGTTTAATAAAATAAATAATATTCTAAAAATTCATGAAATTAATGTATCATGACAAAAAAATATAAAGAAACATCAAATATAAAAAGAGATGAAGGTGAATAGATGAATATAGAGTATATATTGAATTTTGAACTTAAATCTAATATTGAACAACAAACTAAACTCAATAAGGGAATTATAATATTAAATAAAAATAGTAGAAAGAATATTGAAGGAAAGGAATAGATTATTTTAAGAAAATTTTATAACATTTAATAAATTAAAGTTCATGAGATTAATATTGATGAGAAAGAAAAACTTGTGAAAGATCTTAATGGAAAACATTATGAAAAAAGAAAAGTAATGTAAGACATAATAAAGGCTAATTGAAGCTTAATATACACTAAAAATAATGATAGAATATTTCAACAAAATTAAATCATGTGAAGCTATTGATAATGACAATATTAAAAGGAATGTTCAATATACTCTTTATAAACATATAAAAAAATCTATTTTTACCAATATTAAAGGATCTAATAAAATTGGAATGTTTAGGATAATAAAATTGATGGTATATATTCTTATATATAGATATGAGGAAATATTATCCAAATAATAATTACCTCCCTGATAGAGAAGGAATTACATTATATAGAGATATAACACCAAAATTATTCTAGAAAAAACATTTATCATTATAAAAGATCAAGATTCAGAGGCTATTTTTAGTATTGTGCAATCTATGGACACAAGGACTATTCATATTTGTATAATATGTCACTAACATGGAGTTTGAGTTAATAAGGGGTAATAAACATTGATAAAAAGTAATAAACTCTAATAAGGTGAAGAGAAATATAGTTATGAAAAAAAATTGTTAAGCCTAACTACTCAAAAAATATTTCAGTATTGAGATGAAATTTATTGAATATTTGATCAAATAGGTTGTTATTATTATAATTATTATATGAACACTCTTCTAGTAATATATACTAATGTTGAAAAGGGAGAGTAATTTTAGAAAAATATGGAGGATAAGTCTCTTATTATTAAAGATTCATTAAAATATAGGAATAAATTTAAACTATGGATACATTATAAGTTATCACTCTCACATGGTAGGTGAAACAAAACTATTGAGGAGCACTGAATATCATGATAGAGGTATATTTATCTTTGATAATTATGGCTATTTAAAAAATAGTGTAGTTTTTAAAATTAAAATTGAATCTATGAAGCTGGAATCAATGTTTTTTATGGAACTAAACACCACATATTGAGTAGAATCAAACTTTTTCATTATCGTAATGTAGTTATATTCAATAAAAACTTATGTATCATAATGTGATAAAAATGTAATAGTTTTCACCAAGGGATAAATAACAAGTGGTAACCAATTAAAAATTTATGATCCAATAAACTCTTATTATCTAAGGTTCAAGGATGAAAATAACTTGTGAAATGCTATAATTTTCCATAATCAAAAAATTATTTTGAGTAAAATATTAAAGAAATATGTGGTTAGAGACAATCCCCTACTGAAGATAGAAATAGATATTACCAACAAAACATTTCAAAAGAGAAATATAGAATATATAAATCTTAAAAGAGTTTATTTTTAATACACAAATCCACCTAAATTAATTCATTCATATTTATGTGGACATATGAGACATAAATCCACTAGTGGTTATCTTTAATTTATTAAATTCATTGAGTATTTCACCTAAATTACAAATTTTATTTTCATAAATCATATGTCATATGAAATGAAGAGGTTCAAAAAAATTATAAGTTTGTTTGAGAAAGAGTTGGGATTATATATCAAGAATTTTATAATTGATAATGTAAGGGAGTTCACATGGAATTATTTGAATACTATCTTGAAACACATGGGATTAAACATTAGTATAGTAATCCATATACACCCAAGAAATGGTTTTGTGTAATTAAAGAATAGAATCATGGTTGAAATCGTAAGAACCATTCTTGTTGAGATCAATCTTCCAAAATTATTTTGGAGGGAATAGGTATTCATAGATATACATATTTGAAACATATTTTTTCTAATACATGATTCAATACTAAACTCTTATTAAATGTAGTAAAAAATTAAATGAATATAAACTAAATAATATTTTTTATAAATCAATGTTTAATAAATAATAAAAATTCAAATTTATGAAAATTAAAATAAAATGATTATGAGTTCATGGGATATTTTTTTAATGTAAGAGGTTATTAGTGTTGGAATAAAATGTTTCAAAAGATGGTTAACTATAATAATGAGAATATTATAAAAAATCAGCCTAACTATGGTGAGAAAAAGGAAATAAATTTTGAAATTACAGAATTGGTCAAAATTTTAGAAAAACTTAGTAAAGAAGGAGATGAAAACGAACAAGATAATATTAATTTTGACTTGGATCAAAAAAGGAATTTTTATGATTATGATAATTCTAAAAATATAAATTGAATCACCAAAGTCTGAAGAAGCATCTATAATAATAAAAAATTATTTTAAATCAAAAATCATTCATTCAAACCATAAAAAACGATGAGACTTAAAAATAAAACGACTCTTATTTCACTTTTTGAACCAAAAAATGGTACTAAGGATATTGTGCCTACGTATTGGATTGATGTTATGAATAAGGATCTATATTTTATTAATAATAATGCTTCGTAGTCACATGTTCCATGAATTTAGGGGGTATATTATAAAAACTATGAGGGTATTTATAAATAAACTCAAAAAAGGGTGAGGTTTTAACAAATAAGGATAATTTATTTTTCAAAGATTATTATCAAGTGGAAGTTATAACATTTAAAGAAACTTTTTCATCGATATAATTAATTGAAGATAATTTAATTAATCTAGTTGTTTTAACTATAAATATTTTCAAATGGATATGAAGTATACTTTTCAAAATATATATCCCGAAGAAAAAGTTTTTATTGAGAAACCTAAAGGGTGTATACTTAATTGTGATGGAATTATAGAATAAAAATTAAGAAATATTTTAATGGGCTAAAATAGGCACCTAGATCCTTGTACTTTTAACATGATAGTTACCTAAAACATTCAAACTTTTCCAAAGGGGAAGCTTACAGTGATTTATATATAAAGTATATATACATAGGTACTCTAATTTTCATTGATTATATTGATGACATAATTTTTATATGTGTCAAATAGTATTCATGGAAAGGATTATCAAGGAAAATGATGAACCATTTTTAAATTTCTATGCTGTGAGAAATGAGTTTATTTTCAGGATTTGTAAGTATGAGAAAAAGAAGAATTCATCTATCTATATCAAGAGAAATACATTATAGAATTTATGATTTAATTTGGCATGGAATATTCAATGTAAGAATATATTCCCCTAATAGACGGTGTGAAGGTATAAAAATATGAACCATGAAAAATATGAATCAAATAGTATTCAAAAAATTAATTGGTTTCTTGATATATCATATAGAATCATGATTATACATTGATTTTGTATAGAATATCTATGTGAGATATTAAAGTAATACAAAAATATCATATATATTATATTAAAAGATATTTCATGGGTATATCAAAGGGATTTTGAACTTTGGGAAACTATATATAATATGTGAGAATCTAAATCTGTTTCAGTACACTGATACTGATTTAATATAAGAATTTGATGATATAAAATCACAAACATGTGGTACATTATTTTTTAGAGAGGGATGTGTAATATAGTATTTAAAGAATAATAACTTAGAGTCTTTAAGAACCACAGAGTTACAATATGTGGTTTCTATAAATTCATTTACCTAGACAATTTAGATGAAAGGGAAATTAGGGGAATTAAAGGTGAAATTTGATAAGCCCTTGATAATTTCATGTGATAATCAAAGTTTAATACACCTATATTAGATTACAATTTAGTACTATAGACAAAATTTTAAAATCATTGGTTATTATATAAAATAAAAGGTTTTCAAGTGGTTATGTGAGGCTAGAAAACTTTTTTACAATGAATCAAATTACAGATATTTTCACCAAACCAAGACCTAAGGATGTATATGAAGACTTATGGATAAATATTCATGTTAATAAATTTCTTATCAATTGGGGTATTATTAAAATTCTCTATATTCCTTCATATTCAATTGTTAAAGGGGGAGAAATTACATATCACATTTTACATTATTTTGAATCTAAAGTTATGGTTATTTCTCAAATGGAGATAAGTGATTGAATTGATTGGGGAGGGGTATAAAAATTCATTGTTCCTATGATTTGATGATTTTTAGTGTGATTTATTGGGTTGACAATAAATAAAAATGTAGATATTGAAGAATCCAAATAATTTTTGAAGGATTAATGTATTTTTCTAACCACTTATAAGAATGAATTGTTTTTTTAGTGTGTTTTTGAGGTGTTGATAATGTTTTGATATTGATTGACGTGTTAGAGATGTTTAAAGAAGAATTGAAGAATTTTTTATCCAAGGTAAATAAGTTCATATATTCTTAGTTGAAGGTGAAAACACTAAAATTCATGTCATGTGTAAGGTAATTTATCAATAGTAGAGAATTGTAAATAGATTAGAGCTCGTTGTGATATGTAAGCTACTTAGGATAATATAAAATAAATTTATTAAATATTATACTAAAAAATATTAAATTTAGTATCTTATATTTCTATGTAATATATTTTTTGACAAGTATTCTAAAAATTAAAAAGTAAATAATCATATGTAATGTGTAATATATTGGAATTCACTCCATATATATGTAATATTTTACCTAGAGTTTATAAAAAAATTAATAGTAAAGGAATGGAATGTGTAACATTTTGTCTAATATATAAAGTATGAAGAATAATATTTCAAATTATTTATAGTAGATGATTCCAATTATAAAAGCATACTATATATGTAATAGTAAAAAAATATTATATAAAATTCATCATATTGATAAAATACAGAAAAGGTAATAACTACACTTTTAGATATAAGAAATTATATTCCTTATATTAGTTTTTACAGTTAGGAAAAATTTTACATTTCTATTGATTTTAAATCAATTGATTGTTTTTCTATTATTTAGTTCTTTAAATATCATTATTATTATTAATATCTTGATTCAATAAATTCAATTATGGATTTTGAATATCTATAGTACATCATTAATAAGTATATCACGTTGAAAATCTATTTATAGATGTAAAACCAATCAAATTGAGTTCTAGAATTTGAGATGTTTTTTGACTTAAAAATAATATCACATAATTATAATTTATTAAGATATTACTATGGGGAGATTTATTTCTTGATGGTAGGTTTAAGAAGTTTGGAATAGTTCTAGAATATATTGGAAGGTGTCATCACTATGTGATTAGAATTATAATGTTACGATGATATTCTTACTTTAATCTATTATTTTCCATAATTATTAACAACCTGGGGGATTTTAAAAGAATATGAGAGGCTCATTTATTGATTATTTAATGATTTTTTAATACAATAATATAAAAATCATAAATGGTGATCAAAGATAGATAAATTTTCGGAATAATTATTATTCATTAGTTTGAATGAGATAATAAGTATTCTTATAGTATTAGTTGAGATGGTAAGTTAAGAATAAAAATATTATAAGATATATAGAGTATGTCCATCTGAATAGTTAAGAAAGAGAATATTGAGTTAAATTAATTGGGTAAAATATATTGTGATAATATTTTGTAATTCCTTGTTCAATTAATTTGTCTTGAAATTATAGAATTATGAATTATTGATAAATTCACTAGACCATTGAAAATGTACATTTTTAAGAATAATAAGATGATTTTCAATAAAAAATATTAAATAAGGATTGTAATGATATTATAGTGCACTAAAAATATAGAGTATATAATAGAGGTAAATAAATGATATTCAATTAAAGATTAAGAAGAATAAAATGGTTAGAAATTTTCCATTACCTCCTATTGATAGATATTTATCTGTGTTATGCTGAGAAAACAAAGTTTTATATGAAGTGTGTATAATATAAATTTGGAAGTCAAGGTCCTTAAATTTTAAGAAGAAGATCTCATATGGTGATATTGTGACATCTTGGAGTTCATCTAAAAATCGTGTTCATCGAGTTGGAGAATCACTATTATAAAATTTTTGTAACAAATATAAGAATTATGGAGAGAATTAGAGTTAGTAAACCCTATTGGGTAAATTATGATACCTTCCCCCACCACTTGTAATTATCTATTATTTTAGTGGAAACATGTGTATCATATTGATCCTAAACATAGAAATTATATAATTGCACACATCATGTTTAACCTTGTAAAACAAATTTCTTTATGATGATTTACATTTTAGATTAATTTATGTAAAGGTGAGATATTTTATTTTATATAATCAAACAATAATAATTCAAATAGGTTTATTTTTTAAAAAATAAATTGTAAAATTTTCCACCAACTCACCCCCCCCAATAATCGTGTAATATATCCACGTAAATTTATTTTTGAATCTATAAAATTTCTCATATTTATCCAATTTTCTATATAATGAATATTACATGTTTTGCGATTATCTTACGAATCATAGGTAAACACAACACTTAGATGGTTTTACAAAAAAATAGAAGTGCTATTATGTTTTTGTAATTTCCTCTTATGTGTACAAGGTAACTCCATAATTACTATTATATATCAAATAGCTATTATTAAAACTCTCCACATGATGAATCTTATATACCAAAATATTACCCAAACATATAAAACTTCATAAATCGATACTTAACCATTTTCCAACATTTCATATGGTTATTCTTATTAATGAAATCCTATATATATCAGACTCTTACACATTTAAAAATGACTCAAACATACAAGAGTTTCTCAAATTTCTATAAATTCATCGCAACTCAATAACATACCTAAATATTTCTAAAAACATTTAAAAAATTTAGATTATTTAAAATGCACCCAAAAATCAATTTAAACATCAAAACCTCTTCCAAAAATATCCAAAAATAAACTTTTCATCACTCAACCCCCAATCCCAAGAAAAATCCTAAGACTCGATCCCCAACATATTCAACACCTCTATGGGGTATAAACTCATATGGTTGGTCCAATATAAAACTTAAATCTCCCATTCTAAATACCTATTATATTATATCTACCAAATATTAATCATGAAAAAAGTTACTCTTGTGATGTGTGTCACAAAATAATAACAAAGAAAAAGATTCATATAATATTGGAGGACAAAACAAATAGTCCACTTAGATGTATTCACTAGTATGTGTTAGATACAATGAGAATAAATCCAACCAAAAAATTTAATTAGTTTTTTTTAATTTTACTCATATTATTATTTTTATATATTTTCAATTAAATAACTTGCACATGAAAACATTAAAAAAAATTAGAATTTCTAAAAATCAAATCTGGTATGTTGTTAAATTTTTTCAATCTGATAACGTATTTGATTATATAAATGACTAATTTAAATAATATCACGACAATAATGGAATGAGGAAATAATATATCAATTTATATAGACATTAATAAAATGTGATAACATAAAGGTGAACAAAAATGTTTTTTTATATGGTAAAAATCATGTTATTTGAGTGTTCCACCTAAAACTTATTTTGGAGGCTAAACACAACAATAGTTATCTCCAATCTAAATCAATGTTAACTTTGACCAATTTTTTTAAAAACTCTATATGAGATACGGTTTTTTATGAATCTAAACTTAAATATATTTAATTTTTTCAAAAAACCTTATTTTATCAAGATTACAAAATACATTTGGAAAAATTTAATGAAAAAATCTATCCCAGATATACACCTAGAGGAAGAAGTTATAATTATTATTATAATATTAATAATATATTGATTTTATATTCATGAAAATATTAATTAATCTAATGGATGATATGATTAATATATGTAACACCTGCAAGATTTTATCTTATTTTCTTTGTGGGATAAATATAATTTATTTGATAGTTTATATTTAATAAAACACCAAGCTTAAATGACCTACAAAATACAATTAACAAGACCATGATAACCTACCCCTAAATTTCGTCATTGTGAATAAGATTAACTATGTTATGAAATATATATGAAGTTAATATTCAATACAAATTTATTTTTTCTTTGGAAATAATCATTTAATTTTTAGTGAAGTCAGTTTATTCTACAAAGATATGTTTTCTTCAAAAAGTTATTTTTATTGGTTTCTATGATAAAATAAATATTATTATTTTTTAAAAACATTTAGAAAATTTATTTGATAAAATGAAAAAAAAAATTAATTCAGCATGTAAAAATTATCTTAGAATGATTTTTTATAATTTTTTTAAAAGATTATTCATTCAATAAATAGTAAAAAATAATGACTTTTATAAAAACCTCATTTTCTTTATATTTAAAAATCGCTTTATGATTTTAAATAGATCTTGAAGTAAATTAAGTATGTTTTATGAAGCTATGATCTAAAAAATTTCATTTAAAAAATATTTCTGCCTTATTTTTTTATAAGTTCATTTTTGGGCTTAAAATCACATTTTTTTTAAAAAAATTATTTTTCATTTTCTTATAACAATTTATTTTAAATATAATTTTGAAAATACTGTTTGTATATTTTTTTAAAATGGATTTCATATTTAAAATAAAGTGATTAATATTATTTTATTAGTTCATTTTCATTTTATTAGGCTTAAGTTATAGTGGTATAAAACGACTTACTGTAATATAGGTAAAATAATGTAGTGGTGTAAATTTAATTGGTAAAAGGTTAAATTACCTAAAACCTAAATCATTAAATGGGTGTTTTATGGGTTTCTTGACTTAACCAACCCTTATAACATTATTTATCATCCACATTATTTTGAATTAATGTCACCCAAATGTGGTTGTCTTTAAATATAAAATTATTATTATTTAATATCTTAAAACCACCCATCCACAAGTATAAATATCACTCCTCACCACCCCATTTCTCCAAAAAATAATTGTATCTATTCAATTATATTTCCACTACTCTCATCCCCACTCTTCCCCACATCCAAATACTGCTGGTCTCACTCAAAGACCAATTACATGTTCCTTAAGGGGTCTTTCAAGGAGGTGATATTAAATAGGTAACTTTCTCAAACAACCTCTATTTATTTATTTTCATATTATACTATAATGTATCTTATTTTAAATGTATTATTTTTGGATATTATGTGGATTATTTTCGATACTTATTATTGAGAAGGCGTTTTATTATGGGGCTCGGTGTGCTAGAAATAAATATGTGAAATATACTAAATAAAACTCACATGTAGTTTTCTTAAAAAAGTAGAATAACACCCAAAAGAAGTCCTAGATTAGTAATCCTATGGAGCCATTGAGTTTAGAATGAAGCTTTTATCCTAGGCACGGCATAACATTAGTCATCATGGTTTGTTTTTGGAAAATATTTCAAGGGAATAGAAATAAATAAAAGGATTAGTTACATAACCCTGGAATCATTGTAGGGATGATACAGAGAATATTGGAGGAATTAACTCAAGAAAACTACAACTTGATCATTTATCGATGATCGAAGCACCATGTATTTGAAGGATCTCACCAACAATTAAAACATTGAATCATCAATCATTAGCAATTGATCCATATTGTGGTAGGGCGATTGTGTGAATAATTTCCTTTCCCCATTATTTATTCCTTCTATAAACACAGATCAATCAACCAATGGATTAATCCATGGATTATTCGTATCTATGGTATGGGTTTTTTACGTTGTTATTTTTTAGAAAATTTCTTTCAAATTATGATTTCCTTATTCTTATTCTCGTGTCAAAAAACTGAGATCGACACAAACATCAATCAAGGAATATTCCTATTATTTGTTCTTGTAATTTTCTCCCTCATTTATTCATTCACCACTTGTGTTATTATTTTGTTATAGGGTTCAACATATCTCGATCAATCGATCATTTCCCAACCAATTATTGGCATAATGATTTTATATCGTAGATCTCCAATTCGCATAACATGATGGTTCTGTGACAAAGGAATTGGTGGAGGATCAGACAGTTTTAAATTCCCGATTTCACAATCTTCAATATTATTCAACATGAAATGAAGAACTACATATAGATTTATTTTCTAAGAATATTTAATCTAATTTTTCTATAGATCGGTTTTTGCAAGTTCTGAAAAAACCTCAATCTATGGGTTCCAGTAAGGGCGAATACTCTAATGAGGTATGGGATGATACAGAGTGAATCTTGGAAATCATGACTAACATGGTGTGCAATCCATCATTACATGAAATTTGGTCCAATGGCTATGAATTTAGGGTTTCGATTAGAGTTAAGGATCACACATCATCTGACCCCAATCACAAGGCATGTGTCCCCTTCCGTGTGACTCGGTTTGTACTTAAGAAATTACACAGACACAGGAAAAAGTACATGGTCATATGGTACCCCTTGCACTTGTACACAATCATGGATTTGTATACATGGGCTAATACACAAACACTACTTTAGTATATGAACATAGCCAGATGACAAGTGTAGGAAACTATGTGTCTCTACATTTTGTGTAATCCTTTTATATGTTATGTACATGGATACTACATGTTGTGTGAGGCTTTAACACATGGGTAGGTATAGGGATAGGTGTAAAAACAATTTACATCCTAGTACACATCATATACACCCTTCAAGAGTTCTTGTGGCTCTTATTTTTCATAGATTGGAACAATATAGGTTATGTGTGTTCCCTTGATCCTTTCCCTCATTGTTACATTGTGGAATTACATCTATATCACTAGATTGTGATCCCCTCTAGTGGTTGAGTCTTAGATAGAGTTGTGGTGTCCCACTTTGCGACTAGAGTGTAATCATTTATCATCCATTGTTCCCTAGTTAGATTTTGTGGAGTCAGTGTGACCTCCCTAAGAAGGGAATTTATCCTTTATCTAGCAGACTATATTAGTAGGGTTTTTTGGAATCATGTGTATATGATCCCCTATGTAGCGGGTTGACCCAAATTTGGATTTGTGTTATCACCTGAAGTTTCTCGGAGTGGCCCCCTATCTTTGTATCAGGGTTTTATTAGACTAGTGATATTTATTTTGTGGGCCCAATGATCTATAACCCTTCATCGAGTGTCTCAAAGAATATCTTGGTTTATGGAGTGGGTCCTCCCAGAACAAGTGTCGCTTCGAGCAGAATCATGTGGTTGGAAGTTGTTTATAACCTCTTAATGGAGTGGTGTCCCTCTTGAATATATCTGGGTGATTATGTTATACATTTATTTTTATATATTGTATTGAGATGACTATACTTTTTCCTTCATGTTTAGTGTTTCCAGGGTGTCCTAATGAGTGTTGTTATACTCACCCTTACAAGGGCTTTGCCATCACCTATCATGAATTATGCAGAAAACAACCCTTTTGAAGATTTCATGGGAGTACAAAGAGAGGGTAGAGTTTATCTAGAGATATCATATTGAGTTTTTTTACCTGTATATTTATTTTCTACTTTTAGTCCTCTCCCTTGGAGGATGTTGTACCCTGTACAATTTTTCATTGGGCTTGTATTTGGATCCTTTTTCTATTTCATTAATTTTATTATCATACTATTTTTTGGAATCTTATATGTATGCATGTATTTTTTTCAATTATTTTACATTTTATTATTGTTTTTGTTTAGAGATGTGTGTATTTCTATGATGTTTCTTTAGGATAGTGCCTCTTATTTGTGGGAAATGTGTACTTAGTGTTGGTCTCTAACCCCTGGTCTATTGGAGGTGGGCTTGGGGATATCATGGGTTAGACCTAATTAGGTTGGGTTGAGATAGAGTTGTATTAAAGGATTTGGTTCTAACTTAGGATTGGATTCAGTGATATTTTTTTTGAGGAAAACGTGTTTAGTGTTTCAAGTTTTTCTTTCTATTTAGGGACTCAAGTGTTAGTGTGGCAGACAACATATCCACACACCAAGACTCTAATAACCTTCCTTTCGACTCGATACAAATAAAAAATGGTTTTTGAAAAAAAAATTGTTCATGCATAATATAAGAATGGTTGTGTTTTTAATATCATTCTTGATTCAGATCCCTAGATATACTCTTTTCACTGTGTTATATCTTATTTTAATTTCCGGATATCTCCACGTAGATAGTTAGTCAGGATAGCACTAGATGATCACAAGGATGATCGTCTTAGTGATGAGGCATCGGTAAATTGTCTTATACCAAAGATATCTCCTTTGGGTGGTTAAAAAGATATAACACCGCCCATTTAGAACCAACTAGAGCTTATAGTATTAGCTTAGGATTCACACAGGTTACATGTAATGCATCGACCCCAGTTACCCAGATTCGGTGCCTTATTACATAACATTTTCATGATACAAGGAATCATGTCCCGAAAGACCGATTAGTTTAGTATCCTTGGAAATACTAGATACATTCATAAGTTTTACATTACATCATGAAATGAAAAACAACAACAAAATTTTCTTCATTAACTACATTCATATCCCACAGACTATCCCTATAGGTCAGTCAAAATATACTTCTTCGTATCCTGGGGAAAATAAAACATAGAAATGGGTGAGCTTAGATTCTGAGTAAGGTTAACAATATAGGGGAAACTTTCCAAAATAATCATAAACATTTAAGAAAATGTATAAGACTAAAACAAAGGCCTTTTGAACTTGAACATTAGCATAATATAGCAAAGGTAAATTAAAAAAATTACATTTACTTATTCACATGGATATTCTAGTAATGGAATAATCTCATGCAATATTATTAGCCACTTTCATAATGATAGAATGCATAATGCCAGACTTCATAACCACATAGTCAAGGCCTTGTTCCAAGACTACAAATAAGATTTTTCCAAGGCCTTGATACATGACACTATTTTGTCTCATGAGACCTACCGATGAATTTAGGATCCATAGAAGGCTCTACCCGTCACTTACTAGGTCCAATACATTCCTCAAATGAAAAGGTATAAACATAACATAAACATTCATATTAAAACTAGAATACAAAATGTCAATAATTTATCCATAAAACATGAATGGTATAAAATAACACATCATAGTCAAACATACCACAAAACCTTCAATATAATATGGAATATTTGTATCATAATAAATCTACTTCAAAAAAGCTTAAAATCTATCAAGGGATGTTAACTTAGATGAAATAAAAAAAATGAGAAATATCTATTTGTATTTTGAAATAATTTTAAATTTATATAATTATAAAATTAAATATTTATTTTTGAAAATATTATTATAAGATTGTAAGGGAAGCTTCGACGATGTTATAATAGCAGAAAATAGTTTCACCTGTCGTATAAGTTAAAAAACATTCTTACATTAATTTTGTCAAAAAGGTCATAAAGTACCTTGTTGGGAAAACAACTGAAAGATTCTTTTAAAAACATATAAGGTAAAATCAGTCTATAAATGACTTTAACCCATTGTCTAGTAAATAGTAAAAATGTTTTGAAATTCATGTAGATGGTAAAGAGGTCCCAGTAGATACATACATAAAAACAAACTCGGATAATAATGATATTGTGAAATTTACTCTTACCTTATACTTTTCCTTGGTCGAGGGTAAGTTATCCTCCTATATAATGGTTAAATAATTATTATTAAATTATACAAGAACCATATACATTAATATGATATCATATATGATCATCTAATATTGCTTTGTTAATGATATTTTAGTAGTATCATCGTTTCGGGTGTTAACTGATTCGTTTTCCTTTATATTTTTTGTTAGGTAAGTAATGTTTGTTATGGATATGATATATATTATTCACAATAAGAAAGATATTAAGTCTTTAAACATTATTTTTAGTCATCAAATGAAAATTGTTCTTGAATGGATACGATGGGGAATGAATCTCATCATGTTCGTGGAGGTGGTAATCCGTACGTACGCTCGAGCGACAATATAATTCTTTTGATATTAAAATAATAAATAATTTTATGGAATATCATATATATACAGAATAATTTTCATGTTATATTAATAATTTTCATCATTTATACTCATTATTATACTCATCCAAATGATGAAGTGTTTGAATAACAAACTACACCACGACATGGAGATGGTAAGTCATACGTATGCGTGTATGGGGAAATGTCATTCATAGGAGGGATAGAGAAATGAATATTGTTGTAAAATTTTTATAATAACATCACAGTATATATTAGATATTTGACTTATTATTTTAGAATGGAAACAACAATGAATGAAGATGTGGAAGAAGAAAAAAACTTGAAAGAGGTGATGAAATATTTACCTCTGCTTCGGGTTCTTCCTTTTGATTTGATCAGAAGGGCTCCTTAGGATGGATTTCTGACTATAGTAAGGCCTATATAATGAAGGTAGGATATTTGGGAGGATATTTTGGTAGGGTTTGTCTGAGTCAAAAGGATTTTGAGGTGCAAATTGGAGAGAAGAGGAAGTGCCCTTTTATAAGAGAGGTGAGAGTCACTTTAGGAAAATATTGAAATATTATTTTATAATAAAATAATTTTCGGTTTTTAATGGCTCCAAAATGTTTTATTTAGAGGATAAGGTGGGTATGGGTCAAACACCACTCAAAAAATGGGTTTTATACAAGATTGGATCACAATATTAACCTTATCTTTTAGATTTAACTCTTAGTTAATTTTTTTGACATTTACCGTGTCTCTTTGTATTTTTATATTATATGGTTAAAAACATACTATAACAAGCCAAGAGAAACCCAAGAAGTTAATTATTAATATATATGACCTTATATATGTCATTTTTTGGAACCTTATATTTTTAGGAATATTATATCAATTAGTAATATATTATTTATTTTAAAAACTCTTTTATGTCAATTTTGACACTATTTGGTATTTTGTTTTTTCTAAATTCATAACAGCATTATTACTTAGGAAAAAATTCATTTAATCAACCTTAACATGTAATATTAACCAATAAAATTAGCTTCATTCATAAAAAGTCTAAAATTACATTTATTTGGGTATTTATAATATCAATTATTTTAATATTCCATTTATAAGGTAAGTACTGCATCATCATTGTGTCATAAATAAATTAAATTATTTAATGACTAAAATAATAAATAAAATACTATTATGTAGGAAATAATTTTAGATTTATAATTAATATTTATAGATTAATTTATCTTATGTATAACCATATATTAAAAATGGTTTAGTTGTTACACATTGATTTTAACTCTTTTAACTCTTCTTTAAATAAAATAATAATAAATGTTCTTATCTAATAAAAGTGGACCTAAAGAATCATATTTTATTCCTAAGGTGGTTTTTGGTTGAATTACACTTAACCAATAGAATTATTGCATGTTATAGGGTAATAAAAATATAATTTTTACCTTTAATTACCCTATTTACTTTTAACCGTGGTAAATAAAAGTCAGAAGTTATTATTCAAAAAAAAATTATTTTTTTCTTATTGAACCACATTTTAATTCTGGATATTAACTGTGTATCTCTGATTTTTGAAATTCAACTCATGGAAGCAGTAAAATTATGTTTTATACGAATTTGGAAATTCTCCTAGGAGGTGGGTAAAAGACGGTAAAAAGTTCAATAAAATGTTTATATATCTAAACTTTTTATAAAATGACTCCAATTAATTACATTAAACTAATATAGGTATTATTTATTTATTTTTACCTAAAATAAATTTAAATAATATAACTAATTATTAAAATTAAAAGCTTGTTTTAAACAATAACTGAGTGTTTTTCACTATTCATCAAAAATAGAATGTTTTCAGAAAAATACCAAAAATTCACCCTAAGCTAATTTTGATATTACGAATCCAAAAATGAAGTCCATTTTGAAGGATAAAATATATAAAATTTCAAAAAGTTGGTATTAATATTCATAACGGCTATTTTGATTGATTTTGGTATGTTTGAACTCGATGTTGCGTACTACACTAGTGATTGTATTATTCAAAGGGAAACGTACCATGGAAGCCTGGGGTGTTACATTCTCCCCTCCATAAAATAATTTCATCATTGAAATTTCTCGAATATTACTGCATAAAAAGAGTTGTAGGGTTCTTCATCATAAGTTCCTTGGGTTCTCACTTCGCCACTTCCACCTTATGGTTTCACCATAGAACTTCCACCAGACGAGTCGTCTGGTTTCTCAACACATGTTCTCTTATATCAAAAATCCCGACAGGCTCCTCACAATAAGACAGATCAGGTTCCAGTTCTAATTTCTCAAAAGTGAGTACATGTGTTGGGTCAGGCATGTATTTTCTCAACAGTGATATGTGGAACACATCAAGAAATTTGGAGATACTTGGCGACATTACCAAACGATAAGATACAGCCCCAATTCTCACTAGAATTTCAAAAGGTATGATGTACTTGGGACTCAATTTACCCTTCTTACCAAAATGTATAACACCCTTCCATGGAGATACCTTCATGAAAACATAATCTCTTACCTGAAATTCCAAATCCTTCCTTCAGTTATCGGCATAGCTCTTCTGCCTACTTTGAGCTGCTTTTCTGTGGGTTTGTATTACCTTCACCTTTTTCATTGTTTCCCCAACAAGTTATGGGCCTATGAGTTTTCTTTCACCAACATCATCCCAACAAGTTGGTGTGTAACATATCTTTCCGTATAACGCTTCATATGGTACCATCTGAATACCTGAATGGAAGCTATTGTTATAGGAAAATTCTACCAGAGGTAAATATTGATCCCATATACCTTGAAAGTCAAGTGAGAAAAATATCAACATTTCTTCAAAGGTTTGGATAGTCTGTTTTGATTGTCCATCAGTATGAGGGTGGTAGGCAGTGCTCAAATGAAGTTCAGTATCCAAGCCTTTCTGAAGACTTCTTTAGAATCATGAAGTAAAACAGGGATCACAATCAGAAACAATCAATAAGGGTACTACATGAAGTCTTAAAACTTCATTGATATATAGTATTGCTATAATTTAAGTGGTAAATCCGCTCTTATAGTAATAAAATGTTCTGACTTGGTAAGATGATCAACAACGACCCATATTGCATCATTCCTTCTAGGAGTCTTTGGTAGTCCCATGACAAAGTCCATTGTAATATAATCTCATTTCCACTCAGGTATGGGAAGTGGTTTCATGAATCCTCCTGGTTGTTTCCTTTTAACTTTTACTTGTTGACAAACCATACATCTTGACACCAAATCATCAATCTCCCTCTTCATGTTGTCCCACCAAAAATTTTCCTTCAAATCTCTATACATCTTAGTGCTACTAGGATGTATAGAGAAATTGGAGCAATGGAAAACATCCAACAATCCCCTTTTTAGGTCAGTTATATCAGGAACACAAAGTATCTTCCCAAATTTCAAAATTCCATCTTCATATATGAAGTCACTCAATCTCCCTTTATTCAAATATTTAATATATTTTTTTGAGACTCCTCATCATCAGCATGAGAACTCTTTATTCTTTCTAGGAAAGATCGTTTGGAAACCATTTAAAAAATCATTGATGTTTCACCTTCTGTGGTTATTCCTATACCACATTTACTATATCCATGTATATAGGATCCCTTTAGACTCTCATATTGTTCAAAACTCCATGATACTTTCTACTCAAAGAATCTTCTACCTTATTTTCCTTCCCCGGGTGGTAGTGTATAGTGCAATCATAATCCTTGAGTAGTTCAAGCCATATCATTTTCCTCATGTTGAGTTATTTCTGTGAGAAAATATACTTCAAACTCTTGTAATCGGTATATATCTCACATTTTTCAACATAAAGATAATGTATCCATATCATCAAAGAAAATATTATAGCCGCTAACTCAAGATCATGAGTAGGATAGTTTTCTCATGAATTTTTAGATTTTGTGATGCATATGAAATAACCCTATCATTCTGCATAAGGAAACAACCAAGTCCTTTTATTGAGGAATCACTATAATTAACAAACCCATCAAAGAAATGATCAATCTTACTTCTAGGGTTACGTATATTATTTGTTGCATGCCTTGTTATGCTTATAAATTTAGCCTCATACTTTGTGACATTCTCATCCTCTTTTTCCCTCAGACTCAAAAATTTCCTTTCCATATCCACTCGATGGTCACGAGGAATGTATTTTTCTATTAAAATATCTTTAAACTCCCTCTATTCCATACTTGATACTTCTTCATCCTCCTTTGTGTTTTGAATTAATGACCACCATTGATCTACATCTCCGGTGAGGTGATAAACCGCCATGACAAATTTTTTCCTTTTTGCTACTCCCCAAATCATGAAATATTTTCTCTAAGGAAATTATCCTTTGTTCAGATATGAATGGATGTGTATTCCAATTTAATGTGGGTGTATGTTTCCTCATGAAGCGATCCAACATTGATCCTTCACGTTGTGGATCAGGGTGCTCCATACAGGTAAGGTTATTATTCATAACCTGAGTGAGTTATCCCAGTATGGTGATAAACTGATCAGAACTAGTTGATTTACCAGCTCCACTATAATTATCTTGATTAGGAGGGCAATCCCTACATTGATTATGTGTTCTGATACAGTTTCCATTCCTTTCACTAGGCGCCATATCTAAACAATGGCATGAACTAAATTAGTTTATGAATCGAAATACATATTTACATACTTGTAAAACACATAACATAAATTGAACATTTTATGTATATAATCCATAATCATAAAAAACAATTCTTTAAAGAATTATATACTCATAAACCCTTCATAATGGTTTGTAATGAAAATAAGAATTATCCAAATAATATCCCCCATGAGTGTCGTAACCAAGAGTGCAGTAAGGCCCGTTGTCGTGCACCAGTTCCAGTTTAAGTCTAGCTCAAAGAAGTGTTTTCGAGTTTTACCCCTAGGTACATCTATTTCAGAGCCACCTCAACATGCTCATATACACACAGATATTTATTTCATGGAAAACTCATAAAATCTCAACATTACCAAAATTCTAGAAATTTTTTCTATACTAATCCTCAAACTTTATCCTAGGGTAATGTTTTGTAATCAGATTTTATCTAAATCTAGTTTCCAAGGATTGTATTAAACTTCTTATGATACCAACTATAACACCCCGACCCTAGTTACCTAGAGTTGGTGCATTATTACATAACATTAGCATGATACAAGGAATCATGTCCCAAAATACTGATCAGTTCAGTAGCCTTGGAAATACTAGATACATTCCTAAGTTTTACATCACATCATGAAATGAAAAACAACAACAACATTGTCTTCATTAACTACATTTATATCCCATTGAATATCCCTACTGGTTAGTCAAAATATACTTCTTCGCATCTTGGGAAAAATAAAACATAGAAAGGGGTTAGCTCAGATTCTCTATAAGGTTAACAATATAGTGGAAAGTTTCATAAATAATAAAAATAATTTAAGGAAATGTATAAGACTAAAACAAAAGGCTTTTAAACATGAAATTCAGAATAATATGGAAAACATAAAATCAGAAATTTCTATTTTGCTTATTCACATTGGTATTCTTTTAATCGAATAATCACATGCAATATTAATAGCCAGATTAATAATGATGAAATGAATAATGCCAGACTTCATAACCACATAGTTAATGCCTTGTGCCAAGAATACAAATAATATTTTTTCAAGGCCTTATTCCAAGACACTAGTTTGTCTCATGAGACCTACTGATGAATCTAGGAGCTATAGAGGGCTCCACCCGTCACTTACTAAGTCCAATGCATTCCTCATATGAAAAGGTTTAAATATAACATAAACATTGGTATTTAAACTAGTATATGAAATGTCAATAATTTATCCATAAATATTGAATGGTATAAAATAACTCATCCACAGTAAAACATATCACAAAACCTTCAATGCAATATGGATGATATGTATCATAATAAATCAACCTCAAACAAACATAAAATCCATCAAAGGATGTTGACTTAGTTGAAATGAGACCATTTTTGAGAAATATATATTTCTATTTTAAAATCATTTAAAATTCATGTAATTATAAAAGAAAATTTTTATTTTTGAAAATATTCTTATAAGCTTTTAAGGGAAGCTTCGACAATGTTATAATGGCAAAAAATAGTCACACCGGCTTTATAAGTTAAAAAATCATTCTTACCTTAATTTTGTAAAAAATTTCATAAAGTACATTGTTCGTAAAATGATTGAAAGATTCCTTCCAAAATATATATGGTAAAATAAGTATATAAATGAATTTAACCCATTTTCAATTAAATAGTAAAAATGTTTTGAAATACGTGTGGATGATAAAGAGGTCCTAGTAGATACTTACGTAAAAACAACTTCGAATAATAAAGAGATTGTCAAATTAACCCTTACCTTGTAATTTTACTTGGTATAGGGTAGGTTAAACTCCTATATAATGGTTAAATCATAGTTATTAAATTAATAAATAACCATATACATTAATATGATATCATATTTTATCTCTTAATATTTCTTTGTTAATGATATTTCAGTAGTATCATCGTTTTGGGTGTTAACTTATTCGTTTCCTTTATACGATTTGTTATGTAAGTAATTTTTGTTATGTATAGGATGTATCTTATTCATATTCAGAATAATATTAAGTCTTTAAACAGTATTTTTAATCATCAAATGAAAATTAGTCTTGAATGGATATAGTGGGGAATGAATCTCATCATGTTCGTGGAGACGGTAATCTTTACGTACGCACGAGCAACAATATCATTCTTTTTATATTAAAATCGTATATAATTGGATGGAATATCATATATAAAGAATCATTATCATGTTATATTTATTATTTTCATCATTTATACTCATTATTATACCCATCCAAATGAAGAAGTTTTTGAATAACAAACTACACCACGACGTGGAGATGTTAAGTCGTGCGTACGCACATATGGTGACATGACATTCATAGGATGGATAGAGTAATAAATATGGTTGTACAATATTTATAATAACATAAAATTATATATTAGATACCATAATTATTATTTTATAATGGAAACAAAAATGAAATAATAAGTGGAAGAAAAAAAATACCTTGAAAGTGGTGATGAAATATTTACCACTTCTTCGAGTTCTTCCTTTTGGTTTGATCAAAAAAGCTCATTAGGTTGGATTTATGACTAAAGTAATGCCTCTATGATGAAGCTAAGATAGTATGAGGATATTTTGGTAGGTTTTGGATGATCCAAAATGCTTTTGAGGTGTGAATTTGGGAGAAGGAGAAGTTCCCTTTTATAAGAGAGGTGGGGTTCACTTTAGGAAAATCTTGAAATATTATTTTATAATAAAATAATTTTCGGTTTCTAATGTCATTAAAATGATTTATTTCGAGGATAAGGTGGGGAGTGGTCAGAAAAAACTCAACCATGGGGTTTTAGACAGGTTTTCATCACTATATTAACCTTATATTTTAGATTTAACTCTTAGTTAATTAGTTTGACATTTACCATGTCTCTTTGTATTTTTATATCATATGGTTAATAAAGATACTCTAACAATCCAAGAGAACCCCAAGTGGTTCATTATTAATATAAATAACATTATATAATCCATTTCTATGATCCTTATATTTTTAGTAATATTATATCAATTAATAATATAATATTTGTTTTAAAAACTCTTTTATGTCAATTTTGACACTATTAGGTATTTTGTTTTTTCTAAATTCATAACAGCATTATTACTTAGAAAACAATTCATTTAATAAACCCTAACATGTCATATTAACCTATAAAATTAGTTTCACTCATATGAATTCTCAAATTACATTTATTTTGGTATTTATAATATCAATTATTTTAAGATTTCATTAATAAGGTAATTACTGCATCCAAATTGTGCCATAAATAAAATAAATTATTTAATGTCTAAAAAATATAAATAAAATACCATTATGTATGAAAGAGTTTTATATATATAATTAATATTTATAGTTGAATTTATATTATGTATAAACCTATATTAAAAATGGTTTATTTATTAAACTTTGATTTTAACTCTTTTAGCTCTTCTTTAAATAAAATAATAATAAATGCCCTAATCTAATCCAAGTAGACCTAAAGGGTCATATTTTATTTATAATTTTGTTTTTTGTAGAATTAAACTTATCCAATATAATTATTACATGTTTTAGGGTAATAATAATATCATTTTTACCTTTAATTACCCAATTTACTTTTAACCGTAGTAAAAAAAATTCAAAAGTTATTGTTCAACAGAAATTATTTCTATCTTATTGAACCACATTTTACTTCATTATATTAATTTTTCCTCTCAAATTTTTGAAATTCAACTCACAGAAGTGGTAAAATTATGTTTTATACATATTTTGAAATGCTCCTAGGATGTATGTAAAAGACGGTAAAAAGATCAATAAAATTTTTATATATCTGAACTTTTTATAAAATGAAACTAATGAATAACATTGAACTTATATAGGTATTATGTATCTATTTTCTCCTAAAATAAATTTAAATAAAGTAAATAATTATTAAAATAAAAATTTGGTTTTAAACAATAACTCAGTGTTTTTCACTATTCATTAAAAATGGAAAGTTTTCAGAGAAATACAAAAAAAATCACCCTAAGCTAATTTTGATAATAAGAATCCAAAAATGATGACCATTTTGAAAGATAAAATTTATAAAGTTTCAAAAAGTGGGTATTACTATTCATAATAGCTAGTTTAATTGGTTGTGGTATGTTTGAACTCGAATTTGCGTACAACACAAGATACTATATTATTTAAAGGGAAACATACCATGGAAGATTGGGGTGTTACATTACATGTATCGAATGAGTTTTAGAGGTAGATACCTACCATATTTCATGGTGATCCATACACCAAGGTGGATGAGGACTTGCTAGAGTTAGTCACTCTCATTTTCATCCATGTGAGGACATTATTCGATCAGATGTAATTCCTCATGGTGAGATTTCATCAGGGATCTTATAGGTGATGGTTGTGCTTGGTAACTTAATAAATTGATGAGAGAGATCTATCCTAGAAATACTTTTAGTGTATCTTCAGAGATGAGTTCTATCCATCCTATATTTTTATCATTACACATACTAGAGCTTTTATATCTACAATAGGGTGGCATGATAGTGGCTTAGTACTTATTGAGGATTACTCATCTCTCGTTTTACTCCTTAGATATGGTGCAGGACCAATTATTCAGAAATAAAACCTTTGTATAGGGATTGTATTAAGACAATAGAGTATCAGTGGTATCTCTATTAATTTCCACTTATGATTGAGTGAATGAGTGAGCCTTTTTGGTGAAGATAAATCTGATAGAGAATACACTTGTACTGAGAGATAGCACTGGGAACTGAGTAGTAGTGACCTCAGTAGTAGGTAGTTGATAGTAGCCACAGGTATCCAAGTATTTCTGGTGATTTGGGAGGAAATCCTAGGACTTAGGGATATAATTTAAGGGATCTAAGGATGGATTAAATTATTATATGGACATGCGATGTTTTTCCTATGATGATCGGGGACATCTGGCACAAGATTTACCAAAATGTTGTACAACATATTGTGAGATAGTAAAGGGACCATAGAGGTAGATAAATAGGTATGATAAGTGTGTTTTTTAGGGTGTTCGATGTGGAATAGGGTATGGTAGGGTAATAGGAGTTGGTCGGAGGTTAGACCAATTACCCCCACCACCACCAGGTGGCCCATGCCAGACTCAACGAGATGGTGGGCAGGGATGAGGCGATCTGCAGGCTATAGAGGCCTTTGATACCATGTCTCTAGGGAGAATATAGGGTATGATCTGTGTCTATTATACTATAGTTATAGTATTTAAAGACATAGGTTGTTTCCATTACTTTCTTTCCGCTTCTTTGGTTTGAGACTTAGTGATTCAATTTGAGCCTTTGACTCGTCCCTTGCGGTTTGAGACTCCGATAGAGGGTGACTCATTGATTTCTCACATGCGTTGAAATTATGATTAGATGCTTGGAGGATAGAGTTTTTTATAGGATCTCTTCATTGGAAAAATGATTCGTTATGATGTCATCTTAGGTGTGGATTTTTTATCCATTGTTCATGCCCAGATTTTTTATTTTAGGTGAAGGATGTGGTGTGTTTATAGTGAAAGAATGATGTTTTATATTATGGGTGAAAGGAAAACATTGGCAGAGCAGGACGAGATTAGGAATAGGATAGTACATTTGATTTCTCAAAATATGTTAATCACGAATCTTAAAGTAGTGGATTATCTGGGATATCAATTTTTGTAGTGCTAGTGAAGTATAAGAACATATTTTCGGAGGACATACCAAGTTTAAATCTCCACTGAGAGATAGAATTTTGCACCAACTAGCATCATGGGATGGCGTCGATATCTTCATCATAATATCGGGTGGATCATGTAGAGATTTAAGATATGAGGCTGAAATTTGTGGACTTAGAGGAGAAGGGATTTGTGAGACCTAGCATTTACCCCTAGGCATCCTCAGTTTTGTTTTCCAAGAAGTTAGATGGGGACTTGAGGTTATGTTTGGAATACTATAAAATTAACTAAGTGACCATCAAGAATATGTATCCACTACCTATGATTGATGACATATTTGATCAATTGGGAGGGGTGTGATGGTTCTCGAATATTGACCCCAAGCCAGTCTATCACCATCTAGGAGTACAAGATGAGGATATACCTACGGTTGCTTCTAGATGTCATTATGGTCACTATGAGTATTCGGTGATACCATTTGGCATGAACAATTCCTCAATAGTGTTCATGGGACACATGAACTAGATATTTTAGCTTTCCTTAGACCGATTCATGGTGGTCTTTATCGATGAAATACTAGTGTATTTGGAATCAATGGATGAGTATATAAGACACTTCAGGATGGTCTTGGACACACTCCAAGAGCACCATATTTATGGGAATATCTCAAAGATTCCATTTTGGATTCAAGAGGTCCAATTTTTAGGACACATCATCTCATAGGATAGTGTTTTACTGGATTCAACAAAATTTGATGTGGTGTGTTCTTGGGATCCACCCAAGAGATTTTTCAAGTCATGGTGTTTCCATGGGTTGGAAGGGTACTATCAGAGGTATGTACCCGACTTCTCTAGAGTTTCAGCTCCCTTTAAAGCCTTAACACAGTGGGGGAAGCCTTTTGTGGAAATAAGGTTCCATAAGTTCTTTTAGAAGCTGAGATATAGGTTGACAAGTTCTCTCATCGTGATATTTTTAGAGGAGGGTTTTGATTATGTAGTGTTCTATGATTCACCAGGGACCAAACTTTTTTGTTTTCTAATGTAGAGTCAGGAGGTTTTTTCATATTTTTTAGGCTATTTGATACCACATGAGAAAAACTATGCAACCCATGATCTTGAGTTAGCAGTGTCACTCTTCTCCTTGAAGATTTGGAGGCACTACCTGATGGGAGAGCGGTTTATTTTCTACTCTAACTGTAAGAGTCTCAAGTACATCTTCTCTCAAAATAATCTTTACATGAGATGGAGATAATGGCTATAGATCCTCTAGGACTATGAATTTGAGATTATTTATAATCTTGGGAAGGGGAACATAGTGGTATATTCTATCTATAAGAGATCTTGTTCATAGTTATTGGCCAAGGTGTTGGATCAGTTAACCTCATTACAGTGGTCCTTCATGGTCAAGGATAGTTCTCCATATCTTCAGTCAATGGTTGTCATCCCACATATTTTATAGCAATTTTGGGATGTTCAGTGTGGAGACATCAACTGTTAGACCTTACATACTCATATATTCAATGGATATTCTTCTTATGTATATTTTGAAGGTTGAGACCATGTTATCCTTTTCTAAGGATGGGATATGGTACCTTCATCATTAAGGAAGGACGTGTTGTGAGAGTTTCATAAATCCACTTTAGTAGTACATATAACTATGAAAAATATGTACCAAGTCCTTAGACATATTTATTAGTGGACAAGTATGAAAAAGGGAGTTGTAGAGTTTGTCTCTTGATACCTCACTTGTCAGTAGCTGAAGGCTGAGCACTAGGTTCCAATGGGATTATATTAACCCCTTGAGGTGACATAGTAGAAGTGGGATGAGATATCCATGGAATATGTGATGGGATCACCATGTGCATCTAGGTTACATGATTCCATCTAGATGATTGTATAATGAATCACCATGTCATACCACCTTCTAGTCGTTTAAGAGAAGGGTTTAGTAGAGATATGGGACCCCACTATGTGCATGAGATAGTCCGACTCCATGGAGTTCCCTCAATAATCATCTCTTAATATGGTCATTTATTCACATATCGGTTATGGATGGGTTTATAGGAACCCTTTAGGACTCACTTACGCTTAGCACTATGTTTCATCCCCACACTATCGTCCAGATAGAGTAGATCATCCTGGTCTTGGAAGATATATTGTCATCTTTTATTTTGGACTTTGTTCATAGTTGTGGGCATCACCTACCCTTAGTGGAGTTTTCATACAACAATAGATACCATTATGCCATTGGTATGGAACCATTTGAGGCTTTGTATAGTAAACCCTATAGGTCACCATCTTGTTGGACTGATCAATGTGAGTTAACACTCATGGGACCAAAGTTGGTGTAAGCTACTACAAAGATTGTGCAGGTCATCTAGGAGAGTATGATGAATTCACAGAGCCATTAGAAGTCTTTTTCAGACCAATAATGAATACCTTTAGAGTTTGATTATGGAGACTATGTGTTCCTAAGGGTCTCACCTTGATGTGGATTAATGATATTTGTAGGCAGTGGTAAGTTATCACTGATATTCATTAGACTTATCCAGATACTCTATATAGTTAGTGAGGTGTAATACCTCTTATATCTTCTTATTTGGTTGGATTGGGTACACTACATCTTCCATGTGTTGCAACTGAGGAGGTACGTGCATGACACGTCTCACATCATCTGCTGGGGCAAGCTGGACATCAAAATTGAACTACCTTTTCAGAGTGCCATGTAGAGATAGAAAATAATTAAGATAGTATTCTTTTTGAGAGATCAATTCACATTTTGTGTGTCTAGTGGAAGCACATGAATCTTCATAAGAGCACGTATGAGAGAGAGTCTTGGATCCATAATAAGTACCCACATATCTTTTTATAACCCTTATTCTAGATTTTGAGGGTGTAAATCCATAATGTGGGGATAATTTAATGTCTCGTATTTTCCTAGTATTATTTTTTTATATTATATGTATTATTTTTGTGACTAGATGTTGAGACGACATGTGATTTTGAGGCCCGATGTTCCCGGAATATATGTCTAAATTATATTAAATATATTAAATAGAACGCATGTATAATTTTCTAGAAAAAGTTGAATAACTCTTAAATAGAGGCCCATATTAGAAATCTAAATTCATTGTTGATTTAAAAATATAGGGTTTACCCTATAGTCAACATAACCATATTCAGTGCAGGTCATTTTTTAGAAAATTTGTTCTGGGCATAGAAAAAAATAAAATAATTAATTATTATATTTAATTTCAACTTCACCAATGCATCGATTGATGTGTATTTAAAAATAATATTACTGGGAAACCCCAAGGTTATTCGCATAACCCTAGAATTATTGGAGATCCTCTAGAGAGAGCATTGGAGGAATTGTCTTAGGCGAATGATAACCAGATCGTGGATCGACGATCGACATACCATGGATTTGATGAATCTCGTATATGAAAAAGACACCAAATCTTTCTTCATTAGTGATTAATCCAAATAGGGATAAAGTGGTGTTTGGAATTGTTTCATTTCCTCATTCTTGATTCCTATGATGAAAATGTATCAATCAACCAATAGATTGATCTTTAGATTGTGTGTATGTATAGGATGGGTTTGTTGTGGGATTATTTTTTAGAAAATTACTTTGAAATTTTTATTTATTCATCTTTATTCTCATGGAAACAATCCAAGATAAACACGAACATCGATCGAGGTTCATTCCTCTCTTTTTTTCCTTATACTTTTCTCCCCCATTTTATTGTTCACTTTAGATGTTCTTTATTTGTATCAGCGTTCGACGTATCTTGATCAATTAATTTTTTCACACATGTTTCGTGGCGCAAGGATCCAATATCACTAATATGGGATTAGAATTACATGATGGTGGTGCAGGGATGGAAGTGTTAGTGGATCAGATAGTTTTTTATACTGATTTTTCATTCTTTGGCAGTCTTCCATGTTCAATGAAGAACAATGTGTATATCCATTTTCCAAGAAGATTCAAGCACATTTTTCAATAGATCAGTGTTGGAAAGGTTTGTAAGAACCTTAATATGTAGGTTTAAACAAGGTGCGAGGCATTAGTGAGGCATTATATGATATGTAACAAATCTAAGAAATTGAAAGAAACACTTCATTTAACCCATTTTTAGATGTTGTGTGGGACCCCAGAATGTGGCTATAGGGTTTTTTCCTGAGTTAATGATCACAAGGTGTGTGAACCCTATCACGCGGCATGTCACCCCTTCTTTATGACTCGATGTGTAATTTTGGAATTACATGGAAATATGAGAAGGTAAATGACAGGATGGAATGTCATGTACTTCTAAACAGACAAGGCTTGATGTACATGGGTTGGCACACAGACACACCCTCAGTACACAAAAACATCTTGGCTACATGGGAAGGAAACAGTGTTTCTCTACACATTATATACCCATTCTACATGCTGTGTATATAGATACTATATATCGTTTGAGGATTTTCTACATGGGAAGGCATAGGGATAACTTAACACACCATATATATCCTAGTAAAAACTGTGTACTCCCTTGAAGAGTGATTGTGGATCTTCTTTTTCTTATTTTGGACTAATAAGGTTTGAGTGTATTCCCTTTGGAATTTTTCATAGATGGTAGAGTGTTTCATTACACCCATATCACTGGATTGTGATCCCTTCTATAGGTCAAGTGTCAGATAGAGTTGTAGTATCCCTCTGTGATACTTGAGGGATATCCTCTATCATCCTTTGATCCCTAATTGGAGTTTGTGGAATAAGAATGACCTCCCTGAGCCTGAAATTGATCCTCCATATACCCAACCATATCAATAGGGATTGTGGAATCATTTTAATTTGATCTCCTACATAGCATATTGATCCAGATTTGGGTTCATGGTGGCCCCTAGTGGTTTTGGGCATGCTCTTTATCTATGTATTAGGGTCTTCTTAGATCAGTGTGATTTCTTGGGAAGACCCCAATGTGATAGACCTTTTCATAGAGTTCCTCATAGTATATTTAGGTTTGTATTGTTTTTCTTCCCATAAAAAGAGTTACTTCAAGCATAACCATTTGGATGGCTGTTGGTTATGACTTCTTGATGGTGTGGTGTCTTTCTTGAGTATATCTAGGTGTTTCTGTTATGCATAGATTATTATATATTGTATTGATAAAATTATACCTGGTTCTTCGTGTTTAGTGTTTTTAGGGTGTTCTAATGCGTATTTTTATACTCACCCATGCGTTAGCTTTTCTCACACATGTTGTGTCGTATACAGACAAAAGCCCTTTTGATGGTGTCTTGGGAGGACAAGGAATGAGTGGAGCATAGATGGAGATATCAGACTGAGGTGTGTCATGGGAGTTTTATTTTAACCTTTATTTGAAACTATTATATTAGGTTGGACTCCTTACTATTTTTTGTCTTGTATTTGGGCCCTTTTTTGTTTTAGTACCTTTACTATTATACTCTATTGTGGGATCTTAGATTTATGCTTGAATTTTTAATTATTTTAAATTTTAACATTTTGTGGGATTGTAGTTGTGTGCATGTGTACAGGTACATTATTCTAATTCCTCCCATTTGTGGTATATGCCTACTCAGCATTGTTCTCCATCCCCTAGCCTATTGGAGGTAGGCTTGGGGTAGTCATGGTTTAGACCCCGACAAGTCGGGTCATGACATCTACCTTCTCTTCACCTCATTCGTCCATCAAATCATAATAACATCATTATAATGTATATACATTAATGTTATATTTATAATGGGATATCTTCTATCCAACCCTTTTCTCATCTCCTCTTATTCAAATAAATGAAACCATTGTCTAAATTATAGCACTTAACCATCTCTATGAATAGTGATTTTGTTCATTATCCATTACCTCCTTCAAGGATGGTCATAAAAGTATTGTTCTGGTTAAGTAATGCTTTAATAGGTATATTATAACTTATTTAATGTTATATAACTTATATATATACATAATGATAAATAAAATACTAGTTCATGATGGTTGGAAAAACTGTCAAAATAAACAAAACATTTATCATTAACATTTTATCAAATGAATCATACTCATTATAGAAATAAAAATGATATATCTGACCATTTAAACTTCTATAAGTTCATGAATACCATTTCAATTCACTTATATAGTTTTATTTTAATTTGAAAATAAAATCCATAATTATACATAAATGAAATGACCATGAAACCCAGGAAATGAACGCACCCAAAACAATGAAAATAATAAAATATTATTAATGAATAGGTGTTAAGATGTTATAAAGGTAGCATATAATAAATTAAAAATATGATTTTAGTTTTTTAATTAATTAATAACCTTTTTTAAAATTTTATACACAATGTTAAAGTATGAAAAACTAAATTGAAGTGTGAGGTAAGGGTTTCTCATCTCACTTTTACTTATGTGACATATGGGCCATATTCAACACTAATTTATTTTGTGTGCTTTATGTAATTACATTTTATATATAATATCATGAATCACATTATCTTCATGATATTAAATGTTTTAACTAATTATTTTTACTCTTTTGGTGCATACGATTTGACTCATTACAAAGCAGTAAGGAATTTCTTAACCCAATTTTTATTTATTGGGTTAAACATTTACTTCATTGATTATGTCATGTTAAGATTATGTGTGAGTGGAATTTTTATTATATTATTTTTTATTTCCAATTTTTTTATGTTCATTTATAGCTGATACACATATATGATTCATTTTATTAATTGTCACATCAATTTTATGATATTTATAATGGATTTTCTTTTAAAAAATATCATTTTAAAATCCCCCTTAAAACTATCTTTTTAATCCATGTACATGTTTTCTAAAATTGTTTCCATTTTTTTTAATATAATCTTTTAATTTTTTAAAATTCATTTTTACTCATGTTTTACTTTTTACATAATGGTTTGAAAGTATTATATCTTTCTTTTTCTAAATGATGTTCTTTGTGACTTATCTAAAAATGTATGTAAAGAATATTTTTTTAACTTATAAGGCATGATTGGATTTTCCTATCATCATAATAGATTTATGATTTTATATTTCATTTAAAATATTACATGTTTATTTTCAAATAAAATTATTTACTTTATAATTTCCTGGGTCTTTAAAAAGAAATTATTTGAAAATGGAAATGTTGTTTTTTTAAGAGTTCGTTCAAGTGGTCTCTCAAAATTATTTTCCATAAAAGATAACTTTTTTTGATGTAAAATATTCTTTAATAGGGATATTATTCAAGAATATTATCCTTATTGTTTCTATGGTTTGTTTATGTTTATGATGAAGTGATATTTATGAAACCCATTTCTTTTCCTTGGTTTATATTATGATGAAATATTTATAAAAATCATTTGTTCTTGGGTTTTTGATATGATTAATGATTTATGTTCTTGTGTAATAGATATTTTTGGTTTAAATTATATTATATGTAGTGCCTATATTTCTCTCCAATTCATTGGTTAAATATTTTTATATCATGAGATAATAAAGTGAAACAAGTCGATGGGCTTGATTCACTACGGGAAACAAGTGCATCCAGGTCCACTATTGGAAATCGGTGTATCCTAATCCACTATGTTGATGGTATTATTAGTTCACCATAAAATATAAAAAAATTATATTTATCATGAAACCACACTTTTATATCATCACCTTATGGATCAGGATTTATTTATGAAGTTTTATCACTCTTATGTTCCATGTTTTGTGAAATGATAATGTTCATGCCATAAATCATGCTTATAAAATATGATAGGTTGAGTATTAAATTTTTAAGTTATAGTCATGATCACATAAACTTATTCTTATCTTTTGATTTCATATCATCATGTATTAATATCTCTTATGTTTATTCTTAATGATCATATGAGTTCAGCCTTTTTTATTTTTCCTTTTCCTCGAGTTATCAAGAAAGGTTTTAAGTATGATATATCTTAGAAGGGTGCTAGATGTGAAGAAAATTTGAGATATGGCGTAGATTTTTATAAACTCGTTGTTTATGTTTCCATGTTTCCAAATACACTAAACCCTTTAGGTTTTGGAATGGTTTTTATATATTATTTAGTTGAATATTTATCTCTTTAGATATAATATATTTGTAGGAAAATAATCGGTTTTAAAATTTGGTATAATAGAAAGGTTTAGTTGACCTTCGGAAACAAGGATGAAAAAACCTTAAGTAATATTCATAATGATAATTATAAGTACAGATTATAATCCTAGAATTGTGGTAATGATCATAAATAACCTTTGATTAAATCAAATGTGGAATGGATTGAAATTTGATAATTAGTTTCTCTTGATTATATGGTTTTCAATTATGATTATTATTGTTCAAACTATGCTTTTTGGGTATGATACAGTGACTATAACCAGAAGTCTTAATGTTATTGGTGAATGTGATGGAAAATGGTATTATATTACTCATAAGAAACCAAATAAAATAAGATACAGAAGGAGAAACCATGTTAATATGAATAATCTATAATCTCATAGTATGATCAATAACATTAACTTTATTGAGTTTATTAACCAATATAATAAGGGAAATATGGAGATTCTTGCTAATCCCAGAGGAAAGAAAGTTAAATTTTCCTCATGTAAATCATGTGGGAGAGTCGTTAAGGAGAATGTTTCAAAGGAATTGGAAGATTATTTGGGTGTGGAAAAAATTTACATAAAGTAAGTGATTGAATATGGAAAGTGAAAGGTTCCATTATCTAAATGGATAAGAATAATGGTATTCCTAAGTCATCATTAACCTATAAATGTTTTAAATATATAATGTACAGAATTTATGAAAATATATTTCCTATGGAGAAATTTCATGATGGTAATAGGAAAGGTTATATGAGTAATGGTTATATTGATAATAGTAAATAGACTACAAATGACATATGGGATGAAATAAGTGTTGTGGAATAAAACGATGAATCATGGTTAATGGTTTAAGAATGACCTTGAATTATTGAGTGTTTTTATATTGGAATTCAATAATAATGTTGTATAATTAATTTTATGGTATAATGGAATATTAAAACAACTATGGATAGTTATACTATAGTTTTCCTCAAGTAGTTGAAAGTATATATTGAATGGTACTAGTAACCATGAAAAGTGATAGAGGTGATGAGGTGATATTTTTTAGAACAAATGATTAAGGGAAATATAACCCTTAATATTTGAATGATTTTGGAATAATAATTGCATAAATATATGTTTTATTGTGATATTATTGATGACCTTAGAGTTGATTTTTATTATGATGATAATGTGGTTTATGGATTTATTTTATAGAATTTTTGGACTAATATATGAGTAAATAGTTACTTTTTAAAATCATTCGTGTTTTCACTATGGTTTTATGGTAATGAAGATTATTTACTTATTTCAATAGAATATATGAAAATGATATTCACTTGTTTAGTGTGTAAAAATTAAGAGCTACATCATGTTATTTGGGATATTAATGATAACTTTATTTTAAAAATTTTGTTACCTTTTGTCAAAAGTTTTGTATTTAAATATTTTAGAAGGTTCATAAGTTTAACCATTTATGAAATTTTTTGTGTTGAAATTTTTATGAGATTGTAGAGATTAATTTATTACATAACCATGTGAAGATGTGGGTTTATTGGATAACTTGTGTTAACAATTTTGTTATGAAGATAACTAGAGATATAAGGAATGACTTTTCATCCCATTATATATCTCATGAACCACTAGTTCTTCAGGAATTAAAATTTTAACTTTATCTCATGGAGTAAGAAATGAAGATGAAATTGATCAAGGTGTAACCAATTATTGATATTGTACTTATGGGATGAAATCATATAATTTTATCTTCATAAAGAATTTTAAAATAAACTTTTATCCTCTTATCATCATTTCAGATGATGTTAATGACATCTTTCACACTTATTTGGTCTATGGTTTTGATGTCATTAAAATTTTAATGATAATTTTCTCCATAATTATACCTTATAAATTGATAGTTATAATTATCTTCCATGTACAAATTTTAAATTTACACTAATTTTCTCCTAATCAGAATCATGGTTTTTTGGTGACCTTTGCCTTTTACTTTCCCACTTTTTAAGAGGAATCTTTATTGAACCTTTTTATGATGTGGGTTTCAAATAATGAAATTTTCAATTATACACCATTGATTTTAAAATTGAAATTTCAATTTCTGATGGAAATATTTTTTATATTATTTATTGTTTCTGGAAGGAATCATCTTGATTGGAACTTCCACTGAATCCCTCCCATGTTCATGATGTGTTCCATGTATCTCTCTTGGGGAAGTATATACCTAATAATATACATATATTACTCTTTGAGGTCATACCACTAGAGAAATATACTTCTTCTAAGGAAAAACTGGTAGAGATTAGTGATCCTAGATATAATGTTCTACAAAACAATATCACTTATTTGGTTAATGTTTTTTAGTGAAACCACCAATTTGAGGAAACTATATGGAAACCTAGGGATGTGATGAGGTTGGGGTATCTTCATCTATTTGTATATGAGTGAAACATATTGAGGTAAAATTAATTTAATGTGGATATAATACATCACCCCCATATTTTATGGTTTTTCTATTTTTGAATAAATTTAATTTCTTCAATAGTTTACAGTGCACGCTGCATCAAGGTTAACTAAATCCTAGAAAAAAATTAACAAGATCGTTATTAATTGACCATTAATTTGGATAGTATGAATAATATTAACTATATAATAAATTATATATGGATTTCACATTCAATAAAAAAATATGCTTATGAAATAAATTTATAATTTCTTAAAAAGACATTTTATTCTTCAAATATAGGATTTCTTTAAAAAGTGATATTTATTGATTTCTATGAGAAAATAAATATGATCAAAATTTGAAAATTTTATAAATTTTATTTAATAAAATGAACATAATTTTCTAATTCATCTTGCAAAAATTATCTTTGGAATAATTTTTTATAATTTTTTGAAATGTTTTATTTTTTAGTGAATAGTAAAAAAAATATTTTTATAAAAAAACTCATTTTAATTGTATTTAAAATTCATTTTATTATTTTATGTTGATATGAAAATAACTTAATTACTTTTAATTTATATATAATATATTTAATTAAAATTATAAAATAATTATATTTTATTTTTTATAAGTATATTTTTCGACTTAAAACACATTTTTCCAACAAACATATTTTTATTGTGTTTTGACTTTTTAATTTAAAATGTAATTATGAATCTTATGTGTTTTTAATTTTAAAAATTAATTAAATATTTATAATAAGCACTTAATAATTTTTTTAAGTTCATTGTCAATTTGTATGCATAAAAATGTTACTTAGGTTAAAAAAATATTAAATGTGGTATAGCTAAAATAATGTAGTGTGATAAAGTTAAAAGTTAAAAGTTTAAAAAAGAAAAATAAACTATATAATTTAATGGGGTTTTCATGGTTAACTTGACCTCAACTATTATTTTAAATATTAATTGTCATCTATATTCATTTTAATCAATTCCACCCAAATGTGGTTGGACTTAAATATCAAATAATCAATATTTAATCACGTAAACCCACCCCTCCTCAATTATAAATACCACCCCCACCATCCTCATTATTCTTAAAAGCCTTGAAGATATTAAAATATCTGAAGAACCCCTATCCTCTCCACTCTCCCCCATTTCCAAGTGCTTCTGGTCTCACCCAATGGTAAATTCTATGTTCCTTAAGGGACATTCAAGGAGGTGATATTCCATAGGTAACTTTCGCAAACAACCTTTATTAACATATTTTTATCTTCTACCTTATATTCACCTCCTTCATCCATAAAGTCTTAATAAATATATTATCATGTATTTTCTATAATTTTATATTTCTAATATAATATCTTATATACACCCAATTGTTTCGTCTCCTTTTATTCAAGGAAATGAAACCATTTCTTAAATTATGGCGGTTCATCGTCTCCAGGAATAATAATTTTGTTTATTTTCAATTATCACCTAAATTTCTGGTCATAAAAGTATCATTCTAGTAAAAATTATATTAATTATTATATTATAACTTATATCATGTTATTTAACTAATATATACATAATACTAAATAATATTAAACAAGCATGTGATGTTTGGAACCCCCAACAATATAAATTAAACATTTATCATTAAGGTTTTATCAAATGAATCATCCTCATAATAGAAATAAAAATAATATATGATACCATTTAAACTTAGATATGTTCAATAATACCATTAAATTTTACTTGTGGGGTTTTTTTTCATTTTACAAGAACTCCATTATTATACACAAATGAATCGACCATGAAAATCATAAAAAAATGCAACCAAAATAATTAAAATAATGAAATATTATTAATGAATGGTTACTAAGATGTTATAAAAATATCATATAAGGTACTATAAATATGATTATAGCTCTTTAATTAATTAATAACATTATTCAAACCTTTATACGTGAGGTTAAATTATGAAATACTAATGGGGAGTGTGAGGTAAGGGTTTCTCATCTCCCTTTTGCTTCGGTGGGATATAGGCCTTATTCCCCACTTATTTCTTTTGTGTTTTGTATATAATGACCTTTGATATATCATATCATGAATATCATTATCTTCATAGTGATAAATGTTTAATTTAATATTTATTACTTCTATAGAGCATACGATTCAATTGATTATAATGTTGTAATGGATTTCTTAACTCAATCTTCATTCATATAGTGAAACTTCTACATCATTGATGATGACGTGATAGGATTATTTGAAAGATTAATTTTGATTATATTATGTCATATTTTAACATTATAATTGTATTTGTAACTGATATATATAATTTATTAATTTGATTAATGATCACTTCACTAATATGATAACTATAAGAGACATTATATTAAAAATTATCTTTCTAAAATTTCCCTTATAACTTACTTTTTCTTCCATGTCCTTTTTTTCCAAAATTGTTTCCAAAAATATTTTTAATATTATCTTATGATTTTTAAAATTAATTTTTACTCATGTTTTACTTTTTAATGAATAGTTTGAAATGATTCTTTTATTTGTTTTCTAAATGACGTTCCTTGTGACTTATCGGACAAAAGTACGAAAGGAATGCATTATTAAATTCTTTTCAAAAAATGATAATTTTCCCACAGTCATGATGAATTAATGCATTAATGTTTCATTTAAAATCTAACAAGGTTGTTTTAAAATAAATTTTTTTAGTTTATAAATGTGTGGATCATTAAAAAGAAATGATTTGAAAATGGAAATGTTATTTTTCCAAGAATTATTTATGTAATCTCTCAAAATTATTTTTCATATAAGAAAACATTTTTTTATATTATTTATTCTTTATTGGGGATATTATTCCAAAATATTTTCCTTCTTCTTTTTATGGTTGGTTTATGTTTATTATGGAATTATATTTTTGAAACCTATTTCTTTTCCATGGGTTCTTCTATGATGAAATTTTTATGAAACCCATTTCATTTCGTTGGATTTGATATGATAAATGATTTATTTTCTTATGGAACATGTCTATATGGTTTTTGTTATGTGATGGGTGGTACTGATATCTCTCTCTAATTTATTAGGTAAATCTTTTTATCTTAGGATATAGAAATGGTAAAAAAGTTAGTGGGCTTGATCCACTATAGGAAATAGGTGTTTCATGACTCATTATGGAAATTAGGTGTGTCCTGATGCACTATGATAATGGTATGGGTAGTTAAACTTCACATATGAATTGGTTTTCTATATTTATGATAGTGACACAATTTTATGACATCATATTATGAGTCATGACTGATTTATGATGTTTTCTCACTCTTATAGTCCCTAGTTTCTGAAATGATAATGTTTATGTCATAGGTCGTGTTTATGATCTATGACAGGTTGGGTATTAACTTTGTAATTTAAGATTTTGATCATATAACCTTTTTATTATCTTATAATTTCAAATGATAAGGGATTTTTATCTCTAATGTTTATCCTTACTAATCATATGATATCACCATTTCATATGATTCCACTTCCTTAGGTTATGAAGAATGTATTTAAGTAGCATATTTCTAAGAAGGTTGCTAGACATAAAGAAGTTTTGGGGGTTGGTATAGATTTTTATGAACTAGTTTTTATGTTTCCATGTTTCTAAAGAAACTACACCCTTATGGTTATGAAATAGTTTTCATATGTTATGAAATTTATTATTTATCTATTTAGATGTAATATTTATGAATGCAAATAATGGGCACTTATACTAGAAAGGTGTTCCATTAATTAGTATAAAATGTTTTCAAAATTAATTAGTCAATTAAATGGTTTCTAGTGATGGGGAAGGTCCATAATAAATTGGATATAAGTTATCAAGACATAAAAAAACATTTTTATCCCAGAAAAATCATTAGATACAACATCAGGGGTGTTAAAACAGAAAGAAGTTTGAGTAATTACAATCACACTAGTTTTCTTCCATATAATGAACCAAAAAATATTCAAGTGGATTTTAAACACAAGTATTGGATTGCATCTATAAAATATGATTTAAATCAAATAAGGAAGGATGTTATATGGGATTTAGTGACTTAACAAAAAGGAATTAATTTAATTTTAAAAGGGTGAGTTTTTTATAATTAATTGAATGAGAAGTGAGAATTATCAAGGAATAAATCATGTTTTAATTGAAATAAGTACTCTAAAATTAAGGTTATTGAATTTGATGATAATTCTACCCAAGTAACAAGGCATGAAAAAAATTGTATTTTTCTTGTGATGTATACTCAAAAAAATTATAAATATTTTTATATGGATATGATGTTTGATTACTCTAATGGATAACTCAATATTTCACTATATATTGAACAACCAGAGAAAAATATTTGATATAGTGAGAGTTATTAAGTGTGTATGTAGAAAAAATTTATTTATAGGATTAAACAAACACCTCAATCATGGAATCCAAAGTTGGAAAAAAAATTGAAGGGAATATACTTCAAAATAGATAATTTGGATAACAATTTATATATCAAATCATAGATCACAAACAAAATCATTATGATTGTGTATATTAAAAAACCATTTCTTCCAAGAATTTAGAGGAAATTTGTGAATACATTTCTTCATAAAAGAAAAAATACCTTTAAATATTAATAAAAAGTTAAATAAAATTATTTTTTGGGTTTATAATTTGTATACACAATATATTTTATATCTCTTTGATAAGAAAAATATTTTCATGAGTTCTTAAAGAGGGTTATAATAGAAGACTCAGAAGATTTTTTAACTATTATTTCACATGGTACTAAATTTACTTGGATTTAAAAGGAAAGAGTTTGGATCAAAAATAATTTCAATGGATGATTGGAAAATTAATTTATAATTTCTAGACATGATATATCATTTATTATTTCACTTTTATCTTTATTAGAAATCATCCCAAATATGTCACATTTTATGGATATAAAATAGACATTGTGTAATTTCAAGGGAACTTTTGATTTTAGCCTAAGGTATGATAACGATAAATCCTATTATATTTATAATATTTATAAAAATGATTATAAAGGTGATATTGGTGCATGGAAAAATAATTTTTGCACTGAATTATTTATTAGAAGAATGTGGGTTTCTTGTTACCCTAAGAAGTAATATTTTTTCATGTTTAGCATTATAAAAGTTGGTTGTGTTCTTGTAATGCCTGGGATTTTATGAGTAATTATTATTATTATTATTATTATTAAATATGTATAGAACTATAAATAATGTTTCTATATT
Source organism: Viscum album (assembly GCA_963277665.1). Lineage (NCBI taxonomy): Eukaryota > Viridiplantae > Streptophyta > Magnoliopsida > Santalales > Viscaceae > Viscum > Viscum album. The sequence goes on along the minus strand of OY728166.1, from coordinate 371,072,750 downwards.
CTTTCAATAAAATTAATACTTTATTAGAGTTTTGACCACACAAGATATGAAAAAATATAATGACACTTTATTCTATTATACTAGAATACTCATTGAAGGTATATGAAACCATGATTCACATACAAGGGATTATTACAAATTATGGATGATTAAATCCATTAAAAGAGAAAAAAATTGAATAAGGGACAATAGGTAAAAAACAATAAAATCAACACAACTAGAAAATATTATGGATCATAATAAACTTTTTTATCACCAATATACAAAAAATACTATAATTATAAACACCGCCATGATAGGAGAAAGTATTTTAAAAAATATGAAATAAAAATTGTGCCTCCTGAAGTGAGAGTGGAATGAATGAAAGATTTAGTAAGTTTATATATAAGAAAGAAATTTGTTCGTTGAAAATATGTTCATATAAAATATGGCTGCTAAAAATATGTTCATTTTAATATCATTTTATTTTAAAAAATAATTACTATGTTTGAGGGCATATAAGATATCCACCACCAATTTTAACAAACAATGAAATATTATTAAATAAATGTAATTATTATAACCTATCCATTAAATTAGAAGGAATGAATATAATTAATGGAATTATGAAATATATAATAGTATTAATAATAACTATTTTATAAATTAATGTTTAGTATATAAACACCCAATTTTTAGTAAAGTCATTTTATTCTTTAAAAATAAGTTTTCATTAAAAAAATTATTTCTTTTTGTCATTGAATATTAAAAATAATTTTTAAGAATTTTAGAAATTTTATTTTATAAAATAAATATCATTTCTTAAATCGTCATTTTAAAATTTTCTTAGGATGAAATTTTGAGAATTTCTTAAACAAATTTTTCAATGAATAGTGAAAAATACATATTTTTATTGTAATTTGTATTTTCTTTGCAATTATTCAAAAAAAATTATAATATTGATTGGATTTAAAATTTATTTAGTTTATTTTAATTTAAAATAATAAAATTATTTTTTCTAAATTAATTATATACAATAATTTAGTATAAAAATATTTTATATTTTGAAATGGTATTTTTTCTGAAAAAAAACATTTTTTGTTGCATTTTACCAGTTTTATTATAAATTAAATTAATCTACCTATGTATTTTGAAACATGAAAAATTGATTCCCTTTTTTTATTTAGGGGGTTCAATGTTTTTAAATATTTCCCTTTTATTTTTAGTCATTATGAATAGTAACATTAGTAATTTTGTTACCATGGTAAGGATAAATCAGGTAATAAAGGGTTAAAAGTAATATTATGAGGACTATAAAATAACCCTAAAACATTCCATTATATTATTTAATGAGTATATTTCACCAATAATCATCTAAAATTTGGTTGTATGACCTTTTTCTATTTTGATGTGATTATGACCTTTATATGATTTTATTCAAAGAAAAGTCAAAAATATCTCACTCTTGTTTTAAATAACTATAATAGGTTTAACATACTGATAATTAGAGGATATGTTTCTTTATAAGTATTATGTTGATATAAAAAAAATTTATATTCGTCATGGTAATTTATTTTTAATTTTTATTAAATAAAAAATTATCTTAATTGCTTATTCAACACTGATGTGGTAATTATTCAATTAATGAAAAAAATGAATGGTATTAAAAATATTAAAAGTAATATAAATTGAAATAATTAATGAGATCATATAATTTTATAGAAAAATATAATATTTCAATGATTTAGTAAAATATTTTATTAAAATTACATTTGTTTTCATGATGTTAGTAAAGTCAAAGTAAATGAATTGTTCTAAAACTGACATTATTGATATTTAATGAAAATAATATTTTATTGAATGATTTAAAAATCTAAAAAAATATAATTGGTAAATTTAAAGTGGTATATTTTTTTATATCAATAATGTTCTGTTTATGTGTTTTTTTAGTTTATTGAGACTATATTGACCCTCAAATAGTAAAAAGACCTTCTTAACATGGTAAGTCTGAAAAGGGTTGACGAGGGTTAAAACCAAAAGATAAGGGTCAAAATATTGTAAAAACTGGTTAGAATTTAATTATATGAAAAAAAATTTAACTAATACTCATCTTATATTCTAATATTATTATTTTGGATCCATTTTATGTCAAAATTAATTTATATTAATTTAATATTTTGTGAAATTTCAAATGTGCCCCTCCCGTCTCTTATAATTGGGAACCTCTTATTTTCAATTATTCACACTTCAAAAGAATTTTTTTTTCATCTAATAACTACCCAAATCCCATAATTATATCCCTATTCACATCTTATAATCCTTTTTATATAATAATCCATACCTTAACAGTCTTAAGGTGTGACGAAAAGGAGGTTTTCTGAAGAAGAGGTATAATTATTAATCAAGCGTTATTATTTTATTTATTATTACATCTTATTAAAATTCTCATTAAATATTATTATATAATAAAATAAATATTTAATATTTAATAATATTTTTTCATATAAATATAATGACCTATATTCATCTCTAACCTCTATCAAATGGGAATGGAATCGATCGTTTGTGTGTATAGTGGACTACCACCTCTCGAATCGATATAATTGATTTTCCATCACTACCTCTCACTATTAGTTATAATTATGTTTTTAATATATATATATATATGATATTATAAAAATATTTATCATTCTGATAATATAATATATAATTTATTTTTTTAGTATTTCATTCATTGAAAAATTTTAATGTTGTTTGTGCGTACATGTGCACTACCACCTCCACGAAGCGATGTGATTTGTTTTTCAACACCACATCACATGTATGATATATATAAGCTTGTTTAAAGAAATAATATGTTGTTTATTATAAAATTATCATTATTTAAATATAAAATTATACTAAACTTCTTTCCATAATGATCATCTGAAAATAGAAAAGTTACTCATACATACATATGACCTACTATCTCCATGATTGTAACATAAGTAAATTTTCCTAAAAATATTAAATTGTTAGTTTTAAAGGTATAATTAATGTAAAAAAATTATATTCATTTATGATTATTATTTTTGAGATTATTGAACAATACCACTTTGACCATGGTTAAAATTTCAAAGTCTTTGTCAAATTATGAATGACACCACCTCAAAACACATGACGTGGACTTAAATGATTAATTATTTAAATATGAAATTGGAATAAATATAAAAACTAGTTTACTGATAAATTAAAAAACCTATAAAATTTTTCTTGAAAATTAAATAATTGATATAATTATATAATACATGAGTTAAACGACACACATGGAATGCTCGGACTAAAGGTAAGGGATTTAATTTTTATTTCCATTCATTGAGAAAGATTTTATTATTATTTGCCTAATTTATTTTAAATGGTGTATATATTTCCCTTTTAAATATTATATCATGAATCCTTCAAACTTGATAGTATTTTATGTTGAAACATGAATTATTTTGTTCAAGTAATTTGATATGAATTTTACCAAGTGGTAATGGGATTCTTAAATCAATTTTTTTCATAGGGTTATTAATCTCTTCCATTGAATTTTTTATTCCATAATTATGTATAAATTTATCTAGAAATTATTTTATTATGTATTTTTACTTTCATTGTTTTTACTTAAATTGGTTTCTCATAATCTCTTAATTTATTAATTATCAATTGAATGATATGATCTTTGTAAGGGTTACTCATCTAAAATTCTCTTTCTTTATGATATAAGTTTATAATATGAACTTATTTTATTTTATGAGGTGTATATACAACCCATTTGAAATTTCATACCATGAATCTACTTAGGGTCATGATATTTAAATTTTTATTTTTTATTCTTTCATGAGTCGTATTATTTAAAAGTTACCAATGTAGTAGTAGTTTTATGTTTCAATATACATTCTTTATGGGATGTTTTTATGTAAGGAACCATAGAGGTAAATCATATAATCTTATTTTCTTGAACCAAATATACTTTATCCTCCTCTGGTTATGAATTTTTTTACATATTTAATTTCTATTTCCACCATTATATATTATAGAAACATCAAGAATATTTTTAGAAAGTGATATTGATATTGTATCTTCTTTTAGATCAGGATTATTTCTATTCTATAACAATATTTTCTAAAATATTTTTAATAATTAATATTACTAAACATGAATTTTTTTCCTAAAGATATTTAACTTTACCTTAAAAAATATTTTAAAATGTTTTAAAATGACAATTTCTTAACATTTTCCAAATTGGTCACTTTTTACCCCCTTTAAAAAATATTTGAAAAGAATATTTATTTTTAACATTTAAAACATAACATATTTTCCCATCATTAAGACCATTATTTACTTTGAATCATCCATTATAATTTTCAAATTTTATTTTCAAAAAAAAGAATTTTCAAAATATGTTATGAATTTTTACTATTTAAATGTTATTTTTAATATAAAATGGTTATGTTACTCAATAAATAATTTAATCATTTTTAAGGGTATTTCCATTCATAAAATTCAAAAAAACAATTATTTTACTTATGGTTAACTAAATTATCTAGATTTATTATGATTATATCAAAAATATTTTCATGAAACTTATTTCTTTTTCATGGGTTAATCACATTATGAAATAATAGATGGATGTTTTATGATCTTTATGATGAAATTAAATATCTATGTAAATTATTCATGTTATGGTCATTGGAAATTGTATTTTATGATTAGTGGATCCATTATAATCTAATGTTTAATGATCCCTTATAGATCTCCAATGAATTAGGTAAAGGGATGAAGCTAATTTATTAATTTTCTATTAATAGATTATGGGAATTTCTCTTGAATTGTATCCAAATAGTTTCTAGGATTGTTATTTAGAGTGTAAATATGATAGTTAATCCAAGTATAATCATGATGGTTATTATATATCTAAAAGTGAGGATTACTAAACTTATAAAAGTGAAGGGTATTCTATATATATGTGTCATATGAAAATGTTATAATATACCATTAAGTTTTTTTATAATTGGTATGGGTTTTTAATGAACCCTTTGAATGAGATTAACATCACATGGATCAGGATTATTTATATAATGTACCTTGCCTTTGTTGAAGAATTAATTTTGGTTTCTCGATTGATTATCTAGCTATTGATGGGTATGAATTATCTTATGTTTTTTTCAATAACTTTAATTATATTGTCATACCCTTATGCCCACATTATTTTCACTAATTATATACATTTGTTAATTCTTATGTCTACCCTTACTGAGAATTTTATCTCTCCCTTATTATTTTATATTTTACTTAGGATATGAAGAATAATGATAAATTATTTATTTCTATAAAGGATTCATATGAGAAGAAATTTTTTGGAGATGATGAAAACATAATATGGAATATAAAAAGATAGTTTTATAGGGATAAGTACTCTCTTTAATTTATGAGTGTTGTTTGTGTAATAGTTTGTCTTAATTCTATAAAACATTAAATCTAAAATGTCATCTTATATATAGTTTATCCAATATTTCCTTTTTTTCTAAAAAGGATTCTATGTAAAATAAATTAGGTCATATTATCTATATCAAAGATAGAAATGAAAATTTTATTTTTTTTATCTCCAAATTCAGGATTTTGGGTTTGGGGATTTTATATTTGGTATCAGGGAATGTTTTATAAAACTTTGAAGATTCTGATGTTTTTATATGAGGTTATATTAATTGTTATAGATATAATCATGTTTTTATATGTTTTAAGTTGATTATAATTTCAAAGTCTTAGAGACCCCTTTTTAGGTCTTAAGTGATGAGTTTCTAAGATAATTAAGAATATTTTGCGAGACATTTATAGTAATATAACCCAAGGGTTTAGTATAGGTTTTATTGAAAAAAAAAATTATTTTAGGAAGAATTATTTTACATTATGTGGATATGAGTTTAAATGTATGTGAAACCATTAGGTTTTATCTTATCTTTGATGTCGAGGTAATTATGGGTTATTACTATTTGGTAACATATGATATAGAAAACCATGGGATTGAAAACTAATTTGGTGACTATATGAATAATGAAGAAGTTCATTATTTTGGTGAACATTATATGGTTAAGGTAAATCAAATATTTTGGGATTTTATTTGGGGATTAATTGTTTAATTATATTTTGGAAGCATATATGATCTTAATATGCCTTTATGGAGATTTAGGTTATTTCCAAAAATGATTAACATATTTTGGAGATAAATATTAAATTTTTCATGGAAGAATATGTGATTATACCCTTATGAATTTTTTTGTTTCGATCTTGGTCAGCAATATTTTGAAAAATTTTATGGATTATTAATTATATAATAATTTAGTTTTTACTTTATGTATTACTATTGAATTCTGGAGATTAATTATTTATTTATTCATATGATGGATTATTCATTTTAGGAATTATATTATGATATTATAACCACTTTATTTTTAATGTCTAAATATATGAGGAATATATTTTTATCATTTTATAGATTATTTGATCCATCAGAATTTGATACTATTTCTTCAGGCATAAAAAATTATCAGGAATACTCATTGTTTGGAGAAAATACAAAATTGTGGGGGGAAAATTGATTAAATGATGAAACATTACTGTTCAAGTAAGTTTATTTTCTTATTTTCTTAGTTTATATGGTAAATAATTCACCAAATCTTGTAAAATTATCATTAAACAAAACTTTTATCCTATTACCTTAATTTATAATCAATCTATGGCCTCCTCACCCATCAAAGATTTATGATTTATTATCGTTAAATTTCTATAAACCATGTTCTTTGTAACATACCAATCCTAGAATCCTAAATATGATGCATTAAGTTATTACATTGGTGTAGATACAATATTTAAATCTTGAATGACTGGTAATTTTATTAGTTTTTGAAACCATAGGCATACATGATACCAATTTTACATTGGGAAAAGAAGATAAAATATAAGAAATAACATATTATAATAAATTTCATCCTTGAAAACTCATTAAAATATCCCTTATTTATAACCTGGGTAAATGGAAAAAAATAATGGTGATCTCAAATTCTTAGTATGTTTTAAGTACAGTGGGTTTTATTATGAATCACTTATTATAAATCAACCTGGAAAGTTGAACAATTGAGAACAAATGCCATTCAAATAATTGTATAAGAAATAAATAATATGGAAAGGTAAATAACATTAAAAACATCCATTTAATCAATAGTCTAAAAATTAAATGCATCCATAGATTTTTTTTTTATTGAAAACTCCTTAGATAAAAACAAAAATGAATTTTATGTGAAGGTAATGATTTAATATTAGACGTCATGTATCTGGAACATAAACCACTATATTATTAGGATATATTTTTAATATAATTTAAAAAATATGATGTGGACAAATGATTCATTCCACGAGACAATTGATGCATCTAGGTGCTATATATAATCCAGATCCACCCTAGTTTATCCGTCCAAAGCATTCCTCATATATTGAATACTCAATTTAAAAAGTTATTTTTTAAGAAAAGTTTCCCATACCACTTTAAAATATTTAAATCATAATCCCCATAAAAGTAAATAATTATAAAATGAAACACTGAATAACATGAAGATAAATTAACTCATGATATGATATATCAAAGGTTTATCACACCACATAAAAGAAAAAGTGGTGAATAAGTCATATTTCCTATAATTAAAACTGAGATGAGAAAAACACTTACCATATGGTATCCCTTAATTAAACATTATTTTAAAATCTTATATAATACTTTAAATCATGTTACTAATTTATAATAGAACCATATTCATATTTTTTTATATCATATATGATCATCTTATATTATCTTATCACCTTTTGTATATAATATTTCACTATTACTCTAGTTTTAGGTGTTATCTACTTTATTTATCTATGCATGTTTCATCATGAAAGTCTTAATTATTGTGCATAGAATATATTTACATCATATAAAAAATGATATTAAGTTCATATATATCATATTTATTAATTATATACATTTTTATCATCATTATTTAATGTTTAACGTGGAAAATAAATTACATCATGTCGTGGAGATGGTAGGTTGTACGTACGCGCGAGTGATGATATCATTACCTTAATACTGAAAGGGTTAGGAATTGGATGATATATTAGGTTTTAAAGAATAAATATAATTTAATAATTATAATATATATTTGTTATTTCCATAATTATACTCATCCATGTTAAGTGGTGATGAGAAACAGATTACACCACGTTGTGGAGACGGTAAGTCGTATATACGCATGCTCGGTAATTTTGTTTTTCATAGGATTGATAAAAGTTATAATATGGTTTTACCATAATAATAATGAAATATAATAATATATATAATACTTTATGTATTTATTTATTTATTTATCATGTAAACATCACATGCGGATGAAGTAGAAGAAGAAACAAACTTTAAAGAGATGATAAAGATGATTGCCCCTTCTTAGGTAGACTTCATTTAATATTCTGGAAATTGATCTAGGGTAGGTCTTTTGGAATTAACATAACCTATAGAACTTAACTAATGGTTTGTATAAGAGACTTTATCTGGTTATGGTCGATCTATATGGATCAAATTGGTGTGAGTAAGTTAAGAAGGAGGTTCCCTTTTATAATTGAAGTCAGGGGTACTTTCAGAAATCCTCAAAATATAAAAATATAAAAAGTCAATTCAAGATACAAATACTTCCAAATGACCTATAAACTAATATTGGATAACTTTTATACTATATTTTGTCACATTTTTTATTACTTTAAATTTTTATTTTTAAATAATTTAATAAAATATTACTTCAATAAAATATCATATTTGTCAAATTTGATATTATCCATTTAATTTCACATTAAATACATCCTGATAAAGTTTAAATTCAAATATAATGATTTAAAACATCCATAATATGTCTTAAAGATATATAAAATTAATTATAAACATTAAATTGTCCAAAAAACAAAATTAAAACTTTTAAAATGATTTATTTCATTTTTTTGTCAATTAAATAAATATTCCATTAGCATTGCAGAAGAATTTAAAGTAATTATATAATTTATAAACATTGAAAATAAATTTTTATACTAAAAATAATTTCATTTGGATAAAATTAGACATTTACTTTCATTCATATATTTATTTTTTCACTATGTGGACACATAAATGTTATTAAATATAAAGGAAAAGAGATTTTGTAAATATCATTGATTTAAATAATATATAAGTTACTTTCATATAAAAGTGACCATTAAATGACTACAATTAGATATTAATGTGATAAGAGTATAATCCACTTTATAAAATAAATTTTTGATAAATCTTATATATATTATTACCCTTATCATTTGGTTTTAACTCATATTTAATCTTTTTAACTCTTATTGTGGCAACATGTGTTTTTATTCTTTAAGGGTTAATATAGTTACTCAAAAATTACAAAAGAACCATAAATTTATCATTAATGAAATATTTAACCTTATAAAAATTATTTTAATTAATTTAAAATTTTTTATGAATTTTATATCATTTAATAAAATATTATTTATTTTAAAATATAATTAATATCAATTGGTATACTATTCATTACTTGAATTTATTAAAATATCATAACAATAGTATATCATCAAGAAAAAATCTTTAATATATCCCTAATATTTCTATGTACTCTATAAAAATAGTGGGTGACATTAATTATCTCAAATTATATTTATATTGACATTTTCAATATCATTAATTTTTTATTTTTATTAATTAAACAAATACTTCATCATCATTGTGTATTCCTTTAATTTAATTATTTATTTACCAAAAAAAATTTACCATTATGAAAATAAATAATTTAAATTTCAAATGAATATTTATAGCCAAATATAACTTCTTAATAACTACATATAAAAAGTATAATACTTATTAAAAACATGAGTATTACATATTGGACTTTCCTTAGAATAAAATACTAAAAAAAGGCTTAAATGCATCAAATTAGATCCCAAAGTCCATAAAATAGGAACAAGTATGATTATCGTCCAAAATAACTCCTCAAATAATATTAGTATTTTTTTAGGGTAATTTTATAGTATTTGTAATATAATTTTTACCCGTAATTATTCGATTTACCTTCAACCTTGTTAATAAAAAAATTTAATAAAGTTATTATTCATAATGGACAAAAATAAAAGGAACATATTTACATAATTCGGAACTATTTAATCTAAATATGGAATAAATTTTTCAAAATTCAAAACACACAATTTTTAGTAATTAATTTAAAATTAATCTTGTTGACGAAATGAGAAAATAGGTTTTTAAAGTGAAAACATTCAAACGATTGAAATTTTTTTATCCAAATTCAATGTGAAATTGATTCCAATAACCTATATTAAATTAAATGATAAAAATGATCTAAATATACTTTAAAAATAATAAAAATATAATTTTAAAATATAAATTATTTAAATGAAAATATTTTTTCAATTGAAATTCAGTATTTTTTTACTATTCATCAAAACATGAAACTTAATTGAAAAATACCAAAAAATAAATTAAAGAAAATTTTTACATTACTATTTTAAATAAGAAGTTAATTTTTTTCAAATATATTTTATAAAACTGTTATCAAAATAATTAAAACAAGTATTCCATCAAAATGTGGTAAAACTACCTTTAGACGAATATTATCATTTAATGAATAAAATTGGAGTCTTTCTTATCTTATGTTTATAAAATACTTTGGATTAATGTAAAATAATTTCATTAAATAAATAATATATAAATATCATAATGTTTTGAATAATATTCAATCCCTTCGGTTTAATGGCAAGGTTATAATGGTTGTGTAAAAATAATAATATTTCATTATTTATCATTTTTCATTTATGCTTGGTGTTGTTTGGAACATAAAATATTGATGAATTTAAATATATTTAAAAATATACATATTTTAAAATATCAGTCTGTTACATTATCTCCTCCTTAAATAAATTACATCCTCAAAATTTGATATTACACTTCATAAATCAAAGGTTGATACGTGAAAATTTCTTTCTGGGAAACCAATAATGGAAATTGTGTTAATGAAACTTCCACTTTAAAATAAAGAAAGGGGAGTATGAAAGTCACCTAAGATAACACGTATTAGGGTTACACGTAGGAAAAATGTACATATAAGAGAAAAAACAATCAATTTCGGATGGATATTAATAGAAAATATGGTCATGATAAAGATAGAAATCACAAAACCATATTTTTGTGATCAGTAAAAAGATTATTGATTTCTCAGAAAGAAATGTAAACGGATAACATTTTTGTTTGAAAATTTTTTCCCTAAATTTTATGAATTCTTTTACTTTTTAGACTAATAATATAAGGAAACATTCTTATTTGATAGGTAGAGTTCCATCCTTTAATCAATTTCCACGAAAAACTCATTTTTTATCCACATGATCTGTATTTAAGATGAATTTTTTAATTCAAAAGAATTTGAATCAGCTTCTGTGGATCAAAAAATATAATAAAGTATAAAAATATATTTCTCCTGTCTTTATACATTAACCAACACCAAAATTGTTAGGATAAGATAAAATAATTCTACAAAAATAATAAACCACTATATAATTAAAAAAACATTAACCTCTAAAATTAAATAATAATACCCAATGTTTAACATAGATCACTCATAAAATAACTATCCTTCCTCAAAAATATTCTAGAATAAGATTAAAACCCAAAAATAAAATGTAATATATCATATATTCTTCCAAATAACATCAATCACTCTTAATTTCATAAACCAAAAATTTAATTTCTTAATTCACCTAATCTCCAAGATATGTTAATCATTTCAATGAATAAAATTAATTACCATATGTCCACAATAAAATCATATTTTACTCCAAAATATAATTCAACCTTTATTCTTCATGATATTCTCTTTACATTAATATTATATGATTTCTAAAATAGTGAATGTTTTCTAAAATAACATTAATCACTTAATAACCAAATCATTTTCCAATCCCAAGGTTACCTATTTCATAAAACGTATTTCCCTAAAAAATAACTTTTATCTATTTAATATTTTAAATAAAAATTTCATGCAAATAAGGAATTCAAGAAGGATAGTGGTAGGCGCTGCACCCTTTTCATCCTTTGGTTGTGGGTTCAAACCCCACATCCTTTCCATACGTGATGAGTTTTCATCCGTCATGTGGACTATCCTTTTTATAAAACTATATTAATATTCTTAGAAAATTGATAAGAATCATAAAATATATTCAATGTTAAAGAAATTTTTTAACCACATATTTTATCTCACATGTCTCATTTTGAAACCCCAATAATATAAATACCAATAATTTCATTAAATTTAAAGATCATATAAACCCTTACAGTTATCCATACCATTAAACAAATGTCTATAAAGTAAAAAAGTCATTATTAATTAAATAAATTTTCAAGCATACTAAACCAAAGGGTTGTCTCTCCTAATCTATGTTTTCCTAAATCTTATTTCTAAGGTTACTATAAAACATCTTTTTATACCAACTATAACACCCCAACCTCAGAATCTCAGATCCATTGTATTAATTTATTAAATTTTCATAGATATAAGATTTCAATCCCAAAGGGAACATCATTTTAGTAGTTTTGGAAACCTGATACATACATGATTCCCATTTTATATTGGGAAAAGAAGACAAAACATAATACATAAAAAATGATAATGAATTGAATCCTTCAAAACTCAATCAAATATCTCTTATTCATAGCCTGGGGAAAGAAAAAAAATAATGTTGAGGTCAAATGATTTGAAATGGTTAAGTAAAAAAGAATATATCATGAATCAATGAGAATAAATAAATATAGAAAGGTAAATAACTGAGAACATATGTCATTAAAATAACTAGATAAGGAATAAACAATATAGGAATGTAAAAAAATAAAATACATGACATTTAATCAATAGTTTAAAACTAAAATTCATCCATATATTTTTTTCATAGTGAAAACCCTATGGATAATAATTGAAATGAATTCTGAATGTAGCCAATGCTATAATATTAGATGTCATGTATCTTCCACATGAACCATTATACTTTAAATATATATTCAAAAAATAGTTTAAACTACTTCGATTTGTCTAATCAATTAATCCTATGATAATATTGATGTATCAAGAGGATATCTAAAAACTAGCACCACCTGTGTCTTCCAGTCCAAATAATTCCCCATATAATGAATAATCAATTTAAAAAGATATTTTTATATCAAAGTTTCTCATACCACATTGAAATATTTGAATCATAATCCCCATAAAAGTAAATAATTACAAAATGAAACATTTAATTCCATGAAGATAAAAAGATTCATGATATTATATATTAAAGGGGTGATACACTGCATAAAATAAATAAGTGGTGAATAAGGCATATTTAACAGAAATAAAAGTAAGATGAGAAAAACCTTTACCATGTGGTTTACTTTAATTGAACATGATTTTAACCCACTTAATAGAGGTTTAAAGAATGTTAAAAATTTATAATATAACAATATTATTATTTATAATATCATATATGAACCTATTGTATTATATTATTGCCCTTTTTGAAATAATATTTCATTAACCTTATTCTGTTTGTCAACGGATTCCTTTTTCTATACACATTTCATCGTGTTAGTCATGATTATTGTGAATATGATATCCTTAAATTATATAGAGAATTATATTATGATTATATATATATAATTTATTAATTTTATACATTTTTATAATCATTATTGAATGGTTAACATTGAAAATGAATCAAATCGTGTTTTGGAGATGATAGGTCTTACGTACGCACGAGCAACGATATCGTTCCATTAATGGTGATATGGCAAGGAATTGGATTATATATTAATTTTTCTTTAATTAATATAATGTAATAATTATCATATATATCTATTATTTCCCATATTATACTCATTTATATAAATCGGTGATGAAAAACATATTAAACCATGGTGTGGGGATGATAAGTCGTACGTACGCACGCACAGTGCATTCAATTTTCATAGGATTGATAAAATGTATAATATGGTTTTAAAATAATCATTATAAAATCTTAACATATATATAATACCAGATTTATTACTTTATTAAGGAAATAAATCATGTGGAGTAAGTGGAAGAAGAAACAAACTTGAAATTGTTGATAAAGATGATTACCTTTTCTTCATAATACTTCCTTTAATATCTTGTAAAGTGATCTAAGGTAGCTCTTTTGGATGGACTATAACCTATATAACTTCAATAAGTATTATCATAATAGAAATGTTTTGGGTTTTTTGAGTTATATGGATAAAATTGGTTTGAGGAAGTGAGGGAGGATGTGCCCTTTTATAATTGAGGTGAGGGGCACTATTGAAAATCCTCAAAATATTAAACTATAATAAGGTTATTATAAAGGAAATTACTTAATAATGGAGTATAAATGAATATGGGAATAAATTTTATAACATATCATATCCACTTAGTGATTATTTAACATTTTTGTGATTTTTAACTAATTTAATAAAATATTAATTCAATAAAATATTGTTATTACCAAATTTGATACTATTCCTTTAATTTGACATCAAATACATCACAAAAAGGTGAGAATTACAATATAATATTTTACAACATCTCTTATATATCCTATAGATAAATAGAATTAGTTAGACACATTAAATCATCTTAAATATATCAAAAGTAATACTTTTAAAATCAATTATTTTATTTTCTAGTTAATTAAATAAATAATGTATTAGCATTACAGAATTATTTAAGGTAATTATATAATTAATAGAAATTAAAAATTTTAAATAATGAAACTAATTTAACTAAGATAAAATTATACTTTAGGTTCATTCATATCTTTATTTTTTCTCTTTGTGGGCACATAAATTTTATTAAATACAAAGAGAGTGACATTTTGTAACTATCTTTCATTTAAATAATATATAAGTTACTTTTAGGGTAAAGTATATATTAAAGAAATATAATTAGATATTATAGTTATATTGTAGGAATAATCTTCATCTAATAAATTTTGGACCAGTTTAGGTCATATTATTACCCTTATTTTTGGCTTTAACTCTTATTTAATCCCCTTAATTCTTATCATGAAAACATGTGTTTTTATTCCTTATGGACTAATTTAGTTACTCTGAAATTCCAAACTAACCATGAATGAATAATTTATAAAATATTTAACCTTATCCCAATAATTTTTCCAAATTTCATATTTTTATGAATTTTATATCATTTAATAAAATGTTATTTATTTTAAAGTAAAATTAATGTAGATGTTGATATTATTCATTACTTGACTTTCAAAAAATATCATACCAACACAATATATTCATATAAAAACCTTTAATACATCCCTAATATATATATTTCATCTATAAAATTCATTTATTACATTAACTATGTAACATCATATGTTTTTTAAAAAAATATTATGTTCGATAGCGTATATTATACGCCATATCGAGCTTAAATGAAATAATTATTTTTCTAAAAAGGTTGTTTTTCTGCCTTTTGATGGTGAATTGGTTTTACATATAGTTTTTGACACTTTATAAATACTATTTGAAATAATACACTTCTTATGTGAAATCATAATACAAATATTTATTTTGGTTGAAGTTTGTGTATTATTCAGATCAGTTTCATGTTTTGATGAATAGTAAAAAATATTCCATTTTAATTGAAAACAACTTTTTCATCTCAATAATGTATATAATTAAATAATATTTTCTATTTTTTTAAAATATAATTATATCAATTTTATATCATTTAATAAAATTTAGTTCATTATAATAAATTTCACATTGAAATTGAATATATGAACATTATGAACATTGGAACATTTTTACTTAATTAACTCATTTTCTAGATCTGACAATAAAATTAATTTTAAAATAATTTTAGTCACTTGTATAATTTTAATTTTAAAAAATGGATTCCATATTTGGAATAAAAAATAAAAAATTATTAAATAGGTTCCTTTTATTTTTGGAAAATATGAATAGTAACTTTATCAATTTTTATTACCATGATTATGGGTAAATCGGTTAATTAAGGGTAAAAATAATATTATAAATATTATAAAATTACACAAACACTTTTACTAATATTATTTGATGATTTATCAAAAACTAAAATCATCCTTGGACCAATTTTATGAGCTCTTAGAGCCACAATGATGACTATAAGCCATTTATAGTATTTTATTCCAAGAAAAACCATTTTTGTCATGCTTTTGTATCTTCCAAGTGAAATGTTTTTAATATGGGGTTATATAAGGGATATTTTCAAATATAAATATTATTTTAAAAAAATAAATTTTTATATTCATCATTTATATTAAATTTTAATTTTTATGGAATAAATAATTGCCTTAAAGGCTTACATAATGATAATGAAATAATTGTTTAATTAATGGAAATATAAAAAAAATGATATTAAAAATATTAAAATAAATATAACAAATATAACAAATATAAAATTATATAATTAATTTTATACATAAATTTTCTATATTACTTTAAAAATATAGTTATTATTTAAAAGAGTTAATTTGAAGATATCATGTGGTTATGATATTTTTAAAAAGTCAAATAATGAATAGTGTCAAAATTGATATTAATAACATTTTAAAATAAATATTATTTTATTAAATGATATAAAATTCATAAAAATATAAAATTCCACAAACTAATTTTTATAAGTCACAAAATTTTATAAATGGCTTATTTCTTAATAGTAATTATATTAACCCTCAATGTGTAAATTATATGATATCACTGTAACAATTAAAAAACATAAATAAGGGTTTAAACAAATAGATAAGAGATTAAAATACTTGTATAATTTTTAAATGATGAATATATTTCCCCCAAAAATCACTATATATTCTAAATTAATATGTTTTAATACATTTAAATTACATAATTAATTTATATTAATTTAATACTTTGAAAAAGTCCAAGAGTTCCCCTCCCCTCTTCTATTAAGGGGAATCCATTATTCTTTTTTCTTCACACTTCAAAACTTATTTCATTCCGCCAATATCTTCCCAAATCCATTCCTATAATCCATCAACGTATTATATATCTCTAATTTTAGGCATAACATGATCCTTAGAGGTGTTAAGATGTTAATCAAAGGATATTATCAGAAGAAGAAGTATCATTTTAATTAAGTGTTTCTATTTTATTTCTTCTTCCAATTCCATCATGTCATATTAAATCATGATGAAATAATAACTCAAGTATACTAAATATACTGAGACTTTATTATGTTAATATTAATTCATAAATCCATCTCCACTTCTATCAAATTGGAATATGATTATCATTTGTGTGTATGGAGAACTACCGCCTCGGAAACTGATATAATTCATTTTCCATCCCCATATCTCAATAATGGTTATAATTATGTAATTTAAGTTTATATATGATATTTATGAAATATTTATAATTATAAAATAATAATATATAATTTTATTTCTTACCTTTCCTTTCACAAAAAAATGATAACGTCACCCATGTGTACATGTGAACTATCACCTCCACGAAGTGATGTGATTCGTTTTTTATCACCACTCCACATGGATAATATATATAAGAATTTTTAAATAATTAATATGATATTAAATATAGTATCATTATTATTTAAGTATAAATTAATACTTTCCATCTATCCATAATGGTCATTGAAAAATGGAATCATTACTCATGTGTACATACGTCTTACCATCTCCATGATTGTAACATAGTTAATTTGTCTTATAAATATTTAATAGATATATTTGAAATTATAGTTTATGTATAAAATTTATTGTTATGTTACAAATATTATTATGGATATGGTATAATAATTACCAATTTTACTATTGACATCATACCAAAGCTATTTTTGAATCAAGTAACGAATATCGAAAAAACGTCCGACATGAACTTAAATATTTATGTAATTTTATTAAAATGATAATAAGTGATATAAAATCAATAATAAAATGTAAAAATGTTACAAATAAATTAAATAATTAAACTAATTTTATTATTTAGGAATATAAATATTGTGTGTGATGATTTTAACTCAAGGTAAGGTATTGTGTCACAATATCCTTTCATTGAGGCATTTCTTTAGGATATGCACCTTTATTCTATTATGAGGTGTGTATACATTCCCATTTGAACTATCATATCATGAATTTATTTATTATCACGTTATTTAATGATTGTTTAAATTCCATTCTTTCATGGGGTTTATGATTTAAATGTTGAAAGTGGTATGGGACACTTTGAATGTTTAAGGATTTAATTTTAAAATATTTTTCTCCATGTAAAATTCTATATATTATTTATATGGATATAAAAGGATTATAATGGAATTTTTATGTATATTATTATATTGGGATTCACATAAAAGCCTTTCAGTTTTTTTAAGAAACTCCAATTTTCGTTTTCAAGGTATTTTGTTATTGAAAATGGGTTTTAAAAATAGATTGATTATTTCAATAACATGAAATGTTTTCTTATGAGTATAAATGAAATTTTAAGAGTGACTTGTTGAAATTTATATATTTTATGTGTTGTGATTATATAATGGTACTTGTGCATTTAATGAGTTATTATGTGATATACAAAGGATGGTTGGTTCTGTGATAAACCAAGGATAGGTGGTCATGTTATAACCTCAAATGCTTTGCGTATGGAATTCAACCTTATGGTTATTCAATTTGTAAGAGTGATATGTATGGAATTAGATCATATATTTATTCAATTTTTAAGAGTTATATATATGGAATTCGATCATATGGTTATTCAATTTAATTATAATTGTATCCCAATATATCATTATGTGTTATCTATGATTTTTATGGGTCTTCTAGTAATATCATGATTATAAGAAAAGTAATAAATAAGCTAATTTTAAGAAAAAGTATTTACTAAATTTTAAGGGTGAAAATTATTACTTTTTGCTACGTTTCTAGGGGTTTTCATGTTTTCATAGGACTAATAGTTTTCCTTCTTTATGTATCCATTACTGGGATTTTTTTATATATCCCAAGTTTTAAAATTTCTTTTATTGTGTTTAAGGGATAATAGAGGAAATGATGAGTTCAAGGGGATAATTTTGAATATTTTTCATAAAGATAAATCATGTCTTATTTTAAAGAGTTTTATATTATAAAAAGAATGGATATTGAGTATATGTGTCCACTTGTGACATATGGGTTTTATTTGTAAGATTTTGTTCTAATTCTCTAAAACTCTAAACATAAAAGATTATTTAATGTAAATTCTAGTTAAAAAACACTATAATATGTAATGTATAAGGCCATTTCCTTAAAAAAATATCTCAAAATATATTTATTTCAATATTTTTAATGTTATTTATTTGTTATTTATACTAATTAAACAATTATTGCATCATTATTGTGTATTATCAAGGTAATTATTTATTTTATAAAAATTAAAAATAATACCATGATGAAGATAAATATTTTAGATTTAAAATTAAATTTTATGTTTCAATATATATTTTAAATAACCACATATTAAAAAATGTAATACTTTTTAAAAACATGAGTATGATATGTTAAACATTCCTTAAAATAAAATACTAAAAAAGTATAAAGTCGTAAAAGTGGATCCAAGAGGCCATAGAATAATCCCAATGATGAGTTTGGTAGACAGTAAATCATAAAATAAACTTAGGACACATGTTAGGGTAATTTTCAAATATTAATAATATTATTTTTAACCTTAGTTAATCGATTTACTTTTAACGGTGTTAATAAAAAAATTACTAAAGTTACTATTAATAATGTTCAAAAATAAAATAAACCTATTTTCATAATTTGGAACAACTGATTAAAAATAATAAATCCATTTTCCCAAATTTAAAACACATAATTTTCAATAATTAATTTAAAATAAATCATGTTAACAGAATGAGAAAATAGGTTTTTGAAGTAAAAACGTTAAAAGGATTGAATTTTTTTATATCCAAATTCAATGTTAAATTAATTAAAATAACCTAAATTACATTAAATCATAAAATATTTATCTAATTGTACATTTAAAATAATAAAAAAAATAATTTTACACTATAAATTATTTATATGAAAAAAATGTTTTCAATTGAAATCTAGTATTTTTCATTATTAATCAAAACATGAAACTTATCAGCAAAATAAAAAAATCAATAAAAGAAAATATTTATATTCCTTTTTAAAATAAGAATTTTAATTTTTCAAATAAAATTTATAAAATTTTCAAAACTAGATTTAAAAAAAGTTTTCCATCAAATGGTGGTAAAATAGCCTTTAGAAAAATAATGTATTTTAATTCATAAAATTGGATTCATTCTTATCTTATGTCTATAAAATCATTTTGATAAATTTAAAACAGTTGATTAAATATATAATATATAAATTTCATAATTTGGTTAATAGTATTTATATCCACTAATTTAACGTCTATGTTATAACAGTCATGTGAAAATAATGATATTTAATTGTATATCATTGTTCATTTAAGATTGGTGTCTTATGAAACATAAGATATCAAAAAAAATTATTTAAAAATAAACATATCATAAAATATTGGGGTGTTAAATTCTCTATCACTATTTTTGGGTCCTTGGGTGTTATTCATTTCAAATATGTCTTTGTTTTAACCACCAACCAATTTTTTCCTACGTTTAAACTTAGTTATGTGTTATTATATATAACCTTTGTACTTCCCTTTCCCTCTTATCAATAGGATGGTTTATCAAAAAGTTTCACAATGTGGGATTTCAACAAAGGTATTTTTAAAATTCAAACCCACGTTACCAATACTAAGTTCAAATTTTTAGGATACAATTTATTATAGGGGATAGAATTTAATAACCTCAGATATTAAAAAATAAATAAAATTTTTGCTAGAATACAAGATACACAACACCAAACTTAAACCAGTATCAAAATATTATAATTTAAATCTGATTGTTATCACCTAGCCATTAAATTGGAAAGAATGAAAAATATTAACTATATTATAAAATATATAATGGTGTAACTCATTCCTAATGAATTAATTAATGTTTAAAAAATAATCACTCAATTTTTAGAAAACCTATGTCTTTATTTAAAAATATGTTTTCTTCCAAAATAGTTTTTACTAATTTTTTTGAGTGAGTATTATAATAAATTTTTGGAAATTTTATAAATTTTGTTTCATAAAATTAACGTAATTTTGTAAAATAACATTTCCAAATTATCTTAGGATGAATTTTTTTTATTTTCTGAAAAGATTGATTTTTCAAGAAATATTGAAAAATATATATTATATTAAAAATTTTATTTTCCATTAAATTATTTAAAAAGTAAAATTAAATTTGGGATTTTTGTTAAAATTTAAATTATTACATTTAATTTAAAATAAAATAATTTTGGTTCTTTAAATTTAAATTTTCCAAGGATTTAGTATAAATATATTTTATATTTGAAAAGGGTATTTTTCTGAAAAAAAATTATTATGTTTATTTGATTATATTTTAAATTAATTTATTCCAACTATTTGTTTTTAATCTTGAAAAATAGATACCATATTTGGAATCTAGAGGTTTTATTTTGGTTAATACTTCCCTTTTATTTTTCGAAATTATAAATAATAAAATTAACAATTTTTTTTACCATGGTAAGGGTAAATCAGGTAATTAATGATTGAAAATAATATGATAAGGGCTAGGAAAACAATCTAAGACTTGAATTAATTTTATTTTGTGATTATATTTCATCCATACTCATAAAATATTTAGTTATATGTCATTTTTCCATTTTAAGGTGATTGTGACCTTTATAATATTTTATGTAATGAAAATTCAAAAATATCACTCTTGTTTTTAATAAATATAATATTTTTAACATAGGTATACCCAAATGATATGTTAAGTTATAAATATTATTATGTAATATAAATTATTTTTATTAATCATGGTAATTTATTTTTAATTTTTTGTGAAGAAATAATTTCCTTAAATGATTACACAATGCTGACGTCGAAATTATTCAATTCATGAAAAAATAAATTAAATGATATTAAAAAATATTAAAAGTAATATAATTGGAAAAAATTAAAGGAATACATGAAATTTATATATAAATAAAATATTTTGTGTTTGTATTAAAAGATTTTATTTGAAATTTCATTTGCTTTCATATGGAAATTAACGGCAAAGTAAATGAATAGTTTTAAAATTGATATTATTGATATATTATAAAGTTAGTATTTTATTAAATGTTTTAAAAATACTATGAAATTGATAATTGATTAATTTAAAGTTTAATGGTGTATAATATCAATTTTTTTGTTTTTATATTTATAGTAACTATATTAACCCTCAAAGAGTAATAAATCATGTTGTCACGGTAAGTGTGAAGATGGTTAACTGGATGTTAAAACCAAAAGTTAATTGAATAAACAAAGTACAAACTTGTAAAAATTTTATTGTATGAAATTATTTAGAATATTAATCATCTTGTATTTAAATATTATTATTTTAGATCAATTTTTATATTATAATTAATTTATTTTAATTTCAAATTTTAAGAAATTATAAAAGTGTTGACCAGGGTTGGCTTAGTGGTACCGTATAAGGAGGCCACTCTCAGGAAATGGAACTGGAATAGGTTTGAGTCTCAGAATTCTAAAATTTATTTGGGGATGAGTGGCGTACAAGTATTGAATGGGGCCCAAAATAAGTGTGGCATGTAAATCACCTATACCTTGTTACCCATAACTCATTTGACAGTTGGGCTGAGTGCTTCAGATTCTCTCTTGCGAAGATTCCCTAGACATATTTCTATAGAGTCTTTCTCTACCCTACCAACAGGAGGTGGGAGTTTTGTGATCTCATCCTCATGTGAAGGATAACTTCTCTCCATTCTCAAATATGAAGTTTCTTCCTTCCTTCCCTAAGATCCATATTTCCCTGAAGGTCTGAGATCTTTTCTGGGAAGCACCAAATTTCTCACTTTCCCTGACAGAGCTCAATAATTCAATAGACCATTTAAAACTCACTCTATTGGCTTGGTTTCATCTGCACCTCTCCTTGGTTGATGGGTTTGATTGGTTCATTTTTAAATCATGTGATCTACAAGAGCGTGTGGTCATCAGATTTCTTGATCGAAGGCACATCATGATTCGGTTTGGGTCAAAGGAGTAATTTATCATCGCATAGTCTAGGTCTCCTCATCTTAGAAAAGGATTTACCTTTTTATCTATTTTGGTGGAGATTTTAGTTTCATATGGGTCATGATTCCTCGATAATGGCAACATGTGTAAGTCCTCCTAGTCTTCCACATTCATTTCAAAATCCTTACATTCTATGTGCTCTCGATAATATGATTGGATGGTTTTTTTTGTTTTGATCATCAAACTGAGGTTTAGTGTCACCCTATTTGCCCACTAATTTTTGTTGAGGTTTATTTTGCAAGGCCACCAGTCAAGTGGGTTTGGATCATGGATGGTAAGGTGTTTTGGGGGAAACATAAGGTAATTTTTGAGACTTGTATGTCCTTCTATGTTGCGTGTGGTCGGCTTGGTAACATGGAGTTGATATGTTGTAGAAAAGGCTCAAAAAAGATCTCATAGGAAGTGAAGAGGGTGTTCTATTGTCGTTGTGATGTTGCTGGTTTAGATCAATCGACATTGAGGGGTCCTCCTGTGGATGTCCCACCAAGGTGAGATTATATAGAGGTGTAATATCAAAGAAGTTCAGGGAATTATTAGGGTCATGCAATAGATGAGGATCAAAGGAAGGCTTGTGCAGAGTGGGAGGAAAAGAAATCTGATCACACATGGTTCATTATGGTTGATGGTGTTATGAAGGAGGTGCAGATGAAAATTAATCTGACTGTGAGTGTAGTTTTTGATAATCTAATGTATGGTCTTGTTGATGAGTACATGTATCCTTTGGAAGATGTTGTAGGAGCTTTTCATCTGAGATCGGAATCTGTTAATGAGGGTTCTCTAGATAATATGGTTTGTAAAGATATTCCACTGAGCATATATGCACGATTATCAGGTGAAGAGGTTCCACCTATCTTGGGGGGATCATGTTGATACCGATGGAAGCTTAAAGATCAATGTCCCTACTTGTAACTGCTTTCAAGAACTGGAGCATAAGGAGATATCCAATGTAGATGAGGGTCCTCATCTGGATGAAGTTTCTAGCATGAAGCTTGATTCATCATCTCAGAATATAGGGACCGTAGAAGGTGCAATGAGGAAGAATCTACATGATGGTCATGAATCTATGGAGCACCCATATTGTTTAGCCAGGATTGATACTAATAGACACTATCAATAGGAACTGGGAGCGAATGATGGTTACCAAAGTGTGAATATCCCTAGAAAATTGGGGGATGTCTCTGATAGTGACAAATAAAATGATAGTGGCATGGTTATACCTTCCTATAGTGACATTGTTTAGGGTGGGAAGAATATGGTGTGTGAAAGTGAATAAGTTATGATGGTCCCACCAAGAATAATGTTAAGGAACGAATATTCTTATATACCTAAGTTGGTTTCTATAAGGTCTTCTGTCAAGAAGGAAAGTGGGGTTGTCCCTAGTCTAAAAAAAGGGTAAAAATCATCTAACTAGTTTCTATCTTTGGAGCTATTGAGTCTTAAAATGTAGTATGCAAAGATTCAGAAGCACTATGAAACAATCACACAGTGGTAATATGATACTGCAGAAGAAGAAACCAATCATAGATATGGTGATGGGTATAACTTTTATGATTTGTAGTTGACTTTTTTGATTTTTTTTTCTTTTATTGCTGTACTTTTATTTTATTTTTATAAATGGTCAGAGGTTCCCCTATGACAAAGCTTTTTTGGTGAATTCTAAAAGTTCCACTACCCTCTCTTATAAAAGGGAATATATTCTTCTCATTTCTTAAAACGTAAAAATTATTTGTGCTCATAAAAACCCTAAAAGAATAACTTATACAAATCCCTCCCTAATTCTTATAATCCTTGGTTTTGTAATAATACCATCCTTAGAGGTCTTCATGTGGAATGAAAATAAGTTTGTCTGAAAAAGAGGTATAGTTATTAACCAAGATTTTTTGTTTTATTTCTTATTCCACCTCATTGAAATATTACATAACCAATATCTATATAATAAAGTCATGTTAATGTAATAACCTATATCCATCTTTAACCCCTATCAAATGTGAATGGAATCCATTGTTTGAGTGTACTGAAAACTACAACCTTAAGTATCGATGTAATTCATTTTCCCTCACCACCTATCATAGAGAGTTATAATTAGGGATTTATTGTATATATATGATCTTAATTAAATTATTATTATTATTAAAATATAATACATCATTTATTTTATTTCCTTTCCATTCCCTAAAAAATGATAATATTGTTTGTTTCTACATATGAAATACAACCTCCATAAAGCGATTCAGTTCGTTTATCATCACCACATCACATAGATGATATATATATATGTGGGAGGGGTGATTAAATAAATAATATTATACTTATAACATAATTTTCATTCTTAAAATATAAAATAATACTTACTATCTTTCCATAATTATCTTTGAAAATGGAAATGTTACTCATGTGTACATACAGGCTACCGCCACCAAGAATGAAACATAATTGAATTTTCATAACCATATTAAATAGTTTTTTTTTAATGTATAATTAATTTATAAAAATTATTAATTTTTATTTCTTATTATTCTAGAGATTATTGAATAATAACCCCATTGACCATGGTCAACATTCCGAAGTCATTTTGAAATTATGAACCGAACATCATCAAAACAAATGATGTTGAATTAAATGAATAAGTAATTAAAAATTACATTGTAATAAATGAAACAAATGGTTTAATGATAAATTAATAATCCTTTAAAAAAATTAAAAAAAATAAATAATTTTTGTATTTTTATTATACACGATTTAAAGGACATACTTTGAATATATGGACTTGAGGTAAGGCATTTTGTCTCAATTTCTTTTCATTGAGGAAAAGTTAGTTGTTATGCACCTAATATTTTTATATTGTTTATATAGTATTTCAAAATATTATATAATTAGTAATTAATAATTAATGTTATTTTAATTTCAAACTTTATTTATTTCTTTCAAATCTATTTGAGTTGAATGTTAGTAAATGTTAAGGGGTTTCTTAACTAAACTTATTTTTGTTTGGTTATAACTATTTTTGATTGATTTTGTTATTACATGTTTATGTGTGAATTGAGATATAAATTGTTTTATTCTATATTTCTACTTTTTTATTTAAATTTTTATACAAAATATCTCAATTTACTAATTCTCAATTCAATGATATGATCTTTGTAAGGGTTATTTATCTCAAATTATCTTTCTTTGGGACATAAGTTTTTTATATGCACTTATCTTCTTTTATTAGGTGCACAAACTTCAAATTTTACATGTTATATAATTAATATAATTACTATAATGATAATTAAATATTCATTTTATGTTATTCTTTCATAGTTAATATTATTTAAAAGTTTCTAAAGTGGAAAAGTCATCATGTTACAATATCCTTTCATTTCAGGATTGTTTATATTTGAGGATCCTTAGGGGGGAAATCATATGGTCTTATATTCTTAAAAAATATCATTTATTATCATCTGGTTGTGAATTTTTTTTATATGTTTAATTTCAATTTCCTCTAATATTTTTTAAATAAACATCATGAAAATCACTAGTAATTAATATTGACCTTGTATGTTATTTCAGATCAAGAATTTTTCCCTTTTATATCCATATTTTCAAAAAAAATAAAAATAATTATTTTATAAACATAAATTATTTCATAAATCTAGTGAACATGATCTTTTAACTTTTTTTAAAAGTTTTTAAAATGGAAATTTCTTAACATTTTTTAAATGGGTCAATTTTTACTCCCTTTACAAAATGATTGAAAATAATATCTATTTTTAACATTTACAACACGAATAGATCTTCCCACCTTCATGAACATTATTTTATTTTAATATTACTTTATAATTTTCCATTATATTTTAAAAGAAAATTATTTTCAAAATATTTTATGAATTGATAGTTTTTAAAATAGATATTGAAAGTAAAAAATGTTATTTTCCACAAGAATTATTTTAATAATATTTTAATGGAATTTCAATTTATTAGTATCAACAACCCTTGATGTTACTTATTATTCACTGGGGATATTTTGTATCAATACATTCCTCTTTATTTCTCAGGATAGATTATGATTGTTTCAGATATTTTTTCACGAAATGTGTTTCTTTTCTATGTCTTAATAATGTAATTAATGAAATAATGGATATTTCTATGAGTTTATTGAAAAAATGAAAGATTTTTCTACTTTATTCATATTGTGTTTCTTGGATATTTTTTATGATTGTGGTTGGTTCCATTATAAACCAAGGGTGGGTGAGGATTTTATATCTCCCCAAGTAACTAGGAAAAGGCACAGTGTTAACCTAATAGGTTTCTCCTAAGATATTATGGGAATTTGTCATTAAGGGTATTCCAATTATAATCATAGTGGTTATTTCAAGTGTAACTATGATAATTACTCCAAGTGTAACTATGATGTTCATTACATGTGTAACCATGATGGTTACTCCACATATAACTATAAAGTTCATTCCATAAATAAGAGTTATATAAAAATGTTCCAAGATACCAACATGTTTTCTTTATTCTTTCTATGGGATTTTTAGTGATTCCTTTGATCATGATTTACATCACATGGATGATGATTATTGTTTCCAATGAATCATTCCTTTATTAAATATTTATTCCATGTTTCATGATTCATGATCCAGGTATTTATGGGTATAAAGTCTCTTATGTAATACTCAAGCACATTGATTATGTTATGACACCCCTATTCTCATATTATTCTTACCAATGACATTCAATTATTAATACTTTTGTTTACACTATTTATCCTTACTGAGAAATTTATATCACCCTTATTATGATACCTTTTCCCTTGGTTATGAATAATCATGATAAATTATTGTAGTCTAGAAATTTTTCATACAAGAAGAAATTTTTTGGAGATTTTGTATACATAAAATGTAATATAAAAAAGCATGGTATATAGGGAAAAGTACTCTCTTGAAGTCATGAGTTCTATTTATGTAAGATTTTGTCCTAATTTTCCAATACTCTAAAACTTAAAGGTCCTTGGGTGTATAATTGATCCCATATTTCCTTTTGATGTTATAAGTTTTTTATGGAAAAAATGGGCCACACTTATTGGTATCAAATCCAGATATGTAACGTTTCTATTTTCAGCACCGGATCCAAGAGTGTTGGTTCAGGATTGTTACTATCATTGGTAATCTAGTTAACCAAAATTTGGGTATTACTAAGTGGAAAATTTAAAATAATATTACTCATAATGAAATAAAAAATTGATTTTAAAATATTATAAATTTATGTTCATATATTTACATGTTACGTATAAATATTATTATTATTGTTAAAATATGATATTTTTTATATATAAAATTAGAATAAATATTTCAATATCAATTTAGTATTAAAGATAAAATTTTACAACATAAATAATTAATTTATCATACTTGTTAAAGCGTATTTAATATAAAATTAATACTTATTTTCAAAGAACTATTTTATTAAGTATTTTATAGTTTAGCCTAAAACATAAAATTTATTACATTAAAATATTATTATAAATGAACTAATATATTAATATCACCTAAATTATAAATCAGTATGAAATAATATTAAGAACATATACTCTTTAAAAATTCCACTTTCCAAATAAAAATTTGTTTATAATTTATTTTTAAACATAAAAATTAAATATGTAAAATTTAGAATTTAAATTTTATAAAATTAAATTCATTTTTTAATTAATTATATTATTATTATCCTAATATGAATTATAAAAATTTTCTGAAATAATTAATCTTTATGTGAATAGTAAAAACACAGATTTTAATAAAAATCGGGACTTTTATTACACAATAATGAATTAAAATATTGAGAAAAACTTTTTATATAAAAAATATATATTTATTAATAATAAAAAATCATTTAAAAATACTATGTTTAAATTATAAAATATATGTTTAACATTAGTGATACTCAAGTAATATTTCACATTAAAAAATGTTTTTACCTGCTCATAATAAAAAAAATTAGATTTTATCACTTTTATATATTAAATATAACAATTTTTATTTCCTATTTGAGTCTAATATGTAAATATTAGATATAATATCATTTTAATTTTTATTAATAAAAATAATATCATTAATATTAATGTTAATTACACTGATAATAGTAAAACAGTTTCTAAACGAATTATTTTTATAATTTCCTATAATTTTTTTATTTAATATATAAAATTGATAAATTTTAAATTTTAAATCAAATATTATTTTTAAACCTATATATATCTATATTAACACTCATTCAATTGGAAATAAATACTAAATAATATTAAACATATGATGGTTCAAAAAAATTCTAAAAAGTTAATTTTTTATATATTATAAATTTTTATTTAAATTTTTATTACTCTATATTTATAAATTATATTATATTAAATGGATATTAAAATTATTATAATACTTAAAAATTTGGTAATAGGGGATACCATATATTTTATAAAATAAAATAAAATTTACATAGTAAAAAAACAAGTTAACAAGATAATAATAAAATTATAAAAATGTAAAACCCTATGGTAAAAGACTTAAAACAAGATTAAAACATGTGTAAATTATTTTATGATTATTTATCATCCCAATATCATTATACACTTTATTTTTAGGAAATTTTAGAATCATTGACTTAATGGAATTGTGTTAACTAGAACTGGAATTGTGATTAGAAATTTGAAGTTTTGCTTTTAAATGATTGTAAAGG
This sequence comes from Viscum album, assembly GCA_963277665.1. NCBI lineage: Eukaryota > Viridiplantae > Streptophyta > Magnoliopsida > Santalales > Viscaceae > Viscum > Viscum album. Next base: position 371,042,734 of record OY728166.1, on the reverse strand, counting down.
GTAAAATGGTAATTTTAACCTAGAAGATGGATTCAGTTAATTTCTTTGACCACTATATTTGTAATATAATAGAGTTTTTTTCTAGGATATATGTTTTGTGGATTTATGAGTAATTCAAATTTTATCTGAATAATTAATATTTAATATTTAATTAATTAAATATCAATTTATTCAGGTAGGTTCATTTGGCCATATCTTTTGAATGGAGTGTCGGATCGAGATTTATTCTGCATAATTAAGTACATAATGATGGTTTTTTTATTAGGAAGTTAATAAACTTTGGACGAACGTTGGGTTCGGGCACATGCCCCTTTTTCTTTTTTCCTTTTCTTTTTCTTTTCTTTTCTTCTTTTTATTTTCCTTTTTATTTTTTTCCTTCTCCCATGGATTATTCTGTATGGACCCATGTGGGATCCATTAATTATTTTAATGATAGAGAAAAATGGATAGGGTTATAGATAAATATATGGGGGGAAGAGAGGTACTTTTTCATAGCTCGAGAGGAGCCAAATCGTCCTATGGCAGCTACGGATCGCAGAAATGGGTAATACTTCGGTGGTTTCTACCCAAACGTAGTCTATTTTTTATTTCATCCTTAAATACTCATATATTTTCTGTTTTATAGTTTTAATCCCCAATTATGACTAATCAGGACCCCTTGTGGGTTGATCTGTTTCTTTTGGGTGAAAAATCAGGGTTTCTCGATGATTTCAGGGGTTTCCCATTCGAAAATCCCGATCACATGGCATATAGTTCTGGTAATGCATTCAATGTGACCTTAAAGTTCATAGAGGATGATATTTTTAGTGTTACACTCCATGTAATGGGTATACACATAATGCACTGGGACATGGTTTTGTAGCCGAGAACCTAGCTATATAGTTCATATAGAGGAACACGGTTGTGTAGAATATAGGGTCAGGACCTATATGGGTTGCACACCATGTAGAGGTACGTGTCTAGGCTATGTACATAGACTGGATATATATGTTTCATGGGAAGTTACCCATGTAGTATTCATTCCATGTATATGATGAACATGTCATGGACATGGGCTTTGACATGCCATGTCTTGATGAAGTATATTCCCATTTGGGGTTATGATGGTACACATATCTGCTAGGGATGACACATTGTGTACTCATCCTTTTATACCCTTTGTATTGGTTTTCCTATTTTTCTTATCTTTATACCCAATATTCGGAATTGGACCCATTACTAGTTCATTTTAACTATATTTCTGTGTAGATCATGATGGTGAAACCCTTAAGGTGATTTTAGGACTCCTAAGGGCATTTTATGATTTCCTAAACATAGAGGTTATTCCTTAATTAATCAAATCCAACTATATCCTGATATAAAATTTTATCTAAGATGATCCATGATTTATATATCTTATAAAATTCTTACATTTTGACCTAGAGGATCCTGTGTAGGATGCCTCTATCTTATTACCATTATCGAGGGTCCTCTATGGGGTTCCATCGCATATATACTGAACTATAGAACCATTTATAGGATCCATTTACCTGAATATCATTCCAATTATCCTATTTATGATTCATATGCTTCTTTCATATGTTTCTTTTAAGGGTCCTATGTAGGATGATGCCTCTTCCTATATACCACTTCAAGGATTTTGTGCAGGATTCCTATACTTTATTACCATTAGAGTATCCCTTGTAGGTTTCCTCCTTTTACCTTTTCTATCATGGATCTTGTGTAAGATGCCAATTTTTCATGTTACATGAGGAACCCAATGGGTGCCTCTATGTTTGAATGAACTTGATCTAGTACATCAAATTTTGTTAGATATGGTAGTGGGTGTCACCATATAACCCATTATGAACTTGTAATCATAAGAGGTTTTTACTATAGTTGTGAGTTTAGGTATTCTAAAACCATCACTCTTTTATATATTAATTCCCTAATTTACTAAAAATGTAGTGACGGTTACCGTTGGTGCTTCTTGGTTGGTGGTTGATGAACCTAACATGTTACATCATTATTTATCATTAGGATGTCCATACATACATCCTAGGATCCATATTATTTGTTATTATGATGCCTAGATGTGTTTACTGAGATCTAGAATACAATCCTTTGATTGTTATATTATTTTTTTAGGATGTACATAGATACTTCCTGGGATCCGGCTTTTGATACATATATGTTTTGATGGTCTTCACATCCCTGTTGACACTGATGAGGATGATTATTCTCTCCCTGAATTATTGTATATTGAGGATTATTACACTCTCATTGAATTTTTATGTGTTTAGGACGATTATGTTCTCTTGTAATTGATGTGTGATGAGGATGATTATGATTTCTTAGATTTGATTATGTGTATAGATTATTACACTATCTTGAGTGATAGGGATGACTATTCTCTCATGTCCTCCAACAGCACGAAGACCTTCAAATTTTTTTATTATAAAAGATAAAACCCCCTTTTAATGGATGAAGGGGGTGGAAACCCAAGAAATACATCATTGAAAAAGGACAAAAACTCGAAATATAGAAAGAGTAAAACCAGAAAGACATCACAATATAGCTCCTCCAAGTATTTGAACTTGATGTACCAGTCCAACATTGCAAGGTTGTTTAGCAAGAAAATGTCCTATGTCAAAGCACATGCCTGATCCGATGGCTGATGCCATTCCCTCTCAAACAACCAAATTCAAAAAACTATGCAAAGATGAACCACCATCTCTAGAACCACCTCTGGAGTCTGTTTCCTGAAGTCAAGTCCGGTATCACAAACTCCCAACCTTCAAAACTCAAACCATCCAAACACTCAACGACAACCATCCAAGAAAACACCCAAGAAATCAAAAAAACTACAATCCAACATCCCCATAATTCCACCGGATTCACCAATACAGAATAATCTCAAAAAAGAGACCCTCTTCCATCCATCCACCTTAGATAAATCCAAAACCAAAAAAGCAACATGCTGCCTTAAATGTCAATTTCAGCGAGGAAACACGACATTCCAAAGTCGAAAAACTAGAAATCACCACAAATCCCCTTTCTTCATGAGTTCTTCTGACTACAAACCATCACAAGTACTTCCCAAGAGAAAATTCCTAGAAAACAGATTCAGAACAAGTAGGACCAAAGCTGAAATGCAGGGCCAGCAAGAAAATCATCAATCCTAGTAGGCAGGAGGACCATAGCCAACCGTCATGCAACACAAAGAAATGAGATTCACAGAGAGATTCATTAAAATTAAACCAACACAAAACTACAGAAATTGAATCAATAGAAACAGGTGAATAAAAAATGAGAAAAAAGAAAAATTTCAAGAGAGAGAACCCATCACCATGCCCAAACTCGATAGATCAACCATACACATCTTGTTGCTGCCAACAGCCCGACCAGAGAAGACCACCACGACCCTTAAAAGTATAAAATCCTTTGTATCATGACCATATCCCTCAATATTTGAAAACCTGGGACAACGTCGTGACACCAGAAACCATGATCCCTCTAACGCTCCAAAGATTGAGCTGGCCAACAAAGAAACCTCATTGGAAATCGGTCTTACACCAGAGTATCGTGAACTGAAGAACCATGGAGTCCGAGCTTGAAACCACAGTAGGAGGGTGATCTAAAAACACAAAATAGAGAATGCCGGAAGAGTTCATAGATGATCCTCCACATGGAGGATGAAGGCGGTGGTGGGGGAAACCCTAGCACTGAAATCCCCTTACGAGCTTATTAATTCATGCATCCTATTCTCTCCCTAGTCGGTTATGTGATCATAGTGTTGGAAATGGTGTTCCACGTCATTGAATTATATTCATTGATAATTATGATCTCTTGAGTGATGTGGATGGTTAAGTTCTCCCTGATCAGAGACCTTGAGGGGTGGGCATCACATCTCATCAGTGAGATCTCCTTCTACATCACCTTAGGGTCAGAACTTTATGGACTATATGAGTTTCAATGTCATGATCATCTATGAACAGGGACCAAGGGCATCGATATTGGACTAAATTCATGTGTAAATCACGGTATTACATACATAACTATACCATAATTATAGTATTTTCTATCAGTATACGGAATCCTTAATTATTTTAATTGGAGGTGAGTACGGGTAAGAAAAAGGTTAGAAATATATCCCCAATGGTGACATGGCTTGATAATTGAAATTTCTAGAACTGGATGAATCATGTATTTTTTAGTGGGATTATAGACACAGATATCAACTTAATAAAAAAATTTCTTGAGTGGTACGACTTCCAACTCAATTCCCATTTCATAGGATTTATGGATGATCATGATTTCATCCCCAATGATTAACTTCTATTGATTTATATTATTTATTAAATATTACTCATTTATATTCATATTTATGAATATATATATGGTAAAATATATAAACATATAAATATAAATATATATGAAAGCACAATACCCAGTTAATCATAATCAAAGACCTAATGATCAGTTGTGGTTTTATTTTATTTGTTTTATTAATGTCACAGACCAACCTGGGTACCCTGGTAACTAGATAACATAGTCAGTCTTGACATAGCAAGAAGGGTGTTCCCAATCCCTATGTGCCAGCATCTAACACATGAAATCATACAAACTGAATGTGGGAATTAATTTTCCACAAAAAAATTATAGAAGAAAAAAAGAAATGAGATAGTATTCATGTAAAAGGAAACTCCATTAGGAGTAATGTAAAAAAGTCACATAGGAAATAAATCCCAATGTACTACAACTATAGTATGAGAACAATGAAAACAACCTAATTCCTTAAGTATAGAACTCACTAAGTCCAAGTTCCAAAATATAGATCCACCTCTAAGAGATCATTTTCCCCTACTCAAACCTTGAAGGAGATAATCTACAAAAACCTAAAGGCACAACTAGCTTTTGAACCAAAGTCCGGTAGTATTTCACCAAATATTTATTAACTATATGCATATATCAAATTAACCAACAATGTAATTTCAATTTTTAAATAAATAGGTCTAAAATTTACAAAATAATATTTAAAAAATCATGCTTTATAATTTAAAATATGGAAATTCATTTAGTAATTAATTCATCACATTTCAAATGATGGAAATATATTTCAAAACATGATATATTCATTGATCAAAGGGTTATATACAAAAAAAACATTCAAAAATTGATTAAATGAACACATTTATATAAAATAGTTTATATAAATTCACAAGTCTTGTAAAAAAATTTACAATAATGGAATATATTCAATTAAAATACAATCAAGAGAGAAACATAGTCATATGCCAAATAGGTATGATAGTTCCATGATATATGGAACAGATACTGTGAAATGGAAAATATTTACATATTCCTCTTAGGTTTTAAGGTAAAGGTGACTTGTCACCATCACCTAAGGAATAGGATATACTTATATGAGGTTTTAGAACATTTTATATCGTAAAGTGATTCCCAAAATAACTCACTAACTACCTAAGGATTTCATGTTCACTATTAAAAAAATATGGGAAAATGTTTTCAAGACTGCTTAAAATAGATTTAATCCCATTATCCATTTCAAATATGCCAATTTTCCCTTTTAAAACCATAATGTTTTTTGAATCAAAAACATGCCTTTTCACAAAGTTGAAACCCTAAGGTTTACACCAAACTATTTTCAATCCACTTTTCATAAAAATTATTTGAAACCAACGCATTCTATTTATAATCCACCTTCACAAATTAAATTCAACAATTTAGTTTTCAAAAAAAATCCATTAATTTTATTACAAAACACCCCCAATTCAATGTAATTGGGGTTTTTCACAATTTTTCATCAAAATTATTTCCACAATTTAAATACAAAAATTTCATTTAATCAATTTCCATAAAAACCACAATTTAAATTTCAAAAATTAGCATAAACACACCTTAATTCAATGGAATTAGAGGTTTTCAAATTTCATGTCAAAACCCGATTGTTTTCCAAAAAAAACCCTAATTCAATGGAATTGTGTTTTTTTATCAAAAACATTCATAGAAATTTAATAAAAAACAAGAAATTTCAATTAAATAATCTATTGAATTTAAAATAGAAATTTTGGGTTATGATAAATTGGACATCGTAAAAGAACCACCTACTGAAAACAATAGATCTCCCAACGCCAAACCCTAATTAGGATTTTTCCATGAAGAATGAAGATCATTAAAATGGGAATAAAAACTATGTTTATGATTCCAAAAAAAATGTTATTAGATACATAAGTAAATATATAGATCAATGGAACCCCAGGGAGAAGAAGAGAGACCACATGGGAATGAGATCGGGATAAGGAAACTAACCATAACGAGCTCGAAGGGTGTTACTCTAGCTTTAGATCACTTACAGAAAGGATATGATGGGCCAATAATCATCCTTGCGAGATCTAAGGTATTTAAAAATGATTTTGGGTCAAATGAGGTTCTTTGGGGACCAAAAAAACAGTTTGGTAATTTTGAATAAAAAATCAGATATCTTAAAATCCCATACGCATGGTTTCCTGGGAAGACCCTCAAAGTTAGACCAAACCGTGTGGCCCATACATACAAATAGTTTAAATGGTTTGAATGTTTTTTACTAATAGGTTTCATTTATTAACTAACCATTAACCAACCGTGCAAAATCCCACTACCTTGGGTTTCATGGTTTTCTCTGATAGGGTGCATGGTTTGGGAAAACCATGCATCAATCATGAACTAGCCTAGAATTTTCAAAACTCTTAAAATTTTAACCTAAAATTACACCAAATGAACCCAAAACAAAGATCAATAAAAATTATGGTTTATAAATACTTAAAAATATGAACATTATGTTATAAATTATCTTTTTCAGTTGTGTCTCGGTTATACTAATCATATTGCATGACCATGCACTTATGACAGTAAATTTATACGTTCATCATTGGGGTTGCCTACTGAGATCATATTGTCACCCATGTACATGAACCTAGGTGTGTGTAAAAACATTATGTATACTTTTTAGTTTATTAACAGTTCATTTTGAAAATTTTTGAGGTTTATTGTTTCAAGAACTTGTTGAGCTGCTTGTGTAGATTCTTATGATCGGGCTGGAGTAGCTCAGTAGTGTCATAGAGACTGGGTTTGTGGTCTAGCTAAGATTTACCAATAGAGCCCTATAATTTTAATTTAGTTTCCTTTATGTACTCTTTTATGTATGTTCAAACCATTGGGTCACCATTATTGTATGTATTACATGGTTGTTTGGGATTTTAAATCATTTTATTTATTATTACATCATGTTCTATTTCAGTTTATTTATTGCTTCTTCACTCTATTTATTTTATTCTTGGATAATAACTAGTTATTTTCTTTTTTTATACAATGATATGAGGGAATATTCTCTCAACAGAAAACCCCTAGGCCCTCACTACTAGTTGGTAGCCTCTGGTATACAGATAGGTATGCTTGATGACTTTTGGTGAACTGTCTAGGAGTACCAATTTAGTGGAATCTTCTTTGGGAAGTAAAAATTGTTATCAAAAATTTTCATTTTCTATTATATTACTATTTTGGAATGGTGTACATGAGTATTAGGAATATGTCAAAACCTATAATGTAAATCAGACTAGTTTATCGAAAACATTTGTTCTAGTAAGGATTCATAGTTTCCAGGGTTATAGGTTTTTTGTTTTAATCACTAATTTTATAATTGTAGATGATTTTCACTTTGAGTAATGCACATGTGGTGTTGATGTTATGATTTTTTATGGATTTATATCATTATGACCATTATAAAGAGGCCAGTAATTGATTTTGAATCTTTTCTAGTAGAGGAAATAGGCTTCTCATGCATCCTATTTGGCATATAGGATTCACATGTTATAGGCATGATAGTGTTTAATTTTACTGACAATATAAGAATATTGTCTAAAGTGTCAATAAAAACCTAAATTGTGTTTTCTCATATAGTTTTTCAATATAATTCTAATCAATTGAGCCAACATGAATATATATTTCATTTTGATGGTAGGCTATATGTTAAGGCATTTGATAGTGAGGTTGATTAATGATTCCGCATACATGGGAGGTACAGTGACCCCAGTAGGAAAATAGTGAACATGATTCACATGTGTTAGACCCCTTTATGGGGTTTTTTTTTTCTTAGGTTTGGTTGTTTCATTTGTTATTAATAGTCTATAAATATTTTTCCTACATATATTGGATTGACATTCTACTCAACCGACCTTGGTATGTGGTTTTCTAGTCATAATACTGAGTACAATGTCAATATGTAGCAGGATATTTCTAGTGAATTGGACCTCAAGGGTGTATTAATATATATGAATTCCTTATGGGTGTTAATTCAGTATCTCTTTTTTGTTAATATTTTAATCTCTATGGATAACTTCCTTATAATTATTCCCAAAGAGGATCGAACCCTATTAGGCTGATGTTGATAGTTTTGACCCTCATAGGTCAATGTTATCAATACCTCCCTTTGAGAGGTTTGATCTTTTGGAATATGTGGTTATACCTTCAGACCCAGTTGTGATTCTTTATCTATAGGGAAAGGTTGGATACCTAGAGGACCTTAGTTTTGACTCATACCCTGGCAGGTAAATGTTTTTTTTGACCATGGGAAACCTATGAATAGGGTTCGTCTGAGTTTATGAATTCCTATTTAGTTAGTGAACTTGATTACACTCTTTTTATGAGATCAATCTGTAGGAGATTGTTGCATTTTGTGATATAGGCATGTTGATTCCTTCAAATTTTGACCAATAACTTAGTGTGATTTAGTATCAGGACTAGCTTTGATATGATGTATTGTTTGAGTTCTTATCCCATTTGACTAGTTTTTCTACTATTCCAAATATAGTTCTAACATGGGTAGAATCTCATGAATGGAAAGACATCAGGTGATAGGCAATTTTGGAATAAATCATGGAAAAAGTTAGGTTCTTGATTTTTAAGAGTAGTTCCAAGGGAATTTCTAGCTTGTTTGGACTGACATGTAGTATAGCATGGTCATCTTGGTTTTAATAGTAGAAAACTCATGGGATCATGATTCAGGAGATGGTGTTACATTTTGGTTATGCATAGTATCATTCAAATTCTAAATTGGGGAGTGGCCATGTCTGAACTAAGGATAGATGTTTTCAAGACATGTTGTGGGTGTCGTTTCCTAGGAGTTTTGGTTAAATGACAAATTTCCCTCTGTAGAAGATGTGAAATCAAGAATAAATTGAGTTCCATGACACAATTCTACCATTTCTAGACATAGTTACACATTTTCGGGAGATGTGGTGTTAGGATTTGGGTAAAGGAGAGTTATAATGTTTGATGTGATCATGGATTATGAGGTATATATGTTCCTTTTTATGAAATCATAGTGTAATTCTAGTTAAATATGATCATGCTCTATCTTGACATTGTCATGAGTACACTAAGAGAGGGTTAGATCTATTTTGAGCTTCTTTTATTTTAAATGTATTTCCAGGTTGGATGATGGAACCTATTAAGGTTTTGATTGATGAGAGGTATAAGGTAAGCCTTATGTTGGGTAGTACATCATTAGCTATTTTAGAGTGTTCACCCTCATCTTATATTGATATTCATAATTATCCATGGGAATTTTATCTTTGAGTTTGGTTTTGATATGATGATAAGGGTATTCCTATTGTGAGGAGTACCTAATTGGGAAAAGTTAAATGTCTTATTTTATTAAAGTGTTTTTTATGCTTTAAGATTGGTCATTGGATACTCAATATTGTTTAATTTCATAGATTCTTAGTATGAGAGAATGGTTGTATATTTTTATACAAATGATTTTCATGGATGACAGGGTTTATAGTGGGGGGATTATAAGGACCCTTTTTTCATAATATAATTGGGTGTATAAATTTTAATTTTTTCTTTTAGATTATTTTAAGGAGGTAAAATAGAAATTTTACCCTATAATATGACTTCAGATAATTTTTATGATCACTCTATTGGTCCTATAGTAGGGTTTTTTAACTATTATAAGAGTTTTTAGGATTTCTAAGCCATCCTAATTATAGAAAATAGTAAATAATTAATATTTATTTAATTAAATATTAATTTATTAAAATAGGTTTGTTTCTAAATATTATTTGAATTGAACATCAAATTGAGATTATATCTCTTTTTTTTATTCGGGAAGTTAGATTTTTTCCTAGTTAGGTAATAAACATTGGTTTGGCACCAGGGCTGAGCCCAAGTCCCTTTTTCTCTTTACTTTTATTTTTCTTTTATTTTCATCCTTTTCTTTTTCATTTTTATTTTCTTACTTCTCCCTTGGCTTCTCAAATCACCTCATATGGGATCTCTTCATCACCCAACCAAGAGAGAAGAATTCATAGGGAGAAAGAGAAAGTGATATAGAGAAAGATAGGTACTACTGTAGAGCTTAGGAGGAGTTGAATCATCATGTGGAAACCATGGATCATGGAAACAGGTGAAGCTTCAGTAGTTTCCACCCAAAGTTATAGAATTATCATTTTTTCTCATATATACCAATAGATTTTCCATTTTATACATTAAACCCCTATTATAACTCCATAGGATCCCTTTTGGATCATTCTATTACTAGGGGTTGGGGTTTTTGCTTGATTTGACGGGTTTCCCATTCGTTAATCCCAATCACACAATGTGTAGTTCAGGTTATCCACATCATTTGTTCTTAATATTATTAAAATATGATTTTTTTAGAGGTACACAACATTTTTATGTTATAAATATCATGTACTGGTAATCGTTCATGTAGCCGAGTACCTATCCAGATAGCTTGTGTTGGGGAACATGGTCTTTTAGAGTACACGGTCAGACATCGTGTGGGTTGCATGCCATGTAGAGGTAAACATCCAGGCTAACTACATGGCCAGTCCATGTGAGGTACACAAGAAGGTACCCCATATAGGGTATACACTATGTACATGGGAGTTTACATTCCATTTACAGATAAAGTACAAACCCAAGAGGGGATGTGAGGGTGCACACTGTGTGGTAGACTAACATGTCATGAACTCCTCCATTGATACCCTTTGTAGGGGTTTTCCCCATTTCATATATTTATGATCTGCATCCATAATTAGACCCCTGGGTTCTATATTTTAAGTATATTTCCACATATATCACTATGGTGAACCCCTTGAGGTGATCTGAGGACTCCTTGGGGCATTTTGATATTTTTTCAAAATGGATAGGTTCTTCCTCCGGTAACTGAATCCAGATATCTCTTAAGAGATACCCTTTGACCTAAGATGATCCATAAGCTATATCTATCGATCAATGCTTAATTTTAGACCTATAGGATCCCATGTAGGATTCCTCTATCTAATTACTATTAATCAGGGTCCCATGGGGGCTACCTCTACTTTTATGTCCACCTATGGAATCCCTTATAAGATCCCATTACCTATATATCATTCTAAATATCCCATTTACAATTCTCATGCTTCTAACATATGTTACTTCTAAAGGTCCCATGTAGGACACCACATCCTATGTACCATTCTGAGGATACCATATATGACGTATTTTCTTGATTACCATTATAGTATCCCTTGTACGTTTCCTCCTTTTACCTTTTCTATGATGGATCCTAAGTATGATTCCTATTTTGTGTTATAAAATGAGGGACCTAGTGGGTTCCTAGATGTTTGATATACCATAAACTTGTACTTAAGATTTTGGTAGAGATGGTATTGGGTGTCTTCTTAAAACTCGTTCCAAACTAGTAAGCCTAAGAGGCTATGATGGTAGTGTTGGGTGTAGGAATTTGGACACCCTCACTCTTTTATTTATGCATTCACTTGTTTATTGTCGATATAGTGATAATTAATAGAGGTGATTCTTTATTGGTGGCTGGTGAACCTAATATTTTTCATCTTTCTTTATCGTTAGGATGTCCAAACATACTTCCTGGGATCCATCTTATTCATTTTTGGGATATCCAGACGTGTTTCTAGGATCTAGATTATAAGAATTTTATTGTTATATTATTTTATAAGGATTTCCATAGGTACTTCATGGTATCTATCTTTTGATCCATATATGTTTGGATGTTCTTTAAATACCTATTGATGCGGATGAGAATGATTCTTCTCTCCTTGAATTATTGTATGTTGAGGATGATTACTCTTTCCTAGATTTGTTATCTGTTTAGGATGATAACACTCTCCTCTAATTGACATGTGATGAGGATGATTATACTCTCCTTGATTTGATTATGTTCATGGATGATTATTCTCTTTCAAGTGAGAGGGATGATTACGATCTCCCAGATTTTTTACTTGATCATGGTGTTGTTCATGTAATTCTATATCATTGATGTATACTCATGGATTATTACACTCTCTCAAGTGTTCTAGATGATTATTGTCTCCTTGATCAGAGATCTCAAGGGTTGGGCATGATGTATCACTGGTGATCTCTCATTTTACATCACCTAAGGGTCAGACACTAAGGGATTATCTAAGTCACAATGTTGTGACCACCTACAGACTGATACCTGGGGCTCATTAATTACAATTGATTGAAATGAACATCCTGGAATGAAATCTACCTATATACAAAATTTACAGTATTTTCTTTTGGTATATGAAATCTTTATTTATAGTGATTGGTGACGAGTATCGGTGGTCCTAGGGTTAATACATGTATTCTCCTATGGTGAAGTGTCTTGCTCAGAACTATTTTAAGCATTGGATTAAGTAGGTATTCTATATTAGGATTGCAGAACAAGATATCGACGAAATGATACATGAATGGAGTGGTATGATATCCAAATCAATTCCCTTTTCACAGTATGTCCATGCGATTAGGATTACGAACCCTTGGATATACTGTTGTTTATTTTTTTTATTTATTCACCTTACTCTTGTATATTTATGTTTATGTATACATATATATATTTATATATTTATGGTAATATTGGTATACATATATAAATATAAATATACATGATGAAACATTACCCAGTTAAGCAAGATCATGGACCCTACGATCGACTGTGGTGTCACTTTATTTGTTTTATTTATCTTTTCCAGTTGTTTCTTGGATAGGGTGATAATATTTCATGATAATTAACTTATTAAACTAGATTTATAGGTTCAATTTTGAGGTGTCCTACCGAGATTATATTCTTACCCTTGTATGTGCACCTCATTGTATGTGCAAAACTTATGTCTACTTTTCAGGTTGAACACAGATTCACATTTGATAGGGCTGAGGCCTAATGTTTTTTGAAATAGTGAAGATGATCGTGTGGGTTCTTATTATCAAGATGAATCATCTTGTATGTGTCGTAGATATCAATTATGTGGTCTATCTCATAGATAGTAGTAGATCCATGTACTTTTATTCCAATTTCCTTTATGTACTCCATCATGTATGGTCGACCCAATGGGTGACAACTGTTGTATGTATGACATGGTTGAATAGGATTTTATATAATTTTATTGATTATTGTAGAATGTTCTATTTATGTTTATTTATTTCTTCTACACTATTTTTACTAATTTCATGGATGATATATAGTTATTTTCTCCCTTTTTTACTCTGATATAATGGTATACTCTCTCCATAATCATACCCTAGGCTCGCGATGCTGGTTGGTAGCCTCTGGAATATGGATAAAAATACTTAATTACTTGGGAGAACTATCTCAAAGCACTGGTTTAGTGGGATCTGATTCAAGATGTAACATTCACCAAGGAATCATGTAATGTTATCATAGAATTATAAAGGGTATTCTGAGAAGTTCTCTTTTCTTCACATATAAAAGGGGATCGCTTTCACCCCTCCATGGTTACAATTATCATTATAATTTTACTTAAAAAATAAAAAACTAACAATACTATAATTACTTTTCTTATAATTAATACCTTGGTCTCTATATGTTAGCTTATGTAACGTGCTTCCAAGGAAAACTCTAGTAGAAGATCATGTCTACAACGTAAGTATTACCTTCTTCGTATATTTTTATCCTTGTTATTTTACTTATATATATCATATATAAATAAAAATATAAGGACTTAAATATCATTATTATACTTTTATGTTATTATATTAATGGAATAACCAGTATGTATTCCTCTCTATCAGCTAATAAAAAAAATATTATCATTAGTGTGTTGCATGAACTATCTCTTCCACAATATGATGCCTTCTATTTTTCATCAACACCATTAATGGATGGTCAAAAGGATTTAATTCCTGAATAAATATTATATATATAATATAAATTGTATTCTTAAATCTCAAATAGTCATTTACCTTATTTCTCTCTCATTCGTTGAGAGATGGAAACATTAATCGTGTGTACGTTCGAACGATCACCTCCACAAGGAATGAGCTTCATTTTTTATCACCACCCATAATTTTTGGACTTTAAAATGTATTTAATATATAAAAATACATAAATAAAATTATTAATATTATGGAAATTATTATTCTATTTCGTAACACTTTCTACCATGGTCAACATAAATACAGAGTTATGAAAAATTGACTTAATAACCTCTAGTAACCAAAAGTAGGAAATATAACAAATAGAATTATGAAAAATTTACTGAATAACATCAAATATCTAGGTGTAGGTATAATTTTGGGTCACTATAGAAGTAATGTAGCAGGAACTATAGCAGTACTATAGTAGTACTGTATTAGTTATTGTAGCAGGTATAGTTCGGTACTATAACAGCCAGAACTATTCACCTTGGACCACCAGTTTGGGATTGGAGTCCTTAAGGCCTTTGGGACACCCAGGAATTCGGGTCAGTAAGGCTTCCAGGCCACCTCATGGCCTTGGGGAAACCTCAAGGCCTTCAAGGCCACCTGATTTATAGTTACACAGACAGATTCTACAAGGAACATCTCCAAAGGATGAAATAGCAGGGCACATTCACCAGAGCAGGGCTAAACAGATTTAAAAGAACGAGAGGGTATGGAATTTTTCATCAGTATTTCACCTGTGAACCTCTAAACGTGGACATTATAGCATAACAGCCATGCAAAGGTGGAGAGCTGATCATGATGAAGATGTTGTGGAGGAGTGGTTTCAAGCTTTCACAGTCTGTATGATTCCCTTAAGACCTACGGATCCTGTAATGTATCCAAGCCTATGGGAAATGTAATTTCTAATCCTATGGTCCTTGTAAGGGTTCCCCCTCATCCCATAAAAGGGGGGTTATCATAAAATCATTAAAAAATAAGGCTTTCTAGCCATTCAGTCAGTCTAGAATAAGGTAAGGGTTTCTTATCCATCATCCTTCATTAAGGAAATATTATATATTATGCACCAATATTAATTTTCATGGTGTATCTACTACCCCCAATTTATAATTTCATAAAATATTTTTAAAATTGGAAACTTCATTTCTATTCATTCTCTTCCTTGTTTTGGAATATGGTTGATTTATTCCCTAAAATATAAGGGTTTTTTATATCTCAATCTGATTTCATGAGTTATAATGTTTCTCATAGGGTTTTGTATTTAATTTCATATGGTATACCATATTTCTATTTTTTGATATCAATTTTATTCAAATATAATTTACTTTTGAGTTCCAATCCTTTTTTAAAATTCAATTATGTTAAGTATAATTCAAATCCATTTCAATGATTATTTCCCCTCCTTGTCAATAATTTTCCCTCCCACCTATGTTATCCTTTTTAATTAGATCCATAAATAAGTTTTTTTCATGTTAGTATAATATTTACATTCTCATATTTTAAACATTATTTTTTTTATTTTTTTTATGTGAGTTCTTTAATAAGGTGTTTTAAAACGTAGTATGGGATCTTTCAGACCTCCTTTGTGACTTTCCATTTATCTATTCCCTTTCTTTTTCTTTCTTTTATGTAATGTTATTCTCATAAACCTATTATATTTTTATATAAATTTCTCTTAAATATATACCTAGTTAAATATTCTTTTCAATTACTTTGGTATACATGTTTTAGTTCCCTTCAAAATTCCAAATTTTAAGTAAATCTGGTTTTAGGAAACATTACAATTTCATGTCTCATGTCAAGAATAACCCCCATAAAATGTTTATAAACCATTAATAGATTCTAAAATTCATCATTATTTTATATTGAATCTTCTTGATTTAATTTTGTTTTTTTAATAATAAGGTCTTTATGTCATTAAAATATCATTTTATTATTTCACAAAGCATCACCCATATTGTTCATTTTTATTATTTATTCACTTAAATACATCTCATGAATTCTTAAAATTTGATCTCTATGTTCAAGAACTATGTGATATATTCAATTATGAAATTTAAAAGGATTTATTTTCTTATTGTCTTAGGAATCATTATGATTTATCTTTTTGTTATTCCTTGAATAAAATTTATGAAACCCACTTCCTTCCCATGGGTTTGATAATTATTATTATTTATGTATGGTTTATTTTTCTCATGTGGCTCATATATGTATGATTTTAATTATGTGATGGGTTAGACCATAATTTTATAGCCCTTAAATAAATTGAATAAATATTTATATCACATGAGATGTTATGTAATGGATTAGGGAGTGAACCTAATCCACTATAGGATTAAGGTCTTTGGAGTTACCCTTGGCTTATGTATATGACATCATGTTTTATGTTGTTTCCACATGTTGATTATTCCATGATATTATGATATCATTTTGTTATTCCATGTTTATAAGCTTATGATCATCCTATTTATGATATCATATTGTGTCTTTTAACTCTCATGTTATGCTTTATTCCATGTTTATTCCCTTACAAGGATTTATAGCTCCCCTTTTCCATTATTTATTTCCCCAAGGATATCCTATATAGTTTTAGAAAATATTTTTGAGTTAGGATCACTATGTGAAGTCTTAAAAAAAAATATGATATTTTTATGTTTAAGATAATATATTTGTATGTTTAATATTCCAAATACACTATACCCTTATATCCTTAGCATGTATTGATGGAAAATAATTTTGTGTATCATAAAATTGAGTATGTTTAATTCATGGGCCAACATAATTGTTTTGAGATAAATATCTAGTAATTTTAGGAGATTATGATTAGAGAACATTTGTGAAAACTCTATGGAAAAGTTTGTGGGGTAATACTAAGCATAATATTACATCCTAATATTTTGATAAAGTTTGTATTTTTTGATTTTCAAGTCAATAAAACCCTATCTAGATACTATAATATGGATATGACTATTGTATAGATTCACCATGGGGTAATCACCTAGAAAAGCATTGGTTGATCATTGACTCGGTCATTACTCTGATGAAAAATGAGTGGGCCTAAGTATGCACACTTGGATAGACACTCCGGGGGATATTATTTGGTTGATCATGTACTCTTTAATAAATGATATGAACGATTGATTTTATAGCTACATTGAGGGAATAGGTTGAGTAGTATAAGATAACCAACCTTAAAGTAACCTAGACTAATCCAATATTGATATATGTTGAACTAAAAGAATTACAGGATAATTTGATGACAAAAAAAAGGTAACAGGTTTTAATTTAGATTTAGTTTTTTGTTTTTGATCATGATAATCCCCCTATGATTTAAAATTTTCATCATTCATTTTAACCCATTTTGGTTTTTGTATTGTTTAGAACTAGAAAGAACCAAGTTAAACATGGTTTTGAGGGACAATGTGATGATTATTTTAATGATAATCCAATTATAATGGGACATGGGTGACTAAATATAGAGAATATTCCCAAATAACTATCATGAATAATGATTAATAATTTAATTATAAATAAATCAAAAGTGTTCCAAATAATGTAAGGATGAAGGCTAATGAAAATTAAGACAATGAAAATGATGAAGGAAGGAAGACTCAATTTCATTATTTTAAAAAATATAGGAATAATAACTAAGGTAATTGCATCAAGGAAAATGTTAAATGATTAACTTATAGAATATTGGTTTATCCATAATAAAACTACCACAGGAATTAGAGGAGTCCAATCAGCATAATGGGAGTGTAAATCTTGTATCAAAAATAACCACTAACAAACCAATTCCATAAGTGTGGAAAACATAGGAATTATCGGAATAAATTCCCTAATTTAAAGGATAATGAAGATAATATGAAGAAAAAACTTCTAATTATAAGTGAATAAGACAAATCCTATATGATCAATAATATAGAAGTGATTTTTGAAAATGATGGGACGTAAAGAACATTGATCTTCTACTCAAGAACTCTAAGTATTATATTTCTATCTTGTTCAACCCACTCCATTTTACCTAGAATGTTTTCTAGGAATATAAAATCACCTCCTATATTTCTGATATTGGATTATTAAAAAAACTTCTATTAGTATGATTATTGTATCCCATTTTTATTTTAATGGGGAGTGTCTTATGAAAATATCATTATACATCCTTGATCAATTTAAAGTAATTTTAAAAATGGATTGGTTCTATCTACTTTTAGAAAACAATGGAATAAGGATATCAAATTATATATTAGACTATGTTAGTATATTTAAGTATTATTATGATCACCATTTATAAAAAAAATTATATGTGACTCTTGGTATTAATAATAGTATTCTCAAGTCTCAAATAGTTAGAGAAAACTCAATATCAAGGATAATCTTATTTTAAGGAAAAAAGATATGTTTCATAAATTATTAAGGTTGATATCACTATATAAATTAAATATTGAGTCACCTTATAGATACTCATATCTAAGTTCATTAGTAAGTAATAATTTAAATTGTTAGGATTAAATTTATTTAAGGGGGAAATTTAACTCCCTAGGTTTTATGGGCCGTTATTATTTTCAATATTATAAATTATGTCTATAATTATAAGTAATGTTTATATTTTCTTTCAAAAGAGTCAATACATGATTAGAGATTGGTATAAATAATAAATAAACCAATTTAATGACACTTTATTCATATATAATGGAACATTAATTGAAGGTATATAAAAACATACATCATACAGTGGATTACTACACACATTAAAAGAGAAATAATAAATATGGAACAATTGATAGAAAATAATAAAATATTTGTGACTATGAAATATTTTCGATGATATTTAACCTTGAGGATCACCAATGGCCAAAACAAACCTATAATTTTTAAGATCACCAAAACGGAGAAATCATTATAAAAAATATGAAATATGAATAGTGCCTCGTGAAGTGAGAGTGGAATGAACTAATGATTTTATAATTCTATATATAAGAATGAAATCAATTCATCGAAAAGATGTTTATTGTAATTATAGTTATTGTAAATTTGGTCCTTGAAATTATGGTCATAGTTCATATAGGTATACTGAAATCAGGAATTGTTAAGTGGTAAATTTGAAATAATATTTCTCACAATGAAATATAAATAAGACAATAAAATATTATAAATATTTATATATACAAGTAAATAATAAATATTATTAATATTATTAAAATATGATATGTCTTATATATAAAATTCAGATAAGTATTTCAGTAAAAATGGAGTAGTAAAATATAAATTTTAGAATATAAAAAAATTAATTAATTGTATTTGTTAATGAATATTTAGTATAAAAGTAATATTTATTTTTAACTAACTATTTTATAAAGTATATTATATTTTTCTCAATAAATTAAATTTACAACATTAAAATATTATTATATATGAACTAATATATTAACATCACCTAAATTAGAAATCGATATAAAATAATATTAAGAACACATGATGTTTTTAAATTCCATTTTCTAATAAAAGTAGTTTTATTTATAACTTTAATTATATTTAAAATAAAAATATATAAATTTTGGAATTCTAATTTTATAAAATTAAATTCAATTATTAATTCATTATATCAATGTTATTGTAAGATAAATGTTTGATATTTTTCTAAAATAATCAATTTTTAGCTAAATAGTAAAAATATTAATTTTTAAAAAAATTATCACTTTTATAATACAAGACTGAATTAAACGAATAATGAAAATATTTTATATACAAAATATAAATTTAATAATTGAAATAAATAATTTAAAATTTCTATTTAGAAATTATAAAACACATGTTTAATATTTTAGAAACATAAGTAAAATTTCAGACGAAAAAATGTTTTTACGCACTTATAATAAAACATTAGACTTTATCACTTTTATAAATTAAATTTTAGAAAGTTTATTTCATATTTGAGTTAATAAATTAAATATTGTATAAAATTTTTATGTTAATTTTTAGGCATACATATAATATTAGTAAGATTTGTGTTATTTGTTGTGATAATGGTAAAATAGTTTTTTTAAAGAATTATTTTATTAAAATATTTAAATTTTTTATTTAATCAATATAATTGATATAATATAAATTATGGATATAATATTATTTCTAAACCTATATATAACTATATTAACACTAATTTAATTGGTAATTGATACAAAATAAAATCAAATAACATATAATGTTTAAAAGGCATTTTTCTACAAGAATAGTTTTTATATATTATATATTTGAATTTAAAATTTAATTTTTTTTTCATATTAATAAATTCAATTAAATTAAATAGAGATTAAATTTATCTTTAAAACATAAAAATTTAATATGGGTTACATTATATTTTTAAAAATATAATATAAATTACTTAGTTAAAAAACTAGTTACTGAGGTAAAAATCAAAATGTCAAAATGTAAAAACCTATGGTAAAAAACTTTTAAATGTTTAAAAAATGTGTGAAAATTATTTTATGAGGATTTAAAAAAAAAATAACACCCCAACGTCCATTATTATGATATTTTTGGTTTATTATAAAATGAATGGTGTAATGTTATTGTGCAAGTGTAAGGGGTATTCCCAAAAGATTCATTTTATTCACTATTAAAAAATGGTCACTTCCACCCATAAA
This sequence comes from Viscum album, assembly GCA_963277665.1. Lineage (NCBI taxonomy): Eukaryota > Viridiplantae > Streptophyta > Magnoliopsida > Santalales > Viscaceae > Viscum > Viscum album. The sequence continues at coordinate 371,021,864 of OY728166.1, read as the reverse complement.
TGATAAAACTTAAAATTGTAATTTTCATTGAAAATATACCAAAACTACATATATTGTAATTAATTTACTCATCCTTAAGCCTCTGGTCTCTATAATATATATTATGGCCTTCACTTCCAAGGAAATCTCTAAGAGAAGGTCAAGTCTCCAAAGTAAGTATTACTTTCTTCATAACATTCTCTCCTTAATTTTTCTCAAAAAATATCATATATACATAAATATATAATAAAATAAGTTTCATTATTATACCAATAAGATATCATATTAATTTAATATCCATTATTTATTCAGCATCATTAAATAAGGAAAGAAAGAGCATCATTAGTGTATTGTGTGGACTATCGCCTCTACAAATCGACGTCTTTAATTTTTCATCACCACCATTAATGTATGATAAAAAGTATGTAATGGATGAATAAATATTATATATATAATATAAATAGGATTTTTAAATTTCATATTATGATTTATCATTTTTCCCACTCAATATTTGAGAAATTGAAACATTAACCATGTGTTTGTGTAAACTATCACCTCAACGAGTAATAAGTTTCATTCTCCATCACCACCCATCATTCTTGAACTTAAAAATATATTTAATATATAAAAATAATTTCCATAACCCTATTAATATTATTTAAATTATGAAAATATTTTACAATTATTTCTTCCATGGTTAACATATATAAAGAGTAATGAAAAATTGACTGAATAACATCAAGTAAAATAAATAGACAAGAAAAATATAAAATAAATAAATATAAGATGAAAATAAATTTTAATTATTAAATTAAATTAAGAATAATAAGTTTACTGATATGTTTTTTAATAAACTTAATTTTATTATTCAAGACATTATGCTTGTGCGCATATTGAATCGGGAACATGGTAAAGGTCTTCTCTCAATCACCCTTCATTGAGGCATGATTTGATATTACGAACCAACATTAATTTTTATAGTTTATCTACTTCACCCATGATTTTTAATTTCATAATTTATTATTAAAATTTTAAACATTACTTTCATTCATTCTATTTCTTTTTGTGGGAAACAATTGATGTCTTCATTACAATATAAATGTATTTTATAACTCAGTCCAATTTATTGAGTAATAATTTTTCTCATTGATTTTATTATTTCATTTCAAATGGTATAAACTGTTTATATTTTTGGAAATAACATTGATTAAAATATTCTTTATTGTTGATATATAATCCTTTTTGAAAACACAATTATATTAAGAATAATTCTCATCCATTTAAACGATGGTTCCAATCCTTTTCTATAATTTCATTTCCCAACAATGTTGTCCTTTTAAATTGGAAACTTAATTAAGTATATTATCATACAAACGACATATTTACCTTCTCATATTTTCAAAAACATTTTTTTATAAGGTTTTATTATTAACAAAGTTGTTTTAAAACATAGTAAGTGATCTTCCAAACCTCCTTAGTAACTTTTTAGTTACTCATTATATTTCTTTTTATCCCTTTTATGAAATTTTATTACCATGATACCATTCTTTTTTTTGTATATATTTCCCTTAAATATATACCTATATAAATATATATTTCAATTTTTGGGGTTACACATGTTTCAGTTCCCTTTCAAAATTACCACTTTTTATTAAATCTAGATTAATGTAACTTTCCTATTTCTTGTCTCATGTTAAAAATTTCCCACTTAAAATTTTTTAAACCATTATTTTATTCAAAAAAACTTCATTGTTTTATTGATATCCCTATTATTTCAATTGTGGTTTTATTTTAAATAATAAGGTATTTCATTCTTATAAATATTCTTTAGTTATTTCACAAAGAACAACCTAAGTGGTTAGTTTTTGTTATGTATTCTCTTAAATACTTCTCAAATATTTTCTATATTATATCACAAAGTTCAAGACATATATACCTTTTTAGTTATCAAAGTTTAAATAGGTTATTTCCTTCTTCTCTTCGTAATCCTTATTATTTATCCTTTAGTTGTGCCATCAATTGGAATTATGAAACCCAATTCCATCTCATGGGTTTGATCATTCATATGATTTATGTATATTTTATTTTACTCATGTGGCACACATATGTATGATTTAATTTATATGATGTGTGTTCCAATAAGTATATATCTATCCAATTCAATGGATAAAGCTTTATATCTCATGATATGTTATGTAAGTGATTAGGGAGTAAATATAATCCACCATGGGACTTTTTTCACTTTATATTATTGGACTTAGGAGTGACCATAGACTTATATTTTTAATATCATGTTTTATATTATTTCTACATTTTTATGATTCCATGGTATTGTGACATAATTTACTTATTCCATATTTTATGTTTATGATCATACTCTTTATTATATCATGTTATGCCTTTTGACTCTCATGTTATTCTTTATTTTCATGTTTATTTCATTACTAGGATTTCTATCTCACCATTTTTCATATACATATTCCCAAGGAAATCGTATAGAGTTTTAAATGATCTTTTTTATTTTTGAGAAATATATTTATTTTTAAATAAATATGATGTTTTTATGTGAAATATAATGTATTTGTATGTCTAATATTCCAAATACAGTATATCTCTAAATCATTTTCCTATATTATTATATAATTATTTTAAGTATTAGGAAATAAATTATGTTTAAGGGTTGTGTCACTATATTTGTAGCATCAGAAGTCACAAATAAAATCATATGTATAAAATCAAAACTTCAATATATGAGAGTGGAAGTTACATACTCATTAATGATTGTGTGTGAAAACCAAACAATGATAAATTTTTCAATGAATTTATTTTGATATCCAAGGTCAAGGAATATTGATATCAAGTGAAACTTTATCAAGGATATAATTGAACATGGTTATATTTATTTAGATTATGTTTCAATGAAATATCAAGTACTAAAAATCATGAAAAATCCATTGATTAAGTATTCTTTATCATACTTGAGAGTGTTTTAGGAATGAATTATTTCCCAAAATCCCTATGAGTTCATTAATTATTTTTCCATAATTCATTAATTTGAATGTATTTAAAAATATTGAAAACATTTTGGTAGTTATTTTATAAAATAGGGATAAATTATAATTAATCTTGGTATCAATGAAGGGGAAGAAATGTTCAAGGATATTTTCTCTATATGTGAACACATTAGTTTTGGTCAATAACTTAATGTTTTTTAAAACCTAAATGTATATTGTTATGGATTCTTCCAATAAATACAAATAGTTTTATTAGAGTGCCCTTAGATATTGAAGATCCCTCAAGAAGTAAATTTATAAAGGTGTTATTTATCTTCTAAAAAATATAGCTTCAATTGGGGGATGAATGAAAGATTTAAAAATACAAATAATATATTCTTCTTAAAGAATTATAGTTTATATGGACAATATATTATCACTATAAACTAAATTAATAAAAATGTGGTGAAACAGTAAATAGTTTGAATTGAATAGTAACTCTAAAATAGTTCTATATAAATGGAACTATAAATATACAATTCATATAATAGAAAAAATGTATACAATACAATGGGCACAATATGATTTGAGATGTAACCTCATTGATCAAAATATTAGAAGAAAAAGTTCTTATCTATATAGATTATTTGATCCAAGATTTCTATCATCAAGTCCTTACCCAATGACTTTATTGATCAACTTGTATCAACAAGTTATGAAAATTACTAAAAAATAAAATTTTAATACCTTTATAATTAACTCAAAAATGGAGGCATTTAAAAACAAATAAAATATAACAGAGGTAGAAAACATTCATAAACAATCATAGAGATTATGAATCATTGTTTTAATCTCTTTAATCATGAAAATAACTTAATTGATCTGAACTTTTGAGACAAGAATTTCACTTTGAGATTCAAGAGTTTTTCAGAATTTATTTGTTTCTACATGATACACATATAGGTGTTTATTTCCTTAAAGATGATGATTGTATTGACTAATTTAGTTATATTTTTTTATTTGAATATCATTTCATTTTTCATTTTTCACAAAACTTTTAGATTCTTTGATTTAAAAAAACTCATCTAAAATAATCTATGTTGATTCTAGTGAAGGGAGATCTATGGTTCTCCTCTTAACTATTCCATCCATGTGGGAATATAATTTATCTATAAACATTGAATTTTCATCAAACTCTTTCATATGTTATTCATCATTATACCTTTAGCATAGATTATATATTTCAAAAACATCAACTTTATTCCAATAATTAACTGCCTTATCTTTTTTCTTTAGGTGTTTGGAAACTTATTTAGAAATTTATTTATTGGTTTCTTTATCTATAGTCTTTATGTAAACTAGATACATTATCAATTTTTCTAAATAAAAAAAAATTATATTTTTAATCATTTAATCCTAACTCTATCAATGATATTCTAAAGGATGATCATAGTGAAAATTTTTCATATTATTGAGGCATTATGAATGACTCTAATTTATCTATATCTAAATATTTTGTTGATTCCTTATAAAACTAATATTTATTTCATTATCTATAGGTTGATGATATATTAAATATAAATATTCCTATATATTTACTTCCCTATGATTTATTTTATATTTTCCAAAATTAGTTATAGAGGAATCAAGTTTTTTACTTGGAAATTATTTTTCCTCATTTTTAGATTATTGTATAGTGTAAAGTGGATAAATTATTCTTAACCATTTAGACTTAGGAGATTATTTATTTTCTTCCTTGTCTGATTACTTTTTTCCATTCTCTTATACTTTCTTTTCAACCTCAATTTTTTATTCTCAAATTTATCCTTTTTATTTTTTTAACTCAACATTATTCTTATCTAAATCAGTTATCTTCTATTGTAACATAGCTTCCTATTTTTTTCATTATGTATTCTATTATTTTCTTATCATACTTATCCATATATTTCTAAACTTTATATTTTCTTGTTTTTGAACATTTTTACCTTTTCTTTCCAATATATGCTTCGTTGTGTTCACTATATCAATATCTTGTTCTTATTTAATAATTATTTTCTTTATAACTTCGGCTGTAATAATGGTTCCAAACCATTGACTTTATACCTATGATTTTTATTTTTCTATTTCCTATTTATTCTTATATTTTTCTTCATTTCCTTAATAAAAATTATTTTTCTTAGTTCTAATAGTTAATGGAGATACCATCATTTCTTCATCATCTAATAAAGTGGGATTCACTTACTTTGGTCCTTTGATTAATTCACTAACTGATTGTTCTGAATATTCCCTCAATAGGAAATTTCCAATAACTACTTCTCATGGGTCACTGAATATTCCATACATAATATCCTATTCTAATTTCGTCTTAGTAATAGTTTTATTATCAATTGGATTGTTAATGAATTTTACAGGATTATCAGTGTCATTATTTTCTACTTCCTTTTGTATCTTAATCAAGATTCTATTTAGAATCTGAAAATATAGAACCATCTTCATTTTCACCACTCTAGAATGTAATTTCTTGATAAATTCCCACATGAACTATATAATATTGAATTTAATCAATCCAAATAATAAATATATAATATAATTATAATAATCCTTAACATTTTTAAAACATCCCTTCCTTGAATCTATGAAATATTATATCTATTTAATGTAGAATAAATCTAATGAATAGAAAATATTAAAACATATATTCTTTCTTCTACTAAATTTTAATGTTTTCCCACTATTTAAATTAGATGATTCTCTATAGTAGAAAATCACACTCTATAAACAAATCCATATCAATTATTCTTTCATAAATTATCTCTTGAGACACAACCTCAATTTTATCTCCAGTTCCTAGAATTTGAATTTACTGGGTAACTGAGCATAACATAAAATTATTTAGATCCTCATAGACTTAAAAGTATTAATTAATATATGATACAAAAAAAATTCTACCGTGTATTTGGTTGATCTTCATAACAAATTCAATTTATAATAAGCAAGGGGTCAACCACCCTTTTCATATAAAAATCAAATAAATATTAACCATTGATTTAAAATATAATGAATACATGATTTTTTCCCATCCAATGATGTTGGATCAACAAATTTCCTCAAAACATTAAGTCCTAAATATCAATAATAAATTAGCTCTAACATTTGAGATTCAAGAATAAATTGAAAATGGATTGTGTAAACTATAATGTAACTAGTATATAGTTTTATCGTCTTAATTTTAAGATTTAATAATTTCTATGATTTATTCCTTCTAATATTCTTATATATGAAGTGGTTATTTTTTTGTATATTAATCAAAAAAAATTACTCTAAAAGTTTCATTTATAATTCCATATCCTCGACTTATATTTTTCATCTAAAATGATATAATCATGAATATATATTTGAAGTATTAATAACAAATTATATTTTTCTTCTTGAATAATATAATTATAGTAATGAATTTAAAAAATTACATAAAATAAATTTCATCCCCTTTCTCAAGTATTTTTTTACTCTAATTTGAATTAATAATGAAATGAAAATACAATTAATTAAAATTTATTATACCTATCATATATTTTTTATATTAAAATATTTCAGGATATAAAGGCTTAGTAAAAATATATACAAATTGATTTTTAGAGTTAATGAATTTGATAAAATTATCTCCCTTTGGTGTATAATCATGAATAAACTAGTGTCTTACATCTATGTGTTTGGATATTTAATGACGTGTGGAATCGTATAGAGAAATGAAACTTGTGTTATCACATATAGTTAGAATATGCATGAATACCACTTTGAAATCTTTGAGTGTGTGTTGAATCCATAATAATTGGGAACAAGAACTTATAGTAAATATATATTCATTATCAATAGTGGAAAATTCCATTAATTTATTCTTATTAGACCATGTAACTAAATAATTAACTGTGAAGTGAAATATTATAAAAATACCTTTTCTATCAAATCTACATCCTCCAAAATTTATATATGAATAACTCTTAGGTATGAAGTTAGAATATAAATGATATAAAATTTTACATTACAAAGTTTCCTTAAGATAATGAATGATCCAATTAACTAATTTTAAATGGGATTATTTTAAATTGGATAAAAAAAATTTAGAAATAGATACAAAAAATATAATATCTACTTAAGTAATAGTTAAAAATGGTAATATATTGTTCAATATTAAATATTTTTTTGATCAATCGGTTTCCAAAATTTATCAAGATATAAATTATAAAAAATAATTACAAAGGTACTAATATTTGTTTCATTATATAAAGAAAATATTTTAAGTAAATATTTTATGTACTTATGTTGGTATAAAATTAATCCTTCTAGTTTCAAGGAAATTTGGGAACCAGAAAAATAATGTATCTTTGCTCATCAAACTCATCTCAAATTTGTTCTATATGAGTTTGATAACACTTTATGTAAGATATATATATATATATAGATATGAATATAATATCATATACATAGATTTATATTATTATAGTTTCCTTTAAAATGTTATTGATGAAAAGAGTTTGACCTATCATTCCTTTAGTAAAGTTTTTTTAAATAAAGAATCTTGTTAATTTATATTATTATATTATTGGGTATTGTATTCTTTCTATAAAATTACTTATCAACTTTAAATGAAATATCTAAAAATAATATATTCTCAAAACCCATAGGTTTTTCTACATAAAATTTCTCTTGAAAATATTCATTTACAAAGTCACTCGTAACTTTTATTTAAAAAATAGTGGAATTCAAATGAGTAGAAAAAGATAGTAGAATTTTGATAGACTCGAACCTGACTATTAGAGTAAACATTTCTCCATAGTCTATGCATTCCTCTTGATTGTAACAACTATTATAAAACATGTAATGATCATGACCTGAATACTCAAACATTACATGGTCCACATTTCATCAACACCTTAGGTATACACCTCTATCATCAGATTCTAGCATAAGAATTGGGGGTTCTGTGATACAAAAGTGGTATATAGTTTCCCACCATTCAATAAAATGTTATACTAACTTATATTCACATATATATTTGGACTTTAATTTTTGTATACTAAATATAATAGGTCTATAACAACTCATAAATGGAATAATATAACTATAAATATGATTAAAACATGTATGAAATTATATGAAGATGCAATATCATATATTCCTTGGTCCAAGACACCCAAATATTTTATAAAGTGCAAGAAAGTAAAAAATCATTTATGCAAAAGTTATGTAAACCAAACACATACTAAAGACAAAAATTAGGGATTCTAAATTATGTAAATTCCATGAGAAATAATAGGGAAAACCCATCTAGGATCACATGGATCATACATCATAAATCCAAATAGGCTCTTCCAGAACTTCATGCTTTGAGTGTGACTATCTCATATGCGCCAGGAATTTCCCCTTACCTAAATCACATATTAAAGAATCTAAATGCAACCCATATAGACTTGTATAGGTTGTGAATATATCAATACCCAATATTCAATCACCAAATCACTCCTTATACACCTTTCATAAGCTAAAGAGTATATAGTAATAGTGACAGAGAATTGGAAAGTGTATAATAACAAAAAAAATTACTTTTATAAAGTTATATTACATGGATATCTAGTATAATAACATAACCCATACACCAAAAGGACCCATACCTTTTAGAATTTAATTAGGCCTAGCCTAAAATCTAATATGAATAATATAAAAAATTTAGGTTGAAATACTTGTCATGTTTAGGGTAATGTGAATCATGTATACCAAGTCAGAGAAATCATACAGTCAATCTCATTGGGAATAGGGGAAGGGGTATATAATGTTAAAGAATTGTGAGCCCATCTCATATCATCTATCATTATATCAAAAATAGGTGTGAATATACTTATTTGAATAAATTAATATACCCCTTTACAATATACATTTAAACTTGATAAATAAAAATATAAATGAATAATTCATTAGATAATAAGTCAATCTAGTGATACACTTATTCATGCTAGTTTTAATTGATTTATTCAGGAATAAGAATATCCAAACATAGAAAATAGAACATGATAATCGGTCACATGACATAAAAAATAGGGTGGGATAACTATTAGACCAAAAAATAGGACATACGTCACATACAAAATAGTCGAGACCTATTAACGAGACAAATGAAGATCAATTGGATCAAAATAGAACTGAAACTTGAAGAATTAATTTATGAAATATTTTATTTATTTAAAACATCCCATTTAAATTTATTTCTCTTATATTGAAACAGTCCTTCTCTCAACCCTTAAATTTTTTTAGAGAAATAATGGATTCACCTATAAAAATTAAATGAAAATACTCCTTAGATGTCCAAAGGAAGAGAATATTCCCCCACATGAATTATTAGACCAGTCTAGAATAAAGGAATAAAAAGGATTACATTACTTATAATAAAACATATTCAAATATTCAAATAAAAAATATGGTGTTACCTTTATATCACATATTCTCAACTCCTATAATATTTATACCAAAAGAAAATTTAAGTATTTGATAAATTTTATGAGTCTTAGATTTTAGAAATATGGGATTTCACTCACTTCCTTTAAAAAATAAAAAAGATGAAAATTTGTAACACCCCAGGTAAATAAATAATATTAAATCTTTATATTTATCCATATTTGTGTATAAAATATTAATATTACTTTAAAGGGGATGTTATGCTCGATGGTGTACCCAATACGCAACAACGGGTTTCTTGGGAATCTTACGTTGCACTCTAATAATAAAATAATATTATATAACGCCTAGATGTTGTAATGGAGGGAATGAAAAGAACTAACTACAAAATTATTATATATGTTTTTCAAATATCTTTAATCTTTACAATAAATGTTAGAGGACTAAAAATGCAAATGAATCCAGTTTTTAAGCGTAAACGTTCTAATATTCTTTAAAAGGTCGATTAACCGCCTTTTGATGGCGAAACCCTTTTAAATCCACTTTTTGAAAATTTTATAAGCTCTATTTTTCAAAATAAACATATTATTTATGATTGGGACATTGAAATCTACCTTGGGTTAATTTTTGGTATTTTTCTGACAATGTTCATTTTTCAATGAATAGTGAAAAATACTGCATTTTACATCAAAACTGATTTTTCATATAATTTAATTATATGGTTATATTATCTTTTTAAATTGTTTTAAAGTTTAATTAGAATATATTTTTACCATGTAATTCAATTATGGTCATTGGGATTAATTTCACTTTGGAATTAGGCATAAACAAGTGCCAAACTTATCATAAATATTGTTTCTAAAAAACCCACTATTTGTTTTGACAACGGGATGTTTTTTTAAATTAATTATTGCAATTTATGTGTTTGGAATTTGGTAAAATGGATTAAATATTTCTAATCAGAAGTTCCAAATTATGTAATTAAGACTCTTGTTTTTTGACATTATGAATAGTAACGACGGTAATTATCTTTAATTATCTTGATTAATGAGTAATCGGGTAGTTAAAGATAATAATATAATATCATAATAATAATAAATGACAAAAATATGTGTCCTAAGGATACTTTTTGTCTCATGAAAGACCATGGGATTCCTTGTGCCAAACTTGGGGGGCCCATGGAATCACTTTTGTGAGAAAGTGACTTTTTATCTTTTTATTTTTAAAGAATGTTAAATGTAACAAAGAATGTATCACCTAAGTAAAATATTCTTAATTTTGTCTAAATAAATTATCATTTGGACTATAAATATTAATTAGAAATCTAAAAAGGTTTCCTACATCATAGTATTTTTTTATAATTTTTAGACATTAAATAAATTAAATTATTTATGACATCATGATGATGCAGCGATGACCTCATTATTTAACGATTTAAATAAAATGGAAAGATAATATAAAATCTAAGACCTTAACATGTAAAAAACCTATTTTATGGGTGGATTTAGAACCCTTATCACCTTATCCCCGAAAAAAAACAATTTGGGACCATTAAAATCCGAAACTCATTTGAAAATAAAGTTACATTTTATACCTTTCCAAGAGTGCCCCTCCTCTCCTCTTATAAAAGGCCCCCACCTCTAACTCTTTACACACACTTCCAAAGCCTTTGGCTCGGCCAACCCCTGCCCATTTCATCTCTCCACATTCCTCTCTAACTCCTTGAATCCTCACTTTGGGCATAATCCTTTCCAAGGAAGCCTTTTAGCTCAAATCAAAGGAAGTTACCCGATTTAAAGGTAATGTCTTCACTTGTGTCCTTTTGTTTTATTTTGCTTCTCCAACCCCCTAAACTCTTTTTATTAATTTATTTTGTAACAAATCCAGTATATTAAATATACTAGGATTTTGTTATAAGAATTATTCGAGCTACACTTACACACACCTACATCTAATGGTTAAAGAACATACTGTTTCCGTGGATGGCGAATTCCTGCCTCCCGAAACGATGATTGTTCAACATTCTTCTAACACCTTCAATGATAGCCATTAAGATGACACTATATTTATATATGATATCTAATATTTTTATGTTTTACTTAAGCTTCATTATTTTTCATTTATGGCATACCTTTATGGTTTCCATTATGGGTAAACGTGATATCTTCATTTAAGGAAGTGCGGACTACCGCCCCCTCAAAGTGATTTGATTCGTTAATACCATATGTGGTACGTATAAAGGATATATTTAATGATATTATATATGATACCATACTGGAATTAAAATACTATTATGTATCATTATGTTTTAATTCCATTAAATATGAAATAGAAATGGAAGTAGCGTTCATGCGTACGTATGGCTTACCGTCTCCATGAACGGTGCATTTCATTTCTTAACTCTAAATGTTATGTAATATTATAAATGCATGAATATACTGGATATATATGATATATATTATATATACATCATTAATAAAATTCTGGATATAATGAACCTTTGACCACATGAACAACATGTAATTGTAAGAAGTCCACTTTCGACTTAAGAACCAAATATCGACAAAACAAACATTATTAACTTAAATGATTACATAATGTTTATGACATGGTAATAAGTGATGTAAAAGGAATAATGAACTTGAAAAGGGTTCTTAAGGACGTATAAATTAACTCAAGTTTATTATTCAGGATATTAAAGAACGATCGAGTCAAGTCGGACCCGAGGTAAGGGATCTTACTCCTCTCTTTCTTTTTAAGTACACTCTTTTATGTCATTCCTTCTAAAGCTCATCTTTCTTGTGATTGGGATGTTATTTTATATTAATCTTACTTTAATTTTTATGTATATATGATTAGAGACCCTATTCTCTCTCATCAATCCATTTTGGAAGTTTTGAATGGCGTCGTTAGGCTGTCGAAAGTTCGTAAGAGATCTAACCTCTCTCTTTCTTTTTAAGTACTCTCCTTTATGTCACTTCTTTTAAGCTCCTCTTTGTTATGTTGGGGGATGTTCTTTTATATTCATCTTTCTGTAAACTTTTTGTTGATGTGATGAGAGACCCTACTTCCTCTCATCAATCCATTTTGGAATTTTTAAGTGGCGACGTTAGGCTGCCGAGTTTTCGTAAGAGATTTTTCATCTCACTTTTATTCCCGTGAGACTTATGCTAAATTTTCCACAATTTCTTTTGAGTGGTTTATGTACTGCCCATTATTACACTCCTTTTGTAATATAATTCCATTTATGGGTATTTACATATTCATTGTATGACACTTCTTCAATGGGTTGTACGTTTGGAAAGTTACCCAAGTCGGTAAGGGAACCTTTCACCCTCCTCTTTTTAAAAGACTTCGTTTGTTATGTCTTTTAATTCACATAATATTATGTTGGGATATGTTATTATATATCCTGATTGATGTAAATTTTATGTAACTGTGATGAGATTCCCTTTTTATCTCTCATAAACTCATTTTCTGAATTTTTTAAGTGACGCCGTTAGGCTGTCGAATTTTACCAAGGGAACTGTTTAACCCAATTTCGATTTCTTTGGGTTCAACATGTAGTTATTGAATATGTCATCCTTTGAATATGTGTGAATTACCTTTTATTGTTTTACACTTAATATCCAATTATATTGGGTGTATTTATATTTTTTACACATAATTTTGAGATTGATTTATCCTTAATTTAAGGATACCTTCTTTATAAGGGATTTCATCACATTTTACATCTCTATGGAGACTTCATTGTTGTTATGCACCAATTCACTATTATATAGTGTATATACTATCCTTTGGAATATTATATCATGAATCCATTTATTCTCATTATATTATAAAGTTCTGACTAAATGTTATTCCTCAATTATTATATTCAAGTGTCTCTAATTTTGGTAAAACCCCTTTAACCAAAATATCGCTTTAAATGTTTTAAATATTTTTTCTTATTAATATCCATGTTTTCAAAATGGTTTTAAGGATTTATTTATATGGATATTAATGGTTTAAAATTTTAAAAGCTTCAAGGTGGTATGGGACACTTTGATTCAAAAATCTCTTTATTAAATTTTTTAAATGGTTTTGAAAATGGTTTTTTTTAATGGATTCATTATTTCAATATCCTAAAATGTTATATTGTGATTTAAATGTGGAAATGTTATATTTCCTTTATGCATGTTTTATGTGAAACATTTATGTTATGGTTCTTGGGAATTGTTATAAAACGGGTGGTTCCGTGATAAACTAAGGGCGGGTGAGCCCGATATAGCTCTCCAATGCATTGGGTAACATGAAGGGGTTAAACGTTAAGGTTTCTCTGAAGAGATTTAGGGAATGTACTGTGATGGGTATTCCAAATGTAACCAAGAGGGTTACTCCCTACGTAAGAATGTTATGAATGCATCAAGTTACCTTGTATGTCTTATGATTTCTATTATTAATTCATGATTTTATGTGGTGTGTTAAAGTGCTTATGCTTTATGGGAAAAGTATGATTTCATTCTTATGTATATATGTACTCATGTTTCCTTTCCATACTTTTTATATCCCTTACTGAGCTTTTTATGCTCATCCAAAGTTTTTTAAATGTTTTCATAGGTCAAGGTAAGGGTACATGATATGATAATAGTGTCAAGGAAGTGTCAAGAAAGAATCCATGTTTTATTTTAAATATGTTTCCGTTGATGGGAAAAATTAATACTATCTTTTATGTAACCACTTTGTTTAAATGTGGAATGTAATGCAAGTTTTATGATCTAATTATCTAAAACTCTAAACCTGAAAAGATCCTCAATGTGTAATCTTGTAATAACTCAAGATTAAGTAAGGTTTAAGGCTGGGGCCATATAAAATTAGACAGGTCCCAACCATTATATTTATTAACCCAAAATTATATATCCAATGGGGGTTTTTTATCTAATGATTGAGGTAGGTTTCACTTGGAATAAGTAATGATGTTGTGGATATCCTAGGAGATGAAAACCCAACCAAATGAGATTAAATTACAGGGGATGAGAAATTTAGTGAGTATTATTTTAGTTAAATTATATAAACCACCACATGATAAAATAAACATCCTATATTGCCACATGGTACCAAGTAAGGACCCAACAAGTACCTAGTGGTGGTGATAATGTACTTGTAGCCACGGTGGTGCCCTTGGCTACCCGATTCTATCCTGATAATGGGGTACCTTCCTCTTCCCATATTCTCCACCCACTAAAACTCTCACTCCCTCTAAAATTCAAAAATGACTCAGTATATATTGAAATACCATAATTTAGGGGGAACAATAATATATAAAGGATATGTTCCTTATAACTACCTCGACATTGAGACTTTTGTCCCTAAGAATCTTTAAACAGCCCCCTAAGGGAATAAATTTGGCCATTCACTCATGAACATAGCTTTATGCTCTCAAATTTAATCTTGAACTTTTTCATGCTTCCATAAGACATTAATAAGATGTATTAAATTTCTCTATAACACTTACTTAATTTGGTCAATAATTCATACATGAGGGTTTATATTGGATGAATTCGCTTCCTACGCAATATTATAATACTAAATTACATGCAAAGTTTCAAGTACATACTTCATTAATTGATAAACATGTAAGTTAATATTCAAGGAATTGAATTTTTTAGGTAAATAAAATTGATATTTTTTTATTTATACTTGGTTTTATAAGGATCCAACCACACTTGTAAAACCATTAGTATAAAATAAAATACTAAATCATGATTTCACCTTGTGAGAAAATGAAAATATATATACTAGAAGTGAAGAAATAATGAAACCAATATACATTTCACTATAGCCATTTCCTACTACTATTTTCCTGAATCTATGATTGATGATGATCACCAAGCAATAATTATAAGATTATTCCCTTTGTGGGGAATATACAGGTTATTGATTTTCTCATAATTCATGCATGATTCCATTTCTCACCACGGATTGTTAGCACCTTATAGCGAAGAGGTGGAAATTGAAAGAGAGATTTAGGGATTGAGGTAGTTTCAGACTAGAATAAATCACACACACACACACCAATATCTCATAGAAGTATTATCCTTATAGGAACCATGAGGATGCTTCTCATTTTTTCAAAAACATACTCATGTGTTTTAATGAATCAATAAATGCATTGTCCAGTCCATGAATATCATGCATGAATTCATTTAAATTTGAAATTTTACATCTTATGTAATTCTTCTTAAATGTTATATTAAGAAAGAAACAGAATTTAATAATAAATTTTATCATTATAGTACCCATAATATCAAAGATAGTGGGATTGGAAAACCTTTATTATATGGAATTCATACTATATTACTTATATATGATGACTTCTTATGATAGAATTTAATTTTTCGATATGATTGAGAAGGTAATGGCATGAAATAATGAATTTAATTCCATTATAGTTTTCTTCTATTTTTTAATATGATTTATCCATGTTTACATAATTTTTAAATGGTATTTATGGTATATCTCCTTCAATATCCCAATTCAACTAAATCCTCAAATACTTTGTGCAATTTCTCATTATATTGCATCATATACAATAACTAGTGAAATAATATCCAAAAATCATTTTTTTATCTTCCAAAACACTTTTAGAAATATGTCATTAACTTCATCATGTATCACATCACATGAAATACCTTGACAATACCCATCCAAAAATCTTTTGGATTAACTCTAAATAACTTATAGATGATCTATATAATTTCAAATTGATCCCCATTTAATCCACCACGATGTGTGATCCCACTAGCCTTCTATAATTGAAAAAAAAAATATGAATATATACCTTCTTAATTGTAATAAAAATCAGTCTCTATGGAAGCATAAATTCTAATCAATCTATAAGGAAATCTACTATTATCTACTTCAACCATGTGTATCATTATACATATATCTAGAATATTTATCACATGTTATCACACTCTCATATTTTCCTGTTTTCCAAGACATCAAATTACTATGGGGCACGGAATACATAAATCCTCTTGAGTTAACTCATATGATATCTATTTTCTGGGTATAGACTAACCAGGATAATAAATACATCAGATTTCATTCACCTTTTTGGATGAGCACATCACATTCCCCACATACAAAAACATAATAATATCATATGTACTATCTATGTGGGGTTTCCCACAACTTGATTTATCTCAAATGAGGACCCAAGTATCATAATTTCCATATGAAAGGGAAAATCACATTTTTTTTGAACTCCAACCAATGAAAAGATTAGAAACATACCCATCCACCCCCTAATTAGCTAAGCCTCAATAACTTAATAAGAAAGTTATAAAGGTATAAAGGTTACCATGTTAGGTATCTCACCAACCTTGGGTAGTTTGTAATATTATATGATCCATGCACCCCTAGTATAGTAAATATATAGTGTGTGACACTCCATGTGGTATACTTCATGGGCTATCTGATGTATAAAAACACCTATTCCTTGTGATTATATTTTATATCTCGATACATGAATCATATTCATGATAACCTTTACATTTCATCATAACCTATAATAATCCTTGATGAAAATCAGTTAGGGATTACTCAAAATCTTACTATTAAAGGCCAATTAACATTTTATTTTATGAAACATATAATATATCTATTTATATAGACAACGTTAAATAATGATAAAATAAATATTTTATTTTATATGATATTGTTTTATATTCATAAAAATATTTTATAAATACTTAAAAAATTAATGCATGATCCTCTGTCTATCATATCATATATGATAGAATACTAGATCAAAATTATTTTTTCTACACAATTAGTGGGTAGGTTAACTCATTACATCTATATATAATTTCTAAAACCTCCATATATAAGCATTAGATAAAAACCTCCCACTAAACACTTTAGTGATTAACATTTATGAAAAATTTAATTAATAATAATGGTGATATTTATGAATCATATTCCTAATATTCAACTCCATGAACATATTTAAACTTATTAAGTACACAAAATAAAATTTTATTATGTAAACTTATATTTTGTACATATAACATTTTAAATTTTAACATCATCATCCTTGGAAC
Source organism: Viscum album (assembly GCA_963277665.1). NCBI lineage: Eukaryota > Viridiplantae > Streptophyta > Magnoliopsida > Santalales > Viscaceae > Viscum > Viscum album. The sequence goes on along the minus strand of OY728166.1, from coordinate 371,004,358 downwards.
TATTTAAATTAAAATTTACCATTAAAATATTTACCTAAATAGTGTAATTATTTACATTATTTCTTACAAGCACATACTAAAAACATTTCGAATAAATTTACATTTACATTGTTATGATAACTAAATATAACTATTCATATTTATCTTTAATCAAATTCCCTAAAGCATTTTTAGAATATTATATGTGATTCACTTTTTATATATACTAGTATAATCCTTTAGGAAATGGTGATATTAAATTTATCTTGGTAAGTGATTGTAACTTTTATATTTCTATTTACCATAATATATCCTAAACTCTTTATAATATTAAGTGGAAAATAAATTTAATTTTAGACTAATATAATATTTTATTTATTAAATTTTAACTTCTAAAAGTATACACATGATCTTATAATCCTCTTAGACACTATATTCATTTAATAATATCATGATAAGATACAAAAACTCCATTGTGTTTAGGAAATAATACTTAAAACCTTTTAGTGGAATATTTAAAAAATAAACTATTATTTTCATGTCATATACAGTATTCTATGTGTTTGGTTAATTTTCTAAAACTAAGAAGACATTATTAAAATATTCCACTGATGGGTGGATGAAATATATACCCTCATATTATAATACACGTCTAGATAAACACTTTATCCAAGATAAAATAGTTCAATCTTTGTTTAATTTTCAAACATGTTATATAATTCTATGAATTATAAAAAGTGTTTATTGAATTCATTATCTTATATTTTTATAAAAACTATTTATTAAAAAACAAGCCCATTTATTATATGAGAAAAAAAGAGATAATTATGCACATATTTTATTTAGATCCATATGAGCATGATATATTCCTTTAATTTCAAATATTTGACGTAACAACTTTTTATTTCATCACTTAAATGAAAACTATAAACTCTATCAAATATTCCATTTAATTTTAGCACTTGAATACTTAAATAATTTGTAATATATATATTTATTTTCATATACCCTTCAATATCAAAGAATTTATTTCTATAACACTGATACCTAATATCGACATTATATAGAGTTTCAATAACCCCTTGAGGTATCCCAAATAATTATATCTGGTGGAATAATTATTCCTCGATTATAACACCATAAAATTTAAATGACCCTCCTAGGATACTTAAAGAAACATTGTTGGAATCTCCATGTAACATTTATTCTTTTTTTATAATTTTACCAAATTGTATTGTCTCTACATCACGAGGATCATTACATCATAATCCCAATTAATATATTATCAACACTTTGAGAATATTAGATCAAATTTTCTTAAACCTGATTATATTTTTAGAACATTTCCATCAATTAAAATAGGATGAATTTCATAACAAGAACAACCCTTCATAAAATCTTCAGTCTCACCAAGTTATTATCACACTCAATCATATTTAGTATCATTAACATACAAAATAATATTGAGTATTTTAGTGAAGACTAAAATTTTTTAGTTTATTTTGAATCAAATTCCTTAAAAACCTCATGTCAATCATTCTATGATTATCATAATAATCTTGATTCACATATTGAAAAACTTTAACACTTTCTTACTCAAGAATATATTTCTATAACTCATAATATTTTTATTACATAATAAATTTTTTTAAGTTACCAGTTTTTTGATTTTAATACATTAATATTTTCTTTAAAGGATTGATTTCAATGTTTTTTTTAGTGATGATGATGCAATTTATCTAAAATAATTGTTTTATTTGATGAGTATCTTGTTTTATTATAATTTAATAAGGAATTTAATTATATGGTCTACCACTAAAATGATTACCCATTTTGAATTAATCACACCCATTAGTAATCTAAGATTCATATTTCATCATGAAATGAACCAGTTTGAGAAAATAAATAATCCATGACTATATATATTAGATAAAATTTATCAATCATATCATATTCAAATCTTGGATAGTTAAGTGGATGACTCCTTACCAAAATATATCATATGGATTCAATAAACTATATTCCTATAGTATCCTAATGGTTATGGTTTCCAAATTAAGTATAACCCAATCAAAATTCCAAGAAAAAGGAACCTACCAATTAGAATCACCTTATTACAAAATTTCCTTACATATGATAATATATGGGCATCCAAATTTTTCATTACCTACATAGTTAAATTAATTTATAGGAAGAAATATCACACTTAATATTCATTAAGGGGTTTTAATCTCACCATTTTATTTCATTTTCTTCCATTTATGAATGTATTCTTCTAGTTATTTTCTTCAAAATTGTATTCTTTCCACCAAACTAATAATTAGAAACCATATTTATTTGTAACTCTTTATACATATAACATTTTGTGTTACTCTCCCAAAAATAAAATCCAAATATATTTACACATATCCAAATTAATCTCTTGCATAAGGTATATAACTATTAATTTAATGGTTTAAAATTATAATAAATTAATAGTCTTCATAGCAGTAAACTCAGAGCCATAGATATTCAGCCGTCATTTTTCTAGAATAAGGAATACGCCTTTGGGTAAATGGGATGTCCAACCCAAAGTACCTTCTCCCAATGATAATTTATTATAGAGATAATCCAATTCACCATAACTTAAAGACCTAATATCTATAAAAAATATTCAACAAAAAAATTAAAGTAAATAACTTTAACTATATACTGATGTCAAGATAGTTGGAAACTGAATCCAATATCAAAACTGGCATGCAACACCTCAGATGCATGTATAATAATCTCTAAAAATAGTTTAAGGAATTAAAATAAAGTATACCCATATTCACTATATAGAAAATTTATATTCATTAATAATAAATAAGTGAATCGCATTTAAATAAAAAAATATTTTATAAGTTTAAACATGAGATAGATATTTATGAATAATTCATAATAAAAATATAATTATATAATATTTATAATTTATCTAATCACTATGTAAATTCCATAATCATTAATATAAATACTTTATATTCATTTTGCTATGTGAAATACTAAATATTATTCATTATATGTAATTTCTTTTAAATGTATGATAAGTTAGGAATTATAATCATTTTATAATACAATTACTATTATGTAAACCTTTTAAATAATATAAATATCAAAAATTAAAAATTATTTAAACCTTGATCATATCAATCATCCAAAATATTTTGATATGGTCAAAATAGTATTCCAAATAAGGCCTCTTAATTTAAGCCTTACAAATTTAGTATTATGAAAAAATCATAATTTTCTTAAATTTAAACACGTTATATTTATTCTTATGTTTATAATTTATTATCCTTTTATAAATTACACTAATAATTTCTATATAAACCTATTATTTATAAATTATAGGTCATGAAAAATAATTTTAAAATTGATTTTAAATATTGACTTTTAATATCATGGGATATTTATTAATGAATGTTTCAAAAAAAATTAAATACTTACCAACATTTTAAAATTAATAAATTTATGAGTGCATTATAAATTAATAAATATTGACAGAATACCTTTTATCATTATTTATAAACCATATATAAATTATAAAATTAAATATACAATTGAAAATAATGAAAAATAATTTTTATTAATGAGTAGTATTTAATGATTACGGATTAGTCATAGGTTATGATTGAAAATTAGTGGAACATAAACTCTTCACAAGTTATATCTCATAATTTATGAATGATATATAAATAATTTAAAATGATATTCCTTATACATAAGAGTTTTTTTAGTTAAGCACTAAAGTAAAAAATACCTTACCTATTAAATGAAAAATATTACATATTTTTTCATATTTTTTGATTCATAGGGATATTGTAAATGAGATAAAATACATTTTTTAAGAAATAGAGAATAGAAATTATAGGTTATGATATCTAAATATCTTACAATATTATCTTTAAAATCTTGTGGATTTTTTATGAATGGTGGGTTATGATATCTCCATATCATAATCTACAATTCATTCCATCATATCATGGTTGTTTAAAATATTTTATGATAGGATTTACGATATGGAATACGATTGAAATATTTATATTTCCTACATTATTTCATGAATCTAAATACATGGTAAGATCTGATACCACTCTTGAGTTTCATAGTGATCTAACAACACTTGTTAATCTTGTATAAGAAAATTGAAACCCAAACCATGATCAAACCATGTATGATAAATGAAAATATGCATACTAGAAATGATGAAATTATTATACCAAACATTGAATTAAATACCTTATAATGTTGTCGTTATCATGTATTCTTGAGGATTATCCCCAAGGGACAATCATATGATTTTTCCATTTGTGAAGGTTTCTAAATTTATAGATGTTCAAATGGGATTTAATTTCTTACCATTGTGTGTTATCACCTCATATTGAAAAAGTGGAAGTGGAAAGGCATTTCAAGGTTTGATGGAGTTATATCTGACTATGAATCACACACACACAATCATCATATAGTCGTGATCTCTCAATAGGACTCTCTTGGATATTCCTCATAAGTTTATGTATTTACTCATTCATTAAAATGAATGTGTAAATGCATCGACCACTTCATGCATCTCATGAATTAATGCATATAAGCCCCTCAAATTAAATCTTATTTAACACCTATTAAAATATAGATTATGTGGGAAACTTCTTTGAATGCTAACTATTATCATTATACCACCCATAATATCGAAGATAGTATTATTGATAAATCTATATGATATACCAGTTTTACTCTATAACTTATCAATGTTTCAATCATATGATATGATTTAGGAATACAATATGACTGAGATGATAGTGGAATGAAATCATGAATTTAGTTCCATTATGACATACTCTAATTGTAAAATATTATTTAATATAATTAACATCATATGTAAATGGTATTTAAAGAATATCTCTTTCACCTTTTACTCATCCAAAAATCTCAAAAGTTCTGACAAACCTCAAAGTTAGTTTTCCCTATATACCAAAATATTAGTCCTGACCTTCCTCCAATGGAAAAAAATCATGGGTTGATAGTGAGAATGATTCTGACCCCATAAGCCTACCTATAATAGGCCAAAACGTGGTGACCATCATTGAGAATAAAATTACACAAATAGGAAGCATTACCCTCATAAGTCCCAAGAATATAAAATAATAAACTACCCAACAACACATTGATATTAAAAACTGATATCCCATTATTCATTTAATTTTATAAAAATAAAGTCTCTAAATGAAATACCAAATAAAAGTCCTAGGAAGTAACTACATGTCTATTTTTAAGCTCCAAGCTATTACTTTCCAGCATGATCACTGAAACCCTCCTAGAAACCTTTAAAATAGATTTATATGTATAAGTTTGAGTATAACATGTATACTCAATAGTATCCTACTCAAGACCACTCATGAAAATGTGGATGAAGTTTACTAATGCTTAAGTGAATAATAAATATAACTAATATGCACTTACACATAGTCAACTACCCCCCAATCTCACTAAGGCTCTCTCACCCAACTACATATCAAATATATAGTAACATAATGTTAAAACAAATATCAAAAAGGGTGCCTCACACTATTTCCCCACTATTTTTTCATTCTCAAACTCCAATGGAAAATATCCTCACACTATTATCTCTTCTATAACTATATCACAGCACACCATATCTCATGTCACAACCATGGAACATGTCGCAGAAACATCATTTTCATCACATGTCAACCATCACATATCACATATCATCTTCAAATCACGTACTCAGTATAGTAGGGTATCATTAACATCAAGGACATAAATCATATTTCCTCGTCCTACCATACACGACCCCCAACATGTATTATCACACCAATACCTTGCATGGTATTCTAATAAACAACATACTCTTATATTATGATTTTACCTACCTAAATTCATCACAGCTTCTGCCACACATAGAAGATAGAGTTTGGAAAATGGATTATCCAACCATTTGTTCCCTCTCTAACATGGTTGTTTAGTGAAAACACCCAAAACCCAAAAAAATGTTCATTGATTATAAAATCTAACATGAATGGGGTGCATATGAAATTAGATGAAAATACAAGAATATATATATATAAACTCTATCCTAATCTATATGGGTCACACTAAAATTGAACTTACACACCACCGCGACCTCTAACCCATCCCCACCACTCACTACAATAACTTCTATTAATAAACCACTAAACCAACCCCCCTTCCCATAAAAACAACCACAAAAATCATACACCATTAACTATTTAATCATATATTTATAAACATTTCCATGAATACCATTTACCTTACATATTGTATTAATTATATATTTTAATTCATTATCTAATGAAAAACAATTCTCAAGATAATATCCACTTTAATTCCACCTGTTTCTCTACTGTTTCATTTATTAACATTCCAATCACAGTTCACACCCATTACCAAGTATAAAAAAAATTCATATTCCATCATTATTTAAAAAATATAACATCATTCCCATATAACACATTCTAATACTGAATGACCATCCATCATAAGCTCTTTCCACAAAACCAACCATACCACTATCCCACATCAGTAAACATATACCCATGTTCCAACCATGGTATGGAATTCGTAACCCCAATACAAAACCTATACCAACAACCCAAACCAATCACAATTTCCCACTCAAAATATTACACTTATCATAGAAAGAGAGTCACAACCATGACAATGGTTAACAATAAAATTAATAGTTGATTTCTTTTTATAACCATTTTTATTCATTATTTCAAAAGAATTAGGCACAGTTAGAATAAATATCATCACTAAATTTTTATATTTTCCGTGAAAATAGCTCATGGTCATCTTTATGTAATTATCCTTCAATGAGATGGGATCCCAACAATCAATCAAAATATCAACACCTGTATATGTTATAGAAAAAAAGGATTTTAACAACAACAATGAGTAATCTAAAATCGTCTAATAAAAATCATGTAATCATGTAAACATATGTGATTAACCTAATAACCATTAAATATAATTTATTCTAATTAATTATATTTTTGTGGGGAACTGGCCAGAGTTGACCTAGCATGTTACTCGATCAGTTATTCTATAAAGCTTGGGGCATGTTCCCAATCACCCATGGTTGGATACAAGCACCAGGGTATCATAAGAAAACTCTAGGGAATGATTTCACCCTCAATTAAACCTAGATAAACAATGGATTACAACTAGAAACCGGGTATAAAGTCTCTTTATATTAGATGATTATTCCAATATAATAAATAGAAACAAAAGATAATGACTAACTAAACAAGGAATAAGCATAAATAAAAATGAAAATATTTTACCAAACACTTTCCAAACATGAAACCATTTTTATAGAAAACTTTTAAATTTATAAAAAAAATGATATAAAAATAATTGGAAAATAAAATAGGTGGAATAAGAGACTGGTGCACCATACAACCCCAAACTAGTCAAATAAAACAAGGCAAACCCCCAAAATTCTCTGTGTGACTCTCAAGTCACCACTATAACCTGAACAATGTCCACTTTCTAATAGATAGTTGTAACAATAAAATCAATAATTCATAACTTGAGAACCTCCATAAAAATTAAGGTTTCATACTCATTGATTTGAGCATATACAATGTGAACCAAAGGCTAATAGGATACCACCATGAGTCCATTACATGCCATTTTTAAAGAAACTAATTATTATAGTTTGAAAGTAAGGCATAATAAAATATGTTTCCATTTCCTTTACAAAAAATTGAAATAAAACAAATTCTACTACATATACATTTTAAAATCACATCATTTATAAAAAATGCCTCAAAGAGGACTTACCAAGGTAATTTTATTTTAAAAACCAACCACATACCACTTTAATATAAAAAGAAACTTTTTTAAAAGAAAAATTTAAACATTTTCATTACACCTAAAACATACTTCATTGGAAATGAACCATCACATGTTTTAGAAATAAATTTTCAAAGGAAACCACTTTTCAATGCTTCAATTTCAAATAAACACTTCCTTTTAAAAACCCCCTCTCATTATTTTTAAATGCATTTTAAAAGAAACATTTCACAAGGATTGTATTTAAAACAAACATCAATTTTCCCATTTTAGCCTGAATGGCTAGAAGGCCTTCATTTTTAATTGATATTTATCTTTCCTTATGGTGGTAGCATAAATCATCTCTTGAATCACTATGTCACTAGATTCACTATAAATACACCCCCTATCTATGAATTACATTTAAGTAGGGTTTATTATCTAGGTTATTATGATCAACTAGAAACAAAAAAAAATCCTATAATTCCCACTTAGAAACCTAGGTTACTCATGTCACAGATAAATGAGGTGATTATTATCAATCTAATATCATTATATAACAGGAACACCACCCTCAGGAAAGATACATATCGATTAAATAGATACCACCTCTAACACACCCCCATCAATAACGATCCCCAAACCAAACATAGAAACTTGAATTAGAATTCATATAAACAATAATATACTCTCAAGAATAAATAGTGGGTCGAAACATGCTCAATTGGGGTGTAAATAATTATTAAACAAAGAGAATCACATAAAGTAACAATTGGCCTTCTCTTTGTGCATGCATATTTCATTCTTTAGAAATCCATTTTTAAAACCATTTGTAACCTAAATGATATTACAATGGAAATCACACATAACACCAAAGAAAAAATCACAACTAAATAAATGCCTCGATCCAAAACAAACTACTCAATAGGAAACACACACACACCTCTTTTTGAAACTTTTAAATCTCTTAAAATACATAAAAAATTATTTAAATGATAAACCACTTTGCAAAATTGGACCACCATTTCATAAAATCAAGAACACGCTTTATAAATAAATAATCCTCTTTTAAAACATGGTAACCTCTTGGAATGAAAAATAACTCCTTATAAAACGTGGAAAACATTACTCGATGAAATCAGATTGTTTCAAAACACCATGAACTAATTTTTTCCCCTTGATAAAACTATTAATGGAAATTTAAAAAATATCTTGATTTCATGAATCTCTTTTTAAAAACAAAGTTCCATTGAACTAAACAATTTAATAATATTTCCAAAGTAAAAACAAAAAAACACAAAGAACCTTTAATAACATAAATCTAGGTATTATATATTGAATTAATTTAGTTCAGTAACAATTTTAAAACATAATTAAATAAAGTAATTATTTAACACAAGTAAATGGAATTGAAACACCTACCTCAGGTAGTAGAAACATGTACCATTCTATAAGAAACCAAAATGGGACTTAACACATGGATTAAAACCTTAATAAAAAAACCACAATTATCTCGCAACCCTAACCACAAAAATCAGACCACATGGCTACAAGGGTAAAAGTAAATGTGGGGGAAGGGGGAGAACCAAGATAGGAAGAAAGCAGAATCCCTTATGTCTTAATACTAATGATGTGCCACCAAAGAATCGCTATAAATCCAATTAGAAGAGATTGGAAAAGGGGGAGATATCCTTGGGAGGTTCCAAGAATAAATGAATTTAACTGGGGAATATTAGGGAGGAAGACTTAATTAAAATGAAAATGAAATGAAAAAAATACCCCAACTTGATCAGATCACACAATTTTCTCACATAATCTACCCAACCATGTGCAAATGGAGTGATGTACACTCACTCTAAACCTAAGAGGTCACATGTTTATCTCACTATGTTTACCAAACCATATGTAGACCATGAAATCACCTCTATTTAAAACTATTTATAGTTCATGGTTTCTACTACATGGTTTCACAAACTATGAGCTTAATTGTGTATCCTTCGAAAATCCTCAAAACTCAAAAATTCAACCCTTGGTCACCCCAAACCCCACGATAAAATCAAACGAATAAAAATAAGTAATAAAGTGACATTTCATGGTGTAAAAAACCTCCCAAAATTCTAATTTACACCCCTAGAAATTCAATTATCATAAAGTAGTTGAAAACAAGTCTATGAAAAATGTTAAGATCAACTAATAAACCTAGAACTAGAAATACAAGACTCGAAAAACCCGCTTTTTAGGAAAACAAATATCAAAAAAACCACTAAAGAACCAAGAATCCTTAGAAAATATTATTCACACAATGAGACATTGGGATTACCACTCCTCTAATATATTTTAATTTGAAAACTCCTAAAATACAAAAAAGAACTATATGAATGAAAAATCATGCCAAAGTTATACAACAAGAACACCTCCAGAGCACTAAGATTACAAGCTTGATAAATAAGAACATATCCCAACCAAGAAATCTCATAAGGAACCCTAGGAGAATTAGGAAAAACATGGAGACTAGCTTAAGGTATTTACACAATTTAAAATTAATCAAAAATATTGAAACATAAACCATCCTCAATAATGGTAATGAACATCTATAAGAAACCACAGATCCCCTAACCCAAACCAACTAGCCCAAAATCACCGAAACAACACCTCCACTAAACTAATAGAAACACCCCAAACATGAACATGCCAAAAAAATGAATGGAATAACTCTAATTTATGTTTATGAGACTACAGTAATGATAACTCAATTCCAAGTATACATAATATCAACCCATGATAATTCCAAAAGATAATTCCATATTGGTAGATATCACAGTCTACCTAGAAACCAAATGATTAACCCTAATACCCCAAACTAGACCCAACAAATTCCAATTCAATTCATCAAAAAACTGTCAAACCGTTATCAAAACCATATACAAACACAACTATGTAGAAAAGGAACAAGGCATGAACAACTAAAATATTAGAACATAATACAAAATATATTTCATCCATTAAATAAAAAGATATGATATGTAAAAATAATGTAGAACAATGTCTAGAAAAATTAGGGTTGAAAAATAAAATATCCCTAAAACCACAAAAATATCTTCAGACTCTCCAAGTGGAATCAAAATTGCATATAAATTATTAGATCGAATATGATTCCAATAATTATTTTTCTTATAAGGTCTATTCAGATTGTATAACCTTTGGATATGACTAATACGGCCACACCAATATGAAGTCCTTGGTGCCATCTAAAAATAAGGTCCAACATGCTTGAACATCCAATACTAGTAACACATGACTAGTTTCTCCTTCTTTACCTCTAGAACTCCCTCGCCGACACTAGATAGAGTCATAATATCATATTTCATAGGTTTTCCAACACACAATGACACTATAATGAAATCCTTCCATTTTACTTCTGTGAAATTATTCAAGCTAGACTAAAATTACATAGAAATAATATATGAATGAAGGCCTATATAAAAGGACCAATCCTTCCTCAAATCATCATCATCCAAATCAATAGAGAAAGGAGCTTTTCTCAAGAACCAATATATATTATCCTTCACTAATTGTTCACCCTATAGGACACTCAATAATTCCATCACCTTAGAAATTCTAAAATCCTCAAGATAAAATTTCTATATTTTGGAAGCCTTTAAACATTCCCAAGACAACCATCCAAATGATAGGGAATTGTTAGTGTTCCTCTACCAGAATTAACCCAGACCTATGAACAAAGGAGCAGTGCACCTCACCCTAGAGGATTATGGTATTTTTAGAAACATTAAGATCCATTTGATTTTATATATACACTCTTTTTCTTCATCAGATACTTGGAAACCACTAAAAACTAGTAGATAGAAATTTATAAACTATTATAAATGATCTATAAGGTAAGAATAACTTGGCTATGCCACTCCATCATGAGTCTAGGTAGAGTCTGAAGTTTAAAAATCTACTTTAGGATCACTCAGATAGCCACCCAAAGGATTTCCCACTTAATGTTTTGACTCTTTTCTAGGAGTATCATTCTAAAACATCACCAAAAGAATCCATATAATCAAATCACCGGGAATCCCAACATAAGGGGTAATATAAAAAATCAATCAAAATAATATTACATACACTCTTTAAAACCTCGTTTCAAAAATTCCTCACATTGTATTCCATCCATTTTAAAACCTAACATTGCTTATTAAAAATCCTTAAATCCATTTGAGATCAATAATAAAATAACCCATTTCCTGAAAACCAAATTCCATTTAAACCACACACACTAAAAAATCAATAGTTTCACCACATAAAACCCATGAAATTGTTTCCTTGAAAACCATCAAAACCCAAAAACATTTTTTGAGTTCAAAAAATCACAAAAAAAACAAATGAAACCAAAATAAGGATTTAAAAATAATATTGAATATAAAATCATAAAAAATTGATTTAAAACATGGTTAAACCTCTTTAAAAAAGCAAAAATATTCACTTAAAAACTTATGAAAAAGGCTTTTAAAAATACAAGAGATAATAAAAGAAATAAATTATAGAAATTAATAAATTTTACATACGTTCTCTACTGTTAACAATTTGGCCACATAGTTTGTTAAACCATGAACCAACTATGTGTATGCCATTGGAATACCCTGAAAAATTCACGGGATGTTTATGATTTGACAAACTATTCACCTTAACTATGAACCCATTGTAATTTTTCTAGTTTCACTCTCATGCTTGAAATTTCCCAAGATGTTTCCTATGTTCTTCAAATAACTCAGATTCCCAGCACACCACATCAAGATTTCTCTATAACAAACCACCGTAGATCTAAAAATTAAACATGACTCTCAACCACCCATGGAAAATTGATTTCTAGCATGATGAAGAGCTATCCAACCACTCTTCTACACCCACCACTTGATATTTTATGGTCCATGATCTAAAATACATTCACCTATAAATAAAATTAGAGTTCCTCTAATAACATTTTTTAGTAGACTGGTTAGAGTTAACTTAATTGGTCACCTGAACTATTCTTCTAAAAGGCTATAGGTGCATTCCCGATCACCCCAGGCTAGAAATAAGTTCCAAGGTATCATAATAAATCTTTAAATAATGATTTCACCATTAATTGAAACCGTATCAATAATGGGTTCTAACTAGAAAACCAACATGAAGTATACTTGTATTGGATAGCCATGATAAGATAATAAATATAAATAAAATATAAATGACAACCAAATAGGGGATAAGTATAAAGTAAACCAAAAAACTATTAGAAATAGTTTTTAATACATAAATCCATTTTTATAAAAATATTTTACATTTCCAAAACAAGGAAATAAAACTAAACTAAAAAAACTTATATCCTAAGAGGATAGTATGCCACATGATCCAAAAATGGAAAAATAAAATTTGATGATAAAACCTAACATCACCACATGACTCTCAAGTCCCCACCATAATATAAAAAATTTCTAATTCCTAGTTGAAAGTGATAACAATCCAACCTTCAAGTCATAACCTAATAAATTGTCGAAAACCTGAAATCTTCAAACCTATAGATTTGAGTATGTAGGGTTTGATCCAAATTCTAGTAGGATACCACCATGTGTTCATTAAATAAAATTTTTAAATTAAATAATAATTGTACTTTTTAAATTAATTCATAAAAAAAATTAGTTTCCATTTCAATTACACAAAATGGAAATAAAATAAAGTAACTATAAATAATTTCTCAAAGTATACCAATTATAAAACACACATTGAATGGGACATCCCAATTTTATTTTGTTCCAAAAACCAACCATATACCATTTTAAGAGAAAAAAAATAATTTTAAAAATAAAAAGTTAAACCTTTTCTTTCCTCTTAGAAAACCATTCATTGAAAATGAAAAATCATAGGGTTTAAAAATACATATTTCAAATGAATCCACTTTCCAAGGATTACATTTCAAATAAATAATTATTTTTAAAAAAACCTCTCTTATTTTTAAATACATTTCGTAAGAAACATTTCACAATGCTTTAATTTAAAATAAACATATCTTTTCTATTTTTAAAACTTAAAACACACACTCAACATAAGTATAGTTAATAGAGAACATGAAAAAATAAAAATCTATAAAGAGTCATAAATAAATGAAAATAATCATATAAATTCAATCTCAACCACATTATTCTCAACTATAAACACTCTAAGAATAAAAGTAGAAATATAAAAAGAATTATGAAGTGAATAAAATAAAAACTATAAATAAGTATAACATAAAGTACATAACATGGGTAAACACTCCAGGAACTAATGGTTGAAGTTAATCTTAACATGAAAAGGTAGAAGAAACGGCCTATAGGTTAATGTTCACACAACTCATCTTTCAAATCTCTCTCTCAATAGCCTCATCATATTCACACCCTTATCTAAGTATTCCATTCAACAAGGGATTACTAGCCAGGGTATCACACTCAAATAGCAAGGAAACATCCTTAAACTTACCACTTAGTATCCTAGTTTCCTTATGTATTGTCTAAAGGAGGTGATTATTATCAATCTAATGTCATCATGTGAAAATAACACCCCCCTAAGGAAAGATATATAGAAATAAAATAGAAATGACCTCCAAAACACCCCCTTAGATAATAATCCCCAACCCAAAAATTGAAACATGAATCGCAATTCATATAAACAACCACATTCTCTCAAGCATAAATAATGTGTGGCAACGGGATCAAATAGGCTGTAAACAATATCCAAACAAAGAGAATAAAAAAAGGTTACAACTAGGAATTATCTTTATACATAATAATATATGCATTAGAAATCCATTTCTAAAATCATTTGGCACCCAAATGAAATTACAAGGGAAATCACACATAAAATAAAATCACAATACACTCATCTAAATTAAGGACTCATTCCAAAACAAATATCTCAAGAGGACACACACACACCAAATTTAAGAACATATAAAGCCTTTAAAATATAAACCACTTTGTTTAAATGATAAAATCCTTTAAAATAATGGATCCCCTTTTCATAAAATCAAGAAAACCCTTTATAAACAAGTAATATTATTCTAAAACAAGGTAACCTCTTAAAATAATGAAATACTATTTTCTAAAAGGAACACTTAACATGATAAAAAAATTGGTTTGAAATACCATGAATCAATTTTTTATCTTACATAAAACTATCAATGGCATCTTATCAAACACCTTGAGTGCATAAAATTCTATTTTAAACAAATTCCCATTGAACTAAACAATTTTCCCTTTTTTACAATGGAATACCAACAAAACATGGAAAAAATTTATAAAATGATGATAGGTATTATATATTACATTAACATAGTTAAATAATTCTTTTCAAACATAATTTAATAAATTAATTCTTTAATAAATGGAAATATAATGGAAACACCTACCACAAGTGGTTGAAACATTTAACATTAGATCAAAAACACCAAAATATTCCTTAAGAGATGAATCACAACCTTAATAAAAAATTAAATTTTAAAACTACCCTAACCCCAAAAAAAACATCCCATGTGTTCATTAGGGCTAGATGGAGATAAGGGGTAAAGGAAGAATCTAATATAAGAAGAAATTATAAGACCTTACATATTGATCTAGATAAAGAACCACTAGATTACCACTCTAAATATACTTATAGAAGTTTGGAATACGAAGAGGGATCCTTGAGATGTTCCTAGGATGATTGATTTTTAGTAGTAAATCTTGGGGTGGAATTCCCAATTAAAAATAAAGTCAAAAGAAAAAAATACCCAAAATCAAGCAGGCCAGATGGTTGTCTTGCATGGTTTACAGAACCATACACAATCCGTTAGATATAATCTTAATTCAAACCTCATAGTTCACATGGTTGTCTCACATAATTTACCAAAACATGTGCATACCATGTAATTTCCTCTATCTAAAACTATAGATACAGTATGGTTTACCGAAGCCATGTTCTTACTCGTGAAACCCTATAAAAGCCTCAAAAAATACAAAATTTGAACCTGTAGAAAACCCAAAATCAATCACAAAATCAAATGAAAAAAACATAAAAAAATAAATTTACATTTTGGGGTGTCACAATTAGTTAATCCAATTCAGACCATTCACCCAAAAAAATTAAAATCATGTTAGTTTCAAAATTTATACATAAAATAATAGAGTTCATAAGTCCCCTACCACAACCGTAGCTTTAAATTTATATAACCATTCCTCATCAAAATTGTATCCAAAATATTCTTTAGAACAAACCATCACTACTACCAAGAATCCCAAAGGTACTAATGGTAATAAAATCAAGGTGTAATGGGGAATAAATAACCTTGGATAACTGGCAATAGATCTCTATGGACAAGGATCAAATCCAGGAAAATGTGAGTTGAGAGGTCTTCCAAAAATGATCATGAATCACCAAGGGGTTGAGAGAAATAAAGAATGTATAATGGATAGTGGAGGGTCCCATGAATTTATATACGTTTTGGAAAAAAATCATGGAATAGTGGTTCAATACAAGCCATAATGGTTAGGTTTTTCATATGAACCATGGCATAATAGGAAAGTTCATTCCGTAATTAATATAGATTTCAATTAATTTTTGAAAT
Organism: Viscum album; assembly: GCA_963277665.1. Classification (NCBI taxonomy): domain Eukaryota; kingdom Viridiplantae; phylum Streptophyta; class Magnoliopsida; order Santalales; family Viscaceae; genus Viscum; species Viscum album. Next base: position 370,987,926 of record OY728166.1, on the reverse strand, counting down.
CAAACTATATGTATCTCTTTAATATATCCTATTAAACCTGATAAGATTTCCAGATTTTATAAAACTAAGGGTTGGTTGTGAAATAAACATGACATCATTCTACAAAAATCCCTGAAATGGAAAATTCAAGGAACTTTACCTCTAAAATCCATGGTCCAATCGATGCCCCACACCAAAAAAACCCTTAAATCAATAAAATTTTAAAACCATACACCTAATCCACTATAGGAAAACAAAAAATACATGGTGTAGGGTTCCCTAAAATTTAATCACCCCCAATATCGATCTCAAAACCACCATAAAAAAACTCAAATACTATACACTGAAAACCATAACCTCAATGATGTAACACAAACTAACACACCAAAAAACTATCCCCTTAACTAAAATAATTGATTAATCTCCTCCCATATTTACTATAACCTCCTCCAAATATCTACAACACCTAAAATACATAATATAATGGGATGGTTTGTCTTTTTCTATTTCATTAGATAACTATCAAATCATTCTCATCCCTATGAATAAAAAAACCAAAAGAAAGTATCAACCACCCAAAATTCAACCCTACCTTAGGTGATACCTCTCAAACAAGATGAATTCATCACTAAAACATGAGTAGATTTTTGAAACAAATAATTACATAATATAAACACTAGTTAAATCATTACATCATCAGGAAAAAAATATTCAAAACAAATCATAATATTAAGCATAAATCTATGACTCATGTTCCAACATACTCTCCTCTAAACCATTAAGTATCTATATATTATGAACTAGAGGGATAACTTACTTTTATATTAACTTCTCCCAAAGGTCCTGAATCTAGAATATCCACTCTCCAAACATCACATTATCCTCAAAATATAAATACCCTCAATAATTGGCAGGTGATTCATTGTGAATATTCCAACAAAGCGGAGATATATAAAAGATTTTTTGAATCCTATTTAACTGTGGAGGAAGCTCCTAGCAATAAACTACCTCACCAATGAACTCCATAACCTTATAAGGGCTAATAGACTAGGTATATTTCATTCTCCCCCAGTCAAAAATCTACTACTATCATCTAGGGGAAACTGAGATTCCCCATACCCACACTCTCTAGACTGGTTCTAAAAAACACATTCATTAAACATTGTCTTTGATACCAAGTGAGACGAACCAAACACAACATGAATATATTTTATCATACTTTTAATAATAAAAAAATTACATATCATAAATAAATGCACAATCCTACAACCCAAAGGTTTACTATAATAGGATATTATCTATATAGGTATTTTATTTTATTTTATTTTTTTAACATCTCTCATATAATTATCCACATGTTTCCTTTTTAAAAACATTATCATGTATATAATTATAAGGGGAAATGTGAAACAAAAGAAGGAGTGAGATAAAATTCCCAATAGGTTAAAACTTATCAATAAGTCATAAAGGTTTATATCATAAGCATATGATAAAAAATAATCATAGTAGAAATATCTGATTAAAATATATATGGATTCATAAGAGTTTTCTATAAAGAATTTTATAGGTACATATAACCTCATATGATCAATCATATAACATGTCATAATATTATTTAAATAAAAGATAATAATCATGAGACATTGATAATAATATAGGCATATAGAGAAACATAGAAATATAGAGTAGAAAATGTGTAAATAGAATAATAATGGGAAATCATAACATATGTTGAGGTTAGATACCAGGACCATTATAACATAGTGGATAAAGAATCACTACATGTTTCCTATAATATAATGGATCAGGCGTCGTAACTATTTTCCCATAGTAGACCAAGTTTTACAACTAATTTCCCATAGTGTACTAATCATCACAACTTATTTTCAATATTTATCTCATGATATATGAATTTTTACCCACTATAAAGTTATATAATATACCCACACATCAAATAATGATAAAAAAATACAAATATGTTCCACAAGTAAATGAAAAATCCATAATTACATCATAGTTTAATTTACTCCTGAAAAAGAAATGGATTTCATAAAAATATCCATAAGACATTAACATAAGTCATGGAAATAAATAAAGTGTATGGTGTAATTATATAACATTCTCTATGAATAATAATAAATATTAAGGTATATTTAAATAGATGAAAAACAATATTGTAATAGCATTAAAATTTATATAGAGAAAGAAGAATAAATAGCCTTTGTATTTTTTATACCTTTTACGAAAATATTTTATTAAAAAGGTGAAAATAAATTAATTTGGAAAACCATAATAACATGGAAAGTAATATCCTTAAATTATATTGATGAACACAGTGGTAAAATACATTAGTATAAAAAAAATTAACAATTATATTCCTTTCACACTTTAAAAATAAGGTCAGTGTGGACAGAAAATGTTCATACTAAAAATATTTAAATAAGATTAATTTTGTAAAGAAATTAAAGTCTATTTAAAAAAGAAATTAATAAATAATATAATTATAGATAAGGATATTCATAAAAAAATAAAGAAGAGGACATTAAGGAGAAATATTCATGACTGAAAATAAAAGATAAGGTTAGTTCTTCTTACCACCATCACTATGAGAAAATTATGAATAAAATAAAGGTAAAATGGTAAGAAACAATATCAACCCAATTAATATCCATAGTATTATAAAATTTATGGGTTTTATAGATAATAACATATATTTTCCCTAGATGTAAGTTCATATATAAATATTCTCATATTAAAAATTAAATTGGTGAAAAAACACTTCTGTCTTTAGAAAATTTTGAATCAAAAAGCCATAGAAAGAGAAAAAATAAGATGATTTTTAAATCCATTTAATTTTATTAAAATTATGATGAAACACTTCCATGATAATTATATTCACCATATAAAATAATATAGGTGGTGAATACAAAACATATCTTAATAAAAGAGAAATTGAGACACAAAACACTTAAAATTATGGTAATGTATGAATCAAAAGAAATAGAAAATATAGATTATGAAATTGACTCATGAATCATATGATTAAAATTTTATTTTAATAATATAATTAATTAATTTATTATTTAATTATTTTCAAAGAAGAATAGGTGCATAACATGAAAATATTCCTCTGTGAAGGGGGTTGAGAAGAAAATCCTTACTATGGACTCATGTTTGGTCATATGCATTATAACCTCATGTATAATAATTATAGACTCATTAAAAATATATTATATAACCTTGTTAATATATATGAAATTTTATATTATAATATTATAATAATTCTTTACACAAATACTATTTCATTAATGTTTATTTTCATCATCAAGTGTTAGTGATTTTGATTATTTTTACAAGTGTTAGAATAGTGATGTCAGTAAACGTTATTTAATGTCAATTTAATAATTTATAGATTAGTTAATTTATTTGAATAATTATAGTTTAATTAATTTTTTAGTCTTGTTTTAGCATTATGGAAGGCATGAGTATAGTTTTTGAAAATTGCATCCCTGATTAACTTGTTTCGAGTAATTTTGTGATAACAACATGTTACTTTATATTGATCATTATTTTTTTCATTACCTTTATAAACATATATTCATAAAATAATTTACCATTTATTATCATATATTACCATTAATTCAGTTTTCATAGTTATCTAGGATAGAAATTTAAAACAACATTTTTGTAGGTGGTTAAACCGACCCAAACAAGAACATGTTATAATATATGGGTGAGTACGGCTATGAAAGTGAGTTAACTATTATAATATCATTATTAAAGAAGTATAATGATATTATGTAGCTACTATTAAGATTAAAATCCAATTTAAGTATATTTTTATGAAAATATATATAATAAATGGTTAGTGATTGGATAATACTCACATTGAGGGATTGTTTCTTCCATTAGAGGGCCTATAAGAAATAGAGAACCTGCAACAAATTCTTGTGACCTGGGGATACCAAACATGAAAGAGATATTTATTATGGTAAAAATAGTCAGCTATTTAATATTAATTATAATTATAGTAGTGGTTCGGAGTGGGTGAAAGTGAGCTCCTTTTATAGGTGATAATGAAGAATATTTCTTTGGAAACCTACATTAAGTGAAGGGTAGAGATAGAATCACATGGGAGTTAAGAGACTTAGGTAAAGAAATTTCAGTGAGACATGTGAAATTTAATTTACCACCTAATTATTTTCTTCTACAATATCTAGTTATAAAATTTATTTAATTCAATTTATACATGATAGATTACTTATTTTTACCCTTCATTAACTTCTATAATTATTTACCATGGTAATTATTATTTTATTACAAATATCAGATGACCCTTATTTTAAAAAATTTAAGAGATGATTATAAGTTTTAATCCATTAAATATAATTAAATTTATAAATAGAAAAAAAAATCAATTAAAATTTAATATATAGAGAAAAATGTTTTTGTGGGAAAAAACATTTAAAATATTAATAATTCATACTATTATTTATTATCAATTGCTAATTAAACAAGTGTTAATATATTATTAATTTCAAAAGTATATTTTAGTAAAATCATTATTTAACCATAATATATTTATTATCTTAAATTAAATATGAATGCCATGTGAAAAAGGTAATTTTTAATCAAAGTAATTTTTATGTATAAAAATGATTTTATTAGTTATTTAGCTTAATTAATTGAATTTTATCAATAAATTTGTTTTAAAAATAGAAACTATATTTTATTATAAGTAAAAATAAAAATATACATGATATATATCCATATATATGTTATTTCATTGAAAATTTCATGTCTATATCATCTTGATTTCTACTAAAAAAACCCTTCAAGACATCTGCATAAGATCTAAGGGTTATATAAACAACAGTGGTAGTAACATGTGGAAATTCATCTAGAATTGATCTCTTAGTGATTTCCATGAGCTTTAACATCTCTCACAAATTATTTCACTCACTTTTTAGTTATTGAAATTCATCTTGGGCATGGTCTAAGGAAAACCCTGTTGATGTTACATCCTTTCCAAGATCAAATAAATGGGCCTCATAATGAAGACTCATACCACTTGATACCATTTTGTATCTTATCTATATAGATTTAATAAAGTGTTTATTTTTATTTTTAACCATAAATTAAATGGTTATGTAATAAAGAACACATTTAACAATTATAATTTTATCAAATTAATATATTCTGGTTAATTTTAGTTTATTGTTTTGTGTGAAATAAGTTATAAATCATATAAATTTGAAGTGAAATATACACTAAAATCGTGGAATGTTAAATTCTATATCCTTAAATTAATTTCATCATCATAGTTTTAATTATCACTCATTAATGAAAATAGTTTAGGGTAATTATAAGATAGTAATGATTGAATTTATAATGTGTAATGATATATTAACTTTTTTATATTAGAGAAGACAGGGAAAACAAACCTTTCCTTCCAAATAAACATATATTTAGATTTTTATTTATCTTAACCATTTGAATCTAATATTATTCATTAAATTATATAAAGAATTAGACTTTTTAATGAGTTTATAGACTCATACCTTGAATGTCTTGTAATATAAATATATTTATACACAATTTAACCACTTCACTATCCAAATGGTAGATGGGTAGGCTGAATATATCATCACAGATGCATGAAAACCATATATTTTCACTCATTTTGATCCATTTTCAACTATTAATTGATTTAAATATCCACTAAAGGATATTGTATTTTGTTTTTTGAAGGTCTAAATGATGATTTCTTCCTCTAGGATCCATCCATTATAAAAAAAAGGGATAATGAGAATTATAACAATGATATCATAAGATAATAAATATAAATGAGTATATGAAAATATTATATCATTATATCTTACTTGGTAACACATATTATACTTATGGTTTAATTATGACACACTTTGTCTAACCAATAACTCTTCATATTTATCATATCTTATCCATGGTCATTTTCCTATTAAGTTATCTAGCATAACTAGAAATATATAATATCAAAAATTCCCATAATAATATATTCAAATCCTTAAAAATTGTTCATAAATAGAAATTCAGACATCCAAATAATATCCTGAGGGAGTTTAAAACCATTTATATAGTTAGGCTCACTTATTATACACCAGGTAAAGATTGAGTAAATACCCAATCAAACTTTTACAAGGTTTTTACCCCTAGGTTCATATATTCCAGAGCCTCAATCCACTTATTTGTATCCAAATATGGATTTATTTACAATTAAACCACACAATGTTTATATTAAAAAAAACATTCAATATGTATTCCTATATTTAGACTTATCGATAGGGTTTTCACTAATGTTTTCTAGTCCAAATCACCAAAAATAACAAAAAATCACTTTGATACCAACTAGTATGATTTGGAATATTATTCTTGTGTATGGTGCTAAAAACATATTCTTTAAAAACTACCTTTGATTATAATTTATATGATCATAACTTAACATTCATTTTTTTACATAATTTCATTATTTTAAACATTACATCTCACAAATAAATGCATAATCCCAAAAACCAAAGTTTTAGTATCTTTAGTTTATAGAAATATAGATGTATTATTTCACATTATTTCTTTATCATATCTAAAGAAATTATCCACACATGAAATTATTTTAAACATAATATTTCATATATTTCCCTGGGGAAATTGGAAATAAAAGGAGTGAGCTAAAATTATTAGTAATGGAAAACCTATCAATGAGTCATAAAAGGTTAAATCATAATCATGTGAGAAAAAATGATCATGGGAGAAATATATTATTAAAAGGGACATGGAATCATAAGATTTATCCATAAATCATGATAGAGGGATATATAACCTAAAATTATCAAACATATATCATGAACTAAGAGTTTGAAAATTACAGAAAATAATCAATATCCATAATGCATAACATAATAATACAAAATAATGTAGAAATGTGGTATAGAAAATGTGGCATTATAATAATTAAAATAAATCATAACATATTTAAATGTTATAGACCAATGCCATTATAACATAGTTGATTGGTAATCATGAAATGTTTCCAATAATATGGTGGATCGGGTATCACAATCTATTCCCCACTATGGATCAAGAATCATAACTCATTTCCCAAAGTGGATAGAGAATTATAACTCATTTCCCAAATTTATCTAATGAGATATAAATCTTACATATTAAATTATAGGTATATAATAAATCCACCCATCAGATAATGATAAACCAAATATATGTGTTATATATCTTAATTAACCCCTAAAAAGATATTGGTTTCAAAAAAAACATCCATAATACATTATCATAATCCATCCTAATAAATAATTTGGATGGGTAATTATATAATATTTATAGTGATGTGTAATTAATTTTAAAGGATACTGACATAGATGAAAAACACTTTTATAAGAGCATTAAAATTTACATAGATAAAGAATAAGGAATACACTTTAAATTTTTTATACATATTAAGAAAATATTTTATTAAAAAATGGAATATAAATTTATTCAAAAACCGAAGAAGAATTAGAGAGTAATATTCTTAAATAAAATTCAAAAAGGTGATCATAATATGAATTACTAAAAAATGATATTTGTTTTACACTCTATAAAGATTTTCAAAGTAAAATAAAAATTAAAATACCAAAATTTTTTAAAGAAAATTAATTTTGTAAAGAAATTCAAGTCTATTTAAAAATACCCTAATCAATTCGATAAGTAAAAATATGGATATATATATATATATATATAAATACACGTGGAGGAGAAATATTATCAACTAAAAATAATAGATAAGGTTGGTTTTTCCACTAGCATCACTTTTGGTAAATTATAAACAAAATAGAATTAAAATGGTAAGGGTATATTTAAACCCCATTAATACACATAAGAGAATAAAATTAATGGGATTTAGTGATATGACAAATAATTTCCCTAGATGGAAGTTAAAGTATAAACAATCTATAATTTAAAATGATATTTGTGAAGAAACCTTTTCAACTTTGGTAAATTTTGGTTAATGCCCATTGAAAGAAAAAAAAATAAGATGTATTTTGAAATGAATTAAATTTCATCAAAGTTTTAATGAAAAAATCCATTGGAATTATATTCACCACACACAAAAAGATAGCTAATAAATAGGGAATATATCTCAAAGAAAGAAAAATTGAGACGAGATGCCCTTATATATATGTTAGAATATTTTTTAAAAGAAAATGGAAGAGATAATAGGAAATAGATTTGAATATAACACGATTAAAAGTTTTTTGTGAAAAAAATAATTCAATTTGGTATTAGTTACACTATTTCAAATAATAATAGGTGTAAAAAATTAAAACATTCCTTAATGAAGGGGAATTGAGATGGAAACCCTTATATTGGATTCCCTCTTGACTGAATGGCCCTAAGGTCTTATTTTTATTTTAATATGGATAATCCCCATTTTAAGGGTTGAAGGGGAACACGTACATGACCCGTAGGCCCAAGACATAAGGCTCGACATGACCCGAAATACATGACACGAAGGCCCAGAGGCATGCTATGCCTATTACATGACCCATAGGCCCAACACACTTGAACTACCCCTCCATAGCTTCTATAACATTGATCGCATAGCTCTCCACGTTGCATTACTGATCAGCAAGCATTAGCATGTACAAATCTATAGGGTTCCTGGTCCCGATGGCGGTTTCCATACCCTCTCATTCTTCTAATCCGGTTAGCTCTGTATCTGGTGATTGCGACTCTTGTTGCTCTGATCCTTTTTTGGGTCCTTATCTGTGTAAACTAGGATACTCTATGGTATTTATGGCCCAAAGGGATTGTGGCCAGAAAGCCTTGATGGCCCGAAGGCCCTTGAGACCTGTAGGCCCAAACTGGTGGTCCGAAGCCCCAAATCAGGTGAATAGTTTAGGCTGCTACAGTATCGAACAGTGCCTGCTACACTGACTTCTATCGTAATTCTACAGTAGCTGCTACAATAACCCATAAATTTTCCTCCACCCATTTTTTAACATGGGTCTCTTGGATGCCAAGCAGGAGAACTTACCACTCGGTTACGGGCTCATTGGACCTTTGATTCCCTCTTGGTCATATAAGATCTAAACCCTTCCAATAAAATTATATAATCACTAAATATCTATTTTAGAACCTTTTTCATATCTATTATCATTTATATTATACAAATTCAATCATTTATTATATATATATATTATTTAGTTAATGTTTATTTTCATCATTGCATGTTTGTAATTATGATCGTTTCGTATAAGTTTCATAATGGAGATTCCAGTCCCTATTATTTGATACAAAGTTCATCATTACAAAATTAGTTAAGTTATTGTGATAATTGTATATAAATTATTTATCTAGTACCATTTAAACTTTATGGAAGCATGCTATATTTTGTGAAAATTGAATTCATGATGAACATATTTCAGGTGATTTGGTGATAACAATGAATTGCTTTATATTCATCATTAATTCAATTTATTTTCACTTACATAAACATAATCATAAAAAAAATAACATTTATTATCATATATTATAATTAATTATGTTCTGATATTAATTCATGATATAAATTTATATCATCATTCATGCAAGTAGTAAAACCGACCAAAATAAGAACATACTATAATCTATGGGTTAGTATTGATATAAAAGTGTTTCTTTTATTATAATATAATTATTAAAAAAATTAATGACATTATTTAGGTTTAATTTATGTTATTAATCATATTTAAGGATAGTGGATAAAAATAGAGAAAATTAAAGGTTAGGGTGGATAATATTTATGTTGAGGCTTGATTATTTCTTTAGAGGGCCCCTTTGGAATGGAGAACTTTAGACACCTTCTTGTGACCAGTGGCTGTGAAAAATGGAAGATTACATTAGGATATGAAGAAAAATAGGTATTCAAGAGTAATTTTAGTTATAGGAGACATTTGGATTGGGTGTAGTTGAGCGAATTTTATAAGTGAAAATGTGGGATCTTTCTTTAGAAACATAGGTTACTTGAAGGGAAAAGATATAATTTCATAGGAGTTAGGTGATTTAGGTAAATAAATATTGGTGAGAAATTTGGGATTTAATTTACCACCTAAAAATATATTCTATAATTTCTATGTATGAAGTTTATTTAATAAAATCTAATCCATGATAGAAGACATCTTTTTACCCTTACTTTACTTGTTTAATTATTTACCATGATAATTATTTTTTTAATAAAAATATAAGATAACCCATATTACCAAAATTTTACAAGATGATTCCAAATTGTCAATATAATTAATTTAATTAAATTTATAAATATAAAAAAATTAAATTTAAATAAAATATAAGTATATAAAAAATTTCAGATAAATAACTTTTTAAATATTAATTATTCTTATTCTTATTTCTTATCAGTTACTTTTTAGAATATTATTAAAATATTATTATTATTGATAATATATTTTACTAAAATAACAATTTAATCCTAATATATTTAATCTCTTAAAATAAAAATAAAATCATAGCTCAAAAAAAGGAAATTTTTTTGTAAATGCATTTTTAATCATAAAAATTTATTTGTTTTGATATATTTATTGATCTTTATAAATACATTTGTATTAAAAAATTATTTTCTTTAAAATTAAAAAATAAACAAGATATATATATATAATTTATTTCATTCATATTTACATATTTATATAATCTTAATTTCTACGTAAAAACCCACCCAAGACCTATGCAAATGATATAAAGGTAAGATAATTAATGGTGGAAGTCATGAGGGATGATTCGACTAGAATACACCGCATAGTTATTTACATGACTTTGAACTTATATCGAATATGATTTTTCAAAAGTCGTACTTATTGAGGTTTATCTTGTTTTTTATCTAGGGAAAACCCTAGTGAGAAACCATTCCAAAATCAATGAAATGAGCCTCATAAGGAAGGTATCTACTTCTTAATGCCATTTATTCCCATTTATAAATATATTTCAAATTTTTAATACTTATATGTATACCTTTCAATTCAATTAATTTTTTATAATAGTCACATTTAATGATTATAATTTTATCTCAATAATTTATCATAGTTCATTTTAGTTCAGTGTTACGTGTGAAACAAGATATAGAACACAAAAAAATTTAAAGATAATATATATATAATAATCATGGGATGGTACATTCCCCATTCCCTTAAATAAATTACATCCTCCCAATTTTAATTATCTTTGACTAATGAAAATATGATAGGATTACCATACGATCAATATGATTGAAAATTGAATTTCTAATAAGATGTAAACCTTTCTATCTTAGGAAAGACTGGGAAACTCCTCTTTCCTTACTAATAAAAATATGATAATATTTTACTATATCTCAACCATTTTAATTAATATTATTCACTAAATAATATTAAGACTTATACTTATAATTTAGTTTCTAAAGGCAGACCTTGAATTAATTGTGGAATATAGATTAGTGTAGACAATTTATCCAATCCACTATATAAATGATATATGGGTAGGATGAATTTTTCATTCCTCAAGCATAAAAACCATATATTTTATTTCATGTTGATCTATTTTTCAATCATTAATTGATTAAAAAATCACTAAAGGATATTGTTCTTCATTGTATAATGGATTCAATAATGATTTATTCCTCTAGGATTCATCCATTATTAAACATAAAGGGTTAAAATGAGTTAGATCAATACTACCATATGATAAACAGTGTAAATATCTATCTAAAAACTTAATATCAAGATATATTACTCTATAACATCTTTGAAACATATATTTTAACAATAGAACACTTAGTTTCACCTATAAATCTCTTTATTTATCCTAGATTATCCATGGTTATTTTACTATTAGGTTCTCAAACATAACTAGATGAATTACATAATAATATATTAAAATACTTCATCACGGTTAAAAATGAGAAAGTGAACCCATAACAACCCAAGACCTGCACTCCCAGATCTGGTACTGAAATCCATAACTTTACATTCCCAGCTTTGATGCCAATAATTGTAACCCAAATTTTTTTCTATAAAAACATACAAAAACAAAAGGATAACTTGGATCACATATACACTATAGGTCCATTAAGGTTTATGTTTTTATATAATTAGGAAAAACTCTTACATAAATAATTCACATGACTTTAAATGATCATTTCTCCCACTTAACCAGGATATTTTTTCTATCACATCAACATATCCTCATCATCCATATGAAATATCTTCTAGAGATAAATCATTCAACATAATATCATTAAAACCTGAGGAAAATAAAACATAATAATGGTGATCTCAAGTGCTCAATAATGGAAAACATAAGCGTCAACAAATTAATTTCATCAATTAGCATAGGAGTGCATAAGGGTATGAACATAATCAAAGTTCATGAGTGAATCATAAAATAACTCAAAACCATAATAACTAGATCATAAAATGTAAAAACATGGAAAATAAAATATTCATAAAAAAAATTATCAAAATACATTTGATATCTATCTTGATCATTAGAAAAAAAACTCATAACAAGAAATTAAAACTCTTTTTGGTAACTTCAAGCATCACTTTGATAAAACCCTTTCAAAACCATTTAAAACCCCTTTTAATTTAAATAAACATACCACCAACTTCCAAAATTATCATAACCCAATGAATTGGAGGTCTATAATGGTGATCATCATTTTAATAAGCTATATCAGGCTCACTTGTGAGCTATATTGGGCCTCAACCATTCGGATAAGTAGTATTAGGTTCACCAATTTCATATAATTCCCAAGTATCATGAATAAAAAACATTAATCATAAAATTCATAAAAACATAATAAACCCATGTAAAATGAAATTTTTTTATATCAATATATTTTAAACATAATTTACCCATGGATAAGAATTGGGCTCCATAATAATCTCTTTGAAATGTGGTTATCTTGTTGGAAAAAAAGGATTCATAATAATCTCATTGAAACAATATTAACCTATGGAAAAGAAGAAAGTTCCTTAAAAATATATTTGAAACATGATTAAAAATTAAAAAAGAAACTTTTTCCATAACAACCCTTTTGAAACATGGTTATCCCACGGAAAAGAAATGAGTTCCATAACAATTTCATTGAAACAAGATTAACACGTGGAAAAGAAACGGGTTCCTTAACAATATATTTGAAAAAAAACATAATCCATAAAAATAAATAATGAGGTTGTTATCAAAAAAAATATCTTCAATTTAGTATAAGTAACAAAAAAATTTGTTGATGTTGATGAATGAAAATTTCCTTAAAAGATCATTAGAAACATTTTGAGGAAAATAATCTTTAACCACTAAAAGTGTCTCATATCACTTTGAAACATTTGAATCACTATCCCCATTGATGAATATAATTAAATGAAACTTATAATATAAGGAAAATAATTAAATTAATGATATAACATGTCAAATAGGAATTATATACACATTATTAAATAATATGGGTGTATAAAATAATAAAAATCACAAATAAGTAGAATTGTGAAAAAAATCCATTAACGCTTTATTATCATTTAAGTCTTAAAAACCATGAAATATAAATACTAAAATGGATATTTAAACCCCCCAAAAATAATATTATAATAATAATATAATACATTCATGGGAATTATATAATCTATATAAAAATAATTAGGTGTATAGTAATAAATAAGTCTCAATGGAATGTAAAATGAGATAAACCCCCTTACAACTATGGTAACATCAGAATAAGAAGACCATAAAGTAATAATCATCATATTAAACTTTTAAATAACATGAATATTAAATAATTCATAAAATAATATATCAAAATGGTTATTATATACACCATTTAAAAGAAGTAATTGTTTAATATGACATTTGTCTCCCAGATGTAAAAAGTGAGATGGAAATCACTCACAAAGATCGTATTATTAGAGAGATAATAAATCAATGAAATAATTATGTGTGAAAAAATTATATTCACATAATAAAAGTTGAAATACATTATAATAAAATCATAGGATATTTCATTCATATTCTTGGAATAATATAACCAATGAAATAGAAGTATAACCGAATAAGTGGAAATTAAGTGAAGAAACCCCTTACCTTGAGTCTGATTTGTCATGGTTATCCATTATCATCATAAATAATAAACTTATGTTAATTATTTACTTGATTAATAACCTTTTATAAGTTTATTATTACTTTTATTTCACTTATAAATAAGTTATATACAGTTATTTAATCAATTAAGTGTAGTTCGTATGTTTTGATCATATTCGGCTTATTTGTCAAAACTGACTTTGATAGGTCGACTAAGGTCAATGAGGTAATTATTAAAAAATATCCAGAATAATAATAGTGAGATAATTATCAAATTATTACATCAATTATAATTTTAAAATCAATCATCAAATATGGTTTCAAAAATTGAACCAATGTTACAATCATGGAGACAGTAGGTCGTTTATATGCATGAGTAATGTTACCATTTTTCAATTATTGTTATAGAAAGAATTTATGTTACATTTATATTTCCATATTTACCATTACATGATATATACAATTTTATATTATTTCACATACTTATATATATCATTCTTGTGATTTTTTGGTAAAAAATAAGAATAGCATCACTTTGAGGAAACGGTAGTCCACACGTTCACAAACGATGTTATCAGTATTTCAGTGTGTGAAAATGTAAGATAGAAATTGATATATTATATTTTCAGAAAGATAATTATTTCATAAATATCATAAATATTTCATTTAAATAATTTATTTTTATTAAAATAATCCTTAATATTTTCCATGTAAAGCGTGAACGAATCACATTGCATTTAGGAGGAGGTAGTCCACACATCCACAAATGATATTATCGTATTCCCACAAAATAAAAATTATAAAGGTAAGAGTTATATAATAATTAAAAAAAGTATTAATTAATTATAAATATCATATATATCATATAAAAATAATATTTATATCATTGTAACATCTTGACCTAGGTGCCACACACTAGTTCCCTGAGCCGGTTGGTCACATGACCTAAAAAAGCACCTCCCCATCTGTCAGAGGCATCCCACTAGTAGTGAGGATCTTATGTTGATTATGGAGAGAATATACCATATTTATCAAATTATCTCAATAGAAAAAAAATAATCAATAACTAAATAAAATATAACCATGACCATAATAATATATGTATCAAAAGATGACCAAAACTCAAAATACAATATCAAAATTAAAATAGTAGATATGTCATGCCAAAGTACATGTGAAGTGTTAAAATGAAAACCCAAAAGTAAAGACACTATCAACTCCAAATAAGGTCTCATAACACTTATGGTTCCTTCATCCATGCTCTGTATAATTTCATCCATCTAACATAGGGAATTTTCCATTTTCATATCATACAAACATAAAGTCTATTCATATAGCGATCAGGCATCCCGAGTAGGGTGTGAGTACAACTCAGTATTCCACCAAAATGGAATATAAAACAATATCCATTATATATAAGTGTATTTATTTGTATAAAAAATCAATAAATTAATTAGTTTACATTTATTCAATTACACTTTATTTAACCACATAAATCCCCAGGTTCCCTAGGACACCCAAACCTCAATACATTCTTTAGCCCATGCGAGAGTATGAACTATCCCCAAGGAATGTCATATATATGAATTATGTTTGGTAAATTCATCATATAATTTAAAATCATGAAAAATTGAAACTATAGTCTAATTCCAACTCATGGGTGTAGAATACCATGTCTAATACCCCATGGGTACTTAGAGCCTTTATCCCTATCCCACACCTCAATGTCATATGGGTATTTAGAGCCTCTTTACTTATCCCATGCTCACTATATCATACGGTTATTTTGAGTTAAAGTACATATCCCATACACATTTAATATATATGGGTATTTGGATTCTCATCCACTGTCCTACACACATTTAATGCATATATCACAATATCACAATTTCACATTTGTCACAACATCACATTAATTAATTCATCATTTAATTAATCAAATTCAATAATTTTATAATCACATGAATCCATTAATTAATTAATCTCATAAATTCTATTAATTAATTCAATAATTATTTAATCAAAAAATCCCTTCAATTAACCCACCCATTATTTATTACAAAAATTCCATTAAATAATTAAAAAATTGATTAATCATGTCAATATTGTCAATTAATTAAATATCTCATTGATTACATAAATTCTATTGATTAATTTAACAATTAATTAATTAAATTAATCGATTTTACAATCACAATAATATCCATTACTTAATTCATCAATTAATTAATTAATACCCACAATCCCAATATTCCCAATTTCACAATTCCTTAATTAATTAGTCTTTCAAATTAATTAATTCATATTTGGGAACTCAATTACTAATCATCCAAAATAAAATCTAAAATTATATATATGTAAATGAAATCTGTACTTTGGGATTTTAATAATAGACCACCTACCTCAATTTGTTGATAATGCTTACCAATGGAAGAATCCTTAATTTTGAGCTAATTAATCAAGAACGTAGTGGAGAACACGATCTAGATCTGTAACGATGTCTAAGATAAAAAAAATAAATTTATAATAATACTAAATCAATATATATAATTAAAATTGTATAAACAACATTTCAAGGATGTTAGAATAATGTAAAAGATATGGGAAACCAATCGGGATGATATTATCTTACCAAGGAAGGTGAAGATCTTTGATTTGGACATTGAATTGCCAATAATGGAGGTTGAGAAGGCCTTGAATCTATCAAGGAACCTCCAAAATTTTGAAAGAGATCCTACGGTCAAACTATGTCTTATTATGGGTTAATATGTTGGGTTTGGGAATTTTAAAAACAAATTTTCGGGTTAATTAAAAATTCGTGCATGGTCTTTTGGGCAGAAGCACACAGTTTTCAAAACTGTGCACATTTTCTATGGGTGTATGGTTTCATCTAATAGGATTAATGGTTTGATAAATTGTGTATTATCTAAGAAAACCCTCTCTATATATGGTTTCATTGTTTTCTTTACCATTGTTCATGGTTAGGTAAAACAATGTGCCAACTGTGCACTCCCACTTTCTTCCATTTTTTCTCAAATTCTCACCCAAACACACCCTAAGGTAAAACCCAAATGAAAAGTGTCAACATAAGGATAAATAGTAAATTTAAAAAATCTTGATACATCTCTAAAAAAACATGATCTTACAATCATACTTCCCAACCATAATATGTGGTGAAGGAAAAACTAACAATATCATTTCATGAGGAGGTAGTTCGTCATATATACAAATTGTGATTTTGTTACACATTTTATGGAATTGTGTGTAGATGTAAGTTGAAACATTGACATAAATAAATATCATTATATTTATTATTCTTAGGTTATTATATAATCATATAATAATAATAATTTAATGTGTTTATAACTAAATAAAACAGAAGTGATCATTGAAGAATGTTACCTCTTCTTTGGGTAACTTCCTTTAGTTTGAACAAAAGGACATATTTGGTTTGATTTATTCAAAATGTGATAATTATGAGATGATATGAGTGGTTTTGGGAGATTATTTGGGTAGCTTCTCAATGTTTCAAATGTCTTTAGTGGTGTTAATAAATAAGTAGAGTGAGTGACTCTTTATAGTGAAGTAGGAGTGTCATTCTAGTAAATACCAAAATGAAAGCACTATTGGGAGCTCTCCCTTTCCTCATGTGCTTAAAAAATTAAAAAATAATGGAGTTCAGGGAAATTAAGGTTG
Organism: Viscum album; assembly: GCA_963277665.1. NCBI lineage: Eukaryota > Viridiplantae > Streptophyta > Magnoliopsida > Santalales > Viscaceae > Viscum > Viscum album. The sequence continues at coordinate 370,970,121 of OY728166.1, read as the reverse complement.
ATAAAAAATTACAAAATGAAAAAAATATGTCATTTTTATCATTTTTTCCTTAGTATTTATGTTTACTAAATTTTATCTTTATAATTTTTACTAAGGTAATTTGTATCTTTAAATTTACCTAGGTAATTTATCCTTTAAGAATATAATTAAAATATATTTATTAGATAATTTATCCATACTGATTCTAAATATTAATTTCAATTCGTTAAATAAAAAGTATTATGTGTGCATAAAATTAATTTTAATACAAACACATGTCATGCTCAAAACCCCCTGTAACCTTAATCACGTTAATTAATTTTAACTCTTGTCACAAATTAGTACAGTCAGAAATTAACTTGACCTGATTATAGTATAAATATTATTATAATTCCAAATAAAAATACCCATTTTTTCAAATTAAATTCATATAATTAGCAAAATTAAATTTAATGTTCTTTCAGTAAACATGATGAGAAAGCGGGTTTTAAAAGTAAATATGTTTAAAAATTCACTATGTTTTTTTATCAAAACTGTAACATCCTAGGTAAATAAAGAATAAGACATTTTCATATTTATTAATATTTTTAAATTAAATATTAATTATAATTTAAAGGGGATTCTATGTTTGATAGCATACCTGATACGCAAAAATGGGTTTCTTTGAAATCTTATGTTGCAAACAACGTTGGGTCATACTGAAAAATAATAATATAATATTATTATTTTAAATGGTTGTTAACGCTTAGCCAATGAAATGGTGGGAATAAATATAACTAACTAAAATATGATTATACATGTTTTTTAATTTTTTTACATTTATACACTAAAAGTTAGAGTCTTAAATGTGAATGAATCTAATTTTAAGCATAATTTACTTTAAAATGTCGATTTACCGCCTTTTAATAAAGAACCCTCTTTATATATAGTTTTGGTCACTTTTATATGTTCTATGAAAAAAATAAAATTCTTATTTAGAATTGGGACATAAAAATTCACTATGGGTAAATTTTTTGGTATTTTTCTGATAAAATTCATTTTTTTAATGAATAGTGAAAAATACTGTATTTTAATTCAAAACTGCTTTTTAATCTAATTTATTTATATGGTTATATTATATTTCTAATTGCTTTTAAAGTGTAATTAGAATATATTTTTACCATTTACTCCAATTTTGGTCCTTATAAGTTATTTCAATTTGAAATTGTACATAAACAGGTGTCAATCTTTTGATAGTTAATATTTCTTAAAAACAAGCTTTTTGTTTTGACAACGGGAATGAATGTTAAATTAATTAATCCAACTTCTATGTTTTGAATTTGTAAAAATAGACATCATTTTTGAATTTGTAATATCAAATATAGCATAGGCTTAATTTTTGGTATTTTTCGGAAATACTTCAATTTTTGATGAATAGTGAAACCACTAAGTAGTTGTTAAAAATATGACTTTTTCATTTAAATTAGATTTTTCTCCTTCTCTGAATTGAATTTAAAACATCCGATATACATGGTTGTTATTATTAAGTATAATTTGGTTCAATAAGTTGAAAATAATATTTTGTGAATAGTAACTTTTGACTTTTATTTACAACGGTTAAAGGTAAATAGGGTAATTCAAGGTAAAATGACTATAATAATAAAACAAAATTACCTTAAAACTTGTCCTAACATTATTTTATTAGTTATGGACGACCATGGTAATCCATGGGTCTATTTTGGGACCTCATGGAGCTACTTAAGAGTGATAATGACACTTTATTTTCATTAACTTAAACTAAAGGCAAAAATAACACAAACAAATATCTTTCAGTAAATTAATTTTTAAATAGGTTATATAAGTTATCTATTTGACTATGAATATTATTTTGAAATCTAAAATTATTTCCTACATCAGGGTATTTTGTTATAATTTTAAGACATTAAACAAATAAAAATATTTATGGCACAATAATGATGCAGTGTTTACCTCATTAATAAATGATTTAGATAAATAATATTATAAAGATTAAAACAATTTCCAAAACCTATCCAATTATTAATAGATGATTTTAATTCAAATATGAATCATATTATCTTTGACTTTAATTATTTTTTGACATTTTGATACCGAAGATAAGTTTATAATAAAATAATATTTTCACACTTTTCTAAAGAGACACTCCTCCCCCTTATAAAAAGTCATCACCTATAACCCATTGCTCACACCTCTTAATCCCCTTTTCTCATCCAAACTCTACCCAAATAACCTCTAAAGATCCCTATCATCCACATAGAATCCTTACCTTAGGCAGAAGGCACTTCAAGAAATTCATTTGGTTCAAACCAAAGGGAGTTAGATGAATTAAAAAAATTAAAGAATGAACATGTCAAGTCAGACATGAGGTAAGAGAACATCTTAACCCAATTCTCATTCTTTGGGTTAATATTATCGTTATTTTTTATTTCATTCTTTGATTATGTGAGAAATTATTTTTAATATCTTATCATGTATTTATATTTTCTTTATGTGTACCTATAGTGAATACACATAATCGATCTATTTTATTTACAAAATGGTCTTTGTAAGAGACTTTGTATCAATCTACTTTCATTGAGGCACATTTTGTTTTAATACAAGACTTTCTTTTATATGTTGTATAAATACCTTTGAATTTTTATTTCATTCAAATGGAATCTTTTTCTATGAATCATTTTACTAAACGAAAAAAAGGAATGTTTGTTTTTAATGTAAGCAGTGACAATGACCTTTCTGTCATCACGAGTATTATTTGATGTTTGGCTTCCTTAACAATCTGAAATGATTTTAAAAGGAAAATAAATACCATATACTCTTTTACATATTTTGGTACTGAAAGTGGTTTTGATAATGGATTTGTTATGTAAAAATATTTAAATGATATATTGTGATTGAAATATGGTAATGTTATCTTTATTTTATATTTGTTTTATAATTTATGATTTTATAATGTTACTTGGACATTTGACGGGTGGTTACCTAATAAACCAAATGACGAGTGGTGCTATGATAAACCAGGATGGGTGGTTATGTTATAACCTCCAATGAATTGGGTATGGAATGATATTTTATTCAGTGAAGAGTATTTACTACTTCATAAAAGTGAAAAGTATTACTTATGATAATGTATTCATGGTTTACTTGTTATTTTGAAAAACTAACAATTTTCCTTCTTTGTGTATCCCTTACTAAGATTTTAATGCTCATCCCAAGTTTTTGAAATGTTTTTCACATGACATAAAGTGTAATAGGGTCAAGGATTTGATCAAGGAAAAGTCATGTTGTCTAAAACATGAAACTAGACTTGACTATTTTTTTCAAGAGTTTTTATTTTATGAAGAAAATGAAAACCGAGTAGATGTGTCTACATGTAATATTCAAGTTATTATGTATATGGTATGAACTAATTCTCTAAAGCTTTAAACCTGAAAATATCCCCAATGTGAATTATTAACTTAATTTAGGAATATGTAATGTTTAAGGCCGAGTCCTTATAGTTGGTATCAGAGATCGGTTTAGAAAACATTAGGAGTTAGGGTATTGTTAAATTAATATCCATAAATTAATTTATGTTAATATTGAAATGATATATAATTTACAGATTACCATGTTGCTTTGCCTAAGATATTTCTGTGTTCAAAATAGTTTTCCATAGAGGAAACAGGGACGTTGTGATGGGATGACATCAGGAAGAAGACGACCTTCCAAATCAGCAACCTGAGATGGTTGGAATCAGAACCGAAGAGTTTTTCGGCAGAGATGGCATAGTTTACTTAGGCTATAAATGGTGGTGGTATCCATGCACGAGATCATCTAGATCAACCACATAATAACATGTCATTAGTGAATCATTTCATGAGGCAACATCCCCTGTCATTCAAAGGATCATCTGACCATGTGCTGTTTGAAGGGTAGATTAAAGCACTGGAGATGATTTTTGATGTCATGGGGTGTTCAGAACATCAAAATATTAGTCTTTTTGTTTATTTTTTTTGAAGTTGAGGCTGATCAGTGGTGGTCGATGGTGAAAAATATCAAGTATAGTGAGGAGATTGATGCTCTTTATTGGGATTAATTTAAAGGTATGATTCTTGAGAAATATTTTCCTAAGGTAGTTCATCTTGGGATTGGAAAACAAATTCTTGGAATTAAAGTAGGAGGATGGCTCAGTGGCTGCCTATGAAGAATAATTCACTCGATTGGAAAGGTATGCTCAAAATTTCATCCAAGATCTTGATATTAAGATAAATCGATTTTAACTCAAGGTTGAAGCCATGATATCGAAGAGCATTAGCCTCTTCTGAATTCAAAAGTTATAAAAAAAACTTTTCAGATGTGATGAGAAGGTAGAAATTGAGTTTTTTGATGATCAGGTGTTCCAAGAGAGTAAATAAATGAAGAGGTCCAGTTGTTATTAAACGGGACAGAATTAATCAAAGAATCCTGGAGGTAATAAAATTAAATATCCATCTGGTGAGAAGTGTGTTATAAAGAATCCTGGAGAATTTTATCAAGTTATGGAAAGTTCTTCTAGATTGGTAACTCTAGTCATATTTCTCATAACTGTAAGGAATATGATCAAGCAGACAATGAAAAACAAATGGTAAGATTTTTTAAGTGCAATGAAATGTGGCATTATGCAAATGAGTGTCCAACAAAGAACTCAACTGAGGGAAAGCAACCAGACTACAAGAAAAAAAGGGGTGGTGAAATCCTTTTCAAATACTTAAGTAGATGTTGTTCAATCAAATAAAGTAGTATCAGGTATAATTTATGTTTGTTTAGATTATTCCAATGTGTTGTTTGATTTAGTTTCTACACACTCATTCATTTTTGAGAAGTTTTCTAGTAAATTACGAATTCTATATCAAGATATTAATCCTGAACTTATGGTAAAAACACCTGGAGGAAATGTTGAGACAAAAAGAAATTATAATAACCTTCATGTACTTGTGTTAACAAAGAATCTAGCTGAAAACCTTATTGTTTTTTTGCTAATAGAGTTTGATGTTATTTTGGGTATGGATTGGATTTCTGTTTATCATGCTAATATTTACTGTAGAACTAAAGAGGTTTATTTTCAGAAATAATTTCAGTTTGTGTGCAAGATTGAACCCTTAATTTTGATAACATATCAAGAAGCTGGGAAACTAGTAAAAGATAGAAATTAATATTACCTTTCAAAGATTGTTGAAAACAAAGGAACTATTCAAATTAATGATGTTCCATTTGTAAATGAGTATCTTGATTTTTTTCCTGATGATTTTCCTGGTATTATACCTGATCGAGAAGTTGAATTTAATGTTTAATTAGTTCCTGATGCTAAGCCAATTTCAAAACCGCGTTATCGAATGGCTCAAATTGAACATTTAGAGTTAATGAATAAATTGAAGAAGTTATTAGATAAAGGTTTCATTCGACCTAGAACATCACCATGTGGTGCTCATGTCTTGTTTGTTAGAAATAAATATGGTTCTATGAGACTTTTCATTGGTTATAGAGCACTGAATAACATCACTATTAAGAAAAAGTATCCTTCTCCTCATATCGATTATTTATTTGATCAGCTCCAGGGAGCTCAGTATTTTTTGGAGATTGACCTGAGTTCGAGGTACCATCAGTTGAAAGTAATAGAAACAGGCATTCTGAAGACCGTTTTTCATACTAGATATGGACATTATGAAATTTTAGTTATGCCTTTTGGTTTAACCAATGCACCTGTTTTATTCATGGATCTCATGAATATAATTTTTCGTGAGTTCATGGATAAGTTAGTGGTTGTGTACATTGATGATATTTTGGTTTATTCTAAAAGTAAATAGGAGCATAAAAGTCATTTAAGGGTTTTCTTACAAACCTTAAAATAAAAGAAACTATTTGGTAAATTCAGCAAGTGTGAGTTTTGGTTACAAAAAATTTCTTTCCTTGGTCACATTGTCTCAAAAAATAGATAAACTTTTGATCCTGCTAAAACAAAAGTTGTTGAAGAATGTCCAAGACCCACAAATATAACCAAGATTTGTATTTTTCATGGTTTTTTAGGTTATTCCCGGAGTTTTGTTGAGAATTTTTCATGGTTATCTATCCCACATACTAAGTTAACTCAAAAATGTGTTAAGTTCATTTGTAAAAAATAATGTGATGATTGTTTTCAAGAATTGAAAAAAAGATTGGTGAATGCTCCTGTTTTGGCATTAACTTCCAGAAATTGTGAGTTTGTTATTTATAGTGATTCTTTGGTGAAAGGACTTGGATGTGTCCTTATGAAGAATGATAGGGTAATTGCTTATGCTTCACATCAGTTGAAACCTCATGAGTTAAATTACCTACACATCATTTGGAATTAGTCATTTTTGTTTTTTCTTTAAAAATTTGGAGGCATCATTTGTATTAAGTAAAATTTGAATTTTATACTGACCATAAAAGTTTTAAGTATATGTTTACTCAAAAATAATTGAATATGAGATAGAGGATATGGATAGAATTAATCAAGGATTATGATTTCACAATCCTTTACCATCTGGTAAAATCAAATAAAGTGGTTGATGCTTTGAGTCGAAAAATTAATGCTTCATTAACCATGCTACATTTGGAATGAGATCCTTTGGTTTTTGATTTGATGAAAGTTTTCATAGAAGTTATTTTTGCAAAAAATTCCTCTGTTTTGTTTCTAGTGTTAGTGAAGTCATCTCTATCAGATAAAATAAAGCAAGTACAAAAATAAGACAGTGATATAAAAAAAAGGTATAGTTGGTTCAGAAGGGTAAGTTGACTGAATTTAACATTGATAATGATTGTGTTTTGAAGTTTGAGAAAAGATTATGTGTGCCTTGTGATTCACAGTTGAAGAATGATTTGTTATGTGAAGTTCATAGTTCTCCATTTTCAGTTCATCCTCGCAGTACTAACATGTACATAGATCTTCAGGAGTATTACTGGTGGGACTACCAAAGACATCTCAAGGTAATAATGCAATATGGGTTATTGTTGATCGGTTGACTAAATCTGCTCATTTCCTTATTATTCAAGATACTCTATCTCTAGATCAACTTTCTCGGTTGTATGTTAAAGAGATAGTTAGATTGCATGGAGTTCCCCTCTCCATTGTATCTGATCGTGATCCCAAGTTTACTTTTATATTTTGGAAAGGCAATCAGATGTCGGTGTGTACTGAATTAAATTTTAGTACATATTTTTATCCATAATCAGATGGACAGTCAAAACGAACAATTCGTACCTTGGAGGATATGCTACGTTCTTGTTCGCTGGATTACCAGGGAAGTTGGGACCAACATTTTTCTTTAGTTGAATTTTCATATAATAATAGTTTTCATTCTAGTATACAGATGGCTCTATTTGAGGCATTATATGGGGATCAGTGTCGAACTCCAGATTTTTGGGATAAAGTATGTGAAAGGAAACTGAAGGGACCAGAATTGGTAGAAGATATGGCAGAAAAAGTTTAGTTGATTCAGAAGCATATGAGAACATCTTAGAGAAGGAAAAAAAGTTATACGGATAACCGGATGAAGGATATTTCTTTTGAGGTAGGTTATCATGTCTTTCTCAAAGTTTCTCCATGGAAAAGTGTAATGGGTTTTGGAAAGAAGGGAAATTTGAGTCCATGGTTCATTGGAACTTATGAAATCTTAGAGAAAGTTGGATCAGTTGTGTACATAGTGGATTTCCTCTAAGTTTTTACCAGGTACACAATGGTTTTCAGGTTTCAATGTTGAGAAAGTATATGCCAGATCCATCTCAGGTTTTGAGCCCAGAGGTAATCAGTTGGAAGAGAATCTCTCTTATAAGGAACAACCAGTCCAGATTCTTGACTAAAGAGAGCAAGTGTTGCAGGATAAGTTAATTCATCAGGTAATGGTTTTGTGGAAAAACCATGTGGTTGAAGAGGCAACATGGGAATCTGAAAATTCTATGAGGGATAAATACCCCCACTTATTTGATAAGTGAATAAAAATTACAAGGACGAATTTACCAAAAGGGGGAAGGATGTAACGTCCCAGGTAAATAAAGAATATAACATTTTCATATTTATTAATATTTATGAATTAAATATTAATTTTAATTTTAAGGTAATGCTTTGTTTGATAGCGTACCCGATATTCAACAACGGGTTTCTTTGAAATCTTACGTTGCACACAATGTTGGGTCATACTAAAAAATAATAATATAATATTATTATTTTAAATGGTAGTTAACGCCTTGTCATTGTAATAGCAGGAATAAATAGAACTAAATAAAATATGATTATACATATTTGTTAAAAAAAATTACATTTATCCAATAAAATTTAGAGGCTTAAAATGTGAATGAATCTAATTTTAAGCATAATTTACTTTAAAAGGTCGACTTACCGCCTTTTAATGGAAAACCCGCTTTAAATATGTTTTTGGTCACTTTTATAAATTCTATTTAAAAAATAAAATTCTTCTTTCTAATAAAGACATCAAAATTCCATTTGGGTAAAAGTTTGTTATTTTTCTAATAAAATTCATTTTTTAATGAATAGTGAAAATACTATATTTTAATTCAAAATTGTCTTTTAATCTAATTTATTTATATGGTAATATTATCTTTTTAATTGGTTTTAAAGTGTAATTATAATATATTTTTACCATTTAATCCAATTTTGGTCTTTGGAAGTGATTTCAATTTGAAATTGGACACAAACAAGTGTCAATCTTTTGATAGTTAATATTTCTTAAAAACACGCTTTTTTTACAATGGGAATTAATTTTAAATTAATTAATACAACTTCTATGTTTTGAATTTGGTAAAATAAAATCATTTTTGAATTCATAATATCAAATATATCTTAGGCTGAATTTTTGGTATTTTTATGAAAAACATCAATTTTTGATGAATAGTGAAACCAATAAGTAATAGTTAAAAATCTGACTTTTTCATTTAAATGAAATTTTACCGCTTCTATGAATTGAATTTCAAAAATCTGACATACATGGTTGTTATTAGTAAGTAAAATGTAGTTTAATAAGATGAAAAAAAATTGGTGAATAGTAACTTTTAACTTTTATTTACCGCAATTAAAGGTAAATAGGTTAATTCAAGGAAAAAAGATTATTATAATAATACAATATTACCTTAACACTTTTACTAACCTTATTGGATGATTCATGGACAACCATGGGAATCCTTGGGTCTATTTTGGTACCCGATAGAGCCACTTAAGAGTGATAATGACACATTATTTTAATTAACATAAAGTATAAAGGAAAAAATGACGTAAACAAATATCTTTCAGTAAATTAATTTTTACATATGGTTATATAAGTTATCTCTTCGACTATAAATATTATTTGGAAATCTAAAGATATTTCTTACATCATGGTATTTTTTTATAATTTTTATACATCAAATAAATAAAATTATTTATGACACAATAATGATGCAATGTTTACCTCATTAATAAATGATTTAAATAAAAAATATTATAAAGATTAAAACAATTTCCAAAACCTATCCAATTATTATTGGATGATTTTATTTAAAATATGAGTCATCTTACCTTCAACTTTAATGGGTTTTGGACATTTTTAAACCGAAGATAAGTTTGTAATAAAATAATATTTTCACACTTTCTTAAAGAGCTCATCCTCCCCCTTATAAAAATCTCTCACCTTTAACCCATTACTCACACCTCTCATGACCCTTGGATCATCAAAACTCTACCCAAATAATCTCTCAAGATCCATATCTTCCACCTAGAAGGCTTAACTTAGACATAAGGCACTTCAAGAATTTTTTTTGGTTCAAACCAAATGGTGTTACCGGAATTAAAGGAAATTAAAGAACGAACTGGTCAAGTCGGACACGAGGTAAGGGAACTTATTAACCCAATTCTCATTTTTTGGGTTGATCTTATCTTTCTTATTTATGTCTTTCTTTGATTATGTGAGAAATTAATTTCTATATCTTATCATGTATTTATATTTTCTTTATGTGTACCTATAGTGAATACACATAATCGATCTATTTTATTTACAAAATGATCTTTGTAAGGGACCTCGTCTCAATCTCTTTTAATTGAGGCATATTTTGTTTTAATACATGAATTTATTTTATATTCTATATAAACACCTTTGTATTTTCATTTCATTCAAATGGAATATTTTTCTACAAATTGTCTTACTAAATAACAAAAAAGGAATGCTTATTTTTAATGTAAGGGGTGACAACGACCTTTCTGCCACCTCAAGTGTTATTTTATCTTTGGATTCCATAACAAACTAAAATGTTTTTAAAAGAAAAATAAATACCATATACTCTTTTACATATTTTGGTATTGAAAATGGTTTTGATAATCGATTTTTTATGTCAGTATATTTAAATGATATATTGTGATTGAAATGTGGAAATATTATCTTTCCTTTATATTTGATTTATGATTTATTATTTTATAATGGTACTTGGGCATTTTACATGTGGTTACATGATAAACCAAATGATGGGTGGTCCCATGATAAAACATGATAGGTGGTTACGTTATAACATCTAATGCATTGGGTATGGAATTCGGCCATATGGCTTTTCTATTTAGTGATATGTGTGGAATTTGACCATATAGTTATTCAATGTAAGTATGTTTATGTCCCAAGTTACCTTTATATGTTATGTGTTCTTTATAGGGGTTTTATGGTAATATTTTGGTTACAAAAGGGTAAGAATTGATCTTTTATTCAGTGAAGATTATTTACTACTTCATAAAGGTGGAAATTATTACTTATGATAAAGTATTCATGATTTACCTATTTTTTTGAAAAAGTAATAGTTTTCCTTCTTTTTGTATCCCTTACGGAGATTTTTATGCTCATCTTATGTTTTTGAAATGTTTTTTACAGGATATAAAGAAGAGTAGGGTCAAGGATGGGATCAAGGAAAATTCATGCTATTTAAAACATGGAACTAGACATGACCCATTTTTTCAAGAGTTTTTATTTTGTGAAAAATAGAAACTGAGTAGATGTGTCTACATGTAATATTCAAGTTGTTATGTCTATGTTATGACCTAATTCTTTAAAGCTCTAAACCTGAAAAGACCCTCAATATGAATTATTAACTTAATTCAAGATTATGCAATGTTTAAGGTCGGGTCCTTATAAAAACTCAATATAAAAAATAATTAAAATTTACTATATTGGAATAATATATTTATAATTGATCTGATTTAACTTTAAATTCAACTAAAAATATAATTTAGCATTGTAAATTTTTTAAATGATAATGAAGTTTTCAATTAAAATCTAATATTTTTCACTATTAATCAAAATATAAAACTTCTCAGAAAAATACCAAAAATCCACCCAAAGTAAATTTTTATATTCCTATTTCATAAATTAATTTTATTTTTTCAAAGAAAATTTATAAATTTGTCGAATTTTATTTTTTTAAAAAAATTATTCCACTAAAAGGAGGTAAAACTACCATTTAAAAATATACATTTTCTATGCATAAAATTTTATTTATTGTTATCCTAAGACTATAAAATTTATTGTATGAGTTTAAAAATAAAAATTGATATATAACATATAAATTTCATTAATATTTTCCATTAATGGTGATTAATTTAATTTATTAATATAAAATTCCTTTTTGGGAATAAAAAATAGTTTTTCAAAAATCACATAATTTATATTGAATTGGTATTTATTTTCATTTATAACTAATTGGTAACGAATGAATTCATTTTATAAACATGTGTAAACTATATTTTTATAATTTAGTTATTCTCATTAATTCCCTTCATATCAATGTTTAGGTGATAACTACCATTTTAAATAGTAATATTAATATTATATTGTTCTCTGGTAAGACTTGGCCTTGTGTGTAACCCAAGTTAACAAAGAATTTAAATTAATTTAAATGAATATATTTCTTAAAATATCATGGTGTTATATACTACCCTCCCCCCATCCCTTAAAATGATTTTTTCCCTTGAAATTGTTCTTGGTTATCAAAGGATTAAAAAAATTAGAATTCCTTTATTGAAACCCACACTATAAAAATAAAATAAATAAAACATCCCTTAAAATGGGGAAGTGAGAAACATAAAGGTCACCTCATGTTATTCATAACTAGGATTCCTTATAGGGATAACATTGGTGGGAAATTAAAATATTTATATAGAAGAAAAAACCAATTCCTAAGGACTATTAGAGATTTATAGAGAATGTGTTCAAGAGGAATTCAATAAAAACAAAACCAAAAAATCTAATAGGTGTGGAAAAGGACATTGATATCATTAAAAAAATTAATAGGATGAAAAAAAATCAAGATAATTTTCCTAAAGATAAATGATTTCTTTCTCTATCTAGAATTGATATATAAAGAAATATACTTACTTGATGAGTATAATTTCATCCTTTAATCAATTTCTACTAAAATAAAATATTTTTGTCCAAACTATGAGTATTAAGGATGAATTTTTAATTTCTAAACCACTAAAAACAAATTTTAAAGGACAGATAACCATAAAAGGGATAGTCATGTTATTACACCTTTATTTATATATTAACCAAAACTAAAATGGTTATCACATGGAAAGATAATTACAAAAATGGGTAAACATTTATTTGATACACTAATATTCAAAATTAAATAGTAGTACATAATGTTTAAACTAAATTATTACACAAAAAATTATCCTTAAAATTCTGAAATCAAATTGTGACTAGGTTTGAGACCCAGATATTAGAATGATTTGATCATATCTTCTTCCAAGATAAATCAACTTTTATCCCTAAAAAATCCCATAGTTTTATGAAATAAACTTATTCTTATCCTATAAAAAAATTTATAATAATCATGACATTGTGTAGGTTAGTGGTAGGTGCTACAATTTTTTCACCCTTTATTTGTGGGTTAAATCCCTATAGCCTTACCGAATGTGATGGGTTGTTACCCAGTGTTCAGGTTCTCGTTTTTTCATTAAACCAAAAAACAATTACTCCTTAAAACACTTAATTTTTATCATAGGGGTTTCAAATACCACATCCCAAAAAAACACCTCTAAAACTATCATTAATCACTTTAAGATCTCATCTCTTAAAACCTCAATGGGGAGTCAAATACTTTGAACATATGATTATACTTAATCTTATAGGACTATAAAGGTATCCATAACTCTTAAGATAACCTCATATTAATATATCCTTATCTAAAAAAGTTATCTAAACCAACCTTTGATACCAATTATAATAACACAATACGAACACTCCCAGATCCTATGTTGAAATCCATAAATTTACATTTCCGACTTTAATGCTGATAATTGTTACCCAAATTTGTTTCCATAAAAATCATACAAAATCAAAAGGAAAACTGGGATAAATTAAATATTGTATGAACTTTTAGGTTTATAATTTTTTAGAATTGGGACAATTTCCTACAAAAAAATTTCACATGACTTTAAATGATTATTTCTTGAACTTAACCAAAATTTTCATTATCACATTAATACATCATCATCCATAAAAAATCACATATAGAAATAACTTGTTAAAAATAATTTAATTAAAATATGATGAAAACAAAACATAATAAGTTTGATTTCAAATGATCACTTAGGGAGAACATAAGTATCAAAAAATGAGTGCCAGCAGTGAGAATAATTGTGCATAAAAATATGATGACATAATCAAATTGCATGAGTGAATCATAAAATAACTCACATACATAAATACCTGGATCATAAAATATGAAAAAATGTAAAAGTAAAGATTCATAAAAATAAATTATCAAAAGTCATTTAAAATCAATCTCGATCATTAGAAACATTATAAACTCATAAAAATCAATAAAACTGTTTTTGGTAACTTGGGGCATCACTTTCATAGAACCCTTTTAAAACCATTTCAATCCTATTTTATTCGGAATAACCATATTTTTGACTTACAAAATTATTATTTCCCAGTGAATGAAAGAGATATAATGGTGATCAACCTTTATATAATCTATATCGGGCTCACCCATCAGCTATAATGGGGCTCAACCCTTCATATAAGTTTTATTGAGCTCACCCATTTATATAATTCTCATGTACCATGAATAAAACAGTTTGATCATAAAAATAATAAACATGTGATAAACACTTGGAAAGGAAAATATTTTCATACAAATTCATTTTAAACATAATTAACTCATGAAAAATAAATTAGTTTCATAACAATATCTTTAAAACATGGTTATCTTGTGGAAAAGAAATGGGTTTCATAACAATCTCATTGAAACAAGATTAAACTATGGAAAACAAATTGGTTACTTAAAAATATCTTTGAAATATTATTAAATCATGAAAAATAAATGGGTTCCATGATAATATATATGAAACAGGGTTATCTTGTAGAAAATAAATGGGTTCCACAACAATCTCACTGAAACAAGATTAACTTGTGGAAAGGAAATGGGTTCTATAAAAATATATTTGAAATAATCATAATATATATAAGTAAATAATTAGGATGGTATTAATAAAAAATAACCTTAGTGGATGAAAAGTGGAAAAAATATTTTTTTACATTGATTAATGGAAATTCTCTTAAAATATTATTAAAAATATTCTTGAGGAAAAAATCTTTAAACATTCAAAGTGTCCCATACCACATTGAAATGTTTGAATCATAGTCCTCATGAATGAATATCATTAAATGAAACTTATAATATCATGAAAATAATTATAATCAATATATAACATGTTAAAGATGCATTATATACACCTTATAAAAGAATATAAGTGAATAACATAATAAAACGTCACAAAGAAGAAAAATTATAACAAAAATCCATTACTACTTTGGTAGATTTAAACCCATAAACCCCATGAAATATAAATAATAAAATGGGTTTGTAAAACTACTTAAATTTAATTATAATAATAATAAAATAAATTAATTGTAATTATATACACCATATAAAAATAATTAGGTGCACAAAAACAAATAACTCTCAATGGAATTTAAATTGATACAAAACCTCTTAAAATTGTGGTAACATCTGAATTAGAATCCCAAAGAGTAGTAATCATAAAATGAGACATTTAAATACCATGATTGAAAAATAATTAATGATATATTATATCAAAGGTATAAGTATATACACCACACAAAATAATTAAGTGGTGAATATGAAATTTATCTCACATATGTAAAAAGTAAGATAAAAATCCCTTATAAAGTTCATATCATTGGAGTAAGAATAAATCAATGAAATAATTATGTGTAAAAAATGTAAATACAAATTATAAATTTTTAAATAAAAAATAATACAATAATATTTCATTTCATTTATATTATTGGCATAACATAACTAATGAAATATAATTTTAACCCAATGAATTGAAATTGGGTTAAGAAACCCCTTACCTTGAGTCTGATTTGTCATGATTTTCAAATATATTCCTGAATAATAACCATCTGTTAATTATTTAATTTATTTATAACCATTTACATGTTTATTAGTACTTTTATTTCACTTATAAACATGTTATATATAATTACATAATCAATTACTTTTAAGTCTAATGTTTTAATTATATTCGGCTTGTGTGTCAAAATAAATTTGATTAGTCAAATAAGGTCAATGAGTTAATTATTTAAAAATATCCATATTAATTATCATGAAACAATTATCAAATTTTTAGATAAATTATACTTTAAAACAAAATAGTAAATATGGTAATGAAAAATTAACCAACATTATAATCATGGAGGCGGTAGGTCGTACGTACGCATTAGTAACATTCCCATTTTTAAATGATCATTATGGAAAAAAGGTTAGTATCATGTATCTTTAAAAAATGAAAATTATATCATAAATTATATTTTATTTGATTATATATCATTATTGTTATTTGGCGGTGAAAAAATAATAATCACTTCGCTTTAAGGGGGTGGTGGTACACCCGTCCACAAACAATGTTATATCTTTTTTAATGTGTGAAAAGGTAAGAAATAAATTGATATATTATTTTTTAGGAAATATGATTATATAATTAATATCATAAAGATTTAATTTATATCATATATTTTTATTAAACCCGTCCTTAATAAATTCTATGTAAAACATGAACGAATCACATCACTTTTAGGAGGTACTAGTCCATAAGTCCACAAACGATGTTATTGTATTCCCAAAAAATGGAAATCATGATGGTATAAGTTATAAAATAATTAAATGAGTATAAATAAATTATAAATATCATATATATCATATAATAATATTATTTTCAACATAATTTCCAACAATAATATGTGTTAAATGAAAAATGAATGACATTGTTTCACGAGCCTGTAGTTTTCTGTATACAAAAACAATGATTTTTTTCCCATTTTGTAGAATTTTGTGTAAGTGTAGGTAAATCCCTTAACATAAAAAAATATCATTATATTTTTGGTATTTTTTTAATTATATAATCATGTAATAATAAGTATTTAAGATATAGATAAATAAATAAAACAAATGTACTCATTGAAGAATGTTACCTCTTATTCGGGTAACTTCTTTTGGTTTTCACAAAAGGACTTCATTTGATTGATTTATTCCCAAGGTGAATCTTATAAGATGAGATGATGGATTTTGGGAGATTATTTTTTCATGTTTTGGATGAGAAAAAGGGATTTATAGGTGTGAATAATTGAGAAGAGTGAGTGACTTTTTATAGTAGAGTGGTATTCTTGTAAATACTAAAAGGCAAACACTATTGGGATGTATCCCTTATTTATTGTTCTTCCAAAATTAAAAAAAAATGCAGTGGAGGTAAATTATGGTCTATAAAAACTGAAAAAACAAAAATAAATTATTTTTACCATTTTTTTCATCTGTCTTTAAGTTTACTCGATTTTATCCTTATAGTTTTTACTAAGGTAACGTATATCTCTTCATTTACCTCAGTAATTGATACTTTAAGACTATAATTAAAATATATTTATTAGATAATTTATGATTAAATATTCTAAAAATTAATTATAATTAATTAAACAAAAATCTTATATTTTTTTAAAATTAATTTTAATACAACCGCATGTCATGCGTAAAACCCAATTTCAACCTTGATTGCATTAATTAATTTTATCTCTTTTCACTAGTTATTATTGTAAAAAATAATTTGACCTTATTAGATAATAAATATTATTCTTATTATAATTATTATACCCAATTTCCAAATTAAAAAAATATAACAGACTAAATTAAATTTAAATCTAATCCTACAAACATAGAGAGAAAGTGGGCTTTTAAAGTAAAAAAGTTTAAAAGTTCACAATGTTCTTATATAAAAATTCAATATAAAAAATTATATTGCTAACCTAAATTGTATTAATATATGTATAATTGGTCTAATTTAACTTTAAACCTAATTAAAAATATAATTTAACCTTATTAATTATTTAAACGAAAAAAGCGGTTTTCATTTAAAATCCAGTATTTTTCACTATTCATAAAAATATGAAACTTCTCAAAAAAATACCAAATATTCAACCAAAGTAAATTTTTAAATTTATATTTCAAAAACTAATTTTATTTTTTCATAAAAAATTTTCAAAATTTAATTTTAAAATGAGTATTCTGTTAAAATGTTGTAAAACTCCCTTTTAAAAATATACATTTGTTGTATGATTTAAACTGGATTTATTCTTATCTTAAGCCTATAAAACTTATTATATGTGTTCAAAAACATTAAACTGAATATATAATATATAAATTACATCAATATTTTTCAATAATAGAGATTAATTTAATTTATTAATATAAAACACCTTTGTGGGCATAAAAATAGTTTTTCATAAAACCAAATCCTTTATATTCAATTGGTATTTATTTTAATTAATAATTAATTTGGTACCAATGAATTCATTTTATAAACATGTGTAAACTATATTTTCATAATTTAGCTAATCTCATTCATTCCCTCCATTCCAACGTCTAGGTGATAACTATCATGTTAAATAATAATATAAATAGTATATTGTTGCTGGTAAGACTCGACCTTGTGTGTAACACATGTTATCAAAGAATTTAAATTAATTTGAAAGAATATATTTCTTAAAATATCAGGATGTTATGTCCTACCCCTCTTAAAATTAATTTCACCCTTTAAATTTTTCTTGGTTATCAAATGATTAACATTTCTAGAATTTCATTATTGAACCCAACATCATACAAATGAAATAAATAAAACATCCCTTAAGAAGGGGAATTTAGAAACACAAATTTCACATGAAATTACGCATAACTATGATTCCTCATAGGGAGAACAATTGTGGGAAATTAAATGATTGATTTGGAATGAAAACTAATTTACATGTACTATTATAGAGTGATATAGAGTGTGGTTAAGAGGTAGTCAATGAAAAACAACAACAAAAAAAATACGTGTGGAAAATGTCATTGATATCATAAGAGAAGGTTGTAATAGGATAACATTTTATTTTAAGATCCTTTTCCAAAATTTTAAGGATTTATTTCCACATCTAGAATAAAATCAAAATGAAATATACTTATATTATGAGTATAAATTAATCTTTTAATAAATTTCCACAAAAATATCATCTTTTTATTTAAACAATTAGTATTCAAGATGCATTTTTAATTCATGAAGCACCAAAATCAACTTTTAAAGACCACATAACCTTAAAAGGGTTATTCAAGATATTCCACCTATTTTTGGACATTAAAAAAACTAAACTGGTTATCACATGAAAATATAATTCCAAAAATTAATACAACTTTATATGGTACAATAATATTAATAATTCAATTTTAAAACCCAAAGTTCAAATTAAATTATTCCATAAACAACTCCCTTTAATATTTTTCAAGAATTTTGTCACTAAGTTCTAAACCCAAATATTAGAAGTATTTGATCATATATTTTTCCCAAATAAATCAACCATTATTCCTCAAATAAATTCCCATAGGATTTAAAAATAAACTAAATATTATCCTATGAAAAATTTTATACAAACCAGGACATCATGTAGGCATGTGGTAGGTGTTACACCATTTTCACCCTTCAGTTGTGGGTTTAAGCCCTCCAGCCTTGAAAGATGCAACAGGTTTTTAACCAGTGATGGGGTCCTTTATTCATTAATATATAAATATAATTCCTCCCTATAAACACTTTATTTTGATCCTAGGGGTTACAAATACCTCATCCCAAAAAAATATCAACAAATTTAATTAATCACATTAATAACTCATCACTTAAAACCACAATGGGGTGCCTAATACTTTAAACTTATTATCATCCTCAATCTTATAAACCTATGATAATATACGTAACTCTTAATATAAACTCACATTAAAACATACTAATATCCAAAATTATCTAAATTGACCTTTTATACCAACTATAACAACCTAATACCCACACTCTTAGATCTTATGCTTAAAGCTATAACTTTACATTGTCATATTTTTTGCTGATAATTGTGACCCAAATTTTTTCCATTTAAACCTTAAAAAATAAAAAATAAACCTAGATCACATTAATACCAGAGGACCATTTAGGCTTAAATTATTAGAAAATTAGGGTAGTCTCCTTCATAAACAATTCACATGACATTAAATGAGCATTTCTCCCAATTAACCTAGCTTTTCTTTATCACGTTAATACATAATCATCATCTTTATGAAATATATTCTAGAAATAAATAATTAAACATAATTTCATTGAAAGCTAATGAAAAGGAAACATAATAAGGGTGAGATCAATCTCTCGGTAAGGGAAAACATAAGCATCAACAAATAAAAGTCATTAATGAGAAAAATAGTGCATAAGGGTATGATGACATAATCAAAGTGCTTGAGTGAATCATAAAAGAACTCAAACACATCAACACTTATATCATCAAATATTTAAACATGTAAAAGTAAATATTCATAAAAATATATTATCAAAATCTATGTGATATCAATTTCAATATTTATCAAAATTATAAACACATAACAAGAAATTCAAACTATTTTGGGTAACTTGAATTTTCACTTTGATAAAACATTCAAAACCATTTTAATTAGAATAGCATACATTAAACTTCAAAAATTATCATTAAAAAATTCATTTGAGATCTATAATGGATATCACCCTTTTTATAAGCTATATTGGGCTCACCCGTGAGCTATAATGGGGCTCAACCCCTCGTATAAGCTTTATTGGGCCCGCCCGTTTCATATAATTCTCTTGTTCCATGGATAAAAAAGTTTCATCATAAAAATAATAAAAACATGATAAACCAATGTAAATTTAATGTTTTTCATATAAATATATTTTAAACATAATTGACCTGTAGAAAAGAAATAGTTTCTATAACAATCTCTTTGAAGCATCGTTATCTCGTGGATAAGTAATGGGTTCCATAACAATCTCATTGAAGCAAGGTTAACCCATAGAAAATAAATGGGTTCCTTAACATTCTATTTGAAACATGATTAACACATTAAAAATAATTAGGTTTCATAAAAATGTATTTGAAAAATAATATGTTTATCCCATGGAAAATAAATGGGTTCTATAATAGTCTCATTGGAATAAGATTAACCCATGTAAAAGAAATGGGTTCCTTAAAAATTTATTTCAAACAATCACAATACATAAAATTAAATAATAATGACGGAATCAATACAAAATATCCCCAGTGGAGTATAATTAAAAAACAATAGTTTTTTCATTTATGAATGGAAATTTTCTTAAAATATCATTAAAAACATTCTTGACGAAAATAATCATTAAACATTCAAAGTGTCTCATACCACATCGAAACATTTGAATCACATTCCCCATGAATTAATATCATTAAATGAAACATATAATAAAATTAAAATAAGGATATTAATGATATAAAATTTCAAATAGGTAGTATATACATCTTATAAATGATGATAGGTTTATGACATAACAAACATCACAAAGAAGGAAAATTGTGACAAAAATCCATTACTGCTTTGGTAACCTTGAATCCATAAACCCCATGAAAGAGAATTAATCAAATATATATGTAAAACCCTCTAAATTAAGTTATAATAATATTATAATACATTAATTTTTAGTAATAAACGCATATAAATATAATTTGGGTCATAATAACAAATTAGTCTCAATAGAATGTAAATTGAGACGAAACCCTCACAACTGTGGGAACATCTGAATCAGAATCCCCATAAGTAATAATCCTGAAATGAAACATTTAAATTCCATGAAGATAAAATAATTAATTATATAATTTATCAAAATGGGTAGTATAATCACCTCATAAAATAAGTAAGTGGTGAATATGACATTTATCTCATAGATGTAGAAAGTGAAATGAAAATCCATTACAAAGTTCATATCATTATATTGAGAATAAATAAATAAAATAATTATCTATGAAAAATTTAAATCCATTTAATAAAAGTTTAAATAAAAAATAATACAATCATATATCATTTCATTCATATTCTTGGAATAATATAACTAATTAAATAAAATTTTAACCTAATGCATATAAATTGAGTAAAGAAACCCCTTACCTTAAGTTCGATTTGTCATGGTTTTACTCTATGTTATTGAATAATAAAATTATGTTAATTATTTAATTGATTAATAACCTTTTAAAAGTTTATTATTACTTTTATATCACTTATAAATAAGTTATATACAATTACTTCTTTAATTAAGTTTAAGTTGGGTGTTTCGATCATATTTAGCTTATGTGTCAAAACTTACTTTGATAGGTTGACTAGGGTCAATGAGGTCATTATTTAAACATATATAGATTAATAATAAAGAAATAATTATCATATTTTTACATCAATTATATTTTTAAAATCATATAAGTTATATGGTTATGAAAAATGAACCAATGATACAATCATGGAGACAGTAGGTCGTATGTAGGCATAAGTAACATTCCCATCTTTCAATGACCATTGTGAAAAGAAGGTAAGTAAGATTTATATTTAAAAAAATGAACATTAAATCATAAATATTATTTTATTTATTTATAAATACATATATATATATCATTATTTTTATGTGGTGGTGAAAATAGAATAATCACATCGCTTTGAGGAGGCAGTAGTCCACACGTCTAAAAATAGCGTTATCACTTTTTCAGTGTGTCAAAAGGTAAGAAATAAATTTATATATTATATTTTCATAAGTATAATTATTTAATTAATATATTTAATATTTAATTTATATCATATATATTAATTAACCCCATCCTTAAGAAATTGTATGTAAATCCTGAACGAATCACATCACTTTTAGGAGGCGGTAGTCTACACATCCAAAATGATGTTATCATATTCCCACAAAATTGAAAGCATGAAGATATGAGTTATATAATAAATCCATAAGAGTTAAGACATTATAAATATAATATATATATCATAGATAAATATTATTTCTATCATAATTTCAAGCCATAATAGTTGGTAAAGGAAAAACTAACGACATCGTTTCTTAAGGTCATAGTTCATCGTACACATGAATAGTGATTTTGTTAATAATTTTTTGTAATTTTTTATAGGTATAGATCAAAAAATTAATATAAATATATATGAGTGTATTTAGGTTACTGATTTGTTTATATAATCATGGAATAAGAATAATTCATAGGGTGGAGAAATAAATAAAACATAAGTGCTCGTTGAAGAATGTTACCTCTTCTTCAGGTAACAACTTTTGGTTTTCACCAAAGGACTTCCTTGGTTAAATTTATTCATAAGATTATTATTATATACTAATAGGATGGATTTTATGATATTATTTGGTTTGTTTTTGTATGATCTAGAGGTCTTTATATGTCTGAAAAAGTGTGAAGAGTGAGTTCCTTTTTATAATGGGACAGGAGTGGAATTCATGTAAATACTAAAAAGAAAATGTTATTGGGAGGTCTCCCTTACCTCATGTGATTAAAATATTTAAAAAAATGGACTGGAGTTAAATTTTGGCCGATTAAAACTCACACTATATAAAAATTAAATCATTTTTATCATTTTTTCCTTAGTCTTTAAGTTTACTCAATTTTACCTTTATTGTTTTCACTAAGGTAACTTGTATTTTTTTTTACCTAGATAATTTATACTTTAATAAATTAATTAAAATATATTAATTATATAATTTAGACCTATATTTTATAAATATTAATTGAAATTCATTAAAAAAATCTTATGTGTGTGAAAAATTAATTTTAATACAAATCCATGTCATGCGCAAAACCTTCTTTTCTCCTTAATCGTGTTAATTAATTTTAACTAATTTCACTAATTATTATGATAAAATATTGATTTTAACTTATTATACTCTAAATATTATTATTATCCCAAATAATTATACTCATTATTTAAAAAATTAAACTCAAAGAAGTGTCAAAATTAAATTTAAATCTAATCTCATAGAGGTGACGAGAAAGCAGGTTTTTAGAGGAAAATTGTTCTAACGTTCATTATGTTTTTAAATCTAAATTAAATATAAAAATGATTAAAATGTACTAAATTGTATTAATATATTAATAATTGATCTAATTTAACTTTAAAATCAATTCAAAATATGATTTTACCATATAAATTATTTATGAGAAAAATAAGTTTTCAATTAAAATTATGTATATTTTTCTATTCATAAAAATCTAAAACATCTTAGAAAAATACCAAAAAATCACCCAAAGTATATTTTAATATTATAATTACAAAAAATAATTTTAATTTTTCATATAAAATTTAAAAAAGTGTAAAAATTTAGTTTCAAAATAATCCTTCTTTTAAAAGATGGTAAACCTGCCTTTTAAAAATATACATATTTTTTATGCTTAAAATTGTATTTATTCTTATCTTAAGACTATAAAAATTATTGGATGAATTTAAAAAAAATTACTTAATATATAACATATAAATTTCATTAATATTTTTCAATAATTGTGCTTAATATTTTTATTAATATAAAATGTTTTTATGGGTATAAAATTGTTTTTCATAAAAAAACCTATTTTATATTATATTGGTATTTGTTTTCATTTCTAATTTATTGGTAACAAATTAATTAATTTTATAAAAATATGAAAATAATATTTTCAAAATTTAGTTAATATCTTTCATTTCTACCATTCCAACATATAGGTGATACCTATCATGTTAAATAATGATATTAATAGTATATTGTTTTCTGGAAAGACTTGGTCATGTGTATAACACAAGTTATTAAATAATTTAAATTAATTTGGGATAATATATTTCTTAAAATTAGGATATTTTATAGAAACATCTAAATAATATTCCATGTTATTTTCAAACTAGGTGTGTAGTTAGGCCCACTTCTTGTGCACATAGTGAAGATCAACTTAATACCCAACCAAATTGTTTCAGGGTGATTACCCCAAGGTGAATTTGTGACAGATCCTACATTAAATTATTTTGTATCCACATTTGGATTTAATTATTGTGAAACTGTAAAATATTTAATTTACAAAACTAATTAGTATATTTTTATATATTTATACTTATACCTAGGGTTTTCACTAATGGTTTCTAGTCCTAATCACCAAAAATAACTAACCCCCCCCCCTGATGCTAACTAAGATGCATCAGGCCTTATATCCCAAGTTTGGTGAAAAAACACATTCTTTAAACACTATATTTTATACCGATTTTGATAACCTAAAGTTAACATGAATATAATTTTATTTAATTTCTATAATCCAAACATTATATATCATAAATAAACACACAATCCAATAACCCAATTGTTTATTTTATTTGTATATTAGATACATAGGTGGCTTATTTCACATTATTTCTTCCAAATATCCAAAAAAAATCTATAAACATTACTTCCTTATGAACATAATATTCTATATAATTCTCTGGGGAAATGGTAAAAAAATAATTGAGATCAAAAAATGATTAATAAAAAACATATAAATGATTCTAAAAGTGTTAGATCATAATAATGTCAAAAAATGTGATCATGGGAGAATTATATAATCAAAAGGTACATTTAATAATAATATTTTTCTATAAATAATTATATATAGAAATATAACCTAAAATGATAAAACATATACCAAGTTGTAAGAGTGTTGAAATAAAATACAATATCATGAGCCATGGAGCATAACATTAGGATGTTACATAACAAAAAAATGTGGAATAAATAATATGGTTAAGAATAAGCATAGAAAATCATAACATATGTCAAGGTTAGCTACCAACACAATTATAACATAGTGGATCTATAATCACTACATGTTTCTCATAAAATAGTGTATCGGGAATCAAAACATATTTTCTAAAGTGGATCGAGCATCACAAATAATTTACTATAGTGGATCAAGAAACACAACTTGATTCCCATTATTATATCATGAGATATAAATATTTACCCAATTAAATTTAAGTCTATATTAGACCCACCTATCACATGATGGTGAACCATATATATGTGGGCCATAATAACATCAAAACATTCACAATTACAAAATAGATTAATTAACCCATGAAAAAGAACTAAGTTTCATGAAAACATCCATATGACATTATGATAATCCATCCAAAGAAAGAATATGGATGGTTTCATTAAATAATGTTCGTAGTAAATCATAGTAAATATTAAAGGATGTTAACAAGGATTAAAAAAACTATTATAAGAGAAATAAAATTTTACTTCTAGAAAGAATAATAAATACACAAATATTTTTTATACCTTTAAAGAATATATTTTATTAAAAATGGGAATAGAAATTTATTTGGAAAACCATAAAATCATAGAGTATAAATTTCTTAAAAAATGATGAATAAAGTAGGAAAATGTGTTAGTATAGGAAACATTTAAAAAGTAGATTCCTTTCATACTCTATAAAGAAGTTCAAATTCATTTGTAAATGGCCCTACCAAAAATGTTAAATGAATATATATTTTGTAAATAAATTAAATTGCATTTAAAAATACCTTAATGAGTCATATAAGTAGATAAAATGACATGGATAAAATAAAATAATCAATATGGACATGGATGACCATGATTTCCAACCAAAAACAAGAGACAAAGGTCAGTTTTTATTACCAGGGTCACTTCGAGTAAACTATAAACTAAATAAAGGTGAAATAATAAGAATACATTTAAACCCCATGAATAATAATAGTATAATAAAATCGATGAATTTTTTATTTAATAATTTATAATCTCCCTAGATTTAAGTTCTGACATAAATGATTTTATATTTTAAATAATATCATTAAAGAAACCCTTATGAATTTATGAAATAATGAATAAAAATAATTAAAAAGAGAAAAAAATATGGATTTTTAAATACTATTAATTTCAAAAAATATATAATGAAACAGATCCATGAGAAATATATAACCATAAAAAATATGATTGATGGTGAATCATGAATGTATATCAGTGAAAGAAAAATTGAGACGTGAGACCCTGACAATTTTAGTAATATATGAATAGAAAGAACATGAAAGAGAGATTATGAAATTGAATTGTAAATAACAAGATTAAAAAGTGGTTTTGAGGAAAATAATTCAACGGGTAAGTAGTTACAACATGTTAAATAATAATAGGTGTATAATATTAAATCATTCTTCAATAAATGGGAATTGAGGTGAAAACCCTTAACTTGGAACTCTTCTTGGTGAGACACACTATAACCTCATATATAAAAATTATATACACATTAAAAATATATTTCAAAAACTTATTCAAATCAATTAACATTTATATTCTATAATTATAATAATTAAATACACATATAGTTGTTAGTTAATTTTTATCATTATAATCAAATGTTAGTAATTTTGATTGTTTCAAACAAGTTTCATAATAAATATGTAAATTTTTGTTCTTTGAATCCATACTAATCATTCAAATAATATTCATGGTATTTTAATAACTATGTTTTAATGATTTATGTAGTCTCAATTTCACTTGATGGAATGAATGGGTATGGTTTGTGTAAATGGAATACACCATCAAATTATTTTGGGTAATTTGGGAAAAACAATTATTTTCATTACATTGATCATTTATTTTTCTTTGTTACTATTATAGAAGTATTTTCACAACATAATTTACCATTTATTATCATATATTACCAATAATTATGTTTCCATATATAAGGACCTATGATTTTGGATACTTTAAATTAATACTATCTTTGATATCTTATGTCACAAAAACCATCAAACTAATTCAAAACCAAACTAAAATGAATTGAAACATATTAAAATTAAATGAAGGATATGGTAATTAGTAAGTCAAAAAAGATGATAATTTATTAAAATAGTTACATATTACTATTTGTCTTTAAATGTTTAAAAGTAATACCTTTTTAAGAACATTTTTAAAAAAAGAAGGTATTTTATTTTACCTGAATCAATTAAATTGATCACAGTTAAAAGTATATTATAATAGGTAATATTTAAATTTATAAACTAATGTTTAAAAAGTAAATTATTTATAAATTTATATGAAATAATATTTTAATAGAATCTATTTTTTCTTATAATACTAGTAAGTATATTAAGGAATATTTTCAAAGTCAAGCGTTAAGACGGTGTGAGATTCATAGGCCTAGTGAGATCAGAATTAATTTTATAATAATATTAAATTTATTTATATCAAATGCATCTAGTTTTTTTATAAATAATATAATATATCCTAAATGGTGTCTAATATTGAAAATCCAAGACCACATTTGAATCCAAATTGTGATTTTTACCCTAAACATGAGATAAGGTTGGTTGGCATAAATGTCTGGTAGAGGCAGCAGTTGGATGGGGCATTTAGTTAAAATAAATAAATAAATTTTTTGTTTATTTTATTAAAATAACTAATAAAATACTCTATAAATACACTATTTTTATTATTTTCCAAGGTTTATTTCCATAACCCTTGATATATCTGGAATTAATAAGAGAGTATTCTTCATTGGTGGATTTACATCGAACGATGAACAGTGATCAGATCAAGGTGGATCGAGAGGCAGTAAACGTATAGGGTCTTATACATCATAGGTAAATGTTCTTTTCACCAAAAAATGATCCATAATCAAGGTAAGAATCATCATTTTCTATTTACTCCCTTGATTAAAATATTGAGCATAGTTTAATTTTATATTCTTTGATCTTTAATTATTGATCCTTTACGTGAGACCTATTTCAATTTATTTTGTTAATAAAATAAATATCTGATGTTTCATATGTTATCACACCTATTAATCATAGATTTATTATCATTATCCAAGAAATCTAGGAAAATTATTATTTTAATTTTCATGTGTTTCATCCCCCTTTATTCTTCGTGTTCTTCATAGTTTCCCTATGGGGTCACGGTTTGACATTGTCGGGTGGGTTCGTGCATGATCAAATCCTCAGATTTGCGAAAGATTCATGTTTGATGAATAGTTTATTATTTTTAGAGTGGATCTGGATTGATTGTGATTTCCAGGGGATACTTC
Organism: Viscum album; assembly: GCA_963277665.1. NCBI lineage: Eukaryota > Viridiplantae > Streptophyta > Magnoliopsida > Santalales > Viscaceae > Viscum > Viscum album. Next base: position 370,941,646 of record OY728166.1, on the reverse strand, counting down.
AGGGATCCAAGATCTGCGGTGGGGACATGATATAACTAAAAGTGTCAGGAAGTACGTCAGGAAGCATGCGTCCTTTTTGTGGATCAATATAATCCCATTTTCGACCACAAGAGGCTAGGAATCAGTGGATAGAGGTGACCCCCAATAATTTTAGGTATTTTGAAGGCCATATTCTACATGGATAATATGGATCTCAAGAACCACACGAAGATCTTTACTTTCTATGGAAATCATTACTACACATTGTGTAATACATAAGAATAGATGGTGTGTTATTTGGATTTTATGGTGCTAGGGTTTTTGGGTGGATTTAAGGATCACACACCATGTAGATGGACCAAATTGATGTGTGACAGAATCCAAGGAGCTAGGTCATGCGACAACTCGCACACGCCATTGACCCCATATGGATATACACTTCATGTACTTCGAGAGTATGTAGACACATCTAGCTAATCAGGAAAATATAGGTACACAGGCACGGGCTGATGTACAAAAGCAACGCCAAAAGGAAATGGGTTGGTCATGAGTGGATGGTATAGTCTTTTTTATAACCTATAAACATTATGTAGTGTGATATGGATTTCATACCATGTTTAGTGGAGTATGCGGTCAGGCAGCAGAGTGGGATCACACATCATGTGGACCCTATACTAATTGTTTACTCCCTTTTTTAGAAACTTATACCTCTCATATCTCCTTAATGTTGACTCATATATTAACCCATGAGTAGTCTATCCTGATTTTTGTTTCATTTACAATGTGTTGGTGGACTTTATAGTGGATTTTCAGATATGATGAAAGATATTCTGTGTACGAAGCTCCTTTAGGTGATCCCAGATAATGGCAGGGATGGGGTAGGATAATTAGAGAGACTCTAGGTAGTGACAATACTCCTCATTGAGGGTACATATATGCGTACAATACCCCCCCCCCCCCCATTGCATTAGGGAAGGGGTTCCCCATACACATTATTCCATATAGAGATGGTACTCCCCTATCACACCAAGGCATGGGTCCTCTATCCATAGGGGTGGAACTCTCCTATTGCACTAGGGTACAATTCCCCCATACTATTAGTAAATAAGGAAATTTTTTCTCCTATACTATCGCTAATGTGGTCACTCCATCTACCAGAGTGTAACTCCATCATCTTCGAGATCTGGAAGCATGACGTTCCTCAAAGGGAGTTGTGGATCCCATATCTATGAAGCATAGTAGTGGGGTATGGTCCACTCCACTCATATTCAGGTGAGGTTATATATGATACATGGTTTAGAGTTGTGTATACCTTGAATTTTTTGTGTGTACTGACGAGGTTTGACACCCTCTATATGAGATCCTTTTGCAGTTGTGTGGGTCCTCTAGCTATGGGTACATTACTCCCATGTCACACGAGGGTGTTGGTCCCCCATATTTTTTATATAGATATTGATATGTTACTACTCTACATATCCATAGGTCTTATATCTATTTAGTAGAATTCACTTATTGTACACGGGAATGGGTCCTCTATTTTTTGGATATTATTCTCCCTTATAATGTGGAGTAGTGTCAATATGTGGTCCCTCCTCATTCTTCGGAAAAACATGTGTGATATTGGGTGTCGATGATGGACCTTTAGAGATACAGGCACACTCATCATCATGTTCTAGGCATTGATATGAAGATACACTTTCTCTCTCATATAGGTTTCTTATGTGAGCATATATTTATGATTGTCGTGTTTAATTTTCTTCTTACTTAGGGTTGAGTTGAATACTTCTATTATGTATTTCATTACTCCATATTCATCTTTCAGGGAATCCTACTAGGTATGTATACACTCACCTCTACATGGTATTTTCAAAAATGTTCCATGTCTTATGCAGAATAAGGACATATCAGTGTTGATTTTAGAGGATCAGATGGATAATAAGGTGTATAGACCACATATGGTGCTCGATCTTGGAGATTAGGAGTTGGGATCATTCATCTATTTTTTTATTCTAATTGTTGTTAGGTTGGGACATCCTTTCTGGGAATTGTGTATTTTTTCATTTAGGTTTTGGATTGCACTATTTCACTATTTTTTATTCCCTATAGGATATTACATGAATGGTTTTTACCCAATATGTTACTGTATTTTATTATTGTTCCTCTAAATTTTTTCATGTAGATGGTTGGGTGTGTGCTTATAGGTACTTTAGGAAAAGTCCACCCATTTTAGTTATTCCTTCTTGGAAGTTTTCTCCATCACTAGCCTATGGAGGAGGTCTAAGTAGTGTGGCGGCCTAATCTTTCATTTTCTGGGTGATCCCCAGTGCATCAGGTCATTATAGAGTGGTATCATATGTGGTTTGACCCTGGTATGGTGTTTGGAGTTGTTTTCCATGATGATGTTTGGTTGGGAATTTAGGGTAATGGTGTCAAAGTGTTTCAAATATAGATTTCAGTCCAGGAAACCTAGTATTGGTTTGGTGACTGATGTATCCATACATCAAGACTCTGAATACTCTCTTTTAGACTCATAATACTGACACATTTTTTATGGGGAACATTACTACATGCATCATATAGGATTAAGTCCTTTGATTATCCTTCTTGATTCATCTCCCCATATATATATACTCATCTAATTGTAGTAAATATTAATAATTTTCTGGATTATTCTATGAATATAGACATCCAGGTTATTGATTTAGGATCGTGATGATGATTCGATGAGTGATGAGGCCTCAGTTTAGGGTCCATCTCATGAGATCTTTCCTCTGGGAAGGCAGGTGGCAGTACCCTCACCTGTCAAGTAGCATATTATACTGGAAGAGTAGGCTAAGGATTCATATAGTCTTAGATAACTCTATAAGTTCTATCACTAGAGTCCATTGAGGTTCTATAGTGATCAAAATCCCTAGGCAACGGAGTATTGGCTTTATTTTTTGATCCGATTTTTCATAATTATGCAACCCCCTATTGATCAAATGGTTGTACCGGTAGCCAATATTTTCCATAGAGATAATGGGATATGGTGGAATCTAGTCACGCAGATGTACGATGAGTCAACACTCTCGTTCTACGACTTTAGATAGTTGTTTTATGAATAGTATTACCACTTTTTCTTATACTCAAGTTAGATTTAGGATCTTATAGAGCTTTTACAAGGAGGTATGATAGTTTTCAAGTATGCCATGGAATTTACTAACCTTACACAATAGTTCCTTTGACATGATTCCGTATGGTTACTTCTGGGTGTGGAATTTTGAGTAATCTCACCATAGATACATACATTATAGTGTGGTACCTTTGTGCATTCCCAAATATTTTGACTGCTAGAGTAGGCATTTCTGACGAAGAGATTCATATCTGATGGATTCCATATGGTTGGGGTCATTACTAAGCATCTTAGTGGTGAGTCTTCTGAAATGGATGGTAGTGAAAATTTATTGAGGAATAAGATGCATACCCATACTAAGAATCAATCACATGGTCATACATCTTAGGGACCACACAAAGCACTATATCATCCTAGCGATGGGTGATGTTTTTCATGTGACGAGTGAGGTCACATGGCATGTGATTTCATGACCCAAAATTTTGAGGAAACAAGGTAGGTGGTAGATGGAAAACCATGGTAGATAAAGTTTCATGATCAAGGTTCACTCAGGAATGGCCATGGCATCCCCAAGGGATTTATGTAACAAACTAATATTTTAAAAGTAAATATTATATTTGATGGCATGCAAGATATGAAACACGAAGCTTAAACAGATAGGAAACTATTAATCATTAAATTGGAACCTATAAATAGGATTAACTCATTAATGAAATAAATATGAAGGTATAAATAAGTATTAATCTATTGTTAAGTTCATATAAAATAATCAGACAATTTGTAGTAATGTCTTTTTTATTCTTCAAAAAATGTATTTTCTTCCAAAATGATTTTTATTGCTTTTGTGGGTGATTATTATCATTAATATCTGGATGTTTTAGAAAATTTATTTGAAAAAATTAATTTTTGATAGTTTTCGGAAAATATCGATATTTCAAGAAATAGTGAAAAATAATGATTTTTATTGACAACTAGATTTTATTTTTAAGAATTTATAAAGTTAAATTATGTTTCTTATTAGTTTTAAATTTTCATTAGATAAATTTTATTTAAAATAATACAATTATGTGTTTTTAAATGGATTTTATAATTTAATTTATTATAAAAAATATTTTATATTAAAAAATTACATTTTTCTAAAAAACTGTTTTTTAATGTGTTTTTTTTTGTTTAATTTGAAATTAAATTATACAAATGATGTGATTTAAATTTTTAAAAATGGATAATATATTTTTAATTAAGTGGTCAAAAACTTTAAATATTTTTCTTCTATTTTTTGGTCAATATGAATACTAAACTTGGTAATTTCTGTTTCCACGATAATGGGTAAATCAGGTAATTTAGGGAAAAAATAAAATATTAGTAACTATAAAATGACACAAAACATACCTAAATTTTATTTTATGAGTATATATAGACCATAATCATCAAAGGATCTAATGTGTGACCTTTTAGATATATTTGGATAAGATTTTCACATTTATAGTATTTTTTAAGAAATTTCAATCATGTCACACTTTGGTTTTTAATATAGTGTTATCCAGAGAATATGTTTAAATATAAATATTATTTTTAAATATAATATATTTATATTCATCATAAATAATTATTTTAAATTTTTATTGAAGAAATAATTTCCTTAAACGCTTACACAACGCTAACAAAGTAATTATTTAATAAATGGAAAAATCAAATAAATGATATTAAAAATATTAAAAAAAATATAATTTGTGATACTAAATGCAATAAAAAATTTATATATGAACCAAAAAATTTTAGGTATGTATTAAAATTATTGGTTCTAAATATAATTATTATCTTGATATTGTTAAAGTCAAAGTAATGAATAGTTCTTAAAATTGACATTATGGATATTTTAAAATAAATAATAATTTATTAAATGGTATAAAATTCATAAAAAACATATATTAAGAAAATTTATCAGGATATAGTTTATAGTATCATCCATGGTACATTTATATTTTATTTTTCTATTTATAGTAATTACTATTACCCTCAAAGGGTAAAAATCTTTGTTATCACGGTAAGTGTTAAAGTGGTTAATGAAAGGTTAAAACCAAATGATAGTTCAAAAAGTGTGACATAAGCTTGTAAAAAAATATTTTATGAGATTATTGGAACCCAGAATAAATCTATATTCTAAATAAATCATTTTGGATCCATTTTTATTTAAATATTAATTTATATTAATTTAATAATTTGATAAATTCTATGAGTTCCCCTCCCCTCCCTTATAAAAGGTCACCTATTATTCTCAATCCCATACAATGAAAAACTCATTTTTTTCAAACAATTCTACCTTATTCCCTTTTTATAATACCTTCCCTTATTCTATAGGTCTTTTCATAGGAATAACCCCAACCTAAGTGGTCTTAAGGTGTTAAGAAAAATAGATTGTCCAAAGAATATGTATTGTTTTTAGTCGATCATTTTTATTTTGATTATTATTACACATACATAAAACCTTATTCAACAATGATAATATGATAAATGTAGTATAATACATATAATAACATGTTATTATATTTTTTCATGACCTATATCCATCTCATCTTTCATCAAATTGGAAAATAATTCATCGTCTATTTGTACGGCGGACTACCGCCACACGAACCGATGTAATTCATTTTCCATCATCGTCTCTCAAGATTTGTTATAATGATGGAATTAAGATTTATATATTATATTAATTGCATATTTATATTTTCTAAATTATAATATATCATTTAATTTATTACCTTTCCATACATATAAAATTTATAGTGTTGTTCATGCTTCCGTGTGGACTATCACCACCACAAAGCAATGTGATTCATTTTTCATCACCAAATTACATGGATGATATATATAAGTATATTTAAATAATTAATATGATATTTATGATATTATTATAATTATTTAAATATAAAATAATACATACATATTTTTCATAATGATCATTGAAAAATGAAAATGTTACTCATGCGTACTTACGGTCTACCATCTCCATGATTGTAATGTAGTTCATTTTTCATAACCAATTTTTATGGTTGAATATAAAAGTATAATTATTGTATAAAATAGATAATTATTTCATCAATATTATTCTGTATATGATGGAATTTTTATATCTTTTACCATAGTCAACCTACCGAAGTCATTCTAGACTTATGACCCGAATGTTGTCAAAACATCCGACGTGAACTTAAATAATTAATTAATTGTTATAACATGGTTATAAGTGATATAAAATAAATAATAAACTTGAAAATGGTTCTTAATAAAGTATAAAATTAACATGAGTTTGTTATTTAGTAATAAAAATAACTTACGTAACGTGTTGGACTCAAAGTAAGAGACATTCTTTAAAAAATAATATTTCAAAGTTTCCTTTAAAAATTATATTTTCCTTCCAGATTTAATTAATTATTTTCAAAAAAATTCTATGTAATATTTTTTTATTATTATTCTATGATTTTTTGAAGTTATTTTTACCCATTTTTTATTTTTAAAAAATGTTTGGAAATTATTCTTTTTTTCATTTTCAAAATGAGGTACTTTGTAACTTTTTAAAAAAAATATGCAAGGAATATTTTTTTAACTTATAGAACAAGATTGAATTTTCCAGATCTCATGGTTAATTTTTTATTTTAAAATTACTTTAAAATTTTACATGTATATTTTCAAATAAAATATTTTCATTTGTATGTGCATAGTTATTTCTAAAAATAAGTGATTTCAGAATGAAAAGGTTATTTTCTTTAAGAATGTTTTTATGATGTAATATTTCATGATTTTTTATTATGTTATGGTTATTGGGAATTATTATTATGATGGGAGGTTTTTTATAAACTAAATATGGGTGGTTATTTTATAACCTCCAAACCATTGGGTACTTCAGATATGGAATTCAACCAAATGGTTATTCCATATAAGATATGGAGAAAACTAATTAGGTTTCTCCTAATAGATAATGGTAATATACTATGATGGTTATTACAAGATTAATTATGATAGTTAATACATGATTTTTTATGATGATTAATCTAATGTAATGTTAAAAAATTAATTTTGAAAGTATTCTATGTGTAGCTATGGTGGTTACTCAAACGATGCCCCAAGTTTCCAACATGTTTTATATATGTTCTCTATGGGTTTTAAAAGATTTCTATGAAGAAATTGTGTATTTTTATAATATAAGTGTTTTATTCTATAAGCTCAAATAGTAATGTGATAAACTAATTTATATTATATTTATTTATTTTCTTTATAGAACTAATGGTTTTCTTTCATTTTATGTCTATTACTTAGTTTTTGTGCTCATCCCACATTTTAAAATGTTTTTTATTGTGATTTAAGAATGAGTAGAGACAAGGAAAATGTCAAGATAAAATTTGTAAATATGTGTCATAAAATGAAAAAAAGTTTGTTTAAAAAAGTTTTTTTGGTGGGAAAAATGAATATTGAGTATAAGTGCCCACTATTAATTTATGGGTTACTATAAAATATGTTTTTCTAATTTTTTAAGACTCTTAATTGAAAATATCCTTAGAATTATATAGAAGTGAATTCTAGTTCAAAGACACTAGAATATATAATGATTAATGATGAGTCCTTACAATTAGATTCAAATAAGGGTTTATACAAATTTAGAGATTATGATTTTTTATTATGAGGTTTTTTATGAGTTATGGATATCATAATGTGTTTAAAAATTTAAGTTTTATTATAAGTTAAATGTCTTAGACACCCCTATTTTGGGATTTAATTAATGAAATTATAAAGTGGAAAATGACATTTTGGGAGGTTTTTTATTAGGTTTAGGTATATGTTACCCTTATAATTAATGTGAATTATTATTTTAGGAAGAATACATTTACAATTTTAGGACATAATTTTAAAGGTATGGATAATATTTAGTATTTATATGACCATATATTTTTCAGTAATTATGGGTTATTACATTTTGGGATGAAAATTGAAAGTTATGAGATAACCATTGAAGTTAAAGAATTTATTTAATTTGGAATATAATAAGATTTTTTTTATTATTTTTCTTATATTTGTTTAATTTTATAATTATTATATTAATATAGTTTTAAAAAAAGGACACCCAATAGGATGGGTAACAACCCATCATGTCTGAAAAGTCTATAGGGATTGAACCCAAACTGAAGGACATTGAGGCTGCATTTCCTACCACTGGACTATTTTGTTTCTTGGTTAGTAAAAAATTATTTTTATTTATTTATACTATCTAAAGGATAATGGTTATGTTCATTTTGGGAACATAGTTTCTTTCAAATTGATAACAATGGGATTGGAAATTGATTTGGTGATTAAGTGATTAATATTATTTTAGAAGATTTTCACTATTTTGATAAGCCTATATGATTATGGTAAATAGAATACAATGGTATTTTATTTGAGTAATAAAAGATTAATTATATTTTAGAAGCATATATGATCATAAGGTGTCTTTATGGTGATTCAAGTGATTTGTGAAAATGATTAACAAATCTTGAAAATTATGTTATTGGGAAAATTTAATTTTTATATGATACTTTTAGAGTGATTGATTTGATTTGGATATAAATACTAAATTTATCTAGGAAGATTATGTGATCAAATCCTTTTGATTTTTCAGTTTCAATCTTAGTTTGAAATATTTAGAGGAATTTTATGTATAGTTATTGAATTTTTTAAGTTAAACTTTGGGTATTACTATTGATTTTTGTATATTAAGTAGTTTTCTTATATGAAGTTTTATTATTTTGGGGAGTTATCTAATCTTTTAATAAACATTTTAGTTTTGGTTGATTCTAAAATATAGGAGGAATAAATTTTTTTTCTTTTGTGAATTTTTTTATATATATAAGTTGATTCTGGTGCTTTGGAAATGATAAATTCATACTCAACATTTGGAGAAAAAGATGAGTTTGTTGTCGGAAATGATTAAAGAATTAAAATTTATTTTTCATGTTAGTATATTTCCTTATAATTTTAGTATATATGGTAATGTAATTCCCCAACTCTAGGAAAAGGATATTAAAATAAAAACATTATCTATTTACTTTTCATTTCGAGAAATCAATGACCCTTTAACCTATCACAGATTTATAGTTTTTTGATGTTTGACTTTCACATGATCAAGTTACCCATAACTCTATATCAGTCCTTGGGATTTATCTTTTTTCTTTCATGTCCATGTTTTTATACATGGAAACCTAGTATGTGTTCTTCCATATGACCTTTATACATATTTTTTCTATTTTTAAGTGAAATTTTTATAGATCCTTTTTATGATTTGGTTTTTCAACAAATGTATTTTGAAAATTAAAACCCTATTTACAAACCTCAAGTTAAAATTATGAGGACTCAATTTCAAAAATGGTGGGTAGAATGTAACATCATAAAATTTTACAAGGAAACATAATGTTCGATAGCATACAAGATATGCAACACTCAGCTTAAACAGACAACTAAATATTAGTTGTTAAATCAGATGGGATGAATTGGATTAACTAATTTATAAAAAAATATAAATTTCTAACTTAGTATGAATGTATTTTTAAATTCATATAAAATAGTCAAAAAATATTTAGGGAATACTTTTTTATTCTTAAAAATATTTGTTTACTTCAATGATGACTTTTATTGCTTTTATGGGTGATTATTATATATAATTTCTTGTTGTTTTATAAAATTTATTTCAAAAAAAATAATTTAATTATTAAATTAATCATTTAAAAATTGTCTTGTGATTGGTTTTTGATATTTTTCTGAAAACATTGATTTTTTAAGGAAGAGTGAAAAAAATTACCATTTTTTTAAACTGTATTTTATTTTAATAAATTTACAGAGTGAAATTGTGTTTTGGATTGGTTTTAAATAATTATTAGTTAAATTATATTTAACATAATACAATTATGTTTTTGAAAATTTATTTTAAACTTGAATTTGGTATAAAAATATTTTATATTTAAAAAGGGCATTTTTCTGAAAAACTGTTTTTCATTGCATTTTGTTGGTTTAATTTTAAATTAGAATCTGAAACTTATTTAATTTAAATTTTTAAAAATGAATTAAATATTTGGAATCATGAGGTAAAAATGTATTAAATTGGTGTCTAATATTTTTTTCAATGTTCATAGAAAACTTATTAATTTTGGTTACCATGGTAAATAGTAAATCTAGTAATTTGGGTTAAAAATAAAATGGTAATAACTATTAAATGAACCAAAAACCTACCTAAATCCTATTTTATTAGTATATATATATAATTACTATATAAGGGTTTAATTTATGACCTTTTTTTAACTTGGATAATATTATGACCTTTATAGTATTTTATGTAAATAAATGCCAAACATGTCACACTCTTGTTTTTAATAATTATAATACTTTTAATATGGTGTTAGATAGAGTATATGTAATGTCTCAGATTTTTTCGTGAATTATTTTTAATATTATATGGAATTATTGTGAGACCAGGCATAGCAGCGGCACATTATTCCAAGGCCTGGTGATCCCGGAATGGTGGTTTGAACTTTTTTTAAGTTAAGTGAGTTGGCACATGTGTAAGGTTGTGGAAGTTTCCGAACGGATGCCTGGATTAAAAATCTGAGGGCACCGTTGCGTCTGGGATGACGACTTTACCTAATAATGGGTCTAACCTCGACCAGCGCGGGTTGAGGGAAAAAGTTAATTTTCAGACATTTTTAGTAAAATAAAAAAAATAATTTGCAAATATTATTTTATTTTTATATTCGAAACATTCGCTGCAGTGCAACGACCGGGAAATTGTTTCAATAATTAATGTCATTTCATAATGACTCAGAAATGGAAACTTGACTCATTAATGACACAGTGTAACAGAATACTGAATCACGTTCCCCTTTTTAATAGGTTAATTAAATGGTGGTTGTTGATGAATTTTTAAGAGGAAGCTCTAGAGAATCCATGGAGCCTTGGAGAAAAACTCTTAGTGACGAACGATGACGAATCAAGGCCATGAATCGATGTGCCAACAAGTTTTTAAGGATCTCGATGACGACGGCAGTGACCTCTTCATCAGCTATCGATCCTTTTTTGAGTTAGGGGTTTGTTATTTATTTTTCTTTCCCCTATTTTTGATTTAAACGAAGAACGCAGATCAACCATGAACAAGTTGATCCGTGGATTCATGCATTCTTACGGGAGGGTTTTATTGGGTTGATTTCGGGGATTTGTATCCATGTTGAATTGTTGTTGTTGATTTTTGATCTGTTAGATCATACTAATAGGAGAGGATCAACACCGTGAAGAACGACGGTGGAGGTTCATTCCTCATTTTCATTTCAAGGATTTCCTCCCCTTTCTTATTTCACGCGTTCTTCGCATTCCTCATGGGGGGAAGAACAATTGTTTTTACACATCTATTTTGCGACGCAACGATCCCAAATTCAAGATCTAACATCATGATGACCTAGTAGAGGTGCGACGGCGACGGAAGTAAGTGAATTGACATGGTTTGGTAATTATCATTCTTCGACGGTTCTTCATTCGGGTGAATCAAAACGTGTTTTCGGGCTCGATCGAAGGCCCAAAAACAATGGAAATGACTTCGGTACATCAGGGTGACCAAGATTCTAGAGTTTCTTGAAGATCAGATGATCGGATCGATGAACAGGGCAACATGGAAGTCACGATGGTAGAAGTTCAGGATTCTAGAAATTTCCAGAATACACGGTGTGTATCCTGAAGAATACACCGTGTGGACCGGCTCAGCATCGGCTAGGGTTTCGGATGTCAGATGGGTATCACACAGCATGTTGGACCTTCCCCAGACCTCAACCTGTACTTTTGAAAGTACACGGACACGGGATGGACTACACAGCTTCAGAACACGGTGTGTACTCTCTACGCAGCATGGAAGAGGCATCTACGTGGGACTCGACGTCTATCCAGGGGATACACAGAAATGGGGTGTAGTACACGACCGTGTACTACACCACATGTCCAGGTGAGGCCAGTAGCGCAGGTCACCCTGTGTGCCGACGACACGGGTTGGTGTACATGGGTTGAGGCCGTGTACAGGCACATGGCCAACGTATACAGAGCCGACCCCAGTTCCTCGTACATGGCGTGTAATCCATACCACACACTGTGTACTAACTTTTTCTACACAGATGAGCTTAAAACACGGGTCGTTGAACACAGGCAGTACCCGAGGTCAGAAGACACGGCATGTGACTTTCCTACACGCCGTGTACTTTTTGGAAAATGGCTTAGTCATCTTGTCCATCATATCATGGACTTGTTTCATTTCGGTTCTTGCCCCTTCTTCTTGTTCCCCTGAACATCAGGAATCATTTACTTTTATAATAGTATGATCCCTATAGCAGTACTTTCTGTGATAGAGTTAGGCATCCCTCCAAGAGGCCCAGATTGATATCCTCTATCCATTCCTAACCCTAGGTAGAGTCAGGCATCAATGTGACCAACTCTACTGGGTGTTGATCCTCTAACTAGCTGGTGAATCCGGATGGGTCACGGTATCTACCATAGCCCTGGCAGTGATCCTCATTGTGTACCGTAATCTTTCCCACTCAGGATTGTGTCTCCCATAATGAGTGTATCTATCCATCATGATCTTCCCACTCATGAGTGTGTCTCCCATAATGAGTGTAACTAACTCTCATGATGTTTCCTGATGGACGGTAATTCTCAGATGGATGTCATCAAAGCTACCAGACTCATGGAGTGTGTTCTCTTGGAATGAGTGCTTCATGGAAATTTTCTGACAGAATCCCAAGTGGGGGTATGCGATTGTGTGACTTTCCTCTAAACCATTGTTCTAGGTTTCGAGTATATCTGGATTGTGTTTCACTTTCTATATGTTCTGTAAACATATAATGTGTAGAGTTGACTGTGCCTTTACTTTGTGTATTGCTTTATGGTTTTTGGGGTCCTCTACTTATTATTTTTATACTCAACCATGCACAGGCATTGCCTGCACGTGTCGTGTCTTGTGCAGATGAGCAGCCTTTTGATAGAGTCTAGGGAGGACCATGATAGGATCTAGATTTCTGAGTTCCTCATAGGCCGAGGTGTTCCTATAGCTATGAGCAGCAGTCCCAATACCACTTTGTGTTTACAGGTTAGACTTTGCAGTTTTCAGACTCTTGTTTTTGTGTGCTTGTATTTTCTCCCAGTTTACTTTCAGCACTTTACCTTCTATTGTACTTTGGTGTTTGGGTTTAGTTGTATGCATGCATTCTATTCTTGGTGTTCTTTTTTACATTTCCTCATTTGTGGGCTTGGAGATGTGTGCATGTGTGTGGGTACTTAGTAAATGCCTCCCATGTTAGTAATATGCCTACTCGGTGCTAGTCACCAGCCCCTGTCCTATTGGACACGGGCTTGGGGAGTCATGGTGCGGGCCCCACTGGGACGGGTCATGACAGAGTGGTGTCAGAGGTTGTTATTTCTACCTTAGGACCAGGAGTCTGTATGATTGGTTTGGGGAAACTATGTTGAGTGTTTCGAGTTCAGCTTTCAGGATAGGGACTCTAGTGTTGGTGCGGGCAGCCGACGTATCCATACATCTGGACTCTGATAACCTACTTTTCCACTCGTTACATAAAAACACTAGTTGCGGGGAAATAATAGAAAGGTTCATGCATCATATAAGAATGGGTTGTGTTTTCCATGTCCTTTGTGTCAGTTATCCAGATATAATCATTGTACATGGTACACCTTGTTTCCTTACAATATTCCTCTGTGACGCATACCTTCTAGGATTCAGTAGCATGATCATGAAGATGACCCCATTAATGACGAGGCTTTGATACAGGGATCAGTTCCCTGGGCGTTGCAACCAGGTGGTGCACTAGCTATACCACCACTAGTGGAGCAGCCCATGGTACCTGCAGTACTGACCGGCAAGGTGTGCAGGCTGAGCGCACTCCATGAGTTCTAGATACAGAGTCCCCTCAGGTTCTGAGGCAAGCCCGACCCTCCGGTGGCTGGGGACTGTCTTGAGGTGGTGACCAGAGTTTTCTTTCTAGTGAGGACACTGGCAGACCAGATGGTAATCCTAGGAGCGATCCTTCTTCAGGGTTCGGCGGGATGATGGTGGAGTCTGACCACACAGACTCGCGACGAGGAGACTCTTTCGTGGATAGATTTTGATCTACTCTTTTTGGAGGAGTTCTCTCCAGTTATGCTGAGAGCGGTATGCATTCATGAGCTTCTTCTTCTATAGCAGGGCAATGTGACGGCAGCTGACTATTCATTGAGGTTCACCAACCTCGCCCGGTACTCGATGGATATGGTCAGGGTTCAGTACTTCAGAGCTCGGTCCTTTGAGCGAGGTCTATGATGAGACATCCGAACTAAATTCATGCCTCTATTCATTTCGACTTATGTTGGATTTCTCGAGCGAGCCCTGGTGATCGAGAGCTTCTGGGTAGAGGAGAGGCAGCCGACGACAGTCAGTAGTAGGTAGACAGGTCTAGAGACATCAACAGTGGGGAGATGACATCGAACAGAGGGATCAGGGCATGAGAGACGTCAAAGGAGGACTTAGGACAGGGGATCAAAGGTCCAGGGCTCCCAGGCTAGATCCAGTCATCCTAGGGAGAAGTGGTGTTATGGGTACGACGATATGAGAAATATTTCTAGAGATTGTCCGACCCGTCGAGGTACTTATAGGGAAGGGATGGATAGACAAAAAAAAGTCAGAGGCAGAGAGTGCAGCAGACATACCCACTAAGTGGCGGATGTGGAAGAGGAGTATGGAGAGCTTCATGTGGTGTAAGACGCTTCGACTTACTTCCACCACCACCCCCAGGAGGTCCTCACTAGGCTCACGGAGCCTGGGGACAGGGGCGAGGACAGCTGCATGTGTTCGACGCGTATGACCCAGGGACTCCAGGGATGATTTGAGGTACAATCTTTGTCTTCTGTACCTTAGTTTTCATACTTATAGACACATGTGCTAGTCATTCCTTCATAGCCAAATGTCTTGTGCGAAACTTTGATATTTCAGTAGAACTATTGACTCGAACCTTATGCTTGGAGAAACCTATGGGAGGAGACTCGATGATCACACACCTTTTTAGACAGTGTGATGTTACACTTGGAGGCGAGAGTTTAGGTTGGAACCTCTTGGTGGTAGTTTCGAGGCCTTATTCTGTAATTCTTGGTATGGATTTGTTATCTTTAGTCCATGCCCAGATTGACTGTTTTAGGCGAAGAGTGTAGTGTTTCCACAGTGATGGGACAAGGTTTTCCTTTGTCGGAGAAAGGAAAACCCAGGCAGCACATAGTGGGATCATTCATAGGAGGGTGCAGCTGGTCGCTCATGAGTTGGCTAGCCTTGCCCTGGAATCAGTAGATGTGATGAGCTCCCAGTTCCCAGTAGTAGTGGCAGAGTACGAGGACGTATTTCCTAATGATGTTCTAGGACTACCTCCACGTCGGGAAATCGACATCTACATTGACTTACACCACGGGACGACATCGATTTCTTCATCAGCATATTGGATGGCACTCGCAGAGCTTCGGGAGATGAGGGTGAAGTTGGAGGATTTGTAGAGGAAGGGTTTTTTTAGATCCATCGTTTCACCCTGGGTGGCCCCAGACTTGTTTTCCAAGAAGGCAGACAGGAGTTTGAGGTTGTGTGTGGATTACCGATGCCAGAACTAGGTGATGGTGAAGAAAAAGTATCCACTGCTGAGAATCGATGACCTCTTCGATCAGCTAAGAGGGGCACAGTGGTTCTCAAAGGTTGACCTTCAATAAGGTTATCACCAGTTATGGGTAAGATACGAGGATATACTAAATATGGCATTCAGATGCCGCTATGATCACTATGAGTACTTGGTGATGCCTTTCAGTGTGACAAATTCCCCCGCAGTGTTCATGGGACTAATGAACCGGATCTTACAATCGTACTTGGACCGGTTCATAGTGGTATTCATCGAAGACATCCTTTTGTACTCGGCATTAGAGGAGGAGTATGCGATACACCAGCAGATGGTTCTAGACATACTCCAAGAGCATCAGCTTTATGGGAAGCTCTTGAAGTTCCATTTTTGGATTCAGAAGGTCCACTTTCTGGGACATGTCATCTCAAGAGATGGGGTATTTATGGATCCAGCCAATTTGGGGCAGTTTTAGCATGGGAGCCACCTTGGAGCATGACAGAGGTGTGGAGATTCCTTGGATTGGTGGGATATTACCGGAGATTCATTCCTAATTTCTCCCGAATATCAACACCGATGACAGCCTTGACCCAGAAGGGGCAACCCTTCATGTGGATGGATAAGTTCCACTAGGATTTTGAGAAGTTGATATAGAGTTTGACGAGCACCCCAATCTTGAGATTATCAAAGGAGGGTATCAAGTACATAGTTTTTTGCGATGGATCAGAAACCGGGCTCGACTGTGTTCTAATACAGAGACAGTAAGTGATTGCTTATGGTTCGCGCCATCTATGTCACCATGAGAAGAACTATGTGACCCTATATCTCAAGTTGGTGGCGGTAGTTTTCGCATTGAAGATGGGGTGACACTGCCTTATGACATAGCGGTTCATCATCTACTCTGACCACAAGAGCCTCAAGTACATCTTCTCGTAGAAGGATCTGAATCTAAGACAGAGGTGTTGGCTAGAGTTCCTCCAAGACTATTATTTCGAGATTATATCTATACTTCTGGGAAAGGGAACAAGGTGTCATATTCTCTTAGCAGAAGGTCGAGCTCGTAGATTTTGAGTGATGTGATGGAGCAGTTGGCCACGTTTCAGTTGGCCTTCATGGACAGAGAGGATGCATCTTACCTACAGTCAAAGGTTGTCGCCCCTCCACTCTTAAAACGATTTTGGGAGTCACGTCTTGGGGATGTCAACTATGAGACTTTACATTCTTAGTTATTCGCAGGACATGCTCCTGATGGATATTTTCAAGGTGGGGAGCATGTACTTCTTTTCAGAGGATGTACTGTCATACCAGTGGAGTTGCAGGAATATATTCTTAAGGAGTTTCATAATTCACCCTTGGAATTACATCATAGAGTGGAAAATATGTACCAGGATCTCTGACGGTAGTTATGGTGGTCAGGCATGAAGAAGGTAGTAGCAGAGTTCATTTCTCGATGCCTTACATGCTAGCAGGTGAAGGCTGAGCACCAGGTTCCTGCCAGATTAGCTCACCCCCTGGAGGTTTCAGAGTGGAAGTGGGATGCAGTATCTATGGACTTTGTAACAATATTACCACGGACTTCCAAGGAGCATGATTCCATTTGGGTAATCGTTGACCGACTCACCAAGTCAGCCCACTTTCTAGCCATCAGGGAGCATAGTTCCATAGAGAGCTTGGGACTCCACTACGTGCAGGAGATAGTTCGGCTTCACAGAATCCCTTCGATGATAGTCTTGGACCAAGATGCCCATTTCACATCCTGGTTGTGGAAGGGATTGCAGGAGGCTTTCGGGACTCAACTACGCTTGAGCACAGCATTTCATCCCAAGACAGATGTTTAGACGGAGAGGACCATTCAGGTTCTGGAGGATATGTTATGAGCCTATATCTTGGACTTTGGTCACAGTTGGGAGGACCACCTACCACTGGTAAAGTTTGGGAACAATAACAGCTACCACTCCACCATTGGTATGGCACTTTTCGATGCTTTGTATGGAAGACCCTACTAGTCACCACTTTGCTGGACCGACCCCATAGAGTCAGCACTCATGGTTCCAGAGTTGGTTTTAGCCACCACCGAAAAGGTGCAGATCATCAGGGAGTGGATGAATACTACACAGAGCCAGTAGAAGTCTTATGTTGATAGACGATGGAGACCCATGGAGTTCGAGGAGGGAGACCATGTCTTTCTTCGGGTCTCACCTTGTCGAGGGTTATGGAGATTTGTCCGGGGTGGCAAGCTATCTCTCAGATTCATCAGACCCTTTTTGATACTGCGTAGATTCGGCGAAGTGGCATACCAACTAACTCTACTGCCACAGTTGCACCGGGTACAGGATGTCTTCCACATGTTGCAGCTGATGAGGTATGTGCATGACTTATCGCATGTCATTGACTGGGGTGAGCTGGACATCGAGGATGGAGTGACCTTTGCTGATTACCCAGTGGAGATACAGGATCAGAAGGAGAGGATCCCTCATGGGTGATCAATTCTCTTGGTGTGTGTTCGGTGGCAGCACGAGAATCTTCAGGAGAGCACGTGGGAGAAAGAGGCTCAAATCCATGCCCAGTACCCACATCTTTTTGAGTAGTCTTTGTTTTGGATTTTTGAGGATGAAAATCCCCAAGGTGAGTAAAATGTAATGTCTCAGATTTTTCCAAGTATTATTTTTAATATTGTATGGAATTATTGTGAGACTAGGCGTAGATACGGCACATTATTCTAAGGCCCTATGATCCTAAAATAGTGTTTTGAACATTTTTTAAGTTAAGTTAGTTGACACATGTGTGAGGTTGTGGCGGTTTCCGAACAGATGCCCAGATTAAAAATTTGAGGGCACTGTTGCGTCTGAGACGATGAATTTACCTAAGAATGGGTTTAACCTCAACCAATACAGGTTGATGAAAAAGGTTAATTTTCGAACGTTTTTAGTAAAATAAAATAAAATAAATTTGCAAAGATTATTTTATTTTTATTTGGAAACATTCTTTCTAGCACAACAATGGGGAAGCTGTTTCAATAATTAATGTCATGTCATAATGACTTTGAAATGGAAACTTGACTCATTAATGACGCAATGTAACAGAATTCTGGATCACGTTCCCCTTTTTAATGGATTAATCGAATGGTGGTCGTTGATGAATTTTTTATAGGAAGCTCTGGAGAATCTGTGGACCCATGGAGAAAAACTCTCAGTGACAAACGATAATGAATTAAGGCTATGAATCTCTATGCCAACATGTTTTGAAGGATCTCGACAACGACAACAGCGACCTCTTTGTCAGGGATCGATGCTTTTTTGAGGTAGGGTTTTGTTATTTATTTTTCTTTTGCTTGTTTTTGATTTAAATGACAAATGTGGATCAACCATGAACAAGTTGATCTGCGGATTCATTCATTCTTACAGGAGGGTTTTATTGGTTTGATATTGGAGATTTGTATCCATGTTGAATTGTTGTTGTCAATTTCTGCTTCGTTAGGTCCCACTAACGGGAGCCGATCAACGCCATGACGAATGAAAGAGGAGGTTCGTTCCTCATTTTCTTTTCTTGGATTTCCTCCCCCTTTATTATTTCATGCATTCTTCACGTTCTTCATGGGGTGAAGAACAACAGGTTGTTTCATGTCCGTTTTGCGACACAACGATCCCAAATTCGAGATCTGACATCACGACGACCTAGCGTAGCTGCGACAGTGATAGTTGAAGACGAATTGACATGGTTCGAGAATTATCATTCTTCGACCATTCTTCGTGCGGGTGAATAAAAATGTGTTTTCAGGGTGGATCGGAGGCCCGAAAACAACGGAAATTAATTCAGGACATTGGGGCAACCAATATTCTGGAGTTTCGTGAAGATCGGACGGTTGGATCGATGAACGAGGTAGCATGGAAGGTGTGATGGTGGATGTCTGAGATTCTAAAAATTTCCAGAATACATGGTGTGTATCCCGAAGAACACGATGTGTGGACCAACTCAATAGAGGATAGGGTTTTGGGTGTTAGATGAGTATCACATGGCATGTTGGACCTTCCCTGGAGTCGGGCGTGTACTTTGGAAAGTACACAGACATGAGATGGACTACACGGCTTCAGAACATAGCGTGTACTCTCTACGCAGCATGGCAGAGGCGGCTACGTGGGACTCGGCATGTATCCAGGGGATACACAGACACGGGGTGTAGTACACGGCCATTTACTACACCACATAGTCAGGTGAGGCATGTAGAGTGGGTAACCCTGTGTGCCGATGACACGGGTTGGCGTACATGGGTTGAGGCCGTCTATGGGCACCTGGCCAGCGTACATAGAGCCGACCCCAGTTCCTCAGACACAGCGTGTAATCTGTACCACGCGCCATGTACTGACTTTTTCTGCATGACCGACCTTACAACACGGTCCATTGAACACAGGCAGTACCCATGGTCAGAGGACACGGCGTGTGACTTTCCTACACGTTGTGTACTTTTTCGAAAACATCTTTTTCGTCTTGTCCCCCGAATCTTGGGAATGTTTCATTTGGGTTCATGCACCTTCTTATTATTCCCCTGAAGGTCAGGCATCGTTTCCTTTTATAGGAGTATGATCCCTTTAGTAGGACTTTCTGTGATAGAGTCAGGCATCCCTCCGAGAGGCCCGGAGCAAGATCCTCTATCCATTCCTGGCCCTAGGTAGATTCAGGCATCAATGTGACCAACTCTACTGGGCATTGATCCTCTCCCGTAATGATTGTAACTACCTCTTGTGATGTTTCCCAATAAACGGTACTTCTCATACGGATGTCATCAGAGCTACCGGACTTGTGGAGTGTGTTCTCCCAGAATGAGTGCATTGTGGAAATCTGTAGACAGAATCCCCAGTGGGGGTATGCGATTGTGTGACTTGCCTCTAGACTGTGGTTCTGGGTTTTGAGTATATCAAGATTTTGTTTTTCTTGCTATATGTTTTGTAGACATATACTGTGTAGAGATGACTGTATCTTTACTTTGTGTATTGATTTTTGGTTTTCGAGGTCCTCTACTGAGTATTGTTATACTCACCCCTGCACGACCTTTGCCCGCACGTGTCATGTCTTGTGCAGACAAGCAGCCATTTGACAGAGTTCAGGAGAACCAGGACAGGATCGTGATTTTTGAGTTCCTCACTGGCAGTGGTGTTCCTACGGCTATCAGTAGCAGTCCTAGTACCACTTTGTGTTTACAGGTTGGACTTTGCAGTTTTCATAATCTTGTTTTGGTGGGCTTGTATTTTGGCCCAGCTTACTTTCATCACTTTACCTTCTATTGTACTCCGGTGGTTGGGTTTAGTTGTATGCATGCATTCTATTCCTTCGCATTCTTTTTTACATTTCATCATTTTTTGGCTTGAAGATGTGTGCTTGTGTATGGGTACTTAGGCAATGCCTCCCATGTTAGTAATATGCCTACTCGGTGTTAGTCACCAGCTCCTTGCCTATTGGAGGCGAGCTTGGGGAGTCACGGCACAGGCCCCACTGGGATGGGTCGTGATAGTATATGTTAGAATATAAATGGTATTTCTAAATATAATACATTAATATTTATCATGAAAATTTATTTTTAATTTTTTGTCAAGAAATAATTATCATAAATTTATACACAACATTTATGTAGTAATTATTTAATTAATGTAAATATCCAATAAAAAATACTAAAAATATTAAAAAATACATAATTTGAGATACTTAATTAAATAAATTAGTTTTTTAGATTACCTTGACTTGTTATAGATATATTAAAATATAAGAGTTATATTGATTTTGTTAAAGCTAAACTAAATAATTGTTCTTAAAATTGATGGATATTTTATTAAATAATATAAAATTAAAAAAATATTATATCTGTAAAAGTGATCCGGATATGATTTATAATATCAAAAATGGTCTATTTATTGGATTTTTTACCATTTATATTAATTATAATGACCCTCAAAATGTAAAAATATTTATTATCACAGAAAGTATTAAAGAGGTTAACGAAGGGTTAAAACTAATGATAAGGGTAAAACTATGACCTAAACTTGCAAAAAAAATTATTTTATGAGATTATTCAGACCCATAATAATCATATATTTAAAATAATTTTTTTTGATCCATTTGTAAATAAATATTAATTTTTATTGATTTAATATTTTGATAAATTCCATTAGTGCCTCTACCCACTTTTATAAAAGGGAACCTATTCTTCTCAATAATTCACACTTAAAAACCTATTTTTTAATCTAATATCTACCCAGATGCCTTCATATAATACCAACCCTCATTATAGAGTTTTTTTATGAATATCACCAACCTTATTAGTTTTAAGGTGTTAATAAAATGAGATCATATGAAGAATAGGAATCATTTTTAATCAAACCTTTCAGTTTTGATTATTCTTCCACATCTTTATAACCTTATTCATCCATGATAAAATAATAAATATAGTATCCTACATATAATTATATTTTATTATGTAATATTCATGACCTATATTCATCTTCTATTTTATCAAATGGGAAACTAATTCATCATCCGTATGTACGGCGAACTACTGCCTAGGGAACCGATGTAATTCTTTTTCCATCACCATCTCTAAAGAATGGTTATAATGATATAATTAAGGAATATATATGATATTAATGAAATATTTATCATTATTAAAGGATAATTTTCCATTTCATTTATTACCTTTCCATGCACAAAAAATTGATATCGTTGTTCATGGACATGTATGAACCATCATCTCCATGAAGTGATGTGATTCATTTTTCATCACCGCATAACATGAATGATATATATAAGTATATTTAAATAATTAATAATATATTTATGATATTATTATCATTATATAAATAAAATATAATTCATACCGTCTTTTTATAATGATCATTGAAAAATAAAAAATCTTACTCATGCGTATGTACGGCCTACCATCTCCATGATTATAACGTAGTTCATTTTTCATGAACATTTTTAATATTTAGATTTACAAGTATAATAATTTATAAAATTGATAATTATTTCAATAATTATATTTTCTATATGATGTAATTATGATCTCTTTGACCATATTCAACCTACCAAAGTCATTATCGACTTATAAATCGAATATAGTCAAAACATTTGATGTGAACTGAAATTATTAAGTAATTGTTATAGAATGTTAGTAAGTGATATAAAAGAAATAATAAATTTGTAGATTATTATTAATAAAGTATAAAATTAATATAAATTTATTATTCAGGAATACAAATAACATATATGATGAGTTGGAATCAAGTTAAGGGACTTTATTTTTAAAATCATATTTTAATATTTCCCTTAAAAACTCTCTTTTTCTTCAATATTCAATTGATTTTTTTCTAAAAAATTAAAGAATAATTTTATTATTATTATATTATTTTATGAATTCATTCTTACTCAATATTTTCTTTTAAGGAAATGGTTTGAAAGGAATCTTTCTGTCATTTTCAAAATGAGGTACTTTATGACTTTTCAAAAAAAAATACATAAGGTATGTTTTTTTAACTTATATAAAATGATTGGGTTTTAATTCCATCATAGATAGTATTTTATTTTAATCTTACTTTAAAATTTTATATTTCTATTTTCAAATAAAATGTTTTATTTTTATGTGCTTAGATTTTTCTAAAAAAGTGATTTTAAAATGAAAAGTCTATTTTCCCTAAAAAAATTATGAGGAAAGATTTAACTATTTATGATTATGTTAGGTTTATTCATAATTTTTATTTCAATGGGTGGTTCCATTATACACCAAGGATAGGTGGTTATGTTATAACCTCTAATGCATTGTGTACTCCATAAATGGAAGTCGATCGTATGGTAATTCCATATATGACATGGAGATAACCGATTAGGTTTCTCCTAATAGATAATGGAAATATATTATGATGGTTATTCAAAGATTAATGGGGATATTTAATCCATGAGTGGATGTGATGGTTACTATAATTTAATCTTTGTAAGTTAACTGTGAAAGTATTTCATGAGTAGTTATAGTGGTTACTCCAATGATTCACTAAGTTTCTAACATGTTTTATCTATGTTTTCTATGTGTTTTTAATGTTTTCTATGAGAATAAAGTTATTATTTATTATAGAATTTATTTATTCATTAAGTTCAAAGAATAATTTGATAAAGGAATGTATATTATATATTTTCATGTTTTTCACTAGACTGATGGTTTTATTCATTTTTATGTCTCTTGTTGGGATTTTTATACTTGTCTCATGTATTAAATTTTTATTCGCATGGATTTAAGGATGAGAAGGTATGAGGAAGAGGTCAAGACAAAAACTGTGATGATATATCCTGAAAAAAATATTTCTTTTAAAAAACATTTGGTGGGAAAATGGATACTGAGTATAAGTTCCCACTTTTATTTTATGAGTTAATATGCTAGATTTTGTCTTAATTATATAAATCTATAAATTGAAAAGATCATAATAAGTCTAATAATGTAAATAATAGTTTAAAGAAACTATAATATGTAATTCTTAAGTTTTGGTCCTTACAGGTATAGCTGGAATAGGAGCATGTAGGGCTCTAGGAGGAATAACTACTAGTGGGGGATGACATTATTTTCGACCTCAACCACCACCACTAAGAGGCCCAGACTATGCTCAAGGAGCTGGTGGTCAAGGCTCTAGGAAATTATAGGACATGGAGTATTATTACCCAGTAACTAAAAATATGATTAGTGGTGTAATATTTTTTTATTCTACTCTTTCTTTAGTACTTGTAGACACTTGTGTGAGTCATTCCTGCATATCCTTACTCCTGGTCCAAGATATAGATCTCCCAGTTGAGACTTTATCCCAAAAGATTTGGATTAAGGTTTCTATAAGAAATACTTCTTCTATATCACTTATCTACAGGTAGTTTGAGTTAACTCTTGGTGGAGAGATTCTATCAAGGGACCACTTGGTCATCATGATAATACCTTATGACTTCATATTTGGAATAGAGTAATTGTATATGGTATAATTCTATATTAACTAAAACTACAGACAATCTAGATTCCTTTGGATAGATGGGATGATATTCACCATTGTGGTTGAGTGAGATCTCATGGCGGAGTGAGTGGGTATTGCGAGTAGGAAGTTCCAACCCCTCACCCACCACCCATCAGTTGGTGATTTTATCCCTTATCATAGTGGGATATTCAAGCATCTTGGTTTCTTAGGTGATGGAGGAATATATGGAAATCTTCCATGAGGATATTATGGGACTAACTCCATGGTAGGAGATGGATTTTTCATCAACTTTCACTCCAGTACTGCATTGATATCTTGTGAAACATATTTTATAGCCCCTACGGAGATTTGGGAGTTAAGGGTATAGTTAGAGGCCCTTTAAGAGAAGGGTTTTATTAGACACAGTGTGTCCCCCTGGGTAGTTCTAGTTTTTTTTCTTGAAAAAAGGAATATGGGATCTTGTGACCTTGTGACCTTGTATTGATAATTTTCACCTGAACTAGGCCATGATAAAGAACAAGTACCTCTGGCAGAAGATTTATGACCTCTTTGATCAGTTGTGAGGAGTGATATAGTTCTCAAAAATTTTCTCAGGTATGGATACCACCAATTTATAGTTTGTTAGGATGATATTACTAACCTGTAATTTTTATTTCTCTATGGACACTATGATTTTCTGGTGATTCCTTTCAGTGTGGTGAATTCCCCCACTATGTTTGTGGATCTAATAAACCAGATATTCTATCCATACTTGTATAGTTTTCTAGTTGACTTCATTGATGAAATACTCATCTAATATGCGTTAGATTAGGATCATGAAAAGCACTTAAGGATAGTCCTAGACTTGATCTTGGAATAGTAAATTTATGTTAATCTCTCAAAGTATCGGTTCTAGATCCATGAGGTTCACTTTTTATGGAATTTTATTTCTAATCATGGATTAATTATGGACCCGGTGAAGATTAATGTAGTTATTTCTTGGAATCCACCTAAGAAGGTGTCAATGGTTTATAGTTTTCTTATCTAGGAAGGGTACTATAAGAGGTTCATGGTGGAATTATCTAGGATTTAATCCCCTTTGACCTCCCTGATACAGAAAGGGAATTTTTTTTCCCTATATTGAGTAGTGTCAGAGATCCTTTGAGGAGTTGAGGATGAGGCTGACTAGTGATCCTATTTTGAGACTACCAGATGAGGGTGTACAGTATGTCGTGTAGTTTAATGGCACTGGATTTGGGCTCAATTGTGTGTTGATTCATATCTTGGTAGTGATTATATATGGGTCGAGGAGGTTGAGTCCCCATGAGAAGAACTACATGACTCACAACCTAGTATTGGTAAAATTTTACTTTTCTCTAAGGATGTGGAGGCACTATATTATAGGAGAGTGCTTTTTTATTTACTTATACCATCATATTATTATTTTTGTATTCACGTAGAGATATTTTAACCTAAGACAAAGGTAATGGTAACAGATCCTATAGGAATATGACTTTGAGATAGTCTATATTCCTGGAAAGGGAAAGGTGGTGGTATATTCCCGTAGAGGGAATTATTATTCTTGTATAGTGGATAAGGCTTATGAGTAATTTTATTCTTTCTACCTACCCTTGGTGGAGGAGATGGGCACAACTTATCTTTATACGATGGTGTTGACTCCTATGCTTCTTCAGTTTGTGAAAGATGATCAATTTGGTGACATCAATTATGAGGTCTTACATGATCATATATTCATAGGATATTCACTAGATGTATTTTTTAAAGGAGTGGAATCATGTCATCATTTTTCATGTACGGATGGTGGTTTTGGTCATGTTGTGAGAGGAGGTGATGAGGAAGTTTCATGCTTATATTTTGGCTATATATCCCGATGTAGGGAATAAGTACATAGACCATATGTGGTATTTTTGGTGGGATGGTATGAGTACGATCGTGGAGAAATTCATCTCTAAGTGTCTCACATGCCAGTAGGTGAAGGATGGGAACCATGTTTTGATAGGTTTATTGCAGCCTCTTCTGATCCAGGAGTGAAATGGAATGGAATATCAATATACATTATGATAGGGATTTCGTATAAAGTGAGAGGTCATGATTCTATTTGGGTGATACTTGACTGACTTACCAAGTTGGAGCACTTCTTTTCTATCAGGGAGCAGAGTTTGGGGGAGATTTTCGGGTAGTTGTTGGTTCAGGAGATCATCTGACTTTATGCGGTTCCCTAAGGGATTGTATTCCCCCATGATGTGAGGTTCACATCACGATTGTGGATAGGAATGTAGGAGGCATTCGATTCCTATTTGAGGATGAGGACATATTTTCAGCTCTAGATGGATGGATATACTGAGTGAACTATATAGGTGTTAGAGGATATGTTGAGGAATTTCATGCTAGACTTTGGCTAGAGATGGTAGAATCACTTACCCTTGGTAGAGTTTTCTTATAATAATATTTATCACTCTACTATCAGCATGGAAACTTTCAAGGCCCAGTATGGGAGACCCTTAAAGTCACCCTTACGTTGGACTAAGATTAGTGAGGCATATCTTATTTGGATAGAGATAGTGTGGGTGATGATAGAGAAGGTATAGGTGATTCATAAGTTGATGAGGATATCCTAGATCCGATATAAATATTATGTCGATGGATGTTGTAGGACCTCAGAGTTTGAGTAGGGAGACCTTGTTTTCCAAAGAGTCTCCCCATGAAGAGGATTGCAGAGATTCGAATGGGGGTGAAAGTTTTCAAGAAGGTTTGTTGGGATTTTTGAGATCCTGTAGATGGTTTTTGAGGTTACTTACCACCTCACCTTAAACCAAATGTATGAGTGGTTGTATGAATTATTCCATGTGTCTCATCTAAGGAGATATGTGCATGATCCTACGCATGATATTGAATAGGGAGAGTTGGACATCAAGGATAGAGGAACCTTCACAGAGTACCTGGTGTTGATCAAGGATTGGTAGGAGAAGATCCTTCAAGTATGGACCAATCCTTTGGTTCATGTGTTGTGGTTGTAAGGGTGCATACAAGATAGCTCATGTGAGTGGGAGATCCATATGTGATCTCATTATCCCCACATTTTGGTTTAGTTTGTACTTTTTCAGGATGAAAATATTTTATAGAGTTAATAATATAGACAATATACTTTTCCTTATAATACTTTTAAATATATTAAAGAATATTTTAGAAGCTATGTGCAAATACAACGTTAGATTCCAAGGCCCAATGATCAGAGAATTAATTTTATAAAAAATAGTAAATATATTTATATCACACATGCACAACTTTTCATAAATAATGGAATATATTTGGAATGGGGTCTCAAATAAAAAAATTGAGACCATGGTTGAATCTAGATCATGGTTTTTACCCTAGGCATGACCTAATCTTGGTTGGTGCTAGACGTCTAGAAGAGGTAGACAATGGTAGTTTAATTTAATTAAAATAAATAAATAAATTGTTTTTTTGTTTCATTAAAATACCTAATTAACTAATATATAAATACCCTCTTATAATTATTTTCCATGGGTTATCCACATATCCCTTAATAGATATGAGATGAGTAGGAGAGTGTTATTTATTTCAGGATTGACATTGAATGGTGAACAGTGATCAGTGATCAGATAAAGGTAGATCGAGAGGTAGTGAAGGAAGTGGGTCTTCTCCATCATTGGAGAATGAGTTCTTCACTAATAATAAATATATAATTGGGGTAGTAATTATAATTTGCAGTTTCCTCGCATTATTAAATGATTTATCATGTTATTATCTACTATTAATTGATATGTGATTAATTGATCTTTTCATGATCCATGTTGTGATTTATTTTTTTAATTCAATAAATCTCTCATGTTGCATTTGTTATCACCCCTATTAATCCCCAAATTATGATTATTGGCCTAAAATAGTTGGCTAATGATTATTTAACTTTTTCATATGCTTCATCTCCCTCTATTCTGATTTTTCTTCACCATTAGCCTACTAAGACATGGTTCGACATTGTTCAAAAGGTTTGAGGATTATTGAACCCCAAAGTTTCTAGAAAATTCATGTGCGATGAATGGATTGAAATTTTGAGGGTGGATTGGGATGAATCATGGGTTGCTGGAGACACTTCATGTATCTTATATATAGAGTGGTGATAGGATAGAATGGTATACAGTGGGAGGTTCATCGGGTGGCGTGTATGTAGGCTTCCTGTGGATCAACGGAATCTGATTTCTAGTCACTGAAGGCTGAGAATCGATGGTCGGAGGTGACCCCCACCGATTTCAGGTAATTGAGTGGCCAGATTCGACACAGTGAATGAAGATCTAGATAATTGTATGAAGATCTAAACTTTTTGTACAAATCACAACTACATGCCATGTAGTTCAAAAGAACACATGGCGTGGTCTTCAGATTCCATGATGCTAGGGTTTTCTAACAGAGTTAAGGATCACACGCTATGTGGTGGTACACACACACCATGTAAGATTATCCAGGGATCCAAGTTGTATGACAACTAAAAAACTCTCATTACCCCATGTGGATATACACATCATGTACTCTGGGAGTACATAGGCATAACCAGGTTTTAGTGCATGACCAGGTGCACGGGCATGGGCCGATGTACACGGGCATGCCAAAATGTACATGGGTTGGTCTAGAGTGGCTAATTCATTTTTTTTATTACCTATACACTTCATGTAGATTGACATGTATTTTAAGTCATTTTCAGAGGTGAACATAACCAATCAGCAGAGCAAGACCACACACTCTGTGGACCCCATAAAGTTTATGTACTCCCATTTAGAGAAACTTATACCTCTCATATGTCCATTGTTTTGACTTGGATCTTGGACTTCTATTATACTCTCCTGGGTTTTTTTCTATATACAATGTGATGTTGTCCTTTATAGTGGATTGTGAGATATGATATGAGATATTCTAAGAATGATGTTTCTTTAGGAAATGCTTGAAAATGTCTCTAATCAGGTAGGATCACTAGAGAGACTCCAGGTATAGACAATAATGCCTTATTGAGGGCACTATCCCTCTATAAATTGGGATGATACACCACTATTGAGGGTGTAGTTCCTCTAACTTTTTTGAAGAACCTTCTAACGTAGTAGGGTTTCGTTCATCTACCTACTGAGTGGAACCCCCCATGAATCACTAGGGAATGGGTCCTTTATCTATCTTTTGAGTGGAACCCCCCCCCCCCCCCCATATCAGATTAGGTTGTGGGTATTCAATATATATTTTGAGTGGAACCCCGTGAAGGATTAGGGTTTGGGTCCTTTACCTATTGAGTGGAACCCCCTAACACACTAGGGTGGGGGTTCTCTATATAGAGATTATGCCCCCTTGACTATGTGGCATAGTGGTGAGGTTTGGGTCCTCCATGAAGTTACATATTCATAAACATGAGATGTTGGGCATAGATGATGGAACTTTAGAGCTATATGTGGACACATAATCCTAGGCTAGGATTTTAGATAGAGATCACCATTATCTCCCATAAAGGTTTCCTATATGATCATATATCTATGATTTTTGGGTTTTGTTTCCCTCTTACTTTGGGGTGAGAAGTCTACTTCTATCAGGTCTTACATTACTCTCTGTTCAGTTTTGAGGCCATCCTACTGGGTATAAATATACTCACCCCTACATGGGATTTTACCAAACATTTAATGTATTATATAGATGGTGGACATATCGGTGGTCATTTTAGATGAGCATAGGGATACTCGGGTTCATAGACTGCATACGGTGGTTGATCTTGGAGATCAGGAGTCGGGATCACTCAACTATTTTTCTATTCCGATTGTTACAGGTTGGGAGATATTTTCTGGGTGGGCATGTATTTTTTTCCTTTATATTTTGGATTTCACTTTTGTACTCTTTTTTATTCCCAAGAGGTTATTACATGCTTGGTTTTTACTCTAGATGTTTTTGTCTTTTATTATTTTTCCTCTGCACTTCTGTATGGATATAGTTGGGTGTGTGTGTGTAGGTACTTTAGGAAACGGCCTTCCATTTTAGTTATTAATTCTTAGAGCTTGTTGTCATCCCATTAGCTATGGATCCTGGCTTATGGTTGTGGAAGACCAATCTTTCACCAGCCAGTTGGGCCCCGGTGGGTTGGTTCATTGCAATAATAAAGACACTTGACATTTAAAATGTTATTTTTCAATAAAAATAGATTTTTATTATATTATATATTTTTTAAAATAAATTAATATATTAATTTTAAAATTTAAATTTTATAAAAATAACTTTAGTTTTAAATTTTGAATGAAAAAATTTTAGTAGGGTTAATTTTTTGTTGAAATAATTTAATTTTTAGGTGAATAATGAAAAAAACAATGTTTTTACTAAAACTCTAACTTTAAAATTATATGAAAAAGACCAAGAATTTTATGAACCTATTAAAATTTTAAAACTATACATTTTAAAATACACTATGTTGAATTTATAAAACCTGTGATTAACATTTTAACAAATTGAGTAATATTTTTTAAACAAAAACTATTTTTTGTTTTTTATTTTAATTAAATGGTATTTTATTAAAATTAAGTTTAGAATTTATTTGAAAGAAAAATAAAAAAAATTATAATATACCAATTTATATCAAAAAAATAAAATAAATTGATAATTTTATTTAACACATAAATTTTAAGCATAAAAGTATATTGATTCTAAAAACGAGTTTTTAAAAGTTACATACGCTAATGTTAAAAATTAATTTTTCATACATATAGAAATTTTCTATGATAAAATTGATTTTAAATTTTTAATAATTATTTAAAAATTATGTAAAATGAATTATTTTATTTTTAGTTATTAAAAGTAAATTTATTAGGAAAAAACTAGTTACTGCGATAAAATCTAAGAGAGTAAAAGTAATAAATCAAGGGGTAAAGGTATTTAAAAATTTTAAAAAATTGTTTATAATTGAGTGGATAATATATTATCAACCTTATATCATCAAAAACTCTATTATTTCTCTTTTTTTAACCACTTTATATGTAAAACATGTTCTCTCTTCATATTAAGTTGAAATATTTACAAAAAACGTCATTCTCACCACTTATAAAAGGGGTCTCTCACCACCCATTCATGAACACTCAAATAATTTATTTTCCATATTAAACTATACCCATTTAACTTAATTTATACCCATATTAATTTTATTTGATCATCTAGTCATGAGATATTGGATTAATACCTCCACTTTCAAGGAGTTTTCCTAGGGAAAACCAAAGTTCTCAATGTGAGAACTTGTTTTTCCTAACTTCTTTTCCTTTCTATCCATCCTTCCAAATATTATTGTATAATAATTATATAATTAAATATTTATTTTTTATAGTAAATTTTATTATTCTATGGTAATAACTATTAACCACCTTTCCCATATTCTATTAAGAAAAATTAAATCCTCTTTTCTGCATTGTGTGGACTACTGCCTCCACAAAGCGACGAATTCTATTTTTCACCATAACCTCTTTTCACTAACTATAATGGTTATATTGAAGAATAAATATGAAATATATATATATATATATTATTAGATAAATTTTAATCAACCTTCTTCCCCTCTCATTCTTTGAGAAATGAAAACATTAAATGTGTGTTGTGAGGGTTACCGCCTCTACGAAGTAACATATCTTATTTTTAATATAGTTTCTTTATTATTTATTAAACCTATTAAAATATTATTCAACGCCATAAATTATATAAATAATATCATTATAATTACATAATAATTATGTAAACAACTTTCATAATCATAATCATCCATTAATTATGGTATATTCATGTTTGGGTTAATCTAACGACCTACTTGAACAATGTTCTAAAGTAATATCATGGATTAAAATGAGAACATAATTACTGATGATATAGGATATAAATAATTAATTAATTTTTTTATTTTTGTTTTATAAGGGTAAAATTAATATTAAAATTATAAATTAATATTCCATCATTCATTTGTTAAAAATCATCTAATCACGCTTATTTCCACTTTAATCTATTAAAATCATAACTAAAAAACTAATATAATGAAATAATAACATTATAAACTACAAAAAAAACAACAATTATAGTTACTTATATTATCTTTTAATGATGAAATTTGGTATAATAATAAATAAAAAACCCGTTATTATGAAAGTAGATCAAAATATTCAAAACAACTTATGATAAATATTGAGGATAAATAATAACTAATTAATATACATGTAGAGAATGATTATAAATGAAGTTTATAGATGTTTTTAAATATTTATAAAATTTTTAAATAGATTATTAGTATATATATGATTATTATACTAGAGGTTAGATAATTTTTTAGTAATTTGTATTATAAGGTAGGTGTTT
The DNA here is from genome assembly GCA_963277665.1 of Viscum album. Taxonomy (NCBI): domain Eukaryota; kingdom Viridiplantae; phylum Streptophyta; class Magnoliopsida; order Santalales; family Viscaceae; genus Viscum; species Viscum album. Next base: position 370,908,506 of record OY728166.1, on the reverse strand, counting down.
CATGTCACAAATTTTCACACCTTGAGACATATTTCTTATTATACACCATATTTTATTTAGTATGGTGTATCTATTTCACCTTTTATATTTTGTATCACAATCCTTTCATTTTTTATGATATTTATTGTTTCACTTTAAATCATATCCTTCAAGGGTTTTAAGCAAAATTTTCTAAGGTTGTAAGGAGTTCTTTTTCTCAAATTTTAATTTCTAGGGACATGTTTGATATTGTGCACCATAATTTATTTTTATGGTGTATTCACTGACTTGTTTCCATCAAGTATAATTAATATATTTCATCTCATCATATTTTAATGTACATTTAATCATAACTCTCTCTATCGTGTTCTTTTGATTCTTATGTTTCCATTACCATAATGGTTTTTTATTAACTCAACTCACTTTGTTGAGTTAAAATACTGATTCTTGAACTTATTTCTTAAAATATTTGTTTCTTCCACCAAAAGATTTTATGTAATGGTAATATATATTTATATATGGCGTAAAATTAACTTTTATTTTAAATATTTTATAATGATAAAAAAATTCTCAAAATTATATCATTATTTAGAATAATTGATATCCTTTTTAATGAAGGTTTCCTCGCATTGTCAATATTTTCATTTCCCACAAGTGTTCTCATTTATAATTGGAAACCTAATTGTGTTTTATATCATGTTACAACTATATTTTCATTCTAACCATTAAAAAATAATGTTTTGATACTCTTTTTATAGTGTTTATTTTCAACAAAGATGTTTCAAATATTTTAAAAGGTTTTCCATCCTTGGAAATTTTTTATCTTCCACCCACATTTCTTTTAATAACCATTTTATATTTTCAAGGATCTATTATTGGATTCTTTTTAAAGGTAATTGTTTTCAAATTATTCACTTAACCTTTTTGAAAATAACTTTTTAAAGTGGCTCCTACGTTCATATTTTTATGAATGTCTTAAAAAATATCTTTTTAATAACCTTTGTTGTCATTTTATATGAAACTTTATCTATATGTTTTCATTATTTCTAAAAGAAATTATTTTCTCCTATATTTATAAAATATTAATTTTAAAATTATTTTAAAATATCAAATATATTTCTTATTTCAAAAGTCATTTTTTTAAAACTTCTAAATAGTATTATCCATATAAGTCAGTATTATTTGTTATATTTTATAATCAATCAAAGACATTCCTAAAATGATGTCATCAATATTCTTTCTCTGGAGGAATTATTTAATGTACTTTTATTTTGAAGTAATGATCCATCACTACTATTTTTGTGCCTAATCATCCACCGTGTATAAATATATGCTATCTTGTAATGTCTTTCCTCTATAGAAACTCTACATTTCCTTCTTCAGATTGAAGGGTTCTCATCTAGATTTAATATATTTATTGATTGGGTAAATTATTAACTTAACTATGTTCACTTTATCTATATATTGTAAATAAAATGTTATCTATTATCATGATTAAATGTAATTTTCCTAGAAATTGAATATCATTGGATACCCATTTATTTTCCATGGGTATATCATGTTACAATTATTGATGGAATTATTAATGTTTTAGTTTTTTAAATATATTTTAAAATGATATGAAACCCATTTTCACCCATTAGGTTATTTAAGATATGATTATTATTTATTTTATGTGGAACATGTCTATATGGATGATGACTGGTGGGGTCCTATATCACTCTCCAATGCATTGGTTTAAGTTGAGGTCTCATGAGCTCAAAAGAGTACATGGGTGGATTTATCCCATATAAAAGGGTACACTAAATGTTTTATACCAATAAAAATGGAACATAGAGTATTTATCCCAATCCAAAAGGTACATGAGAAGATTTATCTTAATTCAAAGGGTTCATGGAATGATTTATCCCAATCTCAAGGGTATATAGAAGGATTATCCCAATCCCAAGAAGGTATATGGGTCATTATCCCTAGCTTACTATTTAATGAATGTATTTGTGGGTATCCTTGACATATGGTTTCTATTATTATGTTTATGCCAATTTTTTATAATCATTCTCATTCTTATGTTATTATCTCATGGATCATGTTTATTGAATCATGTTTCCACACTCTTTGATTCATGAATTATGTTATGCCAAGCCTTATGTTGTGAATTTTGATCTATTATTTTTTGGTATAATTTTATTATATGTCTTTGTTATACCCATATTATAATATTAGTCTCACTTATGAACATTCATTGTTGTCTTTTTTGTTTAACCTTATTGATCATTTGAGATCACCCCTATCTTATATTTCCATTTCCTCAGGTTATAAAGAAAATTAATGCGTAATATGTGTCCAGGAGATTATATTGTGTGGATGATTTATTAGAGATGTTAAAGACACATTATTAATTAACTATGTTCTTATATAGTGGAAAAAGTTTCCATTTTATATAATGAACATGGGATTTACTTGTTAAATATTTTTCATAATTCCTTAAAAATATAAACCTAAAAAAGTCCTTGGAATGTATTGTAATGTAATATTTTTTTAATGTTATGTAGATTCAATGGTCACATATATGGATTGTTATAATTGGTATCAAAGGATAATTTAGATATTTTTACAGGTTAGGTTGTTATTGGTTGAAGATAAATTAAGAGTTATAAAAGTCATTAATGATTGATAGGTTAAAGTTATTCATAGTTTAAAAAGTATAGATAAACCTTTAAGTTGGTTAAACTAAATATTTTATATTATTTCATGATTATGGTAGGGAAACATTAGTGGAAAACCTAAGGATATTTCTAAGTTATATTTTTTGGTTTATGGTAACTTCCTAAAATGTTGGTGAGGTTTTGAGTATGTATTTTTCCTAGCAATGAAATCCTTGTCTAGACACTAAAATTGGATACAGTGTCTAAAACAAAAGTACCCAGGGGTAATAACCTTGAAAATGGACTATTGTGTATTAACTCAATCATCACATGATGTGTAATTAAGAGGCATAACTACACATATGGTTTGACACTCTGGTGGATATTCTATGGATAATTCACATTATATTTAATGAACTGTTATGAAGGACTTGAGTATAATGTTTACTAATTAGGTTAGAGAACATAATATAAAAATGAACATGGATAACCACATATTTAACAAATAGATTCATAGGTTGAACCAAAAGTATAATATGTTAAATACAATTTTTTTATAGAGGAATACAAATTCAAATTGGTTTTTTCAAATTAATATTTTTGATATTATCATAACATTTTGGGTTTTAGTATTTGGTTGAAATGGGATCATGAGAATGAAGTTGATAAAGGTATGTAAGTAGGAACCACTATGTCTTATAATAGGATAAGGGATCACACCTAAAATTTTGATAATTTTATTATAGAATTTTTATGATGGTAAAGGGGAGCTTCTTAGTTATACTTAAGTTGGTGAGTTTTATATCTTAATTGAAAATAAATCTTGATACTCTTATATATTTTCATTGGTCAGTGATATTAATATACGATATTATGTTATATTATAAAAATTTTAATGATTAGGAAAAATAATTAAGAATTGTTCTTTAATATTTTTCTATAAAGGTTAAGAAACATTTATTTAATGGTATCAATAACCATGAAAATTGATTTCATGAAAACGTTCTATTTTTTGGGATCAATATTGAATAACACCTGATTAAGGTATGGATAACTCATTGGTATAATATATATAATTGATTTTGAGGTAATTAAAAGTTAATTAATTTTGAGAAAGTTTATTTTAATAGTATTGAGAGCCTTGTAATTTATTATTGATTTAATGAAAATTTTATCCATGATATTTTTTGGTGAAGTTTATCTCATTTTTTAGATGATGATATATTTTGACTAGAGTGTGGATTTATAAACTAGTGTTTAATAACATTTTTTGGTTAAATATATATTTAATTTTTGGAAGAATATATGATTTCTTTATGGTTTACTATATTAGTGATTCAAATTTTTTTGGGAAAGGTATGTTTTGGAGAAAACATGATTAGGGTAAATACATATGTGGGTGTATTATTACATGAATGATTAATATCTTTTGAAGAAATATAAGTAACTAGATATAACCTAAGATATTAAGGTATATTTCATATTATAATTTATATCCTAAATTATTAATTTGTTATGAATAACCTCACCTATACTCACTAGTAATTAATAATTAAAATTGTGAGGATGCAACTTATTTAAGGGGTAGAATGCAATGACCTGAGATTTTTGATCATTTAAATAAATACTAACTCCAATAGCTTGTGTCACATGAAACACTGAACTAATGAAACACTTTACTAAAATTAATTTCAAAATATTAAAATTATATGGATAACATAATCATTAAAAAATAAAAAAAATAGATACATATTATTATTTGTCTAATATTTTAAAAATATGTCTTTTGAAGAACCATTTAAAAAAATGGAGGAATTTTATTTAACCATAATAAATTAAATTTATCATAGCTAAATTTTATTACAACAGCTAATATTTATATTTATAAATTAATATTTCAATATTCAATTATTTTTAAATTTATATGAAATAATATTAAAGTAACTTAAATTTTAAAAAGTTGTTTTTCAACAAAAATAGTTTTTATTTATATTTTATGCTTTCATTTAAATAAATAAATATATAAATCGTATAATTTAAATATAGTAAAAATAACTTAATTTTTTAATATATAATTTCAAAATTATCATAGGGTTAATTTTTTATATCTTCTCAAATAATTTAAATTTTTAGTGAATAGTGAAAAAATAAAGTTTTTATAAAACATATAACTTTAAAATTATATGATCAACACCTATAATTTTATGAACCTTTTAATTGATCAAATATTTTTTACAGAGTAAATATATACATTTTATAAAACAATATCTTAAATTTAGAAAACCCATTATCATTATTTTAAGGACTTACGTAATATTTTTGAAAAAAACAATTTCAGTCCTTTCTTTTAATTAAATATTATTTTGGTAAAATTTATTTTTTATTTATTTTAAAGCCACATAAAATTTATTTTTTTATAATAAAAAAAATTATATCATTAAAAAAAATACATTGATACTTTTATACTACACATAAATTTTATGCTTAAAAATGCACTCTTTCTAAAAAGGGGTTTTTACTCATTGTGTGAGCTAATGTAAAAGTAATTTTTCATAAACATTTAAATTTTATATGATAAAATGGAATTTTTTTTTTAATCTCTAGGAACAAATTATTTAATAAAGGTCATTTTATTTTTAGTCATTAAAATTAAATTACTTAGGTAAAAACAAGTTACCGCGAAAAAATCTAAAATAGTAAAAATAATAAATCAAGGTGATAGGGGCTTGAGAAATGTTTATAATTGTGTGGTTGAGATATTAGTGACTTTATATTATAATCAAATATTTTATTTACTATTTTTATATCCACTATACATGTGAAATAGGTTTTATCTTTATATTAAGTTGAAATATTTTCAAAAATGTCATTCTCACCACATATAAAAGGGGCCTCTCACCACCACTTCAAGACTATTCAAAGAATTTGGTTTATACATGAAAATATACCAATTATATTTCAATTATAAAACTATTCCTTATCTTTGATATTCTATCCATAATATATTGGTTTAAGATCTCCACTACCAAGGGGTTTTCTGAGGGAAAACTGAAGTTCTCAAAGTGAGTACTTGTTTTTTCTAACTTATTTTCCTTTCTATCTTAACTTACAAATATAGTTTTATAATTACTATATAATAACATCAGTATTTTAAGTATAATTAGTGTTATTATCATAAGGGAATAACTATTAAGCACATTTACCATTTTCTAGTAAGAAAAATTAAATTGTTATTTATATGTTGCGTAGACTACCGCCTATAAGAAGTAATGACTTCTACCATTCACCACCACTTCTTTTCACTGGTTATAAGGATTAAATTGAATAATAAATATTAAATATGTAATATAATTCTAATTATGAATAGAAAAATTATGATCCAACTTCTTTCTCTCTCATTCTTCTCGAAATGAAAATGTTAATCATGTATTGTTCAGACTACCGCCACCACAAAGTAATGTAACTCATTTTTCATATAGTTTATTTTTTATTTATTAAACTTTATATCATTAATATTATTTGATTATGATATTATAATTAAATAAACTAGTTTCAAAATCATAATCATCCATTAATTATGGTATATTCGTGTTTTGGTCGGTCTAACCACCTACTTTAACAATATTATAAAATAATATCATGGATTACTATAAGAAATTAATTAATGGTTATATAATATTTATATATAATAAATAATATTTTAATGGTAACATTAATACTTATCTTATTAATTAATAAACCATCATCCATTTTTTTAAAATCATTAAAACATGTATGTCACGAATTTTATCTTTAAGAACTATAACTAAAATTCCCATAGATTATAATAATAACTTTATAAACTATAATAAAATGTCAATTATATAATATTATGTTATCTTTCAATTATGAACTTTTTTATAATAATGAGAAACAACACCGCTATTACGGAACTAGTTAAAAACAATCAATATTACACACACCCAATGTTGAAAATATATTATATCTAATTAATATAAATGTAAAGAATTATTATAAATGAAGTTTATAAAAGTTTATAGATATGAATAAAGATTTAAAATAGGATATTAAGATAGTTATTTTTATTATATAGGATGTTAGTGCAAGTTTGAGTAAACAGAAATACAAGGTGAGGGTTTCTTGTCTCAAATCTTCACTCCTTGAGACATATTTCTTATTATACTCCATTTTTTCTTTGGGATGGTGTATCTATTTACGAATTTATATTGTTCATCATGATCTTATATATTTATTATATTTAATTTTTCATTTAAAATCATATCCTTTTATGGGGTTTTACTTGAAAGTTTCTAAATATTTAAGGGGTTCTTTGTCTCAAATTTATTTTTCCGGAGACATGTTTGATGTTTCACACCATAATTTAATTTTATGGTGTATTAAATATCCTATATACTTAAATTATAATTAAAATATTTCATATCAGGATATTTTAATGTAAATTTAATGTTAACTCTCTTTCATATTCTTTCGATTCCTATGTTACAATTATCGTTAGGGTTTTTTGTTAACTCTACTTCATTTGTTGAGTTAGAATTATTATTATTGAACTTATTTCATCCAATATTGGTTTATTATACCATAATATTTTATTTAAAGGTACATTATTTTCATATATAGTGTAAAATGACTTATTAATTCAAATATTTTACCACGATTAAATTTCTTTCTCCAAATTATATCATTGTTGATAATAATCTACATCTACATTAATGACGGTTTCCAAAACATTTCAATATTTTTCTTTACCACTCATATTCTCCTTTATAATTTTAAACATAATTTTTTTATCTCATGTGAACTCTATATTTTCCTTATCCTCTTTTAAAAAGAATGTTTTTTAATCTTTTTGTGATATCGATATTCAATAAAGATATTTGAAAATATTAAAAAAGTTTTTCTATGATTGAAAATGTTTTATATCCCACCCAAAATTTATTTTGATAACCTCTATGTATTTTAAATGATATATTATTGAAGTTTATTTTTAAAATGATTTTTTTCTAAATCTTTCACTTCACTTTTTATAAATAAATTTTTAAAGTGACTTATAACTTCATTTTTTACAAATTTATTCTAAAATATATTTTTAACGTGTTTCTATGTAAACACATATTTCTTACTCCTTTTAAATTTTATATGAAACATTATCTCTAAAATTTCACAGTTAATAAAAAATTATTTATCCTATATTTATATAATATTTCTTCTAAAATTATTTCAAATATTAAGGATATTTCTTATTTCAAAAATTATTTTTTATAAAAAAATCCTAAAGAGTATTTTTCATATTTGTAATTATTATTTTAAAGTTTTATACTTGATCAATAAAATTATTAAAATGATACCATACACCTTATTTCTCTAGATTTATTTTTTAATGAATGTTTATTTTTGAGGAATGATCCATCACTACCTTTTCCTTTCCTAATCATCCATTTTTGTATAAATACGAGTTGTCTTCCAATGTTTTTCCTCTATGAAAACTCTGTATTTCCTTCCTTTGATTTAAGGGTGTTAATATATATTTCATATGTTAATTTATGTGAAAATTATTTACATAACCGTATACCCTTTATCTATACAGTGTGAATATTATATACTCTATTTTTTCATTGGATGGTATTTACCATGAAATTTACCAAATATCTTTGGATACCTATTTATTTTCCATAGGAGTATAATGGTATGATTATTGATGTAATTATTAATTTTTTTCTTATTTTATTCTATTTTAAAATCATATGATTCCCATTTTCATTCCTTAGGTTCTTTATTATATGATGATGATTTATTTTATGTGGAACAGATCTATATGAATGATGATGAGTGAGGTACTACATCCCCCTCAAATGTATTGGATTAATTTTATTTATTATTAACTCAAAAGGTTACATTTAAGGATTTATCCCAAACCAAAGGTTACAAAAAAACCCTAATCCAAAAGATACACAGGATGATTTATCCCAAGCTAAAGGGTACATGGGAGGATTTATCCATAGCCAAAGGTTACATGGGAGAATTTATTCTAAACCCAAGGGTATATAATAGGATTATCATAATCCTAAGAAGTTACATGAATGGTAAGCCTAATCCTACTATGTGATGAATTTATTAGTGGGTAGCCTTAAAATATGGTTTCTATTATTTTATTTACGTCATGGTTTTAGGATTATTCTCATTCTTAAGTTATTCTCTCATGGATCATGTTTCTTGACTCATCTTTCCGCACTCTTTGATTCATGAAATATTTTATACCAAGACTTATTAAATTAATTATGATATATTATTTTTTGTTTATATATTGATAATATATATTGATTATACTCATATGATCATCTTGTACTCACTTATGATATTTGACGGTTATCCCTTATGTTTAGCCTTACTGTGTGTCTGGGCTCACCAATTTCTTATGTTTCTATTTCCCTAGGTTATGAAGAAAATTAATATGTAGGATTTGTATAGAAGATTATATTTTGTGGAGTATTTTTGGGAGTTTTCAAAACTTTTTATGGAAAAATTAGTTGGTTATATTATGGTAAAATGTCCATTTGATATAATGAACATGGGTTCTACTAGTTAAATATTTTCTCTGATTCTATAAAAATAAAACCTAAAAAGGTCCTTGGAATGTATTATAATGAAATATTTGTTTTAATCTATATAGATAAGATAGTGAAATCTACAAGCCATTATACCCTAGTCATCCATGATATAAATTTATAGCATCATTCATATAGGTGGGTAAACCGACCCAAACAAGAACATGCTATAATCTGTTGGTAATTATGTATATAAAAGGAATTATTTTATTATAATATCATTATTAAATAATTATAATGACATTATTTAATTTTTATTAAGGTGTTTAATAAAATTGAAGGGGATATGGATGAAAATATAGAGAATAAAGAGTTAGCGAGTGGATAATACTCTTGTTCAGGACTTGATTCTTACCTTAGAGGGACTCTTGGAAATAGAGGACTTGGGAGACCTTTTTGTGACCAGGGGCTTCAAAACATGGAAGAATAATTTAGTAGTGGAAAATTGGGTAATTATTAATGATTATTTTGAATTATATTATTGGTTTGGAGTGAGTGTAAGTGAGAACCTTTTTTAGGTGAAAATGTGGGATATTTCTTTGGAAACGTAGGTTGGGTGAAGGTTAAATATGTAATCACATGGGAGTTAGGTGAGTTGGGTAAAGAAATTTTGGTAAGATGTGTGGGGTTAACTTTCTCACCTAATGTTTTCTCTAGATTGTATAAGTATCAAGTTGTTTTAATAAAATTCAATCCATGGTAGATAACCTTTTTTACCCTTTGTTAACTTGTTTAATTACTTATCATGGTAATTATTTTTTTACTAAAAATATAATATGACCCTTATTTTAAAAAAATTATGTGATTATTCTTAATTTTGACTCTATTTAATTTAATTCAATTTCTAAATATGATGAAATTAACATTTAAATTAATAAATAATATATATATATAATGTAGAAAAAAAACTTTTTAAATATTAATTGTTCTTATTATAATTTTTTATCAATTAAAAATTATATTAGTGTTAATATATTATTCATATAAACAATATATTTTATTAAAATTATCTTTTACCCATAATAAGTTTATTCACTTAAAATAAAAATACATAGCGTATAAAAATACAATTTTCAATAAAATACATTTTTTAGCATAAAACTTATTTTATTAGTTATTTAGTTTTATTAATTGAATTTTATCAATATATTTTTATTAAAAAATAGAATTTATTTTTATTTAAAAATAAAAATAAAAATACATGTGATATAGACATATATATATATAATTTAATGCATTAATAATTTAAAATTTATATCATCCTATCTTTTAATTACAAAACCCCTCAAGACCACCATATATGATATAAGGATAAGATAAGAAATGGTAACAGTCATGGGTGGTGATTTAGAAATAATGGACTATATAGTGATTTCCATGATCTTGAACTTCTCTCGTGGATAATTTTTCACAAGATGTTTTGTTGAAGTTTGTCTTAGTCTTGGTCTATAGAAAACATTAGTGATGCTACCTCTTTTCCAATATCAAAAAAATGAACCTCATAAGGAAGAATTATACTAATTAATGTAAGTTATTTTTCTTTATACATAGATTTCATATTCTGGTTACTTCTATTTATTCCCATGAATTCAATGGATCTGTTATTGCAGCTGCATTTAACACTTATAATTTTATATCATTAATATGTCATACATAATTTTAGACCAGTTTTTTGTGTAAATAAATTAATTGGTAACATAAAATTTAAATATAAATATAAAAAAATATCATAAGATGTTATATAAACCCTCGTGAACACATAGCCTCTGATATAAAACTCCAATGGTATTCTCCTCTTATTAGTATCATAATTCAAGTGGTTTTGCATCATCTTCATCTATTCTCATATCATATGGATCTTCTCTATCATACTCTACACCACATTAGGACCAAGGACCGCTGACCCCCCAATTTTAGTTCAGCATAACAGATATTAACATGTTCACCCATACAATGCCTCAAATGAAGTTATTCCAATATAAAAATGGGAATTATTATTATAATAAAACTCAACCATGGGAAATTTATTTACCTCTGACCCACAAAAATCTAAGATTAAAGAACATAATATATCCTCCAATGTCTGGATAGTCTGCTCCATCTTCCCATCCATATGAGGATAGAAAGTAATGATAAGGTGTAACTTGGAATCGAAATAATGCTTCAATCCACTCCAAGATCACGAATGAAAATTAGGATCTCTATTAGAGATGATAGTCCATGATACCCCATGAATCCACACTACCTTGTCCACATATCTCCTAATTATATCATCCACAGTGCCTGACCCCTTGATTTCAAAGAAGTGGGTTGAGTTTACCAATTGGTCCACAATTACCCAAATAGTATCACATTATCCCTAGTATTAGGGAAAACTGGTGACAAAATCTATTGATATGTACTCCCATGTAAAATCATGTACATATAGTGGTTGTAAAAAACTATCATGAACAATATTCACAACCATTAATCGCTAGTAGATTAAATATCATGATATGAAATATGTTCTTGATCACTTAAACTCATACCACCAAAGTTTAATCCTCAAGGCATTATGCGTCTTGGATATACCTAGATATACTATCAACACCGAGCTATGAAACTCACATACTCATACACTACCAATTGTACAAGAAATGTCCCTTGAAATATCATCTGATGTCGATCATCCTTCAACCATCCCCACATAAAATCATCATAGATTACATGGTCCCACATCACCTCTACCATTGGGTCTCCCCACTAAGACTCCCCCACTCACTACATAAAATATGACTTAACTGTCATTTGGAATATTCAACATCTACCATCAACATACTCCCCGTAGAGATGAATTACTACAAGATCATTCGTCCCTCTCCAACCATCTCTAGACTCTTGAACAACATATTCCCATGACTTTCTTCTTAGAGTATCAGCAACTAGATTCCACATCCTTAGAGTGTGGTAAACCGCAAAGTATTAGTCCTATAAAAACTCCATCCACCACAACTGTAAAAAATTTATATATTTATGAGAGAAAATATACCTCGGAATCTTATAATTCATGAAGACTAAAAATCAATCCCCAATGAAGTAATGTCGCCACATTTTAAGAGAAAATATTATCACTGAAAACTCAAGATAATTGTGGCATAGTTATACTTATGGGGACATATATTATATGACCCATTGATATCATTTATCTCTACTTAATTAATATTTAAATAAAACCAAGATTGGAAGAATCATTGAAAACCCCAAAATTCACTCCCTCCTTTAGAAACTGAAGGATAGGAGCACCAATCAACCTATCCTTCAAGTAGTCGAAGGCTTCTTAACATTGATCAGTCCATAAAATCCAAAACCTTCCTAGTAAGGGATCTCAACGAGGATACGATATAAGATAAATTAGATAAAAACCTCTAATAATTTCTCACCCCCTTCTCATTGTCTTGCGAGGGTGGAATGGTGTTAATTAGTCTTAAGTGACATCCCCAAGATGCCAAAGGCTAGTAATAAATAACAAAGTGATTCAATACATGTGGGGGAAGATTTTCCCTTGATGAATAAAAAAACTAACCAAATAAATCAAAACCAAACAACCACTATATGATGTATGATATCAATGAATGACAACTAAAAATTTCATTTATCAAAATCATGCTAGAATCTAGTACCATAGTGGAGGATTATAATATCAAATTAAAAAACTAGAAACAATCTAACAAGACTCCAAGACAGAAAGAAGACACCATTCTCCATAAGCTTCGTGCTCCAACATCATCAAACAACCCAAGTATCATGATGTAGTGCTAAAGATATGTGATACCTTACCTTTTCCCATGTCCTGGTAAATGACATATGTGAAATCACCATATTTACAAAGCAGGGGTGAGTACTAAAACTCTATAGGTTTTCCCCAATTACTTACCTACTCATGCCACTATGATAGAAGAGTTAGAAACGTCTTTATAAAATAGTTTAAATAAAAAAAGTTCTAAAATATTGTATAACCAAATGTAAACTACTTTTAAAACATTTTATAACCAAATATAAACAATTTTAAAAACATTTATAACCAAATATAAACAAGTGATATATCAACAAATTTCCCAAAAAATCTATTTTCAAGAAAACAACCCAACCATGCTTTAAAACCATTTCACAAGTTAAATTTGGCATAACCAATCCATTACACATATTTACACTACCAACCATGCATTTATCATTACGAAAGTTCCATACTCATGAGTAGTCCCTCGTCAATCTACCAAGTCATTACAAGGTAATTATATCTCATGTTCTATTACACCTTGGACACCAAGCACAAGTTCATATTTCAACCAAGCATCTTAAATGAAGTATGAACACACACACCAAGTATGACCAAAACCCATGCCAATTAAAACATTCCAAAACCATTTTTAAAAAAAAAAATATTGAAACACATTTTACCAAAAATCCATTTCAAAAATCCAAAAAACCCATATTTTAAAATCAAAAAACCAAATAACTTTTCATAATAAATTACCATAATTCAAAAATTTCACCAAAAACCATAAATCATCACTAAAGAGGATTTATATCATTCTTTTCACCAAAATTTCATAGCTCATTTCAATCAATTAAATCAATTTGAAACTAATCCAATCAATTCTAGAAAGAGGATTCAAGATTGAGGACACATACCTTGAGAGTTTTGGTGAAAATGATAAACGACATGAAAACATCACAAAAATATGTTTAACCTCCATGAACCTACCTTAGATCTCTTACCCTATCAATAACCAAGACAAATATAATCATATTTAACATTAATAACTTTAGATATACCCACACCAGGCATATATCTAAGAAAACAAGAAGAATGTTGAAGTAGATCTAATAAAATACATTAATAATGATGAAGAAATAAGCCTTACCATAATAGTTGGGCTTCAACACACCAAGGGATGGCTTTGGATCACTTCCAAATTTCATGGGAGTGGTTCTCTAACCTTTGAGAGACTAAAATCATGAGTTAGGATTATATATGAGGAAAAATGAGCGGATTAAACGGTAAAATGAGTGAGATCCACTTTTTAAGGATCTAAATTTGACCCTACGCATGGTTTAGTCACACAGTTTGGAAAATCATTCACTAATTGTATGTGTGCTTATATATTAAGAAATACCTCACATGATTAGATCACATAGCTTCCAAATCATGCACTGACCATACCGCATCTCTATGTCCAATAGTTTCACCACACTATATGGTTTCGCCTATACTTATGCATGGTTTGGACAAGCCATGAACATTCTGTATGCCTTCCCTTTAGTTCTTATCTCATTGTGCATAGTTTCCTAAAAGTGTTTTAGGGTTTTCACAAAACACGCACCACCCGTTCATCTGTAGGAAATCCCCAAAAATCTCAAATAGTTCTCCAAACTCCCCCAACTTTCACCCTTATAATTTACATACATAAAAATAATAAAGAAAGGGTTACATACTGAAAAATGGGGGTTCTGAATTATCCCCACCATTGGTCTTTCCATCCTTAGAAAGTAGAAAGCAATCATTGTCCTAAAAGAATTCTGGCCATTTCGCTTTCATTTCCTTCTCACATTCTCAAGTCTCTTTCTGAATCTGACCGTGTTACCACAGAACCCTTAATAGACCGATGCTTTTTCCACACAAGAATTTATCTTACCTATACACAATCTTCACTGGGATATATACCAATTAAGCATCCGAATCTAGGTCAATGTGATCCCATTTTATCACATGGTCAGGATCAGGCTAATACTTATTAAACTGAGACTCTTGAAACACATTGTGCACCACACTGAACCATTGTGGCAATGCCAACCGATATGATACCTCTACAACCCATTACAATATATCAAAAGCATCTATGTATTGAGGAGAAAAGTTGACCTTCTTCCCAAAATTTCGATGTCCATGCCTTATAGAAATCTGTAAGAACACATGATCACTAACCATGAATGACAATATCCATTGATGATGATCCACATATGATTTCTAACGACACTGCATCGTCTTCATCCGATTTTTGATCAACTAAATATTCTTCATTGTTTATTTAAAAATGATCATCCCAACCATTGAAGTCTCACCTATTTCCACCCAATAAAGTGTATGATGATAAGGACACCCATAAAATTCTTCAAAAAAGAGGAAAATGTATCGAGTCCTGATAGTTGTTATTGTATGAGAACACCACCAACGGCATGTGCTCTTCCCATGAGCCACAAAAAATCCATTACACAAGCCTGAAACATGTATTCCAACATTTTTATTATTCTTTCAGATTTCCCATCCTTATGAAGATAACACTACTTACTCATAGTCAACTTAGTCCCAATGGATTTCTGTAAGGATTTCCATAAATGAGATGTGAACCTCATATATCTATCTGATACGATCGAAACAGTTATGTCGTGTATCTTTACTACTTATTGTATATATATTTTGGATATATCCTACACTATATGAGTTTCATGAATAGGTATGAAGTGGTCTCATTTTGTGAGATGATCCACAAACACCCATATGGAATCATGTTTCTGAACCATTCTTGGGAGACCTATAAAAAATTTCATCGCTATTTGCTCACATTTCCACACTGGAATAGGTAATGACTGAAACATACATGTTGGTATTTAATAATCTTATTTAACTTGTTGAAAAGTCAATTATATTGAAACAAACTCATCCACCTTCTATTTTGTGATGACCCACAAAAACGGCACCTTCAACGCCTTATACATCTTCTATGTTCCCGGATGAACAGATCATCTCAAATGGTGCTAAGCATAAATAATTTTTCCATGAAAAACCATAGGTAAACCCATATGATATTGAAACAAAAAATTTTAATTCCCATTAAGTTTCCATACCTAAATGGTCTCCCCACCATTGATTTTTGAACTCATTGAAACACATTCTTCATTGAATGTTTGTGCCTCCTTTACCATCTTTACCAAATCAAGAACAAGAGAAACTAGAAATAAAACCATAATATCACCTCGGTCTTCACATTACACATGTAGGTCAAATAATACCACATAAAATTCCATTCATTAGAAGTTTCTTTCACCAACTGAGTATACATATTTCTATTTAATGCATCGACCACCAAATTTCATTTCCCCATAGTATACATTAAGCCAAATTCAAACATTCTAAGATACTCCATCCATATTATTTGACTCAAATTCAAATCCATTTGTAGGAAAATATGTTTCAAGATAAAATTATCTATTAACTCTATAAATTTATCACTGAAGAGATAAGTAAACCAAGTCTTCAAGGCATGGATGACTACATATAACTCCAAATAATGTGTTGGGTAATTCATCTCATGAACTATCAACTTCCATGAGCTATAAGTAACAACATGGTATACTTTCATGAGAACACATCCCAACCTAGATCCTAAAGTTTCACAATACACCACATACCGCTATCCTAATTCCATAAAAATCAATATAGGTGCTGATGTAAGATGAACATTCAGTAATTGGAAAGATTTTTGGAATTCTTGAGTCTATTGGAATTGAACATTCTTATTTATCAAAGTTATCATAGGTTATGTTATTCATGAAAAGTCACGCACAAAGAATCGGTAATAACCAGTTAAACCAAGAAAACATCATATCTAAAAGACATTGTTTGAAGGTTTCCCAGATATAATAGCTTATGTCTTCTCCAGATCCACTAAAATGCCTCTTTTAGAAATTACAAGTCCTAGAAAACTTACATGTTGTATACAAAAAATCACACTTTTATAATTTGGAATATAGATTATGGTCTCTCAAGATTTCCAACATTGTCTCCATTTGTTGCTCAGGCTCAAACCTTTTTCTTTAATTCACCAATATATCTCCCAAAAAACACCACTAAAAAAGAATACTGATATAACTAAAATATCTAATTCATCAATTCCATAAATAATATTGGTTAACTCATAATAACAAAAGGCATTACCACATATTCATAATGGCCATATCTTCTTCTGAAAGTTGTCTTTGTAATATCTTCCTTCTATACTCGCAATTAGTGATATCATGATTTCAAGTCAATATTAGAGAACCACTGAGATCCCCTAAATTGATAAAATATACCATCAATGTGTGGTAGTGGATACCAATTCTTTTTCGTAACTTGGTTAAGCATACGATAATCAATACATGGTCTTAGATTTCCATATGCTTCATTCGTGAATAAGATTTATACTACCTATGGAGATATGCTAAGAGAATTAAACCCTTGTTTTCCACATCTTCAAACTTTACTTTTAGTTCCCTTAATTCTATTGGTTCCATTCAATAAGATGTAATTGAGATAGGACTGGTCCCCATAAGTAGATCAATCATAATCTCCAATTCTCTTACCAATGGTAACCCGGAGAAATATTCAAAAAAACTTCAGGAAACTGATCCACCAATGCTGGGAAACTACAATTCTTAATATCTTCCATTGATGCCAAAGTTAATTTCACCAACTGATATGAGTTCATTCCTACTTCTAGTGCCAAAAATCCCATTTAACCAATCTTTACAACCCTTTCTCCTCTGAAGAGATACCCAGCGTCATCCTCAGTCTTGAAACTAATTGTTCTACTATAACAGTCGATATGAGCATTTAAAATTGTCAACCAATCCATTAATAGGATTATATTATAAACATTCTTCCCCAACACTAATAAATCTCATTTCATAATAGCACCATCAACACTTATAGAACATACTTTACACACAAAGTCTTGACATTATCTTTCCCCAAGAGGAGTTAAATGATTAATCATAGAAGGAATCATCTCAGGTTTTAAACTTATAAAATCAATATCATGATAAGAAGTAAAGGAATGTGATGCACCAGTATCAAACAACACTTACATATGGGTAGAATTTAAAAGAATCATACCACTCACCATAGATGGTCCAGCCTGATCATCCACAATAACCTACTTAGCTCCATATAATTGCTTTTTCACTGTACTTTTCTCCTTGTTTACCAGTTGAGATTTCCCTAATTGAGGATTCATAGTATTCCTAAAATCATCATGGATAGATTTGTTCTACTATCAAGATTGATTATGTTTCCCTCACCCTGTCAAAGTATATGACGCTTGCGACACCTGAGAAATTTCTCCAGCACCTGACCTTGGATAACTGTGACAATATCTCTTAATATGTATCATCTTGTTTCAATTATGACATTCACTTTCATGGTGTTATACAATCTTTCTTTATGTGGTCAAAGTAACCACATTGGAAACATCTTACTTTTTGTGGGTCTCAGGGGAAGATTCATTGATCCTACTTTATGATTCTAATTCATCCTCCTACCTTGAAATTATGTTTCCCTCTTCCTTTTTCTCCTAGAAATAGAGTTCCCATAAGTTACCATGGCTATCAACATACTTCCTTGTCCCATATCTCCTGATATGTCTTGTTCATCCACTTTCACTCTATTGACGATCTCTATATAGTCAGTAATACAAAAAAAAATTAAACTTCGAGAAAATATCTTATCATAGCCCCAATTCAAAGATATGTTCCTATAAGGATGCACTAGCCTCAACATTGGGTGAAAAGCACACTAAATTCATGAATTTAACCTCTCACTCTGTGAAAAAGACATTTTTTTGCTTCAGACGGAAGAACTCTATCGTTCTTTAAATCTTGAATGTGTGAGGATATAATTTTTTGTTAAATAATTCTTCAAAATCCTCCGAAGTAAGGTCTAAATCTTCTTTATCCTACACTTCCAAATACCAGCACTGGCATTAAATATCCTCTATTATGTATGTATTCAACTTGAATATCAGATCTACTGGTGTGTTGGTGAAAGTGAAGATATAATTCATCCTATTCAGCAACACCTCTTCCTTTTCTGTTTCAGAATCACCCCAAAAGATGGGAGGATTCTTCTTCTGGAACTAGATAAAATGATCCACTTATCTTGATTCATCCCTCTGGTTCCCTGTTTTCAAATCCTAGAATGCTTGTACACTACTCTAAACTATCTCTTGGTTCACCTATGGCTTAGTTGCACGCACATTATCTGTAACTGCTTCTGTTTAGTTCTTACAATGCCTATCGGGTTCCATTTTTTAATAAACAAAAACCACTATAAGTCTCACTCTCTGGAAATTGAAGGCTTATCTTTTCAAATTCTATCACATCAACTATCAAAACAATATTTTCCAAAATTAACAATTTCCACGTTTAACCTTTTTTTGAAACAAATATATTCTTTCTTTTGAAAATAAAACCATTTCTAAAATACACTAACCATGGACTTTTCAAAGTATTTCATTTGAAAAAAAAAATTGAAATTTTTCAAAAAAAAAATTAACACATTTTCCTAAAATTATATATCATTTCTCAAAATAAAATATACAATCCTAGTAGTAAGTCATTACTCTCATTCATGTCATGATCATCTCATTGGATAAACCCATGACAATGAGATTCCAAATCCTATAAGTGTCTCAAAAATACTTATGCACCCAACTCCCTAGTTACTTGAAGTTCATCATAAAAAGGTTAGTTGTGTCTTTTTTTCTCTACATTTCATGTCACGACAATCATAATCCTTTTTATGATCCCAGCCCAAGGAATAGAAAAGAATGAAATTGAACTCCAAAACCAAGAAAACTGATGACTAATTGTTCCATAAGGAAATGAAAAATGAAACCATTTATCTCAAACAGGATTTTAGGTCAATGAATGATACCACTTGTCTCAAACAGACTTTTGGACCAAACAAAAATGATGCCATTTGTAACATCTCAACCCCTTTTCATTAGATTGAGAGGGAAGATGGGAATTACTTGTCCTGAACAGACATCCCCAAGACTCCAAAGGCGTTAAATAAATTCTGAAGGGATTCATATATGTGGGGGATTATTATAACTTTATGAATAAAACAAATAACTAGATAAATAAAAACCAAACAACTAATATATGATGTATGATGTTAATGAAAGACAACTGAACATTTCATTAATAAAAATCATGTTAGAATCATGTACCACAGCGCAATACTAAAATATCAAAGTAAATAGCGGAAGATGGTATAACAAGACTCCAAGACAAACACAATACTCCATGCTTCACAAGCTCCATGCTCAAACTTCTTCAAACATCCCATGTATCATAAAGTAGTGAAAAAGACGTGATACTTTACCTTTTCTTGTGTCCTTGTAAATGACATCTGCAAAAGTACAACAGTGCCAAATAAGGGGTGAGTACTAAAACATAGTAGGTTTTCCCCAAATGACTTCCCTACTCATTTAACTGAGATACAAGAGTTATAAACATTTATATAAAATAGTTTATATAAAAAAATTTAAAACAATTTGTAACAAAATGTAAACAGATTTTAAAACAGTTTATAACCAAATATAAACAACTTCTAAAATAGTTTATAACAAAATATAAACAAGTTATATATCAACCAATTTCCCAGCAAAATATATTTTCAATAAAACAACCACACCATGCTTTAAATCCATTTCACAAGTTCCATTTGGCATAACCAATACATTCCACATATTCACACTACCAACCATGCATATATCATTATGTCAGTTCCATATTCATGAGAGGTCTCTCATCAATCTATCAAGTCATCACAGGGAAATTATATCTCATGTTCCATTACATCATTTTCACCAAGCACAAGGTCATATTTCAACCAAGCCTCATAAATGAAATATGAACACACACACCAAGTATGACCAAAAACCATGCCAATCTAAACATATCAAAACCATTTTCAATATAAAAACATTTTTATTGAAAATGTTTTTCCCAAAAATCCATTTCAAAAATCCAAAAAATCAATATTTTAAAATAATTATTTTAAAATAAAGAAACCAAAGCACTTTTCATAACAAATTACCACAATTTCACAATTTCAACAAAAACTATAAAGCATCACTAAAGTGGATTTATATCATGATTTGCACCACAATTTATCAATCCATTTAAATCAATTAAATCAATTTGAAATGAATCCAATTAATTCTATCAAGATGAGTTGATAGTGAATCCACCTACCTCGGGAGTTTTGGAGAAAATGATAAACTGCATAAAAAAACATCACAAAAATGCATTGAACCACCATGGACCTACCTTCGATCTCTTCCTCTATAAAAAACCAAGACAAATCTAATCATATATGGAATTTACAATTATAGATATACCCACAACGGGCATATATCTAAGAAAATGAAAGGAAGTGTAAAGTAAATCAAAGAAAATGAATCAATAATGATGAAGAATGAATCCTTTCCACAAGAATCAAGCTTAAACACACTAAGGGATGGATCTGGATCACTTCCAATCGCTGGGGAGTTGTTCTACAACATTTGAGAGACCAAAATCCCGATTTAGGTCCACATAGGAGTAAAAAAGAGTGTATTAAAGCGTAAAATGAGTGAAATCAACTTTTTAAGGATCTAACTTTGACCCTGCACATGGTTTAGTTGCACGGTTAGGCAAATTGTGTGCTAATCGTGCTACTGCTTCTGTCTTAAGAAATACCTCTCATGGTTGGCTCACATGGATTCTAAACCATGAATAGACCATGCCAAAGCTCTTTGTACAACATTTTCACCAAACTACATGGTTTATATTATGCTTATTCATGGTTTGAACAAATCATATGTATCCCATGAACCTCACCTTTAGTTCATGTCTCACTGTGTATGGTTTCTTTCAAGTGTTCCATGGTTTTCACAAACCATGCACCACACGTGAATCTATAGGAAATCCCCAAAAACTCTCAAAAAGTTCTCCATACTCTCCCAAATTTCACCCTTATACATTATATATAGAAAAAGAATAAATAAAGGATAATACACTGTAAATTGGTGGGTGAAACACCTCTGATAGTATCCCATGAGATCAAAGAAGAGGTGAACCTGTATAATATTCTTAGGTATTGGATAATAAATAATCACCTTGATCTTTGAAGTATTGGCCACCACTCCCTATTTCGAGACCAAATTCCAAAGGAAATTTACCGTCCTTGTCAAAAACTTACACTTTTAAATTTTTTTATAGATCTGGTGATGCTAAAGGACTTATAAGATATCCCTAAGATTCTATGCATAATACTCCTATGACATTGAGTATACGAGTGCATTGATAATAAAAAATACCACAAAAAGATCTAGGAAATCTTAAAATATGGATTTTATGAGTCTCATAAGATCCGTTTGATCATTCATAACACCAAACCACATAACCACAAACTAAAAGCTCCCATAGTGGTACCTAAAAGTAGTATTCTGGATATACTCCTCCTTCACACTAGTCTAGTGACACTCGAAACATAGGCCAATCTTTGAAAATCATTTATCTCCCTTCAACTAATTGAATAGATCATTTATCCTCAGGATAGGGAAATAGTGCTTTACTATTTCACGATTCAGCTGATGGTAGGCTATACACTACCTCAAACTACCATCAACCTTCTTAGAGAATAACACTGGATCACCCCATAGTGATATAGTGGGTTGAATGAATCTATTCTAAAACATATCATAAATATAGATCCCCAACTACCAAATATCATAAGTTTCCATCTGATAAGGATTTATCTAGATCAAAGAGGAACCCAATTTAAACTCTATCTTGAAATTGATGTCATGCTAAGGGGGTGGAGCCATAACCTCTTCAAAAAATACATATGGAAATTCATCTATGACTCTAGGTAACTAATCTACTTATACCTCCATTAAATACAATAATAGAACTACTAGTTTAGATGAAAATTACCTTAAACATCTATAACTAATCTAATGACCTCACTCACTAGTGAATTCTACATGCTGGATAACAACACAAATATTCTCAAAAAGTAATAAATAATTTCTCTAATATAATAAAACTATTTAATTCCAAAAATGACATTGAATGGTTTTATATGAAGAAAAGAATCCATATATGATTTATGTTTCCCCATCATCAGTGCACAACCCTATCACGCATCAAGATAATCTCCTAACCTCTAACTAGCATAGTAAACACTAGGGACATTGGAAACCTCTCTAGCTTGAGTTCAAAGGCATGGACCAAGGTGGATCAATAAAGGTGTTAGATTCTCTAGAATCAAAATTATAATATTCCAAGGTGGAAATTAAATAGATGGTACCTCAAACAACCTTTGGGTCATCCAGCACTAGAACCTCCATAGCATGAAACTGTCTATGTTTAGATCTTCTACCCTACTACTAATGAACACATCCACAGCCATGCTCAACTTGATGTGCCTAAGGGTGTGGGACATCATAGTGTTTTCCTCTACTAGCTCTATTATCCCTTATTGGAACAAATTTCTATTATCCCTAATGGTGATATTTCCTCTTAATAAACTCTTGTTATGACTGATAGGGAATCCAATCACGTCCTCTATATTGGTCCCTAATAATGGTTGAGCACTGAAATAACTGAATGCAATTCCTCTAAAAATAAAAACACACTATCATAGAGATACTAATAAATTAAAAAGAACAAGTATTCCTAAATAAATTGGAATAAAACTACTTATATTGGCTCCCCGCCAATCAAAATCTTGACACCCCAGATACCTAAGACCCTCTATCATCTACTCTTCTCCAACAGAAACTTTAATGGATCCCATCTAAGGAAGAACTAAACTGTTAACACATCCTACAAATCACCTTAGCCTTCTTATACACCTATAAATATATATAAAACATAAATAGGGTGATGGTATACTAAAAAAATGGGAAAAATTCCACCTATAACAACTAAAATCTAAAATCATAACCCATAAAGAGATTAGGGGTGTAATGAAGGAGGTCCTTAAATCTGATTTTGAGCTCCCCCACACTCATGATACCCTACTAAAGGTAGAGTAGATTCTTTATATTTATCACCCTCATCATATATGATAAAAAATAGCATAAAACTATCATCAAAATTCATCCCAAGAAACATTTTTCTCCATTCACTTTCTCTGATACAAGATCCACCTTTGTCATGCTACTCCCTGTGTCTAACTGATGGTCAATATAAACTGATAATCATCCCTAACATGAATAAAAATAATGTAAATCTCAAGATTTTATATCTATAATTATTTATTTATATTATAGGATATAAACTTATACTTAGTTAGTCACTGATTCTAAAACTCAAACAACATCTTCCTATAAGCATTATCCACCGCAATCAGGTCAATCCAGATAATCGAGTTAAACCATACCAAAATGTACCATATATGGATGTTTACTAGTAATAATCTATATAATAAATGAACCAATATCATAATCTTGATAGAAAAATGTTTATTTAATAAAACTCATTTAATTTAATTTATTTAATTTCATGATATTACTCTATTCAATAACAAGCATAATCAACCATGATGCATATCCCTTTCCTATGAATCTACCCCAAAAACAACCTCACTTTGATTAGCTTGTTTAGAATGCTTAGGTTCCTTATTATAGATCATAGGGGGAATAAAATCCTTTGTTTGATTCGGTCTCCTAGGATTACATCACGAGTTTTGTTTAATTGATATTCTTTCCCTACCAACCCATGTAATTATCACCAGTTCCTAACTCTTGTATTCATACTAAATCACAACCAAAATAATTAATATCACTCTATCTCAACCTATCCCCACTAAAACTTCACCTTGTATTATAGTGATAATGAGTGTGACCCCTAAATCCTACCTCTAATAGGCCATGGTGTTGCAACTTTTATTAAGGGTGTAATTGTACAAATTAGATGCATTACTCTCATAAATCCCAAAAATATATAATATGAAGACCCCAATAAACAATATGATATAAAATAAAATCAATATTCAACAATTAAAGTAATATCATACACATAAAATATCTCTAAATATAATACTACATAAAATTCCTATGTAGAAACTCCACAGCCAATCCCAAGCTCCAAGATAGTTTTATCTATACTAGTCACCAAAACCCTCTTGGAAAGCTATAAAATTGATTTATATATATAAGGATAATCCTAACATATATACATAGTAGGATACTCCTAAATACCTCTTGTGAAATTGTAGAATAAGAAAATTAATGCTTCAATAAATAAATAGTAAAACCGGCTTGCACCTATACAATGTCAACTAGCCCTTAATCTCACTAAGGATCTATCAGTTGATCATGAATCCAATGTATAGTCACATAATACCAAAACAATATATCAAAAAAGGGTACCCTACACTACTTCCCCAATGTTTTTTCCCAAAAATACCCCAATGGAAAACATCTTAGTGATCTCATTCCTCCTGTGGTCATGCCACAACACACTATATCTCATATCACAACCATGCCACATATCACAACAATATCATCATCCCCACATATTCAGCAGCACATATCACATCTCATCTGCACTTCATATATCTAGTATAGTAGGGTATCATGAATAAGAAGTACATCAACTATGTTCCCTCCTCTTACCATGAAAAAATACTGCCATATATTATCACACTAATACCCCATAGAGTCTACCAGTATAATGAATACTCTAAAAATATGATCTTACTCAATGCATCATAGGTCGTGCTACATCTATATGGGAGAGTGTGTAAGAGGGACCACTTAAGCATATATTCTCTCACCAAGCTAGATGTTTGGGGAAAGTTCCTAGAACCTAAAATATTTAAGTGTCAGTAAGAATATTAAACTCATGTGGGGTGTGTATGAAATCAAATGAAAATAAAAGAATATATATAGATATACTCAATACCATCCTAAAATGGTCACACCAAAATAGCAACTCCATATTACCACAACCTAATGACTATCACCATCATTCACTATTATCATTTCCATTACTAAAACACCAAACCAACCCCAATTACCATGAAAAACATACATTATTATCCATCCTTTAAAAAAATACAAACTTACTATTTACCAGATATATTACATTCATCATATTATTAAATACTTTATTTAATTAAAAAACATTCTCTATCCAATACCC
This sequence comes from Viscum album, assembly GCA_963277665.1. Classification (NCBI taxonomy): domain Eukaryota; kingdom Viridiplantae; phylum Streptophyta; class Magnoliopsida; order Santalales; family Viscaceae; genus Viscum; species Viscum album. The sequence continues at coordinate 370,882,255 of OY728166.1, read as the reverse complement.
ACTCTAATTATAACTCTTTCTTTACTGTTTCATTTATTAACATTATAATCATAGCCCACAACTATTAACAAGTTCAAAATTACTATTCACAGTATATTGCTACCAAGAAACTATAACATCACCCCCACACCATACAAAATTCAACTGCATGACCATGCAATATATCCTCTTTATACGCAACTAACAATACCAGTATCCCACATAAATAATCACATCCCTTATTACCAATGATCGAAAATCAATCATAGCCCCACAACATAATTCAACACCAACAATCATAATAAATCACAAAAGTATACTCACAAATCCACACTAATCATAGAAATGGAATCACATATATGACTTTAGATCACAATAAAACTAGTAGTATATTTCATCCTTCAACACCTTTTTAATCATTGTTTCATAATAATTATTCATGTTCTGTATAAATGACATCATCATATTTCTATATTATTTAACCAACCCATTCATTATTGTCTTTAAGTAATTATGATTTTGTTAGAGGTGATCATAATAATTAATCACAACATCAATATATATATATATCATGGTAGTAAATGATTTCATAAAAAACAATTAGAAGAAAATAATTGAATAACAAAAATCACGGAACCATGTAAACACATGTGATTCACCCCATCCACCTTTTGGTTCATGTAACATCCTCATTTTTATAATAAATAAATATCGATTTTTATTTTTTATTTTTTTTTTATTATTATTTTTGATAAATTAATAATTTTTCAATGTAATCCTTACCCTTATATAGAACCTATGATTTCTGTAAGGGTAACTCATGATTTAAAAAGGTTTTGTAATGGTAAGAAAAGTTTTCCTTTAGTTGTGTAAAGGTACCTAATCTGTTTTATTTGATTCATAAGGGTGTTCCTAACTTCCCGTGAGGTTAAAACCCTATTTTATATGTATGTTTAAGGGTACCTCTAGTTCTATGTAAGGGTGTCTACGATCTATGTAAGGGTTAGACAAGAAACCCTCTGCTCACATAAGGGTAGCTCCTTGGTTTAAAAGGATACGTAAGGGTATGTTTGAGCTGTGTAAGGGTAGGCAGACATTTTTAAACATTTTGTAAATGTAGGAGACCTGAGTAAGGGTAAAACCAATTTACCTTTACACAAAGCCTTCTTTGGGAAGAGATATTTTTAAAACCCTTTTTCATTTTATCCTTTCCCATTGTGAGCCTGTAAACATTTATTCATGATTTTAAATGACACAAATCATGGTAATTAATTACTGTAACAAGTTTAAAGTTCATAACCTATATTGGGAAGGTTTTTAAATGCTCTATATTTAATATACTATCAAAATAAAAATAAAATGATGAATTTAATTTTTTATTTTCAATGTTATGAATCAGAGTGCAGAATACTTTCCTCTAAAATACCCGAAACTTTAGTTGCCATCAATTTTGTTCTTCTATTAAGTTTGATAAAACTATAATTCCTAAATACATGATATGTGAAGTCTTATTTGATCAAACCATGTTTTTATTTTGGTCTCTAGGAATGGAAAATCACTCTTTATGTCCTCTATTCTTTAGAGTGACATTTTTTTCAAGGGATAAATTGTAGGTATCATAATTCTTATTCAAATTTTAAAATTATATTTTCTAGTTTTACTAGAAAATTGATGAATAATTATTAAATGGTTTACTTATAATTACCAAATAATAAATAATAATTTCCACATGCTTATCTGAGATTATTCTAAAGAGATAGAATATTATCACATGTGGTTTTATAATATTTTTTGAGGAATAAATGGTTATAACATGTTATGGATTAAATTGATAATTTGGAAATTATCTAGAAGAGAAAAATTATTATCACATGTGGTGTGGAGTCATTTCAAGGAATACTTTGTGAACATTTTTAACCAACTAATATGAAGATGTGTTTTGGGTGATGATTCCTTGGTGAACCTTGATGTTGATGTCAACAACATTGAGTTAGGAAGTTCTTTACCATTTAGGGCTCTCATATACACTTTTTTCCCTTGGTATAATTCTTGTGTTGGTATACCTTGATGACCATGAATGATTATGATCACATGTGTGTGGTGGGTGTGTGGCCTATGAGACCCATTTATGATGCTTGATTCGATGAGTATTATTTGTAGCTTGTTTGACCATGTTTGATGTCAATCACATGTACATATGTTGTTACTTTATTTTTAGGATGATATGATTTCCTTTTATGATCTATCTTGTTATATATGTTACTATTCTTTTAGAAGAATCATTTTTTATGATCATAATAGGTGGGATATCATTATATGATTTCCCCTTAGAGGGGGAGTCTGTATCACTTGTAATGATGGATAATATGGACCTGACTATGAGGTGGAGGTATGATGATGATATGGAATGTCTTGTTGTAGTATGCACTTGATTCCTAGTAAAATTCTAAATAGCATAACAAATTGATGCATGGTTGATGTCGAGTAGTATTACATACATTATGCTTTTTTAATGTAAATTGGAATGTATACATGATTATATAAGTATTCATAGTGAATAGTTCATGATCCCCATGGAAATATTTCGTTACTTTTTAAATCTCCTTGTTAATCCTTTTGAAATGAAACTGAAGTAGGTGAGTTTTGGGGTTTGGGTGGCTTGGTTAGTGCATGGCCACTCAGTACATGATTTTATGTTTTTATGGTTGTTTTTGAATTTATTATTATCATAGAATACACCTTCTATACATGTATTCATTTGTTAAGGCTACATCGATGGTGTCGTACTAGGTTTTATTACTCACACCTTGCACGGGCATTTAGATGTATGTTTAGACTTCATGTATAGGGATCCAGGAAAGGAAAAGGGTCCCACAGAAAATGGTTTGTCCAAGGAGCATGGAGATTAGATCAATAATATAACATAATTTAGAGGATACTATTTCTTGTCTATTTATTTACCTAATCTCGCATATAATTTGGTTTGGCTTGCCACACTAGGATCCCCATTTCCTTATTTGTATGACTAGTGTGCCATCTAAAAATTTTCTTCATATTTACTCTAATTATTACATTTTATTAAATTTAGTTATGTTTATTGTCTATTAAGATGGAATGATAATGAGGGTACAGTATCCCCACTAATGGGATTTAGTCCTAGATATTAGCTAGAAATTTATTATATATGGGGTAGTGTGCATGAGTTATTTTGGCACTCCATCTCAGACCTAGTGGTTCAGGTTGAGTAATTACAAAATGGTATTAGAGAATTGTTTTCTTATTTTCTTCTGACCAACATGGGAGATGGTATAAATAAATAGGTTGTGTGGGACTCATATAGGGTAGTTTTCATGTGTCTAGGCAGCTCATGTGTAATGGGTCTATGAGTTACCATTGATCGGATTACTGTTTTTAAGAAATTTGGGTGCATTCATGCATCATGACTAGAAATATAGGAACAAATTCCATATATATCTAGTGTCTTATTTATACTAGTTCTTAAATTTAATTCCTAGATCAGTGTTATATTTTCATGATAGACTTATATTTATGAATTAGTGATATATTTGTTCTTCCATACTATTTTTAAATATATTTTGTCATTAATTAGTTGAACATGACTATAATGTTATGTTTTGTATATATATGAGTGTGACTCACATGCAGGAATGGAGGAGCTTAGATAATGCTAGGATGGATATACCTTGGGTTATGGGTAGAATCCTATGATAACCTTATGTGATCCCATAGAATGATTAGGGTTTATCCTAGTGACTCTTTTTCTTTTACTAAATTTTTTCTTTATATTTTGGATAAATTCCCCTCGACGTACTCTTATGGGAATAGTAATAAAGGGGAGTTGGAATACTCCCACAAGGGATTATGTTCCTTCTATAACACTATACATGTAATAGAATTTTTATGATAATTCTCCCAAACCTTATCTTTAGTTTAGGTAGTATGTACACTTTATCCAAAAGTCTTTCTATTAGTTAATTTCCTAGGCATCAATGTTCAGAACTATGGTTGAATAAGTCATGACTTTCAACTCCAGCATTATATATCCTTATAAGGAATCGAAGGCCCTCACAATGCTATGGAATGGGTTGAATCATTGTGGGAATCATTGATATAGTAGTTAATCTGAAGGATCTTCAAGTTAAACTAGAAGATTTCATGATTTCAGAGTTTAAATTCCATATATCTACACAAGTTTTTTCTAGAACTAACTTATTGGTAAAGTTGCATTATAAGTTATTTTCCCTTAATACATAATTTTCAATGAAATTGCACCATATTTAGTGATTTACAAAATGTCTTATAGTCATTATTGGTTATGGAAATCTCTGGGACTTCATGATTCTAGAGATGATAATCTTTGATGTGATTCTTTACATAGACTAGATGTCAATTTTTTAAGATCGCATTGATTTATATCAAAGATGGGTATGTTTTAATTTTTCAAAGAGAGAGAAGTTTATGATGATTAGTGAGTGGGAAATGGGAGTAGGTAGAATTGGTCTAGACTTGATTAATTTTATAAAAATTACGACATAGATTTCAGGATTGTATATTTTATTACGATCAATATTAGCCCACTCATATTTTACTCTAATTGTGGATCTCTATCAGGATGTATTTCTAGATGTCCTCATGAGTATTTTTCTTGATATAGGTGTTTAGTTAGAGAAATAAACTAGTATAGGTGTGTATCCCATTTAGATACCCTATTATTATATGGCGTCGTTCAATTTTAAGGATCTCAAGGTACAGCTTGGGGACTTGGAGTAGAAGGACTTTGTCGGGTTAAATACATCACCTTGGGGCGCACACATTTTTGTTCTCTAAGTAGGCAGATGGTAGTATTTTCCTCTTCATAGATTACTGAAAGTTGAACCAAGTGATGGTGATGAGAAAATATCCTCTACCCAATATCGATGATCTCTTTGATCAGTTATGAGGATCCTAGTGATTCTCTAGGATTTATATATGATTAGGTTATCACCAATTGTGGCTTATAGAGTTTTAAATTCTGAAGATTGTATTTTAGATTGGTTTTGATCTATATGAGTACTTGGTGATGTCGTTTGGATTTAAAAATGCTTTGGTAGTGTTCATGGATCTCATGAACATGGTATTCTACTCATATTATGACTCATTCTTGATGGTATTCATTGATGAAATCATCATCTACTCACTAACCTTAGAACAGTATGAAAAAAAATTAAGATAGTCTTTAGTATTATTTGAGAACTTCGACTTTATTCCAATCTATCGAAGTGTAAATTTTGGATTTAGGAGGTGAATTTGTTATGGAATATGGTTTCTAAGTTAGGTAAATCTATGGACCCAGAGAAAGTTGAGGTAGTGATTTCTTAGACACATCCTTGGAACATGTTTGATATCAATATCTTTTTGGGTTTGGCGGGATAATATATATGTTTTATCCAGGAATTCTCCCATTTATCAACACTCATGAATTTGTTAAAGGATAAGGGAGTTAATTTCTAGTGGTTACGATAGTGTGAATAGGAATTTCATGAACATAATAAAAAGTTTAATGTCAATCCATCATTGATTTTTTCCAAGATAACAATTAGATGTGTCGTATACTATGATGATTTAGGAATTATTTTTGGGAGAAGTACTGATTAGAGGTATATGGTAGCACCTTAATAGTCATGACATCTATGACCCCATGAGAGGAACTAGCTTACCCATTACTTGGAGCTGGTAGTGGTGGTTCATTCTATGAAGTGTTGAAGACACTATCTTTTTGGTGAGAGTTTTGTTATCTGCATGGACTACAAGAAACTCCATTATATCGTCACATAAAAAAAACTTGAATATGAGGCAGAGGCATTGGGTAGAGTATTTATATAATTTTGAATTTGAGATGGCCTATACACCAAGTAAAGGTAACATATTTATAGATGATCTTAGCCATAAGATGTGGATGGATCATGAACTTACCTTCAAAGGAAAAATGGAGCCTGAGGAGCTTGTTGGATGATAGAAGGATGTATGCATATGAGGAGTGTCACTACTATAAAAATGGGAAAGGGAAGAACCACCTTATATCCGTGATAAGAAAAAATCGCTGATAAAGAAACCTTGAATTAGTGCTAAAATTTTAGCGCTGATACTGGGACTCTTTATCAGCACTAATATTTTAGTGTTGATACAGGGTAACCTTTATCAATGCAAAAAAAGCACTGATAAAGAAGCCCTTTATTAGTGCTAGAAAAGCACTGATAAAGATTCCCAGTATCAGGGCTAAAATGTTAGCACTCATACAGGAAGGATTTATCAGTGCTTTTTTATCACTAATAAAGAATCCCTTTATCAGATCTTTTTTAGTGCTGATAAAACCATAGTCCCATATTTTATAAAATCGATCACACAGTGTCCTTGGTTTATCGCGACATAAAACTCTCGCGGTACTGTAACCCTAAGGCTCCCCTCCACCGCCCCCCAATCTTCGCATTTCCAGACCTACACCGCCCCCGATTTTCGCATTGTCGGACCTCTGCTACCCTCGATCTTCAAGTTTCTGGACCTCTGCTACTATCCCTTCTCTTAATCCTCCCTCTTGAACCCCTTCGGTGGATTCTCCTCCCCGAAAACCCTAATTATCCTCCTCTTCACTCGACCCTACTCCCCATGAACCCTACTCCTCCATTTCTCTTCGGTTAGAGACTCCTCCCATGCACCTCCTCCCATGCACCTCCTCCCATGAACCTCCACCTCTGAAAGTTTCCAAGTGTGTGGTAAGTGATTTAAAGATTTTACATTATTAGATTATTTAGATATTCTTTCTTAGTTTCATGAATGTGTTCTATAGATTACTTTTTTTGGTGTGAAATTTTTTTTGGAAAGGTTTTGAGATCCACATGTCAAGAAATGTTTTTATAAAGGAATGTTTTTATGTTTCTTGTTATCTTTGTTGAGGTGTTTCTTAAATATATTGTATTTCTTGTGTGAAAGGTGTGAAATGAGTTTTCAAAGAGAATTAATGGTTTGAATGTGTTGAAAGTGGATTTTATAAGAGAAATTCATTTTTGTTGCATGTTGTATTTTTTTTAACCTGATATGTGTCTTTGAATTGTGAATGTGATTTGAAACATGTTATAAAATGGATTTTATGTGAGTATGAATTTGAAAGGGGATTTTCGCATGGAAATGGTTGTATTCCATATGTTTTCTTCTTTTTGTGTTTCCAAATGTGTTTCATAAATTTTTAAAGTGGTTTGAAATGTGTTTCTAAATGGTTTTAGTGTGCATATGAAATGGAAAGTGGATTTTTTTGGTAAAATAGTGGTTTTGGTGTGAGATTTCGATCATTGGATCCATGTGAAAATGTGAAAATGTGAAAGTGGTGATATCCTTATGTGCTTATGATTCTTGGAATGTGTATGTGAAAGTGGTGATATAGTTATAGTTAAGCAAAATGGGGTCTTAGATTGCAAATACTTCAAGAAATTTTTTACAGAGCAATTATATCTAGATTCAATGGTATCGGGTAAGTCCGTGGAGTTTCTCAAAATTATCTAAGGTTATTAGATATTGACTCAATAAACTAATAATTTTTCTAAACTTGCTCAGTTTTCACTTGAAGTGGTGTCAAACAAGAATCTTATGTCCCGTAGGTTTTATATGGGTATTCGATCAGATATCCAATATCAAGTATTTATGCTAATGTTTACCTGAAATTTTGATGTTCTAAATAGGGATGTGATGGAAGACATTGGAATGACTATTATCTCAGTGTTAACTAGAGTTACGTATATTCCCAGTGGTAGTTTTACTGGTTCATATAAGTGGAATAGAAATTAGAATGAGCCTCATAGTGAAAATAGTGGTGGTGGTATTTTATAGAAAACTTCTTCCAGATCATTTATAGTGTCTAGTAAAGGCCAAATGACTTTTTCCAATGTGGAAAGATTTATCACTCAAAGCATTATTGCATGGAATAATTGAAGATTTACATCTCATGCAGACATTAACCCCACTTGAAGATGGTTTTACATGTTTCTACTACCCTATGTAGTGGAATGGAATCATAAATATTAAGAGGTACCAAATCATAGAAATGTTATTCAATAACAATGGGATCCTAGAAACATTTATTAGGAACAAAAAACCTTCATGCAGTGGATTAATATTCAGTAGGAACTGTTGTGGGTCATACAATAGTGAGAGGCCCCATTTCCATTTCTTTTTCTTTAGTTTATGTTTTATTTGATATTGGTTCCCATCATTATTTCATATCAAACCTCAATATAGAACTATTGAAACTTATAAAATAGCTCATGGATTATGTGATAGAGATTGTAACATCTCTCTGGATAAATAGGGAGTAAGGTCTCTGATTCCCCTCTTATGCTTTCTCTTTTTTAGAGATTTAGATCATATGATATTTTTTGGTTCTTAAAATGATTCCCCTATATGTTATTCTCAGAATGGACTGACTAGTTTCTAATAAATCTTGGATTTACTATTATCATCGGTGGGTGTCCTTCACTTCCCCAGATGGGGAATTCCATGTTTTCCATAGAGAATCAGACTTGAGGTCTAGTCGAGCTAGACCTCTTCTTCCAGAGTTTAGTGGGATGATATCCTTTTATGCTGTTGAACTGGAGTAGGAAGCCTATTATAGTGAACTTCCCCTAGTAGCTATTGAATTTCCAAAAGTGTTTCCTTTAGTCTTTTTTGTCTACCACTAGATAAGGAGGTGGAGTTCTCTATCAACATGGTGATGGGTACAAAACCAATATTTATTCTATCTTACCATATAGAACTAGTTAAATTGAAGGAACTAAATAATCAATGGGATGAATTGGTTTCCAAATTCTTTATTTAACCCAATGTGTTCCCTTGGGAAGAACTGGTGATTTTCACCAAGAAGGTCATTGGAACCCTTTGCTTATGTGTTGATTACCAGAATCTCAATTGGTTTATGATCAATAAAAATTATCTATTGACCTATATTTATGATTTATTAGATCTTCTAAATGGGGGAGTGGTTCTCTAAGATCATTCTTTAGTTTGGTTAACACCAGCTCAGGATCAAGGAGTTTGAGATTTATGTGTGACTATTTACTTATTATATTTTCTTATTATTTCTTACACACCACCACTTGAGTCGAGTAACCTGGTTTAAATCCATATGGGTACTTTGGTTCTGATGTGGATATGGTTTTTTATGTGTTTGTGACATGTGTATGTGTGGATATATGGGTATTTAGGCATGATGATATTGAATGTAGGGCAGAGACCTAGGAGTGGTAGATGCATTATTCTTGATTATTCTTGTGTTTGGACTGGGGTGATTTGAGAAAACTATAATGAATCTAAAGTAATTATATTTAATGAATTTCATATTGTAGAGATTATGAGAATCCTTTCTTTACTTATAGAGTTGGCTACTGGTTTTCATTCATATGTATTTTAGGTTGGTGAGGTATAAAAGGATGGACTAGTTGACCAGAGAAGGGTTGACCCAATAGAGGAGGATGAGTCATATATGATGATGTTGTGTGAGTTTTACCATCTATGACACAAGTGATTATCCCCACGAACCCCTTTGTGTTTGGGAACTGTGTTGATTTTGATGGGGGTTCTATCCTGGTTCTCTTGATTTCCAAATCTTTATTGGAAATGGTTAGGCTTTATTAATCTATATTTTTATAAGGAAGTGGTTCTCTTATACTGTATTTGTAAGTCTTGTTTTGTGTACTTGAACTATAAATACTAATATTTGAGATTTAAATAGGATGTATATGAATAAATATTGGATGGATGCTAATCATTTGACAATAGAGTATGATAATGGAGTGAAAGAGTTCATCAAGTTTGCAAAGGATCACGCAAAGGATCCTTCTCAAATCCTTTTTCCATGTTTACATTGTTTTTATTCTAGACTACTTACTCCAGAGGAGTTGGAAGAACATTTAATATGTCATGGAATAGATCAAAGGTATAAATGTTGGAATAAACACGGAGAAAAGGAGAATGTGGCTACTGGCTGGGATAAAACTATGTTTTATGGATCATAATATATGAATACAAATATGGATAATGAAGAAGACTGTATGAAGTATGTGATTACAGATGTCAATGATAATGAAGATCGTATTGAGTAAATTACAAAGACAATTGAAGATGAACTCCGTGATTGCCCAAAATTGTTTGAGAAGTTAAAGAGTTGTGCAATGACGCCATTGTATGCTGGTTTCACTAAATATACAGTATTGTCAGTTGTACTAAAGTTGTATAAATTGAAAGCAGGAAACTGATGGAGTGATGTCAGTTTTATAGAACTACTTTCTCTCTTGAATGACATGCTCATGGAAGATAATGAGCTCCCAAGATGGACATATGAAGCTAAACGAATTCTACGCTTGATGGGTATGATTTCTGAAAGAATACATGCCTACCCGAAAGACTGTATACTGTTTCGCAAGGAGAAAAAATCACTTACAGAATTCCCAAAGTGTGGTTCTTCTCGATGTAAGAAATATGAATCCAATCCAACAAAATTTGTATGGTACTTTCCAATCATTCCAAGGTTTAGGTGTCTATATGGAAGTGGAGAAACTACAAGACAATTTCCATGGTATGCAGATAAAAGAAATAAAGATGGGAAATTACATCATCCGGCCGACTCTCCTCAATGGAAGAAACTTGATCATGGGTATCCTGAATTTGGAAAATAGCCGAGAAACCTTTATCTTGCATTATCTATAGATGGAGTGAATCCTTTTGGTTTTCAAACCATCACTCATAGTACATGGCATGTTATGTTGGTAAATTATAACTTTCCACCCTAGTTATGAATGAATTAAAAATTCATCATGTTATCTATGCTTATATCAGGACCAAAACAACCAGGTAATGAAATTGATGTTTATCTGGCTCCTTTGATCGAGGATTTGAAGTTATTGTGGGATTCAGGTGTTATGTTGTATGATTCTTATAAAAGTGAACACTTCACGTTAAGAACGATGTTTTATGGGACAATAAATTATTTCCCTTCTTATGGAAATTTGTTAGGCTATAGAATTAAAGGAACTCAGGGTTGTCCCATGTGTAAAGAAGATATAGAATCAATCAGGTTGAAACATTCATCGAAATCTGTGTTTCTAGGACATCGTAGATTTCTACCTCGTTTTCATAAGTACTGATCATGGATGACATCATTCAATGGAAGTTCAGAACAACGTGCAGCACTGTATCCACTAATAGGTGATCGGCTGTTTGATAAAGTAAAACATATGAACACTGTTTTTGGTAAACCATTTTTGAAAAAACTTACAAAAATCGGTTGGAAAAGCGATCATTTTTTTTTTGAATTACCATACTGAAATTATTTGTACGTTAGAAATTTTCTTAATGTGATGCATGTGGAAAAAAATGTATGTGACAGTGTTATTGGAACGTTGTTAAATGCCCCTGTAAAAACAAAGGATGTAATTAAGGCAAGTTTGGACATGGTTGACATGGGAATACGAGAATATTTGGCTCCCGTGAAGGGTGAAAATTGAATGTTTCTTCCTCCAGCTGCTTATACTCTTTCTAGGGAGGAGAGATATTAGTTTTTTAACTTATTCAATGACATAAAGGTTCCATATGGGTATTCATCAAATATCAAGAAAACTGTGTCAATGAATGATTTGAAGTTAAAAGGTTTTAAATCACATGACTCCCATGTTTTGATGCAAGATCTAATTCCTATAGCTTTACGTTCCATTTTTCCCAAGAATGTTCATCATAGGTTAACCAAACTTTGTTTCTTTTTCAAAGATATATGTAGCAAAGTTTTAGACCTGGTGAAATTTCCATCTATGGAAAAAGAAATTGTCATCATATTATGTGAATTAGAAATGTTCTTCCCACCAAAATTATTTGATATGATGGTTCATTTGATGATTCACTTGGTGAGAGAGATTTGACTTTGTGGCCTTGTGCACTATATATTGATGTATCCTGTTTAACAGTATATGAAGATTTTGAAAGGGTATGTCAAAAATCGAAGTCGGCCAGAGGGTTGTATAGTGGAGAAATATATTGTTGAGGAAGCCATTGAATTTTTTACCGAATACCTATCTGATGTGGAAATAATTGGTCTCCCAAAATATCATCACACTGGATGCAATGAGGGTGAGGGAATTTTTGGAAGAGATGTTGTGACAATCAGTATTATAGATCGGGAGCAGGCCCACCTCTATGTTTTGCATAACAGTTGGGAGGTTGCTCTAAATATTGAAATGCACAAAGAAATTCTTAGATAGTTGAATCCATCAAGGGCTGAAAAATGGTTATCAAATACACATAATCACCAGTTTATAGGATGGTTTCAGGACCATATTTTTAAGCAGTTGGATGAAAATACAAATTCAATTTCAGAACGACTACGATGGCTAGCCACCGGACCAAGTGTGTATGTATTATCTTATAGTGGTTATGTAATTAATGGTTATACATTCTATATATATGAAGATGATGAAGATAGTACCATGAAAAATAGTGGAGTTACACTAGTGGCTGAAGAAATGCATGTTTCTGGTAGTAAGGACATAAATCATATTTATGCAAATATGTCATACTTTGGAATTATCAAACTAATATGGGAGTTGGATTATACGACATTCTAATTTCCTATTTTTCAATGCAAATGGGTTGATAACAACAGTGGTGTTAAAATAGATGAATGAGGATTTATGAAAGTTGATTTTAGTAAAGAAGGGTACAAAGAAGATGGCATCACAAGCGGTACAAGTTTTTTATGTTCCAGATCCTACAAACCAAAAGTGGTCAATCGTTCTGTTATCATCCAAAACTACTGAAGGGTCCGATGAAAATTCAGTTGAGAACGGTCCTTTTAGTGGTACGTTGCAATCATTTCGCAGTGGTACCAATGTATATGATGTTTTATATGTTATAGGAGACCACAATTAAGGGATTTGGGTAATTGATAGAGGTGTAAAATCCCTTCATCCTTTGAAAAAAAGAAAGAGAGTTCAACAAACATGTTATATTTTGTTTGAAATATAGATCTTGTTATCTCATGTTATTATCTTATCATTACTGAATTTATGTAATCTAAATTAACTGTTCAACCACTTTTGTAGATAATGACTTCTGTGCATTCTAGTGCTCCTAACCTTGAGGCTGAACAAGTCTCTCAAGTTGCTGCTTCTGCGGCTGCTGCTGCTCCTGCTGCGGCTGCTCACAGTGCAGAGCAACAAAATGTTTCTGAACTTGTTGTTGCTCCTAGTGTTGAGGTCCAACAACCATCAGCACATGACATTGCTACCATTTTATATGAACATATAAATGATGTTGATATCAATGAAATGGTCGGGAATGAAGGACCGACATCGTATAAAACACAGGTGCATCGTAGTTTGACGGTGTTAGCCAAAGTTCTTAAGGAAAAAAGCAAAGGCATCAAATTTGATGTCGGATGGAATGCATGAGGCCAACATGTGTATCCCAACAAGGCTATGTTTAGTAGTTACATTGGATTTTTCACTCGGCAATGTGCTCCGATTGACATAGATTCATGGCACCATGTTGTGTCTGGGCTGAAGGTTGTGATCTGGGAAGAAATTACGATAACATTATTAATTTCTTTCTTTAATTTACTATCAAATAAAATAATGAAACAATGTCTTACTCTTCTCAATCTCTTGCATAGTACATTTATAGTAGACGATTCACACAATTATTATGTACTAAGTCTTGCAGGAAGGATTCATTGAGGTTTTCACACTATTTTAACAAGATGTCATCTGAAATATTCCAAAGGTAAAATAAACCTGCACCCACCCATTGTCTATGCTCACCAGATATCCCAAGAATCATGGGATGTATTTATTGGCCACCGTGGGGATGAGAAGTTTCAGGTACATTGTGGGGGATAATATGTTGTTTGAGGATATGTGTATTCATCACTTTTATTGTCAATATTTCATTTATGAAATAGCAACTCTATACTTCAAATAAGTAATGTGCATCAAAACCAACATACCCCTATTATAAATCAAGGATGGGGTATGCTTCACTAGAAAAGAAAATGGTCCATATTTTAAATTTATATTAATATTGTTAGGTGATAATAAACATCATCATAATTATCTTTCTACATTTATTTGTAGATTTATGATTCTATAACCAAAGACATTTACATCCCATGTCATGTGCTATGGAAGAAGTCACGTGTGAATAAGGAAGGGAAGATAGTAGATGAGAGCACATAAAAAGTTTGGGAAATATTTATAAGTATGACCCGATGATAAAAAGATTTGTTTAAAATTGCTAATACATAAAAATAATTAGTTATTTTCCTATATCTGATTGTCATAGGAATCATCTACTCTTATAGTGGATACATACCTATTATCAATGGCTTTGAAGTAGCTAGAACAATACGGTCATGTCAGAGGTGCGGGGTTTGGGGTGACACCCCAAGTATATTTTGAGAAGAAGATGAAATGGATGATAGAGATGAAAAATTGAAACAAATGAGTGAAAGGATATCAACCCTTGAAGAATGATTTCAATGGTAGGGACAGTTGCTAGAAACTTTTATGGGTGGGAAGCAAGGAGAAGACACAACTCAGGAACAACCAGCACGTGAAGATCCTGCCCCACCCCCCACCAGCTTTGAGGCGAGCCATTCCCCTCAAAGATCTTTCTTAGCCATCGTAATCAATATTCTAATAATTGTTCTCATGAAATATGAATCAGAAAAACACTAATACTTTTCCTATATGGATCTTCTTCAGGGTGATAATGATTGTGATTTATATCTGTCAACACCCACCTATCACCTTGTAGTGAGGGCTACAATGTTCAACATCCCAGATGACATGTTGCATAATAGACCACTTCCAAAAGATCATTTGAAAGTGATGATTACTGTAGATCATGAGACAAATATAGATCTACATATTCCACTTGATGACGATGATATTCATACGGTCAAAAAGGCTATTAGAACATTCATTGCATGGTCTTCACAACTTGTAAGAGTACATGCAGACAAATAGGTATTTATTTCCTTTTTTTTCAAGCTAAACCTTTAAAAGTTACTGAGAAAATGGTCCAAACCAATGAAAGTTATTATAAATGGAGAAATGGACGGGGTAACAAATGTCGTCTCAAAACCATCTAAAGGATCAACCAACCGATCCCAAGGAGCTATTGAAAGCACAATAACACCTCCTTTTCTCTATCCACATTTACTAGCATTGAAGACTCATGTGGATACAAATCTAAGAGGTGGTAGTAGTCATATTGTGCTTTTTGAAAAGAATATATATGGAGAAGAAATTCAAGATTTCATTGCTGATGGAAATGTAAATGAGATCCTTGAAAATGGTTGATTAAGAATCACAGTTGTAAATATATATATGAGGTATGTTTTCATGAATTGATTTTCTAAAAGCTGATTTAATGTGAAAATTATGACTAAATGCATTTTATATTTTTGACAGACGTGTATATGAAAAATTGTTGAAGGAATTTTTCCATGAGACAAAATTCGGACTCGTTAGTCCTCGTACCACATCAACACATATAACGAAATTAGAGCCATCAAAAAAGAATGAAATAGTGAACGGCTTGCTGAAAACATTTGAAAGCAAGATTACAGATGACAGACTCTTCCTAATACCAACCATGTAGGGGTAAAACTCTACGATTAAAATATATCAATTATATTTTCACTTATTTTATGACTTATTACTTTTTGTGTTTTTAGGCAACATTGGATTCTAATTGCGGTGAACTTGGATACTCCAAATATTTATTTTCTGGATTCAAAGCAATGATATCCATAAAACCGATCACATATGATGGAGTTTGTGAATCTGTAAGACACAAAATCCTACATTTTAGGTCTAAACATCAAGTAATATAATTTATATTATCTTTCATTGAGGACTCTGTTATGATAGGGTTGTCTATAATTATTTTCTAAAAAGGAATGAGGATAGGGGCTAAGCATAAGGAGGCAAACAAGTACTATGTATGGACAAATATTAGGGTATATATAATAAAATTTCACTATCCAAACACATCTCAACACAAGTTATTTATTCTCCTAATGAATAATTTTTTTGCAGTGTCCAAAACCAACATACGATAATTATTGCGGTTATTATGTTTTTAAATTTATGAAAGAGATCATTTTTCATCAACAAACTAGCATCCCTAAAGAGGTATTTTCAAAAACAACTACTAGTTCATTTAATTTATTTATTAATTATTTATTTTTATATTTTGAAGTACTACTCTAAATTCTGAAAAGCCTCATACTCACAAGACGATATAGATTTTTTCAGAAATGAGTGGACCACATACCTGATGGAAGATTGTACAAAAATAGCATGAATATCTGACTTGGGGACGTGTATAATTGGTGATCATTTTTGAGAGGGGTTAAGGGGATGAAAAGATGAAACATTATTGTATGTAAATGTTCATAGGAAAAATGTAATTGTTATTAAATAAAACATTCTTTCTCCAATGATTAATTTTCACATTTTAATAGATGATATGCACCAGTAATATGCAATAATGATAAACCACTCAAAGTGTCTCTGTTTTTTTTTAAATGGACTGCTTTTTAAGTGAAAACAACAACTAAAGTACGGAAATCTGACCAAACGCTTTTGTATTGTATTGATATTTAATAGAATGATTCATGGGTCCTTTGAGACGTGTACGAGTCAACCCCGTCCCAATCTGAGGCATGGTGTGGGTGGTATCACTCAAAGTGTTTTATCTTTTGTGTAAAATGGACATAATTTTAAGTGAATGCAACAACTTACCTATGGAAATATGACTAAATGCATTCATTTTTTATTGATCTTTTAGGAGAATGATCCATGGGTACTTTATAACGTGTAAGAGTCAACTCGGCCTCAATACAAGGCATGGTGTGGTCGGTATCACTCAAAGGGACTCTCGTTTGTTTAAAATGGACACAATTTTAAGTGAAAACAACAACTAACGTATGTAAATCTGACCAAACACATTCATATTTTGTTTATCCTATAGGAGAATGATCCATGGGTCCTTTGAAACATATACGAGTCAACCCTACCTCAATTTGAGGCCCGGTGTGGCCGGTATCACTCAAAGTTTCTCTCTTTTGTTTAAAATGGACAAAATTTTAATTGAAAACAACAACTGACCTACGAAAACGAGACCAAATGCATTTGTATTGTATTTATACTTTATGAGAATGATCCATGGGTAATTTTGACATGTACGAGTCAACTCCTCCTCAATATGAGGCACGGTGTCCCTGGTATCACTCAAAGTGACTCTCTTTTGTTTAAAGTGGACATAATTTTAAGTGAAAAAAACAACTGACCTACAAAAATCTTACCAAATGCATTCGGATTGTATTTATATTTTTGTAGAACGATCCATGGGTCCTTTTTGACATGTATGAGTCAACCCCGCCTCACTCTGAGGCACAGTGTGGCTGGTATCACTCAAAGTGTCTCTCTTTTGTTTAAAATAGACACAATTTTAAGTTAAAACAACAACTGACATACGGAAATCTGACCAAACGCATTCATATAGTGTTTATCCTATAGGATAACTATACATGGGTTATTTTAAACATTTAAGAGTCAATACCGCCTCAATATGTGGCCCAGTGTGGCCGGTATCACTCAAAGTGTCACTCTTTTGTTTAAAATGGACACAATTTTAAATGAAAACAACAACTAACCTATGAAAATCTGACCAAACCCATTTGGATTGTCTTGATCCTTTATAAAAATGATCCATGGGTCCTTTTCAGCGTGTATGATTCAACCCCGCCTCAATCCGAGGCACAGTGTGGCCGGTATCAATCAAAGTGTCTAACTTTTGTTTAAAATGGACACAATTTTAAGTGAAAACAACAACTGACCTATGGAAATACAACCAAACGCATTAGTGTTGTATTTATTCTACATTATAACGATCCATGGGTCCTTAGAGACATGTAAGAGTCAACCCCACCTCAATTTGAGTCCCTGTGTGGTCGGTAACACTCAAAGTGTCTCTCTTTTGTTTAAAATGGACAAAATTTTAAGTGAAAACAACAACTGACCTACGAAAATCCAACCAAACACATTTTTATTTTCTTGATCCTTTATAAGAACGATACATGGGTCATTTTTGACATGTAATATTCAACTCTTACTCAATCTAAGGCACGGTGTGGCCGGTATCACTCAAAGTGTCTCTCTTTTGTTTAAAATGGACACGATTTTACGTGAAAACAACAACTGACCTACTGAAATCTGACCAAACACATTCGGATTGTATTTATACTTTAGGAGAATTATCCATGGGTCCTTTTTAAATTTTATGAGTCAACCTGGCCTCAATAAAAAGCACGGTTTGGCCGGTATCACTCAAAGGGTCTCTCGTTTGTTTAAAATGGACACAATTTTAAGTGAAAACAACAACTAACGTATAAAAATCTAACCAAATGCATTATTATTGTGTTTATACTATAGGATAATGATACATGGGTGTTTTTAAATTTTTATGAGTCAACCCCTCCTAAATCTGAGGCCCAGTGTGGCTGGTATCACTCAAAGTGTTTATCTTTTGTTTAAAATGGACACAATTTTAAGTGAAAACAACAACTGACCTATGAAAATATGACCAAACACATTCATATTGTATTGATACTTTATGAGAATTATCCATGGTTCCTTTGAGACATGTAAAAGTAAACCCCATCTCAATATGAGGCACGGTGTGGCCGGTATCACTCAAAGTGTCTCCCTTTTGTTTAAAATGGACACAATTTTAAGTGAAAAAAACAACTGACCTACGAAAATCCAATCAAACGCATTCAGATTGTATTTATCCTATATAGGAACAATATATGGGTACTTTGGGACTTGTAAGAATCAACCTTGCCTTACTCCGAGGCACGGTGTGGCTGATATCACTCAAAGTGTCTCTCTTTTGTTTAAAATGGACACAATTTTAAGTGAAAACAACAACTAACATACATGAATATGATCAAACACATTCATATTGTGTTGATCCTATAGTATAACGATCCATGGGTCCTTTTTGACATGTACGAGTCAACCCCACCTCAATATGAGGCCCGGTATGGCCGGTATCACTCAAAGGGTCTCTCGTTTGTTTAAAATTGACATAATTTTAAGTGGAAACAACAACTGACGTACGTAAATCCAACAAAAAGAACTTGTATTGTGTTTATCCTATATAATAATGATACATGGGTCCTTTGCGATGTGTAAGAGTCAAACCTTCCTCAATCCAAGGCCCAGTGTGGCTGGTATCACTCAAAGTGTCTCTCTTTTGTTTAAAATGGACACAATTTTACGTGAAAACAAAAAATGTCCTACGAAAATCCAACCAAAAGCATTCATATAGTCTTGATCCTTTATGAGAACGATCCATGGGTCCTTCTAAACATGTAAGAGTCAACCCTGCCTCAATCCGAGGCACGGTGTGGATGGTATCACTCAAAGTGTCTCTCTTTTGTTAAAAATGGACACAATTTTAAGTGAAAACAACAATTGACCTACGGAAATATGACCAAATGCATTCGGGTTGTATTTATCCTACAGGATAACGATCCATGGATCCTTTAAGACGTATACGAGTAAAAACCGTCTCAATCTGAGGCCCAGTGTGGCCGGTATTACTCAAAGTGTCTCTTTTTTGTTTAAAATGGACACAATTTTAAATGAAAACAACAACTAACCTAAGAAAATCAAACAAAAATAATTTTTATTATTTTGATCCTTTATTAGAATGATTCATGGGTACTTTTTGTTTTGTAAGAGTCAACCCCGCCTCAATATGAGGCGCGGTGTGGCTGGTATCACTCAAAGTGTCTCTCTTTTGTTTAAAATGGACACGATTTTAAGTGAAAACAACAACTGACCTACAGAAATCTGACCAAATGCATTATGATTGTATATATCCTTTATAATAACAATACATGGATCCTTTTAACATGTAAAAGTCAACCTTTCTTTAATCTAAGTCATAGTGTGGCCAATATCACTCAAATGGTCTCTCGTTTGTTTAAAATGGATACAATTTTAAGTGAAAACAACAACTGACGTACGGAAATCTGACCAAACACATTTAGATTGTGTTGATCCTATAGTAGAACAATACATGGGTCCTTTGAGACCTGTAAAAGTCAAAATTTCCTCAATCAGAGGCCTGATGTAGCTGGTATCACTTAAAGTGTCTCTCTTTTGTTTAAAATGGACACAATTTTAAGTGAAAAGAGAAAGTGACCTACGAAAATCTGACCAAACGCATTTTTATTGTCTTGATTCTTTATTAGAATGATACATGGGTCCTTTTTGATGTTTAAGAGTCAATTACGCCTCAATTTGAGTCATGGTGTGGCTGTTATCACTCAAAGTGTCGCGCTTTTGTTTAAAATGGACACGATTTTAAGTGAAAACAACAATTGACCTATGGAAATCTAACCAAACACATTAGGATTGTATTTATCATTTAGGATAACAATACATGGGTCATTTTTGATGTTTAGGAGTCAACGCAGCCTCAATCCGAGGCACGATGTCGCTGTTATCACTCAAAGGGTCTCTCGTTTGTTTAAAATGGACACAATTTTAAGTGAAAACAACAACTGACGTACAGAAATCTGATCAAATGCATTTGTATTATGTTGATCCTATAGGAGAACGATCCATGGGTCCTTTTCTATGTGTATGAGTCAACCCCACCTCAATCTGATGCCTGGTGTGGCTGGTATCACTAAAAGTGTCTCACTTTTGTTTAAAATGGACAGAATTTTAAGTGAAAACAACAACTGACTTACAAAAATCCAACAAAACGCATTTGGATTGTCTTGATACTTTTTGAGAATGATCCATGGGTCCTTTTGACGTGTACAAGTCAACCACACCTCAATCTGAGGCATGGTATATCCGGTATCACTCAAAGTGTCTCTCTTTTTTTTAAATGGACATAATTTTAAGTGAAAACAACAACTGACCTACGACCTGGACACCCCCCACCCCTATGGACACCCCCACCCCCTGGAAAGCCCCCTCAACCCCCTGGACACCCCCACCCCCCTGGACATTCCCATAGATACCCCCCCCCCCACCCCCCCACCCCCCCCCCCCCCACCCCCGGACACCCCCCCACACCCCTGGACAACCACCACCCCCCTCGACGGCACCCCAACCCCTCCTAGACACCACCCCGCCACCTAGATACCCCCCACTCCTCTGGACACTCCCCCCACCCATGGACAGCCACCCCCACCCTCCCGGACACCATCCCACCCCCCTTGGACAGCCTCACCAACCCCTTGGAAATCCCCCCCCCCTGACACATTGGACACCAGCCCACCCCCTGGACACCCCATAGACATCCCTCCCACCTAGACACCCCACTCCTTGGACACCACCCCACCCCCCTGGGACATCCCCCCCCCCACCCCAACCTCCTAGACCACCCCCCACCCCCCGGACACCCCCACCCCCCTGGACACCCCTGTCCCCCGGACACCCCCATCCCACCCTCCTGGACACCACCCCACCCCCCTTGGACATCCCCACCAACCCCCCGGACCCCCTGGAAATCCCAGCCCCCCCGACACCCTGGACACCAACCCACCCCCCCTAGAACACCCCCACGGACCCCCCCCCCCACTTGGACACCCCCCACCCCCTGGACACCCCTTTCCACCTAGACACCCCCATCCACCCGGACACCCCTACCCCTATGGACACCCCCCACCCCTATGGATACCCCCACCCCTACGGACACCCCCCACCCCTGGACACCCCCCACCCCTATGGACACCCCCACCCCCTGGAAAGCCCCCTCAACCCCCTGGACACCCCCACCCCCTGGAAACACCCATAGACAACCCCCCAACCCCCCCCCCCCCCCCGGACACCCCCCCCCACACACCTGGATAACCACCACCCCCCTCGACGGCACCCTGAGCCCTCCTAGACACCACCCCGCCACCTAGTTACCCCCCACTCCTCTGGACACTCCCCCCACCCATGGACAGCCACCCCCACCCTCCCTGACACCATCCCACCCCCCTTGGACAGCCTCACCAACCCCTTGGAAATCCCCCCCCGGCACATTGGACACCAGCCCACCCCCTGGGACAGCCCCCCCCCCCCAACCTTCTAGACCACCCCCCACCCCCCGGACACCCCCACCCCCCGGACACCACCACCCCCCTGGACACCCCTGTCCCCTCAGACACCCCCATCCCACCCTCCTAGACACCACCCCACCCCCCTTGGACATCCCCACCAACCCCCCGGACCCCCCTGGAAATCCCCCCCCCAACACCCTGGACACCAACCCACCCCCCCTAGAACACCCCCACGGACACCCCCCACCCCCTGGACACCCCTTTCTAGTTGGACACCCCCATCCACCCGGACACCCCCTACCCCCCATTGGACAGCCACCCCAAACCCCTGAACAGTTCCCTCAACCCCCTGAATTATGAATTGAATTCTTTATGTACTTAATTAACTTATGAATTGTGTGTTAATGGTGTACGGATATATTTTTTGTATGGGTATGCATGATGTAATTAGATTATGATTTATGTGTTAATTTTGTATGGGTATACTTATTGAGATGTTGAATGTTTTGCAGGTTCTGTTTGGGTGTGCTGTTGTAGAATTTTTTGTAGCAGCAGAAAGGGCATTTATTAGCGCTTTTTTAGTACTGATAAAGGGTGCCTTTATCAGTGCTAAAAAAGAGATGATAAAATTCACCTTTATTAGCTCTAAAAAATCATGGATAAACTTTACCTTTATCAGTGCTAAAAAAGTTCCAATAAAGGATTCGTTTATGGGCGCTAAAAGAGCGCTGATAAAACACACATTTATCAGTGCTTTTTTAGCGCTGATAAAGGGGTTTTTTATCAGTGACTTTTTATCACTGATAAATTCCCCCTTTATCAATTCATTTTTAGTGTTGATAAAGGTTTCCTTTATCAGTTATTTTTTAGCACTGATAAAGTACCCCTTTATCAGTACTCAATAAGAACTGATAAAGGGGACCCTCCCTTTATCAGCGTTGAGTTTTACCATGCTTTTTTAGCACTGATAAAGTCCATTTTGAGTGCTGATAAAGAACAATTTTGTAGTAGTGCGGGTATCGATGGATTATGTTCGTTTATTGATCACTTATTCTCTTATATACTAGTTTATGGATGGTTAGGAATCCAACCATTAATGTATTGTGATGTGAGAACATCTATCAGGTGGTGAACCGATACCCAAGTGGTCAATGGAAGGTGGTGATGTGATCATGGCACATGGAAGAGTTATAGTTACTACTTTCATCAAGTAAGAGAATATGAGATAATTCCATACCACTAGGTGGGTGGTACATCTTAGCGTAAAAAATATATACCATAAATTTAGGTGATAGTTCTGGTGGATAGGGATGAATATGGACATTATTGGATTAATTTACCGATGCCTTAACTATCATAGGGTTAAGACCAGCCCCCAAAATCCTGGTGATTTTCTCCATCCACTTCATGTGACCTTGTAGAAGTGGGTGGAAATCATGATTGACTTCGTGATGAGGTTACCCAGGACCCTGATGAGTTGTAAAGTGGTTTGTATGTTTTTTGATTAGCTAATAAAATTTTATATTTCATTTTTGTGTTTGTTGATCAGATAATGAAAGTTTATATTTTCTTATCAATATATGAGATTCAGTCAGTAAAAAATATGGGAAATTAGTATGTATGTGGGATCATATGCTTTCATTTAGTCTCTTGAGCATTATATGTGAAAGATATTCACATTTTACAATGTGGTTTTTTAAGGTCTTATTGAAGGCCCTTGGAACTTATATAAGACTAAGAACATCATATCATCTCCAAAAATATGGAAAGTTAGAGTGCACTATTTGTATATTAGTGGATATACTCTGAGCATGTGTTTTTTATTTCAATAGAGATTGATATGATCACCTATTCCTAATTGAGTTCACATAAAACAACAGTTATCAAGATTCAATTCAGATGGAACCTTATAAGTGTCTCTATGGTAGGACATGTAGTTCACCGCTTTGTTGACATGAGGCTGGTGAGGTAGTGGTTATGGGGATTATTTTGGAATAAGAGACCTTAAAGAGAGTTTAGTTGATTCATAAGAGGTTTCTCATATCTTAGAACATAAATAACACTTATGCCAACCACAGGAGGATACCTTTGGATTTAACTATTAATGATCAGTTTTTTCTAAGAGTAACTCCTCAGTTATTCCATCAACATTTGAGGAAGTAAGGAAATATTTAACTGCATTATGTTGGAACCATTCAGATTATAGAGTAGTTTAGGATAGTGGCATTCCATCTGGATTTTACTACATGATATTGAGGTATGCATGATTTTTTCCATGTGTCTCGGTTTTAAAGGTACATGCCCAATCCTACACATGTGATAATTGTTAGGCTATTGTGGTGAAAGCAAAAAAATATTTTGTTGAATTTTTAGTGAAGATCATATTCCAGAGTGAGAATTTGTTTTTTGGGAATATGGATCCACTTTTTCTAGTCTTATGATGTCATGGAAATATTTAAGTAGATACTTGGGTGTGATAATACAATATTAAAACTCAATGGATCGAGCTATTGAGTAGGAAATCTAGAGAAACTTCATGAGGACGAGAAGTCCTTAGGGGGGAATTTTTAATATACTCATTTTTATAATAAATAAAAACTTTTTGGTTTTTTTAATCCTTTTTAGCGAAAATTTTATAATTTTTTCAACTAATATTTACCCTTATATAGGATTTATGCTTTGTGTAAGGGTAACTTGAGATTTAAAAAGGTAACCTGAAGGTTATAGGAATTTTCCATTGGTTGTGTAAAGGTAAGTGATCTGTTTCATGCGTTTTGTAAGGTTCTTACCAACTTCACTTAAGGGTAACCCACTATTTTCTAATGATGTGTAAGGGTACCTATGGTACTACGTAAGGGTATATGGGATCTATATAATGGTCAATAGAGAAACCCCCTTCTTTTGTAAGGGTAGCTCCTTAGTTTCAAAGGTTGTGTAAGAGTATTATTGAGCTATGTAAGGGTAATAATTCATTTATATGTTTTTCATAAGGTTTGGATCTACATAAGGGTAAAACCAAGTTACCCTTATGAAATTTCCTTTTGGGGAATAAATGTTTTAAAACCCAATTTTGGTGTTCTTCTTTCCTAGCATGAACCTGTAAATCTATATTCATGATTTTAATGGATGAAAGTCATGGTAATTAACTTCTTTGATATGTTTAAAGTTCATAACACTTTTTTAAAATGTTTTAATCACTCTACATTCAATATATGATTAAAATAAAAAATAAAATATGAATTTAATTCGGGATTTTAAATACTATGAACCAAAATACATAATGGTTTCTTCTAAAATGATACAACCATCGTTTTCCTTTAATTTTAGTCTCATATTAATTTTATGAAAAACAGAATCCCAAAATCTAATATTAGTAAAGTGTTCTTCGATCAGAATCGGTTCTTTATCTATTTTCTAAGCATGGTAGATCACTCTCTCTCTCTCTCTCGTCTATTCTTGAGAGTAGTATTTTTTTCAAGGGATAAATTCTTGGTATCCTAATTCTTGACCAAATTATAAAATGATAATTTCATGGATTTCTGAAAAAATTATGAATATTTTTTAAATGTTTTACCCATAATTATAGAATAATAATAATAAATAATTACCACATTCTAATATAAAATTATTCTAAATATATATAATATTATTGCATTTTGTTTTATAATAATTCATTGAGGAAGAAATGGGTAGAAAATTTTATGACATAAACCAATAATTTTAAAATTATCTAGGAGGGAGAAACTATTATCACATGTGTAATTTATATTCCTTTGTAATAATGTCTATGAGTACTCAGTGAGTGGTTTGAACTGACTAATACACAAACATATTTAAGGTGATGATTCCTTGGAGAACCTTGAAATTGACATCAACGCCCTTGAGGTAGGAAATTAATTACCATTTGGAGCTCTCATATGCACTTGTTTTCATTGGTATAATTAATATTTTGGCATACCTTGATGACCATTCTTGATTATGATCACATGTCAGTGTGTGTGGGTGTAGCGTTTGAGACTCGTTTATGATTGTTTCTACCATGAGTATTGTTTATAGTTTGTTTGACCATGTTTTATGATGATCAAATATACATATTTTTATACTTTATTCTCATTATGATATTCTTCTCTTTTATACTCTACCTTGTTATGTATATTACCATGCCTTTGGAGGCATCGTTGTTGGTTCCCAAAATAGTTAGATCTTCATGACATGACTATCCCCTAGATGGGGTGTGTACATGAATTTCAATGATAGAGATGATGAACCTAATCACAAGGTAGAGGTATGATATTTCAATGGAATGTCATGTTGAAATATTCACTCTATGTCTAGTTGATTCAAAGAACCATGTTACTCAATTCCAAGTGAAATTTCAAGTAACACAACTACTTAATTTCTAGTTTATATTGGGTTTCATGGTATACTTGATGCTAAGGTAATGTTGAGTATCATGTGTACATGATTCCATGGGAATGTTGGGTGATTAGTTCACTGGAACTTTGTCTAGATTTGGTTACTTACAATATATCCTTTTTAATCCTTATGGAATATAGTCGAAGTAGGTATGATGAAGGGTTTATGGGAGATTGGTTATTGCACAGCTATTTGGTACATGATTTTAGGTTTTTTATACTTTTTTAACCATTCATTATTATCATGGGATACACTTATTATACATGTTTTCAACTTTTAAGGATGCATTGGTGGTATCTTACTGGGTTTTATTACTCACATCCTACACATGAATCCCAATACATGTAAAGACTTCATGTATAGGGATCCATACAAGGGAAAGGAGATCGTGGTAGATGGTTGAGCCAAGGATCTTGGATCAGGGAGTGGTATTGAGATGTACTCTAGAGGACATTGTGGTTTATATATTTATTTACCTGATTTCACTTATACTTTGGTTAGTATTTCCACATTAAGAGCCATGTTTACATATTTTATGAATGGTGTTCCATATACATAGTTTCTATAAGTTTAATCTCATTATTATATATTATTATATTTTTTTATGTTTATTGTGTATGGAGTTACATGATACTGAGGGTATAGTCTCCCCACTAATGGAATTTAAACCCTCACTGCTAGTCATTAGCCCCTTGTATATAGTGAGGTGTGTATAAGGTATTGTCTCACTCTAGCTCAAACCTTGTGGTTTGGGTTGGGTTTCTATAGTTTATTTAGTCCAATTAATTATATTTGGTTAATAAAATTCATACCATACACCCAAATAAAGTAAGATATTATTAATTCCACAATTTACTCATAAAATAAGAGAGTTAATGAATCACATACCTCAACCAGAGCTTCATAATCTGATGTGTAAGATTAATAGGAAGAGATGAATATAAATTCACAACAACACAAGGGAACTATATATCAACCTAAAATATTGTAATTCATCATAAAAACCATAGCCCCAACATCCTTTAGATCAAAGCAGCACTAATTCCAAGAATCCCCAACTGAAGAATGGGAACAAGATCAAGGAGAATAGGAAAATAACTCACCTCAAATCACTATGAATATATCTCCTGGTCCAAGAATTAAATATAATAAATGTGGGAATGAGAGGTGTCCAAAAAATTCTTCTGAATCGCCCAAGGGTCAAGGGGAAGAAATGAAATAGAATTTAGGGTAATTGGTTCCTCAAATTTATATTGTTTTTTCAAAACAAAATACCATGTCAAAGTAGTTTAGTCCATATTACAATGGTCATGTTTTCACACAAACCATGGAACAAGAGGTATGTTTTCACTATAATGGATCTTTATTTGAATGAATCTCTAGAAATCACACCTCATATATCTCATCCCTCTCACCTCTTAAAATTGATCAACTTTGAAAATGTGATACAACAGATAAAGGGTTATGGTGAAACCAAGATACCATGCTACAACAGACCCAAAAATAGATAATCCATGGAACCCAAACTTCAAACTCTTCTACACATATAAGGAATCACATTACATCAACCCTAAAATCAAAAAGACAACAAAAAATACCACTCAAGGATCTATGGTGTAGCAAAAGTTCTATGGAATAGGGTTCCCAAAAATGGTAAAACCCATAAGGTAGGACTATATATAACAATGATATAGCTCAAAGACTCTACACCACAATCCTTAACCTCTATGGTGTAACAAAAACCACTATACCACAAAACTGATACCCAACTAATTTTGTAACCTAAGCTTTACCCTTAATTCCTCTAACTTCTAATTGGTATCTCCAACACCCAAAATATGAAAATTAAAACAATGAGATGGTCCAAGATATTAAATTTTTGTGACCCGACCCCACTAGGAACCCCTCCTAGTATGATAATGAAAATGAAAATGGCCACCGAAGCCTTCCTGCTATAAGCCATGGGGTGGAGACTGATACTGAGGGTATAATTACATAAATGGGAGGAATTATACTCATAAATATCAATAATGTATAATAAGTATCTACTAATAAACACCATTATATAAAATAAAACCAATATCCCACAGTTAATGTAATTTCATACAACTACAAAGTCTCTGAATAGAATTACAAATAAAAAACCAAGGCAACAACCCCATGGCCAATCCCAATCTTCAAGATAGTAGTGACTAGATTGGTCACCAAAACCCTCAGAGATGTAACGAACCAAACTATTATTAACAAAAATTCTTATTGATCTAATTAAATGTTTTACTTTGTAAAATAGTTATATAAAACATAAGAGCTTACTTGGTTTTATGTTTTTGGATTTTAAAATACCGTTAATAATTATTACCATTCCTAATATAGTTGTTGAATAGTGAACACATGATTAGTATAAATATAGGGCCTTAAAAAATCCTTTTGACACGGACAAAGGAAGTTATGGTTGTGAATAGTAGTATTGTAACCTTTAAATCCCGTTTATAGGGTCTTTAGAGGGATATAACGTTTCTGGGATTTTCTAGGTACCAATCCCAAGCCTAGATCTAATAACTTAATCATGAATGTAACCGTTTACGGGAGAAGCTCAAACTCATCGAGATCACAGCCCAAACCATGTTCACCGAACAGCTCCAAGAAATCCCCACCATCGTATACCATACTCTTAGGGAATATGATGGTGTAATAATGGAATATGTATAAAAACCCTATCATTATTATTGTGTGCATTATTTTTGTATAGAATAAATAATATACATTCATTTTATTATTGTTACTTTGTAAATGGTTTTTAAAGCACAAATAGTATTTTTAGTTAATATTTAAATTCAATTAAGAAATCTAGATTGATGAATTAATTGATTTTTTAATTAAATAATATTTTAATAAAATATTATTACTAAATTACGTTTTATTAAATGTAAATTATCATAAAATTTTATGAATACAACTGTAATTTTTATTAAGGTTTGAAAACAATTTTTGTCAAAACCCATGAATTTTCAAAAAATAACGGTTTTTATTTTAAAAGTTAAAATTCACATATTTTTAAAATTATTTATATAAAATTAATATTATTTTTGGAATCAGTATGTTGAAACTATCTAACAGTGAATTTGTCATAATTTTCTGAGACAGTCGAATTTTTGGGTAAAAATTAAATACTGTTTAAATATTTAATGTGTTTTATGACATCATAATGACTCAATAGTGATGTAATAAAAAATTATAAAAGGTATATTAGGAAATAATATGTTTTACCTTTAAAATAATGTGATTTTATATTTTTTGAATAATTTTATGATGCCTTAGTGGACCATCCAAGACTTATAAAATATTTTAACATTTTAAAATGATTTCCTTGAGAGTGTAACTCACCTCCACATAAGAAAGCCTAATATTTTAAGAAGTTTGGCCATTGGAATTATAAAATAATTTTTTTCACTTCCCTTTGGAATAAACCATATGTTGTTTTGTGGTTTTTATTAGTTTAATGTGTAGTGTCCAAAACCTAAATAATAAATAATTCCCTCTCCTTTCCTATAAAAACCCACTCAATCTCCCATTACTCTTCACTCAAACCATTTGGGGCTCGACAAAACTATTACCTCATCTCTATAAAATCCTTAAAAGGCACACCAAGCTCTCAATAATCCTCTATAAAGCCTCTCCCAAGCCTTTAAGATCACACTTCCAATTAAGGGATCATCACTTTCATTCCTTCCTTATTTATGTCCAAGTTTCCTTATATTGTTATTCCATTTTATTTTCATTTAAAAATATTTGGGTATGATTTCTCACCGCCCCTGTACTTCACTCCGTATTTTTTAATGATTAAATACCCCTTTATCTCTCATTAATGCCTCTCATGTACACCCATTACCATGCTGAAATTCGATAAGGAATTTCTCTCTTATCATTTACATTCAACCAATTATTTTATATTATGCATCAAACTTTCATTACATATTTTGGGATATTATGTTATGACCCCCTAACTATAAATTTCATGTAAAAATGATTAGATACCCCCTTCTATCTCATCAACCCATTTTACGATTTCTATTTGATGTCGTTATGCTGCCGAAGTTACACCAAAAATTTTCATGTCAAAATCATCATGTAGGTGACTACCATAACCATTTCTGTATCAAAGTTATTCACCTTTATGAGCATGTACTTGTTTATTTAGGAATTACATTTATGTATTTCACGTCTCTTATTCATTGAATAAATTATGATGCTTAATGAATCCCTGTTTTATGATCTTTGTGGCACACTTATGCATGAAATGAAATGATTGAGAAGGGTGAACCCTGATAGCGCTCCAATGCATTGGGTAAAGAATATTATCATAATAAATCATGTGAAATGGGTGTTGAATCATTCTAATTCATGTGAAATTAGGTTTTACTCATGCTAATTCAAGTGAAATGAGGGTTTAATCATGCTCCATGTGCAATGAGCCTTGGATCATGCTAATATCATGTTAAATGTTGTCGCCACATTTCCATATTATGATAATCATTCTATATCATTCATTTATGTTCATGTCTCTCTTTTGATACATTGATATGACTATTTCCATAAATGTATTTTATTCTTCATTTTATGCCTTTTTTACTCCCTTACTAGGATTTATAGCTCACCCTTTTTTATGTATGTCCTCAGGTTATCCCATGTAATGCTAAGTATGAAAGAATGTTGAGGCGATGTAAAAGAAGTTTTCAATAAAGCTATGTATTTCATGTTTTAAGTTGTTATGAAATGTTCCTAAGCCCCAAATACACTAGACCTCTTGATCTTCTATGTTTTTGTTTCTTCTGGAAATGGGGATGACCTTGTTTTTTTAAGGTTCAAACTTTTCCAATCGATTTCTAATGGGTTTATTCATAGAACTGGAAACACCTAATGATTCTATATCCATTTGGACCTACTTTCCAAAGGTAGGTGCTCATTAGTTATGGACCAATAAGACTTGATAATTTACATTGTTTAAGAGGATGGGAGGTCAGGCTCATCACACCTTTTTGGGGGGAATTATTGCCTACTCCGGGACTCTCTTATACATTTAAGTTGTGTTCACGAATCCTTATTAATTCATCAAGAATGAAAATGATTTTTCCTTTATATTTGGTAATCAATGATTGATATTTATGAGATTTAGAGAATCTTTTATATGTATTTGATATTCTTCATCGATAGAGAATCATCCGTATGTATTGGAGATTCTTAGTCAATGGTATCCTTCAATATATTATATAAAAATCTCCTGCTCATTATGATGCCCTTAATAGTTTTAAATCCACTCAGTGAGGCACTTGAAGTTTATTGTTATTCAGAAAGACAGAGATTATTTTAGAGTTGGGATTGTACCCGCAGATGGGCTACCTATGTATCCTTGTTAAAAAGGAATCAGAACCCACATAGTTTGATAAAAAGGATATAGTTTAATGTCATATGGGATAGAGAATAATTAATGAATTATGGTCTTGAATCATATAAAGGCTTCCTAATTACTCTAATTTTAAGGAAGATATCAAAGTCCACATAGTTCGGGCAAAGAAAATATGGGGTTTATGCATAGTTAAATGGCCCCAAAAGAGATGTATTGATTACTTTTACACTCTAATCCCACGTGATTCATGCTCAGTGTGAGAAACAAGAGGTATTAGTAAACTTGAAAATGGTTCCATGAAAGATGCAGTCATGAGAAATGATGTAGGGATTACGTATGTATGATGACCCAAGTAAATAAAGACCAGGACATAGGAAAGAAGCACAAGAGAAGGGTCCATAAAGGTATTTGTACTTTATGGAGATTTGGAATTTTAACTCGGGACTTACTCCTGAAAAAGAATCCCAAATTAAGAGGGTCTTATGATTGGGTTTTATTTTTGAGAAGGAAGCCCAAATAAAAAGAAAATAAGGTTGGGGCTTACTCCTAAAGAAGATTCCCAATTTAAAGGAAACTTATAACCTAGGGCTTAATCCTGAGGAGGAGGTCCAAATTTAAAGGAAATTATGATTGGTACTTACTTCTGATAATGAGGCACAGATTAAAGGAAATTATGACTGGGGCTTACTCCTGAGAAGGAGTCCCAGGTTAAGGAGACTTGTAACTTGGGGCTTACTCCTGAGAAGGAGGACCAAACCAAGAGATCTTCTCATCTCAAAGGATGAGGTTATATAGGAAACCCCTAACTGTGGTGACATAAATCTTGTATGTCACAAGGTTTTGGGAGAGGTTTTCACATAATTCCTTTCAGATAAGGAAACCAACAAAGGAGACATGTCATAAATGGCTTTGAAGAGGGTTTTAAAGGCTATATCTTGAAGAGGAGAGGTGGATTTGAGGAAAGGAGGTGACTAGAAAGGAGGCGTGCAAGTATTTTTCTGGTGCACAAGTCCTGGTCGCGCAAGTATACTTGTGCGACATGAGTCACCTTGGGTGATGAAGAATCTTTAGGGTAATACTTGGGTGACTTTGAACTCAACCTTTATTATTATCCCTAGAGGCTTCCAAAAGGGTGGTGCGCAAGTTCCCTTGAGAAGGAAGGGCAGCGCGCAAGTGTCTTCATTTCCTTTAAAGGATGGACACTTAGGTGAGAAAGTATTAATGAGTTCTAATACTTAGGCCTTATTCTTCCTCTTTATAGATTCCTTTCTAGGTAAAAAATTTCCATATAATTGTTCAGAAGACTTCAGACAGAGACTTGGGCAACCAGAGCTTGAATCTGAGTTTCGGAAAATTTGTTGTCAAAATGGGGGGCCCACAGGGGCTATTTATAGGACACTAGTCACCTTGGGAGAAAAAATGGATAGGGTGCTCAAGTGACTTGTGCAACCCATATGTGGCACGCAAGTGACTTGCGTGACCAGAAGGAAACTTGTGCGCATCCTTATTAAAGAGCTCCTTGTTCATGCCTTTTCTAATTTTTGATGTTCTTCAAAGGTTGACTCTCTTTGTGCTTAAGGTGTTCCCCTTTGACATTTGTTAGAATATGTGATGAAAAAGAGTGTCAAAAAAATTCCCCCCTCAGAGTTGGATCCAAAAAAGGAAAGAGGATTTGACTCTGAGGAAGACGAGAAACAAGGGTTCGGCGGCACGCAGATGTTGGTGCACAGGTTCTGGCACGCAAGTTCTGGTGCGCAAGTTTGTGGGATCACCTATATATATGGGTTTCACTTTGTGAAAACCATCCTGCCTTCAAATCATTTGAGCTCTTGTTTCGCAAGTGTCTTCATCTTCTCGGTTGATCACTCTCTTTTTTTGTGCTGTGCTTTTTCGGTAATATTTTGACGTGCGTGACATTATTTGCACGGCAATACTTGCGCAGCCAAACTTGTACGATCAAAATTGCATGCCTTAATTCCTTAGACATTTTTTTTTCTTCACAAGTATTTCATAAAAACAGACTTACTTAAAAGTTAATTGTAAGATCTTTGTGCATATTCAATGGCTCCCAAAATAATTGGATCGGCTGATGAGTTGTCTAGCAAGAGAATAGATGATATGATGAACACCGTTGGCCATGACTATTATGATATATGCGATAGGACTCTCTCATATTTGGATAAGTACTTGAAGAAATATCATGTCAACTTCCCACAGAGAATTTACTTCCCTTTATATGGGCATGGTCATCTGCAAGGAGTCAATGTTCTAGAGGAAAAAGAAATATATTCCACATTCCTGGTTTCAGACTTACACCAATTTCGCTTCGGCAAATGTCTCAGTTTCAGGATAATTTTTCAATGCTGGAATAGTGGAGAAGGCATAAATAATGCATCATAGCCCATGTGCTCCAAATCTAAAGCCTCACAAGCCTGATCTGAAGCCCCATTGTTATCCCTCTATTTTCCAAAATTCTCAGATGGATCAATCAAAGGGATGGAAAAATAGTTGGGATTTCTGTCTTGGAGGAGGTGTGAAGCCAACTTGGATGTGGGCATATTGGGTGCGACAAACCTATGTAGAGTTTTTCAAGGATCTGAAGGGATATTCAATATATTAAGTCATCTGGGCTGGGCAGACATATGTATATAGAAATGATAATTTTGTGTCGGAGCTAATCAGCCACTTGAGCCCAGAAACCAATTCTTTCCATCTCACTCATGGAGAAGTAGACATCAGCTTGTGGTATGTCTACAAGATCTTAGGGGCCTCAATTTTGGGAGATATGTATAATGAATTCATCCCCCCCCCCAAGGTGACCTGGAATGATTCCAATAAGACTTCGGCTTTGGATCGAGAGTTATTGAAAATTTTACACAAGATCAAGAATTCAAAGTCCACCAAAACTCATTCTAGAAAGGATATTCATCCAGAGGAGTTGATGGATATGTTTCTCATCAAGAAGAAGGAGAAGGGGCCCACCTATACTCATCCTACCAGCTTCCCCATACCAGAGAAGAGGGGTGCTCTTGGCACATTCTGGCCAACTCTGGAAGCGAGAGAGTTTGAAAAGTGGGGGTATGAATTGGATCAATGAATCCTGGAGAAGACCCGTCTGGCAGGATTTTTAGATTTGTGGCTCAGTGTTTATCTTCTGCATGTTAGGGATTCCAAGGGAGGCTTCAGGCCAGGGACCTTCATTGTTGCAGCCAAGTTGGCTGAGAGAAAAATGGTTGGGTTGGCCACCCCTATTTTGGAAAAGATTCATAGGAGCTTACTCCATGTCTATATGGGTAAGTCTCCTTTGAGAATAGTGGGACCATTCCAAGTTTTGTGGGGATGGATCACCACTCACTTTAGGACATATTCTGTACAGAGTGGAGTACAAGTTCCTGGAAGTTCTTTTAGGCCATCGGTGCGGGCATTTTCCATAATTTCTCTGTTGTCCCTCAATCCCTTTGATTTGAAGGTGAGGATGAGAATGTTAAAGGAAATTCATTTCTTTCCTTATGGAAACCATCCAACTGGTCGGTTTGTTTATAATGGAACATCTAGCCTAGAATTTCGGTCATATATGCTGGCTTGCAGAGATGGTGTATTGGACACCAGAATTGATGGAGATATTATATACGAGGCCTATGCTCCATATAGATTTGCATGCCAATTCAACTGTCTATAGCAGATTGTTGTATCCCCTCCTGTGCATGTCAGGTCAAAGCAGTATCCAATGGTTGCCCAATAACTATGGTTTCTGAAATCTATGGAGAAAATCATGGTTGTTTTTAATCTACTAGTTGATGGATCAATGAGTCAATTGACTACATGGTATACCGAGAACTAGGTAGCATCATACATTGAAGGGGTACTGAATCATCTGGTCCCTCAGGTGGGGACAAAAAAAGAAAACGGTTAGGAAAGAAACCCTTCATCTGGAAGGTGATTCTTCTTCACCCGGATTTGATTCATTGGGTTCCTCACCCGGGGTTGATTCACCGGATTCCCAAGATGGGTATAATGAGGCACGAAATGAATCAAAGTGTCCTCGTGCCATATATAATCCTCATTCTAGAGTCAAGAGACCTACTCCATCGACTCCTGGTGAGTTATATCATTGATTTAATTTAGTTTCCATTATTTTATAGGGCAACAAGTTTCATTTTCTTATCCTTTATCTGTGATTGCAGGAGATGGGAAGAAGTTGAAGTCCCAGATTTTAGGACCCTCCTTGTGTCCTTCTGCTACACATGCTGAATATTTATGACCAGAGGATGTCCAGACATGGTGGAGTTTATATTTTGATGCTGAGACCGCCTGGATGGACTTATGCGAAGGGATACATATCCCTGGAGTGGGGAATATCTGGGATTATACTAATATCCGCTTTGAGGATAACCTCGATGAAGTGCCTGCTTGCATCAGAGAGCTAGAAATTATCATATATTCCACTGATGATTCCATTCCTATTACCTAACGGGTGAAGGAAATAATGAATTGTGGCACCAATGAGGGGATTATTGCTTTAGTAGACAAGGAGTGGCATGATTACGTGGCTCCTGAAGATGTAAGTTTCTTTCCTTATTTTCTTTGCAACTTAATTGTAGCCAAAGCTTTGTTATTTGAGGAAATTACTTTCTTCATACTGCAACTTATTAAGAAAGGAACTACTGAGTTCCCCTCACCAGAGTACAGCCCTGATGGCACCGCTATTAGAGCCGTTGAATCTCGTCATGAGCTGGGCGAGGTATCTCTAGGCCGACAAGCCATGGACAAGGAGTTAGAAAGGTATTTTTACTCTCCTATAACTGTATTTGGAGGTGATGATGTCAACACACCCAAAAATTCAAAGAAGCAATGGCATCAAAGGAAGAATTCCACAGCTAGACTCTTCATCAGTAGTGGTAAGTCCTTCGGATAATCATGGATCCTAACTCATGAAAAGATTTCTCATACTTCTTAGGATTGCATGGGCTTCTTCGATTTCTCCTTTAAGGGAGAGGACTGACCCCCCTCTGAGGACGAAGTAGGGTGCTGGTGGACAGTCGCAAATTCATGCTGACTTGGCTGCTCCTGAAGAAATGTGGAGAGAAGAAGATCCAACTTTTTTTCCCAATACTACTCCTATTTCTACTTCAAGGAGAGAAGAGCCTGCTTCTGGTAAATTAAAAACACTTAATAGAACGTTGAATGAAGATATCAACTGACTTTCATTTTGTGATGCTTTAGGTTCAACACCTGCACCAGAACATTTGGAGACCACTGCAATTGACTCCGCAATTTTCTCTGAGGAAGCTGTTTGGGGTTGGAGGTAGCTGGAGGAGGGTCGCCAAGAAGAAACATCAAATTCTCCCACTCGTGAGACTAACCAGGAATCTGAGATATCACTGTATTAAATGATGAAACTTGGCGCGTCTTTTGAAGAAATTTTAGATCATGTTAAATTACCATGTGATTTAGAAGATTTTAGACGTAAGTGTTATCCTTCGTCCTATTAAATTTTTTTATTACATCTCTGACCATGATTGGTTGAAATGTGAAGTTCTGTCTGAGCAATCTGCTGGTCTGTCGATGCCCGAAGGGGGTAGAGACAACCCTATCATTGTTGAGATGCTATCTCAAGTAGAGCTTAACCTGGTCGAGCTTCCTGAAATCCATCTTGAAAATCCTATTGAAGCTAGGAAAGACGGGGAGGATCCTTCTCATGCTGTTGATCTACCATTGGGTAAAATATGATAATATGTTGTTGTATTTAATTTGCAAGACAGCTTATCAAATTTCTTTATCCTTTGTAACTAACCAAGGTTTTCAATTGACTATGCAGGGCCATCAATTTCAGTGGCTATATCCAGAGGTGAATCCTCATCCTCCGCCCCAATGAGAAAATAAAGTGAAGTACCAATTTTCAGGGGGGGAGAAAAATAGGGAACTTCCTTAAGTTCATTAATCTCAGACTATATTCCCCCTTGTGATAGTGATGTTGAATCAGACCCAGAGGTGCAAATGGTGCTCTAATTATCATGTCGTAAGTCATAGAATAATATATGGAAGATCATATCTGAAGTTCCTCTTGAAGAGTTGGCTTCAAAGATCCTGTGATTGTCATCCTTTTTCATCATGCTGGGACTTGGTGGTTTTGGATATCAAGAGATCCATACCATGGTGAAACAAGTCATCTTAAGGAGGGTGCAGGAGAAAAAGTTCCATCAAGATATGATCAGAGCGAGGTTGTTGACCAATATTGTCGAATTAGAGGCTGTAGTGTCCCAGGATGAGGCTGATCATGCTGCAAAGTCGGAGGAGCTGAAGAATAATAACAAGGATAAATTTTTCCAGTAGATGCATCTTTAGCAACAGTTATATGAAGTTACTGGGGAACATGACTAGCTTAACAATTATTTGGAAGGATTCCAAATGAATGGATTGAAATCCATCGCGGATGCCAATAAGGCACTCCATCAAGATGAAAATAGTGAAGCTGATCAAGTGAATAAACTTCAATTGGTTTCTGATGAATCTCAGGATGTCATAAATCAAATGAAAAGTTATGTTGAAATCCTCTTGTAATTCTTTAAAAAGAGAAGATACTCTAATTTGCGGATGTTCTTATAATATTTTGCATCAATGAAAAAACATTTCATCTTCAATAATTTGTACCTGCATTCTCTTTCTAATTACTTATATATTTTATTAATTTATTTATTACCTAATCCAATGGGCCTAGTAAGCATAGTTTGATTTTTGCTCGGATTATACAAAAAACCCCACAAACTTTGCATCTTTTGTTTCTCAATATTGCCTAAATCATACAATATGTACATTTAGTGAGCTGGGACTCGACTTTTGTTCAGAGTTCCTTTTATAAGTTCCCAAGTTAATGAGTACCCTGTCATTTTTTAGCATTTTAAATTCATGCATGTTGGACATAAAAAGGCTAATGTTTAAGGTCGAATAGCTTTGACCGAATGGATTAAAATTGACTCAATTCCTTGATAATTTGTTTGAAAACATATTTCCACATTCAAGTATGGGGGAAAAACATGTAAACTATGACTTACGAAATTTTGAATCTGAGGGATGATATGAAAAAAAAGGGATAAAAGGCATTAGAGGAAGTATTTCCTAAGAGTGAAGTTACCACTATTTGACAAACCCGTTAGGGGGTTGAATTATGCAGGGCCACTTAAGGGCATTGGCTGCATAGTCAAATAATAGCATCTTTTGGCTGAGAGGTCTTCTACGTAGACTACTTATGTAAGGCCAACCAGGGTCATGTGTTGTATAGTTAGGAAAAATAACTCTCAAAAATTTTACTTTTCTATAGCTAAAATCTAGTGAAAGTTTATGGAGATTCAAATTTTCCAAAGCACAGAGTCTACTGTATGGAGAGAGGTACTTGAATATGGAGACAATATTCCCAATCAAGATTGTCAAATAATTGGACGAATGTCACTCCTGCGAAGGTCTGACCCAAATTTAGGGAAGGTAAATATAAACCATAGACTTGAATTCTTTCAAATCATGAAAAAGAGTATGAGAAAAATATGTTAAGGATGGTTATTTTGTGGATCCCTACATATCATTGTTAATACCAATAAGAAAAAAAGAGGTTTTCCCCCCAAGAATGAAGTTACCACTATTTGACAAAACCATTTGGAGGTTTGAATTATGCAGGGCCACTTAAGGGCATTGGTTACATAGTCAAATAATAGCATCTTCTGGCTGATAGGTCCGTTATGTAGACTACTTATGTAAGGCTTCCTAAGGGAACATGTTGCTTGGTCAGGCAAAAGAATTATCAGGTATCAGACATTTTGTGTTTAGGTCTTGAATTGAGATGCTATACATCACTACATATCTCATTAGGATGAGAATCAAGCCATATGTAGTTCTTGAAATACAGTTTAATGTCATGTGTGACAATAGAATAGGAGATCTTAGTTTAGGGTCGTAGATTTCGGACCATAAATGAGGGAGACACATTGTGTGTTTTTTATAAACTAGATGTGAATAAAGACCAGGGTTTTCATGCCACATTCATGTGCTCACTGGGGGACTTTTCAGCCAAGGGACTAATTGTGGAGTTTGGGGTTAGGCCCAAAGACTTGAGGCTGGGTTCGAGGGATGCTCAAAAATTCCTATGTATCCTATAAGGATGGGAATCAATCTATACGTAGTTCTTGAAATACCCTCTATAAAAATTTGGTTCGTACATGTGAAGGGTGAAAAGGGACTTTAGTGCAATGATGGTTGGATCCAAGATTAAAGGTTCAGGCATTGACATGTATGCACGTAGTCCTTGGAATATAACATGATTGAAGATCAATGTCATTAATGATTACATATTAGGTGAGGGTGTCAGAGATTGTTGTAGTTTATTTTCGTACATGAAAAAAGTGTGAATAGTTTAAGGTCATATGCATGAACTGGTGCTGCATAGTTTAGCATCATGTAGCTAGGATGTATTGCTATGCAGTTTAATGTCTTGCAGTAAGGAAAATGGGGGATTGTATAGTTTAACATCATATATCAAGGATGATGATGAACCAATGTGAATATATTGGTTTCGGGGGGCTTCACGGATCAACATCCTATGAGATGGAGGTAATCCGATATGAAGATATTGGTTTTGGTCTTGAACCTCATGAGGTTGCCTATGTACCCAGCCTAGAAGGCAAGGATCTAAGTCCACGTAGTTCGATTAAGAATGAATTAGTGATCGAGTTGTACTTGAGGACAACCTAAAGATGATGTTGGGACTTACACGTGGTTAGCGGCCCAGAGGGGGTGTTATGGTTGAAGCTTATTCTAAGCTCACGTGATTCATGCTTGGTGTGAGAAACAAGAGGTAACAACAACCCTAATTATGCACAATTTAATGTCATGTAGGACATATAAGGGATTGTTTCACTGTTTAAATGTCATGTGTCACAGACATGGGTTGCTTGGTAGTTTAACATCTTGTAGCTTGGACGAACAGTTTAACGTCATGTTGGATGAAAAAGGGGACACAGTTTAATGTAATGTTGGTCGATAGAGGGGCTATGCAGTTTAATTTCCTGCAGAAAGGACAAAAGGAACCATGCAGTTAAAAGTCTTGTAGTGAGGACTAAAAGGACC
Organism: Viscum album; assembly: GCA_963277665.1. Taxonomy (NCBI): domain Eukaryota; kingdom Viridiplantae; phylum Streptophyta; class Magnoliopsida; order Santalales; family Viscaceae; genus Viscum; species Viscum album. The sequence goes on along the minus strand of OY728166.1, from coordinate 370,841,165 downwards.
ATGCAGTTTAAAGTCTTGTAGTGAGGACTAAAGGTAACATGCAGTTTAAAGTCTTACAGTGAGGACTAAAGGTTTTATTTGTGTTAAAAAAAATACTTCTTCAAGAATCTTTCATTGTTTGGAGTTGTAATGAGTTCTCCATCCATTGAGATTAAAGAATAACCTCTATTATAATAGACCTTATGTATTGAATAAGGTCCTTCCCACTTTGGTTCATGCTTTGGAGGTTTCTTTCCTAGTATCATTGGAGTTCTAAAGACCAATACCAATTCTCTTTGAATGAATAAATGAAGACAAAATTTTTTATTGAAATCCCGCGCTATTCGATTCTGATAGACTTACAAGTGGTGCAGGGTGCAAAATATTTTTTCAAATAATCATTACAATTCATCAAATCGCTTCTGAGATTGTTCAACTGTGGATAAATGATCACAAATGGATACTATGAGTGAAGGTAATTGAACTTAAATGGGAAATACTGGTTCTATTCCATATACCAATGAATATGGAGTTGACCGCAAAGCGGTGCGGGTGGTGGTCCGATAATCCCATAAAGCATGAAAAAGTTTATCAGGTCATGATATCTTATCTTTATCCACCATCTTTTGCAGTATGTTTGAAAGAGTCTTATTGAAGGTTTCTATTTGGCCATTGTCTACTACATGATACTGAGATGAATGGTTGGATTTGATGTTGTATTCTTGATACAACTTTCTCACCCCAGATGAACAGAAGTTGGTGCCATTATCCGTCAATATGGTATGAGAGACACCAAATCTGATAATGATGTTAGAATTGATGAAGCTAAAAATACTTTTTGAACTAAATTCTTTGAGAGGTATTTTCTCTACCCATTTGGAAAAGAAATCAGTAGCAGTAAGAATATACTTAAACTTCTTGTATGTAGCTAGAGGATAAGGTCCTAATATATCTATTCCCCATGTGGAAAATGTCCATGAGTATTTAGCTATATGAAGCAACTCTGGGGGTTGATGAATGAAGTTGGCACATACTTGGAAAGACTGAAACTTCTTAGTGAAATCAACACAATCTTGCATAATTAAAGGCTAGAAGTATCCAAGACATATAATTTGATCAGAAAGTCTATGTCCAGGCTAGTGGGAACCACAAACTCCTGCATGTACTTTATTCATGATAGCCATTGTCTCTTCACCATCAATACATCTGAATAGAATTCCATCAAAACCTTGATTGTAGAGAATTTTTTGGTGATATGGGCTATCATAAAGAGTAAAATTGACCACACATCGCCGTAATTGTTCTTTACCAGATCTATCAGATGGGAGTGTTCCATTTTGAAGGTATTCCCCGATAGGTGTTATCCATCCTGTAGTATGACCATATGGTTCCGAAATGGGATATATTTCATTGAGTTCCTCTGTTCTGATTTGAAAAAAAGGTGAAACTACACAACGGTGGGCAATACTGATGATTGTTTCATCCCGGTTTGGATCTTCTAGGGTTGTGGCTACATTAGCCAGTGCATCAGCTTGGGAATTTTGTGATCGTGGGTAGAATTGTGAAATATATATGGATCACAAAATCCTAAAGTATATATTCACATAGAAAGAGTTGAACATCCACCAATGAAGGTGGTTAAAGATGATCAAAGACTATGATTGTTCAATCCATTACCACCCTAAGAACGAGAAAAAGGTGGTTGATGCTCTAAGTAGAAAGGACCCAACAATTCTATCATTGATGAGAATTGAAAAGGATCCAATATTCTTATATTTGATAAATATGGACATGTAAATAATAAATAATAGAACATCGTCAATCCTTTCACAAATGATTTCTCAAATGTATCTTTTGGAAAGGTTAAAGGATTCAAAAAAGGATGATGTGGGAATTTGAAAGAAAGTGGAAACTATTAGAAAAGGTAAATCCTCGGAGTTTAATTTCAATGAAGAAGGAATTATGAGATTTTGGTCAAGAATATGTGTTCTATCAAATCCAGAGTTAAAGAAATAACTTTTGAACGATGCACATAGTTCTAATTTCTCTATTCACCCATGAAACACAAAGATGTATCGAGATCTCAGAGAGCATTAATGGTGGGATAACATGAAGAAGGATATCGTTGAGTATACATAAAAGTTCCTGGTATGTCATAAGGTGAAGGCTGAGAGTAAGAAGTCTACAGGGATGATGCAACCATTACCCATACCAACATGGAAATGGGAAAACATCACCATGGACTTTTTCACTGGACTTCCGAATTCATCCAAAGGAAAAAATGATATCTGGGTTTTTTGTGGATCATCTTACAAATATTTCACACTTCATTGCAATTCGAGAGGATTTATCTTTGAATCAAATAAAACATATATACATCAGAGAAGTGGTAAGGATTCATGGAGTACCACTATCTATTTTATCTGATTAAGATCCAAGATTCACCAATAAGTTCTGGAAGAGTCTCCAAAACTCTATGAATACTGAGCAAAACTTCAGTACGGCTGATCATCCTCAAACTGATGGCCAATTTAATTGGATTATCCAAACACTTGAGGAAATTTTGAGATCTTTCTCAATAGACTTCAAAGTAGTATGGGATCAACATCTTCCTCTGGTTGACTTCTCTTAAAATATCATCTTCCACTCCAGAATCCAAATGGCTTCTTATGAATCCCTTTATGGTAAGAGGTGTAGAATACTGGCATGTTGGGATGAATTTAGGGAGTGAAAACTCCTAGGTTTGGAAATGGTCAAAGAAATGGTGGAGAAGGTAAAGACCATCCAACAACACAATAAAGCTGCTCAGAGTCGACAAAAGAGCTATGCTGATAATCGTTGATAAGACCTAGAGTTTGATTTTGGATACATGGTATTCATCCTCATATCACTATGGAAGATAGTTATGAGATTTGGGAAGAAGTAAAAGCTCGGTCCAAGGTACATCGGCCCTTTTGAGTTCCTTGATCGCATTGGAGTGGTGGATTATCGACTAGCACTCCCACCAAACCTATCTCAGGTACATAATGTATTCCATGTATCACTCTTGAGGAAGTACATACATGACCCATAACATGTACTCAATCCAGAGGTGGTACCATTACAGAATTACCTCTCCTATGAAGAGAAGCTGGTGTAGATCTTAGATCATCAGGAAAAAAGTTCTATGAAATAAGACAATGCCCCTTGTCAAGGTGTTGTGGCGAAGCCACAAGTTTGAAGAAGCAACGTGGGAATCGAAGGAAGTGATGAAGCAGTGTTACCATCATCTTTTTTAGTGTTGGAAAAGGAAATGTTGAGGGTGAAATTTCTTAAGGGGGAAAATTTTAATGACCCAAACTTTTATTAATAGAAATTCCTCTTGATCTAATTTAATGTATTATTATGTAAAATGGTTATATAAAACATATTCACTTCCTTGGATTTATGTTTTTTTATTTTAAAATACCATTAACAATTGTTACCATTGCTAATATATCCATTGAATAATTATCACATGATTAGTATAAATATAGGGCCTTAACAAATCCTTTTGACATAGACAAAGAAAGTGATAGGATTAACCAGTAGGATTGTACCCTTTGAAACCCATTTATCGGATCTTTTGAGGGAGATATAATTTATGGTATTTTCTCTATACCAAGACTAATCCATTTTCCAACAACTTAAGCATGAGAAAAACTTTTTACAGGATAATTTTAAGCTCATCAAGATCATGGCCCAAACCATGTTCACCAAACATCCCCATGAAAGCCCCACCATCGCATACCATACTCTAAGGAAATATTTTTCTATAATAAAGGGATATATATCAAGATGATAGAATTATGATTATGTGAATTATTTTTGTATAGAATAAATAATATACATTCATTTTATTATTGTTACTTTGCGAATGGTTTTTAAAGAAGATATAGTATTTTTAGTTAATATTTAAATTCAATTAAGAAATCTATTTTGATGAATTAATGGATTTTTGAATTAAATAATATTTTAATAAAATATTTTTACTAAATTAATTTTTATTAAATATAAATAATCATATAATTGTTATGAATACAAGTGTAATTTTTATTAATGTTTGAAAACTATTTTTTTCAAAACCCATGAATTTTCAATAAATGTTGGTTATTTATTTTAAAATTAAAAATTCACATATTTAGAAAATTATTTAGATAAAATTAATGATAATATTTGGAATCAAGACATAGAAATTATCTAATGGTGAATTTTTCATAATTTCTTGAGACAGTCGAGTTTTGGGGTAAAAATTAAATACTGTTTAAATATATAATGCGTTTTATGACATCATAATGACCCAATAGTGATGTAATAAAATACTATAAAAGGGATATTCAGAAAAAATATCTCTTTAAATTTAAAATAATTAGATTTTATATTTGTTTTATAAATTTTATGTTGCCTTAGTGGACCCTCCAAGACTTATAAAATATTTTATCATTTTAAAATTATTTCCTTGAGAGTGTGACTCACCTCCACTTAAGAAAGCCTAATATTTTAAGAAGTTAGGCCATTGGAATTATAAAATAATGTTTTATACTCATCTTTGGAAAAAAAAAATAATGGGCAAAAACCAGGGGTTGGTTTGTGGTTTTGATTAGTTTATTATGTAGTGTCCAAAAGCTAAATAATAAAGAACTTCCCTCTACTTTCCTATAAAAATACACTCAATATCCCATTACTCTTCAATCATACCATTTAGAGCTCGATAAACATCTTCTCTACTCTTTCTATAATCCTCCCAAGCTGTCCCAAGATCCCACGAAGCCTCTCTCAATCCTCTCCCAAGACTCTGGGATCACACTTCCAAGTAAGGGATCCTCACTTTCCTTCCTTCCTTATTTATGTCCAAGTTTCCTTATATTGTTATGCCCTTTTATTTTTCAATTAAACATGTTGGGATATGATTTATCACCTCTCCTATAACTACATCATTATTTTTTTAATGATGATATACCCCTTTCTATCTCATTAATTCCTCTCATGTACACCCGCTACCATGCTGAAATTCCATAAGGAATTTCTCTCTTTTCATTTATATTCAACAAATTATTTTATATTATGAATAAAAGTTCTATTACATATGTTGGGATATTATGTTACATTACCCTATTATTTTCCATTTCATGTATAAATTATCAGATACCCCTTTATCTCTCATAAAGCAATTTTATGATTTCTATTTGACGTCGTTATGCTGCCGAAGTTACACCAAAATTTCCCATGTCAAAATAATCATGTAAGTGAATACCATACCCATTTATCTATCGAGGGTATTCACCTTTATGCACATGTACTTTTGAATTAGGACTTACATTTCTGTATTAAACATCTCTTATTCATGGAATAAATTATGATGTTTAATGAATCCATGTTGTATGATCTATATGGCACACTTATGCATGAAATGAAATGATTAAGAAGGGTGTGCCCTGATAGTTCTCCAATGCATTGGGTAAAGAATAGTATCATGAGACATCATGTGTAATGGGTGTTGAATCATGATAATTCATGTAAAATGGGGATTTAATCATGGTAATTCAAGTTAAATGAGGGGTTACTCATGCTCCATGTGCAATGATCCTTGGATCATGCTAATATCATGTTAAATGTTGTTTCTGTATTTCTATGTTATGATAATCATGATATATCATGCCTTTATTTTCATGTTTCTCTTATGCTCCATTGATATTCCAATTTCCTAACATGTATTTTATTGTTTATGTTATGACTTGTTCACTCCCTTACTGGGATTTATAGCTCACCCTTTTATTATGTATGTCCTCAGGTTATCCCATGAAATGCTATGTACGAAGGAATGTTGTGGTCATGTAAAAGAAGTTTTCGATAAATCTGTGTATTTCATGTTTTAAGTTGTTATGTAATGTTCCTAATCCCAAAATACACTATACCTATTGATCTTATATGTTTTATTAGGTGAAAATTTTATGTAATAAATCATGTTTAAGTGTGTAATAAAGAGCAGTGTTGTTATAATGGAAATATATAAAACATATTTATATATATAGGGGTGATAATAACATGTATACTCAATAAGATCCTCCTAAATACCTCACATGAAAATGTGTAAGAATAATAATAATGATTCAGTGAATAAACAACAGAACCAACATACACCTACATAAGGTCAATTATCCCCCAATATCACCATGGATCTCTCACCCAATAAAGAATACAATGTATAGTAGTATAATATCAAAATAATATATAAAAAAATGGTACCCTACACTACTTCCCCACTTGTTTTTCTCCTTAAATAACTAATGAAAAATGACTTGGTTCTCTCATACCTAAAGCATTCTTTCCACAACACACAATATCTCATATCACATCCATTCTATATATCATAGAAACATAATCATCATCACATATTTCCCACCATATATCACATATAACTCTTAAATCACATATGTAGTATATTATTGTATCATGAACATGAAGTAAATCAACCTCATTCCCTCCACCAACCATACACAACCCTCGCCATGTATTATCACATTAATACTCTGCAGGGTCTACCAGTACACCACATATTGTGAAAGTATGATCATACATACTTCAAACCATAATATCACATGATACACCAAAAATGGATAGTGAAAAAGAATTATTATTCAACAATCCATCCCCTCACTGACCTGTATGTTTAGGGAAAACACCTAGAACCCAAAACATTTGGGCATCAGTAAGAATATCTGACTCAAGTGGGATTCTTATGGAATCACATGAAAATACAAGAATATATATAGACACACTCAATACCAACCTAAAAAGGTCACACAAAAATAGTAATTACGCACTACCTCAACCTCTACATCATCACCACCACACACTACCATAACTTCCATTACTAAACCACCAAATTAGCCTCACTTCCCAAGAAAAAAATCCATGAAAAGAATACATTATTGCCTATTTGATCACATCATTTAAACGACTTATAGACATAATATTTATTATCTTTATTACATTAATTTTTTATTCAATTCCATATTTAATTAAAAACCATTCTTTAACTAATACCCACTTTATTTCTATTTATTATTATATCATTTCATTTATTTATATTCCAATCATAGCCCACACCCATTACTAAGTTCAACATTACCATTCACATTTCATTGCTACTGAGAAACTATTACATCATCTCTATACAACAAAAACTACCACTACATTACCATGAAACATATCATATTTCCATGAAACTAACTATGACACTATCCCAAATCAAAAACCATGCCCCCTCTTTTTAATCGAGGAAAGTTAGTCACATCCCCTCTTCACAATCCCAACAGTCCACTCACAAAACCACACTAATCACAGTAAAGGAATTATAACTATGAAAATATATCACAATAAAACTGGTAATCAATTACATCATTCAATCCATTTTTAATCATTATTTCATAAAAATTATTCATGGTGAGTATAAATTTCATCATCGAATTTTAATATTTTCTAACCAACTAGTTCATTGGAATATTTAAATAATTGTCCTTTTATGAGAGGTGATCCTAGTAATTAATCACAACATAAATATATATACATATATATCATGGAATAAAATTATTTTTTCAACAGAAATTAGTAGTAAAAAATCACATACGCAAAATCATGGAACCATGTAAACATGTGAAATTCACCCCACCCCCTTCCATTTCATTTAGTCCAATACATTATATTTGGTTAAGAAAATTAAAACCATCCATCCAATGAAATTAAGTTAATTCTAATTCTATAATTTACACATAAAATAATAGAGTTACAAAATCCACTACCTCAAATAGATATTCACAATCCACTATGAAAGAGAAATAGGAAGATATGACCATGATACCAAAATTGTATAAGGTAACCCTCAATTATCCTAAACCATAGAAATTAATCATCAAAAATATATCCCCAACATCCTATATATCAAACCATAAATATTTCCATTGTATCCTCAAAACACTCTTAATTCACCCAAGGTTTGAGGGAAATAAAGAAAATAAAATAGATGGAGAAAGGGCCCTAATATTTATATAGGTTTTGGAAAACAAAATATTGTGGAAAAATGGTTCATCCCACACTATAATGGTCAAGTTTTTCACACAAAACATAGTGCATAAGGTATAGTCATGCTAAAATAGATCTATATATAAATGCATCTCTAGAAATCATGTTTCATATCTATCATTACTATTCATATTTAACCTAATCAACTTTCTAAATTTGATACAACCAAAGGGGATTTACATCAAAACCAAGACCCTACACTAAAATGGTCCCGTAAAGGGAAGATTTAATGAATCCAACATCTAATATTCACAACACAGCTGAGGCACCATGCTGTTGAAACCATTAAATCTATAAAACTATAAAACCAAACACCTATGGATCCATGGTGAAGGGTTTCCTAAAATGGTAAAACCCCTGATATTAACCTAAAAACCATCATGGAACAACTCAAAGAGTATAATCTATAACCCCTAACCACCATGGTGCAACACATACCACTACACTAAAAAACTAACCCCCAACTAAAATTTCATCTTAAGCTTCACCCTTCATTTCTATAACCTACTTCTAGTATATCTAACACACAAAACACAAAAAGTAATGGTTTAGGAAGGTCAAGTATATTTCACCAAATCTTTGTGAAATCCAAAATAATATATGCTCACCAATATTGAATTCCAAGTTTCTCCTTTGATAAGAAAATATTTTCATATATTTTTTATTAAGATTCAATAAATTTAAACCCACTATTTTGATAAGATCATGTATTAATATCACATTTTGTAGTTATAGAAATGATCTAGAGTTTAATTGAGATGTATATTAAATATTTAATCTTATATTATTTATTAATTTTGTAATAACCATTGAAATCCTACATTGATTCTACTTTTGTTCATGGTTTTCAGTCTGAATTTTACAAAGAAATAATTATTTATGACTTCATGGACGCTTTTATGTCATGAAGTAAATCCATTGACCATGCATCACAATCGACCATATGAATGGGATTCATATGAAGGGTGTCTATATAAATATTTAATGTGTAAATTTTATCTATAAGAAGAGATCCAATTAACTGAATTTTGAACTTACCACAAGTTTTTATCTCCCATATAGTTGATCCATTGAGTAGAGATTCATATTCAATCCAACACTTTGAAAAAATTAGTTTATGGGAGATTAGGAGAAGGATTCATAGGACAGATTCACACTTTAATCCAAGTTTTTGGGTTACATGTCATCATGCATATAATCATGGTTGATTTGATATTTATCCAGGGTAGATGTGGTTGTTTTGTATAATAAAAATGGGTTTATAAAATATTATAGAATTATACTAATCTCAATGATAAAATATGGAAAAAGGAATGAATTTAAGTCTCCATATTAAAATTTTAGTGGTCAATCGTAATTCTTTGGTCAAAATAAAATGATTTTTCTCCCATATTAATACTTTTAAGTATTGTATTCCTTTAAATCATATAACTTGATTATATGAATTTATGGATTGTATGACTTTTGGGGATTGTATGAAATTAATCATAAATGTAATCCATTGATGGAGATTTAGACCCCAATATAAGACTTTTTTCCCAATCGTATGACTCTTATCCAAATCATAAGTTTAGATTATAATAATACATCAATTATGTCCATTTCATATTACTTCTATATTTATAAAATTTTCAAGAAATTTACTGGATAATAAATTTTGAGTTGTGAAAAGGAAAAAATTTTGGACTACCATATATTTATGCATATAATAAATAAGAGGATCCCATATAGATTATACTAACTAAAATAATAGCTAAGGAAACGTGTAAACTCGAAATAAATTATACAAATTTCATGGATATCTGAATACTATGATAGAGGAAAGATCCATGTAAAAAAGAGAGATTGATGATTTTAAAGGGGAGAGGATATTATTGGTTTGAATGTTTGATGTGAATAGGAACAAGTGTTTCTATAAGAGGAAAAGAATGTACACTGGATATGGTGACTTAGCTTTTGAGGATTTTATTAATTTGGTTTTTGTTTCATCTTTATATTTTTTAAATTTTTTCCCCTTAGTTTGTAATGCTTCCTTATTCTCTTTTCACTCCCGCTACCCTTCGCATGTATGGGTAAAATATAAGTGATTGGGGAAAGGAAGGATAAACCATTTTCATTACTTGAGTATATACACTTAATAGAGTAAAATTATGTCTCTATTCTATTAATATAATTTTAATATTCTAGTATAAGATTTTATTATTAAGTGTGATTATATTTGGTATTGATTTTTTATTGATTATTTCTTTTATAGGGTATCTTTACCTCCTTCCACATAGTTAAATTATATATAAAATGGAATGGTTTAGATCTGAGTGGTAAATTTCATGGTGATTTTCATCATGTGTTGAAGTTTTAATGGAAACTTCTGGATTTTTAGGAAGAAAAAACTTGAATGTTAATTACCTAAGTCAATTTAGAGAGTCCATTAAAGCATTTGTGAACATTGGAAGGAGGGTATACTAACTTGAGATTTAAATAAGTAATATTCTCACCATCACCATTCAATGAAGGTAGGGAGAGTAATTGATTGTGGATTATCTCTCTTACCATATTAGCATAATGATAGTGGATAACTTTGAGAATAGAATAGCATTTCAATAATTTAATCACACCTTTAAATGATCATCATTTCATAATTATTTGTTTTAAAATCATTTTTCAATTTATTTTTTAGTTTTAAAAACAAAAATATTTCAAAATTAAACTAATTTTCTTTAACCAAAATGTGACAATAGATTTTAGAGAAATACCCTTTAGAGACAACTTAGGGTTACCACTAAAAATGCATTAAACTTCTAGAATATATTTTTTTATTCACCCCATGATAAGTGTGTGTTTAAAACATGGATCCATTATCATGGAGGTAGTTCCAAATATAACCATTATAATTTCAAGGATAGGACTTATAACATAAATCTTAACCCACTATAACATAAAATTAAAATAAACTTATTTAAAATAATTAGAAACAATAATTTTCACTATAATTTAAAATTAATAATGCTTTAAGACTCAATTGAAACTAAAATTATTCATTACAAGCATGCCATTATGGCTAATAATTCCAACTAGACCCTAAGAGACTCGTGTTCTTTTCAATTTTTTAATAAGAAAAATTAAATAGTAATAACAAATCTTCATAATGACTTTGAAATTAAGAATAAACTAATTCTTAAATTCCTAAATTACATGAATTGGAAATAGAAGGACCAATTAGACATATCATGGGGTTCACCCATGTTTTATTATTCATGAAGTTGAGGGGAATATCTGAAAAGTAATAAAAGGTATGGCATCCACCTTCTCACTTGAAGGAGCTTCAAAAGAGTTTTATATAGCTCAAAACTAAGAGATATCCAATAATAGGATGACCTATATAGATATTTTCTTCAAATATTATTCTAAACAACTAGAAGCACCTCCTTTTGAAAGGAATTAAATTTCATCTTTCATTTATTATGAGAAACTCTCAATGAGTATAGATAGAGATTCAAAAAACATTATGCTATCTTCCCACATAAAAAATAGAGGAGTACCACTTCCTTGTTTTATTTTATCAATGAATATTGGATAATGATAATAATCTATTAGATTCATAATCTGGAGGATCTTGGATACACATGTCACTGGCAGAATCCAAGGGCATGATTGATAAGATTTTATAGAAATCATAATAGTTTAGTATAAGCGGTACTAATTCAAGAGGTTTTCATAAGGACATAACTTCTAATATATCACCTATATTAGAAACTAAAATTGATAAGATAAATATTTTTTTGATACAAATGGATCTAAAAAAATTAGTGAATAAGAAACACTAACAAAGGTATGTGGTTTATTCTTATCACATAATAATTTCACTAACCAGTATATTGAAGTGAAGGGAATGGAAATTTGTGCATCAACATTTTAGTTGAGTAAATTATAGCAACAAAATCAAGGATTGAGGAGTGATCATAAAATATATTATAGATTTGGTAATCAATAAGAGGAAAATAGACCACCCATCAAAATTAGTACCCACACCATCCCACTTTTTAGTAGAAAAACTGACAATACCAACACCCACCAACCTTCTAGAAACCCTATATGGAACCTTATAATCAACTTTCTTTCCATCATCCAGCACCTTTATAGAAAAATATAACATATTCCCATCCATCCAATAGTGTACCACACCTTATGAAACAATAATGAGAATGACCTAAAGTTGATAATCTTAGGAATTAAATGGGGGATTTGAGAAGCCATATCAATAGTCTTTTTGATCTTCTATCAAAAAACCAAGGCAAGATACCAGCTCAAACTGTGCTTAACCCAAAGGAGAATATCATAATAATTATAAAAACAATTGGAAAATAACTCCCACCACTATTCACACCTTAACTTAAAAAAAATCGACCAGAACTTGAGAAAAAATGAGGCTAGGAATTCTGAAAATTTTGGGTAGATTCTTGAAAACTAACCCCAAGAAGAAGAAAATTAAAATGAAGAGGAGAAGCATAGACCGAGGAGGAAGAGATAAGAAACACCACTAAAAATATAGTAAAGGGAAAAAATATCTTAACCCATCATTGCCATCAAGTATGTTCCAATCAAAGATGATTTAGGAGGAATCACTTCAAAAATGAATTAGATAAATATTCTAGAAATTGGAGATCAACATACGCCTTATTGAATCCCTCAAACAGATTCTAAATTATGGTAAGTTACTCAACAATATTTTTACTAAAAATAGGATTCTTTAATGGAATGAGAGGATCATATTGGAAATAAGTGTCTCAAATTTTATCACCCCATAGTTACCCACCAAATTCCAAGATTCGGGGACATTTTATATTCCTTGTACTAGTGGATCTTTAACTTTCTCTAATTATTTATGCGGTCTAGGTGCTACTATCACTACTACAAAATAGTTCTTTAACATCATTTTCCTTTATTAGTTCTAGAAAAATGTGATGATAAATATTACCTTTTATCAGCGCTTTTGTTTTAGTAGTGATAAAAGGTACCCTTTATCAGCATTTTTTTACCACTCATAAAGGGTACCCTTTATCTATGCTTTATTATTAGCACTAAAAAAAAGTACCCTTTATCAGTGTTTTATTTTTAGTGCTTATAACAGGATGATTTAACAGTATTTTTTAGCACTGATAATGGTTTTAATAAAAGGAAATAATTAAATAAATAACTAATAAAAAATGAGTTTATCAAAAAAAATTAAAAATTTTATTAATTAAATAATTATTGACAAAAATGAATAAACTGATTATACTATATATAAATTATAAATACTAATAAATAGTATATTTTAAATATATAGATATATACAAAATGAAAATTAAACAATTAGAAATTAAAAATAAGTAAATTGAGAAAAATATTAAACATTTTATTAATTAGATGATTATTGATAAATATGAATAAATTGATTATACTATATATGAATTATAAATACTAATAAATAGTATATATTAAATATATAGATATATGAAAAATACAAAATTAAACAAATAAAAATTAAAAAAATGAAATTGAGAAAAATATTAAACATTTTATTAATTAGGTAATTATTGATAATGTTAATAAATAGTATATATTAAATACTGACTAATTGCATTGAGTAATGGACATAATTTAATGTCATTTGATTTTTTAGGTTAACATAGATCAAACATGTTTTATATTGATTTCACATATATGTAATTAATTTATTCTTTATACAACTCACACACAAAAAACTTATACATTTTTTCAATATTGTTACAGTTTAATTAATTTTAATTTATTTAAATTCACCCATTTTTAACATGCATGCACATAAGATTAAATATTCATTAATAATGTTAAAAAATATTTGTAAAAAAATATTTATAAATGTAAATTTACTATATTTATACATTTATATATTTATAATTATAAGTAAATAAATATTATTTTTTAAAAAATTTATATATATAATTATAAATAAGTAATTATATATATTTTAATAATTAATAAATTTATAATAAATTTATTTAAATAATGAATATATTTACTATATTTATATTTATATATATATATATTAAATATATATAATTATATAAGTATATAATGATATAAATATCATTTTTTAAAAATATTTATATAATTATAAATAAATAACTATATATTTAAATAATTATAAATATATTATAAATATATTTAAATAACTAATATATTTACTATGTTTATATTTATATATATTTATTAAATATATATATATATGTTTTTACAAAAAAATTATAATTATAATTATAAATCCTTTATCAACTCTTATGTAATATGAAATGATAAAGATGTCTTTTATTAGTGCATATTACTTAACCACTAATAAAATGTATCTATTTAATTACTTTTTGGGAAGAACTGGTAAAAGTGCCTCAGTCTATTTAAAAAACCCTAACTATTCATGAACCATTCACAATATCCAAATCTTTTCAAGGAAACTACCCTCTGTCATCTCTCCTCCTTAGTGAATCTAAGTTCAAATCAATGATCAAACAATTCCAAGGCTCAAATCCAAGTCACGAATGATTCAAGGGTTGAACAAATCCATATCTTAAATGTAATTCTTTCTCTACTTTCTCTCAAATGTAAGTCTTTCTTTATTTTCTCTTAGGGAACATGGGATGTAAAACAAAAATAGTTATGATCGTGGTAGAGACTTTTTTGAAACATTGAGTGTGGTGAATTATCCATTTTGGATATTTGGATTTAGAGATCATTCATTTTTATGCTTTGAATTTTTAGAGTGTGAAACACCTAAACTATGAGACTTCCTAACTTCATTCCCAAGACATATGAGCATCTCCTTCCTTCTTAATTGCAGTTGTGAATTAATGTAGGGTATTTGTGAGATTCTCTTTTAAAAGTGTAAAAGTGTGGATGAAACATGATTTATTTTCATTGGATAAATAGTGGAATTAATGATATTGTTGAAGTATCAACCCATTTTACATCGTCTATATAATATTTTATGTATCAATTTCCATGATAGCGGTTGGGTATCCTATGAGATTACTTCCTGGTGTGTTAAACTGACTTGTTGTTTTTATATTTATGTAGTAGAGACTTTATATGGGGAGAGATGTTTTATAGATATATTAATTTTGTGTTTCCACTTAGATTTCTGAGTGAAGTATAGTCCACTTAGAAAATGTGACCTCATGGGTTTCGTTCTGTCTCATTAAAGGGTAGTGTGTATATGATAGAAGTTGTAAGGTTTGATGTGTTTTTCTCCCTTGTTTGTGATATATCTTATTTATCTGTATTATTTCTTTATTCCAACTTCTTTATGGAACTCCCTAGAATCTCAAGGATAGGTCAATGTGTATTATATGGCCTCCCTAGTATCCTTCGTATGGGTAGATCTGATATAATTACCTCCATAGAATCCTTGGGATGAGTTGGTGTGGTGATATGACATCCCAAGAGTCTTGATATGTTTTCAAATATTTGATATAACATTAATATTAAATGTAAAAATTCCTTAGGTCGTTACATCACTTGTTCAAAAAAAATTAATGGAGGTTATCAAATTCTATATATTAGAAATTATTTTTAGGTATTAATCATTTTAGGTCTACATATATTGGTTCCACCCCTATGAATTTATGATTACCATCCATGTATATTAAATAACTCTCTATTTATTTAAATGTTTTATCAATGCAATTTTATATCTTCAAGTTGATTGAATGAGTGTTTATTATTATTTTTTATCATATTTGGTTTTCTTATTACTATTTAATTTCCTATATTATATTTTCATTTGTTTATAGTATTTAAGAAAGACTTTATGTTAATGAAACAGAATTTATTATTATTATTTTTTTCTTGAGACTCATCCCCTGTCTCTTTTATAGACAATTTTTATTCTCATCAGTTTCATCTCGCAAATAGTTATTTCATTTTGTTTCTTGAGACTCATACCTAATCTCTTTTATGTTTATTGTACTAATATGAGTCGTATTCATCCCATGTATGACTACCTCATAGAGGATTTCAAGCAACATAAGTGCATATTCACAAGAGATGGAGGATGTGTTTCAAACAAAAAAATAAAATGATAAATGTTCGGGAGATGAACTGATGAGCATTAAAGTTGTCAAACTTTCACCTTTGAATGAATTTAGAGGATAAAACATACCATAGTGGATAAATTATTTTCTTAAATTCAATTACTCATTTTCTTCAAAGCATACTTAAGTTCTTTGAAAAAAATCAAATGTTGGGTTTCCCTTGTTAGAATTGTCTATAACTTTTACCTTTGATAATTAATATCTTATGTGTATTTATTTATTTATTGTAAAAAAATAATATTTTATGAACCTTATGGGATGTATGTGAATCAAGAATATATGAATGATAATTGTTTTACAAAAGAGTATGAATATGGAGTTAAATAGTTCATCAAGTTTGCAAGAGATCATGCATATGACCCTTCTAAAATCTTTTGTCTATGTTTAAATTGTTTGTATTCAAGAAAAAATATTCTAGAAGAGTTATAAGAACATTTGATTTATCATAGAATAGATCAGAGCTATAAATTTTGGACTAAAAATGAGGAAAAAATGAACATGAACACCAATTGGCATGATACTGTTGTTTATGGATCATTTGATATAAATACTAGTGTAAATGATAATTGAGATCGTATAGAAGAAATGAAAATGGAAATTGAAGATGTCCTTCTTGATTGTAAAATTTTGTTTGATATGTTAAATAGTTATGCCAAGAGACCATTGTATACTGATGGTACTAAATATACAACATTTATAGTTGTATTGAAGTTATATAATTTTAAAGCTGGTAGTGGATAGAGTGTCACCAGCTTTATATAACTACTTGATCTCATGAATGATATGATAACATAAGAAAATGAACTAACATGTTGAAAATATGATGCTAAAATAATTCCAATTTCAATGAGCATGATCTCTAAAAAACATACTTATACAAATGATTTCATATTATTTCAAAAGGACCATGTGTCACTCATAAAATGTACTAAGTATGGAGTGGATCGATACAATAAAATTGAATCAAGTAATTTGAAATATGTATGGTACTTTCCTATAATTCAACAGTTTATAATACTATATGGATGTTAGAAAACTGTGAGACAATTGGCATGGCATCAGATGGAATAATTAAATATGGGATCCTACAGCATCCATTAGATTCTCCTCAGTGAAATAAAATTGATTACGACTATCCTGAATTTGGAAATGAGCCAAGAAACTTTCTTCATGTGTTACCAACATATGGAATAAATCCTTTTGGTTTACAGAGTAGAGATCATAATAAATGCCCTGTCATGTTGGTAAATTATAAATTTATTCCATGGTTATGCATGAAGTGAAAATACATTATGGTGTCTCTGCTTATATCTAGACCAAATTAACCTGGTAATGATATTGATTTCCATTTGGATCCATTGATCAAAGATCTAAAATTGATGTGGGATATAGATGTTACAATGTATGATGCTCATAGAAGTGAAGGATTCACATTGTGGTATAGGTTTTATGGGATGATAAATGACTTCCCCTCTTATTGAAATTTATCAAAATATCACCTTAAAGAAATGTTAGGGTATCCTATTTTTGAAGAAAGCACATACTCAGTTTAGTTGAAACATTCTTTGAAGAATTTGTTTTTAGGACATCATAAATTTTTACCTCGAACACATAAATATTGATCATGGATGACAGAATTCAATGGTAATATCAAACAAACTATAACACCATCTCCAGTAATGAGTGATCAACTGTACAATAAAGTAAAAGATATTGTCAGTATTTTTAGTAAACCATTTTTAAAAAACCTTACAAGATCAGTTTGGAAAATGAGATCAAATTTATTTGAATTTTTATATTTTAATTGTTTGTATGTCAAATATTTTCTTGATGTCATTCATCAATAAAAATATATATTTTATAGTGTTATTGGAATGTTACTAATTGTTCTAGGAAAAATGAAAGATGAAATCAAGGCTAGGTTGGACTTGATTGAAATGGAGATATGGGAAGAGTTATCACCAATGAAGTGTAAAAGGAGGAATTTTCTTCCTATAGTATCTTACACTCTATCTAGATAGGAAAATTTTCAATTTTTTATTTTTCTTAAAAGAGTAAAATTTCTGCAGGGGTATTCATCAAATTTCAAGAAAGTTTGTTCAATGAATAATTTGAAGTTATAAGGACTAAAATCACATGATTGACATGTTTTGATGAAATATTTTATTCATATTTCTTTATGTTTCATTATACCTTAAAATGTAAAGAATACATTAACCATACTCTACTTCTTTTTCAAAGCCATATTCATTAAATTTATAGACCCAGTGAAGTTTCCAATCATGAATAAAGAGGTTGCAGTCATATTATGTGAATTAGAGATGTTCTTACCCCCATAATTATTTTATATAATGGTCCATATGATGGTTAAATTGGTTATAGAGGTTCAACTATGTGGTCTTTTCTATTATATATGGATGTACCCCATTGAATGGTAATAAAGAGTTAGAATGTGTATGTTAAGAATAGAAGTCAGCCAAAAGGTTTTTTTGTAGAATAATATATTATTTAAGAAGCTATTAAATTCTATACTGATTACTTATCATATGTTGAAAAAATTGGTCTCCCAAAGTCTCGTTACAACAAACACCTTATGGGAAGAGGGATTTCTAGAAAATATGTTTTTACAATTACCATAACATAGTAGGACCAAGCATACCTTTACATTTCACATAATAGTGATGATTTTGATCTATACATTGAATCTCATAAATAAATTCTTAGAGGATTGAATCCATCAAGGTATAAAGGATGGATATCAAATACACATAATCAAAAATTTATTTAATGGTTTTGAAATCATATTTATAAGGATTTGTCTGAAAATATGAATTCAATTGTTGAATGACTTAAATGGATAGCTAGGGGACTGAATTCAAATATTATATCTTACACTAGTTTTGTAATCAATGGTTATATTGTCTATAAAAAATAACACAATAACTATAGTAAGACCAAAAATAGTGGTTTTATTCTTGTGACTAAAGTGATACACATATTTTTTTGATGATAGAAATCCAACTTATGAAAATATGTCATATTTTGGCATTATCAAATAGATATATGAGTTGTATTATATAATATTTCAATCATTAATTTTCCATTGTAAATGGGTTGACAATATGAGTGTAGTGAAAGTTTATGAAATGATCTTCATGAAGTTTAATTTCAGTGTGGAATGGGAAAAGGTGAGCTATTCATAATGGAATAACAACAATTGAAAGTATTTTATGTAACAGATCAAAAAAACATAGATTGTTTGATTATCCTACTAGCAACTAAAACAAATTTAAGTTGAGATGAAAATTTAGTCGAGGATAAAGCATTAATTAGGAGATCACAATCATTTTATGGTGGTTCCAATGTATATAATGTCTTCTACTTTAGAGGGGACCATAGATAGGGGATTATAATTCTCGATAGAGGAAAAAAATCCCTAAAACCTTTAAAAATAGAGATTTAAATGAGAAGTTAAATGTGTTTCCAAATATACTATGTCTTTTATTATAATATTATATGCTCTCTATTGTATTGATGTAATCTAAATTAAATATTTTACTACTATGTTGATAATTTCTTCTACACATAATTATGTTACCAATCCCTCATAAGAACAAACTATAACAAAGGAAACCCTTTAGGAAAATTTGAATGTATTGTTACAATATACTTTCCATATTTTATTGAAAAATATATAATGGAACTTTGATTTAATTTTCATTATTCCATGTAGAGTTAATTTATTTTATAATATTTCTTTCCATCTTTCATGCCTTTGCAGGAAGAGAAAAGATGTTGTCTCTACTTAATCATAGAGTTGACCTTGATGATTTCATAGTAAAATCATTGTTTATATAATTAATGTATTGTTTCATATTTATATTTAATTTATTTATTTTTATTATTTCTCATATAATAATTATTTTCTTATATGGGTAGATTCTTCGTTTGATTTGGGGTGGTTTTTTATCTTTCATGCCTTTCTGCACCAAAACATCCACAAACTTCTTCTCTCTGAAAACCTTTTCTCCCCTGCAATGTTGGTATTTATCACTTTCCTTCATGTTGCCTCCAATACTCAATCACAGAGGTAACCTTGATGTTTTCATAGTAAAACCATTGTCCATATAATTAATCTATTGTTTTATATTTATGTCTAATTTATTTATTTTTAGTATTACTCACATAATAATTATTTTCTTATATATATATATATGTGTGTGTGTGTGTGTTCTTTTTTTCAAGTTGGGATGTTATGCCCATAATTCATGCCTTTATATACCAAAACTACCATAAAATACTTTTCCCTCAAAAACTTTTCACCCTATAGTGTTGGAATTTATCACTTTCCTTCAATTTCCCTCCACTACTCAATCATATAGTTAGTCTTGATGCTTTCACCATAAAATAATTTTTCATCAAATTAATGTATTATTTCATATTTATGTTTTATTTATTTATTTTTAGTATTAATCATATAATAATTATTATCTTATATAGGTGGATTCTTTTGTTCTAGTTGGGGTGGTTTTTTCAAATATTCTCATGCTCACGAGATATTAGACTTTGAGCCTGCAATTAAGATAATAAAAAAAGGAACTTCGTTAAGAATGTATATAACTATTATGAAAAAGTGAAACCCTAGTACATATTTAATTGATTTTTTCATCATTTTATCTATTATTTTAAAGTTCATTGCCTTATAATTTTTATCTAATACTTATTTAGTTTTTTCACTAATATTTTAAAAAATAATATTGATTCTATGTTCTTAGATAAAAAACCTTTCTCATTAAAATCCAGAAGAGTATGGGAAGATCTTGTGGTCATTATGGTGACTTCCCATGATATAATGGGAACATGAGCTTCCTATACTCTTTTTACTTTCAACAATGGTAAAGGTTTTTTTCCAATAAAATTGAGTCAATATATAGTGTTTACAGTTCAACAAAGAAATGTAATGGATATAATTTTAACATTGATAGTTAGGATTGTTTTGTGGCTTTGGGAAATTCAGGA
Source organism: Viscum album (assembly GCA_963277665.1). Lineage (NCBI taxonomy): Eukaryota > Viridiplantae > Streptophyta > Magnoliopsida > Santalales > Viscaceae > Viscum > Viscum album. The sequence continues at coordinate 370,819,962 of OY728166.1, read as the reverse complement.
ATAAGTCTCACCTCAATATGAAAAAACATGTGACCAGTATGACTCCCAGTGAATCTTTTTATTGAAAATTGACATCAATTTTAGTAAAATAGAAAAATTACCTACTCAAAACTGATCAAACAAATTCAAAATGTTTTGGTACGTTAGGAAAATGATCAGCAAATAATTTTTGACATGTAGGAATCAACTGAACCTCAATCTAATACAGGATGTTCCCAGTATGAATCAATGTGTTAACTATTAGTTTCAAATAGACATTTTATTTTAAAAGGTTTCACTCACAAAAAACTATGAAAATGAACAGAGATTGTATTGATAATTTAGGAAAAAAATTCATAAGTAATTTGTGGAATATAAGAATTGGTATCAAATCAAACCCACACATGATCTAACCAGTATGATTAAAAGTGTGTGTTTCTAGTTTATAATGAAATTTTAATAAAAAATATAATAGACGTACTCAAAACCATGAAAACACATTCATATTGTTTTTATATTTTAGTAAAATGATATGTATTCCATTTAAGACATATCAAAATCATAATTACCTCAATGTGACGCATGGTGTGACCGGTATGACTCAAAGTGAACCTTTTTATTTAAAATTGACATAAATTTTAGTAAAATGGAAAACTTACCTGCTAAAAACTGAGCAAACACATTCTTATTAATTTTATACTTTACAAAAATGATCCATAATTCATTTTTTACATATAGGATTAGATGAACCTCAATCTGATACACAATGTTCTTGTTATGACTCACAGTGTCTATTATCAGTTTAAAATTGACATTTTAGATCAAAAGTCATCACTCACTAACAACCAATCAAACATGTTTGGAATTTTTTGATAATTTAGGAAAACTATTCATAAGTAATTGTTCTTGGAATGATTCAAAGTGTTTGTTTCCACTTTAAAAGGACATTTTAGTAAAAAAATAAAAGTAATGTAACAAAAACATAGTAAACATGTTCTAATTGTTTTGATACTTTTTCAAAATTATACATAAGTAATTTGAGATGTTTATGGATCATCCGAACCTCAATCCTACACATGGTGTGAATGTTATGACTCTAAGTGCATCTTTTTATTTAAAATTGACATCAATTTTAGTAAACTGGACAACTGACTGTCTCAAAACTGAAAAAACACATTTTGATTAATTTTATACTTTATTAAAATGATCCATAAGCCATTTTTAACATGTATTAATTAGCCTCACCTCAATCTGATACACAATATACTCATTATGACTCAAATTATCTACTATCAATTTAAAATCACTATTTTAGTTCAAATTTTGTCACTCAATGAGAGTCAATCAATCATGCTCATATTTTCTTCATATTTTAGTAAAACAATTAATAATTAATTTTTGATGTGTAATAATTGGTTTCACATCAAACTAATACATGATGTGATCGGTATGAGATAAAGTGTGTGTTTCTAGTTTAAAATGAAATTTTAGTAAAAAATAAAACTAATGTACTCGAAACTGAGAAAATTAATTATTATTTTTTTGATACTTTAGTAAAAAAAATCCATAAGTATTTTGAGACATTTAGGAATCATCCATACCCAAATATGATTCATGGTGTGACCAGTATGACTCCAAGTGTGTCTTTTTATTTAAAATTGGCATCAATTTTAGTAAAATGGACAACTAACCTACTCAAAAGAAAGAAAATGACTTTGTATTGTTTTTATAATTTATAAAAAACAATATATAAGTAATTTTTGATGTGTAGTAATTATTCTCACCTCAATATGATATATGGTTTTCCTAGTATGACTCAAAGTGTCTGTTATCAGTTTAAAATCTACATTTTAGTTCAAAAAGGTTAACTCACTGAGAATCAATCAAACATTATAATATTTTCTAGATAATTTAAGAAAAAATTAACACTTAATTTATGATGTATAGTAATCAGTCTCAAGTCAATCTGGTACACGATGTGATCTATAGGAGTCAAAGTTTGTTTTCGCAGTTTAAAATGACATTTTATTAAAAAAGACAAGTGGTGTACTCAAAACTAAGAAAATTCAATAGGATTGTTTTGATATAATTTTAAAATTATCCATAATTCATTTGAGACATGTAGGATTCATACTAACCTCAATCTAATTCATGGTGTGACTGGTATGACTCCAAGTGCATCTTTTTATTTAAAATTGACATGAATTTAAGTAAAATGGATAACTGACTTAATCAAACCAATAAAAATCATTATAATTGTTTTTATACTTTAATGAAATTATCCATAAGTCATTTTTGATCTGTATTAATCAGTATCACCTCAATATGATACACGATGTTCCTGGTATGACTCAAATTGTCTATTATTAGTTTAAAATTGACATTTTAGTTCAAAAAGTGTCACTCATTGAAAACCAATCAAACCTGCTCATATTTTCTTGATAATTTTTTAAAATGATTCATAATTCATTTTTTATGTGTAATAATTATTCTCATGTCAAACTGATACACTATGTGATTTCCAAGAGTCAAATTGTGTGTTTCTAATTTAAAATGATATTAATTTTTGTAAAAAAGATAAGTGACATACTCAAAACCAAGAAAATTAATTTGTATTGTTTTTATACTTTAGTAAAATAGTAAATAAGTCATTTTAGACTTGTAGGAATTATATTCACCTCAATATGATACATATTGTGTGCGGTATGACTTAAATTTTAGTTTAAAATTAACACTTTCTATTAATTTATTTCTTTATTTTATTAGTAACATAAGAATTGTTTTCTTATACAGGTTCATTATTTTTCTCGAGTAGGGTTGGTTTGTTAAACAATATAATGAGTTGGGTTTAGGATCAAAATAGAAAAGAAATTTTATGTTTTTGAATTAATGTAATATTTTTTTACTTATGTAATTGTATAAAAAAATGTTTTAGATGTCTATATACTATTTTTTATTGTATTTGTGTTGTAAATTTAATTTTATTAAAATTATATATTGGTACATGATTTTGGTAATATATGGTTGTGTTTTTTGTATTTTGGTGTGATTTTTTATCACATTTCACTGGTAATATAGTGTGTTGTTATAGAACACTATAGTATACCCCTTTATTAGTGCTTTTGAAATCACTAATAAATGGGTCCTTTATCAGTACTTTTGAAAGAGATTGTAAAGACCCGTAAATTTCAAGGAAAATTTTTTCTTAAATTCTTTAGGATTTTACAAGTACGCAGTTTCTGACGACACCTGATTCTGAGGCCCGGTGTGCCTGGAATCAAGTACCGAAGTTTATCTCGGGTACGTTCAGTGAACGAACGAGCAGGTTTTTATAAATTTTGAACCGGTGCTCAGAATTGAAATACGAGGGCACCGATGAAACCGCAGCGCTGGTAATTTCTCAAGGGGACCTTTACCGTGGTTGCGTTTTCATGAGAGGAGAAGTTAAATTTTTTGGATTAATAAATAATTGAATAAAAATTGTGGAACAATTTTTATACTTTATCCAAGTGGTTATATCCTACATGGGGTAGTTGTGGTGGGATCCAAAAGCCCATAACTACCCATGTGAGGATATTTGTGAGGTGGGGCCCACATGAGCCCCACCCCTTCACATTCCTTAAAACTCCTCTAACCCCCCTCTTAATTTTTGTATCCCATCTTAACTTGTGAAACCTATCCTCTTCCTCTCTCTCTCCCTCATTAATTCATGCCAACACACACTTAATCAATTAATTGAATTAAGTGTTTAAATTTTGTAATTTGAATGCATGGAATGTTTTAATAAAATAAGAGGAGCCTTATTTTTATTTGGGGGGTTGGATCGTTGTGTTTAGAATTGGAGGAGAGAGCTCTAGATCCTTTGGAAGAACTTCTTCTTCAATGAAGAACATCAACTCTCCGATGACGAACGTCGACTCGGCAGCCCCGGTTTCTCCATCCTCTTTTTCCTCCACGACAAGGGAGGAGACACTAACGATGAGGGAAACGACGCCATCATCCGCGGCGCTTGACAACCGGGAACTTTATTCGAGGTAGGGGTGTGTTTTGGGTTGAGAAATATTGGTTTTCCTTCAATGTTGTCGTTCCTCTTAAACCACTTGTTATCGGACTAATGCGGAAGGGAACGGACTAAACTAACACGGTCTGATTCCTCTGATGTTCTTGTGAATAAGTGGAGACCTTCAACTATTCTTGACCGGTGAATCAAGTTATGTTTTCGGAGCCGATTAGAGGCCCGAAAAAATCTTAAACGGCCTCAGAGCATTGGGGCGACCTAGAAGCGTAAGTTTTGTAGAAATCAGATCATCGGAATGAAGAACGGGCGCTTCAAGAGGCATGTTGTCCAGACGCATCCTTTCGGTAAAATTCCAGAATACACGGAGTGTACTCCAGAAGCACACTCCATGTAGTAAAAGCATATTGTGTCTTTCGTTTCAGATGTTAGAAAAGTAACACACGACATGTGACTCTAGACACATGTTGTGTACTCTCCACACAGTTTGACAAGGGTGACATTGATGGAAATGGCATGTATTCAGGGAAAATACACGGACACGGGCAGCAACACATGGACAAAAGGCATGGCATGTACTTCCTTCACCATGGCAGAAGCGGCTTCGTGATGACTCGGCATGTAATCTGGGAGATACACGGACATGGGAAGAACCGCACGGCCAAGAGGCACGGCGTGTACTTCCTTTTCCATGGCAGAAGCAGCTTTGTGATGACTCAGCGTGTATTCCGGGAATACACGGACACGGGGTAGAGTAAACGATCATATACTCCACCACATAGCCAGGCACAGCTATCACACATGGACCTGACCCCAGAAGTTTGGACACGGCATGTAACCATACCACACGTCGTGTACTTACTTTTTAGACGAACATACCTTCGACATGGGCTGTGGTACACAGACAGTACCCGTGGACTGAAGACATGGCATGTAACCGTACCACACGTCATGTACTTACTTATTTACATGACCAGACTCATAACACGGGCCGTTTACATGGGAAGTATCCGGTGTCTGATAACACAGCATGTACCTTTTACCTACACGTTGTGTACTTTTAGGGAAATGACTTGGTCATCTTTTTCTCTGTGTCATGGACACGTTCTGCTTAGTTTTTACCCTATAACATGGGACGGAACATTGGGATACATCATCTCTAGTCTTCGTGATGGTTGATGTATCCACCACTTTGACTCGAGGAGCAGACCCTCCCGGAATCGAGTATGTTGTGTGCGGGAACCCTAGAGCTAGATGTGACTGCGACGACTACCATGTTGGGATCCTCTATGGGTTTGAAAACAATGACGCATGTACTTGGATCCTATGTGGGTTCGGCAGCGAGGAAAACTGTACTTGGATCTTCTGTGGGTTCGGCAGTGATGACGACTTTACTAGGATCCTACGTGGGTTCGGCAGCGATGTTTACTGTACTAGGATCCTACGTGGGTTCGGTAGCGATGAATTCTGTACTTGGATCCTAAGTGGGTTCGGCAGGGGAGATGACTCAAAGGCTATATCTATCATCTCCACCCCTCTTCATGAGTAGTATACCTGTGTGAGATGAGTCTTGACTTTCAATCATTATCATCGATATGATTGACTTTCTTTCCTATGTGGACTGGGTTGTGCTTTCCTGTGTGGACTGGGATGTTCCCAGACTCTTGAATTGGAGTCGAACTGTAATTGATGACTTAGTTATATGTATGGGCATATACCTAAGTAGAGTTGGTCGATACTTTCTGTTTGTATCTTTCCTTTGTGGTTTATCCTTTGTGGATTCTGGGAAACCTTCGGGGGTCTCGGGGTCCCTACTGAGTATCGTATACTCACCCCTGCACGGGATATGCCCACACTACATTGTGTTGGTTGTAGACGACAGATAGTTCTGGTCGTGGTTGAGTCTTGTGGAGCGGGATGGTACTCGGAGGTGGACTATCAGGAAGACGTACAATATGCGAATGGACAGATTCGAGGAGAAGAGGAGACCATCTGTACCCACCCTTTAGGTGGGGTTTCCGGAGGATGACTTGGTGGTTACTGCATTACATTTCAGTTGTTGTGCTTTCTTTTCTTAGTTGTACTATACTTTCAGTTGGGTTTGTATACGGGCCCTTTTACTTTCTAGCACTTATTTTTTTTTACTCAGTTTACTTACTGTTTACTTCATCTTGCGTACTCTATTATGTTTGTTTACTTATATAAAGGAAATTCCTTCCCTTTTTATTAGGATTTAGGCCTTTGGTGCTAGTATCTAGCCCCTATCCTATGGAAGGTGGGGTTAGGGTAGTCACGGCACGGGCCCCGAGGATGGGTCGTGACAAATTGGTATCAGAGGATTTGGTTCTACCTCAGAACTTAGGACTCTAATAATTTCTTTCTATGAAGAAATAGGGTTAAGTGTATTGAGTGTGGTTATCAGTCCAGGGAGTCCAGTGTTGGTGTGCCGGCCGACGTATCCATACACCAGGACCCTGACCTCTGATTTCCAACTCAGTGCTCAAAAACACTGATTGCACGTGTGTTTCAAAAAATTTCTTTATGAATACTTTGTTTCATCTCACCAGGTATATTATATTAACTGTGGTACACCTTTTTCTTTTCAGTATGGCCCCACAATGGCAGCCATCTAGGGTTCCCAGTTATGTGTGAGATGGCAGCCCACCGAGCGACGAAGCCTCGGTGCAGGGCCCTATTACAACGGAGGCACAAGCGGTACCTCTACCCACTGTTCCACCGATACCACCAACCCCAATAGCAGAGAGTGTATGTCTCCTGAGTGTGCTACATGAGTTTCAGCAATAGAGGCCGCCTAGGTTCCGTAGAGAGACGGACCCTCATGCAGCCGAGGATTTGCTGGACGCTGTTGTTCATATTGGTAGGGACCCTAGCAGATCTTATGGTGATCCTTGTGGCGAGTCTTCTGCACGTGGAAGCAGGTAGATGATGGATCCTGATTCTCCAGGTGCATGACGAGGCATCTCTACATTGGATGAACTTAGAGAGCCTCTTCCACTCAGAGTTCGTTCCAGCCACCCTTCGTACGGTGCACATCCAGGAGTTACTACAACTATGGTAGGGCAGTGTGACAGTAGCCCAGTACTCGGCAAGATTTACTGATCTCTTGTGCTACTCCACGGACATGGTACAAGACCCATTCTTCTGGGAACGGACCTTCGAGCAGGGATTGAGGCATGAGATCGGAGCTTCGATGATCTCCCTCAACATTCTGACGTAGGCATAAGTACTAGAGCGAGCCCTTCTTATAGAGAGCTTTCTTGCTGAACCTACACTAGCATCAAGTCCTACCGCATGGCGACACGTAGTGGAGTCTTCTGCAGTTGGCAGTAGACAGATGTTGCAGAGGTCCAAGCGGACTAGGCCATCAGGTGGGCGACCTCATGATACTGGTTCGGAGGTGCGGGGCACATACAGTAGAGCCAGTCATTCGAGATTCGGGCAGTGCTATGAATGCGACGGGTAGGTCCACATGGCTCGTGACTACCCAACCTGCCATAAAGAGGAGCATCAGACAGTTGAGGGACCACACAGGCAGAGGCAGAGGTTCGACCATGGCAGTCTGCAGGGAGTAGGTAAATGAGGCAGAGGAGCTGGCCAAGCAGCGGGTGGTGGGAGATGCTTTGAGGCTCTACCACCACCACCACTAGGAGGTCCACCTCGACCACAGGGAGCTGGCGGACAGAGGAAGGCTCAGCTTCAGGCAGTGGAGGCTTATGACCACGGAACACCTGAGATGATTCTAGGTACTATCTGTGTCTACTCCACCCTTGTTGCAGTTCTTATAAAAACAGGAGCAGCTCATTCTTTCATTTCCACTTCCCTTGTTCGGAGATCGAAGATTCTGACAGAGCCATTGGCTTGATCCTTATGACTAGAGACTCCTACGGGAGCATACTCGACAATTATGCACTAGTTCCGGCAGTGTGAGCTTACTCTAGGAGGCGAGAGCTTCGGCTGGGATCTTCTTGTAGCGGCGTCGAGGCCTTAAGACATCATCTTGGGCATGGATTGGTTATCTACAGTTCATGATCAGATCGACTGTATTTGGTGAAAAGTGTGGTGTGTCCGCACTGATGGGAGCAGGTTCACCTTCACCGGTGAGAAGGGAGCCTTTGCAGCGCAGGATGGACTCACACAGAGGAGAGGAAAGTCGATCACTCATCAGTTGGCTAGTCTCATCCTAGGAGCAGTTGATGTGCGGAGTCCGATTTTTCTTGTTGTGGTGGATCAGTATGAGGATGTTTTTCCTGATGAAGTTCCAGGACTACCTCCTCATAGAGAGGTAGGCTTCTATATTGACTTGTACCCCGGGGTAGCCCCGATATCTACTCTAGAATATCAGATGGCTCCCGCTGAGCTTCGAGAGCTACGTGTACAGCTGGAGGACTTACATGGTAAGGGATTCATCCGACCCAGTGTTTCACCCTGGGATTCCCCGATTTTGTTCGCCAAGAAGGCGGACGAGAGCTTGAGACTGTGTGTTGACTACCGTCACCTGAACCAGGTGACCATGAAGAACAAATATCCACTTACAAGGATTGACGACCTCTTTGATCAGCTAAAGGGAGCACGCTGGTTCTCGAAGATAGACCTGAGGTCAGGCTATCATCAGCTCAGATTTCAAGATGAGGATGTGCATAAGATGGCCTTCACGTGTTAGTATGGCCACTATGAGTTCTTGGTTATGCTTTTTGGAATAACCAATGCTCCAGCAGTGTTCATGAGTCTCATGAACAGGATCATCCAGCCTTACCTCGATCAGTTTGTCGTAGTCTTCATCGACGATATACTGATTTACTCGACTACTGAGGAGGAGCATGCTTACCACTTGCGGGTTGTACTGGACACACTCCGAGAGCATATACTTTATGGTAAGCTATAAAAGTGTCATTTATGGATTCGAGAGGTCCACTTCAAGGGGTATGTTATCTATGAGGTGGGAGTTGCGGTGGATCCTGCGAAGATCGAGGCAGTACTAGCTTGGGAGCCACCCAGGAGCGTGTTAGAGGTGCGGACCTTCCTAGGTCTAGCTGGGTACTATCGGATATTTGTGCCAGACTTCTCCAGAGTTTCAGTACCACTTTCAGCTTTGATGAAGAAGGGAAAACCCTTCGTGTGGTCAGATAGATGTTAGCAGAGCTTCCAGGAGCTGAGACAGAGATTGACCAGTGCACCCATATTGAAGATATTGTAGGAGGGCGTAGGGTACGTAGTTTACTGCGATGCATCAACGACTGGACTTGGGTGTGTCCTAATGCAGGAGTGGGTAGTGATCACTTATGTTTCATGACAGTTGAGGCAGCATGAGAAGAACTATGCTACCCATGACCAGGAGTTAGCGGCAGTGGTCTTCGCATTGAAGATGTGGTGGCACTATCTGATGGGCGAGGGATTTACAATCTACTCTGACCACCAGAGTCTTAGGTACATATTCTCGCAGAAGGACTTGAACCTGAGACAGTAGTGATGGCTTGAGTTCCTCCGGTACTATGACTTTAAGATAGTCTATACTCCTGGTAAGGGGAACATAGTATCTGATGCTCTCAGCAGGAGATCGGGTATTCAGCTACTTAGATAGGCGACAGAGAAGCTATCTTCATTGTAGATGTCCTTTGTGGATAGAGATTGGACAGGCTTTCTACAGTCTCTCACAGTCACTCCTACACTACTTCAGCGGGTCAGAGAGGCACAGCGTGGGGACGTTGACTGTGAGATGTGATGTGCACAGATATCCACAGGATAGTCACCTGATGGATTTTCTATAGTAGAATAGCACATCATCCTTTTCAGAGGATGTACCATGGTACCAGTTGCATTACAGGAGGAGGTGCAGAGAGAGTTTCACACTTCCCCATTGGTGGTACATCCAGGAGTAGCGAAGATGTACCAGGATCTCAGACGACAGCACTGGTGATCGTGTATGAAGAAGGTTGTGGCAAAGTTTGTTTCACGATGCCACACCTTCCAGTAGGTGAAGGCAGAGCACCAGGTACCAGCAGGCTTGGTATAGCCCTCAGAGGTCCCTGAGTGGAAGTGGGATGGGATATCTATGGATTTCGTGATGGGACTTCTACATACTTCCAGAGGAAACGACTCCCTCTGGGTGATTTTCGACCAACTCACCAAGTCGGCCCACTTCTTACCTATCAGAGAGCAGGGCTCAGTGGAGAGCTTGGGATGCCTCTACGTTTAGAAGATCGTACGACTTCATGGTGTGTCATCTACTATCGTCTCCGATCAAGATGCTCACTTTACTTCTCGGCTTTAGAAGGGGTTGCAGGAGGCATTTGGGATACAGTTATGCCTGAGCACCGCCTTTCATTATCAGACAGATGGCTAGATGGATAGGACCATTCAGACTCTCGAGTACATGCTCCGTGCATGTGTTCTCGACTTTGGTTGGAGCTGAAAGGATCACCTACCTTTGGTGGAGTTTGCATACAACAATAGTTACCACTCCACCATCGGGATGGCACCATACGAGGCATTGTACGGCCGACCATGCAGATCACCTCTATGTTGGACTGACCCTGGGGAGTCAGCACTCGTAGGGCCAGAGATGGTCCAGGCTACGACAGAGAAGGTGCAAATCATCTAGGAACAGATGTGTACTACACAGAGAAGACCGAAGTCCTATACTGACAGGAGGCGGAGACCCCTAGAGTTCGAGGATGGCGACCACATTTTCTTATGGGTCTCACCTCGACGTGGATTATGGATATTCGGTCGGGGCGGCTAGTTATCTCCACGCTTCATCGGACCATTTCAGGTTCTTACCAGGATAGGTGAGGTGGCTCATCGCCTAGCTCTTCCACCTTAGTTGCACCGGGTGCACGATGTCTTCCACGTATCTCAACTAAGGAGATACGTGCACGACCCGACGCATATCATTGATCACGAGGAGCTGAACATCGATGACGGGGAAACTTTTGTGGAGGTCCCGGTGGAGATCAAGGATCGACAGGAGAGGGTCCTACGTGGACAATCGATTCCTATAGTGCGCATCAGGTGGCATCACAGGAACCTCCAGGAGAGCACATGGGAGCGGGAGGCTCAGATGCGTGCACAGTACCCTCATTTGTTTCCCTAGTTTATGATGTAGCTTTACAGGGACGTAAATCCCTAAGGTGGGAGTAATGTAAAGACCCATAAATTTCAAGGAACATTTTTTCTTAAATTCTTTGGGATTTTACGAGTACGCAGTTTCTGAATGCACCTGATTTCGAGGCCTGGTGTGCCCGAAATCAATTTCCAAAGCTTAGCTCGGGTACATTCAGTGAACGAACAAGAGGGTTTTTATAACTTTTGAACCGGTGCTCAGAATTTAAATCTGAGGGTACCAATGAAACCGCAGCACCAGTAATTGCTTAAAGGGACCTTTACTGCGGTTGCGTTTTCACAAGAGGAGAATTTAAAATTTTTGGATTAATAAATAATTGAATAAAAATTGTGGAACAATTTTTATTCTTTATCCAAGTGGTTATATCCTACATGGGGTAGTTAGGGTGGGACCCACAAGCCCCTAACTACCCATGTGAGGATATTTGTGGGGTGGGGCCCACACAAGCCCCACCCCTTCACATTCCTTAAAACTCCTCTAACCCCCCTCTTAAAGTTTGTATCCCATCTTAACTTGTGAAACCTATCCTCTTCCTCTCTCTCCCCCTCATTAATTCATTCCAACACACAATCAATTAATTGAATTAAGTGTTTAGATTTTTCAATTTTAATGCATGGATTGTTTTAATAAAATAAGAGGAGCCTTATTTTTATTTTTGGGGTTGGCTCTTTGTGTTGAGAATTGGAGGAGGGAGCTCTAGATCCTTTGGAAGAACTTCTTCTTCAATGAAGAATGTCAACTCTCTGATGAAGAACATCGACTCGGTGGCCCCGGTTTCTCCATCCTCTTCTTCCTCTGCGAAAAGGGAGGAGACACCAATGACGAGGGAAATGACGGCATCATCCACGGCGCTTGACAACCGTGAGCTTTATTCGAGGTAGGTATGTGTTTTGGGTTGAGAAATATTGGTTTTCCTTCTATGCTGTCATTCCTCTTAAACTACTTGTTATCGGACTAATGTGGAAGGGACCGGACCAACCTAACACGGTCCGATTCCTCCGCCATTCTTATGAATAAGTGGAGACCTTCAACTGTTCTTGAGCGGGGAATAAAGTTATGTTTTTGGAGCCGATCGGAGGCCTGAAAACATCGTAAATGGCCTCAGATAATCAGGGTGACCTAGAAGAAGAAGTTTCATAGAAATCAGATCATCGGAACGAAGAACGGATGCTTCATGAGGCATTCTGGCCAGAGGCTTCATTTTTGGAAAATTACAGAATACACGGCGTGTACTCCAGAAGCACACGCCGTGTAGTAAAAGCGTATTGTGGCTTCTGTTTCGGAAGTTAGAAAAGTAACACATGGTGTGTGACTCTCAACACGTGGCGTGTACTCTCCACACAGTTTGATTGAGGTGACGTCGATGGACATGGCGTGTATTCAGGGGAAATACACGGACACGGCCACCAACACACGACCAAGAGGCACGGAGTGTACTTCCTTCACCATGGTAGAAGCGGCTTCATGATGACTCGGTGTGTAATCTGGGAGATACACGTACATGGGAAGAACCACACGGCCAAGATGCATGGTGTGTACCTCCTTCACCATGGCAGAAGCGGCTTCGTGATGACTCGGCATGTATTCTGGGAATACACGGACACGGGGTTGAGTACATGAGCATGTACTCCACCACACGGCCAGGCGGGGCCAGCGCACATTGACCTAACCCCAGAAGTTTGAACACGGCGTGTAACCATACCACGCGTTGTGTACTTACTTTTTACATGAACATCCCTTCGACACGGGTTGTGGTACACGGATAGTACCTGTGGACTGAAAACAGGGTGTGTAACCATACCACACGTCGTGTACTTACTTATTTACATGACCAGCCCCATGACACGGGCCGCTTACATAGGCAGTACCCTATTCTTGATAAAACGGTGTGTACCTTTTAACTACACGCCGTGTACTTTTAGGTAAATGACTTAGTCATATTTTTCTCTGTGTCATGGACACGTTCTGCTTGGTTTTTCCCCTATAACGTGGGACAGAATGTTGGGATACATCATCTCTGGTCTTCGTGATGGTTTATGTATCCACCCCTTTGACTTAAGGAGTGGACCCTCTCAAAATCGAGTATGCTGTGTGCGGGAACCCTAGAGTTAGCTGTGACTACGAAGACTACCGTGCTGGGATCCTCTGTGGGTTCGATGACGATGATGTCTGTACTTGATCCTACGTGGGTTCAGAAGTTAGGACGGCTGTACTTGGATCCCCCGTGGGTTCGGCAGAGATGACGACTGTACTATGATCCTACATGGGTTCAGCAGCAATGGTTACTGTACTAGGATCCTATGTGGGTTCTGCAGCGATGACTTCTATACTTGGATCCTACGTGGGTTCGGCAGGGGATATGATTCAGAGGCTATATCTATCATCTCCACCCCTCTTCGTGAGTAGTATACCTGTGTGAGATGAGTCTTGACTTTCAATCATTATCATCGATATGATTGACTTGCTTTCCTGTGTGGACTGGGTTGTGCTTTCCTGTGTGGACTGGGATGCTCTCGGACTCTTGAATTGGATTCGAACTGGAATTGATGCCTTAGGTATATGTATGGGCATATACCTAAGTAGAGTTGGTTGATACTTCGTGTTTGTATCTTTCCTTTGTGGTTTATCCTTTGTGGATTCTGGGAGACCTTTGGGGGTCTCGTGGTCCCTACTGAGTATTGTATACTCACCCCTACACGGGCTATGCCCGCACTACGTTGTGTTGGTTGCAAACGACAGACAGCGCTGATCGTGGTTGGGCCTTGTGGAGCAGCATAGTACCTGGAGGTGGACTATCAGGCGGACGTACACGGTGCGGGTGAATGGATTCGAGGAGCAGAAGAGACCATCTATACCCACCCTTCAGGTGGGGTTTCCGGAGGACAACTTGGTGGTTGCTGCTTTACTTTTCAACTATTGTACTTTCTTTTCTCAGTGGTACTATACTTTCAGTTGGGTTTGTATACTGGCCCTTTTACTTTCCAGCACTTATTTTTTTTACTCATTTTACTTACTGTTTACTTCATCTTGCATACTCTATTGTGTTTTTTTACTTATATAAAGGCAATGCCTTCCCTTTTTATCAGGATTTATGCCTTTGGTGCTAGTCGCCAGCCCCTGACCTATGGAAGGTGGGATTGGGGTAGTCACGGCACGGGCCCTGAGGACTGGTCGTGATAGAGATGATAATTATTCCATTATCAACATTTTTGAAAGAGCTAATAAATTATTCATTTATCAACTCTTTTAAAAACATTGATAAAGGTACCCTTTATCATCACTAAATAAAAGCACTGATAATAGATCCCTTCATCTATGCTTTTTTAACATTTATAAAAGACAGGGGCTAATAATCTCGCTCTGATAGTAAGTGGTTCTCTAACTCTGATAAATTCCATTTTTAGTGATGTTAAAGGCCTATTTTGTAGTATTTTATTAAATTATTTCCTCACTCAATGTTTAATTCTTTGTATATGGGTGATTTTAATCCCATAAGAGTGGTGGTACAGCTCGCAAATAGGTCAAATATTTTTCCAATGATAGTTTGAGAAGATGTGTTGGTTGGAGTTCAAGTATTAATATTTCTAGATGACTTTTTATGTGCTTACAATAGAAGAGGATAGATAATTAAGACACTCACCAATAATTTTTTGTAGAAATTTCTAAAATATAACCAAGATAATAATCAATGTGCATGAAGGAACACTCACTATGGAGTTTGGAGACCGCATTATCCACTTCACAATTTTTAACTCTATGAGGCACCCATCTCATGACCATTAACATTTTACACTTTCTAAACATAAAAATACTGAACTCTTTGAGTAACCAGGTCTGTTTCATGAATTTTTATCCTTAGGGAGCTAGCTATTGAATGAAAATTTTAGGGAAGATGAGTTTGTCTAGAAAACTAGAAATTCTATTTTTAGATTATCAGAGGAGCTAGATTCTGTCTTTTCTGATAAACTTGTTGGATTATTTCATGAATAAAAAATATGATTATTTTTTCTTGTGTGTAAGAACTTAATGTTTTATGAATGGGGAACCAAACTTTAATTTCATCTTCTTAAACAGCCACCCAAACTCAAGTTGAAACCACTTCTAATGACTTTAAATATGCATACCTCATGGAAGGAGAATAATTATCAGTGATAGTTTCTAATAATATTTCTAAAAAAAATATTAGATTAATATTTTTGAGAAATAATTTAAATAGGTAGTATGGATCTTAATTTATATTCTAGTAATTAATACAAAAAAAAATTCACATAGAATTATACTTGAGGGAGATTCTAACCTTATTAAGTAGCCCCAAATAAGGATAAATACCACCTCCATGGAGGTAGTGAAGAAGGATATATAGAATATATTAGAATAAATGCTAATCTATCCAATTTTAGATTTATAATTAATTTTCCCCATCTATATAGTTCCAAATCAAACCATCCTAACCATTGTGAAAAAAATCAAAGAATTAAATAATACCTATGAGAATTATGAACAGTTGGAGAGTGTGTATAGATCATAGAAAGTAAAATTATGTAACTCAAAAATGTAATTTCCTTATCCCTTTCATTGATATAATATTATATTTATTATTAGGAAGAACCCACTATTATTTCTTGGATGTATTCTCAAGATATTTCTAGGTACCCATTACTCTGGAGCACTAATAGAAGACCATATTTACATGTCCCTTTGGCACCTTTTCTTGTAGGAAGAGGACATTTAGATTATGTAATGCTCTAAGATAATTCTAAATGGGAGTTATATGTATGTTTTATGATTACATTGAGGAATGGTTGGAAGTATTATTGGATGATTTCATAGTTTTTTTAAATTCTTTTGACCATTGTTTGAAAAATATGGAAAAAAATGGAACATTTTCACTAAAAAAAATATTTGTTTGAACTTTTAAAAGTATCATTTCATGGTAAAGAGAGGAAATTTCATTTGTCATGTAATTTCACAAAAAGTAAATTAAGTGGACAAATCAAAAATTTAAGTAATAAATTCATTTCATTACTAAAAAAGTGTGAAACATATTGGATATTTTTAAGGACATGCATAATTCTACAGGAGGTTTATCAATTATTTTAGTAGTATTTTTATCCCTCTATCTGTATTAATTTTAAAATTTACTAATTTTTATTTAAATGATGATTTTATTTAATCCTTTGATGAGTTAAAGAGAATATTGATAACCCCTCTAGTAATTCAACTACCAAATTGGGAAAAACCATTCAAGATACTTTGTGGAACTTCTAACCAATTTTTTGGAGCAGTAATTTATTAGTGAATTAAAGGCATGCCACAAGTCATTTCATATTCCTCATAAACTTTAAATTTTAAACAATTCAACTACAAAACCACGGAAAAATAATTTTTATCATTTTTCTTTTCTTTATATTGATTCAAAACATATTTTATTAGTGATAATGTTTTTTTTCTAAAAATGAAGCCATTAGATATTTGGTTAAGAAGGTAGAATTGTATCCCAAACTTTTGAGCTGTATTTTACTAATTTCGGAGCTCAAATTTGAAATAAAATATAGGAATGGAGATAAGAACCAATTTTTATATCGCTTCAGTAGACTGCCCAACATAACTGAAGTAGATATTCTAGCCCACAAACAATTACGAGCTCATTTAAGGGAAGCATCTCTACTTGGGTGAAGTTTAAGTTTTATGTTATGCTTATGTGGTCAAATATTGAGTAAATTATCAAGCATAAAACCATTTAAATACCAACTAAATTCAAAAAACTAAAATATAAATCTAGATTTTAAATTTGGGAAGATCTATTAATTTAGAAATTTATAATGATCTGGTAATAAGAAGATAATTTCTACAAAGTGAAATTGAATCTATTTTTGAGTTTTCTCACACTATATATTATGGAGTCCAAATTAGGCCTCAAAAAATAGGAAAGTTTTAGAATCTAGAATATATTGACCCACTTTGTTCAAATATGGAAATTAATTTTGAAAACGATGTGAAAATATTAGTTTTCTAAAAATATTTCAAATAGATAAAAAATACACCAAAAACACTTAGTTTTTGTGAAAATTTTAAATTCTAGGGAATATATTTTCTAGGAAATTTTCCCATTTAATTTTTTAATTCTTACATTCTACTTGTAGTTTATTATGTGTAAAAATGGGTGAAATATAAATCCACCAAAATTGATGGTGCTCATTTTTTGTGATTTTGTTAGGGATAATGTATTTTATAGGTTTATAGTTACTAAAGGGATCATGAATGATCACAATATTAAGTTTTTTAACAGTATAATAGATTCCCTAATGAGAAAAAATGGAGTGAATCATAAAACATAAACATCCTATCATCCATATACTCATTCCCAAGTTGAAGTTCCCAATGGGGAGATCAATTAAATTTTGGAGTAAATTTTTAAACCCAATAAAAAGGATTAGAAACATAGCTTATAACACACCTTGTGGGCTTATATGATAGCCAAAAAACCCATATGAATTATCCCATGTTGGATGATTTAAGGGAAAATTTGTCACCTTTCGGTATATTTAGAACATAATGAATATTAGTCTATGAGATAAATTAATCTGAATATAGAAAGATCTATAAAATAGATTAGATTACAACTTAAAGATCTAGAATAATTAAAAAGGGATGATTTTGAAAAATATAGAATTTAAAAATAAATAACAAGGGTGTATCGTGAAAAGATGATCCAACCAAAATACTTCAATCCTATAGAAATGATTTTTTTTATATAAATAAACACTCAAGATAATTCCAAGTAAACTTAATTCCATATGGTAAGGTCTATTTATGGATATTCATTTTATCCTTTTGGTATAGTTTAGATTATGAATAAAGTAGAGCAGGAACCATTCACTATTAATGGAAACAGGATGAAGAAATTTTATGGTAACTTACCACAAGAGCTATTGGAAAAGATCACACTCCTCAAACCGTTTTATCTCTAAATACCATCAGGTTTTACCTTTACTTAACACATATATATTTTTATGATTTGACTTAAAATATACATAAATTTTAAATCTATTTTAATACCTTTAGAACACCACATCATTTAAATGTGTGTGAGGTAAACTTGTAGTTTAGGACCTTTAGTTTAACACTTTTCAAAGTTTTGATTTTATTTTTCAAATTTTTTTCCCTTTTTCAAACTTTTATGTGTTTATCTTTTTCAGTGTTAATAATTATTTGAAGCTTGTGAGAGTAAATAGAATTCCATTGAGAACTTTAAATCTATTCCAATGTGATAAACTAATTTAACCCATTAACTTTCCTTATATGAATACCAAAATAAACATTTTTTCAAATTCTATGTGAATAAAATTCATGAAAAATCCCACTAATTTTTGAAACTCATTACATTTCATATTATCTTTTATCTTTATCACTTACTGAGGAGGATTATAAACAAACATTAACATCTTATTTAAAATTTCCTTTTTCTTGAGAGAATAAATACATGATTGAATAACCAAAATTTACTAAGTAATATTATCAAAACCTTAAACAATTCAAGGAACTTGTGATAAAATTATTAAGGAATTACTTTAATTTTAATCCAAATTTTCAATGAACCCTATTTTAAAGACTACCTTGAGATTTAATCCTTATAACCCCAATCATACATGATTGAATTTTTTAGGAAGACACGTTATAAAAAAAATATCTCTATCTACCATTATATATAATATTATTCATGGTCTAGGTTGAATTAAAGTATGGGGAAGAGAGAAAATTTGATAGAATAATATATCTGGAAAAATCTATTTTAATTTAAAGAAGAACAATATCAAATTTTACAATACTATTTTGGGGGGAAATCATGATGGGAAGAGTAGAAAAATTATGTACATATCATACAAAGTTATAGAAAGATGTCAACTATTGTTTGAAGAAAAGAAGTACCCTTATTTCCCTTTAAAACTCAAATATGCACAAAAATTCTAGAACAGAAATAATAAGATAGATCTAAGTTTAAACTAAGATAATTCCAAAAAATGAGGAATGATGGAGGAAAATTTAAATTAATGATAAAAATATTTAAGGTAAACTAACCAAGAATTGGGAAATAATTTTTGAGGAATAGTAGAACTAAAATCTTCTTGCATATAATATTTATAAGAGCTGATTGAAAAAAAAGTGTCAAAGTTGTGGAAAAAGGCCCTCGGACACATCAAGATAGAGGGAAAATTCTTCCAAACTAGTTGAAATATAGATCTTACACCTGTTGAAGAAATTATAAAGTCCCTCTCTTCCATCAATATTAGAACCAAAGTTAAAAAGATAAAATATATTGTAAAACTTATTAAAGGAAACGGATATAGGAATGTTTGATTCTGATGAATTGATAAAATGTGTAGGTTTTACATAGATAATTAAAATAAGTGAAATATATTTAGTTTAAGAGAAATTCAATGGGGGTCTATTCTTGGAGGAATTGAAAATCATATATTAAGATTCAAATTAGAGTCAAACCTCTTAAATCTACCTCATAATATTTTCACAATAAGTACTACCATCCTTAATCTATAGAAAAAACTTGATTAATACCTCTTGATATGAAAATTTAATTGAATAATTTGGTGGAGATTAAGAAATTCATCAATCATATGGTAAAAATTATATGAACTTGGAATAAGAAAAAACTTTCTTGAAAATCATACTTGAGTATTAAGTGAAATTTTTCAGGGAAGGTAGGTATAAGTGTTCATGAGGGGATAAAAGAAGTGATGATTAATTAAATGTTTTTAATGGAGAAAATGGAATCGATATACTTAACAAGGAATGATAAGAATGAGTACCATGGTGTTGAAAAATGAAATTTACATTTTCTAGTGATTAAAATTTATTTTGGTAATCCTATTGAATTCACATGTCTGGGGTCCACGGTTTATGTGTGGGGTAATTTACAATTAAATGCTTTCATATATATTTTACTAAGTTTCAAGAAATTTAAACCCACTATTTTGAGTATATCTTGTGTTAATATCACATTTTTTGTTTTATAAATATTCTGGAGTTTAATTGATTAGTGGATTAAATCTTAAATTTTATAGTCTATTCAATTTGGAATAATGGAGGAAATCCTACACTGATTCTACTTCTATTCATGGTTATAGGTATAAATTTTACAAAGGAATAATTTTGTATTCTTCATAGTCTCTTTTATATAATATAGTTGATCTATTGACCCTATATCATAACTGACAGTGTGAATAGAAACCATGTGAAGGGAAACTATATAATGATCGACCACATAAATATTGAAAGTAAGAAGATATCCAATTAACAGCATTCTAAACCTACTATAATAATTTATCTTCCATGAAGTCAATCTATTAAGTTAAACCTCGTGATTAATACATTAATTTGAGATTCACATTCAATCCAACTATAGAAACCCAATCCTTTTACATATATTATCGCATGATTTTTAACATAAATATCTAACAATTAAAGCCCATAGATTATGATTCCTAGTGTATTTGGAAGAATGTGTTCATAATATATCAAAATTATGCTAAAAGAAAACTTCTTTATTTTATTCTCTATAATGATCTCCTAAATCCCTTAAAGCTCCTAAAACTACATGGCATGACTTGGGGAATACATAGACAAAAGGGGTGATCTAAAAAAACTATTAATTGAATAAACATTAACATGTGAGTCAAAGGTATAACTTTATATCATAAAAGAGAAGTTTGAAGAGTATTCACATGGGATAATAACATAAATAACATGGTATCATAATATCATAGCATCATAGGAAATGTGGTAGAAAAATATAACATGAAATAATCATGAGTCAATTATAACTTCCCAGACAATATCAAATGGTGCACAAAGTCCCATAATATATTAGGCCTACTCCCTAATCCCATAAATTATTCATGATGAGACTAAAGCTTTTCCCAATAAATTAGAGTGCTATATAGTAACACCCATCATAAAATGTTCATAATTATGTGTTTTACAAAATTAAAATCAATCATAATTCATAAAAATAATAATTACTGATGAAAAGAAAATGGGTTTCATTATCTGGTCCCATTTCATAATCAAGGAATTTCATAATGAATGAGTTTGAGAGATGGACATAAGGAATGTATTAACCAAAAAAATTAAGTGATAATAAGCTAGGTATATATGTGAGATATGTATATACATAATATAGAAGCAATCCATAACATCAAAGGTTAACATCGTAGATGAAAATGTCTCTAAAAGATTATATGGAATGCCTCTTTAGAAAAATACCCTTTTCACTTTGAAATCACTTCTTCAAGATCTAAAAAATTACAAAATATTATTGAAAAAATTTTATTTAAAAATAACCATGTAAAATTATGAATTAATCTTTGAATAATTTATTGTTCGTGATTATAGGTATTTTTATATATGTTTTATAAGTTAAAAAAATCCCTTTCACACTATTGTAAAAAGGTTAAAAAGTAACTCATTCGTAAAATGACAAGAATATTTCTTTCAAAACATTATTTAAAAATTAAAACATGGGTAAAATTTATTTAATAAATAATTTTTATAATTTTAAAAATATTCTAGAAACAATTTTTAGAAAATGTGGATATGGAAGAAAATGAATTTTTGACCGAAGAGAGAAATGAAGTCATATTTTCTTAAAAATATTTTATTAATCATTTTAAGTGAAAAAGAGATAAAAATGGTACTCTTAATTTAATATTTCATGAATAACCATAGGATAATAAAATTAAAGTTTTTTATTATACAAAGATCAAATAATTTCTTATAATTTAAATTCAAGCATAAACAATCCTGATTAAAATGATATTGAAACATAAACCCTTACAGCTTTGGTAACTTTTGAATCATAAATCACACAAATAAATTAAATTAATTATAACTTAAATATAATTAATTATGAATTATTCATGATATTATATGTAAATTGTTAGTATATTAATCATTTAAAATAAATTAGGTGCATAAAAGAACATGTGTCTCAAAGAATGAAGTTTTGAGACGAAACCCTTACCTCGAGACCTGGATTTGTTGTGTATGTATTTTAACTATTATATAATAATATTATATCAATTATTTATTTCATTAAGAAAATTTTATAGGTTTAATCCCTTATACTTAAACCATTTACATAATTTATTTTAATGATGTGTTTAATTATATAATCAGTTATGTCCGCATCGGGTGTTTTGAGGATACTTGGTTCATAATTTTAAAATGGCATCAATGTGTTGATAGTGTTCAAAGAGTTAATTACTCCATCATCTCTTGAATAATAATAATTAAATAATTATTATTTTTATACATAAATTATACTTTTAAAAATAACCATGAATTGTGGTTATGAAAAATTAACTACATTACAATCATGGAGATGATAAGTTTTACATACGCATGTGTAACGTTTCTAGTTTTTAACGATAGTGATAAAAAGAAGGTAAGTGTTATTTTATATTTATATAATAAATATAATATTGTTTCATTAAATACACTTACATATACTATCCATGTGATGCGGTAATAAAAATGAATCACATCACTTTGCAAGACGGTAGTCCGTCGTACACATGAATGATTTTATAATTTTAAATAGATGCTAGGGTAATAAAGCTTATGATATATTAATTTTAATGAATGATTAATATTTAATGAATAATATATATAAAAATTAAATAAATCTTCCTAAAAATATATTAGAGGTGATTATAGAAAATAAATTACATCAGTTTGTTAGGAAGAAGTCTATCATACACACAATTGATGGTTTTGTTTCCCATTTGATAGAAGTGGAGATGGATTTAGGTTATAAAATTAGAATAAACATATTATTATATATCAGATACTTATTTTATTATTTGATAATTATTGAGTAAGATTTGAAATGTGTGGAAGAAGAAATAAAACAAGGATTCTAAATTCAGAACGTTACCTCTTCTTCAGACCATCTCTTTAGGATTATACCTAAAGCCTTCCAAGATTGTCATTCAGATCAAAAAAAAGGACTATAGTATTTTAGTAGTTAATTAAGTAAGCTATTTGGGTAGTTATTGGATGAAAAATTTGTTTTAAGTGTGTTAATGAGGGGAGAGTGGGTTCCCTTTTATATGAGAGGAGGAGTGGCATTCTTGTAAATACCAAAAATATTCCATAATGGGAAGTCACTCTAAAGACAAGTGCCAAAAAAATTGAAAAATAAAGTATTTTAGGATATATATAATTATTATAAATACCTATAAAATTAAAAATACACATTTTTTAAACATTTTATTCCATTTACCACTTTAGTTTAACTCCCCTTATAAACTTGTTTTAACATTAAACGTGTTAACAGGTTTTTACTATTTTTACTATTATTTATGAAAAAAAATAAGTTAAAATTATAATATAACATTAATTAATTTTATTAAAAATATATAATCCATTTTATGAAGTTAATTTCAATTAAGTGGTATAATTTAATTTAAAATTAAACCAACAGATGTGTCAAAAAAATAGTTTTTCTAGAAATTCATTTTTCAAGCATAAGATGATCTTATAATTGCTATATGAAAAGAAATAATAATTAAATTAATTCATATTAATATATATATATAAAAATTTAACTTAAATAATTCCTCATTAGGGTTTATTATAATTAGTTAAAATGGTGAAACATTATGCATTTAAAAAGATCTTTTATAAAAAATGTGTTTTAAAGCCAAGAAATAAACTTATATTAAAATCTAGTATAAAGATTATTCAAATGTAATTAATTGGATTAAATATAAATAAATAATACTTAATTTAATTTTAAATTATATTTAAATAATAATAGGACTTTTAATTTACTTGATTTATCAAAAGTAAATTACAGTTTTACCCGAAATTAGTATATTTCATTATTCACTGAAAAATAAATATTTTTTAAAAAATACCAAAATTTCAATATAAGTTAATATTGATATTCTTATTTATAAATTATGTTCATTTTATAAAATAATATTTTTAAAAGTTACAAAATTTAATAATAATATTTTCTAACAAAATCAATAAAAACATTTTTAAAGGAAAAATATTTTTATATAACAAAATATATTTAGTAAAGTTGAGTGATCATTTATTAAGAATTTATCAATAAATTTATATTGATAATGACCTTTATATATATTTCATAAATTATTTAATGTTATTCATACCTAAAAAGGTAGCAGTTATATTATAATAGTAATATATTTTTTGGGTTGTTTAAGCTTGGTGTTGTGTGTCGTATATGCTATTGAACATTTTGTTATTATTTTAAAATCTCAAGGTGTTACATTATACCAAAATGAAATAAATTACATCCTACAAATTTAAACTTTTTCCCAGTAATCAGGGATTTAACATTCAAAAATTCCTTTGTGGAAAACCTGTATCATAAAAACAGTTAATAAAACTTCCTATTAAAAGAGGGAAATGGAAATATGAAGTTCATCTAGAATAACACATGACTAGGTTTCCAAGTTGGAGAACCTTGGTCGGAATTGAAAATATAGTCATATAATAAAATAATAAATAATTATTTAGATTCATGTAGATCATTGATCAAAATAAATTGAATGATCAAGATAAATTTAATAATCATAAAACCATAAATCTATGATGAATTGAAATACCATTGATTCATCATATATTAAGGTAATAGGATAACATTTTTGTTTCAACATAATTTTCCTAGAGTTTAGGTATTATTTTAATATCAAGATAGATAACCATATAAAATATACTTAATTGATATATTTTTATTTCATAAACATAATTTCATCATTTCGTTGTGATTCAATCAATTCCAAATTCACCTATTACATTAAGGAATGAATATCCAATATGATTTTTTTATATCTAAAGAACTAAAATTAACATTTAATGGATCATAAGATCTATAAAATAGTAAAAAGATATTTATCCTATATTTATTAAAACTAAAATGATTATCAGGATGTAAGATAATACCCAAAATGAATATGAATATATTAATATCCAAAATTCAATAATAAAAACAAAGGTTTTACATAGATCATTCTTTAAATAAATAATCTTATATCCCAAATAACCTTAATAACCTCAAGATGAAAAAAGGTTTTAACCACAAAGGTTATCTCATACCCTTCAAGTTAAATATCCAAAAACATAATATAATTCTTCCCAAATAATCATTTATATTAAACTAAAAGGTTATATATATATAAACCCAATAAACAATTTCCCAAAATATCATTAATAACCTCAAAATCCTAAAAATTAAAAAATATTTGATCCTTTATATTTTTCCAAAAATAAAATTTATATTTATCAACAAAATAATTTAAGTAAAAAACAATTTTATGCTGACTAGTATATCACATATCCTAGTGGTAGGAATTGTACCCTAGTTACCCTTTAGTTGTGGGTTCAAACCCTACAACCCTATCAGATTAAATGGGTTGTTTCTCAGCTTGGGAATTGTCCTTTTTCTAAATCTATGGAGAAAAGAATTATAATCAGATTCATAATTCACCTTGATCCAATAAAATTCTTAATAATATGAACAACATCTTCAAAAATACCATTAGTCTTCAATTCACCCTTTCTTAACCTATAAATATTTCTATCCAATTAATTATTTTCTACATAATGAAATAATTTTAATTGACTATAATTACTATAACATCAATAACAAATCAAAAATTATATTTTCCTCAATCATGTGTTTTTTTATAAAATATCACCTTACCATTCTATCACCTTTCTAGGTCATTAGTACCACTCTACATAAACTTATAAATCCTTAAAAACCATAATAATACAATCCTTATAAGTTTCATGATTCCTATGACTAGAATACCATTGATAAAAAATACTTAAACAACATGGTTCTCTAGTTATAACACCTAAACACTTGAATAATTCCACTTTAATGATTTTTATAACATAGACTGTAACACCTCAAAATTTTATGAGAAATATTCTTTTTAATTTTATTGATGTCTTGTGTTGTACACTACACCAATATTATATTGCGCTATACGCAACACTATATTATCTTTTAGTATACGCAAACATTATTCTTGTCTTGTGCTGCACGCAAGAGCGACCTTCCACGATAGCATGTGTTGTACGCAATACCAGGTTTCACTAAACAACGATATATTGTTATGAACTAGCCATTATGAATAGTATTAACAAAATTTTGAATTTTATAACATTATCATTCATCATACACATATCCTAGAACATGTTATGAGAACAAAATAAATTTTTGGGTAAAATGCATATTTTTCAAAAAATGATGTTTTGACACCTTTTGATGGCGCACCCACTTTAAAACTATTTTTTGACACGTTAATGAGTTAAATTTGACAAAATAAACTTATTAATTGCAATAAGTATATAAAAATTTACTTTGGATAATTTTTTAATATTTTTCTATTAACTTTCATATTTTGATGAATAGTAAAAATACGCTAAATTTTAATTAAAAACAACTCTTTTCATCAAGATAATTTATATGTTTAAATTATAATATTGAAAGGTTTTAAAGTATAAATAGAATATATTTTTACCATTTGATATAATTTATGTCATTATCATTAATTTTACATTGAATTAATAGGTAAAAACATTTCAATATTTTGCAATGTTTTAAACAAAAACCCATTTTTTCGATAATGGGATTAATTTTAAATTAATTACAGCAACTTCTCTGTTTTGAATTTGAAAAAATGGATTCCATATTTTTAATCAGTATGTATCAATTCTGTTAATAGGCTACTTTTATTTTTGGGCATTATGAAAAGCAACTACGGTAAATTTTATTTACCATAGTTAATGGTAAATTATGTAATTAAGGGTAAAAATAATATTATAAAATTACCCTAACACTTGACTTAATATAATTGGATTATTATATTTCGTCCTAAAATATACTTGGGTCTAAATGGTATCTATTGGAACCCACATGTATGTGATTAAGACATTTATTTTATTTTATTTAATGAAAAGCTAAATATGTCTCGCTCAAACTTTAATAATTAAATTATTTTTAATATAAGGTGATAATAAATATAAATTAAATTATAAATACTAATTTTAAAGATAATATGTTATTATTTATCATGGTAATTTATTTGTAATTTTTAAAAAATATATAATTACCTTAATAGCTTATACATTAATGATGCAGAAATTATTTATTTAGTGAAAAAATCAATAATATAGTTTTTATTAAAATAATAATACCCACCAAAGACCCAAAAACATGACCAAAACTTATTGGTAGAGTATATATACACTATACGAATCAAATTGTCGACTTTTGGACCATTTTGAGCCTTATAAAACATATTAGGACATTTATATTATTTTATTTTAAATGATGTCAAAGTTTTCACCTTCATAATTTAATGAATATAACAATTTAAACGTTGTGATTTTATGATGATAAATTTGATTACAAGTTTTATTATAAAATATATTAGATTTATATTCATCATAGTATTTTATTTTTAATTTTTATGCAACAAATAAGTATATTAAATAATTATACAAAAATGATGTAGTAATTATTTTATTAATATAAATATCAAATAAATAATATTAAAAGTATTAAAATAAATATTATATGAAGTAATTAGTGTTCTCCACGAATTTTCTAGATGAATATTACTTTTTAGGAATCAATTATATATTTTTTTTTTGAATATATCTTTTGTTTGGATTTTATTTAAATTCAAATAAATTAATAGTGTCAAAATTGACACTATTGATATTTTATAAAAATAACATATTATTAAATTGTTTAAAAATAAAAAAAATATTTAAAAATTACAAATTAAAATTTATATGGTCTAACATGTCATAAATAATCCAATTATGTACAATTAACAACACATAAATAAGTATTTATAATCATTTAAAATTTATAACATTATTACCACAAATAAAATTAAATAGATTAAATAAGGATAAATAAAAATGATAAGGTATAATATAAAATAAAAAAATTTCTAAATTTGATTGTTTGATGATATTACAACCCGATATTATCTAATTTCTAAATTTGAGTCACTTTGGAAGTTTTTAAGTGGGGTTTGAGTTTATTATAAATTAATATTTTGGAGGTTTCCAAAAGTGCCCCTCTCCTCTCTCATAAAATGGCACCTCCTCCCTCTCCTCTTCACACCATTTTGAGCCTTCATGATCATATAAACCCTGAACATTACTCTTCTAAACCTCTATAGTTACATTATAGAGGTTCTTGTCTTCTCAAAAGACCAATTCTAGTGCCCTAAGTGGAATTTTAAAAGAGGTACGTCAAGGAAGAGGTAATCTCTTCTATCGATTATTTCAAGTTTCTTTCTTCTTCTACTTCCTCTTCTTTAGTTGTTTCATTATAAAGTAACAACATAAGTATAAATAATATAATGATATGTTATTACAAATATTAAACAATCCTATTTCACCTTCTACCCATCCTATGAAAAATAAAATCATCGTGTGTGCGTACGTACGGAATACCGTCTTCACGCCGTGGTGTAATCTGTTTTACACCACCACCTTACTTGGATGGGTATAATGGTGTAGAGAATAACTATATATGATTATTATAACATGATACTAATTCTGATATATTCTATCATCCACTCCAATACCATTCAATAATTATGTGAATGATATCATCGCTCGTGCGTACGTACGGACTACCGTCTCCACGATGCGATGAGATTCATTCACCATGTTAACCATTAAAGAATGATTATAAAGTATATATAATAAGTAATAATTAAATATATGAAATAATAATGCTACTATATTTATATATATATATATATGTGTGTCATTTACTTCCATTCAATTTAATAAGGAAACGAAAACATCATTCATGCGTACATACGACCTATCGTCTCTATGAACGGTGTATTTCATTTCATTTATCAATCTACTATATATATTTATATGCTTAATATATATTATATATAAATCATGTTTTACATTATGGTATTGGGTAATCAAGATCTAAGTAATCATAAGAATAATTACAAGTCAAAACACATACGATAAATGAAACGATTTTACCCAAAACGCTGCTTTAACATGGAATTGATAAATGAATGTTTAATATAAAGTCATAAGTGAATAATATATGATATCATAAATATTATTATGGTTTTTTTAAAAGTTAATAATATGTTTAAAACTACTATATAGGAGTCTTGGACACATATGGAAGAAATTGGACCTAAGGTAAGGGATAATTATTCCAATCTCATTCTTATCCAAGATTGTTTATTCGTAAGTATTTGCCAAGGTTATATTTATCATCCATGTCCGTGTTTTATAAAAATGTTTTCATAAAGTATTTACTATTATTACATGTATTTTTAAAGTCATGTTTACACATTTTTACTTTTAATGTGTATTATGGAAGGAATCTTTCTTTTTTTACCATACGAGGTACTTTTTGACTTTTATGGAAAAAGTACAAGAAGAATGTTTTTTTAACTTATACGGCATGAACGGATTTTTACGATTTCATAAAAACTTATTTTCATGAAGCTTAATCTACATTATTTCCTGATTATTTTCAAAAAAAATCCTTTTATTTTAAAATTACATGGCATTTTGTGAAAAGAAAATGATTTTGAAGAAGAAATGATATTTTCCTCTAGAATTCATTTCAAGTGTTTTGTCAAAACTATTTCCCATCTAAGATGACATTATTTAATATTATTATGTTTCAAGTATAATGTCTCTATAATTGACATGGTTTTATTTTTCTTGTGATGAAATGATATCCATTTTTTATATGGATTATGTTATGATGGGATGATGTTTATGAAACCTATTTTATTGTTTGGGTTATGATGAATGATTTATGTTTATTTTGTGGCACACGAAATAATGATTTCATTATGATATGGTTGGGACCAATATCTCCCTATAATGTATTGGTTAAAGATTTATATCTCATGAGATAAACATGGATGGAATGTCAAGTAAATATGGTTTAGTAATACAGGGCTGGAACGGCAAGTAAACCTGGTTTAGTAATGGACTTATTCCACTATGATGGTCTTGGAAGCAATGCCTTGGATACTATGGAAACCATATCATGTGCTTAATGGTTTTACATAATTACATGTTTTATTCCCATCCTATTTTATCATGATTTATGTTCTATTATTATCTATTCCTTACGTACTGCAATGTTTTATATCATTCCTCAAGATTTTTATGTTTAAACTTTATGTTCATGTTTTTAAGTTCAAATTTATATGGTTTGTGTTATTTTCTCCATGATTATACTTACTGAGCATTTGATCTCACCCTTTTTTATGTTTTCCTTTCCCCAGGATATAAATAAAGGTTTTACGTAAGAAAACAAAAGTGGAATATCTTTATGGGAGATGTTAAAGATCTTTCACCATGATTAGAAGATTATGTTCCAAGTTTCCAAAGACACTAAACTATTACAGTACTTGGGTGTCTATTTTTGTTATGTATTAAGTATTCCACAAAATTAATGTAATGTCCATGTACATCAATCTTTGGGTCTCTACAGTTGGTATCAGAGGAAAGGTTTAGTTAACCTTTGGAAACTAGGATGCGAAAACTTTAGTGAGATCCCCAGAGATATTTATAAGGTATGTCTTGGGATTTCCCTAAGGTTTAGTATAAATATAGGTTAAAATCCTAGAATTATGATAACGATCATTAATAACCTAGGATGAAACCTAATATGTTAGATATTGAATGTACTCCCCTTGATTATATTGTTTTCCTAGTGTGATTTTTGCCTCTCACACTATTCTTTTTGGGTTTTAGAAAATGGATGGAAACCGGAAGATTCATGTTAATGGAGAATATTATGGACAATTGAATGATATTATTCCTGATCAATCCAATGAAATGGGATTTGGAAGGCGAAACGCCATTATTATGCCTAATCAATAATCTCATAATATGATCAATAATCTCAACTTTTGTAAGTTTCCTGACTCATTTAAAAAGAGAAATAAGGAGTTTCATGATGATCATATAGGAAAGAAAGTTCAATTTTCCTCATGTAAATCATGTGGGAAGAGACATCAAGGAGAATGTTTCAAAGGAACTGTAAGATGATTTGGGTGTGGAAAAGAAGGACACAAATACAGTAATTGCAAAGGAAAGGGTTCAGTTAACACTATGGACAAGGATAATGGTATTGCTAAGACATCAACAACAGTTAAATGTTTTAAATGTGGAATGTACAGGCATTATTCAAACCAATGCCCTAAGGGAAAATCTCGTGAAGAGAATCAGCATGGTCGTATGGGTAGTATTTATGTTGTTGATGATGAAGAGACTACAAATGATATATGATATGAATGAAGTGTTGAATAATAAAATGATGAATCTCAGTTGATGGTTTAAGAAGGTAGTGGAATGATTTTATGTTTATCAAGAGTAATGTTGTATAGGTAATTTAATGGTACTATGGAATAATGAAACATATAAGGACTGTTACACTATTATTTTTCTCAAATTATTTGAAAGTATATGTTGAATGGTACCGGTAACCATGAAAGGTTATTCAGATATTTTTGGAAAGCATATAATATGCGCATAATTATGGGATAAGGAGAAAATAATATGTTGGATATTATTAATGAGCTCATGATTGATATAAGGACAAAGTGATATCATGGTTTGAGTATATTGTATTTTTGGGATTTTGGTATGTGTAAAGAGTTAACTTTTGACAGCATTCATGTTTTCACTAAGGTTCTATGGTAATTTGTAACGACTCGGACCTGTCCAGCCACCCGAACAGTGCCGAACGGGTCAGGTGTCACTACCTTAGGTGCACCTCCCCGAATTCCAAAGGCTTCCGACTAGAAATGAGGGTCTGTTAGGTATAGTGAGGAGGCTATACCCTCTAGGAGGATCATAAGAATGGTATTGGTCCGAGTAATAATAAAGATACAGTGGAATAAACGACTCAACAGACTCGAACCAGACCCACAGAGCGGAAGAAATATAAATATAAATAAATAGTGGAAGCAATAAGTATAAACAAAAGCAGTGGAAATAAACACAATAGCATATTGAGCACCACATGTAACTACTATTGAACCAAACATGCATCCACAGCAAGTCAATATACAAAAGGGCGCCAATGGCTAACCAACTGTAGCTACATAAAAAATAAGCATGCTAATACAGGAAAGAAAGAAAAATAAAGTAAACTCCAGCTAGGTAAGACCTCAAGGTCCATACCATCTCCATGCAATGACTAACGTAGCCCAGCTCCTGAAGCTGACCTCTTTCCTGCACGTAAATCCATAAGGTCTGCACGCATCCCTAAGGGCCCGTGTAAGGTGTGAGACAAATCTCAGTAGGATACCACCCAACAGTGCGTACCTAATATAAGTGTTTAAGCAGTCATGCATTTATAATGAAAGCAGTAAACAGTGCATTACACAAATAACCACAAACTCTACTGGTGCTCAATAGCCACCATGGAGTGTCACCTGCTTCGGCCAACACCGGAATCTCTATCATGTATCCCGGAACCATGTACCCCCTAACACCTCGTGTCTCAAGAACCGACGTTCCGAAGGCACGCCCAAGAATAGTAACTCAGAGGAACAGCGATATCGGCCCTAAAATAAAGTAACTGGAGGGACGGTAATATCTTCCCTCAAATAAATAACTGGAGGGACAGCGATATCTTCCCTCAAATCATAGCGAGCCTCAACCCCCAACCCAATAGGGACGGCGATATCCACCCTCAAATAAAGTAACTGGAGATATGGTGATATCCGCCCTCAAATAAAGTAACCAGAGGGACGGAGATATCCTCCCTCAAATAAATAACCGGAGGGACAGCGATACCTGCCCTCAAATCATGGCGAGCCTTAGCCCCTAACCTGATAGCCTTAATACTATCCATTGAAGGCTCCTCACCTTCCACGTGGCTTTCTACGGCAATCACCCCCAACCAAAATACCTAAACCGCATCTATTGGGTCCTCTACCCACATGAGTGGTCAAAACCACCTCATCACGGAGTATCTATGTGTGTACACTACTCAAAGTTTTGGGTGAGTGGTAATAACCAAAAAGTACCTAAGACACCACACATCTGACACCTCGTGTCCCTACGACCATGCCGCTCAAGAGTAACTCGGGCCATGCCCAACCTGACAGTCATACTACCTCAAACTGATGTCTATGATGCCCAATACTGTGGTCTAAACCACCTAAAGTAACCCGGGCCAAGCCCAACCTGACAGTCGTACTGCCTCAAACCGACATCCATGACGCCCTATACCGTGGTCAAAACCACCCAAGTAACTATGGGCCAAGCCCAACCCGAGATCAACATCACTCAATAATATCTGGGCCACTCCAATTACAACCCAAAGGCTCCAACATAATCAATTCAACATTCACATACATAATCAGAAGAATTACTTTTAAACAGGAAAAATAACTCAACAGTTGAATGCACTAACTATGTGTTGTCCCATACCAACACTGAGGTCTCTAAAGACTCTAACAATTTATCTCAAATTTTAATGAATTAAGCTCAGTCGTTTAATTAAAAAAAACAAGTATACTCATTTTGGCAACCCCGGCCAAAATTCCCCATATAAGAAACAGCCCCTCACCCGGCCCCGCTCAAGGAAAACATGACAAGGGAAACACCCAGAGGCATCCCATAGGTCTAATAAGCATATTAACATGCAATAGCAAAATAATTAGGTTCATTCTCAAAATACCCGAAAACACGCCATAGTTCGCACCACCCAAATGTCCACAAAAACACGAAAGAAGGTATGCACCACCTACCTCATACTAGTACACTGATACTCCTCCAATGGAAACCTCCAATTAGGTCTAAAACGAGGTAGATCTACAAAAGAATCAAAACCGCTCAAACCCTTATAACTCGATCTAGGGAAGAAATCAGGAAAAACGGCTCAAGGGGAATCAAGGCCTTACCGGGGGAGTTCCAATGCATCAAACGGTGTTCGGATCGGAGTTCGTATGAAGATCTGGGAGCAAGAAGAAGGTCCATCCAGCTCTCCCCGCATAGGCCCCGAGTGGGAGGAAAAATGAGAGAGAAATAGGAAATCTTGGGTGGCCCGGAACTTAAAAAACCAAACATTAAGTGGTCGCACGGTTAACCCGCACGGTTTGGAAAACCATGCACCAACCATGGGGTTACTACTGCCTCAACCAAGAACTTCTCACGGCCAACCCGCACAGTTTTGGAAAACTGTGCACCGCCTGTGCAGAGCCCTCTGCCTCATCCAGAGACTTCGCACGGTTTGTCTTCACAGTTTGGAAAACCATGCGCCAACCATGTGCACCTGCATAACCTCCCCAAATTTAATCATTTGACCCGGAATTGTCCAAATTATCTAGTTTTCTCAGAAGTAAGTCAAAATTCAAATAGGGTCGGAATTTTAACCCGTTATAAAAACTCAGGTTCTTACAATCTCCCCACCTTAACATAGCTCATCCCCGAGCTATCAAACAAAACCTGGAGATGGCACCGAACATACCAACCCAATCAAGGCAACCTAGACTTCCCCGGTC
This sequence comes from Viscum album, assembly GCA_963277665.1. Classification (NCBI taxonomy): domain Eukaryota; kingdom Viridiplantae; phylum Streptophyta; class Magnoliopsida; order Santalales; family Viscaceae; genus Viscum; species Viscum album. The sequence continues at coordinate 370,785,218 of OY728166.1, read as the reverse complement.
ACAAGGTTCTGGATAAATTCCTCAAGGGGCTCCCCACCTAAGTAATTTCCTAACTCGGTCTCAACCCAAAAAAACTCAGAACAAGAAAAGGTTCGCAAACCTATGTTCCGAACTCAAGGTCCTCTTGTGACGCATCATCACCCCTGCCCCTCATTAGAGATCCCGTGTCGTTTCCGACACCCAAACGTATCCTACACCGCATCTGTGTCCGCCTCCATGAGTTCCTGCATCCCATGGATGCTCAAAACGAACCTAGTGCCTAGCACCTCAAGTAACCCGCATCCTCGATGCCCCGATGCCCATGGCATCTCATACATATATACAAATTATATCACGCACCTGAGATGGCTCCAAACCCATTGACCATCACATAGTCAATCCACATCAAACTTGTGCACCTCATGCACTCAAAACAGACATGCCTCTATAGTTCATGCCAAAAGAGAACAAGGAAAAGATCACGGCCACACCCATGGTGTACCTCTAACTGTCGTCGGCTCACCAGCCTGCTCAGCCTCTAGCAGCTTCATAGCGTGCACCTGGCCTGAAACACGGCTTCCTGATGCCTGACCTCCCTGCGGTGCTGCTCCAGTCACCAGCCACTGACCCCTCAGGTGGGTCCCGATGTCTCTGTCACTTCCTCCGCATGCAACTGAACCTCGGATACCCTCTACTAGTACCGAACCTGAACCAACTCTGGATGCCACTGTCTGTCCTGGTCTTTTCCTGCCGGCTATCTGAGAAGGTTATCTGCAAAACCTTTCCAGATGCCCGACCTGTCCACATGCTCGTCACTCCTTAGGAGGCCTATTGCACTGAGTCCGAACATGTCCCGACTGTCCACACTGGAAGAAAATCACTAAAGAACTACCACGAGGTGGTCTAGCTGAATCTTTGGCCTGACTGCCCTGTTGGGACTCATCCCATCCCCGCTTCCTGTTGTCTGAGCCGTCACCAAAAGTTGTCGCCCTATCAAACTAGGGTCTATCCCTCTGGTTTCCCTCTGCTATGAGTGTCTGGTTCAATGCCTCTGAGAAAGAACCAAGCCGGAAGTTATTCACCTGGACTCGAATGACGTGTCATAAGGCATCCTCGAAGCACCTCACCCTAGTCGTGTCATCGCTTACCATGCAAGGTGCAAAGCGAGACAACTCTGTGAAGGTAGTTGTGTTATCCAAACAGACATATCTCCCTGCTGAAGACTCAAGAACTACCAAGCTCTCTCTTCCCTCAGTGTCTCCGGGTAAAAGTGCTCAAAGAACCTGTCCTCGAAGTCCTTCCAAGCCAATCCCTTGTGCCTACGAGCCTGTACCTGTACATCCCACCAACGCTTCGTCGGTCCTCTCAGCATGTACGTCGCCAGTTTGACCCTTTTCCCTGGAGGCGTCTCTAGCTGTTCGAAGATCATCTGCATGCTCTCTATCCAGTTCTCAGCCGCCTGTGGACCACCCTCACCCTGAAATAGTGGCGGGTGCTATGACTAGAACTCTTGTGTTAGATAATCCATAGATGGCTCTGTGCTCGGTGCACCTTTGTTGGTCCCCTCCAAGACACGCACGAGGCTAGCTCAGAGCTGCTCGTCGAGACATGGCATGAACACTACCAAACCCAGCTGCTACCCTACTTGTACTGGATCCTGACCCCGATCCTGTCCATGAGCCTATACCTGTGGCTCCTGCTCTGCCTGTACCGGATCCTGAACCTGATTCTGCACCTACGGCACTGTATCCCCACTCGCCTGACGCTCCATCTGAGTCAGCAAAAAGGAACCCGTTGAATACCATAAATGTTCAGACAGCCCATATATATATATATATATATAACAATATATTCTACACAGATAAGGAAAGCAGTAAAAGGTAGTTCATAACAACTACCCTTACTCCCCCTCACCGCAACCCATGCCCCACAGCATCCCGACCTCATGGCCTCCTTACCCGCCCTCAACAGATCCAAGTATCAAAAGTACCTTGGGCCATGCCCGTCCTGAAAACTCACGTTCCCTCAAACCGATGACTGATTCACCCAATCCTAATAGTTACACTACCTCATCCATAGTACCTGTCTACTCTCGTAAGAATCAGACCCAATATCCCGCCACATGCAATTTTACAAAATATAAAGCATGGCATACACATTGCAACTAGCAAATCAATCTTATCAGGAATTTCACCTTTTCAAGTTTTATAAGCACACAAAGCATGGAAATTGATTATATTCACATGATATTATCACTTCACAAAGCATACGTGCAATTATGAAATTGAAATACCCTAAAATGTTCCTATCAAAAGCCAAGCGAAATAGCCTTGCCATACCAGGCCAAGGTCCAATTCTCCCTTACCGCACCGGGTCAAGGGTCACATATCACAATCAATAACATCACACATCAAGTGATCCACTGAGGTGGAAATCATATAAACCATAATCTGAGCAAAAATCAAAACAGTAATTCCCACCCATTGGCAACTTGGTCCATCCATCGTACCTGGGGCTACAGGCACCCAAGCACAATCTAGAAACCCAGTTCCAGTAACAACAATCTATCTCCAGTCTACCATATCCCCAATAGTAAAACATGAAGAAATAAAAGGAGAAGTCTCAGTCTCATTAGTATCCAGGAAAATACTGCTACTAAATCCTTGTCAAGAACTCCTCTGATACCACTTTGTAATGACCCGGACCCGGCCAGCCACCCAAACAGTGTCGAACGGGTCGGGTGTCACTACCTTAAGCGCACCTCCCCAAACTCCAAATGTTGTCGACTAGTAGCGAGGGTCTGTTAGGTATAGTGGGGATGCTATACCCTCTTGTAGGATCATAAGAACAGTATTGGTACGAGTAAAAATAATGATCCAGTGGAATAAACGACTCAACAGACTCGAACCAGACCCACAGAGCAGAAGCAATATCAATATAAATAAACAGTGGAAGCAATAAGTATAAACAACAGTAGCGGAAATAAACACAACAGCATGCTGAGCACCACATGTAACTACTACTGAACCAAACATGCATCTACAGAAAGTCAATATAGAAAAGTGCACCAATCGCTAACCAATTGTAGCTACATAAAAAATAAGCATGCTAATATAGGAAAGAAATCAAAACAAAGTAAACTCCAGCTAGGAAAGACCTCAAGGTCCATACCATATCCATGAAATAACTAAATCATCCCATCTTCTGAAGCTGACCTCTTTCCTGCACGTAAATCCATACGGTCTGCACGCGTACCGAAGGGCCCGTGCAGGGTGTGAGACAAATCTCAGTAGGATACCACCCAACAGTGCATACCTAATATAAGTGTTTAAGCATTCATCCATTTATAATGAAAGCAGTAAAAAGTATGTTACACAAATAACCACAAACTCCACTGGTGATCAATAGCCAACATGGAGTGTCACCTGCTTTGGCCAACTCCGGAATCTCTTTCATGTAACCCGGCACCATGTGCCCCCTGACACCTCATGTCTCAAGAACCGACATCCCGAAGGTACACCCAAGAATAGTAACTCAGAGGAATAGAGATACTTGTCCTCAAATAATGTAACCAGAGGGACGGTAATATCCACCCTCAGATAAAGTAACTGGAGGGACGACAATATCCACCCTCAAATAATGTAACCAGAGGGACGGCGATATCCGACCTCAAATAAATAACCATAGGGACAGCGATACCTGCCCTCAAATCCTGGCGAACCTCAGCCCCCAACCCGATAGCCTCAATACTATCCCCTGAAGGCTCCTCACCTTCCACGTGGCTTTCTATGGCAAGCACCCCAAACCAAAATACCTAAATCACATCTACGGGGGCCTCTACCGACACGAGTGGTCAAAACCACCTCATCATGGTGTATCTATGTGTGCACACTACTCAAAGTTCTGGGTGAGCGGTAATCACCAGAAAGTACCTAATCCACCACACATCTGACACCTCATGTCCCTACGACAATTCCGCTCAAGATTAACTTGGTCCATGCCCAACCTGACAGTCATACTGCCTCAAATTGACATCCATGACGCCCAATCTCGTGGTCTAAACCACCCAAAGTAACCCGGGCCAAGCCCAACCTGACAGTCATACTGCCTCAAACCGATGTACATGACGCCCTATCCCGTGGTCAAAACCACCCAAGTAACTCTGGGCCAAGCCCAACCCGAGATCAACATCACTCAATAATATCCAGGCCACGCCCATTACAAACCAAAGGCTCCAATATAATCAATTCAACATTCACATACATAATCAGAAGAATTACTTTTAAACAGGAAAAACAACCCAATAGTTGAATGCACTAACTATGTGTTGTCCCATACCAACATTGAGGTCTCTAAAGTCTCTAACAATTCATCTAAAATTTTAATGAATTAAGCTCAGTCGTTTAATTAAACAAAACAAGTATACTCATTTCGGCAACCCCAGCCAAAATTCCCAATATAAGCAACGGCCCCTCGCCCGACCCCGCTCAAGGAAAACATGACAAGGGAAACACCCAGAGGCATCCCATAGGTCTAATAAGCATCTTAAAATGCAATAGAAAAATAATTAGGGTCATTCTCAAAATACCCAAAAACGCGTCATTGGTCGCGCCACCCAAATGTCCAAAAAAACATGAAAGAAGGTATGCACCACCTACCTCGTACTAGTACGATGATACTCCTCTGATGGAAACTTCCAATTAGGTCTAAAATGTGTTAGATCTACAAGAGAATCAAAACCAATCAAACCCTTATAACTCAATCAAGGGAAGAAATCAGAAAAAATGGATCAACTGGAATCAAGGCCTTACCGAGGGATTTTCAACGCATCAAATGGTCTTCGGATCGGAGTTCAGATGAAGATCTGGGAGCAAGAAGAAGGTCTGGATGGCTCTCCCCGCGTAGGCCCCGAATGGGAGAAAAAATGAGAGAGAAATAAGAAATCCCCGGTGGCCCAGAACATAAAAACACTAACATTAAGTGGCCGCACGGTTAACCCTCACGGTTTGGCAAACCGTGCACCAACTGTTCGGTTTCCACTGCCTCACCCAGGAACTTCGCACGGCCAACCCGCACGGTTTGGCAAACTGTGTGCCGCCCGTGCGAAGTCCTCTTCCTTATCCAGAGACTTCGCACGGTTTGTCCGCACGGTTTTTAAAACCGCACGCCAACCGTGTACACCTGCATAACCTCCCAAAATTCAATCATTTGACCCAGAATCGTCCAAATTCTCCAGTTTTCTCAGAAGTGAGTCAAAATTCAAACAGGGTCAGGATTTTGACCCATTCCAAAAACTCGGTTTCTTACATAATTCATGTTTCAAGAATACATGATTAAGGTATTCACATGTTTTGATTGTGGCCAACAAGATATATGTTACGATATATGGGGGATAAATGATGGTATTCACATGCTTGTTATATGACCTTTCTAGTAATCGTTTTATTTATACTATGAGTTTGGATAGAAGTATTTTGGATAAGACTAAAGGTGTAATGGATTAAGTTAGACATCTGATAATTTTGTTTAAGGCTAGATATTTTTTTCGATATTATTTCTGAAATGCTTTAATAGTATAGTTTTAGAAAAAGGACAACCCATATGATGGGCAACAACCCATCGCATCTGACAAGGTTGCGGGAATCGAACTCACAACCAAAGTGCAACAGGACTTTATCACCTACAACTGGCCTACAGGAAGTCCTTGGTTAGTAGAAATTAGTTTTATTTTATTAAGTAGTATGATATATTAAGTATAAGTCCATTTTTGGGATCATATATGGTTAATCTCACCATAGATGGACTTATGTATATTTAATAACTTTTGTTAACTTCTTGTTTGAGACAGATGGAATAACCTATTATTCTATCACGTGATCTGCTAACATTTCAAGAAGGACAAATTCAACTTCATTTCTTTAAATAAGAGATGAATTGGAAATTGTTCATGGAATGACCAACGATGATATTACACTGAAATCAAGTAAGTATTTATCCTTATGCAAAAATTCATCAACTTTAGGGAAATGATCTTGAAAAACAAAAATGTTGTCCTAGTACCCTCATATCTGATGTATCAGATGGTACCTTAGATCATCACAAATTTAGGGCTTTCTGATTGTTGGATTTTTCATAGCCATGTTCTCTACCACTCTCCATTAGAACTTAACAGTCAGATTTCTCTTCTATATCCATCACCTATGTTCTCCTATGTGGAAACCCAGTGATGAGTTAATTTGGGTAACCGTTACGTTTCCTACATTACATTATAAAATTAAGTTTTAGTATTCCTTTTTAAGATGTGGGTTTCTATGAAAGAAACTTCCAAGTAGTAAACCATTTATAACCCTGATGAATTTTGTGGGCAAAATTCATTTTAAGGGGGATAGAATGTAACACCCCGAAATTTTATGAGAAAGATTCTTTTTAATTTTATTTATGTCTTGTGTTGTACGCTACACCACGATTATCTTTCACTATACACAACACTGTATTAGCTTGTAATATACGTAAACACTATTCTTGGCATGTGTTGCATGCAAGAGTGACCTTCCTCGATAGCGTGTGTTGTACGCAATACCGGGTTTCACTAAACAATGATATATTGTTATGAACTAGTCATTATGAATAGTATTAAAAAATTTGAATTTTATAACATTATCATTCATCTTACACATATCCTAGAACATGGTATGAGAACAAAATAAATTTTTGGGTAAAATACGTATTTTTCAAAAAATGATGTTTTGCCACCTTTTGATGGCGCACCCACTTTAAATCGAGTTTTTGACACGTTTAGGAGTTCAATTTTAAAAAATAAACTTATTCATTACAATAAGTATATAAAAATTTACTTTGGATAATTTTTTAATATTTTTCTGTTAACTTTCATATTTTGATGAATAGTAAAAATACACTAAATTTTAATTAGAAACAACTCTTTTCATCAAGATAATTTATATGGTTAAATTATAATATTGAAAGGTTTTAAAGTATAAATAGAATATATTTTTACCATTTAATATAATTTATCTCATTATAATTAATTTTACATTGAATTCACAGATAAAAACATTTCAATCTTTTGCAATGTTTTAAACAAAAACCCATTTTTTCGACAATGAGATTAATTTTAAATTAATTACTGCAACTTCTGTGTTTCGAATTTGAAAAAATTGATTCCATATTTGGAATCAGTATGTAAAAATTAATTTAATATGCTACTTTTATTTTTGGTCATTATGAATAGCAACTATGGTAAATTTTATTTACCATAATTAAAGGTAAATTAAGTAATTAAGGATAAAAATAATATTATAAAATTACCCTAACACTTGTCTTAATATAATTGGATGATTATATTTAGTCCTAAAATATACTTGGGTCGAAATGGTATCTATTGTAACCCACATGTATGTGATTAAGACATTTATTTTATTTTATTTAAAGAAAAGCTAAATATGTCTCACTCAAACTTTAATAATTAAATTATTTTTAATATAAGGTTATACTAAATATAAATTCAAGTATAAATACTCATTTTAAAGATAATATTTTTTTCATTATCATTGAAATTTATTTGTAATTTTTAAGAAATATATAATTATCTTAATATCTTATACATTAATGATGCAGAAATTATTTATTTATCAAAAAATCAATAATATAGTTTTTATTAAAATAATAATACCCACCAAAGACCAAAAAACATGACCAAAACTTATTGTTAGAGTATATCTATACCATAAGAATCCAAGTGTCAACTTTTGGACCATTTAGAGCCTTATAAAACATATTAGGACATTTATATTATTTTATTTTAAATGAAGTCAAAGTTTTCACCTTCATAATTTATTGAATATAACAATTTAAATGTTGTGATTTTAAGATGATAAATTCGATTAAAAGTTTTTTTATGAAATGTATTAGATTTATCGTCATCATAGTATTTTATTTTTAATTTTTATGCTACAAATAATTATATTAAATAATTATACAAAAATGTTGTAGTAATTATTTTATTAATAGAAATATCAAATAAATGATTTTAAAAGTATTAAAATAAATATTATATGAAGTAATTAATGTTATCCACTAATTTTATAGATTAATATGACTTATTATAAATCTATTATATATTTTTGTTCGAATATATCTTTTTTTTGGATTTTATTTAAATTCAAATAAATTAATAGTGTCAAAATTGACACTATTGATATTTTATAAAAATAACATATTATTAAATTTTTCAAAAATCAAAAAAAATAAAAAATTAAAATTAAAATTTATATGGTCTAAAATTTCATAATTTATTTTATTATGTACAATTATAAACACATAATTAAGTATTTATAACCATTTAAAATTTATAACATTATTACCACAAATAAAATTAAATATATTAAATAAGGATAAATAAAAATGATAAGGTATAAAATAAAAAAAAATCTAAATTTAATTTTTTGATGAGATTACAACCCTATATTATATCATATCCTAATTTGAGTCACTTTGGATGTTTTTAAGTGGGTTTTGAGTTTATTATAAATTAATATTTTAGAGGTTTTGAAAAGTGCCCCTCTCCTCTCTTATAAAAGGGCACCTCCTCCCTGTCCTCTTCACACCATTTTGAGCCTTAATGCTCAGAAAACCCCTGAAAATTACTCTCATAAACCTATCTAGTTAAATTATTTAGGTTTTGGTCTTCTCAAAAGACCAATTCTAGTGCCCTAAGAGGAAGTTTAAAAGAGGCACGTTGAGGAAGAGGTAATCTCTTCTACCGATTTTTTCAAGTTTATTTCTTCTTCTACTTCCCCTTATTTAGTTATTTCATTATAAAGTAATAACATAAGTATAAATAATATACTGATATGTTATTATAAATATGAAACAACCCTATTTCACCTTCTACCCATCCTACGAAAAATGAAATCACCGAGCATGTGTACGTACCGAATACCGTCTTCATGCCATGGTGTAATCTGTTTTCCACCAACACCTTACTTGGATGGGTATAATGGTGTAAAGAATAAATATATATTATTATTATAACATTATAATAATTATGATATATTCTATCATCCACTCCAATACCATTCAATAATTATGGTAATGATATCATCGCTCATGCGTACATACAGATTACTGTCTCCACGATGCGATGAGATTCATTCTCCATGTTAACCATTCAAGAATGATTATAAAGTATATATAATAAGTAATCATGAAATATATGACATAATAATGCTACTGGATTTATGTATATATATATATGTCATTTACTTCCATTCAATTTAATAAGGAAACGAAAACAGCGTTAATGCGTACGTACGGCCTACCGTGTCCATGAACAGTGTATTTAATTTCATTTATCAATCTACTATATATATTTATATGCTGAATATATATTATATATAAATCATGTTTTAAATTATTTAATTAATTAATCAAGATCTAATAAAACATATGAATAATTACAAGTCAAAAAAAGTACGATAAATGAAACGATTTTACCCAAAACGTTGCTTTAACATGGAATTGACAAATGAACGGGTAATATAAAGTCGTAAGTGAATCATATATGACATCATAAATATTATTATGGTTCTGTTACAAGTTAATAATATGTTTAAACCCCCTATACAGGAGTCTTGTACACATATGGAAGAAATTGGACCTAAGTTAAGGGATAATTATTCTAATCTCGTTCTTATCCAAGATTGTTTATTCGTAAGTATTTACTGGGGTTATATTTATCATCCATCTCTGTGTTTTATAAAAAAAAATTCATAAATTTTTTACTATTATTACATGTATGTTTAAAGTCATGTTTACCCATTTTTACTTTTACTGTGTATTATGGAAGGAATATTTCTTTTGTTTACCATACAAAGTACTTTTTGACTTTTCTGGAAAAAGTACAAGAAGAATGTTTTTTTAACTTATACAGCATGAACAAATTCTTACGGTTTCATAAAGCCTTATTTTCATGAAGCTTCCTATACATTATTTCATGATTATTTTCAAAAAAAATCCTTTTATTTTAAAATTAAATGGAATTTTGTGAAAAGAAAATGATTTTGAAGAAGAAAGGATATTTTCCTCAAAAATTATTTTCAAGTGTTTTATCAAAACTATTTCCCATCTAAGATGAAATTATTTAGTATAATTATATTTCAAGTATAATGTCTCTATTATTTACATTTTTTGATTTTTATTATGATGAAATGATATGCATTTGTTTTATATGGATTATGTTGTGATGGGATGATGTTTATGAAGCCCATTTTATTCTTTTGGTTATGATGAATGATTTATGTTTATTTTGTGGCACACAAAAGAATGATTTCATTATGAGATGGGTGGGACCTATATATCCCTCCAATGCATTGGGTAAAAATTTTATATCTCATGATATAAACATGGCTAGAATGGAATGTAAATCTGGTTCAGTAATACAGGGCTGGAATGCCAAGTAAACCCGATTCAGTAATGGACTTCGTCCACTATAATGGTCTTGGCAACAATGCCTTGGCTAATATGGAAACCATATCATGTGCTTAATGGTTTTCCACAATTACATGTTTTATTCGCATGCTATTTCATCATTATTGATGTTCCATTATGATATATTCCTTACTTACTTCCATGTTTTATGTCATTACTCAATATTTTGATGTTTAAACTTTATGTTAATGTTTTTAAGTTGAAATGTATATGGTTTGTTTTATTTTCTCCATGATTACCCTTACTGAGCATTTTATCTCACCCTTTTTTATGTTTTCCTTTCCACAGGATATAATGAAAGGTTTTAGTTAAGAAAACAAAAGTGAAAGATCTTTATGGGAGATGTTTAAGATCTTTCATCATGATTAGAAGATTATGTTTTGAGTTTCCAAAGACACTAAACTATTACGGTCCTTGGGTGTCTATTTTTTGTTATGTATTAAGTATTCCGCAGAAGTATTGTAATGTCCATGTACATCAAGCTTTGGGTCTCTACATATATCCTTAAGAATTAATATTTGGATTATCATATTGACTCAGATAATTACTAAGTTCCCCACATCTAGTATATTTAATTTTTAGTGGTTCCTTTGGTAAAACTTTATTTCACTGTGTCTTTTTAACTAGAATCTTCATTTTTCTTTAGTAATTAGTTTCTTTTTAACCTCATTTCCCACTCATAGATCATCTTCCATTTCCTTTATATAATTTTCCATGGTGCCTCTTCCCATGTTTTGGAAATATGGGAAATTGAATATTTTTTTCTTTATCATCGTTAACACTTGTGATTTCATTAGATGTCATCCTTCTCTTACTTGATGTGTTTGTAAGTTCAACTATGTTATAGTTGTTAATCATAATTCTAGATAGCTCATTTGGAATGATAACAAGATATCTAACTTATGTTTCTATTAGGTTTAGAATCTCATTAGGAAAATATTTACATTGCACATCACATTGGTTTTGGGAATACTTTCTCCTATTTCCCATCATTAATAAAAAATAATAAAATAAAAAAGTTGAGAATCCATTAACTAATAAATATAAAAATGGGAAACATAAAAACTTGGGAGAAATAACTTATAAATGAAATGTATATCTCGAATTATGCATCTTTATGTTTCAATCCATATTATCCATGGTAATGTTTACTAATAGGTTTTATAACCTAACAATTCATTCAAGTCCTTTATAATGGTTTGTAAAGTGTTTTTGAATTTCCAAAACATATCCCCTAGGAGTTTCAAACCAGGTGTGCATAGAGGTCCATTATTATACACCAAGTGATTATCAAGTCCATATTAATATACCCTTTTGGAGTTATTACCCCTAGTTGTAACTGTGCTAGATCCACACCCACTTGTAGTATCTAGAATGAGATCTATTTTCTCAGAAACCACTCACTCAATACTTCACTAAAATTATTGGATATTTTTCTATACTTAGACTTATCCTTATAATTATCCTTATACTTATCCTTATAATCATCCTTAGGGTTCTCACTAAAGTTTTTTCATCCTAGTTTCCAAAGTTTAATGAATCATTTGTTCTGATACCAACTATATTATCCCTATCCTTTTACAGATATTATCACATGATTTTTAACATAAATATCCAATAATTATAACCCAAATATCATGAGGCCTAGTACCTTTTTAATACTTGGTTCATAATGAATCAAAGTGAGACTAAAATAAAAGTTCTTTATTTTATTCACCATAATGAGATCCTAAATCCATTCGATCTCCTAAAACTTCATGGGATAACTTGGGGAATACATAGACAACAGGGGAGAGATAAAAATTCCAACAAGAAAGTTGAAATAACAAATAAATAAAACATGTTTTTAAAGGTATAAAATTATATCATAAAAGATAAGGATAAAGATTAATAACATGGGGAAATAACAATAAAATATGGTATCATAAGATCATGGAATCATAGGAAATGTGGAAGAAACATATAACAATACATAAATATGAGTCAAAGGTAACTACCTATACAATATCACATGGTGGAAAATTTCCCATTATGAATTAGGTTTACTCTCCAATCTTATACATGATGCATCATGAGACTAAATATTTTTCCAATACATTAGAGTGCTATCTAGGCACACCCATCATAAAATGTTCATAAATATGAGTGTCAAAAAATGAAAATCAATCATAAGACATTAACATAAAAATTACCCATGAAAATAAAATGGGTTTCATAATCTTGTCTCGCATTATTATCAATGAATTTCATAATTAAGGAATTTGAGAGATAAACATAAGGAATTTATTACCCCATAAAATTAAGTTAGAATAATATATTTATATATTTTAGAGACATATATACGTAGTTTATAATAAATATATAACATCAAAGTTTGTGTTCATTGAGTAAAATGTTTTTAAAATATTATATGGAATATTTATTGAGAAAAATACTCTTTTCACTTTGAAGTCACTTCTTAAAAATCTAAAAATTTCCAAAATATTATAGAAAACGTTTTATTTAAAAATAAACATGAAAAATTAAAAAATAATCTTAAAATAATTAAGTGTTCATGATGGCAGGTAATTTCATACATGTCGTATAAGTTAAAGAATTTCCTTTCATACTGTTGTAAAAAGGTTAAAAAGTACCTAGTTCAGAAAATGAAAATAATATTACATTCAAAAAAAATTAAAAATTCAAAAAATTGTAAACATTTATTTATTAAATAAATTTAAGAATTTTAAAAATATTTTGGAAAATATTTTTAGAAAAAAGGATATGGATGAAAATGGATTTTTGACTAAAGAGGGAAATGAAGTCAAATTTTCTTTAAAAAAATAAATTATTTCAAGTACCAAAGAGAATAAAATGGTAATATTAATTTAATATTTCATGAATAAATATAATAGAATAAAATTAAAGTTTTTATTATATAATGATCAAATAATTTCCTATAAAAGAAATTTAAGCACAAATAATCCTGAATATAATGAGATTGAATTATAAACCCTTACCACTTTGGTACCTTTTGAATCATATCTCCCATGAATGAAGTAAATGAATTGTAACTTAAAATATCAATAATTATGAATTATTTATGACATAATATGTAAAGGGTCATTATATACACAATTTAAAATAAATTATGTGTATAAAAGAACATGCGTCTAAAAGAATGATGTTTTGAGAAGAAACCCTTACCGCAAGTCCATGATTTTTTGTCTATGTATTTTATATCCTGTATAATAAAATTATATTATTATTATTTTCTTAGTAAATTTTTATAGGTTTAATCGCTTATATTTAAACTATTTACTTCGTTTATTTTAATGACATGTTTAATTACATAATTAGTTATGTCCATGTCAGGTGTTTTAAGGATGCTTGAATCATAATTTCAAAACAACATCAGTGTGTTGTCCATGGCCAAAGGGGTCATTGTTAAATCTGCTATATAATAATAATAATGAAATAATTATCATTTTTATACATAAATAATACTTTTAAAAATAACCATGAATTATTTTTATAAAAAATAAAATGTGTTACAATCATAGAGATAGTAGGACATACGTACGCATGTGTAACATTTCTATTTTTCAATAATCATGATGGAAATAAGGTAAGTGATGTTTTATATTTAAGGAATTATCATGAAATCATAAATAACATATTATTTATTTTAATACACTTATATATACTATCCATGTGAATTGGTAATAAAAAATGAACCAGATCCCTTCTTGAGGTGGTAGTATGTTGTTCACATGAATGATATTATCTTTTTAAATGGATGGTAAGTTTAGAAATTATATGATATATTAATTTTAAATAATTATTAATATTTCATTATTATAATATATAAACATTAAATTCGTCATCATAAACATTTTTGAGAGGCAATTATGGAAAAAAATAATTGCATCAGTTTGTGAGGCAGTGGTCAGCTATACACATAAATGATGGTTTCATTTCCCATTTGATGGAAGTAAAGGTAGATTTAGGTTATTATATTAATATAATAAAATATTATTATATGTAAGATACTGATGTTATTATATGATCAAGATTGATTAATATTTTAAGAATGTGTAAGAATAAATAAAACAAAGATACTTAGTTAAGAACATTACCTCTTCTTTGGACCACCTATTTAGGATTATACCTAAATCCTTCTTGGATTTTCATTATGATCAAACCAAGGACTCTTGGATTTGGGTAGGGAAGTAAGGAATGGATTTGGGTAGGTTTTTTCTAAACCAGTGGTTTTTTGGAGTGTGTAAAATAGAGAAGAGTGGGTTCCCTTTTAGAAGGGAGGAGGAGAGGCATTCTTGTAAATACCCAAAACTATTCAATAATGGAAGGTCACTCTCGAGCCAAGTGAATCCAAAATTGAAAATTAAAAAATTAGATGAGATATATGGTTAATAAATACCTCTATAATTAAAAATAAAAAAAATACAAATTTTATTCCATTTAACTGTTTAGTTTAACCCCCCCCCCCCCCCCGATAAACCGATTTAAACATTAACCATAGTAACATATTTTTACTATTCATTATGACAAAAAAATAATTTACCATATTATATAATATAATTTATGATTATTAAAAATATAAAATCCATTTTATAAAATTTATTCATATAAATGGTGGAATTTAATTTAAAATTAAACCTATATACGTGTAGAAAAAATATGACTTTCTAATAAATGCATTATCAAGAATAATATAATATTATAATAACTATATGATAATAAATAATAATTAATTTAATTTAAATTTAAATTTATAGATATATAATTTTAAAATTTAATTTAAATAATTCCTAATTTGTGGTTATTTTAATTAGTTAAAATGGAGAAGCATTATGCATATAAAAATAGTTTTTAGAAAAAAATGTGTTTTGTAGCCTAAAAAGCTTATATTAAAATCCAATATAAATATTATTTAATTGTAATTAATTATATGAAATATAAATAATTAATTCCTATGATAATTTTAAATCATATTAAAATAATAATGGGATTTTAAAATTACTTAATTTATTTAAAAGAAATGACAGTTTTACTAAATGTCAATATTTTTCACTATTCACTGAAAAAACTTTATTTTCTAAAAAAATTGAGAAATTTACTCTAAGTTAATATTGATATAATTATTTAAAAAATTATTTTAATTTTATAAGATAAAATTTATAATATTTACAAAAAATAATTATAATATTTTCTCGCAAAAGCAATAAAAATCATTTTTGAATAAAACTTATTTTTTATAGAATAAAATAAATTTATTGAAGTTGAGTGATTATTTATTAAAAATTTATCATTAAATTCATATTGAGTAGGACCTTTATATATATTTCATAAAGTATTTAATATTATTCACATTTACCAATTTAATGTCTAATATATAACGGTATTATATTTTTCGGGTCGTTTAAGCATGGTGTTGTCTGTTCTATATACTATTGAACATTATTTTATAATTTTAAAATAGCAGGGGGTTAAACCAAAACTTTTAAAAAATTTGTTTGCAAAATATTAGGAGTAGGCTTTAGAGGATTCATCTACACTTCAAGCCATGTTTTTGGGTTCCATATCAGCCAGTATATAATCATGGTTGACCATCAGCATAAGACTTTGAGGGAGCATGAGACTTCATCGTAAGACTTTTTTCTGGATCGTATGACTTTTCACCCAATAAAAATCCTTGAAAATCATAAGACTTCATCCATGGAAATTTCATATAACTTCCAGGGTTTTTAAGTCAACTAGGCTAAATACCCTGAGTGGGGGGTGATTCTGGGTATGATAGATCAAAAGAGCTACCCCTTTGATCTTGTTTCTTTGTTAGAAAAAACTCTCTTCTCTCTCCTTTCCATTGAAGAGTATGAAAAAAACCTAAAGCATGCATAGGAAACATCAATTTTACTTGGTTCACCCTCACTGGGATACATCCAAGGAGTATACACCGGCAATGTTTCAATGTACCAAATCCACTAAAATTGCATTTTTGTTTAAAATTTCAAAGCGGAATCATTATCTCTCCTGGTTTACAACCATTCACAATTTGAGAACTCACTGCTCTCTCAACTGAAGTGAGATCACTAATTCTTCATAATATCCACTCATAGTTTATATACATGTAGGTCTCTTCATTACCACTAATAAATACATCCTCAGTTATAGATATATTCTCTGTTGAAGTTTCACCTTCATCTACTGATGAATAACACTTTGCCTCAGAACACTAGGCAGTCCATTTTGAAACTCCTTAACTAAGAACATTTCCTTTACGAAGCTCTCACTTTAGAAAATCTCAAACAATCCTTTTTAATTCTCTAACCTCTTTGTGAAGCTCATAGGTTCACAGATCTCACAGGTTCATAAATCTCACTAGATCACAGAGCTCACTAGATCGCAGAGCTTACTACTTCGTATAGCTCACACAAGTCTTTGAAATTTCACAAATCAAAATAAGCCTTTTCAAAGTGCATTTCCTCTCTGAAGTCAAACTAGACTTTGTGGTGCACCTTCCTTTTGGAAATCTATATTGCCTCTGTGAATTTCCTTTGCTTTCGCGAAGCTCCCTACTCTGCAAATCGTCTTCATAGTTTGAGAGATTAAAGTTTTTCTTTTGATCTCTATTATTTTCTCAAGGGGGTCAAGGTCTATTTATAGGCGATTCCACCAACTCGAGAACCTTCCTCGCAAAGTCAATTCCATGTCATCTCAAATCTCAAAGCTCCAAAATTTCTACCAAAATTCTCTATATATCTCTAAGCATCATGACAATTTTTGAATTGTAGATCTCATCATAATTGAAGAGAGTTCTTTCAATTCCTTTGAACTTCCCCTGCAATGCTCCCTCGAAATTCTCTTCACCTATGATATTCCTGAAGCTCTTCATAATCACAGATATCACTATCAATATTCTTCATGTCTTGCAAAAACACAATTCATAAATCCCATATTCACAAAACTCATTCCTTTTCCATATTTTGATGATATCTTCAAGGAAATCCACTTTTTAAGATGCTCACCAAATCCCAAATTTTGGACCCCAAAACTTTGGCAAACACTGGAAAACGGTGCCACCTTGAATCTATTATTTTGTACCACCTCCATGTACTCCATTCCTTTTTCGTGGTTCTTTTTCAACAAGTATTTTCAACAACATCTATAGAACTTGACAATTCACCATGAAAACCTGTTTTGTCAGCAAACACAACCAACCCAAAAATAATTCAATGTTGCCTTGAGGGATTTTTTCCCAAAAATCTCACCCTTTGGGTTTGTTGACAACTCTTCTCATAAAGATACTATGTACTTTGATACCTCACTAAATTTCTTTCAATAATCTACTATCATTCTCCTCTTACGATTATAATATTGATCGAACATTCACTCACCACATGCTCTAAGCCCACATGAGAAATGCTCAGCATGAAAAATAAGAGTAGTATGAAAAATTCATCAATGAATCACTTTATTTCTGACACAAATCATTAATACCATACTGATACCAGTAAACTTCTTTCATCATGAACCTCAGCTGTCATGATATCTAATCTTTGATCGATCACTTCAAGCATCGTTAAATTTAATACTCTCTCCCTATCTCATTTCTCCCCCTATCTCGCTACTCATCATGTCATCTTCTCCTTATATATTGACTTACAACATTTTCTCCCATAAACTACGCACTTTCTCCCCCTTTTACAGTCACATTTTCTCCCCCTTTATCAATGAATCAAAAGGTTACTCCTTTACAGTCTGCAACAGGGTAAAACCCCACATTAGTACATTATGGAAAAACACATCATACCTCAGGGAGAGTGGGGGGCCACATTCACACTCATTCAAGTGTGTGGAGTTGAATGATATCTCAGAGACAATCGATGTCTCTCAAAATCTTCCTTGGGAAAGGCCTTTTTCAGAATGTCTACAACTTGTAACTCTGTAGGAACATACTCCAACTTCTCTAGCTCTTGCTCCAACCTCTTCTTGATAAAATGATATTTGATCTCAATGTGATTTGTCATTTAGTGATGGAAATGACTTTTTCTAATATTGATATCACTTTAATTATCACATTATATTCTGATAAGAGACTTCACTTCAATGCCCATATCATCAAGTTCTTACTTCATTCACAATAACTATGTGCATGCTTGAGTGGTGGAAATATA
The DNA here is from genome assembly GCA_963277665.1 of Viscum album. Classification (NCBI taxonomy): domain Eukaryota; kingdom Viridiplantae; phylum Streptophyta; class Magnoliopsida; order Santalales; family Viscaceae; genus Viscum; species Viscum album. The sequence continues at coordinate 370,766,556 of OY728166.1, read as the reverse complement.
CTCAACTTTTGTGGTGCTCAAGGAAATTAAATATTTATTTTTTCTTTGATAGTAAATACACAATCCACCATGATAGAAATCACCTCTTGACATTGATTTCCTATCATCCTCTAAACTTGTTCAATCTGTATCTATATATCCCAACAGATCTAGCTAAGATTTTTCATTATACATCAAATTGAAATCTATAGTTCCCTTGATATACCAAAGTATTTTTTTCACTGAAAGCATGTGGATTTCCTTGGGATTGATTTTATATCGCGCTTCTTCACATGTGGTGAAAAAAATATCAGGACTTGTTGTTGTCAGATACAGTAAACTCCCAATAATCTACCTATATTCTATGATATTAACTCCCTTTCCACCATCATCCTTTGATAATTTCATCCGGGTAGCAACTGAAGTCTTCATCTCCTTGGAATTTTCCATTCAAAATATTCTCAGAATCTCCTTATCATATTTGGATTAAGAAATAAATGTATTATTTCTTCCTTATGTTACTTATAAACTAAGGAAAAATGTCAGCTCACCTATCATTGACATTTCGAACTGACTTTTCATGAATTTGGAAAATTGTCTGTACTAAGATTCATCTGATCCGCCAAATATTATTTCATAGACATAAACCAACACCATCATCATTTCATTACTATCATTGTTGAAATAAATATTTTAATAAACACCACCATGTTGAAAGCCAAGCTTCTTCAAATATCGATCGAGCCTCGAGTACCATGCTCTTGGTGCTTATTTCATCCCATATATCATTAACTTCAACCAAAAAACTTTTTTCTCATCTTCATTAATGATAAAACCATCTACATGGTCAATATAAACTTCCTCCCCTAGAACCCCATTCAAAAATGAATATTTGACATCCATCTAGAACACTTTGAACTTTTGTTGCACTACAATGGCTAGGAATAATCAGATTGTCTCCAGCCTTGAAACCGATGAAAATGTATTGTCAACATTTATATCCTATATCTGGGAGTATCCTTTGCACCCTAGTCATGATTTGTTTTAAATCATTATTTCATATTCATTCATCTTGTTTTGAAAGACCCATTTAGTCCTTATGATATTCTTATCTGCTGGCCTCGAGATAATCTCCCATGTCTGGTTCTTCTCAATATGATCAAGCTCTTCATTCATATCCCAAACCCAGTTTTCATCTTCAAATTCATTAGAAAATAATTTAGTCTATACCTAAGATAGAAACGATTTATGATACAATGATTTCATTCTTCTTGTCTGAACTGAAGCTGACTGATCACAAATGATATCCTTCCTGTCAATTTCAACTCGACTCCTTGGATTCATTACAGATGTAGACTTGACTAACTCTTTTTCATCATCTGTATATTTTTATGAATCATAATATTCCACTTTTGGTCCACCTGCATTGCTTTCCTTCTCATCACTTTCATCAAGAAATTTTTCACTGTGCTTTTGAATATTCTCTTCATTTTCTACAACAATGAAATCACTGCTCTCAAATACTTTTCCCATCCTTTTATTAAATCATTTATATTCTTTTCTTTTTCCTAAGTATCCAAGTAATATTCCATAATCTCCACGTGTCTCAAATTTATTGTGTTTTTCTTTGTTGGGTATAAATAACTTACTTTCAATTATTCAAAAGTACGTCACTGTTGGATTCTTTCTGTACCACATCTCATACGTATTATTTCCTTCCTTTCGACATAATAGAGCCTGTTAGAAATGTATAATGATGTTAATACTACTTCCATATCAACTCTTCCTTCTAATTCTTCTTCTTATTCATCAGCATCGGTTTCTTACTTTTTCTGAGAACTACTAAAAACTCTCACCATAGAATTTTCTTTACGATCATTGTAGTTATCTATCTCTTTAACCTCCTCAACCTCAGACTCATCTGAACTATCACATTCTTGTGAAATAAGATTATTTTTATTAAATAAGTTTCTCTTGAATTGTTTCATGCCTTTCACATAGGCTGAAGACTTCTTCTTGGGAATTTCAACTTCATCCTCATCATCTTCTTGGAACTTCTTGGGGCACATTGTCACAAGATATCCAACCTTTCCACATAGAAATCATGATAGTGTAAGTTTCCCTTTGAACTTTCCTTTTACTATTTATAGGTTTGAGGAAATTAATAACATCACCTCATATTTATCTTCATCTTCCTAATAATATTCAATGGTGAGATTATTCATGACCTTGAATTCCACCTCTTTAGATTTCCCATTTTCCATATCATAGTTATCATCATTTCTCATTTCATCTACAACAAGGGTGTTATGAAGGTTATCCAATGTCAGCTCCTTCGGGTTTTTATTTTCCAAAACTAGAACTTTCAGATTGAAATTAGGAGGGATTTTCCTCAAGATGCGCTTCACAATCTTTATGTCTTCACTAACTTCTCCAAGACCTATATTGTCTTCTACTACAATATTTACCCTGTAAAAGAATGCATCAATTGACTCATTCGGTTTCATTATCATATCTTCATAATTATTCCATAGAACTTGCATATTTGCCTCTTTAACCTTTATATCTCCTTTATATATATTCAATATCTTTTCCCACATAGCATGTGATGTTTTTCATGGAATCACCTTCATATTTATAGCATTGGATAGGGATCCCCCTAAAGCATTTATTCCCTTATCATCAACATCCAATTCCCTTCTTTCAGCCTCTGATAGAACACCACTATTGATATAGCTTGATATACTATTCACCATTTTTATAAACACATCCATTCCCAAAGATTAGAAGTAGTTTTGCATATGATTCTTCCATAACTAAAAATCACTCCCCTTGAAGATCGAAATCCCTTTTTGATTGGTGACGTCCATTGATAGAAAAACATTGATATCAACCTTTCCCTCTGATACCAATTTTTAGGTCCACTAGGCTAGATATTCTAAGAGGGGGGTGAATCAGGGTATGATAGATTAAAACAACTTCCCCTTTAATCTTTTTTCATTGTTAGACAAAACTATCTTCTCCCTCATTTCCATTGTAAAGTATTAAAAAAACATAAATCATGAAAAGGACACACCAATTTTACTTGGTTCACCCTCACTGGGATACGTCCAAGGAGCATACACCGGCAATGTTCCGATTTACCAAATCTAATAAAAGTGCACTGTTGTTTACAAGATCAAAGTAAACTCATTGTCCCTCCTAGTTTACAATCATTCACAATTTGGGAACTCACTACTCTCTCAAATTAAGTGATCTCACTAATCTCTCAACTTAAGTGAGCTCACTACTTCTTCAGAAGATCCACTTATAATTTATAGACTTGTAGGTCTCTTCATTATCACTAATTAATACATCCTCGGTTATAGATAGATTCTCAATTGATGTTCCACCTTCATCCACTAATGAATAACACTTTTCCTAGGAACACTAGTTAGTCCATTTTGAAACTCTTTCACTAAGTACACTACCTTCGCAAAGCTCTTACTTTTGCAAAGCTCAAAAAATCCTTTATAATGCTCCAATCTCTTCACGAAGCTCATAGGTTCATAGATATCACAGGTTCTCAAAGCTCACAAGATTGCAGAGCTATCTATATCATAGATCTAACACTGGTCCTTGAAATTTCACAAATCTAAACAATCCTTTTCCAAGCGGACGTCCTCCTTAAATCCAAACTAGCCTTCGTGGAATGCCCTCCTTTCATAGAGCTCAATTGCCACTGTGAATTCTCCTTGCTCTCGCGAAGATCCCTGCTCCGCAAATATCCTTCTCAATTTTAGATCTTAAGGTTTTTCATTTGATCTCTCTTTTTTTCTCAAGTGGGTTGAGGTCTATTTATAGGATATTCCACCGACTCGAGAACCTTCCACCCAAAGTCAGCACCACGTCAGCTCAAATCGTAAAGCTCCAAAATTTCTGCCAAAATTTTCTCTATATCATGAAGTACCATAGAAATTTTTGGATCACAGAGCTTGTCATAATCATAGAGAGTTATGTCAATTACTTTGATCTAATTCCACCATACTCCTTTTAAATTCTCTTCACATATATTGTTCGTGAAGCTCGTCGCAATTGCAGAGCTCACCGTCAACATTCTTCATGTCTTCGTGAAATACAATTCATGAAGACCATATTCATGAAACTCATACATTTTCCATATTTTTAAGATATCTTCAAGGAAATACACTTTTCATGATCCTCACCAAATCCCAAATTTTGGACCCCAAAACTCTGGAAAACACTATAAAACGGCACCACCTTGAATCTGTTCTTTTGTTCCACCTTCAGATCTTTCATTCCTTTTTCATGATTAATTTTCAACATGGATTGTCAACAATATCTCTGTAAATTGACAATTCAACATGAAAACCTGCTTTGTTAACAAACACAACCAACCCAAAAATGATGCAACATTTCCTTGAGGGGTTTTTTCCCAACAAGTGGAATCTAACATATGAAATTTTTTGTGTTGTGTTATGAGAAAGAAAAGTCTTGGGACTTTTATATCATTGTTAATGTGATTAATAGGATGATTACATATATATTATGTTTAATAAAATTGTATCTAAGGAAACATGAAAGATTTGGTAAAAATATATGCATATATTAGAAAATAAAAATGCATGCTAGAGAGAAAAAAATAAATTCTAGATAGAGATACTTGGATCTCATGGATTTCCATAGTTCGACTATTTCTATTTTTTTTATCTTTTCCTTTGTATTCAATGTCTCTTTCTTCTGTTTTCACTTATTCTACCCTTTACTAAGAGGATTAAAGTTTGCGTTATCAAGGAAAGGAATGATAAACCATTTTTAATTATTTAGTCCATGTACTTAATGGGAAAAATTTATTTCTCACTTATTTTAATCTGGTTTTAATATTCTAATAGCAATTTTTATTATCAAGTGTGATTGTATTTGGTTTCGATTCATTTTATTGATTATTTCTTTAGTTAATGATCTTTATCTCCTTCTAACTAGTTTTGGTCTGTATATGATGGAACATAATAGATCTATGTGGTGGTGTATTGGGTGATTATCATCATGTGTGGAAGTAAAATTAAAAACTATAGGATATTTAGGAAGAAAAAGGCTTGATTTGGAATTTCTTAAGTTAACTAGGAGAGTCAACAGCAACACTTGTTCACATTGGAAGAAGTTTAGACCAAGATGATATTTCCTTTAAAAATATTTTCACTATAATCATTTAGTCAAGGGAGATAAAGGAAGTGATTTTATATCCTCTATCTTACCAGATTAGTAAAATAAATGTGGATTACATTGATACTAGTATAGTAATGAAATAGGTTAAGCCAACCCTAAACTAATTATCATTTCATTATTATTTGTTTTCTAATACTATTTTTAAATATTTATATGGTTTAAAAAACCATTTCAAAACTAAAATATCTTTTCTCTAATCAACAAGTGACAAGATATTTTAGATAAATCCTCTCTAGAGACAATATATGGTTACCATTATTACTATATTTAACCTGGTTTTTCACACACTACGATAAGTGTGTGCTGAGGCTTCAATAATCAACACACTAATTTTGGAGACTTTTAGTGGTTATGAGACACCTATAAATAAATTTAACCAATTAAATCATCACTTGAATTATATTAATCCCAATCACAAAGGATTCACCTATTTCTATCCAACAAAAAGGATTACGGCATGGTATTCCATATATATATTTGAATAGATTCATTTGAATTAATGACTGGTAGTTTTTATTATATTATAATTTTATAAAGAAGATGTTATCATTACATGACCACCAAAATAAAAATATATATATAGGCTCATGGAATATCTTTAAAGATACAAATGGTTTTCTTGAACTGATCTTCTATCTAGTGATGAAAAGAAGTACTTAATTTCATTTCATTTCTTAAATCTCACTATATACCTTTCCAAAACTAAGATTTGAATCTTGTATCCCTATTATAGGTGATGATATATGATACATAATATATATTCATTATCTCTTTGACATATAGATTACCCAACTCATCAATTGATGAGGCCTCTTTGGTTACCAAAAAGTGATCAATCTTGATAAGATGATTAAAAATTACCAAAATTATATCTCAACTTCTATAAGAATTTATTAGACTGGTGATAAAGTATATATTTATTTCATCCTATTTCCATACCTATAAATGAAGTGCATAAATAACTCATGTGTGTATTTTATTCTCTACTTTCACATGTTTATAGGTTAATCACCTAATTATGAACCCCTCAATATCCTTTTTCATGTTAGAAGAAATTTTGATGGAAATTAGAATGAATCTTCGTGATCCAAGGATGTAAAAACTATCAAAAAAATGATATTATTTCTTTACTTATTCTCTCATAATAGTTTGGATGACAAGTCTCACATGGACATAGAAGAAAAATTAATGATCATGGAACCAACCCTCGAGGATCTCTCCACCATCAGGTTTCTCTTGAATAATGATATAATCATGGTCTAATATTTAAGAGTCCTTTAAATGCTCTAACATAGATGGTTTAAGGTAAATATGGTATAAATGTATCCCACTTTTGTCCTTGATCACCTCTATGTGGACCATAACCGTAAAAAAAAATCAATTTTCACTCTTCTTTTGGATCATTCCCCATTTAAGGGATAATATTTCTGCTGAGATAATTTGTAACTATGTTGACTTTAATAAGAGAATATTGAATATCAAAATCAACTTATTGATGATAAATGACCAAATAGCACTATGTTGAATTTAAATCCATTTTATGAAAATTTATTTAAGGATCTTGTGGTCCTTAACCACCATGAAGTGTCCATCGAATAGGTTTTATCTCCAATATTCCAAATAATTAACAATAGTTTCCAATTCTAAATCATGGGTATGGTAATTCCACTCATTATGACATAGTAATCTAGAACTATACATGAATATCCATTGGTTCTACATGATAATTCAACCAAGTTCAACTGATAATGAATCATAATATACCTCAAATCCTTCACTCGGCTGAGGTAAAATGAGAATTAAATCAGTGTTCAACAACTTATAATGTTCTTGAAAAGCCAACTCACATTGATATACATAAATATATTTAAAAATAAAAAATTCATTTTTAATTATAAAAAAATTAAAAAAAATTAAAATTAAAATAATTACATATAAATATATTTTCATATAATTAACTCACAAACACAGGAAATTATATTAAGTATTTAGTGATCGATCAGAGAAAACATGCAGTGGATTTTTTTTGTTTTCTCCTCTTTATTCCATGAAATAATTTTGGGAGTATCTATATGCTACAAAATCATGTAAAATATATAATTTTTAATTTGTCTTATCTTGTTTTATAATAATAAATATATGTTTTATTACTTATGGATATAGGTAACCTCTATCAAAAAATTTAAATATTTATCTCCTTCATTCAATTTTTGTTTATCAGATTTTGTGTGTGAGAGTTTGAGTGACTGAGAGAATTTTCACACAAAAAACTGGTATTATAGTGTCAATTTTATTACCTATGAAAGAATATTACTCCCTGTGAACCCATTGTATGTGCTTCTCTATGTCCATTTATGCTTCTCTTAGAAATTCCGCAACACATCCCCTCACCATTATTGTTCATCACACCTAGAGAAAAATCATATCCAGAATATCCAATTATATTCAACCAACCCATTGTGTGAACCTTCACCCATTTTTTTATATGCTCCTTACTTGAAGTTAGTATTTAAAAATCAGGATCTTCCCCTCAGTGCTACTGTTAGCACCTCTATAATACCTCAGTGCAATTATCTATGCCTAGGAAATTATTGAGTGCTACTAAACGCATCCATCCTCCCCTATTTTGATCTCTACTCATTATATACAAACCCTATATTTGATTTTCAAAGGTGATGTGACCAGGAGGAAGAAGTGTAAAAAAAATATGAGTTAAAAGGAAGGAGTGTTGCGTGTGGGAATAAAAAAAATAAAAAATTGGAAAGTATTTTGTTTTTATTTTTTAATTTATATGGTTGTAAATTTCAAAAATAAAAAAGGGGATACAATAATATTTTCTTTTAAAATTGAGAAGGGGGTGGTGTGAAAAAAATGAGGAGGATATATTTTTAAAAAAACTTATTGGAAACTTTTTAAAGGGGGAAAATATTTTTTTTGGAATAAAAATGAGTTATTTATTTAAGGACTGGTTAAAGTAATTAAATAATCAATTTTATAATTTTACACTATTCTGGATTCATCAGTATCATCTATTTTTTAAAATTATAATTTTTTTATATAGAATACCCAAGCCAAAAGTAGTATCGTACCACCTGAAGAATCAATTCTAGATACACATACTAAGATACAAAGCACTTCTAGACATATAAGTATAGTTTCCGAAACCAAATTTGAGGTGGAGAAATTCAATGAGACAAATAAATTCAGTATGTTTCAATGAAAATTTATCTATCTTATAACTTCTAAGTAGTTAGATATCACCTTGGAAGTAAAGACCATAAATATATCTCATGGTGATTGGAGGAGACTCAATTGTCAATCATGTGGCATGATCCAACTATGTTTGGTGAAAGATAAAAAATATAGTGTGATGTGAGTAACTTTGGTGAATATTTTATAGAAAATTTTGAAGAAAAAATACATGTCCAAAATCATTGAAAACCATCTATAATTGAAAAATAAATTTTTCAAATTTTAGTACAAAAATGATATGTCTATGATTGATAACCTAGAATGTTTTTATAAAATTTTTGAATATTTGAAAATTATGCAGGTAATAATCAAAGATAAATAAATTTCTATTTTTTTACTGAACTCTTTACCAAGGATTTATGATCATCATACTAAAAAAATCTATATGTTAAGGATCATATAAAATTTATTGATGAATCAAATACCTTATTTAACAATGAGTATATGTGGAAGGACAAGTATGACCTTATAAATTTCACATCATAGGTGTTAATGGTATCTAGATAAAGATTATATAGAAGGAACCCCAAAGGATTCAAAATAATTTAATCATTATCGAAGTCAAGAGGTGAGTCCAACTATATAAATCTATCAAAAGATGAGTGTTCCTACTGTCATAAATAATGGCACTGGTAGAAGTATTGTCCCAATATTTTGAAATGGAAGGTGGATGTCTTATAAAAAACTAAGGATATTGAAGATAATTTTTTCCTAGTTTCCTCAATGGTTAACCATTCAGAAGGTTGGATTCTTGATTCATGTTTTTCATTTCACATGTGTAGGATTTGATATTGGTTTTCAAAACCTAGAGAGTAAGATAAAGGTACAGTTCTTATAGAAAGTAACCACCCTTTTCACACAATAGTTATTTCAAAATTATAGTTGATGATGAATGATGGTATAACTAGATGCCTCATAGATGTAATATATGTACCATAATTAGAAAGTAACCTCATATTTCTTCAAGTCTTGGATAATATTGTCTAACAGATAACCATTTAAGATATATTAATGAAATTAATCTATGGTGAATTCCTTATGATGAAAGTTTTTCAAAAGGGTGCTTTATATTATTTGAATTTTGAGATTGTTATAGGTGGATTAGTGATATAAAAAAAGTGATTCAGACACTTATATATTAAGGAACATGATACTCAGACATAACAAAGATAAGGCCTTATGGAGTTTAGTAAATAAAGGAGTTTTGAAAGGTGATAAGATATGAAAATTGGACTTCTATGAAAATTGTGTAATGGGTAGGCAGACTATAGTCAGTTTCAGCATTTCAACCCATCATATGAAATGATCACTTGACTAAATTCATACCGAAGTTTGGGGACCATCAAAAAATGATTCATTGATAGGAAATAATTATTTTATCACATTTATTGGTGATTAATCATTTTATTTTTGTGTGTATTCCATGAAGAATAAGGATGAAATTTTGAATGTCTTCCTTAAGTATAAAAATATGATTGAAATCTGATAGGAAGAAAAATAAATAAACTAAGATCAGATAATAGTGGAGAATACACATGAGATTTATTCATGAAGGTTTGTTAGGATGGAGGTATTGTGAGACACTTTATAGTTTCTAGAATATTGTAATGGAATGGTGTAACTGAATAGTTGAACTATATTCTCATTGAAAAGGTATCATTTGTGTTATCATATTCAGTTTTTAATAAATATTTGTTTGCATAAGCTTTGATGTATATAGCACACATAGTGAACTGATTGCCCACTTTTGTGCTTGATGTTAAAGTTCTAAGAGAGGTTTGGTCCGGTGAGAATTTTTCTCATTATAAAAAGTTCCATATCATTGGTTGTACTGAATATTTCATTTTATAGACTCAATGTTTAATCTGGAAGTGAATAAAGTTATATTTATTGGCTTTAGTGATGGTGGTAATTATTTATGACTATGGGATCTAGAAATGATGAAGATTTTTTAGAGTCATGTTTTCACATTTGATGTGATAATAATGGTGAATTCAATTTATTTTTGAAAATGAGTGATAAATTAGTTGTAATTGAAGTGAAGAAAATACCATATCTGTCTAATTAGGAGAAACAAGATATAGAGTGTGGTGGTCATATGGATATTCAGAATAAATAAGAAGTACCACTACAGTAGGATACTCATCATCATGAGAGTATCTCCACTAGGATAACAGGAAGTACCATACAAAGGCCTTCCAGGTATGATGATATAGTTATCTATACTCTTTAAAAAATTTATGATGATGTCATTTATAGCTATCATGATGTATTTTATTTTAAAGAAAATAATCGGTGGAATTTTCTTAGGGAAGAAGAAATGAATTCACTACATCAGAATCAGACATGGAATGTTATTCATAATTCAAAGGATATGAATACATTAATAGGGATCATGTTCCATAATTGTTTGGACTTGATCAATATCTCTTGTACTTGATATTCCTATGGGCATTGGGAATGTAGTAACAAGGAGTTTTTTTAGCAGTAACATGGTGTTATTTTTCATCAAGGTGGAGATTTTTGAATATTGAAAAATAATATCACCTCCAATGGAATCAGTAATTATTTGGGTTGATAATGGAGGAAAATAGTAAAGTTTTAGTTTTTCCAAAAAATAAATTAGATTAAGGATTTGGTGACTTCCAGGATAAATCTTCAATTAGGTTTTTTATTTTCTACTCCTCATTCCATGCTATAAATTTTAGTGCTTCTCTGTGGTAAAAAATAATGGGAAATATAAAATCTATAATTTGTGCTCTCCCATTTGATACTAAGAAATATTTTTTCCTTCCCCATGGATATAGGTTACCTTGACCAAACCATGTAAATATTTTTCTCTATGTTTCTATTTTTGTTTCTCTAATTTTGTGTGTGAGAATTTCAGTGACTAAGCGAATTTCCACAAAACACTATTCATAACCAATTTTCTTCCCTCTCTATTGAGGATTGGAAATAGGATGAGTTTAAATCAGATTTTTCTATCACTAATGGGTTGTGGTAGTGATTCTTCTGGTTTATGAGGTTCATATAGATATAGGTATTATTTTTTATGGCTTCATGAGTCTATGGTCATGGCTACTGTGGAGATGGTGAGGGTGTGTATATTCTTTAGAGGAGATATAATGATGGAAGTTCTATTGGGTGATGATTCTTATTGGTTCCTTACCCTAATTGGGAAATTAATTGGTGTATTTCCTCTATGGTAGCTTCACATTCCTTTGGTTATAATGTTTTTTGGTCGATGATGTCTATTAGTGTTTTTTTATATTTTATTTGATTGATAGTGGTGGATGGTGATGTTTCTTAATGGAATAAAATGTTGGTGTTTAGTGGTCAAAAGTTCCCTGTTAATGGAATCTTTTGTGTAAAATGGTTCCCAATGATTTTTGATCTTATTGGTCAAAGGAAAATAAGATCAATATAATTCTTTGGTTTTCCAAATAGTGCATGGTCCTGAGCTATACAGAGCTTTAGGGTCATATATCCAAGGGATTATCCCAACATGATCCCCTCGGGTTCCTTGTCAGTCATCCACCTAGGTACCTAACCCTCTCATGGTTCCCTAGTTTATATTCTTAATTATTTTCCTTTATTTCATGGTTTTTATTACTTTTTTTTCTTTTATTCTTTCAAATAAAATAATTAAAAAATAATAATTTTCAAGAATGTGATTTTTTATTACTTATTTAGTTGTTACGTTTTCTTTTTAACTTTGAATAGTGATATAGCTTTGACCCATGGATTTTACAGTTCTCATTTAACCTTTAAAGTGTATTTTCATGAAAATAAAAAAATGATATTGATAATATAAATATATACACACACACATATATACATATAAAGTTAATATATAATAATAATTATAATATATATATTGATACATGCATATTTATAAAAATTAGAATGGTATATGAGTTAGTTTCCTTGAAATGAGTTAGGAGGTTTTTTTATCAAACCACACCCCAAATTTTTTAATTGTGATGGATACATATGGAAAAGTTTTAAAATTGTGGTAGTGGGATGGTTAAACTATGTTCATAGATACATATTGGCATGGTTTAAAAATTTGGTCATAGGTGAGCTATAATCCTAGTTTTTTCAAATAATTATAACAACCCTATCCGAATGAAACCTACTAACATGGTTTTCCAAAACATTAAAATAAGATATAGTCATATTGTTTTTACATATAACCATGGTTATGAACCATGGATATAGGTAAACTATGTAATAGTGAACCCTAAGTAACAATCCATTCTTTATTTTGAACTATGGTTTTGTTTTTATCATACTTATTTCATAATATCTATTTATATCTTATTTATAAAAGGATATCAAGAAATTTAACTAATAACCAAACCTAGTTTTATTAAAACTAGTTGAGTTTATTTTACAATACTATTATCCAACTTTCATCATAGAATTAATCATCTACTAATTTTGGTTCAAATTGAGATAAGAATACAATATGTTCATACTCATTCCATAAAATAATTCTAGTTTTTATTAGTTGATTGTCATCCCTAATAACATTGTTAATAGAATAATCACTTAACAATTTATATTTTCTAGGTAAATATATAATTTTTTACACATATACAATATTATTATATTTTGTAATATTTAATTCAAATTCAAAAACATAAAATAGTTATAGTTAAACTACCAAATATAAAATAAAGGGGGTTTTAAATGTTAAGTCAAAATTCTTCTTTTGACTTCTATATCATGTTTTGAAAATCACAAATGTATTCTATCATATGTTTGTAAAATTAAAAATTGTCTTTTATCATGTGTATCGTATCGTACAATGTCAATCGTACCATACTGACTCTGTCAATCGTACCATACTGACTCTGTCAATCGTACCATACTGACTCTGTCAATCATATCATACTGACTCTGTCAATCGTAACGTACTGACTCTGTCAATCGTATCGTACTGACTCTGCTATTCAAATGTTCATTATTTGTTTTGGTACTTAGTCAAAAACACTCACTGCATATGAATCGTACTCATGTTTTTTTATTTCTTTATATCTCTTGTCCTAACAAAATGATGTCGTTGAGTTAGTTACAAACTAATCAAAATGATGTCGTGCTTTCTCTTTCAATGTGACCGTTGGAGGCAATATCACCGTTGGAACCCGAGGCCTATAAATAGGAGGTCATTTGAAGCTGAGACAACAACGATGAACGAAGAGAACGAATGAAGAGACTCTGTGAACTACAAAGATTATAGAGAGAGAAGTTGTGACTTCTCTCATCTGCCTTGTGCGTCCGATCATCGTATCGAGGGCTTTCAAGTAATTGAAAGACAGAGGTGCCGATTACCTGCAAAATCGAGGGCTGCCGGGGATAGGCAGACAGACGTGCCGATCATCGTATCGAGGGCTGCCAGGGATAGGCAGACAGACGTGTCGATCATCGTATCGAGGGCTTCCGGGGATAGGCAGACAGACGTGCCGATCATCGTATCGAGGGCTCACCAAGGTGTTGGTGAGACAGACCTTTTATCCTAGGTGAAAGGATAACCCTTCTCTTTGGGTTAAAAGAATTGTAATACTTTTACATTTCCGCTGTTACTTGTATTAGAAAGGGATTTGAATTGTTTCCTTTCTTCTTCACATATTCAATTGTAATTGTTTCAATTACAATCATTCTATTACATTTTGTATTGATTGATTCTATACGCTTTAAGGTAGAATCATTCATCTTTATATTACTCTGATCATTGTGTTCACCTTGAATACAATTGTTTTACATTACATTAGTGTTACAATACTTCATACCTTTTATATTCAATACAATTGTGGGTGTTTGTATTTGTATTAGTTTAAGATCATTTAAACTAATCTCTTTGTTGCTAAAACTCAAAGTTTTTTTTTAAATCTACAATTCACCCCCCTCTTGTATTGTTCCTTCTAATAGACATATATATCTACTATTCGATCCAACATTAAAGACAAAATTTGAATTGTTTTCACAATTTGGATGCTCATAAACAACTTTTTAATAGATCAGTTTCATCAAACTTTATATGTAACATTTATTCAACAATATGTGATCATTTACTAAACATTTTATGGTCCTTATAGGTGGTGGAGTAACCATGAAAATTTCCTTCAATATATACTATATTTAATTTAGTAGTTTCATTTTTAGTATTCAAAATGAATACCTTGCATCTAAAAACTCTGAAATAATCAACTTTATATTTCCTTCCATTCCATACTTCTTAAGGTGATTTTTTAAAACATATGAAACAAAATACTATTTATAATTTAATGGGTTTTATTAATAGATTTATCCCAAAAATATTTAGCTAATTTATATTCACCCAACATATAATGATTTATCTCTTAAAGAGTTCTCTTATTATTTCTATAACTTCGTTTTTTGTGGTGTAATTGGTGCTGAAAAGTTTTGTGTAATGAATTTAACAATATATAAATATATAAATATATGGATTCTCAAATTCTACTCTTTAATCACTCAAAAATATTAATTATAGGGAGGTTTTTCTCATTATAAACTAGATAATAAAACTTTTTAAATAACTTGAGTGGTTTGGTTTTTTAAAAGAAATAAAATCCAAGTATATCAATTGGAATCATAAACTAAATCATGAAAAAAGTGTTTTCCTTTGATAATAGTACTTTATGTGACTCTAAAAATATATATGTTCACTAAATATAGTGTTACTAATACTGATACATCGCCAATAGGTTTAAAACTAACCTTTTTTTCTTACTATATTGATAAGAATTACAAACATTGGAAGAATTAAACATTAGTTATCAAAGGTACTTCAAAAGTTCCTTCATGGAAATATTAGTTATAGTTAAAATATTGTAGTATCCTAACCATATATTCAAAATCCATGAATTATTTTATATTTCACTAAGATAAGGAAATATTTAGAAGTTAAATTCCTCTATGTTTGTGGTATAAAGATTATCAAGTTGATTAGTATATAATATGTGAACTCCTTGTGAAATAGTTATGATACAATTATCAATCCCAAAGTTTATAAAGTAAATTTCATCACATAGTTGGTTAATACTGATGATATTGTACTTAATTTTTAAAACATATGAACATTATAAATTAATTTCTCACAAAATTTTGATACATAACCTATACCTATGATCTAACCATTAATATTGTCTCTGAAAACTAAATGTTCAATTTCAAATTTTTTTTATTTTTTAGGAGTTAGGTTTATTTCTTAACATATATTGAGAACAACCACTATCCATATACCAAATATTTCTACCACTGATACCTAAAACATTGTCCTAGAATTAAACAAATAAATATTTCGATAGCAAAACTTTATTTGGTCTAGAAATATTAGAAAAAAGAAATTTTAGAACTAACATTCACCTAATTGTTCTATATTGAAGAACATATGGATCCCTAGAAATATAAAATTTTATTATTATGAATGATTGAGGATTTATTAAGGGGTATATACTTTTCCAATTACCTTTGTATTGACATAAATTAAAAAATGAATTACTTTCTGAAATAAAGTAGTTGGAATTAGAATCTTACTTTTTATAAGAAGAATATTCTACTTTGAAAATATCTTTAGTATCTTTATATTTTTCTATAATTTTATATAAACTTCATCTTCTAATTTTAACGTTAGATAAACCCTTCTTTAATATTTTTATTTTTGATTTATTTTAGATAAATTTATTCTAGTTTTTAATAAGCGCATAAAAATATATATCTATATTATAATTCAAAACTAAGCTTGGAAATATTTCCATTTGATTTAGAAAGATATTTCAAAGTAGTATTGTATTTATTTTAAAACTTTATATAGTATTTATCTAATTCATTACATATTCATTCATTTCTTCAATTGATGGGGAACCATTTTCTTTATCATGTGAAGAATAAAAAAACCTAAAGATTTAATAGATAAATATTAACTAACATTAACCATGAAACATGTTTCATTCTTATGAATAGTTATAACATTGAATCTGGAAAAGTTTATATCATGACCCATACCTGATGAGTCTCAACCTAATCCAATAATAAGTTAGAGTGCAACCCTTAAATCACACCTTCAATAGGTCATGGGTTGGTGACTAGAACTCTGGGTTTAATATCACACATTTATGGAATGCATTAGCCTTTAAAAAATTGAACTCTATATATCTATAAATAAAAGAAGGTATTTCTCATTCACATGATATAAGTAATGTATAAAAATTAATTCAATTTTATAAAAATCCAACTACAAAGGAAAAAAACCACAAGATAGACTATTATCTCTTCTATATCTTAGGAAAGTAGTAATGCAACTTTCTCTACTGAAAAACCTCCTATGTCTAGAGATATGGTCACCTGACACCACCACCAAACCTATACAGATAATCAAAAAATAGTTTATATAAATTAGGGGTGAGCATATAAATATACTTAGTAGGTTTCTTTGCAAAACTATAATGTGTCCTTATGAATAATGTATACTAATGAATATGTGTATGGAATAAACAAAATAAGGTAATCAATCACAAGAATCTTCCATGAGTAATCTATCCAACAAATTATATTTCAAATCAAATCATCACACTTTATAAACCCCATTTCATTCTCTTCGCATTCCATCATATAACCACTAATAAAATATATTATCACTAATCAAAATCCAAGACTTTTTTCACCTACAGGGACCTCATTATAGTATCACCACCACCTTGTATCTATCCACTTGAAGATAACTTTTTGTCATCCATAACCACAACCAAGTAGTTATCCACCCATAGGTAACTCAATATCATATCACCATTTTTTGGTTGGGTTACAGTTTTCATGTAGGAAATCTCACTAGTTTTTCAAGTGTCTACCCTCAAAGACTCTCCCCAATAAATCCTATGGTCCTTGGGAAGCTTTACACACTCAATCACTCTTACTATATTACCTGGTTTACTACCTTCGGGACTCTCCCTCCTCATCCTCCATTCTCATCACTCCATATCACATATCCACGAAGTGCATTGGTTTGATAGTTGTCCACCCATGAGGACTCTCATGATATTACCAAGTGTCCATGCCCAAGCACTATCACCTATTAAAACTATGTCATCCCCATCACATATCATATCCATTATAGATATCCATATCATCCACACCATCATCACATCATCCCCATTATCATCATCACATATCACAATCACTTCCACATCACTGATCATAACTTATAAATCAATATCATATATCACAAATATATTTAAACCCCCAACATCCATTTTTTCACCCACATATGTCATCATACATATAATTATCCTAGATTATATAATTAAACCCCATAGTTTTACCATGATTCCACCTATTTATAGCACAATTTATATCCTAGGGATCATAACCACACCTCATCATTAACATTATTTACACCTAGGGTGTAAACTATCACTATAACCATATCACATATTCAAAATACATTAAACACATCCATATCATATCCACACATCTATAACTTCACACTAACCACTATTAATTCCCATCCCAAAATCAAAAAAACTCAAAAATATCAGGTTGCATAATCCCTACTAAAAAGGTTTGGCTTTGTGCCAATGTAGCACTGCACTATAAAAATCACACCACCCCATATACCGTTATACCAAAAATGGTCCTCTAAATATATAATGTGTCACAAACCTATTTATATATGGATTAAACCCATTTAAATCACTTCCACTTAGTCTCATATGCTAAAATACATAAATTTCTCCCTCTTTCCTCTAAGGTATTTTATATAATTTTTCATTGTTCTAGGCTCTAAGTACAAAATGGATACATAAAAAATATTTTATAAATATTCATAATTAATTATCAATATAAAATTTCCATCAAAGAAAAATTATAAATTATTAAAATATTAATTATAATTAATATTCAATAACTATTTCATAAATTCATATTCATATCCATCATTTATCATTTTCCATTTCTAATAATTTGTAGTCTATTATCATAAAATACTATTTCTAAAAAAAATTCAACTCATTTCTATCCATAGTTATTTTTAATAATAATCCATAAACTTCATAATCTATCTCAATTCAATTACTCAAAAATAAATATTTTTCAACTAATTTTGTATTCATCAACCATACCAATTACATTTTACTGCATAATTATTCTTTCAAAATATTATGAATTATCTACCCAATATGGAATAATTAATAATGGTTGATTCACATGTATTATGGAAGATGTGATAATTCAAGTCACCTACCTTGATTCTATGATGAAAAAAATCCTTCAATACTTTTATGATAACCACTGATCCTCCTTTTAAAATATCATTCCTTATCTCATTTATAATCTCCACCTCACTATCACCATGAGTTCTCCTCCCTTTATGGAATAGAGAGGATTAATAATTTCAAAGATATTGTGTATGATGAAAAATGAATTCTACTAAATTAATTTTTCTAACCTTATCCATAAATTCCCAAAAAAATTATTACTTTCCATCAAAACCACTCATTCAATTTACCTTTTTAATATCACTAACTTTCCATTTCACTAACATGAAAATTTCTAACTCCACTTATTCTAATAATTCCACATCACTTCCACTACATAAAATTTATCTCATTACATGTCATTTTTTTAAATATAATTAATAAATGAAATATTAATTACTTAAATAAATAAATATTAATGAAATTTTTTTACAATAATACACTTCAGGAAAACCATTACTCTCTCAAAATCAACAAATTACCACCCAAGGATAAACACTGTGTTTGTAATACAATGGAATGCTCAAAAGTTTATTTCAAAAACCTAAAAATTTCCATTTTTCCAATTTTAATTTAAATCCCATGAGAATTATAAAAACTATTGATACATAAAAATATTTTTCTTCATATTTTCCTACCATCATCACTCTTCAAGATTATTTATAAATTAGAACTTTCACTGGAACTCCAAGTGTTAGTGGAATTAAAGAAATTCTTCTCTTTATATGTTCTTTATTTTTGGAAATATTTATCACTTATTTTTAACCTAGGATAATTTGGTTTGATTTATCCTAGTTTCTTACACTCATAGAATAAAACATCATTATAATTTCTGTTTTCTTTTTTTCTAACAAATATCTCATATATATCTTTTCTATATCTCTACTTATTATTTTTCTAAGTAAATTTCTTCCAAAATATTCTCCCCGTCTATTTTTATAATTGATAAAATTAATTTTCACTAAGTTTAATATCACTTTTGTTTGAATTATGTTTTGAATTGGTTTTATAAATTTTAGTTTCAAATGCACCTCCTTTATTCTTTTTCTTCTTCTCAACATCTCTCTTAAGATAATTTTTATACTGTATCTATTTCAAAAAAGAGGTTTATTATTTTATTTTTTTATTTATTTAAAATATCTATAGGTTGGATCTATGTTTTTGGATTTTTTTAACAATAACTAGAAGTTAGATCTGCTGACATGAGGATATATAGAGTTTGATGATTCTTGAAGATGAATAAATATAGAACATACATGGTTAAGGGTTTATGTATAAGCTTATTTTTGAGGTATTTTACTATTTTATTATTTATTTGTAAGTTATAATAATGTTTGGGTTTATTTTTGGAAGCTTATTGGTGGTTTTGTAATGTTTTGGGAGGTTTTTATAAAGCGTGTGATTTGAGAACTGTTAGGGGAAACTATGTGGTTTCTTCCAGGTAACCATACAAGATATGGAGGGGTATTATGGGTGGGTGAATGGTTTATCCAATAAATTTTTAAACCTTTATACTTTTTAAGTTTTTGGATAAAGTCGATCTTCACTATTGGTGCATGGTTTTCCAAACCATGTGGCTTAACTATATGAAATGAATAATTAAATCTAAAAATTGGTTTTAAGACCCAAATATCCTTAAAAACCCATCATTATTTCTCCTATAACCAAGGATCTATAATTCTAAAACTCCATTGTGATTTTTTGGTGATATTCTTCCCCCCATTGTTCTATTTCAATGGATCAGATAGCATTGGATCTGGGAAATTGAAGGTAAGATACAAGTTTTTCTTCTCTATCCTTAATTATTCCATTAGTTCTAAATTAAAACCTTATATTGAACCTTATTTTCCCTTATATAACAGTTTTATCATGTTTTGATAAATCTTATTAGGGATTTATTGAATTAATGGACTATTAATCCTGGATCTTTAAGATTATGAAAGAATTATTTGTGTCAAACGTATCATTGGATTCTCTTCTTTTTCTAGTTTCTCATAGAACGTGAAGGATTGATGTTTCTTGAATAAATTTACTATTATTTTGGTTGGAAAATACTTCTTAAATCTATATTAGAATCCTATTTTTGTTTATATGGAATTAAAATCTAGAAATATGGGTGACTCCCATAAGGTGTTCGATTAAATGATAAAATGAAATTGGTTTTCAAAATAATGGTTTTTAATGTGATAATTTGGAATAAACTTGGTGGGTGGGTGTTCATATGCATATGGAAAGGTCCATATGGTCATAGTGCACAAATTTTTGGTACATTGTATTATGAAACTAAGTGGTGACCTGGGACTAGATATACTAATACCACTCATGATTTGGACTATTCGGGAGTAGCCTTCAGGTAGTGGTTTTATTGGTTGGTGTTTTGAATATGTGTGTGGGTTCATGTCATGGGTGTGTTTTTGTTTTGTGCAGTTTAATTTACATATGGATATATTTTTAATATTCATGGATTTTCACCCTTATGAATATCCTTTATTTTTAAATAAATTGTGAGCTAACCTATTTATTATTTTAGTGTAATTTGGGGGAAGTCATGATGTTTTCCTATTGGGTTGTACACTCACCCCCTTCATATAAACTTTGGTAAATATATAGATGTTGGTTATCATGATATAGATATGGGGAAGTTCTCTTATCTTACTAGTGGAGATTCAGAATTTTGTGGTCTTGGATTCCTAGAGTTAGAAATTTGGGTGAATTTTGAGTCATTGAGTCAGTAGTAGTACCACCTTAGTCCCTTGAGTCTTTTATTTTGAGTATTATTTGTCTTGGTATTGTTGTCTTCTATTTTTTTCTCTTCCTTTGTTTCTCTAATTATTTTTTGGTTATACATTTGATTCATTTTGGTTTTTTATCATTCAAAATATTGTCTATCTTTATTATGGTATGCTTGAATATTTTTTGAAGGGAAAATCATATCCCATCATTTATTAAATCCATTTGATATTTATTTTCATCCTTTAGTTCCTTAGGTACATCACTTAAGTTAGGTATAATTTTATTCCTTCCCAAGTGAATGGTATGGGTTTATATGTTAAAAATGGTATCAATGTGTTATAGTTTTTCTATTGGGATGGTAGTAAGGATGTAGGATATGTTATAACATGAAATGTATATCATAAATATATGTATCTAACTATTTTATATTGAACTTAAAGTTACTAGGATGGTTTGGGTACAAAAAGTGTAGATAAACACTTCTATACATGTCATCAACTCATCGTCGTAGTTTTAGCTGATGAGAGTCTAGTATCATGCATTAGTAAAGAGACTTCCCACTAGTATTCAATCATTCATATGTTATTTCAAAATTTTATTTTCAAATTATGATACTATGACTATTCTTATTTTTCTATAATATATTCTATTATTGAGAATTAAAGAAAATTATGATTACTGACTGGAGAATTTTATTGTGGTTATGGAATAATAGAACTAGTTATAAGGAATAAAAACCAAAAAGAGGGGGTTGAAAATAATGTGGTTTCACCTAAAAAATAGGTGAAACAAGAACTTGTTTAGAGTATTTTGTAAGTATTTCAGGCTATAAAAAGGGAATTGAACTGAATAACCAAGTGATACTAATCATACCTTACAATTTTATAAATAAAATCCATTAATTTTTTCGGGGGATTCTGGACCTAAACAAGAGAAACATGGATTAATAGGATCAATAAAAAAATTATTTCCTTGAAATATCAATTGATATAATGGTGAATCTAGTAGTATACATGTTGTAGGATCTCACACTAAAATGGTGTGATTTAGTTGTACAAGCTAAAATCGGCCAAGCATTTACTTAGTATGGATTCTAAGAATTTTTCAACAAACCATTTTATCGATACAACTTCAATGTAACCAAAAAAAGATTTATTTAGTCTTAAAAAATTAAATCTGAATGTGACATAATATATAGTTAAGTTTATGAACTTCATTCCTTATGAGGTGTTAGCTAATATTCACCTGAAGGAATGTATCTTTGAGGGAGGTCTATAACTGGATATTTATTTTAAGGTGGTCATGTTCTTGATCAATGATTATACATACATTATCAATATGGAAATAGTGGTATAAATAAGAATGTTTGGTAATGGTAGTAGTGTAAACACTTTTTCTTCATAGACACAGGTGGAAAATATACTATAGAAAATAAGAATAAGAGGGAAACATTCTCCCAGGAAATTAGAGCATTGTAAAATAAAATTTCCAGCCAAGTATATTTTTCACCACATTGTAGTACATAATTACGTTTTTTTCAATGTGGCTCATTTTCAAAGAAGAAAATGCATTATATAGAACCACATCAAGACTATCATAACTACATCTAAAAATGATACCTTAAGCATTATTGTATGTGATCTATGAAGAAAATGGGTGTTAATGGATCGAATCAGTATCAGGTATCTCATGATCAACTAGGATGGTCTCATTAAAATATTTCTTACTTCAAAGTCAAGAAAATCAGGATGATTCTAGGAACACATCAGTCATCCAATCACAACCAATATAACAAGGAAGTAAGGACTAATTATTAGGATTTGGACAATAACTATATAGAACAGAGAAATAAATCATATCTAAGAAACTGGGTCCCTTGATGGCATGAGGTACCATTATTTCTGACTCCAATCTAATTAAAATATTGTTTGATATGAAAACATACCTCTCTTTTTTTTCTTCACATGTGGTAAATCAATTGGGTATTCACATGTAAATGATTCCTCATATATTGAGAATCAAAATACCTCTTGGGTAGAGATAATGTAGAAGATTAAAATGTACACCCTGACTCATTACTATAGATGATGTAAAATTTTTATGAGAGATTATAATCTTGGAAATGGATATCTTCGATTTGATATTTGGGATGGACTGGATGGTGAAATTCAAAGATCTTATTGATTTTTATGCCTGAAAAGTAACCTTCACATACCCTAATGGTGATTTTCACTTATTCAAAAGGGATTGGGATATGAATTTTGGTAGAGCAAGTCCTTTGGTGATAGAAGGTGGAGATATATCTTTTTAGCTAGAAGTGATGAATTTATAAGTGATTGAAGAAAATGGGACTGGTGTATTCCAACTATAGTATACTGATACCATAATTTATTTCTATATGATTTCTTTAGGTTATCACCTAAATAAGAAATCATCATTTCTATTGACCTTCTTCTAGGAATGAGTCATATTTCCCTTCTATAATATATAATGGGAACAACTGAATTCATAAATTAATGTTCCAATTAGAATAATTGGAAATCAAGGGATTCATTTGAAAAATAACATCACCTTAGGTATCTCTAGTCCTATTTATAAAGAAGGTAGATGGTTATATCCATTTTTGTGTTGACTATTATAAATTAAATCAAGTTACAATTAAAAATCAGAACCCTCTTACTAGAATCAATGACCTTTTCAATAAAGGGTGAAAAATGGTTCCCCAAAATTGATCTATGGTCCAGCTATCATCAACTCCAAGTAAAGAAAGAGGATATTCTAAAGAAAGATTTTGAAGTTATTATGGTCACTATGAATATGTAGGTATACCATTTGGACTTACAAATGAACCTGCAGTTTTTATAGCTTTAATGATTTATAACTTCCACAAATATCTCAACATGTTTATCATGGTATTTTTAGATGATATTTTGGTGTAATCCCATATTATAAATTAACATGAAAATAACTTCTATATTGTATTGGATACATTACTTGAGCACTAAATTTATGATATATTCTTTAAGTTTGAATTTTAGATAAAGTAGTTTCATTTTCTTGGGCATGTAATTTCTGAAAGAGGTATATTAGTCGATCCTAAAATGGTCAATGTAGTAATTTCTTGGAAACTTCTTAAGAAAATCTTCAATATATAAATATTTTGGGGATTAGCAGGCTATTATCATCACTTTGTTCAAGACTTCTCGACGCTCACTTATCTTATGAATATTTTAATAAGAAAAGTTATTCTATTAAAATGGAATGAGGATTTTCATAAACCCTTTTAGGATATTAAGTCTGGACTCAATTTGGAACCTATCCAAATATTTACAGAACTAGTACATGTCTATGTGGTATATCGAGATGTGTCTAGATCTAGAATGAGTTATATTATCATACATTGATTCCATATCATCACTTATTCCTTGATACAGTTAAATACATGTGAAAATAATTATGAAACACATTACCTAGAATTAGTTGTGGTGATCCATACACTAAAAATATGGTTACACTACCTTTTTAAAAAAAAATAACCATGTTTATGGATCATAAAATCTTGAAATGCATTTTTTATAAAGGGATTTGAACCTAAGATAAAACTGATTGATGGAATATCTATATATGTTTAGCTTTGACTTATTTTATACAACATGGTGGATTCTTTGAGTTGGAAGTCATATAACGAGGTGGTCAGAGAGGATTGTGACCAGTGGAATCTTATGGGAGTAAATATTGACATGAATTTGGATTATAGGGAATATAAATAGAATCTATTTTTCTTTCTCATTACTCTTATTCCTATTTTACTAAGTCTAATCATGGAGACTTAGCAATCAGACCCAAATTCCCTTTCTATTATGTGACCATTGAGGTTTGGATAGTAGATGAAAACTCCATGTTGTGCTTTCAAAATCGAATCATAGTTCCTTAATCATGATAATAATAGATTCTTTCTATTTTTCACCTTTAAAAATGGGTGGTTCACTCAGAAATTCAAAAGATATATAGGGAAATGAAGACCCATTTTGGTGCTCAGGTGTGAAATGGAAAATGGCTGACAATGTTATGAAATGTTTCACCTGCCAATAGGTAAAGGATGAACAACAATGACCAACATTCATGTTACAGTCGATGCTTATACTCATTTGGAGATGAGAATAGATTTCTATATACTTTTTCACTAGTATACCACTGATACTTTAAAAACACAATGTTATTTGGGATATTGTGGACTGACTCACAAAGTTAGCACATTTCATTCCAATTTGAGAGTCCAATACGGTGGTGGAATTGGAATATCTATATATCAGGGAAGTTTTTAAATATTATGGAGTACTAGTATCGATTATCTCTGACTGATACCCTCAGTTCACTTCATGGTTTTGGAAATACTTATAACAAACCTTTGGTACTCAGTTAACCATGATCATAGAATTTCAACCACAAATGGATAGATATTAAAAACATACTATCTAGACATTAGAAGATATACTCTAAACATGTTTTATGGATTTTAGTGGTTCATTTGAAGATCATTTTCCATTGGTGGAGTTTTCACATAACAACGGTTATCCAGAAACAATAAAAATTGATCTGTTTTAGGAATTGTATGGTTTTCTATGTTTATCACCACATTGTTAGGTAGAGATAAGGTAACCTTCATCGATTGAACTAAGAATTGTCCATAAAACTACTCCCAAATTCTAGATGATCATGAAATAGATGGAAATAGCCAAAATTCATCAAAAATCATATGAATTTCATCATTGATAACTGTTATCCTTCAAGGTAGGTGACCGTGTATTTTGGAAAGTATCCTTATGATTGGGTCACTTCTAGTTTAGAAATAAAGGAAAATTGGATCCTTGGTATGTCAGACCATTCAAGATTTTGGAATGTGTTTGTGACATTGCATATTTGTAATCCTTACCATTGATATTCAATGTTTTATATAAATTCTTACATTTATCCTAGTTAAATGGGTACTAGCCTAAACCTAGTCATACGATATGTTGGGACTATATAAACCTTGAACTAGATGTTACATTTATTCATACCCCGGTTCATATTTTGGATAGAAAAGAAAAAAAATTGTGCGTAAAATAAATCTATTTGGTTTGAAAATTATGGAATCATGTTCTCATTCAGGAGAAAACTTGGTAGTGTGAGAACTTCTTGTTGGATCAATGGTCTAAACTCTTTCAGGTAAATTCCAACATCTAGCTTCCCAAGGATGGAAATCCCCTTGTTAAGAATAGTGTAACACCCATGTCTTGAGTTATTTATCTATTTTATTATGTTTTTTTATAATTCATGATGTTTTTTTAAGTTCTGTAAGATTATAAGTGGTTTTGGGGTGTTTTATAAGTTTTTATGAGGCACATAGTTTGATCACAGTTAGGGGAAACCATGTGGTTTTCTCCAGGTAATCATGTGAGAGATGGAGGGGTATTCTAGGTAGGTG
The DNA here is from genome assembly GCA_963277665.1 of Viscum album. Lineage (NCBI taxonomy): Eukaryota > Viridiplantae > Streptophyta > Magnoliopsida > Santalales > Viscaceae > Viscum > Viscum album. The sequence continues at coordinate 370,739,622 of OY728166.1, read as the reverse complement.
CATGGTTGGTGTATGTTTTGGAAAAATATTTAAAATCTATGTGAATTTTTAATTTTATTAACATAGATGATCCATATGGTTGGTTCATGGTTTTCCAAACTGTGTAGTCAAACCATACAATAGGAATAATTAAATCTAAAAGTTGGTCTTAAGTCCTGAAACTACCTCATAACCCCTCATTGATTCTCTTTTAACCTATAGTCTAATATTATAGCACTCCCCTAGTATATTTTAATGATTTCCTTTCTCCTTATGGTTTATTTCAATGAATTAGATTGCTTTGGATCTAGGAAATTGAAAGTAATAACCTTATTATTCTTCACTCTCTTTAATTATTCCATTTTCTCTAAATATAAACCTTATATTGGACTCACCATTCCCAAATATATTTGTTAGATCATGTTTTGTTAAATATTATTTGGGATTCATGGAAGGAATATACTATGTATCTCAATTCATCAATATCGTGATATAATTCTCCATGTTGGATGTATTGGTGGTAGGTAGTTTCTCTTATTTTTCAACGTTCTTCTAGAACAAAATGGATATATGTTTAATAAATAAATCTCTTAAGATTTTAGTTATAAAACCCTTGATAAATCTTAGTTGGAATCCTCTTTTTTATTAGTTGGACTTAAAATATATAATTTTGGGTGATTCCCACAAGGTGTTTGATTAAATGGTTAAATGAAATTGGTTTTCAAAATAAATGTTTTGAATGTGAAAATTTGGCATGAACATGGTGGGTGTTTGTGCATATGTATATAAAAAGGACCATGTAGGTTATTCCTGGTTGAAGTGAAAAGATTTTGTCATATTTGATTATTTAATCAAGTGATGTCATGGGATTGGAGGGATGGATATCACTCTCAAGTTGGACTATTCAAGAGTGTCATTTGGGAAGTGGTTACATTGGTTTGTGTTTTACATGTGTGTGTGGGTTAATTACATAGGTGTGTTTTGGGTTTTCATAGTTTCACTTCCTTATGGATATATTTTTATTATTCATTTATTTTTATACTTATGTATTTCCTATATTTACAAATAAATTTTGAGATAACATGTTTCTTGCTTTAGTGTAATTTGGGTGATTCTCAGAATTTTCCTGCTGGATTGTACACTCACCCCCTACATATACAACTTAAGTGAATATACAGACACAATTTATCATGATACACGTAAGGGAGATTTATCTTATTTTACTAGTGGATCTTTGTGATACTATTTTATTGGATGTATGGAGTTAGATATTGGGGAGACTATTGATTCTTATAGTCGACAGTGGCTCCACCTTGGTGACTTGAGTCTGTTATTTTTAGTATTATTTATCTTGTGATTATAGAATTCTATTTAGTTTCTTCTTACACTATTAGTCTAATTATTTCTTGGTTATACATTGGTGTCATTCTAGTTTTGTATCATATGTTATATTGTGTCTTTTTATTATGGCGTATGTGTAGGTTTTTTGTTTAAGTTAAAATTGTCCCCAATTATTTTGAAAATCTATTTAAAATTTATTTTTGGCCTTTAGTGCCCAAGGGATATCACATATGGTTAGTGTAATTTTGGTCCTTCCAAATCCAATGGGATGGGTAGGGATATTATAGTTATTTTTATTAACAAATATGGAATTTAAGTATTGGAGTGTAATGGATGGATATAAAATATTTGGAGATGAATTATTGAGGTCACTGCAATAATAATGACATGGGGTAGTTTTAAAGAGGGAAAGAAAGGTTCACCTTGATTTTTCTACATATCAAGGATATGGAATGATGAGTATGATAATTAATATGTTTTTTATGGGTGATATTAAAGTTAATTTATTCTTATTCAATCATATTATGGTACTTGTATGAGATTAATCTTAAAATAAATTGTCTTGAGTTGGATAAAAAGAGTTTAGTGAAGTTTTACTACACCATGGAAATTTTGGCATGATCTATTCCATTTCATAGCTATAAAATAGTTATTCCATCCTAGTTATGGAAATTTTAGTCAATTCAATTTGAATAAGATATCCCTGACTAAAACAAAAAGTAAATTATATCATAATAAATGCTATTTTGGAGGAGTAAAATGTGGATCTATAAATTTTGAAGAGGAGTTGTACCATAGTATGTTTGAAGCCAACTAAAGTCTGGAACATGGAATTGAATCATGTCATTCCATTTTATAAGTTTTTTTATTTTTCATGAAGGGATAAAGTAAGTGAAACGGTATGGTGGTCATTGTGTAGGGTGGAGTGAAGCATGTGATCCTAATGTGAACTAGAATAAGAATTTAGTGTAGGAAATGGGTATAGTGGATGTCATTTTTTCTTTACAAAATTCTTGTGAGAAATGGTACACATGATTATGTATGTTTTAGTAGTAGTTCTGATGAATCAAATTTTTATTGTAAAATAGGGATCTGGAAGTGACCAGGCCATAATATAAGGTGTTTCAGATAGCGAACTATTCTAGAATAAAGTGAAATGGGTATTCATATATAGAGTAATTCATTATACAATTCATTTTAATAGGATAAGGTTTCTATTATTTTCGGGGGTAGACCACGCCACAGGCAGTAAGGATATGGATTTTTTTAAAGTTGTGAATGACTAAAAATTGTGTGACTTGGAGGTGGTTATCTTAACCATAGTAATATGAATTTTTTGTTTTATTTTTAATGAAATAATTATTATACGTATCCCCTTTTTTATTATGACTTTATTAATTATTATATAATTAGTTTGGTGAAAATTATATTTTGATATGAAAAAATAAAATTTGTGTTTTTGGTAATGTACAGTTCTAATTAAAACACTATTTTTGATAAATTCAAGAATTTTTTAAATAAATATTATTTTAATAAAATGTTCTTATTAAATAATATTTATTTATACATAAATTATAATATAATTTAATGAGGTCAAATATAATTTTTATAAGGGTTGGAAAGATGTTAGTATCGTAAAAAAACAAGTGTTTTCAAGTAATTAAGGATTTTTATTTAAAAGTGTAAATTATCATATTTATGGAATTATTTTGATAAAATAAATATTATTTTTTAAATAAACATGCTGATATCATCCAATGGTTAATTTTTCATAATTTTCTAGTACAATAAAATTTTTGGGTAAAACTTAATACAGTATAAATATACGATATATATTATGACATCATAATAGCATAAAATTGGTGAAATGGATACTATAAAGGGAATACAAGAAAAAATAGATTTCCCCTTTAAAATAATGTGTTTTTGAAGTTATTTTATTAATTTTATAAAACATTAATGAACCCTCTAAAACCTATATTATATTTTAAGGTTTTAAAATCAATTCTTTGTGAACATGACTTAATTACACATCACTAATGGTATTATTTTAATATTTTTGGTTGTTGAAATTATAAAATATTTAAAAACACTCTTATTTGTTATAAAACATGATCAAAAACCATGTCAAGTTTTGTGTTTTTGATAATTTTATTGCATAGAGTCAAAATTCTAATTTTAGAAATTATTAAAGAATTCATCTCGTGTTTGCTATAAATACAAACCCAACCTCCCACTCCTCTTCAATAAAAACCCATTGAGAAAAAATTACCTCTCCCTATACCTATATAAATACCTTATAAGGTATTATAAATCTCTTAATAAGATCCATATATTCTTTTAGAAGCACCCTCTTAAGGTGAGGGATTCTCTTCCACCTCATCTTTAATCAAGCACTTTCTTTGCATTATGCCTTTTTATTTCCAATTATCCATGTTTGAATATGTTTAAATGTTTTTTTAAATATCCCTTTACTTTAATTATGATTACCAAGTAATGAAATAACACATTCCACTCTCATTAAACCCTTACATGAACCTTTATGTACATCCATTATGCTGTTGAAGTTATCCCTTGATTTTCCATACCTAATATTTGTGTTGGGAATACTCATCCTCATTTCCACTCAAGGGTATTCACCTAGATGTAACTATCATTCATTTATTGGGTAATACCATTCATGTAACCCACGCCCCTTAATAATGGGATAAAAAGTGATGAAACACGCTATTATTTTGTATGATCTATGTGGCACCCAAATGCTTGTAGATGATATAAATGTGATGAGAGGGCCTAGAATTTTATATCCCTACAATGAATTTGGTAATAATTTTGTCTCATGAAATACCATGTATGATGAATTTGAGGTTATCCAAATAACACTATTTTATTATTTCATAGCGTTTATCCTTGACTTTTTCTTATGGTTTCATGTTTTGTGTTGTTGTCCCATTCTGATGATACCTTGATGTTATCATATTATATCATGACTTGATGTTCATGTTTATGATTTTCATGATTTTATATAACCTTGATATAGCTATTGAATTACATGTATTACTTTCATCATGTTATTCTTTGATTATTCCATTTTGGGGATTTATATATCACCCCTTTCTTATGTACGTTCCCAGGTTAACCCATGAAGTACTAAAAGATCAATGGATTTTAAGTGCATGATATGGAGTTTTAAATAAAGTATTTGTATCCTTATTTCAAGTTATTGTGATATGTATCTAATTTCCCAAATACACTAGGAATATTGATATTTTGGGATTTTATTTTATGTATATTTATGTAATAAATCATGAAATAAGGTATATAAAAGATATGGGTAGTCATAAGAACTTACACTTCAACAGGTTCCCAAACAACCGATAACACTAAAGAACTCCAAGGATGAATCATATATTATGTAGATAATCCTACTTAGACTCATAATATACAATCATATCATCAATGAACACCCCCACAAATCAGTCAAGAAATTATTAGAATGTATAATTCATCAATGCTATTAATTTGGCAAGATAATTTATGACACTGGAAAAAATAATAATGAACTTGTAATTCCCATAACGGTATCTGAAGGTGGTCTTCAAAATATCCTCATCCTTCACCCAAATTAGATGATATCTTGACCGTAAATCAATATTTGAGAACTAGAAATCTCCCTTAGTCTAATCAAACATATGATCAATATATGGAAGATGATAGTGGTTCTTCCCATTCACCTGATTCAAGTGATAATAATTTATAAAATCATAAACTATCATCCACCTTCTTCACAAACAAGACTGTATCCTCCCAAGGAAATGCACTAAACTGAATAAAAACTTATTTTAAAAGATCATAAATCTAAATTCATAGCTCCCGTAATTATAAAGGTTCCATCGTATGCTAAGATATCAAAATTAAAAAGATACCTAGTTGTAAATTTATCTCAAACTTGATCTCATGTAGAGTAGATTGTGTCACAACCTCGTCATAAAATAGATTGGGGAACTCCTATATAACCATAGGAAACACCACCAGTTTATCTTCCACTAAACTCTAACTCGTCCATTGGGGAAGACAAGAACACAACCTGCCTCTAACTTATATGAGGGTGTTGCTTTCCAAGAAACATGGAACTCTCTCCATCAGCATTATAAAATATCTTTTATCTCAGGAATAAATCCACAATATAATGTATTGAATAAATTCATTCCATGTCAAGGATAATGTTGTATGGATATATCTATATACATCAGAAATATCCCCATGAGTGATGTTATCCTAGAATTATCTCACAATATCTACAAACATCAAACAAGCTAGATCAACCTCTAATTGAAATAGTTAATTCTAAGGGAACTAGAAGTTTCTCCACCTCAAGTCCCAAAGAATGAATTAGGATGGGTGTAATATAGTAGTGTATATATCCTAAATCAAACAAATCATACACCCAATTATAATATAAGCAGATAATACCTCACATGAATTCTTGATTACCTAGAACTAGAAACTTTAAAATCATTCATCTGAACACATCCTGCTCCAAGGCCTCTCTAGCCCTAGTGGTGACCACCTCCATGGACACACTTGGATATTTTTCCCTAAGGATGAAGGGAATCATGAGGTTTTTCTCCACCCACTCAGTCTTCTCTTTTCTTATTTAAAAATGGAGCACTATTCTATTTCTATCTCATATGATACTATTATATCTATTGAGCTTAAAGAGGGATTCAATCCCCATACTGATTATTGTGAAACTTCATGTACTCAAGCTTCTTATGGGAACAAACTTAGTATAAGGGAAAAAACATGTCTAATCCTCTGGTAGGGATACAAGAATTACCAGTCCTAGGTTAATAGGATGGAGTAGGATAGAACTAACTCCCTGCCATCTTAAACTACTTTTGACTAGGAAAATAAGAACTTTTATCCATAGATATACTCTATGAAGATTCGTAATGACTCCCCCTATGTGATGATATAGTCATATACAACATCCTCTTGGTAAACTCTACCTTCACTAGAATCTTTAGATACATCAGTAAAGTAAAAGGGGTGACCTAGCATTGAATATCCAAATTAAAATCCTCCTCAAAATGACCCAACATATCATCTTAATTTGGAAGAACGATTAAAGAATAGATCAAGTGTTTTCTGAATCAAATACCAAACTACTACACACTATAACTCCACTAAAAAATAGTAAGGATCTCCTACCAACAAACCACCATTGTGGTCAATGAAATAAACTCAACCTAAAACTAATCAGAAAACTTATCCCATGAAATTTTTGAATCATTGAAATCCATAGGGAATATAATCCATCGCTACTGAGATTCCCCACACAGCATACTAATATACAACAAAACTCAATGCTTCCTCTCAGAATGGATTAAATTGAAGGAAATATCCAAATTCTCTAACTGATCCTTAGTCTCTTAATTTAAAATGTATCTCTGGTACCTCTACAAGATCTGGTACTGACACTCTCAATGTATCTTCACCCAAGTGATTTCATTGTCAATATTAACTCTGTAGTGATCTATTAGTGCATCATGTTAAACATTTTTTGTATGAACCATATGGGGATATCAACCTAGAACCATACCTACAAAATAATAAATGCTTAAAAACTCCCTAAACCCATAATATGGAATATATAATATTTATTAATTAATATTCATCAAAATTACCATAATCTACCTAATTTAATAACTATTGTAGACAAAGATTATTTATGATCTATACCTTGGTCTCTACTACATAATCAGTATCACTTCACTTAGTAAATTTAGTAAACTTATTTTTTTTCTTTGGATCACAAGGGGACCTAAAATCCTATTTCTTAGAAGTTCTCCCTTTCTTATGTCATGTTCTAAGTTCAACTGATATTCATTCCCTGCCAACCGATGCAATCCTTACCAATTATTATCTATAAAATACATTTTATCACTTAACCAAAATCTTTTATACCACTCTATCAGGACCCCATTCCAATTGTACCCCTACTAGGCCAATAGTGAAGAGAAATACTGGCCCCTGAATCCTGCCTCCAATAGGTCAGAGTTTGGTGACTAGCATCGAGGGTATAAACATGCATGAATGGAAGGAATAATCCTCAATATATAATAAATAGGAAAGAGATATGGGATCCAAAAACCAATTACATAACATAAATAAATGAAAAATCCAAATACAATTAGTGTCTTATAATAAAAAAATAGCAAAAACAAAGCCTAGGTAGTGAACACTAACTCTAAAATCTCCTAAAAACACACTATGAGCTAGTAATTCCCAACTTGATCACCATACAAATCTTGTAGACTTAGAATATAGATAATTTATATATAGGGGTTAGCATACAAGTATACTTAGTAGGATCCTCCCTAAAATATCTTATGTAAATGTGAAAGAATCATGCTAAATCCCTGTGAATAAATAGAAAAAAAAATCATTATCTAAATTAGGTGAACTAAATCCCAATATCACCAGGGATCACTCACCAAATAACCCATATGAATAAGTAACATAATATCAAAACAATATAAATATATATATAAGAAATGTACCTTGCATGTAACACCCTAAGCTTCCACGGTACGCTTCTCTTTCAATAATGCAATAGCTTGCATTGTACGCAAGTTCGAGATTCTAACACACCGCGACCAATCAAAGTTACAATTATGAATAGTAATACCCACTTTTTGAAATTATATAAATTTTATATTTCAAAATGGACTTCATTTTTGGATTCTTAATATTTAAATTATCCTATGTTGAATTTTTTGTAATTTTCTTAGAACTTCCAATTTTCTATGAATAGAAAAAATACTTAAAAACAAATTTTTTAATAAAAATAATTTATAGTGATAAATTGTACTATTTAGTGGTTTTAAATTATAATTATAATATATTTTTACCATTTTATCCAATGGTGGTCATTATAATTAATTTCACTTTGAAATTGGACATAAACAATTGTCAATCTTTTGATATATATTGTTTCTTAAAAACACGCTATTTATTGTGACAGCGGGAATTAATTATTAAATTAATTAATTCAACTTATATTTTTTGAACTTTGTAAAATAGACATAATTTTTGAATTAGGAATATCAAATATATATTAGGGTTAATTTTTGGTATTGTTCTGAAAAACTTCGATTTTTGATGAATAGTGAAACCACTAAGTGGTAGTTAGAAAAACTGATTTTTCGTTTAAATGAAATTTTATCACCTCTGTGATTTGAATTTCAAAAATCCTACATACATCATTGTCATTAGGAATTAAAATTTGGTTCAATTGGATTAAAATAATATTTGGTGAATAGTAACTTTTAAGTTCTATTAATCGCGATTAAAGGTAATTAGTGTAACTTAAGGTAAATATAATGTTATAATAATATGAAATTACCTTTACACTTATCCTACCCTTATTGGGTGAGTCATGGACGACCAAGAAAATCCATGGGTCAACTTGGGGACCCCATGGAGCCACTTGGGTAAGAAAATGACATTAATAACTTTTTTATTTAAAGTAAAAATAAAATTGTCACAAACATGTGTTGTTTTACTAAAACAATTATTACATGGGGTTATATAAGTTAAAATTTCTACTATAAAAATTAATTGTAAATATAAAAATATTTCCTACATCATGGTATTTTTTTATATTTTTTATACATTAAATAAATTAAATTTTTTATAACACCATGATTATTCAACGATTACCTCATTAATTAACGATTTAAATAAAATGAAAAGATAATGTAAAATATAAGACTTAAACGTTTCAAAAACCTATTGGATGAGTATATTTAGAACCCTTATCACCTTATCCTAGAAATATATAATTTTGGGACCTTTGAAATCCGAAAATCACTTCATAATAATGTAACATTTCATGACTTTCCAAGAGTGTCCCTCCTCTCCTCTTGGTGGTGGTCTCCTGAGGGATAGCTCGGGCTCAGTTCACATCGCTTTTAGCGCTTACTATGGACCGGGTACTTCGTTAGGTGCGGAGTTCAGAGCCCTCCTCTCAGGTATCATTTTATGCAGAAGAAGAGGTTTGCATGTGACGGAGGTTGAATCCGATTCGGAGATTCTTGTTCGGTCCCTCAAAGGGGAATGTGATGTGCCATGGAACTTGATGTATGTTCTCAGAAGATGCAGAGTGGAGACAAATCAGGGTAAGCTGATCCATCATGGTGTAAGGGAAACCAACTTTGCGGCAGATGTTTTGGCTAGTGGGGGAAGGCCGGAGGAGACACTGCTTGTTTTCGACAGTCTGAATTCCCTCCCGTGTGAGTGTGTTAATGTGATCCGAAAGGATGCACTTGGTCTCCACTTTTTTCGCCCTCCGTGAATTGTTCCCCTCGGCTTTTCTCCTTTTTCAATAAAAAATAATTTTCAGCCCTCCTCTCCTCTTATAAAAGGAACCTACCACTACCACCTTATTCACACATTCAAAGCCATTTGGCTCGGCCAACCTCTGCCCAAATACTCTCCCAACTTCCATCTATTACTCCTACAAGCCTCACTTTGGGCAGAAGTCTTCCCAAGGAATCCTTTGGCTCAAATCAAAAAGAGTTACCTGATTTTAAGGTAATGTCTTCTCTTGTGTTCTTTTGTTTTATTTTTCTTCTCCAACCCCGTAAAATATTTTTATTCCTTTATTTTGTAACAAAACTAGTATCTTCAATATACTAGGATTTTGTTATGAGAATTATTTTATTTACACTTACACACAACTTCGTCTAATGGTTAATGAACATACTGTTTCTGTGGGTGGCGAATTACTACCTCACAAAACGATGATTGTTCAATATTCTTTTAACACCTCTCATGGTGGCCATTAAGGTGTCACTATATTTATATATGATATATATTATGTTTATGTTTTTCTTATGCTTATTTATTTTTCATTTATGGCATACCTTTATGATTTCCATTATGGGTAAACGCGATAATTTCATTTTAGGAAGTGCGGACTACCGCCCCCTCAAAGTGATTTGAATCGTTAATGCCATATATGGGATGTATAAAGGATGGATTAAATGATATTATATATGATATTATACTGTAATTATAATATACCTTTATATAATTATGATTTCATTCCATTAAATACGAAATAGAAATTAAAGTAGCATTCATGCATACGTACGGCTTACCGTCTCCATGAACGGTGCATTTCATTTCTTACCTCTAAATGTTATGTAATATTAGAAATGCATGTATATACTGGATATGTATGATATATATGATATCTAAATAATTAATATAATTCTGGATATAATGTATATTTTACCACATGAACAACTTGTAATTATAAGAAGTTCATTTTTGACTTAAGTACCAAAGATCGACAAAACGACCGTTATTAACTTAAATAATTACATAATGTTCATAACATGGTAATAAGTGATATAAAATGAATAATGAACTTGAAAAAGGTTCTTAATAAAGTATAAATTAACTCTAGTTTATTATTCAGGATATTAAAGAACGATCGAGTCAAGTCGGACACGAGGTAAGGGAACTTCTTAACCTAATTTCCCTTCTTTGGGTTAATCTCCTACTTTCAAATTATGTCATGATATTATTATGTCCTATATTGTATTTTTACTTTACTTATGTGTACTTATAGTGAATACACATAATATATCTATTTTATTGAAAAAAATGATCTTTGTAAGGGACTTCGTCTCAATCTCCTTTCATTGAGGCATATTTTATTTTATACAAAACTTTCTTTTATACGGTGTATAAACCCATTTGAATTTTAAATTTATTCAAAAGGAATATTTTTATATGAAGCGTTTTACTAAAAAACAAAAAGTAATGTTTTTTTTCGTATGTATGCAGTGACAACGACTTCTCCACCGTCGTGACCATTATTTGAGTTTCAGATTCCTCTACAAGCCATAACTTTTTTTAAATTAAAAATAAATACAAAGTTTTAATTTTATTTTATTTTGGTATTGAAACTGGTTTTGAAAGTGTTTTTTTATATTAATGTGTTGTATTGATATCTTGTGATTGAAATGTGGAAATGTTATGTTTCCTTTATGCATGTTTTATGTGATACGATTATGTTATGGTTTATGATATGTTTAAACCTGTTCATATGAGGAATGCATTGGAATTAATAAGTGACGGGTGGAGCCCGCTATAGATCCTCGATGCATCTGTAGGTCTCATGAGACAAACTAGTGTCTTGGCACGAGGCCTTGAAAAAATCTTATTTGTAGTCTTAGCGTGAGGCCTTGGCTATGTGGTTATGATAGTCTATCATTATGCATTCCATCATTATGAAAGTGGTTATTGAAATTGCATGTGATTATTAGACCAGTAGAATATCTTTGTGAATAAGTAAATGGAATTATTTCATTCTACTTTTTCCATATTATTCTGAATTTCAAGTTTTAAAGGCTTTTGTTTAGTTATACATTGCCTTAAATGTTTATGTTTATTTATGAAAGATTCCTCTATATTGTTATCCTTACTGAGCATCTGAGCTCACCCCTTTCTATGTTTTATTTTTCCCAGGATGTGAAGAAATATTTTATGACTAACCTACAGGGATAGTCTAAAGGGGATAGAATTGTGTACTATGTAGACTATGTTATTGTGATTTTTCACTTTATGATGTAATGTAACATTTATGAATGTATCTAGTGTTTCCAAGGCTACTAAACTAATCAGTCTTTCGAGACTTGATCATTTGTGATCATGCCAATGTTACGCAATAATGCACCGACTCTAGGTAACTGGGTTCGGGGTGTTACAGTTGGTATCAGAGGTAGTTTATTACTAACCATGGAAGCGAGATTTAGATAAACTCTGATTAGAGCACATAGCCCAAAGATAGAATTTGACGATTAGTATATAATAACTTCTTAGAATTTTGGTATTATAGAGATTTTTTGAGTTTTCTGAGAAATACATACCTATCTGGATACGAGCAGGTAGAGGCGGCTCTGGAATAGATGTACCTAGGGGTAAAACCCGAAAACACCACTTTGAGCTAGACTCGAGCGGGAACTGGTGCACGACAACGGGCCTTGCTGCACTCTTGGTTACGACACTCCCGGGGGATATGCTTAGGATAATTCTCATTTTCTTTACAAACCATTATGAAGGGTTTATAAGTATATACTTCTTTAAAGAAAACATTTTTATGATTATGGATTATATCCATAAATAGTTAAATTTATGTTAAGTGTTTTACAAGTATGGTATTATGTATTTTGATTCATAAACTAATCTAGTTTATGCCATTGTTTAGAAATGGCACCTAGTGGAAGAAATGGAAACCATATCAATGCACGCACTCCATGTATGGATTTCCCTCCTACTCAAGATAATTATAATGGAGCTAGGGATACAACTGGTGCTGATCAACTTATCACCATACTAGGACAACTCACTCAGGTTATGAATAATAACCTTACTCGTATGGAGCACCCTGATCAGAAATGTGGAGGATCAATGTTAAACCGCTTCATGAGGCAATAATCGCAAACATTTATTGTGGGTACAAATCCATTATTAGCTGATCAATGGATAAACTTCTTAGAGAAAATATTCCACGCCTTGGGGAGTAATGAAAGGGAGAAGGTTGTCATGGCAGTTTACCGCCTCACTGGAGATGCCGATCAATAGTGGTCACTGATTCAAAACACAAAGGAAGATGAATAGGTATCAAGTATGTAATGGAGGGAGTTTAAGGAAATTTTCTTAGAAAAATACTTTCCACATGACCATCGATAAAATATAGAAAGGCAATTTCTGAGTCTGAGGAAGAAGGAGGATGATAATGTTGCAAAGTATGAGGCTAACTTTACAACGTTAGAGAGGCATGCTCCAGATTATATACGTAACCCAAGAAGTAAGATTGATTGTTCCTTTGATGGGTTAAAACCATTTCTCCATTGAGCATTAGTCTCACAAACCTTCTCGTCGTACGAAGATATTGTATCGTGTGCTATTAAGATGGAAAAGGAATTCTCTAAATCTTGTGACAATAAAGTAAATCAAGAGAAGAAGATAACGGTGGAACAAGATACAGATAAAGGGAAAAATGGAAATAAGTATTTTCCATTATGCGATAATTGTGGGAAGAATCACCCTGGTACTTGCCTAAAAGGAATGGGAGTTTGTTATAAATGTGGAGAAAAAGGTCATCAGGCTCGTGATTGCAAGGGAAAGAAAGAGGCTATCAGTGTTGAATGCTACAAATGTAGAGAAATGGGGCATTATGAAAATGAATGTCCTAAGCGTCAGAGAAACTTACCTCATAAAAGGACAAGGGATCAAGCCAAGCTTATGTTGTTACTACAATTGAAGTGGAATAATTAATGTATTGGTGCTTTTGGACTCAAGGATTATATTTTGGTTATAAAAATAATGTGATATATATAAGGATTGTACTGCAGTACTTGTTGTTTTCATTAAGGTTTTAATATGATGAAGGTAATCATATTTTTAGTATGTGACAATAAGAGAAACTTTACTTTGTTTGGGGAATCTGATAAATTGATTTTGGAATTTAGATACCTTTTAGAGAAAGTCTGGACAGAGGTATTTTGGATAACTATAAAGGTTGGAATGGATTAAGTTTAACTTTGGATAGTATTGTTTAAGTTTAAAACATTTCTGAAGATTATTTTTCGAATATTATAATACTATAGTTTTAGGAAAAGGACAACCTGCAGGTCGGGGGATAACCCATCGCGTCGGACAAAGCTGTAGGAATCGAACCCACAACCATAGTGAGATAGGCCTTTATTACCTACCACTAGCCTACAGGAAGTCCCTGGTTATTAAAAAATAGGTTTCCTAATCTAAATGGTATGTTTTAATATTTGGAACCTTTTACGATTAGGATAAATATAAAATTTTTGAGTTCTATTATCTTTTTGAGTGAAAGATGGGTTTGTGGTAAAAATTTATTAAAGAATGAAAGTCTAAATGACAAGTATGTATATTTCCTTACGTTCTTAGTAAATCTCCTAAATAAATTCCTCAACTTTATGAAAGGTAACTTAAAACAAAAACGTTGTCGGTTAACTTTTCCTATTGGGGAATCAATGATCGTTTAACCAATCACAAGTTTGTGATTTTCTTGTAGTTAAAATTTCTCCTAATCCTGTTTTCTATAACTCTCCATCAAACCTTAATGGTTTGTTTCTCCTCCATATCCATATTTTCATAGAATCTTAGTATGGGCTATCTCGGGTGACCTTTATACTTCTCTTTCTTTCTTTTAAAGTTATATTTTTATTAACCCTATTTTTGATATGGGTTTTCCATAAAGGTATTTTCTATTTTCAACCTTTTATTTTCGAAGAAAAATTTCAAATTTTGAGGATGTAATTTATTGAAGGATGGGAGAATGTAACACCCCAAGCTTCCACGGTATGCTTCTCTTTCAATAATGCAATATCTTTCAGTGTACGCAAGTTTGAGATTCTAACACACCGCGACCAATCAAATTAGTTGTTATGAATATTAATACCCACTTTTTGAAATTATATAAATTTTATATTTCAAAATGGAATTAATTTTTGGATTCGTAATATCGAAATTATCCTATGTTGAATTTTTTGTAATTTTCTGAGAACTTTCAATTTTCTATGAATAGAAAAAATACATAAAAACAAATTTTTTAATAAAAATAATTTATAGTGATAAATTATAATATTGAGTGGTTTTAAAGTATAATTAGAATATATTTTTACCATTTTATCCAATTTTGGTCAATAGAATTAATTTCACTTTGAAATTGGACAAAACAATTTTCAATCTTTTGATATATATTGTTTCTTAAAAATAGGCTATTTGTTGTGACAGCGGGAATTAATTATTAAATTAATTAATTCAACTTATATGTTTTGAATTTTGTAAAATAGAAATCATTTTTGAATTAGGAATATCAAATATATCTTAGGGTTAATTTTTGGTATTGTTCTGAAAAACTTCGATTTTTTATGAATAGTGAAACCACTAAGTGGTAGTTAAAAAAACTGATTTTTCGTTTAAATGAAATTTTACCACCTCTGTAATTTGAATTTCAAAAATCCAACATACATCATTTTCATTAGTAAGTAAAATCTGGTTCAATGGGATTAAAATATTTTTTGGTGAATAGTAACTTTTAAGTTTTATTAATCGCGATTAAAGGTAATTAGTGTAACTTAAGGTAAATATAATGTTATAATAATATGAAATTACCTTTACACTTGTCCTAACCTTATTGGGTGAGTCTTGTCCGACCAAGACAATCCATGGTTCAACTTGGGGACCCCATGGAGCCACTTGCGTAAGAAAATGACATTAATAACTTTTTATTTAAAGTAAAAATAAAATTGTCACAAACATGTGTTATTTTACTAAAAAAATTATTACATGGGGTTATATAAGTTAAATTTTCGACTATAAATATTCATTGGAAAGATAAAATGATTTCCTACATTATTTTTTTTATAATTTTTAGACATTAAATAAATTAAATTTTTTATAACGCCATGATGATGCAACGATTACCTCATTAATTAACGATTTAAATAAAAATAAAAAGATAATGTAAAATCTAAGACTTAAACATGTCAAAAACCTTTTATATGAGTAGATTTAGAAACCTTATCACATTATCCTTGAAATATATAATTGTGGGACATTTGAAATCCGAAAATTACTTCATAATAATGTAACATTTCATGACTTTCCAAGAGTTCCACTCCTCTCCTCTTATAAAAGGACCCTACCACTACCACCTTATTCACACCTTCCAAGCCATTTTCCTCAGCAAACCTCTGCCCAAATACTCTCTCAACTTCCCTCTATTACTCCTAGAAGCCTCACTTTGGGCAGAAGTCTTTCCAAGGAATCCTTTCGCTCAAATAAAAAAGAGTTACCCGATTTTAAGGTAGTGTCTTCTCTTGTGTTCTTTTGTTTTATTTTGCTTCTCGAACCCCCTAAAATCTTTTTATTCCTTTATTTTGTAACAACTCCAGTATATTCAATATACTAGGATTTTTTTATGAGAATTATTTGATTTACACTTACACACACCTTCGTCTAATGGTTAATGAACATACTATTTCTGTGGGTGGTAAATTATTGCCTCACGAAATGATGATTGTTCAATCTTCTTTTAACACCTCTCATGGTGGCCATTAAGATGTCACTATATTCATATATGATATATATTATTTTTATGTTTTCCTTATGCTTCTTTATTTTTCATTTATGGCATACCTTTATGATATCCATTATGGGTAAATGCGATAATTTCATTTTAGGAAGTGCGGACTACCGCCCCCTCAAAGTGATTTGAATCGTTAATGCCATATGAGGGATATATAAAGGATGGATTAAAGGATATTTTATATGATATTATACTATAATTATAATATACCATTATATCATTATGATTTAATTCCATTAAATACGAAATAGAAATGAAAGTAGCGTTCATGTGTACGTACGGCTTACCGTCTCCATGAACGGTGAATTTCATTTCTTACCTCTAAATGTTATGTAATAGTATAAATCCATGTATATACTGGATATATATGATATATATGATATCTAAATCATGAATATAATTCTTTATATAATGGATATTTTACCACATGAACAACTTGTAATTATAAGATGTTTATTTTTGACTTAAGTACCAAAGATCGAAAAAACGACCGTTATTAACTTAAATAATTACATAATGTTCATAACATGGTAATAAGTGATATAAAATGAATAATGAACTTGAAAAAGGTTCTTAAGAAAGTATAAATTAACTCTAGTTTATTATTTAGGAGATTAAATAATGATCGATTCAAGTCGGACATGAGGTAAGGGAACTTCTTAACCCAATTTCCCTTCTTTGGGTTAATCTCCTACTTTCAAATTATGTCATGATATTATTATGTCTTATCTTGTATTTGTACTTTATTTATGTGTACTTATATTGAATACATATAATAGATCTATTTTATTTAAAAAAATTATCTTTTTAAGGGACTCCGTCTCAATCTCCTTTCATTGAGGCATATTTTGTTTTATACACAACTTTCTTTTATACGGTGTATAAACCCCTTTGACTTTTACGTTTATTCAAAAGGAACATTTTTATATGAAGTGTTTTACTAAATGACAAAAAGGAATGTTTTTTTTGTCATATGTATGTGGCGACAACGACTTCTCTGTCATCGTGACCATTATTTGAGTTTCGGCTTCCTTTACAAGCCATAACTTTTTTTAAATGAAAAATAAATACAAAGTTTTAATTTTCTTTTATTTTGGTATTGAAAATGGTTTTGAAAGTGGTTTTTTATATCAATGTGTTGTATTGATATCTTTTTATTGAAATGTGGAAATGTTATGTGTCCTTTATGAATGTTTTATGTGATATGATTATGTTATGGTTTATGATATGTTTAAACCTGTTAATATGAGGAATGCATTGGACTTAATAAGTGATGGGTGGATCCCGCTATAGCTCCTCGATGCATGGATAGGTCTCATGAGACAAACTAGTGTCTTGGAACAAGGCCTTGACAAAATCTTATTTTTAGTCTTGTCACGAGGCCTTGGCTACGTGGTTATGATAGTCTGGAATTATGCATTCCATCATTATGAAAGTGGTTATTGATATTGCATGTGATTATTCGACCAGTAGAATATCCATGTGAATAAGTAAATGGCATTATTTCATTATAATTTTTCCATATTATGCTGAAGTTCAAGTTTAAAAGGCTTCTATTTAGTTATACATTTCCTTAAATGTTTATGTTTATTTATTAAAGCTTACTCTATATTGTTATCCTTACTGAGCATCTGAGCTCACCCCTTTCTATGTTTTATTTTTCCCAGGATGTGAAGAAATATTTTATGACTAACCTACAGGGATAGTCTGAAGGGGATATAAGTGTGGACTATGGAGACTATGTTATTGTGATTTTTCACTTTATGATGTAATGTAACATTTATGAATGTATCTAGTGTTTCGAAGTCTACTAAACTAATCGGTCTTTCGAGACTTGATCTTTTGTGATCATGCCAATGTTATGCAATAATGCACTGACTCTGGGTAACTAGGGTCGGGGCATTACATTGCATCCACTTCCCCACTAGTTTTTCATTCTCATTCCTCAATTCCAAACATCATAATCTACAATATTTTCCATATATCAAGTCACCTCTTCTGTGAGTTGGTAATCTAACCTACCTTCCTCAGTCCCACATAATGCCCAACATCTCATGTTTTTATCAATCTATATATCAATGTCATCACCTCATCCCACACCTCATTCATCCCATCTCAACTATGACCAAGTAGTAAGTCCAAAATCCACCACAACCCATGTATCATGCACAAAACCTCAATCCATAATTTCCCATGAATTTACACCAGTAGTGACCATAGTCACTATATCTAGAATACATGCATGTGTCATAACCTCAATCCATCACATTCTATATATACATGTATGTTAAACAGAGATCCATCATAGCACATGTAATCACATACACTATAACTCAATCCATCACATCTCGATTATGCCTACACAATATACTATATCAAAGGGAGAGCGGAAAAGTGGGATTATTCGTCCATCCATTCCCTCACTAACCTAGATTTTGGGTAAAACACCCATGCCCAAAATATTTGGGCATTGGATGAACTACCAACTTAGGTGGTAGAGTGTATGAAATTATAAAACATAATGATAATATAGCATAATCAATCACAATTAAGTTTTTTATTGATGTTTGATAATTCAAACAACAATAAAAAAAGGTTTATGGAAGACTAAAAAGTTCAATCCCAAGTTAATCCCTGAGATTAATGGTGTTACATTCCAAGGGAAGGGACCATAGGCATGAATAAATTTTCAGGGGATCATCTTGGTCCCATTTAGAAGAAATGATATATTCTTCCATGCTACCATTATGCCATGTGTGATTTATTATTGAATCTTAATCAATTATACCTCTGCACACTCTAATTTTTTAGGAAAGGGATTAATGATAATGTAAGTTCACAAATAAAATACTTAACCACCGCGTAAGAGTTGGTTTCAACCTTAGTTAGGAATAAATATTACAGTTTACTCAATATGAGTTCATTAATGATATCAAAAGCTTCCATAATTATAGAATTACCTTAACCATAAAAAATAATTAAATTCCATTACAAGTGACCTACTAACATCACAAATGATGCCTCCTCCACACATGATACTAATATCACATACTCCATCTGTATTAAGCTTGAGACTAGACATCGGTGCCTTCTAAATAATCTAGTGGCCCTGGAACAATCCTTTTACACTAGACATGACCTAAACATGATGGGGGGTATTACTGATTGACAGAGGCTTCTCTTTTCATTTAAAAATATAGTTGTGACCAATGGTAAGGGATATAATTTTTACTCTCAAATCAAGGTAGTTACACCACATATCATGATACCTAGATAAGTTACGCATGTCCTGGATGATCCAACAACCTTTAGAAAAGATTAAACTACATGCTTAAACTTCTGAGGAAGATGATTCATCGTTATAAAAAAATTTCGATAAAAAATAATCCATGTAACAAAAATATATTGGAATCCTAATGTTTTCCCCAATGAGAATCCAAATAAATTGATACATGTGCCCTTATAAAAATAGAGAACTCATTGTTTCCATTTTTGGGCTCTCACAGTAGAAACATATCAATTCTATATGAATTCATTTTCATTGCCCTATGTAATTGGTATAGATAACATTGTTATGAATTCTACAAAATATGAAATTATATTTGATTATAATAGATTTTCACCAAATTAGAACATCCCAAGAATCAGTGTTCTGTTGAACATTAATGAGTTTGCAAAACTTAAAGTCATTGAAGTTACCTTATCTGACTAGAGTGAACAAACATCATTCAGGATCCTCTAATATTTTTATTCTTGAAAATAATTTTTTATTATCATTATCTAGAACAACATTGTTGAAATTTTGATTCTTTATAGCCATCCAAAAGAATATATCTAGAACTGAGAACCTTGGTAAGAATAGAGAATTCTCCCACCCAATTGTCCTTACAAAAGTAAATGTCCCCCTGCCCTATAATCCATGAGGAATGATTAAATGGGATGTGGAAAGTCCCTTAAAGGTTACAAAATAAATCATATTTATGAGAATATTTCTTAAGAATTAGATGCTTATAATTCCTATATTTATATTGAATAAACCTATCACAAAGAGTTTTTTTATCTAGTGCCTCCCAAACAAGTTTTTTCCTATGTGTATTTCAAGGTAACCTCAAGGATTCTTACATTGATTCCACTCCCTTTGATCAATTTGATCAGTCGATCCCATCTAGTCTAGCGATCTCTTCCTTATTTATGTAAGTCCCACGGAAATCTATTAATAACTATTTCAATGTTCCTAATAAATATTTTGGGGACACTAACAATAGAGAGAACATGCACTGGGATGGAATAAATAACATTGTTAATAAGGGTGATCTTGTTGCCAAAGTATGGGAACCTTCTCTTCTGATTGGTGATGTGCAATGTGATTTTATTGATGAGTTTATCAAAATAATTAATTTGAACCCTACCTAAATACAAAAGAGCACCCAAATATTCCATTGTAAAGGAATCTCTAGAAATTCTGAGCCACTATTCAATTCTATTTATATATCCTATTATGCATTTTATAGATGTATACACATTTATCTAACCAACATTGATCCATCATCTACTCCATATTCTATAATCATCCAATATTTTATTAAATACATGTATGGAATTGTATTTTTTATTGAGGAAGAAAATAAAATTTTCCATAAAGAATAGATGAGATATTCTAGTGAAGTTATATCTTCCACTTAAAGGGTACATCTCTCACATACTATATCATTGTTAATATATTTATTGGGTATCTCTTTTGCCAGTATAGAGATGTTGGGTGATAGGGGATCACCCTAGCATAGTATATACATTGATTTTAAGAAAATAAATTTCCTCTCCATGATCGATATTGAAAACCATGGGGGAAATAACAATGGAAGAAGATGTCACACACCCAATCTAAGAATTCATACCATTTTATAACTATTGAGATAAAATTCCATTCCAAATTTTCATACAATTTATCTATATCCACTTTAACCATAGCATTATTCCCAATGAATTTCCTATTGAGGTATTTTATCTTTTCTTATGACATTCTTATATATCCTTGTATATATATACCCTTTATGAAGACATGTTTTTACTAGATATTAAATCAGTGAGGAAACATTAGAGTTTATTATTGATGATGGTGAACATTATTTTATTTGAAAAATCATACATTCTAATTGACATTTATTTATTGAAGGAGTTCGGTTGATTATCCTTTGAAATGGGGATTATGGTAGAGACATAGGTAACACTAGGAAGAATAACTCATATGAAGAAATATTTCACCATCTTAATGAGATCATTTTTGATGATATCCCAATATTTGATATATAATGATCCCAGAAATCCATTGGGGATAGGAGCACTATATGGGTTGAGGTTTCGAACTACGCCCTTAAATTTTTCTTCTTCAGGGATTATTTCAATATATTCATTCTTGTTTACATCTAAATACTTTGGAATATTGATGAAAAATTTTACCTTTGGTTCCTACCTTGGATAACCCCCATCCAATTCATACCTCGGCCATGAAAGCAAGGAATTGAAGTGATTGACAGTTAAGTGTCTAAAAACCTCAACATCATTGGTGTATCTTCTATCAGTAAGGAGAATGTTCATTTTTCAACAATCTTATTCTCCTTAATAAAATAATGAAAAAACATACTGTTATTATCTCCCTCCCTTAGCTAAAGAGCTCAAGATTTCTCCTTGTAAATTTTCTCCACATTAAAAAGTTTTTATCCTAAGAATATTTACTTATTTTTATGAACATGAAGGTATCATCATCCCAATAGGATTGTAATCTAGATTCAAGTGAATCAATCTCCTTTTTTAAGTCCTATAATAGCATGAAGGTATCATAGACACAATCTCTCATTACACCCCATCTGCCATCTATAGAACTGAATGGTAAATCTCAACTAAGTATACAAGCAATCATGGTTTATCATGATTCAAATAATAAATTATTAATTACCATTAATTTCAAATATTTATTAATAATTTATATTCAAACCATTCTCATTTATTCATCTATAAAAATGGTGCTCATAGCATCATTTTAATTCAAAATTTATATCATATTTTCCTCAGAGTATTCCATCCAACCATCCCATGGTTTTTAAATTAAAATTTTCATTTCCTTTTAATAATTCATCATCATCAATATCACCCATCACACAAGTTCAATGAATTAATAATCATAATTCTATAATTTTGGTATTCTATCTAATTCCTCACAACTTAAACAACCCATAATTACATGATTTATAACAAGGAATTCACTTTATTAAATTTTTGGAATTTTAGGTTTATAGTTTTACATAATTAGAAAAACAATTACATTAAATAGGTAGCACTGACATAAAGTGTACTTTTTTCCATAAAAACAAGATTCTTAATCTTGTAATCATTTTTCATTCATGACACACTTTCTTCATTCATGGATAATTTCTTTTATTTAGAGTCAGACTTAAAAAAAATCATACTCATATTTAGGACCTATGAAAAACATTTAAAAATATGGGATAGAAAAAAATCACAGTAAGTGATATAAAAATTAAATAAAAATTATCAATTAATTTGAAATTTACAAAAACACATTAGGATGTTTACCTTTTCTCATACTAAACTTTGAGTTTAAAATAATCACTTAATTACTCTTGAAATAAAAAAAAATTCCCAAATATTTTCATAAAATATGTCATAAGTAATCATAAGGTAAAGATCATAATTCATGAGGGTTTCTTGAAAAATATGAAATATTTTCCATTAAAACAAACCTTTTACCCATAGTATATCATAAACATTATTTTAAATTAAATTTCATTTTCTTATCTTATAAAATATAGAGATTTCTATAAAAATCAATAACTAGAACATGAGATATATCCGAGGATAAAAATATAAATAATAACATGGATAATAATAAATAATTTCATAATGATGGAATGTATAATTTTATACATCATAATTATACCATCGAGGGCTTGTGATAATATATCATAAATAATTATAAAAGAAGAAACCAAATCCTCGAGCTAGTTTGACTCATGAAACCTACCAATGAATCTAGAGGATATAATGGGAATCACCAATCACTTATTAAGTCCAATTAATTCTTCATATGAAATAAATTAATAATAACATAATAAATAATCAATATAAACATTCATATTGAAAAAATAACATACTAAATATTAATATTTTTTCCAGTAAATAAATAGAACAACATATTCCTAATCCATCTAGAGAAATAAGGTAGATTTTATCATTATATTATAACACTATTTAAAAAAAATAAACATCGAAGTATGTTTATATAGATGGAAATTCCTTTAAAATATCATTGAAACATTTCTTGAAGAAAATACTGATTTTATTTTAAAATAACTTATTTAAAATCGAAAAATTTATAAAATGTTATGAATAACATTTAATTTGAAAAGAAACATGAAAAATTGTAAATGAATATTCAAAAAAAAAAATGTTCATGGTGGTGGTAAAATTAATTCATGTTATATATGTTAAAATAGAACATTCTTATCACTCCTTTTTAAAAAGTCAAAAGTGGTTTTTATGGAAAACATTTGAAAATATTATTTTTAATCATTTGTAAATAAAGTAACAAGTAGAGGAAATGAACTTTAATGATATTTGAAACATAAATAATAACATTCTTATAACATTTGATTAACATATAAATAGAGGAGAAATATTTTTAAAGGAAAACATTAAAATAAGATTTTTTAAAGGAGAATCTCTCACCACTTTGGTAACTTTTAAATCAAAAGTACATTGAAGGAGAGAAATTTAAAAGGATTTATAAATCAAATTAATTAAATTAAATAAATGATAAAATATATCCATATGGAAATATATAAATTAAAAAAAATAAAACATGTGGTGAAAATTTAATAAGTTTCAAATAAAGGAAATTAATATGAGAAATACCTTACCTCAAGTTTGATTCACCACATACATTATTTAACTCCCATATAATAAAACTATTTTCTTTATTTTCTTTATTAATGACCTTTTTTAGGTTTATTAACTTAGAATAATGTCACGATTCATCCTTAGGCCCATGATATGACTACCCCAAGCCCACCTTCTGTAGACAAGGGCTGACGACAAGCACCAAAGGTGTAAACCAGATAAAAGGGAAGGCATTTTCTTTAAAGCTATAACACACATAGGGTACAAGTGGAAGCAAACACTAAGTAAAAACTGTAAACAAAAGAAGGTGATGAAAGTAAAGGGGCTATAAATACAAGCCCAACAGTAAAGTACAAACAGCTAAAAATCTAGTACAACTGCAGTAAGGTAAAACAGCAACTATTGAGTCGTCCTCTGGGATTCCCACCTGAAGGGTGGGTACAAATGGCCTCCTTAGCACCCCAAGTTCGTCCATTTGATCCGTGTACGTCTCGCCAAGTGTCCCACATCCGGGTACCGTCCAGCTCTACAACTCTCTTCCTCGATCAGTGTTTTCTATTGTATGTAACCAATACAAAGAAGTGGGGGCATAGCTCATTCAGGGGTGTGTATAACGATACTCAGTAGGGACCCCGAGACCCTCAAGGTCTCACAATATCTAACAAGGATAACCCACATAGAAAGATATAATCACAAAGTATCAACCAACCTTACTTAGGTATATTCCCATACATATACCTAAGTTACCAATCACAGTTTGGCTCCAACTCTCGAGCTCAAGAACAACCCAGTCCACAAATGAAGTAAAGTCGATCACCACGATGATAATGTTTGAAAGACAAGACTCAGATCACACAGGTATACATCTTTTGCAGAGAGATAGAGATGATCAGATATAGTCATTGATTCATCTAAGTTGTTAGACCCACATAGGATACAGGACCAGCTAAGTTGTCGGACCCACACAGGATACAGGACCAGCTATCTCATCTAAGCTGTCGGACCCAAATAGGATACATGACCATCTATCTCATCTAAGCTGTCGGACCCACACAGGATACAGAACAGGCTAAGCTGTCGGACCCACATAGGATACAGGACAAGCTATTCTGTCAAACTCACACAGGATCCTGGAATAGAAGTTAGAACTGTCAGACCCACATAATATCCTAGTATAGTAGTCATCACTATAGAACCCATGGAGGATTCCGGTACAGTAGCGTCGCAGCCAGCCCTAGGGTTCCCACACAAAGCACGATCAATTCCAGGAGGGTCCGATCCTCAATCCAAGTGTTGATACATCATATATCACAAAGTTATGATTTTATGTATCTCATAGTTACGTCTCATCACAAGTAACCCAACGCGATAGATGACACATCAATCGGATGCCTAGTCTGAGAGTTATTGGCATTTCCGTTCCAGGGGCTCGGTTAGATTTAAGCTCAATCCAAACCCGGACTTTTTCCAAAATTTGTCCAAAACTCACTTATATTATCCCAAAAGGACCTCCTCGTCGCGAGGGTCCCAGTTCCACAGATGGCGCATCGATCGGACGCGCGGTCTAGGAGATATTCATATTTAAGCGAAGACTGGCCCGGCCCATCAAGCCCAGTGGGCTGGTGGGTCGACCCGACCCGGCTAGGGGTCGGTCCGGCCCGGTGGGGCGTGGCCCACCCGCGGACCCTGCCCAGTGGTTCTTGGTCCCATGCGGACCCGTCCCGCACTGCGGGTCGGTCCGGTTTGCTCGGCGGCGCGGATCTCCAGCACGACCGGCACGCAGCCGACCAGTTCGCCCAGCTGAGCGGTCGGTAGATGCGGGCCGCGTCCTCTTCCATACGGCGCCTTGTGTGCCGTGTTCCTCCAGTGGGCCAACCGGATCGGCCACCCGGTCGTCCCTCCATGCGGTCGGCCTGACAGCACTCTGCCCTCCACTGTGGCCCAGCCTAGCCACGGCTCTACATCACCGGCATGGCGCGACGATGTCGTGCTTCCTCCACCAAGGCCCGCCCCGGACGCAGCCCTCCTCTGGCATGGTCTGACGGCACCGCGCCCTTCCAGCTCCATCACGACCTACTTGGCCGTGGATTTTCTTTGCATGGTGCAACGGCGGCCATTGCGTCGCTGGCCTCTTCCGTGATCCGCCTCCGTCGTCAACACAATGAGAACAATAACAAGGGGAGGGAGGGTTGGACTGTGTTCATGCGGTCTGATCCGTCCTCATTACGTTGCTAACATTCGGCATCAAGACCACAACACACAATGAGGAAAGGAGAGTATAACTCATACATAAAAAATTAATCCAATCTCCCCCTACCTCGTATTTGTCATTGTACGTTGGCGAGTCGCAGAAGACGGACGTCGTGGAAGACGGATGTCGTTCCGTCAATATCAGAGTAGGTAGATCTCGGTGAAGACGAGCCGATACGACGCCCTCGATGTACTTCGTGGGTGGCGGTTCTTCCCTTCCTTGCTTTGGTTGAAGAAGGAAGAAGATAATGCTTCACGTTCTTCGGAGATGAGGAGCGTTCTTCATTGGGTGGATGTTGTTCAACCAAGATTTCTCCGAAGCTCCACAAAACAATAATCACCAAGACAAAATAAAATAATAGCCTCCCTATTATTTTAATGTTTCCATGCATTCCAAAAGAATTCAAAAGAATTCATATCACTACAAATTAATTAATTAAGGCATTAATTAATCCTTGTATTGGCACCATTATGAGGGAAAGTGGAAAGGATCCACCATAAATTTGGAGTTCAAGAGTTAAGGGGGGTCAAGAGGAGTTAAAGGGTATGGGTGGGCCCCACCCTAAAACATCCTCCCATAGGTGGTTATGGTGTGGTGGGCCTCACCACTAACCTCCACTTGGTGGTTTTAACCATCATTCAAATAAAAATGTGTTACTCTCATTTTTATTTAATTTTAATTAAAACCCCAAGAATTTAACTCCCAATCATGATAAAACACAACTGCGATAAAGGTCTCCTTAAACGAATATCGGCGCTGCGAGTTCAATGGTGCCCTCAGATTTCAATTCTGAGTACCGCTTCAAAAGATATAAATTCTTGCACGTACGTTTACTGAACGTACCCGAAAATACTTCAGAAATTGATTTCGGGCACACCGGGCCTTGGAATCAGGCGCCGTCAGAAACTGCGGACTCGTAAAATTCCCATGTATTTAAAAAACAATTCACAGAATTTTTGGGTCTTTACATTCACGATCCGTCCTCGGGCCCGTGTCGTGACTACCCCAAGCCCACATTCCGTAGGCCAGGGGCTGGCATCTAGCACCAAAGGCATAAATCCAATAAAAGGGAAGACATTGCCTTTAAACCTGTAACACACATAGAGTACAAACGGAAGCACACACTAAGTAAAAACTGTAAACAAAATATGGTGTTAGAAGTAAAGGGGCCGGAAATACAAGTCCAACAGTAAAGTACAAACAACTAGAAAGCTAGTACAACTGCAGTAAGGTAAAACAATAACTACTGAGTCATCCTCTAGGATTCCCACCTGAAGTGTGGGTACAGATGGCCTCATCAGCATGCCAAGTTCATCTGTCTGCTCCATGTATGTCTCTTCAAGTGGCCCACCTCCGGGTACCGTCCAGCTCTACAACTCTCTTCCTCAATTAGTGTTGTTCATCGTCTGTAACAAACACAACGAAGTGCGGGCATAGCTTGTTCAGGGGTGAGTATAACGATACTCAGTAGGGAACCCAAGACCATCAAGGTCTCACAATATCCAATGAGGATAACCCACACAAAAATATACAATCACAAAGTATCAACCAACCTTACTTAGGTATATGCCCATATATATACCTATGTTACCAATCACAGTTCGGCTCCAACTCTCGAGCCCAAGCACAACCCAGTCCACAAATGAAGTAAATTCGATCATTACCATGATAACGGTTGAAAGACAAGACTCAGCTCACATAGGTATACATCTTTTGTAGAGAGATAGATATGATCAGATGTAGTCACTGATTCATCTAAGCTGTCGGACCCACATAGGATACAGGACCAGCTAAGCTGTCGGACCCACAAAGGATACAGGACCATTTATCTCATCCAAGTTGTCAGACCCACATAGGATACAGAACCAGCTGTCACATCTAAGCTATCAGACCCACAGAGGATACAGGACCAGCTAAGCTGTCGGACCAACACAGGATACAGGACCAACTATTCTTTCAGACCCACACAGGATCCAAGAACAGAAGTCAAAACTATCGAACCCATGGAGGATCCAGGTAAAGTAGTCATCACTATCGAACCCATGGAGGATTCTGGTACAGTAGCATCGCAGCCAGCCCTAGGGTTCCCGCACACAACACGCTCGATTCTGGGAGGGTCCGCTCCTTGAGCCAAGTTTCGATACATCAACTATCACAAAGTCCTGAGTTTATGTATCTTGTAGTTACTTCTCATCATAAGGAACTCAACACAATATACGGAATGTCAATCGGACACCCGGTCTAAGAGTTATTGGTATTTCCATTCTAGGGGCCCGGTAGGATTTACGCACGATCCAAACCCAGCTGTTTTCCAAAATTTATCCAAAACTCACTTAGAGTATCCCAAAAGGACCGCCTCATCACGAGGGTCCCAGTTCTACAGACGGCGCGTCGATCGGATGTGCAGTCTAGGAGATATTCGTATTTAAGTGAAGACGGGCTCGACTCGTCAAGCCCAGTGGGCTGGCGGGTCGGCTCGACCCGGCTCGGCGGATCCGACCCGACTGGGGGTTAGCTCGGCCTAGTGGGGCGTGTCCCACCCATGGACCTGACCCAGTGGGGCGCGGCCCAACCACGTACCCGGCCCGGTGGGGCGCGGCCCACCCGCGTACCCGGCCCGGTGGGGCGCGGCCCACCCGCGGACCCGGCCCGGTGGGGCGCGGCCCACCCGCGGACCCGGCCCGGTGGGGCGCGGCCCACCCGCGGACCCGGCCCGGTGGGGCGTGGCCCACCCGCGGACCCCGCCCAGTGGGGCGCGGCCCACCCGCGGACCCGGACTACCCTGCGGGCCGGTCCGATTTGCCCGGCGACGCCATACAACACCGCCTACTCCTCTGTCCGGCCAGCCATAGCAGGCCAGTTTGGTCTAGCGCACATGGCCCGCGGACGTGAGCCGCGATTCTCCTCACACGGCACCTGCGGGTGTCATAGTTCTCTAGCCCAGTAGGCACACGGCCGGCCAGTTCTCCCAGTCGAGAGGCCCGCAGACACGGGCCGCGTCCTCCTCCATGCGGCGCCTTGTGCACCACGTTCCTCCAGCAGGCCGGCCAGATCGGCCGGCCAGTTTTCCCATAAACTGGGTGGCCCGAGCATCCACCGGTCCCTCCACGCGGTCGGTGCGACGGCACCATACCCTCTATTGTGGCCCGGCCTGGCCACGACTCTGTATCACCGGCACGGTGCGACGACGTCGTGCTTCCTCCTTCGTGGCCCGCCCCAGCCGCGACCCTCCTCCGACATGGTGCGACGGCACCGCGCCCTTCTGGCTCCACCGTGGCCCTCTTGGCCGCGGCTTTTCTTTGCATGGTGCAATGGCGGCCATTACGCCATCGGCCTCTTCCGTGATATGCCTCTACCATCAACACAATGAGAACAATAACAAGGGGAGGGAGGGTCGGACCGTGTCTGTGCGGTCCGAGCCCTCCTCGTTACGTTGTTAACATTCGGCATCAATATCACAACACACAATGAGGAAAGGAGAGTATAACTCATACATAAAAAATTAAACCAATCTCCAATTACCTCATATTTGTCATTTTACATTGACAAGTCGCAAAAGATGGACGTCACGAAAGAAGGATGTCATTCCGTCATTGTTGGAGGAGGTAGAAATCGGTGAAGATGAGTCAAGACGACGCCCTCGGTGTACTTCATGGGCGGCGGTGCTTCCCTTCCTTGCTCCGGTTGAAGAAGGAAGAAGATGATGCTTCACGTTCTTCGGAGATGAGGAGCGTTCTTCGTTGGGTGGATGTCGTTCTTCCAAGAGTTCTCCCAAGCTCCACCAAAGAATAATCGCCAAGACAAAATAAAATAATAGCCTCCATATTATTTTAATGTTTCCATGCATTTCAAAATAATTCAAAAGAATTAATATCACTACAAATTAATTAATTAAGGAATTAATTAATCCTTTTGTTTGCACCATTATGAGGGAAACTGGAAAGGCTCCACCATAAATTGAGAGTTCAAGCGTTAAGGGGGGTTAAGAGGAGTTAAAGTGTTCGGGTGGGCCCCACCCTAAAACATCCTCCCATGGGTGGTTAGGTTGTGGTGGGCCCCACCACTAACCTCCACTTGGTGGTTTTAACCATCATTCAAATAAAAATGTGTTACACTCATTTTTATTTAATTTTAATTAAAACCCCAAGAATTTAACTCCTAATCACGATAAAACGCAACTTCGGTAAAGGTATCCTTAAGAGAATATTGGCCCTACGAGTTCAACGGTGCCCTCGGATTTCAATTCCGAGCACCACTTCAAAATATATAAATTCCCACATGTACATTTACTGAACGTAACTGAACAAAACTTCGGAAATTGATTCCGGGCACACCGGACCTCAGAATCAGGCACCATCAGAAAATGCGGACTCGTAAAATTCACATGTATTTAAAAAAAATCCATGAAATTTACAGGTCTTTACATTCTCCCCACCTCAGGGCTTTATGTCCCTGTAAGCTAAAACACACACTAAGGTAACAAATGGGGGTACTGAGCACGCATCTGAGCCTCCCGCTCCCATATTCTCTCCTAGTGGTTCCCATACTACCAGCGAACGCGCACCAGAGGAATCAACCGTCCACGCAGGACGCGCTCATGTCGATCCTCAATCTCCACTGGAACCTCCATGAATTTCGCCCCGTCATCGATGTCCAACTCCCCGTGGTCAATGATGTGGGACGGGCCATGCACATATCTCCTCAGCTGAGATATGTGGAAGACATCATGCACCCGGTGCAACTAAGGTGGAAGATCCAAGAGGTAAGACACCATGCCTACCCTACTGAGGACCTGAAAAGGTTTGATGAATTGCAGAGATAACTTTTCACCTCAGCCAAATCTCCGTAGACCTCGTCGAGGTGAGACCCGTAGAAAGAAATGGTCGCCATCCCCGAACTCCAGTGGTCTTCGTCTCCTATCAGCATAAGACTTATGTCTGCTCTGTGTAGTCTTCATCCGCTCCTGGATGATCTGCACCTTCTCCGTCATAGCCTGTACCATCTCTGGTCTTATAAGTGCTGACTACCCTGGGCCAGTCCAGCACAGAGGCAATCTCCAAGGTCAGTCGTACAGTGCCTCGTAAGGTGTCATCTCGATGGTGGAGTGGTAGCTGTTGTTATACGCAAACTCTACCAAGGGTAAGTGATCCTCCCAACTGCGACCAAAGTCAAGGACACATGCACGGAGCATGTCCTCGAGAGTCTGAATGGACCTCTCAATCTGACCATTCGTATGAGGATGGAAGGTAGTGCTCAAACAAAGTTGCATCCCGAAATCCTCCTCCAACCCATTCCATATCAGGGAAGTGAAATGGGCATCTCGATCGGAGACAATCGTCTATGGCACACCATGAATCCATACGATCTTCTGTACATAGAGGCATCATAAGCTCTCTACCGAGCTCTGATCTCTGATCGGTAGGAAGTAGGTCGACTTGGTGAGTTGGTCTACAATCACCCAGATAGAGTCGCGACCCCTGGATGTATGTGGAATCCCCATCACAAAATCCAAGGATATCCCTTCCTACTTCCACTCTGGGACCTCTAAGGGATGAACCAAGCCTACTGGAACCTGGTGCTCCGCCTTCACTTGCTGACAAGTGAGGCATCATGAAACAAACTCTACTCTTGCCTTCTTCATACCTAGCCACCAGTGCTATCGTTGGATGTCCTGATACATCTTCGATACTCCTCGATGTACCTCTAGAGGAGATGTGTGGAACTCCCTCAACACTTCCTCCTGAAGTGCAACTGGCACCATGGTCCGTCCTCTGAAAAAAATGATGTGCTCCCCACCTTCAGAAAATCCATTAGGTGCCTGCCCTGAGGAAATCTGTGCACGTCACGTATTATAATCAACATCCCCGTGTTGTGCCTCCCTGACTCACTGAAGAAGTGGAGGACTGACTGTGAGAGACTGCAGAAAGGCTGCCTGGAGCTGAAATATAGAAATTTTTATTAAATATAGATATATTAAATATGAACGTTATAGCCTAACCATTAGTTTGGAAGGTATGAATAGGAATAAAAATATTATGAAATATATATAGAAATTTTTTGTTAACAAAAATGAAATAATTAATTCCTTGGAAATAAGAACTCAATTTTAAATAAAATCATATAAGATTAAAAGTGACATTTTTTATAAAAAAAATTTTATGCATGAAATATATTTTGATCTTAATAGATTAAATGAATTAATATTTATAAATTATTATAATGAAATAATTTTATTATACATCCAATTTAATGAATTAAAATTCATTTAATTATGGTTATTTGGTAGGTAATGTGAATAAATTCATTTTATTCTTTAAAAATGCATTTTCTCCAAAAATGGGTTTTATTGCACTTTGTGTACAGATATTATAATTATAAACTGAAAATTTTATAAAATATTTATGAAAAAATAGACATAATTTTGGAAATTATAATGTTATAATAGTATTAGGATTATTTTTTTAGATTTTTCTAAAAAATTGATTTTCAAGTGAATAGTGAAAATGTCGATTTTTGCAAAATTGTCATTTCCTTTCTTTAAATATAGTAATTTAAAAGTAATTATATATTTTGGATATTATTTTAAAATAAAATAAAACCAATTTTATTAAAAATAATATAATTAATTCCATATGAATCATCATTATATTTTTTTGGTGTAAGTTCATTTTAATGCTTAAAAACACATTTTTCAAGAAATTATTTTTGATACGTTTTACATAATTATATTAAAATAAATTTATAAAAAGTATAGAAATTGAATATTGAAATATGGATATTTTATTTATAATCAAAAGTTTAAAATTTGGTAAATATGTCAACATCATTTTTATTCATAATGAATAGTAACCATGGTAAAAGTTTATCACCATTGTAATGGGTAAAATATGTTAATTAAGGTTAAAACTATGGGATAAGGTCTCTAAATTAATGAAAAACATAAATTTATTTCAATTTATGATATTAATTAGACCATAAATATCCTAATTTATAAAATATTTATTTTTTTTTGCCACTTCTCTTTGATTATGATCTTTATATTATTTTAAGTTAAAAAAATTAAAAAATATCACTCTCTTTCTTTTAATATCTCTAATATGTTTTCATAGTTATATAAAGAATATATGAATGGTTATAAATTTTTAGTTTTCATATAAATAATTGTTTTATGATTTTAACTTATTTTTAATTTTTAGAGATAATATAATTTCCTTGTACACTTACGCAACGCCGATACAACGGTTTTGAAAGCATTATAAGAATCAAATAAATGATTTGAAAAACATTAAAAGTAATATATTTTGGATTAATTATGGTTAAAAAATAATTTATTCGTTAATAATAATTTATAAGTGATGGTAAAATAGTTTATATTCAAATTCAATTATTATATTGATGCATTTAAAGTCAATATATGTGAAAAATATTGAAAATGACCTAAAATGGTCTTTAATGTTTAAAAATTATAAAAATAATATCATGACTAAAATGGAAGTGAAATTATTGATACTATAATTAATTTTTCATTTATATTCCACTTTACATTTTTAAAATTACTTTCTTGACTCTTAAAGATTGAAAAACTTGTTACAATGATTAAGGTTAAACATAGTTAACGAGGGGGTTAAACCAAAATATAAGGATTAAAATGGAACCTAAAGTTGGATAAATTATAATTTTAAATAACATTTCATTATTATCCTCCTTATATTTATATATATATATATATATATATATCATTTTGGATCCATTTTAAATGAGTTATAAACATATAATATATTAATATTTCAAGTATTTACAAAATTTTCACCCACCTCACTTATAAAAGGGAACCACATATCCTCTATTAATAACACTTAATAATCAATTTATTTCAGAAAATATCTACCAAAATATATTCCTATATTTTTTATACACTTTATATAGATTTTTCTATTCCCCTAAGACCATCCTAATAAGGATTAAGGTGTGAGCTAAAGGAGAATTTCAAAAGAAGAGGTATAACTCTTAACCAAGTCCTTTCATTTTATTTCTTGTTATACCTCCATAAATTATATCATAACCATGATAATATAATAAAATAAATATATTACATATATTAAAATTTTATTATGATTATTACATAACCTTTATTCATATCCATTTCTATCCTATGGGAAATGAAAACATCGCTCTCAAGCATACGTGTGGACTACCTCCTTCATGATGTTATGTTTTTTTTATTCATCGTCTCATAAGGATAGTTATTATGATTAATTTAATGAATATATATGATAATAATGACATAATTATTATATATATATAATGTTACTTAATTTCTTACCCTTATATACATTAAAAAATGATAACATTGCTCGTGCATATGTGTGGACTACCACCTCCAAAAAGAGAAGTGAAACATTTTCATGTATGACTTTAATGGATGGTTATAAAATTGTAATTAATATATAATTAAGATAATTATGTCCTGATTAATATTTTGTACCTATTTGACCACAGTAAACCTACCAAAATTATTAAATCATATAAAAAATATTAATCATACATAATTATAATTTTATAACCATCCATTAAAGTTGTACATGAAAAATGTTTCACTTCTCTTTTTTGAGGTGCTGGTCCACACATACGCATGAGCAACGTTATCATTTTTTAATGTATATAAGGGTAAGAAATTAAGTAATATTATATATATATATATATAATAATTATGTCATTATTATCATATATATTCATTAAATTAATCATAATAACTATCCTTATGAGACGATGAATAAAAAACACATCGCTTCGTGAAGGAGGTAGTCCACACGTATGCTTGAGAGCGATGTTTTCATTTCCCATAGGATGTAAATGGATATGAATAAAGGTTATGTAATAATCATAATAAAATTTTAGTATATGTAATATATTTATGTTATTATATTATCATGGTTATGATATAATTTATGGAGGTATAACAAGAAATAAAATTAAAGGACTTAGTTAAGAGTTATACCTCTTCTTTTGAAATCCTCCATTGGCTCACACCTTAATCCTTATTAGGATGTTCTTAGGGGAATGAAAAAATCTATATAAATTGTATAAAAAATGTAGGAAGGTATTTTGGTAGATATTTTCTGAAATAAATTGATTATAAAGTGTTACTAAGAGAGGATAGGTGGTTCCCTTTTATAAGTGAGGTGGGTGGAAATCTTGTAAATACTTGAAATATTAATATATTATATGTTTATAACTCATGTAAAATGGATCTAAAATGATATATATATATATATATAAGGAGGATAATAATGAAATTTTATTTAAAATTATAATTTATCCAAGTTTAGGGTCCATTTTAATCATTATATTTTGGTTTAACCCCCTTGTTAACCATGTTTAACCTTAACCATTGTAACAAGTCTTTCACTCTTTAAGAGTCATGAAAGTAATTTTAAAAATTTAAAGTGGAATATAAATGAAAAATTAATGATAGTATCAATAATTTCACTTCTATTTTAGTCATGATATTATTTTTATAATTTTTAAACATTAAATACCATTTTAGGTTATTTTCAAGATTTTTCACATATATTGACTTTAAAGGCATCAATATAATAATTGAATTTGAATATAAACTATTTTACCATCACTTATAAATTATTATTAACGAATAAATTATTTTTTAATCATAATTAATCCCAGATATATTACTTTCAATGTTTTTCAAATCATTTATTTGATTTTTCTAATGCTTTCACAACTGTTGTATCGGTGTTGCGTAAGTGTACAAGGAAATTATATTATCTATGAAAATTTAAAATAAGTTGTTATTATAAAAAAATTATTTATATGAAAACTAAAAATTTATAACCATTTATATATTATTAATATAACTATGAAAAAATATTAGTGATATTAAAATAAAGAGAGTGATATTTTTTAATTTTTTTAACTTACAATAATATAAAGATCAAAATCAAAGAAAAGTGGAAAAAAATTACATATTTTATAAATTAGGATATTTATGGTCTAATTAATATCATAAAATGAAATAAATATAAGTTTTTCATTAATTTGGAGACCTTATCCCATAGTTTTAACCTTAATTAACATATTTTACCCATTACCATGGTGATAAACTTTTACCATGGTTACTATTCATTATGAATAAAAATGATATCGACATATTTACCAAATTTAAAAATCCTGATTATAAATAAAATATCCATATTTCAAGATTCAATTTCTATAATTTTATAAATTTATTTTAATATAATTATTTAAAACGTATCAAAAAGAGTTTCTAGAAAAATGTGTTTTTAAGCATTAAAATGAACTTACACCAAAAAAAGTATAATGATGATTCCTATGTAATTAATTATATTATTTTTAATCAACTTGTTTTTATTTTAGTTTAAAATAATATCCAAAATATAATATTACTTTTAAATTACTAGATTAAAAGAAAAGAAATGACAATTTTTCAAAATTCGACATTTTCACTATTCACTTAAAAAATCAATTTTTTAGAAAAATCTAAAACAATAATCCTAATACTATTATAACATTCTAATTTCCAAAATTATGTCTATTTTTTCATAAATATTTTATAAAATTTTTAATTTATAATTATAATATCTGCACACAAAGTGGAATAAAACCCATTTTTTGGGAAAATGCATTTTTAAAGCATAAAATGAATTTATTCACATTACCTACCAAATAACCATAATTAAATGAATTTTAATTCATTAAATTTGATGTATAATAAAATTATTTCATTATAATAATTTATAAATATTAATTAATTTAATCTATTAAGATCAAAATATATTGCATGCATAAAAACATTTTTTTGAAAAATGTCTCTTTTAATCTTATATGATTTTATTTAAAATTGAGTTCTTATTTCCAAGGAATTAATTATTGAATTTTTATTAACAAAAAATTTTTATATATATTTCATAATATTTTTATTCCTATTCATACCTTCCAAACTAATGGTTAGGCTATAACATTCATATTTAATATATCTATAGTATATCATTGTTCCTTTAAGCTTGGTGTTTCATGTTATATAAGCTATCTAATAGAGTGTTATTTAAGGGAGGATTACATATTGAAATATTGGGGTGTTACAATATAAGACTCGTCCTAAGATTCCATAAATATATAAACTCACGGTGTATGTTAGTTCTAAAAACATGTATCAACTCTTAAAAGAGAGTTTCTCTAAAAAAAGATGAACCCTATCCCAATGAATCATTTCTATTCCAAGGGAGAAAAGGAACACAACTTATACTTATTATGTGAAACTCTATGTTTCCCTCACAACTGACTTGCACTTTAAAGTCAGAATCAAAGAGACCAGGTTTCATGGGTTACCTAGAGGGGTCGAGGTTCCAAAAAAGGTGAAAGAATGCAACATTTTTACCATATACACAACCCTGAACATAGGAACATAAAATAGTTTCATGAGAAAGGAATCGTTGAACCAATTCCTTACATAACCCTATCCTAATGAAAATTTAATGGATATTTCATAACCACTTTATGTGAAATGGGTAGAGTAACTTTACAAAATCCACCCATTTCATCTATAAATAGAACATCCCCCCACCAATTTGGGGATGGATCTTTAGAATTTGAAGTGCCAAATATCACTCAAGAAAACCCCACTTCCATAGAATCACATATCTCCGAACTTCCATGGATTCCCAAAGTTATAGAACTTTCATGAATGAACTTGCATGGTCCCCCCTCCACTAGTCCTGGATTGTGTTGATATGTCCTCAAGAAACTTCCATTAATGGCTAAGAGGTTGCATGTAAGAGATTTTTTTTTCACATAATCCCAAGTTTCACATGACTGAAAAAGTTGCATGAATCAATGCCTCCAAGGTTCATACATCGACCTTGTGCTAGAGTCCATAGTTCACACAACCCCATTTGTGTGCATAACTATACAGTTTTTTAAAATAAACTTTGGGTCCCTAATCCTTTTCCTTCTTCCAACAAATATATTTTTGCACATGTTGAGTGTTAAGGGGACCCTTACATACTCCAATCGGCTTCCTCTATGCCTCTATCACATGTTCGATCAGCATCATAAACCCTCGTGTCTAACCACTTTTCCTAAATCATGAAACAGACATTTGGATGACCCTTTTCTCCTAATCATAGGCATGCTAACATTAGGATCCCTATTTTCCACTTCACCACGGAAGTGTTTACTCCATTAAACATCTATAGGTGAATGTGTTGTAGATGTGTAATCCTTGAAGGTGGAATCATCAAGGTAAACTAACCACCTTTCATGGTATTGAGACCTAGTGTTTAATACTTCTCTCCTACCTATAAATAGTCTCATTGGGTGTAATCCCATCCCATGTTTGAGCTGCATGACATAAAACAGCATAGCCCGACGTCCTAGTCATATGATGTACAATTGCATGAAAACATCCTCAGAATATGATGTTAAACTATATTACTACACTATGTGACAAACATAGGATCCCTCATAAATGGAATGAATGGGATGACACCCTCCCCCTAACCATCAGATGTAATTCCCATTTTGAGCAGCCTTTATTCATATGCCCCACACCATCCCTCATCAATGCTCCTTCCATGACACGATCGTCCTTACTATATGATGTTAAACTGAATAAACTAGTCCTATCACATTTCCTTAATGCATGAAATTAAAAAAAATATAGATCTCCCATAATTCGTTCATGTACTAACAAGTCCAAATGTTCAAAATAACTAAAACCAATACAAAATTGAGGATATACCTGGTCCGGTTCAAAGATCCATCGATATCCAACCCATGTATCCCTTACACCTATGACTAGCTATGAATCAGTCACAAGTCCGTTTACCTTCCCCGTATCATGAGAAATAAATTATGCACATGTCTCAAAGGGCCCCTATAGCGACCCAGGAATTTATAGAATAATACATTTTCATATCTATTAAAATTTATGAATAAGATATTAATTTTACATTAAAGGGTACACTTTGTCCAATAGCGTACTCAACACGCAAAAACGGGTTTCTTTGAAATCTTAGGTTGCACACAATATTGAGTTATACTGAAAAATAATATAATATTATTATTATTATTATTTAAAATGGTAGTTAATGCCTAGTCATTATATTGGTGGGAACAAACATAACTAACTACATTATGATTACACATGTTTTTTAAATATTTTTATATTTATCCAATAAATTTTATAGGCTTAAAACAAGAATGAATCATATTTTAAGCATAAAATACTCTAATATTTTTAAAATATTGTTTTATCACCTTTTGAAGGAGAACCCTTTTTAAATATAGTTTTTTTCACATTAATATGTTTTATTTGACA
The DNA here is from genome assembly GCA_963277665.1 of Viscum album. Taxonomy (NCBI): domain Eukaryota; kingdom Viridiplantae; phylum Streptophyta; class Magnoliopsida; order Santalales; family Viscaceae; genus Viscum; species Viscum album. Next base: position 370,699,569 of record OY728166.1, on the reverse strand, counting down.
AAATAAACATTTTCTATAGAAGAGGGACATCAAAGTTTACTTTGGTTAAATTTTTGGTAATTTTTTGATAAATTTCATTTTTTAATGAATAGTGAAAAATACTGCATTTTAATTCAAAACTCCATTTTCATCAAATTTATTTATATAATTATATTGTCATTTTAATTGGTTTTAAAGTATAATTGGATTATGTTTTTATCAATTAATCCAATTATGGTCATTTTAATTAATTTCACATTTTAATTTGACATATACACATGTCAATATTTTGGTAATTTGTACTTCTTAAAAATGTGCTTTTTGGTTTTGACAATGGGAATTTGACGATGGGAATTAATTTTAAATTAAGTTCTTCCAATTCTGTGTTTTGAATTTGGAAAAATGGGTTCCATATTTTTAATCATGAGGTTAAAATTGTGTAAATATTTACCTTTTATTTTTTGGATATTATTAATAGTAACTTCAGTAATAATTTTTATTTACCATGGTTAAAGGGTAAATCAGGTAAATAAGGGTAAAAAAATAATATTATAATAATATAAAACTACCCTAAAATGTGTCCTAATCCTATTTTATGATATATCTCCGACCATGTGAATCCTTGGGTCTATTTTTGGACCCCATGGATCCACTTGGATGTGATAGTGACCTTTTATCATTTTTAATTTAAAGAAAAGAGAAAAATAACAAAAACATGTGTCTTCTTACCAAAACAATTTTTATATGGGGTTATATAAGTGATATATTAGACTATAAATATTCATTATAAAGATAAAAATATTTCCTATATCATGATATTTTATTTATAATCTTTATAAATTAAATAAATAAATTTAATTATGACACAATAATGATGTAGTGATTGCTTCATTAATAAAGGATTCAAATAAATGATATTATAAATATTAAAATAAATTTAATTTGGTTATTTTGATTCCATACATGAATTTTATAGATTATATTGACATATTATATTTTATTAAATTCCTTTTTTCCAAGGAATCAAGTTTTTATGACTTAAACAAAAATCAATTACTTTATAGTATCAAAATTGACATAAATCAGATTTTAAAAAAAATACTATTTTATTAAATGATATAATAGTCCTAAAAATATAATATTCAGATAAATGACTTATATAATTTTAAAAATGTCATTAATTATCCACTTATGGTTATCTTTTCATTTTATAGTAAATATAGTTACCATATATTATGACAATTCAAGAATAAATGGTAAGAGTTCATGTTTTTAACTAAGGGTTAAAGATAAAATATAAGGTTAATTTTGTGACCTAAACTTGTTTAAAACTTTTTGGTTGATATTTTGGTGACCCAAAAGTATCTTATCTTTTAAATAAATGAGTTTGGGACCATTTGAAACCAAAAATCAATTTAAAATAAAATAATTTTTCAAGACCTTCCAAAAGTGCCCCTCATCCCTCTTATAAATGGCCACCACCACTACCCACTTAATAACACCTCTAAAGCCCATTGGATCGTCAAAATTATGTTAAAATAATCTCCCAAAATACCTCCATTTATCCTAAAAGCCTTAACTTTTTTATAAGGAAATTAAATAAAGCCTTTTGGCTCAAATCAAAAGAAGTTATCCGATTTAGAGGTAACATCTTCTCTCAAGTTCTTTTCCCTTATTTTCCTTCTCCACTCCCTATTCTCTTGTTATTCTTTGATTACATAACAAAAATAGTATCCTAAATATACTATAATTATTTTATGATAATTATTCTAACTACACTTACACACACCTTCATTTAATGGATACGAACATATTGTTTCTATTTATGGCAAACTACTGCCTCACCAAACAATGATTGTTCAATTTTCCCCTACCACCTCTCATGGTGGACATTATGATGGAAATGTATTTATATATGATATATATTATATTTATATTGTCTCTATTCTTCTTTATTTTTCATTTATAGCATACCTTAATTCTTTCCATAATGTATAAATACGATAATTTCATTTGAGGAAGTGTGGACTACCGCCCCCACAAAGTTATATGACTCATTAATGCCATACATGGAACATATAAAGGATGGTGTTAATGAACTTATGTAATATATATATAATATGATATTATAATTTAATTATAATATATCTATTTATCATTTAGTTTTCATTCCTTTAAATATGAAAAAGAAATGAAAGTAGCGTCCATGCGTGCGTACAGCTTACCGTCTCCATGAACGGTGCATTTCATTTTTTATCTCCAAATGTTATGGACTATTATAAATACATATATACTAGATATAAATACATATATACTAGATATAAATACATATATACTGGATATATATGATACTTAAATCATGAATAATATTCTGGTGATGATGGACTTTTGACTACATGGACAATTTACGTCAAAACAAGTTCATTTGGACTCAAGTACTGAATATTGACAAAATGACCGATATGAAATTAAATAATTATGTAATTTTTATAAAATTATTATAAGTAATATAAAATTAATAATAAACTTAAAAACGGTTATAAATAAATTATAAATTAACCTAAGTTTATTATTCAAGAATATAAAGAACGAACGAGACAAGTCGGTCTCAAGGTAAGGGAACTTCTTAACCCAATTTCCATTCTTGGGGTTAATATTCTACTTATTGATTATGTTATTCAATGATTATTTGAGAAATTAATTTTGATATATTATATTGTATTTATACTTGATTTATGTTGATTTATATTGAATACACATAATCAATCTATTTGAGTAACAAAATGATCTTTGTAAGGCAATTTCTAAACTCAATTTCCACTCATTTGGTTTTACACATACTTCATTGATTATATTATGCCAATATTATGTATGGAATCACTTTTTATTTATTTATTTTTAAATTTCCAAATCCCTTTGTGTGGATATACTTTTGATACACATAATCATTGCATTGATAAATTCTTACATCATTTATACAAACTTTGAAAGGGAAATCTTAACTCAATATCATTTCATTGAGTTAAATATCCATGTCATTGGTTTTGTTTTTCCAAGAAAATATTTGATTGGCCTATGATTGTTTTAAAATAAATATAATCTTATATTGGCCGTATTTATATTTTTCACACATAATTAATTCATTTATTTATCCTTAATCTAAGGATATGATCTTTGTATGGGATTTCGTCTCAATTTACATTCTATTGAGACTTATTTGTTGTTATGAACCAGTTCACTTTTATATGGTGTATATAATTCCCTTTGACATATTATATCATGAATCTACATATTATCATGATATTATAAGTTTTTTTTAATGTTATTCTTTAATTATTTTTATTCAATTATTTTCTCAAGTGGTAAGGGACTCTTTAACTAAAACATCATTTTAAATGTTTTCAAGATTTCTTCTTCTAAATATTTCTCATGTACATGTTTTCAAAATGGTTTTAAGGATTTATTTATATTTACACGAGTGTTTTAATGTGTAAATTACATTCAAAAGTTTCAAATTGTTATGGTACACTTTGATTAAAAAATATTCTTTTTAAATGTTTAAATAGTTTTGGAAATGTATTGAATATTTCAATATCTGGAATTTATTTCTTGTGATTGATAAGTGAAATATTGATAATTTCAATCTTTTATGTGCTATTATTATGTAATGGTACTTGGAAATTTGATGGTTGATTACGTTTTAAACCAAATATGGGTGGTTCCATGATAAACCTAGGGTGGGTGATCCCGTGATAGCTCTCCAATGCATTGGGTAATGTGACGGAGGTAAACATTAATGTTTATCCTAAAAGATTTAGGGAATATATTGTGATGGGTATTACAAACATAACACCATATGTAGCTGTGAAATCTACAATGAAAGTATGTAATGGATTCCACAAGTTACCTTTATGATTTATTATTTCTATGTGTTATTCATAAATCTTATGATTTCATAAGGTATGTTAAAGATATTATGTTTTATGATTGAAAAGTATGATTTCCTTGATTTTTATGTATTCATGGACTAATATTTTATTTCCTCATTTTACATATCTTACTGATATTTTTATTCTCATCCCAAGTTCTTGAAATGTTTTTCACATGGTATAAGGAAGGATAAGAGAAAGGAAGAATTCAAGAAGATTTTAATCAAGAAAATATTTTTTGTTTTATTTAAGGAGTTTTATTATTAAAAAAAATTGGATTGAGTAGAAGTGTCTACTTTGTAATTTTTGAGATGTAATGTAATATTTATGGCTTAATTATCTAAAACTATAAACCTTAAAATATCCTTAATGTGAATTAGAGTCAAATTATTAACTGATCTCAAGATTAAGTAATGTTTTAAGGTTGGGGACTTATAGCCCCTACAGGGTGTGAGTATAAACTCAGTAGGCTACCACCAACCGTTTACCTAGATAATATCCACACATATATAATTTCATGAAAAGTGAAACGTATGATAACCAATGTGATAAACACACCCTACTCCACTTAATTCTCTTAAACCCATGAGTGAGCACCCTACCTACTTTATATAGTTCTAGAATAGGATGGTGATCCCATATTATGAATGAACCCTAAGGGAGAATGATTTATTTTACCTTATCAAACAACACAAATAAACAATTCAACACCATTATCATGACCCATATATGAATAGTAATCATCAAACCATGATCAATTAAGAAATTCTCTACATATTTTAACATAAAAGACACATTTTAACCCATAAATGATGAGCATTCCACTCTCAAATGGTGGTCTGAGACATCACACAAACCCCCATGGGCAACCCTACAGTGCATCCCTCCTTCATAATAATGATAATAATTATCACCTTAATATTATTATATATAGAGGATATCATTAGTTATCCAGTAGTCAACACCACCATATAGGTCTATATGTGTGTGTGCATGACCCTATGACATCATCCCCTATGTTTAGTGGAATCATTAACATCCCATATCCACAAACTGGAAAACCTTTATCACCCCATTATGGTGAATGGTTTATAAACACCATACCATGTTGATGATCCATGAAACTATCTAATCACGCATTCCATATCACTTATAAGTAACCATAAGAACAATTCATTAATAATGTCCCAATATTTCCACCTCCATGCATTACACATTGATATACTACAACCTGAACTACAATTTGTCACTCTAAACAATACCTAGGACACCCCTCATGTACCTCAGAGACCTTGGTTGGTCCTAATCCCAGTCACTCAAATGACCCTACCCATGCTCATAAATCACACGATGAAATAACACACATATAGAAGTGGAAATATATAGGAACAACCTACCTGGTACTATCAGAATCCTACAAAATAAATTTCATGACATGATTCTGCCTAAGGAGGAATAAATTGCGAATAAATAAAAAATAGTAAAAAATAGTTTAAAATCATCTCAACAAATATAAAACTAGAAAAAAAATAGAGAATGACAAGACTTATCTATGATGACTACCTATGAAAGATTTATTGATGAACCAACAATAAATGTATGAGATCCCACCTAGGGGAGGAGAATATAAATAATAGGGGGAGTGAGTCTTGTGTTTCTAGAGTGGTTGGGAGGAAATAAGGATCTCCCTCGTTTAATAAAATTATAACATAATTAATTAATTAATTGAAAAGGTATATGGGAATCAGGTACCAGGTCCCTTTCCATCAAGTACCCTCTAGACACTTGGTACATTTATTAGGTCTACTAGGTGGCCTTTGGACCTCACAAAACTACCCCCATTTCACCTGGGCACACTGGGTACCTAGTAGAATTTCACTAAGTTCTCGATGGATTTTTTATTGAAGACAGAAGTCCCAAAATTGGGACAATCTTCCTAAACTGAGCCTTAATCCTTCACCAACACCTCAAACACACTTAATTACACATTATTAAGTCAAACATAGACCCAAAATCACTCACTTAAAAACTTGGTATGTTACAACCTCCCCACCATAGAACAACTCATACTTGAGCTGTCTCTAGACACAACATTGACCAAACCCTGATAGAAACTGAATCACTATAATCATCACATTTGTAAAATTCCACAATTATGTCAAAAACATTTATTTATTCCAAATCACCCTTGATAATTAGACTCAAAACTACTAATCTCGTATTTGGGTACTACCCACAACAATAACCACCTACCAGATCAATCCACAACCAACCTACCTAATGTGGTTAAGGTATGATACTTGACTATCATCACATAACATACACATTTTAACCATGAATTTCACCATTACCACACACCATACTCAATTCATAAACCTCAACCATCATATAGTCAATCCACTTTACACAATTCGCATTGTGTTCTAGTAACCATCATATAAAACTAGAACCAACATAATAATTACATATCTCTAACTATCGATGGATCTCTAGCCTACTCAGGGTACATCGGCTCATATGTGTGTAACTTCCCAGAGCCTTAACCTCTAGATTCCTAATATCCCTATGGATTTACACTTTGTGTCGGTCACTAGACCCACTATTAATCACCATGTCCTCTATCATGTCCAACACATGTAGATAAACTTCATCGACTACCCCCATAACTAATCCTAGTCCCATAATCTATATATGAAATATATTGGTAAAACATCTTCAAATCCCTTCTCTACCAGTAAAACTATCACTACTTAGGTGATTGGTCACATTGTGTTTTAATGTGTCCTATCTACCCACACTGGTAACATTTCAATGATAACCCACCCAAAGTTGTAAAGGATAATCACCTGCTCTGACTACCCTATTACATCTCCTCACATCCCCACTTTTTATTTCTTATATCCTCACTACCATCCCCATAGCTAGGATCATCACCACCATTTAAATTTCTCTCCACTTTCAAGGATAATCTCACCACCTTATAAAATTATTTCAACCTAAAAATATTCACTTGTACTATGATGGCATGTCAAATACCATCCTCAAATCATCTCTCTTTAGTGATGTCATCTTTTACAAACATCATTTAAAATCATAGAAAATTTATGAATCATTTATCATAATACATAATAGGAATTTCCCCTTATATAAAATGTATGAATTCATGGTCCCACTCTATCCTTGGTGTCTTATAAAAAAAATTCTCAAAGAACATTACCTCAAAGTATTTATAATACATCCCTTCATGTATACCTACTTTTACCTACATGTCCCACCAGTGTTTCACTAGTCCCATGAGTAAGTATATTGTTAACTTCACCTTACACATTTGTGTAATATTTATATTATCTAAGATGGTTGGAACCAACTAAATACATAAGTCATTTTTCTTGATTCTACCCTCTCCTTAGAGAAAAGAACTATTTTGAGACTGGAACTCCCTGATTAAATATTCCATGGATAGTTTAACTCCCTAAGTCCCCCTATAGATTCTTTTAATGAACCATATCATAATCTACCTTAGTTTATCATAAAATAGTTTCCTTATCTAAATATTCTAATTTAAATACCTCGGAAACTCCACATGTGGATTAGGCTTATCTCTTTCCTCAGGGGAAAAACTGAATCACACATCAGTGGCACCACATCTCTATCATCTTGATTCTCTAATAGAGGCTATCGAGGAGGTGATAGTGAGGATAATACACCCTAATTTTATAAATCTATATAAATGGTGGAAAAAAACAAACAAAAATCATGACCGTATACAATATTACCATATTATACCATATGAATAGTAAAATAATATCTACAATTTCAATCAATTTATATAAAAATAACCTAGATCACCCATAATCCAATCATGTAATAATAAATACAAAAGTGGAAAAGAACCAACACTAACATGGAACCAAGGATCCACTCGACCCAATTACAAGAACTATCTAATGGCCTTAGTGTTGATACTTTTTTACTTTTGGACTTATTAGTAAATAACTACTTTAGATTCATCTACCCTTATCCTGTATCATGAGACATAAAGTCTACATGTAGCTTAGTGGTCTTGTGCAAGGTGCTAGTATGTACTTAGTAGGTCACCACCAATGGTATCCCTAGTTGATATTAATATGTATATTAATGTATGAAAATTTAAACATATGGAAACCAATTCCCTGAACACACCCTAGTATACATCATTCTTGTTAATACATAGGCAAGAACCTTATCAACTTCATCCAATGTAAGAATGGTACAATGTACCCATAGTATAAATTCACATTGAGGAAGAATAATTCATCACCACTCATCACACAACCTTGAAAGACAAGTTAATGTTATAATCATGGATCCTTAGTGAACTAGAATCATAGAACCACTATCAACCATCCAAGTCTCCATATTTTTTTGGCTAATAGCCCTATTATAACCAATACACAGAGAAAATTTTTCTCCCAACCAGTGGTCTTAGACACCACATGAACCCAATGTGTCCATATCTATGATTAGTCAATATTTTATAACAATGATCATAATCATAACCCTAATATACTCATCTACAAAGAATATTTCTAGTCATCCAGTGGTCAAAACTATCTTATGGGTCTCTCACTGTGTGCACTTGACCCCACTACCACATCCCCTATGGTGAGCAGCATCACCAACATCCTATAACCACAACCCAGTAAATATACATCACCCCATGACTGGTGAATGATGTATAGCCACCATACCATGTTGTAAAGTCACATTTTCCTTCAATCAAAATCTCTACATTACTTAAAAGAAACCATAAGAATAATTCATTAATCAAGTTTTGGTCCATCCACCACAACACATTATGCCTCAATATACCATAACATGAACTATAATTTCAATCTCTATAAATTCACTAGGACACCCCTCAAGAAACTCATAAACCTAATCCAATACCAATATTGATCACTCAAAGGACCCTACCCACATCCATAAATCACATGATACAATAAGAATATAAAAATATAAATATATAGGAACCACCAAGCTGGTACTAGCAAAATCATGTACCTCAAATTCCATATCCTAATTCAACCTAAGGAGGAATAAATAAATAAACCATATATTATTCCCTAAAATAGATATTTTAGTTGAAAACCATTGAAATAAATAAAAAAAGAAACAAATGATAGATAACAATGAGCCTTACTCACAGCGACTCCCGGAAGCAGACTGCTTAATGAACTGATAATAAATGGATGAGATCCTGCCTAGGGGAGGAGGATATAAATGAGAGTGGGATTGAGGATCAATATCCCTATGTGTATGGGATTAAATGATATTATCCTTATTTAATAAAAACATAACCAAATTAATTAATTAGTTAAAAATAATAATAATAATAATTGGTAGAGGGGCACCGAGTAACCAGTCCCCATGTATTGGGTACCCACTAGGAATGGGGTACCCATCCCATGCCCACCATATGACCACTTGACCTCATAGAACCACCCTCATCCCACCTAGTCACACCAAATACTTGTTATTAGTCCATCGGTTACACTATTTATTTTATCATCAAGATATAATTCCCAACACTAATACAGTCTTCCTAAAACTAACCCTCAGGCCTACATCGACCCCTTAAATACCTTAAAAACACCCAATTACATATGATATATCTATTCTTAGACCCAAAATTAACCACCTAAAAACCCATTCCATTACATATTTCAATTGGTTTGGATTACTACACCCTATTTTTTTGGGATGAGCTTGGAATGATTAACCTAAGGGGGTATATTTGAGGAGTTATAATGTGAGTAGTAGGGCCATGCCATGTATGATTATCACCTGAGTTATAATTTAGGTAAAGTTATGTGCCAATTTAATGGGATTTTTAGTTGAGAAATGGATATTGGGTTGTAATATTCATGGGACCTACCTCTGGAGGATGGTTTAGCTCATATAAGAGGTTGGCTCTATGGTTTCCCTCCTCAGGATGTATTGTTTGTATGAGAAATTATCCATGTAGCCTACCTTATATTAGAGTGGTTTAACTCATGTAGGAGGATGTATCTATTATTACCCTTATCAGTATCTACTTCTTTTATATATGATTACCCTTGGGACCTACCTTATGTTAGTGATTCAGCTCATGTTGGAGGTCAGCTCTATTATTTCCCTCCTCAATATTCACTTCTTGTATATGTGATTATCCATGGGACCTATGACACCTTGGTAGTTTGACTCATGTGTGGGTTGGTGGTTAAAAAAATATTTCATTCTAAGATAGATTCCCCTATAGTTGAATAGGTTCAGTGCGCCACTTATATTGGTGAGTACTAGGTCATATCCATAGGTACATGAGGGGTATCCTGAGTTAAATTGGTTGAGGTTTAATGGAAATATTAAAAAAGATGGGATGTAAAAATGTGAATTTGAATGATGGATAGTAAGATAGTTAGGTCTCCCAAATATTTTAATACCAAAGAGTTATAATCTACTGGGGTAGTCTTCACTTTTAGGGGAAGTGAATCCAAATAAATCACCACAAACTACCTACTATTCTTGTAAGTATTATAAGAATCCATCAATAAATTCTTATAAAATTATCTCTTGAGTCACTCTATTAATATTCCTGATGTAAATATAGGTTACCATGTAATTTTCTACCTATTACTATTAAGGATCATTGAGTTTTCCTCAGTGATGTGTGAGCTACCACCCTCACCCAAGGTTGGTGTTCTACAAGGTTTGTTAATCCCAATAGGGATAGATTTCAATCACCTAAAGTGTAGGTTTTTACACTCAAAAAATAACATTCCTATAAGTTAATCACCTCATCCTTAGATCCAGGGGTGATATTTTACTCTTATTACTTCAATAAAATCCCTTATGTTCATCTACCAATTGTGATTGTGATAGAAAAATTATGAGTAATGGTAAGAATCATAACACAAACATTTATAGTAGACACGAGTAGAGAAACTCTATTAAAAAAATACCTCCATATATATAAATATATAAACAACCTGAGATATACAATAATTAAATGTATTAAATATAGATCAGGGAAGAGAACGGATTGGTAAATAGACGATATTTTTCCAGCTCCCACAGATTTCATGTACACTCTTCCAAAATTAGCTTCCTTAAGTCTATATCCTCCCTAGGTAATCTAAACAACCATTACTACTATATGATTCATTATCAACCCCTAGGTTTAATCACTTCTTATTTTTCTTCCTCTTGTTCTTAAACATTTCATTTATGTGTTAATTTGTGTGATCATTCCATGTGGCAATGCAAGATTACATCATTACCACATGGGGAGTTTAATCCCTTTATTGTTAAGCCCTGATTTAAATGCATTATCCCATGACCTTCAATATTAACCTCTCCTATATATTCCTCCATGTGGTTTTATATTTTAATCATTGCCTAATTTGGTTAGGTAATAGGTACAAGGGAATATTTTTGTCCCCCTTAATCTATGAATTTAGGTCATGTGGAGTGAATATTATCTCAATGGATCTCCCTCAATCTAATAGGACCATCCTTTATCTCCTATTCATGTGGTGATAATTATGTAATGGAATGTGCATCATGATTGATAGAAGTTTGTAAGTATGTTAACTGATCAATGTAGGATACATTGATGGGAAATTTAATCTCAAGGTTAGACTTGATACAGTGTTGAGATATTGGAGTGAGAATAGGTGTTATGTTGAGGTATGAGCCTCCATTATCACTTATTTTAATGTGAGGAGTGGTCACGGGACTATGTTTTACATCCCTCAAAATATGTCATTGATGCATTATGTGGTCCCAAAAACAGAGCATCATGACATAACGTATGTTTTAGTGATAACATGTGATGTATTGTCTTGTCACATTACTTTGTCTATGTGATGTACTATCGAGTTCCTCCATGGTATTATGTTGGTAACTAAACACCATTTTAGGTTAACATATGAGGTTTTTTTGTGGTCAATACCTTCTCATGTCCTTACGCTAGGCTATATTGGTGTGGTGGCATAACCTTAGTGGCTAGAATAGCTATCATTGGAACTTTAACACCATGTGAAGATAAAAACTTGAAACTATGTTGGGGTGATGGTATATTCTCAACCTTTAATGTTATAATAAATTGGAATCCTTCTATAATATATGGGATCCCTGTCTAAAATTTCCACCACCACTGATTTTTGAATTATCCCTTCTATAACTAGCTCCCCTACATTATTCAACACCCAAAATAATGTAATCAATCCCATAAAATTTGTTTTAGAAAATATATTATCTTCAATGGTTTTCATAATTTTATTCCAAGTTGGAATATTATACTATATATTTCCTAAAAACTTTAAAATTATATACAGACATATAAAATTACAAATATAAGTAAAAAATGATAAAAATATAATAACCACATCCCACCACACTTCAGCAATAAATTTTCCTCAAGTTATTTCTCTCAAAATATTTTCTTACCCCTTTTCAGATCACATAAAATTGAGTCTTAGACCAATGAAAGCTAAATGATAAGATATAATTTGAATCAAAATTCAAACAATACATGCCTTTTTAAGCCCCTCTATCTTAGGATTTTAACCCATTTCTCCATTTAACACTTATTTGATACAAATTATACAATAATAATGTACTTAATATTCTCCTTGTTCAAATGAGTTCAATATTCCCCCCACTAAGCATCCCCCTAAACAACTTGTAACATTAATGTTTTTTGTTTTTTTAATCCATGTAATGTGAAATTGCACTTATTGAGTGAGTATGACCCACATGGAACTAAATTATCCCTTATAGTAGGTATCCCCTAAACTAGTTATGATATTAAAGGCATATAATTATAGTTAGGGTATCTGAATCACAATTATTCATTTACTTATATTTGATGGCTTTTTATTTTTTTACTCACATTCCCATGTGCCAAACTATCTTAGGAAACTTATAGTAAAATTTCATACTTCAGTTCATATGAATTAAAGAATTATAGTTTAAGTTGGATCTATGAAATACTACTTTTTTTTAATAAAAATCACCATTAATTAAGTTCAAACATCTATTTAAAACATGTTTCAATTTTGGTTAACCAAAATTATATCCTTTTACACTCCATTGAACTTGTTTTTTCAATGATTTTAATGATTTTAAGGTAAGTGTATATCTTGTACAATAATTGATAGAACTTTATGTAGGACTAATCACACACAACACACATGCATAATCACAATACCTCCACCCCCCAACACACGCACTTTATTTTTACTTTATAAGAATAGTATTGGGAATTGAATTAAATGAAAAAAAAAATGAAATTAAAATTAAAATAAATGAAATTCTGGAATACTCACCTCCCATAAAACTATTTCCATTCCATTTTTTTAAGTCTTTTATTTTTCTTATTTTCCTCATTCTATTTCCAAACTAAAAATATTAAGTAAACACTCAATGTTTAGAAGTGTGGCTTATTGGAATTAAAATTGAAATCTAAATAAAAATTAAAAACTTTCTATTTTTTTTGGTTTCTTATAAACCAATTCTTAAATTTATATCCCTTAGTCCATGATATATATGATAAAATATCCTTAATAAGTAGGTTAGTGTGGATTCCTTAGAGTAAACCACCTTATATGGTCTAATATTTGGCTCATTAGCATGAAAGTATTGGTTGTAATCTCTCAAGGATCTATGGTAGTAACCCTTTATTCATAAGTTATAACTATCCCATGGAGTTTTCCATGTATAATGAAATGAATAAATCTTCCAACCTTATTCCTTATATAATCAATGTTAGTTTAATTTAGGGTGTGTGGTTTAACATTGGGTGTTTTCTCCTTAGGTTACTTCTTGGTTTACCCATGAGTTTTATATATCCATAATGGCTTCCTTCTTCACTTTTTATCCTTGGACATCATTCTTCATTATGGGCCTTGGGATTGTTATATCACATTCCTAAAATATATGGCCAAGGTTTAAATAGGTATTGTATAAGTTCTCATGTAGATACTTATACCCCATAAATTCTATCTCATATTAAAATAGAATATGGAAGTGAAACTTAAATTGAGTGAAGCCAAATAAAATGATATAAAAAAATATTACTATCCGTATGAAATTATCAATATAATTCTAATAAAATGAGTATAATAGTAAATTATATTTTTATTTTTTTATGATTTTTTTATTTTTCTAGTTTTTTGAGTTTTATGGGTTTTAGATGATTTTAGTGTTTTACCCAAAAACATTAGAAATTAACTCTTATATATGGAAATGATGCCAAAAGTGCTTGAAAAAAAATCATTCTAATATAGATTCCCCTAAAAGTGCATAGGGTCATTGCATCACTTATACTGGTGAGTACTAGTTATATCTATAAGGACAGGAGGGATATCATAAGTGAAATTAGTTGAGTGTTATAAGAAAGGGTTAAAAAATGGGATGTACAGAAGTGGATGTGAATGATGGATGGAAAGATAGTAATTTTTAGGTCACCCCAGGATTCAAATATCAAATATTTATAATCTAATAGTGGTTTTAACTTTTAGGGGAAGTGAATCCAACTAAGTCATCCCAAATTGTCTACTATGAGAAACCTTCATTGAATTCCTAGAAAAGGGTCTCTTAAAAAACTTTTTTGGTATTACTGATGTAAATAGAGGTTATAATGGGATTTAAACTTATTCCTAATCATAATCATTGAGTTATCCTTCTTAATTATGTGTGAGATACCACACTCTCTCAAGGTTGGTGTTCTATTAGGGTTTCCAATCCCAATCAAGATAGTTTTCAATAACCCAAGGTATATGATATCACACTCCTAAACTCACCTTTCTATTGGTAAAGCATCCCAACCTTATATCTAGGGGTGATATTTTACTCTTTTTACCTTAATCAACCCCCCCCCCCATGTTCATCTACCCATTATGGGTATGGTAGAAGCATTACATATAAAAGTAAGAACCATAACACAAACCTCTATAGTATAAAAGAGTATAAAAAATTAAATTAAAAACAAATACCTCAATAACTATAAATATATTTATATTTGGAGTGTAGCTTCAATCAAATTTATGAAATATAGAGTAGGGAGTTTAATGGATTAGTAAACAGATAATCTTTGGTCAGAACCCTTGGATTGAATGTGCACTCCTCTAGCTTCAACTTCCTCCAGTTTATCTCTTCCCTAGGTGATATAAATATTACTTCCTCATTTATTCTATGTTATCAACCCCCATGGTTGATATATGTTGACCCAAGCCTCAAACACATTTTATTTCATAATTCATAACAAACTTTTACAATAAATACACACCGAGGATTGAGAGTTCAAGTGTCTTTGGAAGACTAGACATAAAAATGCATCATCTTAAACATAAAAAATAATATTTATTTAAAAATAATAAAATTTATGATAACTACCATAGATATTATAAAACTACATAGGATATATTGGGGAAATACATAAATAAAAGGGTGATCTAGAAATCCTGGTAAGGGAATAAACATGAAAATAAAGCATAACATTAGAGTCAGGTGGAATAACATGATATAATAAAGAGGATTATCATAATAATTGAGGTGTAGAATAAGGAAATTATGTAATAAGATCATATAAATGTATAAATACTATAAAATATGAAATCATAAACATAATTCATGGGTCACTCCCAAGACCATCATCATAAAGTGGACAAAGTCTCATGGTGGGTTTAGGTTCACACCCTAAACCATTACATAACATATCAAGAGATATAAAACTTTACCAAATGCATTTTAGGGATATATAATTCCAAGAACAACCATTACATAATGAAAATAATACATATGTATGCCACTTGAGGAAAATAATCCATACATAAATCATAATCTTGATCAGACCCATAAGAAGGAAGTGAGTTTCATAATTATAATTTAAGGAATAACTGAAGGATAAATCATAAGGATTCCTAAGAGAATAATGAATTAAATCATTTATATGGTAACATTTTAAAATTAAACATATTTCTTAATTATTTATTTCTAATATACGAATTTATGAACAATATATAGGAGAATAAAGAATGTAAAAGTTCCACAAGGGTGAAGCATTATAAAATTAGTAAATGATATTTTTAAAGAAGGAAAGAGACTATTGTTTTTTATAAAACCAAGATTGAACCAAGATATTTATCCATAAAATAAAAAGGTTTTTTATAATCTATTTATGTATTAAAAACATTTTATAGGGTGATGCTCGATATGATACAATAAATAAGAAATTTCCCTTAACTAAGTTTTCTTAAAATTGGGAATTTAAAAGGGAACTAAAAATATGTATAACACTAAAAATGAACGGGATATTTAACTAGGTATATATTTAAGGTAAATATATACAAAAATATAATAGTTAAATGATAATAATATTGTATAAAAGGGAGAAAAATAAAGATAACTTGTAACTAACATGTCGTGAAGGAGGTATGGAAGATCCCTTGCGACTTGAGTAAAATTTAAATAAAAACACTTTAAAGAGATATAGATTTACATGGAAGTTAAAATTTCATAAATATAAGACAATTAATAATATAATATGAAAAATAGGAATCATATACACTATATAAATGTAAATAATTTCACAACATAAAATATGTCTCAATGAAGAAAATTAGAGACAAAAGTCCATACGGCTTAAGAAAAATTTTAATAAAACCCATTGAATGTGAGAAAGTTTGATATTGAAGTTAAAATAACATGAATAAATATAATTTAATCTATTATATATCTAATTATTAGTATACATGCCATTTAAATGAAATTAGGTGTATAAAAGAAAATATGTCTCAAAGAAGAAAATTTTCAGATGAAACCGTTACAGATTTAGTAATTTTTTAGTCAAAAGTAATTAGAAGATTTAAAATCTTACAGTTCTATAAATATCATGAATAAAATAATTTATTATTATATAATACATTCTTCGGTACTATATACATCATAAAGGGTAATAAATCGATGCATAACATTAAAACATGTCTCAATAAAGAGGAATTGGGACTAAACCCTTATGGCTTATGATACATTCTAATAAAACCCATTGAATGAGATAAATATTTTTTTTGAAGCTAAAATACCATGAATAAATATTATTCATGATATTATATATTCAATTTGTATTATACTTACCATTTAAATGAAATTAGGTGTATAAAATAACATGTGTCTCAAAGAATCAAGTTTTGTGGTGAAATAATTGCCTTGTTCTAGAATCATTATGTGCAAGTACCTAACATTATGAATAATAAAATTAATTTTATTAGATACCTTATTTTGAAACATATTACTATTTATTTAATTTAATATTTACTATATATTATCATATTCTATTTATTTATTATATATTTTTCTTGCATATGTCGGTTACTTGAGGTTATTAGGTCAGTTTTTTCATAACTCCTTATGTATGTTGACCATGGAAGAAATAATTTCAAAATAGTTTCATGATTTACAAAATTTTAATAGTGTTATGGAAATAATTTTAATATATTAAATAATTTTTAAAACCAACCATGATGGGTGGTGAACACAATTTAAATTTATTTCTCATGGAGGCAATAGTTCACACGTACGCACGATTAATGTTTCTATTTCTAAATGAATGAGGGGGGAAGAAGGTAAATAATATTTTAAAACTTCATAATAATACCTGTATTATAGATATAATATTTATTCATTAATTACATACTTTTTATCATCCATTAATGGTGATGATGAAAAACAGAACATGTTACTTTGTGGATGTGGTAGTCCACGCAACGCACTAACGACACTTTTGTTTTTTTAGTATATGGAGAGGAATAGATAATGGTTATTCCATTAATAAAATAACATATAAATATAATAATTATAATAATTTAATTATATTTTTATTGATATAATTTATTTTGAATACAAATATCAAGGAGAAAAAATTATACAAAAGGTAATATTTACATTGAAGACACGATCTTCTCTTAGAGATCTCCTTAGAAGTGAAGGCCTTAAGATAACTTATAGATACTATGGTCTTAATGATGAGAAAATAACTTCTAGTAGATATAGTTTTTTCAGAGTTGAAATGGTAATTCCAATGGTATGTTTAACCATGGAGGGGTGTATCCCCTTTTGTAATTAAAGAAAAAGGGACTTTTGTGAATTCCCTTTAGCCTTCCAAGATATCACAACACTATTCCATGTTCAATGCCTAAAAATATTCATAATAATGTATTTTTGGGTGATATTGGGTCTATAAATCCTTAAAAAAGATATTAAATTCATTTTTTGAACATTTTTTATGTCTTTTACCATAGGTTTCTATATATTAACATTTTGATTTTTACCTTGGTAACTAGCTTTTAAATAAGTAATTTATATTTTGTTTAAAAATATAAGGTAACTCATATTACTAATTTTTTATGTTTTGAAACTTAATATAAAATCCATTTATCTAATTAAATTTATTAATATGATAAAATTAAATTTTAAATAAAAATATATGATATATACAAACAGATTTTATAGAAGAATGACTTTTAACCATTATGTTTTCTTAATATTATTTAATTTTTATTACCAATTGAATGAGTATTAATATATTTATATATATCCTTAAAATAATATTTTATTCATAAATTAAAGTAAATAAATTTTATTTATTTTAAAAAATTACAAGATATTAATAAAACAAAACTTTAAAAAACTATTTTACCATTATTACGGTAATTAACATTAATCGTAATAATATTATCTTTAGGCCTAAAAATGAAATTTAAAATGTTATATAATATTGAAATTTTAAACTAAAATATGAAATATTTTTTTTATATTTAATTTATAAAAGAGATAAAGTCTAATTTTTGTTATATGGGCATAAAAATAGTTTTATGTGAAACATATTACTTGAGTTTTAAAAACTGAAAACGTGTGTTTAAAAAAAATAAACATATTATTTTTAAATGATTTATATTACTTATTAATATATATTTTTTATATAAAAAGTTTTTATTAATATTTTAATTCATTATTGTATTATAAAAGTTATATTTTTTAGAAATATTTGTATTTTTCTTATTCACCTAAAAATAGGTTATTTCAAAAAAATACCAAAAATTCATCTTAGGATAATATTAATATAATGAATTAAAGAATAAATTTTATTTTATAAAATTAAAATTATAAAATTTATATATTTAGGTTTTTAAAAAATATATATATTATAAATGAAACTACTTTTATTGGAACATGGTGTTATAAAGCATTATGTGTTTTTAATATTACTTCATATCAATTTCTAATTTAAGTGATGTTAAAATATTAGTTAATATATAATAATATTTTAAGTTTTCAATTTAGATTATTATGATAAAATATGAAATACTTAATTAATTATTTCTTTGAAAATAAATATTACTTTTTACTAAATACACCTTAACAAATACCATCAATTAATTATTTATATTCTAAAATTTAATTTTTACTACTCCATTGATATTGAAACATTTATTTGAATTTTATATATATAACATATAATATTTTAATAATATTATTATTAATTTGTAATTTTTAAATATATATATATATATCATATTTTAATATAATATTTTTATTTCATTGTGAGTTATGTAATTTTAAATTTACCACTTAATAATACCTAAATTTAGTATACTTATAGAAAATATGACTAATGACCATAATTGAAACAACCATATTTGAAATTTCCATAATTACAATGACCATATTTTCAACGGATATATTTTATTCCTATATATAGACTAACTAAATCATTCATTTATTCCACATTCATTTTGCAAGTCATAGTTCTTATTTCATATTTTTCATAATGCTTTTTACTTTCATGGTTCTCTTCCTCATTATAGGTTTTGTTTATCTATTGGTGATCCTCAAGGTTGAAGATTATCCAAGAGATTTCCCAATGGTGAATATTTTATTCTTTTTTATCTATTTTACCTGAATATTTTTTTTCTTTTAATAGATGTTCTTGATCCATATTGAGTGATAATATATGGTGTGCAGTACTTAGTTTTATGTGAATATTTTGTAATGCCCCACTTATGAATGAATAAAGTGTATTTAGTTTGCTTTAAATTTTTTAGGTAATATCTTATAATCATGTTTCAATCCTTTTTAAATAATAGAGAAACATCCTTTAAAATTATAGACATAAATGATAATGATAATAATAATAATAATAATAATAATGGATCCTAAAACATGGGGCGTTACACACTAGTGAAAAAAATGATTTTTAACATATATTAGTATGTGACATTATTACAGAAGATGTTTTAAATAATTTTTTAAGGTTATTTAATAAAAAAAGATGTTATAAATAATTTTTTAGGGAGTTTTTTACTTCAATTAAAGGATAACTGGTGTGAAAAATCAATAATGAAATACTTTTTCATGTCGGTTATTTCAAAACAGAAATGAAAAATAAATTTTTTATAAAATAAATTTATTTTGATTCTTTTACTCCCTAGTAGACAACATTAGAACACAAAAATAAAAATAGAAAAAAACCGTAGAAAAATATCAGAACAAACATGTACAATTTGAACTTTCAAGTTTACAATATATATTACAAATAAACTAAAATTCAATCAAACCTATGAAATTATTCACCCATTAAATTTTAAAGTGACTCATCTCCTGTCCAATATAAGTTTGAGGGACATAAAAAAGTTAAAAATTAAAAATAAATCATTTAACATGTATTTTGAATAAAATGAATGAAATATTAAGGGAAGTTTTATAAAGAAATATATCCTTTTAGAACTTCATAATTATCCCAGTTGAAATTATTTCATACATCAATCTTAAAACATAGTATTCATATTCATTTAATCATTTTTTTTATGAAAATTCTTTTTAAAGGAATTTTTCAATTTAAAATAACATTTTTAATTAATATATCCAAAATTTGTAATTTTAAATGAAAATTAACCTTTTCATTTACATATATCATCTTAGAAATATTCTTTCTTATGGTATCTATAAATAAATTTCATTCCCTTTCTGAGAATAATATGAATAAAATAAATTTAAAAGTCATTATAATGTAAAAAAAGTATTAAAATATTCAAACATAAGTTTTCAATAAATTTATAAAATTTTCTCACACTTCACCATGGATAAAGAATAACCAGTAAAGTGTCTTCTTTCTTGGAAAAAATAGCCAAAATCCAATAGTTGCTGATATATAAGAAAAATTAATGATAATGGTTGTTATATTAATAGATATATAACACTTTTTGAGATATATGTTTCATACTCTTAAAGATAAGGAAACATCTAGCACTGAATAATTTAATTCTTTTTAAATATTTCAACAATATAATTTGTTCTTTCTATATCAGTCATTGTCCTCTCTATAAGTGAAATAAAATATGGGTCCATAAATCCAAATACTTTTGTCTTTTCACGCTATGTAAAAATTTTATAAATATACCTAATAAAAAAACATAATTATAATTTTTTAATAAATTAAACGAATAGAAAAATTTTGTTAATCGACTTACATGGAAAAAATTGCATCATGTTAATTCCCAAAAAAATCTCTAATTAAAAACTCTGTGATATTGTTTTTAAAAAGCACAAAAACCATTGTACACCCACAAATTCTAGCTTCCTTTGGAATCTCATAAACATCCAACAAAAAAAATTAATATGTTTAAAATCTATCAAGCCTAGTAGAAATTGTATCTAAAGTCATAACTCTTTGTATTTTTTATTTTCTATACAATATTTCTTTACCTTTGAAGTATTATTGTAAAAAATATATAAATATATAAACTTTAATACGTTAAAAAAAGTTAATATAAAAATGAAATAAAAGATAAAATATAAAAATACCTCTAAGGTAATATGTCAAAAAATTCTAGATGGACAAACTAAAAAATAGATGATACTTTGTCCAAATATACTCACCTCATCTTTAGGAAATGGTATTATTTATGATCTATATATAATATTCTGTATAGTGACCCTATGATTCTCTATCTCTATATGTTGATGATAAATAGTATCTCCAATCTAAAATATCATCCCATATGAAACAATATGATGTTGGGGATTATCAACATATAACTCACAATAAGTGGGAAGCTATAGATAAGGGTTGTATTAGTAGTATAATAAGGATTGGGGTCTGTAGGTGGAGGTGTATTAGTGGGATAAGTAGGCGTAGTGGGATCTACTGGCAGAGGTGGAGGACTGGGATTAGCAGTCTGAAACTGTTTGTGCATGTATGTGAACATAAACTATAATTAAGCTAAGATTATATTCTCCATAATCACACAAATATCCTTAACTTCATCTTCTAAATATTATTTTTTTATAAACATCCTCTATTAAAGAAGCTTCAGAGTGTGGAAATGATTTTTTACTGATATACCTATCAGGCATCCTCATACATGACCCGGGTGTTTGGGATTTCCCAATGATGTAGCTAAAATATCCTTACAACCCTCAGCTATAAAGACCCTCTGTGTTCTCTTCTCCTTAAGATAATCTTATATATAATATATGAAAAAATACATGATGAATCAAAATATATAGAGAATTGATTTAACTTAAATAGATAAATAAAGTAAACATCTTGCAATCCTCTCACCTACATGGCTTTATAGTTCCGTAAGATATTTTTATTTATTTATCATTTGATCCCTCTTCCATTTTTCATGTCTAGTGGGGGAGAAAGAGGGTCAACCTCTACAAAGGCTAAATAATCATCTCACCATTTTTGAAATTTCTCAACTATTATTTGTTATTCCAATAGCATATTACCTTCCTAATATAATTTATGAGGATATACATTTCTAGATTTGATATCCAAATGATATATCATTTATTTCTATAAATTAATAATAAATAAATCATTAATATGATCATTAATATAAAAAGAACTTCTAAAAGTTAATATTTCACTTACCAAAAACTCTTCTCATCATCTAGTTTCAAAAAAATTATTTCATGTATATTTACTTATAAATTGATATATATCACATGGATTATGATGTTTTCTATACTCAAAAATTAAATATAATGTTATGGATGATTTAATATCCCTCCATCACCTAATAACCAATGATAAAAATTCCCTTCTAACTCCTCTAGTATCATATTATCATATGTCATCTGATAAGAAGGGGGAAAACATATATTACTTTAAACATTTCAAGATAAGTAAAATAATAAAAAATGATCTTACCAAAATAGTCTCCCATAAGTGAGATGTTTTTTATTTTTCAACACTTCTCCAATCATAAATACAAATACTAACTTTTCTTCTAACTTATACTACTATAAAACTCTTGATTTTTTTTGAATTTGGACCTCTTGGAATATCATTATCATCAAAGTATATCGGTATCCTCTAGTCTTGGCTACATGAAACTAATAATTTTGGTAAATGTGTGTTTCCATGTTCACCAACCCTCAAACTCTTTTTCCCCTATGAAAGTAGATATCTCTTGTAAAGAATGATTAGGAGGCTCATCAACAGGAGCATGTATACATTCCTCCCTAGAGGTATGAGTACAATCATCCCTAGAAGTATGTGTTGGATCAGATGACTAATCTATCATTATCCTACAAATCAAAGAACAAACAATTAGTACACAAATATACAAATCCAACTATTACATAGAAATCTAAATAAAAATTGAAAAATTATCAATCAAAAGGTAAATTAAACTAAAATTAACACATTTTTTATTTATATTTATTATAGTGAACTAAAATTATAAAAACATTAATGAGAGATGAAATGAAATAAATGAATGAAAAAAAATCCAAAAATGGTGTCTGAATATTAAAAATTCTCCAACCTAATAAATCATTTTTTACACAAAAAATAATATTTCTTTAATATACTATTATATAATACTTTTTTATTTAAAATATTAGATTTAAAATATATTTTTCTCTACAAAAACAATTAATAAATAATTTAAGTAAGGGTAAATATGATAAACTAAAAAAAACTAAACTAACATAAACAAAAAAATTTAACTTATTAGTTATAATCCAAGTTTTAATAAAGAAAATAAAATTAAAATATCTAACATTTTATGAAATTTTATAAATTAAACCATAAATAAACATATGTTACCTATAATATTATGAATATAATAAAGTATTATTTTCTCAAATTCATTCATCATGATCATTTTGTATGGCACAAACCATGTCAACAATGTGCTCATAAATATTATATGTTAATATTTTCATGGAAGTAGAGATCTCACATAAATCATCATTTTTTCAAGTTTATCATCACCAACATACTGTTTTTTCCTTGTAAAACAATAGACCACTGCATATAATATTGATCAAGAAAATATAATTTTTTAAGTGTTTTCATGATAAAAGGTTTAGTTGTGTATTCCAATCTATTCAGATTAACTAGTGTCATTCCAAATACATCATGTCTGACACTGTTATTACCGATAAACCAATTGTAGTTAAACACTAGAACTTGAAATTTAATGTAATAGACCTCCCATATTTCTTCAATTACTTCATAATATGCACTAGATACAGAGATTGGTTTTTTGTCTTTTCCCCTAAAAAATGCATTGCTTCCATGAACACAAATACACTACTGTTCTAAACTGTACTTATATTGTAATAATATTTCATATGAAATTTATATCCATTAATTTCATACCCAGACCATGTTATCAATTTAAACTTGGACCGCCCACTAACCATATCAATGTTTCTCATGTATCTAATCTACTGAGTACGATCACTTTAAACCATGGAAAAAACGTTTTGTTATTCTCCTTCAAAATCCACTTATATTTCTTCTTTGGATAACATTATTTCAACACATTAATATGAAATTTCAAATATGGATAGGCATCACCTATATTATTTAAGATGTATAAATATACCTTCTTTATCTATTCTCTAATCAACGATTTTACTTCCAATCCAAGGATCCCCTTTCCCCCATAATTTAATTGTTCATGGTGATATGTAGGCAAACCAATGTGCTTCACTGCAAACAAATAGCTTGTACAAAACTCTACAACCACCTCAGAAATATAGTTCTTAAATATTTAGGCTTCATATCGATACGGATTTTTAGCATATCCCTTCAGTATATTTATATAACTTTAAAAAGGATACATCTAACATAGATATACATGCCCTCAAATCTTTATTTCTCGCACCAAATAACCATTAAATTCACTATGATATAAAAAATATGGAGTAAAATACATTTTTAATTAACAAAGTATAGAAACCACTTAATTCTCCAAATTGTTTAAAGTATTCGAATCAATCACCTTATTAAAAATTTAATCGAAACAATAACACACCTTTATGATATTCATTTTGACACAGATGGGAAATATTCCATGTAATGAAACTAATAAGAGTTTTTTCATCATAACGTTATATTCATGAGATTCCATACTTTTCAACTTTATATCCTTTAAAGACACAAAAAAATTACATTTTAATAAGAACATTGTGTAACTTTGATACCATAAATACAATAAAAATATATAATTTTCTCCCTCTTGGATAATTTATAACAATACAGGGGTGGGAATTTTAACCTTCTATCAAGAGTGGGAGATAACTATAAACATATTCCCATTGAAAGTAAATCCAATATTGCATTTAACCCATCTTTAATGTTTCCATTAATATCAAACAATGTTCCAATAAATTTTTCAAAAATATTCTTCTCCACATACATGACATCAATGTTATGTTTAACCTCATGATATCTCTGATATGGTGGCTAAAAAAATATTGATCATTTCTTCCAAATATTTCTATCATTATCTGATTTTTGTGTCTTTCTGAATGTCACATCAATGTTTTGCACCCTCTCAAAATATTTATTAGTAGAAAAGGGTTTTTTGAGAAATATAAAATTCTTATGATTTTTTGAATACCTTTTTAAATATTCAATAAGTGTGATCCATAGATAAAAACTTTTGATGACCCATGTATACTTTTTTCTCTCATGGTGTCGTTGATAATATGAAGTCTTTTGTTCACAAATTGGATGATATTTATACCCATTAACATTGTATCTAAAAAAATTTCCATATGATGGGAAGTCATTTATAGTGAACAAAATTATTTTATGTAGTTGAAAATATTTCATTTTATAATAATCATACACCTTAATACCTTCCTCCCATAAAAGTTTAAAATCATCAATTAATGGTGAAAAGGAAAAATTGATATCATTTTCGATCTATTTTGGTATATATATCATTAAACTCAACATGAAATATTTTTTATTCATATAAAATTTTGTAAATAAGTTGTAAATTACCAATAAAATAGTCCATGAACTATGTGTGTTACTAAGGATTCGATATAGATTCATTCCATCTATGCATAGTCCAAGTTTGATATTTCTAACTTCATTTTAAAATATAGGAAATTGGTGATCAGTTTTCTTCCACTGTAGATAATCAGGTTGATTCTATAATTTTCCATCATGTATCCTTTCATCTACATAAAATCTTAACTATTTTGTATCATGTTAATTTGAAAACAAACTTTTCAAGTTATGGATTATAGTAAGATACCAAAATTCCTTGTTAGGGGTATTTGTAACTACTAAATCGTCCTATGATTTTTCTTTCAACTTATACCATGATGTCCCAAATTTAGGACACCCTAACAGAAATTCATATTACTTCTTATATAGAACACATTCATTTGGGAAGGCATGTATTTTCTTGTACCCTAATCCCCCTCGCTTACCCTCTTTCTCCCCTTTCACGGATCCATCCTCCCTTCCTCCTTTCTCTCCGATCGATATAATCCCTAAGGTTCCATCTTTATTTAATGGAGTTCCTTCATTTCATATTTCCCCTCTGGAGTTCACAGAAGCATCCACATTACTGGATCACACGTTGGTAGCCCGATTTGGAAGGGATCGTCCATCGGTCAATGTGTTTGATCGGTTTGTGTTCTCCTCTTGGAATTTGAAGGATCATGTTACAGTAGTCCTTTTAGATGCGAGACATTTACAGCTTCAATTCTCTAATGAATATGAATTTGTGCATTCTTGGGCCTTTGATCTGCGTTTTATGAAGGGGTTCAGGTTCTCTTTATTCCTATAGACCTTCAACTTTCACCTGAGACGCGATCCTCCGACCTCATCACTCTGGATATCCTTACCTGGTTTCCCATTTCCATTTCAGAACCCGGTGATCCTCCGGTTGATAGGAAATGTGGTTGGATGCTACCTTTTCTATGATTACTGCTCCAAGGTTGTCTGCCACATAGTTGAGCCAAGTATTTTTGTAGAATTTGATTTATATAAAGGCCCTCTAGAGTCTATTATCATCGAAATTGAGGGAGAGCTTCGCTGGATTCAGAAGGTACATTATGACTACTAGATTTGCTTTTGCTCGGGTTGTTCCTGTATAGGACATGATGTTTCCAGGTGCCGACGAAGCCTCTCTGGTCGACTCTAGTTTCGTCCTCCTAATATTATGGAGGACGACATCGTTGATGTATGTAATTTACCTATTGGATCCCTCGTAGAGAAGGAGGACACTGTTGTGGACCGGTGTTGTATTAGGGAGTCTCAGGGGAAAAATGATCCTCCGTCTTTCATACAGAGTAAGGGAAGGAGGTTGAATGAAAATACAAAGGTGGCTGATGTGTTTGATTGGCTAAAACAGGACCTAGGTTTACCGTTGAAGGAGCTGGAAGCTAATGAGGAATAGTAGGACAGCAGTGGTTCTGAGTACACATCTACTACTAGGTCTATAGTGGAGATGAAGAAACTCACTCAAAGTGAGCATGAATGTGCAACAATAGAGGCTGTCAAGGAGGTTGAACCTCCTAGGAATTCAAAGGAGGTGCCTCTGTTGTATACTGAGGTGCCCATCTTGATAAATGGAGGAATGAGGAGGGCAGGGTGGCTGAGCCTCCTAGGATACAGAAGGTGCCAAGGGTTGCTGATGCAGTGCCTATTATAGGGAGTCGGGAGGAGGGGAGTGTGTTGGGTCCCTTGGACCCAAACATTCTCTAACACCCATCCTATCTAAAGGATGCATCTGTAGGGTAAAAAAAGTGGTTCCCCGGTGAGATGAGCAAGAAGTTTGGGATGAAGCCTCCCACTGAAGGCCCGAGGGTTGAGCTAAGGAATCACTTTGATAGTCTGGTAGATCAAGATCAAGTAATGTTGCATGAGGAGGATGATTCAGGTGCTGATAGCTTTATCCAAATATTAGCGGACAGCTGGGATCATTTCTAAGGGAAAGGTCCTCACAGCCCTAGAAGGAAGAAGGGGCTCAAAGGAAATAGCGACACCGGAAAATGCATTGTGGTTCAGGGGAAAAAACCAAAGGGACGTAAAGACTATTCTTACCTACCAAAACCAATGGAAACCAGGTCAGCCATGAAAGGTGTAAGCAAGGAAATCAAGGCCCCATAAGACAGAGATACCAGTGATCTAACCAGAGAACCAAATGTAATAGAATAAGAGGTATGGGAGTGCTTGAAGCTCATATTTCACTCCAAGGAAGAAATGATTTAGAAAGACATGAGGCCCAATTCCTCAATTGAGTAAATTTCTAGAATTTATGAAATAATGTTGCAAGTTGAGGCCACTGAGGAGCAGGAAGCATGGATCGACAAGCAATATCGAATAATTGCTCAGGGTTTCAATCAAGGAAAAATATCTCTGGAATAATTCATTCAGACAATGGATAGGATGATCACTCATCTCGAAGAAATTCTCATGGAGGATCCAAACACACAGGTTAGCACTTTTCACTAGGAATTATATAGATTGGATGATTCAAATAACCTTAGTCTGGTGTTTAACAATTTTGTGAGATCCTTTAGCACGTAATGGTTTTGGTTTTTCGAACGATGGTTTCCCACTTGTCCTTAAAATGGATTTTTAATAAAAATTTATATTTGGTGGTGGAAGATCATTTTCTTTAGGAATAATGTATTTCAACAATTATATCAACTTTGTAAAAATATTTCCACTCCATCCATTTATTTCCTTCAATTTGATCAATATTAACATCATTGATAAAATTGTAAACTCTATACAAACCATATTAAATTTTTTTTCAACATCACCATATAGATGAAAAAATTTAGGTTCTTTCTAAATTGCCTCTACTTTAATATCATGAATCATTTCTTTAATTTGATCAAAATTATAAGGCCCCAGCCTTAATCATTACTTAATCTTGAATTAAATGAATAATTCACATTGAGGATCTTTTCAGGTTTAGAGTTTTAGATAATTAGATCATAAAACTTTCATTACATTCCACATTTAAACAAATTGGTTACATAAAAGATAGTATTCATTTTTCCCATCAATGGAAGAATATTTAAAATAAAACATGGATTCTTTCTTGACACTTCCTTGACCCTATCATCACATCATGTACCTTTCCCTTGACCTGTGAAAAACATTTCAAAAACTTGGGACGAGCATAAAAAGCACAGTAAGGGTTATAAAAATATGGAAAGGAAACATGAGTTCATATATACATAAGAATGAAATCATACTTTACCTATAAAACATAAGCACTTTAACATACCTCATAAAATCAGGAATAAATACTAGAAATCATAAGACATAAAGGTAACTTGAGGCATTCATAACATTCTTACGTAAGGAAAACCCTCTTGGTTACCTTTGGAATACCCTTTACAGTATATTCCCTAAATCTCTTCAGTGAAACCTTAACGTTTAACTCCTTCACGTTACCCAATGCATTGGAGAGCTATATCAGGCTCACCCGCCCTTAGTTTATCACGAAACCACCCGTCTTCATAAAAATGCCCAAGAACCATAACATAATCGTATCACATAAGACATGCATAAAGGAAACATAACATTTCCACTTTTCAATCACAAGATATCAATACAACACATTGATATAAAAACATTATGAAACCAATTTTCAATACCAAAATAAAAGAAAAGTAAAACATGGTATTTATTTTTCATTCAAAAAAAGTTATGGCTTGTAGAGGAAGCTGAAACTCAAATAATGGTCACGGCGGCGGAGAAGTCGTTGTCGCCGCATACGTACGACAAAAAAACATTCCCTTTTTTCGTTTAGTAAACGCTTCGTATAAAAAGATTCCTTTTGAATAATCGTAAAATTCAAAGGGTTTTATACACCGTATAAAATAAAGTTGTGTATAAAACAAAATATGCCTCAATGAAAGGAGATTGAGACGGATTCCCTTACCTCGTGTCCGACTTGACTCGATCGTTCTTTAACCTCCTGAATAATAAACTTGAGTTAATTTCTACTTGCTTAAGAACCTTTTTCAAGTTAATTATTCCTTTTTATATCACTTATTACAATGTCATGAACACTATGTAATTATTTAAGTTAATAATGGTCGTTTTAACGATCATTGGTACTTGAGTCAAAAATAAAATCTTTATAATTAAAAGTTGTTCATGTATCCATTATATCCAGAGTTATATTCATTATGTAGATATCATATATATCATATATATCCAGTATATACATGAATTTATAATATTACATAACATTTAGAGGTAAGAAATGAAATGCACTGTTCATGGAGACGGTAAGTCGTACGTACACATGAATGCTACTTTCATTTCTATTTTGTATTTTATGGAATGGAATCATAATTTCATAAAGGTATATTATAATTCCAGTATAATTTCATATATAATATTATTAAATCTATCCTTTATACGTACCACATATGATATTAACGAATCAAATCATTTTGAGGGGGCGGTAGTCCGCACTTCCTAAAATGAAGATATCGCGTTTACCCATAATGGAAACCATAAAGGTATGACATAAATGAAAAATACAGAATAATAATGAAAACATAAACATATTATATATAATATATAAATATAGTGACATCTTAATGGCCACCTTTGAAGGTGTTAGAATAATATTGAACAATCATCGTTTCGTGAGGCAGAAATTCGCCATCCACAGAAACAGTATGTTTTTTAACCATTAGATGTAGGTGTGTGTAAGTTTAGCTCGAATACTTCTTATAAAAACATCCTAGTATATGTAAGATACTTTTTTTGTTATAAAAGAAATGAATAAAAAGAGTTTAGGGGGGTTGGAGAAGCAAAATAAAACATAAGAACACAAGAGAAAACACTACCTTTAAAACGGGTAACTCTTTTTGATTTGAGTTCAAAGGCTTCCTTGGGAAGACTTCTGCCCAAAGTGAGGATTCTAGGAGTAATATAGGGATGTGGAGAGACAAAATGGGCAGAGTTTGGCCGATCCAAAGACTTGAGATGTGTGGGTAAGGAGGTATAGGTGGGGGGCCTTTTATAAGAGGAGAGGAGGGGCACTCTTGGAAAGGTATAAAAGGTTACTTTATTATAAAATGATTTTCGGATTTTAAAGGTCCCAAAATTATATATTTCGAGTATAAGGTGATAAGAGTTTGAAATCCAACCATCCAATAGGTTTTTGACAAGTGTAGGTCTTAGATTTTACATTATCTTTTCATTTTATTTAAATCGTTAAATAATAAGGTAATCGTTGTATCATCAGGATGTCATAAATAATTTAATTTATTTAATGTCTAAAAATTATAAAAAAAATACTATCATGTAGTAAATATTTTTATATTTCCAATTACTATTTATAGTTAAAAATATGACTTGTATAACCCCATGTAAAAATTGATTTAGTTAAACAATACATGTTTGTGTCATTTTTACTTTTACTTTAAATAAAAGGCATTAATGTCATTATCTTACCCAAGTGGCTCCATAGGGTCCCAAAAATCGACCCATGGGTTGTCTTGGTCGGCCATGACACATCCAATAATGGTAGGACATGTTTCAAGGTCATTTCATATTATTAAAACTTTATTTTTACCTTAAACTACACTAATTGCCTCTAATCACGATTAAAAACTTAAAAGTTACTATTCACCAAAAAATTATTTTAATCCCATTGAACCACATTTTACTTCCTAATTAAAACCATATATGTCAGATTTTGGAAACTCCAAACACAGAGGTGGTAAATTTTCATTTAAACGAAAAATCAATTTTTTTAAGTACCACTTAGTGATTTCACTATTCATCAAAAATTGAAATTTTTCAGAAAAATACCAAAACTTCACCCTAGTATATATTTGATATTCCGAATTCAAAAATGATGACTATTTTAAAAAATTAAAAACATATAAGTTACAATAATTAATTTAATAATTAATTCCCACTGTCAGAACAAATAGTGTGTTTTTATGAAACAATATATATCAAAAGATTGACACTAGTTTAAGTCCAATTTCAAAGTGAAATTAATTCCAAAGACCACCATTGGATTAAATGGTAAAAATATATTATAATTTCACTTTAAAACCAATTCAAAATATAATCTAATCATACAAATAAATTAGATTAAAAAGGGGTTTTGAAATAAAATACAACATTTTTCACTAAAAATGAACATTATCAGAAAAATACCAGAAATTTATCCAAAGTAAATTTCAAAGTCCCAATCATAAAGATTAAGTTTATTTTGAAAAATAGAGCATATAAAATTGTCAAAAGTTTTATTTAAAAAAGTTTTTCCACCAAAAGGCAGTAAAACAATCTTTTAAAAATATTAGTGTATTTCATGCTTAAGATTGGATTTATTCTCGTTTTATGCCTCTAAAACACTATCTAATTAATAAATAGACATAGATAACTATATCTATTATTAATTACTTACTTGGGATGTTACATCCTTCCCCCTTTAGAAAATTGTGTCCTCGCAATTTATTTACTTATCGAATAAGTGGGGGTATTTATCCCTCATAGCATTTTTAGATTCCCACATTGCCTATTCAATCATATGGTTTTTCCACAAAACCTTTACCTGATGAATCACCTTATTCTGCAACACTTGCTCCATGTGGTCAAGAATCTGGACCGGTTGTTCCTCATAAGATAGATTCTCTTCCAGCTGAACTACCTCTGGACTCAAAACATGAGATGGATCTTGTATATACTTTCTCAACATCAAAACATGAAAAACATTGTGTACCTGAGATAAAATCAGAGGTAAAGCCACTCGGTAAGCAACTGATCAAACTCTCTCCAGAATTTCATATGGTGCAATGAACCTTGTACTCAGCTTTCCTTTCTTACCAAATCGCATCACACTTTTCCATGGTGAAACTTTGAGAAAAACATGATCACCTGCCTCGAAAGATAGATCCTTCCTCTGGTTATCTGCATAACTCTTCTGCCTACTCTGAGCTGTTCTCATGTGTTTCTGAATCAAATGAAATTTTTCTGCCATCTCTTCTACCAATTCCGGTCCCATCAGCTTCCTTTCACCCACTTCATCCCAAAAATCTGGAGTTCGACAACGCTTCCCATCTAATGCCTCAAACGGTGCCATTTTTATACTGGAATGAAAACTGTTTTTATATGAAAATTCAACCGAAGAAATATGTTGGTCCCAACTTCCCTGATAATCCATCGAACAAGCACGTAGCATATCTTCCAAAGTCTGAATTGTTCGTTCTAAATGCCCATCTGATTGAAGATGAAAAGTTGTACTAAAATTTAATTCAGTACCCAACGACTTCTAAAGGCCTTTCCAAAAGTTAGAAGTAAACCTGGGATCACGATCAGATACAATGGAGAGGGGAACTCAATGTAACCTGACTATCTCTTTAAGATACAAACGAGAAATTTGATCTAGGGAAAAAGTATCTTGTATAGCAAGGAAATGATCATATTTAGTCAAGCGTCAACAATAACCCAGATTGCATTATTACCTCGAGGTGTCTTCAGCAATCCCACAATGAAGTCCATGGATATATTCTCCTATTTACACTCTGGTACTGGTAAAGGCTGAATAATCCCTTTTGGTAACTGCCGCTCTGCTTTTACCTGTTGACAAGTCAAACACTTTACAATAAAATCAGCAATATCCCTTTTCATTCCGTCCCACCAATAATACTCCCGAATATCTCTATACATCTTAGTACTTCCTGGATGAACTGAAAATGGAGAACTATGAGCTTCACATAACAACTCTCTCTTCAACTTTGAATCACAAGGCACACGCAATCTCTTCTGAAATCTCAAAACACAATCATTATCAATGTTGAATTTAGGAAACTTACCCTTCTGAACCAGCTCTACCCTTTTCTGCAACTCACTATCTTGCTTCTGTGCTTTCTTAATTCTGTCTGATAGAGAAGATTTCACTGATACCTGAAACAAAAAAAAGGACATCCTTCACCAACAACTTCTATTTTAAATTTCATTAAATACTTAACAAAGGATCACGTTACAAACGTAGCATTGTTAATGAAGCATTACTTTTTCGACTCAAAGCATCAGCCACTTTATTTTCTTTTCCCGGATGGTAATGAATTGTACAATCATAATCCTTGATTAATTCTAGCCATATCCTCTATCTCATTTTCAATTATTTCTGAGTGAATATATACTTTAAACTTTTGTGATCGGTATATATTTCACACTTTACTCCATACAAATGATGCCTCCAAATTTTTAAAGCAAAAACAACAACAGATAATTCCAAATCATGTGTAGGGTAATGAGTTTTCAACTGACGTGAAGCATATGCAATTACCTGATCATTTTGCAAAAGGACACAACCAAGTCCCTTCAACAAAGAATCATTTTATATAACAAACTCACCATTCTTGGAAGGAAGTGCCAAAACTGGAGTATTCACCAATCTTCTTTTCAACTCCTGAGTCAACTGAGCCATCACTGCAACAAACTATTCAATTCTGATTCTGACCATCTGAGGATGCCGATTTTGAAGTTCATTTCCATCTGTATACCTTCCTAGCACAACTTCCATGTTTCCTCTTTGAAAAAACATTCTAAACACATAAATATCTTAGGTGAAGCAACATGGTAATCTGTAAATTCTATACTAATTAAATTTGACCATAAAAAAATATTTTTGGATAATCATTTAATAGAATTATAACTCCTAAAGTTATCTAAACCGACCTCTGATACCAACTATAAGGCCCCAGCCTTAATCCTTACTTAATCTTGAATTAAATGAATAATTCACATTGAGGATATTTTCAGGTTTAGAGTTTTAGATAATTAGATCATAAAACTTGCATTACATTCCACATTTAAACAAAGTGGTTACATAAAATATAGTATTCATTTTTTCCATCAAAGGAATAATATTTAAAATAAAACATGGATTCTTTCTTGACACTTCCTTGACCCTATCATCACATCATGTACCTATCCCTTGAACTGTGAAAAACATTTCAAAAACTTGGGATGTGCATAAAAATCTCAGTAAGGGTTATAAAAATATGGAAAGGAAACATGAGTTCATATATACATAAGAATGAAATCATAATTTACCTATAAAACATAAGCACTTTAACATACCTCATCAAATCATGAATAAATCATAGAAATCATAAGACATAATGGTAACCTGAGGCATTCATAACATTCTTACATAGGGAGTAACCCTCTTGGTTATATTTGGAATACCCATAACAGTATATTCCCTAAATATCTTCAGAGAAACCTTAACGTTTAACTCCTTCGCGTTACCCAATGCATTGGAGAGCTATATCGAGCTCACCCGCCCTTAGTTTATCACGGAACCACCCATCTTCATAACAATTCCCAAGAACCATAACATAATCGTATCACATAAAACATGCATAAAGGAAACATAACATTTCCACTTTTCAATCACAAGATATCAATACAACACATTGATATAAAAACATTATGAAAACCATTTTCAATACCAAAATAAAAGAAAAGTAAAACATGGTATTTATTTTTCATTCAAAAAAAGTTATGGCTTGTAGAGGAAGCTGAAACTCAAATAATGGTCACGGCAGCGGAGAAGTCGTTGTCGCCGCATACGTACGACAAAAAAAACATTCCCTTTTTTCGTTTAGTAAACACTTCATATAAAAAGATTCCTCTTGAATAATCGTAAAAGTCAAAGGGGTTTATACACCATATAAAAGAAAATTGTGTATAAAACAAAATATGCCTCAATGAAAGGAGATTGAGACGGATTCCCTTACCTCGTATCTGACTTGACTCGATCATTCTTTAACCTCCTGAATAATAAACTTGAGTTAATTTATACTTGCTTAAGAACCTTTTTCAAGTTCATTATTCCTTTTTATATCACTTATTACCATTTCATGAACACTATGTAATTATTTAAGTTAATAACGGTCGTTTTAACGATCATTGGTACTTGAGTCAAAAATAAAATCTTTATAATTAAAAGTTGTTCGTGAATCCATTATATCTAGAGTTATATTCATTATGTATATATCATATATATCATATATATCCATTATATACATGCATTTATAATATTACATTACATTTAGAGGTAAGAAATGAAATGCACCGTTCATGGAGACGGTAATCTGTACGTACGCATGAACGCTACTTTCATTTCTATTTCGTATTTTATGGAATGGAATCATAATGTCATAAAGGTATATTATAATTTCAGTATAATTTCATATATAATATCATTAACTCCATCCTTTATATGTACTACATATGGTATTAACGAATCAAATCACTTTGAGGGGGCGGTAGTCCGCACTTCCTAAAATGAAGATATCGCGTTTACCCATAATGGAAATCATAAAGGTATGACATGAATGAAAAATACAGAAGCATAAGGAAAACATAAACATATTATATATCATATATAAATATAGTGACATATTAATGGACACCTTTTAAGGTGTTAGAAGAATATTGAACAATCATCGTTTCGTGAGGCAGAAACTCGTCATCCACGGAAACAGTATGTTCTTTAACCATTAGATGTAGGTGTGTGTAAGTGTAGCTCGAATACTTCTTATAAAAAAATCTTAGTATATGTAAGATACTGGTGTTTTTACAAAATAAATTAATAAAAAATAGTTTAGGGGGTTTGGAGAAACAAAATAAAACATAAGAACACAAGAGAAAACACTACCTTTAAAACGGGTAACTCTTTTTGATTTGATCTCAAAGGCTTCCTTGGGAAGACTTATGCCCAAAGTGAGGCTTCTAGGAGTAATATAGGGATGTGTAGAGACAAAATGGGCAGGGTTTGGCCGATCCAACGGCTTGAGAGGTGTGGGTAAGGAGGTAGAGGTGTGGGCCTTTTATAAGAGGAGATGAGGGGCACTCTTGGAAAGGTAAAAAAGGTTACTTTATTATAAAATGATTTTCGGATTTTAAAGGTCCAAAAATTATATATTTCTAGGATAAGGTGATACAAGTTCTAAATACACCCATCCAATAGGTTTTTTACAAGTGTAGGTCTTAGATTTTACATTATCTTTTAATTTTATTTAAATCGTTAAATAATGAGGTAACCGCTGCATCATCTTGATGTCATACATAATTTAATTTTTTAATGTCTAAAAATTATAAAAAAACTACTATGATGTAGGAAATCTTTTTATCTTTCCAATGACTATTTATAGTCAAAATTATGACTTGTATAACCCCATGTAAAAATTGATTTAGTAAAACAATACATGTTTGTGTCATTTTTACTTTTACTTTAAATAAAAGTCATTAATGTCATTATCTTACCCAATTGGTTCCATGGGGTCCCAAAAATTGACCCATGGGTTTTATTGGTCGGCCATGACACATCCAATAAGGTTAGGACATGTGTCAAGGTCATTTAATATTATTAAAATATTATTTTTACCTTAAACTACACTAATTACCTTTAATCGCGATTAAAAACTTAAAAGTTACTATTCACCAAAAACCTATTTTAATCCCATTGAACCAAATTTTACTTCATAATGACAACCATGTATGTCGGATTTTTGAAATTCAAAACACAGAGGTGGTAAAATTTCATTTAGACGAAAAAGCAGTTTTTTTAAGTACCACTTAGTGGTTTCACTATTCATCAAAAATTGAAGTTTTTCAGAAAAATACCAAAACTTCACCCTAAGCTATATTTGATATTCCGAATTCAAAAATTATGTCTATTTTACAAAATTCAAAACATATAAGTTGCAATAATTAATTTAATAATTAATTCCCGCTATCAGAACAAATAGTGTGTTTTTATGAAACAATATATATCAAAAGATTGACACTAGTTTAAGTCCAATTTCAAAGTGAAATTAATTATAAAGACCATCATTGGATTAAATGGTAAAAATATATTATAATTTCACTTTAATACCAATTCAAAAGATAATCTAATCATAAAAATAAATTAGATTAAAAAGGGGTTTTGAAATAAAATACAACATTTTTCACTAAAAATGAACATTATCAGAAAAATACCAAAAATTTATCCAAAGTAAATTTCAATGTCCGAATCATAAAGAATAAGTTTATTTTTACAAATAGATCTTATAACATTTTCAAAAGTTTTATTTAAAAAAGGTTTGCCACCAAAAGGGAGTAAAACAATCTTTTAAAAATATTAGTGTATTCCATGCTTAAGATTGGATTTATTCTCGTTTTAAGCCTCTAAAACACTATCTAATTCATAAATAGACATGGATAAATATATCTATTATTCATTAATTACTTGGGATGTTACAAAAATTATCATCTTTCAAATCACCATCATCAATATATCTAAAATTCTGCCTAATTTCACCATACCAAATCCAAGGGTTCTAACCCAGATTAAAAACATAAAAAATTAAATGATCTTTGACCTATATACTATTTAAGTTCTTTATATTTAAAAATTTTAGTCATGGATAGAAAAACATGTCGTTTTTTGGAACATTTCATTTATCAAATTACAAAAAAGCATCAACACCCTTCTCATATTCAACACTTATTCGAAATGCATTAATCCAAATTTGACTAATTATTATCTACAACAAATATCTTGTTAAAATAATATAGTGGTGATAAAAGTGAGTTAGATGTGGAAATGGTATATTATTTCAATGATAATCAAAAAGAAACAATTGTCGTATTATTCATTAGTAAAATGTTTCTATGATTTTCAATGATAGTGAATATAATGTTTAAAATGTTAATAAAATTGGATATGAAATTTAAGGTTAATTTAAATTATTATACAATAACATAGAAAATAAAGGGAAAAATATATCACTAGAGTGTAAAATATAGTCTTACGGGAAAAGAAAAAATAAATTAAAGCCTTATAAGAGGGAAAAAATATCTAAAAACCTCATGTCAATATTTCATTGAATTGAAAGTAAAAAAAAATAAAAAATTGTATAGGATAATTAGTGTTTATAATGAATTTATTGAAGATATGAGATTAAGTATAGAAGTATTATAATAAGAAGTAGTTTTTATAAAAACAATATGGAGGTTGAAGTTAATAAAATCATTAAGAAATGATTTTTTACATTAACAGTAACTCTAACAAAATTTAAAACACAAATCTTAGTGAATAATAAAAAAATTGGAAGAAAATATTAACATTTAATGATCTAATTTCCTATAAATATAACTCTTATATTTGATTATTATATTATTTAACCAATTAAAAAAATATTTCATTGAACAAAAGGATCAATTTTGTAAAGTAATGGAAGATAAAATTTTCTATTTAACCATATTAAATAAAATAGGGTATTAAATACCCTAATATATTTCCAATAATTTGGATGGATATAATAAAACCACCCATAAAATAATGATAAAATTTACATATTTATAGAACATAATGTAAAAAAATCATAATACTAATGTATCATACTGAACACGAGATAAATAAATTGAATTAAATAGGATTTCTATAAATTTTATCATAATCCATACTGAAAAATAAGATAGGTTGTGAAATTAAAGTATATATCAAGTGGAGAATAATAAATATTAAACGGTGTTGATATAGATGAAAATTACATTATAATATCATTATAAAATTACATTGAAAAATAAGAAGATATTACATTTAAATTTTTAAATAACCTTTATTATAATGGGATTAATTTATAAAATATTGAGAATAGAAATGACATTGAAAACCCTAGAAAAAAAAAGAAGGGAAATTTTATAAGGAAAATAGAAAATTTTAATGAGAAAATTAATTAATGTAGAAGGAATTAAAATATAGATTCCTTTTAAACATGTATAAAGTAAAAATATATAGAATATAACTTTATGAAATTATAAAAAAAATATACAATGATATCCATAAAAAAATATGAAATATAGACATTGAGTAGGCTGATTCTAATTTGAAAAAATGAGATTAATAAGGTTCAACATACATGAAACAATTAATTTTAGTTTTTAAAAAATGGGATTCTAAATGGTAAGATGAGATATAAAAATCAAAATGTAACAAACCAACCAAGAATACAATTTAAGGTGATATCCAAAAAAGTTTTTCACTAACCCGAAGAGCTAGGTATTTAAAATAAATGATTCTTAAATATATATCATGAATATTGAGGGAACTAAACATCAAATTTCACAAAAATTAGGGTTCCAATAACATGAAAAAAGGAACACAATCAAACTAAAACACAGAAAATTTAAAAATTGTTGTAGAGAATCAATTTTACAAGGAATCATCCATGGGAAAATTGAAAGAGAGGATTGAAAATGCATGAGGCTTACTTGAGATATGATCATATCTATATTAAAATTCATAAAGATGAGTATGATGAAACCTAATAGTGTATGAAGATAGTAATTTGATATTGTATTCCATCGGATCAAAAAAATAAGGGTTAGGGCTTCCGCACCATGGAATGACCGAAGAGAGGAACGATAATGTGTGAGGAATACTTGAGAGATGAGAAGATATATCTTCAACATGAAATGATGATGCGGATAAATCCTAAGGGTATATGAATATGGTAATGTGATATTGGAGTTCATCGAATCAAAGAAATGAGGGTTAGGGATTCCACTCAAGAGAAACAAGACTACTTTCATGGGAATGAAAGACACTAAAAAGAATCCACCCAAAAATTCATAAAATTTTAAAAGGTATATAACATCAATTATTTAATAATAAATATTGAAAAATTTATTTTTAGATTGGTTCTAGATAACTGACGTTATACATAAATTTTTAACATCAGTTATCCTGAAACCGATTTTCTAAACCTAATCTTCAACATCGGTTTCTAGGTAACTGATGTAGAAAATAAAAAACTTTTAAATTTCACATAAGTTATATAATAACCAACATTAAAATGCTGACGTGATAAATAGTTTTTGTACTAGTTATTTCCCCTCCTTAAATTAATTAAACCCTTGAAATTAAAATGATTACTTACCGAAAAAAAATATATAAGGTTTTTTCTAGATAAACATGACATGAGATATAATTTCTAGTGTGATATCAACCTTACAAAAATATGAAATTTATATTTTTACTTAGAATATAATTATCCCTAATATTTATTTCTCCTTCCATTTGAACCAAGATTCCATTGTTATTCAGTATCAAGACTCACATTGTATAATTTCCTTATAAAGGGTGTTAATAATAATTATTACATATACTATAATAAGTTGATATAAAATGAGATCTCATTATTATAAATAATTTTTCCCTATAATTGGAGAGAACCAATCCATTTATAAAATCACATCAAATTTATCAATGAAGGATAATAACATTTTCATAAGACACTTTCTCATAAACTTAAACTTGGGATACAATAATCCTAACACTAAAAGTTTTTATTAATAATTTAGAATCTACATATTGAGGTGATGATTTTATATTATTAGAAAACATTCTTGGTTAAAAGGATTTGGTTTAACAAGATATAGATATAATACTTTTAGTTATTTATTGGATGATAAATATTCCTCACTCCATGTCATTTTCATAACACAATTTAATAGTTGAGATTACATTGGATTTATCTTGTTACCTTTTACTTCAAAGTTAAAGATGCACATCATCCTCCAATGGCCCGAAGGCCTTCATTTTTTATTGATTTTGATAATCCACCTTTCAAGGGGTGAGTTGAAACCCTATAAAGGCCCGTAGGCGTAAGTATTACATGGCCCATAGGCCTTAGAAGAATTCATTGCCCGTAGGCTTCAAACATTACATACAACCCAGACTAACTACTTGGAACTGCTCCTCCCCAGAATCTTCATCGTGAAATCAGCTCTCCACCTTCACATGGCTATTCAGCTAGGCATTCCCATACATGCACAGGCTTTTCCTGATGGAAGGTGTCATACCCTCTCATTCTTGCAATCCGTTTAGCTTCTGCTATGGTGAAAGATCCTTGCTCATCCTCCTTGTCGAGCTTGTTCCTTGTAGGTTGTCTGGTTTGCATCTGCACTTAAGGTGTCCCGAAGGCCTTGAGGTGTCCCAAAGGCCTTACTGACCCGAAGGCCTGGGTGGCCCGAAGGCCTTACAGGACTCAAGGACCAAATCAGTAGCCCGAAGGCCCAAACAGGGGCATATTCCCGACTGCTACAATGGAAAATAGTTCCTACTACAGTACTGCACAATTCCCGCTACAGTACTGCTATAGTACTTCTATAGTGCTACTGCAGTAACCTGGAAATTTTTCCTCCGCCTGGATTTGATCTCTGGTCACTTGGATGCACTTACAAAGTACTTACCAATCAGGTTAAGGCTCATGTGATGCATATCATCTTTGTTAGCCTTTAGATTATGGAATTGACTCAGATAAAGCCCAAGTTTTCCACACTTAAGGCATTGGACCGTTATTAGTTCTTTTTTATACATACTTTCCACTCCCAATGTACTAACCAGTCTCTTCGTACTCTTATATAAGTTTGATTCTAAATAACCCCCTCTTCCACAATTAAATAATTTTTCATTACCCTCTAGAAAATACCCTTGGTGTTTCTTTCCACATTTTTGACATGAAGGAAATTTAGTCTTTATTCCTTCATCATCTTACTTGTCATAAATTTCATGAGACTCCATTTTTATCTTCTTGAGTTTACTCAGGATTTCAATTATAGTTACATTATATATCATGTTTCATGATAGTAGGTTGGGTATAATCACTAAATTTCTCAATTCATATCACATTATAATGGGTTGATCTTTGGGGTAATCATCGCATTATCCCACATTCCTAATATTAACTCAGATACTTATAGTTATATCCATCACTAAAACAAAAAGGGTCAACATGAGTGATAAACATTTAATATCAAAAAGGGATTATCATAATCAATAACATAAAAAGGATTCAACCTTAAAACCTTTTACCCTTTTTCATCCTTATGTTAGACCACAATTAATTTCGTTCAACCTATATCAATCTTGGTTTATCCTATGTTAATTTAAGTTGGGTTATATTATACTTATCAACCTAGTCCCTCAAAGTTACTATAAAATCAATCCTTTATAGTGATTTGTAAAGAGTATATGATAAACCAAAGCATATACCACAGGAGTGTCTAACCATGTGTGAAGTCTTAAGATCACT
The DNA here is from genome assembly GCA_963277665.1 of Viscum album. Classification (NCBI taxonomy): domain Eukaryota; kingdom Viridiplantae; phylum Streptophyta; class Magnoliopsida; order Santalales; family Viscaceae; genus Viscum; species Viscum album. The sequence goes on along the minus strand of OY728166.1, from coordinate 370,656,214 downwards.
CATCATGAATCATAGTGATGATCGATTCAATGCTCAACCATACCTTTTTAGGGTGATTAACCATAGGTAAATATGTGTCACAACTATATTCACATTCCAGTATTCAGACAGGGATGTATTACATGGAAGATCCCATAAACTCTACTTTACCAAAATATTAAAATTTTATTCTATGTTTAGTATTATCCCTTAGACTTATACCTAGGTTTTTCACTAATTTCATATCATATTAATTTCCAAAAATATCTATATCTTCATTTGATACCAAATATTGATACCTAATCCTCAAACACACTTTATTTCGTTATTCTTAACATACTTTTCCAATGAATACACACCAATGATCGAGATGGCTAGTGTCTTTGGAAGAATGGACAAGAAAATAAATCATATTAAACATAAAAACTTCATATTTATTTAAATATCTTCATAGATCTCCTAAATACCCTAGATATTCTAAAACTACATATGATATCTTGGGTAAAATACATAAGGAAAAGGGTGATCTAGAAATCATGGTATGTGAATAAACATGGCAATAAAGTACAACATCATAATCAAGAGGCATAACATGATATCATAAAGAGTATGATCATAATAATGGAGACATGGCATAAGGAAATGATGTTATAATATCATATACATGTGTAAAAAACATAAAACATGATATCATAAACATAATTTAAGGGTTACTTCTAAGACCATCATCATAAAGTGAACAAAGTCCCATGGTGGATTTAGGTTCACACTCTAATCCCTTACATAAAATCTCATGAGATATAAAGATTTAACAAATTAATTAGAGGGATGTATAATTCTATTACCACCCATCACATATTTAAAATTATATATGTGTGGAATATAAGGAAAATAATCTATATATAAATCATAACCATGATCAAACCCATAAAAAGGAAGTGGGTTTCTTAATTATGTATCAAGGCATAACCGATGGCTAAATCATAAGGATTACTAATAGAGGAGTGAATTAAATAATTTTAATTTTCATGTATGAAAATTAAACATGGTTATTGATCAATGAGTTTCAATAAATAGATTTCATGATAAAGATCTATAATAAGAAAGAATAAACACATACCACTAGGGTTAAGTGTTATGAAATAAGTGAAGGATGTTTTTAAAGAAGGAAAGAGATTATTATTTTACATAAAACTTTAATTGAACCAATAGGGTTATAAATACAATAATGAGGGTATTTATAATCTATTCATGGTTTAAAGAACATTTTATAGGGGTTATTCTTGACATGAGACAAGAAATAGAAAATTTCCCTTAACTGAGTTTACTTCAAAGTGGGAATTTTGAAAGGAAATAAAAACATGTATAATACCAACAATGAAAGGGATATTTAACTATTTATATATGTAATGGACATATAAAAAAAATATAATAGTTATATAAGAATAATATTGCATAAATGGAGAAAAATAAAGAGAACTTGTAACTAAAAAGTCATGAAGGATGTACGAAAAATCCCTTACAACTTGAGTAACAATTAAATCAAAACACATGAGAGATAGAGATATTGAAATAGAAGGTAATATTTCATGAATATAATAAAATTAATGATATAATATGATAAATATAAAGAATATACACCATATAAAAATAAATTTTTTTCATAAATAAAAACATATCTCAACGAATAGAATTTGGGACATAAACCCTTACGGCTTAATTAACATTATAATAAAATCCCTTGAAAGAGAAAAATTTTGATTTTGATGTTAAAATTCCATGAATAAAGATAATTCATGTTATCATATATCCAATTGTTACTATACACACCATTTAAATTAAATTAGGTGCATAAAATAAAATACATCTCAAATAAATAAATTTTGAGACAAAACCCTTATTGCTTTATAAATTTTTAAATTAAAAGTCATTTGAAGATTTAAAATAGTATGGTTTTATAAATAACATGCATAAAATCATGTATTATTCCATAATAAATTATTGGTAAGTATATACACTATATAAATAATTAATTAGTTCATAATATTAAAACATGTCTTAATGAATAGTAATTGATATAGAACCCTTACGACTTAAGATACATTCTAATAAAACCCTATGAAATAGAGAAATATTGAAATTAATGTTAAAATACCATGAATAAATATAATTAATGATATTACATATCCAATTGGTGGTGTACATGTAGGATTCGGACACAGTAGAAGCAAAGCGGTTGGGGGTCCCAACTTTCCCTTTTCCGTAATCGATGACTAATCCGGGATCAATACCATGATAAACACCAGTATCCATGAATTAAGATCAAATATCTAGAATAAAGAAGAAAAGGGAACCAGATCCTAGAGAGAGGATCTTTTTGTCATGTTTATAATTAATTTGAATAATTTATATATAAATTAAATACATGGATCTTTAGTACTTTCTTCATTGATGATTTTGATCATATGGAATGACCCTTTTAGATTGTCTCATTGTTCTTGCAAGGATCCAAACTAGAATCCCTCTAGTGGCGTTCCAAACATGCTATGATGGCCTCCAATCTACACCACTCATTATTCAGGTGCTATCTCAGTGAAGCGAGTGTCTTGTGTCGGTCATTATTGATCACCTGTTATTCATTCTTGAAGAATGTATCTTGTTCTTGAGATGAGAGAGGAGAGGATTCAAGAGAGAATTTTTTTGGCTCAACAATTCTCTAACCAGCATCAATTTGGTTCGCCGGGTATAATGGAATAATAAATATACCTATCAATTTAATGATATAGGGTTTTGGTTACAATATTTAATTACATAACATCAATTAAATACATTCATAACCTTAGAGAAAACTCTTGCTACATAATAATAATAACAGCACCATTATTCATGGTGCACTAACTTGCGCAAAATAGGATCATAAATGAAATCTCATGCCACATAATGATAACATCATTATTATTATTTTTTCTTGTGTAACTAGTTAAATAATTATTTACCATCTTGTAAATAATTATTTTACTACTGGATCATCCTTGGTCTTCTCAAACTCCACTTCTATTTATTGAACACCTAAATAAATAAATAATTTATTCTCTTAAATAAAAATTTTATTTACAAACTAGTAAATAAACATTTATTAAATGTTCAATAAAATAAATATATTTTATTTTATTTATGCGATCATTTTAACTTGAATAAAATTATTCCACAGTCTTTAAAATAATATTTAGTCCATTAATTAAATTCAAATATAATTTAATTGAGACCACAAGAAACACTTAGTGTGTGAACCTCTAGGATTATTTCTCATTGGTATTAGGTGAGCTTGCTTAAAGTCCAAGAATATTGTCTAAAAATGGGTCAAGGTTCCAAAGATAAAGAACTTAAATTCACAAATACGACATCCACATACAAATTATCACTATGTAATACAATCCCTTTTTTCATAATATCTCATCAAGAAGGTTTCATGATAGTGTTGTCAGCCTATATGCTTGATACATCATTCTTTGACTACCTAAAATAAACTCATCATTACACCATGTCCATGTAATTTAGGGTGAAGGTTATATTTCAATCAAAGGGATGATTTATCAACTTCTATAAATGGAAGGGATAAATCCTTCCTCAACTTATCCATTAATAACATGTCATTCATGACACACCCAATGTACCCTACTTCCCGCCAATATATGGTGTGATGATCTTCATCAGCAAATATAAGTGTGTGAGTCATTACATGTATTAATGATAATATTAAAGTATAAGTACCATGACACATTCTCATAGATAGGAATATATGATGACAAAAAAACATGAGAAATTCCTACTAGTGAGTCTGTTCTCATAATCTCCCATCTTAAAGATTATAAAGTGTGAACTTCATGAGAAGAAGCCTCTTCTACTTATGAGTACTCGCACCTGATGTTCTATATACAATGTGTCCCATCATAGTATGTCATCCAACTACAGAACTATATTTAAGAATATTGTCATAGCACTTCAAGGTTCTCATCATAGCAAGGAACTCCTATGACCTTATTAATGAAATAAATAATCTATGAAATTATTACATTATATTCATGCCGAACAATGAAAAATATGTAATAAGATGTTTAATATTTAAATACATTAAATATTCATGTAATCAATGTACAAATAGTTGGTTCTAGGACACCAACTCCAGAAAACCCCACTTGGACTAGATCCAATTGTCTATGACTTTCAGTCCACTAGACCTCACATGATGATCATGTTTCTACTGAGTCAAGGCTTTAGTCAAGGGGTCTTCTACGCTGTCTTTCATGGAAATACTATTCACTAAAACTTCACCACTCTGAGAAAAATCCCTCAAGAGATGATACTTACATAGTATGTGCTTTGTCAGCTGATGTGACCTTGGCTCTTTTACGAGAGCCACTGCTGTAGTATTATCATAATAAAGTGTGATGGTATCTTTACAGCTAAGTAAAATATCTAGCTCTTGGATTAATATTTTAATCCAAAATTCTTCTTTAGATACCTAAGAAGTTGTGATATACTCAAACTCTACTGTAGAATATACAACCACACCTTTCTTCGAGCTCTTCCAGCCACAGTACTTCCATTCAAAGTGAAGATGTATCTTGTTTGTGACTTCATGTAATCTTGATCAGTCTAGAAACTAGAATCTGCATATCCTCTTATGGATAGTTTCTCATCTCCTCCATGAACCAGGAACATATCCTTATTATGCCTTAGATACTTTTGGATAGTCTTGACTACCATCCAATGGCAGTTACCTGGATCATCTTGATATCTTCCACCCACACTCAATACATAGGCAACATCTATCCTAGTACATAGCATAACATACATGATTGTCCCAATCGATGATGCATATGGAATCCCTTCCATTCCCTTTCTTTCCTCATGTCTCTAAGGACACATTTTCATGGAAAGATGAATACCATGTGACACTAAAAACAATCCCCTCTTATATTTTTCCATACTAAATCTCTTTCATATCTTGTCAATGTATGTAATTTGACTTAGGCCCAACAATCTCTTGGATCTATCACAATGGATCTTGATCCCAAGAATATATGATGTCTCGCCAAAGTCCTTCATGGAGAAGTATTTATTCAGCCATGACTTAACAGAATGTAAGACTGGTATTTCATTTACAATAATTAATATTTCATCAACATATACTATTAGGAAAAATAATGCACTCCCACTAAACCATTTGTAGACACAAGGCTTACATTTTTTCTTTATAAAAATAATTCTATTATGAATTCATCAAAACGAATGTTCCATGACCTAGATGCTTGTGTTAATGAATAAATGGATTTTTGAAACTTTCATATCTTATTGGAATCCTTTGGAGTCACAAACCCTTCAGGTTGTGTCATATAGAAATATTCCTAAATTTTCCCATTAAGGAAGGTTTTTTTGACACCCATTTTCTAAATATCATACCCATAGTAAACGGTAATAGACAATAGAATTATGATAGATTTCAGAATTTAAACTGGTGAAAATTTTTCATCATAGTCAATGCATTGACACTATTTAAACCCTTTTGCAACTAGTCGTGACTTATAGGTACTGACTTATCCTTCCATGTCCATTTTTTCTTGAATACCCATTTTCAACCAATAATCTTTACATATACTGGAGGATCTACCAAAATCCATAATTGGTTTTGGTATAGGGAATCCATTTCATAATTCATGTCTTCTTTCCACTTGGCAATGTATGTTCCACTTACTGCTTCCTTATAGGTTAGAGGATCATTATTATCAACTAATAATAAGTCACCATCCTCAGTAACTAAAAAATTCTACTATTCTGTTTCTCTAACCTCTCTTGTAATCCTACGCAGTACTTGTGTCTCTGGAATAGATCTTTCTTCCATGGGGCTTTGTGGAATATACTCATGTACCAACTCTTGTGTACCTTGAACCTCAACTTCATAGAATTATATCTCACACCCATTATCTCTTTTAGAGATGTGCTCCCTCTCAAGGAATATGTAATTTCTTTCCACTATAACCTTTTTTTTTAGGGTTCGTATAGGTAATATCCCCTTTTTTCCTTGGGGTATCGTACAAAGGTACACTTTTTGCCTCGGGGTGTGATTTTTTTACCTAAATAGGCCTTAAAAATTACTTCACTTCCCCCACATAAGTAAATTCGATAACATGGCTTTTCTTCCACTCCAAATCTCGTATGGAATACCATTTATTGATTTATTTGGTACTTGGTTTAGTATGTGTGACACTGTTTGTAATGAATATCCCCAAAAGAATAATGGAATACTTACATGAATCATCATTGATCTCACCATGTCCAATAAGGTGTGGTTCCTTCTTTCGCTTACACCATTCCACTAGGGTGTATAAGGGGGAGTGAGTTGGGATATAATCTCAAACTCTCATAAGTAATCAATGAAGTATTGATTAAGATATTCTTCACCTCTGTCTGAGTGGAGTTTCTTTATCTTCTTACCAAGATGTTTCTCAACTTCATTCTTGTATTCCTTGAATTTATCAAAAGAATATAACTTATACCTCATTAAGTAGATATATCCATATCTACTAAAATCATCAGTAAAAGTTATGAAGTATGATTACCCACCCCTTACTTCAACTAGAAATGGTCCATACACATTGGTATGAACCAATTCAATAAGATCATTAGATCTTTCACCTTTCCCACTAAATGGGGATTTGGTCATTTTTCCTTGTAAACATGTGTGACATACACCAAGTGGTTTTAGTTCGAAAGAATCTAAATATCCATCTTGATGTAACTTTGTCAAGCATTTCTCATTTACATGACCTGTCCATTGATTCCAAATTTGGGTGTGGTATGAGTCATTTGAAGTAGTTTCATTATCGATTGTCATTACTTGGTTTGTGTAATCCAACATGTAAAGACCGTTATATAAATGTTTCTTACCAAAACAAATGATTTCTTTATAAAAAAAAAGAAACATTCATTTCTGAACATGAAAATAAATCCATATGTATCTAGTTTGTATACATAAATAATGTTTTTGGTTACAGAAGGTGCATAATAACAACCTTTTAATACCAAGATCATCCTAGTCGGCAACATGATGTGGTAGTTCCTGACATCTACAATAGTAAGTCTAGATCTATTGGATACATGTAGATCTACCTCCCCTTAGTCAATTTTCTTGAATCTACTTGGTTCCTGTATTTGGATACATATGTGAGCACCATAGGTTGTATCTAATACCCAATTTTTAGAAAAGGATAAATCGTAATCAATAACAAATGCACTTAAAAATTCCCCTTGCTTTTTTAGTTGGGTGTAGTTTTTCTTCCAGTGGCCCTTCTTGTCACATGAGAAACAAATAGCTTCTTGTTCCCTTAACTCCCCTTTGATCTTCCTTTTCTTATAAGGGCATGAAGAATCTTTGGGATTAAATATCTTCACCTTCCCTTTCCTCTTATTCACCATAAGGATAAATGTCTTGTCATGCTTTATATATTTTTTCATCTGGAGAATGAGGATAAGAATATTAGATAGAGACTTATTAATGTTTTTCATATTGAAATTAACAAAAAAACATGTAGAAGCTCTAAGGGAGTGATGTGATAATGAGATTGGTACCCAGTTATTCAGTTATTTTAAACCCTAGAACCTCCAAGCGCTCAATGTATCCAATGAGCTTGACTAAGTGAGGCCCAACTAGGGAACCCTCTCCAAGATTACTATAAAATAATTCCTTGAAGATCTCAAACCATTCCTATCTTGATCTATCATAGTAAAGACCATAAGGTGCTCAAGCATGCTATAACATCCATTTTTTTGTGAGACTTTATGAGTTCACTAGACATTGATGATAACATCAAACATTCAACATCAACCACATCATTTATATGTTTTTTATAGAGTAGTAACTCTTCATCACTTGCCTCTTAGGTAAGCGGATCAGGTAATGAGGACTCCAGTACATAATATTTCCATTCATGGTGTAGAATTACCTGAAGGCATCTAAACCATTCCTGGAAGTTACTTCCAGTGAGGATGTTGTATTTATCCAGTATTGATCGCAGGGATAGTTTGGTTGACAAGTTTTTCATTTTTATTCTATAATTAAGAGTGGATAGTTAGTACTTTCTTGATTACATTTTGTGAGAGATAATAAAATAATTTTATTAAGTCTCCCACTATTTTATCAAGTCCTAATAGCCCTCACCATTGAACTTGGAATGTATAGTTTCTTGGACATTCTAGTGGAAAGGATCCATATTACCCTTCGTATAACCCCATAAAGGGTTATTAAATCTATTTAAAGGTATTTAGGTAGGAAGGTATTTTCCAACTGCGAGCTTTCATCTCCTAGATCCGTTTTTTAGACTCCACAATCCTGAAATCTTGACTTGGATTTCCTCAACATGTGTCTCTAATATTACACCAGGTCTATAAAGGGATACTCCAATTAATGTAATATGGTTAAGTAAACTTGAAAATTTCATAAGTTATTCCTGTATAAAAGTAAGTGTCCCAACAAGGGTTGGTCAAACACATAGTTTTATTGAGTCGTTCCCTTAATCAAGTAATGGAAGGCTTAATATGACTTAATATTTTATTAAAGTATTTTTATCTATTATGAGTAAATTTCTTATTATATTTATCACAATATTTTTAATATTAAGTGGAACTTACTTATGTGATTAAACATTCCTTGATAATATTTATGCATAATCCTGGTTTATTTTAGTTCCATCTTGCATGCTTGTTTAATTCATTGATTATGTGATCGCGACAACACATCTATAATGATAAACCATGCAACTGACAGAAATAAAATAAATTAAAGGGAATGATCATGAGATTTTCTAATGGTTAGTTTATCTAGAAGTTGATAATATAACCCTAACCTAGGGGAGAAACACCTTGAACCTTTTGGGTTCATTTTTACAGCTTTCCACCTGTCCACCTTTGTATCTCTTGGGATTGGCTTCATCTCAGATCCAGCTTGAAATGCCTCTACTAGCTTGGGAGTTACATCCATTACATATTCTTTTTAACTCACATGTAGGTGAAGGGTAAAAGGGGGGTTTACAAAAAAGAATCCATGGGAACATAGGCCCTACATATTAATGAGGAGAGATGGCATGCAGACCAACAATTTAATTTAAAATAAAATAAATGGAAACCAATCACATACAAATGTCTGGTCTAGATCATGATCATCCACATGCATGCAATGAATTACACATTTAATAACACTAACATTCAATTATTTAATCATTATTATTAAGATAAATCACGCTTGAATCAATTAATTATTATCTTTAATTAATCAATATTTTTATGTTAATCCTTTTCTGAATTTACCTGAGATTCTCATCCATAACCTTAGAGGTAACACGGTGAACACCCATTTCAAATCTATATGATCTGTAATTATGAACATTACACAAACATTAAATTTTTAATTCTGTATCATTTGGTAAACTACATGGTGTGTAGTTACGACTACACAGTGTGTACTACCTTCATCATCTTATCATAAGTACATGCCTAGGGACTTGGTGTGTGAGGCATACTTTATAAATATTGGAGTACAGGGCATGTCCAGTGGGACACACACCTTTTTATCTTTGGGTTATGTGGTTACCGATCGACTTATCCATATATGGGATACACGGTTTGGACCTTGACCTGAAGGGACTAAATTTCATGTCCAGTGGGCCACCCGACATGTAATCCGACTAGCCATGCACCAGTCTATCTTGGTCAACACACGGTGTAAGAATTAACTACACCACATTTCATTAAAGCACATGGCTTGATTAATTTTTGAATTACTCCTGATTCATTGAACACAACTACACAGTGTGTAATCTAGATTACACAGTGTGTATGTCAGATTACACAACATGTACAGTCCTGTTACCTGGATAGAATCTTCGGGGCCTCCTAATGAGATCCTTGATTTAATTTTAATTAAAAAATTATTCATTTCTTCTAGATCTGTGATAAATGATAATATGAAGAATATATCTCAAATTTTAGATTACAAGGACTATTAAACATGAATTTACAAAATAAATTATTAAAGCGTAAATCATCAAAAAATTATTTAAATAATTATAAACAATGATGTGACCCCTCTGATACCACTTATAGGATCTGGACCTAGTGGAAGTGTGGCAGTTTGGGGGATATAACATTTCCTTTACCATAATCGATGACCAGTCTGGGATCAATATGATAATAAATGCTAGTATCCATTGATTAAGATCAAAGATCTAGAAAAAAGAAGAAAATGGTACCAGATCTTAGAGAGAGGATCTTTCACATCATGTTTATAATTAATTTAAATAATTTCTATAGAAATTAAATACCTGGATCTTTGGTACTTTCTTTGTGGATGATGCTGATCATCTAGAATAACCCTTCCAGATTGTCTTGTTGTGATTATGAGGATCCAAACCAGAATCCCTCTAGTGGTGATCCACACATGTTCTGATGACCTCTGATCGACACTACTTATTCTTAGAGTGCTAGTGCAGCGAAGCGAGTGTCTTGCGTTTGTCATTCTTGATCACTTGTTCTTTGTTCTTTAAGAATATCTCTCATTCTTGAGAGGGGAGAGGATAGGATTCAAGAGAGAATTATTTTGGATCAAAAATTCTCTTACCATCGATAATTTGGTTCACCAGGAATAATGTCACAATAGATTTACCTTTCTATTTAACGGCATTGGGTTTCGGTTACAATATTTAATTATGTAATATAAATTAAATACAATCATAAACATAGAGAAAACTTATTCTATATAATAAAAATAACAACACCATTATTCATGGTGCACCAACTTGCGCAAAACGGAATCATAAATGAAATCCCATGCAATATAATGATAACAGTGTTATTATTATTTTTTCTTGTGCCAACTAGTTAAATAATTATTTACCATATTTCAAATATTTGTTTTACTATCGGACTGGCCTTGGTCTACTCAAACTTCACTTCCATTTATTTAACACTCGAATAAATAAATAATTTATTCCCTTAAATAAATATTTTATTTACAAACTAGTAAATAAATATTTATTAATTATTCAATAAAATAAATATATTTTATTTAATTTATGAAATCATTTTAACTTGAATAAAATTATCCCATAGTCTTGAGAATAATATTTATTCCATTAATTAAATTTAAATAGAATTTAATTGATACCACAAGAAACACTTAGTGTGTGACCCTCTAGGATTCTTTCTCGTTGGCATTAGAAAGGCTTACCTAAAGTCCAAGAGTATTTTCTAGAAATGGGTTAAGGCACCCAGGAGAAATAAATTAAATTTTCAATGATGACATCCACATATGAATGCTCACTATGTAATATAATACCTTTGTCACAATATCTCATCAAACACATTTCATAATGGTGTCATCAACCTATATAATTGATACGTCATTCTTTGACTACCTAAAATAAACTCGTCATTACACCATGGTCATGGAATTTAGGGTGAAAGTTATATTTCAATCAAAGGGATGAGATATCAACTTCCATAAATGGATGAGACAAATCTTTCCTTGACTTATCCATTAATAACATGTCATTTTTGACGCACCCAATGTACCCTACTTCCAGCCAACATATGGCATGATGGTTTTCATCAGAAAATCTAAGTGTTTGATTAATGACATGTATTAGTGATAATCTTAAATTATAAGGACCATTACACATGCTCATAGATAGGAATATCTGATGACACCAAAACATGTGGAATTCCTACTGGATGGTATGTTATCATAATATCTTCTCTTAGAGATTACCAAGTGTGAACTTCATGAGAAGAAGTCTCATCTGCTTACGAGTACTCACACCTGATGGTCTGTATACTATGTGTCCCATCATAGTATTTCATCCAACCATAGAACTATATTTAAGAATATTTTCATATCACTTCAAGGTTCTCATCATAGTGGGGAATTGCTATGACCTTATTAATATGAAAAATGCTCTAGGAAATTATTACATTATAGTCGTGCAGAATAATGAAAAATATGTAATGCGATGTTTAATATTTAAATACATTAAATATCAATGTAATAAATGTACAAATAGTTGGTTTTAGGACACCAACTCCAATAGTACACACCATTTATGTAAAGACCCGACCCCAGTTTCCTAGAGTTGGTACCTTATTACATTACATTGGCATAATTATAAAAAAGTCACATCCCGAAGGAATGAATAGTTTAGTATATTTAGAAATAAGATACATATATAAGTTCAACAATACATATTTAAAGAAAAAAATACTAATTTATTCCATTAGAAACATCCAAGACTCCTAGATTATGCATGCAAGTCACTCATAACTTACTTCTTCATATCCTGCGAAAATGAAACATAAGAAATGGGTGAGATCAAATGCTCAGTAAGAGTAAGAAATACAGCAGAAGATAACATAACATAAACATTAGGCATAGTGAATAATTGAAAACACGTGCCTTTAAAAATAATAAAATTGAACACATTATGGTAGGAATATGAGCTGAGTAAATAATGTCATAATAAAACATAATCATGGGTATTCTACTAGTCGAATAAGCACATGAAATTTCAATTACTGGATTTATAATGAGTGAAGTACATATGTCATACATTCTAAAACATATTTTCAAGGCCTTGGTTAAGACATTTTAAAATGATTAATTCCTCAACCAAAACTATATCTCAAATTAGGTAAGGCCTCAGCCAAGCCCACATCTATTTGTCTCATGAGACATACTAATGCATCGAGGGGATATAGCGGGCTCCACCCATAACATAATAAGTCCAATTCATTCCTCATATGATCAGGGATAAACATAAATAATATATACATTCATATTGAAACTAACATATGAAATGCAACTAACTTTCCCCAATCATTAAACATAAACACTAACCATTCAGGGTAATATGGTGAATAGTTTCAAGAAATAACAAACATAGTCAAACTAATAATAAACCATTCATAAAAATATGTTATATGATATCATTAAATATTAGTCTCAATAATACATAATAATAAACAAGAATGTTGAAACATATGAAAATACCCTTATAAAATCATCCAGTGATTCTTGAGATAAATACTCTTTTATTTTGAAAAGAAGAGTTCTTTTGGAAATGTATTTTTATAAAACCAGAACTGAAGTAAGATATTATTTTCATAATGAAATTATCTATTTTAGAAATATAATTTTTGATAAAAATAGATTATATTGTTTCCTTGAAATTAGGTGAGAATTTGAGAAATTCCCTTGAATCAGGCTTGTATTTCAAAAATAATTTTGAAAGTTCCTTTTAAAATGTGTCACTTCCCAAAATATAATGAAGGATTATAGTTGGTAGAAATATATAGAACACTCACACATAATTTATGATTATTAAATAATAATACATAATAATTTCATTGAGGTAATTTGACAATAAATGTAACCCAAATGAAAATTGAAGTTCAGGTGGAAAACCCTTACCTTAAGTCTGAATGTGTTCCGCTCTTGAACTTAAAGTACTGGAATATGAAATTAGACTTATTAATAAATTAATTAATAAATTATTTTACATTTATTTATTTTATAATGATTTTATTAAGTCCATTATGTCCTTATTGATTAGTTATAAGATTTAATTTTGTTGTTCCGGAGTGTTTGTTTTCTGGATTTTCATAATTGGTTCACTTGTTTTTATGTAATGGAGTTCATGTGGAATGGATGTAAATATCCAAAATTGAAATTACATATAATTATGAACATAAATAATTTTTAATGGTCATTTCTATCATTTGGTTACATGTAATGAGGATGAATCATTAGATGAAATATTAATGACAACCACTTCAATTATTTGGCGGTATTTGGATTATTATGAACTAGTTTGATCATATGATTTAATATTATGTACATATACTAGTTAGTGAATATTAAATAGGTTATAATACATATATTATAGTCTATTTAAATTATCAAAATGTTTTCATTCCCAATAATTAAGGAGAAATTGAATAACAAAGCTTCATCATCCACGAAGGTTGTAAATTGGAACCTCACGAATGATAATTTTGTTTATAAAATAAAAGAGAGAGAGTAAGAATATTGATGATGGTTCTTCCATTAACATGATATAATTTCAGTATATATATGATAATTGAGTAATAATGGTCCTTTGGATCGAGTTGGTTATGATATAATAAGAAAATAAGATAAATTGAAATGAAACTAAAAGAAAAAAAAGATGATTTACCTATTGTAATAACCTCTTTAGAACCACCTTAAGGGAAAGGGTTTTGGTCTTTTGGAAAGACCAAGATCTTATTGGACATGGGGAGTGACTAAGGAAGGGTAATTGGGTGGAACTTTGAGGAGATTCAATTCTTAGAGGAGTGAAGAGAATATGGAGTGAGGGGGTTATAATGGAGAAGAGGAGTAAATTTTGTATATTTTATTCATTATTTTATTATTTACCTCAAGACAACCAATAGTGTTGTTTCATGTGACCCATAATAGTAATAATTGAATGTGAGTTTGAACTAAGTGTCCTTACATCACTTATGATGTCATAAATAGTGTATTTAACTAATAATTTTTATATACGGTATTTTACCGTATTTCACTATTCATCAAAAATTCAAGAATTTCTGAAAAATCCCAAAAATTCACCCTAACCATTTTTCGATGTGTAGAATTAAAAAATGAACTCCATTTTTAAAAATTAATTTTCTAAATATTATTAATTTAATTTTTAAATAAAATCATAGTTAATTCAAAAAATAACAATTTTAAAGGTATAATTAGTTTTATATCACATTGAAAAATTAATTAAGATATCATTATATTATTACCTTAAGAAAATAAAATAATATCATTATTTACTATTTATAATGGTCATATTACTATTCGTAAGGGTATGTTACTATTCACCAAAAATCAAGTTGGTTCTATCAGACTCCAAATGACTTAATGATCACAACTCTAGATAACCATTTTTCAAAATTCAAAACATAGAAGAATCAAAGTCGTATTAAACAGATATATTATAAAATGTGTTTTTTTATTGGGACTCAGTGTTTTATGCATTAAATATTTATTTTCAAAACCTTGGGGTGTTACATTCTCCCCTCCTTACAAAAATTTCATCCTCAAAATTCACAGAATGTTACCTCACAAAAAGATTTGGATAGGTCTTCAACATAAGCTCCTTAGACTCCCATGTTGCCTCTTCGGTTTTATGATTTTCCCAAAGTATATTTACTAGATGAGTCATCTAATTCCTCAACACTTGCTCTTTAGTGTCCAGAATCTAGATAGGCTCTTCACATTAAGATAGATCATGTTCTAACTCTATACCTTCAGAAGTGAGGACATGTGTTGGGTCTGGAATGTACTTTCTCAGCAATGATACATGGAACACATTGTGTACTTTGGACAGGCTATGAGACATAGCCAAACGATATGAAACATCTCCAATTCTCTCAAAAATTTCAAAAGGGCCTAAGTACATAGGGCTCAGTTTCCTTTTCTTTCCAAATATTATAACTCCCTTCCATGGAGATACTTTCAAGAAAACGTAATCACCCACTTGAAATTCTAGATCCTTCCTTCGATTATCGGCATAGATCTTTTGTCTGCTTTGTACTGTTTTGATATGGCCTTGAATGTTCTTTATCTTCACTGTTATTTCTTCCACAAACTCTGGACCCACAAGCCTCCTTTCTCCAACTTCGTCCCAACAATTTGGTGTATGACATATCTTTTCATGCAATGCTTCATATGGTCCCATTTGAATACTTGAATGGAAACTGTTATTGTATGAAAACTCCACTAAAGGTAAATATTGATCCCACATACCTTGGAAGTCAAGTTAACATGATCTCAAAATGTCCTCTAAGTTTTGTATCATCCTCTCTGGTTGCTTGTCAGTTTGTGGGTGGTAAGCAGTACTCAATTGAAGTTCAATATCCAAATAATTCTGAAGACTTTTCTAGAATTTCGATGTAAGTCTTGGGTCATGATCAGACATAATTGAGATAGGTGCTCCATGAAGTCTCATAACTTCATTGATATAGTCTTGCTAGGTGATCTAGTGGAAAATCCTCCCTTATAGCAAGGAAATGTGCAGATTTCATAAGTCAATCCACAATCACCCATATCGTATCATTCTTCTTTGAAGTTTTGGGTAATCATGTGACAAAATCCATGGTAACGGCATACCATTTACACATAATAATAGGTAGAGGTTGCATGAATCCTTTTGGATGTTGTCTTTTGGCCTTCACTTGTTGACAAACTAAACATCTTGATACATAATCTTCAATTTCCCTCTTCATGTTATCCCACCAGAAATGTTCCTTCAAATCTCTATACATCTTAGTGCTACCCAGATGTATAGAGAAATTCAAACTATGGACATCATCCAATAACTCCATTTTTATCATGGGTATAGCTGGAACACAAAGCCTCTTCCCAAATTTCAGTATTCCATCTTCATAAACAAAGTCATCCAACTTACCCTATTTCACAACATTAATTTTCTTTTGTAGGTTCTCATCATCAGGATAATAATTTTTAATCCTTTCTAATAAATATGGTTGGTCAATCAAATGAAAAAGTAGTGATTTTTCACCTTCTTTGATAATTCCCATATCCATCCTCAATATATCCATGTACAAAGGATATTTTTCAATCCTCATTTTTTAGAACCCTGTGATCCTTTCAGATCAATGCATCATCTACCTTGTTTGCCTTTCCTAGGTGGTAGTGTATAGTACAATCATAATCCTTGAGTAGTTTGATCCATCTTCATTGCCTCATGTTGAGTTATTTATGTGAGAAGATAAACTTCAGGCTCCTGTGATCCGTATATATCTCACATTTTTCACCATAAAGATAATGTCTCCATATCTTAAAATAAAATATTACCACTTCTAACTCAATATCATGAGTGGGATAGTTTTTCTCATTAATTTTCAACTACCTTTATTCATAGTCAATAACTCTATCATTCTGCATAAGGACACAACCAAGTCCTTTCTTTAATGCATCACTATACATCACAAACCCCTCATTCCCCGATGGTAGGGTTAGGATCAGATCATTCACTAATCTCCTCTTCAATTCTTCAAAAAATTCCTCACATTCCTTTTTCCATATGAACTTAACCCCTTTATGTGCAAGCTTGGTCATTGGGTTGGCTAAACAGGTGAAGTTCTGAACAAAACTCTGATAATAACCTTATAAACCAATAAAACTACGTACCTAATTATGTTTGTTGGAGTAGGTCATTCTTGCACAGACTTTTTCTTTATAGGATCAACAGATATTCCATATTTAGAGATAATTTGGCCCAAAAAGGAAACTAATTGAATCCAATATTCACACTTGCTAAACTTCCCATATAATTAATTTTTTCTAAGAGTCTTCAGAATAGTGTGAAAGTGATTTTATTGATCTTCATAGCTTTTGGAGTATACCAAGATATCATCGATAAATACCACCACAAAGTCATCAAGATATTCCTTGAAAACTCTATTCATTAAAACCATGAAAACAGAGGGTGAATTAGTCAATCTAAAAGGCATTACTATAAACTTGTAATTCCCATACCTGGTTCAAGATGTTGTTTTTGGAATTTCTTCCTTCCTCACAAGCAACTGATGATATCTAGATAGAAGTTCAATATTCAAAAAATATTGAGCTCCATGAAGTTGGTCAAATAAATCATCAATGAAAGTTAGGGGATACTTTTTCTTTATTGTTATAGCATTTATCTTCCTATAGTCAATGCACAACCACATAGATATATCTTTCTTCTTAACGAAAAGAACAGGGGCTTCACATAGAGAAACACTAAGGAGAATAAATCATTTATCACTCAATTACTTCAGTTGTTTATTTAGTTACACTAACACCAAAGTGGTCATTATATAAGGGGTCTTTGATATGGGCCTTGAACCAGGAATTAAGTCAATGGAAAACTCAATTTCCCACTCTAGAGGATGTCCAGGTAAATCCTCTATAAAGAAGTCAACATATTCTTTCACAATAGGTACATCCTCCATTTGAACATTCTTTTCATCGCCCATATTTATTGCATTACCTTCTTCCCCAATAATTGAATTCAGTAGAGCTGTTGGGGGGTGGATCTAGATGAGAATCATATGGTGATGTTTCTTCCCTAAAGATAATGGATTCCATATCATCCTCAAAAATTGTAACCTCCTTCCTATTGCAATAAATTTTCGCATCATGGATAGAAAGCCAATCCATTCCAAGGATTATATCAAATACAATCATGGTTATGAAAACAAAATCAGTAGATAAATCATGTTTATATTCCATAATGGGGATTTTATGCCACAACTTGGTTGCAATGATACTTCCCTTAGGAGATTTGACTGACAGCTCCCTTATTAAATCAAATTGGAAATATCTAATTTTCTTGGAAAATTATGAAGATATGAAAGAATGTGATGATCCATAATCAAATAAATCATCGGCTAATTTTGAGTAAATGATTAAATTACCTGCCACCACATCATTAGGAACTTCAATATCAGTGGTTGTGATCGCATAAGCTTATCCCTTCTCCCTTTTCCTTTTCTATTGCATGTTTCCTTGATGCTTTGGACAATCATTATCATAGTGTCCCATCTCCCAAAAATTATAGCATTGAAAATTAATGTCTTCTTTCTTCCCCTTATAATCACCAGAAATATAAAAAAAAAATCCACATTTGTAGCATACTCCTTTTCCTTTTAAACAGGAACCAAGGTGTTTCCTTTCACAATTATCACAAGGTGGAAATTCAACTCTTCCCTTCTTCCTCGTTTCCTTACTTCCTTTTCCAGAGTTTTCAGCAACCCTCTTCTTCTATTTCTTTCCCTTAAAGTCATAAGACTTAGAGAATTCCTTTTCTATCTTGATATCACATGAAACTATATCCTCATATGATGAAAAACTTTGGGAGACCAATGTCAGTCAAATGAATGGCCTTAGGCCATCAATTAATCGATCAATATTGCCCCTCAGATTTTGTATATAGTCCACAACATGCCTTGATAACCTTGTGAAGTTAGCTTAATACTTTGAAACATTCTCATCTTTCTTTTGTTTCAAATTCAAAAACTACCTTTGCATATCCTCTCATTGTTCACAATGAAAGTATTTCTCTAGGAAGATTTCCTTAAAGTACCTCCATTCCATCTCTTCTATCTCTTCCTCCTCCTTTTTGTTTTGGATTAATGACCACCACTGATCTATATCTCCCAGTAGATAATAAACTACCATGAAAACCTTCTCTCTTTTGTTATATCCCAAAGTAAGAAATATCTTCTCTAGGGAACTTATCCGCTACTCAGCTAAAAATGGGTTTGTAGTCCCATTGAATGATAGAGGTTGTTGTCGCATAAAGAGATCTAACAAAGCTCCTCCACATGGTAGATTAGAATGCTCCATACATGTAAGGTTATTGTTCATAACCTGAGTAAGTTGTCCTAGTATAGTTATAAGATGCTTTACATTAATCATGGTACCAGAGCCAATATAATTATCTTGCATCGGAGGACAATCCCTATATGGGATATGCATGTTTACGTGGTTTCAATTTCTTCCAATAGGATCTATTTCTAGATAATTTTATACACTATATTAGGTTATGAATCATAATGTATAATCTTAACTGAGCATAAATTGAAATCCTACGCATGGTTAACCCCATAATAACAAAAATGGTTTCTTTGAGTAAAAATTTACATTTAAATCCTTCATAATGGATTGTAAAGAAAATGTGAATTATCCTAAGAATATCCCCCATGAGTGTCAAACCAGGTGCACATTAAGGCCCATTATTATGTACTAGGATACCCCTAGTCAATCCCAAAACTCCTTGTTTGAGTTTTCACTCCTAGGTATATATGTTCCATAACCACATCCACTTGTAGTATCCAAATATGGATGTATTTTCCAGAAAGATCCACATAATCTATTCCTTACCAAAATACCAGG
This sequence comes from Viscum album, assembly GCA_963277665.1. NCBI lineage: Eukaryota > Viridiplantae > Streptophyta > Magnoliopsida > Santalales > Viscaceae > Viscum > Viscum album. The sequence continues at coordinate 370,636,194 of OY728166.1, read as the reverse complement.
ATGCTCTTGTATATTTATCCTCAAATACTATCTTATGGATTTGTTCCCTAATTTAGGTTTTCTAAATCTAGTTCCCAATTTGTCTACTAAACTTCCTCTGATACCAACTATAAAGACGCTACCCCAGTTGCTCGGATCTGGTGCATTATTACATTACATTGGCATGATTACAATAAAGTCGCATCCCAAAGTAATGAATAGTTTAGTAGATTTGGAAACAAGATACATATATAATTTCAAGATTACATCTTTAAAGTAAAAAACAAAACTAATTTATTCCATTAGAAACATCCAAACCTTCTAGATTATGCCTGCAAGTCACTCATAAATTACTTATTCATATCCTAGGAAAATGAAACATAAGAAAGGGATGAGCTCAAACACTCAGTAAGAGTAATAAATACAGCAGAAGATAACATTAACATAAACATTAGGCATAGTGAATAATTGAAAACACATTCCTTTACAAATAATAAACTTGAACACATTATGACAAGAATATGAGCTGAGTAAATAATGACATAATAAAACATAATCATGGGTATTCTACTAGTTGAATAACCACATTAAATTTAAATTAATATATTCATAATGAGATAATTGTATATTCTTTACATTTTGAAACATATTTTCAAGGCCTCATCTAAGATTTCTAAAAATGATTAAGGCCTCGGACAAAACCATATCTCAAATTGGGCAAGGCCTCAGCCAAGTCCACATCTATTTGTCTCATGAGACCTACTGATGCATAGAGGGGATATAAAGGGAACCACCCATAACATAATAAGTATAATTCATTCCTCATATGAGCAGAGATAAACATAAACAACATATAACTTCATATTGAAACTAACATATGAAATGCAACCAACTTTCCCAATCATTAAACATAAACACTAACCATTCGGAGTAATATGGTGAATGGTTTCAAGAAATCACATCCATAGTAAAACTAATCATAAAAAAATCATAAAAATATGTTAGATGATATCATAAGAGATAAATCCCAATAATACATAATAATCAACAAGAGTGTTTAAATATACGAAAATGCCCTTATAAAATCATCCAGTAATTCTTGAGATAAATACTCTTTTATTTTGAAAATAAGAGTTCTTTTGGAAATTTATTTCTATAAAACCAAAAATGAATTAAGATATTATTTTCATAATAAAATTAGTGATTTTAGAAATATAGTTTTTGTTAAAAACAGATTATAGTGTTCCCTTGAAATTAGGTAAGAATTTGAGAAATTCCCTTGAATCCGGGTTGTATTTTGAAAATAATTTTGAATGTTCCTTTTAAAATGTGTAACTCCCCGTAAAATAAGGAAGGATAATGGTTTGTGGACATATATAGAACACTAAAATAGAATTTATGATGATTAAATAATAACACATAAGAATTTTATTGAGGTAATTCGACAATAAAAGTAACCCGAATGAAAATAGAACTTTGGGTGGAAAACCCTTACCTTAAGTCCGAATGTGTTCAGCTCTTAAACTTAGGGCCCTGGAATATGAAATTAGACTTATTAATAACTTAATTAAGAACCTATTAGACATTTATTTATTTTATCATGATTTTATTAAGTCTATTATGTCCTTATTTATTAGTTATAATATTGAATTATGTCGTTCCGGAGTGTTCATTTTCTTGATTTTCATAATCGGATCACTTGTTTTATGTAATAGAGTTCATGTGAAATGGATGTAAATCTCCATAATTGAAATTAAATATCATTTATGAACATTAATAAGTATTAATTTTCATTTATATCATTTTCTTAAAAGGAATAGGGATGAATCATTAGATGAAATATTAATGACAACCACTTCGATTATTTGGCGGTATTTGGATTATTATGAACTAATTTGGCCATATGATTTAATATTATGTACATATACTGGTTACTGAATATTAAATAGGTTATAATAAATGTATTATAGTCTATTTAAACCATAAAAATGGTTTCATTACTAGTAATGAATGAGAAATTGAAGAAAAAAACTTTGTCATCCATGAAGGTTGTAAATTGGAACCTCACAAATGATGTTTTAATTTATAAAATAAAGGAGAGAGAGTAAGAATATTGATGATGGTTATTTCATTCACATGATATAATTCCATTATATATGTTATAATGGATTAATAATGGTAATTTTGACATAGGAGGTTAGGATATAATAAGAAAAGAAGATAAATTGAAATGAAACTAAAAGAAAAAAGAAAGATGATTGACCTTTTGTAATAACCTCCTTAGAACCTCCTTAAGGTAAGGGGTTTGGTATTTTGGAAATACTAAGAGCTTATTGGACGTGGGGGTGACTAGGTAAAGGTAATTGGGCAGAACTTTGAGGAGCTTCAAGTCTTATAGGATTGAAGAGAAGAGGGAGTGAGAGGGGGTTTATAGTGGAGGAGAGGAGTAAATTTTGAATATTTTATTCATTATTTTATTATTTCCCTCAGAAAAACCAATAGTGTTGTTTCATGTGATCCCTAATATTAATAAGTGTATTTGAGTTCAAACAAAGTGGTCTTACATCACTTATGATGTCATAAATAGTATATTTAATTAATAATTTGCATATACGGTATTTTACCATATTTCACTATTCATCAAAAATTCAAGAATTTTAAAAAAATACAAAAAATTCACCCTAACCATTTTTTAGAATGTATAATTAAAAAATAAAATCCATTTTTCAAAAATATTTTTTAAATATTATGAATTTAATTTTCAAATAAAATCATAGTTAATTCGAAAAATAACAATTTTAAAGGAATAATTAGTTTTATATCACATTGAAAAATTAATTATGATCTCATTATCTTATTACCATAAGAAAATAAAATAATATCATTATTTACTATTCATAAATCTCATATTACTATTCATATTACTATTCATAAGGTTATGTTACCATTTACCAAAAATCAAGTTGGTTCTATCAGAATCCAAATGACTTACTGATCACAACACTAGATGACCGTTTTTTCAAAATTCAAAATATAGAAGAGGAAAAGTTGTGTTTAATGGCTAGATTATAAAATGTGTTGTTCTGTAGGGACTCAGTGCTTCATTCATTCAATATTTATTTTAAAAACCTAGGGGTGATACAATTTAAATGAAATTAGGTGCATAACAGAACATGTGTCTCAAAGAAGAGGGTTTTGAGATGAAACTCTTACCTTGTTCTAGATTAGTTTTGTGCATGCACCTAACATCCTAAATAATAAAATTAATTTTTCTAGATACCATATTATGAAACTTATTCATCCTTATTTAATTTAATATGGACTATATATTATAATATTCTATTTATTTATTATACAGTTTTCTTACTAATGTCATTTACTTTAGGTTATTCAGTCGATTTTTTTGTAACTCCTTATGTATGTTGACCATGCTAAAAAGTGTTTTAAAACAGTTTAATAATTTATAGAATATTAATATTTTTATATAAATAATTCTTATATATTAAATATTTTTTAAGTTCAACCATGATTGGTAGTGATGACAAATGGAATTCATTGCGCGTGGAGGTGATAGTTTTCACGTACGCACAATTAATGTTTTTATATCTCAACAATGGGAGAGAGAGAAGGTAAATTATAATTTCACATTTCATAATAATAGTTATATTATTGAGATGATATTTATTCATCCATTACATCCTTTTTATCATCCATGAATGGTAGTGATGAAAAATGAAAGACATTGCTTTGTGGAGGCGGTAGTCCACATAACACACTAATGACGCTTTTGTGTTTCTTAGAGGATAGGGAGGAATAAATAATGGTTATTCATTAATATAATAACATATAAGTATAATAATTATACTGATTTAATTATATTTTTATGTATATAAGATATTTTTATGAGAAATATTGAGGAGAAAAAGTTATAAAAAAGGTAATGCCTATGTTGGAGACACAGTCTTCTCTTAGATATTTCCTTATAAGTGAAGGCCATAAGTTGACTTCTAGAAACAATGGGCTTAAGGAAGAGAAAAATAATTCTAGTATAGGTATTTTTGGAAGATATTAAAGGTAAATTTTAATGGTAAGTGTAACCATGGAGGGGTGGAAGTGGTCCCCTTTTATAAGTGAATAAAAGGACACTTTTGGAAATACTCATTACCCTTCCATGATATCACTACACTCTTCTATAGAAAATGCATCAAAAAATTAATAATAAGGGATTTTTTGGTAATATTTGGTCTTTTAATTCTCAAAAAAAAATTTCCACACATGTTTTAAACATTTTTAAAGTCTTTTACCATAGGTTTTTATATTTTAACAATTTGATTTTTACCTTGGTAACAAGTTTTAACTAAGTAATTTGTATCTTATTTTAAAATATAAGGTAGCCCAAATTAAAAAAAATCTTGATTTGTTTTTAGACCCAAATTTAATCTAATTAAATTTATAAATATTATAAAATAAACTTTTAAACTAAATATATATAATATATGAAAAGAATAGTTTTTGTAGAAAAATGACTTTCAACCATTGTGTGTTCTTAACGTTATTTTTGTATTGATTACCAATTGAATGAGAGTTAATATAATTATATATAATTTTAAATATAATATTCAATTCACCAATTAAATTGGATTAATTTTATTTAATAAATACAAAATACACGATATTAATAAAATAATTCTTTAAAAAAATGTTTTATCATTATCACAATAATTAACACTAAAATATCTAATTTTATCATTACGCATAAAAAAGAAATTGAAATTTTTATCTAATATCTACATATTAAACTCAAATAGTAAATAAATTTTTTATATTTAATTTCTGAAAGTGATAAAGTCTAATTTTTATTTTAAGCATGTAAAAATAATTTTTAGTGTGAAATATTACTTGAGTTTCAAAAATGTTAAACATGCATTTTAAAAATTCAACATTGTATTTTTAAATTAATAATATTAATTATTAATTTTTTATATCATAAGGGTTTCTTAATATTTTAATTCATTCTTTTATTATAAAATTGATAGTTTTTATCAAAATTAGTATTTTTACTATTCACCTAAAAATCAATTATTTCATTAAAATCTAAAAAAATCATCTTAGGATAATATTGATATAATGAATTAAAAAAATAATTGTATTTTATAAAATTAAAATTCTTGAATTTATATATTGATATTTTAAAAAAAAATATACATTATAAATAAAACTGATTTTATTGGAAAATGGTGTTTTTAATCATTATGTGTTCTTAATATTATTTCATATCAATTTCAGATTTAAGTTATGTTAATATATTAGTTCATGTATAATAATATTTTAAGGTTTCAATTTAGTTTATTAGGACAAAATGTACAATTCTTAATAAAATAGTTCTTTGAAAATAAATATTACTTTTATACTAAATACGCTTTAAAAAGTACTATTAATTAATTATTTATATTCTAAAATTTACTTCTTACTACTCCATTGATATCGAAATATTTATTTGAATTTTATATATACGACATATCATATTTCAATAATAATATTTATATTTAATTTGTAAATATATGTATATATCATATTTTAATGTCATATTTTTATTTCATTGTGAGTTATATTATTTTAAATTTACCACTTAACAATACCTAACTTCATTATACCTATAAGATATATTAACAACAACCATAATTATAATGACCATATTTGAAATGACCATAATTTCAACAACCATATTTTCAATGGGTAGATTTCATTCTTAAGTATATAATTACTAAATCATTCATTTATTCCACTCTCACTTCTCAATGCACGTTCTTATTTCATATTATGCATAATTCTCTCATTTCATGGTGATCATCATCATTATATGTTTTTTGTCTATTTGTGATCCTCAAAGTTTAACGTGGTCTATGATATTTCCTAATCATGAGTGTTTTATTTTTTATCTATTTTCCCTATTGATTTTTGATATTTAAATAGATGCAATCCATCCATAATGATTAATAATCTATGGTGTGCATTATTTAGCTTTATGTGTATTTGTTGGAATGTATCACTTATGAATGAATAAAGTGTATTTTTTTGGTTCATATATTGTAGGGAACATTTTATAATCATGTTTTAATCCTTTTGAAAGAATAGAGAAAAGTTATTTAAAATTATAGACATAAATAATAATAATAATAATAATAATAATGTATCTTAAAACTTGGGGTGTTACATTCTCCCCCCTAAATAAATTGTTCCCAAAAAAATTAAATTATTACTTACTAACTAAAATATATTTGGGTGTATTTTAGATAGATTAGACTTTAGATATAATTTATAGAGTGATATCAAACTTAAAAACATAGGAAACATATATTTTTCCTTAAAATAATATTATCCCTAATATATAGTTTTTATCCAACCATTTGAGCCAAGAGTCTATCATTATTTTTTATCAAGACTCACATTGTATAATTTTTTTATAAAGGGTTTCCATAATCATCCTTTAATAGACTATCATGGGTTGATATAAAATGTGATATTTTTATTCCAAATAATTTTTCCCTCTAAGTGGAGATAACAAATTAATTTGCAAAATCTCATTAAATTTATCAATGAAGAATAATAATATTTTATTATGACACTTTATATAAAATTAAACTTGGTGTAAAATAATCATACCACAATAAGTTTTTATTAATAATTGAATATATATACAACTAGGCAATGATTTTATGTTCTTATAAACATTTTAGGTATAAAAGAGTTAGTTGAACAAGATAGAAAAATAATACACATTATTCTTGAGTGAATGGTTGGTGTTCCTCACTACATATCATTTTTTGAACTCTCTTTAATAGTTGTGATTGCATAGGATTTATCTTGTTCCCTTGGCCATAGAATTTGTTGATTCATATCATCCTTGTTATCCATTAGATTAGGGAATTGACTCAAATAATGCCTAAATTTTTTACACTTAAGGTATTGGGCCATTAGTGTTTATTGTAGATGAATTTTTTTCACTCCCATCCTGTTAATTTACATTTTTATATTCTTACAATAGTTTGATGCTCGATAACCCCCTCTTTATAAGTAAATAATTTTATAGTCCCCTTGAGGCAATACCCTTTCTTTTTCTTTCCACATTTTTTACATGAAGGAAATTGAGTCTTATTCTCTTCATCATAAATTTCATGAGACTTCATCCTTATCTTCTTTGGTTTATTCATGATTTCAACTATGGTTATATTTTTAATCACATTTCATGATAGTTAGTTGGAAATAATCCTCAAATATATCTCCAATTATAATGGGTTGACATTAAGGTAATCATTTCATTATCCTCCACACCCAAGTTTTACTCGATTCATTTTATTTTTAACCATCACTAATGTAATGCCCCACCCCTAGTTATCCAGAGTTAGTGCATTATTACATAACATTGGCATGATCACAAAAGATCAATCCTTGAAAGATCAATTAGTTTAGTAGCCTTAGAAGTACTACATACATTCATAAGTTTTACATTACATTATAAAATGAAAAACTACAACAAAATTGTCTCCATAGACCACACTCATATCCCTTAGAATATCCCTGCAGGTCAGTCATAATATACTTCTTCACATCCTGGGAAAAATAAAACATAGAAAGGGGTGAGCTTAGATGCTCAGTAAGAATAACAATATAGTGGAAACTTTCATAAATAAGTATAAAAATTTAATGAAATTTATAAAACTAAAACAAATTCCTTTTTAAACTTAAAATTCATCATAATAAAGAAAATATAAATCAAAATAATTTCATTTACTTATTCACATGGATATTCTAATAGTCTAATAATCTCATGCAATATCAATAGCCAATTTCATAATGATGGAATGCAAAATGCTAGACTTCATAACCACATAGTCAAGGCCTCGTGCCAAGACTACAAATAAGATTTTGTCAAGTCCTTATGCCAAGACACTAGTTTGTCTCATGAGACCTACCGATGCATCGAGGATCTATAGTAGGCTCCACCCGTTACTTACTAAGTCTAATGCATTCCTCATATAAAAAGGATTAAAAATAACATAAAAATTCGTATTAAAACTAGAATACGAAATGTCAATACTTTATCCATAAACCATGAATGGTATAAAATAACACATCCACAGTCAAACATATCACAAAACCTTCAATACAATATGGAAGATTTTTATCATAATAAATTAACTTCAAATAAGTTTAAAATCCATCAAAGGATGTTGACATAGATGAAATGAAAACTATTTGAAAGAAATAACTCTTTCTATTTTAAAACCATTTAAAATAAAACATTTATTTTTTAAATATTATTATAATCTTGTAATGAAAGCTTCGAAGGTGTTATAATGGCATAAAATAGCCGCACCCGCCGTATAAGTTAAAAAACATTCTTTCCTTAATTTTGTCGAAAAGGTCGTAAATTACCTTGTTTGGAAAATGATGGAAAGATTCCTTTATAAACATATTATAAAAAGTAAAACAAGGGTATAAATGGATTTAACCCATATTCTAGGAAATAGTAAAAATGTTTTGAAATAAATTTTAAGAAACATGGATGTGAATGATAAAGAGGTCCCAATAGATAATTACGTATAAACAACCTCGGATAATGAATAGATTGTAGAATTTACCCTTACTTTGTACTTTTTATTGGTTGAGGGTATGTTAACATACTATATAATAGTTACATCATTGTTATTAAATTATAAAATAACCATATACATAAATATTATATCATGTATGATCTTCTAATATTTCTTTGTTAATAATATTTTAGTATTATCATCATTTCAGGTGTTAACTGATTTGTTTTTATTTATATATTTTGTTATGTAAGTCATGTTTGTTATTTATAGGATGTATTTGATTCATATACATAATTATATTAAGTTCTTTAAACATTATTTTTAATCATCAAATGAAAATTATTCTTGAATGGTTGCGATGGGGAAATGAATCTCATTGCATTCGTGGAGACGGTAATCCGTACATAATCACGAGCGACAATATCATTCTTTTGATTTAAAATAGGATGTAAATAGATGGTATATCATGTATACAGAATCATTAATGTGTTATATTTATTATTTACATCAATTATTATACTCATCCAAATAATAATGTATTGGATAACAACTACACCACGACGTGGAGACGGTAAGCCATACGTACAGACGTATGGTGACTTTGCCATTCATATGATGGATAGAATAATGAATATGGTTGTAGCATTTTTATAATAACATCATAGTATTTATAATATACTATAGTTATAATTTTAGAATATAAACAACAAATAAAGAGAAAGTGGAAGAAGAAAATAACTTGAAAGAGGTGATGAAATATTTACCTCTTCTTCAGGTTCTTCCTTCTGATTTGGTCAAAAGGGATCCTTAGGTTGGATTTCTGATCAAACTAAGGCCTCTAGGTTGAATTTAGGGAAGTTGGGAGGATATTTGGGAAGGTTTTGTCCGCGCAAAATGGCTTTGGATGTGTGAAATTGAGAGAAGGAGAAATTCCCTTTTATAAGAGAGGTGAGAGGCACCTTAGGAAAATATTGAAATATTATTTTATAATAAAATCATTTTCGGTTTCTAATGGATCCAAAATGATTTATTTTTATTATAAGGTAGTTATGGGACGAAAAATTCTCAAAAAATAGGTTTTATACAGGTTTGGGTTACCATATTAACCTTATCTTTTAGATTTAACTCTTAGTTAAATAGTTTAACTTTTACCATGTATTCTTGTATTATTATAATAATCGGTTAATAAACTTACTATAAAATTACAAGAGAACCTAAAGTGTTTAATTAATGATATGACTATCATTATATAAGTACTTTGGATAAACCTTATATTTTTAGGAATATTATATCAATTAATAATATAATATTTATTTTAAAAACTCTTTTATGTCAATTTTGACACTATTTGGTGTTTTGTTTTTGTTAAAATCATAATAGCACTATTACTTCGAAAATAATTAATTTAATCAACCCTAAAATGTCATATTAACCTATAAAATTATTTTAATTCATAAAAAGTCTCAAATTATATTTATTTGGATATTTATAATATCAATTATTTTAATCTTTCATCAATAAGGTAATTACTACATCATCATTGTGTCATAAATAAATTTAATTATTTAATGTCTAAAAATTATAAATAAAATACCATTATGTAGGAAATATTTTTATCTTTCTAATGAATATTTATATTTGAATTTATCTTATGTATAACCCTATATTAAAAATGTTTTAGTTATGAAAACTTGAGTTTAACACTTTTAACTCTTCTTTAAATTAAATAATAATAAATGTCCTAATCCAATTCAAGTGGACCAAAAGGATCATATTTTATTCTTAATATTGTTTTTTGTAGAATTACACTTATCCAATATAATTATTACATGTGTTAGGGTAATTATAATATCATTTTTACCTTTAATTACCCTATTTACTTTTAATCGTGGTAAATAAAAGTTAAATGTTACTATTCACCAAAAATTATTTTCATCTTATTGACCCACATTTTAATTACTGGTATCAACCGTTTCTCTCAAATTTTGTAAATTCAATTCACAAAATCGGTAAAATTAAGTTTTATGCAAATTTGCAAATGCTCCTAGGAGGTGGGTAAAAGACGGTAAAGAGTTCAATAAAAAATTTATATATCTAAACATATTATAAAATGATTCCAATTAATTATATTGAACTTATATAGGTATAATGTATATATTTTGACCTAAAATAAATTTAAATAAAATAAATAATTATTTAAATAAAAGGTTGGTTTTAAACAATAATGTAGTGTTTTTCCCTATTCATCAAAATTTGAAAGTTTTCCAAAAAATACAAAAAATTCACCCTAAGCTAATTTTGATATTCCGAATCCAAAAATAAAGTCCATTTTGAAATATAAAATTTATAAAATTTCAAAAATTGGGTATTACTATTCATAATGGCTAGTTTGATTGGTTGTGGGGTGTTTGAACTCGAAGTTGCATACAACACAATCTATTGTATTATTCAAAGAGAAGCGTACTATGGAAGCTTGTGGTGTTACATTCTTCCCTCATTCAAATAATTTTGTCCTTGAAATTTCTATAATATCACTTCATAAAAAGACTCTGGTGGTTCTTCATCATAAGTTCCTCGGATTTCCACATCGCCTCATCCATCTTATGGTTTCTCCAAAGAACTTTTACCATATGAGTCGTCTGGTTTCTCAACACTTATTCTTTGGTATCCAGAATCTTGACAGGCTCTTCACAATAAGACAGATCGGGTTACAGTTCTATTTCTTCATAGGTGAGTACATGCGTTGGGTCAGGCATGTATTTTCTCAATAGTGATATGTGGAACACATCATGAAATTTGGAGAGACTTGGCGGCATTGACAAACGGTAAGCTACAACCCCAATTCGTTCTATAATTTCGAAAGATCTGATGTACCTGGGACTTAATTTACCCTTTTTACCAAATCGTATAACTCCCTACCATGGAGATACCTTTAAGAAAACATGATCTCCTACCTGAAATTAAAAATCCTTCCTTCGGTTATCAGTATAGCTTTTTTCCTACTTTGAGCTACTTTGATGTGGGTTTGGATAACCTTCACCTTTTCCATTGTTTCCTCAACAAGTTCCAGGCCTACGAGTTTTCTTTCACCAACACCATCCCAAAAAGTTGGTGTGTGACATCTCTTTCCATATAACGCTTCATATAGTGCCATATGAATACTTGAATGGAATCTATTGTTATAGGAAAATGATACCAAAGTTAAATATTGATCCCACATACCTTGAAAGTCAAGTGAGCAAGATCCCAACATGTCTTCTAAGGTTTGAATAGTTTGTTCTGATTGTCCATAATTTTGAGGGTGGTAGGCAGTGCTCAAATGAAGTTTAGTATCTAGGGATTTCTGAAAACTTCTCCAGAATCTTGATGTAAAACGGGGATCATGATCAGAAAAAATTGATAAGGGTACTCCATGAAATCTTACAAATTCATTAATATATAGTCTTGCTAAATTTTCAAGTGGTAAATCTTCTCTTATAGTAAGAAAATGTGCTAACTTGGTAAAAAGATCAACAATGACCCATATTGCATCATTTATTCTAGGATTATTTGGTAGTCCCATGAAAAAGTCCATCGTAATATCATCCCATTTCCACTCAGGTATGGAAAGAGTTTGCATGACTCCTCTAGGATGTTTTCTTCTAGCTTTCACTTGTTGACAAACCATACATCTCGACACAAAATCAGCAATATCTATCTTTATATTTTCCCACCAAAAATGTTCTTTCAAATCTCTATACATCTTAGTGATACCATGGTGTATAGAGAAATTGGATCTATGAGCATCATCCAACAATTTCCTTTTCAGATCAGGTATATCGGGAACACAAAGTATCTTCCCAAATTTCAAAATACCATCTTCATATACAAAGTCGATCAATCTCTCATCATTCACAGCTTTAATTTTCCTTTAAAATTCCTCATCATCAGTCATAGAACTTTATATACTTTCTAGTAAAGATGGTTTGGAAACCATTTGAAAAATCATTGATGTTTCACCTTCCATGGTTATTCCCATATCCATCTTTACTAGATCTATGTATATAGGATCCTTTCCAACTCTCATCTTGTTCAAAACTCCATGATAATTTATGCTCAAAGCATCTTCCACCTTATTTTCCATCCCCATGTGGTATTGTATAGTGAAATCATAATCATTGAGTAGTTCAATCCATCACCTTTGCCTCATGTTGAGTTCTTTTTGTGAGAAAATACGCTTCAAACTCTTGTGATCAGTATAAATCTCACATTTTTCACCATATAGATAGTGTCTTCATATCTTCATAGCAAAGATTACAGCTGCTAACTCAAGATCATTATTGGGATAGTTTTTTTCTTGAATTTTTAGCTGTCATGATTCATATGCAATAACTCTATCATTCTGCATAAGGACACAACCAAGTCCTTTATTTAAAGCATCATTATAAATAACAAACCCATAATTCTCCGATGGTAGAGTCAAGATAGAATAATTGACTAATATTATCTTCAGTTCTTTAAAAAATTCTTCACACTCTTTTGACCAAACAAATTTAACCCCTTTACGTGTGATCTTTGTTAATGGGTTAGCCAATTGGGAAAAATTCTAGACAAAACACTGATAATAACCTGTTGAACCAATAAAACTACATACCTCAGTTATACTTGTTGGTACTGGCCATTCTTGGATTGACTTTGTCTTATAAGGATAAATAGAGATTCCATCCTTAGAGACAATATGGCCAAGAAAAGAAATCTCCTGAAGCCAGAATTTACACTTGTTAAACTCCCCATATAATTCATTTCTCCTAAGAGTCCTTAGGATAATACGCAAGTGATTTTTATGATCTTCATATTTGTTGGATTATACCAAGATTTAATCAATAAATACCACTATAAATTCATCAAGACATTCCTTTAAAACTATGTTCATTAGATCCATGAAAATAGAGGGTGCATTAGTCTTCCCAAAAGTCATTACTTATAAACTCATAATGCCCGTACCTAGTTCTAAATGTTTTTTTTTGAATTTCTTCCTTCTTCACACACAATTGATGATATCCATATCATAGTTCAATCTTTGAAAAATATTGAGCTCCATGAATTTATTCAAATAAATCATCAATGTGAGGTAGGGGATACTTTTTCTTTATTGTTATATCATTGATCTCCTTGTAGTCAATGCACAACCTCATAGATCCATATTTCTTCTTAACAAAAAGAACAGGGGCTCCCCATGGAGAAACACTAGGTAGAATAAATACCTTATTACTCAATTCCTCTAGTTGTTTCTTTAGTTCCACTAATTCCACAGTGTCCATTATATAAGGGGTCTTCGATATGGGCCTTAAACCAGGAATTAAATCAATGGAAAACTCAATTTCTCATTCTAGAGGATGTCCCGGTAAATCCTCTGGAAATAAATTAACATATTCTTGCAAAATAGTTAAATACTCTATTTGAACATTCTTTTCCTCACCTATAGTTATTTCATTCTCTTAATCCCTAATAATTGAATTTATTTTAGCTACTAGGGGTGGATCTAGATAAGAATCAGATGGTAACGTTTATGCTTTAAAGATAAAGTGGTCTTTATCATCATCATCAAAAATTGTAACCTCCTTCTTCTTACAATAAATTTTTGCATCATAGTCCAAAAGACAATCTATACTGAGGATTGTATAAAATTCAATCATGGGTATGAAGATGGGATCAGTAGATAAATAATTTTTATATGTCTTAATAGGAACTGATTCACAAAACTTTATTTCAATGATACTTCCCTTAGGAGTTTTTACTGATAACTCCCTTGTTAAATCAAATTAGAAATATCTAGTTTTCTTATCAAACTAGGAAGATATGAGACAATGCGATGATCCAGAATCAAATAAAGCATTGGATAAACTTGTGGAAACCATTAAATTACCTGCCACTGCATTTTTCGGAGCTTCAACCTTAGCATTAGTTGTCACATAAGCTTGGCCTTTCTCCCTTGTCCTTTTCTGAGGTATGTTTCCTTGGATATTAGGACATTCATTTTCATAATTCCCCCTTTATATACAATTGTATCATTCAACATTGGCATCCTCTTTCTTTCCTTTGCAATCATGAGCTTGGTGGTATTTTTCACCACACTTGTAACAGACTCCCATTCCCTTTAGGAAAGTACTAGGGTGTTTCTTCCCACTTTTACTATAGGATGTGTATTAAACTTTTCCCTTCCCCTTATTTTCATTTCTAGAGTGTTCAGAAAAAAATTTTCTTCTCCTACTTTTCTTTAAAGTTTTCAGACGTAGAGAATTATTTTTCTGTCTTAATAGCACATGAGACTATATCTTCATACAACGAGAAGTATTATGAGACTAATTCTCAACAGATAAATGGTTTTAACCCATAAAATAATAGATCAATCTTACTCCTTGGGTTATGTATATAATCTGTAGCATGCCTTTCTAACCTTGTAAAGTTAGGCTCATATTTTGTGACATTCACATCCTCCTTTTTCCTCAAACTCAAAAATTACCTTTCCATATCCACTCGATGGTCACAGGGAAAGTATTTTTCTAAGAAAATCTCTTTAAAATCCCTCCATTACATATTTTATACTTCATCATCTTCCTTTTTATTTTTAATCAATGACCACCATTGATCTGCATCTCTTGTGAGGCGATAAACTTCCATGATAACTTTTTCCCTTTCGTTACTCCCCAAAGCATGAAATATTTTCTCTAAGTAACTTATTTATTGCTCATATACAAATGGATTTTTAATCCCATTGAATGTTGGTGTTTTTTGCCTCATGAATCGGCCAAACATTGATCCTCCACGTTGTGGATCAGGGTTCTCCATACAGGTAAGGTTATTATTTATATCCTGATTGAGTTGTCCCAGTATGGTGATACGATGATAAGCACCAGTTACATCACCAACTCCACTATAATTGTCTTGAGTAGGAAGGCAATCCATACATGGATTAAGTGCATTGATATGGTTTCCATTCCTTCCACTAGGCGCCATTTCTAATCAATTTCATACTCATGATTAGTTTATGAATCTAAATACATAATTCCAAACTTGTAAACCACTTAACATAAATTGAACAGTTTATGGATATAATCCATAATCATAAAACTGTTTTCTTTTAGGAGGTATATACTCATAAATCCTTAATAATGGTTTGTAAAGAAAATGTGAATTATCCTAAGCATATCCCCCGGGAGTGTCATAACCAAGAGTGCAGCAAGGCCTGTTTTTTGTGTACTAGGATACTCAGGGTCAAGCCTGAAACTCCTTGTTGGAGTTTTCACTCCTAGGTAAATTTGTTCCAGATCCACCTCTACCTTCTCATATCTAGAAAGGGATTAATTTATTAGAAAATACATGAAATATATACATTACCAAAATTCTAGGAAGTTCTTCTATACTAATCCTTAAATTCTATCTTAGGGTAATGTTCTCTAATTAGATTTTTTCTAAATCTAGATTACAAGTTTTGTACTAAACTTCCTCTGATACCAACTATAACACCCCGACCCTAGTTATCCAAAGTTGGTGCATTATTACATAACATTGTCATGATCATAAAAGATCAATTCTCAAAAGACCGATTAGTTTAGTAGCCTTGGAAGTACTAGATACATTCATAAGTTTTACATTACATTATAAAATGAAAAACTACAACAACATTGTCTCAATAGACCACACTCATATCCCATAGAATATCCCTGCATGTCGGTCATAATATACTTCTTTGAATTGTGGGAAAAATAAAACATAGAAAGGGGTGATCTCCAATGCTTAGTAAGGATAACAATATAGCAGAAACTTTCATAAATAAGCATAAACATTTAAAGAAATGTATAAGACTAAAACAAAAATCCTTTTTAAACTAAAAATTCATCATAATATGGAAAATATAAATAAAAATAATTTCATTTACTTATTCACATGGATATTCTACTAGTCGAATAATCGCATGCAATATCAATAGCCAATTTCATAATGATGGAATGCATAATGACAGACTTCATAACCACATAGTCAAGGCCTCGTGCCAAGACTACAAATAAGATTTTGTGAAGTCCTTGTGCCAAGACACTAATTTGTCTCATGAGACCTACCGATTCATCGAGGAGCTATAGTGTGCTCCACCCATCACTTACTAAGTCCAATGCATTCCTCATATGAAAAGGTTAAAACATAACATAAACATTCATATTAAAACTCTCATACGAAATGTCAATACTTTATCCATAAACCATGAATGGTATAAAATAACACATCCATAGTCAAACATATCACAAAAACTTCAATACAATATGGAATATTTGTATCATAATAAATCAACTTCAAACAAGTTTAAAATCCATCAAAGGATATTGACATAGATGAAATGAAAACTATTTGAAAGAAATACCTCTTTCTATTTTGAAACCATTTATAAGAAAACATTTATTTTGTAAATATTATTATAAGCTTTTAAGGTAATCTTATAAGGTGTTATAATGGCATAAAATAGCTGCACCCACTATGTAAGTTAAAAATAATTCTTTCTTTAATTTTTGTCGAAAAGGTCGTAAAGTACCTTGTTTAGAAAATGAAGGAAATATTACTTTATAAACATATTAAAAAAAAGTAAAACAAGGGTATAAATTTCAATAACCCATATTCTAGGAAATAGTAAAAATGTTTTGAAATATATTTTTAGAAACATGGATGTGGATGATAAAGAGGTCCCAATAGATAATTACATATAAACAACATCAGATAATGAAGAGATTGTAGAATTAACCCTTACCTTGTATTTTTCCGTAGTCGAGGGTATATTAACCTATTTTATAATAGTTAAATAATTGTTATTAAATTATAAAAGAACCATATATATAAATATTATATCATATATGATCTTATAATATTGCTTTGTTAGTAATATTTTAGTATTATTGTCGTTTCGGGTGTTAACTGATTCATTTTCCTTTATATGTTTTGTTACGTAAGTCATGTTTGTTATGGATAGGATGTATTTGATTAATATATAGAATGATATTAAGTTCTTTAAAAATTATTTTTAATCATCAAATAAAAATTATTCTTGAATGGTTACAATGGGGAAATGAATCTTAGTGCGTTCGTGGAGACGGTAATCCGTACGTACGCACAAGCGACAATATCATTATTTTGATTTAAAATATGATGTAAATAGATGCTATATAATGTATAAATAATAATTAAGTTGTTATATTTATTTTTTACATCAATTATTATACCCATCCAAATAATAATGAATTGAATAACAACTACACCAGGATGTGGAGACGGTTAGTCGTATGTACGCACGTATGGTGACTTTGTCATTAATATGATGGATAAAGTAATGAATATGGTTGTAACATTTTTATAATAACATCACAATGTATATAAGATACTGGAGTTATTATTTTATAATGGAAAAAATAAAGAAAGATTAAGTGGAAGAAGAAAATAACTTGAAAGAG
This sequence comes from Viscum album, assembly GCA_963277665.1. Classification (NCBI taxonomy): domain Eukaryota; kingdom Viridiplantae; phylum Streptophyta; class Magnoliopsida; order Santalales; family Viscaceae; genus Viscum; species Viscum album. The sequence continues at coordinate 370,618,145 of OY728166.1, read as the reverse complement.
GTGATGAAATATTTACCTCTTCTTCGGGTTCTTACTTTTGATTTGATCAAAAGGGCTCCTTAGGTTGGATTTCTGATCAAAATAAGGCCTCTAGGTTGAATTGAGGGAAGTTGGGAGGATATTTGGGTAGTTTTTGTCTAAGAAAAATGGCTTTGGAGGTTTGAATTTGAGAGAAGGTAAAATGACCTTTTATAAGAGAGGTGAGGGGCACCTTAGGAAAAGGTTGAAATATTATTTTATAATAAAATTATTTTCAGTTTCTAATGGATAAAAAATGATTTATTTCTAGGATAATGTGGGGATGGGTTTAAAACCTCTCAAAAAATAGGTTTTAGACAGGTTTGGGTCACCATATTAACCTTATCTTTTAGATTTAACTCTTTATTAAATAGTTTAACTTTTACCATGTATTCTTGTATTATTACAATAATTAGTTAATAAACTTACTATAAAATGACAAGATAACATCAAGTGTTTCATTAATGGTATAAATATCATTATATAAGTCTTTTTACCAAACCTTATATTTTTAGGAATATTATATCAATTAATAATATAATATTTGTTTTAAAAACTCTTTTATGTCAATTTTGACACTATTTGGTATTTTGTTTTTGTTAAAGTCATAACAGCATGATTACTTCGAAAAAAATTCATTTAATCAACCCTAACATGTCATATTAACCTTTAAAATTATTTTAATTCATCAAAAGTCTAAAATTATATTTATTTGGATATTTATAATATCAATTATTTTAATCTTTCATTAATAAGATAATTAATGTATCATCACTGTGTCATAAATAAATTTAATTATTTAATGTCTAAAAATTATAAATAAAATACAATTATGTAGTAAATATTTTTATCTTTCTAATGAATATATATAGTAGAATTTATCTTATGTATAACCATATATTAAAAATGTTTTAGTTATGAAAACTTGAGTTTAACACTTTTAACTCTTCTTTAAATTAAATAATAATAAATGTCCTAATCTAATCCAAGTGGACCAAAAGGATCATATTTTATTCCTAAAGTTGTTTTTGGTCGAATTACACTTATCCAATAGAATTAGGATGTGTTTTCTGGTAATTATAATATCATTTTTACATTTAATTACCCTATTTACTTTTAACTGTGGTAAATAAAAGTTAAAAGTTACTATTCACCAAAAATTATTTTCATCTTATTGAACCACATTTTACTTACTGATATCAACCATGTCTTTCGGATTTTGGAAATTCAATTCACATAAGTGGTAAAATTAAGTTTTATGCAAATTTTCAAATGCTCCTAGGAGGTGCGTAAAAGACGGTAAAAAGTTCAATAAAATTTTTATATATCTAAACTTATTATAAAATGAATCCAATTAATTACATTGAACTTATATAGGTATTATTTATCTATTTTGACCTGAAATAAATTTAAAAAAATTAAATAATTATTTAAATAAAAAGTTGGTTTTAAACAATAATGCGGTGTTTTTCACTATTCATCAAAAATTGAAAGTTTTAAGAAAAATATCAAAAATTCACCCTAAGCTAATTTTGATGTTCTGAATCCAAAAATGAAATCCATTTTGAAAGATAAAATTTATAAAATTTCAAAAAGTGGGTATTAATATTCATAATGGCTAGTTTGATTGGTTATGGTGTGTTTGAACTCAAAGTTGTGTACAATACAATCTATTGTGTTATTCAAAGAGAAACGTGTCGTTGAAGCTTGGGGTGTTTCAACTAAAACAAAAAGGGATAACATGAGTAATGAACATTTAACATCATAGGGTGGGTTATCATAATCAATAACTTAAAATGGGTTTTACCTTAAAACCTTTTACCACTTTTCATCATTGTGTTATATCATAATTCCTTCAGTTCAACCTATATCAATATTGGTTTATCCTAGGTTAATTCAAGTTTTTTATCTTATACTTATCAACCTAGTCCTCAAAGTAACTTAAAAATTAATCCTTTATAGTGGTTCATAAAGAGTATATGATCAATCAAATCATATCACTTAGGAGTTTCTAGCCAAGTGTATAGACTTATGGCTACTCATTGTGCATTGGAGTGATGATTGATTCAATGCTCAACCAACCATTTTCAAGTTGATTACCCCGAGGTGCATCTATTCCACAGTTGCATCCACTTTCCAGTATCCAAACAGTGATGTATTACTTGGAAGATCATATAATCTCTACATTTCCAAAATATTATGATATTATCCTATGCTTAGTCTTATACCTAATAGTTCACTATAGGGTTTTCATTAAGGTTCTATCATCCTAATTTCCAAAAAAAAATTGACCTTATTTTGATGCCAACTATGGTGACCCAAGCCTCAAATGAACTTTATTTTAAAATTATTGATATACTTTTTCAAAAAATACACATCAGGGATTGATAGGTCTAGTGTCTTTGGAAAACTATACATAAAAATACATCATCTTAAACATAAAAACATAATATTTATTTAAAAATACCCATACTTCTACTAAATCCCATAGATATTTTAAAATTTCATAGGACACCTTGGGGAAAATACCTAAGGAAAAGGCTAATCTATAATGCCTGATAATGCAATAAACATGGAAATAAAAAATAATATGAGAATCAAGTGGAATGACATGATTTCATAAAGAGGATGATCATTAACATGGAGAAATGGATTATCTAAATGATGTTATAAGATCATATACATTTGGTAATAACATAAAACATGATATCATAAACCAAATTCAAGGGTCACTCCCAATACCATCATTATAAAGTAGACAAAGTCCCATTGGGTATTTATATTCACTTCTTAATCCCTTACATAACATCACATTAGATATAAAGGTTTACCCAATGTATCATAGGGATACATAATTCTGGTCCCACACATAACATAATTAAAATCATACATATGTGTTCCATATAAGGAAAATAAGTCATACATAAATCATAATCATGATCAAACCCATGAGAAGGAAGGGGGTTTCATAATTCTGATTCAAGGCATAATTGAAGGCTAAATCATAAGGATTCCCAAGAGAAGAAGTAATTAAATCATTTGGATGTTCATATTTGAAAATTAAACAAAGGTATTGGTCATTGATTTATAATATATATATTTCTTGAGAAAGATCTATGATAAGAAAAAATAAAAAACATACCACTAGGGTGAAGTATTATGAAATAAGTGAAGGATATTTTTAAAGAATTAAAGAGCATATTATTTTCCATAAAAACCATAATTGAATAGAGAGAGTTTTATATAAAATAATGAAGGTTTTTAGAAGATATTAATGATTTAAAAACATTTTATGGGGGTGACTCTTGATATGAGACACAAAATTAGAAAGTTTCCTTAACAAGGTTTACTTAAAAGTAGGAATTTCAAAGGGAACTAAAAACATGTATAACCCCAACAACTAAAGGTATATTTTACTAGGTATTTATATAAGGGATATATATACAAAAATATAAGAGGTGCATGAGAAGAATATTTTATAAAAGGGTGAGAAAAAAATAGAACTTGTAACCAGAAAGTTGTGAAGGAGGCAGAGAAGATCCCTTACTATTTTAGTAACATTTAAATCAAAACACTTGAAAGAGATAGGGATTGAAATAAAAATTCAAATAACAGATATAGAATAAACTTTATGATATAATATGAAAAATAGGAATTATGTACACCATATAAATGTAAATTGGTGCATAAAGAAAAACAAGTCTCTATGGAGGGAATTTGAGACAAAAACCCTTACAACTTAAGAAACGTTTTAATAAAACCCTGTAAAGAGAAAAAGATTGATTTTGAAGTTAAAATACCATGAATAAAGATAATTAATTCTATTATATACTCGATTAGTACTATAAATACCATTTAAATTAAATTAGGTGCATAAAATAAAATATGTCTCAAAGAAGGAAATTTTGAGATGAAACCCTTACAAATTTTATAATTTTTGAATCAAAATTTATTGGAAACTTTAAAATCATTTGGTTCCATAAATTCCATGTATAAAATAATGTAGTATTCCATAATACATTCTTGGGTAGTATATATGCCATAGAAATAATAAATTGGTGTAAAACATTAAAACATCTCTCAATGAAGATGAATTGAGACGAAACCCACACTACAAGAAAGCAGTGTTTTAGCAGCGGTTTTTTCACAATGGTTTTCAAAGTTGCCGCTAATTTTTTGATTGAAAAAAATTTAGCGACGGTTTTTTCAAATCCACTACGAAATTGAGGAAAAAATTAAAAAAATTAATTATATATTAATTATTATTTTTATTTATTATTTACAATAAAATGTAGTTTATTATTTTTAATTTTAATTATTTATAATGTGTTGATTAATAAATATTTATAATTATTATTTAATAATATTTTTAAACTGAAAACAAATCTTTGATAAGTTGAAGAACAAACTTCAGCATCAAATAACCATAACTTTTGATCTGGGAGTCCATTTCAGCTCCACAAACAATCAAATCGAAGCTTATCAAATGAGCTAAAACCTAGTGATATTTAAATCATGTGATAATCAAAGGAAAAAAATATATTCAAATTTCAAAAGTTGAAAATCGAACCCGAACTTCAAACGGCCATAACTTTTAATCTGGGTATCTGTTTGGGCTCTACCGTATATAAAATCAAAGCATGTGACGAGCTCTACGTCGTTTAAGTCTGGTACCAACTTTTTAAGTATTGTACCCCTTTTTATTCTGCTAGAAAGGCCCAAAAGGCCTCTGAAACAATGGTTTTAGTTGCAGACCCCGATTTTTTAAAATTCAAACAGTTAAAACATTCGATCCAGATGTTCTTTTAGCCTGTACCACATATCATATCGAAGTTTATTTCATGATATTTGATTTTACTAGTTGTGGCACTGAAAAAGGAGTCTCATATCAGACTTTATGGTCATTTTAGTGTTTTTAGGGTTTTAAGAGGTTCTTAATGTTTTATTATTTATTTAATTAATTGATTATTTATTTATTTATTTATTTATTTGTTATTTATTTATTTATTTATTTATTTATTATTATTATTATTTATTTATTTATTAATTAATTATTATTATTATTTATTTATCTATTATTTATTATTAATTACTTATTTATTTATCATTTTATTTACTTACTTACTTATTTATTTATTCATTTATTTATTTATTTATTTATTTATTTATTATTTATTTAGTTATTATGTACACATTAATTATTAATTAATTATTAATTTATTAATTAATTATTTATTAATTATTTATTATTAGTTTATTATTCATTTATTATTTATTTATTTATTATTTCTTTATTTGTTATTTATTCATTATTTATTTATTATTTATTATTTATTATTCATTTATTTATTATTTATTTACTTATTAATTATTTATTAAATATTAAATATTAAATATTAAATATTAAACATTAATTATTAATTATTAATTATTAATTATTAATTATCAATTATTATTTATTAATTATTATTAATTTTTTAATTATTAATTATTTATTATTTATTATTTATTTATTTATTTATTTATTTACTTATTTATCTATTTATTTCTTTATGTATTTATTTATTTATTATTTATTCTTTATTATTTTTTATTTTTTATTTTTTCTTAATTATTTATTATTTATTATTATTATTTATTATTTATTAATTTATTAATTTATTTTTAATTTAATAAAAATTAATTTATTATTAGTTTATTATTAATTTATTATTTATTTATTTATTTATTTATTTATTATTTAATTATTCAATACTCATATTTTATTAAAAGAAATTTTAAATTTATTAATTATTTATTAATTATTTATTAATTATTTATAAATTTTTAAATATTATTTATTAATTATTAATTATTAATTATTAATTCTTCATGATCAATTATTAATTATTACTTATTAGTTATTATTAATTATTAATTATTTATTATTTATTATTTATTATTTATTATTTATTATTTATTATTTATTATTTATTATTTATTATTTATTATTTATTATTTATTATTTATTATTTACTATTTATTATTAATTATTAATTATTTATTATTTATTATTCATTATTTATTATTTATTTATTATTCATTTATTATTTATTTATTTATATATTATTTATTAATTTGTTTTTTATTTATCATATATTAAATTGTTTTTTAATTTATTTATTATTTATACATTACTTATATATTATATGTTATATATTATATATTATATATTATATATTATATATTATGTATTATGTATTATGTATTATGTATTATATATTACATATTATGTATTATGTATTATATATTATATATTTTAAATTATCTATTAAATATTATATACTATATAGTATATATTTTATATTTTATATTATGTATTATGTATTATATATTATGTATTATATATTATGTATTATATATTATGTATTATATATTATGTATTATATATTAAATATTATGTATTATGTATTATATATTATCTATTATGTATTATATATTATATATTATATATTATATATTATGTATTATATATTATATATTATATATTATATATTATATATTATATATTATATATTATATATTATATATTATATATTATATATTATATATTATATATTATATATTATATATTATATATTATATATTATATATTATATATTATATATTATATATTATATATTAAATATTATTTAATATTTAATATTTATAAGTTACCATTTACTATTTACTATTTACTATTTATTATTTAATATTTATTATTTGATATTTACTGTTTCTTATTTTCTGTTTTTTATTTATAATTTTTTATTTACCATTTATTTCCATATTATATATTTCTTTATTTATTATTCATTTATATTCTATTTATTAATTTTTTAGGTCCACCAGGCTAGATACCTTGAGAGGGGGGGTGAATCAGGGTAGGACAGATTAAAACAACTGTCTCTTGATGATCTTGTTTTGCTGTTAGACAAAACCTTCTTCTCTCTCCTTCCCGATGCAGGGTTTGAATAAACCTTAAAGCATGCACGGGACATAAAATTTTTTTACTTGGTTCTCCATCACTAGGCTACGTCCAAGGAGCATACACCGGTAGTGTGCCGATGTACCAATTCCACTATAAGTGCACTGTTGTTTACAAGTTCGAAGCGGACTCACTGTCCCTCCTGGTTTATAACCACTCACAATTTGAGAACTCACTGCTCTCTCAACTGAAGTGAGCTCACTGCTTCTTCAGAAGATCCACTCACAGTTTGTAGACCTGTAGGTCTCTTCATTTTCATGAAAGAATGCATCCTTAGCTGTTGATAGATGATCTATTGAAGTTCAAAGTTCATACACTGATGAATACCCTTTTCCCCCTAAACAATGAGCAATTCCTTTGAAATACCTTCACAAAGCACCCTACTTCGTGAGGCTCCCAATTTCGTGAAGCTCAAACAAGACTTCGCGAAGCACCTGCCTTTTCGCGAAGCTCAAGCCTTTGCAAAGCTTAGGCCGTTGTGAAGCTCCTACCTCTTCGCGAAGCACACTCCTTAGAGAATGCGGCCTCACAAAGCGCACTTCCTTCGCGGAGCTAGATTAGCCACTGTGAAGCACCTCTCTTTCGCGAAGAACACTACCTTCGTGAACCACCTTCGCGAACCGAGAGAAAAATATTTTCTTCAAAATCTCTCTTTCTCTCTTCTACTTCTCTTGAAGGGGTTTAGGCTTATTTATAGGTGATTCCACTGACCCACGAACTTTCTACACGAAGTCAACGCCACATCATCTCAAATCGCGAGGCTCCGAAGTTCCTGCTGAAATTCTCTCAAAATCGCGAAGCACCATGGAAATTTTTTGACCGCAGAGCTTGACGTAATCACGGAGCATCACCATCAATCCCTTCATGCCTTCGCCGCGAAGCTCCCTCGTAAATCCCTTCACCGCCGCGATGCTCTTCAATTCTGCCAATCGCGAAGCTTGACATAATCATGAAGAATCGCCGCCATCATTTTTCTGGTCTTTACGAATTCCAAACCATGAATCATATCTTCACGAAATTCATGCCTTTACCATATTAAAATAAGATCTTCACGGAAATCCTATTTTCGCGATGCTCACCAAACTCCAAATTTTGGACCCCAAAAATTTGGCAAACACTGGAAAATAGCACCACCTTGTACTGCTCTTTTTGTACCGCCTCTAGATTGTCTGTTCCTTTTTCATGGTTCTTTGTCAACATGGATTGTCAAAAACATCTCTGGAACTCGACAATTCACCATGGAAACCTGCTTTGTCAACAAACACAATCAACCCAAAAATACTGCAATGATACCTTGAGGTATTTTTACCCAACATAATTAGTAATTTGTAATTAGTAATTATTAAATATTAATAATTACTTATTAATTATTAATTATTGATTACAGATTATTGATTATTGATTATTGATTATTGATTATTGATTATTGATTATTGATTATTGATTATTGATTATTGATTATTGATTAATCATTATTGATTATTGATTAATCATTATTGATTAATAATTATTTAGTGTGTATCTATTTTTTATGTATTATTTGTTTTTCCAATTTATATATATATATATATATATAAGTATATTAAATTTGATTCATTGACCATGTGAATAGAATAAGCAAGAGGGAAGGGGTTTAAATCTCACCCAACACAGAATTTCTATATATGGCATGGGCATGGGCATGGACATGGACTTATGCATAGAGATGGGAATGAGCTTGGTAATAATAAATAATAAATAATGAATAATGAATAAATAAATAAATAAAAGAATCAGGTGCATAAAATAACATGTGTCTCAAAGAAGGAAGTTTGAGACGAAACCCTTACCTTGTTCTAGATTCATTCTGTGCACGAGCCTAATGTCCTGAATAATAAAATTAATTTTATTAGATTACTTATTAGGAAACTTATTATTATTTATTTAATTTAATATGGACAATATATTGTCATATGTTATACATGTATTATATAGTTTTCATTCATATGTCAGTTACTTGAGATTATTTGGTCAATTTTTTCATAACTCCTCATATATGTTAACCATGGTAGAAAGAATTGTAAAATAGTTTTATAATATACATAATATTAATATTTTTATGGACATTATTTTTATATATTATATTTTTTTTAAGTCCAACCATGATGGGTGGCGATGAAAAATGAAACTCATTTCTCGTGGAGGATATAGTTCACATGATTAATGTTTCCATTTCTCAACAAATGAGTGGGAAAGATGGTAAATAATAGTTTAAAATTTTAGAACCATAGTTATATTATATGTCACGGCCCATCTCCTGGGGACCATGTCCTGACTCCCCGAATCCCACCTCCTGAAGTTTAGGGGTTGATGACTAGTACCAAAGGCATCAGTTTGCAAATGGGAGGCATTTTCCTGAGTACTTGTATGTACACACACACGACCACATCTAAAAAAACTAGAAAGGTAAAACATGCATGTCACAAAACAACCACTGAGTAAAAGTACAAGTTGTAAGTCAAATGGGACAGAATACAAACCCAACAAAAGACAAACTGAAAAACAGGAAATTACATAAGATCTCTAAAAAGTCATCAGCTGAAAACCTCACCTGATGGGTAAGTGTAGAGTAGCTTCTGGAAGCTGTAGAAGTATGCCCCACCTGCCTGATCTCACTAGGCGCCACTGGGTCCTAGGCCACCAAGTCCTCTATCAAGGCGGAGGTCATCTGCACCAGACACAATATATACAGGAAAATCTCGTACAGGGGTGAGTAACAAAATACTCAGTAGGGACCCCAAACCACAAAGGAAAGACCATAAAGCAATCCACAAAGCAAACCGTGAAGCATGATCACGAAGCAAGATAGCTCACACAGGTATAATTTAAAGTATAAAAAGAGAGACCATTAGTCGTAACACTGAACACCTTGGACTATTGGGGTACTCATCCCTAATGAGTACTGTGGGTATACTGGGTCACACAAAGCCTCTACCCACCATGGGCCTGCCGGGTCACATAGAGCTGCTTCCCACCTTGGCCATTGTACTAAGGTACTCATCCCTGATGTGTACCATGGGTCTGCCAGGTCACACAGAGTCGCTCCCCACTGTGGGCCTATTGGTTCACACTGAACCTCTTCCCACTAGGCCATCATAGTTTATCTACATAGGGTCACTTGTATCTGGTCCACACAAGGTCGCTTGTCAGCAGTCTTTGGGTCTCAGTCAGTCGCAGGATTCCTGCACGTAGTGCGCTTGATTCCTAGAGAAACTACTCCTCAAGTCATTCATAGCATTTAAAATACTATAAAAACATCCTTAGAGTATTCCAAAAGAACCTCCTCATCACAAGGGTTCCAATTCCACAAACGGTTCATTAAACGGGTGTTCGGTCTGAAAGATATTAGTGTTTTAGTAATCGGGGGTCGGTTGTGTCTGGGCCCGGTCCGACCCGGTCGCACTCACCCAACCAACCTAGCCCGGGGGCCCCACATGCCCTAGCCCTGAGGCCCTGCATGCCTCAGTCCAGTTCGACCATTCCGACCTAACCCAGTTTGGGTCTGGGCCGGTCTGGTCCGGCCTGGCCGCTGGGTCAGGCCCATTGGGCCTTGCTGGACCCGATTCGGCTGGGGGTCCAACCCGTCGGTTCGCCCAGTAACCCGGTTCCATCTGACCCGGATCTCAACAGGTGTGTCGGTTCATTCCTAGCCTAGTCCTCCCAACAGCTCGGCTTTATACCATCGGGCCCGCCTGTAGAAGTGGGACAACTTTACTCCAGCATGGGCCACATAGCGGCCCGATTTGTGCACCCCGGTCCATCCCACTCGGTAGGCTGGTTCCCTCCATCCCGGATGCCATGTGGCATCTGGTTCTTGTGAACTGTGACCCACTAAGCCTATCGTACTTTTTTACCCACACGCGGTCACTGAACCCCATGCCAGTGGGTCGTCGCGGCCCGCACGGTGCGGGCCGCTCCCACCGATGTGGTCGGGTGGTCGTATCCCTGTCTACCAGTCGCCAGCCTGCTGCCAGTGGCTCCTGCCACAATGTCACGGCCTAAACTGTCCACGAAACATCCGTCAGTGTGCCAATGTGGCACGCTTCCACCCACCCGCGGCCTCCGACATAGGCATGCCGACAGTACCTTCCGCGGATCACCGGGTCCGCTCCGGTGATCAGTTCTTTGAGTTGTTTACGCCTCTGGCCTCCATGGGGTTCCATCTTTCCTACTACGACCTCAAAAACTCCTTGACGTTAACTTGGAGTTTCATCCACAAATAATGCACAAGAATTCACAAAATCTAAGGGGCTCGGGCCTTGTTCGTGTCAGCCCGCACCATCCGCATTAGAGTTTAAAACAAAGGGAGGTTTCAGATTATAACAACAAGGTAACCCCGATGCAAACTCTGAGTATAAGCACCCTCCCGCAAGAAAAAGTAATCTGTAGATCAACCTATTCATGGGTTGATCCACGTTAGTTGTTTTATAATGAAGAATGGGGAAACTCAAAACAAAAATAACACTTACCTGGAGAAGGTTCGTCATTCGTGTTGATCTATTATAATTCATTGGCGTTCTTCAACCTCCAGTCCCGGATCCTTCCTCCAAGGCATAGTTTCCACTTTTCAATCCACCAACATTCTTCGTTGGAGATAAAATACTTTGTCGTAGATTCTTCAGAGAAATTATCAATCCTCCTACTATTTTCTCCAACCCGTTATCTAATTAAAAGAGAAACGTGTCATCACATTTATGTTACGTTGTGTCGTCGCATCGTTATACTATTTCATTTATGAAACCGAATATCTATTACACTTTAGTTAAAGATCCTCATTAATGGGGTTTGTCACTTCCTCATAGTCGCACCGTAGTGCTGTTCATCTTGATTAACAATTAGGAGAAGAAAATAAAATAACTTTTTAATTTATTTTATTTCTCTTTCGAAAGGTCTGAAAATTATCTTTTTCGGTCTACCCTCATCAGTCAAAGTTATATCATTTCTAGGTGAATCCCGACGTTCTGAGTTCAAATGTTCCCCCAAATTATTGATCTAATCACCAGTTTAAAAGTTAGAAAAAATCCGCTCACACGTTTATTTAAATGAACTAAAAAAAGTTCAAAATTCAATTCCGGGCTCACCGGGTCTTGGAATCAAGTGTCGCCAGAGTGTCTAGTCTTGAAATAATCCCATATAATTTTATAAAAATTACATTGAATTTCCAAGACATTACATTATAGATATTATATATATTCATTCATTACATATTTTTTATCATCCATGAATGTTGGTGATGAAAAATGGAATATGACGCTTTGTGGAGGCGGTATTATGCAAAATGCATTAACGACACTTTTGTTTTTATTAGCAGATAGAGAGGAATAAATAATGACTATTTAATTAATATAATAACATGTAAGTATAATAATTATACTAATTTAATTATATTTTTATGGATATAAGATATTTTTAAGAGAAATATTAAGGAGATAATGGTGTGAAAAAGGTAATACTTACGTTGGAGACACAATCTCCTCTTAGAGATTTCCTTGGAAATGAAGGCCTTAAGAAAAAATATAGAGATTGTAAGATTAATGATGAGAAAAGGAATTATAGTAGATGTAGTTTGGATATTTTTTAAAGTTAAATTCTAATGGTAAGTGTAACCATGGAGGGGTCGAAGTGTTCCCCTTTTATAAGTGAAGAAAAGGAAACTTTGGAGAATACCCTTTACCTTTCCATGATATCACTACACTATTCCATGTTCAATGCCTAAAAATCATAATAATATGTTTTTTGGTGATATTAGGTCATTAAATTATCAACCAATACTTTCTATGTATGTTTTAAATATTTTCAATCTCTTTTACCATAGGTTTTTACATTTTAAAATTTTAATTTTTACCTTTGTAACTAGTTTTTAACTAAGTGATTTATATTTTATTTAAAAATATAAAGTTACCCCTATTACCAAATTTTTATGTCTTGAACCTATATATAATAAAAATTTAATCTTATTAAATTTATACATATGATAAAATAAACTTTTAAATTAAAAAAATATATAATATTAAAAAATGTCTTTTATTGAAAAATGAATTTTAATCATTATGTGTTCTTAATATTATTTAATATTGATCAAAAATTGAATGGGTGTTGATATAATTATATATAATTTTAAATATAATATTTTATTCATAAATTAAATTAGATCAATTTTATTGATTAAATAAAAATTACATGATATTAATAAAACAATTCTTTAAAAAATTATCTTACCATTATCACGGTAATTAATACTAATATTATTAATATTATCTTTATTTAAAAAAATGAAATTTAACTTGTTAAATAATATTGATGAATTGAAATCAAATTGGAAATAAATTTTTTTATATTTAATTTCTAAAAGTGAAAATGTCTAATTTTTATTATAAGCGTGTAAAAATGGTTTTTAGTGTAAATATAACTTGAGTTTCAAAAATGTTAAACATTTGTTTTAAAAATTCAATATAATATTATTTTAAATGATTTATATTACTTATTAAACATATATTTTACATATAAAAATGGTTTCTTGATCTTTTAAGTTATTATTGTATTATAAAAGTGATAGTTTTTAGCAAAATTAGTAATTTTACTATTCACCTAAAATCGATTATTTTAGAAAAATATTAAAAATCAATCTTAAGTTAATATTTATATAATTAATTCAAAAATTAATTTATTTTATAAAATTTAAATTTAAAATTTATACTTTTATATTTTAAAAAATATATATAAATAAAACTACTTTTATTGGAAAATGGTGTGTTTAAGAATTATGTGTTCTTAATATTATCTCATATTGATTTCAAATTTAATTTATATTAATATATTAGTTAATATATAATAATAATTTAAGGTTTAAATTTATTTTATTAATAAAAATATAAAATACTTAATAAAATGGGTTTTTGGAAATACATAGTACTTTTAAAAAAATACAATTTAACAAATACCATTAATTGTTTATTTATATTCTAAAATTTTATTTTTACTAATCCATTGATATTGAAATATTTATTTAAATTTTATATATACAATATATCATATTTGAATAATAATAATATTTATACATAATGGGTATATATATAATATTTTAATATCATATCTTTTTCATTGTGAGTTATATTATTTTAAATTTAGCACTTAACAATACCCGATTTCAGTATACCAATAAGATATATGAAAAAAAACATAATTGAAATGATCATATTTGAAATAGTCATAATTTCAATGAACATATTTATAATGGACAAATTTCATTCCTATATATAGACTTACTAAATCATTTGTTCATTCCACTCTCACTTCACAAGGCATGGTTCTTATTTCATATTTTATATAATGATTTATCCTTTCATGGTTCTCTTCATCGTTATACGTTTTTTTGTTTATTGGTGATCCTCAAGGTTAAATATAATCTAGTATATTTCCTATTTATGAAAATTTTATTATTTTTATCTATTTTACCCTATTGATTTTTGCTCTTTTAATGGATTTACTTCATCCGTGGTGAGTAATAATCCATGGTGTGTAGTACTTATTTTTATATGAATTTTTTGTAATGTATCACTTATGAATGAATAATGTGTATTTATTTTGGTTCATATCTTGTAGAACACATTTTATAATCATGTTTCAATCCTTTTTAAATAATATAGAAACATTTTTTAAAATTATAGAGATAAATAATAATAGTAATAATAATAATGGATCATAAATCTTGGAGTGTTACATGATAACTTATTTTGTTTATTCTTCCTCTAATTAAACATTTCATTTGTGAATTAATTTGTTTGATCATTCCATGTGGTAATGGAAACTTAGATCACCGCTATGTGGGAAGATCAATTCCTTTATTGTTGATCCTTGATTCCAATGACGGGTCCTTTAACACTTTGTCCCTCCTCCTTGGATTACAAAGAGGTAAAATGATACGAACTTCATGTGGTATCCCTAAGAAACCAAAAGTCTGGTAATAAATTCCAATTTATAAGAGAACATTGGGGGATGGTTTTCCCAAAGAACCCATACAACCTATTAAGAAATATACAAAATCCAAGACTAACTAAATGATGCATGAGAATAAACCACATAACTTGTTAAAATACCACTATAATAACAATATCAAAGTACTGTAGAAAAAGAAATAAAGTTACATGGCTAAGACACTAAAAATAAAGACAATGGAACCAAAGTGGAACCAAACCAGACCAAGATGCCATTACTCCCCAGCTCCAGCTTCAGCAACCAAACCATGATGTCAAGGATCGCTACTAGAGAAGTAAGAAACATGATCCTTACCAATATATCGATATAATTCATCTAAAAATACACCAAATTTACTAAACAAAAGGTGAGTATATCGCTCATTAGGATTTCCCCAAATACTTCCCAATACAGGACACTAGGACAAGAACAGGCTAGCACATTTTATATAAATCAGGAGAGAAGAATATAAATAGTTTATATCAAAACATAAGAATGTTTCATATAATAAAACATTAAACAATGATTTATTTCATTTCTTATAATTGTAATAACTTCAATTTCTACACCCACACACCCTATTCATGCAACTATGGACCTCTCTATACTTGCAAGTGGTGAGTCATCCTTTTACTAAGTCGCCGCTTGGTGAACCCATTTGACAATAGTACTTCCACCCATAATCCATGCATAAAATTACTTAAATGGTTCTACTTTCATGCATTATACTTTCCATATGAACATGAACACATGCCAATACTTTTATTCCAAATTTCTAATAAACAAATTCTTTAAACTGAAACCCCATCTTTCAAAACTAACCCTTTTTAAATCATATCAAACAGTGGTTTTCCGATTCAATTTCACAAGATATTTACAAAAAATAATAACCAAAATTTATCAAAGATCAAGAAAAATAGTACAATAATAGTAGAGTGAGAGAGAATACACCTACCTCTATTATGATTATCACAAAGGATCAAAGATGATTTCATAGATTAACCATTTTTCTCATTCCTTTAACAAAACCCACAACGATCTCATCAATAGAAATCCAAACCCATATATATGATCTTATACACAAATATATGGTTCTATGTGAGACAATTCAAGGAGATACAAGATAATTAAGGATAATAAGACCCTGACCTATGATTTTATAAATAGACACTGAAAGATTCATTACCAATGGATTCTAGATGTTGAAGTTCACTGCAAATATCCAAGGTTAATCGAGGAAACTGAGAGAAAGAAGAAAAGAAGAATATGGGTATTTTCAACTATTGGTCATAATAAAAATAATTGGGGATGAATTATTTATGGTGTAAATTGATAATTTATCTTATAAATTCATATAGGGTCACTTACGCCTAAATACCAATCACCTCGGTTATTTTTATGTGAATGCCCATCTTATGGTGTAAAACCATTTTATGGTGTAAACAGATTTTATTCCCTAAACATCTACCCCAAACTATTTATGTCTTAGAACCAAAATTTACCGTGTAAAGTGTTCCTATATATTTTTCTAGTATCCAACTCCAGGTTATTTCCTTTTTACACCTTCAGAAACTTCCAAAATCTTACTCAATTACTCCAAATATAAGGAAAAAGGCATAAAATGATGGTCTGCCTCAAACTAAGGGTGCTACATTCTCCCCACTTATGGGATTTCCATCCTATGGAATATGTATATCAACATTATTATTGAACAATTTAGTTCATTTATACCACATAACCTTTTCCCATTCCCATGTTTCCTCTTGAACCAGACCATGTTTCCATAACACTAACACCAAGGAAATAGATCTCCCTTTAAGGTTTATTTTCCTGTCTTTCTAGAACTTCTACCAGTTCATGGATAAAAGTTTCATTTAGAACAAGAGTAACATGATCCAAAATGATCACATGACATGGATCATGGTGATACTTATTCAATTGAGAAACATGGAAGACTTTATGAATAGTAATAAATCTCAGTGGTAATGCTAACTGATATATAACAGTTCCAATTCATTCCATTACCTTGAATGATCCCACATACCATAGTGGTAACTTCCCTTGTTTCCCCAAGAATCTATGACCAAGTTTTTGTGACACTTTCAAGAAAACATGGTCACTGAAATCAAAAGATAAAGGTCAGTGATGATTATTTGCATATGAATTCTATCTTCTTTATGTCATGGCCATCTTCTTCTGGATCATTTGGATTTTCTCTATGGTCTCATGGACATGACTCAATATGATCAAATATGTATCTCCTATTTCCACCCAATATAAAGAAGAATGATAAGTATGGATATAAAAATCCTCAAATTGTGGCATCTTTATTTTCACTTAATAACTATTGTTATAGGAGAATTCAACCAAAGGCATGTGATCCTCCCATGAACCACCAAAGTCCATGAAATATTCTATAATAATATCTTCCAATGTATGAATGGTGAATTATGACTATCCATCTATATGTAAATGATATTTTTTTCTTATAGTCAATTAAATTCCAAGGTCCTATTATAATGATCACTAAAATTGATAAGTAAAATGGGGGTTTCTATCAGATACAATTAAAGTTAGAACTCCATGTAACCTAACCACTTCTCAAATATACAATTTTACTAATTCTTCTACCATATTAGATTCTATGATAGGGATTAAGTGTGTTAACTTTTTAAGTCAATCCATTACTACCTATATAGAATCATGTCTCTATAAAGTTTTCGGTAGGCCTGTGAAAAAATACATCACAATTTGTGTTCACTTACATACAGTTATAGGCATAGACTATAGAATACTATCTGATCTTTTATGTTTATAATTTACCTATTGACATTTCAGACATTTCATCACATATTTTATGATATTGTGTTTCGTCCCTTCCCACCATAAATGCACTTTCATTGACTTGTATATTTTCTAAACACCTGGATTAATAGCCCATTTTGAATGGTGGTATGCTAAAATAATCTATTCATGACAAGATTAAGAAACTAAAATTATATTCTAAAATCATAAAAAAAAATTAAATATTTTTTCCAGTCACCATAAGTCTCCCCACCATTTAGGTTTGACCTAATGGGGATATAATCAGAATTTTTTATCTAATCTTATTTTAACAACTTTATCAAGTTTGAAACAAGACTTACTAGAAGTAAAAATACATGATATACTAATGAAATATAGTCTAAATTCATATTATAAATCATGCTCATTAACTACCATGGGTCATGAGCTTCTTGGACCACTTCACTGTATGATTTCTGACTCAACTCATATGCTACATAATTCCCTTTATCAGGTGTGTATACCAAGTAAAAATAAAAAATCTGGAGGTACTCCATCCATATTCATTTCCTCAAGTTCAAGTATTTTTGAGAAAAATATATTTAAAAATCTTATGGTCAGTGAAAATTGTGAAATTTTATATAAAGAGGTAATGCCTCTAATTTTTTAAGGCATGGATAACCACAGCTAATTTCATGTCATGTGTAGGATAATTCTTCTCATGCACTAGAAACTTTTTCAAACCATAGTCCACAACATGGTATCCATTCATGTGGATCCAACCAATACTAGATCCAAATTCATCACAATATACAACATAGTTATTACCCGATTCTAGAAATATTAGGATGGGTGTCGAGATGAGATGATTTTTATGTTCCAAAAAACATTTTTGACAACTATCATTCCATCAAAATTGAACACCTTATCTTTTTTGAGAATCCATGGGAGAAGAAATTATAGAGAAATCATGAATGAATCGATGATAATATCCTACTAATCCTAGAAAATTGCTTAACTCAAAAATATTATTTAGTGTCTACCAAGAGACTACTGATTCTATATTTCCAGTTTCAACTGATATTCCTCCTTCAAAAATTATGTGCTCAAGGAAACTTACTTCTAGGATTCATAAGTCGCACTTAGAAAACTTAGTATACAAATGATGTTCCCACAATGAACTCAGTACAATTTTCAAGTGCTCCTCATGGTCATTACTGTTTCTAGAGTAAACTAGGATATCATTGAAAAATACCACAATAAAATCATTTAAGTGCCTATGGAAGATACGGTTCATCAAATCCATGGAAAATTTTGGTGATTTCATCAAACCAAAAAGTATGAAAACATATTCATGATGGTCATAGTGACACTGAAATACTACCTTTAGAATATACTCTCTTCTAAATATAAGCTAATGATATCCTAAGTGTAGATCAATTTTAGATAACCTCTTGGATCCCTTTAATTGATCAAACATATCATCTATTTTAGGAAGAGAATAGATATTCTTAATCATTACTTGATTCAACTTATAATAATCAATACATAAATAGAGAGTATTATCTTACTTCTTTAAGAATAAAACTGTTGTAGACTAAGGTGATGTACTAGGTCTGATAAATCCTTTAATTTCTAACTCTTCTGGTTGAACCTTTAATTCCCACATCTTAGTTAGATCCATTCTATAAGATGGTAGTGAAATATGGCTTGTTCCTAGGAATAGTTCAATAGTAAATTTGATTTCTATTTCAGGTGGTAACCTATAGAAATCCTTTAGAAAGACATTTGGGTATCGATCCACTATTTCAGGAAGAGTCTCATTTCCCTATTTTATCAGTTTTTCTCAAGGTCATTGTTGCTAACTAGCTAGTTATCATTCTATTTTCTATCACTAAAGGTCCTAATCTTTATACATGTATATCTTAATCCCCCCTAAAAATTGAAGGTCTCCATATAGGGATGTAAACATTACCTTTCAATTGTAACAGTTGATATGGGATTTAAATCCCACCAGCCAATCCATACCAAAGATTAAATAAAAAACATTCATATCTAAGACCATAAAATCCTAGAGGAACTACATTGTGTCAATGGTAATAGAACATGTTGGAAATTTGAAACCTATTCACTCCCATTGTTTAATGGTTGTCTTTATATTCATGAAATGAGGCATTATTTCCACATATACACTAGAACATAAATCGCCTTTAGTGGCGGTCTTTTAGCGGCGGTTTTGTAAACCGCTGCTAAACCCCATTTTTTCAGTGGAGACACTTCCCCCCGACCCTGACCCCCTTTCTACCTTAGACCCTCGTGACCCTACCTTCTTCCCCTGATCCCCATGATCCCCGAACCCTAGCTCGCCTCCCCACCGCCGGTGATGTTTCTCACCAACCATCAGCACCACTTCCCCCCAACACCTGACCCCAAACCCCCTTCTCCCCTCGACCCTCACGACCCCACCTTCTTCCCCCAAACCCCATGAGACCCAAACCCTAGCTTTCCTTCTTACCACCGGTGACGGTTATCGCCGCCCATCAGCGCACCTTGCCACCCATCGCTGCCATTGACTACCTTTTCCTCCCCTCCACGTAGGTTTGTATACCATTATAGTGTGGTTGTGGTATGATTTTGTGAGAGTTATAGGCTAAATTTTTTCTTCAGTATTTCCATGAGTGGTGTTCCATGTGTTCAACCTTAAATTAACATTCATGTATTTTCGTGACCCAGGTTTAGATCCATTCCATTCCATTTTGAGGAACATGCATATAAGGGTGTCTATTTTATTTCATGGAGTGCCTTTTATTAGTGATCGGGTATAATTAAGTATAAATTGTTCTCTAGGATGTGTTCTCTTTTATTGATTTAATGTGGTTTTCATAGTTAGTGGAATCATGTCACTTTTTTGATGATTTTACTCTTAGGTCTTCCTATCTAATTTTTCACCATTATAGAGAAATTATAAATTGTTGGGATACCCATGATCAGTCTTTGTGTGTTTTCTTCCCATTATTGTGTGGTGATTATTTTGGATTCCTTTGGTTGGGATGTGCTAGAGTTTGGCTATAGTAACCTTAGTTAATCTAGAGTTAGTTTTTATGTTTTTTCATTTGGTTTAGTTTGGAATTCATGAGGCTCTTAGGAGTATTATTGTAAATTTTTATATTCCTAATTTCAAATAATATCATAGGAGTGGCTATCCCAACAACATATTTGTTGTTTCTTCAATTTCATTCAGTGAGGCACCAACTTCTTAAGGCTCTGAGTGAATTTTTTCAGATAATTCTTATTTTTTCAGAATTTTTTATCTCAAGGAATGGTTTTATTATTCCATGTGTCCTTTGTTATGAGGTTTTAAAAAAAAATTAGTGGTTGATCCCTCGTTAGAGGGAAGGTAGCCTTGGTATTCCTGCTTATACTATGTTCTTGTAAACTTTCTCGGGGAGTAAAGTGTCATAGTGGGGAGTTTTTGACACCATGAGATTTCACTTTATTACTCTTGATCATGTGGTTGTTTCTTCCCCTAGGATTGAGGTGTCTTATGGTTATTAATTTGTGTTTTGGAGGTTTTTCGATGGGTATATGGTTAGGCATATAGTTTGGGAAATTTTGCAGTCAAAACATTAATCACTATGGGTTCTCTTTCCTTCCCTAAGGTCCTCTAAGTGTATTTGAAGTGATTTTTGGGTGGTTCATCATTCAGATTAAGAGGTATGATCTTACCCTCTCTCCCACTCTTATTTTATCTCTTTTTACCCTTTCTTCTCTAACCCTAATGGCCATGGATGGTATATTTTCTTTGTTATAGTAGTTTTAGATTGGGGTTTTTTGTCTCAAAAAGTTTTTATTCTTTTATTATAGCCTAAACTAGTGGTTTTCTTTTAAGGTGACATCATTTCACCACATGAGGTCAGTGTTTAAATTTCATTGAATTTTATTTAATATATTTATATGTGCTTGGATTTATAAATTAATTTCAAATCCAGATAATTAGGGTGTGGGTTATCTAGGTTTAGTTTATAATGGTTTTATATAACTTAACTTGGTTTTCATGTGGCTTAAAGGTTTTAATTTCATGTTTAAATGAACTTTTTATGTAAATTTGTATTTTATAAATTTGAAATGTTTGATAAAATTAAAATAATTGTTTTATATAATAAAAACACATGGTCATTCAATTTTAAGGGAAATTGGTTTTTCAAAGTGGGTTACCCTTTGGGGGTTAAATGGTTTCCATGTTTCAAAGGGGCATGTTGTTTTATGAAATGTAATTGTGACTCATTTGGTTTATGTTGGTTGTATTTTGGAAATGATTATGATTTCCCTTATATTGGTGTTTGGATTCCAAAAAAAATTTAAAAATGATTTACAAATGTATATATTATATGTGATAATTGAAAGTCTTGGATGGCACTTTATGATGTGATATTTGAGTTTATTGGTTCGTTTTTCCCTTGTTGATCCCCTTTTCATTTATTTATGATGTCATGTGGATCCATTTGATGGTTTTTTGTGATGTGATTCATGATTTTCTTATGGGTGGGGGATCATTATAAGTTAAATGTGGGATGTGGGAAGTATTTCATTATTATTCTAGCCTTTGGCTATTATTATTTTCATTGTATGACATTCACTTTAAAAGTGTGTCACCTCCTTTAGTTATTTTATATGGAACCCTAGGATACTAAGTGGGAATTCATGGGATGTTTCTAGGCACATTGAGATTACTCACTTTCTAGTTACCACTAGTTGTACAAAATACCGAGCTAGTGGGGTGTCACGGATGAGATTGGGTTTAGAGTGATTTTTTTGATGGATGTGTGATCGTTAACCTGATAGAATTAGGCCCACATTTTCATGTATTATACTTTTCCCATTAGTTCCTAATGTGTTTCCTCGTGATATTTATCATGTGTTATTCCTTTAATAATTTATTAGCTTGTGCATCTCTTTTTTACTTGGATAGAATTTCATTGAATCATTGATCCTCCAATGATTTAGTACTAATATTGATTAGTGTTGTTCTACTTGTTTATTATCATACTTTACAACTTTCTATAGGGAATTTGTCTTCATAGTTATCCTTGTTTCCTTACTTTGAGTTTGTTGTGTTAAATCTTTCAAGTGAGGGGAATTTTTTTAAATTTTCTAGCCATTATTAGAAATTCCTTTGATATGCTTTTAAACCATGTAATGGTTATTTTATAAAAGGGGTGATGTTTTAAGGATAGATGAATGAGTTTTGAATTGGAATTGTTTTAGGAAAAACATCTTTATACCATGTTTTATAAATGTTTTGCATTGATAAAGTGAATGTTTTATATTTTATTTATTTATATATCATATTAAGGGAAAAAACCTATTTTTCTATATTATTCTCAAACTAGAAATTATAGTTCCTCTTATAAAAGGAATAAAAGTCAATGACTTACACTAAATATAATTAATAACTTTTCATAAAAGTCAGTTCAGTATACTCTCATGAATTGTAGAAGATAATACTTTCAATTCAACTAACTGCTATATCAGAATGATCAACTTGAAAATATCCCAATACTCTGCAATTTGACTTCTAATATAATGTTTCAGATTAACTCTTAACTTTTTTACTAATGTTCAACTTGCTCAAATATATCTGAAAATACTCACTATCTTCTTAAAATGTATATTACCTAAGAAAATACTCACTATCTTCTTATTTCTTCAAGTGATTTTGTAATCACATGTTTATAAGCATACACATGCATGCACATATGTACTTTGGTTTTCTAGTGGGTGATTTACCATATTTATTTATATAGTAAAACCTTATGTAATATATTTATATATTTTTTTAACTAGTATATATGAATCTCTTTCCCTATTTAGTAGTAACTATGTGTTTTAATTTTTTTTAATATTGTGTAGGCACATTGTGATATACATGGATAAAAGTTGGATCACATTACTGAGGAAAACACCTCAGTATGTTAAGGGTTTGAAGGAGTTTTTAGATTTTTCAATTTCCAATCAATCTTTTGAAGGGATAATAAGATGTCCATGTGCTAAATGTAAATTTAGAAGATGGTTGAAAAGAGATGAAGTTTATGAACATTTAATACTGAGTCAATTCCTTAGTCAATATTTGTGTTGGATTTGGCATGGATAATCGAATGTTATAGAAAGCTTGAGAACTAATGTTAATCCACAGAATGAGATCCCAACTTCGTCGACAATGGAAAATGAAATGAAAAACCTCATAAATGATGTATTTGTCACTACAAGACACCACTATAAACATTAAAACATAACAGAACAACCAGATGAGGGTGCTACAAATTGCAACGTGAAAAGTGATGTTTGGGACCCATATCATCTGAGGTCTTTAGAAAACCATCGGGGATTGTAGCTGCATCTACTTCTAGTTATAGTCAGTTCATAACCAGAGATGCTCAGAGAGAGATTGTTTCTCTACGAAACATAGTTCAAGACCAGGGGGCTCAGATATCCTCTTTGTAGAAATATTTGACTGATATACATCAGTAGATGAGTAGATATCCCACCAGTGGAATTGCATCAACTGGTGGTGAGCATTTAAATCACAAAAAAATCAAAATCATTTATTTTGAAAACCTTTATTGGTTTTAAGTTTAAATATAAATATGCAACACTATTTAATTTTTAATATAATGTTCTTATAGGTGGTAGCAGGAAGTAGAGATGGAGGTGGATAGGGTGAAAATATCTATTCATCATCGGATAGTGATTAGTAGTATTGTTGATATGTGGACAAATATTGTAACAGTCGGTTTGTATATATATCATGTGTGGCACATAGTTTCCTCCAAACATTTTCATGGCCTAACATTTTCTTGATTTCTCATGTTTCCTTTTATGTATTTTATTTATTTCTAATGTTTCCTTTTATGTCTTGATTTCTTGAGTGTGTTATGCACCATATATATCGACTCTTTATTGTGATGATTCATTTTTTATGATTCATTTTTCTTAAATTCATTTTTTTATTATAATAACTTATCCTATATTTTCCAGCCCAATGCATTTACCACTACATTTTAGTTTCTAAGAAGTTATTCTTAGTTATTCTCATGTATCAATCCCTAGGGATGAGAATGTGTGTCTTCCTAATATGTTTAAGATAGATCACCCTTTAGTGTGGAATAATCCCAGTATCCAAAATTTCAAAAAATAGTTGGAATCCATAGATATTGATACAAGATTAGGGGAAATTTTTCTATACTGTCTGAAATGGGGTTTTCCCACCATTTCCAAAGTGGCCTCCAAGAACAGTTAGGCAGTGTGAATGACAGTGTCCATTATCTCAGTAGGCATGACATGCTGATGGGAAACTCCCAGTAGATTCTCTAGAACCCCCTTCCCTAGAAAAATGTTAAATAGACTACAGGATCAGTTACTTGCCATTCATAACATCAACTACCCTATCACAAATAATTTATTATAAGCATCCATATTCCTTGATAGAATATATCAACCCCCTTCATGAGACACTATTCCCTTTGAAGGAATGTGCCTGATCACTTCTATTATATTCTGCACATCAAAATAACTAGGATTCATAATGGGAGTGACAATATATTAGGATCCATATTCCATTCCTTCTAAGGAAACCACACTAAAGACTCATTTTCCAAAGAAATCACATGAGTGAAACAAATATGATACTTGAACCTAATCCATCACTCTTAAAAAATTAATAACCCTTATCCATGGGAGATATTATTTTACTTTTTTCTATCTTTAGTGTTAAGTATAATAATTACACATGTAATAACCCAAGGGAGATATGATTTTACCTAATTCCTATGTTATGTTTCATTTATAATAATTCCACACGAAACAACAACATAAATTAATCCCAAGAAAATATTACCACATCATTATTCCCATGATAAAGGGTCTACCACCAACATACTACACCCCACATCTTTTGAGTAACTAAGGAATAAATAAATAACCACCCAATCGTGTTCCTAAAGGACTGTAGGAGGGTTTAAATTTATCAACACATAAATGTAATAGAAATCTAAATAGTTAATATATATATATATAGTAGTAATATATATAGTTTATATAAATTTCATCTGCTTATATTGCCAAGGTAGGTGAAGATGTATGTATCCATATACTTATAATAATACTGATGAATAGACCATGGCATAACTCAGACATACCTAACTAATCTAACGATCCTATGTGCTCATGTAATTGGGTACATGGCCTATATCCCAATAGAGTGAGAGACGCCATGAAACAACACATGGGATGTTGAGTGCGCCATCAGAACAAAATTCTAGTCATGGAATGTGGTGAGTAAATCAAAATACTTATATAGTAACATTTTTGTGCTACACCGTGCTCAACACCTGATGTAAGGAATTGTGATATCTCCTTGCTCAACAATCTTATACCATCATACCACAACCTCTATAAAGGAATATAGGAATTACCTCACATCCATCTCTTCTATCTACACAATATACATAATAAAGGAATAATCATTTGTGTCATAATATATAAGGAATAACCTCTTATTCATGTCTTTATCCATGTTCAATTCCCATTTAAAATATTACAATTAGTATGAAGCATTTTATAAAGCATAGATCAAGAGCATGACATTACAATTACTTGGGGTCATTCCATTTAAAACCAATTTATTTATTTTAATAAAGGAAACCCGTAATTAATTATCCATTTCACATTATCAGTTACATTTAACTCATTCAATTCATTAAAACATGGGAAACCCATATATAATCTCAATAGAGTCACTTAGATGGTGACATGTTAATCTAGGAAATTTCCCACTTTATAAATTCCAACTATAAGTGGTCCAAACACCTAAGTGATGCCTTGGGTTCTATCAAATAATCATATATAAAGGGATGTTACATTATTGAACAATTCCAGAAGATATGTGGGAGTACTAACATTTTAAAAAAATCATATTGTCCCATTTCACCTAGATCACCCAATGGGTGACCATATAAGTTGCACACAGCATGTGAACATCCAATCAAGGATAAACTAATGCATATGAGTTTGAAATGGTCAATTTTAAATACATAAATCACTTAAATAGAGATGCTTGACCCAATATGGTGTGCGACATAGTGGCTTAATTACGAAACATCGAACCCCAAAGGGAAAATAATGTGACTACCAACCTAAAGTTCATAGATGATGCCTCTCCAAATATCAGCTTTATATTTCAAGATTTTTGGGAGAAATATGAGAAATAGTTCAGTTCCATGATATAATATAAAATTTGCATATGCCTATACAGCACAAAGGATCCAATGGAAAACTAAAATAGGATGTATGAGTGGGTTTTCCTTACGTTGATATATCCAATGCCTCCTTTAGATCTTGAATTGGGTGTATAATGATAGATATATGGATGAACCTATGTCAAAAAAATTTGAGTTATACAAGAGGTTGAAGAATTCAAAATATCTTGAAGATGAAATTGAAAAGGGAAAGTGGTATAAGAATAGGAGAGGGGTAAACTTGTAAATTCACCACTACATTTTATTGGATACTAGTATTATGCCATGTGATATGTTTATCTGCGTTCCTTTACTCACTAAACAATGCATTTGGTTGTGCTTAGTTAAGAATCTCTTTTCACATTGACTGTAGTATGTATTCTGTTGGTGTTTTGGTATTCTTGGAATGGTTTTTTTTCAGGGCACTGGTACAGGGGCTCCAGAAACTGGTTCTTTTTTTTGTAAATCTACTCTTTAGCGGTGGTTTTAATCGCCACTAACTATAACAGGTACATTTATCATCAGTAATAACCACCACTAAATGTCAATATTTTTCTATTAGCAGCAGTTTTAACCACCGCTACGGTCTTAAATTTAGCAGCGGTTCTAAACACTGCTATAGTGGACCATCTTCCGCGCTTTTTTCACGATGGTTATATTGTTTTTCATGGCAGTTTGTCCTAGTAGAACATTACTTTTTTATTAGAAGTGGTTTTAACAGCCGCTAAAAAAAGTAATCCCCTACCTGGAAAAACCGCTGTGAAAATGCACCAACTACGACGGTTCCCATAAACCTCCGCTAAACCTTTTTAACCACCGCAAATAGTTTCTTGACACACAATTTAGTGGCAGTTTTTGGAAACCACTGTGAAATTGCAATTTTCTTGTAGTGATAGTCCTAATTTTTTAACCATGTAAGAAGTAAGGAAATAATGTTATGTGGTAGTATAAAACAAGACATACATAAGAGTGGAGTTCAGAAGAATAGTACCTCTCACCGTAGAGAGTCCTAGTTTCTTGCTAGCAATAGTCAGTTATGATCCATATAAATATCACTCAGTTGTCATGGGATATCTCTTTCTTCCCTACTGAGGTGTCGACTAAACAACTGAAGTGTTACTAGAAATGTCATGTTTTACTTATATCTGTATATGATAATTAGTATTATGGGACTATTTTGTCTGAGAATATGAAGGCTAAGGTTGACTCAAGCATGTTCCACCTATTGATCTCAGAATTTTATGACAATACTTCTTGAGATTCCATTTCTTTTTACAATGGTGTAAATTCCTCGGTGGTGTAGTTCATTCATTCTTCTTATTCCCAAACAAATTTCATTGTAAACATACATATTTTATTTTTGATCTTTTGGGATAGTTCATTGATTTAGTGGGATGATTTTTAAGTTCTCCACCTCCCTAAGAATATATATTTCTCTTCCTATTATTTTTATCACTATAGTTTAAACATATTCCCATAGAAATAAACATTATACCTCTAGTAGGATTCCCACTAAGATCTATTTCTTCTATTGCTTCCCTATTAACCAACTCCGTATAATCTATAATATAGAAAACAACTATCTTGGATCGAATCTCTAGTTGTAATCCCAAATCAAATATATATGCCTTCAAGGAAACACTATCAGCTATTTCCTGATCAAAACAAACCAAGTTCATATACTTAATTTTATACTCTTTGATGGATAATATTTCTTGCTTTAAGCTGAAAATGATTTTTTTTTCTTTTTATTTTGAAAGTGTAGGGATAGAATTTTTTTGTTAAAAAATTCCTCAAAATCCTCCCACATAATATCTTGGTCGGTTTTATCATGAATAGCTAAATCCCACCATTATCATTCAAGATCTTTTGATATATAGGTTTCCAAATTAATCTTTAGCTCTACTGGTGTACCAACAAAATCAAAGATTCAATTCATCCAATTAACCTACACTTCTTCTTTTTCATGTTCAGAATCCCCTCAAAATATAGGTGGATATTGTTAAAAAATGGAATTTAATGATCCACTTTCCTAGGTTCATCATTTTGATTCCCTCTATCAAAAGATTGAAAAGATTGTATAATACTCTATATAAGCTATTAGTTCACATGTAGCTCAGGTGCAACCACATTTTCCATAGCTTCTTCCTACTGATTTTTACAGTGTCTACTAGGTTCCATTTCTATAAATAGAACAAACGCTATTTATTCATTACTCTCTAGGAACTAAATGATTTCAAATTTTCGAAACATTTTTTTAATAACCATCATTGGGATTTATATTTTCAAAAACCAAGTATTTTAACTGTTTTCAAAAATCAATAGTTCTCTTGTTTTTATAAATCGTTTAACTAAAAAAGAATAATACATTCTTGGTGGGAATTCTCACTATCAATTAATGATATGAAACACTTATCGACTAAACCTATGATGATAATATGATAACTTTCCTAGAAGTGTTATAGAACACTTTGTACCTGAACACCCTGGTAACTAGAAGTTTAGCATAAAAAGGTTATTTGCGTCTTTTTATACTATACATTTCAAGTTTTGGTAGTCTTATATCTATAATACTAACCCAACTCAAGGACTGGAAAAACTAATAGATACCATTTGTAACACCCTACCCCTTCTCATTGGCTTGAGAATAGGCAAAATTCTACTAACCTTAGGTGACATCATCAAGACATCAAAGGCTGGTAATAAATACCAAGGGCTTAAGATAAATTTGGGGGATTATTTTCCCTAATAACCCATAAAAAGTTTCAATAAATATACAAAAAACAAGACAAAATAAATTATGTATGAGAATAAACCACATAAATAGATGAAATATCAATACAAAAACAATATCAAAGTACAGTGGAAAAAATAAATAAAGGTGAAAGGATAAGAATCCAAAAATAAATACATTGAAACCAAAGTGGCACCATCCTAGAACAAGATTTAGACACCCCTCATCTCTAGATTTATCAACCAAACCATGATTTCAAGTATCACCACTAGAGAAGTAAAAAACATGAACCTTCCCTGTATCTCAGTAGATGACATCTACAAGCCCACCAAAGTTCCCGAGTAGAGGGTGAGTATATCACTCAGTATTATTCCCCCAAGGACTTCCCAACACATGACACTAGTACAAGAATGGGTTAGCACATTTTATATAAAATAGGATAGAAATATATAAATAGTTTATATAAAAATCATATGCAAGTTTCATATACTAAAACATTAAACAAATCTTTATTTTATTTCATATCATTGTCATAACTTGTATTTCTACACCCACACACCCTATGCATAAAACCATGGACCTCCCTATACTTGTGAGTGGTGATTCATCCTTTCACCAAGTCATTTCTTGGTGAACCCATTTTATGGTAGTAATTTCACACATAATCCTTCCATACAATCACTTGAAATGTGGTACTTCTTCCAATTATCCATTCCACATGAACATGAACACATGCTAACACTTTTATGCCAAATTTCTAATAAAGAATTTATTTAAATAGAAAACTCATCTTTAAAAACTAACCTCTTTTTAAATCACATCAAATAGGTGTTTTCAAAATCAATTTCAGAAGATATTTCCAAAAAATAATAAGTACAATTTGTCAAATATCAAGCCAACTAGTTCTGGAATAGTAAAGTGGGAGAGAATCCACCTACCTTGATTGTGATTAACATAAAGGATCAAATAGGATTATTCAAATCAACCCCTTCTTCTCATTACCTTAACAAAACCCATAAATATCTCATAAATATAAATCTAAACCAATAAATCCAGTATTACACACTGATCTATGGTTCTATGTGAGACAACCCAATGAGATCTAAGATGGGAAAGAAGGAGGTGCCTCTAACCATTGATTTTATAAAAAAAGGCTCAATGATTCATTTATAATGGAGTATGGACATCAAATATCATCTAAAATCACCTAGATTAATCCTAGAAATTGAGAGAAAGAAAAAAATGAAATATATGAGGATCTTCAACCACTTTCCATAATAGAAATCGCTGGGCCCAAATGATTTACGATGTAAATTAAAAATTTACATCCTAAATTATTCTAGGGTCAGTTATGCTAAAATTTCTACCACCTTGGTTATTTTTCTATGAAAACCCATATTATAGTGTAAAACTATTTAGGGAATGAATGGATTTTACACCCTGAACATCTACCCCTAACTATTTACATCATAAAAATCATAATTTATGACATAAATTGTTCTTGTGGATTTTTCCAGTAGTCGACATCAGGTTCTTACCTTTTTACACCTTTAAAAACAACCAAAAGCTAACATAAAGACTAAAAATACAAGAAAATAGTGTAAAATGATAGATTACCTCAAACTGGGTGTGTTATAGATCCCATTATATTCAATATTCCCCTCTCTATTTAGATCTACCCCCATATGGAATTCTTTTTTAGTCATTAATTGATTTAGTTTGTCAATAGGTATAAGGTAATATTTGTGGTTACCTTTGGTTATGTGTATAGGACACATGGATCAGAAATAATCTTAATATATCTCCCTAATTATTTTATGCCCTTCCTCAATATCCTGTGTATGTGATGATAATTTTTTAAATGAATATGTGACATGGGTGCCTAAAGTGTTTAAGTCTATGTGCTAATCATTGTAGGATATGTTGATGGGAAGTGTAATCTCAGGGCTAGACTTGAGATAGTGTTGAGACATTAATGGTATGTGGGGATTTTTTAGGACATAACATTGGGATGAGAATATATGGAGTGTTGAGGCGCAAGGATTCATTAATGTTTGGCATAATTTGAGGATTGGTTGTGAGACTATGTTTTATATCCCTCAAAAATCATTGTTGAGTCATTTCATGTTCCCAAAAATAGAGCATTATGATATAGAATTTTTTTCAATGAGAATGTTTTGTGTGTTGGGTTACCACATTGTATTGGATGTGTGACATGATCTCAAGTTCCTCTGCAAAACTATTTTGGTTGATCAATTCCATTTCATGTTAACATGAACGGTTACATTGGTGCACAACACCTTCTCAATGAATTCTACCGAGCTACATTATAGTGGTGTCATAACCTCTAGGCTTGGCACAATTATTGTTAGCGCTTCACTATTTGAAGATGTGTTCTTGATAGTAAATTGTGGATGAGATACCCTAAACCTAAACTCCCAAGTTTAGTGAAAAAACACATATTTTATAAATTGACTTCAATACCGAGTGAGATGACCCAACCCTAAAATGCATATATTTTACATAGTTTTCATAATTTAAACATTAAACCTCAAAAATACCTACACATAACCATGACCCAAAGGTTTATTATCTTTGTAGATTAGCTATATAAATATCTTATTTCAAATAATTATTTCAATATCTCTCACAACATATCTACATAATACTTCCTTCTGCACATTATCATATATGTAATTTCCTGGGGAAAAGAAAAATATAAGGAGGGGTGAGCTCAAATACTTAGTAAGGTAAAACTTATCAATGATTCATAAAAGGGGTAGATCATAAGAATATGAGAAAACATGAGCATGATAGAAATATCAAATTTAAAAGAACAACAATAAGATTTATCCATAATTCAGGATATAAATACAAGTAATATAAAATGAACAAACATATACCATGGAATAAGAGTGTGGAAATAAGAGACAATAATCATGATAAATAGAGAATAATATAGGCATATAGAATAGAAATTTGTCATAATAATAAGCATAAAAAATCATGAAATAATGGAGTAAGCACCACTACCTGATTCCCATAACATAGTGGTATTGTACTAATAACTCTTGTACACTTTTGGCCTTGGGATAAAAACATGTTTACCCTCTTGGGATTAGGCTACTACCCATATACACTTTTGGGATTAGGATGATAAATTTTCTACCCTTTTTGGCTTGGTTTAACAATCATTTACCCTTTTTATGACATCCTGACCCAAGTGTCACACACTGGTACCTTGAGCTAGTCAGTCACATGACCTTAAGCATGCCTCCTTGTATGTTAGAGGTTACTGACTAGCAACAAGGGTCTAATCTCAATCATGGGGAGACTATACCCTATTTATCATAGTAATTACACAACATAAATAAATAATAAATCACCAAATGACATATAACCATAACCAAGATAATACTAGTATCACAAGATGAAAAAAACTAGAAATACAATATCAAAACTGAATAGTAAATATTCCATACCAAAGTACATGTCATGTGTCAAAATTAAAACCTAAAAGTAAAGAAATTGAAAACTCCCAAGTGGGACCCAAACCATTTCTGGTTCCCTCATCCATGCTCCATCCCAAATCAGCCATCTAACATGGGGCCTTTTCCCTTGTCCTATATTGCATACATGAAGTATATTCGAGTATCGATCAAACATCCCAAGTAGGGTGTGATTACAACTCAATAGGCCACCACCAACTGCGTTTAAAACAATATCCAGTCAATACACGTGTCTAAATTTATATAAATAATTAATAAAATCAATAATATAAACATTTTACACTTATTCAATTACTATTTATTTAACCACATAACACTTGGATTCCTGAGGACACATGAACTCTCAATACCTGCTTCGTCCTGTGACGGAGTCTGAACTATCCCCAAGGGATATCATATCTCAAAATTCCATTGTTATCATTCTTCATCTAAAATCACATAAGAATGCAACTGTTTCCATTCAATGTCTCAAATCACATATGAATTCCATTATCGCCATTCATCATTTTAATTCACACTATGGGGTTTTGATGAAGTAAATCATATCCCACACATGATTATCACATGTGAATTCCATTATTACCATTCATCATTTCTTTTCACACTACAGGATTTTGAGGTAGCAGACCATGTCCCACACACAAATATCACATGTGAATGTCATTATTATCATTCATCATTTCAATTTTCACTATGGTATTCTGATGTGGCAGACCATGTCCCACACAAGATTATCACATTAATTAATTCAAAAATTAATTAATCATCTCTATCAATTTCATAATCACAATAATTTATAATGATTAATTCAATAATTAATTATTCCAATTCAACAATCTCAATATATCATTAATTAATTCAATAATTAATTATTAATTTCATTAATTTCAATATCACCATAATTAATTCAATAATTAATTATTTCAAATCAATCAATTTCATAATACTAACATTATCATTAATTAATTCAAAAATTAATTAATTAAGTTCAACAATCTTAACCATAATTAATTCCATAATTAATTATTAAATTAATATTCTCAATATCCCATAATTAATTCAATAATTAATTATTCAATTCACAATCTCAATATCCCTAATTCACAATATCTCAATTAATTAATTCACCAAATTAATTAATTTTATTTAGGAAAATAAATTTCTAGATAAACCTTAGAAATTCCACAATTAAATACATGTAATTGAAATCAATGATATGTTATTTGAATAATAGTCCACCTACCTCAATTCATTGACAAATGTTCACCAATAGAATAATCCCCAATTTGAAGTGGATTAATCAAGAACACAATGAATAACATGATCTAGATCCAAAACCTAGATCCACGATCAAACAAATCAAGATCTAATGAACCTAAGTATGGATCTAGAATCAATAGCGGATAAACATCCTTTAAAATATGGGAGAATAATGGTAAAGAGATGAGAAACCAATTGAGATGGTATTCACTTACCAGGGAAGGTGAAAATATTTGATTCTGAATTTTAATCACTAATAACAGAGGTCAGGAAGGCTTGGAATCTATTTGAGAGCCTTGAAAATCATGAAAGAGAGCTTAGGGTCAAACTAGGGCTAATTAGGGGTTAATATATGGGGTTTGGGAATTTTAAAAACTAAGTTTCAAGTTAATCAAAAATTCATGCATGGTTTTCTGGGAAGAGGCGCACGGTTTCCCAAACTATGTACCTTAACTATGTGCCTCTTATTGGGGGTTCATGGTTTTTCCTAATAGGGTGAACTATTTGAAAAATCATGCTCCATCCCTAAAAACCCTCTCTCTCCAGGGTTGCACAGTTTTCTGGGCTAGGGTGCATGGTTAGGGAAAGTCATGTGCCAACTGTGCACTACCCTTTTTCTTCCATTTTTTCTCAAATTTTCACCCAAACATTCCCCAAGGTAAAACCCAAACAAAAAGTACTCAACAAAAGGCAAAATAGTACCTATAAACAAGCCCAAGACATCTCTAGAAAAGGTTAGGATCTTACAATCTACCCACCTTATAACATCTCATCTATGAGATGTACTCCCAAGCATCTCTAAGATTATGCACCAAAAAGATTGGGCCATTGAGCCCTAATATATTATTCTCTCTCCCAAGTATCCTCTTGAACACAACCATGTTTCCACAATACACGAACTAATGACACAGTCTTCCCCCAAAACACTTTCTCACTTTAATCAAACACACGTATTGGATTCTCCACAAAGGATGCATCTATCTTAAACTCAACATCATCCATATCGATCATATGAGAAGGGTCAGGATGATACCACTAAAGTTGTGACACATGGAAACATCATGCATAGAGATGTATATTTGTGGAAGAGTCGATCGATATGCCACCAGCCAGATTCTCTTCACAACCTCAAACGGTCTAACAAACCTGGGCACTAGCTTTCCTTGTCTCCATATCATACGGTGACCCAACCTATACGACAGCCAATGGAATACACGATCACCCTCTATAAACTCTAGGGATCATCGAAATATATCTACATAGGACTTATTCCTACTCTAATTCATAGCCATAAATTTCTATATTAACTAAACCTGCTCTGACATCTCGTGTATAAGACTTGGTTCCAACAACTCTAACTCACCTGTCTCCATCCAACAAAGAGGTGATCTGCACGGCCTACCATAGAGAGACTCATATGGTGCCATTTTTATAGTTTATTAATAAATATTATTATAGTATAACTCTACTAAATCTAGGTAATTCTCCCAAGACCCATAGAAATATAGAACACGCACTTGCAATATATCCTTGCTCACCTATATAGTATGCTCTGTATGCCCATATGTCTATGGGCGGAAAGTCATACTCAATAAAACCTATGTACCCAACACCTTCTAAAATCCCTTCCATAATTGAAAAATAAAATGTGATTCATGGTCTGAAATAATAGTCTGTGGTACCCCATGTAGACATACTATCTCTCAAACATACAATTATCTTAATTGATCCACTAAGAAATTCTCTTGTATATACAAGAATTGCGCTACCTTTGTCAAGCGGTCCACAATAACCCAAATAGTTTCATTCTTATGAGGTATCCTCAGGAGACCCACCTAAAAGTCCATAGTCATGTCATCCCACTTCCATTCTAGAGTGTTCAACAGCTGTAGTAAACCACCAGGTTGTTGATTCTCATACTTTACATGTTGACAGGTGTAACATCATGTCACGAACCCTATTATCTCCTTTTTCATTTTTGGCTTCCAAAACTATCTTCATAGGTCAAGGTAAATTTTGGTCACACCTGGATGTACCACCCACTTTGAGGTATGAAACTCATGAATAATCTTTTATAGAATGCTTGTAGGAATAACTACCTAATTCATGACATATGATTTCATCCTCATCTATGATCTAATCAAAAGGTGACTCTCCACATTCAAGGCTTTCCCTCAAGGTTAAACACTATGGATCCTCATATTTTCTATCTCTAATCTATCTCAAAAGTGAATAATACATTGAAACTGATATGAGATTCATCTTATCCTAACTCTCCTGAACCTCCACATGCATCTTATCTAGTAGATTAATCATCTTCCAATCATCACTAGACTCCTTAACATCCTAAGTCTAAGTTTTCCTACTTAAAGCATTAGAAACATTGTTTCCTTTCTAGGCATATATTCAAACTCAAAATCAAATGACTGCATATACTCAACCCATCTATGTTGTTGAATATTAAAATATAATTGTTATAAGATATACTTTAGGCTATGTTGATCATTACACACAGTAAACTTCTCACCCAATAGATAATTTCACCAACACTTTAAATCATAAACCACTACAACTAACTCGAGTTCATGCTTAGGGTAGTCATACTCATGTGGCCTCAACTACCAAGAACCATACACCACAACTCAATCTCCCTTCATCAACACTTCTCCAAGACCAATCCCATAAGTGTCACAAAACAATGTATACTCCTCACCTGGATTAGGTAGGATCAAGATTGGTGTCAATGTAAAGCTCTTATTCAGCTCCTAGAAAGCATTCCCACATGCTTCAAACCCATCAAAATTTACCCCCTTTTGGTTAATCCTAAAAGAGGAACTGTCAAATGGGAAAAGTCCTGAATGAATCTCGGATAATATTTACCTAACCCTATAAATCTATGGATATTGAAAACATTCTTGTGTTTCTCCCAAGAAACAACTACCTAAAACTTCTTTGGGACTACTAACACACCCTCCTCTAAGATGATGTGACCCAAAAACTGTACCTGATGAATCCAAAACTAACACTTAGATATCTTAGCGTATAACTAATGCTCTCTTAGTGTACGCGTGATGATGTAAAGATGTTGGACATGATAGTCATGAGTCTTGAAGCACGCCAATATATCATCCACAAATACTACCACAAACTGATCTAGATACAGATGGAAGATTTTTTTCATAGAGGCCATAAACATTGTAGCTGAATTCGTCAACCTAAATAACATTAAAAATAACTCATATAGGTTATAACTACTTCAAAAAACAATTTTAGGTATATCATAAGTGAGATATATCAACTGATGATACCCTAATCTTAAGTCAATTTTGGAAAAAACATAATCCCATCTCAACTAGTCAAAAATATCATCGATACGTGGAAGAGGATATCGATTCTTCACTATCATTCAATTCAAATTTCAGTAATTGACACACAATCATATAGTCTCTTCATCATTCTTAGAAAACAACACTTTATAACCCCAAGGCGATGAACTCGGATGGATAATATCCTTATCCTCCAACTCCTCTACATGAGTCTTAAGATCTTAAATCTCTATCGGTGCCATTCTATATGGTGGAATAGAAACTAGCTCAACCCTTGGCATAATCTCAATAGTAAATTCCACATATCTATTAGGTGGAAACCCTAATAAGTCTTCGGGAAATAAATCCTAAAACCTATCCAATATGGGTGGAAAGACATATCACTTTAAACCTCCATCATCCAACAAAAAACTATAAACCTAGGCAATAAGCTCCCCCTATTTTTGGTGAACTGGCCCTACACAGCCCGCCTTGATATCCCATTCTCCATGGTGAATATAATTGTCACCATCCGAAGATGTAAAATCCACTCTCTTATGGTAATAATATATGTGGGATTAGTATGATACTAACCAGTCCATAGCCATAATTAGGGCCAAATCCTGAAATTTTAAGGATATAAAGATCCCACAAAAAGTGATACTCTCTAACCTTGAGATAACATCCCTTGCACAAGCAGATATTTCTTGATCGTATTCCCATAGGTGTGTCTATCATCAATACCCCCACTCAATAACTCCACCACTAGGATAAAAACATTGAAAAGTTGTGCATAAATAAAGGAATGAGAGGAACCAATATCAAATAATTCACTATATAATATAGGAGATATAAGAATAGTACTTCTCACTGTCGATGATTCAGCCTTGATATCCATAAGTGTAGGTTGAATAACATGCAACTGTTCTACCCTTTTTCCCTGTGATGAAACCTGAGTCCCATATTATGAACCACTCTACTAATATATGTTCTCTTTCCTAGAATAACATCATCTACCACCTCTACTTCCACAACCAGTATAACTCCAGCTGTCATACTGATATGGTGCAGAATATCCCCTTCCCACACTCTGGATCTATCTAGCTACTCCATCACTACCTATATGTCATGGGTTCCTATAGAACCTTTGTAGATGTCTCATCTTATCGTAGCATCGACACTCTATTGGTGGTAGAGGTAACTATATCTAGAAGTTTTCTAACCTACCACACTGGTGAAAGATCAATCGATTAAGATCCTAAAAAACTAATCCCCCTGTTTATGTACTCTACTTCCCACTGCCCTGGATAATGTTTTCATAATGACGCTTCCTTCTATCAAAAGTTTTACCTCCTAAATGTCCACCTAGAACCAACTATCCTTCACTGTAATACTCCCCTAGGTTCCCCTCATCTATGAGAGCCTAATCCACCACCTTAGTAAACTTCTTTAACCTAAAGAGGTTAACTTGGGACTTAGTATTTAATTTAAGTCCATCTTGTAAATGTCTCCTCATAGCTATCTCATCCCCTACCAATACTGGAGAAAATTATTATGAACCTATAAATAATCCAACATAGTTCATAGCATACATAATCCCCGGAGTCAACCTCGTGAACTCATCTTCTCTCTCATATCTCATCATCTCTGGATAGAAGTTCTCTAAGAACTTCTCCAAGAATTCCTTCCATAACATACCCTTAGCTTGTTTAGTCCAAGCCTGAACATCCCACCAGTGATTCACTGATCCTTGTAACATATAAGCGGCCAACATGACCCTCTTCTCAGTAGGAGTATCTAAATGTTCAAGTATCGTCTAGATAGACTCAATCCAGAACTCGTCACCCTCGGGTCCACCCTATCTAGTAAAATTCATAGGGTGTTGCAACTAAAACTCCTGGGTTAAGTTATACTTGTTATTCATAACCCACTCTGGGTCTCTTTCTATAAAACGCATGAATAAAGTGAAGTTCACATGGAACTGCTCCCCTGTTTCCTAACCTGTCACTATCGGTGCCTCACATTCCACTACTAGTAGATCATATCCAGCCATATCCTCCTATCATCCTCTCAAAAAGCATCGTTGTGGAGGCATATCTATACAATGCCAAAAATATATCTCAGGAAACATAACACCAATTTATCATGTTTACATAAGAGGAAATCACAACAAGTCACAATAATTATTTTTCCACAAACCCCACCCCACGGTCAAAACTGAGGCACCATCACTACCCTTAACCATCCTACACCTAGGTCATGGTTAATAAAGGGTAAATTCATTATCATAATCAAGTTTCTAATTAGAAACCCATTATTCTAATATTGTATCATTTTATAATTCTTAATTTCATATTAGGAACATTTTCAGTTCAATTACACATGTAAGGAAAATAGTCAAAGTTCGATAACTTACCGAAAACTTATTTTCCTGTGCGTGTCTAAAATAATGCATGTCACAAAATATTCTTAAGTGCCTAGAATGATGCATGCATACTTAACTCTCTTTATATTATAGGACATGAGTCAAAT
The DNA here is from genome assembly GCA_963277665.1 of Viscum album. Classification (NCBI taxonomy): domain Eukaryota; kingdom Viridiplantae; phylum Streptophyta; class Magnoliopsida; order Santalales; family Viscaceae; genus Viscum; species Viscum album. The sequence goes on along the minus strand of OY728166.1, from coordinate 370,577,691 downwards.
ATTAGAAAATACCAACAATAATTATCATATCACACATAAAATTCATCACCCAATGTGAAATAACAATCAACTATAATATAAAATACCAATAACAGCAATCCCACCCTAGGTACTTGGGTTTTCCCCCATACAAGGGTTTTCAACTCCCATATAGGAGATCATGAACAATTCCCAACTCTTCCTAGTATCCTTTCTACCTTTCCCAAATAATAATAATAAAGAAAAGAAAATAAAGATGCTCTGATACCACTTTGTGATATCCCGACCCAGGTGCCACACACCAATTCCCTAAGTTAGTCGGTCACATGACCTCAAGCGCACCTCCCCGTATTCCAGATGCTTCCAACTAGCAGTGAGGGTTTAATATCGATCATGGGGAGACTATATCCTCTTTATCAGAGTAATACCATGGTGTAAATAAATAAGAAAACAACAAATGACATATAACCATAACTAGGATAATACCAGTATCATAAGATGAAAAAAAACTAGAAATATAATATCAAAACTGAATAGTAGATATGCCATTCCAAAGTACGTTCCAAGTGTCAAAATGAAAACCCAAAATTAAAGACACTGATAACTCCCAAGTGGGTCCCAAACCACGTCTGGTTCCCTCATCCATGATTCATCCCAATTTAACCATCTAGCATAGGGCATTTTTCTTTATCCTGTCCTTCATACATGAATTCTATTCGAGTACCAATCAGAAAGCCTGAGTATAGTGTGAGTAAAACTCACTAGGCCACCACCAATGGAATCTAAAACAATATTCAGTCAATACAAGTATATTCAATTGTATAAAGAATAAATAAAATCAATAAAGTAAATAATTTACACTTATTCAATTACTCTTTATTTAACTACCATACACCCAAGTTCCTAAGGACACCCAAACTCTCAATACCTGCTTCGGACCATGTCGGAGTCTGAACTACACCCAAGGGATATCATATCTCATAATTCCATTATTACCATTATTCATCTCAAATCACATATTAATGCCACTATTACCATTCATTGTCTCAAATCACATATGAATGACATTGTTACCATTCATCATTTAAATTCACACTATAGGCTTTTGATGCAACAAACCATGTACCATACATAATTATCACATTTGAATGTCATTGTTACCATTCATCATTTTTTTCACACTATGGCCTTTTGATGCAAAAAACCATGCCCCGCACACAATTATCATATGTGAATTCCATTTTTAACATTCATCATTTCAATTCACATTATGGGATTTTGATGCAGTGGACCATGTATCACGCATGATTATCATATTAATTAATTAAATAATTAATTAATCAAATCTATCAATTTTATAATCACAAAAATTTACAATAATTAATTCAAAAATTAATATTACAATTCAACAATATCAATATATCAATAATTAATTCAATGATTAATTAATCAATTTATTAATCTCAATCTCTCCATAATTAATTATTTAAAATCAATCAATTTCATATTCCCAACATTCCTATTAATTAATTAAACAATTAATTAATCAAGTTCAAAAATATAAATAACCACATAATTAATTCAACAATTAATTATTTAGTTCATATTCTCAACATCCCATAATTAATTCAATAATTAATTATTTAATTCATAATCCCAATATCCCCAATTCAAAATCCATCAATTAATTAATTCATCAAATTAATTAATTCAATTTAGGAAAATAAATTTCTAGACAAACCCTATAAATTCCACAATTAATACACATAATTGAAATCATGACTATGGTATTTTAATAATATACCACCAACCTCAATTTGTTGAAAAACACTCACCAATGGAAGAATCCCCAATTTGAAGCGGACTAATTAAGAACACGATCTAGATCTAAAACCTAGATCCACGATAAAACTAATCAATATCTAATAAACCTAAATATATATCTAGAATCAAAAATAGATAAACATCCTTTCAAATATGGGAGAAGAATGGGAAAGAGATGGGAAACCAATCAGTATGAGATTCACCTGCTGGGGAAGGTGCAAATCATCAATTCGGATTTTGAATCACCAAGAATAGAGATTGAGAAGTCTTTGAATCTATCTAGGAGCCTCCAAAATTGTGAAATAGAGCTTAGGGTGGAACTAGGTCTTATTGGGGTTTAATATGGGGGGTTTTGTAATTTTAAAATCTAATTTTATAGTTAATTAAAAAGTCTCACACGGTTTCTCGGTAGAGGTGCACACTTTTACAAACTGTGTGCCTTAACCATGTGCTTTTTCTAGTGGTAGGGGGTGCACGGTTTCTTATAATAGGGCGAATGGTTTGAAAACCCATGCACTATCCATGAAAACCATCTATGTCTAGGGTTTCACAGTTTACTGGTCCATGGCGAATAGTTAGGGAAAATCATGCGCTAACTATACACTGCCCCCTTTCTTCCATTTATTTCTCCAATTTTCAACCAAACACACCCCAATGTAAAACAAAAATTAAAATTACTCAACAAAATGAAAATTATTACCTATAAACAAGCCTGATAAATATCCAATAAAGGTTGGGATCTTACACTTTTGGGCTTGGGATACTACTTGTGTACCCTTTTTGGTTTGGGCTAACAACCCATGTACCCTTTTGGGATTGAGCTACTACCTATGTAACCTTTTGGGGTGGGTATAACTACTCATGTACCATTTTGGGCTTGGTATGCTACTTGTGTACCCTTTTGGTTTTAATCTAAAAATTTGTGTATACTCTTAGGCTTGGGATAACAACCCATATACGCTTTTGAGCTCATGAGATATAAAACTTTAACTAATTAAATGGAGGGTGATATAGGACCCCACTCATCATATAATAATAAACCATAAACATGTGAACGGTATAAAATCAATTATATATCATTTAATGAAGAACCAATGGAAATAAAATGGGTTTTGTAACATTTAAAATGGTATCACTTAAAAATGACATCAAGACTTCGATAAGATGATACCAAAATTCAATCACCCAAAAGGAGTATTTCCTATGGGAATTTAGAGGGTATTTCCTAAAACATAATTCTAAAGGAGATAGATATTTGGGATATAAATAGGTAGATGTAATTTAAACCATCAAAAAGGATTTTTGGAAAACATTTCTTAACATTATTATAAATATACAAAGTTATGATCCACTTTCAGAAATAATTTTCAAGAAGGTGACATGAAAAAAAAATTAAAATGAAACTTAAAAATGAATACCAATAATGGATCCTTGAAAGGAAATAATGTTTAAGTTAACAAATTTGGAGTGGAAGATAAAATATAGGATCATGAAATAAAAAAACTTTCTAATATTTTAAAATACCTTTATTGAAACCCACATTGTTAAAAAGGATAATAAAACTTCCTTTTAAAAAGATGTAAATGATCATAAGAGATATTACATATTTTAATTTCAAAATAATAAAGATAAAACATTTGTGGAAATAAAGAATATGGATATATATGAAGAAGTGTTTTTAGGGAGGATGATTATTATTCTTAACAATATTTCATTTTTATGAAGGAAAAATCCATCAAAGAATAATAATTGATGTAACAATCCTTTAAAAAGGATTTCATGAGAAAGAAATGTAAATCCCAAGAAACATAAGATGAAGTAAAACATAATTCAATAATAAGGTATAATTTACCCAACATATAAGAATAAATTTCAAGAAGAATGATAATAACTCAATGAATTTAAATTGAGTTAATAAAATCCCTTACCTTTACTCTTTAATTCCACAAATCACTTTAACCTCAATGAGGACATAAATCTTCTATTGAATGAATTTTTGTAAATGGAGGAATTGGAAAACTTTATTGTAACAAATGGATATTAAACATGGAATATGAATCTAAGGGAGTAAAAATGGTTTGAGGTTTAAGGGAATTTTTAAGGAGGGTTGTAGCTTAAGTTGGTTGAGGTGAACCCATTTTATAGGTGAAAAATAGGGATTGTTCCTTGGAAACTAAAGTTAAGTAAAGGGTAAAGTTGGAATCACATGGGAGTTAGATAATTTAGGTGATTAAATACTATTGATACATATGGGTAAGTCTTTAAAACCTAATAAAGTAAATATAAAAGGTCTAATTGACAAGTTAATTTATAAAAAATTGAGCCACATTAAGTTACCTCTTTTTACCCATATTAACCTTGATTAAATTTTTTACCATTATAATTATTATTTTAATAAAAATATATGATGACCCTTCTTAACAAATTTATACATTATGATTACAAATTTAGACTCCATTTAATTTTATTAAATTTCTAAATATTAGAAAATTATCTTTTAAATTAAAACAAAATATATAAAAAAAATTGTAGAAAAATTTCTTCTTATACATTAAGTATTTTTATTCTTATTTTAGATAAATTACTAATTAAATTAGTGTTGATGCATTATTTATATGTTTAAAAATAATATTAGAGTCATCAAAAAGTGATCAATTCAATTTATTTAGATAAAAAATACATAATTTCTATAAAAACAATTCTTTGAAAAAATAATTGTTTTACCGTGGTAACTAATATTTACTTTGGTAAATTAGTTTTATGTTAAAAATGAAAATGAAATTATTTAAAAATTTGGATATGATTATTAAAAATATTAAATCCATTTTATTGTACTCAATTTCTATAGTTAATAAAAATTAAGTTTAATATAAGCACCGAAAATGTATTAAAATAGTTTTTATAAAAATATATTTTTTAATCATAAAAAGAATTTATTCATATTATATGCCAAGGGAAAATATTTAAATGGAAATTAATTTATTTATATATATATTATTATTAATATATTCCACATTATTCAATAGTGATCAATTAGTTTAAAAATACATAATATATAAAAAATATCATTCTTTAAGAAAAGGTATTCTTATCACTCAATGGTTTTATTCCTAATTATTTAATATTGATTAATTGTTTAATAAGAATTAGATTTTATTAATACATTTATGTTAAATATAAAATTTATTTTTCTTTAAAATTAAATTTTATGGAAATGAAAAATGAATAAAATGCACGTAATAATGATAATATAAAATTTATTAATAATTGCATGATTATATTATCCCAACTTCTACTTAAAAATTCCCTCAAAAATTATATATAATATCCAAGGGTAAGATAATAAATGATGGTTGTCACAGGTTTAAATTCAGCTATCATAGATCTTGTATCAATTTCTATGAGCTTAAACTTATCCCATAAATGATTTTTCTCAAGTTTCACTTGTTGGGGTTAGGCTTTGGGTTTAGTCTAAGAAAAACCCTAGTGATGATACCTAACTTCCAAGCTCAGAAAAATGAGCTTCATATGGAAGAATTATACTACTTGATGTCATTTATTTCCCTTTTCTACATATATTTCATAATGTGGTTACTTTTGTTTATACCCACCGATTCAATATTTATGTTTCAATGGCCATATAATACCAATGGATATATAAGTTGAATAACCATATATAATGGTCAGATTTTATTTCTATATATAACATAAAATCATTCATCATATTTTCTTATTATTTAACATGTATAATATATTTTTAATTATCTTACTTGCTTATATTGTTGAAAACAGGGTTATAATATTTATAAAAAACCATGAGAATAAATATTTTATGTTCATATTATTTTTATTTACTTGTATATTTATTCCATATATACTTTTATTAATTTTGTTTCATGTTTCATTATCATAATGAATTTAAATTACATTGTAATATTTTTATCTCAATAAAATGTATCATAGTATATTTTAGTTTGGTGTTGCATGTGAAATAATATATTGATTACATAGATTTTATTAAAGTTAAATACATACTAAAATCTTAGAGATTTATAGGGAAGGTGACATGTTATTATCCTTTTAACACCATAATATGTTGGCCTCCTAATGTAATTTTAAATCCCCCTTTCTGAAATTGTAGTGGCCACTAATTCTTGAATTATATCTTCTAGATCTACCTCCCCTGTATTATTAAATATTAAAAATAAGTTAAAATCATAGAAATATACTTTTTTCATAAAATATATGATTTTCAATCCTTTTAATCCTTTTATTACATTTTGGAATATTATGCTCGTGATTTCCTAAAAACTAGAAAAATATGTACAAAAACAAAAAAGTTCTTAAAACACACAAAATAAAACTAAAAATCATAAAAAAAAATATGATAACAAGTTGGCTCTATTATTTCCCTCATATGGATCCACTTTTTATATGTTTCACTAGTTTTGATTAAGTAGTTTCCTATTTGTTTGGGGATCACCAGGTGAGGATCCCTAGTTGCTCTATATACCTGAGTATATGTAACATCCCTTCTTTTCAATGAGGTATATTTTATTTTAAATTCGGTCAAACCTCATTGAGTTTTCTCTTTTGGATTATAACCTGGTGATCGTTCCAAAGGTTTTATCATCTTGTTTCAAGATAGAAATAAATAGGTGGGATGGATTCTAGTTACAGGACAAGTACATGATTTGTGTTGAATACACATAGTGTAATTATAATACATGATGTGTATTGAGTAAAAAATGTGTAAGGGTTTAATCAGGCCCCCTGCATGTTGTGAGCTTTATTTTTCTTGGGAGGAAGAAACCCAAGCTTTACGCGCTGTATAATTTCCCCACACTTTTTTAATGGGGTAAGGGTTCCTTTTTTTGAAAGAAGCCTCAATTTTCTCTAGCAGGTGTCGCGCGAGAGACCTCCTCCATGCCTAAGATATGTTTTTTCAAATATCCTCCATTTGAGCTTCATTATCTTCACCATCGGGTGAATTGGATCTGTAATGGTAAGATATTTGATCCGCTTTCCTCTATTACTAATTTTTTCTTCCTATTTATTGCACTATTTTGGTGTGATCTGATTTTCCCTATTTTTAGGGTTTTTTCCACTTTTCTATTTTCTCCCATTCTAGCTTGAATCAAAGGTCATCAATGGATTAGTTGTTATCTACGAACCTAAGGTAGGTGTTTTATCTTATCTTCCCTAAGTTTGGTTGTATTTCTATTATGCTTCATTATCCCATGCACGAGATATTTTTGGAAATGCCTCTATAGTGATTAATAAATTAATTTAAATGGTTCCTCATGCTTGATGTGGTCCTAGCTAGCAGAGAATCATCCCTTTGGTTGAACACCTTGATATGGGCCACCCCTATGGGTTTACTTTTCCTTAAAAGACTAACTGTACTTACTATAAATTGTTTAACCAACTTTTTAGGTGTGTTTCCTCATAATAAATAATATGGAAATTAGAATTGATAGTCCTTGTGTTAGGCCCTTTTATTTGTGACATAGATTGAGTTTCTTACTTAAATGAAATGTCCAACTTGAATAAAGAATCCTGAGTAAAATTCCTTGTTTAATAATATTGGTTATTTATAGATAACTTGATTTTATATATTATATCAAAGGTGATACAACGGTCCCGACTTAAGGAAGCCTTGGATGGGCTTGTCGTGCTTTATAAATGAGACTTGTTTTGGATTATGCATACTTTAGGATCAATACTTGGTATGACTTGGATGAGCTCACTGTGAATTTACCTTACCTTCATGTGATTGATATTGGTTCCATAAGGGACACACAATGGATGGGATTAGTGTCTAGATGGTTATACCAGGTCACGAGTGATACTCAGTCCCCTATGTGAGATACTATAGATGGGATTGGATGGTTGATTACACACCATGACGAGAGTGATACTTAGGATTCTATTAATAGATTTCCCTGGAAGAAATCTTATGGTATTAAGTAATTTTCAGTACCCCTAGAGTGATACTTGGGATTCCTTTTAGATCACCTTCTATGGGCTCAGAGTTCTTATTCTTAAATTTTAAAGATGAAATTTAAATTAAAGAATAAGAATGTGTAAATAGAATTTTAGGGACAAATCTTCCAAGATAAATAACATGCTTGGGGGTGGTCCACTACTTTGATACTTAAATGATAATATCCTTTATGCTTTATATCATACTTTCATAGGTAACTTCATTCAGAGACATCCGTATTAGGTTGAAGCAGGTAGTGTCGGTTAGGTATCCCATATGGAACCTAGTCTAATGTATTTTATTTATTAAATGCCTTACATATATTATTATTTTCACACTATTCATTTTATATGCACTGAATGGATTTATCTAGACACCATTTGTGGTGGCCTAAAGAGTATATCTCATACCCTTCTTGGGCCACCTTTGGTTCCCAAGCAGACTTCATGGTTGTAGTTATAGATAAATGGAAGCGGCCAGCTTTTGATGTTTGATTCTGATTCCTAGGATGGAGTACGGGTATAGAGGATCAAGCTTACACTTATGATGCTGGTAGTAGTAACTTTTTTTGTATAACATGTGTTATATGACTGTTTCCCTTGTATTCTATGTACCTATTTTTTATATCTACATGACATGATCATCATCATAATTTTTGTATCTATTATGATTTAGATTCTACCTTTTTATTTATCTTGTACTATTTTCTTATTCCATTATTGATTGATTATTATTACTTTTGTTTTTATCAATATATCATTCACTATTATGACACACTCTGACTCATGAGGGTGTTTTATCTCTACAGACACACTTTAGTCACTCGTTTCTAGTCGGAATCCTCTGGCATATAGGGAGGTGCGCTTGAAGTGATTTGGCTTACCGCCTCAGGGAACCACTCAGTGTCTTCTGGTGTGGGATGCTTCAAAGTGGTATCAGATATCTTTTTAATTTTATTTTACTGTTTGGATATTATATAGGAGATTATGATGTATGAAAATTTGGTTATGAGCTTGTTCTTGGGATTATCTAACCCACATACAGGGGAAACCCAAATTACCTAGTATGGGTTATTATTTTTATTATCTTATTCCTATGATAGTTGTATTGATTTCACTATGGGGTGATGCACATGTTATGTGATGTTATTATTGTTGATGTTCTTATGATGAAATTTATTTACCTTGGCCTAATTATACGAGGGTGTATCAATTCATGAATCATACTAGGCACCATAGGACTTGAATGACATGTATTGTGCCATGCCATATCTATATTCTTGTGTTCATTTATGATGTTTCATGTGTTTATTGTGTGTTATTTGATTTTTATATATTGAAATGTGTTAATGTTTCTTGCAGGGTTAACATAATTGGATTAATTAAGGTTCCTACATCAATCTAAATGGTGTTTTCCCACATATATTAATGATGAAACCTTAATTAACCAATTATGTCACATTTGAGCCATGAACCATTTATTCCACAATCTGAAATATTAGTTGACTTGATTAATGAATGCCAATGGAAATTTAATAAGTGAGTACTTCTATAAATTGGGATTGGTAGTTCATCCAATCAAATCACTATGCATGACCTGTTACATCCTGATACTAGATGTAAAGGGTAGGTCATAGTAATATGACATACCAATTTCAATTTATAAGGAGAATGGGCCTCTATAAATTGGGAATGGTTATGAATTTAACTGGACCATGAGATATGTATATAAATAAATGAGTAATAAATTAATAAAATTTAAACTTATTAAATAAAATTTTTACTATTGTATGGGGATTCCAATTGAAAATAAAACATTTTTTCCTCTATACCTTGTAATAGAAACTCCATATACCAGAACCTCAGTTGTATTTTATGAGACCTTGACCATGACCCAGCCTTAGTAGTGGGAAATAGGTTGTGTCTCCAAAGAATTTTGTGATCTTCCTTTTAACCAAGACATGGATTAGGAGTAGGCTGATAGGTGTGACTCGTTATAGGAAGTCTTTGTACCTATCCTTTCTTGGTTTCTCTATTTTTATCTATTTTAAATATTATCTGAGGTGTTTTATTGGAAATTATAGACCTATGTTGCCTCGATTTCCTTGAGTCATATGACAGGAGGGTGATGAAGACCATGATCCATAGGTGGTGGGCCTTGAGAAACTAGTATTTCCTCTTATAGTTCCCCCTAATGCATCCTTTTGATCTTCCACTAGGCATAGATGCTTAGTTCAGAGATAGTTTCTATCACTTTATGTAGTCTGCACAAAGTGATTTGTACCCTGCCCCAACCATGGTAGAGTTGACCCGTTAATTCCAAAAGTAGAATCTTCCCACCTTTTGGGGGGATTGTGGACCTCAGGCTATTAATTCTTGGCTATAGTCCATTCTTTTGATCTTTAAGCACCTAGAGAAACCTCCATAGTGGAGGGTCAAGCGCACTACCTACATGCTCTGTGATTCTACTAAACATTGGTGGGATTTCATTACTCAAGCCAGATATCATTAAGGTATGGACTGGGTATCCTTCCAAATAGCCTTTTATGATTACTTCTTACCTCAGATGTTGTGAGAAGATTGTACATGAGATTTTATGCACCTATAGTAGGTTTCTATGTCGGTAGTTGAATATTTATCTCTTTTCACCAAGATTCAACATTTTTCACTGACCTTGACCAATGATGAGCTGACAACTATGAGACATTTTCAATATGGGATTGCATACGCCTTACAATCATGGATTAATGTTTTTGGGCCAACTACCATTATAGAAATAGTAAACTAATCCCTCATCAGATAGTGAAACCTAAGGGAAGGTGGTAATCTGAGTTAGGGTGGTTTAGTTTTTAAGTAAGGAGATAGTTCATATAGCGGTAGGAAGTGTCATTTTGAGGGTGCATGTGGGCATAGTATTGGACATATGAAACACACCAATAGTTATGTGGTGTGTCTCTAGTGTGGTAGGACAGACCACAAGAAGCCCCAGTGTATGAGGAACCCGATCGAATGTCAAGCTTGTGGTGGGATGGATCACCCACAACATTTCTGATGAACTTTCATTATTTTATCTCCTGAGAATGTATCTATACTGACATCACTTTTAGGTATAGGATCAATAGCTTCACATCAGGTTAGGAGATGGTCTACTACCAAAAGATTATGCCAAGGAGGTAGTTGTGGCTGAGGTAGTTAGAATTTAGAGGCTTAGCTCCAGTAGAATGGACCTACTCAAGTTAGTCAGGTTGTATCTCAGGGTCGTGGTTTGGTCCATATCTATGTAGTATGTCTTACACTTGAGGAGTAGATTCCAGGACCTTCTACAGTATGAGGTACTATTCTAATATCCTTTACTTTAGTTTATTCCTAATTTGATATAGGTTCATTACACTCCATCATATTTTTTGCAATTATGGAAATTTTGGGCCTAAAGATAGATTAATTCAATGGAATCATGACTCTTGAAACACCATTGGTAGTTCGATCAGAGAATGTGCATTAGTTCAAGGAGTTCCCCTTGAGATAGGTGGGTATTGATTCCTGTATAACTTCTTTATCCTTTAGATGACTGGACTTGACATCATTATTGGTATGGACTGGCTAGTGCCTTATCATTCCCATGTTGATTATTATCATTAGAGGGTTTAATTTACCTCACTCGAGAGTAGCACGCATATTATTAAGGGAAAATGGTATATCCAGGAAAGTTGAGCTAGACTCAAGTTCCATAGCCTAGGTAGTGTGACATCTCAAATGGCTAGTCTCTTCACGAGTGATCAGGGAATATAGCTTGTAGAATTCCCCCTATAGTAGATCTATTCAGGGATGTCTTACTTGATGACTTCATTGTTTTACCTCCTGTGAGATAGGTGGATTTCACCATCGAGCTAATTCTAGGTACAACACCAATGTTCATTCCTCCCTATAGGATGACACCTATAGAGCTCCAGGAACTCAATAATTAATTGCAATATCTAGAGGGAAAGGGTTTTATATGACCTAGTACTTCACCTTGGGGTTCAACTATCCTTTTCTCTAATAAGGAAGATAGTACCTCAGGTTGTACATGTATTACAGATGGTTGAACCAGCTTATGGTGAAGAAACAGTATCCATTTACTCGTATATACAACCTCTTCATAAAGCTCTGAGAAGTGGTAGTTTTCTCTAAGATTGATTTGAGGTCAGGATACCAGTAGGTTCATGTGATACCATTGGACATACCATATATATAATTCCAAAGCAGGTGCGGCTTGTATGAGTACCTAGTTATGTCGTTCGGACTTATGAATGTGTCATCAGTATTTATGGCTCTGATGAATCATATTTTCCACCCATACCTAGATTCATTTATAGTGGTATTAATTGATTATATCTTGGTGTATTCTCACACAAGACACGACTATGACATCCATCTTTATATTGTGCTAAATACACTGATAGAGCGTCATCTATATCAGTAAATTCCACTTTTGGGTCGATAAGGTTCACTTCTTGGATCAGATTATTTCCAAGGAAGGCATATATATTGACCCATATAAGGTGATCTTCATGGTTTTCTAGGATAATCCCAAGAATTTTTTTGACATACATAGTTTCTTTGGGATGGCTAGCTATTACATGGTTATTCATTTAGTATTTATCATGCCTAATAGTGCCTCTTACATGTTTGACTAAGAAGGGTGTGAAATTATTCTGGTCATAATCTTGTGAGATAGCCTTTCAAGTGTTGAAAGGGAGACTTACTTCTTTTTCAATCCTAATTCTTCTAGGGTTGAGAATGAGCTATACTATTTACTATGATACTTCAGGAATTAGGCTAGGATCATTTTTGATGTAGGGTGATCAAGTTGTAGTGTACGGGTCCTGCCAATTGAGACCTCATGAGTGTAATTTACCAATGAATGGCCCCAATCTAGAAGTTGTGGTTCATTACTTATGTCAATGTACGAACTACTAATTGGGTGATTAGTTTATTATTTACACTAATTGTAAAAGTCTCAAATATATCTCCATGCAGCATGAATTGAATCTAAGGTAGTGTAGGTGGGTAGAATATCTACAGTCGTTCAACTTTGATCTTGTTTATACACCCAGAAAGGTTAATTCAGTATTCGATGCCCTGATCCAGAAGACTTAGACACAGTCCATCTAGGAGTCTTGTAGTGAGTGGTAGTTGATGACCCTATTTTCCGTGATGCACCTAGAGGTTTAGAAATATCATGGTCAGTTTTTTTTAGCAAACTTAGTTGTGTAATCCTCTCTTATGGAACGAGTGTGGATGAGACATATTTTTTATCCTGAAGGCCTTGTCCTGAGGGAGAGTGTCTCAATTGATAACCTTCCACCTAGTTGGGTTGTTGATGGAAATGAGATCCTGCACTTTCATGGATTTATATGGGTTCCTTTAGACGTACTGGAAGAGTTGATACAGGAATCTCATGCCTTTATATGGGAAGTTCACCCAGGGATTACCAAGATGCGCTATGACATACGTCATTAGTATTGGTGTTCAGGTATGAAGAGGCGGATTGCAGGTTTCATTACTTGTTTCACTACCTATCAGTATGTGTAGGCTGAGAACCAGTGACCTGTTGGAATTTTACATCCTCTATCCATTCCTGAGTGGAAATGGAATAATTTCACCTTGGATTGTGTGATGGGATTACCTAAATCTTCTCGATTCAATGATGCGGTATGGGTTATCATTGATAGGTTGACCAAGGTCACACACTTCCAACCTATTCAAGAGACCTTCTTAGTGGACGAGATTGGGAGGATTTATATATGGGATATGATGAACCTTCATGGGGTACCAATTTCTATCTTATTAGACTAATATTCTGAGTTTACATCACGATTCTGTTAGGGGATATAGAAGTAATTGGATACATAGGTTCTCTTGAGTATAACATATCACCGCCAGACCGATGGGTAGTCTGAGAGGATGATACAAGTGTTACAGGACATACTCTAAGCATGAATCCCTAATTTCTAAGGTACATGGGAGAAACATATACCACTTGTGGAGTTTTCCTAAAATAATAGTTTTTTGGAAACAATTCAAATGGATCTGTATAAGGCCCTTTATGTTAGGTTATGTCTTTTACCTCTATGTTGGTTAGAGGTAGGTGAGGTAGAACTACTGGGTCCTCATCTCGTTCAGGATACTTCAGAGCAAGTACAGTTTATTAAGAAGCATATTTTTATAGATTATTCTGGTCAAAAATCCTATAATGATCAACATCAATGACCTATGGAGTTTGAGGTGGGACATCGGGTCTTTCTATGAGTTTTTACAAGATTGGGTCATAGGCGTATTCGAAAATAGGGAAAGTTATTACCTTGTTATGTTAGGATATTTGAGATCATGGAGAGAGTTGGTTTGGTATCCTATCAGTTGTAATTACCTCAGAGGTACCATGTCATGCATGACATTTTCCATGTATCATAGTTTCTATAGTATCATGCTGACCCATCTCATTCATTTAATCCTGATGATATTGAGATGGAGGTAGATGCATATTTTGAGTAGAATCTGATACATATTTTTGATTGAATCATGAAGGCTCTCTAAGGTAGGTTAGTCCCTCTGGTATAGGTTCTATGGAAGTACGGACATTTATAGGATGAGAACTGGGAGAGGGATGCCAATGTATGTGCTCAATGGTTGGAACTTTTCTTGGATGATGCTTTATTACCCTCAAAATGGAAACTTGGGGGTGATTTGTTTTAATGAGGGGAGGTTGTAATGTACATTATTTTCAGTTAGGTGAGTTTTATTTTAAATTTGGTCAAACCTTGTTGAGTTTTCTTTTTTGGATTAGACCTTGATGACCACACCAAAGGGTCGGTCGGCTTATTTCAAGATAAAAAGAATCAGGTGGGATAGAGGCTAGTTATAGGCCAAGTAAATGACATGTAATGAATACATGTTTTGTAATTATAATACATGATTTTTATTAAGTACACAATGTGTAAGGGATTGGTCAGGCCCCCTGCACATCATGAGCTGGGTTTTTTTCAAGAGGAAGAAACTCAAGCTTTACACAACTTGTAAAGCTTACACACCATGTAAATGCCCCAACCTGTTTTTTTAAAGGGGGTAGGGGATCCTTATTTGATATAATCCCCAATTTTCTCTATAAGGTTCCATATGAGATACCTCCTCTGTGCTTAATCTAGGATCATCCAAATATCCTCCATCCAAGCTTTGTTCTCTTCACCGTTCAGTGTGTTGGATCTGCAGCAGTAAGATCTTTGGTCCTCTTACTTATATTACTAGTTTTTTCTTCCCATACCTTGTTCTATTTTGGTGTGAGATGATTTAACCATTTTCAAGGTTTTTTCTGTTTTTACATTTTCTCCCATTCTAGCTAAAATAAAAGATCAGAAACAGATGATTGGTTGTCTACAAACCTAAGGTAGGTGGTCTAGTTTATTTCCCCCAAATCTGGTTGCATTTATATTATGTGTCATCGTTTTTTGCACCATACCTTTCCATAGACACCTCTATAATGATTAATAAATTAATTTAAATGGTTCCTCGTGCTTTATGTGGTCCTAGCTAGTGGTGAATCAACCCTTTGGTTGAACACCTTTAGTCGAGACACCCCTATGGGTGTGTCATTCCTTAAAGCCCTAATTTCCCTTACCATAAATTTTTTATCCACCTTTTGAGGTGTGTTGCTTCATAATAAATAAT
Organism: Viscum album; assembly: GCA_963277665.1. NCBI lineage: Eukaryota > Viridiplantae > Streptophyta > Magnoliopsida > Santalales > Viscaceae > Viscum > Viscum album. The sequence continues at coordinate 370,562,199 of OY728166.1, read as the reverse complement.
ATGGATATAAGAATTAATATTCCTTGTATTAGGCCCTTTTCTTTATTCCATTTCTTGAGTTTCTTACTTAAATGAAATTTCCAAACTAAATAAAGAATCCTGAGTAAAATTCCTTGTTAAATAATATATTTTTTTGATGGATAACTTGCTTTTATATATTATGTCGAGGGAAATATAAGGGTCCCGACTTAATTAAGTCTAGGACAAGCTCGGCATTCTTTATAAATGATACTTTTTATGAATTATGCATATATCAGGAGCGATATTTGTTATTCCTTAGACAGGCTCACCGTGTGTTTACCTTACCTCCATGTGAGTGATATTAGTTCCCTAGGGGAGACACTATAGACAAGCTTAGTGGCTAGATGGTTATACTTGGTCATGAGTGATACTCAGTTCCCTATGTGAGATAACAGGGATAGGATCATAGGGTTGATTACACACCATGCTAAGAGTGATGCTTGGGATTCCATTTATAGATCTCCTTGGATAGACTATTAGGGTATTAGGGAATTTTCCATGCCCCTAGAGTGATACTTTGGATTCTTTCTAGATCGCCTTGGATGAGATTACAGTGCCTCTTCATAAAATCTAAAGATGACTTTTAAATTAAATAATAAGAATAAGTAACTGGAATTTTAGGGATGCATCCACCAATCCAAATATCATGCTTGGGGGTAGTCCAATCCTTTTATACTTAATTGATAACATCCCTTACACTTTATATCATACTTTCATGGGTCATTTCATTTAGAGAAATCCAGCTGAGACCGGAGTAGGTAGTGTCGATTGGGTATCCCATGAGTAACCTGATCTGATGTATTTTATTTATTAAATGCCTTCCATCTATTATTATTTCCACACTTCTCATTTTATATGCATTGACTATATTTACCTAGACACCATTGGTGGTGGCCTACTGAGCATATATCACACCCTACTTGGGCCACCTTTGGCACCCAAGGAGACTTCATAGTCACAGGTATATATAAAGAGAATAAGCCAACTTCAAATGTTTGATTTTGACTCCTATGATAGATTACAGGTGCAGAGGACCAAGAATATAATCATGATGCTAGTAGTATAATCTTTTTTGTATATAATGCGGTATATTCTTGTTTCCCTGGTATTTTGTGTTCCCATTTTTTATATCAACATGACATTATCATCTTCATCATTTTTTATCTATAATGATTTAGCTTCCGCTTATTTATTTATCTTGGATGATTTTCTTATTATCTCGTTGCTTGTTTATTACTACTTCCAATATTATCCATATATCATTTACCATTGTGCTACACTCTGACTCATGAGGGAATAATCTACCCATGTACACACTTTAGTCCCTCCCTACTAGTCGGAATCCTATTTCATATGGGGAGTTGCACTTGAGGTTGTGTGTCCAACCGCCTTGGGGCACTGCTTAGTGACTTTCGAGGTGGGATGCTACAATATGGATCTATTTTTACTTTCCCTCAATGAGATTCTTATGTGCCATGTTTTGGATCTGTTTTTCCTTTACCTAATGTTCTTCATATTAAAAGAGACTATGAGGTTTGTGGTTCACTAGAGGTGGTCAAACTAGGTATATTCGGGTCTTATGGTAGTCTGGTTAGCACACAATGACCTCGCATGTATTATTTTATATTGTATGTTTTTTTATTTTCCTTATTCATAAGATTTTATGTGATGACATATATTAGTGTTACTTAGTGAGTCCCTACTAATATTTATTTCTCACACCCTACACGGGCACCCTAGTGAATGTTCAGGCCTTATATTTAGTATGTGGGTTTAAGCACAAGTTTTATGGTGGATCAGGTTAGAGTGTCTTGGTAGGTTTGGAGATAGATTTTGTGTTATGCTTAATGTTTATAGTGGAGCCTCTTGTATATTTATTCTTTTTTTATATTTTCATACATGATCATCCCAGTGATAAATTGGTTGAGATGTATAATAGTATGATCGTATTATTCACATGACAAATCATGGTTTATGTTTATTCTATCATGGTTTACTTGGGCTATAATTTTATACATGTGTAATATAATTATCTATCATAGATGGTGTTTGGTTATTTATCAATTATTTATGGTAGTGATATTAAGGGGAAAGTCTCCTTGACATTGATTGCAAGCTCTCATCGCTAGTCGATAGCCTCTAGCATACAAGGAGGCATTCCTGAGGAATTTTAAAACTACCAACTAGGTTCTATTCAAGTAATTTTAGATGTGAAATTATGGTAAACTGCATTTCAGGTGTTTTTTCATGGTCTATACCACAGAAAAGTTATAAAACAAGAAGGATATCCTAGCTATGGTCATTTTACGGATTGTGATATGAATGAGATAACCTTAACTAAAAATCCAATTCAACAATGTCATAATGAAATCTTTTTTGAGGAGAGAAATGAGGATCTAGGAATTCTGAAGTAGGCTTATACCATAGTATGTTCTAAGTTCGTAAAGGGCTAAAATGAGGAATTGAATTAGGTCATTCCATAGTAGAAGGTTTTTTTGTTATAGTGAAGGGTAAGATCAAGTGAAACAGCATGGTGGAAATTTTAAAAGGTGGAGTAAGGATCATAATCATGATGTTTGAACTAAAATTTGAAGTTTATGGAGGAAACATGAATTAAATAAATTGTTTCAACTTTATAAAATTCTTGTGATAAATGGTATGTAGGATTATGGGTGTTTTGGTAGTCATTCTAATGAATATAAGCAGGATTAGAAAATGGGTATTTGGGAGTGACCACACTATAACAAAAAATGTTTTAAATATCAAGATATTATGTAATTAATTGAAAATAGGTAGTAATACATAGATAAAGTGATTATACAAGGAATTTTACCAAGATAAGGTTTATGTCATGGTTATGGGTGGAATATGTAGTAGGTGATAAAGATGTTGTTTTGTTTGAAATTTGAAATGATTATAATTTTTGGGACATGGATGCAGTGATGTCATAGAGAACAAAGTTGTTTGTTTAGATGAACTTTGAAATTGGTTTTTTGATATCCATGCATGTCATGGAACATATAGATCTGGAAAAAAATAGTTCATTTGAATTTCAAATCTAGAGATCATGGGACAATATTTTGAGGTTAAATCAACTTTTATGGGCATGTTCAACCACACCAAATCATGTGGGACACTTGGTTTTATATTATATCTTAGAGAAATGAGGATTCATTATAGCCATTTATCTAAGGTATTAGATTTGTAGAATGATATATATATAATCTAATTTGTTTGAACTTAAAAAGTTAAGCAAGATGTTTGAATCTGGAGAAGTAGAAAAAATTCCATATCTAGTTTACATGAAGAGTATAGATCCAAGAAAAATATGTGGAGTGTGAATTAAAGATATATTTTATTAGTGGAGAACCGAATTGATACACCTATATTTTAGTGAAGATAATATATAACATGATTTTCAGATCTGGTTTAGAAAAGGAAGGTTTTTTTTAGAGTTTCTATTGATATATTTGGAATTTTGTGAAGAAGAAGAATCATACCAAATATTATTCTTATGTGTAACTAATATTTATCTATAGGATTTTAGCATTGTTGTGTTTTTGATTGGAAGACTTGGACTCAAAAAAATCTATGAGGAGTTGATCACATATAGAATTGGAACAATTATAGTGAAGTGAATCTTAATAAAGCATCAAGTCGGGACTTGATAGTGCACAAATATTAGTACACTTGTTGATTGAAGAGACCATCATGTTTATAAAGTGTTTAATCCTTCCTTGAAGTATTTAATAGAGCGATAAGAAGAGTAAGTGATCTTTATGATGTAGTGAACCATCCTTAAACCTTGTAAACATAGTAAGCCTTGATGTGGAGTAACCATGACCAAATTTTTTATTCACCAAACAATGATTGATAGTGTATTTTGGTTCACTGACACGTTTTCATGTGTATACTCCTTGTATATCTCCTATTGTGTGTGAACAAAGTAAAAGTCATTGTGTATTGTTTGTTTTACATTGTTGTATTTTTGGTTGATATTTAGTGTGATTGATTACTAAAGATCAATATATTTAATAAGTTCCTTCCAATGATGTAATATCATCTGATGATTTGTTAGGGTTTTTTAGAGAAAAAGTTTTAATTGGATGTGACCTGATTCACTCCCCCCCCCCCCCAAGGTGTCTTAGGAAACTTGCACGATAACCCTTTAATCCCAACAACATCAATGTCCTAATAAGGTCATCCACTTTAAGATAAATAAGATTATTTATATCTTCTAAGAATATTATTTTTTATTCTCGTTCTTTTATAAGGATGTATATGATATTTTCAAGAATTTTATTGTCTGTAATATCATATTTACCTAAAGATTGTAAATTATTCAGAGTCTTAATCAATCATTAATACCTTTGAACAAATTTCTATACATTCAAAGAATCAAAAGTATAATAATTATCTCTCAATATAGATGTTCTAGTTTCTAGGGATTTAGATGTTCCAAAATGTGTAATTTATAAATTCTTCAATATACTATTAGTTGTTTCACAAGACGATATATTATTATATATATTTCTTATCATAGCATACAAAAGAGTGTTCCTAATTTTACAATTCATCTAAAATTCAGCTTTCTCATCAAAAGATAAATTCATAACACATTTATCTAAAATATTATATTCACTTACTATTATCTGATAGTTATCAACCTCAATGTTGATAATATATATCTTCATTTCGTCTCTCTAATTTTCATAATACATACCATCAAATATTGGTGGTCAATTCAGATTCATATTCTCAGGAGAGGGGTGAATTAAATATTTTAAAAAAAATTATTAATAAATTACAATTTAACTAATATAGTTTAGATATACTATATAATTTTCACTCCAAATTAAAGTAACAAAAACATATTGAAATAGTAAACAATAGTTTAGATTCAATGGTCACTCTGAAATAGTTTTATATGAGCAAAATGTTCAATATGAAACTGATAAAATAGAATGGTAAGTAAACAATACAATGGGGTTCCATATTAAAATATATAGGCCCCATAAATAATTTCATTAAATAGGTATATATTTTTTTATCCCTTGAATCTCTTCATTTTTAACCCAAAGAACTAAGAGGATAAAATCCATGATCTAGATACAACAGGTTCTGAGATGAAACCTCTTTGATTAAAAGATCAAAATCACATGCTCTTATCCCTATAGATTCTTCAATAAAATATTTATATAATAAATTCATTGCCTGAGGACTTCTTCATTCAACTAATATTAGAATAGTATAAAAATTATTACATAAAAAAATACTAGTTCCTTTAAAATAAACTCATAAACAAAGGCAATTTGAAACAACTAAAACAAAACATGAGCAAAAAAATTCTCACACACAATAATAGAGATTGTGAATCACAATTATAATCTCTTTTTTTAATCTTGATATTTGTATAATATTTATAAATGCTAGTTATAACAAACTTTCTAATATTTTTATGCTTTCATCATTCATTCTAATGGATTTGAAAGGTCATCAGAAGAGTCTTTTCGTTTTTCTTTATTTAGTTGAATATCCATTACTTTTTGATACATCAATGATTTAGAAGATATATTATTCAAAATTAAAAAAATTGATATAAACTTTCTAAAAACATAATTAAAACGGTATTCAAATAATAATTTTTATAAAAATAGTGTATTTGTGATTTATTAAAACTAGGATTCAGAAGATTTCATTTCTAAAAAACAACCCAATAAGATTGTGTAGAACTTAATTAAAACTTGATAAATTTAGTATTGACCCTTATATCAGTGATTATATAAATCTCAAAAACATTACTCTATCTAGTAATGTTTTTTTACAAAACTCTCACATTTAGAATCATACTATGACTAGTTTCTTGATTTGTTGATTAATGAGATATGAAGTTGTATTTGTGTTTTATTTATTATCAAAATGATCATGTATGAGTTGTAATTTGATTGAAACTATACTTAAATCAAAGGAATAAATATTTATTGAGTTTTATAAAATCATTCCATGTTGGTGACTTTGGTATGTTACAGCTATATTTTTAAAGGATTTTGTTTTACCTTTTGTGAAAACCATGCTATAATGTAGTTTGGTTGTGTTGTGATTACTTCTTGTGGTATTATGGATCCACTCATACATAGGTTTATTCTATAATGTAAGGTTGTGGTTTATGTAGGTTGAAGAAACATAGATAGGTGGATGGTTGGTTATTACTAGTTGGAAGTCATAATGTAATTTCATATATTATTTCATAACATAGAATATCATGTTTCAATACTTAAGTTGGATAATATGGTGGTGGATATTGGGATTATTAGCCAAATTTTTATATCTCAATATTTTGTTATCATGATGTAATGATTTAATAAATATTTTTATAGAATTTTGAGATTGAATTTATTGCATTGTAAGGAAATAAATTATTCCATAATGTGTGAGAAATTTGTACAGATTTTTTGAATCACTTTGAATATTTGTAAGGAGCTTTAAAAGAGATTTTATCCATAATTTTTTATCTAATTTTGACTAATAATTATTTAATTATGCATGGTTTTACACTATGATTTTCTATAAATATTCTATGTTTTTTTAGAGAAAAGTGATAAGACGTGGAGATACTAAACCATATCTTCTTGGGATCATTTTAAATGTTTTTTTATGGTTTGAGAGAAGAAAATTTTTAAACATGTGATCTATAATTAGAGGAAATTGAGAAAGGTATAGGAATATCATTCAATATTATTGACACTCATTATTGATTATGTTTATTTGAATTATCATTAACATGATTTTATGAGTCTAGGACTATCTTTTTTCTCCATTCACTTAGCTATTTTCTGAAAATAAAACAAATGAGTGAAAATTGGGATTATAACCACTAAGTACCAAGAATTTATACACTTTATAAATAGTGTTAGTGGAGTTTTTAAAAATACCTTATGCCATGTATTTTTCTTACTCCCACTTTATCACATGTTCATATAATTTGCTTAATTTCATTGAGATCTAACACTCTAACCAACATGAGAACATTTGTTATATTCTTGGTAGGGAAAGTTTTTTATCTTACTAATTTACCCTCTCTTTATGCTTCTAATTTTTCTTTATTGGTGTATTAAACATTGATTCATCTTCATAAATGTTAAGAATAAAATATTTACAATTGATCTTTCACACTAAGATACAATATTTTGAAAGATAACATTGAGAATATAAATTTTTGATAGTAAAGTATGACTATATGATGTTAAAATTAAAATATTTTTATATTTCATGAAGTTTAATTCTTTATTTTATAATAAAAATGTTGTGAGACTAGGTGCCCTATAATCAATTTAAGTAGTAATTTTTTTATTATATTATGTATATAGATATTTGTGTATCGTTTTGTATTAATATAATAATTTTATTATTTCTACATATGCTATTTACATGGTAATGTTCTTATATTATTTATCATATCAAAAAGGTTATAATGGTTGCTAGGTATAATGAAAATATTAATATACTATGAAAATAATCATAAATGTAGGTCCCATGGTTTAGATACAACATACCAATGGGATGTATATGATATTTGACTATCAGATGTTGGGAGATCATAATCATTGATACTTTTTTTCATGAAGTTTTTAATTAGTGATCTCAAGTTGAGGAGATCATGAGGACTAACCCATCAATAGAAACACCACATGTTTTGGATGTCATTAGATGTTCCTATCTATGAAAATTTGTATTAGTCACTTGACTTAATATCATTATCAGTGTGTGTCATTTAATTATGTACTTTGATACTTGATGAAAACCAATATAGTTCATATTTTTAGCAGGGTAGCTTGCATCAGGTGTGTTTTTGGTGGTATATAGTTGATTGAATGATCAAGATAGGAATTTTTTCTTTTGAATATAAGAAGAAGATATCTTTATCCACTTAAATAGGATGGTAATTCTTTGACTAAATCCATTACCATGGTAGATGAAGGTGATTCTATCCAATAAAGTCAAAAAAAGATAAATAAATCATTAAAGGATAATGACATAAATTATGTATCCTTCTTTATAAGATATATTAAGAAAAAGATATTATATTACATAGAAAGTGTTCATATGAGGTTTTCATATATATGACTTATATTTATCTCTTTAAGGGTCTTGATGTGTTGTTATATTCCACTCTTATTCTATGATTATGACTAATTGTTATCAAGAAAAGGTCCTAGAGGGTCGCACATAAATTTTATCCATAAATTCCACCAATTTGGATGAATTAGAATTTAGGATGAAGGGGGACCCATGTGCATGGTTTAGTGAACTTTTGAGTGTAAATAGTCACCATAAAATAAAATTCAATTAAGTTATTAGAATTTAGAATAATTATAATTAAATTTATTTCTCAAGGTATTCACAAGTAATTTAAGTATAAAAAATTATTACAATAAAAAATAGTTTTTTAAAGGAATATTATTTATTCAAGGTTTGTTAAAATTATTCAGGAGGAATAGGTTGAGCTAATAGATCTTGTTTTATCATAATACATATTCGAGTTTCATGTATTAGTAATGAAATGTTAAATACATTTATGACAAGTTAAATGTGTCATATATTTCATGATGAGTCAAAAATATGGTTTAAGTTTCTTTTAAAGCCTAAAAGAAACTTTTAAAAACATAAACCTGGTTATTTAAGCTCATTTTAGAGCCATGAATAGTGAGCAAAAAAATTTGCATGAATTTATTTAACCCCCCCCCCCCACTAAATTAACTCAAGATATATAGATATGTATCAATAAGGTTCTAGAGCTAGTTGTTCATCGTTGCAGAGCTTTATGTATTTGGATGTTTGAGAGGGTATGGCATTTTCCATCGGATTGGGCATGTGCTTTGACACAGGACACTTGCTTCTCGTTCAGCCTTGCACCGGTGGAGAAATTTTCCATGATAAATTTAAGTGGAGGGGTAGCTCCATGTTTTTAGTTTGGTTTGTCTCGCTTGACCTTCAGTTCATGATTTTTTTCAATTCAATGATGTTTGTTAGGGTTTTCTCCCTTCTTCCCTTAAAAGGGGGGTTTGCTTTTAATAAAAATTTGTAGGCCTCCTGGATGTTGGATGGATGATTGTGTTTCATGAAAAAACAATGTATTATTTATTTATTATAATTTATACTTAAAATTATTTATATATAACCCATATGATGAATCATGTACTACCTTTTCAGATCAAGTGTCTTATGAAAAAATCAATCTAAAAATTTTAAAATTAAATTTCTTCATGCTTATATAGTGTAAATGGTTCTTTCAAGTAGTTCCATAGTGGTAGTGTGATTTTTTCAGTCAAAATTTTAATTAATTATGATATAATTTGTGGAGAAGTTGATGATACAGTCTAAAACCCACAAAAAATTTCAAAATAGTCTTTGTATGTCCAAGAATGGGAACACTGAAGTGGGAAAGGAGGTCAAGAAATGGAGGGGGTGGGCAATAAATTATTATAACATGTCAAAACAAGGGTGGGGGTGAAAAACATGTTTATTAAAAAAAATATAATAGATAAATAAAACATGGGTCACAAATCCGATCATGACATAGGGAGATACTTTGACTGAGAGCACCTATAAATCAGAGGCACTCAATTATAAAATAAATAAATACAGGTGCCACCCCACCCCCTCTAATCCTGAATCTTTATAACAGGTTAATTCACCCACTCAAAGCACTCTTTCGGGGGTGTTCCCTCCTACCTAACCCACCTAGGACCACTAAGGGACAAGTTTCTCTCTAGAAACCCAAATAATCCAAAAGAATGATAATTTTTTTAAAAATTCCATAAACTAATTTTAAGTGTATGGAATTTAAATAAATTTTTTGTAAGACTTAGGACACATTGTTAATGATTTAAAAATATTTAATGCTACTCTAATACATTAAAAATTTCCTTGATTATAATTTTAGTATATTTAATTTTTATTATGCAGTGTTAAGGCATTTTAATTGATCATGATATAAGAATAACTTATGTATGTTTAGATTTTGTTTATTATATAAATTTTTATAATAATTAATTATTAAATAATATTTTTTTAATGATTTTAAAATCTTCCATCATTTTTTAAATGTGTAAGGAAGAGTGATAAAAATGTAATCACATGTCTCGAGCCTCCCCTCACATGCATGTGATTATACATTATAAATAATGGAGGTGTTTACGGCAAGATGGATTGAGATAAGAACTGGAATGAATCCAAATAAGAAGCAATACAAGGGAGATATAGCGAGTTAAAATTTGAGTCATTAAAAATATTGAGGAATTCACCCAGGGTATCAGTGTTGGAGTTAGTTCCCTAAAAATTGCTTACTTTGTACTTTATATTACCATAATATTAATATTAATTAATATCATATAATATGATGATTATTATTCTATATAACTTCAATGTGATAATGTATTTATAGTGTTTATCACGTAAAAAGGTTATAATAGTTCTCTTCTATAATCAGAAACTTGAAATGATATGATAATATTCTTAAACATATGTATTATGGTCTAGATAAAATATGTTTAATGAGACACATATTATGTTATGGTTATTAGGTGTTGGAGGATCATAATACATTGAGACTTCCTATAATTAATTTTTTACTTACTAATCTCCAAGAAATGAGATTATTAGGATAATCCCGCCAATAGGAATTCTATATGTTATGTGTGTCATATGATAATCTTATTTGTGGATGTGTGTATTAGTCCTTACACTTGAGGCCATTATTAATGTATATCATGAGTCACGTACTTTGATATATGGATGAAAACTATGATAACATATTCTCAAGGTGAGGTAGCATATGTTGGTTTCATCATAAGTGATACGTAATTAATTGAATAATTAAATATTTCTTTTCCTTTTTAGTTAATGGAAGTTGATATCTTTGGTCATTTGATTGATATGGAACTATCAAATTAAATACTTGGTTATAGTAGTTCATTGATTATTTCATTAAAAATATTTAAATAAATATAAATCAAGAATATAGGTTGGTGACACAAATTATGAAACCTACTTGATGAGATACCGAGACAAAGGGATTATATTGCATAGTAATCATTTGTTAAAAGGTTGTTGTTATTGTGATATTATCTTCTTTCTCTATGGGGACCTTAACATGTTACTATATTTTGATCTTGTGATTTAGGTACGTTCACCTAATTCTATTGAGAAAGATGCATAGAGGGTCACTCACTGAGTGTATCTAGAATCTCAATTAAATTTTATTTGGATTTAATATCTAATATAAATATTATTCTCAGTTTTTGAAATAATAATTATTCAAGATAAGTTGATCGGATAAATTCAATCACCGTGTATATTTGAATTTATAATGTATGTGATTTTAATATTAAATAAATATTTATTTGTGAGTTAGTTAATAAAATACTTATTTATCTCTTGTTTATTATTCATAAGGTAATAAATGAATATTTATTTATTCACCAATTTAGTGAATAGATTAATATAAATATTTACTTAGTTACATGAATGTTAAAATAAATATTTATTCACGAGCTTAGGGAATAAAATATTTATTTATTTATATAATGAATAATATAATGGTATTTATTTATTTAATTAAATATTTATTATTAAATATTCAATAAATGCCTAGTAGGATTGATGGACTAAGTTAAAGGGTCCGAAAAAAGTATTATATTAATCCATGAGTTTAGCACATACCATAAGAATATTATAATATTATTATTATTATTATTTGACATGGGCTTTACTAAGGATACACAATTAGATAAAGGACATCTGCATAATTACTAATTATATATTCCTGATTATAACATTTTGGTAGTGAAGAATTATTATGCACAATGAATTCTCCTAATAGATTTATCTCAATCAATAACTCTCACAAGAATGTATATCGATATTCCTCCTCATCTCTATCAAGAATAAGATATAACAATGGATAATTCTCTCAATCTGGATATATTTCTCATTGTAATCAATGGTGAACAGCACAAGGTGCTTGGTTCCTCCGCACTAGCACCCAGAATACCAAGAGTGATGTTCAAAGATTCATGGAGCATGTGTGGATAAAACTAGAGGGATTTGGGTTTAGATTATACACTGTAATGATGGTATGATAATAGTGGAAACTGAATTGAGCAATAATAAGAAGAATAATTATCAAGTCAAGGTAATTTTTGTTTTAAATTAATTGAAAATTAAATGTGAAATATCATTTCTATAAAGATTTAGGGGTTTCCTTTCATCAAGTTCCTTGGATTATATTCATTGAAATAAATGAAAAAAAAAATGGCATGGATCCAGCCACTTCCTTTGTTCCCAAGAACATTCAAGTGGTATCAAAGCAGTCACATTATAGTTTACAATTATTTATTATTTGGTTAATTGATTTCCAATTTTTATTAACAAGATTTAATTTATTGTTTTTAGTTAATTAATACAAAAGTCAAGATAACCTAATCATTTGAAAATATATGACCAAAAACAACCAATAATATATGAAAAATACTCGAAGGTCTCATCTAGTGGTTCCAGGGATATTTATCGATGAACGTGGTTACATGATGTGTAACTAAAAAGTATATGTCGTGTGCCCTTGGTCAACCACACAAGGTCAAGTCATGATAATCATGGAATGTTTTATGGGGGTTGATACATGGTTTCATTATGTGTTGAGTATTGATATCCAATTGGAATTTTTCATGACATGGAGTACACGACGTGTAACTTGTGTACATGTCATGTGACCCAACTTGGTTTGTCCCTACATAAATCACAGAAGCCACGTGGTCAACATAAGAAATATTATTACATGCCATGTACCAACTACCAGTCGATTGACAGGGAAACTCATAGGCTAAACAATGTGTGTTAGACTATACATTTCATATAGAACCTGATTTTATATGCGAGTTACATGTCAAGTATTTAGGCATGTAGTGAGGGTGTCCAAAAATGAATTACACATCATGTAATAGGTTATACACATCATGTAACTTTTCTAGATCCTAAAATTTTCACACTAAGGTAATCTTATCATGTAATTAAAAACATGGATAATTAAAATAGGGTCCAAAGTACATTGTGTGTAGCTAGAAGTAAGCACCATGTAATAAGTAATTCCGCACCAAAGTATAAGTTGAGTGATTTTTAGCGAGTCATGTGGAAATAAATATTTTTTATTAATATCTATGCAATTCTGCAAATATATGACATGTATGTTCATCGTACATGTCATGTACTTCATGGGAATCACCAATGGTACATGTCGCATATATTCATGGCATGTCATGTGGTTATACATACTATAAAGACTACATGATTTGGACCGTACTACAATACACCATGTAATATCACGACACTCTATATAGAAATAAATGTTGTGTAAGTGCATAGTACATGACAAGGACCATACACAGCATTAGTCAAATGTCATATCAAGTGATAATATAGGCCGTGTAAGTATTAAAATCTAGAAATGGGTTTAATCAGGCATAGAAGGGTACATATTGTGTTACCCTTAGTACATGTCATGTATATATTAAATTCTATACTATATTTAATCTAATTATAAGGGTACACATTGTGTTCCCATCTAGTATACACTACATACTAATTAATTTTAAATTAAAATTAATTTATTTATTTTATTGAAAATTATAGAGGATGGGGATCTCCATGACACTTTGGATTTTTAATTAAGAAAAAATATAATTTATTATTAAGTTTATAAATTTATTAATTAGATAAATTTATATCAATAAATAATGAATTAAAATGAATTCCAATAAGTAGTCATTACATGTTCTGATTGATCATGAGCTTTATTGACCAATGTATGTATTGTTTTTCTATTTAATTTAATTATTTATTTCATGGTTTTTTATGATAAATTTATTATTAAATTAAATATGATGATTTATGTATCATATTTTCCTCATTTTATGTATGGGAATACATGTCCAATGATTATTTTATGTAACCTTAAACCTCTAGTTCCCCTCACTTGCGAGTGAGTAAGCATTTCTAAAGGAAGGATCTCCCAGTGAGATGAGTTGGTTTAGGACCAAATCCAAGGTGGACCCAACTAATAAAATACAAAAGTTAATGGGTGAATATTCCAACTCGATCTAGGTATAAAATCAAGGATATTTTTTCCTAAGGTTAAGGTAGGTTTATTTTCCACTCGATAAACCAACTAGTGGTTAAAATATCATGATCATATCACTTTTTTATTTTATTTTTCAAATGCATGGTTATTTATTTATTTATGTGATACGTGTCTATCGAATGATTAAACATGATTACATATGTTAAATAAATAAAAATAATTCAAGATGAAATAAAATAAAGTTTTTATGTGTAATTTATTTTATCATACATGGTTAATTAATTATATAAAATCCATATAATATTAATAAGCATGTGAAGGATAAAATAAAGAATATTTATTCATAAGATAAACAAAATCCCTTAAGGAAAATATTAAGTCAGTAATTTACATCTATTACTTAAGTTATAATGCAACCATAGATCAAAGTGTTGGTTTTACCATAATCAAGATACTTTCATTTATCTAGGAGTTCTAATGAAAGTTTTTGGTTGACTTAAACCATGTTAGAATCAAGAGTAATTTCCCTTGAAATAATTCGTGTAACTTAGAGGAAAGTGTTAAGGAAGTATAAGTATAGGATTTTAGGATCGGGGAGTCCACTCAACAGATAAAGTAACTGTGAGTTAATGCAGTTGGAAAGACTGCCTACCTAAATACCTTGGAATAATTTGACATTTCCCTCGTATGGTTTATTATAAAGGGAATGTGAATAATTTTCACCAAAATATCCATGTGATAATATATTCTAAATATAATTATTATGGATATTTGGATTTGATAAAATAATGGTAAACTAATAAAATTAATTTATAATGTCATAATTGGAAATCAAGATAAAATAATAAAAAAATTACTTATTATAAAAAAAATGTAAATTCATTCGACTATGAAACTATCCTTACTATATATCTTAGATTAATACAATATCTTGAACAGTTATAACTTCTAGGAGTAGTACAGTTGTGTGTGTGTGTTTCATACTACTCCAAGTGTGAAAATTTTATGTGTTGGAGTCCCCTTTTTTTACTGATCCCTCCAAGGTGAAAAGTGAGGAGGTGCATATTATCTCTTAAAAACATGTGGATAATTAATTAGATATCCAATGCCTCGTGTTATCATCTATAACTAGTGATATATAGAAGATTCACTAATACATGGATACATACACCATGTTGTATCATCTCTATGATCTTTATTAGAAGAAAGTAAAACAAGAGAGGTATGAGATCTTCAAGGGACTCTTTAAGTGAAATATTGGAGAAGGTTCGATAGCTATATATCATGTTGTTAAGATGATTGGATACATTGAGCATTTAGAAATTATGGGTTTCAAGCTACCCAAGGAATTGTGCATAGACCTCATACTCACCTCACCTCTTCCAATATTCTCAGGTTTTATAGTAAATTTTAATATAAAAATTTTAGTGAATATTCTCTCGAATCTATCAACTTTGATTTTATAGGTGGATAAATATGTGAATCCTAAAAACCATTTGTATTTATATTAAACAAGAGGAAAGTCAATGTGAAATTGTTAAATACAATTTCTAAGTCTAAGACACCTTTACACCACTCTTCTAATAAGTTGAAGAACCAAGGAGAGGCTAAGGATTAGGATGCAGTATGCTTTTCATGTGGAAAGAAGGGGCACTAGAAGAAGAATTGTGCATTGGTGAAGAAGTAAGGGTAAACTCCAGATATGTTCTTTATCGAGAGTAATCTCTCTATTTATACAAATTGGGTACTAGATATATCTTTTAATACTCACACTTATATCAAAATATAGGAACCAAGTAGATTTCATAAGATTGCTAGTGGTGAGGTGGATCTTCAAGATGAAAATGGAGCAATAATAAATATAAAATTTATATGATACTAAAATCTCATGTTTATGATATGATCGGTTCTAGTTTTAAATAATTTTTATTATATTCCCAATGTAACCAAGAACATAATATCTATGTCTAGTTTAGATATGGATGGTTTTGTTATCAAGTTCATAAATAAGATATGTTACTTTTATAAAAATAATATATTCTATGAGATATTGAATTTTAATAATGGTATTTATATACTAAAATATGGAAATAAATTGTTGATAATTGATAACAAATCAAATTCACATGAAAAATATCACACTTATTTGTGGCATCGCTAGCTTGGTCATATAAATGAGAATTTTCTGATAAAACTATATCAAGAAAGATATTTAGATTATTTTAAATTAAAACCCTTAGAGATATGTAATACATTTTTTCAAGGAAAAGTGAATAGATAACTATTTAGGGGAAAAGGTGAAAGAGTTATTGAGGTTCTAAAATTAGTTTATACAGATTTGTGCGGACCTTTTCTAGTAAAAGATGGAGGTGAATACTATTACTACATAACTTTTACTGATGTATTTAGTACATATTGATATTTTTGGGAGGTGAAGTCTATTTTAGTTCATCAAAATTTCATAAATAGGAATTAAATTCACTAAAATTTTATCCAAAAGATAATGGGATGAATGTAAGGAACAGGCAGTGGTAGAAAAACTTCTTCAACAGTAGTAAGTCCATAGGAATTTCATTTCTACTGATAGTTTTATGATGAATCATTGTGAGGTCTGGAAGTTTAACAAAGTTGATGGGTCACTGGGTTGGTAACCAATATTAGGTGTTCATGCCTTATGATTTAGGGTTTCAAGGGAGTAGGTTTAACTTATTTGATTAATTATGCTTGGTATATAGGTGTATGGGACCTTTAATGAAAAGTGTGGTTTGATTGGGAATTTATTGAAGATATCATAAGTTGGTAATGATTACATGTTTTTTAATATATTTGTATAACCTATAATATTCTGGTCATAATAAAATCAAGTAGTAGTATGCTTCCCCCATGCATATAAGATATGGTATAAAGCACATTAAATACTTGGTCTTTTTCTAACTTTTTGTACTTCCATTACATGTTTTATAGTTGAATGTTTTTTTGAAACTTTATTTTTTGTAATGTGGTGTGTGAGAGGAAGTCTTTGTGTGGTGGGTAGGGTGTAGGGACTAACTACTTCCTGTACACTTAGTCATGGGGAAGTGAACTTTCAGAGATTAGTTTTCTACTATACAGAGTCTCCTATGTGTGATCTTTTTGTGGACTAATGTGTGAGAATCAAGTGGTTTTATCGATAGTATGGATTAGTTTTTCACATATATATTCCCTAACAAGTGGTATCAAAGCATGGTTTAATTTGTATAGGTTTAGAACACTGGTAGTAGTTCAGTCATGACATTGGATGAAAGGAAAATCTAGATCGATAGATTCAATATAATGGATTTTGGATTCTAGAAAATGAATATTGAAAACCATATGATACATAAGGACTTGTAGGTCCCATTTTATGGGTTAAATCCCATAATAATGGATAAATATTAATGAGATTTCTTGGATAGAAAGGTGATGGATCTGGTAAAAATGTCTATTATAAGGAAGTTTCTTTCAATATTCGAGATAATAAGACTACAATGAATGTTATAAAGGAATTGGGAAATATTTATGGAAATGATATAGGTTGGAGTAATAAGTTAAAATAGAAAGAGGTGTTGAATTTACTTTTAAAAAATTAAAGTGAATAAATAAATAGATTTTATAAAAGATACAATGATACAATACAAGCATGTGATTACTATCAATGTAAATTGTAGTGGAAATTAAAATGAAGAAATTAATTGAAATAGTTATAGAAAGTAAAGTGAAGAAAGTAAATGGACATAGGTAATTTATTAAATAATTTCAGTAATATAACTCGAAGGTACCCCTACATTTCCTCCCCATAAGAACAATCATGAGGTTCAATTTAATAAACCTCTTATTTTAAATGGGAACTAAGAAACTAAAAACACTTGGTTTTAATGTAAAACAATAACCTAAAAACCCTTACTTTTAACTAAATAGAAAGTACCTAAATATCTTGGCTTGAAAAAATATCCAAGAACCAAAAAAACATTGGTTTGAATGGATAACATAGAACCAAAGAAATATAGGGAGAAAATATTAGATGAATTTCTTAATTTCAAGACCTTTAAAATTCATGAACTCCACTCTCTCTTAAAAAAATTACATCAAGATTCAAATGGATATATAGAAGGATAAGAATCAAGAGCCAAGGGATTTTACAAAATATGATCAATTTTAGGAGAGAGAAAGTGGAATAAAAAGATATAATAATAATTTTGATGGCACTTAGGATGAAAACATTGAAGAACATGACCTTATTGATTTGGTACCTTGGTCTCCTTAGATGATGAACACTTTGATATTCTACTTCGAGAAAGGATGAGGAGGATAGAACATTGAATATTTTGAGAGATTATAAATTCATTTAAAATCAAAGATCATTTCACTTGATGCACAAAATGTTTTTATGAAGTTTCATGCCACATAAAGCCTCTTTATATAGCCTTCATATGGTGTTGGGGTCCAATGAATTTATCCAAGTCATTAAAGACCCAAATCAGATGTTTTTTACCATAATAAATGCCTTTATGGACTAGAAATCCCAATTCCACTGGATAACTAGTAGCCTCCACCAAGTAGTAAGTGGTGATGTTAAAGCTACCTGTATTTTGTCTATTGTCACTAGATAGTTGGTGGGACTTCTAGGAATTCTCAGGATATATCATTTTCTATCGGCTATCTGGTAGTACTGCATCAGCTAGCTGGTATAATACTATTGCACACACATTAAAAAAATACATTTAAGCCTATTTTGAAGTCAACTTATGGTTGGATGCCTTCCTATCATTAAACTTTAATATAAATACAAAAAAAGTACTAGAAACAAATTTAAATGTGTTAGAAACAAAATAGAATGTTTTTTATCATTAAAACAGTAGCACGATTGGAGTCAAAAAAACTGGAGGCCCTTGATAAAGTATCCATATTGTGATAGTTTTTCAGATTAAGGTTTTCAAAAGGAAAACGGGTGGCATGCCATGTTAATGACTTCAATGTGATTCATGGGAATATCTAATCAGTAGGTTAACTTTTTCTATTTAAGTATAGGAATTTATAC
Organism: Viscum album; assembly: GCA_963277665.1. Taxonomy (NCBI): domain Eukaryota; kingdom Viridiplantae; phylum Streptophyta; class Magnoliopsida; order Santalales; family Viscaceae; genus Viscum; species Viscum album. Next base: position 370,542,988 of record OY728166.1, on the reverse strand, counting down.
TCTTATATTCACTTTCATAGATCTAGTATGCAATGGTTATTGTAGTTAGTAACTCCAATGTCAAAACATACTTGGTGTTTGATGATTTCGTAAATATGATACTCAATGAGTAACTTCAATAAACAGAAGTTCAAGTGACAAATATTAGTTCCCTTAATACCAATGGAAGATAACGTTCACCTCATCAAAATAAAATCTATCATAAGAATCCATCGGTATATAATTCTCAAGAAAGGTAATGAGAGAATAGTCAGGGAAATTCAGGTGGTCTTGGTCCAACCTGTTATAAATTTAGGGAGAAAGGAAACATCAACAAATATTTAAAAAAGTAAAAATGAAAAAACTAGAATAAAAAAATCAATGATCGGTAGTCTATAATCCATTAACACAAAGGAAGATAACAAGACTTACTTGTTAAGCACCACTACTTCGGTATAATTTTAGGTGATTGAATCTGGATCCTCCTATCATTCAACTAGTGATTAATGATGTATAATAAACTACGAATCCAAAAAAAATGGGAAATTCCATCTGAAGGATGGTGAGGACTTAGATGTTTTTAGAAAATGAGAGGTTTATATTCGACTGATGAATGGATGATTCTTGAATCTATTGGAATTTTGTCACATTCCTAGTCTATTGAAGAATATTATTTCTATGATACAGTTAGTTGATGAAGTTTTTGGAAATACCTTCAAAAATGGGGTCTGGAAAGTTACTCAAGGATATATGGTGATTTCCAAAGGAGTAAAGGATGATACCCTTTACTTAACTAGGAATTCAGACAATGTTATAATGGTCAAAAGTTACACTTATGAAGAAACTATGGCACTGTAGGTTTTATCACCTCAATGAGAAGAACATGAAGGTTCTAAATTATAAGGGAATACTAAATTTGGATCACATATAAATAATAAAGTGTGATAGTTATAGTATATTTATCAGAAATAATTTCTTTCAAATTAGATGGTTGAAATCCTAGGGACCAGAAGTCGGATCTTATACACTCAAATTTTTGGGGACCTACCCCTATTCAGTCCTATTATATCTATCTTTAATTTCTTACTTTAATTAATTAACTATAAGGAAAGTATGGATTTACTTCTTGAATCATAGTTCTGATGTATTTTAGGTGTAATTTAGTGGAAAGTGTTGTTGTAAATGGAATTCATTCATAATTTTAAGTGCATCTAGATGGAAAATGGCGGTGAGTACACAAAAAATAATTTTAATAATTTCAACAAGAATAAAGGAATAATGCATGAGAAGATGTTTCTCATAACTCCATAGCAGAATGGAGTTGATGAAATTATAAACAAGACTCTAGTGGATAAATTTGTGAGTATGAGGTTACATTGGGGAATGCTTAAGGTGATTTGGGTAGAGGCACTCAACACAGAATCTTATCTTACAAATAAAAGTATAGCATCCATAGTTGGATAGGAAATTTAAAAGGTGTTATGGTCAAGAAAATTAATTTAAGTTCATCATCTTAGAGTCTTAAGTAATTTATTTTATGTATATATAAATGTTAAAGATAGGGGAAAATATAATTCTAAATTCAAAATGTATTTTTTACTTGGTTATGGAGATAAAATTCATAGATTTCACTTGTGGGATAGTGAAAGAAACATATCATTAGGATGAGGGATGTTTTCTTTGATGAAAAGGTTATGTGTAAGGACTAAAACTTGATTGATCATTATGTTGAAGAAAAATAAACTATTAAATTCCAGGTGGATCAGAGTATCGGTATCTTGCAAAAAATAGAGAACTTGGTTTAGGTGGTGAAAACACCAAAATTCTAGAAGTAATTCCATAAAAAAGATCATAAAGTTCAGGAGTAGTTGAAGATCTATTTGGAGTATAGAATTACGTTCCTTAGAATTATGAGTACCGAAAGTTCAAGTACTGGTAGAAGGATAAGATCCAAGTAGTTCAGTTAGATCTATTCAGTTGAAGAGATCAACAAAAATTAGGAGACCAGTTTAGAGGTATGGGGATGATATTAATTTTTACTTCTAATGGATATAGTAGAACCTAAAAATTCATAGGAAGAGGCTTCTATTCATGACTATAAGTGGTGGGGGTCATCCATGAATGAGGAAATAGAATCATTAAAGTTTGAAAAAACTTGAGATATGGTTGAAAATTCAAAGGGTAAAAAGGAACTTGAGAACAAGTTGGTTTACCAAATTAAGGGAGAAGTGGATTGTGAGAAATGGTGTAAATCATGGCTGGTAGTGAATGGTTTTCAATAGATGTAAGGAATAGATTTCTTGGAAATATTCTCACTAGTAATTAAACATTATACCATCAGAACAGTGTTAAGTATGGTTGCATCGGAATATATGTATCTGGAGTGTATGGATTTCAAGACAACATTCCTTCATGGTGAGTTGGAGGAGGTGATATAAATGTAGCAACCAATAGGTTTACTAGAAATTGGGGACCAAAATTTGGTTTGTATATTGAAGAAAATACTCTATAGGATGAAGCAATCCCCTTGATAATGGAATCAAAAATTCGATTCATTTATGTCTGAAGAAGGATTTAATGGGTGAAATGTAGATAATTGATGTTATTAGGAGAAATGGGAAGATAATAAATTCATCATATTACATTTATATGTAGATGGAATATTGATTATTGGAAAAAATGATCATAAAATCCTAAAGTTAAAGTGTGAATTTTTTAGATGATTCAAGATGAAAAGTCTTGGATAAGAAAAGAAGATTTTGGGTATGAATATCGAGAGTGGTAGGAAATTTGGAACTTTGGTTCTATCTCAAAAAGATTATATCCAAAAAATTGTGGAAGGTTTGGAATAACAAAAAGTAAGCCATCCTCAACCCCACTTGCTGCTCACTTCATGTTTTCCAAGTCACAGGTGTCGAAAAATAAAGTTAATGCTAATAATATAGAGAAAGTTCATATGAATCAATGGTTGGAAGTTAGATGTATGCAATGGTTTTAACTCAACTGGATATTTCCCATGTAGTAGAAGTTATGAGTTGGTATATGGTAAATTTGGGTTAAGTACATTAGGAGGCTATCACTACCACAAAACTGACTTTTATCAGCGCTAAAAAAGGCCTTTATCAGTGCTAAAAAAGTGATGTTAATCTCAGCAAAGATAAAGGGGGTCCCTTTTATCAGTTCTTAGAAAAGCGCTGATAAACAGGTCCTTTATCAGTGATTTTTTTAGCACTGATAAAAGTTAAAAAACATTAAAAAAAATATGGAAATTAGGGAGGGGCTTCAAAAGTGCTTGAAGCCCCCCTTCAACAGTGCTTGAACCCCCACCCCATCATGTACGCCCTAGGAACCCCCCCAGCCTTTAACAGAGCTCTCACCCAACCCTTTAACAGCGTTGGGCCTTATTCCACCCGCGCGCACGACCTGTCTCTCCTTGGATTCGAACTTGGGACCTGTTGTCTGCGTACTTAAGCCTTTACCACTCCACCATATTAATTTTCTCTTCATTTATTAATATATCTATTTATTTATATATATATATATATATAGTTATATTTTCCCATATATTAATATATATTTATATTAACATATATATTTATATTAATATATATATTTAGTTATATTAATATATATATATATATAGTTATATTAATATATATATTTAGTTATATTAATATATATATATATATAGTTATATTAATATATATATATGTATATTAATTTATATATACATCTATATTTATATATTAATATATCTATTCATATATTAATATATATTTATAAGATAAGTTTTAAATACATTTATAAAATATGCTTTTTTGTGTGTGTTTATAAATAAATAAATACATATATACAACACACACACACACACACATATATATATATATATTATATGTATATCTGAAAGTATAATTATACATATTTATATATATTTACAATTATTATATATTAATATGTATATACATATGTTTAGAATATGTAGATAATATATATCAGTTTATCAATACAAACTAACACACATATATATATACACTTTCACATTATATAGGTATATAAACATTCATATATTTGTATTTTAAATAAAATGGATACTAGTTTTTTATTTAGGTAAGGATTATATATTGAGAAATATATTTTATATGTAAATATGTTTAATTATTTATTTATAAAATTAAATTTTTATGTGTGAATATATAAAAAATATGTATATATTGTTATATATTTGATTATAAAGAACAGTATATTATGAAAAATGATAACAAGCCCTGAAAACCTGAAAAACAAGTAAAAAATGGAGAAACCCTTAAAACCTGTAAATACAGTCAGAAAGTCAAATAAACCCTAAACTTAGGGTAATGAATAAAACTTCTAATATGAGAGTCTGTTCCAATTTCATGACCAATAAAATCAAATATTATCAAATTATCTTTGATATGATAAGTGGTTTAGGTTGAACGGACAATAAAATCATAAGTTACAACTATTTGAAAAAACAACACACAGGACAAAAGTGCTAGAAATGGGGGCTTGAAAAACCTAACAAACCTCAGAGTCACTAAAATAGGCATAACATCTGCTTTGGGTATTCTTTTTAGCTTCGTGACTAGTCAAACCAAATCTCATGGAATGAACTATGATATAACATGTGGAGGAGTCCAAACAGACACATGGATCGGGAGTTATTACCATTTTAAGAAAAATTTGACAGGGCACTGGACACGGAAATGGAGTTTTGGAGGCCTTTTGATGGTTTTTTGGGTTTTATGGTTTGAGACACAATTGTAAATTTTTTTGAATTATCCTTCTGCATATATCTCTTTGATTCCTTTGATTTGATATGTGGTAGAGTCCAAACGGACACCCAGAGTGAAAGTTATGGTCATTTGAAGTTGGAGTTTTTTTTAGAGTGGTATAACTGATATATCTTCCGTTTATTTAATATTATCATGTTTTTTATTGGATTTGGTCCTCACTCATCTCACGATATTTGATTTTACTGGTCGTGTCACTCAAATAGACACTCAGAGTAGAAGTTATGGCTTTTTTAGTGAGTTACGGGTTTCTTAGGTTTTTAGGTTCTAGGAGGGTTGCTCAATTTCAAAGAATCATAACTTTTTCTCTGGGTGTCCGTTTTTGCTCTACCATATATCAAATAAAATCTTTAGAAAATATATACACTCTGGTGACCACTTTAACCCCTTATCATGTTCTTGAAGGCCAAAAAAGTCCCATAATTCCTCCCAATGGTCATAAGTTATGCTCCGGGTGTCCGTTTTTCCATAACTTCTGCTCCGGGTGTCCGTTTTGCATCTACCACATATAAAATCGATCTAAAACATATTTTAAAAATATATATTATATTTATATCAATATAAATATACTTCTACATTAATATATTTTTTTTATGAAATATAATTTTTTTGAAATATGCAATTTATCAGCACTAGGAAAAAACGTTGATAAAGCCCCCCTTTATCAGTGATACTAAAAAATCACTGATAAAGGGGGCCCCTTTAACAGTGCTAAAAAAATTGATGATAAATTGGGTGCCTTTATCAGTGATTTTTTTAGTATTGTTAAAGGGTGGAACTATGGAAACCCAATTTTATGGTAGTGTATGAAGTGAATGATTTGATATTTGAAAGGATATAAAACTTATTTCTTATGTTATAGAATATATGAACCATTATTCAGATTCAAGGACTCAACATTTGGGGGTGACATGGATACAAGGAAAATTACAACTAATTTTCTGTTTACTTTTGGAATAATGACTATCATTTGGTCATCAAGGTTACAAAATCTTGTCACTCTAATTTTAACAGAAGTAGAGTATGTAGCTGCAATGGAATTAGGGAAGGAAATGGTATGGATAAAGTAATTATTGAAGGGTCTAGGAAGGATTAAATTGGAGGCAGTGTTTTACTATGAAATCCAAATTCAAGTTTACTTGGATAAAAATATATTGTTCCATGCTCAGACAAAGTATAGTGACCTGAAGTATCATTTCATTATAAATTTTCTAAAGGAAAAGAAGCTGGGGCTAAGGAGGATAGCAAGAAGCCAAAATTTGATAGACATATTCACTAAGGTATTAGTTTAGGAAATCCTGAGGTATAATTAAGCCTTAGTGGGAATTTTGTGAATAAATTAAGGAAATGAATGGTTAATGTTGTTTCAAGTTAAGTGTTTGAGATTTTCCAATGTTCCTTGAAATAAAAATCAAGTGGGAGATTATTGGGAGGTGAGGTCTATTTTAGTTCACCTAAATTTCATCCATCAAAATTACATTCATTATAATTTTATGTGAATAATGATGGATTGAACATGAGGTGCATACAGTGGAAACATAACTTCGCTAATGGAAGTAGGTCCACCCAAAGTTTTTTTATACCAATGGTCTGTTGTGAAGCTCTAGGAGGTATGAAATTTCTACAAAGTTTATGGGTCACCAAGTTAGTAACCAAGCTTTGGAAGTCATTCCTTATGATTTTGGTTTTTATGGGAATAGTTTTAACTTTTTTGATTGGTTATGATTATTATATAAGTGTGTGGGAACTTTAGTGTAAAGTGTGGTTTGACTGATCATTTATTTAAGAGAGAAGAAGTTTGTGAGGATTACTTATTTTTTAATCTATTTGTATCACATGTAATCTTCTAGTCACAATAAAATCAAGTAGAATTGTGTATTTCTTATGAATGTAGGATATAGTTAGAAGCATGTTAAATACTTTGTGTTATTTCTTACTTCTTTATTTTTGTTAATTTTTTTACCATTGAATGTATTTTTGGTGCTTTGTTTGTTTATACTAAGGCGTGGGGGGATTAATTTATGTGGTGGGTAGGGTGTAGTGACAACCTAATTTTAGTAAACTTGCTCGTAGGGAAGTGAACTTCTGAAGATCAATTTTATACTATATAGAGTCTCCTGTGTGCAATCTTCTGATGGACTGACATGCAATAATTTGGTGGTTTTATCAATAGAAGGGATCAGTTTTCATAATTGGCATCCCCAAAAATGTCTAATTAATGATAAATGAGTATAATTCCTTTGAGAAATATAAGGAATGAAATATTTTAAGTATAGAATCAGTTTGTTAAGAAGATAAATAAACGTTGCTCATAATATGGTGGGGAATACCTTAATGAAGAGTTTATTGATTATTTAAAGGAGTTTTATATACTATTTTAACTCGTTATTTCTTATAAACCAAAATGGAATAATTTTAGTGAAAGGAAGAATCACATCTTGTTAAACATGGTGAGATTGATGATGAGTCATGGGATTCTTCCATTATCCTTCTGGGGATACAAATTATAGACTAAAACATACACACTAAACCAAGTTCTAGCTAAAGTAGTAAATGGAATCCCATATGGGTTATGGTGTGGGAAGAAATCTATGTTGTGAAATTTACATGTGTGGGGATGCAAATCATTTTTTAAGGATACTTCCTATAACAAACTTTCATCTTCATTCACTAGGTGTATCTTTATAGGATATTACAAAAAAAACAAGGGGATATTATCTATATAACCCCTTAAATAAAAAGGTAATAGTATAAACACATGTCATGTTCCTTGTGAGGTAGAAAAACTCCAAAAGATATAATGGGAGAAAGAATACTTTGATAAATTCAAGGTTTAAGATACACAATATTTAGTACAAGAACAAGTTCCACAAGTCTCAATGGAATAAGTTGTTCTAGAGATACAAGTACTGTGTGGAATTAAATAACCTTTGTGATAAAAATTTACAAAGCTTTTTTATTTTTTTCACAACTAACCTTTTTGTATGAGAATTTTTTTGTTATTCAGAAATCAGACTCAGTCCACAGTAATAAGATTTTATAAGAAAGTTGAAAGTTTCTAAAAGAATCAAATCCATCTGCATTGGATTCAGAACCATCATAATAGAGATTCATCAGACTCGGTGTTTGTTATAAAGCCATATGTTTCTTTTTGAATAATTCTTATTATGGTTGAAGAGTTTTGAAAGAATATTGTGAAGTAAGGAGTTAAAAAGTTGTCATACTTCCTAAAACAAATCAAATTATGCTTTGCTGGTTATAAAGTTCTCACAAATTATGAAAACTCTCATGATAAAAGCTTTTGAATAAATGGTGGAGAGGTTTGAAGAATTTCAGAGTTGCAGTATGGGAATTCCATCGTAATGGTATTTCCATCATAATGGGAATTCCATAATTTTGAGGATTCTATTAGGATAAATCTAAAGGAAGATTGTAATGAGCTAATAAGGAAAAAAAATTGTAATGATCTAATAAGGAAAAAATCACAATTATTTTAGAATGAAACAAAATTCATAATGAGTTGAGAAGGAAACAGAAATCATAAAGAACTAAGAAGGAAACAGAAATTATAATGTGTTGAGAGGGAAATTGATTCGTAATGAGATGATAAGGAAACAAAAATCACAATGAGCTGAGAAGGAAATATAAATTGTAATGATATGAGAAGGAAACAGATTCATAATGAGCTTATTATGAATAAGACTCAAAAAGAAAATTCTAGAAGTTATATAAATAATTGAAGAGGTAAAACTTTAAATTCATTTTTTTATAAATATCAAAGAAATCTAAAGAGGGTTTAAGAATTCAAAGTTGAAGTTTAAATACGAGAGATTTTTGGAGTTTTGAAATCTGAAGAAGAGGGGGAAGTTTTTAAGTTTTCCTATCTTACTTTTCTGAGTCGCCTATAAATACTTGCTCAGATTATTCATTCATTTGTAACTTTTCATGCAAGCATAAAAGGTGGAGCACTGAATAAATCATGTGAAATTAATTTCCAACCAAATATCTCATGAGGAATATTAGGTTGTTGAATGTTTTTTTACCATATTGATAAGATCATATTGAGTTCATTATATTGAGAATTTGAGCAGATTTTGAGTTTTACAGATTGAGAATAGTTTCATCATATTGAGTTCATCATATTGATAATTTGAGGAGATTTTGAGTAATGTAGATTAAAAAAGAATTCATCAGACTGAGTTCATCGGATCCAGCATCATCGCATTAATTGAATTGGATTCAGTATCATCATATTGAGTAAATAGGATCAAACCAAATCGAACTAAGTATTTAGACTAAGCAATTGTGGAGCTATTTCAATAAAGTATTTATTCTTTTATTTGGCTCAATTTTTTTATAAGAAAACATTATAAACTTATGGTAGTCAGTATAATCTTTCTTATCTAGAGATATAAGGTGATTAATGGGATTTTTCACAAGTTACATTCACTTATTCATAATAGTGGATTTCTATAGACTCATGGGAGTGGCTATGGAAAGGTTTTAGGTTCTCACACTGAGATACAAACTTATAAATATTATGTGATTTACTTGCTTTCCTACTTTTTCATGAATAATTATTTGATAAAATTTGATAATGAAATAAATCTTAATAGGTTTCAGGGGTTAAGTTTTGAAAATTATTGAAACTTATTCAACCCCCTCCACCTCTCAATTGTTATTTGATCCGTTGGAACTTCAATTAGTATCATAGGGAAAGGTTAACTTGTTGAATTTTTATCATGGATAATATCAATTATATTAATAGTAGATAAATTCCTACATTTGATGAAAAAGTTATTATGGATGGAAAAATAGTATGATTCCTTATCTCCTATCTCTTTTACTAGAAGTTTTTTATGTTGCTACTATTGGTTTTCCACCTATTGAAAAAGATGATCTTATGATGTTTATTGGTAAGGGAAATATAGAAGTTGATGGAAAGGATGGAAATAAAATCCTTATATCCTTATCATAGAATATTTATCATAAGGTGATGAGTCTCAATACTTCAAAAAGTATGTGGGATAAGCTGGAAAGTATTTTCAAAGGGAATACTAAAGTGAAAGAATCAAAGATAGAAATCTGGCATAGTAAGTATGAAGACATCATAATGAGAGATGAAAAAACTATTGATGAAAACTTCACCAGGGTAAATGAAATTGTTTTCAACATTAGAGGATTCAGATATGTCCTATAACATTCTATAATTTTGAAGAAACTCATGAGAAACTTTCCAGATATATTTGATTCTAAAATTTACTCTTTAGAAAATATGGATGATTTATCTCTTGATGAATTGCATAACTTTATTGTTTCTTATGAAATGAGAAAATATCTAATGTTTAAAAGGAATATTAAATATAAAATTGATTTTTAAGCTATGAGAAATATGAAAATATGAGATATTAAATAATTTAATCCATGTAATTCTGAAGATAAGTAAAATGATGAGTTGAATGATAAGATTATTTCTATTATCTCTAAAAATGATCAGAGAGGAATGGGGAAATATGGAGGTAAACTTCCTCCCTAATTTTTTGAGTGTGGTTGAATCAGACACTTTTCTATGAATTTATCTAAGAATAAAGTTGTATAATATCAATATGATTCCAATGAAAAACCTCGATGGAAGAAGTGGAACAAAAATAAAAAGAAATAAAATTCATCTAATAAATACAAGAATAAGTTTACTGAAAAAAAATAAGTATGTTGAGTAAGAAAGTTAAATCAAACTCAACTGAAAAAAATTCTTTTGAATATTAAATTTCAGAAAAATTTAGAACCTTCATTTCAAAATTTGAGAAAATAAAAGATTTCTCATATAGTGAAGAAGGTGGTGAAGAATATTATAGAGAGTATCAAATCAGAACATAACTTTTTTCATGTATTTAACAAAAAAATATCTCAAGAAAGAAATTAGAATGATAAATAAAGATAGTGAATAAATTTCTGAAGTAAGAAAATATTTCATCAAATAGGATGATGAATAAATTCAGGATATCTTAAGTTACAAACTAAAAATTTTTTATTAGTGAAAGATGATTGAAGATCTCAGTAAGAAGTTGGAAGGTAAGGAGGAATAAGTAAACTAGTTTTAATCAAAACTTATTGAGTCTTAAAATACTCTAAGAAAGATGAATGAAAACTTCAACAAAGATTCATAATTAAAATCTTAGACTTATAAAGTTACTAATAAGGCTCAATATGAGAATCATGTGAAATCTTCACGCACCAAAATTAATGTTTAATCTTATTATTTTAACATATCAAGTTTTGGAAAAGGATTAAGAAATATTGGTTAGAGAAATTATGTGATAAAGATATCAATTATATAAAAGTATAAAACTCACTCGAAAGAAAATATGGTTCATGTCCTGAGTATGTTAGAGCTGAAAGAAGTTGCAACCTCAATAAATTATCTATAGAGAAAGATCATTATTGAATAGAAAATAAATATTTTATGGTTATTTTTGGTGTTTTGGAATCTATGGGAACATAGATTATAATTTTTATCACAACTTATCTCTACCCAGAATAAGGTTTGAGTAAGGTGGAAGAAATAGTGAAAGTAGAATACATAACATTCCTAAATTTCAGAAAGTTGAAAAGGTGAATTTTCAAGATGTTAAAAACTTTCCAAAAAAATCAATTTGAGTATTTTGAAGGATTTTTTGGAAGATGTGATCAGGCTGGTCATCATTTCAAAATATGTATGACACTCCTTCTAGAACAAGTTTCTTATGATAAAAAAGAAAATGATGCTGAAAAAAGAGAGTTAAGGAAATATCTTTTGTTGTTGAGATAGCTTTTAAGACAAGTAAAGGGAACAAACCATGGATACCTTATAGTGGTTGTTCTTCACATATGATAGGTGAAATAAAAATCTTAAAACATGTTAAAATTCATGATGGAGGAGAAGTTACTTTGGGTAATGATAGTTCCTTAAAAATTAGAGGAATTAGAATGGCTAAGATTGAAGTGGAAAAGTTGAAATCTAAGGAAGTTTTATTTATTGATGGGATAAAACATAATTTACATAGTGAAATTAAACTTTGTGATGATTTAAAACAATTTGTTTCTAGAAAAAAAAATTATATCATAAAAAGTGTGAAATATGGAAAAGTCTTTACAAAAGGAGAAAAAAATGAGTGGGAATCTCTTCCAAATAGAAGAATTCAATAACTCCTGTTACTTGAGTGCAAAAGATGAAAACAAATTATGGAACTGAAGACTTGGGAACCTTGGACAAAAAAGTATGAAAAAACTCTCTAAAGTTTATTTCATTCAAAACTTTCCAAAATTGAAAAAAAGAGAAGAATATGTTTGTGTAACTTGTCAAAAAGGGAAGATAACTAATAAAATTCATAAAAGAGTTTAGATTCAATCTACCAGACCACTTGAGATTATTCATTCTAATTTATGTGGGATGATGAGACATTAATCAACAAAAAGAGACTTATACTTTATCACTTTTATTGATGATTTTACTCGAATGACAAAACATCATGTTTATGAAGCACAAGTAGGAGTCTATTGAAATGTTTAATTTTTTTAGAAAATATGTTGAGAAAGAAATGGGGGTTTCCATAAAAAAATTAGAATATATAATGGTATCTAATTCACAAGAAATACTTTTGAAACTTATCTAAAAAATCATGGTATCAAACATTAGTATAGTTCTCCCTATACTCTACAAAAAAATGGATTAGTATAAAGAAATAATATAATTTTGGTGTAAATGGAAATAAGTATGTTGAAGAATAAAAAATATCAAAATTATATTGGAAATAAGTTGTTAGTACTATTGTACATGTTCAAAATAGATGCTTGTTGAGACCAAAAACCAACATGAAACCTTATGAAATGTGGTATAACAAAAAAACCTTCATTGAAATACTTCAAAGTTTTTGGAAGTCTGTGTTTTCTTAAAATCAAAAATCCAGATCTGGGAAAGTTTTTGAGAATTTTGAGGGGGATAAACTAGTGATTTACAAAAATAGTGAAATTAATTCAAAACATCCTTTTTAAGATTCAGAAAATTCATGTCATGAGGAAAGTTTAGTTGGGAAAGAAACTTTGAAATTTTTTACTTTACAAAAACATGTTGAGTCTGAAAACATTATTGGAAATCATGAGGCTATAGTTCAGATAAGAATAAAGTTGACATTAGATAATTAGACTTCACTTCTCTCAAAATTTTAACCTGAATCAGTTTCAGAAGCTATTAAATACAAATAATGGGTGGATTCTATGAATGAAGAGTTAGATCAGATTGAGAAAAATAAAACATGGTAACTTATTTCATGACTAATAAATAAAAAATTTATTAGAATAAAGTGGGTTTATAGAAAAAAATGAAATGGTCGTGGATAAGTTTCAAGAAGCAAAGAAATACTTGTTTGTAAAGGATATGCACAGGTGGAAGGTGTGTGTTTTGAAGAAATATTTACCCCAATTGCAACATTAAAAATTATTATAATGTTTCATTCAGTGGTTTCACATTTTAATTACAAATTTTATCAAATGGATATAAATTCATCTTTCTTAAATTGTGATATTGAGGAAGAATTTTATATTGAACAAACTTGTGGGTTTCTACTTGATGTGTATGAAAACAAAGTTTTTAAATTGAAGAAATATTTTTATGGGATGAAATAAGCTCCATATGCTTGGTATTCAAAACTTGATTTTTTTTTGAGAATGTTGAACTTTTATAAAGGAAAAGTTAATAGCAACTTATATGTAAAATATTTTGACTCAAGAACTATAATTTTAATTGTTTATGTGGATAATATAATTTTTGTTGGGGATAGAAAATATTTTTTTTAAACATTTGATAGAGAAATGGAGAAGAATTTTGAAATTTAAATGATAGGAGAATTAACTTTCTTTTTTGACTTACAAGTTCAATAAAAATAAAAATACATTTTATTATCTCAAGAAATTTATTACAGATAATTGTTAAAGAATTTTGGCATGGCAGAATCCAAATAATTTTCTACTCCTATTTCAATGAGCACAAAGTTGAGTAAAGATGAATATGAAAAAAGTGTGATTCAGAAAGATTTTCAAAAGCTAATAGGGAGTCTACTTTATCTTACAGCCTCAAGGTCTGTTATTTTTTATTTTGTGACTTTGTGTGCTAGGTATCAAAGTAATACAAAAGAATAACATATATTGGAATCAAAAAATAATTATGAGATATGTCAAAGGAACAACTTCACATGGGTTTTTATATAAAAGAAATAGTGAGATAAATCTTCATGGTTATATAGATGTCGATTGGTATAGAGATTGTAATGATAGAAAATCAACCTTAGGAGTAATATTTTTCTTAGGTGTATGTTGTGTGAGTTGGTATAGTAAGAAAAAAAGTTCAATAACTTTGAGAACAGATGAATCTGAATATGTTACAGCTACTCAAGCTTATACTCAAATGATGTGGATGGAATTTTAGCTAGAAAATTTGAAAGTAAAATTTTTTAAACCATTAAAGATACTTTGTGATAATCAAAGTTCAATTGATCTTTCTAAGAATCATTTCCAACATTCAAGATCAAAACACATTGATATAAAGTTTCACTTTATAATAGAGAAATTTCATTTTGGAGATGTTTTGATGGAATACATTTCAACAAAGTATCATATTGTTCATATCTTTACAAAATAAATACTGAAAGAAAGGTTTATGGAATTGAGCCTGAAAATTTATGTCCATCCTCCTCCCATGTCTTCCTAAAACTCAAAAGGAAGAAACCCCCTCCATGCTTTGGATTATGTTGAAAAAGGGGGAAAGAAAGTAACAACTTTCTAATTTGTAAGAAGTTTTTACTTATCTTTCTTTTATGAATCTGAATCTGTGGTTATCATAAAATGGGGGAGAGAAAAGGAAGATAGGGAGAAAAAGATAAAATTGAGGGGGATTATCTTTACATGGCCGCAAAATTTTCTTATCATTGAGGGATGGAATTACATCAAAAACATTACTTTATCCAATAGTGTGGTGTCAAAAAACTCTATTTTTAGAAAGTTAATGTTTTGATAAAAGTCAAAAAAAACATGAGTTATTTAAAAGAGTTGAGTTATGAAAAAAAATTGAGAGTTGAAAAATTTTTTAACAAGGGTTTTCAACAAATCCAAAGGGGGAGATTTAAGAACCTTTGTGATAAATTTTTTTAAAAAAGTTTGTGTATTTGTTAACAATTGAACTTTTTGTATAAGAATATTTTTGTTATTCAAGAATCATACCTAGTCCATTGTAATGTTCTTTTGTAATAAAGTTGAAATTTTCTGAAAGAATATGATCAATCTACATCAGATTTAGATCCATCTTAATGGAGATTAATCAGACTCGTCATTTGTTATAAAGTTGGATGTTTTTGTTTGAAGAATTCATATCATTTCAGAAGAGTTTTGAAAGAAGATTATGATATAAGGAGTTAGAAAGTTTTCATACTTTCTAAAACAAATTAGAAGATAGTTTTTTGGTCATAAAGTTCTCACAAATCATGAAAACTCTCATGATAAAATCTTTTGAAGAAATGGTAGAGAGGTTTTAATAATTGTAGAGTTGTAGTATGGGAATTCCATCGTAATGGGATTTCCATCATAATGAGAATTCCATCATTATGAGAATTCCATAAGGATGAAGCTAAAGGAATATTATAATGAGCTAAGAAAGAAACAAATTCATAATGAGATGATAATGAAACAAATTTGTAATGAGTTGAGAAGGAAACAAAAATTTTAATGAGATGAGAATGAAATGGAATTTATAATGAGATAAGAAGGAAATAGAAATCATAATGAGTTGAGAAGAAAAAAATAATAATTATTTGAGAAGGAAATAGATTCGTAATGAGATGAGAAGGAAACAGAAATCCCAATGAGCTGAGAAGGAAATAGAAATTGTAATGAGATGATAAGAAAATAGATTTGTAATGAGCTGACAAGGAAACATATTCATAATGAACTGATTATGAAGAATAATCAAAAAGAAAATTCTACAATTTATATGAAAAATTGAAGAGGTCAAACTTGAAATTCAATTTTGTATAAATCTTTGAGAAATCTAATGAGGATTGAATAATTCAAAGTTGAAGTTTAAATGTGATAAATTTGTGGAGTTTTGAAATTTGAGGAAGCAAGGAAATATTTCAAGTTTCCTGCTCTTGATTTTCTGAGTCACCTATAAATACTTTCTTAGATCATTCATTTATTCATTTGTAACTTTTCAAGAAAGAAGAAAAGGTAAATCACTGAAGAAATCAAGAGAAATTCATTTCGGGCTAGAGATATCATGAGGAAGATCATATTTCTGAATGTTTATTTACTGGATTGGGAAGATTGCATTGAGTCCATCATATTGATAAATTTATCTGATTTTGAGTTTTGCAGATTGAGAATGGTTACATCATATTGAGTCCATCGTATTGAGCATTTTATCATAGTTTTAGTAATGAAAATTGATAATGAATTCATTGCACTGAGTTAATCGGATCCAACATCATCTTATTGAGTGAATCAGATACAACATCATTGGATTGAGTAAATCTTATCTATCCAAATCAGACATAGTATTCGGACTGATCAATTATAGAGTGCTTTCAAAAAATTCTTTATTCTTTTATTTGGATCAATTATTTTATAATAAAATATTGTAAACTAACTCGAGTCAGTATAATATTTCCTATCGAGAGATAGAAGGTGTCTAACGGGAGTTGGCACAAGTTGTATTCACTTCTTCATAATAGTGGATTTCTATAGACCCATGGGAGTGGCTATGGAATGGATGTAGGTTCTCACACTGAGGTTGAACCTTGTAAATATTTTTCACTTTACTTACTTTTCTACTTTTTTATGCATGAGTATTTACTAAAATTTGATAAGGAAATAAATCTTAACAGTTTTTAAGGGTTAAGTTTTGAAAATCATTGAAACTTATAAAAAGTAAAACAACTGATTCAACCCCCCCCCCTTTCTCAGTTGTTATTCGATCCTTTGGAACTTCTAGAATCACTAGAGAGATCATAGAACAATAGGGATATGGTTTTCTAGTCACTAATGAATTTGACATATTATTAGTTAAATATAATGAACCTCTATCCTATAAGGAAGCAGTAAGTAACTCAGAAGTTGTGAAGTGGAAAGAATCCATGAATTTTGAAATAGACTCAATATACCAGAACAAAGTTCGGGTTTTGGTATATTATCTAGTTTATGTAAATCTTGTTGGGTGTAAATGGGTATTCAAGAATAAGTTGTGCATGGATGTTAAATTCAGTTTCTATAAAGCAAGATTAGTGGATAAAGGGTTTAATCAACATCAAGGCATAGATTACGGTGAATAATTTTCACTAGTTTCTATGCTAAAATATATTATAATTACACTTTCCATAATAATTTACCATGACTAGTATATTTGTAAAATTGATTTCAAAACAACTTTCTTTAATGGAAACCTTTTGAAAGATTTCTATATGAAAAATCATAAGGGTTTTTAACACCAAAGGATTCCAATAAGGTGTGCAATTTAAAGAGATCCATTTATGGGTTGAAACAAGTTTCAATATCATGGAGCATTCATTTTGATGAAAACATAATAGAATTTGGTTTTATAAAGAATGAATGTGATCCATGTGTTTACAAGTGGTTTGGTCGGGGTGAAATTTTTTTCTTAGTAGTATATATTGATGATGTATTACTGATAGAAAATTAGATACCAATATTATAGTCAGTTAAGATGTGGTTAAATAAATTTTTTTCCATGAAAGACTTAGGTAAAGTGGCCTACATTATAGGGATCAAGATCCATAATGATGGATCTAAGAGGCTACTTGGACTAAGTAAAGGTACATACATTGACAAGGTATTGTAGAGATTTAATATGAAATAATCTAAGAGGGTATTATTACCAATGTCACATGTTATACATCTCTCCAATAAAATGTTCCCACAAACATAAAAGAATATAGAGTGAATGAGTACAATATCTTATGCATATTAAATGGTATCAGTCATGTATGTCATTTTATATAATAGTTTTGATGTTACCTATACCCTAATCATGGTAAGAAGATATCAAGAAGGCCTAAGAGAGATACATTGGGTGGTTGTAAATACTATCTTTAAGTATCTAAGGAATACATAGGATATGACCCTAGTTTATAGATGAGATGAGGAACTAGTTATTAAGGGATACACATATGGTAGTTTCTAAATTGATTAAAATGATCTAAAATTGTAGTTAGGATATTTGTCATATATTAATGGAGGAGATATAAGTAGTAAGAGTTATAAGCAACTAGTGGTCGTTAATTCTACAGTATAGTCTAAGTATATTACCAATTTTGATGTATCTAAGAAAGAAATTTGGATATGTAACATCATATAGAATATTGATGTGGTGCCCAAAAATAAATATGTTATCACATTATACTATGATAATACTGCAATAGTAGTTCTATCAAAGGATACTGGATCACATCAATATATTAAGCATATACTTTGGAAGTATTGCCTCTTTAGGGATTTTTCTTAGAGGGGTGAGGTTTAAATAATCAAGTTATCCATAGAAGAGAGTGTGGAAAACCCATTGAGTAAAGTCATATCAAATAAGAAGTGTGAATATCATGTAAAATCTATAAGAATAAAAGTTTTTAGTAGTTGAGTCTAGTGTAAGTGGAATTCTATAAGAGTTAGTGTCTTAAAACCAACTAAATTTTTACTTTTGATTACCATAATATTAATATTAATTAATGTTTTATCACATGATGGTTTTTTTCTCTATTATTTCAATGTGATGATTTACTTATAGAATTTGTTGCATCGAAAGGTTATAACAGTTCCCCTCTATAATGAGAACCTAAAAATTATATGAAAATATTCTTAAACAAGTGTCTTATGGTCTAGATAACATCCATTAGATAGGATACAGATGTTGTTTTGACTATTAGGTGTTGTAAACTCATAAGGAATCGGTAAATCTTCTCATGAATTTCACACTTGGTAATATCTAAAAATAGTGTTTATGAGAAAAACACTACCAATATTAATTCCAAATGTTATATGTGTCATTGGATATTCCTATATGTAGATGTCTGTATTGTTTCTTAGACTTGAGATTAGTAGTACTGAATATCATGAATCGTGTACTTTGATGTATTGATGAAAATCATAATTATGTATGCTCGCGATGAGGTAGCATGTTTTAGATGCATCACAAGTGATGTGTCATTAATTATATAAGTCAAGAAAAGATTTTTCCCTTCTGAGTCGATGGATGTTGATATCTCTATCCCTTTGATTGTGATAAAACATTATGATTAAATCCCTGGCCATGGTAGTTCATAAACAAGTTCATTTTATATAGTCAAATAAATATAAATCAAGTGCATAGGTTGATGACATAGATTATACAACTTGCTTGATGAGATATCAAGAAAAATGGATTATATTACATAGTGAGCATTTGTAGGAAGGTTGTTTTCATTACGACATTAACTTCTTTCTCTGTAGGGACCTTGACATTTTACTAGGTGAGGATCTTGGAATTTAGGTATGTTCACCTAATTCCACTAATAAATAGGCCTAGAGGGTCACACACTAAGTATATCTAGAATATTAGTTAAATTATATTTAAATTTAATATCAAGAAAAAAATTATTTTCAGTTTATGGTATAATAATTATTCAAGTTAAGTTGATCACATAAATTCAATAACCATATATATTTGAGTTTATAATATATATGAGTTTAATATTAAATAAATATTTATTTTTGATTTGGTAAACATAATATTTATTTATCTCTTATTTATTATTTTCAAGGTAATAAATGAATATTTATTTATTCACCAGTTTATTTATTCATGGAATCCATAACTATATCCCCATGAATTTAGGGACCCACCCCATGGTATTATATGCATATAGCTCTAAATCATTATAGTTATAACCATATCTCTATGACTATGGAGACCCACCACACAGTAGTACAAGCGTTCGGCTCCAAATCATGGTATCCATAACCATATTCGAGCTCCAAATCCATGGAATCTCTAATATCGAGCACTATCTTTGTGGAAACTCCAACACCGAGCTCCAAGTCCATGGAATATCCCATCTATAAATTATCTCCATATCTATGGTAGCATGACCATGTCACATATACCCTAATGTAACATTACATAACCTACCATTAATAAAATAAAACACAAGGGTTAGTTAAACACCCATGCTCGTCATCATCATCTCTACCCCCATTAGTCTTACACTTCAGTCTGGGTTCACTACTACAAATACGGCCTTTGTCAGTGCTAAAAATGGCCTTTATCAGTGCTAGAAAAAGCGCTGATAAAGTCGGCGTAGATAAAGGGGGGGCCCCCTTTATCAGTGTTCTGAAAAGCACTGATAAAGACCACTTTTATCAGCCCTAAAAAAAAGCGCTGATAAAAGGGGTCCTTTATCAGCGCTAAAAAAAGCGCTGATAAAATTAACCCTTTATCAGCGCTTTCGTTTTAGCGCTGATAAAGGACCCTTTTATCAGCGCTTTTAAAAAAGCACTGATAAAAGTTAAAAAATTTTAAAAAAAATTAAAAATACTGCCAATCAAGGGGGATTTATAGCGCTTGAACCCCCCCCCCCTTTTACAGCGTTTTTCGGTCCCTATATAGCACCCCACGCACCCCACGCACCCCCCTCCACCCTTTAACAGCGCTTGATCCAATATTCCTCATGCGTGCGCACCCCTGCCTCCACCAGGATTTGAACTCGAGACCTCCCCCCTGCGCGCCTAAGCCCTTACCACTACTCTATTTTGATTTGCTTTCCAATTCATGATATCTCTATATATATATTTATATATTTAGTTATATTTATTTGTATAGTAATATATATTTATATTAATATATATATATAGTTATATTATAATATATATATATATAGTTATATTATAATATATATAGTAATATTAATATATATATATAGTGGTATTAATATATATCTATATCTATATATATATATATTTAGTTATATTTATTCGTATAGTAATATATATTTATATTAATATATATATATATAGTTATATTAACATATATATAGTTATATTAACATATATATAGTTATATGAATATATATTTATATAGTTATATTAATATATATATAGTGATATTAATATATATATTTATGGTGATATTAATATATATATTTATATTAATACTAATATATATATAGTTATTAGATTAATATATATATAGTTAGATTAATATATATATATATAGTTAGATTAATATATATATATAGTTAGATTTATATATAGGTATATAAATATTCATTGTATTTTAAATAAAATGGATGTTAGTTATTATTTAGATAAATCTAATATATTTTATATGTAAATATATTTTATTATTTGTATTTATAATTAAATTTTTAGGTGTGAATATTTAAAAAATATGAATATATTGTTATATATTTGATTATAAATAGCAGTGCATTATAAAAAATGATGAAATTTCAAAGACATAATATAAATATGAATGTAATACCTTGGAATAAATTCATACCCCACCAAAAAAATCCAATAATACCCCCTTAAATGAGGGTGAAAATCCACAAAATGTTAAAAAATCGGGGTATCCCGAATAAAAACTCAGTTTTGGAGGCCTTCTGGGCCTTTTTTAGCCTCGAAAAAACCTTGATGGGGGTCTCTCATATTATAGAGGTGTAGAGCTCGTCACAGGTTTCGATTTGATATGTGGTAGAGCTCAAACGGACACCCGGATCAAAAGTTATGGCCTTTTGAAGTTTGAGTTGCGTTTTCAACATATTTTGGATCTTTTTTTAATTTTTTAAATTTTTTTAGTCTTCAAATTGTTATTAAATGACTATTACTCGATAATGATTAGCAAATTATTAATTAAAAATATTTTTTAAATTTTTTAAGAATCCATTTTCACTAAATATCTTATATATTATGTATAATAAGTGTAAATGTACATTTATAGTTATCTAAAATATATTTAAAAATTATATATTATATTTATATATCAATATAACTATATTTATATATTAATATATTAATATATTTTTAAAAAAAAATTTGAAGCCGACCCTTTATCAGCACTTTTAAAAAAAGCGCTGATAAAGCCCCCCCCCCTTTATCAGCGCTTTTTCGTTAGCGCTGATAAAGGGGGGGCGCTGCGAAAAATTATTTTTGTGGTAGTGGTTATAGGTAACACTTTAAACCATCACTAACTAAGGACAAAAACACCCACTCCAGGTCAGTCAGTCAACGGGGCACCCACTGGGGTTCCCAAAGTTGTGGTATAGTAGTTTTCACCCCCACATGGTTCCTCGATCTCAGTTAGGTCTTGGATAAACACTCAATGATCGAAGGAAACCACATCACTCAACATCATCACCAATCTAGTATGTCCTTTTCAGCTACACGGGGTACACCACACTGTCATCAATAAATGAGGTGGAGCATGACCTGTCTCGAAAGTCAAGGTCACTCTTTTTCTACTCACCCATCCCAATCCCAATCTACCTAAGGTCTATCTATCTAGGCCTATATATGGGAAGAAAAGTCACATTAGGTTTGGCCACACCTCTTAAAAAGTCTAGAAGATTCCAGGTGTCTCAAAAGGTTTGGTCTATCCCTATTAGGTTGGTCATCTCAAGTTACATCTCGCCTCCTTCAAGAGGAAGGAATGGTCCCAACCTTAGTAACACCATGTCTCATAAGTACTGGTCACCCCACTCAAGGGATCTGAATGTTACAATATCACAGTGATCAATACACTGTCCATCAGTGATCAAGGGGTCATGTCAGTGCACTAGGTTCATCATGGCCTAGGCACTTTGGTTTGTTCATCTAATTGATTCATTCTAATTCATACATTTAATTTAATTTAAATATCCATTTTAAATTAATTAAATAATTAACCAAAAGGGAATCGCACAAAGTGGTGAGCCTAAACATCGCATGTCACATAATTAAAATCAATGGGCCATAGGGCTAGTATGTGAGACCACCTACCATATCCCAAGATTATCCTATTTACATCCAAGTACTAACATTAGTTTCCAAGGTTCGTCCAATCCCATCCATCCTTATCCTTGATCATCTCCTTAAGTTCCTAACTCAATCCAACAATAATAATTAAATAATTTTGACATTATAATTAATTAATTAATTCAAATCCAACTCTAAATAATGCTGGATAGCTCATTGAGTCATCAATCCATACCAAAACTGAAGTCAAATACCTATGGGAGGTCCATAGGGGCCTCTAGACACTATTACCAGGAAAACCCCTATGCACCAAAACCATTTATATAACTAAACACATTTAATTTTAATGAAAAACTATAGAAAAATTCATGGTGTAACATACCTTTGATGAAATGATGAGTGGTGATACGAAAAAATATCCTCGGGATCTATTCTTCCTAAGTTGCATGAAATCCCATTTGAAACTGGTTGATTTTACCATTATTTAGTGAAATTTCCACTTCCAACCTAAACCAGAATAACACTGAATCAATGAGGGGAATAAGGAGAAGATATGAGAGGAGGTAGAGGAGCATTTACCTTGCATCATCACTAAAAGCATCCAAAAAGGTCACCCCAAATCATGGGGGAATCGAGGATAAGGGAGGTTTTCCCCGACCACTTGAGGTAAATAAGTGAGGGGAAGGGGATACCCCCACTAAAAAATTGAGGGGGGAAATGGAACCCCCCCGGTTAAAGTCTAACAACTATCAAATATATGTTGCAATCTTCACTATAGTATCCTGACCACCCTAGACTACCTCTAATGCTCCTATAATCCCTATAAATCTTTTATAAGCCTTTAACCCTATTCAAAATACCTCTTATAAGGTGTCCCAACCTTTAAAATTTAATTCCAATTCTAAGTTCAAAATTCAACCTG
The DNA here is from genome assembly GCA_963277665.1 of Viscum album. Classification (NCBI taxonomy): domain Eukaryota; kingdom Viridiplantae; phylum Streptophyta; class Magnoliopsida; order Santalales; family Viscaceae; genus Viscum; species Viscum album. The sequence goes on along the minus strand of OY728166.1, from coordinate 370,519,255 downwards.
ACAACTAAATAAAAAATAAAAAACCTCTAGAATTATGAATGATCATACATACATGGGGTTTTATAACCTCCCCACATTAATACTTCTCATCCTTGATAATTCTCAATGGGCATCTAACCATGTGTATCGGACTACCCTAATTGTAAAATACCCATTCAATGGTTTTGTTCTTTCCTAGAACGCTCAAAGATTGTCCAAGGAAGAACCTCTAACTTAAGGTGCCTAGTCACTAAAACCTGAGCCAACACTTGAGACCATTAATGAATCACCAATAAGACACATAATAAGGTCCAACTAACACAAAAACACAATCATGTGCTTTCCAAATTCATCGCTTGGCCTATGGTACTCCCCACCAAAGGACATGGTCCATGAGGGACAATTCTGAGTTGTGAGGTATCCATTGTCCAAATTACCTATTGAATCATGACTCTAGAATCCTAACGATGATCCTAGAATAGTTCCTAACCACATACATAATCATACATGATAATTTCACCCCTTCTATTCTCAATTTTGATCCAAATTGGTCGAATTCCAACTGATTGTGCTTCGAACCCAGTTGTGTCAACTTTCCCTTGAAAATCCCCAACCAATTATCTAAATAAACTCATCATATCCTAAAAAATTCTATTGGTCGGAGTGGATACTCAAGAGGGGGGGTGAATTGAGTTCTAATTAAAATTTCTGTTAAAATATTGTCTATTTAAAATCCCCCAATTTATAAAACAAGTTAAACTATAGTGAATTTATACAGATTGTAAATGTTCACTTAGATTCTCAAATATTGATTAGGTCTCAGTTAATTTAACCATAAGATCAAACTAACTTTTTAAACTAACCTACTGATTTACAATGAGTGTAAACACTTGCTAGTTTAACTATCAAAGTAGCTTTAAAAAAGGTTTTGTATTTAAAAGTAATAGCAGCGGAGTATAAAAGATATATTTAGTATAATTTAAACTTAAACTCAAGATGCACAGAAGATGTAATAAAAGGTTCAGTCTCAAGCCGAGACTTAGTCCTCTCAAATTTATATAAATTTGATCCAAACCCTGGATCGGGGTTAACAACATTTTACACAACTGTCCAGGCCACGCAGGAACCTATACCACTGTTCTTCGTGGGAAAAAAAACAGAGATCAGGCCACACAAGGACCTCTTCCACAGTTGACGTGGGTAAACAAGATTTAAGAGTTTTAGAGTGAGGATTTTGATATCCTCCAGTTCAGTGCAGGAGACAGTGTGTGTGTGAGATATACAGAGTACACCACACTGCTCGAAAGTAAATAAACAAATCACTTAGAGAGAATTGATAAGAGTTTAGAAATCTCTAGTGATTAGCAATGCAGCTCTGGACTCATTGTATTAAGCATAGTTTCTTCTTAGTCCTTCTCTGGTTTTTCTGTTGAAAAATAGAGTGTCGTAGTTCAGCTTGTGTTCTACAGGAGTGAAAAAGATCTCTTGATTCGTCGTGTGTTCTTCAGTGATGTTGGAGTTTAATTATGCGAGTTCTTTTAAAGTCTTTCAATCTCCTTCTTGATCAGGATTGTTCTTTTTTTCATCATAGTACTCTCAGGCGTATGTATGTTCTTCTTATTGTATCGTCACACTTTTCTCGCTTCACCCCTTTTTTTGTGTACTGCATCTTAATCTCCCTTATATTCCACAAGTTCTGGTAGTAGGAATGATTCACTTTTCATAGGTACAAGATACAGTTTCCTGACATGCCAACAACCATCATTAAATAACATTAATTGCATTAAAAACATCAAATATGACCGTTAGTATTATTTAAATAATATTGACAAAAAGTTAAGAAACAGTGTCACAGTGATTATGTAAATTGTGTCTTCTTCACAGTAGATGGTTCATGGTATAAGGTTCATGGTATGAGCTTCACGGTATGTCCACGTCACGGTGTATAGATCACGGTGTCTTGGTCATGGTGAGTCCTTCACGGTGTCTGGGTCACGGTGTCTAGGTCACAGTGTCTGGGTCACGGTTTGTCCTTCACGGTGTCTGGGTCACGGTTTGTCCTTCACGGTGTCTGGGTCACGGTGTCTGGGTCACGGTGTCTAGGTCACGGTGTCTGGGTCACAGTTTGTCCTTCACGGTGTCTCCATACTTAGAAAAATACTTGTATTTAGACTTAGACAGTAATATGCAGAATATGGATTAAGGTTAATCGTTAGAGAGTAAGAAACATTGAATCATAAATATAAAGGCTTGATAATATATGTGAGATTTGTAATCATGCATAAGACTTGTAAATAATAAAGAGAGTAATTAACATCCATAATATTTGTTATCATTAATCAGTAATAGGATTTGTGATCATTAAAATATGATTAACACATGAGGAGTCCAACAATCTCCTCCTTTTTGATGATCACAAATCATGTATAGGCAAAATATAAATGAAATGTAATATTAAATAAACTAGCATATTAGAAGAGCATATCTCATTATAGTACTGACACTTGTAGTTTTTCTCCCCCTTTTATACTTGTAGTTTTTCTCCCCCTTTTGGGATTATCAAAAAGTAGAGAAAAAATGAAAAGAAACATGGCATTTTTCATTAAACAAAGGGTTCATAATACAATAAAAACATTAAACAGCAAATGACATCCCATCAAAAAGGAAAACAGTCCTCAGACTCTTCAGGGATCCACCTTGTCTTTGTCTTTATCAACAGCAGGTGCTGGTGCCGATGTAGAAGAAGTCATAGATGTGGTAGACAAAGAGGGTATGGGTATACCTTTAAAAACAGATGGAGCCAAAGTAGGAGTAGTAGAAGATCTAGGCTGGGGTTGGTCAAGAATGACTGGCCGGATCTAAGAAAGAGCTTGGCTGACTGACATGGAAGTTGAGGCTAAGGTAGGTAGACCAGGTCTAAGGGGTGCAGCAGCTGGAGCAACTATAGCAGTACTCTGCACATGAAGATATGGCTTCGGAAGATTGATGAAATCAGTAATTATTTCACCACCACATTGCATAGCCTTTTCAAAATCGTCCTTATTCTCCATGAATTTGTCCAATAATCTAGTGAACTCTGTAAATTTCTGAACTTGAGATTTAAAAGCTTGAGTTACAAGAGGAATTTTCAGGTTTTCCACAAGATATCTAAAGTGATCTGTCATATCACTTTTGGAGAAAATCCAAGTGAGATAAAAATCTATTTTCTTAGTGATCTCCTGTTGAGCATCATTGGATATCTTAGAATGAATTCTAACCAAGTCCAATGCTCGATCACTGTTCTTAACCACTTCTGAAAAAGAAGACAGATCCAAGCCATTGAGGGCATTCTGATGTTATTCCTTGATTATGGATCTCAGTAGAGAATCATCCAAATGAGGAACAGAAGGTTGACCTAAAGTAGGAGAAGATTTCATAGCTTCTGATAGAACTTTGATCTGTTTGAGAACTTTTTGCAGGCATCCAGTGTATTCATCTATAAGCTTATTTAGATTTTCTACAAGCTCCCTCATACGTTTCAGCATCTTGGTGTGTCTTTTTCCAATATTCTCATCAAAATATAGTAGATAAGGATGAACTTGAGACACAATCTCCCTAGCAAGGATGGAATCAGATGTCTCAGGAGAAGCATCAACAGGTGCAGGAGCATAAGCAGGAGCAGAAGCAGGAGCATGCTCTGATCTCAAAGACAACTCATTCTGCAAGGTTGCTACCATATTTTTCAGATTTGCAACATTATCACTTAGCAGCTTATTTTCAACTCTGACTTCTTGAATTTCACGAATCATCCTTGGTTGAATGTGTAATATAATATTTTCCAAGATAATTGAGGCATCTTCTTGACTTAACTGAGTCACTGGACGAGGTTGAGTGGATAAAATATTCTCAAAACCATCCAAGATAGTCTCTCCAAAGACTTTCAAATCATCCTTAGTTAAAAAAGAATGATGCTCGGGTAAGGGTGCAGGTAAAGGTAGAGGTTCAGGTTCTGGTTGCAGTTCAGAGTCATCTTCAGACACAGATTCTGATTTATATTGAGGCTCTGATTATGGTACTGATTCTGGATGAGCTACAGACTTCAGTTGAAATAGAGAAGAAAGATACATTCCAATTATAGTCACTTGTCGTGACTCATTTACATCATAAAATATTGGGAACTCATACCGAGTGTACACAAAATATGTGACAGTAGGTTGAGAAGCTTCAGCAGATCCAGCTTCCATAATCTCAAGGTTTTGAGGTTCCTCCCCCTCAACTTGTTCTTCCATTCCAGATTCTTGAGGCTCAGGAACATGATCAAGATCCATAGGATCATCTCTAATCTCTTCAGCAAACTCTTGCCTTGCCAACTGAAAGGAAATTTCCATCCTCTCTTCAGTAGAGGGAATATACTCAGGAACCAATTGTTCCACTGGTTGAGCTTCCAGACTTGCTTCTTTCTCAATAGGGAGATCCTCTTCAACAGGATCTGTCTCTATGGTTGCATGATGTTCTAAAACAGGAAAAACCAATTTTCTTGCATCATGAGAATGAGTTTCTGGATTGACATCCTCACTAGAAGTAGGAGCTTCTTCTTCTCTCAAACCAACAGCAACTTCCTCTCCTTGAGGTATTTTAGTAGAGATAGCAGCAGGGACAACATCCCTTTCCTTTTCAACCAGAACTGTTTCTATTGGAGGTCTTCCAGCTTCTTCTCTAGGTGATACTTCAGCTGTTACTTCCTCTTCTTCTTCTTCTTCTGAATACTCAGCCACTTTATCTGGTTCCAAACCAGGATCAAATAGATTCTTAGGTCTCCTTGGATAATCAACAGTATTAAACTTTTTATATAGTTGATCATTATCCTCAACCCACTGCTTCTTCCAGGGGTTCCATCTTATCTTCATCCTTTTGATTATAGGAATGGATAAGTAGAAATCAAATTCCTCTAACTTTTCTTCATTCGGTCCAACCATCCCTTTGGAAACTAACATGGCTGAAATCATCCTTGAGTAAAACAGGTAGGTGGATTTGGAAGTGACTTTGATTAGCTCATAGATATGGTTAATAACATACTTGCATAGGTTGATCTTATGTCCATTCTTAAACAAGTGAATCAGGAACACATCATGATGCTTCATTACAGAAAAATCCCCTTTTCTCGGACTAATCAAATTCTGAACAAATTTGAAAAGAAGTCTTGTCTCCCCATCTAATTCAGCATCTATGGCCCTTCGCTTGGTGCCATTTCCAGTCATGATTTCCAAAGCATTCTCTAGATTGAAGATATCATAATATGGAGGAGGGTCTCTCTGGTAATCTTCACAAACTCCTTCATGTGGAATTCTTAGGCATGTAGCCCACAACCTTGAAGAGAAGGAACACTTCTGACCATTGATCCATCTTTTCACCATAACACTTTCTCCAAAATCAAAGTAAAACTTCACATATTGGTAGAATTGAGATACCAGCCTCGGGAAAATCGGTCTATTTTGTCCATAGAACCATTCAATCCATCCTTGTTCTCTTAAAACTTTCAAAACTAAAGACTTGATAGACAACAGCCACTCAGGGAAAACTTCTTTTTAGGTACAATAGTATGGCTTACCAAGTTTTGGTTTAGAGGTCCTTCAGGAACTATCCTTGGTATCCTTTTCTATTTCTTAGAGTGGCGCTTCTTAGACGAGGGTGAAGATGGACGCTTCATCCTTGGAATCCACTGAAGGTTCAGGCGAGAGGGAAGAGAAGATTTTCAAGAATGATAAGGTTCAGGAGAGAGTTCAGGTAAGGAATCGAATGAAGCTATTAAGTTTTATCATTTGGGAATGTCAAACGTCATAAAAACAAAAACGCAGGAAATCAAATAGCGGTGAAATAAAAATTACCACGATACGAGTTAAAATAAGAGTATAAATAATCTTCACGGTGAGACTGTGAGTAGGAATTATGGTGTGATAAAAAATAGTCATCATGGTGAGATAGTGACCATTCTGTGCAGTCACGGTGAGACAGTGAAGTGACAGACCGTGAGTACAAGGTGTTAAACTGTGAGATCGTAAGCATGAAATAGTAACTGTAAAACAGTGAGTCATGAAACCGTAAAGTAAAATACATTAAATTACTGAGCATTGAGATCAGTAAGATATCTATTTATGATTAATCATACCAAGATCATGTATGATGTAGTCTAATCTTTCAGAATTTAATGGTTTAGTGAATATATCAGGAAGTTGATATTCAGTACTAATGAATTCCAAAATGATATCACCTTTTTGATAATGATCCATCAAAAAGTGATGTCTTACATCAATATGTTTTGTCCTAGAATGGGAAACAGGATTCTTAGAAATATTAATAGCATTTGTGTTGTCACAATTTATTGGGACATGTATGAATTGATATCCATAGTCTAGTAATGTGTGTTTCATCCACAAAATTTGCGCACAACAACTTCCAGTAGCTATGTATTCAGTTTCTACAGTAGATAACACAACAGAATTTTGTTTCTTACTACACCGTGATACTAGTGACTTGCCTAAAAGCTGACATGTTCCAAAGGTGCTTTTTCTATCTAACTTACATCCAACAAAATCAGAATCAGAATAACTAACTAGTTCAAATATTGTTCTTTGGGATAGAACAGTCCTAAATTGGGAGTATGCTTGAGGTATTTGAAAATTCTCTTTACAACATTTAAATGTGACTCTTTAGGGTTTGCTTGAAAATGAGCACACATACACACACTAAACATAATATTAGGACGACTAGCAGTCAGGTATAGTAGACTTCCAATCATTCCTCTATAAGTGGTTTGATCAACAGATTTACCATCCTCATCAAGATCCAACTTACAGGTGGTACTCATGGGAGTGTCACTACTTTTTGTGATATCCAATCCAAAAAAATTTAAAAGATATCTAGTATATTTACTTTGAGTTAAAATAATTCCATCATCATTTTGAAATATTTGAAATCCAAGAAAGAATTTGATTTCTCCCATTAAACTCATTTCAAATTCATTTTGCATTATTTTAGAAAAATCAGTACATAGGGAATTTCTTGAAGATCCAAAAATAATATCATCTACATAAATTTGTACAACTAAAACATCTTTAGAAATTCATTTGATAAAAAGAGTAGGGTTAGCTATACCTTTTGTAAAACCTTTAGAGATTATAAAAGTACTTAATCTATCATAACAAGCTCTTGGAGCTTGCTTTAAACCATATAAAGCTTTTGATAATTTGAAAATATGATTTGGAAAATGAAGTTTTGAGAATCCAGGTGGTTTTTCAAAAAAAACATCCTCAGCAATATATCCATTTAAGAATGCACTCTTGACATCCATTTGATATAGTTTGAAATTTAGATGTGCAGCAAAAGCAAGTAAAATCCTAATAGCTTCTAATCTGGCTACATGAGCAAAAGTATCCTCATAGTCAATTCCTTCCTCTCGACTATAGACTTGTGCAACTAGCCTAGCTTTGTTTCTAACTATGTTTCCAGATTCATCTACTTTATTTCTAAACACCCATTTAGTGCCTATGGTGAAAGTGTCCTTAGGTCTTTCAACAAGATTCCACGCTTTATTTCTTTCAAACTGATTGAGTTCTTCTTGCATAGAAATTACCCAAAATTCATCATTAATAGCATCATCAATGTTTTTAGGTTCAAGTTATGACAAGAAGTCTTGATGTTCAACCTGATTTCTAAGAGAAGCTCTAGTCTATATCCCTCTATCAAGATTTCCAACAACAGCATCCAAAGGATGATTCTTTAGAATCCTTATTGATCTAGTAAAGGTAGGACTAGAAATTTCAGGTTCATCTATAGGTTCGGGTTCCATAGCAGCAGATTTTGGAATATGTCCAGAACTAGATTTTTTTACAGCAGGTTCTTTAGATTTATCATTAAGGTCCAAAATACTTAAATCTTCCTCAAGATTTTCAAGAGTGGTTTTAGGCTCATGTGGATCAGTTTCATAAAACTTGATGTGAATAGATTATTCCACACATTTGGTTCTTTTATTAAAGACTCTATAGGCTTTTCTAGTTAAATAATATCCTAAAAATATTCCTTCATCACTCTTAGAAGCAAACTTATCAAGATTATCTTTTGTATTGAGAATAAAAACTTTACAGCCAAAGACTCTAAAGTAATTGACTTTAGGTTTTCTATTATTCCAGAACTCATATGGGGTCTTCTTAAGAATAGGTCTAACTAAGACTCTATTAATAATATAACAATTTGTATTCACAGCTTCATCCCAAAATTAAATAGGCAGGTCATATTCATTAAGCATAGTTCTAGTAATTTATTGCAGGGTTCTATTTCTTCTTTCTACTACACCATTCTGCTGAGGTGTCCTAGAAGCAAAAAATTTGTGACTATAGACATTGTGTGAGCAATAGGATTAAAATCCATGATTTTCAAACTCATGGCCATGATCACTTCTTAGAGTTTTAATCTTAATTCCACTAAGGTTTTCTACAGACTTGGAGTATTTAACTAAATAAGAACAAGCTTCACTTTTGTGAGCTAAGAAGTACACCCAAGTATATCTAGAAAAGTCATCTACTAGGACATAGACATAGTGATTCCCATTTAATCTAGAAACTCTAGATGGTACAAATAGATCCATGTGAACCAACTCGAGAGGTTGAGAAGTTGAGACTTCTTTCTTTGGTTTGAAAGAGATTTTGTGTTTCTTTCCCTTTTGACAGGGATTACACACTTTGTCATTTGGAAACTCAAGTTTGGGTAAGTCTCTAACTAAGTTCTTCCTAGTTAGTTTCCTAAGTGAGTGTATATTGTAGTGTCCTAATCTCCTATGCCACAACCACGACTCTTTATGAAAATCATTTAAACAAGTAACATTTTTTTAGCTAAATAATTTAAATCAACAGCATAAACATTTTCATATCTTAAAGAAGAAAAGACTAAAACATTTTTAGAATTAAAAACATTATAGGAATCATTTTCAAATTTGACATTAAAACCATCATCACATAATTGAGAAATACTTAACAGGTTATATTTCAGTCCATCAACAAATAAGACTTTAGAAATTAAAACTAAATTAGTGTTACCAATTTGTCCTAGGCTAATGATCTTTTCTTTAGAATTATCACAAAAGGTGACATAGCCTCCATAAACCTTTATTAAACTCTTGAATAATGAGTAATCCCCGTACATATGTCTTGAACATCCACTATCCAAATACCATGTCTTCTTGTGGGAACTCTTCAAGCAGGTTTCCTACAAAACAGTTTTAGATAGAGAATGATTTTGGTACCCAGATCTTCTTGGGTCCAGATAGGTTAGCAATCAATGACTTTGGTACCCAAATTTGTCTTATGGGTCTCATATAATTTACAGAATCAATAGATTTTGAAAGATAGACTCTATTGGATTTATAACTATGTGAATAACTAGTTGAAGCATATGGATTTCCAGAATTAGAACTAGCAATATTCTGTCCAGATTTAGGAATAAAGCTATTCTTAGTAAACTGTCTTTGTCCAGGTTTGTAACCTATTCCATTAGTGTATTTTGGTGCCACTTGCTTTCCTAGCATTTGAGTTAGTGTATCCTTTCCATTTGTGAACTTCTCTAAGTCCTTTCTAAGTTTCTCATTAGACATTTTCAGTTCAGTGTTATCCTTTAACAGTTGAGCATTCTTCTCTTTTTCAATAGTAAGTTCAGTTTTAACAGTTGTAGTGAGAGCATGTTGTTTCTTTAATGATTTGTATTTATCCTTAAGTTCATTGCATGTCTCCTCCAGCATATTACAATATTCAAATAATTCCTCACTAGTCATGTTTTCATAATCAGAATCAGATTCTGCATCATCTCCAGAATAATAATAATTTAAAACAGGAGTATCTAAGGTTACCTCAGATATGTTTGTCATAAAACACATGTTGGCACAATTATTTTCAGAATCAGACTTTTCAGATTCACTTGTGCTGTCTTCAGAAGCACTCCAGGTATCCTTCATAGCTTTCTTGTACTTACTGTCCTTGTAATCATATTTCTTCTTGAATTTTAGCTTTGGGCGGTCTGCTTTAATGTGTCCTTTTCTTTTTCACTCATAGCAAACAACTTCATCACTTTTATCTGGCTTTTTCCAGTCCTTCTTCCAATGTCCCTTATTGTCATACTTTCCTTTGTAATTTGTTTTTCTGAAAAATTTCTTCTTCCTATAAAATTTCTTAAATCTCCTAGCTATTTGAGCCATCTTAGCATCACTATCTGAATCAGAATCTTCACTGGTTGAACTCTCAGTAGGTATTTTCATTTTCTCCTTGTCTTTACTCTTAGAGGCAGTAGACTTGAAAGCTACGAATTTTCTCTTAGGTTCATCATCTTCCTCCTTATTCACTTTGAGTTCTTCCTCATACATCATTAATTTACCAATAAGCTCCTTTACTAGAAGTGCTCCAATGTCACATGACTCTCTGATTGAGATAGAGGTGCCTCTCCATCGTTCTGGTAGACATCTCAGTATCCTCATAATTTGTTCCTTTGCTGGAACAACTTTACCAAGTGAACTCATTGTATTGACTATCTCATTAAACTTGAGATACATATCAGAAATAGGTTCATCAGTTTTCATTTTAAAATTGTCATATTTAATAGTATAAGTATTCAATCTCATTTCTTTAACATTGGTTATTCCTTTATGAGAAACACCCAAGGTATCCCAAATTTCAAAATCAGTTTTACAAGCAGAAATTTTGTTAAACTCTTCATCTCCTAAAGCACAGTACAAATCATTCATAGATTTATAATTATTATTGTAAGAAGTCTTTGTAGGTTCATCCCAAGTTGTTATTTCAGTTTCTGAAATTTTATATTGAGACTCTATAGCAGTCCAAATATCAAAACCCATACTTTCTAAATGAATTTTCATTTTCATTTTCCACTGAGCATAGTTTGTACCATTGAATAAAGGTGGAATGTTAGTAGCAGCACCCTCTAGTCTATTATCCATAACTAGATTTTAGAAAGTATAATTAAAGAGATAAAATTTAGAACTAACAGAAATTTAAGATCTTTAAAGATGCAACTAAAATCACAGTTGAAAAATAGAGTATTTCAAAAATACTTAAACAAAAACAACCTTTGATACCAAATGTTGGTCGGAGTGGATACTCAAGAGGGGAGGTGAATTGAGTTCCAATTAAAATTTATGTTAAAATACTGTCTATTTAAAATCCCCCAATTTATAAAACAAGTTAAACTGTAGTGAATTTATACAGATTGTAAATGTTCACTTAGCTTCTCAAAGATTGATTAGGTCTTAGTTAATTTAACCATAAAATCAAACTAACTTTTGAAACTAACCTAGTGATTTACAATGATTATAAACACTTGTTAGTTTAACTATCAAAGTAGATTTAAAAAAGGTTTGTATTTTAAAGTAATAGCAGCAGAGTATAAAAGATATATGTAGTATACTTTAAACTTAAACTCAAGATGCACATCAGATGTAAGAATAGGTTCAGTATCAAGCCGATACTTAGTCCTCTCAAATTTATATAAATTTGATCCACACCCTGGATCGGGGTTAACAACAGTTTACATAACTATCCAGGCCACGCAGGGACCTCTACCACTGTTCTTTTTGGGAAACAAAATACAGATCAGGCCACACAAGGACCTCTTCCACAGTTGAAGTGGGTAAACAAGAGTTAAGAGTTTTAGAGTGAGGATTTTGATATCCTCCAGTTCAGTATAGGAGACAGTGTGTGTGTGAGATATACAGAGTACACCACACTGCTCGAAAGTAAATAAACAAATCACTTAGAGAGAATAGATAAGAGTTTAGAAATATCTAGTGATTAGGAATGTAGCTCTGGACTCATTGGATTAAGCAGAATTGCTTCTTAGTCCTTCTCTGGTTTTTCTGTTGAAAAACAGAGTGTCGTAGTTCAACTTGTGTTCTACAAGAGTGAAAAATATCTCTTGATTCGTCGTGTGTTCTTCAGTGATGTTGGATTGCACTTATGCGAGTTCTTTGAAAGTCTTGAAATATCCTTCTTGATCAGGATTGTTTTTTTTAGCACATTACTCTTGGGCGTATGTATGTTCTTCTTGTTGTATCGTCACACTTTTCTCGCTTCACCCCTTTTTTTGTGTACTGCATCTTAATCTTCCTTATATTCCACGAGTTCTGACAGTAGGAATGATTCACTTTTCAAGTACGAGATACGGTTTCCTGACATGCCAACATCCATCATTAAATAACATTAATTTCATTAAAAACATCAAATATGACTATTAGTATTATTTAAATAATATTGACAAAAAGTTAAGAAACAGTGTCACAGTGATTATGTAAATGGTGTCTTCTTCACGGTATATGGTTCACGGTATGAGGTTCACGGTATGAGCTTCACAGTATGTCCACATCATGGTGTCTAGATCACGGTGTCTTAGTCACGGTGAGTCCTTCACAGTATCTGGGTCATGGTGTCTGGGTCATGGTGTCTGGGTCACAGTTTGTCCTTCACGGTGTCTGGGTCACGGTTTGTCCTTCACGGTGTCTGGGTCACGGTGTCTAGGTCACAGTGTCTGGGTCACGGTGTCTGGGTCACGGTTTGTCCTTAACGGTGTCTCCATACTTAGACAAATACCTGTATTTAGACTTAGACAGTAATATGCAGAATATGGATTAAGGTTAATCATTAGAGAGTAAGAAACCTTGAATCATAAATATAAAGGCTTGATAATATATGTGAGATTTGTAATCATGCATAAGACTTGTAAATAATAAAGAGAGTAATTAACATCCATAATATTTGTTATCATTAATCAGTAATAGGATTTGTGATCATTAAAACATGATTAACACATGAGGAGTCCAACAAATTCTTCTAATGTAGTTTTAGGTTCACCACATTAAAAACCCCACAAAACCAAAAATCAGCCCTCCTTCGGCTGACCTTCCTTGAAAATGATCATCTCCAACCACTAACGCATCACCAAGAACCCTGGTCATGATTACTTTATCACTGGAGGCATCCTGTGATCATTCGGTCATGCTCACTGAAGTTTTTTTTCTAACCCCTGGTGAAATTCCTAAGTTGGATCCTCAACCGACCAATCTATATTTGTGCTCTAACCATAATCACCAATGTGTTCCCCATATAATCATGTTTGAGTCATCTCAAGTCATCTCAAGCCCGAAACCCATGCTCGAACTCCCCTTGATACCATATATGAAATTGTACCTAGAATTCACTAAGTAATCTAGTAGTACTTGGGTCCATTTATTCACCAACATCAGGATAATAAAAATGATCATCCAACAACAGGTCTCATGATCCTACAACCCTTTTCATGAGAGGGTCACACGCTCACGGTTGAAATTCTTCTCCCCACCATAGGATCATTTTTTCATCACACTACTAAAATAAACCCCCAATCACCATGACCCATACTCAGTCTTTCACCGAACATAACCACTTGTGCATCCAAACCTGCTCATTCCTAAGCACCAAACTGAAATGTTTCTCATTACCCATTCTCATCCCATGGGAATTTCATCCTTGTAACCCACTAAATTTCAATCCATAATGAGATTCACCACCCTCAACCATCCACTAGTGGACTCACCACCTTAAGGATTTACTTATATTTCTCCTCGATCACATTCTCCTTGGGTTCTATTGTAAAATATGGGTGCCGCTTCTCTTGAGCCATGCTCACCACGCCTCAGGCAACACTTTCCTTCAATAAACAACCAAATAAACCAAATCACCACACCAATTACATTTTAAACGTGTTATATACCATGGAGGATCATTTTAAAATCCCCACTAAGCCCTGGGTTTTCATGCTCATAAGCATCACATCAAACTCCTCAGTCTTCACATCACACCTGGCCACCCACTAATTTACAATTTAAATGGGTAACATACACAAATAGTGTGTAATATTCTTATCACATCCTATAAAGCATATTTACAATCCTATACCACCTAATTCACCACCTAAATCACACCCCTATGAGTCACACATCACCAAACTAGGTTGAACATGCTCCATGGAATGTCAACTCTTTAATCCAAGAGCTCACTTGGAACTCCTCTTCAAAATCAGGTACTACACCTATGCCAAGGTATATCCTGTGATCACCCACTATACAGGTTTTGTCCCTAAACCATAGGTGTCCCTCCATGCTTCACAATGTGTAATTATGATTCACATTCTTAACTATTTCCCAACACAGTTCCAATCAGGAGAATCCACTCACGCTCTGACTATGCTGTTAAAAGTGTATAAAAAATGAACAGGGAAAGTCGTCACCCTAATCCTACCCTTAAAACCACACTTTAATACCTAAATAACTATAACTCAAGGTTATTGTCACTGAATAACCCCAAGGAATCACTATTCCTATGTTACATACCTAGTGTCGCCTCATGTTCACCAATCTCACCCTGAACCACCTACTTGTTCTTCTCATCTCTAGGGAAAATACCAACTCAGGTTAACTCCTATTATGGGTAATCCTCGATCAACCCAGTAACTAACTCACTATGTTTTGAGTTATATCTCATGGGTCTCTAGGTATACCACCTATCCCAAGGTTCAAGTCTCATAGAAGGCCACAGTTTATGGGGTGTCATCCATGCCCCTGTCCCATCCAATATAAACACAGATGACCAAACACCCACTCATGGATCCTATATATGCACACCACCAGCATCCCATTCCAAAACCACCACCCATAACTAGGGCACCCATCCTCATGATCATCCACCTACTAGACCACTCTCTCTAGGATCACAACTCACTAATCGACTCTTTACATAACCAACGACATCATCCTTGATGACTTGTGTCAAGGGGAACACTGTTAGAGGGTTCGATTAAGTAGAATTTCATTCCAATCTCTATAAGAAAATTTCATATAGGTTGTTACAAACACTTTAATTAATTGATCCTAAATAATTACGGATCACAAGGGATTCATCATTAGGTATATGGTACCATACCAACCCACTAGGGTCGCTACACCTCCTATGAACATGGACCACATCATCATCCTCAACATTGAGCATCTCATCATATATTCACATTCCCTTTCATCGAAAGGGAATATGAATTCATATCATCATATATGAGTATAATTCCACCAAGTACATATAAAATAAAATTCCGTATGACTAGTTGTTTACACTTTAAACAATTGAGCCTCAGTCATTTGTAAAATCTCACACTAGAAGCCCTACATGTCATGTGAATCCTATATACCTGATATGATGCATGAGATGCAACTTACCTCTACAGACCAAGGTTCAAATATAGAATTGGTATCTTTATAGCGGTCCAAGAGTCATTAATCCATTATAAATCATAAAATCTGAACCACATGTGCATCTCTCAAGGTGAAAATCATATAAAATTGTGACATCAAACACCAAGAACATAAATATAAGCCCTGGTAACCCAGAATTATTATCAGAACAAGTGTTCTCGATGAACCAGTTTGATATCCATCACAGGTTCTGACACATTCCTAAATCTCTGTCTTATCAAACCCCAAAAAATTAAGACAAATAAAATGAAGCTTTGATGCTACTTTGTAAAATATCATTCTGGATTACTCCATGAACATTAAATATATTAGAATTCCACATGAACTCAAGTGCACCTCCCAATATGCTAGAGGCTACCGACTAGCGATGGGAGTCTAAGATGGTATCATGTGGTGGTTGTACCCCTATATCAAAGTTCACAATAACAGATAAATAACCAAGTATCATACATCAAAAGTAAATTGAAATCAGAAATAGAAAAAATATAAACAGGGTGATAATAAATGAAATGAATTAAAGATACAAACATCCATGTATTAAAAACAACAAATCACCCACTAGGACGGTTATATATACATATTGGAATAAAATAAAATAAGGATTCTAGACCCATGACATCCTCGAGCCAAACCTTATCTCGATATCCAACCTCATCTGAGTCACCCAACTTGACCATGTTATCTCAGGCCTTAGTTGAACTTGTACTTGTTACAAAGTGAGAGACTTCTAGATTATCCATGTACAGTGGTGGCTTGATCATAGTGTAAGAACAAAACTCAATAGGGAACCACCAACACGGTCCCGTACTAACCGGCAATGCAGTGATATGTTCATGTGATATGATCAGCTGAAAAATGATAAAATTACTCCATAAAAAAAATCCTTTGTTGAAACTTAGGTTTGTGAACCCAATCAACCGTACCTGCTTTGGATATTTTTAGGGTGTCTCTAATCATGTCTCGATTATTATGCCTCCCAAGTAATATACAATCTCAAAATCCATAGAAGGCCTAACCATATTGTCACGAACTGGATATGGTCACCACTAATACCAGCACCAAATCCATCACATGACAAGGAACGAAGGTAGTTCCCTATCTCCACGTACTGTCACAAGTTCCCTGGTATCAATAAATTAGGTTTGGGAATGATTTACCCAAGTATGAAAGCATAAATACTTAAAAACAATCAATAATAAGAATCTAAAATTCCAATGCCAAACAAGACTTAGAAAAAATACATAACTGAATACATGGTTTTAAACAAAGTACAAGAGGTAAAAATAATAATAATAATAGCATCAAGTTATCCATAATGACTCCACACAACAAGGGGTCCTCACCCCCGAGCCGTCTCCACAACACCACACTGTAGGAGGGGTTTAACAACTCGAACCGCATTCACTTGAGGCTTTGCCTTTCCCTGAGTAAAACACAAACAAGTATACTAACACCCAAGGTGTGTAAGTAGGGTGTGAGACTAATCCAAATAGGATACCACCCAAATATTCCAAAGAGTATGCAATACAAGGTGAAAAAGTAAGCAGTTTTAATATGTAAAGAAAGACGGTGATAAATTCCAAGAAATGCAACTTTCAATTGAAAAAAAATTTAAAACTAAAACTTTCAGAATGTTAACACATTTAAATAAGAAAATTTAGCTAATTTAATTCATATCCAAACACACCCTAAGACAAGGGTAAATACTACAAATCTAATTAGCACCAAAACCAGGAACACCCCTAGGCAACTAGATAGTCTCGAGCCCTATGTATCTCGTACCTCGGTGAAAAGTAACCATGTCACAAATCATCTTCCGTGCACGAGCCACTAGTTGGGAACATACCCATAACCAAGTGGTCCCCAAATATCATCCATATAATTTAGTCAGAGTTTTAATTATCCATTTGCTCAGTGAAATAGGGACAAAACTCATCTGGATCACTAGTCGTACTAGTACATATCTGCCCACCTAGGTACATGGGTTTCCCCTTTGTGCTCAAAAAAAATTAAGCATACTATACACATCTATTTTCATATAAAAACACCAATACTGGTCACAAACAAACAATACAGTATCTATACACAATTTATACCACTTAAAACATACAACAAAATATTTTGATTTTCAATAAAACAACTTCTCAAAATCTCACATTGTTTTTCACCCAAAACTCCTTGAAATCCCCACTTTTCACACCATTTACATACTTGCAAGTCACAAAAATAGAAATGGTAGCCCAATACCATTCAATGAAACCGAAAAATAATTTTTTGGGTATCCTCATATGAACCATGAAGTGATATCTTTATAAAACCTCAATTTTCACACAAACATGGCACTTAAAAATTCATCTGTTTCACAAAAACCATTAAAACAAGTTTTTACAGCAACTAAAAAATGATATAAACATTAAAAACATTATTTTCAGCCCTAATAAATTTCAATAAAATCAACTAAGTGATTATAGGGTAGCCCCAAATGAACCAACAAGATATTTCTTTGAAAAATCCCAATTTCACATAAAAGTGGAACTTAAAATTCATTTGCATTAAAAACACCAATAAAACCAATTTTTTCAACAATAATAAAATTATATAAACATGAAAATAATATAAACATAGTAAGCTAAGTCACAAGGATTTCATACACAATGGAATCACTTACGAAAAGTGTCAAAAACCAAAAATCTTTGTGCAAAAGTTCAACCGCACCACCTCTGCAACTAAAAGGAGTTAAAACGGACCTAAAACCAGAATTTCAGACCATGAGACACAAGATCAAACCATAGTTTAGAAACCCTACTTGTTTTACATTAGGAACCTTAAGAATAAGGTAAGAAACCCTAAGCAAATGGGAGCAAGAAGGAAGTAAATCCACTTACTTGAGGGATATTGAAGAAATCTCACACAATACACCAGTAGATAAAATTCCAAACAACCAAAAATGAATGTGAGGTTATAAAAAGGATAAGGAAGTCATGTGGGAACTATAATGGGGGAAAAGGTGAGAAATGAAGGAGTTTTGAAGGAAAAAATTACCACTTCAAATGTGGAAAATTTGAGAAATCTTGAGAATATTTTCCCTAATCCGCAATGGAAATGAGCTCCAAAGAGGTAGAAGAGAAGCTGGGTCATGTCTAGGGATGTTTGATTCAAGTGGGAGGTGGAATCACTGAAAAATAGTAAAAAATCAATAATTTATTAAATAAAAAAATGTTTTTAAAACTAGAAATGGGCTTCCGAGCTGGCCCAATTCCTTAAATAAAAACTCAAATCCACCATGATTATGGATTCTGAAAGGGTTCAAATTAATATGGTGGTGTTAATAGGTCTGGGGAGGAAATTTTTGAAGTGTAATGGGTGAAAAATATTTAAAAATGAAAAATTTATAAAAGAAATAAAATTGGTTTTTAAATATGGAAATGGGCTCAAAGTTTGGCCCAAATCATCAAAACTCACCCATTCCTCAAAAAATGAATGGAAAGCCCCCAAAACAAATAAAGAATGTAAATTAAATAAAAAATACCTTTAAAATAATTCATTAATGTGACAATTCTCTCCACCATGAAATAATTTTCACCCTATAAAGTCAACCTAAATCTTGATCGGAAAACAAGAATGAGTATTGTTCCTCAACCCATGACTTTCGTTCCCATGTCTCGTGTGTATCAATAATATACTGCCAACGAACCCAGACCAGCAGAATAGATTTCCCTCAAAGCACCTTCTCTTGGGAGTCAACTATTTTCACTATTCGCTCAAAAACTGACAAGTCAGGCTTTATCTCTAGTTCTTCCCAACTCAGAACATGGGACAGATCTAGGTTGTATTTATTCAATTTGGAGACATGGAAGATGTAACAGATGGATGTCAACTGGGAAGGTAAATCCAACCTTTATGTCACCTTTCCAATATGCTCGGTGATCTCAAAAGGTATGACATATCGTGACGCCATCTTCCCTTGCTTTCCCAATCAACGATGGCCCAGACGAGGAGCCACTTTCAGGAATACCCTATCACCCACAGAAAACTCCAAGTCTCGACACCTCCTGTCAACATAAGATTTATGGAGACTCTAAGCTATTAATAAATGCTTCCAAATCAATTTGACCTTTCAGAAGTCTCCTGCACTAGACTCGACCCTAGTAGTGACGTCTCACCTACCTTAGCCCAACATAGGGGGGACTAAAAAGTCCGACCATAGAGTACCTAAAAAGGAGAAATTCAAATAAAGGATTGGTAAATTTTATTATAAGAAAACTTATCAAATTCCAAATGGCTATCCCAGGAACCTCCAAAGTCCAGGACACATGTACGGAGCATGTCCTCCAAAATCTGATTCGCCCACTCTGTTTGACCATCCGTCTTAGGGTGGTATGACGTTCTCATCTTAATCTGAGACCCCAAGGCCTTATGAAGGCCTTCCCAAAACCAAGAAGTGAAATAGAGGTATCAATCTGAGACAACTATTGATGGCACTCCATGGAGTCTCACCACCTCCTGAAGATACAATCAGCCCAACTAATCCACTTTAGCTGTATATCTGATTGGAATGAAGTGGGATGATTTGGTCAGACAATAAATCACCACTCAAATGGAATTCTTACCCCGAGGTGTATTAGGAAAGCCAATAATGAAGTCCATGGAAACCTCATCCCAATTCCAGGTAGGAATGGGTAATGGATGGAGCAAACTGTAGGGCCTCTAATGCTCTGATTTCACCTACTGACATGTGTAATATCTCGACACCAAGTCCTCTATGTCCCATCACATACCTGGCCACCATAATTGTCGTCTCACATCATAATACATCTTGGTGGAACCTGGATGGATAGCCCACTAAGACTAGTGGCTATCCTCCATCACCACCTTCCGCAGAGATAACGACACTACTGAATGGACCTTGAAGCACAAGATGCCCTCAGAAGACGATGACCAATCAGAGGATGTCTCCCCACCATGAAGAAACTTCCTAGACTGCTGAAAAAGATCATCACTCGGTTGTTCCCATTGAATCAACTCCAAGAGATGAGTCAACTAAACGCTCTCCAAGAACGCATGTCAATTTTTCTCCTTCATCTCCACATGCATCTGAGCAAGGAGTCCCATCAAAGTCCACTCATCACTGGACTTACTCAAAGCTTGCACTGGAACTCTTCTTCTCAAGGCATCGACCACCACATTACCCTTTCCTGGGTTATAAACAATTTCAAAGTCAAACCCCTACAAGTACTCGATCCGGTGACGCTACCTCAAGTTGAGGTCCTTCTGCGAGAAGATATAGGCCAAGCTTTTGTGATCCGAGTAGACCAAAAACTTCTCCCCAAAGAGTTAGTGACACCAAGTATTCAAATAATACATCACCACTGCCAACTCCAAGTCATGGGTCAGGTAATTTTTTTCATGTGGTCAGAGTTAGCGAGATCTATACGCCACCATGTGATCATCCTATATAAGCATGCACCCAAGACCCATACCTGAAGTGTCATAATAGACCACATACCCCTTCCCGGACTCAGTAAAAATTAGCACAGGGGCGGTAATAAACCACCACTTCAGCTCCTAAAAGGATTCCTTATATTCTAGGCCCCATACAAACTTCACCCCTTTTCAAGTGAGTGCAGTCATCGATGAAGCAAGCTAAGAGAAATCCTGAACGAATCGTCTGTAATAACCAGCCAGGACAAGGAAACTCTTAATCTCAAACACATTCTTTGGTTGCTCCCAAGACATGACCGCACTGATCTTCTCAGGGTCTATTAAGACCCCCTGCTCTGAGATCAAATGCCCTAGGAATCTCACTTCCCTGATCCAGAAAGTACACTTTGAAAACTTTTCATATAGGCGGTGATCCTACAAAGTGCCCAGAACGATCCTCAAGTGATGTTCGTATTCCTCCTCAGAGGTATAGTATACGATAATATCATCCACAAACACCACAATGAAGTAATCGATATACTGATGGAACACCCTATTCATGAGTCCCATAAAGACCACTGGAGCATTGGTCAATCTAAATGGCATGACCAAGTACTCAAAATTGTTGTACCTACTCCGGAGGGCTATCTTTGGCATATATTCCTCTTTCACCCTGAGTTGGTGGTATCCTAAATGTAGGTATATTTTGGATAACCACTTTTCCCCCTTCAAATGATCAAAAAAATCATCTATTCTGGGCAAAGGGTATTTGTTCTTAATTGTTACCTTATTCAGCTTTCGGTAGTTAATGCACAACTGAAGGGATCTGTTAGCCTTTTTCATAAACAACACAGGAGTGGCCTAAGGATAGACGCTCGGGAAAATGAATCCTTTGTATTACAAGTTTTCCATATATATCTTTAATTTCTTCAGCTCGGTAGGGTTCATATGATATGAGGGAAGAGATATCAGTTGTGTTCCTGGTGCCAGATCAATCAAAAACTCCACATCCCGCTCTGGGGGAAAACCTGAAAAATCATTCGGGAATACCTCTGGAAACTCATTCACTACATGAGGTAGTGCACCTTAAGGGGAAGGACCATCTTCCTCTAACACAAGAAATGATAACTAGAAGATAAGACTTCCCAACTCTGGGAGTGGAGGCCCAGCTTGACTTGATAGAGGATCTCATTCTCTACAAAAAACCTGACGACTCCCATCAGGTGCTATGAAACTCACTCACTACCTGTAGCAATCAATGTGTGCCTGGAAGTGTACTAGACAATCCATGAAAATTATCACGTCAAAAATATTCATATCTAAGACCAAGAGGTCCCACTCCATCTCAATCCATGACATGGAGAGCACACACAACGGGCACCTGAGCCCCTACTCCTTCTTCTTTCCCAACAGCAACACCAACTCCATCGCAAAAGACAAAAACTCAGTTGGTAAATTCAGCATGTCCAAAAAATGGGCATAAATTAAAGAAACAGAGGCACCAGTATCAAAAAGAGTAGTAGCTATAGAAAATGTGATCAAAACGGTACCTCGAACTATCGATGGTCCCGCCTCTGATCCTGTAGGTGCCTGATCCACTGTATGGAGATGTCTGGTCTCTGCCTGAGGACGACTCCTAGTCTGTGGCTATTCCCTAAACTGGACTTCCTAGAAGATGAACTATCCATACCACCATGGCCACCAAAATTAGATCCCCCAGTCCTCGACAGCTTGAACTGTGTTGGCACTCCTCTTGAAGCCACTGACCATGCCCCACTCGGAAGTGGATGTGTCTCCCCGCAGAAGTGTTTCAAATTCCCCATACCTCCACACTAGTAACAAGGCCTTGGAGTAAGCGGTCATTTTGTTCGGATATTCCCTGGCTTCCCACACTGGTGGAACATGACTGATCTCACATCAAAAGTCGCAGACGAAAACTATCTGGAGGAGTGGTCTGAACTACCACCTCCCTTATTCACATATTCCTCCCACTTCCTTTTCTTTTTTGAAGAGTTTCCACTGCCCACTACTGATACTAATCTATAGAAACTA
Organism: Viscum album; assembly: GCA_963277665.1. Classification (NCBI taxonomy): domain Eukaryota; kingdom Viridiplantae; phylum Streptophyta; class Magnoliopsida; order Santalales; family Viscaceae; genus Viscum; species Viscum album. The sequence goes on along the minus strand of OY728166.1, from coordinate 370,496,493 downwards.
TCCCTGCCTTTCCAGTCAATCTCCACCATGCATTCCCGGTCAACGACCTCAGCATAGGTCCTCAGCTTAAACAAGAACACTTGGGAGTATATCTCTGGTCTCAAGCCTTTCTCAAACCTATGGGCCTTCTCTTTCTCATTGGAGACAATTTTAGAAGCATACCGAACCAATTCAGTGAAACAGTTAGCATACTCCATCCCAGATAGATTACCCTGAACCATATCCATGAACTCTTGGGACCTGGCATATTCCAAGACCTCAGGGCAGTACTACTCATTGAAGACAGCCTTGAAATCTCCCCAGTACATCTGCTCATTCTTCCCAGTCTGAAGTACTGATTCCTACAACCTGTGGTCGGGACCCTCCAATAGAAAGGAGGAACACTTTACCCTGATATCCTCGATTTTATTCAGGAACTCGAACATGCGCTCGATCTTCTTGAGACATTCCTCTACTTTGTGGGGTTCAATACTGCCTCAGAATGTGGGAGGATTATTTTTCAGGAACTCCTGGGCCTTGTCCTTTATAAACCAGCCTTATCCTCTCTAACAAGAGATGGAATAGGATTTGGTCTCTATCCTATATCCTAGAAAGCCTGGACCATGGCCTCAACTAGCCTCTGATCAATTAGTGTGGGAGAACTCTCTTTGGCTTCCTCCCGTGGGGAGCTTTCTGGGGAGGCATGTTGCTACAAAATGCAACAGTCACAAAAACAATAGTCAATACTACAATTATGAAAATTTTAATCAAATACATCAAATATAAATAATCTAAATTTATTATATTAATAAAATAAACAACTACTCCACCCCTGCCCGATGTCAGCGTGTGGTCTACAGCCCACACGTCTCACCTAAAAGTGAAGTCAATCAAACAATTCCAACATCCCCTGGTGACTCAAGTTCTACCATGAGAGGTGAAGTACAGGAACCCTACTCACAACCAAAACCCCAATCCCCGATAGACCTAGATCCTATTTATCCCGACTCATCATAAAATAGTAATATAACCCAAAAACATTGACCTCCTTTGATACCATTTTGTCATGAACCGGATCTGGTTGCCACTAATATTGGCACCAAATCCAGCCCATGTAAGTCCCAAAGGTCATTCCATATCCCCACGGGTTGGAACAAGTTCCTGGGTATCAATAAATTAGGTTTGGGAACGATTTACCCAAGTATGAAAGCATAAATCATTAAAAATAATGAATAATAAGAATCTAAAATTTCAATGCCAAACAAGACTTATGAAAAATATAGAAATGAATACATGGTTTTAAATAAAGTACAAGAGGTCCAAATTGTAGGTTTCGGGCACAGCGGAAGCGCGTTTTTGGGTTTGCCCAATTATACTTTTAACGTTAAGCAACGTTCAATCCGAGATTTGTCACAATTTAAAACGCTGAATCTTTGGAATATAACAAAGAACGAAAAACTTAAGAGGGACTCCTGGAACCATAGATATAGGATCATCATATGTTGGTTATAATTAATTTAATTAATTCACAAGAATTACCTTGGTGGAATTCTTTCTTCGTTGATGTCTCCGGTCACGATCCCGTGATCCATCATTGTGTCGTAGAATCCAAGTGTAGGATTCCTCTATTGGTGATCCACATATGTGCCACATATCTTCGGACGTCGCCGAAGGGATCTCCGGGTGCTAGTGCAGAAGAACCTTCGCTTGTGATATCCGCCTTTGATTGCCTTGGTCTCTCGGTCTTGAGAGCGTTCTTGGAGGAAGTATTTATTTCAATCTTGAAAGAATTCTCTAGAATTGTTGTGCACAACCACTGGTGAAAAGTGTTGGGGTTATGAGGATATGTATAATCATGTTTTGAGGTTATATAGTTATGACAATAAATAAACGCATTACGCGTTTTATTTATTTCATTAACTCTTATTGAAAACCCCCATGTCGAATTATTATTTCCTTGACATGCACCCACACTGATTATAATTAATATCATTTAATAAAACAATATTATATCCTCAAAATCCCGACTGGAAAACTACATGGCATGTATATTTAATATACACGGCATGTACTTTTATTTTACACTTTCTTTTATTTCCTCCACCACATTTATTAGACCTTGAGTAATGTCTATTTATTTCTTAAATAAATATAACTGCATCACTTGCTAATAAATATTATTTCATCCACAATATATTCTCTCAAATAACTAGTGTCGAAATAAATGCGATCAGGCATCCTTAAATAATTATTAAACCACAGTTGGGAATAATTTTTATTTAACTTGTTAAATTAATATTTAACTAAGATACATGGAAACACTTAGTGTGTGACCCTCTAGGCCTCTTTCTCAGTGGCATTAGGCGGAGCCTGCCTAAAGTCCAAGTTTAGCATCTAGTAACATGTCAAGGAACCCATAGAGAAAGAAGTTAACGCCAAAATGACGTGTCACCTCATACAAACATTTACTGTATAATATAATCCCTTTGTCACGATGTCTCTAATCAAGCGAGTTGCATGCTAGTGCCATCAACCCATGTGCTCGATCATTCTTTCTTTGACTTTCCGAAATTGAACTCGCTCATACCTTACAATGGCCATGGATTTATTTAGGTTATATCAATTCCATCAAAGGGCCTGAGATATATACTTCAGTTATGGAACGGAAGGGACAAATCCTTTCTCGCATTATCTATTAATGTAGTATTACTCGTAACGCACCCAACATATCCCACCTCGCTGCGAATAGTGTGTCATCACAGTTTTTGTCAATACATATAAGTGCACGATTTGTAATACCCATTAATAATAATCTTAAAGTCTAAAGACCAATACACACGTCCACAAATAGAAACATCCAATGACACTATGAAATGTGGATTTCCTATTGGCGGGTCTCATTCTCATTATATCCTCCTGGATATTACCAAGGGCGCACACCATGAGAAGGTGCCTCAAATTTTTATGAGTCCTCACCCCTAATGGCCTGTATTATTTGTGTCCCTCAAATAATATCATCCGGCCATAGAACATATATTCAAGAACAGTGTTATGGCACTTCCAAGTTCTCATCATAGCAGGGATCCGCTATGACCCATTAATACAACAGTTGTCCTTAGGACATTATCACATGTATTATCATGCAGAAGAGAAAACAAGATGTGATAAGGCATTTATTAATGAATAAAGTACAAAGTAGTTGGTTCTAGGCCACCAAACTCCAACAGAATCCCACTTGGACTAGAGCCAACTGCTAACAACCTTTAACCCACTAGCTCTCACATGATATTCATGCTTCTGCTGAGATAGGCCTTTAGTCATGGGGTCCATCATGTTCTCTTCCATGGACACTCTACTCACTGCAACTTCACCCCTTTGATAGAAATCCCTCAAGAGGTGATACTTCCGGAGTATGTGCTTTGTCCGTTGATGTGACCTTGGTTCTTTTGAAAGAGTCACCGCTGCAGTATTATCACAATAAAGTGTAATGGGATCTTTACTGCTAAGCACCACATCAAGCTCTTGGAAAAAGTTCTGAATCTATATAGCTTCCTTGGCTGCATCAGAAGACACTATATATTCAGACTCCACTGTAGAATCGGTGACAATTGGTTGTTTTGAACTCTTCCAGCTCACAGATCCTCCATTGAGACAAAAAAACATATCCAGATTGCAACTTTAGATCATTCTGATCTGTCTGAAAACCAGCATCAGTATACCCTCTGATGACAAGATCCTCATCTCCTCCATACACCAGGAACATATCCTTAGTTCTTCTCAGATACTTAAGGATAGTCTTAACAACGGTCCAATGTTGTTCTCCTGGATCTGCTTGATATCTACCTACCATGCTCAGTGCATAGGCAACATCAAGTCTGGTACATAACATGACATACATGATGGGTCTTATAGCTGAAGCGTATGGGATCTTACTCATTCTATCTTTCTCTTGTTGTGTCTGATGACACATTTTCTTAGAAATATGTAGGCCATGTGACACTGGAACCAATCCCCTCTTGGATTGTTCCATACTAAATCTCTTTAGTATCTGGTCAATTTATGTACTCCGACTTAGTCCAAGCAGCCTCTTGGATCTATCACAAATGATCTTGATCCCTAGAATTTAGTCTAATTAACCCAATTACTTCATGGAGAAACACTTGTTTAACCAGTCCTTAACTGACTGTAAGACTGGTACATCATTTCCAATAAGCAATATGTCATCAGCATATACTAATAGGATAACAGTCACATTCCCATTAAACTGATTATAAAAACATGGCTCACATTCATTCTTAATGAATCCAAATTCCTTTATGGCTTCATCAAATCGAATGTTCCATGACCTGGATGCTTACTTTAATCCATAAATGGATTTCGGCAACTTGCAAACCTGTTTGGCTTCACCTGGTGTCACAAACCCTTCTTTTTTTGTCATATAGACATCTTCCTGAAGGTTCCCGTTAAGGAATGTTGTTTTGACATCCATCTACCAAATCTCGTATCTATGGTAAGCTGTTATGGAAAGTATGATTCTTATGGATTTAAACATGGAAACTGGAAAGAAGGTTTCATCATAGTAAATTCCTTGATGATGTCTGAACCCTTTAGCCACTAGCCTTGCTTTATAGGTGCTAACTTGACCTTCCATGTCCATATTTCTCTTGAATACCCATTTGCATCCAACAGGCCTTACATCAACTGGCTCATCATCCAGAACCCAGACTTGGTTCTGATACATGGAATCCATCTCAGAATTCATATCTTCTAGCCATCTTGCAGCTTCTGAGCTTTCTACTGCTTCCTTGTAGGAGAGAGGTTCATCATTGTCCAACAATAATGATTCACCATCCTTGGTGACTAGGAAACCAAATCTCTCTGGTTCCCTTACCTCTCTTGAGCTCCTATGCAGTACTTTTGTTTCTGGAACCTCTTCCACGGGGACCTGTGGAACTTGTTCCTGTACCAACTCATGTGTATCTTGAGCATCAACTTCATCGAAGTCAATATTGCTCCCACTATCCTTCTTGAGGATGTGCTCCCTCTCAAGAAATACGGCTTGTCTGGCGACAGTCACTTTCTTGTCTGAAAGGTTATATAGGTAATATCCTTTCGTTTCCTTGGGATATCCTATAAAGATACACCTCGTGCCCTGGGGTGCTAGTTTGTTGCCTGATGAGTCCTTAACAAACGTCTTGCATCCCCATACACGTGTGTGCGACAAAGTGGGTTTCCTTCCATTCCATAACTCGGATGGAATTCCATTTTCCACCTTAGTTGGTACTCGGTTTAATGTGTATGTTGTAGTTTGTAATGCATATCCCCAAAAGGATAACGGAATATCCACATGACTCATCATCGACCTCACTATGTCTAATAAGGTTCGGTTCCTCCTTTCAATAACACCGTTCCACTGTGGTGTATAAGGAGGAGTGAGCTGAGATAGAATCCTAGTCTCCCGTATAAGATCGATGAACTCTTGGTTCAGATATTCTCCACCTCGATCCGATCAAAGTTTTTTTATCTTATTACCAAGATGATTCTCTACTTAATTCTTGAATTCCTTAAATTTCTCTAAGGCCTCTGACTTATACCTCATTAAGTAGACATAGTCATATCTACTCAAATCATTAGTAAAAGTAATGAAGTAAGAATATACACCTCTAGCTTCTACTGGAAATGGTCCACACACATCCGTGTGTACCAATCCTATAAGCTCTATGGCCCTTTCACCCTGTCCACCAAAAGGTGGCTTGGTAATTTTTCCTTATAAACAAGCGTGACATCTATCAAGTGGTTTTAGATCGGTAGAGTCTAAATAGCCATCTTGGAAGAGCTTTGTCAAGTGCTTCTCGTTCACATGACCGAGACGGTGATGCCATAACTGGGTGATGTATGAGTCATGTGAGTTTGTTTCATTATCGATTTTCAACACTTGGTTTTCATAATTTAATACATAAAACCCATTATTTAAATGTTTCATACCATAACATACGTTGTTCTTATAAAATAGACAACCCTTATTTCCAAACTTAAAAATAAATCCATCCATATCCAAACAAGATACAGAAATTATGTTCTTGGTAACACTAGGCACATAATAACAGTTATGTAAAACCAGAATCATGCCAGTTGGAAATGATAGGTGGTAATTGCCAATATCCAACATAGCCAGTCTTGCGACATTGGCAGCTCGAAGATCCACCTCTCCTCTGGAAATCTTTCTAAATCTACTTGGTTTATGTATTTGAATACATATGTGAGCCCCAAAAGCTATATCTAATACCCAATGTGTAGAAATAGAAAGATTACACTCGATAAGGAATGCACCTTTAGCGTCCCGACGCTTCTGGGTGTAGTTCCTCTTCCAGTGGCCTTGCTTGCCACAAGCAAAAAACACTGCCTTCTGTTCCTTGCCTTGCCTTTGGATCTTCCCCTTCTTGGAGGGACGGTGCTCGGGGGCTTCAGACCATTTATAAGTCTTTGTACCCTTTGCCTTTTCCTTCCTCTTATTCACCATAAGGACTACGGGTTTTTTACACCCCATGTTCTTATCTACCTGGTGAGTTAAAGGCAGAATTTCCAATCTAGGCGCAACTGGAACAGGCTCTTCCAGCACATACAATTTCCTCTTGTGGCGATGGATGACGTGTAAACGCCTCTTCTATTTTGTAAATTGGTTCCGGTGAGAAGGTTTTCCTTCTCAAGTATGGTTCACAATGATATGTTTGAAGTCATTTTCTTGTCGTTTCTACAAATTAAGATGAGAATATATTTAGTACTTTATTACAAAACTGAGACAAATAAATAAATTAATACTTATTAGTCTCCCACTATTTTATCGAAATCCAATATCCCTCACCATTGAATTCAGAATATTCTGTTTCCTGAATATTCTAGTGGCAAGGATCCATATTGCCCTTCGCATTACCCTAACTAGGGTTGGTCAAACAACTTTAAGGGTTTTAGGTAGGCATTCCAAATTCCAACTGCATTAACTCACAGCTCCTTGATCCGCTGAGTGGACTCCTCAATCCTGAAATCCTTTTATTTTGGATTTCCTCAACCTTCTCCTCTTGGTCACACCAAGTCCTGTTGTGGCAGTCAACCCTTGATGCGAACCAAGTCAAGTCAACCCAAAACCTTGAATTAGAATTCCCCGATAATTGAAAGCACCCCAACTAGGGTTGGTCAAACACTTTGAACTATGGTTTGATTCTAACCAAGATTATGGAAGGCTATACCGACTTAATATTTCTTTTGAGGGATTTTATCCTTATACGTAAATTTCCATTTTATTATCTTTGATTACATGCTTGTTAATATTAAGTGGGATATACTTAAGTGATTAACCATGTCTAAGATAATATTTACGTATAAGCCGATTATATTTTAGTTCCATCTTGCATGCTCATTTAATTCATTAATTGTATGATCGTGACAACACACCCACAATAAATAAACCATGAAACTGACAGAAATAAAATAAATAGTATGATCATGAGATTTTTCTATTGGTTAGTTTATCTAGCGGTTGATAAACTAACCCAAGACCTAGGGGAGAAACACCTTAAACCTTTCGGGTTCGTGGTTACAGCTTTCCACCTGTCCACCTTTGTATCTTCTTGGATTGGTTTCATATTGGCTCCTGACTTGAGTTGTCTCCACTAGCTTGGGAGCTCCATCCATTACATATGCATTTATCTCACATGCAGGTGAGGGGTAAAAAGGGGTTTTTACATAAAAGAATCCTTGGGTGTGCAGGCCCTACATATTAATGAGGAGATGGCTCGTAAGCCAACAAATTTAATTTAAATAAATTAATTAAAAGAAACCATTAACATAAAAAGGTCTCGGTCTAGCTCATGATCATCCATACATGAAACGATATTTACGTATAAATAAAACTAGAATTCAATTCTTTAATCGTTCTTGTTTAAGATAAATCATGCTCGAATCAATTAATTATCTTTAATTAATCAATACTTTTATCTTAAACCCTTTTCTGAACTTCCTTGAGATTCTCATACATCATAATTTTAAATAGATAAATTCATTTAAGATTATCCTTGTACATAACTTGTACCTTGGAGGCAACCTGGTCAATTCTCATTCATTATGTAGATGTTAAATTAAACACATATATTTAAAACACCTATCACGTGTTGTGCCTTAGATTTACGCATGCACCATGGTACACATCTCAAGGGTTTGTATAATATAATAATAAATTTTAATAAATCTGTGTAATTTGGGTGAGTACACAGCGTGTAGTTCCGACTACACAGTGTGTAATTTTCTTCACTGTCCATCCGAAGTACACGCCCGGGGACAGGGCGTGTTAATGTACTTCAGAAATTTTCAGAGTACATGGCGTGTTCTGTGGGACACACGTCATGTAGTTTCCACATTACACGGTTTCCAGCCGGGAAAACTGTGTACAGGGTACACAGTCCAACCCAAACCCGAAGGGACTACACGTCATGTTTAGTTGGACCGCACAGCGTGTAATCTGGAAAGCATGTGCCACTTGTTCCTGGTTAACTCACGGTGTCATAAATGACATAGGTATACTCCAATACACAGCCTGATTTGGCGGATCAGTCAATGCATTGAACCTAGACTACACGACATGTACTTCCGAATACACACCGTGTATTCTGGAATTGTACAGCTAGAAACGTTTGGCTCCTCCGGATGAGTTCCTCTATTTTATTTTAATCAAAATTAAAAGAAAAAATCATTTCTGTGAGGTGAACGAGAAATGAGGGAGGAGGAACATATCTCGATATTCATATTTCCAGAACTATTAAACTTAAATTCAAACAACTAAATTATTAAATGTGTAAAACATCAACAAAAAACTAAATAATTATAATCAACGATATGACCGCTATGATACCACTTATAGGTTCCGGGCACAGCGGAAGCGCGTTGGTGGGTTTGCCCAATTATAATTTTAACGTTAAGAAACGTTCAATCTGATATCTGTCACGATTTAAAACGCCGAATCTTCGGAATAGAATGAAGAATGAAAAACTTAATAGGGAATCCTAGAACCATAGAGATAGGATAATCATATGTTGGTTATAATTAATTTAATTAATTCACAAGAATTACCTTGGTGGAATTATTTCTTCGTTGATGTCTCCGGTCACGATCCTGTGATCCATCGTTGCGTAGTAGAATCCAAGTGTAGGATTCCTCTAGCGGTGATCCACACGTGTGCCATGTATCTCCGGACGTCGCCAAATGGATCTCCGGGTGCTAGCGCGGAATAACCTTCGCTTGCGATGTCCGCCTTCGATCGCCTTGGTCTCTCGGTCTTGAGAGCGTTCTTGGAGGAAGGAGTTCTTTCGATCTTGAAATAATTCTCTAGAATTTTTGTGCAAAACCACTGGTGAAAAGTGTTAGGGTTGTGAGGATATTTATAATCGTGTTTTGAGGTTATAGAGTTATGACAATAAATAAATTCATTACGCATTTTATTTATTTCATTAACTCTTATTGAAAACCCCCATGTCGAATTATTAATTCCTTGACATGCACCCATGCTGATTATAATTAATATCATTTAATAAAACAATATTATATCCTCAAAATCCCGATTGGAAAACTACACGGCGTATATATTTAATATACATGGCATGTAATTTTATTTTCCACTTTCCTTTATTTCCTCCACCACATTTATTAGACCTTGAGTAATGGCTATTTATCTCTTAAATAAATATAACTACATCACTCGCTAATAAATATTATTTCATCCACAATATATTCTCTCGAATAACTAGTGTTGAAATAAATGAGATCAGGCATCCTTGAATAATTATTAAACCATAGTCGGGAATAATCTTTATTTAACTTGTTAAATTAATATTTAACTGAGATACATGGACACACTTAGTGTGTGACCCTCTAGGCCTCTTTCTCAGTGGAATTAGGTGGAGCCTGCCTAAAGTCCAAGGATAGCGTCTAGAAACATGCCAGGGCACCCATAAAGAAAGAAGTTAACGCCACAATGATGTGTCACCTCATACGAACATTTATTGTGTAATATAATCCCTTTGTCACGATTTCTCTAATCAAGCAGGTTGCATGCTAGTGTCATCAACCCATGTGCTCGATCATTCTTTCTTTGACTTTCCGGAATTAAACTCGCCAATACTTACCATGGACATGGATTTATTTAGGCTATATCAATTCCATCAAAGGGCCTGAGATATCTACTTCTGTTATGGAACGGAAGGGACAAATCCTTTCTCGCAGTATCTATTAATGCATTATTACTCGTGATGCACCCAACGTATCCTACCTCACTGCAAATAGTGTGTCGTCACAGTTTTTGTCAATACATCTAAGTGTGTGAGTTGTAATACCCATTAATAATAATCTTAAAGTCTAAGGACCAATACACACATCCGCAGATAGGAACATCCAATGACACTATGAAATGTGTATTTCCTACTGGCGGGTCTCGTTCTCATAATATCCTCCTGGATATTACCAAGGGCGCACACCATGAGAAGGTGCCTCAAAGTTTTATGAGCCCTCACCCCTAATGGCCTGTATTATTTGTGTCCCTCAAATAACATCATCCGTCCATAGAACATATATTCAAGAACAGTTTTATGACACTCCCAGGTTCTCATCATAGTAGGGATCCGCTATGACCCATTAATGCAACAGTTGTCCTTAGGACATTATCACATGCATTGTCACGCAGAAGAGCAATCAAGATGTGATAAGGAATTTATTAATGAATAAAGTAAAAATTAGTTGGTTCTAGGCCACTAACTCCAACACAAATAATAATAAAAATAGCATCAAGTCATCCACAATGACTCCACATGACAAGGGGTCATCACCCCCGAGCTGTCTCTACAACACTGCACCGTAGGAGGGGTCTAACAACCCGAACCGCCTTCACCCGAGGCTTTACCTTTCCCTGAGTCAAACATAACCAAGTCAACTTACACCCAAGGGGTTTAAGTAGGGTTTGATCCTAATCACAATAGTATACCACCCAAATATTCCAAATAGTATTCAATACAAGGTGAAAAAGCAAGCAGTTTTAATATGTAAAGAAAAGCGGTGATAAATCCCAAGAAATGTAAGTTTCAATTGAAAACAATTTTAAAACTAAAACTTTTAGTATGTTAACACATTTAAATAAGAAAATTTATCTACTATAATACACATCCAAACACACCCTAAGATAAGGGTAAATACCACAAATCCAATGAGCACCAGAACCATGAACACCCCTAGGAAACTAGATAGTCTCAGGCCCTATGTACCTCGTACCTCGGTGAAAAGTAACCATGTCACAAATCCTTTATCATGCATGATAAACTAGTTGGGAACATACCCATAAACTATTGGTCCCCAAAAAACATCCATATAGTTTAGTTAGAGTTGTCTTTATCCATTTTCTCAGTGAAACAGGTACAAAACCCATCCAGATCATTAGTCGTAGTAGTACATATTCGCCCACCTAGGTACCCGGGTTTCCCCTTTGTGCTCAAACAATTTCAGCATACTACACACATCTCTTTTAATATAAAAACACCACTAATGGTCACACAAAAAAATACAGTATCTATACACACTTTATATCACTTAAAATACACAACAAAACATTTTGATTTTCAATAAAACAACTTCTCAAAATCTCACATTATTTTTGCACCCAAAACTCCTTGAAATCCACACTTTTCACACCATGTGCATACTTAAAAGTCACCAAAATAGAAATTTCATCCCAATAACACTAAATGAAACCAAAAAATCATTTTTTGGGCAGCCCCATATGAACCATGAAGTGATATCTTTATAAAACCTTCATTTTCACACAAACATGGCACTTAAAAATTCATGTGTTTCACAAACACCGTTAAAACAAGTTTTAGAAGAAAATACAAAATGAGATAAACATTAAAAACATTATTATCAGCCCTAATAAACTTCAATAAAATCAAATAAGTAATTATAGGGTAGCTTCAAATGAACCAATAAGAGATTTCTATGAAAAACCACAATTTCACATAAAAGTGGAACTACAAATAAAACTAATTTTTTCAGAAATAATAAAATGATATAAAAATTTAAATACTATAAACATAGAAATATAAATCACAAGGATTTCATACACAATGGAATCACATACCAAAAGTGTCAAAAACCTCAAATCTTTGTGTGAAAGTTCAATCACACCACATCCACACCAAAAAGAAGTTAAAACATACCTAAAACCAGAATTTTAGACCATGAGACAAAATATAAAACCCTAGTTTCGAAACCTTACTTTTTGGACATTAGGAATACCAAGAATAAGGGAAGAAACCCTAACAAAATGGGAGCAAGAAGGAAGGAAACTCAATTACTTGAGGGATCTTGAATAAATTTCACATAATACACTAGTATATGAAATTACAAACATCCAAAAATAAAATTGAGGTTCTAAAAAGGATGATTAGGTCATGTATGAACTGGAATGGGGGGGGGAATATGGATAAATGAAGGAGTTATGAAGGAAATAAATTACCTCTTCAAATATGGACGATTTGAGAAAGCTTGAGAATATTTTCCCTAATCTGAGATGAAAATGAGCTTCAAAGAGGGAGAAGAGAAGCTGAGGTATCTCCTAGAGATGTTGGGTTCTAGTGTGATATGGAATCACCAAAAAATATTAAAACATGAATAAGTTATTAAATAAACAAAATTTGTTTTTAAAATTGGAAATGGGCTTTCGGGCTGGTCCAATTCCTTAAATAAAAACTTAAATCCACCATGATTATGGATTCCTAAAGGGTAAAAATTAATATGGTGGTGTTAATAGGTCAGGGGAGGACATTTTGGAAGTGTAATGGGTGAAAAATATTGAAAAATTAAATATTTATAAAAGAAACAAAATTGGTTTTTAAATCTGGAAATGGGCTCATGATTTGACACAAATCATGAAAACTCACCCATTCCTCCAAAAATGCATGGAAAACCCCCAAAACAAAGAAAGAATATAAATTTAATGAAAAATACCTTTAAAATAACTCATGAATGTGACACATATCCTCAAAACTCTGGGGACCTATCCCACAGTAGTATAAGCCTCCAAACTCTAAATCTATGGTAGCTCCAATACCATGCATTTAGTTCCAACTCGTGGTAGCCATGATCATATCTCCATGAATCTCGAGACACAGCCATGGAAGTACATGCATCCGACTCAAAATCATGGAAACCACAACTATATCTCTACAAATCTAGATACCCAACCCATGGTTGTACATGAATCTAGCTCCAAATAATTATAGCCATAACCATATATACATGACTTTGGGGACCCACCCCATGATAGTGTGTGAGTCCATATCCAAATCATGGCATCAATAACCATATATCCATGACTCCAAGGAACTATCCCATGATACTATGTGAATATGGATCCAAATCATGGAAACTATAACCATATCCGAGCTCCAAATTCATGTAATCTCTAATACCAAGCTTCATATTTGTGGCAACTCCAACATCAAGCTCCAAGTCTATGGAATCTCCCATATGTGTAATGCTCTATATCCATGGTTTCATAAACATGTCAAATCTTTCCTGAGGGTAAATTATGTAACCCACCATGAATAAAAAGTCACAAGTGCTGGTAGAACACCCATTCAAATCAACATCATCTCTACCCCATCAAGCTTATACATCAGTTTGGGTTCAATGTGACACCTGCAACCATAAATACCTAAGGTTCAGCACCCCACTCCTATTTTTTAGACTATGAGGCACCCATTTGGGTCATATAATTCATAGTATAATAGTGGAACCCCCACATGGTTCCTCGGTATTATCTAGGTTTTGGGTCAGCACCTGGTACTCGGAGGATACCACGTCCCTTGACATCATCATCAAGATAGTGCAACCTTGCCGAATACATAGGGTATTCCACACTGGCATAAATTTGTAAGATGACATATAGCCCATATCAGTCATCAAGGTTATTTTCAGTACACTTGACCATCCCAATCCTAGTCTACCTATGTTTTGTCCACTTAGGCCTATATATGGGTTGAAAAGTCACACTAGGTCTGGCCTCACCTCTCAAGAGGTTTGGAAGTTTCTGAGTGTTTAAAAAGGTCTCATTTGGCCTTCTTGGGTCGTTCATCTCAAGTCACATCCCACTTACTTTAAGAGGTTTACAAGGTCCCTACCCTAAGACCACCATGTCTCGTAGGGCCTGGTCACCCCACTCAAGGGGTCTGGAGGTCACAACATCTTAGTAGTCAATACCTCATTCATCATTGGTCAAGGCACCACATCAGTGCACTAGGATCATCATGGCCTTTCCACTTTGGTTTGTTCATCTAAGGGATTAATTCTAATTCACCCATTTAATTTAATTTAAACATCCATTTAAAATTAAATAAACCATTAACCAAAAGGGCATCGCCTAAAGTGTTGAGCCCACACAGTGCATGCAACATAATCAAAAGCATTAGTCTATAGGGTTCATACGTGAGACCACCTACCTCATATAGGGATTCTTCTATTTATGTAAAAGTTATGACATAAGTTTTCATGGAACGCATAATATCATCTAGACTTGTCCTTGATCAAATGATCTCGTTCCAATGCCTTAATATCCTAACTTAAGAAAACAACAATAATTAATTAATTATAACATTTATAATTAATTAATTCAAATCTAACTCAGTATAATTCTGGATAACTCACTGGGGCGTCATGTTGCACCAGAACCAAAGCCAACTACCCTTGGGAGGTTTGCAGGGGACTCTCAACACCATTAACAAGAAAATACTTAAGCACAAAAACCATTTCTATAATTAAAAAAAATTAATTTTAATTAAAAACTATATAAAAATTCACAACACGGTGTACCTTTAACGAATCGATGAGTGGCGGTAGGAGGAAATCATCTTGAAATGTACGCTACCTAGGCTACATTAAATCCCCTTCAAAACTAGGTGATTTCACCATTCTCTGGTGAAATCACCACTTCTGACCTAAAATGAAACAACATAGAATCAGTGAGGGGAAGAAAGAGAAGAGATGGGAGGGGGAGAGGATCTTATACCTTGTTTTGTCACCAAAAATGCCCAAGAAGGTCATCTTAAACCAAGGGGAACCAAGGGTGGAGAGGGAAGGGGGTGACCCGGCCATGAGAGGGAAACAAAATAGGGGAAGGGAGATGCCCCCTCCAAAAACCTGAGGGAAAAATGTGAATTTCTCCCCCATTAAAGTACATCGATTAGCTGGTGGGATATCACCAACTATCTGATGGTTGTTTCAGTCTTCAATACAGTAGCCCCACCACCCTAGACTACCTATGACACTCCCCTAAGCCCTACAACTTCTTAACATGCCTCAAACTTCATCCAACATAACTCTTTTGAGGTGTCCCAGTCTTTGAAATTCAATTCCAAATCCTAGTTAAAAATTTTACTGGGCCACTAAATCAAAAATTCAAAAACCTTCTGAATTCTAAATGCCCATACAGGCAAGGGGTTTTATGTATTACCCAATATTTTGAATCCAATGGTTGGGGGAAATTAGGATTTGAATAAAATAGTGTGAGAAATTTAATATTAATAAATATATAATGTCTAAAAAATCAATAATCGAGATAAAATTACTTATAATGAGTTTTATTTTATAGAAAAATGGAAAGTAATACCATGAATTCCCTTTAATCAATATTGAATAATGATCATGTCATGATCAATGCAAATTTCCAAGAGTGGTATAGGTGCTTCTGTATAATACTATGATATGAAATGAAATTGTATGTGTTAGGGTCCTCATTTATTGATGAGTGATAGAAGATATATGTAGCATTATCCCTTATCAATAATTTGTATCCCTTAAAGAATGCAGTAAAGTATCCCCTCAACTTGTCTCTCATATAGATTGTTAGAATTAATATTCAAAATGTCACTTTGGTTTTTTATTTTTGTAGATAAATTAAAAATAAATTGGGGATTTTATTGAGTTAGAAAAAATTAAATCTAAAATAGAACATAATTAAGAATTCAAAGATAAAAATGCTGAGATTGAAAACATATTTCCAAAGAAGATTGAAATCGGATTTTAAATCACCAATCGTGGCAAGTGTGGATCCTTTGGACTCAACTAAATTTTCAAAATGGATTTTTTAAAAAATTAATAGGTTAGGTTTTTTAAAAAAATGGGGATGGCCAAGTGACAAATTAATTGATGCTCTTTGTACTTTTTTTTAAAAAAATATATATTTTACTTTCATTATATATATAACACAATTTAAAATTTAAAATGGTATTTAAAATACTATTTTTTTTAATAATTTTAATTTGTGACTTGTTTATATATATATATATATATATATTAAATGATATTTAAATTACAAATTTTTTATTTGTAATTACCGGTATTTAATTCCAAAATGTAGTTGGGGTCTTTATTGAGTGTTTAGGACTAGTACTCTAGTGATCTAGTAGTAGTGTCATCCCTGTTTCACTTAGAAAGTTTGACAATGACAAAAACTAACTAAACTTTGATGATGTTGAGGACCACTAGTACATTGGGGTTCCCCTCCTAGTGGCTCATTCGTGATAAGGACACTATAAGAAAACAGAATATTTGCGATAGGATCCCGTCGCAAAAGACCTTTTGCGACGGGGCTCCGTCGCAAATCTCCCGTTGCCGAAAACGGCGTCTCAAATAGGTGTTTTTGCGGCGGTCTCGTCGCAAAAATAGTATTTGCGACGGTATTTTTCCCCCGTCGTAAATTGGTTTTCGTTTATATATAAAAAAGGTATTTGTGACGGGTCGTCGCAGATATATTAGTTGTGATGGGTTTCTGACCCGTCGCAAATGGGAAATTTAAATAATACTTGCGACGTAGGTATTTGCGACGGTCCATCGTAGAAATTGTTTTTACGATGGGTATTCTTCCCGTCGCAAATGTTACAGTAAAAAAAAATTTACGACGGGACACCCCGTCGCAAATACTCCTGTCGCAAATACTAAAAAAATAAAAAAATAATAATACAAATTGTATAATATTATATAAAAATAATATTAATATTAATAAGATAAAAAAATTCTATTATTATAATATAAATAAAAAAATATATATAATATAATTATGAAATATTAATATAAAATAATAATAATATGAATATAAATAATATAATATTATATAATAATACAAATATTAATAATTTAAAAAATTAATATAATATTATTATTATTAAATTATGTATATAATAATAATATTAATATTAACAATATAAAGGAATTATATTATTATAATATTAATAATAAAAAATATATATATAATATAATTATGAAATATTAATATCAAAAAATAATAATAATATGAATATAAATAATATAATATAATATAATAATAATACTAATATTAATAATATAAAAAATTAATATAATATTATTATTATTAAAATAAACATACATATTTATGAAAAAATAATATTAATTTTATTAATATTAATAAAATTATAAAATTATAAACTTCTCAATATTTACAATAAATATAAAATATTAAAAGTAATATTACTAAAATAAACAGACATTAAAAATAATACTAATAAGTAATAAAATATTAAAAAAAATAAAAACAAATTAAATCATGCAATATTTGTACCAATATGAAAGAAGAATTGTAAATAGTTAATATGACAATAAACTACGAACTCAAATGTTTATTACATGTAAAAAATCACTAGGGGTGGATAATCTGGAGGACCTGGAGGAGGTGGTGGAGGAAACTCCATCCCTAAACTATGAGTCAGACGATGCATATACTCCATCTGCTCCTGATGTTGCTCCTCATATCGACGTCTCTCCTCATCCTACTGCTGACGCATCTGCTCCTTCCATCGACGCATCTCCTCATCGTGCTGCTGACGCATCTGCTCCTGCCCCTGACGCAAATCCTCTATAAGCTGACTCTGAGCATGCAGCTGCTCCTGATACTGTGAGGCAGAAGATTATGTCTCTCCACGAGCTCCTCTCGAGCCGGATGCCGACATCACATCAGTACCATAATAAGCTGCAGGAGTCAAATGAGAGCCGATACCAACTACTCGGCCCTTTTCGAATCCATACTGGGTCGCATGTATCCATGTCGTCTCATCAAAATGGTGGGCACTAGTCTGATCACCCGTCTCGTCTTGACTCCCAGTCTGTGTCTGAGAGGTCGCAGCCTCATATAACTCCTTAGGTTTCAATTAGAAATTAAAATAATGAAAAGATTATATGCATTTAATTTGCAAACTGAAAAGAAAATAATACTGATCACAATCTGACACTGGCGGTCACCTCTAATCTCTCTAGTAGCCGGATCAGTGTACATCCTCCGATAAACGTCGTACGTCGTAATATCAGGCTTCTCAGCTTCCTATATTAATATAAAATAAACTTTTTATATTTAAAGTTGTATAAAATATTAAAAAAAAGTACTTACCAGATGCTCTCTATGCGCACTGAATGTATGACTACCGGCTCGATGTGTCACCTCTTGTATCCCATGATTCTGTCGACCCAATGCAGATATCCTCTGAAACCCACCACCCAACCAGTGTGTACATAATCCATTCCAAACGTGAGATGAAATGTACTCTGGTCGGTGGGCTCTATAGGACTCGTCAAATTCTTTCACTCCGGCTTTCCTCACAGCCGCCTTTCTCAAATTATGTAAAAACTGACAGAAACGGTCACGTATAGACACCACCCATGCCGTGTGGATAGTGGCATGCATGCTTTCATTGATGGGATACCATAAACCCTAATATAAAGTTATTAATGAATTAAATTTCAAAATAAATAATATTTAATTACGTACCAACCAATGATCGAACATGGAGGCATGCACATCAGCGGGAATCTAATCCCATGTGAGCCAGGGCTGAGAAAAATAATTGCGCAAGATAGCGCTCCCCTGTCCAATAGCTATATGCGTAAAACTGTGGAAAAAGAACAAATAATCAAACAATTAGAATATAAATAAATTATAATGAAAGATAACTAAAATACACAGGTTACCATACCACCGCGTGTGCGCATCGAATCCGAGAGGTGGACGTCGCTCCGGGATAGGATCTAGAATCATCAGTCTAGCAAGACCACGCCCCCTCTGAGTGCTCCCTGTAGTACCAATAGCCTGAGGGTCAGATGACTCAAGAACCTCATCATCCATAGGTAGATCATCCTCCAGCAACTGACGATACGTTTCTGAGTCCATCTGAAACATGAAATGATTGTTATTAGCAAACAGTTGAAAACAACTATTATGTATAGATATATGTTTGTTATGATTCTAACCAGCATTTTACTATGTCAATGTTCATCTTCATCTTCATAGTTTTCAATGTAAATGTCTTCATCTTCCTCATCAACATCATCAATTTCCATATTAGTTTCACTTTCATCATCTCTTGTCATTTCAAATTTAGTTGTAACATCATTGACAACATCGTCACCATCGACCCTTAACTGTGAGGTTTCATCATCGATATTCATGTCTCTTTGTGAAAAAGATGTGTTTTGAGGAGTGTCCTGAAAAATTTTCATTTCCTTGTACTTCAGTGGAACCACATTCAGTTTGAGTAAACTGATTTTCTCAAGATTTAACTTTTATTATACTCCACCAATCATCCAACTCTTTTGCAGTAGCACAGATATGAGACGTTGAACAAAAGGTAGCCACCAATCCGCTGGAAATTGTGCCAATTTATAACCATGTACTCGAATTTATTTGATTTTTGATTAATTATTACTAATTATTACTTATTATTACAAATCTCAATATTTCCAACAGATTTTGCTCTATTCTTAACATGTTCAAATCTTAAAGAGTCGTCAATTTTCAGGTCATGCCCAATAAAAATTTTGCGTCAACCATGTCCAATTTAAACTCTATAATTGTCCTTACATGGTTGATCACCTCGCAAGTAGTGTTGCAATAGGACGACACAAGTAATGTCGTTCTCGTCTTTAAGAATCATTTCACATGACCCTTTACATAGACCATTCTTCCTTGAAAAATTAAGAGAACTTCAGTATCTTTCCCTTAATTTTTTAAGAAAGAATGCTCTATGTAAAAAGTCATGTGATATGATTCTTATAGATGAGAAAGACATGACTTGGGTTGTCCTATTGCAACACTACTTGCGAGGTGATCAATCAAACAAGAAAAATTATAGATTTTACATTGGACACGGTAGACACAAACTTTTTATTGGGCATGACCTGAAAATTGGTGACCCTTTAAGATTTGAACATGTTAAGAATAAAGCAAAACTTGTTGAAAATATTGATAATTGTAATATTTTATAAAAAATTTATAATTTTAATAATATTAATATTTTTTTATAAATATTAAACATATAATAATAAAATAATTATATTATTAGTATTATTTAATTATTAATATTAGAGTAATATAATATTTTATATTATGTTACTATTTATGTTACTAATTATATTACTAATTATGTTACTAATTAGTAACAAATGTGATTGACCGCTTATCCACCTCAATTTTCTTTTCATTTGTGTGTTGAGGTTAACGGGAAACTTCTACCTCCACATGTAGTATTTACTTTTACTGTCAAAATTATAAACCTCCTCACCTCTATGCTGGCGAGGAGGTTGATAATTTTGACAGTAAAATCAAATAGTACATGTGGAGGCAGAAGTTTACTGTCAAGCCTCAACACATAAATGAAAAGCAAATTGAGGTAGATGAGCGGTCAATCACGCTTGCTAATTTTTCTAATTATTTTATTTTTAATTGTTTCCTAATTATTTTATTTTTAATTATTTCCTAATTATTTTATTTTTAATTGTTTCCTAATTATTTCCTAATTATTTTATTTTTAATTGTTTCCTAATTATTTCCTAATTATTTTATTTTTAATTGTTTCCTAATTATTTTATAATTATTTTATTTTTAATTGTTTCCTAATTATTTCCTAATTATTTTATTTTTAATTGCTTCTTAATTATTTCCTAATTATTTTATTTTTAATTGTTTCCTAATTATTTCCTAATTATTTTTAATTTTTTCCTAATTATTCTTAATTGTTTCCTAATTATTCTTAATTGTTTCCTAATTATTCTTAATTGTTTCCTAATTATTCTTAATTGTTTCCTAATTATTCTTATTTTTTTCCTAATTATTCTTAATTGTTTCCTAATTATTCTTAATTGTTTCCTAATTATTCTTAATTTTTTACTAATTATTCTTAATTGTTTCCTAATTATTCTTAATTGTTTCCTAATTATTCTTAATTGTTTCCTAATTATTCTTAATTGTTTCCTAATTATTCTTAATTGTTTCCTAATTATTCTTAATTGTTTAATAATTATTCTTAATTGTTTCCTAATTATTCTTAATTGTTTCCTAATTATTCTTAATTGTTTCCTAATTATTCTTAATTGTTTCCTAATTATTATTAATTGTTTCCTAATTATTCTTAATTGTTTACTAATTATTCTTAATTGTTTACTAATTATTCTTAATTGTTTGCTAATTATTCTTAATTGTTTGCTAATTATTCTTAATTGTTTGCTAATTATTCTTAATTGTTTGCTAATTATTCTTAATTGTTTGCTAATTATTCTTAATTGTTTGCTAATTATTCTTAATTGTTTGCTAATTATTCTTAATTGTTTCCTAATTATTCTTAATTGTTTGCTAATTATTCTTAATTGTTTCCTAATTATTCTTAATTGTTTCCTAATTATTCTTAATTGTTTCCTAATTATTCTTAATTGTTTCCTAATTATTCTTAATTGTTTTCTAATTATTTTTAATTGTTTCCTAATTATATTTAATCGTTTCCAAATTATTTTTAATTATTTTCTAATTATTTTTAATTGTTTTCTAATTATTTTTAATTGTTTCCTAATTATTTTTAATTGTTTATTTTTAATTGTTTATTTTTAATTGTTTCCTAATTATTTTTAATTGTTTCCTAATTATTTTAATTTTTTCCTAATTATTTTAATTGTTTCCTAATTATTTTAATTATTCTAATTATTTTAATTATTCCAATTATTTCTAATCAATTAAATCTAATTATTTCCTAATTATTTGATGATTATTTTAATTAAATCTAATTATTTCTTAATTATTTGATAATTATATAATTATTCCTAATTAAATATAACTATTTATAATTATTTCTAATTAAATATATTTATTTCTAATTATTACCAAAACATCCTCCAGGAGTGTCGAACCAAGAGTGCAGCAAGGCCCGTTGTCGTGTACTAGGTTACCCCGAGTTGAGCTCGAAACACCTTGTCAGAGTTTTCACTCCTAGGTACATCTATGCCAGAGCCACCTCTACTTGTTCGTATCCAGACAAGGATTATTTGGTACAACCACTTAATCTAATTATACTATATTGCTACTAAACATTCTATTAAAAAAACTAAAATTAACAATTAAAAATAAAATTAACAATTAAAAATAATTTTACAATTAAAAAAAATATAAATACCTTCGATATTTTGAAGCAGTTTGTGCCTCCTAACTCCTTCTCTCCTCTTCTCATAAGAAAAAATTAAAACGAAAGAAATTTTCTACTTAGAACAGGAAGTTAGAGAGAGAGAGGAAGAGAGATCTGAATGATTTGAAAAAAAACGGATGGGGGGTATATATAGGTTAGAATATTTTCGATGTTCTTATTTGCGACGGGATACCGTCGCAAATACTTTCACCCACATTAATTATGGGCGGCGTTTAAAAGGGTTTTTGTGACGGGCTCGTCGCAAATAGCTACCTATCGACATACTATTAGCGACGGGCGGGTATCCCCGTTGCAAATTCCTATTTACCGCCACTGGTATTGGCGATGGGCCCTGTCGCAAATACCTTCGCCCGCATTAATTACGGGCGACGGGTAAAAGGGTTGTTGCGACATGCCCGTTGCAAATAACTGTCTGCCGACATACTATTAGCGACGGGCGGATAACCCCGTCGCAAATTCCTATTTACTGCCACTGGTATTAGCGACGGGGCCCGTCGCAAATAATACCGGCTAAATATTTTTTGCGATAGGACAATTGTCCCGTCGCAAATAGTATTTACCACCGCCGGGTAGTTGCGACGGGTCGAAGGCGACCGTCACAAATAGGCTTCCCGCGTTTTGGCGCGAAAATCGCACCATATCTATTGCGACGGGGCATGTATCACCGTCGCAAATAACTGACCATTTGCGACGGGCATATATCCCCGTCGCAAATATGCTTTTCATCAGAGTTTTTGCGATGGGATTTATCCCCGTTGCAAATACCCCGTCGCAATAATCGGTTTTTCCCGTAGTGGGATATTGTATATGGTTACTTATACACCGAGATACGATGTACCTAGGGCCCCACAGCTAGCTAGTGCCTAGGGGTGTTCCGGTGACTAGTGATTATTGGCTCTATTGTACTTACCATCAGCATACAATGTATTTTACTGGAAAATTTAGTAGCATGTGTGTTTTATTTAAAAGTTTGAATTCTTACAAATTGACCTCTTGAAATCTGTTTTCATTTAAAGTTTCACCTATTATAAATTGTTCTATCATTTCTTGTTTATAAAAACTTACAAGTTTTTTGTATTAAAATTTTTATCACGTGGAATATTTTTGGGTGGAATCCTATTGGGATTATGATCACACCCTACTTATACCTTTGGGCGTAAGTATACTTGATGATGTTTGACATAGGTAAGGGCAAGGTCCTTGGTGATAGTGGTTCGGGTTGTTAGCCTCCTTCCTTGGTGCGGTGTTGTGGAGAAGGCTAGGGTGTGATGTCCCCTTGTTGTGTGGCGGTTATTAAGTTGTACTTGATGATCCTTTTTAGTTGTAGACCTCTTGGTTTTTGGTTTAAAACTATGTATTTCAATTATGAATTTTATTAAAGGCTTGTTTGGATTGATTTTTTATATTCAGTTTATTTATTATTGTTGGTTGTTTAATGCTTCTAAACTCAGGAAAATCATTCCCAAACCACTATTTATGATACCTAGGAACTTTTTTCAGCCTGTGGGGATAGAAAAATCCCTTCAAGCCTTTACATGGACCAGGTCGGGTGCCGGTTTGGATGGAGACTAGATCTAGTTTATGACAATTGTGGTGGCTCTCAAAAACTACTTGGTTACTATCTGGAAATTTGGATGAGATGATGAGATAATTTGATGCACGAGGTGCATGTATATGGTGATGAGATGATATTATTCACATGTTACATGATACGATATAGTATCCCATGTATATTTGGGATGGTTAACTTTTGGAGAGGGATGTCCCATGATGTGGGACATTAGGGAAGAATGGTTAACCAATTAGGAATTTGTAGTAGGGTACCTTCATATGGTATTATGATTGGATATTTTATTATTACTTATATATGATAATTGGTGAGTTATCTATGGTAAGAATCAGAAAAAATAGTATACCTATTAGGTGATGAGTTAGTTTCATTTGTTTATTAAATGGACATTAGTATGCTTCTTTCACTTTTGCATAAGAGGTTTCAGGGAGGTTCATACTGAGTATACATGTTATGCTCATTTTTTTAGGTCATTAAGAGATAGTTGGTGGTTGGTCTGGAAATTACTATTTTGAAGGGGTTTTTAAGTATTCGTTTGTGTTACTGATATTCATAGTTACTTACATAGCATATATTTTGGTTTTTATTTAATTTATATCCAATTATGTATGAAATCATATCATGTATTAGGATTGCATATTCTTTTATAATGAGCATGAGTTGTTTGGTGGTTGTTCTTATCTTATCTCTTACTTCTCAAATAATTATGTGGTTAACTCCTCTCATGTGTGTGATTATATACCCTCTATTTTTATAGCCAACATGAGTATTATTGGAGGTGGATTTTAGGTGTCATTATCTTTATTTATCCTTTTTTGGTCTAGGAGGGGTACCTTTGGAGGGAGGGGGTCATGATAGAGTGGTGTAAAAGGTGATGGTTGATAGATGAGTTATACTTTAGATTTAGGTACTAGTGAGTATGCATGGGTAGGTATGGAAATAATATTAGCTAGGCTTAGTGCATTCAGTAAACAAGGGAGACCGGCTAGGACATGGTATTTTTAGGCACCCCTATAATCTGATGCATGAACCTTCAAGTTTACTGAACATGTTAAGTGAAGTAATATTGTTTGAGGGGTAGATACCAAGAAAAGGATCATGTATCATACTTGTATGTGCATGTGTTTGAACTAGGTAGACAATGGGAAAAGTTTAAAAATTAAGTAATTAACTAACCTTAAATAATTATTATCTCTGGTTAGGAGTCTTTAATGTGTTATTTTTCATGAATAACTCTAGGTTGAAATATCTGTCATGCCAAAGAATTTCAGTAAGGTGTCTGTAAATCACCATAAGAGTGGAGAATAATGACAACAATTCTCAGAGGAGGGAACTTTGAGAGTTCCAACACCAGAGTTTCCAGAGTCCGAGGGATCCATTTTGGATAATGAGATAGTGTTTTGGTTAGAGTAGGTGGTTATAGACACAATTTTAATCATTATTAAAGATATCACTAAGTTTTTTTTTCTATGACGATGCTGCATATGACAACTTGAAAGTGGTGGCTCTTGTTCCTCAGAGTTTATGAGGAGTTGGTTGTCTTTTAGGGGATGTCCAGAGATTAGTTTTCAAGCTGAATTTCATTTTTCGACCGCGAAGGGAGGGTTTTCTTCTGGTGATGTTTTCCCTCCATTATAATATTCATGAGTGTTTCTCTTGATGTGTGTTGAGACCCTTTAATTTCATTGTTAATCTCTAAAACCTTCGATTATTATCCCTTTGAAGTGAATAATTAGTTTTGTCATCATTCTTCGGTTGGTAGCCCTTCAGAACAAGTATAGGGAAACCTCCTAATTAACTCAAATTTAAACCCACCTAATAAATCCTTGAGTCATTATCATTTTTATCACTTCAACCTTTTAGTTTCCAACCCACACCTTATTTCCTTCTAAGGCGGTAAATATAACTCATTCATCAGGATGATGCTAAGATGGAGATGTGATTTGGGTAAAGGGTTTCTATGAACTTAATCATATCATTCTATTTACTCTCTTCTCGGGACCTTATTTAGTTTGGGGAAGGGGTTACTATCATCATGTGCATCGTGTACTCTTCTCTCAGGTCTGATGTGGTGGAGATTTGGTCTGGGGGAAGGGGTTCTTATATGCATTCCTTTATTTTAACCAATATACTCTTCACTTTTTCCAAGTGATATGGGACCTATTTCGGGGGGAAAGGATATTGTATGTTTGTCTTTAATTTATTTTATGTGTAGTGTCAGACTAATTTCACTTTGTTGTAAATTAAATTTTTGTATTTTATGGTTTGTGAATGTGACTTTTTTTATGATGTGGTCGTGGCCTTGTGTGCTTACATCCCCAAAAGGGATTTTTCTTATACTGGTAATGTGTGATATAGCCTCAAGTGTATGAATATAGGGGACACTTCACCCATCATGGTGTGTTATTTTTCATGATGTGATTTAAAATATTATAGGTGATTCAGTGTCACCCATAAAGGACAATATTATGAGGCGGTGGATAGGTTCCTTTGATTTTTATGCTTTCGATAAATCTGTTTATATTGATCTAAGTTCTTATGTTGATTAACGATTTTATATGGTGTTAATTAAAAAAATCTTAAAAGTGATGACATGCACCTGTGGTAAATAGATATTGGAATGTTAAATCCTTTTTAGTTTCTATATGAGTGTGTTCTGGGTCAATAAGGTTTTGTTAACAAACCTAATTTTTTTAAAGGAAAGTAAAGTGGATTGTTCTGACCCCATGTTTTGTTTATGATGTATGTCATATTAATTGGGTTCTCTAATTTTGAAGTTATGTGTATTGATTTTAACTAGGTAAAGATCACGGTAGAGTGGTGTTGGTTTAATAAGAAGAATTTTATGAAAGCATGAAACTAGTCTATATTTGTGAACTATAATATAAAGAATGTTAAATATGGAATGTTAGATATCATTCTTGGAATGTTTTGAATTACTCAAAAAAATTCAATCGGTTTGACATGAAACATGTTTGAGTTTTAAATTACATTGGTGGGTGATTATTTAAATTTTGTGATGCATGATTAATTTAATTAGTTAATTTATTTGTTATCTTGTTGTTTGATTAGTAATAAAATGTTTTGGGAAAATTTGATCCTTTTTGGTAACATGTTTTCTTAAATATAAAAAATATACAGTTCTCCCATGAAACTAGAATTTATTTTGAAATTAGTTTTGGAAACATAAATTGGAAGTGTTTTCACAAATAATGTTTTGATAAATACCTTGTTATGGAAAAAATAGGTTTTTCATTTAAAAGGTTTTCTAACTTGATGGATTTTGAATGCAAGAGACTTAGTGAAATGTTTTTTAACAGTGTGGTTTTTAAATTTAACAAGTTTTAATATGAAATGTTGTGATACATGTCTAGTAAGTAGGAATCATTTTAAAAGCATGTTTATGTTTTGAACACCTTGGAAAATAAAATCTTAATGAAATATTGTAAGTATCATATCTAAATTTTTTAATAAATTATTATGTTAGATTTTTAATCTAATTTTTTCATGAAATATTAATCAGGGTAAGTTAAAAATTATTTTAAATTAAATTCACTTGTATGATAAATGAAATTAAATCATGAATAGATTTCCATTTGATGGCATGTTTAATTAAAGTTATTGAAAATATGGATATAATGATGTTTTCTCTTAATTAAGTTCTATGATTTCTATTTAAATTAATTGGAAGTTATTGCTTTTGAAGGTTTTACCTCATGTAGTGATGTTTTTTTTGTAATTATTATTTGATTAATATGCATTTCTTGCTAGTTTTTTTGGATATCCATGTAGTCTTTGATGTGACTATATGATCTTACTTATGAATGAGAGTTATAGATGCATGTTCAATATTCCAAGTTGTTTAGTGTCTTTTGTTCTTGTTGATTGTTTGGTGTTGGGATATGACAATGGGAGTCTGACTAATGGCCTTCGTGAGATTATAAGGCCTGGAAATCCATGTGAAGCTAGGGCATGGTCCTAATAAGTCTCTCTGTGTTGGTGTTGTGTTTGACATATGGTTGTCAACCATATGGTCAAGTCACCCACCAACACTAGTTCCTTTTTTTGGGTTTCTTGGACCTTTCTTGAATTCTATTTTTTTTTTGAAAATACTTGTGTGAGAATTATGGAAATGGGTTTTAAAGGAAGGATTGGATTTTGAAAATTGGAAAAGGGGTTTTCAAATATTAAATATAAGAATGGTTTTAAAAGGTTGTGTTTTTTTTTTAAAAAATTTTGGGGAGGAAGTGGAAATGATTTAACAGGATTGGATTTTACCTAATCTAAACTTGTGGTTTGTTGAACTAAAATGTTTTGAAAGTGTGAATCATTTTAAAGTAATCCTGAAACTTTGTTTTAAATGGGGTGTTTTGGGCTATTGAAAAGTGTTTTAATCGGATGAATTGGTTTTGGAAATTTAGTTTTGAGTGGATGGTGTTTTTCTGGAAAGGGGTTTTGGCCTTTGTGGTTATCGGATTATGAAAGGAGACCTTGCTGAATTTTTTAAAATGGGAAAGGTCTATTTGTAATAGAATAGTTGTTTTTGGAAGTTCTATTAAATGAAATGGATTGTTTTTTTAATCAAATGGTTCTTGATTAAGTGCGGCTTATTTTGTGAAATCTGAAAATGGTTTTTGATTTGGTGGTTAATGTGCCTTTGGAAGGTGCATGATTATTTTTGTAATGATGATGTTTTGTTTTTGCATTCGGTGTTTTCATGGGTTCTCACATGAAAGTTTTTGTGGATATATGGATGAACGGTCATTATGGCATGGTATTTGAGTGCTCTGGGGTGGCACGTAAATTTTCATGTGAGTGAGACTTGATGAAACACCATTGGTGAATGTGAAAATCCACCAAGTTAGTTTATTTTTTTCAAAAGTGTTTTGAGATGAAAAATCATGGTGTTTGTTTTGAACTGATAGTTATATGGATGGTTTATCCTATGTCTTAGAAGTTTTGTATATTCGGTATGATTCCTTATGATCTAGAAGTCATACTCTTGTTGCGTCTTGAGATGGGATCTTGTTGGTGGCTCAGTTTTGGGGTAATGTTCAGTGGGTTTCTAAAGATGCGTTGGATGTTGAGATGTGGCCATAGATGGTTCTCCATTGGAAAGATTTCTAGTTGGTCAACCTAAGGATTTGTTTCAAATGTTAAATCCACCTCTTAGAATGATACCTCAGCCCGTTTGTTGAAATGGAGAGCTGTTTGGGATCGATTTAAAGTGCCTTACCTTTATGGGGATTCTCTCGGTTGTAGTAGTTGTGATCGGTGATGTTTAGTGGGTGTTTTTTTGTGCCTTTTTCATTCTACTCCTCGTTTGGAGCGAGATAAAATAGTTTTGTGTATCTCTATGTTCTTGTTTGGGTAAAAATTTGTTATTGAGTAAGAGAGTTTCATGGTGTCTCTTGATCTACTGTTTCTTCTGGGGAGTGTTATGTGGTACTGTGTGGAACTAAGGTATGGAGTACAAGTTGAAGATTATGAAATCCTGCCTGCGAGGCAAGAGATGCTTCATCCATCAGAGCTCTAGCCATAGGTTTAGGAGTGAAGATGGCGCATAGTCAGGAGTCCTAGGATTGTGGGTAGTATTTCTAAGATCATACCTCTACCATTTTAGTGAGGTAGTTCCTTTGTTTCTTTTTTGGTTTCAATGGCCCAATGATTGAGTCCCCTTCCCTCCCCTCCCTAAATGGTGGGGGTTTGGATCTATGCAGAGAGTGTTGGCCCAGTTCTTACTGCCTCTATTCGAGAGTGGGTGGATTAAATGTTCATGTTGTGTTCATCTCAACTTGGGTTGGTAGGTTGTTGCAGAAGATTTTTGGTGGGATTTTGTGACCGAGTCATGATTCTAGATTATGTTGAATTCTTATTTGTTCGTTTATATTTGGTTTCTAATGGTGGGGATACCCACCATGGGTCTTATGGATTTTCATCCTAAGAACTTGTCTAGTGCTAGTTGTTTCTTAATGGTGGGGAGTCCATTCCAGACTCCCCTGAAATATTTGGTTTTCATGAGTGATCTTTGGTTTGGGTGATCCTTGTGTTCATTGGGAGAGGTCCCAACAATATGGTTCTTAATTTGGTTGTGGATATTGTGACTCGATCCATCAGTTGATTCTTAGGAAGTGGTTGTGAGTTGGTGTTTTGTTTGAGGCAAGGGGCTTAAGTTCCTTTAATTGTGAATGATATTTCCTTGGCTTGAGAGGCTGGATCATATTGATAAGGAATCCTTAGGTTTTTATCTTTAAGCTGGAAAGTGCTATGTATTTCTAGGGGTGGAAAGCTTTAATGGTGGGGAGAATTGTAACACCCGAGTTTTTTTCTTTTAATGTCATGGTTTTGATCTGATTCATTGAAAATCCAGATCCTTTTATTGGGTTTTAGGTGAGATTAATTTTGAGTTTTGAACTACCATATATTTCTAATCACCCTAATTTGGGTTCCTCATTGCTTGTTTAGGAGTTTTTGAAGAAAGGGTGGTTACTTCATAATTTGGGTCAACCGTGAGCCCATTTCCAGTTTAAAAAACCAAATTTGTTTCTTTTATAAATCCTTTGTTTTTAAAAATTTTACACCCATTAAACTTCATAATTTTTTTCAAACCACCATATCCTTTTTACCCTTTAATAATTTATAATCATGGTGAATTTGGGTTACTTATTTAGGTATTGGGCCAGCCCATGAGCTCATTTCCAGTTTTTTAAAAAAATAATCCGTTTCTTTTATATATTTTTCAGTTTTTAATATTTTTCAGTGATTCCACCTCCCACTCGAATCCAAAATACCTTTCCTAACCCCCATTATCAATTTTACCTCTTTGGAGCTCATTTTAATAGCATATTAGGGCGAAACTTCTCAGGTTTCCTCAAATCATCCAGAATTGAGAAGGTAAATTGTTTCATACATAAATCATTCAATTCGTACTATTTTCTAACAAATATTCTTTACCTGGTTCTTCCAGACCTTAGTATCCTCTCCAATAAGTTCCATACCATTCCCTTTTCTCTAAGTGTGCAGATCTAATGGAAGACGAAGAGTTTTATAGTTGAAAAGGTGAGATTCCTTCTCATTTCTCCTCCCTCTTCTTCCTTATTTCATTATTTATTGATTTTATAATCTCCCCTAGTCATGATAGACCTAGGGTTATATTATACCATGATTTATTATGGGGGGTGGGGGGTGGGTCTTATATTCATAGGTTTAGGGTTTGTAAACCCTCAGATGGTGATATTGGGTGTGCGTTTCCATTACGTCAAGGATTTGAGGTAGGATATCCCTTACACATGCCTTTATCATTTAATTTTCATCATTTCTTATTGTTTTAATCTTATATATATGTTTATTATTATTTTTTAGCCTTTGTATAATTTTCTTGGTGTGCAAAATGGTTGTTTAAGCCTTATTTTGTGAAAGGCAGTGTTATTTTGTCATAAAAGTGCACACCAAGTGTTTGTTTAAATGTTCCACTATCTTTATCAACTATTTTGTGAGGTTTAGAACCAGTTTTATTGTATTTTGAATATTTTATAGTATATTTTATAAAATATTTCATGCAATTGATGTTTTATTCCTTGTCAAGTGCTTAAAATAAATTGTTTTGTTTAAAAGGGCATGTCATGTGTTCGGTAAATTACCCGGTTGGATTTTATGTGTTAAGTTTGATTTAAAAATTATTTTTTTGGATTTATAAATTAATTTGAAGAGTTAAAAATGTTATTTTTTGGTCCTTCTATGGCTTTCCAATTTTTATTTGGTTTTATAAACAAATGGGTTTTGGTTTACAACATGTTTTGGCTCGAGTTGCTGGAAAATGGCCCGTTTCACATCCTTATGAAAATGGTTGTGTTTTGAATATGTAACCTGAGTGTTTTAAGGGATTTATGAAAGTGTTTTTATACTTTAAATGGTGTTTATACACATCCTTAATAAAATTTAAATGCATACCTTTGTCAAATGTTAGTTTTGAGAAAGACTTAAAGGCCTGTTTTGACATTTTTTTCTTATAAAAATGGTTTCCATGTGTATTTCATGTTCTATATTTTGGGGACATTTTATGGTTCATGAACTTGATTTATTAATTTGTTTTGAGGCTTACAAATCTGGTTTGATATGGTATTTAAGGTTTTTTGTCCTTAAAATATCATTTTGGAATTGATTTTATGTGCA
The DNA here is from genome assembly GCA_963277665.1 of Viscum album. NCBI lineage: Eukaryota > Viridiplantae > Streptophyta > Magnoliopsida > Santalales > Viscaceae > Viscum > Viscum album. The sequence goes on along the minus strand of OY728166.1, from coordinate 370,464,210 downwards.
AGGCCTCATTATACTTCTTAAAATTGTTTTATGAAAATTTAGGTGGTTTATTGATCCATGAAAGAAATGAGAGACATGTGTGTGGCCTATTTTATGTGTGTATGATTTTTAAATGTAATATTAATAATAAAATGGTATTTTATAGTTGTGTAACTTTTTTGATCATAAAAAGGGAAAACATGAGTATTTAGGTGGGTAGACGTGTACTAATATGCTAGTGATCCCGTGGGGTTTGGCCCATATTTCACATAGAAGGTTTGACAATGACAACACTAACTAAACTACAATGATTATGTTGTTGGGGTCCACTAGGTTATGGGTACACTCCCTACTAGTGTCTCGTGTGCATGATAATAGATATTTATTATGGTTACTTTTACCAAGATACAAGGTGCCTAGGGCTCACAACTAACTAGTGCCTAGGGGTGTTCCTGTGACTTGTGCTCATTGGATATTTTGTACTCACCATCATTATACGGTGTGTTTGGTTGGTAAATTAAATAGTGTGTGTGATTTATTTAAAATTGTACATTCTTTAAAGCATCCCTCTTGAAAACTAGTTTCATTTTGAAGTTGCACCTCTTTGAAAATTATTACTAGCATTCTTGTTTATAAAACATGCAAGTTTTTTTCTGGTAAATTTTTTATAGAATGGGAACTCATTTGGAAAACATACTTTTATATCTTGTATTTAAAACTTAAAATTTATGTTTCTTTTATTTTAAAGTATGTTCATTGGGAATAGAATATTGGGCTAACCTACTGAGTTTTAATAATCACGCTTATAGTTTTCTTCTATTTTTAGACCTTATGCATGTTTCAGCTTGAGTTCAATCACCTTGAGAGACATGTGATCATTGTATTGGAGAGTGACTAGAGGGGTCGCATGGATTTAGTTGTTTATCAGGTTTGGTTAGTTGAGTTGTTGGTTTAGTTGTAATTTCAGTTTCTTGTACAAATAATGTTCAGTTCAATTTTTATGTAAATGTATTTTGGGTTGTCCATTTCTTTCCGCTATTTGTTTGATTGTTTATATTTGGGTTAAATAATTCCCTTGTGTACTCTACTAATTCCCTCGATTCTTGTTATCATCCCGGGAGGATCAGGAACGCCTCTCAGGACTTGTCGCAGGCTGGCCTGGGTGACCGGTTCAGGGTCGACTCGGGCTGGTTCATGACACACATAGTTTGGTTGCATGATTTGGCTAAATTGTGTGCAAACCAAGCTCAATACATTGCTTAAGGAAAGACCCCACACATTTAAGGAATACGATTTCCTTAACCATGCGTAAACCATGCGCAAACCATGCAAAATCCTGCTATCAAATGTCAGCAGTTTTTCACACTGTCATGTGCCTGGAGATGCATAATTTCAAATAAACCAAGCGGCTATTATTGCACCTCTGTTTCTCCCTACACGGTTAGTGGATACTTGTAATAACCCAGATTTTCATCAGGCCCTTCCTTTGTGAAAATCTAGGGTTGAGGTATTCTGGGAGATTTTGGTGGCTCATTTCAAGAGTTTTCCAAAATTTCCAGTTTTTTCGTCGGCATGTCACTACGTCGGCATGTCAGTGTGTCAGCATGTCAGTGAGTTGTCATGTCAGTGCATCGGCATGAAAGTGCTTCGGTGAGTCAGGGTCGTCGGCATCTGTGAGTCAGGGGCATCGACATCGGTGAGTCAAGGGGCGTCGGCATCGGTGAGTCGAGGGTGTCGGTGTTGGTAGGTTGAGGCGTCGGTAGCTCAACATTGGTGGCTCAGTGTCAGTAGGTCAAGGTGCCGGTAGCTTAGCATCAGTAGGTCAGGGCGTTGGTAGGTCGAGGTTTCGGTAGCTCAGTGTCGGTAGCTCACCCGTTGGTGGCTCAGCCTCGATAACTCACCCATCGGTGACTCATTTCCAATTTTTCCTAGTTTTTCCAGTTTCAACCCTATTACATGTTTTTTTCCGTTTAAAGTTAATCTATAAACTCGCAGTCATCCGCTGGTCTATCTCCATCGTTTCTGAGGGGAATTATTAAATCTCAATTAATTCCAATGTGTGAAACCGTCATCTCGCGTGGTCAAACCATGATCCGACTTTTAATTACTTCGAAATGGTCTCCCTAATTTTAGGATCTGGACTCTTCTTAAGCTGATATCCTCTATTCCTTCTTCCTTTTCATTTCTCTTGATGTGCCTAGAGACTTCCTCCCAAGACAATTCATTTTCCCGTGCTGGAGCCCTTCCCTCTCAGCCTTGGAGTTCTTCCTACAAGTCGTGCCATCCCCTATTCTTAGCGCAATAAGGAAATTCGATCTTTGATCATCCAAATTGGTATTTTCTTTTGCTTCTCTTTAATTTTGCATCATGCGGGGTGGGTATATTAATGGTTCCTTGTGAGGAATGGCTGGATACTCTTCTTAAAACAAGAATTAAACAAGAATTTAATATGATCAAAATATAACTCGCGCAAATAAAATAATGGGTATAGTGTGGTTTGATGTTGGTCACCTATTTTATTTTGTTATCTTTGATTATTTTATGGTTTTTGTGGTTGTATGCCTTGTGAAAATCATGGATGTTGGTGGTATTTACTTGTGCACTGGTGGTTTTCTGTTTCATTGTGATGTTTTGATGTACAAATATAACATGAAATTTGATTAATCGCGTACACTCAGTTAAATAAAGGGATTCCCTAGGATTAAACTTGTTTTGTGATCACCCTGGTTATATTCAAGTGGAAATTAAAGAACCCCTATTGGTTAAATTTGAAAATTCTTGGTTTGATGGTTGTGGTTATGTGTTGTTTGTTATGGTCTGGGTTCTGTAGGCTTGGCATGTGGGGTGGTACAGGGGGGGTGTTGGTGTCTCAATCTGAGAGATTGATTGATTGTGGAATGGATGAACTTGTAGGTAGTTGAACTGCCTTTATGTTGTGTTGTGGTTGCGAAGCGACGCTGAGCAGTGGGACTGTGGTGTGGTTACAAACTTGTTATGCAGTGGGACTGCATTGAGGATTTGTTTGGGCAACGGGGATATAGGGTTGGGTTGTTAGAGAAGGAATGGGCAGTATCACTTTGAAGAATGATAGTTGGCATGATTTGAATGGGTATATGCAGTGGGACTTCAAGTCTAGTTTGTGTTGTTGTGCAGTGGGACTGCAAGTCTAGTTTTGTGTTGTTGTGCAGTGGGACTACAGTTTGGTTTTTGTTCATTGCTTGGTATGGTTATAGTTTTAAGTTTCCTGGTAGTGACAGACTAATTTAAAGTGGATCCCCTTAAATAAATGAATGAAAGTTGAAAAAAAAGGGGTTCGGGTATGTGATTGGAAATGGTTGTCATATGGTTATGCATATAGGGGTAGCAACAAACGCAATGTTGGTGTGGGCTTGTTGTATGTTTGTGTGAAACCCGTAGGTTGGGGCTACATGTTTAATTACATATATATATATATATATATATATATATATATATATATTGTATTTCCTTGTGATTTTCTATACGCACCCCACCCTTTTTGAGCGCCATGTGTTGAACACATCCATTTTATGGGAGAGGGTGTCTTTCCTAACATCCTGGTGGGAGGATGGGTGGCTGGTTACTGATTTTATTCCTCACACCCTCTTCTGGATCTTTTCACCCAGGAATATCCGGGAAGGCTATAATGGCTTGAGGCTTACCATAGTACAAGATTCTTCGGGCAAGGGTTTGTTTTGGACGAGGGGCCTAGGTGTTTGCGGGCTAGGTTTGTTTTCCCAAGTATCTTCAGGATGAGGCTCAGGTGTCTTCGGGTGTGGTGTGTGGTTGTTGAGGCCCAGGTGTCTTCGTGTGTGGTGGTGGTTTTTGTGACCCAGGTGTCTATGGGTGTGTTTGTGTATGGTTTGAGGCCCAGGTGTGTGCAGGCAGGTTGCGGCAGTGGGACTGTGTGTGGGAAGAGTGGCAGCGTCAAGACATCAGATCGTTAGGAATGAGCAGTTAACTAGTGGGAAAGTGGTGTGGGGTACCCAAATGTCAATGTTCTTATATTATTACTTTACTTGACTTACATTACTTGGGTGAGTGTTCCTTGGTGAAGTTGGTCTAGTTAGTATTCCTCGGTAGGTGCTTGAGGTTCTACTGTTTTCTCACAGGGTCATTAGTATGTTCCCTCACTTGTGCATGAGTAGCTTTAGTTTCCCTGCTGAGTATACTTGTATGCTCACCCTATGTATATAAAACTATTTTTAGGTTTCCAAGAGGAATTTAAGGACCATGTTAGAATTTACTAGATTGGGCATCGGGATAGTTGTTGTTGTTGTTTAGTTTATTTTCCTTTGGTACATTATTTAGGAGTTTTTTCTTACTTTGTGTCAGTTTTACTTTTGAACATGCATGTGGGAATGGATTCTTGGCTTTACTTTTTCATTTAGTCTTTATTGTTGCTGGGATTTACCATCTTATCTCCTGATCTTCTTCTATAAAAAGGGTAATGCCTTCCATTTATGTGATATTCTTTACCTGTGGTGCTAGTCGTCACTCTGGAGCCTACTAAAGGTGGGACTCAGGGGTCATTATCTCTCCTTCATCTTGAGGAAGGAAGGGAAGGGAACCTTTCTATCCCTTCCCTCATCTTGGAGAATGTGTGTCACGACAGAATGATATCATAGTTTTATGGTTTAGAGATAGGATGGAGTTTTAGGTTAGGCACAGTGAGTATTGCATGGGATGGTAGGGAAATAGTGTTAGACAATCTTGGTGTGTGAAGTAGGCCAGGGAAGACTAGCTAAGACACGAGATTTTAAGGCCCCATATGATCTAATGCAAGGACTCTGGACCTACTGAATGACCAAGTGAGTCTATTCCGATTGTAGGGTAGAGACCCTAGGAAAGGTGAATTCATCATAATGACTTGTATTCTTGTGTGTCTTGGGTGTTTTGGGAATTTAAAATAAATAAAAAAGTTCAAAAAAAAATGTCACTACTCAGGCTTAGGAATTATTTGTTTCTCTTTTTAGCTATGACACTCGGACGTCATCCACGGGTGTTACGAGTAGTCGAGACCCTACAGGTTGATCTGGTTGATCAATGGGGGGCTGACCGCGAGGAGAAGGATGACCAGTGGTAGACCTTGGGAAAGTAAGAGGGAAGCATTTAGGACATAGAGATGGAGAGTTAGCTCAAGGATCTGGTGATCTATTTCATCTTGATCAGGGGTTTGATAGAGTACTTGGTTCCTATGTCAGTGAGTCAGATGCGAGGAGCAGTGCATTAGTTGTGGACGCTTTACCTCAGGGAGAGGAAGGATACTGATGTCTCATAGACTGAATTTGAGAAGGAGTTCTGTTCAGAATTCCTTTATTCCATGATAAAGGCCGAGAAGATACATGAGATGCTCTGCCTTCGACAAGGGAGTATGTTGGTAAAATATTTGGGGACCAAGTTCAAGGATATCCTTTTTTTTATCTGGATCTTTTTCTAAATGAGGAGTCATGGGAAAGGTGCTTGGAAGAGGCACTCTGATCTTCTCTTCAGTATGGTATTACTCTCTTTACTCAGTCGATGTACCTAGAAGTTCAAAAGAAGGTCGAAGTAGTAGAGAGTATACACACACTGGGAGATGTGTCGTGAGAGGGGAGCTAGCTGATTTCGTCAAAGGAGAAGGTCGTCAGCAGTAGGTCTCCAGTATCAGGGCCTTCCAGGTTTTGGCCTACGGGGAGTAGGCCTCAACAGTTCCAGTTCAGATCTCTCGGTCCTCACCCTTTATCCATGGGCCTAGGACCGATGTGCTTTATTTGTGGTAGTTGTGGGAATCTTCGGAATCATTTTCCTATCTGAGTGTAGTACAGTGGGGGTGGACAGGTTCAGTTCCCACCTTAGTATCAACAGTTTCCGGCCATGCCCTTCCAGCAGCAGGGGCAGTGAGCTCCCGCTCCACTGAGGGCGAACGATGCCGGAGGAGGCCAACCTCAGGGAACTCCTTAGGGACCTCGACTAGGTCATGGTTGGGGAGTAAGTCGATAGACGAGGGGTAGAGGGGTTGGGCGTGGGCAGTTGCACGCCGTAGAGGCAATAGTTTTAGTGGGGCCAGAAGTTGTTTGAGGTACAATCAGTCTGTTTAGTTCTTTTGCATGTGCCTTGTTTGATTCAGGAGCTTTGCACCCCTTTTTTCACCCAGTCTAGCCCATGTTTTGGTTCTAGACATAGAGAGACTTTCCATGCCCCTGGTGTTGAGTATGTCGGTTGGAGGTCAGACCAGCCCTCTTGATGTTTGTCAAGGATATAGATTGATGTTGGGGCTACATCAGTCCAGTGGAGATCTTCTCCTGATACAAATGCATCCATACGATGTCATCCTAATCATCAACTGGCTATTTTCCATGCACACTTTTATTGACTGCTTCCAGATAAGGGTTGTGTTCTCAGATATGGGCGGCCAGCGTTTAGCTTTCGTTGGCAAGTAGAGTTTCCAAGAGGGCAACCGGCGTGTGAAGCCCCTTCTTGCTTTGTTATCTGAGCTATCAGTATAATCAGTAGACTCAGAGATGGTGGAAGTTCCTAGGATTGTGAGTGAATTCTTAAACTTCTTCCCCAAAGAGGTTGTGACTCTACCCCCTCAACGTGATGTTGAGTTCGGGATAGACTTACAACCTGGTGCCCATCCGATTTCGATAGCTCCCTATTGGATGATGCCTTATAATTTGTAGGATTTGCGGATTGAAAAAGGGTTTTATTTGACCAAGTGTGTCTTCATGGGGTGCTCCAGTCTTGTTTTAAAAGAAGGTAGATGCTGGTCTCAGGTTGTGCATAGACTACTGGAGATTGAATCAGGTGACGGTCAAGAACCGTTACCCCCTCCCAATGATCGACGACCTTTTTGAACAGTTGAAGGGAGCAGGTTGGTTCTCTAAGATCGACATGTGGTCTAGATATCACTAGTTTAGGGTGAATAAGGGTGACATCCTGAAGATTGATTTCAGGTGCAGATATGGGCACTTTGAGTTTGTGGTCTTGCCATTCAGCATTACAAACACACTAACTGTGTTCATGGGGCTCATGAACTCTATTTTATGCGATTATCTGGACTGGTTTCTGGTTGTGTTCATTGACGACATCCTAATCCACTCAAGATCATAGGAGGATCACGTTGAGCATCTAAGGACAGTTTTTGAGGTCCTTCGACACCACCAGCTCAACGATAAGTTGTCCAAGTACAATTTATGAACACGAGAGGTGCACTTCCTTGGACACGTGGTGTCTTAGTAGGGAATAGCAGTGGAATTGTCGAAGTTTATAGCGGTTGTTTCTTAGGAAGCACCCAAGAATGTGGTAGAAGTTCATAGTTTCCTAGGTCTGATAGGTTACTATTGGAGGTTCTTACCCGACTTCTCTTGAGTTGTGGCTCTGTTGATGGATTTGACCAGAAAGAACTAGGCTTTCATATGGAGTGATCAGTTCCATGCAACTTTCAGCTACCTAAAGGGGAAGTTGGTCAGTACCCCAGTGCTTAGGCTTCCAGAAGAAGGGGTGACATTCAAAGTGTTCTGTGATGCTTCTGGTCTAGGATTGAGGTGTGTACTGATGCAGCAGTAGGAAGTGATCTATTACGTGTCTAGGTAGTTACACCCTCACGAACGTAACTATGTCACCCATGACCTGAAACTTTTAGCAGTTATGTTCTCATTGAAATTGTGGTGGCATTACCTCATCAAGGAACACTTCGTGGCCTTCATGGATCGCAAGATCTTGAGGTATATCTTCTCCTAACGAGACCTAAACTTATGGCAGTGGAGGTGGATGGAGATCCTTTAGGGATACTACTTTTAGATCTCCTACACCTCAGGAAAGGGGAACGTGGTGGCTGATTCCTTGAGCAATAAGTCATAGAAGGATGTAGTTTGGGAGTCCGTAGATGCTTGGAAGGAAATGGAGGAGTTGGCTGCTTTACATTTGTACTTGAGAGTGGAGGATGGTAGGGGATGTCTATTTCAAATTACAGTGTAGTATTCCTTGGTATGGTAAGTGGAGGAGTCTCATTGGGGAGACTCATAGGATTAAGTGATGCGTGATCACGTTATCCAGGGTGATGCTCCGGAAGGATGGTCGGAGGATAGTCGGAATCAGATGTTGTTCTGTGAGAAGCTATTTGTCCCGGTGGCGATGCATGAGGGAGTTCTTAGCGAGTTCCATAAATCAGCCCTGGTAGTACATATGGGAGTTACAAAGATGTATTGGGGCTTGAGAGGTTAGTTTTGTTGGCCCGGAGTGAAGTGAGCAGTGGCAGAGTTTGCGGCAAGGTGCCTAGTGTGTCGGTAGGTGAAGGTTGAACATTGTGTTCCCGATGGTCTTTTGCATCCCTTAGACGTTCCCGAGTGGAAGTGGGATGACGTATCGATGGATTTTGTTACAGGATCATCCAGGTTTGAGGGAGGTTGTGATGCCATCTAGGTAGTGGTGTATCAATTGACGAAATCGGCTCACTTATTAGCGGTTAAGGAGTCGAGCACAGTGGATGTCTTAGCATAGAGGTACATAGGTGAAGTGGTACGACTACATGGATTTACAAGATTTATCATTTCGGATTAGGATACATGCTTTACCACATGATTCTAGAGGGGATTACATCGTGCTTTTGGCACCCAGTTACACCTCAACACTGCTTTCCACCCTCAAATGTATGGACAGACAGAGAGGACCATCCAAACATTGGAGGGTATACTACGAGCATGTGTTCTGGACTTCAGGGGATCGTGGGTACAACACTTTCCCCTGGTGTAGTTTTCCTATAATAATAGCTATCAATCTACCATTCGCATGGAACTATTCGAAGCCTTGTACGGAAGACTATGTTGTTCACCTGTGTGTTGGACAGAGTTTGGGGAGGTAGGTGTTCTTGGCCCAGAGGTGGTGCAGAGTATGACAGAGAAGGTTCAGCTTGTGCTTGAAAAGATGAAGGGAACTCAAGACCAACATAAGTCTTATGTCTCTCATAGGATGAGACCCTTGGAGTTCGAGGTTAGGGACCACATGTTCTTAAAGGTCTCCCCTCAGTGTGGACAATAGAGGTTTGGAAGGGGGAGTAAGATTTCTCCCAAGTTCATCAGATCTTTCGAGGTGTTGAGACAAGTTGGTGAGGTGGAATATCAGCTAGAGTTACCATCATGGTTGGAGAGGATCCACAACATCTTTTATATATCTCAACTCTTTCGGTATCCACACGATGACTCCCATGTCTGAGACTGGGGAGAGTTGGATATCAAGGATAATGTGACATTCGTGGAGCGACTGATGAGAATTTAGGATCGTAAGGAGATGGTGCTTCATGGATGGACCATTCCTTTGGTTCGTGTGTTATGAAGGTATGGTGTCCTCGAGGAGATTACTTGGTAACAGGAGGCACATATGTGTTCCTAGTACCCAGAGTTGTTCTGAGTTTTTCTATTGTGTTTTCTTTGTGCCTTGCTTATGATGTAATGTTTGACCTTGCTTGTTGTATGATAAGTTGTTTCCATGTTCTCTAATTTTTTGTGAAAAGTCCTGACTATGGGGAGGGGATAACCTAATCCCTAATCAAGACACATTAATGTGGATGTGATTAAATCTGTGTGGGTGAGTCGGTGCTGCCCAAAGTGGATAGTATCTTGACATGGAGGAAGGAGCTCCCTAATCCATGTGTCTGGACGGTGTGACTTTTGGTGTTTGTGTGGTTACTTGAGGGAGAAGAGCGGTAGTGTTTCTATAGTTGTTTGGGATATAGATGTTAAGGGTGTGTCCTTGGATGCTGAGGTTTTCGGTCCAACTTTAGAACAACACATGGTGGTTTACTCCTGAGAGGTATCTTAAGGGATGGTTGTTCGAACCTCTTTTTTTCTTCTAGGTTAGTTTTGAAATTATCAAGGATGAGAATAGTTTGATAGGTATCTGATGTAATAACCTAGATTTTCCCTAGTCACTTCCTTTGTGAAAATCTAGTGTTCAGGTGTTTTGGGAGGTGTCAGTGGCTTGTTTTAAGAGTTTGCTAAAATTTCCAGTTTTTATGTTGGTATGCCAGTGCGTCGGCATGTCAGTGTGTCGGCATGTCAGTGCGTCGGCATGATAGCGTGTTGGTGAGTCAGGGGCGTCATCATCGGTGAGTCAGGGGCGTCAGAATCAGTGAGTCAAGGGCATCAACATTTGTGAGTCAAGGGTGTCGGTGTCGGTAGGTCGAGGTGTCGGTAGCTCAGCATCGGTGGCTCGGTGCTGGTAGGTCGAGGTGTCGGTAGCTCAACATCAGTGGCTCAGTGTTCATAGGTCAGGGTGCCGGTAGGTCGAGGCGTCGATAGGTCAAGGCATCAGTAGATCAATGTTGGTAGGTCGCGTCGGTGGCTCAGTGTCGGTGACTCACCCATCGGTGACTCATTTCCAGTTTTTCCAGTTTCACCCCTGTTACGTATTTTTATCTATTTAAAGTTAATCTATCAACTTGCAGTCATCTTCTGGTCTATCTCCACCATTTCTGAGGGGAATTATTAAATCTCAATTAATTCCAATGTTTGAAACCGCCAACCCACATGGTCAAACCATGATCTGACTTTTAAGTACTTTGAAATGGTCTCCCTAGTTTTAGGATATGGCCTCTTCTTAAGTCAAGATCCTCTTTTCCTTCTTCCTTTTTGTTTCTCTTGATGCGCCTAGATTCTTCCTCCCGAGACGAGTCATGTGCCTGTGCTGGAGCCCTTCTCGCTCATCCTTGGAGTTCTTCCTGCAAGTCGCGCCATCTCCTGTTCTTGGTGCAAGAAGGAACTTCGATCTTTGATCATCCAAGTAGGGATTTTCTTTTGCTTCTCTTTAATTGTGCATCATGAGGGGTGGGTATATTAATGGTTCCTTGTGAGGAATGTCTAGATACTTTTCTTAAAACAAGAATTAAACAAAGATTTAATATGATCAAAAGATAACTCGCGCAAATAAAACAATGGGTAGGATGTGGTTTGATGTTGGTTGCCTATTTTATTTTGTTATCTTTGATTCTTTTATGGCTATTGTGGCTTTATGACTTCTGAAAATCATGTTCATTGGTGGTCTTTTCTTGTGGATTTGTTTTTTTGTGATGTTTTGATGTACAGATGTAACATGAAATCTGATTAATTGCGTACACTCGGTTAAATAAAGGGATTCCCTAGGGTCAAACCTATTCAGTGATCACCCCGGTTATATTTAAGTAGAAATTAAAGAACCCCTATCGGTTAAATTTGAAAATGCTTGGTTTAATGGTTGTGGTTATGTGTTGTGTGTTCTGGTATAGGTTCTGTGAGCTTGGCATGTGGGGTGGTACGGGGGGTGTCTCAGTCCGAGAGATTGATTGATTGTGGAATGGATGAACTTGTAGGTAGTTGAACTACCTTTATGTTGTGTTGTGGTCATGAAGTGATGTCGAGTAGTGGGACTACGGTGTTGTTATGAACTTGTTATGCAGTGGGACTTCATTGGGGATTTGTTTGGGCAGCGGGACTGTAGGGCTAGGTTGTGAGAGAAGGAATGGGCGGTATCACTTTGAAGAATGATAGTTGGCAAGAGTTGAATGGGGATATTCAATGGGACTGTAAGTCTAGTTTGTATTGTTGTGCAGTAGGACTACAAGTCTAGTTTTGTGTTGATGTGTAGTGGGACTTCAAGTCTAGTTTTGTGTTGTTGAGTAGTGAGACTGCAGTTTGATTTTTGTCCGTTGCTTGGTATGGTTACAGTTGTTAGTTTCCCGATAGTGACAAAACAATTTAAAGTGAATCCCCTTAAATAAATGAATGGAAGTTGAACAAAAAGGGGGTTGGGTTTGTGCTTGACAGTGGTTGTTATATGGTTGTGCATATAGGGGTAACAACAAAAGCAGTGCTGGTGTGGGCTTATTGTCCGTTCGTGTGAAACCCGTAGGTTGGGGTTGAGTGTTTGATTACCTATATATATATATATATTATAGTTCCTTGTTATTTTCTATACGCACCCCACCCTTGTTGATCACTATGTACCGAACACCTTCATTTTATGGGGGAGGGTGTCTTTCCCAACATCCCGATGGGAGGATAGATGGTTGGTTACTGATTTTCTTCCCCGAACCCTCTTCTGGATCTTACCGCCCGGGCATATCCAGGCAGACTGTAATGGATTTAGTCTTACCATAGTCCAAGATTCTTTGGGTACGAGTTTGTTTTGGACGATGGGCCTAGGTGTTTGCGGGCCAGGTTTGTTTCCCCAAGTATCTTTGGGATAAGGTCTGAGTGTCTTTGGGTGTGGTGTGTGGTTGTTGAGGCCCAGGTGTATTCGGGTGTAGTGGTGGTTGTTTTGGCCCAAGTGTCTTTGGGCGTGGTTGTCTGCGGTTTGAGGCCTAGGTGTGTGTGGCTAGGTTGTGGTAATGAGACTGTGTGTGGGAAGAGTGGCAGCGTTAAGGCGTCAGATCGTTAAGAATGAGCAGTTAACCAATGGGACAGTGGTGTGGGTACCCAAATGTAGATGTGCTTATATTATTAATTTACTTGACTTGCATTACTTGGGTGAGTGTTCCTTGGTGATGTTGGGATGGTTAGTATTCCTTGGTAGGTGCTTGAGGTTCTACTGTTTTCTCACAGGGGCATTAGTATGTTCCCTCACTTGTGTACGAGTAGCTTTAGTTTTCCAACTGAGTATACTTTTATGCTCACCCTATGTATATAAAACTGTTTTCAAGTTTCCAGGAGGACTTTGAGGTCCGTGCTGGACTTTACTAGCTCGGGCATCGGGATAGTTGTTATTGTTGTTTAGTTTCTTTTCCTTTGGTACATTATTTGGGAGTTTTGTCTTACTTTGTATCAGTTTTACTTTTGAATATGCATGTGGGAATGGATTCTTGGCTTTACTTTTTCCTTTAGTCTTTGGTGTTGTTGGGATTTACCATCTTATCTCCCGATCTTATTCTATAAAAAGGGTAATGCCTTCCATTTATGTGAGATTTTATACCCTTGGTGCTAGTCGCCACTCTGGGGCCTAACGAAGGCAGGACTCGGGGGTCATTATCTCTCCTTCATCTTGAGGTAGGAAGGGCAGGGCACCTTGTCGTCTCTTCCCTCATCTTGGAGAAGGTCGGTCTTGACAAGACTGCGCAGGCTGGGTTGCATGATTTTCTAGTAACCGTGCAGCCCAGTATATTTTCCAAATTCTGAGGTTATGTGCTCTGAACAAACCTTGGACATCTTTGTGACCCTCGTGACTCCATTGAGTAACATTATAAGGGTCATTTAAAGGAATTAAAACCGAAAACAAACAAGTCGTACCTTCATGAAAAGACGGGACGTTACAACATGTTTTGGGATTCATTGGACGTTCTTATCTATTAACATGTGTATTGATCGCTTGACTTGATATTATTATCATTGTGTAATGTTTAATTACATACTTCAATGCATGATGAAAACCATGAAAATTTATGTTTATAATAAGGTAACTTGCATTAGGTGCACTATTGGTAGGGGTGTGCATGATTAAATTAACCAACTTAAATTGACTGGACTGAACTTCCTTAAATAGCTAGAATTCAGTTTAAATTAGTTAATTGATAAATATTGTATATTTTAGTTTTAGTTTTGTTAACCGAAATCATTTTTAATTGATACCAGACAATTAAATAAATATATAAGTCATTATTGAAAGTGTAAGTGATGATTAACCATCTATGATCAAAGTTAGATTTAATATAAATCATTATTGATTTTTTAATATACACTAGTATAAAAATAGGGTTTTTATGTTGTTTTTGGGTTTTTAACATTGATTTTTAAGCGATGTTATTGTAATTAACACAGTATGTATGTTTTTAATGTTGGTTATTAAAACTGACGTTAAAATCATTATTTTGAAAAAAAAAACAATACTTTCAATGTCAATTTTTTAATAATCAACATCGAAAGTCGTTATTGACGTCATTTATAAAAAAATTGACCTCGAAGGTATTGATTTTTTTTTTAAAATAGATGTTGATTACTGCCATGAACGAAGATGAAATCAAGAAACTTAGAAAATTATAAAAACCAAAAGAAATTAGTAAAATGAAACTTAAAGCTTCGAATTAATTTTCATCCATGTTGTGGCGTCGTTCGACTTAATTTTCTTTGGAATAAAGATTTCATGAGGCATCCAAAGTTGTGACTTGTAAGGCATTTTAAAACCCATCTTGTGAATCTCATGTGGAAGATTTGCATTTTTTACATGGTCTAAAGAATCATTCTTCATCGTAAAAAAAATGAATCGTTAACAAGTATATCAATTAAGAAAATAAATAATAAATGAATGAAATAATTGGATAATACTTATAGATACCATGGTGAAATCGATGTCAAAGAACTTGTGGAAGGAAGATACAATCGAAGGAGGAGTAGATCATAAATGAGTAAATATGGAGTGTGAAAACTTATATATGACATTTGGAAAAAAAATTCCTTGTCATTATATATTTTAGGTTAGATTTGAAAATTGAAAGGTGCATTATGAAAAATTTGAAACTTCATTTTTTCATGTTATGAAATTTTACTTTTAACATCAGTTATTTTAATAACTATCATTAAAACTTCCAATCGAAATAGTTTTCATGTCGGTTATGTAACAACTGACATTAAAACCACCCTCAAAAAAGGTTTTCATGACGGTTGTACAAATAACCAATGTGGAGACATTTTTAATGTCTGTTGTTAAATAATCGATGTTAAAACTCTGACATGAAAGACATTTTTACTACTAATGGTAATGAAACATGATGGACAAATGAAATGATTAAGTGAATATCGGTCATTAAACCGCATTGAATGTTCCCCTTATATTATTAAATCCCTTTAAATATTTTTCATAACGACGGATTGGTTGTTTGTAAAACTATTTCCATTATTTTAATATTGAATTGATCATTTTTTTTGGAGATATTTTCTCCCTACTATTTATTTTATCGTGATTTTTGCATTATCTTAAAACCCTTGATTATGAAAATCTAGGGTTTTGTTATTTTTTTAGAACCACTTTTGAAACTTTTAGTTTTCCATGTTTTTAACTGATCTAAGTTGGTTTTAACTGATATAAACCGAATTGTTTGGTTTATGTTGAATCTAGACTAATCATTGGTTGGTTTCAGTTTTCACTTCAGGAAAGTTTTTTCAATTGTTCGGTTGAAACATGTGTCCTTATCCGGTTTTAACCAACCGTGCACACCTTTGGTCATGGGTGGCATGACATTGATTGAATGATCAAGACGAGATTTGTTGTTTCTGGTTATGGGAAGAAGATGTCTTTAGACACTTGGTTGTAATGATATTGTCTTCACTGAATCCTTTCACATGGTAGATGAAGTCAAATGAATCCAATGCAGTCAACAAAAGACAAATAAAACATTAGTGGATAGTGACACAAAGTACGCATCTTGTTTTATATGATATCATGAGACAAAGAGATTATACTACACACTAGGCGTTCATGGGAGGTTGTCATAGTTATTTCTTGTATTTATCTCTCTGGGAGTCGTGTTATGTTGTTAGGTAATATTCTTGGTCTGTGAGCATGACTCACTGCCATCAAGATAAAGGCCTGAAGAGTCGCACATAAAATGTGTCCATAAGTTCCACTAATTTGGATGAATTGGAGTTTTGGACGAAGCGATCCCCACATGCATGAGCTAGTGAACATTCAAGTGCAAACAATCACAAGTAAATAAAATCAATCAAGTTATTAAGGTTTATAAGAATGCAAACTGAATTTATTTCTCAAGGTATTCACAGGTTATTCAAGAATAGAAAGTGAATACGAGAAAAAATAGTTTTCTGAACGAATATTATTTATTCACGGTCCGTTAAACCCATTCGGGAGGAACGAGTTGAGTTAATGGATCGTGTTTAATCATAAGACATATTAGAGTGTTATGTGTGAATTATGAAATGTTCATGGCATTTGCGATGAATTAAATAAGTCATGTATGTTGCGATGGGTCAAAAATACAGTTTAAATTTCTTTGGGGCCCTGAAGACAATTTTTACAAACTTAAACCTAGCAGCTTAAGCTCATTTCAGAGCCTTGAATAACGATCAAAAACATTTGCATGAATTTCTCTCATCACTTCCATTCTCTCAAGTTTTTTAGAGATAATGAGGAGAAGAACAAGATCAAATCGATCATTCATTACTGGGTCAAGTTCGTATTCTTCATGCGATCAAAGGAGCATCATAAAACTCTCAATTCCCTCTTACTGACACACAAAGATCACATAATGATGTACCAGGGGTTGGAGTGCAAGTGTGGATGATCTGAAGGGGTTCTCGGCTTGATCTGTCAAGATATAACACGTTGACGACGAGCAAACAAACAATATATGATTTCGTTTGTATTCTTCGTACTTAAAATTATTTGTATGCAATTGACACGATGAACCGGGTACTGTGTTGTTGGATCAAGTGTCTTATGATAAATTCAGTCCAACAATTTTAAAATATCAACTTATCACATTTCTGTCGCATAGCTGTCTCTTTCAACAAACTTGTTACTCAAATAAATTAATGGAATATATGAAATCTATCTTGATACATTAAACTGATCTGTGTTTATGTTAGGTTGTACCTGTCATGCTTATCCACAATTCATTTGTTATGTAACCCTATTTTTTAGAAAGAATATAATTAATTTTTATATCTTAATTTATGTCCTGTAATATATTATTTTAACCCAAACCCGGTTCATCCCGTGTCAATCCAATAAAACGACCGTTGGGCCGGGCGATCCCTGGCTGCCAGGCTGTTTTCGCACCCCGCCGGGAACGCTTTTTCTTTGGATGAACAAAACATGTGTTCGATTACTGTGTGATCACCAGTGACGGAAACTAAGAAAATGAAGCAGAACATGACAGAATTCAATCCGATCCTGGCCAAGAAGGTTGCGGATCGGTACCTGAAGCGCGAGGTCCTTGGTGAAGGTACTTATGGAGTCGTGTACAAGGCCACTGATACGAAGGTATGAGTGCTGTCGATATCCAAATGGACTTGGGTCGGTTCTTCTGGTTATAGTCCTTCGTTTGGTTGCTCGGAAAGCAGAAAAGAACGGTTAGGAATGTCGTGTTTGCTTTCGGTTCTACCGTCATTGTTGATCAAAATTCCGGGGTTCTTACTTCTGAAGCATTGACTCAAGTTTCGAAGTGCTTGTTTAACGATTAGAGCAATTTTGGGGAATTTAGTAGAACAGGAGTATTTTGCTTTACATTTTGGCTGGAAGACTTCTGCAGTCCCCTCCAACCCTGAATTGAATCATATGATCAGAGTTCCAGAATAATCAAAATGGTTTAATGTGTTGGTTAGTTTAATGAAATCCTGGCACTGCTGGATTGCTAAAAAAACCGCGGTAGACAAAATTGAATCAGGACGACTTTCCCAGTTACATGTTTTCAAAGGAGGAATAACGAAGCAGTTCTCTCAATGTGTGGTGGACCTTAAGGCTGTAACATCTGGGAGGAAGAAATCTCACCGGAGCAAGATGTTCAAACTTTCTCTTATGTTTTTGTCTTAAGGTCCTTTTTATAATAAAAAAGCAAATTAATTAGCAGAAAAATACAGACTGGATGCCAAAAGATACTTTTAACAATGGGAAACACACTAACAAAGAAAACAAAATGAAATGGATTTGCATCACTTTCCAGAATTGCTGAAGTGCTCTCATAATGGCTATTTGAATGTTGCTTTCTTTCATTGCCTTAAGGCAACTGAAAAAATGTCTCTGAAATACATGGAAATTTTCAAGGCAAGTGCCTCAAGAGATAGAAAACATGGCTGCTTTGAACAGCTGCGTGACACTCTTCTGCTTGCCATGCTCACAAAGGATACCTTTTGGAATCTTGTAGCAAATCAAGGACAGATAGTAGTGAAAAACCCAACATATCAGTTCCCAGAGAATTGGGCAATGTTCTTCGTATCGGTAAGGTTGCCATGCTGAAAGCTGGAGGGAAACACTTTTAAGACCATTGATCCAGCATCAGATTGTTAACGTCGACTCGATTATGGACCCCTAACCATCAAATATCTTTTCTTGGCACAACATTTAGGCTTCCGAATATGTTTCTTCAGGGTGTGCTTACTAGAAATAAGCAAACCCAAAAGATGACGGCCCTTTGGAATCCACACCCTACAATCCTCGCTGAACCAAGGCTGAAACGAAGCCAAAGAGTTTATCAAGGAGATAACAACTCGATTACCTTCATATGATTGAGATCTCTGAAAAAATGCGAATCCCATCCCATGACTTCTGCTGCAATGAAATAGGCGCATTATGTATAATAGGCAACAAATACAACGAGGTTTAGATGATAAAGAAATAGAAAATCCCTTCCGACTACTGTCCCACCAAGAATATGTTATTGGGTGCCAAATTATCAGGTCCTGAGTTCTAATACCGCCTTCTGCACAATTGCTTGTATAACTTCTCATACGACCTGAGCAGAATTTTATTTTGTTAACTGAATTTGTTTATTTTTTCTGTTTGGTTTCTCTTGGTATCTGTAGGTTGCAACAGTTTCTACCCTCTTTTCTTACCTTTTATGCTAGTTATTGTTTGGATTTTTCCCTGCAGCACAGTGCAGCTCTTCTGCTAGTTTACTCCCTACTGTCTAAGGCTTGCCCACTGAGGTAGCAAGTAAATTGCTGCAACTCAACTGGGCTGGTCCATTCTTTTCTTCAAAACAGATACTGTTTTAATGATAATCTGCTCATTGGTAACATCCTTGGGCAAAACTAGTTTAATAACGTGAAGGTCTTACATTTTAACACGATGACATGGAAAACCGGATGGATTATGTTTCTTGGAGGTGGAATAAATTTGTTAGCAATTTGTTATTTTCAACAGTAAAAAGTTATTATGAGGGAATTTGTGATTTAATGCTTTTGTGAAGCTGATGGATTCCTGTTGGGTTTCTAGCTTGTGCTTGATTTTTATACTGCATGTACTATTTGACATGCAGTCGATCCTTTGTATTTGATGAATACTGTATCCATTGGCATCTGCTTTGTGTAGACAGGGCAGACAGTTGCCATCAAGAAAATCCGGATTGGAAAGCAGAAGGAAGGGGTGAACTTCACAGCTCTGAGAGAAATTAAACTGTTGAAAGAACTCAAAGATCCTAACATTATTGAGTTAATTGATGCATTTCCTCATAAAGGGAACTTGCATCTGGTGTTTGAGTTCATGGAGACAGATCTTGAGGCTGTTATTCGTGATAGAAATATTGTTCTTTCACCAGCAGATATCAAGTCATACCTTCAGATGACTTTAAAGGGACTTGCTTTTTGTCACAAGAAGTGGGTCTTGCACAGGTACTTTCATATGGGTGAATGCCCGTGCATGTGATTTTAAGCAGTCCTTGTGGTTTTGAAGATTCTTAGCTGCATTTTCACCTCCCTTGTGGATTTTTTTTGGAAATTACAGGGATATGAAGCCAAATAACTTACTTATAGGAGAGAAAGGTCAGCTCAAGCTTGCAGATTTTGGCTTAGCTCGCATATTTGGGAGCCCTGATCGCAGATTCACTCATCAGGTAATCTCTTCTTTCAAAATGCACAATAAGGATGATGATCTTGGGTGACCAGCTTCTTTTATTTTGCACCTCTTGACAACTTAATTCTACCTTCTAACCTGTTTTACTGACGATCTTTTGTGTGATTGTAAATTTATGTTCAATTCAAAACATTATTTATTAATCTAGTATATTTAATCTTTTAAAGCGCTCCCCTCCCCCCCAAAAAAATAAAATAAAAAACTTTTGTGCATATAAAGCATCTAATTTTTCTGGCATTTATGGAGGGAATGCTCAAGGAACATCCCTTTGAAAAAAATTGGGCACAGCTATGGTGCCGAAATATCTAATGCGGAGAAAAAAATCACTTAGAATTTTTGCATGACTGTTAGTCTTGTAGGATTTGATTTTAGCCAAGAAAATAGTGAAATTTGTTGCTCCCAATTGCCCCTTTCTTCTGCGATATGTTATATTCCATGCTTCTAGCGATCCATAAATTTCATTGGACTCCGAAAAGCCAACACACCACTTCATATAGGTTTTTGCTCGTTGGTATAGAGCACCTGAGTTGTTGTTTGGAGCAAAGCAATATGGTGCTGGGGTTGATGTTTGGGCTGCTGCCTGTATATTTGCCGAGCTTCTTCTTCGTCGACCTTTCCTCCAGGTGATTACTTGCAGCCCTGTTATGTTTTTGTGGAGTGGTTGCCTCTTATTTTCATGTGGATTTGATTTTTATGGTGCTGGAGTTTGACGATGAATCACTGACGTGTCTATTAATTCACCTGGATTTGATTTATACAGATGATAAATTCTTTAGTATTGGAGTTCGATGATGAATAATTTATGTGTCTATATATAAACTTCTCCGAGTTTCTTCAAATGCCTGCTAAGAATTGTGAAAGTCTGTTTTATTTCCAGGATATCAAATTTTTTCTTCTGATCCATTTTATACCAGCTTTAACTTGTTTTGGCAATAGTTTTTTTCCTACTGTTGATATATGTTGAAGGAATAGAATCAGAAACCATCTCTTTCCAGTGAGGTCGAGTCCCCCTCTTTATAAATCAATATATTTTTTTTTATAAAAGACGGAATTAGATAGAGGGGAGAAGAAAGTACCCATGGAAGAGGATGAGCCATCCCCCAAAGCAAAAATAGATACAAAAATGCAAAAAACACTTAGCCTGCACTAATGCAATAAGCCTGAGGCAAATAGATGCCTCCGGATCTCCCTGGAAAAGGGACAATTTAGGAGTAAGTGTCAACTGGTCTCTCCACTAGAGAGGCACAACACACAAATGTCTGGAGAAATGCACACCTTAGGCCACTGAACCTGCAAAAGATTGTTATGTTTACCCAGTCCAACATTACTAACCATGTAAACACATGAATTTTGGGAGGGACCTTTGCTTTCCAGATACACTTAAACAGGAGAAAAGAGTCAATAGTAGATTGACACATAAGATGAGAAAACAACCGACAAGATATCCCCCCATTCTCCTATCTTCCCAGAACCGTACCCTAGAGCCCAAACCAATTTTAAAGCAGGTAAGGGGGTAAAAAACCTGATTATCTTGGAAGATAAATTTCCAAGGACTGTTGTGTGTTACCTGTACTCCGAATCCTGCTTCCCAACCATTTGCTTTTGATGATTCAAAAGCATGCCAATCTGCTTTTGATGATTCAATGCTAAAGGGACCCTGTCTCAACCAGAACAACCACTCTCCCCAATTTAAAAACAAAACAAGCCAGTTAATCAAAGTAGTAAATTTATAATAGTTTTGCTGTTCAATTAATTTCTCAAGAGATTGATTACTTCTCAGTTATATCAACTTAAAAGACTGAAATAACTTTTGAAACCAATTTACTAAATCAAAACAGTTATCAAAGTGAAACTTAGTTTTCTGAAATACGAGTTAAAACAAAGAAAAACTAAATTGAAAAACACAGCGGATAAAACAAGTGGTTCAGTCTCATGTAGAGACCTAATCAACTCCACTTGGTGACCACTTGCCACCAAATAATTTATTTTAATAGTCTTTGATCCGCACCTTGGATCGGGGTTTACAACAGCATACAGAGCTGTCCAGGTCACTTGACCTCTACCACAGTTCTACGTGGGAAATTAAAACTACCAGGCCACACATGGGCCTCTTGCACAGTTCTACGTGGGTGAAAAATGGTGTAGGAGAGTAGCAGTGAGAGGATATTTTGCATCCTTCAGTTTAGCTCAAGAGACCGTGTGTATTTTTAATACAGACACACACATTGCTCGAAAAATTAATAAAACAGTACACAACAAAGCAGAATATAATAAGAAGGGGTTAGAAATGCTCCGAGTGTTGTTCTATGCAGTTCTGGACTTCTAGGATGTAGCGGATTTGATGTTCGGGTCCTCTTTTGAAAGCAAACTCAGAAACAGAGTGTTGTGAGTTCTGTGTTCTGGTTTCCAGTGAGTTTTTGTGTAACTCTTCGTAGCACTTCTTCTTTGAGTTGGTGCTGCAAGGATCTTCGCAGGATGGTACACAACAAGGGGTATGGATTATCGTCGTTCTTCTGCTTGTTCTAGCATGCATGTATGTTCACTCTAATGTTTCTTTCAGTCACTTTTTTCAGCTCGTGCGTCACCTTGTATTTTATCTTGGGTGTTTGTGTTATGACTGACAAAGAGCACGATCTCCACACCTCGTACCTCGTACTGTCGGGTGTCATGTCTACAAAAATCATTAATTATGTCAATGTCATTAAATGACTCAAATATGATCGTTAGAATCAACTTTTAAATTTAATTGAAAAAGACAGAAAAATTGTTAAAGAACGTTGTCACAGTTGGCGGTGAGACAGGAACGATGCCACAGTCACGGTGATTCAGAAGTGGTGACTTGGAACTGTGTCTTGTTATGGTGTCATAGAAACGGTATCTTGTCCTTTATCAAACTTCTGAACGGTGTCTTGTTACGGTGTCACAGAACCGGTGTTACGAAAACGGTGTCTAGTCCTTTGCAAATTCTGGAACCGATAACACAGTCACGATGTCTGGTCCTTTGCGAATTCTGGAACCGGTAGCACGGTCACGGTGTCTGGTCCTTTGCAATTTCTGGAACCGGTAGCACAGTTATGGTGTTTGGGAAACGATGTCTGATACTTTGTCGATTTTTCAGACTAACCGGTGAGACAGTTTGATCACAAAAACGGTGTCTCATACTTAGTCAAATATCTGTCATCTGTCTTAAGAAGTAATACTCACAAAATGGATTAAGGTTAAACATAATCATAATAAAACATAATAGAACAAGAGTAGTCATGATTTATAAGATTTAAACATGATTTACATGATTTACATGATTTACATGATTTACATGATTTGTGAGCATTAAAACAAGATGACTCCAACAGATAGGGTGTGTTGGGAAGGGAGACAATTCATTTTTAGCATTTGCTTGGCAGGTTTGGCCGGTGGTCTTAGCTTGGGCTCTTCGGGAGGGTGACCTTCTTCCATATTTTACTCTACTGCTACTTAGTAGAAATTCAATTAGTCTTTTCTTTTCTTTTTCTCTCTCGCAAGAAATTGCCCTAATAGTTTATAGAAGTGGTTTTGCAGGACTCGGGTAAAGGGAAGGGCATTGTGTAGCTTGTCGACTTCTCTTGGTTGTCGTCGCCTTCTTGTGAGATGGAATGGTGGTTGTAGATTGGTACACTTCCTACCTTGAAGGGAGGTGGAAACCTTCATTTATAGATAGAAGAAAATAAATACATGTAGGAGGAAAACGATGTGGGACTTGGAGATGCACTTAAACGGGTCTAACACTCCCCCTCAAACTGGGTCACTGATGTTGTGGATGCCCAGCTTAGTGCATAGAGAATCCAATCGAGCTCACGACAAGCCTTTGATGAAGATGTCGACAAGGTGATGAGGTGTTGGAATGTAGCTAAAGCTGACATGTTTTTGCTCAAGGTGATGGTGAAGAAAGTGACTGTCAATCTCAATATGCTTCGTGCTTTCATGAAAGATTGGATTAAAAAAAATCTTCGTGGCCGTCTGATTATCACACCAAATATGAGCAGAATTATGTGGTGGGAAACCAATTTCATGAAGAATGTGACGAAGCCAAAGAATTTTAGTAGCGACCGTGACCATCACACGGTATTCAGATTCAACACTGGATCTGGAGATGACAGTTTGTTTCTTGTTTTGCTAAGAGGTTAAGTTACCAACCAAAAAAACTGCAAACCCAGAATTAGACTTTCAGGTAGATAAGCGGACAACGCAATCGACATCGCAGAAGACCTCAATGTTCAGATGATCGTGATGTGAATACCGAAAACAATGGGGAGAGTCTTTCTTAATATATTTGACAATGCGAAGGATAGCGTCCCATTGGGATTTCGTCGGATGTTCTATGGATTTGGTGACATTGCCGACAGCGCAGACAATAGTCAGACATGTCATGGTAAGATAATTGAGTTTTCCCACAAGACGACGATACCTATTTGGATGAGAATATGGGTCAGTGACATCATGGAGGGACAGTTCCCCTGGTTCAAGAGGAGTGTCGATGACAGTTGCCTGAGACGAGCCAGTATACTGCAAGATATCCAATGCATATTTTCGTTGTTGAAGAAAGATGTTGGTTGGAGAACGGGAGACTTCAATGCCAAAAAAATATGTCAAAGGACTCAGGTCTTTGGTATGGAACTGTTGCTGAAGATAAGCCTTGAGATGAGCAATATCATGCAAGTTGCTACCAGTAATAGTGATATCATCAACATATACAACCAATATGATGCAGCCAAAGGACGTTTTTCGATAGAAAACAGTGTGATCGTTCATACTCTGAGATGGACCAAATATAATAATGATAGTGCAAAATTTGCCAAACCACGCACGAGGAGACTGCTTGAGCTCATAAAGAGACCGACGAAGTTGACAAACATGAGAAGCGTGACCCCTGAGGCAAGGAAGTCGGGAGGTTGTTGCAGATATACTTCAAGAAAACCATGTAGAAACGCATTATTGACACCAAGTTGATGAAGATGCCAATGATGAGCAGCTGCAAAAGATATGGATAATCGAAGAGAGACCATTTTAGCAACCAGAGAGCATGTATCGAAATAATCAACACTATATTTCTGAGCGAAGCCTTTTGCCACGAGACGGGCTTTAAGGCGATGAAGAGTACCATCTACATTTGGATGGACTGTATAAATCCATTTGATGCCAACAAGCTTAACTGCCGGAAGGGGGACCAGATCCCAGACGTGATTGTCGTCCAAGGCCTGTAATTCATCTTACATTGCATGAAGCCAACCAGAGCGAGATTTAACCTCGACAACCGTACGGGGAACAAATATGGCCTATAAAGCGGAGAAGCCATTGTAGGAAGTTGTGTATATAGGATTATTCTGGCCATAGCGAGTACTTTTCCGTAATGCAATATGCAAGTAATCTGTGCCCGAGGCAAGAGTGTCAGGCGAAGTCGGGGAGATGGTGTCCTCGGTCCGGGCAGAGGGCACGTTCGATGGTTGACGAGTGTAAGCAGAGCCAAAGCGGCGATCATCAGAGTGGGATAACAGAAACATAGGTGGGTGAATGGTGAGAGGAAGACAATCATCGATAGTGGTATCAGGGTGAGAAGAGGGTGAAGAGAATTAAGAATTCTCAATGAAGGAGACATCAGCAGAGATGATATAACGCCGTAAGTCTGGAGAGAAACAACGGTACCTGCGCTGAGTGTGTAACCCAGGAAGATGCAATAGAGAGCTTTTGAGGAAAATTTAGATAAATGGGGACGAGTGCCATGAACATAACAAAGACACCCAAACACACGAAGTGGAAGATGGTGAAGAAGGAGAGAGGAGAACAGAGTTTGAAATGGATTCTCCCTTTGAAGGATAAAAGAAGAAAGACGATTTATAAGATAGGTAGAAGTAAGAATAGAATCCTCAAAAAACGAAGAGGCACTTGCATGTGAAATAAGAGGGTACAAGCAGTCCCCAGAATATGATGATGTTTACGCTCAGTCACTCAATTCTGCTGAGGTGTATCGGGGCAGAATGTTTGATGAAGAACGCCATGGTTCTTAAGAAACTGCTGAAGGGAAGAAGATAAATATTCCCATAGGCGTGGAAAACTACGTGTGAATTTCACAGTAAAAAGTCTGGAAAGGATCAAACACCTCAGAACGATCGTGAAGTAGATAAAGCCATGTCATGTGAGAAGTCATCAATAAAAGATACATAATAACAGTACCCTAACTATCTTGGGACCGTGCAGGGACCCCATACATTGGAATGGACTAAATCAAAAGGTTTAGATGCACACATCACCAAAGAGGAACATAAGTCACACGATGATGTTTTGCAAACTTACATGACTCGCAATGAAAAGAAAGGTGCAGACTGAAACGAGGATAAAGCGTGTAAAACGGAGGTTGGTGGATGACCATGACAAAAAATGTAGATCCAGAGCACTAGCATAGATTGATGAGAAGACAAGGGATGTCGGAGTATCGAACATGTACACCCCATCGTGAAGATAACCTCTACCAAGCACCTGATTCGTCGACCGCTCTTGAAAAACATCAGATGGTGTAAAAACAAAAACACAGTTCAAGTCCTCTGTGAGCTTACTGATGAAGAGAAGATTAAAAGGACTCCGAGGGACATAAGCCACTGAAGGCAGACGAATACAAGGATTCAAGGAGCGCATGCCAAATCCTGCAATAAGGACAGTGGATCCGTCTGCAACAGTAATTGCAGTGGCGCCAGTATACCGATGATAAGTAGTTAACATACCTGCATCACCAGTGAGATGATCGGAAGCACCATAATCAAGCATCCAAGCAGGCGGACAACGAGTGACACAAGCGGTAGGGCCAGCAGTCCGAGCAACAAATGCCGAAGAGGTGCCTAGTAGCGAAGCGGTCCGATGAGAGTGTATGAGCTCGTTCTCATCCATGGAGAGGTCCAGGATGTGATGGATATTGGATGGTGGTGGGGAGGAATCGACTAGAGCTTTCTGAACTTGCCGAGGTGGCTGAGACGGACGTCCATGGAGAACCCAACAACGATCAATGGGATGGTCAGGCTTGCCACAATGCCGGCAAAAAGGACGATTACGACCCCCACCACGACCTCATCCACGAGTACCCCGAAAACGATCAACGCCACGACCCAATAGTGCAGTATGATCTGTAGTGTCAATAAGTGGGGAAAGCACTCGATGAACTTTTCCAAGGCGATGGTTAGACCAGTGGAATCTCAAGAGGAGGGGCTGACCAATATTTTGATGGCAGTTGTTGCATACTCTGGATCAAGGCCATGAAGAAGACTAAAGAGACACATAATTGATCTCGCTGGGTCAAAGCAGCCTCTGTTGTTTGAGTAAGGGGCCAAAACTCAAGTAACTTATCACGTAAAGCTTTCCATTCGGTGAAATATGCTGGAAAAGGACGGTGGTGCCGACGGATAGTGGGAAGGCGTTGAAGAACATCTGACACCCGAGCTAGATTATTGGTTTCGAAATACACGAGGGTCAACGAGTCCCGAAGTTCTTTGACAATGTTCACCGTCTGAGTCACATCTTTGATGGAGCGTTCCATAGAGTTGACAAGCAATGTAAAAATTTTACCGTCGACAAGCTTCCAAACTTTGTACTTAGGATTGGATAGCGATGGGGGAGGAGCAACAAAGTGCGAGTCTAGATCCATGCCGATGGGAGACTTAAGGACTGTCTTACGCCAGATAGAGAAGTTAGTTGCATCAAGACGCTCATCTATAAGGTGTGTGGAGGTAGTGATCAACTGTGGAAGGACCAAGAAAGATGGTGAGGAATCTTCCATGGTAGGAGGGATAGTGGGAAGAGGCTACAAGATTCGACCAAGCTGACATGAAGGGCGCAGCGGGAAATCCAACAGGAATGGTCAGAAATGGAAAAACGACCCTCAACAGGAATAGCAGGGCATCAGGTTACTGGGCGGGATAACCATTAAACTGTGCAGAAATGACACAGAGGAATCAGAAGCGTGCAACAATAGGAGGAGATTGTGAATGCATTTTGAGGATGTCATAATTCCGGAGAGAGGCGTCAGGAGCAGTGGGTGAGGTTGAGGGGCGCCTGGAGGAGCACTGTTGAAGGGAGAATTGCACAGCTTCAGGCGTGTTTAAGAGAGGTGTTCAATTGGCCTGGAGGTGCCATCTGGGGGCGCTGACTGCATAGGTGTGCAAAATAGTCCCTGGAAGAATACGACATGCGGCCGTCAGGGGACAAACATAGGGAGACGACGTAGCAGGAGAGGGCGGTCATCAGGGAAAGGGTGCAGGGAGGGTCGACGTTATCTGGGGCGACGGGGTGTGACTGGGAAGGCCGACGCCATCAGGGGCGGCGGGGCGCGATGAGGATGCGGTCAGACCGGGTGGTGGCTAGGGCTTGCGTGTGGAGGGGGCGGCAAGGCGCGACAGTCTTGACGTAGGGAGGAGGCGGCGCTCATGGGAGGCCGACACGCAATGGAGTAGAGGAGAGCGGCGAGGCTATTAAGGACCGACGAAGGGGGCGGGGCTTCAGTGTGCAGCGGAGGGAAGGAAAATTCTTGGAGCGGGGCGCAGCGGATGGAAAAAAAAATATCGGTGCGGGTATCCCTCTGATACCATGTAGATTGGTACACTTCCCACCTCAAAGAGAGGTGAAGATCTTCATTTATAGATAGAGAAAAATAAATACATGTAGGAGGAAAACGTAGGGAGGAGGCGGCGTTCATGGGAGGCCGACACACAATGGAGCAGAGGAGAGCGGCGAGGCTATTAAGGACCGACGAAGGAGGCGGGGCTTTAGTGTGCAGCGGAGGGAAAGGAAAATTCTTGGAGTGGGGCGCAGCGGACGGAAAAAAAATATTGGTGCAGGTATCCCTCTAATACCATGTAGATTGGTACACTTCTCACCTCAAAGAGAGGTGGAGATCTTCATTTATAGATAGAAAAATAAATAAATGTAGGAGGAAAACGATGTTGGACTCGGAAATACACTTAAACTAATCTAACAGTGGTGACGGACATGAAGACTCGTTTTTGTCTTGTTTTGTCTATTGTCAGGTTTAGCCATTTGGCTTGATGTTGTATGTCTCATGGATGTATACTCTACTTCCGCTTTATACTACGTTACTTTACCTCCTTTCGGTTATACATGAGACTTGTTTGCTTGTTTGTTTGTTCTACCATCTTGTGGCAGGTCTTCTCGGGTGATATGTCAGGATGGCCTGGGTTGGTTCGTTACAACGACTCCTGCGCCTTTAGTTGGGCATGGCGTCCCTTCGAAGCCATCCTCACTACATCCCCAGCTCAAAACCATTAAACCAGGCTGCCCCAAAGCAACCAATGTGATTGGTTGGGGGTTATCTCTTCACCAACTTGCAAGTGAACCATCTAACACCGTATTTGGCCCCTGGATGACCGATCCCTCTTTAGGACAACACAACCTCCAGATGAGACTAAGGCGCGACCAACTGGTCCATATGGCTCTGCTGTGTACCCAACAACCTCTAATTTCTCCTTGTCAATAGTACTAGGAACACGATGTTGTTCCCTCCGGTGTAGCAATTCACAAACCTCTTTATCCTCATTATTTTCAGATTCTGTGGGAAGAATCACCGATAGTATATTCTCTACACCCTCAACTTCAGTTAGTTTCAACTCCTTTCTAGTGTTCGTTTCTCTGTCTACACGAGACTCCTACCCTAGAGCCTTTGCTTCCAAAATTTTGATCGACACTGCAAGAGCATGGATCGATACATACTTCCTCAAACCGAACTAGATGAAACTCTTTCTGCCCCGCGCCATCCTTTCCTGTTTAAATTGGAAAACTTCCAATGCTCTTGGTACTTCATCCACTCGTTTCTTCCGTTCTAGAACTGCTTGCCGAACTGAAAGTTCAGTGAACACCCTAGTCTCCTCATGGGTTTGCCTCGTGAGTCCAGAAGTAAGCTGCTCCTCAATCTCCAATAGCTGTGTTCGCTCGAGTAGTGGAAGAGGCCTTGTGCGTACAACATCATCGCAAGACTTGTTTGCCGAGATTCCACCACTAACACTGCGACCAACACTCCCCGCTCTAATCTCGTAGTCAAATTGAACAACAGGGGCATTAAGAAGGGCAGAACAATCCAACTGGCTTCAGTGTACACTAAGCGAAATGACTCTCCATTCCTCGACAATCTTGTGCTTCCGACATTGGACTCGCAACTGCTCTAGCTAAAAGTTTTGAGGTGAACCAGAAACAAGGTGTTCCTCCACGACATACCCTTCTCGCACAACCATGCTTGAACTTGGATCAAATATTACCTCCTCAAGTTACTTCGGTTTGGATCTAGGCTGCTGCTCGTC
The DNA here is from genome assembly GCA_963277665.1 of Viscum album. Classification (NCBI taxonomy): domain Eukaryota; kingdom Viridiplantae; phylum Streptophyta; class Magnoliopsida; order Santalales; family Viscaceae; genus Viscum; species Viscum album. Next base: position 370,434,355 of record OY728166.1, on the reverse strand, counting down.
GTCCTCGTATTTTTCAAGAAGCATTGGCTTCAGCTGCTCCCATTCCGATCATGGATTTTCATACTGCCACAACCAGAACCAACACTTAACCGTGTACTCTATACACATTTGTGCATAGTGAAGCTTCATGTCTTCTGCCGTTTGAAAATGCTGAAAATAAATTTCTGCTTTGGTAATCCAACCAAATGGATCCTCACCTGTGAACATTAGGTAATTCAACCTTCGTCACATACCGTTTCTCTTCTGCCATAACATCTTTCAAAAATTGGTTTTTGCCGCGTCGATTGCCTTCCTCTACAATTACGCCTCCACTTCCACTCGGCAAGACAGTGGCCGCCCCACTCTGATCGCAAGAATCGGTTCCAGACTCCTGTGCATGCAGATAATGCCAACTCTCGGTTTCATCCTGCACGTTCGTCACCGTCTGAACTCGCACCTGCTCTTGCACCGCGAATCTCTACATCAAACTCTCTAATGCCACTTCAACATTGGGGAACCGATTCTCCATTTCCGTTTGCATGCAATCTATCTTGTGCGTCACCCAACGCACTCATCTCACGGTAGAACCCACAGATGAAAATAGGTCCAGGTGGGAGGATAACTTGCAAGCGGAGTCATACCTGCTCCAACGACTCCTCTCCTATGAGTTCGATTTTACCACGGTCGACTGTCAACGACCAACCTACAACAAATGTCCAGTCCACAAGTCAACTTCATGTAAGTCGACCAATAACGTTCGACCAAGCTCCGATTAGCTCTCAACGAACGCGTCTCAAACAGCGTCTGTTCTTACTGCAACTATCGTCCAACAATGATCGTCCTTACCTCACGCCAGCGTTCGTGCCAACGATTGCGACACACATACAGTCACCACAAGCAACGAAATCTTCTTCAACAAACGCCTCTCTTCAATTGGCACTCACGTTCAGCTTGAGTTCGTCTCTCAATGAAAGCACCAAATTATTAGGTTCAAAACCTAACAATAAGCGCACAACAGAACTTTGGAAGATGGAAGAACTAACAACTGTTTATTCCAGTAGTGCACTGCAGCACTATGTGTACAAAAGCGAGATAGGGAGACAAATTTACAGTAGGAGTAGCAGGGAAGAAGAAGTTAATAGAAGAACTTTCTGCGGAAGACCACTCCTCAGAGCCAGGCCTGTCCTCCCAAGGCTGACACCTCCTGCTGATGCCAAGCAGAAATCCAAAATCAATCGTACCCCTCACCAACCCTGTTGCCCCTTATTTATTACCCCCAATAACCCAACCAACTACCCCAACCACTAATAAAAGAAGAGTGCAACAATGCCCCTCCCTAGTAGCATGCCCACACACGACCATGCCCCCACAACCCACGCCAGGACAGCCCCACAGTCCTAACACTCATAGTCAACAGAAGACAGAGAACTTAACTCGGGATAGAGACGATGAAGAACCGATACATGTGGATGTCCATGGGGATAATGAATGTCTAGGGCATGATTAGTAAGAGATTTACAAGCTATGGTAGGGGATGAATCCAACATGTAAATGCCTCCTTGGAGCTTGTTTCTATTAAGCACACAATTTGTCGAGATCTTTTGAAATACATCCATTGATGACGCGATAACACTGCATCACATATCGTTAATAATCTTATGGATTGAACGAATGGGCTGTGTGGACAATAGTCGCCAAAGACAATGTAATCGTATTAGTAATAAAACAATCAGTATACGAGATCCATACGTATATGGGATTCCCTCGTCACTATAATAAAAATGCCATTCAAGGTTGAATGGTAAGAATGAAGAATGCATTTAGTATTGATGACATGACTAGGGGTGTCAGTGTCAATCAACCATGTAGTAGGGCACTGAGATAGGTGAATAGCACGCGCATCAACTGAGTGACATTGGTGTTGGAAGAGGCAGACTTTGCATGCTGAGAATGCATATGTCGAAACTCTTCATCAAATAGCTCGACCATCATAGTGTATCTGGAGCGGTGCAATAACCTGAACAGGATGACCAAAATTTCCATCAGCGGCACAGTTGCCTCCACGATCACCACCATGAAAGCGAGAGAGCCGCGCGTTTAGAGTGATCAACAAAGTAATGGTAGAAGGATGTCTGACCTTGGTAAGGTGATTATAGTGACGAATGTAGAGTCGTAGAATGACGAACATCTTTGTCGTTGTAGTACTGAACTTTGGGTTCAAGCCTCAAAGAAAAGAAGAAAAGGAACAACAGTTCTTGTTGATCGTGCACTTCTTGAGTTTGAGGAATGGACCATAGGTCGATGATCTAGTTCACTATTGTCTTCCCGTTAGAATAACAGGCCCGAACTAGGTAGAGCCCTTGACAAAGGGCTAAAAACTATTGGAAAAAATCAGACACTAGAAAACTTGTTAGTCTCAAATTACATAAAAGTCAACGAGTCCCAAAGTTACATGACCGTATTTGTGTTTTTGGATGCATGCTTGACCAACGTTCCTCCCTTCAAATTGAGGAGGGCAAAGATCTTGTTGCCCTCAAGATCCCAAGAAGCATAATGGGGATCCAAAGGATCTCGAGGAGGGTTAGCAAGATGAACATAGCAGTCCATTTCATTTTAAAAAAATAACTGTCTTCCTCCACATGGTAAAGTTGGGGGAATTGGGATGCTCATGAACCAACCGGGTCTCGGGTTTGGTAGCAGCCTGGTTTGAGGCAGCCATTAGAGGACCAGCATGAACAATGCGAACCAGCAAGAACAAAAGGATCCACTGAGAGATGCAGGAATTGGAGTGGTGTAGCAAGAGTCATGTCTTTATAATTGTGTGTAAATATTAAAAAACAATACTGATAAGAAAAATCTTGATGACCTAAATTTCAGTAACGTGATTTTTTTTAGAAAAAAGAGATTTTAGCCCCAACAAATCTTAAGCAAATGGGTTCTTATTCTATTGATTTTTTGATTTGGAGGACGTTTACACTAACGTTGTTTTTGTCTGGTGGATTTGGGTGCCCCATAGGAAAAGATAGCATAAAATGAATGCCTTTCCATTATCATCGTTTCTGTTTCTATGATTTATTGTTTTTCCCTTGCATGTATACTTTTATGTTAAATTCATGAGGATGTGCGAACTGATAGACCAACCTTTTCCCCATTAGTGTTGTTTTTTATATTTACACACATTTTTTTAACTTTTTTTAATCATTATTAGGGTTCAAGTGATATAGATCAATTAGGAAAGATATTTGCAGCTTTTGGGACTCCAAAGCCATCCCAGTGGCCTGATATGATATACCTTCCTGATTATGTGGAATATCAATATGTTCCGGCACCCCCTTTACGTTCGTTATTTCCAACAGTCAGCGACGATGCTCTGGATTTGCTGTCGAAGATGTTCGTTTATGATCCAACGGCTAGAATATCAGCAATCCAGGCCTTAGAGCATAGGTGTGCTTTTTTAACACTTGGTCTGCATTTGGTTTTGAAAAATGTTTCCTGTTTTCATTTTTCTTAAAATCTTCAAAATATTTTAGATATTAGTCAAAAACAAGAAAGTATATGATTTTCCTCTTGTGTTTGGTTATAGAAAGCATTTCGTTTTCATTTTTAAAAAATTTATTGAATGGGGTAGATGGAAAATATATTTTAGAAAATGAAAATGAAAATGAAAATGAAAACATGAGAGTTAGAAAAACTTGGGCTCCGTTTGGTTTTGGAAAATGTTTTCTGTTTTAATCTTTCAAATATTTATTAGAACATATGCTGGAAAATGTTTCAGAAGGAGGAATGAAAACAAGTATGAGAACTACCGATCCAAATGCTTTCATTTTCTTGAAAACTAAAAAATAACTTTTTTTTTTGTTTTTTCAAAAAATCTGCAATTTCCGTTTTCCATTTAAATAATCCAATACATTTTTGGAAAATGAAAATCAAAAACATCTTGTATAACCAAATGGATTCTCTGCCTTTTGAAAAATGAATATATGAAACGTTTTCTTGAACCAATGCAAGGTAAGTATATTTTTTGTTTTTCAAAAATCTCTTATTTTTATTTTCATTCTGTAAAAGTTGTTTTCCATTCACATACTCTGGTACCCTTTTTAATATATTTTTGGAAATAAATACAGAAAACATTTTCTAAAACCAAACACAGCCTTAAATTCTGAAGTTTTACGGTCTTTCTTGGCTGTTCTTCTGATGCATTTCTTCTGTTTAGGTACTTTTCTTCTGTACCTCTTCCCACAGAACCAGTTTTGCTCCCAAGGCCTCCCCCTAAGAAGGAATCACTCAATTCGAAGGCCTCGGATTTTAACCCACTGGAAGGTCCCGTTGTTTTGTCTCCTCCAAGAAAGATGAGAAGAGTTATGCCGAACCGCGAAGGCTTTGAAGCAAATGCATCACAATTTGAAAAGATTAATGATCATGGACATGTTGTTAGACAGCCAACTGTAGAAAATAGAAAAACAAATGAGCATGTACCAACCTCAGAAGATTTCTCCATATTTGGATTGAGACCGGAAGTTAGACCAACTATTAACAGGTGATTTTAATTTTTCAAAAATTTATTAAAAATTTATTAGATTATATTTTGGATAGTATGAAAAAATAAGTGATTTATTTCTCATTGCATTTTTATTTTTCTGAAAATATGGTAACGAGTTTTTTTTGTTTTGTTTCCAACCAATATTTTATGACCCAAGCTTATTTTCCTTCCCTTTTCAGTGTCGACAGATCACATTTGAAAAGGAAATTGGATCTTGAATTTCAATACCCTGAACCAGAATAATCTGAGTACAAAACTGTTTTATTGTTCATCTGGTGGACTTAAGCAACATGCAATTTATATGGAAAGCAAGTGGGTTATTAGTCTTATTTTTATTTAATTTTTCGATTTTTAGGGTCTTCTAAATGCATTTGTTACCTATTGGAATTTCTACTGGATGCAGATTCAACAACATTGAGGTTGGTGGTCAATGGGAGCTGTCATGTAACTCAATTTTTTTCTTACTGGCCCCATGTGAGTTTGTATTCTAAAGTATATGAAAGGCCAAAGTTTTGTAGCCATTTCTTATTTTAAATGTTTGATGCCATTGACTAATGATATGGTTATTAATATTGTAGTCAACTAAGGAACAATTTTATAAGGTATATTACCATTCCTTCCATTATGATTGGTCATGGGTTTTCATTATGATGTAAAAATTAAATTTTGGCTATGTTTGATACAAAAGAATAGTGGTTTGAGCACGTTTTCATTATGTCATGGGTTTTCAATATGATGTTAAGATTGAAATTTGGCCATGTTTGGTATGAAAGAACAATCAGAAATTATGTTTGGTAGAGACAGAGGGAGAGAGTCAGAGTGTTCATTGTTAAGGGAATCTGAATTCCTTCTAATTTGGATGGTATATCCATTTCTTTGGAAAATAAATTTTCTAGTTATAATTATCCATGGTTTTATGTATTATCGATAATAATATCGGAGAACAACTATTTTATAATTTTTTATTAAATATATTATTTAACATATTTTATCATAAAATTTCCATGTATATCAAATAAATTATCGGCTAACCAATCCCTTTTTCATTTCATCTCTTGTTCATTTTTTGTTTTTATTGTAAAAACTTTACTCTGGCCAAACACAGCCTTAAATTAGACGAGCAGGGAACTCTATTTATAGAGAGAAAGAAACATATAAAAAATTTGAGGTAAGTGGGAGAAAAATTCAAATTCATAAGATGAGGTGATAGAACCACATAATGATTTCAGACGCATCCACATACTAAATACACAACACTTCTACTAATTTATCTATAAATATATTCCCAAAAAGTTAAAAACTAAGTGACAAGAGTTTTGCAAAAGCTTCCAAATTGTTGATGGGTAAAAGGATTGCTAAGTTGAGTATATATATTTATCACGTCCAACTTATTACATAAAAATTTTACCGGACTCCTTTGAATTCCTTTGATAACCATACGACTGAATTGTTCTACAACTTTTATGTAATAGAAAATGATTTTCTTCTCATAATTCTCTCGAATCAAGTGACAATCAATCTTGGTGCATTTCATCTGTTTATGAAAAACATGATTTGTAGCAATCTTGATATGAAACATCCTAGACCTGCTCTTCCAGATCAAGTGCTATAATGACATGACACTCCATATCATAACATAAAAAATATTACATTTATTCAGTTTTCAGAATCATAAGGCTAGTGTTTTTATTTAAACATTTTATTTAATTATTTTTTTAGATGTTTTTGCGACCCATACATAAACCTTAGATATTCTACTCCTTGGTTTCTTGAGAATTTTTATCAAAGAAAAAAGGACGAGCGTATTCATAAATGTATGATATGATGAAAATCATTAATAATCATAAGTCAGAAGTTATGCATGAATTTGGCCATCTTAAACACATGACTAAGCATAATCGATAAGGTATCATGTGATCATGATAAGACAGAATTTATGCATGAATTTGGCCATCTTAAACATATGACTAAGCATAATCGATAAGGTATCATGTGATCATGATAATCATCCAAGTCACCGTATCATTTTGGTTTGAGGATTACTATCTAATGCTTTGGGAGAGCTATATAATTTTTAGGTTCATCCGGCACATAACTTGTTTATAACTCAATGCAACACTTGAAAAATGATTACATACATGAGTGCCTTATATAAAGGTTTCATAACATGTGATCAATTATCCAATGAGTTTTTTAGATATCAAACATGTAAAAAATACAGCGAAAACAAAACTCAAAACACCAAGATCATCTAAAATAAGAATAAAGAGAATATGACGTTTAAGATAAATGAAAAACATACCTCACTGTTATGCTTCAATCTTCAACTAATAGTGAGTTTGACGATGATCACTAAACAACAACCAACAAATTCTTGCTTCCTCAGTTGATCCACCAGATGAAATTAAAAAAACTCTATAGGATCCCTCTCTCAATCACAGCGTGCTAGCATCTCCACTGTAAAGAAATTGAGTGAAAAGAGAGAGACGTGAGGGAGAGAGAAAGAGCATGAGAGAGCGCGAGGGGGAGGGGGAGGGGGGGGAGAGAGTGAAAAGAGAGAGAGAGCGCGAGGGGGAGGGGGAGTGGGGGGGGAGAGAGAGAGAGCATGAGAGAGCGCGAGGGGGAGGGGGAGGGGGGAGGGGGGGGGGAGAGAGTGAAAAGAGAGAGAGAGCGCGAGGGGGAGGGGGAGTGGGGGGGAGAGAGAGCGAGCAAGCAAGAGAAGGGGGGGAGAGAGAGTGAAAAGAGAGAGATGTACCTCCCATTATAGAGGCTCCCTCCATTCAATGAAGGTGACTCTAGGAGTTGAAATGTTCCTTAACATTTGATCAACATTTGGCCGCATTTAAGTTATACATTATTATATATTACTTTACTACTCATATCATAATTGTTAAAAAGTTTAACAATCATGCAACACGTTTAATCCATATTATCACATCATACAGAAATTGAAATACATGAATCCCATATGGGAAATACCCGATATAAATACAATGATAACGTAATATCAAATATTACAAAACTGCCATGTATATTGCAGACAAAAATATACTATTAAAATAAAATCCTTATTTGCATTGTATTATGTGCGACCCTATGGGTCTTTTTAGTGTTGATAATGACTATGAATTCATAATTCAAAATCGTAAGCAACGAACCTTTAGAAAAATGTCATTGCTACTCAAGCTATAATGCGATCTGACATGATCACCATCAAACACACGTATTTCCTTATGGACATATCCACTAGATGCATTTATTTACATCACATGTAGACTCGTCAAATTTCTTTATCTAAGACATTATATAGGCAAACTCATACACTCTCCATTCTTAACGTAGACCGATCAATTTAAATGAATACATCACATGTCATTCATTCGAGTGGATGAACACATCACATATCACTTAACTAAGCATGGTCATCCATTTCCTCAATCTAACTTAATCGAGGGCCCAAATACAAGAGAATAAATCTCATCTTTATTAAGAAAAATCCATTACATGATCAACAACATATCCAACCACCCCCCGATTAGCCCAATCTTTAAAACTGTTGTCAGAAATTGTAGAATGATAAAAGAGGTAGACCCAATACCCAAGGTTACTCTCTAAGGGAGGCTTTGAGGTTATTTTATAATGAATAATAAAAACCACATAAGACCACAAGTTCGATGTGGGATGCAGATTCCAACACTCCCCCTCAAGCCAGGTCTACCTAGCTCGAACACATAATTAAAGAAACCAAAGCAAAAACAAAGAAGACCCAATGTTACTCTCTAAGGGAGGCTTTGAGGTTATTTTATAATGAATAATAAAAACCACATAAGACCACAAGTTCGATGTGGGATGCAGATTCCAACACTCCCCCTCAAGCCAGGTCTACCTAGCTCGAACACATAATTAAAGAAACCAAAGCAAAAACAAAGAAGACACTTCAGCACCCCCTCAAGTTGGACATACCCAACTTGAGATGAAAAATGATGGAAGATGTGCCATCGGTGCTACGACAAATTGTCGAGGTGCACCAGAAGAACTGCGCAGGCGGGGCCGGTTGTTGGAGCGCTGGGAAAGCCGCACTAGTGGAGCCGGTCGATGAGGCATCGGGAAAGCCGCACAGGTGAGCCAGTCGACGAGACGTTTGGAATGCCGCAGTGGCGGAGTCGGTCGTTGGGAAAGCCGGAGGCGGGGCTGGACGGTGAGGGTCGTTGAAAAAACCGCACAGGAGGCGCTGGCGACGGGAGGAGGGCTGCCGGTGGCCGCTTAGGAGGGGTGTTGCGATTGACCTAGGGATGGCAACAGATTTGGATCGCGTGCCTTCATCGCACGCCTTCATCCACACAAAGGTGTCGCGAAAGGGGCCGTCAGGCTGGGTGGAGGGGAGACGAGTTGGACAGGGCTGTCACACGGGAGGGGGGCCATCGCGCTGGGAGAAACGAAAGGAGGTGCCGGCAGGGAGGGCCATCGGGGGTTGCGCACCTGCTCGGAAGGAATCGACGAGCTGGAGATGGCCTCGCACAGAAGAGGCGCGGGCAGGAAGGCCGCCGTCGGGGAGGAACGCCGCTGGAGGGCCGCGGGCGGGAGCCGTCGCGCGCAGGGAGGGTTCCGCTGGGAGGGAGCCGCCGAGTGGGATCCGTCGGGAGGGAGCCGTCGGGAGGGAGGAACCACGCTGGAGGGTCGCGGGCTAAGCACATCGGATGGAAGGCGCCGACGATGGGAGGCTGCCTTGGAGGAGCAGCGGAGGGGGGTGGCCGACTCATACGGTTGGGAGCTGCCGCCCCCGACCGGGGGAAAAACGCTGGGAAAACTTAGGGTGAGAGAAAAATGGGAGGGAGAAATCGGGTTAGAAAGCCCGTTCTAATACAATGTAGAATGATGAAAGAGGTAGACCCAGTACCCAAAGTGACTCTTTAAGGGAGACCTTGAGGTTATTTTATAATGAATAATAAAGACCACATAAGACCACAAGTCCGATGTCGGATGCAAATTCCAACAGAAACGTATCAAAGTATGAAAGTTTGAATGAAGGATACTTTGAATGTAGGATGCTTTGGTAACCTGAAATATTGAGGATTACTATTGTAACGCCTCACGTTACCGGGTGTTGGTGGAATGGGAAGGAAGCTAGATTTCAGTGGAGCAAAATCTGGGTGCGATTAAATTTTTGGAATATGATCGAGATGGTGGTCATTTTGATGTCTTTTGAGAGTTTAGATGGTGGTATTAGACAAGGCGGAATTGGTGAAAAGGCCTAAGAGAGAATTCTTTACAAGATGGGGGGAATTGGGGTTTTGGTGGGCTACTTCAGCACCCACTGGGAAGTCAGCGGCTTGCACCGGGTGTTTGGTGTGCTGGGTAATGGTGCATTACCACTGCCCCTTCTTCTGGGAACTCAGTGGCCCTCCAGACTGCTGATGGGGGTCCATCGGGAGTCCGGTAGCGCACATTTTGGGGAATTGAGGGATTTCTTTTTTAATATCCCTTCTACCTCCATGGTTCTTCTTCCATCTGAGGAAGTTTAGGCTTGTTCCTTTGTACCGGTTTGAGGTAATCTATCCCCCTTCTCTTCCCTTTCTCCTTCTCATTCTCATTTGATTTTACTGCGATTGGATTAGGGATTTGAGATGTGATTTCATTAGAGCATAGTGAAATCACTCCATGGTGGTGGGGCTTTTATGTGTGGTATCTAGAGAAGGCTTGGGAAGGGTGAATGCACCCTGTTGCTCGCTATTACATCGAAGGTGTGAGTTTTCCTAGGGATTCCATCGATTTTGGGTGAAATTGATGGTCAATCAGGTTTGATAAATTGGGGCTTTTTCTGACAGGATTGGGAGTCCATTGTGGTTCATCTGCACCTCGTTGGTTAGAGTTCCGACATCTTGACACCGCACAATGAGTTTTCTATGGTTTATGCCAATTATGGGATTTTAGTTTAAAATGAACATATGGAGTTGTGAAATTCTTGACATAATTGGTATTCGTTGGCATTAAGGATAACCAGTATGACTTGGATAAATAATTGGAAAACTGTCTGAGGAAGGTAGAATTTACTTATTGAGTATATTAATCATTTGGCATTTGTTGACTTGCTTGCTGGATATTTTATGCTTGCGTGTGATTGTATTATTATGACTACCATGACCGTACAACATTTTACAACTCTATAAAATGGGACGGGCTCGTGTCGGCTTAATAATCATTGAAGGGTCACATAGCTAAACTAAATGATTTGTTTGGTGGTGCCATGGTTGAATGATTGTCAATGACCCATTTTATGGATTGCATGGAGGTGTGAGTAGATTTGATGTCCTGGTTTTCTAAAAAGTAAATGGTTTGAACATCAAAATGGGATTTTAAAGGGGGTTTGATTTTGAATTCAAAATAAATGGTGACTTTGAATGGATGGTTTTGAAATGAGATTTTCAAATGGAAAAATGAGTGATTTCTAAAGATGGTTTTCATTGGATTTTGGCTAAGGGCCTTCAGTGACTTTGAATGTGTTGGAGTGTGTCTCACATCGAGCGTGAGTGTTTTGTCATCTTTATATTTCTCTATAAATAAACACCAAGGTCTCTCTTAAGATGAATCTTGGATATTGGGTCCACTCTATATCATTTAACATGGTATCAGAGAAGGTCTAACCCTAGATCTCCCTCCCATTTCTTTTTCCTCGGAGGACACCAATGATTTACCCCGTGGGGGGCAGCGCCCCAAGCCCTTGGCCATCGTCACAGTAGCGTCGCTCCCTGTGCAACGGTCGACGGTCCTCCCTTCTGCGCCTTAGCTCCTGCGCGACAGCGACGATTCCCTTTCGGCTTGCGCTACTGCACGACTCCCCCCTCGCCGTTGAGTTCATCTCTGTCGGCCGAAGAGGACCACGTTGAGCCTGACCCCGCCGCTCGCCTGAACTCGATGCCTCCGCGTTGCACTTCTCCAGCGGCCGCGACACCCAGCCTGATGTCCCTCTCGCGCGACAACTGCGACCAGATCTGGTCGGCCGCGCCTAACATCCCCTTTTCCTGCGCGATGGATCCAGCAGCCCCCGACGACCCGCATATCCCCCCCTTTCCTGCATATCCCCCCCCCCCCCCCCGTGCGCCAGCGCCTCCCTTCCCAACAACCACCCTGTGCTCGATGCCCCTCCTGTGCGCAACAACCCCCCTATACCCTATGCGCCATCCTCCTGTGCGACGCTGCTGCTCGCCACCCAATGGATGGTTTTGAAATGAGATTTTCAAATGAAAAAATGAGTGTTTTCTAAAGAGGGTTTTCATTGGATTTTGGCTAAGGGCCTTCAATGAGATTTTGAACCTTGATTTAAAGAAATACATACAAGGAAATTTTTGAGGAATGATTTGGCCCAATTAACCTCATGGGAAAGGCCTTGTCTTCACAACATGTGTGCTTGTGTGTGCTCTTTTGATTCATTGGTTGCCTTGCATGAATTCTCCAGTTGCATGATGATACATCATCATTATCAAAATTAACTTTTTTATTATCTAAAAACACTTTTAAAGGGAAAGTGAGAACCTGCACAGTCAAAACAAAATCAACCACTAAAAGAAACAACAGAATTATTGAAGGATAGTTTAAGCCGGTTGAAATCGTTCTCCCTAAACAATTTCTAGGAAATAGAAGTCGCCTGTGTACCTGGATCATCCATTAGGAGGTCTTCAAAAAGATATGCCAAATAGTCCCATGCTTTCATATATTCATCTTTGTTGATCTTCCTCACATTGAAGCCTCTTATCAAAATGCGGTCTTGCTTGCTAATCCAATCACTTTGCTCAGTAGTAGTGTCCACACATAGCAGTCTTCCCATCATTTTTTTTCAGCATCCTCATCCGGGGCATTAATCATTAGACAGTCCTTCAACATTTCTTCACCCAAATGCATAATCAATTCCAGATTATCTTGCTGGGAATCATCAAGGGTTTCTTTGAAAGGAACTGCCTTGTAGACAACAGACTCCACACGGACAGGAGAGCCAGAGGCTTTGGGATTAACTATCCTTTCATTCGTTTGACGGATCTTGTCTCCATTGGAAGTGGAAAATAGGAATAATCCTTCCAACCCTTCCTAGTGCCTTTCCGACCCTTCCTCCTCCTTTGATTAAGGAGATCTTCACTTTGAAGATCGTCTTTACTATCTCCCAAAAATTGACCAGATTGGTCATCACTGGATACACCACCGAGGTCTCCTGCTCCTCATTTGGGTGATCAAGTCCTTCTCGGGCTTGGCCCCCTTGCTGCAACTGGTTCCATTGCAAGCCTCTTAGGCTCCTGGGATCCCTTTTTTCCTGTAGGACCTTGACTTAAGCGTACTGCATCCGCATAAGATGCAGCCTTGGGAGTCATTGTACCTCCAACATCGGCTACTTGGCCCCCTACCATGCTTGCTGTACCTAGAGGAGCAGATGAAGATGGCCTGGGGTCACCCAGATCCTTGTTCAGCCGCCTGAAGACATATGCTACCAACAGGTTGCCCCCCTGCTGCTCCTGTTGAACATCCTTGACTTTGTTAGGAATAAAGGCGGTCAACTAGCTCTGCCCCAAGGAGCCTCTAGCTTTCGGATCAGAAAGTAGAGGTAAAGTTTGCATCGGCCTCTCCTAGATTGCATCAGAAGAGTTCAAATTACCAGCATCCGGAACGGGCTGAGTTACATCCCGACACTCGGAGGGTCTATTGCAGTCAGCATTCAGCACTCTGCCATTATCCACATACATCCCAACAGGGATCTGTTCCAAATGATTCTCACTCAAAATTGAGTCCTGGAAGGACTTCCCACGCCCGCAAACCTCAAGTGTATGGCCTAAACGTTTGCACAGAGGACAGAAATCATACCATGATTCGAAGATAACCGCTTGCTTATGCCAGAACTCTTCACCAATAGCAACCCAGAAGGAATCAATAGGCGGCTTCGACACATCTATCTCATCACATATCCTCGGTGAAATGGGGTGACAGACAACCCTAGTCCGGCTATCCGAACACAGGTATCGCCCTACAAGGTTCCCTATCATGCAAAGAATTGCAGGATTTTGAAAAGGAATTGGAAGTTGCGGAAGCCTTATCGAAATCGCAATGGATGGCGAATCACGTCTCATATGAAAATCATACGTCCATTTGAAGAGGAGGAACCGAGAACCATTACATGTGCAAGGTGCGCTCGACCAGACCAAGATTAGATCTTCCTCAGAGGCGAACCTAACCATGATGTGCTTGGCGTCGAGGAGGCCGACGGTTGCCCGCTCCTGCAAACCTTCAGTGATGCATGTTCACTCCATGTGACCCCTCCCTTATGTGATAGGCTAATTAGACTAGGCTGAGATCTCTAGTGGGTTCCTTTTTGATGCTATGTTTGTTGGGACCTTGACCGCTTGGATGTGAGTTGTGAGACCTCAATGAGATTTTGATGGGTGATCACACTCGGTTGTGGTCAGGTCATGGGACGACCTTGGGGAGGGGAAGGTGTGAGACTCGTAGTGTTGACTGAGAGATGGTGAGGATGTTCACCATCAACCTTGTGACCAGTGTTTTTCATAGTGTGGGTTACACCCAGTGTTATTGCGATTGCGATTGATGGCTAAGGCCTAGTTTGGGGAGATAGTTCCAATGTTGTTTGATCATTGTCTTGGCCAAGATCTTGGGATGGGTGCAGAGCGGGTTCCCTCAGTGTAGTCGACACAGGTCTGACATGTGAGAGAGAGAGAAACTAGGTAAACACTTTAGACTATGGTTTGATTTTAACTGAAGTAGTAGAAGACTGTACCGACTTAATATATATTATTGAGGGATTTTATTCTTTTATGTGTAAATTGTCAATTATTATTTTTACCACATGATTATTAATATCAAGTGGATTTACTTAAGTGATTAACCATGTCTTTAGATAATATTTACGCATAAGCCAATTTATTTTAGTTCTATCTTTCTGACTCGTTATTTTCATTAATTCATGTGATCGTGACAAAACATCCATGATGAAATAACCATGCAACTTGACAAAAATAAAATAATTAAGTGATACGATCATTAGCTTTTACTAATGGTTAGTTTATCTAGCGGTTGATAAACTAACCCGTTAACCTAGGGGAAAAACACCTTGAACCAATTAAGGTTTGTGTTATAGCTTTCCACCTGTCCACCTATGCATCTCTCTTGGATTGGTTTCAACTTGGCTCCAAACTTGAACCGCTCCCACTAGCTTCGGAGCTCCATCCATTACATATGCTTTTACTCACATGCAGGTGAGGGGAAAAAGGTTACATAAAAGAAACCATGGGCACGCAGACCAACAATTTAATTTAATAATAAATTAAATGGAACCAATCACATGCAAAGGTCTGGTCTATGCTCATAATCATCCACATGCATGCAACGAATTGCGCATTTAATAAAACCAACATTCAATTCTTAATCGTTTTATTTAAGATAAATCGCGCTCGAATCAATTGATTATCTTTTTTAATTAATCAATTCTTTTATCTTAATTCTCATCCGAATTTCCTTGAGATTAACATCCATCATAATTTTAAACAAATTTAAAAAAATTATTTGAAATTAACTGTGCACATAAATGTACCTTTGAAACAACACGGTGAATACCCATCTAAATCTACCCAATATGTATTATACTCTTATATTGTTTACTCTTGTGACATATGACATACAAGACTTACCACGTACTTTCATGACGTGTACTATCAACTTAATGATTACACGAATTACACGATTTTTCGGTCACATGTTATGCTTCAATGCATGCAGAGTAACAACTGTAATACGACTCATACATGATATACAGATCTGAACATTATGCAGATATTAATTAAACATTTATGTATAAATATTAAAGCTCATCACATGGCACGTCCTATCAACTTAATGACCACACGCAAGCACATGTCGATAAGGTTTACACACCATAATAAATAAATTTTAAATTTGCGTAATTTTGTATAAGTACACGGCGTGTACATCTCTCACTGTCCATCCGAGACACACGCCTAGAGACTCGGAAAATTGGAGTACACGACGTGTATAAGCGACTACACGACGTGTGGTCTTCGAGTTACACAGTCACCAGTCAGGTAGGCGTACACGGCCCGTCTGTGACTCACTACACGCCGTGTATGTGGGCTACACGGCGTGTACTCCAGCTGACCGTGCACCAGGCTAGCCCGGTCAACACGCGGTGTAAGGAATAAATACACCGTGTGTCATCAATGCACACAGTTTGAATTAATTTCCGAATTAATTCCTGATGCATTGAACACAAGTACATGACGTGTAACTCCGGTTACACAGTGTGTACTGTGTTATCTGGCCAGAATCTTTGGCACCTTTGGATGAGTTCCTCGATTTTATTTCATTCATAAAATTAATCATTTTTGTTATTGGCGAATTCCCCTTACCTTAATGTGAGGCGGAGATATTTTTTTATAGATGGGTAATATAAATTACAAGGCGGGATATTCCGATGTGGGACTCGAAAATACCCATTATAATAAAATAGGGTTCAACACTCCCCCTCAAGCTGGACACACCCAGCTTGGACCAAGAGTCCCACAAAAAGAAAGACGACATCAAACAAGACCATACACACTCCCCCCCTCAAGCTGGGTCGCGGAGGCTGTGAATACCCAGCTTGGTAGTGAGAGTCCGGACGAGCTCTCGGGAGGCCTTTTGTGAAGATGTCTGCAAGCTGATCTATCGTCGGAATATGCTCGAAACTGATATGGTTCTTGTAGAATGAGGAAACCCCCTTACCTCCTTACCTCAAAGTGAGGAAGATGCGTTCTTTTATAATGAATGATAAACTCCACATCGGACTTGTGGTCCGATGTGGGATACAGAATCCAACACTCCCCCTCAAGCTAGGTGTACCTAGTTTGGACAGATAATGAAAAGAAATCAACAGAACAGACGCTAACACTCCCCCTCAAGCTGGACATGCCCAGCTTGAAGACAAAACAAGACGAAAACAGAAGAAACCGAAATAATAAAATCGTTGTGGATGCTGCTCCCCCTCAAGATGGTAATGTGATGCTGCTGAAAATGATGGGTCATCGCCGAAAAAGTGCGGGGCCGGACAACAGAGCGCCGAGAAATCCACACTGGCGGGTCGGTCGTCAGAGCGTCGGGAAAATCCGCACTACGGGCCGGTCGTCAGAGCGCCGGGAAAAACCGTAAAGTCGGGCCGATCGTCAAAGCGCCGAGAAATCCGCTCGGGAGGGCCGGTCGTCAAAGTGCCGAGAAATCTGCAATGGCGGTTTCGGTCGTCGAAGCGCCGGGAAATCCGCAGGAGGAGGCCGGCGAGGGAGCAGGACAGCGGGAGTCGGCGCTGGAAGCCGGCTGGGAATTTAGGCCGACTGTCGCGCAGAGAGGGGCCGGCGAGGCTTGAGGCCGGCTGCTGGAGAAGCCGACAGGAATGGAGGCCGACTGTCTGAGGCGCCGGCAGGGGGAGAGGCCGGCAGAGGAGGCAACGATCCGCCGGGAGCCGCGCAAGGAGGTGGGCCGAGAGTCGCGCGAGATGGTGAGGCCGGCGCACAGCAATGGAGTCGCCGGGGAGCGGCGGGCCGGAACAGTCCGGAACTGCCCAGATCTGGAAGGATTTGCCTGGATATGGACTCCGTCGGGAAGAGCCGCAGTCGTCGGGAACTGGAGCCGCGGCGGGGGGAAAGCCGCAGGGATGGCTGGAGCCATTGCGATGGAAGGCTGCCTGGGTAGCGGCGCGCGCACAGGAAGGCCGCCGGGAAGATCTGCCGAGAGCCGCGCAAGGGTCGGGATGCGTCGCGACGGGATGCGCGACGGGCGGCGCGACGGGATGCGCCGCGACGGGATGCGCCGGGTCGGGAGGGAAGACGGGAGGAGGCGCTGCGGGATCTGGCGGCGACGAGCGGGCCGGCGTCGGGACTGCGCAGGCGAGGCGGAAGTGCCGTTGGCGTCGCGCACAGGCGGGAGGAGGACAAGGCGGGCGCCGACGTCGGGATGCCGCAGCAGGAGGCGGGGCCGCCGCGCAGGGAGGAAGATCCGCCGGAAGCCGAGGCCGGGAGGGCCTGCCCGCAGGAGGAACGGGCGCCAGAAGGGAAGGCGCACCGAGGGGGAAGCCGCCGGACAGAGCCGGAGCGGGAGGCTGCCGCTCGGGAGGGATGACCGGCAGGAGGAAACCTCCTTACCTCAAAGTGAGGAGGAGGCGTTCTTTTATAATGAATGATAAACTCCACATCGGACCACAAGTCCGATGTGGGATACAAACTCCAACAGTTCTGATCGAGATGATAGTGAAGAAAGTGCAGTCCACCTCGATATGCTTCATCCGTTCATGAAAGATGGGATTCGATGTAATCTTTGTGGCCGCCTGATTGTCACACCAGATACGAGCAGATGTCTGTGGTGGGAAACCAAGCTCGTGGAGGAGATGACGAAGCCAGAGGATCTCAGTGGTGACTGTGGTCATGACACGATATTCAGCCTCCGCACTAGATCTGAAGATGACAGTCTGCTTCTTGCTACGCCATGAGATGAGATTACCGGCTAAGAAGACGGCAAATCCAGAAGTAGACTTGCGGGTAGCAAGACAACCAGCATAGTCCGCATCACAGAAGGCCTCAACATCCAAATGAGTGTGATGTGAGCACTGAAGACCATGAGCGCGGGGTCTTTCTTTATGTATTTGGCAATGCGGAGCACAACATCCCACTGAGATCTGGTCGGATGCTCCATGAACTGACTCACTTTGCCAACAACACAAACAATGTCTGGTCGTGTCATGGTGAGGTAATTGAGTTTGTCCACCAGGCGACGGTAGCTCTCTAGGTGAGGAAAAGGTATCCTATCGGTATAGAGAGAGCGTTCCACAGGTTCAAGAGGAGTGTCAACGGCAGTCGCCTAACTCAACCCTGCATCCTGCAAGATATCCATGACATATTTCCGTCTCAGAACGAGAGACCTCGATGCAAAGGAATCCAGAGCCTGCAGTTCATCCCGCATCGCCTGTAGCCACCTCGAGTGAGATTTGGCATCGCCAACCGTGCGGGGAATAAATATCGTCTCCAGAACTAACAAACCTTTGTATGAAAATGTAAAGAGAGGAATAGTCTGGCAAGAGCGAGTACCTTTTCGGAGTGCAATAGGCAAGTCGTCTGGTGCTGGGGCAGGAGCATCAGATGAATCTGGGACGTTGGTGTCCTCAGCTTGGACGGGGGGCACAGTCGATGGGCGACGGTAGTAGACCGTTCCAAAGCGATGATCAGCAGGGGGAGACACCAGAAGAGGGTGAATGATGAGAGGAAGACACTCATCGATAGTAGTGTCTGGATGGGGAGAGGGAAGAGATAATGGAGCGCTCTCAACAAACTATACGTCAACGAAGATGATATACCGCTGTAAGTTTGGAAAGAAGCAGCGGTATCCACGTTGAGTGCGTGAATATCCGAGGAAAATGCAGCGGAGGGATTTAGGAGAGAGCTTAGAGAGGTTGTGGCGAGTGTCACAGACATAACAGAGACATCCGAACAGACGGAGTGGAAGTGAGTGAGGAGTGAGAGAGAGGAACAGAGTCCGAAAAGGAGTCTCCCCCTGAAGGATAGAAGAAGGAAGACGATTGAGGATGTATGTAGCAGTGAGGATGACATCCTCCCAGAAGAGAAGATGCACGTTGCGGTAGAAGAGGAGAGCATGAGCAGTCTCCAGAATATGCCGGTGTTTTCGCTCGTCCACTCCATTCTGCTGAGGGGTATCAGGACAGGAGGTCTGATGAATGATGTCGTTCGCCTGGAGGAACTGCTGGAAGGGAGTGGACAAGTACTCTCGCCCATTGTCGGAGTGGAGACATTTAACAGAGATGAAAAAGTGGGTATGAATCTCATGGTAAAATGTCTGAAAGGTGGAAATACCTCAGTCCGATCGTAAAGAAGGTACAACCAAGTCATGCGTGAGAAATCATCAATGAATGATATATAATATTTATACCCTAAGTGACTTGAGGTGGCACAAAGACCCCATACATCTGAATGAATCAAATCAAAGGGTTTGACGGCCCGTGTATCCACTCAAGGAAGATATGAAGTGCGATGATGTTTCGCAAATGTACATGCTGACTAATATCTGGAAAGAGCTGATGAAGGGCGGAGGCGGGGGGTGTCCCAACCGAGACTGAAGGTCCAAGGCACGAGCAGAGACAGACGTGTAGGTGACTGAGGTTGGTCCATCGAATAT
Organism: Viscum album; assembly: GCA_963277665.1. Taxonomy (NCBI): domain Eukaryota; kingdom Viridiplantae; phylum Streptophyta; class Magnoliopsida; order Santalales; family Viscaceae; genus Viscum; species Viscum album. Next base: position 370,414,614 of record OY728166.1, on the reverse strand, counting down.
GTACACCTCGTCCCGAAGCTGGCCTCTACCAAGTTCCCGGTTCGTCGTCCGCTCCTGAAACACATCAACAGACGATGTAAAGAGAGCATTACATTTGAGATCCTTTGTCAGCTTACTAATAGAGAGAAGGTTAAAAGGACTGCGTGGTACATGGGCTACAGATGCTAGGTGAATAGATGAGGTCAGAGAGTATGCACCAAAGCTTGCAATAGAGATAATGGAACCATCAACGACAGTGATGGTTGAGGAGCCCATATAGGGACGGTAATTGGAGAACATACCTGCATCATCGGTAAGATGATCAGACACACCTGAGTCAAACATCCAGGCAGGGGAGCGATGACTGACAAATGCAATGGAGCCAACGGAGTGGACAAAAGATGCCGAAGAAGGGCCCGGTAAAGAGGTGGCTTTATGATCGTGAATCATATGGAGCTCAGCCAAGGAGAAATCCAGAGGAGCGACAACGGACGGGGAAGCATCCTGGACCGCAGTCTGACCCTGCCGCGGTTGCTGAGATGGGCGGCCATGAAGGACTCAACAACGGTCGATCATGTGGCCAAGCTTGCCACAGTGCTGACAGAGGGGACGGGGTCGGCTCTCTCCACGTCCACGTCCACGTCCACGAGTGCCTGAGGAGCGACCACTGCCACGACCCAAGAGGGCAGTGTGATCAAGGCTAGGGGTGGGTGGGGCAAGGGCTCGATGAGCCTTCCCAAGGCAATGATACACCTGTGGAATCTCTAGCGAAGAGGGGTTGACGAGCATCTCCGTAGCCGTCGTCGCATATTCTGGGTCGAGGCCATGGAGGAGGCTGAATAGGCATAATTGGTCCCTCTGGGCTGAGGCGTCCGCAGGTGTCTGTGGAATGAGCCAAAGCTCAAGCAATTCATCCTGTATAACATTCCATTCCATGAAGTAGGTCGGAAATGGATGTGCTTGCTGGCGGAGAAGGGACAACCGCTGAAGTAGATCGGAGACCTGAGCCAAATTATTGGTCTCGGAGTACATGAGATTCAAGGAATCTCAATGTTCCTTAACTGTGTTGGCTGTCCGGGTGACGTCTTTGACAGAGCGGTCCATGGAATTGACCAGAGCAAGGCAAAGATCTTGCTGTCCGCAAGCTTCCACGGGCGGTATTTTGGATCGGTAGGCGGGGGTGGAGGAGCCTCGAGGTGGGAATCGAGGTCCATGCCGGTTAGTGACATCAACATGGTCTTTCGTCAGACCGAGAAATTGGCGGAATCGAGCCGCTCATCAACCAGGCGGGTGGAGGCGGTGATAAGCGGAGGCAGGTCAGAGTTTGTCATTGGATGAGCAGGTTCGGGACTTGCCGAGGAGAGCAGAACCAGGAGTCGTCGGAGAGCGGGAGTGCCGAAGAGCGGGAGTGCCGAAGAGCTGCTGGGCAGGAATGCCGCTCATCAACCAGGCGGGTGGAGGCGGTGATAAGTGGAGGCAGGACAGAGTTTGTCATTGGATGAGCAGGTCCGGGACTTGCCGAGGAGAGCAGAACCAGGAGTCACCGGAGAGCGGGAGTGCCGAAGAGCCGCTGGGCAGGAGTGCCGCGGGAGGAAGGCGTCGATCAACGTCGGGAAACCGCACGTAGGACTGGGGGACGAGAAACGCTGAAGAATGGCAGGGTTGGACAAATCCGGGAAGCCGTTGGAGGTTGGAGGGTCGGGAGACCAAGGAGGGGTTGGCCGGAAGCTACGACAGAGGAGGAGTTATCGCACAGGGAGGTAGGGAGGTTGGCCGGCGGGATCCCGCTGGAAGGCGGGCAGTGTGGAGTCGAGGAGGCCGACGGGAGGAGTGGGGCCAGACTGGGAGATCTGTCGGGAGGCGTCGCGGGAGGGCGACGGGAGGCGTTGTGGGAGGGCGAGTGGCAGCGGGGCCGGGAGATGGCCGAGGTGGGCCGTGCGGGAGCCGGGAGGGGAGCCGCGTAGGGAGGTTGCGAGTCGCGGCAAAAAACGGGATGGGAGGGGCGTTGGGGAGATCCGCAGGAGGGTAGGGCAGACAGAGTCGGTAGTCCACCGGAAGAGAAAAAAATTTAACGGGATTTTTCCTCTGATACCATGTTATTGGCGAATTCCCCTTACTTCAATGTGAGACGGAGATATTCTTTTATAGATGAGTAATATAAATTACAAGGTGGGATATTCTAATGTGGGACTCGGAAATACCCATTATAATAAAATGAGGTTCAACGGTTTTGATTAGATCTATAAGAAATGGAGGAAGAAACAGATCTCGCAATTCGGATTAAAAGAACGATTAAACTTGAATTGAAAACTAAATGACAAATGCATATGCATTTGTGACCCCTCTAATACCACTTATAGGTTCCGGGCGCAGCGGAAACATGCGATGGGTCGTGCCCAACTTTTTGCTTTTTGTCATGATCGATGATCAACGGATCTGCGTTGTTCTGTCGCTGCGTTGCAGGAATCAAGAACAGATTTCTCTCTAGTGGTGATCCACACGTGTTCCACAAATCTCCGAACGTCGCCGTAGGAATCTCTGGGTGCTAGGACGACATATCCTATCGCTTGCACCGTCAGCCTTTGACCACCTCGAATAACCGCTTCCAAAACGTTCTCCTTGATCTCTCTTGACTTGAGAGTTGGAGGTGGAGGAACTCTTCGTTCTTGGGAGTGTTCTTGGAGAAGGGAGCTCTCCAGGGTTTGAGAGGATTCTCCAAATCCGCTGTGCACAACCAAACAAATGAATTGACTCTGAGAAAATAATATAATTGACTTTATTTATCGCCAGGGTTAGAAATAAATAACTGCACAAGTGTGCCCTTTATTATTTATTTAATCCCTGCGGAACCCCACGTCAAATAATAATAATAATAATATTATTATTTTTCGATGTGCGCTTAACTTGCGAATTAAATTAAATACTATTTATTCAAATAATATTCAATATTTATTATTTCTCACCGAACTATTAAACTCAATCCGTTATTCCTCCACAATATTTATCGGGCCTTGAATAATGACTATATATTTATTAAATAAATATCACTGCATTATTCACCAATAAATAAATATTACATCCACTAAATAGCAAATAAATATTTATTAAATATTCTGCTCACATTATATTCTCCCGAATACCTGGTGACGGAATATATGCGATCTAACAAACATGAATAATTATTAAATCACGTGCGAGAATAATATTTATTCAGCTTGTTAAATAATAAATAATAATAATATTATTTAACTGAGATTCCAGATACACTTAGTGCGTGACCCTCTAGGCCTCTTTCTCAGTGACATCAGACGAACCAGCCTAAAGTCCAAGGTTAGCATCTAGCAACAAGCCAAAACACCCATTGAGAAATGAGTTAATGCCGCAACGACATATACCTCATACGAATGCTTACTGTGTAATATAATCCCTTTATCACGAAATCTCTAATCAAGCAGGTTGCATGCCGGTGCCACGAACCTATGTGTTTGATGTCTCTTTCTTTGACTTCCCGGAAATTGAACTTGCCTATAGAACCCCATGACCATTGATTTATTTAGGATCATTTCCATCAAAGAGCCTGAGATATCAACTTCCGTTAAAGAACAGAAGAGATAAATCCTTTCTCGTATTATTCATTCATTAATGCAATATTACTCGTGACGCACCCAACGTATCACACCTCACCGCGAACATCTGTTGTCACGGTTTTCGTCAATACATCAAAGTATGCGACTCATAATACTCATTAATAATAATCTTGAAGTATAAGGATCAATACAAGGGTCATGAGAAGGTGTCTCAAAGTCTTATGAGTCTCCACCCCTGATAGTCTGTATCATTTGTGTTTCTCAAATGATATCATCCGGCTATAGAACAATCATGATGTGATAATAAGTTTATTAATATTCAAAACTATGAATACATGTTATCATAAAGTACACAAAAGTTGGTTCTAGGGCACTAACTCCAACACACCTCAACCTTGGCCTCTTGCTGAACGCATATAGCGCTCCAAGTCTCAGCCTCCCAACGCCCTTGCTCACCTATGGCGTCTCTCTTATCACGTCGTCATCAGACTGCGCTCACGGTTTCCGTGTACCATTGGCGCAACCCTACCTTTCCTGCTGAGGCCAGATTTCCTATCTTCGGCTATTCCTGCTAGTGTCCTCGCTCCGCCCCTGCTGTTGTCTCGCCGCACTCTTTCCTGTGTATCTTCCGGACATCCGATTTGTGTCTGGTTGCGTGTTGTTCCTGCACTCCTTGCTGCTACTGACCCGATTATTCCTGCTGAGTGGGTTCTTGTAGTCTCTTCCGTATCTCCTTTCAGACATGACAACATCCTCGCCACCATCCAATATCCATCACACCCTGAAACTCTATGGGTGTTGTTGGAGTCTACATCCCACATCGGACTTGAGGTCCGATGTGGTTTTAATTATTCATTATAAAATAACCCTAAGGGCTCCTTTAGAGAGGACACCTTGGGGGGGTTCGGGTCATCCTATTTTATCATTCTACATGGTATCAGAGGGAAATTAATCCCGAACCCTCCTCCCATTTTATTTCCCCCCCTATCTAGGGTTTCTCATTATTTCTCCTCCGCGGGGGGCGACGGCCCCCATGTAGGGCTAGGTTTATTTTCTGCCGCCGCCCCTCCGGGCTCGTTTCTCAGGCGCCCCCCTGCTGGATCTCCTTCCCTCCCGACGGATCTCCCTCCTTGCGCCGCCTCCTTCCCTGCGGATTCTCGGATCTGCCCGGTTCCGCCTCTGCGCGCGCGATGACCTCGTCCAGGCGACCTTGTCCAGCGGCTCCCTCGCTGCGCGTCGCCCTGCACGACGCCTCCCGCGCTGCTCCTTCCATGCCGACCTCCACCTACGGCAGCCCCCGCCCCCATGCCGGCCCTCCTGTGGTTTCCCGGCGCTCTGACGCTCGGCCCGCCCGTGCGGTTTTCCTGGCGAATCTGACGGCTGGCCTGCCCGTGCGGTTTCCCGGCGCTCCGACGATCGGCCCGCCTGTGCGGATTTCCCAGCGCTTAGTCGACCAGCACTGCCAGTGCGGCTTTCCCGGCGCTCCGTCGATCGACACTGCTTGAGCGGCTTGGCAAATTTTTTTCAGCAACATCCTCCATCTTCATGCAGAGGAGCAACATCCATGACGCTTTTATCTTTTATTATGTTTTTGTCTTGTTTTGTAATCAAGCTGGGTATGTCCAGCTCGAGGGGGAGTGTTTGCAGCGTCTATTGCTTGCTTTATTTTTCTTTATGTGTCCAAGTTAGGTGCACCTAGCTTGAGGGGGATTGTTGGAGTCTGCATCCCACATCGGACTTGAGGTCCGATGTGGTTTTAATTATTCATTATAAAATAACCCCAAGGGCTCCTTTAGAGAGGACACCTTGGGGGGGTTCGGGTCATCTTATTTTATCATTCTACAGGTGTGATTGCGCTTATACAATCTCATTCGGCTGCTTTGCCACCTGCCTCTTTTGCTTCTATTGCTCAAACTGGTGGCCCTACCGCTTTTGTATCTCGTCGACCGACAACTTGGATGCTTGATTCTGGTGCTTCTGATCATCTCACAGGTGATATAGGTATTCTTACTACCTATCATTCCTATACTGGTGTCACTGTAATTACTATTGCTGATGGATCTACAATCCCTATTGCGTGATTTGACACATGCTCATTGACGCCTATTCGCCTGGATTTCGTGACTCATGTTCCTCACAGTCCTTTTAATCTTCTCTTCATCAGTAAACTCATAAATGACTTAAATTGTGTTATTTTTACATCTTCTGGTGTTGTTTTTCAGGAGCGGTCGACAAATCGGGAGCTTAATAGCGATCGTCTTAGTGATGGGATGTACATGTTCGATACCCCACCATCCCTTGCTTGCTCATCCACCTCTGCTCGTGCCCTCGACCCACATTTTTGCCATGGTTATCCACCGACTTTAGTTTTACATAAGCTTTGCCCTCATTTCAGTCCACATTTTTCCTTCCATTGTGAATCCTATAAGTTTATTAAACATCATCGGGCGACGTATGTTCCTCGTTTGGTGACGCGTGCGGCTAACCCTTTCGACTTAGTTCATTCCGATGTGTGGGGTCCCTGCAGGGTTCCCAGTCAGTTAGGGCACCATTGTTATGTATCCATTATTGATGACTTCTCTCGGATGACATGACTATATCTCCTTCGTGATCGTTCAGAGGTTAGTGATATTTTCAAAACTTTTTTACCATGAAATTCACAATCAATTCTCCAACCGTCCTTCATCAAACATCTTGTCTCGATACCCCTCAACAGAATGGTGTGGTTGAGCGTAAATATCGTCATATTCTGGAAACTGCTCGGGCCTTATTATTTCACACCTCTTCCTTTTTGGGGATGCTATTCTTACTGTCACATATCTTATCAACCGTCTTCCTTCTATCCTTCAGGGGCAGAGTCCATTTTCGGCTCTGTTCCCCTCTCTTCATCCTCACCTTCTTCCACTTCGCGTGTTTGGATGTCTTTGTTATGTTCGTGACACTCATCCTCATCTCTCTAATTTTCCTCCAAAGACCCTCTGTTGCATCTTTCCAGGCTACTCTCGTACCTAGCGCGGTTACCGTTGTTTCTTTCTTGACTTGGGATGTTATATCATCTTTGCTGATGTCTTATTCATTGTGAACTCTGTTGTTATCCTCTCCACCCACTCCCCATCCTGATACCACTATCGATGACTGTTTTCCTCTCACCATCCATCCATCAAGCCTCCGTTGACCCGATCAGATGATCTTCGCTTTGGCTCTGTCTACTCTCGTCGTCCATCGACCATGCCCCCTGCCCAGATCGAGGACACCATTTCTCCAACTTCGTTCGTTGTTTCTGCTACCGGCACCGATGACTTGTCGATTACATTACAGAAAGGTACTCGCTCTTGCCAGAATAATCCTTTATACACAACTTCATACAAAGGCTTCTCTGCTATGGAGATGATCTCTGTTCCTCGTAAGGTTGCTGAGGCTAAATCTCACCCTGGTTGGCTTCAAGCAATGCAAGATGAATTACAGGCCTTGGACGACAATCACATCTGGGATCCGGTCACCCTTCCTGCAGTTAAGCAGGTTGTTGGCAACAAATGGATTTATTCTGCCCGTCTAAATGCAGATGACACTCTTCATTGCCTTAAAGTTCGTCTCGTGGCAAAAGGCTTCACGCAGGCATATGGTGTTGATTATTTCGATACCTTCTCTCCAGTTGCTAAAATGGTCTCTGTTCAATTATTTATATCTTTTGCGGTTGCTCATAATTGACCTCTTCATCAACTTGATGTCAAGAATGCGTTTTTCCATGGTTTTCTTGGAGAAGAAATATATCTACAACATCCTCCTTGCTTCCTTGCCCCAGGGATCGATTCTCATGTCTGTCGGCTTCGTCGGTCTCTTTATGGGTTTTAGCATTCTCCTCATGTGTGGTTTGTCAGATTTGGCACCGTCATCACTATCTTTGGTCTTTCTCAGAGTATGAAGGATCACATTGTTTTCTATCGAAAAACGTCCTCTTGCTGCATCATGTTAGTTGTGTATGTTTATGATATCATTATTACTGTAGTGATTCACATGACATTACCCATCTCAAGGCTTATCTTCAACAACAGTTCCATACCAAAGACCCGGGTCCTTTGACATATTTTCTTGACATTGAGGTCTCCCGTTCTCTAACCAATATTTTCTTCTCACAACGAAAATATGGTTTGGATATCTTGCGGGATACTGGTTTGTCTCAGGCAATTGCCGTTGACACTTCTCTTGAACCAGGAGAACGATCCCTTCATGCTGCCAGTGACCCATATTCGCATTTGGATAGGTATCTTCGTCTTGTGGGCAAATTCAATTATCTTACCTTGACTCGTTCGGATATTGCCTGTGCTGTCAGTAAGGTCAGTCAATTCATGAAACATCTGACAAAATCCCAATGGGACACTGTCCTTCGCATTGTCAAATACATTAAGAAAATCCTTGCCCGTGGGTATTCACATTACGATCATCTGGACATTGCGGTTTTTCTGGCTGGTGACTTAATTTCCTGGCGAAGCAAGAAACAAACTGTCATCTCCAGATCCAGCGTTGAATCTGAATACCGTGCGATGACCACAGTCACTACTGAAATTCTACGACTTCGTCACTTTCTTCATGAAATTGGTTTCCCGTCACAGAATTCTGCTCATATTTGGTGTGATAATTAGGCGGCCACGAAAATTGTTTTTAATTCAGTTTTCCATGAACGCACAAACCATATTGAGATTGACTATCACTTTCTCACCATCACCTGGAGCAAAAACATATCAGTTTTAGCTACATTTCAACAGCTCATCAGCTTGCCTTTATGCACCAAGCTGGACATCCACAACATTCACGACTCAGCTTGAGGGTGTGTGTGTTCGGTCTTTTGTGTTTTCCTCTTTGTTTTTTGTTTGCGGGACTCTTCTTTCAAGCTATACCTGTTTTAGCTTAAGGGGGAGTGTTGGACCCAGTTATGTGTATTTTGGAGTCTCACATTGGTTTGCTCTGTCTTGTATTCATTTTCCCCTATCTATAAATAAAGGGCTCCGCCTCTCATTGAGGAATGAAGTACCATTCTACATATTTAATAGAACACCGCACAAAATAAAGCATCCTGTGCTGAGTGCATAGGCATCTCATATTTATCATATGAGGAAGGGTGGTTATTCTATAGTTTAAAGTCATATAGGAAAGTGCTCTGGAATTTAAATCCATCTAGGAATGTGCAAGGAGAGGGGTGTTACAACTACATTGTGATTGAACCTCCAGAAGGTTTCCTACATATCCCCAGTTTTGGGCATCAAAACCCACATAGTTTGAGATCACAATTTAAAGTGATAGAGTTTGCTACTCATCCTTGATAAACGAAGCTTTCAATTTTAAACTGAGCAAGAAGGCACAATATGCAGTTTAAAACCATGTAAGCAGGGGGTGAAATTCATCCTTGATAATGAATCTTACGGTCTAAAGCCATGTAAGTGAGTGTACCATGTAGTTTAATGTTGTACGGGGAAGAAGATACACTGTACAGTTTAAGGTCATGCAATAAGGACCGCTCTATACAGTTTAAGGTCATGCAGGTTGGACTACTCCATGCAATTCAAGGTCATATGGTATGAACCCTTTGTATGGGACTTACGTTAAGATGACCCTTGAAAGGAACCATGCCCATATGAGGTGGGCAGAAAGAAAGGATTCTGGTTGGGACTTATGTGGGAGCAACCCAGGGTGCACCTTGATCCACAGGAGGTGGTGGCCTGTAGGAATGTGGTGGGACCTATGCCAAGGCAGTCCGGAAGCGCCGGAATTTGTGAAAATATCCTTGCCTGATTCCAGGGCAGAAAGTGGTATGCCCCGAGTTCTGTAAGATGGAGGATCCCCATTAGCAAGGGGATATATGATTGATCATCCGGAATTTGTGAAAATATCCTTGCCTGATTCCAGGGCAGAAGTGGTATGCCCTGAGTTCTGTAAGATGGAGGATCCCCATTAGCAAGGGGGTATATGATTGATCTTGTAGTGTGTCAGCCATCGATTTGAAGCAACCATGTGGCTGTCGCATAAGCAACACTTGAGGGCCTACGCAACGGGGACTCTTGGATGGATCTAGTAAAGAGGGTTATGTGTGATTATTTATGGCGTTTGTTGGAGTCTGCATCCCACATCGGACTTGAGGTCCGGTATGGTCTTTAATATTCCTTATAAATTAACCTCAAGGGCTCCTTTAGAGAGCACACCTTGGGGGTTCGGGTCTCTCCTTTTTCCCATTATACATGGTATCAGAGGGAAATTAATCCCGACCCCCCTTCCATCTATTTTTTTTCTATTCCGCTCTAGGGTTTAATATTTTTTTTCTCCCCACGGGGGGCAGCGGCTTCCATGGCCTACGAGCCTGAGTATTTCCCGACCGCCCCTTGTGGCGGTCCTTGACTCCTGCCGGTCCTCCCTCCCGAGCGGTAGCCTCCCTGCTCCGGCTCTCTCCGGCGGTGCTCCTCCCCGGTGTGCCTTCCCTTCCGGCGCCCGCTCCTCCTGCGCGCGAGCCCTCGCCGTCGCGGATCCTCCCCCTCCCGGCATCTATCCCCGCTGCGCACGACGGCTTCACCCTCGGCCACGCATCCCGATCTTGCCGGAATCCTGTCGCGGCATCCCATCGCGGCGCCTCCTCTCTCCCGTAGCGGCTCCCGACAGTTCCTCCCGCGACGCTCCTTCTGTGCGCGACTCACGCATCTCCAGTGCGGCTCCCGACCCAGGTGCGGCGACGGCTCCTCTTCCGGCGGTTTCGTCCCACCGGCCCCTGCGCACAGCCTTCCGCCGGCATCCCCCTCCTGGCGGTTTCCCCTCTCCGATCTTCCCGGCTCCCCGCTCCTGCCGACACCCACTTCCGCAACTCCCGGCGCGCAGAACGGTTTCTCCCGCCTATTCCTCGCACCGGCGCCCGTTTCTCCAGGCGCCCGAACCGGTCAGCTGCACCTCTCCCGCTACGCACGAACCACCCTCTCCGGCGGTCCTGTGCGCGCAGCGCCTCAGGCAGTTCCCCGGCGCCCCGCTCCTCCAGCCGCGCCTCTCAGACGCGGCTCCCGGCTCCCTCGCCCCGGCTCCTCCAGCAGCCGGCCTCCAGCCCTGCCGGCCTCCCGTACTGGACCGCTGCGCCGCTTCCCCTGTGCGACGAATCTCCAGCGCGGGCATCCCGGCGCTTCCCGTCCAGCCGCGCTTGCGGCGATCCTCCGGGCAGCTTCCTCTCCCTCAGGTGGTGCCTATCTTCCTGGCGGACTCCCGGCGCCCGTCCGCTGCTCTCCCTCCTTGCCGGCCTCCTCCTACAAGGCAGCCCTCCCTCCGACCTGATTCATTAGCTCCCTTTCGGCACCTCCTGCGGAATCACCACATTCAATCGCCGGCCTCCTCCTGCGGATTTCCCGGCGCTTCGACGACCGGCACCGCCATTGCGGATTTCTCGGCACTTTGAAGACCGGCCCTTTCGAGCGGATTTCTCGGCGCTCTGACGACCGGCCCCACAAGTGCGGTTTTCTTGGTGCTAGTGTGGATTTCTCGACGTTTCATCGACCGACACCACTAGTGCGGCATTCCTGGCGCTCCGTCAACCGGTCGGTCTGAGTGGTTTCTTCTGCTGCGCCCGCGACATCATCCATCCATCATCGTGAGGAGGAGCTGCGATCGTGAGAGGGAGCATCATCATTGCAGTTTTTATCTTTTATTCTGTTTTGTCTTGTTTTGTCACCAAGCTGGGTATGTTCAGCTTGAGGGGGAGTGTTTGCAGTCTGATGATTGCTTTGTCTTCATTTGTTTGGTTTGTTTTTTCTTTATGTGTCCAAGCTAGGTAGCTTGGGGGGGAGTGTTGGAGTCTGCATCCCACATCGGACTTGAGGTCCGGTGTGGTCTTTAATATTCATTATAAATTAACCCCAAGGGCTCCTTTAGAGAGCACACCTTGGGGGTTCAGGTCTCTCCTTTTTCTCATTCTACAGCGTTCATGTCTTTGCATTTCATAGTCTTTACCAACGGGAGTAAAATCTTCCTCTGTTGGGGCATGCAGAGTCCTCAGTTGTTGCGGAATCGCCGGGAGACACAACGACAGAAAATAAGAAAACGAAAGAAAGAAAAGCAACAATGAACACTGCGATTTACGTGGTTCGGGAAAAATCCCTACGTCCACGGGAGAGGCATAATTTCACTATGATTCGGGAGCACAAAATTACAGAGGATTTTCAACATAAAACCCTAGTCCGAAATGGGCTATAAAACAAATGGAGAAGACGATCACTATTCGAAAAGTGGTCCGCGTCGCTACAGTGAACGGCGACTGGCTTTGTCAAAAGCGCTACAGTAGAGTTGACCCCGAAGTCCGCACCGCTACAGTGAAAAATGTGTTAACATTGGAATTTAATTTATAGGTAAAATCTAGGAAAATCTCATAGAATTTAGAGGGGTATGCAACATGTGAATCATACACGATAGTGTAACCCCATTAGTGATACGTGATTGCGTATGCTGAGTCCCCGTGCAATTTCCTCCGTAAGTCAGATTTTTTTTTCAAACTTCTCCTTGGCATCTGCATCATGAAGGTCAAGGCTACGTGCTGCTACTGTTCACATTTATCATTATTTGTGTAAGCAAAACTCTACCTGAACTGTATGAAAGGTATGAGAACAAACCACCGCATTAGGGTCACACGGACTTCATGCCTTTGAACTTAATTTGCTTCTCTTCCTTTTACAAAAAAGATGGTCGCTCACTCCTCCAGTCATCCTTCGGATGCTATAACTGAATGGTGGCTTTCAATGGCCGATAACATCGATCTCACACAACGTCACCCTATCAACCCGCACCACAGAGTCTTATTAACTGCTTTAGAACCAAATCTTAGAGAATCCCCATTGTCAATCCATCTTCCACTGTACTGGTTTGGGGGGATAAATCCCTGTGCCAAACCATAACTTGCTAAGGCAATGGTTCACTTTGGAAACTGTCATGAGATGAATGAATATCTCATTCACTGTGCACTATACCCGATAGGAGAAAGCCATACATGGATTCATCCTATGGTATTCACTAAGCATGCTGGAGGGATTCATCCTATGGTATTCACTAAGCATGCTGGAGGGATCAACTACAAGTTATGGAATCCAAAGTTGATATCTACTCATCCAGCCCGCAGCTTTCAATCGTTGTCCATCAGCGTTGATGGAGATTGAGCTAGGACTTACTCCCAAGTGGTGTCTTTGGATGTTACTGGGTTCGGAAATATTGGGTTCTCCAAATTTGCACTGATTTTGAGGAGTATTTGAAGGCTGTGGGCATCTATGAGGCCATCTGGGTCTCACAAGCCTTCATGTACAATCTTGGATATTTCATTCCTGATTTACGATCTTGCAGAAAAATACTTTCCACTTGTTGTATGGTGAAGTAGACATTAGTCTATGGGATATCTACAGATCTGAGAGATACCTATTTTGTGGGACATGTGCGATGAATTTATCCCCCCATCATCTGCCTGAAAGGATGTAGAGAAGTCTCCAGCCCCAGGGTTCCAGCTACTGAAAGCATTTCACTCAGCCCTGGGGAAGAAACTTCACCCACACATAGATATCTCATTCTCCACATGGGTTGATATCTTTCTAGAGTATATGCTGATGTGCCAGAGGTTAAAAGACGAAGAGGATTTCTGATGGAGATAAGAGGACCGACTTCTTCTATTTATGTATGAAAAGGAATTGGAAATAAAAAAACAGTAGAAGTTCTAGAAGAGGAGGAAGAAGATCCGGATGATCCTGCCCAAACCTAACGGTCGATTTGCACACAACAACCCACTAAATTCATTCTCACTGGATACCCCTTCTCTCAACCTCATCCTATTATTTATAACTAAACCCCTCCCCTAACAACCAATAATATTTCCAGGATATTCCGTGGGGCCCAAAGGCATATTCCAATATATTCCATATACTCACCTCTCTCTTCTAACCGCTCCAGGTGGCCTGCATGATATCTATCACTGCCACCGTCCCGAAAAACCACCTTGTCCTCAAGATGGTGGATCGTGTATGCATGCCAAGCGATCTCCCATACCAGCTGTGCTCCAGGGAACTGAGGGCAAAGGGTGCTAGGCAGACAGTTATGCCAAGCAATCTTCCATATTCTTCTCCCTGCTCTGGCGCGTCGGGCCGAACCAAGCAACACCTTTGACTGAGGACCAAGCTACTGCGATCTTGTATAAAGCGCCCGTGCCGCAGGTGCATGCCACGCAATCTCCAAAACGCTTCTCCTTGCTTCATTGGTTAGCTCCGAAAAGATGAAGTTGGGGGTTGTGTCATTTTCCAGCTTCATGTATTGAGCTCCCTCCAGGATATTTGCCACCCTTTGCGTGGCTTTCCTGTTGCTTGTTGTTGTAGTTGAATCCGTTGAGCCAACTGCTTTCAACTCTAGGGGCGCTGAATAAACATTTTTTTGTGTTTTCGCCAATATTTCCACAAATTACTCAGGTCTCATTTGCAAGCCCTTGATCTCCTTTCAAACCCTTGCACCGGTGACCGACAATATAACCAATGATCAGAGGAGATCCACACTTAATTTTTTGGGATACCTCAAAGCCACTCTCATCTTGACGCAACACAAATTTTGCATTCTTTACTGGTAAACTAGTAGAACTGAGAGAATCTTCTGCTTCATCTGACCAAGTAGATTTGACATTGCTCTTCGACAAACCGACCATTTCTTCGGCTCTTGCAGTTGTTTGGACAGTTGTAGCGGTGACTGAACTTGGAAGGATAGATTCTTGGATACCTTCCATCTGCACGTAAGTCGTTACTGTTGGCGCCTGTGCAATCAGCTGCAGGCTAGCAACCTCTGTCGCCAGGGAGCGCTTTACTTCTTTCTACCCATGCGCTTCTTCTGCTGGGACCTTTTGTCCGACAAAAGGCACTGAGAGATCTGTCATTGCTTGTAGTTGGTCCTGCTTCCCTATTACGTTGATACCAAGTGGCGGCGTGCCAGATTCCTCCATGATCTCTGGTCGCCCGCAGAACTGGGCAAGGGAAACCTTTGAGTCCTCTGGAGTTTGCTATATATCAAAGTATGACTCTGCGTGGGTAATCAATCCCTCCGGATCTAAACCATCAAACATGGGCAGCTCAGCCCGTGCAATCCATCTCCGGAGTTTGCTGTATATCAAAGTATGACTCTGCGTGGGCAATCCATCCTTGCGGATCTAAACCATCAAACATGGGCAGCTCAGCCCGTGCAATCCATCCCTTGGGGTCGGAGCCATAAAAAATTGGTAAGGCGAGTCCCTGGGGTGCAGCATGTTGATCGGATACATGGGTGACGTGAGTTGGAGGCAAATCAGTAACCCAGTCTTGCAGGCGTAGGTCGCTAGACGCCATGGCATGCGATGCAGACAATTCTTTTACCAAGGATGGAAGTTCGTCGTTGTGCGGCAGGGCTTCCTCTAAGCAGCGCGCCGGGCTGGAGATGCACGCATAGAATTCGGCAAAGTTGTGCGCCTAATCTTTCCGGAAGTTGGTCTGCTCATGACGTTTTTGTTCAGCCTAGTTGTGGTGCTCCCACTCCCAGGTTTGTTGCTTCACAGTGAGGTTGACCATTGCTGACGTGAAGTTGATGATGGTAGAATCGAGCTTCAAACCGAGCTTCCCGACCCGCTGTTCAAAGCCTTCGAGACGACCGTGGAACTGCATCTCCATCGCCATTTCATTCATGAAGTGGATGATGCGAAGGAAGTATCTTGGTAGTGCTCGCCTCCGCAGCGAGAGAATCCTGCAGCGTTCCCCTCGTGGGGAGAGAAGTCCGACAGTGGTCTCCTGCTGCGTGAGTGATGCAGTGATTTTTCACCAACGAACTCCTGCCTTGTTTTTTTTTGTAATTTTTTTGCCTGCGTATTTGCTGTAAATAAGTTGGGTAACCTTCTGGCGGTGTGCCGCGGCCGAACCCGAGGCTTCCGGTGCAAAAAAAACCGCGTTAGCACGAACGTCCGGCGAAAGGAACCAATAGCACGTCGATGGCGGACCCCTTGCAGACGAGAAACGAGACGGAGAGGTGCAGTCCGTTGGCAGCGGTCGGCTCCTGCAAAGTCTACGGTGCGTCCGGTCGTTGAGGGGGACATCCAGGTGTGCGCGGCCTACGAGTGAAGGCCGAGCAAAGAGTGCACTTCTGCAATGGTCGGGAGCAGGCAGCACGCATCTCGCCTGTGCGCACCGTCGCCTGGTGAAGTGTTGTGCGGTTCGTCCAGAGCGCAGGAAATGGACGGTGGTGGATGTGGTGCTGGGAGTTAGGCAGAGGAAGAAACAGTGGGGTGCTCTGGCAGCAGAGAGCAAAGACAGATCGGACCAATTGATGGAGATAAGAGGACCAACTTCTTCTATTTATGTATGAAAAGGAACTGGAAATAAAAAAGCAGCAGAAGTTCAAGAAGAGGAGGAAGAAGATCGGGATGATCCCGCCCAAGCCTAACAGCCGATCTGCATAAAACAGCCCACTAAATTCATTCTCACTGGATACCCCTTCTCTCAACCTCATCCCATTATTTATAACTAAACCCCTTCCGTAACAACCAATAATATTCCCAGGATATTCTGTGGGGCTCAAAGGCATATTCCAGCATATTCCATATACTCACCTCTCTCTTCTAATCGCTCCAGGTGGCCCTGCATGGTATCTTTCAATATCTGAATCTCCATAACCGTGGAATCACTAAAGCATATTAGACCACCCTGGGAAGGGGAAATTATGAGGAGTGGGGATGGAGATGCCAGGAGGGCGTGGACAGATAGCTTTGCCTGGCTGGATTCTGGGCCAATATGGTTGAGCGGGTATTTGTTTCCAATCCAAGACTCACACCATGGGGCTAGGTCAGATACTTTCATCATGGCCGCTGAGCTCGCTCAAAGAAAGGCCATCAACCCGATGGTGCCGGATTTGACAAAGATATACGGACTGTTGTGGCAAATTTACCAAGGAAAATCTCTATTTTGCATCACCAGGCCATTCCAGATCATCTGGGGATGGATTGCAACACATTTCAACTACTATGAATTCCAAAATCTAACATTTATCCCGCGATACTGATTCAGGACCTTTCTCTCGAGTGTTGCTGGAGTTTGACCAATGTTAACGGATGCCAGAAATATAGTGGAGGCCCTTGAGCAGCATTCACAGTTCACATTCTCTCCATATGGATGTTCCCACCAGAGCCATCATCGATAACAAACCTTCCAGCTATGCATCGAGTTCATATATGATTTCTCTTAGAGATAGTGTGCTGGAGACTTGGGTAGAAGGCAAGCCATATATGAAGCATCCGTGCCATACCACTTTTCCAGAAAATTCCCTTGTATACTGTTATTGGTCCGGGTTGAGTGTCACGGACATAACAGAGACATCCAAAGACACGCAAGGGAAGGGAGTGAGGAGGGAGAGAGGAGAACAGAGTCCGAAAAGGAGTCTCCCTCTGAAGAATAGAAGAAGGGAGGCGGTTAATGAGGTAGGTAGCAGTTAGGATAACATCGCACCAAAATTGGAGAGGCACCTTCATGTGAAATAGGAGAGCACGAGCAGTCTCCAGAATATGGCGGTGTTTCCGATCGGCCACTCCATTCTGCTGCGGTGTTCGGGGCAAGATGTCTGGTGAATGATGCCTTTATCCTTGAGAAACTGCTGAAGGGTAGAGGATAAATATTCTCGTCCATTGTCAGAGCGGAGACATTTCAGTGAAGTTGAGAATTGAGTATGAATTTCATTGTAGGAAGTCTGAAATGTAGAACATACTTCAGACCGATCACGAAGAAGGTATAGCCAGGTCATGCGGGAGTAGTCATCAATAAAGGTAATATAATACTGGTACCCGGGCTGGCTAGGAACCCTGCAAGGACCCCATACATCGGAGTGAACAAGGTCGAAAGGATTCGCGGCACGCGGGTCCTAGCGAGGTACATATGTCACCCGATGATGTTTTGCAAATTTGCAAGGTTCACAATGGAATGAAATATTAGGACTAAATTGGGGGCAAAGTTTATGGAGGACGGAAGCCGGTGGATGACCAAGGCGAGAATGAAGGTCAAGGGCACGGGCTGAGGTGGATGGACAGACAATAGGGTGTGGGATATCGAGTATGTACACCCCGGCCTGAAGATGACCTCGACCAAGTTCCCGATTCGTCGATCGCTCCTGAAACACAACACCAGAAGATGTAAAAATAGCAGCACAGTTTAAATTTTTGGTGAGTTGGCTGATGGACAGAAGATTAAACTGGCTGTGAGGAATGTGAACAACGGAAGGCAGACTCATAGACGGGGTCAAAAGGCATGTGCCAAAGCCCGCAATGGGGATTGTTGAGCCATCAACAACAATGATTGGAGAAACACTGGTCGATGGATGGTAGGTAGTGAACAGACCAAAATCACCTGTGAGATGTTGAGACGCACCGGAGTCGAGCATCCAGACTGACGGTCGATGAGATAGGCAGGCGGTGGAGCTAGCAGGCTGAGCAATGGTGGCTGGATAAGAGGGCCGATGCTCAGGACAGGGTCGGGAAACCGCTGGAGGTGGACCGAGAGATCGCATCGGATGCAGGAAATAGGAAACTCCTGGATTGCGGGAGGAAGCACCGGACTGGTGGGCCGCAGTCGCCCGGAGGAAGTCGGGCCTGGACATAGGCGGGGCAGGGGGGGGGGGCGCCTGGCAGGAGGATGACCGGAGGCGCCGGGAGGTGAGCGGCCGGCCTGGATCTGCTGCCAGTGGCCGCGGGCAAACCTGGTGCTGGTACGTCCGAAGGAGAGCGCCGACCTAAGGGGCATTCGGCGGAGCGACTTTGAGTTGGAACGCCAGGGAGCTTCGGCGCTGGTCGGAGGTCGCGGCGGGGATGCACAGGCGGCGCGAGGTCGAACCAGGAGTCTGCCGGATGCTGGAGGAGCCGACAGAGGTGGAAGCCGGCTGTTCTGCTCGCCGGGAGAAGTGGGAGCGGGAGCCGGCAGTTGCGGGGAGCCGGAAACCGCTTGTGGAAGAGTGCCGCTCGGGATGGAGCCTCCGGGAAGGGAGGCTGCCGGGTAAGGGAGGCCGCTGGACGAGGGAGGGTCGTGCTCGGGAGGGGCAGCGACGGAGGGTCGTCGGGGAAGGGAGCCGCCGGGCACAGGAGGGAGGGCCGCTGGTAGACGCGCCGGGAGCTGGGGCGAGGGGGGGGGGCGCTGGGCGAGGGCGCCGGGGCAAGGGCGTCGGGGCGAGGGCGCCTCTGGGCGAGGGAGCCGGGGCGAGGGCGTCGGGGCGAGGGCGCCTCTGGGCGAGGGAGCCGGGGCGAGGGCGTCGGGGCGAGGGCGCCGGGAGGGGAGCCGCGCTGGGAGAGAGGGCCGTCGGGAGGGGAGGCGCACCGGGAGAGAGGGCCATCGGGAGGGGAGCCGCGCCGGGAGAGAGAGGGCCGCCGGGAGGGGAGGCGCGCCGGGAGCGAGGGCCGCCAGGAAGGGCTAGGGCAGAGGGGAGACGCGCCGGGGAAGGGAGCCGCCGGGGAAGAGGGTGCCACCTAGGGCAGAGGAGGGAGGCCCGTCGGGAAGGGCAAAGGCAGAGGGGAGAGAGGCGGGGCCGGACAGATCCGGGAATCCGCAGGGGAGGGAGGGTTCGGGATTAATTTCTCTCTGATACCATGTTATTGGTGAATTCCCCTTACCTCAATGAGAGGTGGAGACGTTCTTTTATAGATGAGTAAAAACAAATTACAAGGAGGGTAAGTCCGATGTGGGACTCAGAAATACCCATTAAACTTAAATCGGGTCCAACATATACAATGACCAAGTTCGACACCGCCCTACGATTCTCTAGATGAACTATATTCGATGGTGATGCATCAACTTTGGTTGATGATGATGTGTGAAGATACTTGGGCCCGGGTCACTTTGCCTCCGGTGGACTCCATGATTGGGATCCGTTGTGATTATGTGAAGGCATGGCTTCGCTCTTATCCTGACTCCATGTTGAAGGATTTGGGGGCTTGGAAGAAAAGATGACCTGACCCCAAATATGAACAACGCAAAAGAGTGTTCAGGGCTAAAGAACACATGGAGACCGGGGAAAGGAGGATGGTTAGGGAAAAACAGCCCCTATATGACAATCTACAGTAGAAGAGACCCGGTCAAAGAAGCACTCGAGGAACCGTGAGCCAAGTTCCTCCTCCAAAGATTTATAAGAAGAGTTTTCTCTCCCTTCGGGCATGTAGTAACCAGAGGTATGGTGGACATGGAACACCTAGAGGGCCCAACTTTCTCTGGAGAACCTCTGGGCTTCCTTTCAAATAAGAGTGTAGGTACTAGGTATTGGGATTATCATAATGCACACTGAAATCAACTTCAATGTCCGATCCAATGATATATAGGCTTACATTCAAGACCTGGAGGCCCTGGTGCACTCTGTGGATGGCCAGGATCTCATAACTGAGAAAATTCATCTCCTGGGGTCTTTCAGGTAGCGCTGGTATGAAACTGGCTGTGAGGAACGTGAACAACGGAAGGCAGACTCATAGACGGGGTCAAAAGGCATGTGCCAAAGCCCGCAATGGGGATTGTTGAGCCATCAGCAACAGTGATTGGAGAAGCACTGGTTGATGGATGGTAGGTAGTGAACAGACCAAAATCACCTGTGAGATGTTGAGACGCACCGGAGTCGAGCATCCAGACTGACGGTCGATGAGATAGGCAGGCGGTGGAGCTAGCAGGCTGAGCAATGGTGGCTGGATAAGAGGGCCGATGCTCAGGACAGGGTCGGGAAACCGCTGGAGGTGGACCGAGAGACCGCATCGGATGCAGGAAACAGGAAACTCCTGGATTGCGGGAGGAAGCACCGGACTAGTGGGCCGCAGTCACCCGGAGGAAGTCGCGCCTGGACAGAGGCGGGGCAGGGGGGGCGCCTGGCAGGAGGATGACCGGAGGCGCCGCGAGGTGAGCGGCCGACCTGGATCTGCTGCCAGTGGCTGCGGGCAAACCTGGTGCTGGTACGTCCGAAGGAGAGCGCCAACCTAAGGGGCATTCGGCGGAGCGGCTTTGAGTTGGAACGCCAGGGAGCTTCGGCGCTGGTCGGAGGTCGCGGCGGGGAGGCACGGGCGGCGCGAGGTCGAACCAGGAGTCTGCCGGATGCTGGAGGAGCCAACAGAGGTGGAGGCCGGCTGTTCTGCTCGCCGGGAGAAGTGGGAGCGGGAGCCGGCAGTTGCGGGGAGCCGGAAACCGCTTGTGGAAGAGTGCCGCCCGGGATGGAGCCTCTGGGAAGGGAGGCCGCCGGGTAAGGGAGGTCGCTGGACGAGGGAGGGTCGTGCTCGGGAGGGGTAGCGACGGAGGGTCGCCGGGGAAGGGAGCCGCCGGGCACAGGAGGGAGGGCCGCTGGTAGCCGCGCCGGGAGCCGGGGCGGGGGGGGGGGGGGCGCTGGGCGAGGGCGCCGAGGCAAGGGCGTCGGGGCGAGGGCGCCTCTGGGCGAGGGAGCCGGGGCGAGGGCGTCGGGGCGAGGGCGCCGCTGGGCGAGGGCACCGGGAGGGGAGCCGCGCTGGGAGAGAGGGCCGTCGGGAGGGGAGGCGCACCGGGAGAGAGGGCCGTCGGGAGGGGAGCCGCGCCGGGAGAGAGAGGGCCGCCGGGAGGGGAGGCGCGTTGGGAGAGAGGGCCGCCAGGAAGGGCTAGGGCAGAGGGGAGACGCGCCGGGGAAGGGAGCCGCCGGGGGAAGAGGGTGGCCACCTAGGGCAGAGGAGGGAGGCCCGCCGGGAAGGGCAAAGGCAGAGGGGAGAGAGGCGGGGCCGGACAGATCCGGGAATCCGCAGGGGAGGGAGGGTTCGGGATTAATTTCCCTCTGATACCATGTTATTGGTGAATTTCCCTTACCTCAATGAGAGGTGGAGACGTTCTTTTATAGATGAGTAAAAACAAATTACAAGGAGGGTAAGTCCGATGTGGGACTCTGAAATACCCATTAAACTTAAATCGGGTCCAACATATACAATGACCAAGTTCGACACCGCCCTACGATTCTCGAGATGAACTATATTCGATGGTGACGCATCAACTTTGGTTGATGATGATGTGTGAAGATACTTGGGCCCGGGTCACTTTGCCTCCAGTGGACTCCATGATTGGGATCCGTTGTGATTATGCGAAGGCATGGCTTCGCTCTTATCCTGACTCCATGTTGAAGGATTTGGGGGCTTGGAAGAAAAGATGACCTGACCCCAAATATGAACAACGCAAAAGAGTGTTCAGGGCTAAAGAACACATGGAGACCGGGGAAAGGAGGATGGTTAGGGAAAAACAGCCCCTATCTGACAATCTACAGTAGAAGAGACCCGGTCAAAGAAGCGCTCGAGGAACCGTGAGCCAAGTTCCTCCTCCAAAGATTTATAAGAAGAGTTTTCTCTCCCTTTGGGCATGTAGTAACCAGAGGTATGGTGGACATGGAACACCTAGAGGGCCCAACTTTCTCTGGAGAGCCTCTGGGCTTCCTTTCAAATAAGAGTGTAGGTACTAGGTATTGGGATTATCATAATGCACACTGAAATCAACTTCAATGTCCGATCCAATGATATATAGGCTTACATTCAAGACCTGGAGGCCCTGGTGCACTCTGTGGATGGCCTGGATCTCATAACTGAGAAAATTCATCTCCTATGAAAAAAATATTCATGTCCATAATTTGAAGATGATGTGTGAAGATACTTGGGCCCGGGTCACTTTGCCTCCAGTGGACTCCATGATTGGGATCCGTTGTGATTATGCGAAGGCATGGCTTCGCTCTTATCCTGACTCCATGTTGAAGGATTTGGGGGCTTGGAAGAAAAGATGACCTGACCCCAAATATGAACAACGCAAAAGAGTGTTCAGGGCTAAAGAACACATGGAGACCGGGGAAAGGAGGATGGTTAGGGAAAAACAGCCCCTATCTGACAATCTACAGTAGAAGAGACCCGGTCAAAGAAGCGCTCGAGGAACCGTGAGCCAAGTTCCTCCTCCAAAGATTTATAAGAAGAGTTTTCTCTCCCTTCGGGCATGTAGTAACCAGAGGTATCAGAGGGAAATTAGTCCCGACCCTCCCTCCTTGCGGATTCTCGGTTCTGTCCGGCCCCGCCTCTCCCCTCCTTCCCGGCTAGGGTTCCACCTGGCGGCCCTCCTTCCTGCGCATCGCCCTCCCGCGGCTCCCGGCGGCCCTCCTTCTTAGCGCGGCTCCCAGCGTCCCGACTCCCCGACGTCCCGCTCGCGCTAGGGTTCCACCCCAGCGCGCCCTCGTCTCAGCTCCCTCGCCGGGCGCCTCCCGCGCGCTCCCGCTGCTCTCGCCCCGCGGCTCCCCTTCCGCCGCCTTCACCCCAGCAGGCGCCCTCACCCCTCGACGGTCGCGCCTCGGGTCGCGCCTCCAGTCGCCCCCGTCACCCTCACCCAGCGCGCCTCCTTCCCCTGCGGCCCTCTCTCTCGGTGTGGTTTCCCTCCCGCAACCCTCTCTCCAGGCGCGACTCCCCTTACCCAGCGACGCCCTCGTCCTGGCGCCCTCGGCCTCATCCCGGCGGACCCTCCCGACAACGCGCCCTCGTCCCGGCAGCGCGCCCTCGTCCCGGCACCCTAGTCCCGGCGTCCACGGTTTCGCCCCGGCAGCCTCTCCCGGCAGCGCGCCCTCGTCCCGGCAGCGCGCCCTCGTTCGGACGGCCCTTCCTGCACTCGCACGTCCTGCGCACGATCATCCCGCTGGCTCGCTGCATCAGCTACCCGACGCTTCCATGGCAGACTCCTCGGGACGTGGCCGTGCTTCAAGTCGTCCACGTCCCTTCTGTCAACATTGTGGCAAGTTTGACTACCTGATCGCCCGATGTTGGGTCCTGCATGGACGACCATCTCAGCACCCGCGACAGGGACAGCCCGCGGTCCAGGCCGCGTCCTCGACTGTCGCCTCTCTTTCCCCGTCTCTGGCCCTTTCTATGGCCGACCTTAGGTGGCCTCACGATCCTCCGACCTCTGTCCGACCCGGTCCCTCCTCGGCTTCTCTGGCCCGTACTGGAGCAGTTTCTATACCTCGCACGGTTGGTGAAGCCAAATCTCACCCCGGGTGGCTAGCAGCAATGCGGGATGAATTGCAGGCTCTGGAGGAAAACCATACTTGGGATCTTGTCCCCCTTCCAGCAGGCAAACAGGCAGTTGGCAGCATATGGATTTACACCGTCAGGCTGAATCCCGATGGCACTCTCCATCGCCTCAAAGCCCGCCTTGTGGCCAAAGGCTTTGCTCAGACATACGGTGTTGACTACTTTGATACATTCTCATCGGTTGCCAAGATGGCCTCCGTCCGGTTATTCATCTCTCTCACCGCCCATCATTAGTGGCCTCTTCATCAATTGGATGTCAAGAATGCCTTCCTCCATGGCTTTCTTGAGGAAGAAATTTATCTACAGCAACCCCCCGGATTTTGTGCCTCCGGCGCTGAATCTCGAGTCTGCCGTCTACGCCGCTCTCTTTACGGCCTCAAGCAGTCTCCCCGTGCTTGGTTCGGCCGCTTTAGCACGGTCGTCATCGACTTTGGGCTTTCTCGCAGTATGAAGGACCACACTGTCTTCTACAGGACGACCCCACATGGCTGCATCTTATTGGTCGTCTATGTGGATGATATCGTCATCACCGGCAGCGACTCTGTGGGTATCACCCATCTCAAGGGCCATCTTTACCAGCACTTCCACACTAAGGATCTTGGTCCTCTCACATACTTCCTCGGCATCGAGGTTTCCTACTCCTCGGACACCGTCTCCCTCTGCCAACGGAAGTATGCATTGGATATATTGCAGGATGCTGGGCTGACTCAGGCCACTGCGGTCGATACTCCTCTCGAGCCTGGAGAATGGTCTCTTTATGCCTCCTCGGCACTATACCCACATCCCGAGCGGTACCGTCGATTGGTGGGCAAACTCAATTATCTCACCATGACTCGACCCGACATTTCCTGTGCTGTAGCCAAAGTGAGTCAATTTATGGAGCATCCGACCACATCTCAGTGGGATGCTGTCATCCGCATCGCCAAGTACATCAAGCACGATACTGCCCGTGGTCTTCACTACTCCCAGCATCCTCATCAGCATATTGATGCCTTTTGCGATGCTGATTACGCTGGCTGCCTTGCCACTCGGAAATTTACTTCTGGGTTTGCCATATTCTTGGCAGGCAACCTCATTTCTTGGCGCAGCAAGAAACAGATGGTCGTCTCTCGCTCCAGTGCCGAGTCTGACTACCAAGATCCTTTGGCTTCGGCAACTCCTCCAGGAGCTTGGCTTTCCTCAGCAAACTTCTGCTTACATATGGTGTGACAATCAGGCAGCCACTAAAATTGCTTCGAACCCCGTCTTCCATGAACGCACGAAACATATTGAGGTGGACTGTCACTTTCTTCGCCACCACCTGGAGCACAAACATGTCAGCTTTAGCCACATTCCGACGGCAGACCAGCTTGCTGACATCTTCACCAAAGGCCTCCCCGGTGCTCGTCTTGCCTCGCTCAGTTCCAAGCTGGGGATCCACCACATCTGACACCCAGCTTGAGGGGGAGTATGTCTTGGTCTTGTGTGGTGTCATCTTTTTCTTTATTTTTTGTATGTCCAACTTGAGGGGGAGTGTTAAACCCTCTTTTTTATTATGGGTATTTCCGAGTCCCACATCGGAATACTTCTTTGTATCTTTCGCCGTATCATTCTATAAAAGTAGGCCCCCACCTTACCTTGAGAGTAAGTGGGTTTTCTCATTCTACAATTGGCAACAAAAGAATTATTTCTGAGTAATTCCAGAACAACCTGGAGATGTTCTAAATGAATCGGCCAATCACAACTATAAATTAAAATGTCATCAAAAAATATCAGGACAAATTTACAGAGAAAGGGGCGAAACAAATCATTCATAGTGACTTGGAATATTGATGGAGCGTTAGTTAAGCCAAAAGACATAACTAAGAATTCTTAATGGCCACTATGAGTACAAAAAACCGTTTTCTCAATATTTTGCTCCCACATGACGATAACCAGATTTCAAGTCAAACTTGGAAAAATAAACCGCACCCCCACCTCATCGAGCAACTCATCAACAATTTGAATGAGAAATTTATCTGGTATTGTAACGTGATTTAGGGCTCCATAATCAGCGTAGAGCCGTCACGAATCATCCTTTTTCTTAACCAACAAAACCAGACTAGAGTAAGCACTTGAACTATGATGGATAATTCCTGTCTTCAACATAGTATCCACTTGCCTTTCAATTTCTGTTTTATGAAATTGCGGATATCTGTAGGAACGTATAACCACAGGACCGCACCACACGAATCACATGTTCCTGTTGCCGAACAGGAGGCAAACCTTGAGGCTCAGCGAAAACATTTTGAAACTGAAATAAGAGACCCTATAAAGCTGAGTGTTGAGGCGCATACAAAGTATGGCGTGCAGTGGAATCTGCACCTCATTACTCGCAGTTGACCACCAGTGCGAAACGGAAAAAATCGATGACGCAAAGATGAAGCTGTTGGTAAAGAATTAGTAACTCCCTGAAGACTAAAATGGCGACCCCCAATAGTAAATCACATAGTCAAAGCTGCCCAATTTACTGTAACCTCGCCAAGAGTCCGTAACCAAGCAATTCCCAAAATAAGGTCAAGTCCACCCAACTCAAGAACATGAACATCAATAAGGCTAGAAAAATCCCCAAGAATCAGTGGCACCTGTTGAGTCTGTGTGTAGTTAACTGATGTCTACGCATAACTGTGGAGAAATAAAATTGTGTGTAGCCCCACTATCTAACAAGACTAAAATTGAGACATCCCCAACACGACCCTCAATTTTCAAAGAAGTTGCTGCACCAGCCCGAACAGCCAACAAAGGACAGAGGGGCCAAATTATCATAAGCAACCACCAAACATTCAGAATTCTCATGATTAACCAAAGGAGTAGGTGGAAAAATAGCGGAACACCCAGGATCCCCTTCCTCCGGCTCAGAATCATCCTCCGGTAAAAGTAAAACACGTAATTTGGACTCGGCACATTTATGTAGAGGCGTATAAGGTAAACCACAATGAAAACATAATCCACATTTGCGCTTGTCCTCCCACTCATGATTTGAAAGATATCGAGTGCCGCGACTGCCCAATGGATGCTGCCTAGGGAAATCAGGTCGCATTCCGGTTAAAGGGGCATCCGTTTGTCGTGTGGATCGCTGCAAAGGTGAACTTTGTGAAGAACTGAATCAGTTTGGAGGTTGCCAATGATTTCCTTCACGAACGGATGGAGTAACCCGAGGAATACTGCCACAAAACGGAGTAGCCGCACCCTTGGAGACAGCCACATGGCGAGCTAAACGCATAGCCTTAAGTCGAGTGTCAGGATCATGAATGCGTACCCAATTACGAATATCCTCCCGTAGACCATGTAAAAAATAACCTACATATTGCCGTTCCGGTTGTCGTGGAACCAAGGAAGCAAGGTATTCAAACTGATCAATATAGTCGACAACTGTGGAAGATTGTGTTAACACTGCCAACTTCTTGTAGGGATTTTGTATATCAAGACTGCTAAAGCGCTCCATTAATTCGGTTTTGAAAACCGACCAAGTTAAATGAGGATGTACCTCCTCCAAAACGGTAAACCAGTGAATCGGTAGCCCCTCCAAACACACCTGCGCCAGGTACACTTTTAGAGGTTCCGAAGTATGATGAATCCGAAAGTAAAGCTCAGCGCGGGTAAGCCAACTCCGCGGATCCATTCCATCGAAATGTGGAAGCTCAACGCGCCGACCCACACTGAGGTGCATCCAGTACAGGAGAAAGATTCTCTGGCGCCTAAACGAATCGACTAACTGTTTCGCAGCGGAACTCGGTCCAACATGTAAATCAAAAAGAGCCGGCGCGCTCGAAGGTGGTGCGTCTCTACTCGAAGGCTGTTTCTCAAGATGTCGCACCATATACTGACGAAAATTCAGCTTGATCGGCGATCTCTTTATCCCAATGCTTCCGATCGAGGTCAGAACGATGCTTGTCCTCAACACCATGCTGATATTGTAAGAGTGGCAACAGAAGAAGCCAACTTAGTGACAGTCGATTCAAAACGACCAAGACGTTGCTCCAAGCTATCAAGACGAGTGTGATGGCGAGTCTCCATCAAAAGGTCGGCAGGTCGGACCAAATGTTAGAGTACTAGGGCAAAAACAAAGTACTTATATTCAACTGAGAAAAGAGTTAACAACTAGATTGGAGAAACCGGAAGAGAGAGAGAGTCAGAAGAAGCGTTCAGAAGAGGCGCAGCTCAACCGCCCAAGTAGAACTGCCGAAATCATAACTGAAAGATTCCCTGCCTCTCTCTTCACCCCTTCCCGCCCACTTATTCACGAAAACCCCCTGCACACGTGGCTAACTAACTGCCAGCACCAGAAAAGACTCTTTTACCCCTCCCAACATACACTCTCCAGTCTCCAGGTCGGTTCCGGTCTCTAACATTGACGTCATTGGTGCTCCTACCTGAATGTCAGAGATGGAGGAGTTGTGGACCAAATCCCTGAGTTTTTCCAGCAATGAATCAAATAAGATTAGATGCACCTCCTTCAATTTGAGGAAATCTGATAGAGATCGAGCATAGGGGTGTAAAGGGAATATGGGGAATACTCTAAAAGGGGAATGCCACGTAGGGGGTAAGACAAAGAGGTTATAAATAATGGGGAGGGGCTGGAGAGAAGGGGGGCACCGAGAGTATTTTTGTTAGGGGGATCGACCAATTGGCTTGGGCGAGTGGACTTGGGGTCCCTCGAGTATCTCTTCAATCCATTTCTTTTTCTTCGCTCATCTGTTGAAGGAAGCGCACCGCCAGATTGCCTCTTTGTTCCACGAAGGTGCACTGTCAGATCACATCCACTCCCTCAGACTCACGATCTGTTGCTGCTTGTCACACGAGCTGTACCAGAATGAGGTGACGCACCACTCAGACGCATCGCGCGCACAACCGACCATATCCTCTTCTGCCACTGCGGACGCCTGCCTTGAAACCATTTCTTGCCGGGAGGACGCAAACCCGACTTGCATCCCGACTTTGCGCGATCAACAGAGCGCCCCACCGACTCTTCCCTCACCAGGGTGACGCGCAACACCGGAGCGGGCAGCCACACAGTACCGGATCAGAGCTGTTGGATTGGTGTTGCCCGATCCGGTTGGAAAGGAAGACTTGGTGTGCAAACTTCAGAAGAGCTTATATGGACTGAAGCAGACACCGAGACAGTGGAACAAGAAGTTTGATTCATTTATATTGCTTCTGTATGTGGATGACATGCTCATTGCAGGATCATGTATGCAGAGGATTAATGAGCTGAAAGGGCAGTTGGCTGAGGAGTTTGAAATGAAGGATCTTGGAGAAGTTGGCAAGATTCTGGGAATGAAGATCAAGAGAGACCGCACAACTGGAACTTTAATGTTGTCACAGGCTGATTACATTGGGAAGGTTCTGAGAAGATTCAACATGCTGGAAGCAAAGGCAATCTCTATTCCCCTAGCGAGCCACTTCAAACTATCAAAGGAGCAATCACCGAAGACGACAGAAGAGGTGAAGTACATGGCAAAAGTTCCATACACATCAGCTGTGGGAAGCCTGATGTATGCCATGGTCTGTACTCGACCTGACATTGCTCATGCAGTGGGAGTTGTGAGCAGGTATATGGCTAACCCTGGAAAACAACATTGGGAAGCTGTGAAGTGGATACTAAGGTATTTGAACGGCAGCAAGAAGATATCTCTGTGCTTTGGGAAAGGAACTTCATTGCAGGGGTACGTGGATGCTGACCTTGGAGGCGATGTTGACAGCAGGAGGAGTACCACGAGTTATGTCTTTACCTGTGGAGGAACTGCGGTAAGTTGGATATCACAATTGCAGAAGGTGGTGACTTTATCCACTACAGAGGCAGAATACATTGCTGTAATAGAAGCTGGGAAAGAGATGGTTTGGCTGAAGAGCTTCATGGATGAATTGGGAAGAAAGCGAGAGGAGAATGTATTGCACTGTGACAGTCAGAGTGCTATACATCTTGCCAAGAACCCAGTATTTCATGCCCGGACGAAGCACATTCAGTTGAAGTACCATTTCATCAGAGGTTTGATACATGATGGGTTGCTGACTTTGCAGAAGATCTGTGGAACCAATAATCCAGCAGACATGTTGACAAAGCCAATGGTGATACAGAAGTTGAGGCACTGCTGTGCCTCTGTTGGTCTCCACTGATGAACGGAGGATGAGAGACAGAATGATGGAGGACCTGCTAGGAGCATAAGAGGAAAACAGTTTGTATTTCATGAATCTGTGAATGGAAAGCACGCCACTGGTGAGTGAAGAAGAAGAAGAACTTAGATTAAGTAAGTTGTCTTCATCAGTTGCATCGAAGCATAGCAGTATAGCGGATCAGGTTACAAGTGGGAGATTGTTGGATTGGTGTTGCCCGATCCGGTTGGGCCGAATGCTTGTGGCCCGCAACTGTAGTGGAGCTGACCGACCGACACCGACATGCACTGTAGCGGTGCGGACTTCGGGGTCAACTTTACTGTAGCGCTTTTGACAAAGCCAGCCGCCATTCACTGTAGCGACGCGGACCACTTTTTGAACAGTGGTCGTCTTCTCCATTGTTTTATAGCCCATTTTCAGGCTAGGGTTTCTACTGAAAAAACCTCTCTGTAATTTGTGCTCCCGAATAGTGAAATATTCTGCCTCTCCTGTGGATGTAGAGATTATTCCCGAACCACGTAAATCGTTGTGTCCTCTGCTTTCTTTCGTTTTTTTTCTCTCGTTTCTGTCGTTGTGTCTCCCGACGATTCCGCAACAAGAGCCTCATCCACTGTCGCACTCTTCCTCCCTCCCGCCATCATCAACAACGTCGTGAACTGCAGTCGCTTTCCGCTACCGCAACCACACGCAGAACAGACGCACACCGACCTCTGTTTCTTTCGCACAAACACGTAACAATGCCAAAAGAAAAGGCAAAAAAAAAAAAACACACAAAAAACAGGAGTCAACCTGCCCCTACAGTTTCGACGCAGCGGAGGTGCACAACTGGACACGAACATTGCCGAAGAATTTTACAGGGAAGAAAAGCGCGCTGCTGTTCTTTACCAACTGGAGGATGGGTGCTCTGGTGACGGAAACCAGCTTCGACACTCGTCTCGATAGAGCGGAGCAACACCTGGACCGCATCGACACGACTGTAGTTAAGATAGCCTTGACGATGAAGGCCCTCAAGGAGCGACATCGGTACTGGGAACAGAACGCGCAAAAGCAGAAGGAATTTCGTAAGTTCTTCGTTGGAGCTATGCTACGCTCTGAAACACCGTCGTACCCGGCAGACGACCAGCCATCTTTGCTCATGGAGGAATCATGTGCGCTATTGAACGAAAAGGGCGATGTGGAAAACTCAGACATGATGGTGCCGCAGCTGGAAATACTTCCACTTTCTCCGCACGAGGCAGACACTGCGACAATTGGAGCTAGTGACACTGAGGGTGAAATAAGGCCGTCGGGCCACGATGACACCGTTGTGTTTGGGCCAACGCTCGGGCGGCCTGTGGATTTGATGGCCAAACAAAAAATTGGTGACATGCTTGTGGGTGATGACGACACCAAGGGGCCGCACAAGGAGCACACGATTACTGCTGAATACACTGCCGACTTCCTGGAAGGAGATTTGCCAGAGTCTTGTGGAGGTAGGGGCAACACGGTGATGCAATCATTGCAGAAGGTGACTCCTTCTGAAGCGAGGACCCTGTTGGAGAGGCATCGACAAATTTCGACACGTTCAGAGGCGGGTGAGAAATTGAAGGCACTGCGTTTGCATACAGGAGCATCGGTGGATTTCACTGATATCGTGCAGGGCAAACAGTTATCTGGATTTGATGAAGAGGATGCAAGATGGTTTTGGCAGGAGCAACACAGTGAGTCATGGACGATTACCGGTTTGTGGCGAGAGTCCTGAAGGAGGCGCACATAACTATTTCATGCGGGATGTTGGCACTCGGAGGCG